>JAPFBE010000007.1:14645167-19445167 GCA_034336665.1 Luscinia megarhynchos
TTTGTATGAATCAGGCTGTTCCACACCCTCATTTGGGTACACAAGAAATACAGGGAGTGTAGAACTGAGCCTGTGGGTTGGCAAAACCCAGAGGGGTTTAATAAACACAGAGCACAGATAGACATCCCTAGGGCTTAGAACTCTGCAAGGCAGGGAGAGGGTTAAGGCTTCAGCATCTGTGAAACAGCTGGAAGAGGGCAGAAATTGGGCTTAGGGCAAGGCTGCCAGGGCACTTCTGAGCTGATCTGTCAGAGAGCAGCCAGCAGTGACTGCAGGCAGGTCCTGGAAGGAGTGAGGACACTTAGCAGGGCTGAGGTGGGAAGTGGTGCCCAGGAGCCTCACTGGGGGGTCTTGGCCAGTGCAGGTCAAATAGCAAAATTGTCTCTGTCCTGAGCCTGACAAAGGCTTGTGGTCTAAGGGCTGCAAGCCTTGGCCTGATCACCAGCCTGACAGCAGCCCAGACCATCACGGCCTTAAAAACATCCCAGGGGCCACTGCTGGTGGTAACAGACCAACATAATTCTGAAATCAATTCCTTTTTTTGTTGTGACAAGTATAGACTTCTGGGATTGGACAAAACAGATAAAATTTTGTATTTTTGTATCCTTGAGAATATCCTGTTTCCAAGGGATTGATTTCAAAATTTTCACCCTGTCAAGGCTTGCAGCCCTTTGTCCACAAGCTTGTTGCCATGTTCAGGACAGAGACAATCTCTTAGGCCCTCAAAGTCCATTAGAAGCCACTCAGCAAAACAGATATCCTATAAATCCTCCCACTACCAATTTGAGTTTTGTGTTGTAGCTCCCCAGCGTGTTTGGCTACCTGAAGCTTGTGTGAAGTGACATAAGGAATGCATCTCTTGTTCTTGGGCATGTTACTCAGGCTGGAGGGCTTTCTTCAGGCTACTTATTTCTACCTGCCCCACTTCAGCAGGCTCTACTCCTATCCAGTAAACAGGTAGTTTTGACATGGTTTGTCTTGAGAGCTACTTTTTCATGTTCAAAGCTGACTAGTAGGCATTTTGGAAACCTGGTCCATGCTTTGGAATGTTTCTGGACAAATCTATTTACAATATGTATGCAAAGACTAAGTCTCTTCTTCTGCAGCTGTTGTCCTTTCTGAGGCATTTGAGGTGTCTGCAGTGTAAGCACTGCACAAAGTGGAGCACTGTGTAGAGGATTTTTCAAAGGAATGGCTTCTGTAGTTTACTTATAGGTTAGAAAACAGCTAAGGCTCCAATTCTAATAAATTGCTCACTGATTTTTTTTTTGTTAGGTTTTATTATACATCAGTATATTTTTCAGTAACAGATGTCCCCCTGACAGCTTTAAAAGAAGCTCTGTCAGTTGTTATTTCAAGTCACCAGGTAAGTATGTTTTGTAGTGAGAAGGTTCACGGGGAGTGATGAAATAAACCCCAGCCTGTTTGGAAATGGACAGGTGACCAAAGCCATGCATAGCACAGCCTGGGACCATGGTGTTCTTCATGTATAACAGAGTACACAATGTATAATCTGTGAGGCTCCTCATGATGTTGTGTGCTGTAAGGATTGCACTGTTTGGCCACAAGTGGAGAATGTTTTGCATTAAAAAATGCAGAGCCTCCAATTGAGCGTCTTTAATAAAATGTTTGGGTTTTGCTAAACAGGGAATGCTTTCCAAGGAATTCAGAGCGCAGAGATCTCTTCCAGTCAGGCTGGAGACCTGTGCTGGGATGTGCAGGAGGCCAGGTGCAAGGACTCTGTGCTCATAAACAACCTTCTCCTTTGGCCTGCAAGCACGTTCCATCAGGAACAGCAAGTACGAGGTCCAGGCTTCAGCTCGCCGTGCTCAGGGGATTTGGATGCAGAGACTCAGGCTGGAATAAATGCTATGCCAAGCACTTCTCCAGTACTCAGCAGTAGGAAAATGTTGCTCACATCATTATGAAGTGTGTGTACACTTTCTAAAGGGTTTGGTTGAGAAAGAAACCAGAAGACACCAAACAAGTGTTTATACAAAGCCATTCCCTGAGCTAAGAGAGGTCAGATATAAATTGTCAATGTTTATACTCCTAAACATGAGAGGAAATAGCCTTTGGTTTAAATATTCATCAGGCCAAGTTGAATAGCCCGCCCTGAGGCATCCTTGCAGTTCCAAAGGAGGAGCAGTTGTCCAGCAGAGAGGTTTTTGGGGAAACATCAGCTGGGCATGGCACGATGCTGACGTGGCTGCTCTGGAGTAGGGCTTGGTGCTGCTGTCATTGTGCCACAGCTGCTGTGGGCACTGCTAAAGCCAGCACAGTCCCTCCTGCCCTGTGTGGGCAGCAGGCACTGCTGGCAGCTCTCTGTGTGCCCAAGGAAAGGGCCAGGCTGAGTCCCCTGTCCCACTGCCCTGGAGCAGGGAGTGCTGGCCAAACCAGAGCGTTGGCATACAGATAGTTACAGCTAAAGAAAATAAAATCAATTAACATGGGCTCCATCAAGGTGCCTACTCTCCACTCAGAAGATATTCCAGACTCAAATACACTGCAGACAGGCACTTAACCACCTGGATCCATATGGGAAGGAGGCAGCAGGTACTGATGCTTGCCTTGCTGGAGGTGCAGTTTCTGGGGCCAAACAGTTTATGTTCAATGCCTCCTTGCAGTCCTGCTTATCCTGCATCTGATTGAAGCTGTATTAAAGGCAGAACCAGACTGTCAGTGAGCATGCAGTGTTTTCCACACAATATCTGTCTCTGTTTATTTGCAGTCTAGCACAGGAAACAATGAATTCCTAGGTAATGTGTGAGATTTTCCCTCCATGGTTTGATGTTTTTTATTTTTTATCCTTTCAGAATTTTTTCTTAAAATATAACATATCTTATCGATCTGATTTTTGTGTATGACCATTTTTATTAGACATTGTTATGAAGATTTGCATGTTTTGTTCTGTGGTCTGTGTTCTCCAGCTCCTCTTTTAAGAGAAGTTGGTACCCCATCCTGTTCATCTGCTCATCTGCCAGGCCATCTGCAGTAGCTGCTGAGCCCTCTGGCCATTTTTAACATCTTTAGACAGAGCAGTCACAGTCTCAGACGTGTGAGCTCTTAAACCTCAGAAAACTGATAGATGTGCAAAGATGGAAAAACAGTTCAGGGGAGAAAATCTGTAGGGTGTGTTCAAACATTTAGTCTTGTTTAATGTTCCAGTTCACCAAACCTACACATGTATGGGCTGCTGAGCCACGTGTGCCTGGTTTGGAGCCAGCCATTTACTCAGGCTTTGATGAGGGCAAGGAGGGGTGAGCTGATGCTCTGTAGCAGGAAGGGAAGCCTGCTTTGTCAATTTTACTGTGCCTTCTTCCATTTTTACCCAGAAAAAGCTGATGTGCTGTGTGGGCAAAGGACTGGAGCAAGACAAGAAAAAGTTATCCTCCCAGAGCTGAAAAAATCACTATTTTTAATCTCTGGAAAAAAAAAGAGGTGTCAAAATGAAGATTCTGATCAAGGCTGAACAGTCATTTTTCTGTGAATGTATCAAAACTTAATTAGCTCTTGTAGAAGCTTTGATATTGATGCAGGACAACAAGAAAGCGTAAGACATAAACCAAGAATATTTGTACAAATGGTATTAAAGATTTCTCTTTTCAAGAAGTGACAGATTAACTAACAAAACAATCCATTTTATTGGACAAATTGGTTAGAAAATTGTGTTGTCTGGCTTACCTCCAACACAAATAATACTATTAGCAGCAGCCATGGAATTGATGCCAAATTAAAAGAAGAACAGTCGGAGCTCTGAGTGACAGAAGTGGCCTTTTGCCAGGAAAGATATGTATGAATGCATGAGGAACATTTTATTCTTGTTTTTGTATTTACATTTGGCATTAAGAAGCCACCTAAGGGCTGTTAACATCTGAGGTGGTATAAATCTAAACAGGTAAAAGACAGGACAGATTTTAAAAGCATTTCCCAGCAATTCATCTTGAACACACAGCTACTAAGTATTCTCACTCTTTGAGTGCAGCACCACAAAATAAATTATCGTTTCACATTTTTATTAGCATTTCATTAGAAATAAAATCCAAAATGTTTGACAAACCATAATTTTAAAAGTTTCTGAAGGCAGGTTTAAGGTGAGAGAAGGATTTTTGTTTGGTTTGTAAAAGGGGTAGGACTTGAGACCTCTGAGGTATTTAATTTTTTAGCACTGAAGATCCTGCTTCCCTCCTGTTGAGCCCTTATTAAATTTTCCACGTATACCTGAGAACTCAGTAAGGCTGTTTCTCGAGGAGGGTGCTAGTCACTGTGAGGAAAGGAGTTGAGATCCAGCCATGAATAATAAATGTTGGGAAACAGGTGAGAAATCATTCTTGCCCGATGGCTGAAGCTTTACCAGCATATTTAACACCACAGATCAGATCTTTGCTGCCTTCTGTGGAGCTACTTTACACTGGCTGAGAATCTGGCCCTGCATGTTTGATTTAATGGAGGCTCCAGGTCAGACTGAGAGCAAATCATGATGTGAGCTGAATGGCTGCTTCCCAGAGGTGAGCTGGGCCAGTCCAACAGGAGAGGCCCCAGCTGTCTCTGATCTGATCTCACTTTTTCAAACTAAAAACTATGAAAATAGTCATGGAAATGGGAAACAACTACATTGTGATGCATGTGTATGCTTGCAATCCCCAACAGTCTCTGCTTGTCATTTCACTATAAATATGTTCTCTGGAGTGACCATTCTTACATGGAAAATTCTGAATACAGTTCATGATTCTGATACTGAGTGATATTATTTTTTTCTTTCCAGTGATAGTGTCTGTGTTCCCCACTTTTTGCTTTCACTGGACTGGATGTAAAAGAAAACTTTAGAAGATCCTTGTTTCGGAAAAGGTATTAAACTGAATATAGCTCTTCAAAGAAGTTTCCTAAGAATCTGTCCAGTCATCCTATCTGTCCTATCTTCCCACAAATATTTTTAAAATTATTTCTTAATGAATACTTTTTTTCCTGATTGATACACAGTTCATTCTGTAATTCTATTCTACATGTAGAAACAGTAGAAATTTGTGAACAGGGGTAATGAAGATTGGTTCTGATGAAATAAGAAATCTTAGGATATGTTGCTTAAAAGCTTAGGTTTCAGGATCACTTTAAACACAAAAGTGCAGATCCTGCAGTGAGATGAGCTGAAGCTCATTTTTGGTGGCATCAGGCAAGATCTGAAAGCTGCTAGGGAAGAGTCTTTCACTACTATTTGCAATTACTTCTATGAGTTGGTCAAAATGTTTCTGTTTCAGATGTTGACAAAAATGTTGTTTAAATCAGACTACCTATAGCCTAACCCCCATCAGCAGATGGGAGTTATTTTTGTGAAGATGAGTTCCCCAAAATGCTCATTTGGAGGCATGTGCAACATCATGAATACCAATGGGATAACAGGGCAGTGGTCATTTTTCTGCCATAAAGCCTAGAAACAAATTCAGACTATAAAAAAATAGATGAACCAACTAAACCAACCCTGAAATCTGTTTAAGTGTAACAAGTCCTTTCAACTAAACCCTACTTAGTAAGTGGGCAACTCTACCCTCAATATTTTCTTGTTCTGACCACAATCAGACGTGTTGGTGCCAGAACTCAGCACACCATGAGAGTGGGATTTTTCTTCCAGCTGTACTGGAGTGCAGGAAGTGCAAAGTAACATACAGGAGAGCTTTCCTTGTGCTTTCAAGCTTTCTTGGATGGAGGTATCAGAAACTTTGGATAGGATCTGGGTTATACTGGCACTCCCAAACACTTTTCCAGCCCAATGCTGGTCTACAAACCGTCTGAGGTTTGCCCATTGCTAATTTGTTTAATCTTATCTAATCTGTTTTTTATTTAAACAGGGATTAATTGCATTTCTTTGTTCTTTGGTGACTTGATGCTAATCACATGCAGCACGCTCCTTCGGATCAGTTACACGAATTCCTGAATTGCTACCTTAGATGATGAGAAACATCTGGGAGAGGAAGTGTAGAAAAAGGGAAAGGGAAAAAAGAGGCAGATGGCTGTGTTTGGGGCCTTAGCTGTCGTGGCAGGAGCATTTTTCAAATGGCTCTGTGGGTTCCTCTCTCCTATTAAGGCTTCTAAGTGTTTTTTCTGCCTTAGTCCTGCAGTTATGGTATTGCCAAGTTCCTAATAGTCTAAAACAACCCAAAACTGTCTTTATCAAGCAAAACCTGGGTAGCTGACAAGTTTGCACTCAAACCTTATTAATTGTATTGCAGGAGGTTTCCTGCATATCTTAGCATGACAAAATCCCTAAGGGCCCCCACAGCTGTGCAGTGGACTTGGGACATTTTAAGATGAGGGCAAATGTAGGAAAAGAGAGACTGGAGTTTTAGCATAAGCAGAGAGGAAATTTGGGCCAGGATGATGTTATGGAGTCCAGTCCTGTTCTCTAGATTTGGGTGTTCAAGACACAAGTGACATATGTGTTGTTGAACATAGAGTCAAAGTGTCCATCAAGTTGGGACACCCACAGATTGGAGCACAATTTGGACATGTATGTGGGAATCAGGCCTTTATTGTTGTCAAGAGACCTCAGTAAAGACCCAAATTGAGCAGTGCTGACATGACTTGGGTTTTTTATTGAACTTATCTTTCTCACTGGATAAGGGAAATGGCTTTCAATGTTTTTCAGAATATGGGCCTGTAATGGATTTCAAGGGTGTCCACAGAGAGAATTAAAAACTATGCATGACAGCCTGGCTTTTCTTATGCTGACTTAGAAGTGGTCCTTTTATGCCCAAGGGTCCACTGACTGTCAATGGAATACCTTTGGTCTGGGGGAAGTCCTGATCCTAGTAAAGCCAGTGACAAAATTATGAGTTCCATCGTAGTCAGAACTGAAACCTCAGCAACTCTTGTGGTGTTCAAGGAAAAAAGAAAACATTTCATTTCATGACTGGATGGGAGGCTCAGTAATGTAGACAGATTGTCTTGCATCAATGCCAAAAATATCACCTGTGTTTTAGAGGAATAAGTAAAGGACTGTAACAGCCCAATCTCTGAAGAGAGGCATATTAATCCAGGGGTTAAACTTATATAAACTCCATAAAAATGCACAGCATCAGCTCAACTGACTGTGTATGGCCTGCTTTAAAGGGGATCTAGTGGGAAAATCACAGTACCTTTCACACAGCTGTCAGTCAAAAGGCTAAAAGAAGTCCAACATTTCTCAGTGTCTAAAATCTAAACCAGAATTGATTGGTTTTCATGATACTCAAAATGAATGCTACAACTTTGTCCAGAGACTATCTTACTTGCAAGTCTATTGGCTGTCTTACAAAGCCTGGAACAGTCAGGTTGACATGTCTTATTTCATGTATGCCCTTGAGTATGCAACATATTTAAATCACACTGGGCATAGTTAAGTGCATGTTTCCCCATATGTTACTTTAGTGGAAAACTAAACTGAGGCTTACCTGCACGAAGCAGCATTTCAGCCTGTCAGCATATTCACACTGACTGGAGCTCCTGCACAGGTCAGCAGGAATGAGCACTTAGACAAACTCTTAAGGTAAGCTCTGGTATAAAGTGTGTATAACAACCCTTATTTAACTCCCACAGGAGTTTAGGAGGCTTAATTAATGCCAGCAAATTGGTTAAAGATCTTCGTGTGAAGGATGATAAAAAAACTGTACAGAGGATGGCTTGTGGGTCTTTCTGGTGGTTCAGAGCTGAGAGATCTTCTAAAGCTTTGGGCTGAGCTCTGGAACTGGGCAAAGAACAGATGTGCAGGTGGGCTTGAGCAGGCATAAACTCATGAGCTGTGTTGTCTGCTGATATTGCAGGCTGTCCTTCAGGCTCAAGACTGATGCACTGAGCTCAGGAGATGAAGACACTGCTCCTGCAGGTTCTGGTCTGCCTGTGTGAAAGAGATCTGTGCCAGCTACTTTTGCAACTTGGGTTGATGTTGGCATTTTTTGACTTCTGGGGAAGCATAAGTGTGGTCTGGAGGGCTAGAATAGCTCTGCCTCAGCTGGGAAGACTCACCTGCTCCAGGTACTCGGTGTAGCTGGCTCTGAAGGAGCAGCAGGGATGGCAGGATACTGCAAGCTGTACTCATATCCTGAGCACCCAGCAAAATTTTGCTTCCCTTTTCCTTGCCTATTCCAGAGGGCAGTGAAGCTTCACAGAAGCCATTTGCTCCATCACTACTGCCTGTGAATGGCAATACAGCACTGACAGAAATATCATATCATATATGCAAGATGACAGCAGTCTATGAACTTCATGATATTTTACAGAATCAGATGTAACACATATGGTCTAATAAAAATCAAACAAAGATAAAATTTTAATTGACACTGGCCCAAGGAAGGGAAAACATCAGATGTAAATAGTTGCATATGTAAAATTGCTTATGTTGGAGCTTCTCTGATTTTTGGCTGAGACTTTTAAAATAATACTGCAAATTTTTTCTCAGGTATTTTCCTAGAGAACTGCTTTTCAGGGTTTGCACAACTCAGGGTTGATAGACTTACTAGGTGTCTTGCAAGTGAAAGCTGATACTGGGCTTGGAGTAGATTTTAAAATAAGTTAATATCTAGTTTACAAGAACAACCACCATTCCCATCAACTCTGAACACTCTTAAATGACTGAGAAATTTAGATGCCATAATAGATGGCTGAGAAATGCCAGTTCAGCTGGAATTTCTCAAACCATATGAAAAAGGTGGGAAGTACCTTATCTACAAACCAGTACAGATGGTGCTGCATTAGCTTCTCTCTTTTGGAACTAATTAAGGTGCTTTTTTTGGTTTATAATGTCAGGCACTGTATATGAGCACTTTATAAAACCCATTAAGGATCCTCTGCCTCAAGATGTCTCTGAAGGCAAACAGTGGTAAAGAATGGTGCAAGTGAAGATTGTGTTGTTTGATTGAATTTCCATTAAGAGCAAACTGCATATAAAATAATTGATTACGTATCCACCCTGGAAATATTTGGACTCCTGTAGGCAGAATGAGGGCTCAGTGGAATATCAGACTGAAATAAACCTTCTAAACATGCTCATGGGTTTAACTCTGTGGGTTAGCAAAAACAAAACTAATGGCCTGTGAAGTTTATCCGTTTACAGTAGCCACAGATCCATACAGTATCACAGACAGATCTGAAGGTGCTCCTTGTTCATATGGGCAAGTACTCAATGCCCAGAGACATCTTTCTTTACTCTGGGAGCTTCAAACACATCCCTCATTCAGAAAATTCTTTGCATTTCTACAGAACACAAGATTAGCTGAAGATCTCTGATCAGCAGTTTTCTTTAACCACCATGGTAACAGGGAAATTCACTTTATTAGGGCTACAATAGGTGGTGGCAGAGAATTCTGCTGTCTAGTAAAGTTTCTGAATCCTCAAACTGATACTTGATAAGTACCAGTGGATTTCAAACTTTGAATTTATAGGATATGCTTCTCTTTTCCAAAATCTCGTAAAACAGGCACCGAGGGGAACATGAAAAGCAACCTAGCTATAAATCCTTGAACTATATAGTAAATTGTACACTGGAGGCAAGAAGGAAGGAGCTCCCCAACTCCAGAGACAAGCAAAGTCGGTAAATGTGAAGTGGAGGACTGCATGATGCCACAATGCATTTCTTCCATTCCACATCCAGTGGGACTGAGGCAACAGTTGGGTTCAAAAGAACCCAATCCCTATCACTGTCTCTTCAGCTCTAATCAACACAGTAAACTTCAGGGAATTGTTATTTTGAAATTCAAATGCAAACATTTTATTTTGGTTTTCACTTAGTTTAAAAAAGTATCTATAGTTCTTAGTTTCACTCATGTCGAAGTGTTGGCTAGGAGGAATTCTAACCTGATGTCTAAGAATTTTGTTTTGGGGATTTTTTGAGTATTAATCTTATGTCCTCTCCAATAGATAGAACAGAAAATACTAGCAATTTTGTTCCTGATAATGCTGTATTTTCCTTTAAGAAAAGGTGGTTTAACTTGTGAGGGATAATATGTTAATCAATGAAAACTACTATTTGGGATGATCTACAATGATGAAAATCTTATCTCTTCTCATTTTTCAGAAATCTGGGCAGCACTTGAGAGGCTGTGCCAAGCACCAGAGGAGGCAGGATTTGCTCCCTGAGTGCAATGGGAGGTTGCTTTGGAAGAGTTTTGGGAGGTTAAGTTTCTGTGTTGCATCTTGTCTTGAGGCCTGAAACAGCTGCTCATACACTCAGTGGAGAGACTCTCTAATTTTTGAGTGGAAGCCAATTGTTGTTTAAAGACAACAAGGAAACCAATAAACAAATACAACAAAACCAAAATAAATTAATCCAGCCAGGAAAATAGTACACTTTTTATGCCCTTTGTGATGTTGCTGATGAATGTCTTGTGCTTAACTTCCCTTATTGCCTTTTATTTAGAATTAACAGTCTGGTTAGCCCAGAGATGATGTATATTTTCTTATTATTTAGGATATATTTTCTATGTCATATATAGATTTTTTAGCCATTTTTCTTATTGAATATGAAGTTGCTGTTTCCTCCATGGTTTCAGTCTGGTCATAGTTAAAATTTTTGAGACCACACACAGGCCAACTTCTTACTTTTGGCAAGAAAAAAACAACTGGTCTCATAAATTATATTCATAAATATTTAGGGTACTCATATGTGTGGCTTTCTAAATAAAGAGAAGGAAAACCAAAACCTGAGGAAACCTGGTAATTCTGGAGGAAGAATAATCTATTTTCTCGGGAAGAAAAACCTTTTAAAAAATCTGCAAAACTGTAATTTACTCCTGACATTTAAAATAAATCACGTTTTTGTACAAGTATAATGTGAATGAAACTACTTCCAGAAAATCAGTATGGGCTTTGACCAACAGAAGTACTTGAAATATTGAACACTGGAAGTATTCAGCATTAGTGAACAGCATAGGAAAGCATGATTTATTATGCCAGGAGAGAGACTCTCTAATCACATAGGTCCCATTCTTAATAGTGGGCAGTGGTCTTTTTCTGCACATGACCCTTTTCTGTTAAAAGTAAAAATGGGCTGTGGTGGGTACTGGCAGTGGCTTGAGGCTGGTGGGAGTCATATGTGGCTCTTCTCCAGCCAGGAAGCCACCAAGGAAAGAAACCTTCCTAGGCTCCTCCTTGGGGTTCAGCCTTTCTTCACTTCTGCACAAAGCACAATAAATAGTGCTTCTTTTTCTGGGGGGGTGGAGGGAGGGTAATAATTTTTCTTTTGTTGATGATATAGATGATTTTTGGGTCTTCCTGACTTTTTTTGTGTATGCAGAAACAGCCTTGAGTTTACATGTTTCCTTTCTGTGACTTTGCTAACAGAATTATTACTGTGAATAATAGTAGTAATAATAATAATAATAATAATAATAGTAATAATAATAATAGTGACATAGCAGCACACAGCTGCTAACAATTTTCTTGCTGCGTTTGAACTAACGTAGCTTCTGAAAAATCGCCAAGGGTCAAAAACCTAAGAAATATGTACTGTCTTCATATCATCATAGCAATGTTTGGGTTGGAAGGGACCATCCTTCAAGGATCATCTAGTCCATCTTTCACTGCTAGCATTGCTCAAAGCTCCATTCAATCTGACCTTCACTTCCTCTTGACCTCAGGCCTGGCCTTGGTTTGGCTTTACTCCCTCCCCAGGAGGACTAAGCTCTCTCCAGTGCCTGTTGCTCAGTCTGCACTATTTTGGTTGGCTTTGTGCTATACTGAAAAATTTTACATGCTGGAGACAGGAATGGCAGCTATGCCCAAGGTAAGTTTGTTCCCTGCAGTTTGAACATCATACGGGTTTTAAGTTCAACAGTTTTCTAAAGGCTCAAAAAGAAATCTCTCATCTTCTTGTTAAAATTCCCTCTTCCCTAATGTGATTATATGACTTTTTGTATTTTTTTTTTGCACAACCCTATCCTAAACTGCCCTAAATTGTTTGGTCACCCTCTATTATTTGGATAAAAAAATTGCAAGGCAAGCTAAAAAGGGCCAGGGGAGATGTTTGTGTGCAGGACCCTGTCAAATTTTGTAAGTAGAAGAGTTTAGAAGACATATGTGACTAATTTTCATGGTTAGCTGATAGGAGATCAGTTGCCTGGGGTAAGAGCTGAAACACATGCATCAGTGAAAATTATCACCCCCTGAATCTCTGGCCAGATGTGCACCCCTCATCCGATCCAGTATCATTTTCAGGTGTCCATGTCTTTGCTCAGGTATTGGACTGGAGGTTTGAGGCATGCCTTTGGAATATATTTCAGACTCAGACATTTGATAGGGCTATGACAGAGCTATTTTTTCTCCACTCCTGCCACAGTGCTGATCATTGATAAAATATACTCAGAACACTCAAAACAGTTGGTCACCAAATTTGAAGTAGCGTAAACAAGATGAGGGCAGGGTGCTCTGTCACTACAAAGCTGAGGGCTGAGGTGTGAGAACCATGAATAATGCTGTTAATGCACCTTGAAGTTACTCCACATTAGCCCTGAAGGCTCCTTGTTTTATAGATAGAGCCAGAGGACAAATATTTCTTCTGCAGAAGAAACGACATTATCTTTCGACACGAAATCCAACCCCACTCAAGAGATGCGTATGTCTGTAGGGGCCTGGGGGAATACTTCAAAAAATTTGGCTGTGAGGGAGGTGAGGGCACAGGGTACATAGCCTTCATACTCTGCCCCTGTTGCAACAATGGCCATGTCAAGCACTGCTTATGAACTTGTGCCATGTGATAGACTAGTAGTGAAACTGGTGGGTCACAGGGCTGAGGGAAATCCTCAGTTCCCAGTCATTACCCATATGACACACACTTCAAATGTGCTGTAAGAATCCATGTGAATTATAAGACAGCTTGGAGTGAACAAAGCTCTCCAGAGGAGTTGCTCTTCCAGTGAGGAAGGGAATCTGGGGGACAATTCAAAGAGGATTTCCCATTAGAAGGCATGGCACTGGGGCAAAATCAGAGGGAAGAGATGCTACTTTCATGTCAATTCTACTCAGGCAAAACTGAAACATGTCCAAACTTAATAGCAGGTACACGTTCCCACCTGCATAGCAAAGTGAAATGGAGATGAGATCGTTGTTCTAGATGGAGAAGCACATTTGCTGCCCAAAGAACTTGGAAAAGAGAGTGCAAGATTTGGCTTCATTTCTGTATACCTATTTGCTTTTTGTTGGAATATTGCTATGTGATTTCTTATTAATTCCCAAGAAGCCACTTGGATCTCTATTCCATGGCTTGTAAGCTCAGGCAACTTTTTAAGTGTTTAACAGTGACCATTGGTCACTAGTCAAAAATATTATGTCCTCATATCATGTTCCCCTGTGCTGTATTTACTACATTTATGTCAAACCTCCCCCCCTACTTCTGGATTTTAAAACACTAGACTAGAAAGATGAAGAGCATGTCTTGGAATTTCAAATGATACATAACGTTGATTAATAGTGACCTAGGGGGTCAACTGAAATTTAGGGCTAGAGTTTCTAGTAATGGAGGAGAAAATTACTGAAAAACAAAATTCCTTATTTTCCCCCTTTAGGCACAATAATAGCCATTGTCAAGTTTCAGAAATATAACACCGTGGAGCTGTCTACTGAAGGAAGCTGCTGAAAGCCCTATTAGTAAAGTCATAGGGAACAGGACTGAACAAATTTGGGGGAGGTACCCTGGGGAACATTCAGGAGAGTGGTGAGATGATCTGAGGGCTCTTTTGATCTCTGTTATTCATGATTTTAAACCTTGGTATTACTTGCAATATTACTGCATGTCCCATAATGAAACAGGAGAGAAGGAACAAAATAGTGGGATCTTGAAAAAGACAGGGAGAGTTCTGCTAATGTGAGAAATAAAGCCAAACATCAGCAGAATTTTGGAATGGAATGGGTGAATTTCTGCTATAGACTTGTGGGGAGAACTATCTTTAGGGGTGAATTCCCAGAACAATTGCCCAAAGGCCCGTGACATGGGCAGAGGCTCATTCCATACTAAACTGAGTAGTGCTGAGAGTCATCTAATACGAGGGAAGGGAGAAGGGCCCACACTTTAACCTCTGCCTGAGGTCCCCATAAATCTGGTGCTGACTGTGCCTGAGAATGTCAGAGAATGAGAGGAGATGGGTAGAAGGCAAGCCCTGTCACACTGGCCCCTCTTATTTCACTCCTGTCACAGCTGCAGCTCCTGTCTCTGGAGGACTGACACCATTCTTCCCTTTTCATACCCCAGGATGAGGCTGCAGATTTAGTAACAGATACCAGGCACACCACGAAGCTGGACAGAGTGCTGGATATCAACCCCCCTGTATTTTCATTTTCTTTGTATACTCTGTGAGTGAGCCAGGACAGCTTAACTGGCAAGGCTTGCAGAAAGAATAAATCAGCATAGTGGGAATGGAGCTGCCATGATTTATACAGATGAAATCCTTGTGTCTGTATTTTCAGTTTGCTTCTGTAATTTATTGACTTTTTGTCCTTTTAGCTTGACTCTGCCTTCATCCAAGGCTATCACAATGCCATTCCCACTTGATAGTATTTCATCACAAAACAGAAAATCACTTATTCTTTGGGGGTTATTTGATGTCTAAGAAGTCTTTCATCTCCATGAGGCTATTTTAGGATAAGAACCAAGGCATTCTGTCTGTTTTGATATTACAGCCTAAAGAACACTTGTAAATATTTCATTATCAAGAATGACCTGTTCCCAAGTCCTCCCACATCAGAGTTTTAGATCAAAAAGGGGCAACTAAAGGTAGTCTTTCCCTGATGAAGGAAAAATAGCAACTTTGAAAGAGGAGGTCCTCAAACACCTAAAAATGGATATTGATTCCACAAATAGGAATTTGTTACCTTTAGGACTTTTATGAATTTAGGGTATTTATGAAAAATGTTTCTGTCTTCTGACTAAACTATGTGGCATGGCTGTGTATGTTGATAGAGTCCATAGGGAATCAGATAAGACTTTTCTTTTTGACATAAGCGTTTGTGGAAACATCAAAATGATAGGTGTTTCACCTGAAATTGAATCTAGAAAGATAAACTGGGACCAGCATGTGACACAAGCATGATTTTTACCCAAGTATGGCAGGAAGAAATAACCTGTCAATATTTCATATTATGAGGTTATATGATTAAGCATATCTATTTTTTTTTTTTCATTCTAAGTGGAGGTAGTTACATGAGGAGGACAAGACAGAAAGATATTTCAGATAGAGATAGCAGACAAGAGAGACAGAAGAAGAGTGATGGGGAAAGCATGAGAGAGTTGCAATTACTTTTGAAGATGATTGGACAGATTCAAGTTCCACTTTGTATTAGGGTGAATTTTGAAGAATTCCCTTGGGCTTACATGATGCTCTTTCAGGGTTTATGATGGGCAACTAAAGTCACAGGCAAGGTCAATATTTCATGTAAATGTCACACCACTGAAATAAGAAGTCGAATTTCCTCGAGTTTGATAATTACTTCTACTCTCACTTGGTTTTTAATATTAAAAAACATTAATTTCAAAGAATAAATAATTAGTCTCTGAGTTTAGTCCATCATACAGTTTGCATATAATTGATTCCTCATTCATTAATTTTTACATGAGACAAATCAGGAATATCTATGTTGCTGTTAACAACTAGAGCTGGCTTGATAGCATCATGATCTGCATTTGCACCTAACTGTGCACTTGCCCTTGTAATTGAAGAAATAGTCCCAGTGTTATTAATAATTCTTATATTGTTAACAGTTGTGGGGAAGGGGTTTGCAATGAGATAAAGGTTTGAAAAGGCATTACCACCATTCATATCTGTTTGTGAAACAATCATAATATTTTATGGGGTTTTTGTCTCACAGCTATTAGCTGCTGCCATCTTCATGTTTAAATTCACCTCTGGTATTTAGGAAGAAACTGGTCCACAGAACTTTCCTGAGGTCAGTTTACCTGTTACTTACTTAAAGTTACCAGTTTATTTGTTACTTAAATTGTGGGGGCAAAAATTTGAGGTGCCTCTGTAAGCTGCCATAGGTGTTGCACAAGGAAACACATTGGCATTTGAGGTTTTGCATGGCTTCCTCAATATTCCTCCATCCATGCAGGGCTAAAGAGCTGTCTGAACACCATTTTCAGCTGCTGTGAAGATATTTCACATGCTATTTGTAGAAACAATGATTTCAGTTAACAGTGAACAAATTTTGGAAATATTTTGAAACCAAAGCTAGTGTGGGATGAAGGCACTGAGAGGCTGCAACTGCCTGGTTTGGTGGTGCCAAGTGATACCATCAGGAAACCACTTCTCATTATTATTACCATTTATAAAGAGCAAGAACATTGTTAATGTCATAGTTGTTATTAATCTGAAAAAATATTAAGGGAAACAATTCTGCTTTACTACAGAGATGGTCCTGACATATTTATACATTGCTTAAACCCCAGTGCCTTATATTGTAGAATTTCATCTCTCTGTGCTGGGCTGTCACAGATTTCCTGGTGCTCAGGCAGATGCTTTAGTTAACCACAACTTTGGTAGTTTTTACTGATTCTTAATTACAGCAGTAAAATGTTAGAAACAGTCTCACTTGTGAAATGTTTTAAATACCAAACTATTTTAAAGTGGCTTGCTTTATATAAAGATGTTTGTCAAGTCAAAGAAGCAGGGAACATATGTGATCCATTTCACAAAGTGAAATCTAAGGATTTGCCTAAGGACACAGGAATGTTGTGAAGTAATATTTATAAATGTCGCAGGTGTTGTGGTAATTGTAAATTGGCAGCCTTACATCATCCTGCTGTAATTGGCTTTGAATTCCAGTCTCTGGACTGTTATTTGAATGCCAATAATTTCATATCATGCTTGAAAGCAGAACAAAACAACTCTTTTAATTGGGGAAAAAGAGCCCTAGTGACTCACTCTGTTGCCTTCCACTGCCACTTGGAGATGTAAGCTGGAAGGGTGGGATTCTGGGGGCACCCAATTTCCATATGGGTGACACTGGGTCACGTATGCCAGTGTATTTCCACTGCTAGCAAGATGATCTGAACTCCTGCAAGAAGTAAAAACTCACAAAACATATGTAAGTTATCTTCTTCAGTGAGTAAAAAATCGTGGTAATAACCAGCTGTTGTATACTTAGTGGAAAAATTGACCACTTATATTAATTAAATTCTGTGATCTAAAAATTCGTGGATGTCATGAAATGCAGACTTAGGGCTCCTGCTAAGTCAGCTGTAACTCTGTCCCTTACACCTGTGCTGTAATGGGACATAGGAAAAAGGAAAGTGGATATGTAAGTTATGGATAAATAGAAACACCATTTAAATCCAAATCCAGAAACCATATAAATACATGTTCAAGACAGTGATTTACCATGTCCAAGCCTAATAAGGTGGATGGAAGTATTTATATGTGCAAAAGTTAAGCACACACTTAAGACTTTCACTGGACCCAGGATTCTCTGTCCTGTGAGATTTGTACTATTCAATATGAAAGGAACTTCTGTGCCTATTGTCAGAAGCAGGCCTCTCTAGATTATTTTCTAGATTTTGGAAACCTTAAAACCTTTATAACTTCTGTGTTCTGGCATGATAACTCTTTTCAGAGTTAATAAAATTATATCAAATGATTTCTTAGATCTGCTCCTACCTTCTTTGCATTCTCCACTCAAGTCAACAGAAGTGCCCACACAAGCAAGATTTATACCTTTATTATTAATAAAGGCATAAAAACACTACTTTCGTTTAGAAAATTCAGGTTACACAAACCTGTAGGCGGTTGCCTTTGTGACAGGGTTGTTTTTATTTGCAACTGTCAAGGTTTTAAACATATGGCACACAGGGCTTTGTAACATGCACCTGATCTTAGACAAGAAATTATGTTCTTGCTATCTGCAGTATCTGCAAACCCTAAGGAAACTCAAAATTAACAGTTGTATTCTTCATAGCTTTATTAAATATGTTCATCTGAAAAACAGGTAGAAGACTAACCTCTTTTGCCACTGCATACCTTCTTCTGGTAAGGAAGGTCAGCTTCCTTCCATTTGCTTTTAATGAGCTTTAATATTGTGAAAGAATCTGGATACTGAGAAAATCAAATTTGTGTCTACTTCAACAACTATACATAATTAACTTTCCATGCAAAAGGACTTTTCATGTCTGTTCATCTATTATTCTTAAAGTGGATAGGTTAGGAAGAAAATCAAAAAGAGTAATTAGAATTCAGAACATTGACTGCTACCCTAGGAACCAACCAAACCAGAAGTTAAGAAGCCAACATGGTAGCTGGGGGATCTAGCTGTGGTGCCACGTGAAATAAGGGATAGACAGAATGTGAAGGAAAAAAAGTGCCTCTTTCCACAGACCCACACATGTTTAAAAACTGAAAGATGTGATTTGTCATAAAATATAATTTAGATGGGTCATCATAAAGAAGTTGAGTGAAAATCAAAATACAGATGCAGAGATGAACAATGTCATAGTAAGACCACTGAAGCTGCATTTTGTGGATAAGCTAAAGAGAAATATAAAACTTTTTAGTGCATATTATGGGCAATTGATTAGAGGATATCACTAACTTGGAGCATATTATAGAGAGGGAATATATTCATGTACGACTGGAAGATCCAGTCTGACATCTCACAAGAACCTGGATATTGCTACCACTAGCTGCTCTAGAAAAAATCACATAGACCATGAGGCTTTTAATGCAGGAAAATACCAATTTTATTACAGTGTACCTGCAATGCTTAGCACAGAAATATGTACACAGGCTGCAAGCACAGGGAGGTGTCAAGAGCATGGGAATTTGGGGGTTCCCTGCAGTGATCTGGTATGTGGTGCTGGCTTGCAGAACAGCATGGTACTTGCTGTTGTCCTCTAACAATTCTCTGTCCTGTCCTGTCCACAGACAGCTGGAGGCTTCTGCTTGCTGGTGTAAGTGTCTTGGCTCAAGGGCTGTCTTTTAAACCACACATTTGCCTTTTAGTCATACACCAGCTGGCACTTGGGGTTCCTGTCACACACCACTAGCAGCTATTGGTCTTGTGGAAATAAAATATTGTGGTTCACCTTAATTTTAGTGCTCCCACCAAAGCTCCACCAGCAGTTTCCTCTGCCCTGTTGGAAGAACAAAAGGTAAAGATGAGAGATTGAGACAATTTACTGGAAACACCAATGAGGTAAGAACATGAACAGTACCAACAGCAATATTAGTAACAAAAGTGTACAAAGAGTGGGTGCTTTATATGCAAAATTGTCACCAAGTCTGGGACAACGAAAATCAACGATGGAGAGGTTCCTTACCCTGACAAGCTTTTTTTTTTTTTTTTTTTTTTTTTTCTGCTGTAAGCCGCGCCCTTCTTCCCAGAGGCCAGATGAACCTTACTTCTGGATGAGGTGAGGTAGAATAACAACCTAGACACACCCACACAGCGCCAGGTTCCACCTTCACAAAGCTACTGGTAAAAAAAATTAACTCTGTCCTGGCCAGAGCCAGAATAACAGTGACTAAAAATTCACACATGTTTTTCTAATTAAAGAGATTTGTTTGCAGCTTGTAAAAATAAATAAACATATACAAAGCCTTTAGATGGCTGGATTTCCAAGGGCTTGAGTATATGTTACTGAGAGTTTAATGTTACTGGTAAAGGATAAACAGTCTTCTGTGATAGATTATACATAATGTTGCCTTGAAAATATTAAATAATTGATAGAGATTCAAATGAGAAATAAATTAAAAATGATATTATTTGCTTGAAGTTTTCTTTCCTGTGTTGGAAAAGGAATGCCTATTCCCCAATGTATTTGGGAGAAGAAGGTAAATTTGCTGCTTTCACACCCCCATTTTAGTGCTCATGGAAGGAAAGATTTTCATGGAACCCTTTCTCCTGTGCTGTTCCATCTTCTGTACTCCTTAAGATTTCTACCATAGTGATGACTTTCCATTTCAAGAACTGGATAGAGATTAACATGGGTGACAAATCACACTCCCCCTTGTCCTCATCTTGGCCTTGTTTTGCATTTACAACTGTGCCAAAATTTTGGCATTAAAGGAGCAATCTCTGCTCCCAACAGTAATCTCTTTGGCTTTAGGGGGATTCATTGCATGATACAGGTGGGAGAGTTGAACAACTGCACCCTAAAGGTGGATGAAGGATATGAGAAACTGTGAAAACCAGGCAGTTCTGAGTAGACTGGGTATCACTGACTCTCAGACTGCAAGTCTTTTGCTTCTTCCTTGCCTCCTGTTCACCAAATTACAAATACATCCCATTATTTGATGTATTTGTCATTTGGTATTGTCAAGTTTAGGAGTGGAGGCCAACTGAATGCAGGAAGCATCACCTGCTCTGCTGTTGTTCTCTGGGACTCCCACCTTCATGAGCACCTCTCCAGAGTGATGCTGGTATTTTCATTGTGAAAATAAATACAGAAGGCAGCACTCAGAGGCTGGCTGGCTGTGGTTCCTACAGAAATGAATGAGCAAAAATATGAAGCAAATGTGATTGCACTTTATGTTGGTTTTCCTCCTAATACCTTTTGGGTCCACAGGCCAATTTTGACTCTATTTGACAGAAGGTAGAAGGTTTTAGGATTATTACCTTCCTACAAAGCTGGGGAAAATAAGCATCTGGATAGAGGAGATAAGGCCAAATGACTGCCCTGCAGTTGGAAAAGCAAACAGATTCATTAAGCCTGACAGCAGCCTGCTGGCCAGCAAGCCCAGGCTGCCTCTGCCACTGCCTTTTTCTGGGTCAATGTGTCAGAAGGGAGGTGGGATGGAGACAGAGCAACTGAACAGTGCAGGAATACTTACCCAATATATAGAACATATTCCTATAATTCTGATCAGGAAAGGTTGGCATAGTAGGAAGCACTGGAAACCATGAATTTTCAAACAAAATTGCAGTCCTGAGCAAGCACTGATATTCTGTTGTAGACAACAGTAATCCTAAAATTGGAGGATAGGTGAGATGAGGAAATCTAGGATAAAACAGGAAACAGGTAAACTCTAGTGCTTTGAAGTACTTATAGAAAATCATCTAAATCTATACATTGGCTTCAATTGTTATGGCCTGGTTTCCCTGGTTCTGAATATCTGAAGCACTCAGCAACATATAATAGTATTCATGTTCAGGTCAGTTCTATTTAGGTGGCTAGATAAATGTGGATTTAGATTAATAATTCCAGATACTTGAATTTGGTTTTGAAATCTGATTTTCAGACATGGTTGAAAGTAGAAACTCCCATCTGAAGCCATGGGCATCTGATCTTTGCAAAAATAATTTAAAAATGACCAAGTTCACAGTTGGAAGTTACCCCTAGCTCTTAATGTTGGAAGGGAAGTAATTAAAATATTGAATTTTACTGTGAGAGTTTATAAAGTGGAGAACATTTCTGAGAAACTGTGTGATCTATTGTTTCAATAAAATCTGCTTTCATTAGCCAAAATATTATCAGATAATCAATATTGGTGGTGCTACAGTGTCACTCTATTGGGGCAATTCTCTTGGATGAAAGATGAAGACACAGATTATTCAGATCTTACGTCTCCTGTGGTCTTAATTTTGGCACTGCCCCCTTTGGGGCCCACCAAAAGTCCTGTTTTCTTCCTCCTTCCCTTTGCAACTCCATGAGCTCTCCATGGGTGGATTGTAAATAACTGCTCTGTTGGTGTCAGAGTCCTATGGCATTTCAGGCTCTTGAGACAGTGCTACAGAAGTGTTGGGAACTGCATGATCTTTTAGGCTCACATTCCAGTAGAATGGCTGGGGAGGAATGTGAAGCCAACCTCTTCCAAAATTCTCTTCTGGAGTTTCAGGTCTGGCATTAGAATAAGAGAGAAACTCTTTTCCTTTAAGGATTATTTTGGACTGAGACTATGTGGAGGACCCCACCTTAGGTCTCACAACTCATATAAAATTTGAGCAAAAAAAGGTACACTGCTATAGAGGCTTTAATCTCCTGTTATCCATAGAAACAAGAAAGCTGAGTGGTTTTGGCAGAGGATCTGCTAAAAGCATTCCAGAATGATCTGAAAATGAAATGCACTGCGCAAAACCATTTTGTGAACTAGAAGTGGACACATTTAAAGTGTACTTAAAACAAGAAAAGTATTGGAAAAGCAACTTTGATTTTTTACCACAGGGACACTGACAAAAGAGGAAGGTATGTCTCATAATGAATTTAGAATTGAAAGGACATATAAGATAATTTTTTGAAATAACCTGTTATAGCAGACTTTGAAAAGGCTTCTAGCACACCCTTATTTGGAACCAAGATTTGACTACTAAGATTCTGGCCTGCAAAGACCAGAATTTATTTATTTAAATACATTTTTCTATTTCCCAAATGCCAGTTAGCATCTGTTCAAGAGATGTACCCTTTTCAATCTAAACCTGCATTTTGATACTACATAAGACACCTGAATGGGGTAATGGATATGTGGTATCTTTCTATTTTGTGGTGTCTCTATCCACATTAAATCTCAGAACAGAAAGAGGTTTGATATAAGAGAATATCTCCACATTTTCAGACTCTGAGGTAAATTCTTGGGTCTCAGGGCAGGGAGCAACCTCTTCCATTGAGATCTGAAGTACAGATGCACAATATAGTGGAGGTCTCCCCACTGCTGATGACCTGGCCCATGCAGGGTTTGCCCAATAATTTTATGTAACACTGTCCTTTGTTGGCCCATGCTGCTCTGGTTTGTTCTTCTCTACATATAAGTGCAGAGTGTCACAAGAAGATAGAGCTCTTTGGTATTTTCAGACTTCTGTGATATCTCCTAGTGTCCACTAATAAATAGACCATGCTCTAACAGATAGCTGATTCTTTGTCAGTGTTTGCATCATATTAGTTAAAAACTGTAAAAGTTTGAAATACATTGGAGGCAACTCTTACAGATCTGATCTGGAGATTTTCTCACAAAGGATTTACTATTGCTTCCTGCTGCACCAGCACCATATTCTTGGTATGAGTGCCAGAAGAATAAATCTGGCATTTTTCCTTCTCGCTGTGAAGAAAAGAGAGCAGAAAGGAGGAAAGCCTGAGTGCTCACTGCCCCTATCCCCTTGCACGCTTCTGATGCTGAAATCTGGCAGCTTTGGTTTCCATGGGTTTGTGTATGTGTGTGTGTGCTTGGAGACTCTCTTAATTTGCATGGTTCACTGCCAGGTGAGAAAGAGTAATGCCTGAATGTACAGAGCAAACATAGCTGCAGTATCAGACTACAGCTGGCTGGAACGGATTGAAATGGTAGCTGCTCAAGACTTGCAGGCCTTTGGCAGGGCTGTAAAAATACAAATAACACTAAAGGAAGGGAGACATTCTGACCCCAGCAGCAGCAGGATGTCTTTGTGTGCAAGTTCATCCAGGATCTGACTAACTGTCTCACAAGGTCCATGTGGAACGTGTGAAGATTTGCAGTAATCCCTTACTGAAATAAGACAGCAGACTTGACAGGCAAAAATGGCTCATGCAGCAGGACCCTGGCAAGGGAACAAGTCTGAGCACAGTTCCATATGGACCTGAGCTATCATGCTTTCATCTAGCTTGGCCTTAATACTAATGCCTGAAATAATGCCCTCCTAAAATCAGCAGACCAAACAAATGATCAAGCAGCCAGCCAAGGGAAGGAAGAGAGAAGAGCTGTGACCATTCAGATGAGCTGGACAGCCCCACAGCCAGCCCTCCAGACTGGATTTTGGCTGTGATGCCTGAGCCCCACCCCAGGTGTGGTGTGAGACTCAGAGGCACCGCTAGCAGGCCCTCCCTCCCTTCCTCACTTCACACTTTGTTTTCCATGCCATCAGCGCTCCCTCTTTAGCCTGCTGGTCTCCCAGCAGTGGAGCAAGAGCCAGCCTGCTGAGCTGAGCCCTGCAAGCTGTGAGGGCAGAGGCTCTGAGCATCACAGAGGGGACAAGTCTCCAGCATCTTGCCTGTGCCAGCCCTGCCAGGCAGGACCAGTCTGCATCTTGGTTTGCAGGCAGGGATTAGTCAGGCAAAATTATTTTAGCTGCCTGGGACTTTCTCCTGATCAAACATATTATGCTGTAAAGTCACTAATTAATTTAGCTTCAAGTCAACTGTGCTAAGGTAACTTATTTTTGCTCTTACAGATAAAGATTTGGAGGACCAAGAAGACTGAAGTTTCTCAGTGGTTGCCCCACCAAAGCCTGCTTGTTCTTTTTGGTCTTTGACAGGATGAAGGGGACAGCTCAAGCAGTGTGTCCCAGTCCTGCTCATTCTCATTACCTGACTTCACACTTGCAGCTGGTAGCTTGTTTGTGTTTCACGCTTCTCTTCTGCTATCGTCAGGATTAACAATTTCTTTCTGCAGCACTTTGTGAATGCAGCTCCAGCTACTGCACCAGCAGTGTAAATACAGCCAGAATATGGCTTCTGTATGAGTGCATTTGTGTGTGTGCATGCACGTATGAGTGTGAGAACAACAATCCTGAGAAAATTTCAATATTTATAGCAAAAGCAGAGAGACTTCAGTAAGCCAAGCTTTCAGATGAAAAAAGAGAGAAAGGTTAATCACCGATATTTAACATGGAGCGTTTCTTAAAATAAAACCCAGCTTACAATAAAAAATAGAGAGGGGTTGTGCAACTTTGGCGTGATAAGTGGAAAATGACCAGTTTGAAGCCGTGCAGCCCTCACTCTTTGGCACAGGGTTAGTTCCCTTGCAAATACAGCCGCACATTTCCTTTTGTAGAGAAATGTCGTTTTGGGGGGCAGAAGGAAAATGTGAATACCACTCTGGAGCAGCACTCCTGGACCCAGTCTCCTATAATAGGCCTGGAAAAGCAGGGCAGATGATGTCATGGCAGCTGCTGATTGTCTGACAGACAGTTTCCGCAGCGCAACATGAGGCCCTTTGGTCTCCCTGTCAGGGAGATTGGCAGCTGAATGGCACCAATGAGCGCGGGACTGTATTCCCTCTGGGAATGCTGCCCTCATTGATGGACAGAAAGCAAAGGGAAAGATTGTCTTTGAACCTGAAAAGAATCCCCTTTTTTCTTCCTAAAGCTCCTGCCCCCGCTCTCCGCAGCTCTTTTTTCATCCCCCTTTTTTAAAGGTGTTTTGTTCTACAGCGGTTACTGAGCTTAATGGAACTGAATGACTTTTCCCCTTCACAATCTGTCAGTCAAAAGCTCAACTCCAGAGCTGTTAAATGAAGTCCTTTCAGAGTCAGACAGAGGAAGAATGTGTCAGTCATCCAACAGACCCTGTTGTGTTTTAATCTGTCAGAGGGGTGATAGGGAGAGCAGCCGGGCTCTGCAGGGGCACGTTCCCAGCAGCAGCTCAGAGGCCCTGACAAATCCAGGTGCTGGAGCCAAAAAGTCAACTGGTCATAAACACGGCGAGGGACGGCGCTCCGAGCCCCCAGAGCTGGGCTTTGCAGCCGCCTGTGAAATGTTTGGGCAAGCTTTCAGCAAAGGTTTCACTGTGAGCATTCCTAGCAGAAAGCCAGCCTTTGAGCACAGGATGGGTCTGGTAAGGCATGGCTTTCGAATTAATATAGCTCTTAACTAAAACACTGGAGACAGTAATCCTCCGGATGAAATGCATTTAGATAGACTGTGATTCCGAGCCATTTCTGCCAAATTACCTTAATTTTTTGAGTTTCCCCCATTATATGGCATTCCATTAATCTTACCTATTAGGTTAAGACTGATGTGCAATTTGTTCTGGGGCTGAACAGTTGGTCCTATTCACTCAAGTGCTGGTGTTTCACTACACATTATGAGAAGTACCCACTGTTGCTCTAATAAGAATAATGATCCTTTACTTTCATTTCAAGGGTTTGCTATTTCATCTTTTTTTTCTTTCCCTTTCCAGTGAGGGAGTAGATTTAAACAAACAGCTCCTGTTCTTATCAGATCTCATAGGAAATGTCTTTTGCCTGTTTTTACGGAGATGGCAAAACTGTGGCTCAGCACACAATGTAGTTCTGTGTTCCTGTGGCAGCTGGACTCCTGATACGCTCAAATACTCTGGCTTTCCATCTGTAATAAAGTGGGTTTATGAAGTGGGTTTGTGTCCCCTGCAGGGCTGTTGAATTTTTGCTCTGCTTTTGCATACCTGTTCTCTGATGCCAGGCCCAGCAGAGCTAGCAGAAGGGATTCCTGGCCTGGGAAGGATGCTGTATGGGGTAGCTTTTTCTTTTTCAACCTTTGCCTGTTCACTTGTCTGCAAAATCTGGGAAAACCAGTGGCCTCTCACAGATTGTCATTCACTAATTTAGACAGTCTATCATGCTAGTATTTGCTTAAAAGCTTCAGAAAAATGCATTCTCTCTGCCTTCTCCCAATTTATGTCCCCAAAAATTTTCCATGTATTTGCTCAGAATGATGGCGATCTATCTGCATGTGGGATTGTGACCTGAGTCCTGGGCAAGAACTCTTTTGGAGTTTCAGCTGCGTCTAGAAACCTGTCTTTCATTGCAGATGACTGTAGCTGTAGAAAGTGTCATTGCTGTAGAAAACTCCCTATTCTGGTTTTCTGAGAGGTTAAGCTCAAAAATACAGTGCTTGCTTGGACAGAGTCCTAAGAGCGGTACCTGAGTGATATGGTGACAGAAAAGGTTTACAGTGTTGACAACTTTTACCATAAATTTTCAAGTCAGTGGATATGTCCTAGGGTAAACAGAGTGCTTTCCTTTCACTGGACTAGATCAACAACAGAGCTAACAGCCAGTGGGGTACAGAGCCCTTGAAGAGATGTAAAAGTGTGCAAGGAGTCACCTCTCCCCTGTCTTGTTTCCTTTCACAGTCAAAAGAAAAGAGAAAGATACATTTTTTGAAAACCGCCACTGTATAACTTAGTTGGGAATTACTTGAGTTGGAGAATAACCTGAGGCCATCCTGCTAAGCCACATGAGTCCCAAAAAGGATGGTAAATTGAAGTTTGCATTTGGCTGCAGGAAGCTGTCTGCATCTGTTTAGACGGACTTGAGTTCTCTAGGAACCAAGCTTTTTCCTGGCTTGCCAGGACCAAAAGAAAGTGTTGTGGTGTGTCTGGGATGGCCAACACAAATCCATAAGAGGGGAGCCCACAAGGACTCCTGCTCCATCTGTCACTCAGGACCAGGCTCAGGGTGGAGGAGGTGTGGGAGGGCATGAGTGAATGGAGCCTGTTGTCATGTAGATTATTTATCCTCAATGTGGAGGAGTAATTAGACCCAGAGGGCAGTCCATCACTGTCCTCGGGCTGCATCGGTGGAGACGGACTGGCTCCTCTTCCAGCCATGCTCGGAAAGAAAACCGTGCTGCACACTGGGCCCCGTGTGGAGCACAGGGTGATGGTGCATCTTGATGTGGTCAGAAAGGTCATCGTGCCCACTGAAAAGCAAGAGGAGCCCGAGGAGCACTGGCTGACAAAGGCGGTGGCCTCTTGTCTGCATAGGGACAGGAATGTAATTGCTGAACATAAGCTGTCCTTGTTTCACAGAGAAGGATCAGACAGCCCCGTTGGGGTTCAGCTGATCTGAAGGAAGGCACGGCCCTTTATGTGCATTGAAAAACTCTCTGTAAAGAAAGGTTCCTTTAACAGTGCCGTAGCTGATAGCTGAAACAAAAACCCAGCCACGCTGCCTGGGCTAGCCTGCAACATGGGCTGCAAAATGTGGGAAATGGAATTTCTGAACTCTCAGAATGCACTGAGATCTTCCCAGGCTGGTTAGTGCCCTTGCTCTTTTTATTGTTGGTTTGGTGGGCTTTTTTTAACTATTTTTTTTTTACTCAGATCCATAACTTACAAAGAACTAAATAAATTTCCTTTGCATAAAGATTTGGTTATTGTATGTTTTTAAGTACATGTGGTATGATCCCATGTGCCTTCAGGCGAGAAAAATATAATTCCATTGATGGGAATTCATGATATATCAGTTTGGATGTCTATCTATCCTGTCTGCATGCTCAGCCATGGAAAATCTTTGGGCTCTAGTAGCCTGTCACTCACTCAGCTAAATAAGTTTTGAGCCATCTCAACATCTGCTTAAAAGTGGCTGGACTGCCACTGAATTGCAAAGGTTCAATTCAACCCATATAAATGGAAATTTTTACTGCTGGCATAAAAGCATTTACAAGCTGAGACATATATTATAATGGGAATGAAAATAAACCCTTAAAAAAATCTGCACCCCATTTGTTCAGGCTGTGCCTGAATGTTCCCATGCTGAGAAGCACTTCTTGCCATTTATTAACTGTGACTTTAACTAGAAAGTGAAGCTGTTCACTCGAATAAAGTGCATTCCTGGGTCTCCTACTGGAATAGCTGTCATTTTGCTGAGGGGCTGTGTCTCAGTGACACAGTAATGGCTGCCCCATGGAGCCATGTCCTTATACCTCCAATATTCCCCACTCCTTGTAGTGATGCTGAATGCAAGCCCTTAAACTCCCCTGTGAATTTCCCTCCAAGGGAGACAACAAAATATTTTTAACAAGGTGTTGCTGCTTGTTTTTAAATGTTTGCGCACTGGACTTTCTTGACAAAAATATGTGAACCCAGACAATCAAATAGTCACACACATGCACACATACACTTTTAAACAGTCTTCCCTGTCTTCACTGAGCACAATCTGCAGCTGCACATTAGTGATATGTGGGTGGCTGGGAGAAGTTATTCAAAACTTGTACTTTTATGCCCAGAAGGGTTTGTATGTGTGTGTGCCCCTGGTAACCACACAGGGGAAAAAGTGCAGGTGTTCCTGTTTGCAAAATAGTGCCTACAAAAGCAGAGACCAGGTCAAGAGCCCAATGAACAGGAGATCCTTCCTTCATTCATTTCCTTAAGTTAAGCCCTAATGTGTTACAAACTTCTTCTGGTTATTGTTAAAGGGGAATGGAAAGTTTCACAAAATCTCTTGTAAAGAAGCTTATATTACCCCTAAAAAGAATGGGGGGTGGGGGGAGGAAAGACCCTCCTCCGCGGTATGGCGATTTCAAGCAGTGAGCTTGGAAGCCCTGCTTTTAATCCAGGAATTTAATTTCAAACAGGTGCTGCTGTCTGTCCTGTTTGGGACCTGGGAGGATTTGAGATCCTGCCTTGCTCCAGGGAAAAGTTTGTGCTTTTCCTGATGCTTGAAGGTGGCAGCTGCAGGTCCCTTGTGGGTGAAGGAAGAGGCTGGAGCTGAGGTGAGAAGCAGAGGTGAGAAGGGGTGGGGGGCTGGGGGCACAGGAGCCAGGAGCTGGGTTTCAGTGTTGGTTAAGACATGAGCTGCAAGCCTGCTGCTGTATGTAGACCATTCTCACTTCTGTGTGGGAGCTGGAATACCCATCTTTTCTTGTGCTGACATTTCCCACTTGGAGGTCTGCAGACCACGAGGTGGCATCTTCTACTCCCAAGTGATTTAACCACCTCCACCTGAGGTCCTCCCTAAGGAGGTCCCTGGACCCACACAGCCATATTCTTTCAAGATGTTTAAACCTCTTTTCATTAAGTTTGCCCCAGTTGTTCTGATGCTGCTCTTGACCCTTGCTGTCAAGTGTTATAGCAGGATATTAAACTGGCACCCTCTGTTGCACGTTAAGAAAACAGCCCTGAAACCGGAGAGCTGGCGGACGCGCTTTCTGCAGCCCCTCAGCGAGGGCATCCTTTGAGCACCACATCCCCCCTCCCAGCTGGGTAAAGTTGGATGTATCCCCTACAAGGCAGTCCCACTCCTTCCCATGCTGGGTTTGCTTTGCCTGTGGGGTGAGGGGCAGCTCTGCCTCTGTGCCATCACCCTGGTGAGGGCAGTGGGAAGCACAGGGTGCCCCAGAGCTTCTGGGCTGCCTCTGCTGGGGCCTGGGAGCTGGCCTGCCCCACCAAGGGCTCTTTGTTTCTGCTTCTTTTTGTGTGCAAATAATTATAGGTGCAATTTAGGTGACCTCAGTGTCTCACTACTTGATTTGAAGGCACAATTAAATACCTAGACATATAAATAGCCTAAATTGGACCTTTCAGTTAATGTGTACAACAGCAGTAGGGGCCAGGTTAGGAAACTTTGACCTCGTACCTGAAAATTAGCTATACTGTACATTTAAACTCCCTAACTCGTTGAAACCTTATAGACCCTGGCTTCTAGTCAAACCTCAAAATGTCAGCTTTGTTGACTAGGAGTACATGTCCTCTGGGGACTGCTCATTGTGCAACAAAATGCCCTTCTAGAAGAATTAATGTCACCCTGTCATTTTACCTGTTCTATCAAAAGGAGCAAAGTGTGGAAGAAATGTTGCTTTCCCCTGAGCTTTGTGTTGCAAGACCACTTTGGCATCCACCCTATCTTGTTGGGTGTATTACCAGTTCCAGTGGTGCAGCTCAGTGAACCTCCTGGAGATGTGGGCGAGCCAGTTCTTCCTCAAAAGGTCCTGGTAATGTATGCAGGAAAATTTAGGTAAATAAATTTACCTAAATTTAAAATTACCAGAGTGAGCAGCTACACCAGAGTGTAACCTTGCCTGAGCTGCATGAAAACACAGAGGTCTCCGCTACTCCAGAACATCAGACTCTTTCTTGAAAAATCATTTTTGCAGAGAGTAAAATAAAAAAAATCTGAGCTGTTCCGCAGCTTGTTAAGGAAGACAACAGTACTGGATTCTGTGGGATCAAAAAAGGGTCTTTCAGCTGTGCTTTTGAAACAATTTCTTTTTCTGTCAAAATCCAAAACTCGTTGTGAACCTTTGAACTCAGCAAAAATCCACAACAATGCTTCCTGGGAACTGCTGTTCCTGTGAATAGATGTAGCCATCTGGATAGGGCTAGCTATTGTTAAACATGATGTCTATATGATGTCATATGCACCTATGCCTCTATAAAGAAAGAAATCCATTTTTCTGCACCAATGATTTTGTATTTTGAAAGAGAACACAGTAATTTTCCACCCTTTTATGATTAATGTATCCTTCCTCAACCATTCTCTATCAAAAACTATAAACTCTTAAAAAAATCTGCATCTGTAGATCCCTATCTAATATTTATGAGCTTATTTTCTTTCATCGTTTTTCCTCGACCTAGAATATCCCAGAGGTCCTCAGATCACTGGCTGAAAACCAGAAGATGGGATATGTGGGAAAATGATAGTGTGAAGCTCTTCATGTTACTTTTGAAGGGAGCTGGTGAATCTTTTCCTGGATGCTGGTGAGCCACAAGAGTAGGGGCAGCATTTGCTCTGAGTTTTTAGGGCAGAGTCCTTTCCTAACAGGTCAGCAGCATTAGGAAAGGATCAGGCAGGCTCTGTTTTAGACTTTATGTGCCCAGCTTCATTAATAAACAAAACTTCAGTAATTATTTTGCAACATGACCTGACACAGGTTGTGTTCCTGTTATTTCCATCAGCCCTGAGGGTACCTAGATGGCAGCTGGGAAATAACCTCCCTCAGTGGGTTTAAGCCTACAGTAGGTATCTTCTTTTGTTACTACAAGCACACAGTGCTAGAGGCACGTGGGCCCTTGGCACGGGCTTGCAGGTTACTGGTTAGTAAGATGTGATGCCCAGGCAGGTCTTGATGTCCACCAGGACTTAGTGAATGTCTTGGCTTTTCAGGAAAATGACAGACTGGGAGGGGTTGTGGGCTGGGAGAAATGGCAGGGCATCCTGCACTCATAGCATGGTTTTAATTAGACTCCCAACACGCAGGGCAAGATTTGATGGTCTCCTCTGCTGCTTGCTGCTCAGTTCATGAAGTCACTCTTCCTTTGCAAAGACCCATTCCTGCCTCAATAAATAGAGTTTTCCACCGCCATTGTTTATTTTGCTGGGGGGGAGCTCTTCGTGTCACCTTTCCCTTTTTTAAATTTTGGCCTCTTATGGACTACATGCTGGTTTGCTAAACCTGCCAATCTGAGTGAGTAGCCCAGGGAATACAAGTTCCTATGGGATAAATGCTCTAACTTATGACTCATGGACTAGAATAGTAAAAGCTGATGCATAAAGGGCCCTGGGCACTAGCATACCACTGATGTTTTAAATTTATCTTCTTCAAATGAGAAAGATGTTTTTCTTCAAGACATACAAAAATATACCAGCTCAGTGCAATCTAAATGAAGTTATGTGGGAACACTGCTCTGCACTGTATTGCCAATCTTTTGTGTTTATGTATAATTTTCCATAGGGCATTCCTGTCTGTAGAAGTACTCAGAGTGCTTTCCTGTGGACTCCTTTTGACTGGCAGGAATACTAGCAGCCCTAAGTGTCATGTTGTTCATTTGTGCACAGTGTTTTTACAGCTATTCAATAGCATCTGTGAGTCATTTGCCTGCTGAGCCTCAGCTCTTAGGCGTGTGTCAGGTAGAGGTTCTTCAGGCAAGCAGGGAGAGGGAAGGAGGGCTGGGCTCTGTGACAGGAGGTGCCAGCTGTGGTCCAAAGGAGTGTGGGTGCTGTGGTCAGCTGCCCTGTCTGCGTGGGTGTGACCCCAGGGAAGGTGCCAAAGGGTTTGGCCCATTAAGTTCCTCCAGGACAAATGAAGTGGAAAGGAACTGTGAGCTGTTGGATCCCTAATTCTGTCTTACCACTCCAAGAGAGAAGTGGCTCACTTCCCAAGAAAAGGCTAGATGACTTCTCACCCAGAGTAAACTGAAGAAAAAATTGATACTGTCTGTTGCATCTGGATATCTGGTCCTTGCATTTACTTGGGTCGACTGGGAGGTGAGCCTTGCCTGTGTCTGCAGACCCACACATCACTTTGCACAGATTTATTTTCAAGACTTTGTTGACTTCCACACAGAGAGATCTTCTAGGAAGGCACTGCTTTTTGAAGCCATTCTGCTGATTTCTGTGCACCCACTCAAATATTTAGCACTTATTTCCTGAAACTTGGCACAGCTGAGGCTCCTAGCTCTACTTTGAGGAAAAGGCTGCCCTTGGCTCTAGGTGAGATGCACTCAGTGTTTCCTGGCAGTGAGGTGGAAGAAGGGAGAGGGGAAGGGCAAAGCTGGTTTAGCAGTCAAATCCAGAGCTGATCCAAGTGAAAGCTTGCAGCCTGCCTGTGGGCAGAAACCCCTCAAAGATGGGGAGCAAGGGTGAGCCAAGTCAGAGAGGACCTGGACTCCTGTCCAGAGCCCCATCTTGGGGCTGATCATCCTTAGTGAGTCATTTGTGACTTTTAACAGTGAAGGAAACGATTTATTTCCTTTCTTTTCTCTGAACCTCCATGGATTTTTATTCAGGAGGGAAAAAGGAAGGGAAAGGGACAATTTGCATTTAGCCATGAGGGAGACAGTGCATCTAGCTCTTGAAATTTCATGTGCAATTTAAAGGGAAAAGAGGAAAAAGCAGATTAGTACAACACTGTGCCATGCTAGGCATTAATGGTGCTGTAGAAAGAGTGAAAAAAAGCACATTTTTTCCAGAGCTATTCACATCTAATCCTTGGACAAAATTGCTCTGCATGACTCACTCATTCCTCTGTTTTCCTTGTCATACTGAGTTCAGTGTCACACAGGCTCCTGAGAATAAACATTCTATAGATTTTGGGCAGTATATAGAAAGGGCAAAGACATGAAAAAAGAATAAAAGGATTTTATAAAAAATGCACAGACTACAAAAAGTGTTTTAAAATATGGCAGAACCTCTGGATCATCAAAAATATTCTAAAAATTTCCTGAAGGCTAGTGTGTCTGCTTTCTCAACCACTCTTTCTTGTGTGATTCCAGCTAGACCAAAAATAAAATTACCATCTGGGTTGGTTTTGGATGCAGTTTACAGAATGGGTATCTATGGCAGATACAGAACTGAATGTTGAATATGAAAATGTCTTAGATTTCAAGATCTTGTTTTTGTGATCTGTACTTGTAAGTTTAATTGAACTGTTTCAATTTTACAGTAAGAGACATTAGAAAAATACAGCCACTTTTCATGTTTAAGACCACAGTTGATGTGAATCCAATATTGGTCTTGAAACTGTAGTGAAAAGCTGAAAAAGAGCAAAAGGAAATGATGAAAAGTTCTTATGTTCTCAATTATTTATTCACTGTTTTCCCCCCTTCATTTTCACTCCAGGGATAGTAATGAGTTTTACGAATGTAAGGTGTCAGCTATAGGCTTTTCTGTTGAAACCTCTAAATTTATGGCTCCTTGGGGCATTACAGGCACGGATAATGCATAATTTACAAACAGACTTGAAACTTTCATCTTCCTTTTCCCACTCCTTTTCAGAGCTTTTTGTTCAAGGAGTGATTTGTTTTGCTGTAGTGGAAACCATATGCTCTTCCAAATCTCAGTGGAGTGTAGAAATTCTGCAACCTTGCCAGATGTTGCCAAAGAAACTTCACCTGACATGGAATTACACACGCTTTTTTTCTTCAGTCAAAACCATCTTTCTAAGAAGCCATTTCTTCCTGCTCTTGGGTAGGGGGCAAGAGACCAAACCACAGCCAGTTGCAGCAGGTACAGTCTCAACATTGGATTCCTGAGGTCTGTGCCTTGTTTCTGCTGGGGCAGGAGCTGGAAGTTTGCTGATCCACCTCACAAGGAGACAAGTCAACAGCTCTTAAATGGGAATCCTGCTTCTGGCATTGATTCCTCTTTGTCACTAAGGACATATTGGCATTCTTACCATAAAACCAGTCTAGTTCAGAGTTGGTGTGACTGTGGCCATGCAATTGTGTTTGTGCTGCAGAGCAGAGTGGAAGAAACATCACAGTTGAGCTGATAAGATTTACTTCTGCTGATTGCTCTCTGATATTTAACAGTTAGCATATGATTTGAAATAAAAGATTTTTTTTCTTACTTTTTTGTTCCCTAACAGATTCTAAAACATTGGATGCTCCTTTTATTCTAAAAACTCCCTTATTCTATGTGTGAGATGTGTGCATGACTTCCTTTCCTTGCGGCCATAAATCAGAGGGCTGAGGTGTTTAGGGTATGAGAGTGGGGGATGAAATAATTCCTTCACTGAAAAATACAAAATTGTGAGGAGAGCCTCCAAGCCCCTGGGATGCTGAAGGAACATGGGCTGAGCAGAACTGCACAAAGAAGTGTGGATCCTTATACAACCCATTTATTCCCAAATTGAATGGAACCTGTGTTTCCCAGGTACCTTTGTGGACTACTTAATTGCAGGTTGTGGATCCCTAGAAATCTGTTAGAATCCAGTGGTTTGGTAACTGCTTTAGTGACTGCCATTTAGGCTACATCTAAAGTGAGATGTCAGTAATCTGAGAATTGTGTTAAGAACATGGTTTTGCCTTCACTTCCTAGTGTGATCAAAATGTTATTCCATCTTTGAGTTTAGCTGGGAGCTGTCTCGAGCATTTGTGTGACTGTGGGGAGTCATGAACATCCCAGCTGCATTACCAATGGAGTTGTGCCTTCCTATACTGTCTTTGGGACAGCTAGGGGCTGAGACCTGGACAAGGCTCTTGTCACTCAGTTAAAGATGTTCCCCTCTGCCTCCCACTGATGGATCATGGACATGTGAAACTGTCCATCTGGTGAATCCTCAAACTGCTTTGTGCCTCACCCCGAGGCTGTACCTGCTCCATTTTTGTGCCACTGCCTGCATTGCTGGGACAATGGTGCTTTGGCTCTTACTTACTCCCCCCCAGGTAGCTGAAACAGCTGTGAACATGCACTTCTGGTTTACACAATGTCTTAAATATAATCATTCCCAGCCCTTGTGGTCATTCTGCCTACAGTACAGTTATCTCCTTTAGGGGACAGGCGACCTCGGATAAGGAAACCACATCCAGATTTTGTTCACCACTCTAGTATGTCACGGGTCTTTCCCAGGGTATTTGAGAGAAACAGACAGGAAACTTTCTAAAGGCAGTGCCCCGCATCAATCTTCGTCCAGGCACCATTGGTCTTCGTGTTCAGCATTTCCTGGGTCCTGACACAATACTCCTTTCTAGATAAGCTGTTCAAAGTAACTTAAGATTTTTTTTTGCCCCAACCCTTCTTTAGGTCCAGGCAGATTCCTACCAGTGACTTTGTTCAGCGCTCCTTACTCCTTTCCTACTCCACATGACTCCCATGCCTCCTTGCAAACAAGATGCCTATCCTAGATTCCAGGTAGGTTGCTGATCCAAGCAGCATTGTCTTCAGCATTTTCCACAGAGACTTACCAAATGGCTGCCCTTACTGGTCTGGAGATGTGAGTCGTGGTGGCAGAGCCTCTTGTGTTCCCTAGCAACAACTCTCAGCTCCGTGTTGTGACTGGTATCAGCTGTCAAAACTGACAAAAGTTTAGTTTTCTATGTATTTAATTTACACCCACCCATGTGCTCAACCCCATCTGCTACGCTGGAGGTCCCCTTACTGTATATGATGGTGATTTGGGCCACTCTTGTTTGGTTTTTTCTGCTGTATTGTGTTACATGTAGTTCAAAGACCAGGGTTTCCAGCATAAGTAAAATGCAGCATTCAAATGTTGTGCTGCTTAAGTACATAAAATCACACATTAGAAATTGGTCTCTCGACATTACAGGAAAATATAATTAATAAGCAAGTTGTGTCTTTTAATAAACTGTATAGTTCACATAAGGAATGCTTCTGGCACATAGGATTGTTAATTATTTTTTTAACTTAAAAAACAGGATAAACTTTGATAGCTTTATTCAACAGGGCACTGTGGAAATACAGCAAGTCAGCACAAATACACGGCCTGTCACAGTCATTCTTGTATAAAATATGACTCACAGTTTTGAAACATATGGTTACACAAGTTTTAATTTAAGTGGCATCTTCTCCAGTCAGCAAAATGAGGTCTGGCTTGCCTGCAGGCAGTGGAGTCAGCACCTTCACCTGCTGAAGTGAGAAGGCTCCCCCAGTGACCAGTGCTGGTTTCCACGGCTGGTGCATGGCTGAGCAAAAACCTTTGCACTTGATGTGCACAGGCAAAACCCAAGAGCCTTCCCATTCATTATCTGCAAGCTGCTGGAAATGCAGCTCATCACATACCTTGTGGTCACACAGCCTGTGGTCCCCCTGCCTGAAACCCCCCACGTGGATAACCAGATGCACCCCCATACTATGAGACCTCGACTTTCCCACGGACTCTTGTTTTCAATTTTGCCTCTCAGCCTCGGTAGGGAGAGCCCCTTACCAATCCATCTTGCCAAATATCTATCATCTGCTGTCTGTCTATCTATCTATCTATCTATCTATCTATCTATCTATCTATCTATCTATCTATCTATCTATCTATCTATCTATCATCTATCGGTCTTGTCATTTTACTGATGTATCAGATGGATTTAAAAGCGTCCCTTGATCCTAGAAAGGAAATAATAATTAGCACCTTCTCTCACAATAGGAAGCTATCATCTCTTCTGGAGGAGAGGAATTGGGCTTGTCCTCCCACTCCTGACAGCTGCTGCTGGGAGACATTTCTGGGCTGTCAGAGCCTCTTTATGCACAGATTCTTTTGTAAGTCTTCACTGCCCACACCAATAGGTCTACATTTGACATCTGTTTTTCCCTGTGATTAGTTTTTTTTCACCTTTCTCAATGTTTTCCCTATCCAACTCGTTTTTTACTGCCCCTCCCTTCTGGTTGTTTCTTTCTTTCTACTTTTACTTGGTCTTTATTTGACGTTGAAAAGATTTTGGGGCAAATGAAATGTAAATCAAATCTAGATTTTGTATCAGGCTTTTCTGGAGTTCTGACAAAGGATGAGTTTCCTTTAGACTGGGTAAAGTTAACCAAAGGAGGAAAATTGGATGGCCACTGAAAAGACAGGTGTTTCACTGTAGAGATCTCATTGCAGAGCAGTTCTTGTAAATGCAAGGAGAAATATAAAGAGTTTGCCCGGGCCTTCCCACTGAAATGGAGTCATCTGATTTTGTTTAAAGTTTTTTGATCCAAAGAGCAGGAAAACATTTCACTCATAAAGAGTATCTACAACTGTGTTTGAACCTTTGACATGGGAAACTGAGGAAATTAAACCAGCTGCTACCAGTTTCTCTGGAGCCAGAAAGATGTAAAGCTTGCACCAGAAAGATATAAAGCCTACAGAAAAACAAAATGGTCTTTTTTCCTCACGTTGTCATTTTCTAAAAGAAAGAAAGGGAAAAAGCTATTTTTGGAAAGAGGAAAATGTCTTTGCTTGCATTTCAGTCTGTAATACAATGTGTGGCTGATAAGAGGCTTAGGGTTTGTGTTGTTGCTGTAGGGAATGAGATGACTTCTGAAGCTGGAGAAGGGCTGGAATGAGGCTGGCTCCTTCTGCTGCCTTTGTCCTGTCCTGAGCTGTGCCCTGACAGTGAATTGCACAGTATCTTAAAATGACCTTTCATTCAGGCTGCATGGAGGTACTTTTAGTCAACTGGTAGGAGCAAGTGACCTCTGCCCTTCTGGTATTCACTGAGTGCATGGAGGCATTTTGTGCTGCTGATGGGTGGTCCTAGTAGATGGTGGCCACAGATGTCTGCTCTTGATAAATTCAGTGCTCAGCTAGTGGGAGGGGGCCTGTCACTGGCTTCACTGGAGAGTGAAATATGTAAGTTATAGGCAAGTGTTTCTTCTGGCTTTTAAACACCATCACTGGCTGTGAAGACTGAAAACTCTTGACAGTGCCTTGCACTGCCTTGGGATAAGTTTCAGTGCCCCCCTTAAGTCCTTCCACAGCTGTTCTGGTCCTGTGCTGGGGACCCAGCTGCACCACGTGCAGACAGCTCTGAGTTTCCTTCACCCTGATAGCTGGGAAACAGGGTCACTTGTTGGTCATGTGAGTTTGCTTTTTGTTCTGGAGGCTGCTTTGTGCATCTGGTGGAGAGCAAACTTGACAGCCTCCTCCTTATAGTGAGTTAGCCTGGTTATTTTGTAATTAGGACTTTCTTGCACTGGAAACCTTCATCTGGCAGCCCATTTTCAGAGAATCTGTGCTTCTTTGGTCATAGCAGCTTTTCAGAGTGACTAGCCAAACCCACTGTCATTGCTGGTTGGGACAGCTTATTCAACTTCACCCATCTTGCCCATCCCCTCTTGCTCACCTCTTTTCTTCTGGTGCCAGTAATTTCTCTAAACTATTGTGTACTGCTCAGTGGCAATAAATATTAATAAAGGTATGTCACTTTACTGCTGGAAGAGTGGGAGAAGAGGTGAGTGATGTATGTTTTACTTCAGAGGCTTGGCTGCCTTTGGCATGTCTTTTCCTCCCAGAAGAATTGCCAAATTATATTCTAGTTTCCCTTCTCAGATAGACTACATCCTCACATCTGTCTGGCTCTGTTCCAAGCTGCTCCAAGTCAGTAGGAGCTGGGAGAAAAGTTTAACATGCAAATTGAAAATGCCAAATTTTGGCTTTGCTTTATTGCTAGTTTTGTAGAAAGGAGGAAGTAGAAAGCCTTTCTGTCAGAACAGCTCACTATTATTGTCTTGCTTTGAGTAAATGAACCTCTGAATTGCAGTAGAGGCAGTGTCTGGGATGCTAGGAGAGACTGAAGGGACAGTTCTGTTGGAGAAATCTTGGATATGCTGGAAGAGCTGGAAGTGTGGTACTGGGAAGTGTGTGGCATCTGAGTGTGCCTTTAAATAGTGGAATATTTTGGACACTGGAGAGAAGTGGAGAAGAGACAACTGCCCTGGAGGTGTTTTGTTACAGTGAGGCAGATATGATGAAACTTCTGAGCCCAGTGTGAAACCTCTCCTTAGGAATGCTGTATGCTGCACTGACTTGGTGTTTCACCCTTTAATTACATCAGTTCTGTCTGAAAGACACAATTCTGTGATCAAACACCCCATTACAACTGAGAGTGTTTGTTTATGGAAATTTAACACATCCTTTGGGAAACACAGTTTCCATGAAGAGCTTTTGGGGTGCCCAAGGTGCTCTGCTGTGAATGCAATGCATTTTAATTACACAGAGCAAGTATATTCAATATAGATGATGTTTTGTTCTGGATCAAACTAGAAGAACCAGAAATGCTAGGGTAAATTTAAGTAATAAATATTAAAAATTCCATCAGAGGACAAATGTACCAGGAAGAGAAATTAACCCAACAAAGTGTGTGATCATGCTGTCACAAGTATTTGTGCTCCTTTGGTGCAGAAAGAGATTGAAATGAAGGCTCCAAATAATGGGGCCATCATATCAAGGTTGTTCATGTGTGAGCACTGATGTGCAAAGATATCTGAAGATCATAGGAAACTGACATCAGCTGAATTTGAGGAATGGAGGAGGTAATGAAAAGATCTGGAGTTAAAGGCACAACACTGGCAAATACAAAATTGATTTATCTGTAACTGTTCTCACTGTGTCTATTTGTTTAGTTTTCTTCTGGATGTGTTGTAAAACTGGAGACGAGCAACTTTTCTGACACAGCAGCAGAGAAAAAAATGCCACATGCCACCTAAAATTGAGTACTAATATACAGACAGATAATAAGGCTTTGCTTGGTGGTGTAAAGAAGTCCATGTTCTTATTTATGGAAGCTGAAATGTTATGTGAAATGGACCATAAATCTCTTGCTACCATTGTCAAACTGGGTCTGTCCAGCAGGCTGCTTAGAACAGAGGCAAGTTTTAAACTGCAGAGGTGTGATTTGTGTATCCAATGCAAACCTGATGGAGAAGTGTTAATAGCAGGCACATACTGGAGCATTTGATGAAAGTCCCTTGGTATGTGTCACCTAAAAAATACCTTTCAGCTTTAATTGGAATAAGGATTATGATGCTCGTGATGATTCCATGATGAAAATCTGTTATGAGGTCCTTACCACAAGAACAGGATTCTCTCAGCTTCCCTCCCCCATTCAGAGAAGCAGCTCCTCATAACAGAGGGGATTTTCTTTAAGACAGCAGCAAAGTGATTCATAAGGAGTTGAAGAAAAATTGCTGAAAAAGATAGATGAAGGCTGCTTAGGGACAGGAGAAGAGATGAGCTAAAGATTCCCAGTGAGTAATGATACTGAGAAAGTTGTCTAGGCTTGTTGCATATGTCAAAAATACAGACCACACTGGGTGGAATAGTATTATATTGGTGTTCCAGGGGAAAAAAATTACTGTACTAGTAAATTAGTAATTACTTACTGTACTAGTAAAAATTGCTTGAAAAAAAAATCATAAAATAAAGGCAGTATTTCAAAACTGAACATATTTGGGTAAAATCACTTTTTAAGTGAAGCTTTCACAAGAGATTATCTTCTTTCTTTTTTTTTATGTTTTGTGCAGTTATTTTCCTTGTTGAATTTTCATGTGTTATATTAAAGTGAAGACCGCTTTTAAAGATTACTTATGAACATCTAACTTAAATATAAGTTTAAACAACATCATTGGTACAGTTGGGACTAAAATGACAGATTACATTACGGATGGTGATATTGTTCTTTTACTTAAAGTGGAACCCCTAGTTGCAGATTAAGTTCTCTGCTGCCCTTCTCTGTGGGGCAAGGTCTATTGAGTTAATCACTGCACTTAACTAAAGCTGGGTTTGAAATAATGGGGGGAGTATAATTCTATATTTTTTTGTCTAATTCTGAAGTCCTTACCTGCAGAAGTAGGGTGAGTTAAATCAATGAGACTATTCACATGGATAAGCATTAATCATATGAGTAATGAGAAAAGGTTGAAGGGTCATTCTTAAAGTTGCTAAGAAGCTTTGCAGCTGCTTCACATGGGCTAACTATCATTGCATTTCCCCAGTTGCTGCTTCTAGTGCAATAGTGATTAATTAAACTGGGGTGATATTGACCCCAAGCCAGTTTGCTCCCTGCTCAAGCCCCCTGTAAATGGTGTCTAGAGGACTGAAGTGGGTGTGAGGTGTGCAGGCCAAAGCCTACAGCAGTGCCTCTGCATGAAGTCCATTCCACCCTCTGCTGGTTTCGGATTTCCTTTCTCAAGAAAATTGTCTTGGCACCTGAAGTGGAGTTTCCAGCCCCCATCCCCCTCTTGGCATCCCTATCTGAGCAGATCAGTTATCATCTCATGCTATAGCACAGAGAGCATAGAAATATTTATAGCTGGCCATGGCTATTGAGAGAGATTTGCAGCAGCCTCTTCAGTGGTTCCACACATGCCTGGAGTAATTACTTCCTCTCCCTGAAAAAGTAAACTTGCATCTTCCAAAATAGCAGCAGCAGCCTTGAGGCTGAATATTCTCCCAGGTGTTTTGTTCCCTTGGCCTTTACAGACATCAGGATGTCATTTCTGTTACTCCTGACTGCCCAGGGACTGTCCCTGCTTAACCATAATACCATTACCAGAAATCTCCATCAGCCTTGAAGCTGAATGATCCAGCAACCTATTGTTTCAGTTCTGAATTTGTCTTCTGAAAGGACAGTCATGGCCCTATCAAAACCATCTGCTTTTCTTGTCTTGAGGAACAAAGTGTGCTGTATTGTATGGTTTGTATTAATGGGGAGATTTTCAGCAGCATATGAAAATATTTCCAAACCTCTTAAATATTTTTATTCACTGTTATTCCTGCTTCATACATGGCTGCAGTGCAATATAAGAAGAACCTTCTTGTATTATTTCACCCTTTCAGGAAGGAAGCAACTGACTGTTGCTACATTTTTTTGCCTATTTCCTTAGTCTGATATATTTGCTTATTTCTGATGTGTTATTGTTTTTGCTGACCTCCTAAGAAGAGCCTTAAGAGGAATGAACCACTTTGGTTTTGGAGTTTTGCATTTTCTTTTGAAACATCTGGACATTTTTGAAGGCCCAATATATAGTGGTTTTCTGCACCAAGGTGTCTGAGTTCTTACTATCTTCATTAAACCAGAAGAAAATGTAAAAGGACAATGATAATAGGCATTGTTATCTTAAGCAGTAAAGTACACTGCTCTGTGGAACTTGTTATCCTTGCATCAATGAAAATTCCCATGCCAGAGGAAAAGAAAAAGGAAAAGGAAACACAAGAAATAGTTTGGGAGATTCCCATATTTGATTCTCACTCAGTACTTCAGAAAAAGATGCCTCAGAAAAAGATGCTCTGCCAGCACACCAAAGGAAAACATTATTTCCAACTCCACATGAGTTATTTCTTACCCAAACCTGCACTTAGTCTTTCTTTCCTGATCCTTTATACACTGTGTTTTTCATGAACAATTGTCTACTAAGCCAGTATCACACTCAATAACTTATCTGTTTCCAACAAAGAAAGAGGGAAACAAGAAAACTTCCCTTCCTGGGAAAGAAAGGCGGGTGCTTGCTGGCATAAATCAACAAAAAAGTGAGTTTGTTCATTTAGCTATCCAGAAAGTCCTAATATGTCATCATGTCATGTACAGGATTCAGCTGCTTTGTTAGTGTTATCCTTTTCTCTTTTTAGAAGGGAGCTCATTTCAGTAAGCTTGTAAAGTACAGTACACTGTATTAGAGGTTTCATTATTCACGAGGACCAAGAGAGAAAAGAAAGATCTTTCCACACATGATTAATACTTCAGCTGAATATCATGTGCTGGATGTGGGCCATCCATCAGCAATTTAACATCTGTAATCTGGCCATGGTGAGTCACTATTAACATCATGAACAAATCATGGATGCTCTGTGGTCTTAACATAGTTTATGAGTCTTGTATGAATTGAATGTGTGTTCAGCCTGGGAATGAAATGTGGATGGTCTAAATTAGAGGCAAAGGAAGTTATGAAAAGGAACCTTGGCATTTATTTATTTATTTATGAAGTAGATGTATATGAGGACTGATTGTGTAAGTTTGGCTCTCAGCCCTTCCCTAACAGGGAAAGGTTAGAGGATAGGAACCAGTGGAATTTAGCAGAAATTCAGTGATAAAATAGAATAAAACAGAGGGAGGTGATCAAATCCAACACACAGGCACATCCTCGAACCTGCAGAGTGTTTGATGGCAAGTCTGGTTTTGTTTAATTACACCCAACACTGTGAGGTTGGGGGCATGTGCACAGCAGAGTGGGGTTTCCCCCCTCCACTGTCTCCCTTGCTGAGGACAGATGGCCTTTTTCTTTTCCTATAACTGGAACAGTGAGCTCACAACTGACTGAGGGCAGAAGAAGCTGCCAAGGGAATAACTTGAGGGTGCTCATCTCCTGCATAGGCTGATGCTCACCTCTAACTGCACTCATTGGTTTGTCAACATGGAAACCACACCCTTGTCTAGACAAATTTCCCTGTGCCATGATCCTTTCATTCTGGGCCTGCTGACAGCAAGTGCCATGTCTCTGTGATGACCCAAGTCCTGCCATTACCCTTGCCTTCTGCCCCATCCCACCACAGAGATGCTCATGCTGGACATGTCCTGGTTTGTGCTTCTGGGCCTGTGAGGGACAGTGTGCTCAAGGAAAACCCTCATCCCTGGGATATTCTGCCTTCCTGGGTCTGATGGACAGAATTTGTTGACCACAAAGAAGCATTACAGAGTCTGGCTAATCATCCAGGCATTTTCTGAAAAGGAGGATGAATTTGGATTGGGGCAATCTTTTTCTTTCTTTGGCTTGGGGAAAATTACAGTGGCTGCTGCCAGCTTGGATAGATTCTCTAAAGCATATTTAAATATACTGATCAGTCCCACAACTGGATTACATGATAGTTGCTTTGGTGATGCAAATAAACAAAAAACTGGGACATGCCTGGTGCTGTTGGGGGCTGCAGAGCTGTATAATCCATAATTTTCAGTCTTCTCCATTCAAGAAGAATAAATCTGATCTGGTCCAGCCTTCTGCTTTGGTTTTGTCTTTGCCTTCACAGAAGAGCAGTGCAATAGCTCTGTCAGGGTGAGTTTGGTTGAATGGCAGGTTCTGGAGGGGAACATGAGCAATTTCTGTAAATTGCTTTCAAAAGCAGCACAGGATCTTTCAGTCAATGCTGAAAGAACTGTTTACTGTTGCATATGGCAGTCATTATTTTGAATAATAAACCTACTGAGAATCTGAACAAGCATGGGCCAACAGATGGGTCATCTTGCTTAGCAATTTAAGCAAGTAATTTATTTCAATCACCAGGACAAAGCATGTGAAGATTATTAATTCCTTTCCAAGACACATGCAACAAAGTCACACAGACTTCTGAATCTTGTAGCCATTATGGAAATGTACACCTTCTTTTTCAGATTTGGGACCATTTTTGCTTGCTTGCAGCAGTTTGTTTTTTCATATTTCTTGCTAATAAACCCCGTTTTCTGATTCAAATCAAGAGGAGGGAAGAAATTTATAACTATAAAATTATAATGCAATGTCATCTGCATTTGGGTAGTGCTACACAAAAGCTGTGCACTAAGCAACAAAACCAGAGAAGCTCTTACATTATTTTCCAAAATAATTATGTATCCTACGTTCCTCTGAGGTGATTAGAGCCAATAAAAAAAAAAGTTTCAGCTTCCTCTGGTAGCAACAAGACAGAATGGTTTGCCAATTGCATTAGTTACTCAAGTCTGCTGCTGCTTCCTTTTGGAAGTAGATGTTCTGCTCCCAATAGTCACAGAAGTGATGACTCTCAGAGTTTAAAATTTGTTGTCATCCCAATGGATCAGCTGTGCAGACAGCACAAGTACCTTGGTACCATTGCACAGAAGCGTTTCCACTCTGATTTGGAGCTATTGTCACCAGGGTGGTTCCAAGTCCATGGAGTGTTCCAGAGTGTCTGCTGTGATTGCTGGGAGGGTGCAGCTCATCCTCCAGTGAGCACAGCTTGTGTAACATTTGCTCACCAGCCCAGCATGGAAATTTGGCACAGCTCTACTTGAGGAGTACAGCATCACTGCTGGAGAACCAAGTGTTATCCCAAGGTGTGTTCTCTCCAGGTGGGACAGCTCTTTTCAGGGGCCCAAAGTTTGCTGGCATGAATGAATTCTGAAAAAGCACCAGAGTTGCTTTGGGCACAAATTGGCTTTGCAAAAACTGCCAAACCCTGCATTGGGTTTCATACTGTTAGCATGCCTGATAACTAAAACAGAGCAGCCAGAGGGGGTCCTGAAACAGCATGAGTGGATTTGGAACCTGGTGCCAGAGCTGCTTGAAATCAGCTCCACAACAAACTTCCCTCAGGTCTCTTCAATGTGTGTGTCACAGGGCACTTCAGCTCCCTGATGGCAACATCAGGTGTTTGCACTGCCCTAGACCACGCTCAGCCCTGTGGCCAACGAGGCAAGGAAAGTTTTCTGGGTCTTGAAGAGGCTGGTGGGCTGCAGTGGGAGCTGAGGCAGGGAAGGGGTTGAGGCATGGTGGGTTCTCACACATGCCATACCTCTCCCTGCAAGCCCTCTCAGCCCGTGGAAATACAGTCAGACACATTTATCTAAACCAGTTCATTTCACCCTCCTTTTAGACATCAGGGAGCACATTAAATGTATGTAACTGGATTGTGTGACTGATTTTTACCAACAGCAAGCTTTTGCAAGTACATAGCATGTTTACCTAAATCTCTGCAGTATGATCAATGTTGTCGTATAAAATTTAGCTACTGATATTTCATTTTAAGCCATAAACATCAAATGAATTTTTAAAATGGACTCTAAAATTGCAATATTTACTCATTAGCCAATTCCCTGTGAGAGTAGAAATAAAACTTGTCACCAATACGTTGTCCTAGACATTAAAAAATAGTGAGTGAGCTATGAAAAGAAGCTTCTTCCTCTTTTGGGAAATCAGTGGCTGGTTTTGAGAAAGCTTATGGAGTGCTAAATGAGCTTATTTGAGCCCATATTTAAGAGGTACCCCTGAAAGACAGAAAGGGAGAAGATGTTAGAAAAGCAAAATAACAATCTATGTCCCAATGAATACTTGTCTCAAAAACTATTTCTTCTCAGAATAAAAAAAAATCTGCCAAGCTTATAAAACTCAAAATATTTTACTTTGACATTTTCAAAAGGAGTACTTCTGAATTAATAATTTCACAATAATTGTTTCATCAAGAAACAATTGAATTGAAAAAGCTTCTTTTCTTTTGGCCCAGAACAGAATGAATTTGTTTTTCTTTCACCACAAATGATGAAACATGATTAGTTTTGGATCTGAAACCCATTTCCTTTGAAATTGTGCTGGATTTTTTCCCTCTCTGCCATGTCCCCATGGCACACTTGAGCCTTTTGCCAGGCTCCTGACCTCTGTTCTCCACTTGGTGCTCCCAAACTAACCACAGCTCTTGGGAAGATGCTGCCAGGCACAAAGAGCAGTGGAGACCAGCTCCAGCCTGTGTGATCTCACCAAGGCCCTTCAAAACCAAAATGGAAATTCCTGTTGGGAACCAGCTGGTTTTGGATGCACTAGTGGTTTAGCCCTACTTTCCCTTTTATCTTTATTATTTCAGCAACATTGCTGTGGTTTCTAAACTCTTTAGTTACAGCACACATTGCATCTCCCACCCATTGCCCTCAGACCTGCTGAGGACTTCTGTCCTTTAAGAAAGAAAAGCCTTAATGCATTTAGAGAAGAAAAATTCCAGATGTTTTGCAAACTCTCAAAATACATGGGATTTTCTTTTTGTAAGGAAATTTTCACAACCTGATAAAAGCCTATTTTCTTAGCAAACAGATTATATGTCAGATAGAGGTGCAAAACCTTAATAGAAAAGAAACATGCCAGTTAAAGAGAGAAGAAAGGTAGTCTTCAAGTATCACTACATCCTTTCTAGTTGTCTTAAAAAAATAAAATTTAGTATTTAAGAAGAAATTAAAACAAAGTATGTCAAAAATAGTTAAAGGCAAAGCAGAATTCAATTGTAGTATCTTGCATCTTGTATTATATATGTTAAAAACTGGTAAACTGACTCAGGAAAAAGATTACCTGTGTGAACATTTTGTTTTGTGTTGTGACAGAAAGAAACAGTTTCATAGAAATGATGTCTGATAAAGTACTTTTCATCAGCAAATATTCTACAGAGACAGAGAATTTAGCAGCTTGCTTCTTTTACTGGTGGGAAAATAGAGATGCAGCAGCTTCCAAGGGCAGAGCTGCAATGGACAGTAATCTCCTTAGGTATGACACTTTACTCTTGCTACCACACACTGTCAAAAGGGAATGCAAGCACTGGAGGGATGCCTCCAGACACCTTCTTACTTCTTGAAAGTCTTTTTTTTTCATTTGCTTTCACTCAGAGTTGGGATTAAAATATAAAGGAGACGGACTTTTCATTCAGACTTGGTTGTTTATTGAATTTATCTAAAGTACAGAGAGTTTTTCAGCACTTCTAGCTATTAAGCCAGAAGTGAGAAAATGGAGGTGAATCTAGCTAGTTACAAGGTCTTTTAAAGCTAAACTATCTAATTGAGAGCTAACATCTATATTATTTTTACTTTTGACCCAATAAGCAAACACCAACTCACCAAACACAGGATTTTCTATCCAACCAAAAACTACTACCTGAAATTATGAAGAAGAAGGAAGAAGGAGGAAAGAGATGACGTCCAAGAACCTCCATCTTGTCCCATACCTATCACAATACTCTAAAACCTCAAATTCAAAACTTTTCACTATGTGAAATTAGACACTTTCATTTTTATTACGCCCTAGTGATTTTAACTTCATTACTTAAATTTGGAAATTTTTTTTCTAAGGCCTGAAGTCAAAAGCAGTGTTCCCTTGGGGGGGTTGGTGTCAGAAATCACAGAAACTTTAACTCTTTCCCAGGCTTTACACTGCCCCATACAACACTTGTTTCCTTACTTTTGTAGGGTTATGAAGGATTTCCAGCTCTAGCAGAGGAGCCTCTCCATGCTGGGCCAGCTGCTGTGGCTTGGAAGTGGAGTGCACTCTTGGGAAGCTGAAGGCCAGATGACATTGCTGGAGGCCACATGAGGAGCACTGTCTGTCTGTCTGTCTGTCTGTCTGTCTGCCTGGCTGGGCTCCCTCCTGTCCTTGCATGGTCTGCAAGGCAAGGGGCTGCAGCCTCCCAGACAGGGAGGTTCAGCACAGGAGGTCCTGGAATAATTCTCAGCAGTTTGCAGTCAGGCATGAGCCCAGCAAACAGGGACACCCCACAGGAGTTAGGGGGATCATGAATAGAGAGCCACTTGCAGGCCACACATGCTGCTGGAATGAGCAGCCTCTAAAGAGCAAGGCTCTTTGCCAGTGGCCAAATTCCTTGGTACACATTGTTTTGCCATGTCACAGGGATTAAAGTCACATGTTGCATTTGAAGCTCCTGGGATGAAAGGCTTACTGACCTATGTGGGATTATATGTTGCTCACAAAGGGCTGGGAAGTTGTCAATCTCTTTTTGTTGAGTTAAACATCAATTTTTTCTCATTAATTTTAAGCTGTGGGTTTGCCTTTCAGAAGCTTGCTTGTTATGTCTTTTCAGATCTATATTTCAGTACAGTTTTGGCATGATTGTGAGTTCTTGTGCCCTTCCCTGGGGTGAGCAGCAGTAGGCAGCTACACCAATACATTGGTCTGTATTAAAGGTGTCAATGTGTGCACTGAAAAGCAGTGCAAGTCCAATCAGACACACTCACCATCACCTAAATAACAAACATCTCTTCAAGTTCAGAGTAGAACTGCAGCTCATCTTTTGGAAACTGCACATCAGAGAAGGGAGTTTTGCTGACACTGACATCCACCATCTGAGCTTCTTGTTCACATCTACCCTCCTGTGTCTGCTCATGCACTACAGGTGCACTACAGTGAGCCAGGAGGGATTTTTACTTTCTCTGTCAAATCCCACTGAAGAGTTGGCTGTCTCCTTTTAAACTTTTCTCAGGCCAGGGCAGTGAAGAGGAAAAGCTGAAGGAACACTGAATCACTGAAGAGGCATCATCACATCATCAATGAAGATATCTGAGCACCTGCACTCTCCCCTCCATGCAAGCTTCCGTGCAAGCTTTGGAGATGTTATATGTACAAAAACAACAAAAGCTCTTCTGGGTCTAAAAGGAGGGTTATGGGGAGCGGAAAGTGTGCACACTCTGAAGATGGTAAAGAATTGAGAATTGGGTGAGACAGGAGGTTTGAGGTAGTAAAGCACAAGCAAATCAGGCAGAGTTATACAGAATGCACTCTGACCATCATGAGCTGTGTCAAAAAGCACAGGACAAAGCATGGGGGGAAAATCATCTCACTTTGCAATAAGTTTTAAGGAACGTGCACATGAAACCAAGTGACAGCAGGGTTAGTGTTTTGAGTACAGTATCACAATAGAAAATGAATGTATGCTAAAGTGCAAACAAAAGGTTTTCTTGTTTAGAGCATGATCTGGCTTGGTGCTAGAAAGAATAATACAATCACTCCTTTGGCAGTGAACCAGCTGAAAGAGAAGGCAGACTATAGGAGTTAGATCAGTCACATTTTCTATGTGGAGTATCAGTATGCTGCCTGAATGTGTTGATAGGCTACAAAAAGGAAGAAAATACACATAAAATATGTGCAACTAGAACACAATAAGATGCATCCATCAATGGGGTGGAAGCATCCCTAGTTTTTGATCTCAGCAAAAAGGCAGAGACCATGTTTTTCTGAGGAAGCTCTTTTAAATGTGGCAGAAAAATGGAAAGAGTAGATGGAAGAAGAGAAACTTTCCCCAACTCAAGTCTGAAGGCAAGTTCCTTCTGCATTGTGGAAGAGGTGGGCTGGCTTTTGATCACACAAACATAAACAAAACCTCCAGGCACTCAAGGTGCAAAAAAGACACATTCCCTTACCTAAGTATAAGCCAAATGGAAGAAATTCAATGTGTAAAGGGATTGCATTCCACTGCTTCTGAGTGGAGATCTTGCTGAAATCAAATATTTTTTCACATGTGATGCATCAGCAGGGTTCTGAAACTCTCCCTAGGGAGATACACAGGACACATTTGTTCAGATTTAACACCTTATATGTGCAGAAGAAACTATTTCCCCTCCCTACTGGCTGGGTTTTCCTTGGCACCTATGACTACTCACTGGGAAAAACAACAGATTTGTGATGGTCTGGAGGCTACCAGAGTCTACCTAGATGACACTTGTATTTTATAAAAAAAAGCAGAGGTTCTTAGCAACTCTGGGCTGAGCCACATCTGCTAGCTGAAAGTTAAAACTAAGCAGCATACCATGCAAACAGCAGATGTGCCAGAGCAGGTGACAGGGTGTGATGTCCTGAGTGATCATGGTAAGGCTGTGACCATCACAAACACAGCTCCTAAACAGGCAAAAAGATGTTACAGAGATTCTGAATCATGCAGGGAAGTGCAAGTTTTAATTGACTACCTGAAGGAACAAGTCAATGCTATAAATGCAGGAGATTGGGCAGAAAATTTGCAATTGCTCTGGTTGTAAAGAGGGAATTACAGAGACTCTTCCTCTGAAGCTTTCTGATGATAAATACACAATTAGGATGCCCCCACTCTCTTCAATATTAAGGGCACATAATAAGAATTACAAATGATCTTTCTGGAGTCTAAAACCACAGCTGCTGCCTCAGGAAGATCCTCCTGGACACTTGGCAGTGCAGAAGCTTGATCATCACTAATCACAGCCAGTGTTGTGCACTTAGGGCACAACTCAGCCTTGATCCTCTCTCATGTCTAGCATGTACTAGTATGAGAAGCCCTGCTAGGTCAAAATCATGTATATAAAGATCTGAAGGGAGGGTATAAGAAGATGGAGGTGAAGCTGGTAGTCAAGTGGTGTGGGCTTACAAACTGTGAATTATAATGATCCTGCACAGGCAGCTGTGCTGGGTGAGTGAGCTGGTTTCTGAGGGCTTGTTGTTGTTTACTGAACCTACCAAAGCAGAAAATGAGCCCTGTTGTACTTGCTTTGCTTCTGTAGGTCCTGCCTGTGTGTGCTCACTTGCCTTCCAGCAAGTGCTGCCCTAGGACAGGTCCATTCTGTCCTGACTGATGGCCTCCAGCAGCTGAGGATCTTGGACCTACCTGAAATATTGTGAAATTCCAAAAAAAATCAGGACTTAGCAGCGCTTGCTGTTGCTCCTTCATCTAAAATAAATAGAGCATCTCTTAGAAAACACAGCAATTATGCAATAGACTGGGAGAATCCCTCTTTGCCCTATTTGCAAGACGAAGTTGATGGAGGAGCCTTTTTCCCTTCATACAGTAACTGCATGCAGGTAATTGAGTTTGTTTCTCATATGTAGGAGGCTGGGATCACCCTAGGTATAAACATCTACTGCTGCTCTTGCAAGCTGCCAATAAAAGAATTCTTATCAAGAAAGCTTTAAGTGATACTTCATGTGGATAAAAACATCAGGAAACATCACAGAGAAACAGGAAATAAAAAGGAAGTAAGGCTTTATATGGAAAGCTGGACTTTTTATTGGATGCATTAAGATGAAAGAACAGATAATAGAGAAGGGAGAGCTGCTTGATGTAGGGTCAGAAAATTGTTTTTCAGAGCTGGATCTCCTAGATATCTTTTAACTATATATGGGCTTGGATTTTTTTTTTATCTTTCACTGATGGGTATCATATAACCAACTGTTCCTTGCATTAACTCTCAGGAATTGTGGCATGTCTTTTTGTCATCATTCTTTCTGCAAGCTACCCTGTTCCATTCCTTTGTCTCTGGTAGATACATGTATAAGCTGTGGCACATAATTTCAAAGATGATTAAACTTTTTCTCTTCTCTTCTCTTCTCTTCTCTTCTCTTCTCTTCTCTTCTCTTCTCTTCTCTTCTCTTCTCTTCTCTTCTCTTCTCTTCTCTTCTCTTCTCTTCTCTTCTCTTCTCTTCTCTTCTCTTCTCTTCTCTTCTCTTCTCTTCTCTTCTCTTCTCTTCTCTTCTCTTCTCTTCTCTTCTCTTCTCTTCTCTTCTCTTCTCTTCTCTTCTCTTCTCTTCTCTTCTCTTCTCTTCTCTTCTCTTCTCTTCTCTTCTCTTCTCTTCTCTTCTTCTTTCCCTTTCCCTTTCCATTCCCTTTTCTTTTCCACTTAGCCTTTTCCTGGAATAGCCCAGGAAATTTTTTTAGGATACTTAAGACACCTGTTTTTAATTTCAGCCATTAAACACTAGTTTTCAGTATTTGCTCAAGGCAAAGCACTTTTATATTATATTTATATTTATATTTATATTTATATTTATATTTATATTTATATTTATATTTATATTTATATTTATATTTATATTTATATTTATATTTATATTTATATTTACAAAGCAGACTTATCAGGACAAATACAAAGCCAAGGTTATCAGGAACAAACCAAGCAGAGAAGTGAAAAATGACTGTGATATACATGATGCAAAGAAGTGGAAAAAGGATACAGGACAGCAAGAACCAGTGAAGTTGTTTATATACTCAAGGTGATCATTAGCAGCACTTGGTTAAAGTTTCATGACAAACTCAATCATAATGCTAAGTTTCTGGCAAACCTTCACCCTGCAGAATATGAAAAGTCACTTTTCAGTTAGAAGCTGATATACAAACCAGCAGACAAGTCTTTTTGTGGATTCTTAAAGCTAATCTTTTATATGACAATTTTGCAATTCTGGAAATGCCGTTGCCAAATATTTTGATGTTTTCATCTGCAATAGAGCAACAGAAAGCCATATTCTATGGTTTTACATTGGCAAAGCTGAGCTATTTCACAAGAGGACCAGACTGACAATTGCTAACCAATTTTTCAATAGCCAAAGCAGATGGCACAGATTATTGTACACAATAAAGCATTCATATGGATATACCACAGCTGGGCCCAAGCTAACTTTCTTTTCTTAAAAGGAATCTGCAATTTGAGCTGAATTGTGGGAAGGAATACTATAATTTTTCTGACCACCAAAAAGCACTTGATTTCTTGTTGTGTAATTCCAGTAAACTGAGACATTTTGACAGAAATAATTTCAAACACTCCAGATGTTAAAAATACTTCTATTCATCATTTGCAAGTGAGTCTGCCAGGATTCAGTGACAGATTTCTTCCTAGAGAATTTGGGGTTGCTTTTCAAGTTTTACTGGGGAGTATTTTCTCAGAGCCTGTGTCCTGATGCTGGAAAACAGTGTGTGTGTCTTTTCACTGGAGACTTGGCTTGACTGTCTCCATTAATTGCAGATAGAGACCCAACTGACCACTTGATTTGAAAATCCCAGGCAGCAGCCATCTATGTCTTTAAAAAATAGATGGCATATTTTCTTTGAAAGTAATTGAAAAAGGATCAAGGCTTTCTCCTGGAGAAGGAAGCAGAGTTTGAGACAGAAGCATTTGAAGGCTGTACTGATCTAGCTGGTTTGGAAAGGTTTTGGGAGCACTGCCATTACATATTGTTGAATATTATATACTTCTTTTTTTTAAATTTTTGCTGTTATGTGCTTGCTAAAATTCTTTCTCCCTGTTTTCAAAGCTTCTAGGATGATTAAAAAGAATCTATAAGATTTTTTTTAACAAAATCTAGGTAGATTTAGAATGGTGGATAAATATTTCCAAGGGTTCAACTAATGATCTACTACAGTGGTGAGGAAAACAGTGGTGTGCAAGTTTAGTGATAAAAATATTTATGGGCAGGTAAACAAATCTCTCTCTTTCTCTCTCTCTCTGATAATATTGCAATAGTTTAGTATGCAATAACCAGCATGATATAGTTTCTCAGGCAATTGCTTTTTTCCATCACACTTATTGAGATTCTTTAAGTAAGCCTCAGATACTTATTTTTTCAACACTGAAATATTATACAACACTTAAAAAGTTATAGGTCATTTTTAAAGACATTCTTGCAATTCTGCAGAATTTTCTACTTTTATTCAGGATTGGTTTTAGAAGCTGACAGGAATTATTTAATATTATTTTAGACTATTCTGTATTTTCCACTACATCCTCTTGAGCACTTGAAGTTTTCCCTCTGTGCCTACTCCTAGATCAGAGGAGGACTGTGACCCCATTGGGCAATAATGAGCTGTGACTGAATCACTATTTCCTGACTTAGGCATTTTAAAATAAAGATTCAGCAACTGTTTGAATCAAATAAAATGTATAGAAGGACTGCCATCTATTTTCAGCTTTTAACTAAGGGTTTTGACATTTCTAAAAAGAATGTTTCCTGTTGAAATTATTAATTGCCCCTATGTGAACAGCATAAAAATTTTTCATGAAGATGCATTCAAGCTTCAAACAGAATTTGCTCCAGCTGCATTTATATTCTTTTGGTGTTTGTTTTCTACCAACCACATTTTGCACCCAGCATAACTGATGGCAAGTGGAATAAGCTCACATGCTCAACCATTTGCATCTGAAGTGATGGATTTTTTAGGGGACAAGACATCAATAGGTCAGGTTTCCTCCAGCCATTAAACAAGGCCCAGGTACAGAGCCAATTAAATAAAACATATACCAACCTGACTGCATTTTTCTCAGCCAGGAACCAGATGCACAAGTGATTATGTGATGTCAGTCACCAGGGTGCTGACAAAAGTTGCAATCAGCAATGCAATAATGCATCAGGCACATTTTATATGGGATTGGAAACTGTTTATTAACAAGCAGGGGAGTAGCAGGGTCATACATGGAAAGAGAAGGAATACATTTATACTCTGCTTCCAGCTAATAAATTTTATAGTAGCCTTAATATTTTTAGGTATGTTGCTGAAGGGAAGTGTTATGGGACCCAAAAAGAAAGATTTTAAAGGCTCTAAAATGCTATAATCCAACATTTATTAGAACTTTGCTTTAGTGGGTTGCTTTCACTGAAATAGTCAGGCTCACAGTTATGCCTCCTTGTAATGTGAATTAAACTCACCTATCTGATCAGGGAAAAAACATATTTAATTAAAACTAGAAATAATTAATCAGTACAGCTCACATTCCAGAAATAATTTAGCAAAATATTTCACTATTGGTCAGAAACTGTACTTGAACTGAATATGAATATTCAAGAGAACTCTCTTAACTGGGATATTGGATTAAAAACCTGAGCAGCCTCCATCAGAGTACAGTTTTTATATATAAAGTTAAAGGTGTTTGTTTTCTACATGGTTGTAAAAAAGGTGCTGAAATTTTTGGAATGGTGAAGATAGAGAACATTTTATATCTTATTTAAATAGATATCACCTATATTTAGTAATCTGTTATTGCTCAGATATGAGTGGACATTTGTCCAAATGTCACCATTGAGTTTTAATTTTTCTGTAGTTAGTTATTAAAAAAAAACCAACCCAACAGCTTCTAAGCCTTTGCAATGCCCTCAATATGAATCAATAGGTTTTAAATTTCTATAAAGAAGAAGCTTGCAAATTTATGCCTCACAGATTTATTACCAGCATTTTAGCTTTCCCTTCAAACCAAATTGTAATAAATTTCTAGTTTACATTTTTCAAATTATCAATGAAATTCTTCATGAACACAAATTAAGACCATTTCTAAGACCATCATTTTAATTGTAAAATTTAATTCGAGCCAAAATTTCCTTTATATATATAAGAAAAAACACTATTTCTCTACAAGCTCAATTTTTAAGGCTCAATTTTAGTTTCTGCATTTAATTTCAAAACTATTGTATTAAGAGTATGAGTTCTGTATTACAGAATAATATTAAATTCACTGCAGGCATTATTCATCCTTAGGTGCTGCAGCTCACCCAGCTCCAGGAGCTTGCTGGGATTCCTGTGGAATGGGGATCAGGTGCCTGGGGCATCTTTTTTCAGCCCATTCCCAACACCAAGACATTCAGCAGCTCCACTGTCACAGTGGCCACCACAGGTGTCCAGTCACTCAGTCCCAGTTCCTGTGGCTCCAGGGTTTTACCTGGCTCCAGTGGGCAGTCTGATGCTTCCAGTGACTCTGGCCATCCTCATGCACACAGATTACTCTTTCCTTTGGGGCCTGGAAGACAGAACCCTTCAGATTTACACAGGTTAGAAAATGTCCTTGCATCAAGAGTTACCTGGCAAGTGCTAAGAGCTGGACATTGCAATTATTTCAACTCTAGTGATTAAAAGGGTCTGATGCCACTATGATTTGTATAAAAATATTTTATTTTAGCAGTATCTTTATCTGCAACTTAATTCCAAGCATGCTGTTGTTTTTCTGTATTGTTAGCTGATACTTGACTGCTAGTTTCCTATTCATTGTGTGTTCTGCTGTTGGGGTTCACAAATGGCAAAGAATGATCTTAAATTCAAACTAAACATGACGTTCAATTTAAGTTCAAAATTAGCTGAAGATCTGTTGATTTTTCTGTTTTGTAAACCTATTTTTGAGCAAAATCTAATTTTGTGTCCATTTAAATAGTCCTTTGCAAACTAGCTGGTAAGAGCACAACTTTTAAATTAAGAAAGTAACTGCCAATTTCTCTAGGGTTTGGTCCAGCCATGTGTTTGATTTTTAAAGGTAGTGCATTTCTTTTCTTTCTATGAGTGGCTGGACCTGCAAATCCACTGCCTTTATTTTAAAATTATTTCTGTGCAGCCTTCAGGCTTTGGAAATTAAGAAGCTTAGGTTGCAGAGTCAGGAATCTTTTATATTCACCAGTTAGTCCTTGGAGCTGATAGGCTATAAAAGTTCTCTTCTGAGATCTATATCACTGGGAGATTGATGACCTGGGCTGCAAGAAGGGCTCCTGTAATTGTGGATGACACTGTTCAAAAGTGTTGCATTTGTGTATGAAAAATAAATAATGTAATTTATTTGTCCTTGACTTTTTTTTTAAAGTTGTGGTCTTTCCAGAATCTCTGTGTGATCAGAGACATAGGTATAGTTTAGGCAGCTATGCCTGCTCTTTCTGCTTTTGTGACATTTCAAACACAAAGGTGCATAGGCATGCAATAAAAAGTTTAGTTCATCAGGCTGTACAGACTTCCTTCATCTCTTACCATTCATTGACTCTGACAGATCATGCATTTACTAGGTGATTCATAGTGCTGCAGTTCTCAAAGCTTTCAGGCAGTGGAGCTCTTCAGGTTTTATTTAGCTTTAAAAGTTATTACTTGCCAAATTCAGGCTGGCCTCTTCTTACCCTTTGTGAGAAGCAAATGCTGTGAAAAGTTGGTGTTCCTTTCTGTGTGCCCTGCAAGATCCAAGCACACGTCTGTCTCACCAGATGCTCCTCTGGTAAGCAAAGGATCTTCACAGATTAGCCTGGTGGAAATGTGGGCAGCAGGAAACTGGCTCCCTGTTCATCCAGTGGATGATGAGAACAGAGGGGCTGCAGTGGGGCAGCATGAATTTCAGCTTTTCAATAAGGTTATTTTTTGATTTGTCCCACTGTGATTTAGTGGTATGTCCCATACTCTTTAAGTCACCAAAAGGACTGCAAGACTTTTCTGCTTCTTGGCAAAACCATACATTTTAGTGTGCAGCCTTAATCCTTTTCCTGCTCCCAAAAATATTCTGGTTGTGAAGACAAAGCAAAATCCAGTCTAGAGGCTGTACTAGGACAGAAATCAAGGATGCTCTCAGTCTCTCAAATGCTCTGACTCCTGCTGACAGCTGATGGGCAAGTTTTGCCCTAGCAGGTTTTCTGATGCTGGAATTTCCATCTCTACATGCCCATTCTATTCCCTGGTGAGCAAGTGGAATATTGCATTTTTACTGGGAAAAGCTGTACACGAGCCTCCCACAAAGTCTACCAACAAGACCTGGGGCAGACTTGGTTTTTTTGGATTGTCTCTTGAACTGGCAATAAAAGAAGATACAGAGTGAGCTTAGAGAGAGATGGAAAGGATGAGGGCCCAAGTCCTTGTCCTGTTTACACAGGGACATTTGTAAGGTATTTCTTGGTGTTTTGTTTGCAGAGGTATAAGAACTATTGTATCCAATCAGAGTGCTTTACAGAGATCCAGGAAGACTCCATCTGCTCCCAAAATGCCTACAGCTGAAGAGACAGACTGCCCTCTCATCAATCCAAAGCAAGCTGAAGAGCAGCTGGAATGGAAGCTGGAAACTGGAGAAACACCTGAGTGTTGAACAGGCAGCTGAGGGAAGCAACAGTCACATTCATCCCTGCATTTGCTGAATCTGACACTGGCAAAATAAGTTCCAGGCACTGTAAACTGAAGCAAGAGGAGAAGAAAAAACCATTCAAGAAGGCAAGGAGAAGCTTGTCCTCCTCACCTTCAGTGTCAAATACTTTTATGGCACCTCACGGTCCCACACAAAGAATGAAGCTGAGAGTATCACAGTCAAGTGTATTTCAAGAAGCAGAGTTTGACCTGCATCCTGTTTATCATCTTAATTTGCATTTATTAACAGAATATTATGATTTAGGAAACATATGAGCAGGGGCATGGATAGTCTTCAATCCTAGAAGATCTGTGCTGATCAGTCAAGATCCTTGACAACCTTCCACAGGCAGTGCTGCTGGCTGGTGTTTTTTGCATTTCTTTCATTGCTATAACCACTGTTAAATTAATGGGTCTCCCATCTGGAAAAGCCTGCTGTAACCAGTGCAGTGGCCATTTTCTCTTGCACTGGGACATTATGAACCTTCCTCCCAGCTACCTACTGAGACTCCACTTCTGGTTTTGAGGAGATAATCACTAAACAAATCAGGCAAAGTCTTATTTCTAGTCTATATAAAAAATGCTCCTATGTTTTTGTTATTCTGCAATTTAGAAGTGATACTTGCAAATGATCTATCTATTCATAAATTCTGCTGCCTGCAAGAATGAGTTGGAATAAAGAAAAAAAATCCTATCCTCTCCAAATTGTTGTCAAAATTTTGTTTTAATTGCAATTTTGCAGACAATTCCAGTGACAGATGAAAAGCATACTGTTCTGTTAAGGAAATTTAGAAAATTCTTTCATCATGCCTCTCTGAAGAAGATAGTGTTATAAAAGATGACTTGGCAAGATTTTCCTTTCTTTTCTCCTTTCCCTTTCCCTTTCCCTTTCCCTTTCCCTTTCCCTTTCCCTTTCCCTTTCCCTTTTTCTTTAAAATAAAAGAAGACTTATGATTTGGAGAATGGTCTCTTTTTGCAACCACTGTGACTCTTCTCAAAGTAACATTGGATATCTGGAAGAAACCAGACTTATAGGGCAGGCATCCTGACTCTTATGAGGGAACTGAAGATATCCTCCTCACTTAACAATGCTAAAATTTATCCTGCCTAATGTATTTACTTCTTAAAGAGAGAACTCACTTGAGCAAAATATTTTATATCTTGTTTGGTCCTAAACCCACAAAGTTTATTCTGTAGTCTTGTTACTTTCCCTGTCACTGTCACTGGAAAGACTGTTCTCTCTGCTGGCTAGGTTTTCCTGAAACCCTCAATCCTGTAATGAATCTGGTGTCTGATAAGGCACAGAAACCCTCCTGTCAACTTTGAGACAAGGCAGTTGGGACTCCTGACAATCAAGCAAAGAACCCACTCTTTAGCACCTGTTCATTGAATTTGACTTCTCCAGGTCTGCAGAATCTAGTTGATAGAAGAATTTTCTTGGTGGTGGATCCAAATTTTCTCAGTTGATTCCCTGCAAAATGTAAGAAAGCACAAGCATGGCCACTTTCAGGAAGAGTGTCACAAAATATCACTCTTTTGTATAAACTTTTACAACTGGCTGATTCTATGTTCTAGCTGAGGGGAAGCAACAAAGTGTAGATCTTCTCTCTCTTATGGGATGCTGAATATTTCATTCTGTGGATAGCTCTGACACAATGGAGATGAGCATCAGATGAATAAAACCAAGGACATAACGCTGGGCTGAAAATAGAAGAGTAATTTAGCAAAGTGTATTATTAGAGTTGCTGTTTTTGGGCTGACCTCTCTGGAGGAAAACAATTCTCTTTACATCTGCACAAGCTTAAAGATAAATACCCCTTTTAAATTAATTAAATTTAATTAAATCCAGGACCTTTGTCACAGTGTGCCAGTAAAATGAGAATAAATCCTACTGTTAATAATGAAGGGTGCTCCTAAACCTGTTGCAAGTATACTGCTGACACTAATTAATACAGCTGTCCTACAATGTCAAGCTTGGGATGGGAATTGCAAGGAGGATACTAAAAATAGGCAAGAAAAAGACTCCAGTTAAAATTTCCAGTATCTATAAAGATAAACATTAATATGAGGTGTTACAACTCTGGTTTTACTGTCAATTGTTTTGTGAAAAGACAGAGTTATATTTTTGGTTTAATTATATCTAATTTTTTATGTTTGTTTTCACTAATACATTGGTTGGAAGTTAGACTTGTATGTAGAGAAGAATCCTGTGAAATACAGCCCATATTTATAGCCTAGAAGAGCAATTTCTCTGCTGCCCTGTGGTGTTGCAGCAGGATTATTACACCTGTATCAGCTGGTTTTACTGATGAGTAACAGCTCTTCGGTGCATTAACCTTAACTCCAGGACATCCATGAAAACAATTTTGGATTTTCAGATCCTACCAGAGGCATTCCTATTACAATCTACATTATAGCTGGTATTCAATATTTTATTAGAATGGAGAACGGTATATTTTATCATCCTAAAATGAATAATTTTTGCAATTCAATGTTTAAACCATTAAACAATGTTTCTATAAACAGAGATATATGTATCCAATAAAGATCATCAGACATGGAGCTCTATGGACACTCAGATATTTCAGTTCAGGGCAAAAATGGTTTAAAAGCAATAAAACTGAAATCTGTGCTCTTTTCCTTTTTCCTCAAGGGATTTTTAAGCTGTTTTTTCCTTCCTGACTGCAAGTCAAGTGTTTGAGGATGAAAATGTAACATTTGGTCTTTGCCAAGGACAAAAAGCAGGAGAGCAGTCCTAGTTTTTTCTTTTGAAGGAACTGTCTATTTAGAAGGAACAATAAAAGCATCTCTTTTCTACAATATAAGCTTCAGAAAGTTTTAAAAGGCTACTTGAAACCATTTTTTTAAGACTACTACTTGTGGTCTCCATCACAGACATCCTAAGATGACTCAGGCCATGTTAAGCCTTGATCTGAGAGGAAGCATTGGCAGCTTGTGGCACTGCCCTGCAGCCACCACACCAGGTGTCATTTCTGTGTGAAACACAACAGTGCTGGTGGCATGTACGAGATGCCTTGGGCTGAAAGGTTCTGCAGCCTTATCCTGCAATGCACAGCAAAAAAACCCAGAGTATGGGAACAGCTGTGCCCTCTGGGCAGCCCTCAAGCAGTCATGTCAGCTTTCTAGTAATTAATAACAATGGGCCTTAACCAAGATGGACTTTTTTTTTCATTTTTTTCTTTTTTTTTGGGAATGGCATTTCATAAGGAAGTGCCAAATTTTACACAGAGCAACATCATATGAACTTTTGGGCTTCGACTGAGGCATTATTCTCTTTCTGAAATATTTTGCATCTGAAAAGCAGTGCTGCTGGACTGCTGATGCCAGTCACACAATTTACTGGTTGTGTTTAATATTAATACAGTTCTTTTTTCTTTATTCACAGAAGCAGCCAAGCTTCAAACCCATGGATTATGTGGGACCATTTGAATCAGTTTTTAGTTTCCTAATAATTTTATTCATCAAAACTTAGGGGAAAAAAAAAGCTATACAAACATTTAGAGGCTTTTTGGGATAGGCTAGTATGAAATGGAACATTATTTACCTAGCTGAAATCTTCCAGTCTGGCAAAATTAGCCCTGAGTTATTGAGAAATAGTGGGAATGTGTTTCTATGTTGAAATCCACAGGAACCGTAGATGCTCAAATGCATAAGGATTTTGCTGGTTTGTTACTCTTTCTGTTGCTATGTATCATTGCAGAAACACCAATTCACAGACTTTATCCATCTTAATATGTGTTGAAATCAAATGCTCTCAGTGTAAAATTTCCCTCTGGAATCAAAATCCAAATTCATGCTGGTTACAGTGGAGGGAATTCCAGTGACTTCAGTGATCCTGTGTGTATTTTTTTGTGTGAGTTCAAAATAAAGCTGTCCCATTAACATCAGAAGCAATATAATTTTAATTTCTACAGGAGCTACTTTTCACCTAGGTGGTTTTTTTTTTGGTTGGTTTATATATTTGGTTGTGGTCTAGATGTAATTGTACATGTTGCTGTGGTTTTGCTGTATAATCTTGGGCAAACCCACATCGATTCCCCAATCTTTGTTTCCTTCTTTTTATTTCTTTACTGCACAGGGTGGCCAGAGAGCAATTGCTTTACAAATTGTGAATCATTCCATTGATGGAGGTCATGCAAATTCTTTAAATAAGTTATAACTTTGATAACAGCAATGTATAATTTACACTAATGGTGTATATTTCTAACCTATTCTGTGCAGATTTATACAGAAACACAACTAAATCCCACAGCATTCTGCAATGAACACAGCCTTCCTTTCAGGTGAATGGAAATGTTACCAGTGTCAAACAATTACATTAATTCTATAGACTTTACCTGCTTATTTCAGAGCTTAAGCAGAAATGGTAATGTGAGGCTAAAGTGCACTGGAACTTCAGGTGATTTTGGATCCAAGGTTGAAAACTGATTTAAATTTAGCAACTCCCCCTGCCTTAGCAACTAGTCAAAGGGAAATGCCAGATCCGCTTCCACCTCTCCCCCATACAACACACAATTGTACACCTCAGTGCCAGGCAGGAAACTTGCAAGCATTTTTAAATTGTTTATGTGAGGAAATCTTGTCCAATATATTTTTTTTCCCTTTGGCATTTTGCTGTTGGAACTCCTTAGTGTTTACATTGTCATCCTGAGCATGATATTCCAGAAGAATGATATCATTATTTATACTTTGCCCTCAGAAATCTGTTTAATATAATTGTGACTTTTTCAGTTTAAGGTAAACATTAGCATTTGATGAAAGCTCAGTCCTTTACCTCCTCCCTTGGTAGCTGTTTGTTAAGGTCTGCTATGGAGCAGCAGTCAAATTAAGAAAGTGGTGTTATTTCAACAAAGCCAGAGACCTTCTTTTGCTTGTAAATATTAGTACATCCTGCAAGCACTGGTGAGTGCTGCCAGCCATCCTGTCACTAAAACAGAGTCAAGACTGATGGAGGCCAAGTTTCTGTCAGGATCTGAAACTCAATGCATTAGCTCAGGAGCTCAGTGTAGACATGCATTCGTTTTTATTTTCACATCTACTCTTTTTATGTCAACAAACTTTATGGGTGCTGGTTTCTGTCACACTCCAAAATAATTAACCCTGAAAGAAACATTTTATTTAATGTTTTAAGAAGCCGGGATTTGGTAACAGAGTAAAAAAAGCCAGATCACGAGCTGACATCATGTAAAACAGCCAAGTGGCAGGACATTTAATAGATGGGTGGCCCAGAAAGCCACAGAAAATGTATATATGTAACACCTAAATTAGGGTTATCATGAAGATTCAGATGTGCTACAGACAGTCCTCCTTCACACAAAACAGGCAGGATGAAATACTGAAAACCCACGAATCAATAAGCAAGTGGTGATTTACAAGTGTGTTACTGTGTACTGTGTTGGTAATGTAAGTGCTGGTTCATAAATATGTTACCAAGAATTGGTGGGTTTGATTACCTCTCTGTGATCAGAATAAGCATGTTGATTCTGCTGGAAATAGCAAAAAATAATTTTATAACATAAATCTGGACTAATTCCCTCTTTTAGGACTCCACTGGTTTTCAGATATATTCAGCTCACACAATACTTCTCCTGATACTCTGCTCTCTTCTCAGTCCTCGCTGTCCTCTTAACTTTTCTTCTTCCTTTGCTCTTGACTTTGCACCTTGCACTCCCCATCTACAGAACATTGCATTTCTTCTCTTTGAACTCTGGTGCTTTTCTTGCTGATTGTTTTGCTTGTCCTATTAATTAGGAACTTTCCTCGCTGCTTATGCCTCCATACAAATTTAGATAGCTGGAAGAAAAAAATTATTCTGACATATAGATCCTTCAGGAATAACCCACAGAAATAGCTGGTGGCCTATGGACTCAAAATCAGTTTAAATCCACAGTCATGACTATTTCTCTGTATCAGTAAAACCATGAAAAAGCCTGTATTAATCTAGACATTTTATTTTGTATTTCTAAATCCAGAATATACCCAAAAATTTGTGGATTTTTGTAGGACACCAGGCTCCTCAAAGTAGGTTTGTGGCTAAAAACCAAACCATTTTTGAACACATGGCACACTCCTACCCCAGAAGACAGTCAGCTAAATACCTGACCTGGCTTGAATATTAGATTGCATTGAAAGGAGGAAAAAAAACCATTCATCTAATGAGAAACCATGTTTAGAAGAAAAGTGTTTTGATGCTACAAGTTGCTGAAATTCTGAGGTTTGAGTCACAGCACCTTTGCTTATCTAGTGAAATGCACAATAAAGGGCAAATATCTCCAAAACACCAGGAGAGCTTGCTCTTGTTTTTGATGTTTAACATAACACAGAGGAAATAATACAATTGGAAAAAAATAGAGAATTGAAAATAGAGATTTTTTTTGGTTTCTCAGGTGTAGTCCTTTAAACATGTATGCAGAGATTTCTGCTCATGACGTTGTGAGTGACTCAGGAAAGTCAGAGAGACCAGTTACATGTTAAAGTTGAGCAACACAGAAGTGTTTGCTAGAACAAGGCCTTAATAACAAACACTAATAAAAAATAATCCTTTCCCATATATTAGAGAATTCTCCTAGGAGCTGTGACTCCCAGCTATCCCTTTTAAATTGCATGATTAACAGTGTGCTTCTAATTACTAACTAATGAAATCAAGTCTTTCTGCGTGTAAATAGGAGTCTGGGACTTTTAATAAGGTCTTCACTGCATGATTGCTCTTAGAATAGCAATTAGTTTGGTTTCTGCTCCCATTGATAAAAGTGGCAGTAGTGTGGAACAAAACTCTTTGTGTACCCACCAGGTCATAAATGAAGTTACTGGGAGGTGACTTTGATGAGGTGAGGGGGAAGGACTTGAAGGCCTCCAATGAGGAGGTGGGCTTGCTTTTACTTTCATGTCATTCCTTGATTTGTCTTTTTTAATGGCATACCCAGATGTGATACCTTCTGCTTTTATAAAGCTAAAGGAAGTATTTGTTCCACTAGTGTTATCATCAAGGCAAGAAACTCTGCCAGTGCCATTCAGGGAGTGGCTAGAGTACATGTCAAGAGTTGCAAAAAATATCCAAATGCTGAGTTTTCCCCTTGTGCAAAGAAACTATAGTTCAGGAATATAACACTCATGAGATAGACTTTGGATAGTTTCCTCTATAGCTCATGTTTTTTTGACAGTCCAATTAGTTTAAATCTGCAGTGAAACAACTTTCTGCAAAGAAAATAACTTTTTTTTCTTTTTTATCCTGTACAGCTGATCTCCCTTGATTGAAAAAAAAAACCAAAAAAAAACTCGAACAAAACTTTGTTTAGCAAATTGTTCTCACAAAAGAGCCTCAGATCAACAATCACTTCTCCTCAACAGTCACTCTTTGGAAAAAAAACGCATGAGCCACCACTTAGCTACCCTGAATTCCCCATTTCACAAATGCTTCCTTGCTTTTTTTTTCTCCTCATCTTCCTATGACAAATATTCCACAGTAGGCAGATTCCTGACCTGCAATACAGAATGTTGCTAAAAGAAACATTGCTGTCAGATGCCCGCATCAAATCCAATAAGCCACATCCAGCTTCATGTTGACAGTTGCATTTTTTTCCTAATGCATATTTTAGCCTTGCTTGACCATCAACCATATGGCAGGTTTGTCCTGTGGGTAAGTTTATTATTAACAGCTTGCAGCTGGAGGTACAATAACTACATGTAACTGTGACATTGCACTAATTGATCAAGACATCTCCAAAACAAGATGCAGAAAGTGGCCACAGCAAAGAGCTTCAGATTAATGTTTGGGGAACATTAAGCAAACAAACACCTTTGTCATGCACAAAAACTATCTTAAAAACTAGGGGGTTCAGTAAATGGAATTAATTTCAAATAGGCATCTTTTGATGAGAAAAATACATTATTTAAGCCAAAGTTAAGCCTGAGCAGCAGAAGCTCAGACAATTAAATCACTGGATCTGCTGGGTGCCTTTAGTCCATACTTTCCCTTCTAATCCTGCTGTCATAGCAGAGGGTGACTGAGGTTTAAGAACAGCATGTGTAACATTAATCCATCACTTCACATTAAGGTCAGAGCATTAGATTTTTGATGGGAGGGAGAAAAAGCAACCTTATTAGGAATTAGGTAGAAGTTAGCTGGCTACTGTTCAGAGGTAACTAGTAAATAAACTGCAGAATGTGAATTGCTTGCCTTGTGTGTGTGTCTCCTGGTAAATTTATTTTTCAGATGTTTTTGCCAAGCTTGATTAACTGATCTTGAAATGAATGGAACAAATCATGAATTCAGTGGTTTAGTGTTGTATCTTTGTAAACTGAAGCTGTCATACTTTAAAAAGTGTTCTCAAGTGTAGAGCACTTGTCAAACAACCTGCAGGCTTCAAGGCTTAAAAGAGAAAGCTCTCCAAACTCCTAATTTAATGGAACTTATGCAGGAACATAAATTGTGTGTGAGGAAGAAAATATGATGACTCCATGCAAAGTATCAGATAACTAGGCTTCAACTGGAGCAAAAATTAAAATTGCTTTGTTGGCAAGTCAAGACTGCAAAGTGTATTTTGCAAATTCTTTGCCAGTTAAGCAGATTGGAGAAAGCATGAACAGAACAGTCTCTCTTGGACCTCTCTTGGCTTAGTGCTTGGAGGGAGGTGAACTGTAATCACAGCATGGTGAGTTTTCCATGAAGAGCATTTTGTGTGCTGTGTTTAGGTCTTTCCTCACAAATGCTGACAAAATAAACCTCAGTTTGCACTTTGTGATCCACTGTTTGCAGATTCTTGGCAAACACGTTGTGCAAGAAGGGCTTATGGTTTGTGCACAAGCTGATCCCTGGGAGTGGGCACCTGGCTATTTCTGTTTGCAGGAGAATGGGTGAATTTTAGTCACATGGTGTCTTTTCCCTTCTTTAGTTGTATGATATAATTCCTGTGAACAGCTGGAGGCTGACTGATCTTGTGGGTTCTCCTGTGGAGCAATGGGAGAGCCTGAGTTTTGGTATGGTCTTAATTGTTCTTGAAATTAAATTTTTATAAGGGGCATCTCAGTTTGAAAGGGTCATCACTGATCTTAACAGAAGGGTATAGCATAAGAATGCCTGCTCCTGGAAGAAGTGTCTAATGCAGTTTATGATTTTCTTATAAAGTAACTCCAAAGCTTTTCTGTACAGACATCTTCTAAGGGAAGATGAATTATGAGCATGACCAAATTGTGCACTGGATGTTACAGATGTTATATAACTAGAAGAAGCCAGAATGATAATTAATAAATTTATTATTATTATTATTATTTTGTTATTTTACCCAAGAAGAAAGTGATTGTGTGATCCAACAGCTGTGACTACTAGGTGATTTTGAGTCTATGGGTGCTTTTCACCCTTTGGGTGCCTCACTGGGGGTTGTGTGCATGTCTCAGCATTAGTAAATACCCAAGTCCAACAGAAGACATCTGAGATTTTGTGTGCAGTGAGTTTGCTAACATCCTCACATACACTATTTGTGAACTTACACTAGGTCTGCACAAGCTTAACTGCTGAAAAAAGTTTTTTCTTTAAAACCAGAGAAACTATTTGACAGGAGGAGATTGATAAATCTCTAATCCATATAATACCAACCAGCAGTCTGGGCAAGGAAAGTTCTCATGTACTTTTCTCTATGGGAGGAATAAAGTACAATATCAAGCATTTTGTATAAGTATTTCATTTTATTGCACTGGTTTCATATTGGAGAGGTATATTACACAAGATGTGTCATCACCTACTAAAACACATGCTTGAATTTGGATATTCTGGTGGAAGATTTGCAATGCAAAACTTCATGAAGCTGAGATTTTGCAGTGAAGAAGTTTAACTCCATTGCTGCACTTGCAAGAGCCTCTGAAACGTGGGCAGCACTGTACAGATGCAGTCCTTGTTACTGCATCCACTCAGAAATGAGTGAGTGGACCTTGCTGTCACAGTGCCATTTAATACAGCCCATAGTGGGTCTCTGAGCACTGTGGTGACATGAGCAGGGACTGTCCTTCAGGACCAGGATCAGAACCCAATAGCCATTAACAAATTCTGGCCTTTCTACCTGTCTCTGAATGATCCTATAAAGGCTTTTGGTGCATTATCTGGTTTAAGGTGGCATATTACATTATTTAAGGGGGAATATATCATACTGTAGGCTTCTCTTGTGCCATTCCACAAAACACAAAAGTTCCAAGGCCAAGCACAAGTCAGGGGTTTTGGGATGACCCACTTCCAAGATGTTAATTTCCCCCTGGAGGCTGGGGAGGTGAGAGGGAGCTCCTACCATCAGCTGCCAGTGACACACACAGCTTCTGCTGCACCTCTTGCAAGGACTGGCCCCAGGGTATGTGAGTATAGATGGGCTGGAAATTCCCCTATGAAGTCACCTTCAGTCAGGTGATTATCAAGCCACACAGTTTCCAGTAGGTTTAGCAGGAGCTTGTTCAGCTCAATCTCCCTGGCTTGCAGCTGCTTTGGGTAATATTTGATAAGTGGCCATCCAAGTGTCAGGTTTCCTGGGAGGTGGGGTGGAATGACTGTCATGCACAGGTGTTTTCCAAGAAAGTTATTTGCTCACTACTAGCTTTGTGACCCTGCTGCCTGCAGTTGTAGATACTGGTGGAGATATTTTCCAAAGTGCTTTTAAAATAAAAATACTGTGCTTAATTTTTTCCCTGAAATAATAATGGGTAAATTCAACCAGACCTTCTTGTGTGGTCAGAGACCTACCCTAAGATTTCTGCAAATCTTTGGATTTCCTTGTGCCTAAGTCTCACAGACTGATGATGAACATATGGCTCTTGAAGGTGCTCCAGGGCTGCTAAGGAAGACTTGTAGCTTGGCCACAAGACAGCTTGGTCACCATCTGCTGCATGATGCCCCAGCCTTGACCACTGCCTCTGGCTGTCTCAGATGCCTTAGGAGCCTCACTGTACAGTTTCACTGTGCAGGAAAATGCATTTTTACCATAATTGTTATTCTACTTTCATTGGGCCTTGATATTGGTAGTCCTTTCATTCTGGTGCATTTTCCCCATTGATATAAAGAAAAAAATATTCACCAGTGTAACAATTTATGTCACTGATCATCTCCAGCAGCCCTTTGACAGAAACATGCTCACATCTCTGTAGCTGCCAGTGTCAATGTCACTCCTCTGCTTTGAAAGCCTTCAGTGGGATACAGATGTTCTAAGAAAGAACATTGTTCTGGCAAAGTGTCTGTGGGCTTGAGAGCAGAGCTTCATAGGAAACAAGATAGTATAATATCATGATAGGGCTCCAGGATTGTGTTTGCTCTTCCTGCATTCTGTGTCAGGCCAGGTGAGAAGTACAGAGCCAGATGAAACCCTGGAGACAAGTCATCTTCCTGGGACATACTCCACTTTTTTCTCCATTTCTCACTTTTCCTAGAGTGTTGCCTGAAGTGACTGCAGTTGTTATGGTCAGGGTTTTGTCATCAGCCCTGCAGTTTAATCTTAAATTCCTGTTGCATCTGTAAAGGCATGGGATACTGCATTACCACAGAAACCACTGATTACCACTTTACTGGAAAATACTCTGGCATTGAGTAGAGGATGAGTAGGATCTGTAGACTAATGTGGAACAGCCCACAGTGTGACTTTGTTAAACCCTACAGGATGGTTTTGAAGATGTTGCAGAAAAGGTTTTCATAGATTTTCTATACAAATTAAGTTATTTAACATGAATGAATACCATGAAAGGGTACACAGAGACCTCTGAACCTTCAGGGTATATCCATCAATTCCAAATACAGTAGTCTGTGCAGTTTTGGTTGCTCAGAACCAATTGCCTCTTGTGCAAGTTACCCTTACCCATGCAGAACAGATACTGTGAGGCAAATTGAGGCTCTCTAGGTATTGTTATCTAGCACTCAGGTACCAAATTATGGCATCTTCAGAAATCTGGGGATCTGTTTGTAACTGCCTTTGAAGATCTCTGAGGTGAGAGGGAGCTGATGGTTCTTTTGAGCTGTGTATCAGCACAACTGAACTGCACACAGTACATTATCTAAAATAATGTGTTAGTTCCTGGCTTGCTCTTCCTGAGCATTCAGTGAGGTCAAGATTTATAAAGAAAACTACGTAAAATATAATTCGCACACATACATACAAATTTTATTTGATTCCCCTCCAATACAGTGTATTACTCTTTCCCCCCTTTTTTTCTCTGAGGAAAAAAATCTCAATAATTAGGTGCGAACGGATTTTATTTTTAAAGAAACCCTCAAAAGTGTAGCTAAAGAGCCTCAATAAAAAGATTTCATCAGCTTTGTTACACTAAAAGCAGCTTGTGCTTTGGCCTTTAAATACCAGAGCCAAGTTTTAGAGCTTTAGGAAATGGTGCATAAACAGTCTGGCACGATGCTCTGTAACATGAAGAAGAGGGGACTTCTATGGTTCACTGCAAAAATCACAGATAACAATCACATTCCCTATCACTAATGTGTTATGACCATATGAAAGATATGCAGATATATGAAAAACCAACATCTGTATTTCCATCTACATCTCTGTATGCATTCATGCAGCAGGTAGACAATGAATGGTCTGATCCTGCCTAGGTGAGCAATCATATCTGGCTACCCTGGAAATGCTATTTAAGGTATGGATTGGTGCCAGGAGTTATGTATAAGTGCTTTCAGGTCCTTTGCAGAGCAGAAAATAGCAACCAAAATAACCTGTGCTCATTACAGACAAGGGGCCATGAGGCAACGTCCCGTCTGCTTGTGGTTAAATCTGCCACTGCTCTATTTACTACTGTTACTTTTCAGAAGGGCTAAGCATGACTAAAACCTGATTGTCACAAAGTTAAGATGCATAAGGGCCAATTATGCAATGATCCTTTCAACCAGAAAAAAACATCTCCAAGTTTTTTGGAGGCTTGAGTTTTTTTTCGTGTTTTTTTTTTTTTTTTTTTGTTTTTTTGTTTTTTTGTTTTTTTTTTTTTTTGCTTCTTTTCTTAGTGAAATTTTTTAAAGCAAAAAGAAATATCCATCTAATTATTTGGTTTACCTTGAGGCATTTGACTTCTCCTTATATGATGGGATCACAGGCTTTTCCTTAAAAAAAATAAAATTAAATGGTGAGTAGTTGAGGGAAAAATTACTTTGTGTACAGTCCATTAAATTCTGTGGGCACTGAGCACACATCCATTCTCCTTACATGAACAGAAGAATTTTTCTGCAATATCAGACTGGTCTAGCCTAGAACTTGCAACAACAGCAGGTCTTTCAGCCTCTTGTGTGTAAAATTGCCTTTAAAAAAAAATACACCTTCCCCCTCCCTTTTCCTTCTCAGGATTTGAACCATTCTGCCCCTTTTTCACATTTCAGCACCGTGCTGTTATGCATCCCACCTCCCACCAGCAGCACCAAACCCCTCCATGCAAGTGACTAATGAAAATCCCAGACTCCTTCCTCAGTGGTTATCAAATTCATATTTCTCTCAGTTAGACTATTATTCTAAACTTAAAAATTCAGCCTCAAGCTTTGCTTCTGGGTTTTTTGCTGGCAGTTTTATAGCTTGACCAAACTTCACGTTGGACAGTGTTTTGGTTGGCTGCCATATTGATCCTGGCTGTTAATCAGGATTTTTGTTGTTTTGGAGCAGGGGCAAGGTGGAAGGAGTGGTTGTGGTTTTGCTCTGTGAACAGAAGTGGCCATGCTTACTGTCAGGAGCAAGAGTCTGCACTTTGTAACTACAAATTCCTTAATGACGTGGTACATTTCAAAGTGGAGTTGGACTTGGGGGTGAAACCTAAACTGATAAACAAGAACTGCCCACCCTGCCCCCCACCTCTAGTCTTCCACAAGCTATTTTTAATGTTGCTGTTATTTATTCCCAAACAAGGTTTTTCTATGCTTTTAATAGTAAAGCAGAAAAAAAATTTGATTTTTTATATGTGTGGGTTTGCTGGATGAATTTCTAACTAGTTGTAGACTGGAGGAATTGCAGGTCTAAGTTTATTAGTCAACAAATAAAGCCATGGCATCAATTTAAGGAGAAGCCCTCCTACTGAACATAAATACATGAGGGGAACAGGGAAAGCCTTTCTAAATTTCTTATTCTGCAGTAAACTGCTTTACTGTGGTTTCTATGAAGCAGCACTATACACCCTTTCATCTCCAGGTATTAGTTGAATAGAAATATATTTAATTAATCATACTGCCCTTTTCTCTGACCCCAAGAAAGGCCAGCCTGCCTCTGTCCTGTATTTGTAGACTTTTCTCCTACATCTTCTGTGGTGCTGATCAAGGATCTTTGAGTCAGGAATTTCCAGTGCTGAAGGGAGAGGCAGAGAGACCAAAAAGGCCAAACATGCAGCTCCCAGGGAGCCACCCCAGTGCACATCCTGGTGCAGAGACCTGGATGCATTGGTCTATGGGGTGTATTGGGATTTTTTTTGTCCACCTTACTGCCTTTGGACAAGGTTTTTGTGTGCATCCCTCAAAATTCAGAGATAGGGAGTTTTTGCCAAGTTGAGGTGCAGGAGCTGGGACAAAACAGGGAAGCAGTGGAGTTGGCATGGAGATCCTGAGGTGGGACAGCCAGGCTGAGAGATCAGGGGAGATGTGGGGGGATAATTTCTTCTCCTGGCAAGTGAATGGTCCCCTTCTCCTGTAGCCCTGCAGTTAACCACTTATGCAATGCTCCTGATCCCTTTCTGCTCTTCCAGCACCTGCCACGTGTGAATCCTGTAGGGAAACAAGGACCATTTTATCAGGTATTTTCTGTTTCAGCTGTAGCCATAGTCAGTCTTGGCCCCTGCCAGGTTTCTGTATAATTTCCAGCATGTAAATCCCTCACTTTGCTTCACTTGAAGGCTGTTCCTCTGGAGCACCATTGTAGCTCTTTACCATGCCAGGTACAAAGGTGCATTGGATGAATCTCAGCCCAACTTGGAATTACATCTTGCAGCCATTCTGAGAAGAGCAACCAGCTGGCAACCCTCACCTGCACAATTTGTGTTCCAGGACTGCAGAGGGGAGGAATGGCTCCAGCCCTGGCAAATCCCACGTGGCTGGACACCTCCTAGGTCAGAAGGATTTCCCCATCACCCCGAGCCAAGTCTCTCTCTGTGGCTGGAAGAGGAGAATAGTGACATGGGGCAGTGGAGGGCAAGAGGGACCCATGAGAAGATGCTTCAGGGAGACCCAGAGGATTCTGCTACGTGGTTGAACAGGACAACTATTGCACTTCTGCCCCCATTTTCAGTTTGCTTTTGTATCAGATGGTGAAACACAGGCTCTTGCCTGGCCTGCTCATTTGCAAGAGCCAAACAACTGGCACACAATGCACCTCCCTGCTTCCCAGAATGCAGTTAAGCAACATCCCTTTTACAGATTAATTTAGTGCCTGTGAATCAACCCTTAGCCTGCCCTGAACTGACCACCCACTTTCAAGGTGTTTATATTTTCATCCCCAGGCATTTTGCTAATAGCTCTCTGGCAGGCTGGGGCTTGCTTCAGGGGGGCTGCACTTCAAGTAGGGCTGGGCAGATGATGAACCACCATTCCAGTGATGTCCATCTTCATTCCAGTGATTTAATCACAAATGGCTGGGCTTCCATCTGTTCAAGCTACATAATGGCAAATGCCAGAGTCATAAACTCCCTTCTCCCACCTTCTTACCATAATTATTTCCTATAAGTGAAGGAATGTTTTAGGAAAGGAAACATTTCTCTTCATTAGTAGTATTTTGTTGTTTAATACAAATTTATGAAATACTGAGAAAGACTTGCTAATCTGGGTTAAATGTATTTTGCATTTATTATCTGTACCAATAGCTAAGGCAATAAAATATCCATTGAAGGAAAAAAAAGTAAGGCTTGTTTTTTATAGTTCTGTGCAGAAAAATATTGATATAAAACCTGTGATACATCAGCTATATCATGGGTATAATATTGCTTGGACAGAATGCAAATTCCAGGACTTCAACCCTCCACTGCTACAAAAAATCCTGGATTTTAATAGAGTTTTCTGAGCGATATTTTTCATTTATGTCTGCTTGGCTATTGTAGAATTAAAAATCACATTTATTGATTGCCATACTTGAAGCTAACTGTTTTATTAGGAATCAGCCCCCCAGTATGGAAATACTTCCTCAAGTGAATTTAGAAAAAAGCAGATATTCAGGAATGCAATGTTATCTTTCTGAACTCATCCTGCTAACTTTGTAGGGAATTTTTGCCTTTGATTGTTTGGGACTCAATAGGGTCTTTCACTCAGGAGAGTCAAGGACTGATGTGAGATCAGACAGAGGAATAAGAAACCAAACCTTCTTGTCACCCTCCCCTGTGGAAATTTTGTGTAACCCCACACAGAATTACCAGGCTGCTGATAACATTCATATTCTGACTCCTAATAACACCCTGACTCTCTGCTTTATTTTAATTATTCTTGATCCCTTAAATGTAAAATCCCTTTTCCAAATGTTCATTTAAGTGGCTACTATTAAGTTTTTATCAGTTCTGAGCATTTCAGTCTCTTGTATGCAGAAATTTCTCGATCTGACAGAATAAGAAATGCATTTACATGGCCTAAGCTCTTAAATTGTCCCTTTCAATTAATGCCCCATCATGGAGCAATCTGGAAACCATTACTCAGTAACTCTTCATTATAATTGCTTGCAGCTGAATATCCAGGCCTTGGTAATATAAGAATAAAAGAAAACTCAGTTAGTAACAAGTGCAATTGATTCCATTCAGAATTCCCCTGGTGCTTTGCCATGTTTGGCCTGCATGAGAGGAAACAAGAGGATTTTTTTCTCCTTTTCTTTTTTTTTTTTTTTTCTTTTTTTTTTTTTTCTTTCAGGGCCAGGAAATGAATTGGCAGACATAAGATGGTCTGTGTGCTGCTTGCCTTCATTTTTCAGCTGGTCCTTGTTAAAAATGAGACGGTGGGGCTGCTACTTTTTTTTTTCTTTTTTCTTTTTTTTTTTTTTTTTTAAGTAGAGGGCTTTTCTGGTAACAGATAAAACTACAATACCTCAATTTGCTGCATGCTAACAGCAACCAGAAATGCTCAACTCCTGCACTTTTCATAATCAGAAAAATTTTCTTCAGTTAATTCCAGGATTCCTTGCCAGAGGAATTGTTTTCCTCCCTGATTCCAACTTTATGAATACTCAAGCAACTCTGAAAATGAAACTCTACTGCCTTCCTCTCCCCCAACACTGACACACCCAAACAGAAACATGGGGGTCAGCTGGGCTTAAATACAGGCTCACCTTGTCCACTTGCAGAGGTGAGACATCAGGAATGGAACTGCCCACTAGGAAGCATTACCTTGGGAAGAATTCAAGTGGTTCCCTTCAGATCACATCCTGGCTTGCAGAAATGCTGTACTGACATTTCACAGGGTGCCTGCTCCCAGGGAGGGTTGTTTCCCTATCACCTTTTTGGAATACAAGCACGAGACCCTGCACTTCCTCAGCCCCATGGTTACTGCAGAGATAAACCCTAGCAGCCACAGCAATGCCAGATACCATGAAGACAGAGTGCCTTTCTAAATAGGAGGAACAGTAAAGAGGATTAGTGACCATTCCTGAGTCTCCAGGCCCCAGTAAAGGGGTTTAGCAGCTGTGCAGTACCTCAGCTCTGGTGCTTCACTTTTGTGTGAATAGGTCCAGGCAGGAATAGAAGTTTTCAGCAGCCCCTATACAGGGTTGTGTTTTCCCCACTGCACCATTAGAATCCCACTACCACTTTAGGGATGGGGGCAGCATCAACAGAGAAGCAAGACAGCCAAGTGGTCTCCATCTGACTCCCCAAGTGGCCACCAAAGAGATGTGTGTGGCAATGAATTCTCACCTCCAGTAAAACAGACGAAAAATACAATTTTCACAGTTTCTCATGGAAAAAAAAAAAAAAAATCACTGCATCTTTTCTCTTTAGAATGCTTGTGGAAAATGAAAGGGAATTTATTTCCAGTACTTCCAAAGGGAAACTGCCTTTTCATTCTGGAAAGCTGTTTTTGTTAAGAAGTTGGCAACATTTTAAAACACAGGTTTTCTTCTTCCCCCCCTTGCTCTGAACAGTTGCTTTGAAATTAATGACCATTCTTGAAAAGTAAGAGTATTATTTTTTTTCCTTATGGACTTCACTGTTGCTGTGTTGCTGGCCTGACTGAGGCTCAGTATTATGATTCACATAGGTTTTCTGAGTGTTGGCAGTTAGATAGATGGGACAATTTGGGAATGGACTTTCCTGGAAATCCTTTGGACCCTGTGAGGCTCAAAGCTCACCTGAGAAGCTTCCCACCTACACAGGAGGATTTGAACCTAATTACTCCCCTCGGCTATATTGGGCTTCTCAGAACTTCCCTGGGGTGGGATCTATTGATTTGTACCTGGAAAAATCCCTAGGACACAAGGGGCAGGGTGGGGATCCAACCCAATGGCACTGTGCAGAACATTCTCAATTTTGTGCTGCCTGTGATTTTACTTTGGAGGTCTGGCTGTGGTTAATCTGTCTCACTCATAATTCCAAAGGGTGTGAGGTACTCAAGGGTAGAAAAAAAGTATCTCTGTTTCCCTTTCTAAAGAGAGGCTGGAAGGTCAACACCCTGATGTGTAAGAGGTAAGGGGCAAAAATACAGAGGAACCAACCTGTTCCTGGAGGCAGTTTTCCAAGGAAAAGGTTCTGCTGCCTAAGGATGCACAAACATCCAAGGTGAGTCCAACACAGATGACCTGGTCATACAGAGAAGCTCAAAAATATCTCACTTTGTGAATTTCACCAGGAAAACATGTACTATGCACCTGAGTAATATTTGGTTTATAATGAAGTGTAAATCAAACCCATGTCACCCTCTGTACTATAAAAGCTGTAGCCTGATAATTTTCGTTTCCATAAAAGCCATACAAGATAAAATTACTCTAGAAATAGTGTCTATAAACAAAAGCATTGTTAGGGTTAACCATAAACATCAAATCACTCCCAAGACATCACCGACTGTAATCTTTGGTGGTTTCATGCATCACCTTGAGCCATGCTGGAATAAAATGCTCTCCCTCAGAGCCAGTTTATTATCTGCTCCAGGTGTAGATTGCACAGGGTCTGCCCTTCTTGTACTTGCTTCTTGAACCAAACCTCCACCTCATAACCACATTGCTACTGGCTGTGAATAAGGTATTTTTTAGCACTGCCATCAGCTCCACAAAAATGGCTGGGCTTCCTGAGAGCAAAAAGCAGCATTTCCCAGACAAACCCCTTGCTGTAAGTCAGAGCTGTGGAGGGTCCTTCTGCTGCTCACAGATACTCCTGATCATGTAATGCCTCACTGTACATCCTCTTCAGGCTCCCTCCTGAGCTCACCCCAGGCAGCTGCTGCATCTGTGACTTTTCCAAACTACCCACTCTCCTGAGCAGGAAGATTGTTTGGGTGATCTCATCCCTTAATTTTTTGTTGTCTTTTTTTTCTTTTTTTTTTCCCTCAGCATTTCACTTATCTATTTATCTGTCATTGTTTTGGTAAAGCTGGAAGAAAGAAATAAAAATAAATTCAGCTGGGGGCAAGTTTGAAGTTGCATTCTTAATTATTGCAGTCCAAGATAAAGGAAAGTCTTTGAAGTTGTCCTTTTTTTTTAAATCACCATTTTGTTCATGCTGTGTTCTTATCACCTCCTAGGTCTTCAATTTTTGTGACTCAGCATAGGACTCCTAAAGGGATTTTGAAGCTCCACTGGACATCACCACTTGAACATTGGCCAGAATATCTAAACCCTCTAAATTACTCCCAGGACTTTGGTAAGAGTGGTGTCCTTAACAACAGGACATTACTTCTCTGCAATGAAGGACAGAGACTGTGACTTTGCATGTCTTGGAAGGAGATCAGTCCTGTTATTTTTCTGTTATTTTCCTCAGCACTTCACAGCCAGGAGATATGTAGCAGCAAATTCCCAAATTCCCCAAAGGAATTCTCCAGGCAGAACAGTTGAAATTTTGGGAAGAATAAAATGTCCTGTTTGAAACTCCTGGGGAAGGAGTCAAACTCTTGTTGGAAAATGTTAATTTTTTTAAAATGAACAGCCCTTTCTAACAAGATTGAAAAAAAATAAATATTAGAACTTTTTAGATTCCTCTCCCAATCTGATTGGTAACAAAACCTGAATGAGAATTATTTCTAAACTTTCAACTCATCCATTTCAAATTTCAAATTTGTATCCTAATTTGAAGTAACCCAACTCACCTCTCTTGAGATTGGAAAACTGGATCAGGTATCTTGGAGATGTCAGAGCCCTTATGCACAACAAATGCAAATGTACAGCCTCTGGATGTCCATATGACTGCTTAGGTCAAAGCCAGTAAAAATACTTTTCTCTTGTTATTTGTGCAAGTCTGTTGATCTTGGTTAGATGTAGCCAGTGCAGAGATATTTAGATTGGCCCATTGGTGTTGGACATATTCCCTCCCAGTGACAAGCCCTAACCAAGGTGACAGTGCTGTGGGAGAGCTCCATTAACTCAGGCCATCAAAGCTTGAACCTTCCAACAATGACTTGTCTCATTCCCCTCTTGCTGCAGTATCTGAGAGTTTGGACACTGCTAGTTTGTTATAAAAGAATGATAACTGACTTCTTTTACTGTTTTCTTGGGAAACTTCAGTGCAGGGTCTGAGCAGCAGCTCAGAGGTATCTTGTTTTTCCACTCCCTCCATCTGCCTCTGTAGCAGCTTATGGTATGAGTGGCCATGGCTAAAAATCTTCCTCTTGTATTTGTGTAAATTATCTCGAAAAGCAATGCAGTTTTTGTGCATGTGATTAAGAGAGCAGCATTCCCCCTTCTTTCCTGAGTCCTAAATAAGCAGCTGCCAGCCTGAATGATACATTCCTGTATTTTTCATGGAGCCTCACCCACAGTTACTGCATGCAGATCGACTACTTCCCATTTTCTGCCCAATTCTGCAAATGTCACCAATATCCCTTTGTGACACTAGTTCTTCCTTTCAGAATTCCCTTTTATTTTACTAAAAAAAAAGTCTGGAAAAATTATTTGCTTGGATGCAAAACATTTTCTGATTAGTTGAGGAAAGAAATATTTTTCATTCTGGATCTAAAGGAAACAAATTCTCTCTTTACAGTTCAGCCACCAAATTAAAAACAATTGATGATTTGCACAGCTCTTGTGAAAACCATGCCCTCTGCAGCAGCTTGTGACAATTTCCATGACAATACTGTACATTAATATTCTTTATGGGTACAGCCTCACTCTGCAATGTAGGACACTTTTACAATGATCCCCGACTGCATCACATGTGGCTGTAGCAAACAATGAATCTAATGCTGCACTTGTAAAAGATTTATGATTCAGAGAGCAGAAGATAAATGATTCCAGTCCCTGGATGCTTTAAGAGTAAGTTCCTTTAGCTCATATGGTTAAAATTGATCTTTCCATTGTCTCTTGTATGGAATGACCAAAACTAATGATGTTAGGTAATCAATATGAAAAGCCGTGCATAAAGAATTAAACCAAGAAATAATGGATTGCTGTGTCAAAGGCCTCCAGACAGTAAGAAATCAGTGCTGACTGGACATGTCAAAAAGACATCCAGACCTTTGGGTATTTCACTTTAGCCTGTGCCCACACCTAGAACAAAGGAGCCCCTTTTATTCAGAAATGAAAACATGAGGGAGAGCAAGCCAAATATAATACTGCATTATCACACACATGGCCTTCCCATAACCTGCAACCTTTGAGACTTATCAGCACTCAGATAACCTGCAAAAGAGCAGAGGGAGGACTTAAAGGCCAAGGAAGGGAAAGGAAGCTAGGATAAAAATTCTCAGTATATTATCTGCATCCTGGAGTCTGCTCACTGCCTCGCTCTCTTCATTTGTTTTGTAGAGTTCTTGGATTATACATGTGAGAATAAAGTTCTAGAATTCTAAAAGATACATGAAATCTGCTTTTCAGTATCTCTGTAGATTGTGTTCAAACTTCTTTGGTGAAGAATAAGTCTTTCTCTAGTTATGCTTGGGGAATTCATAATAGTGCTCTCCTCGTGGATTTGCTAATGTTTTGTACCTGTGAGTTTGAGTGGTCAGTTTGCAGCCTTTCTGCCAGCATGGGAACCATTGGGATCTGTCTCCTCTATGTGGCTGAGTATTTAATGACATTTGTAGAATTTCATGTCTTTGAGATCCCTACAGCTCTGCAGGATTTAGTTAAATCTGTCACTAAGTTTGTGGAGGCAGAGGAGAGAGAAGGTGCTACATGGACACTCTGGTAAATGCACAGATGTAATTTTCTTAGGAAATCAGAAGACAGTTGTAAGTAGAAAGCTCTTCCTTGATGATTTAAAAATAGCTATAGTGATGTTTCTTGGACAAAGTTTGAAAAGCATGTTGGTAAAACCTGCCTTGTGCAGCACACAGTGTTAACCTGCACAGTAAACACAGCTGCTGACAGGAAAGTTCATGGATACACAGCCTAGTCTCTGTCTGCTCCTCTTCCCATCTAAAATGATGCCCACTGCAGAGAAATGGCTCATTTCTACTCTGAAATATGCAGAACCATGATACTGTTCTGCACACACTGGTTGCTGCTACACAGCTCTTGCTGGGTTTTCTCGCTGAGTTCTTCACATATAACATCACTCCCTTCCTCCCTTCCTTCCCACATTTCTGAAATAGGGATTTTCTGTTGCATCTGTTCAAAGTCATCTGAAGAGGCTCAGTCTAGAAGCAGAGTGGGACTGAAGTTACTGAGCTATTCCCCACTTCTCACTCTGTCTGGCTGGAGAGAGAAAGATGGGAAAAAGGAGTGAAAGCTGGTATGTAGAATCATTTTTGAAAACATTTCTTTCCTCCTTTGAGTATTAGAGTGAGAAAAAATTTTAGTTTCCACTTGAATCTTCCAGGCAGGATTTATACTGATGTCTCCCATGAGCCTCATCTGTTCCTAACATCCAGACATAACAGGTAGAAGCAGTGTCTCAGAGATGAGCTGGCACAGTCTCTACCAGAAGGAGTATGCCTTTCTGTGGATGACAATTTGGTTTCATGGATGCTGAAGACTGTATCATGCTATTCTTGGACTGTTATACCAAGGAGATAGGCTGAGCCCACTGCCTGGATCCCCATGTGCCACTGAAAGCCCCACACATCCCTGAAATTCAAGGACTCAACTTGCAAGAACTCAGCTTTGCTTTTGTGAATTCCCAGAATAGGAATCACTCCAGGCCATTATAGGAGTTGGAATAACTAATTTCTAAGAGATTTTTACTCCAAGAACTTCACCTGCCCAGGCAAGCTCAGCACCCAATGCTTACTACTAATTTTGGTAGTTAACACACAGCTAAACCCTCAGACAGGTCAGAAAACCCTGGAGGCAGGGAGTAGTATGTTGTAGAAGTTGTACTTGTATGAAGACTGTCTTTCTCCTGGGATGCACACATGCATTATAAAGCAGCCTGCTTCTGGGGACTGGTGCCTGCAGACTGTATCAAAATCTGGTGGGGATGAACTTTGGGATGTCCCCCTTGTGCCTCCAGTAGTGCATCTTTTCTTCCCTGTGGATAACAGGGATGCCCACTGATGTCAGAAGGAACAGTCCCACCCAGGTGGCAGGAGAGAGGAGATAAGGAGTAATGCCTCTGGAGTCTCAGCTCAAAATAAAAGCTGAAAAATCAAGGTATTGTGGCCTTTCACCTGGATGCTATGGGCTGTGCTGATCCTTCTGAGGTCCAGGGTTTTGCTGCCAGCAAGTCCTACACCTAAATCCACCCCTCACCCATTTATCAAGGAAGACTTCAATTCTTTATCTTCTAACTCAGTGCTCTCTCCCCCCTCCCTATATCCCATTATATTGATTCTAGCCCCAGTCTTGCTCCATTTAACCCAGTGTTAGAGGTCCAGACCTTAAATATTTATTTACTTAATGTAGCCAAATGCAGCCAATAGCAATTAAAGGCCTGACCTCTAACACCCTGCTGAAGCAGCTGGCCAAAGTTAGAGGCTCATCATCACACGAGAAATCTGAGGCAATTAGACCCCCTTCAGCCCCTGCTTCCCTGCCCCCTGCCCCAAATACTCTGTAAAATAATACCATGGCACTAAATTAGACCTCATTACCCACTGAGTCACTCGATCCAGACCTCCCTTACATAGTAATGAGTACTGATTTATTGTGATCATTATTTGGGCATTACAGGTCACTAAATAACATGCTTTGCCCACACATGTCTTCTGAGCTAATAAATATCCTTATAGGAAATATTTTTGAGTGAACTAGCCTTCAGGTTGGTTCAGTAACTTAAGTCACATTAATTTTCTTAATGCATGTAGTGCTTTGATAGGAAAGCCACAGGGATGGAGGCAGAAAAGGAGGCACAGAAAAATCCCCAAACACAGTTTTTCTCAAGCTGGAGTTTCTGGATGGAAACTGGGGAAGTGGTGCAGAGCGAGGTCAGTGGGAAAGATCACAAACAACCTTAGAAAATGTATATTTAAAATCAACCAACCCCCAAGGCTCAATCCAAAGCTCAATGAAGTAATGGAAAGATTCCCATTGAGCTTAATGGACCTTGAACCACATCCAGGTGTGCCTGTGAGTATAAGGCATATGCATCACTTGTGCACTTGCAAACACTACTGGATATTTCTTAAAAACTTGAGAGCAAATTAAAACAGTTCAAATTTTTTTCTGGGAACCAAGTCACACAGAATCTTACACCATTTCCCTTGTTAGTGTAGCTGTGGTACAAAACTGGGGAAGAATCAAGTCTGTCAGAGCTGAAATTATATTCTTTGTTATATTAATCCAGGTAAAATCTTCCAAGGACCTATCAGTTTCAGTCAGAAGGTGAACAAAGCAAGTCCATGGATATTTCTGTATTATGCAGGTTTATATTGCCAAAAGGGACAACAATGGAAGACTAAAAAAGGGGAAGAAAAAAAAAAAAAAAGAAGATTCAGAAGATTCATGATTCAAGAAAGATTAAGAAGAAAGGGATTAAAACTCCACTCCACTAGCCATCACACAGAATGTTTTATTGGCTTACTCCTGGCAAATCCTATAATACATTTTCATTATTTATAGAAATAATTCTGGATTAGTTTGCCATAAAAAATTGGGCTGGACTCTTTTAAAAATTGCAGAAATTAGATGAAATCAGGCTCTTTGAATTATCCATGAGCATTGGGTTAATATAATCAATACTTCAGCCATTACAGGTTGATGTTACATCTCGAGACAATTTTCTAACTTAATAAGATTAGAAATAATAAACTGGTATTATTTCTTTGCGAATTGGGGCCTCTGACCTAGTAATTTAATGGCTTCATTATTACAGCCGTGGAATGCAGAAAGTCCCAGCATGCTCCCTATTATCACAACTGTGCTTTGTCCAAATTATGTGACTTTTAAAAAAGCAAAATAAAAAGTTACCAAATGATTTCAAAGGGCTGCAGTGGACATTTTTCAATAGATGTGGTATGAAATGCCAAATCATCCTTGTGATTTTATTTTCAGTCCATTGCACTGTAATAGTAAAGTGTAGATGCTTTCACATTTAAAAATAATGAAAAATAGCTTCCTTTGCATATTTTTGGAAAGGCAATGTTAGCAAAGCTTTCAGTGCTTTGTGCTCCTGCTGGATTTTTGGTGGCTGCTAGTTAGACATGTTTACTTTTCAATAGGGAAGGAAAAATAATGTTTTTGTCATAGAAACAGGAGGCCAAATCTGGATTTTTCCATTGGCAACTTCACCTCCACGGTTGAATGTAAACCCTTTGGAGGTCAGAATGAACAACTCCTCTGTGCTAGTATATCCAGGATTTCACTATTTAAGTGATCATTTTCTGATCAGGGAACTTGGTCAGGAATTTCCTTTCCCCAGACAGTTTTGTCTGTTAATGTATCAGGCTCGGAGTGGAGATTTCCATTTGCCACATGCAGCTCTGAGCACCTGAGACTGACCCCAGCTAATGCCTTGCTGGGCTGGAAATAATAGCTGCAGCAAGCCTCATGCAGTCATGCTCGGGGAAATGCACCCAGAGTGTCTTTTACTTCCTGCACTGTGAACTTTAGATGGAAACTCCAATATTTCAGCAGTCTGATAGGAAATGTGCAGGAAATCCATGCATACGGTGGTGTGCACAAGGGAGATATTGCCCCAGAGGGCACAAAGGCTTCAAAGGGTCACCCATGTTGGGGAACAGGGCACTGACAGTGGATAAAGCTATTTTGGAGGATGCAGGACATACAGCAGGGTATAGCAACAACATCCAGAAGATGAGATCCTTATTTAATCCTCTCTGTTCTCTTCCCTGTGCAGGACACACTTCAATCCTACCTGCTAGAAAATAGCTTTATTTCTCTGCAGTGCAGAGATGCAGGCAAGCAGCATTTATTTTGCTCCTTATCTTCTCTCTGCACCATTTCTAACTCACAGCAGTTTAGAAAAATAGAAGGGCTCATTCAGAAGGATGCTAATTCAGTTATCTCTACCTGTAAGAGACCCCTGTGCGGTCATTTCCAAATCTCTGGGCTAAGCTCATTTAGATACACACATCTGTTATAGCAAATGCTTTCTGTAAGCCTTAAAGGAAACATAACCCAGGATGATAAAACATCAAGGAAAACAGGAGACTCAGCCAAATGGTCACTGCTCTGAACTCCTGCTTGAGAGATGGCTGCTGCTGGATGCACTCACCTCTCCCTGCCCAAATCCATCTTTAGTTGCCAAGTTTGCAAGAGCAAGGGAGTGAGGATGAGGATGCACTGAACATGGTGCTTTCAGCCCTGCTTACGAATGAGGGAGAAAGAGCTGTGGAGAGCTAGGGAGAAAGGAGGAAAAGACCTATGACAAAATTACCTGACTTTCAGAGTTAAGGCTGTAGCCTTTTAGTATTTTTGTACCAAAATCGTCTGATACAGCTTAATTTTAACACACTAGTCACAGAATGGTAATCATATATCAGTGGATCCACCATGCTCCCAAACAACTGCACCATCCACAAGTGGGAAAACTGAGTCCTGGTGGGGTTTGCTCAGAAACCCCCGAGACTGCAGCTGTCAGGGAAGCAGAGAAATGCAGCATTCCTGAGTCTCGGCAGGGAGAGACGAGGCACATGCTCCCCATTCACTCTGGGCAATCGTGGGCCAGCTGGTCTTTGATGTCCTTAACCAAGGAAAGGTATCATGGGTCAGGAGGGGATAGTGGTTTCAGATATGTAATGAGAAGATTGTGATTGACAGTGCTTTTGCTCAGCCACATAATCACTTGATTACCTTTTGTCTTTGCTTTTAACAGAGAAAAATTATTTTGTTTTTGCAATAAAAGAGCTCTTTGATGGTGAAAACGCTTTTTTCAGTAGCCAGAAAATCATAAGATATATGTATGTATAAATACATTTTTATACATAGAAAAAATATTTGCTTTCAGCACGGAATTAACCCTAAGATAGGAGGCATTTATACGACCTGTGGTACCACTGTTTGCTTTGTGGAAACACTATTTTCTGTCTCCTGCAAACGTGTTGGCATTTTTTATGACACTGTATATTTCCAGTCACCCTGCATGCATAACCTGTGCCCATTTAGAAACAGGGGGCTGGAATAAAGAGCCACAGAGGCTGCAAGCTCAGAGCAGTGCTGGGGTATTTTGCCTGCCTCACATGCCTTAGGCAGCACATACAATGCCCCCTCCTTGAGCAACCACCACCAGCCTCTGGTTAATGTCTCCGAAACAGCCTGTTAAGACTGTTACTACAAATTAGAGTCTGGATCATTCTAAAATGAAAATAGACTTCTTTCATCTTCCAGATGGCTGTCTGATTGGGAACTGGGCAGGATCACATTTCAGGTTGTGACTTAATGATTCGGGACAATATTTATGGTTATTACCTGACAGAGGGCAGTGAGGAAAATTAAAGCACAGACCCATGCTTCATTTATGACAAAAAACAAATTCATGACAGTTCTGTATATTAGAGGTGGCATCTTTTGCTTGGGGCAAAGTCCAAGCATAGCTCTGCATCTGAGCCAGACCTGCCAGGGGCTGCTGTGAGAGCCTGGCCAGGATGGCTTCACCATCCCTGCTTTGATAGATGTGCTATCCTCACAAACAATCTGCTGCTTCCCTTGGAGCAGGCAAGATACAAACATGAGTGAGAGCTTTCAGAGGGGAAAAATAACATAATTACACAGCGTATTTGCTTGATGGCTGCAGTTGCCTGAAATATTGTTCTTCTGGGGCACGTTTTTGACATAATTATTGCCACAGGATGATCCCTTCTGGAGAAAACACGGAGTAATTATGCAAGGCAGTTGTAGATACGATTCTGCATGTGATTTTCCCTGCAAACGATGCTCCTTGTGATACCAGCTGGTGGGGGTGCAGGGCATTTTGGAGAAAGGGGCAATGGTGTTCGGCTAAATCAAATTGAAGCAGCAGCTCTGCTGGCTCTTTCCTCAAGGAAAGAAATTTATTAGTGTTCCTCTCCCAGTTAATCCTTTGCTTTGCATATGAAATGAACTAGCACTTTGTTTTTTTTTATTGTCAGCTGCTAAAAAAATAAATAGCTTTTATGAAAATAACTACAGCCCACAGCTTTGAGCTCCCTGTAAACCAGCTTTGGACTGAAGAATTTTTTAATGAAACAAAAAGTTCTGAGAGATGAGAGGTAGCTGCTGAAAAAATTTTGGGAAGATGGCTATCCTTCCCATTGCTTAAGCTTATTTTATCCCTAAGCTAAAATAAGCTCTTTAAATTTGCAGATAGTGATACAAGGAATATTGTTTCAATTAAGAGTATCTTATTTTAGGGAAGAATATTCTGTCCACATCTGTTAAGCATTACTCCAAATCAATCACAATATTTATTATGTAAGAAATATTTTTCCCAGGGGAGTGGTGCTTCTCAGTTATTCTTCGAGACAGACCTTTCTTCTCCTCCTTTTGCCCCCTTCTGCTGTGCCCTTGCCCTGACAAATGCCACATCCATCAGCACCCAGCTGCACCAAAAAATCCCTGACTGGCTCCTTCCCCACCCCAGCTCTGATCCTTCTTGTGGCAGGATCCTTTAGCAGACCACCAGGCAAATCTGGTCATTGATGTTTTACTGCTAGCTATTTTGATTTATGCTGGGATTTGCAGAGCTGCCCCAGGGAGAGAAAGCCATGGGGTGTGAGGTATTCAAATCCCCTTGCACAGCACAGAAACATTAGTCAAAGTCTTCCAGAGAAAAGGCCAAATCGTGAATGTGTTTGGATTTGTTTAGTAAAATTAGATGAGTTTTTGTCCTGTTTAAAAAATTAAAATAGCTTGAGCATTGAGACAATGAGGAGTTTATCAGTTTCCTTCTGAGTGTTCAACCTCTCCTGTGGTCATGAGCTAAATTGCTTGGCTCTCAACTTTTACCTCCATTTCAGCTGAACCAGGCTTATTGTGAGGGGCTGTGTGAGCAAGATCCCTGATGAAACCCCCAACCTCAGCCCAAATCTGCAAGACCCTCACCAAACCCCTCTGCTGTGTCTCTCCAGCACAGAACATCCCAGGGGTGTGTGCTGTTGCCTGGTGGATTCGTGATGAGGGCAGTCTCTGCTTCCCCTTCTCATCTCTTTTGCATTTTTGGTGCCCCTCTCAGCACCCAGGCTGCATCCCTGGCTCTGCAAAGAGTCAAGCTCACCAGCACAGCATCTCCAGCAGTGGCTGCTTCATGTTTGCAATTCTTTGCACATCAAACACCTAACAGGCACTTTAAACACTTTCTTAATTATGTAGTGGTGAGTACCTCACTAAAAATGGGGCTGTGGTACACAATTAAAGGAGCAATGTATAAACTATCTGTTGTTGTCAGTATCTGTAGCTCAATGTGAAATTACACTAGGAACAGGAGACTCTTGTCTGAAAAATCCATTTTCTTGTCATTTTTATGGCTCTGTTAGGTAATAAAATCAAGAGAAAGATGACTAGAATAACAATAGTATCTCTTCCTGGGTGAAGAAGGAGGAATGCAGAGATGAATGTATGAAATCCCTTGTCTAAGTAAACAATCTACATACATTTGCATTTCCTTGCAATCATTGATATAAAATGTTGTCTTCATTAACATTAGAAGATAGAGATATATGTTACCTCTCCATCCCTGATTTAGCTGCCTATTCTAAAATAAGAACTGATGGCTCTTAAACCCACCAAGCAGCTTTAGTTCTCATTTGACTGTATTATTTCAAGTGCCTTGAGATTCACTAAGGAGCATCTGACAATAATGAGGGCTGAACATCCAGATGAGAATAAGACAAATTTAAGTTTCATTGGAATCAATAAGGGAGGGGTCACCTTAGGCTGAGACAAAAAACCAGGATGGTATTGAGGAAAAATGGGGAGGAAATATCTGTGGGTCCTAATCTGCCCAATCCTGGTGTGGAGTTTACCCAGCTTGACCCTTCAGTCACAACCCACACTGAGTGAGCAGGGCGAGTTTTGCATCAATCTGCCATGGGAGAGAGTCCCAAAGACACCAACTAAACATTGATTTAATCTTTATCTCCCACACAGAGTAGCACATCTCTCAGATTTGGGGATAGTTAAGATTATCAGTTTTGCCCCAGCTTCTGCAGGTGTTCCCTGGGGTATTGGTGTGATGCTACCACCCTTTATGCTTTGTAATATATTATCATGGCTGCTAATGAGTTAGAAAGTTACAAAAAAAAAAAAAGGATATTTTGCTAATTAGATTTTTCTATTAAAACATAGTGCTAAAGGGGCCATCTCATGAATCTCTGTAAAAAAACAAACACCCCAACATCATCTAGTGCTCTCTTTCAAAATACATATTGTTTACAAATGAGTGGTGCAGCCAACCCAGTAAATTCTGCTGCTCTTCCCACAAGGCTGTTTCCATTGTAAAGCAAACTGGTCTCGTGCCAGATATTCCATAGTGTTTCAAACCAGCATTTCCCCCTCCTTAATTAAAAAGGAAAAAAGGAGAGAAATTATTTGAATGCAAGATTTGAAACAGCTCTACAGCTTTGCAGAATGACTGTGGTAATGAGGCGTTTGCAGGAGTCAATCAGGGCAGACGACTTTCACAGAAAAACTTGATGCCTTTCAGATTTTCAAAGAAAAATAAGCCAATGACAAAAGTATAGCAGCTGCGAGCACACGAAGGAAATTAGTTAGAGCAGACTTGTAATTAAGCATTGGAAACTGATCAAAACCATTATCCTGTTAGTTTACACCACAACTTCTATCTACTACAAAATCAATTACACAAAAAATAAACTACACACGCTCTGCAGTTTTCTCATATGAACGCATCCTATCCAGTCTTTGGACTGCAAAGTATATTTGTTTTCTCAATAAAATATGTAAAGCATAAAGCAGGGAAAAACAGAGATGAAAAGGGAAACAGAAAAATTGGAAGAGAATGTTGGCAAAATAAGTGACTGTATCAGAACCACACTTCCCTAAAAAAACAATATTTGTGCAATGAGATAAGCACCCAAAGTTCTCTTTTAGAATATGCATTTTTCCATTTTCCTTTGGTGAGAGCATTGAGTAAACAGTACAAATTGACATTAAATGATAGAAATCATTTAACAATAATACAGCAAAAGAATGCAACAAAAATCTAGAGATTTGATGGAAATATATACACAGGAAAAGTTGGGCAAAGGTTTGTCTTTTGAAAATCACATGTTATTCCCATTAACTGTAACGTGAGATGGATGGAGGAATAAAATAAGGGGCTATGTGAGCTGGGATTTTCTGAGAAGATTGGGGCCTGGTTTAGCACATGTTTTATACCAACAGAGCTGTTTCAGTTAAGAAAACAAAAATAAACCCTGGCAGGTTACAGACACCCATCCTTTCCTGGCATGAGCAGCACGCTCCCTCCCCCTCCTTCCCATGCTGGCCCTCTGCAGGGCATCCCTCTGCAGCCATCACCACTGCTGTGGCAGGTTGTTGCTCATCCTGTCTTCCCTGATGGGATGGGATGGAGAGTTTCAGGATTTATGGGACCAAAAGGTATTTCAAAGCTGGGGTGAAAGCAAGGCATTTCAAATAGGTCAGCAAAAGTCTTTCGTTGGTGTTGGGTGCTCTGCACAAAAGCTTTGGTAGGTAAAAATGTACTTGAACATGAGAAAAATATTTGGAAGCCCCTGAAAATAGCAGCTGTGATGTGTGAATTGTCCATTTTTTGATGGGGGCTGTCTAACCAAACTGGGTGTTAGCTTTGCTGCCTGGCCCCCTGTTCCCTGCTGTGACTGCCTGTCAATCCAAAACTGCTCAGTGATGCAGAGGGAGCCACAGACACAAGACCTTCATGGGCAAGCTGAGACTTGAGAGAGCTGAACTTTTACCCTGGCAATGAGTGTCCTGAGCAGTGGCATTGCACACCACCAACCCCATCTGAAGTCAGCACCTCCAAAATCTGGGCTGTAGTTTAAGGGCCTCAGCACGGATATAAAATCCCAACTTCAGGCTCTTCGCTTTATAAGTCTTGGCACGAGATCCTAAGACAAAAAGCAGAGCAGAAGTAAAGAGTATTACTGCTATTACTGTGCCATGTGCACAAGAAAAATATATCAATGTGTGAAGACACAGAAACGAGAGGAGGGAGACAGAAATGATGTGCTTTTAATATATCTGAAGCACCAGAAAATCTTTCATGAGCAGGAACAAGACAGAGTTCATGAAAAGGTAAACCCCAGAATAAATTATGAAGCTCATTCCATTAGAGGTATATATTAAATACCATATGTTGGTATAGGGTTGGTTTTCTTTCCCTTTTTGCTTTTTTTTTTCTTTAGAAATCATTTTGCTAGTAGCAGATATCTCTCCCTTCTAGATTATACTCTCTCATGTCTTATTTATTGAGGTGAAAGGTATCTGAATTGAAAACCATAAAGGTTTTTTCTTTGTTTTTGGTTTTTTTTTGTTTGTTTGTTTGTTTTTTAATTATAGGAAACAGATATGAGGGACTAGATTCAGAGCAGGAGTAACTTGAGTGGAACCAGTGCAGTTACACCACCAAGTAACTTGTCTGGCTATTGTTATTCATGCATATGCCTTTATTGTACTGAGCCATTACTATACCACAAAGGTCAGCACACACACCTTTATGTGTGCACAGTGTAAGCAAACATGTTGCTATTACAGCCTGACAGTTGTTAATGTATGAGCATATTGTACCTTTTCTTTGAAAATAAATATTTAGGGCAGAAGACAGAACAGAAATTTACTTTTTTTCAAGTCGTGTATTGAATAAAAGAGTCTTGTGCAGGCAAGGATATGAGCAAGAAGCAGCAGTAGGGCTGCATGTAGGTAACCATTGTCAGAGAATCCCATCTCCCAGACTGGGTTTGCACTCCTTGCTGCCATGGTCCCAGCTCTGTAGAAAAGACATTGAGCACTGGAGACCTGGCTCCCACTGGCTCTCTTACTCTATACCTTGCCATTCTGAGAAATCACTGGGACAAAGCAAAATTATCCTCTGCTGTGCTTCAATTCAGGGAACAACTGCTCCTCTGTGTCATGGACACTTCTGAGCAACAGCTGGTACAAGGAACATTGAAAGGTACAGAGAAGAGGTGCAGAACAGGCTGGTGGCTGGAGATGGGACCTACAAGGAGATAACTGACCCAGAGCCTTTCCTGGATGTGCCAAGGAGAAGTTAAAACTTGATAAAAAGAAAAGATCTGGAGGGTTTTTTTGGTTAGGTGTCTCTAATCCCTCGCTGCTTCCAGCAGATGTCACATGGCTTTGCCAGCTTTCCAAGAGAAGAAGAAGAAGAAGATCTAGATGTTAAGAAGAAGAAGAAGAAGATCTAGATGTTAAACTGGGACGGTGGCTCATCCTCAGTTGATGGACTTGCTGAGGAGAATGAGAGAGAAACATGGAAGGTGCTTAACCATAATGAAAACACTGGGAAATGGGAGCAATATTTTTTCCTTTTTTTGGTAAAACCTCTCACCTCTCAGCATCAAGGGTCAGTTGTAACAGAAATATCTGCCATGTTTGCCACTGAAAGTGGCCAATATGCCAAAAGGTGTCTCTTCCACAGCTCCTCCATGCTTCCTGCTACTCCTGTACAAATGTCTCAAAGGTCTTGGGATGCACAAGGAGCAGTGTCTGGGCTCAGAGGTGTTTAGCCTTGTATTGTCTCATTACAGCCCCTCTGCAGTGCTGGACATTCCCCATGGGCTGCTCCCTTGGGCACAGCCTTTCACAGGCAGAAAGAGCAGCAGACAGCAAAGACCAGGGGAGGTGTCAGGAGAGGTGCACCTCTGACAACTCCACACTCCATGCAGGCATATTTCACACCTGCCAAACTTCCCTGGTTTCAGCCTCTTGCTCTGTGCAGTATCAGAAAAGCCACAAAAGGTCAGGAAAGTGTTCCCAAATCATGTGGAAGTGAGGAATTTAGAGTGAGCCCGATGGAAGAAGAGTTTCTCTGATTTATTACGGACTGTTGGACAGATAAGAGTGTGCAAGAGATAAGGCAGGGTGGGGGAGAGCTTTTAACCCCTCCTCTGCCTTTTGGCATTGAACATAATTCAAGGCAGAGAGGTGTCTGAAAAATAAAGTTTTTGTCAACAGCTGCCACATCTGACACAATCTTTCCACATGCCTCCATGTGCTCATAGTTTGGGAATAAGAAACAACTGTTGCTTCAGGGAGGTAAATGGTTGTGTTAATCATCCAGAGATTATTCCATGGAGCAACACCCAGTCAAGAATTTGCCTCTCGATAATAGCAATTGCAATCCAAATTCCCAGGTAAACCAGGAAGATATCTTGGTGTGGTCAAGTGTGAAAAAGAACTTTTGTGTGAGAGGATATCCTGCAGCCCTAAAGCATGTTGAAAGCATACTGACTAATTTGGTTTATTTTCTGTGTTTATAAACACACATCTGCTATTTGAGTTTCCACTTTCGGGTGAATTTATGATGATAGCCCATCTGCAGGAGCTCTGGTTGGTTTTTTTTTATTTTTTATTTAATTTTTTATTTTTGGGGTTTTTTTTATGGTGGTGATATTTCCTTAAAGGTTTCAAGAAGTCACTATTGATTGCAGCATAAATATTAACCAGGTTGAATCTGCCAGAGGCATCATGCAGTGTGCAGTGATGTGACTTGCAGAATTTTGCTGTCTGATAAAGCTTATGGAAAATTCCCTCAATGGATTATATTTATGGCAGCAGATTAAACCAGACTCCAAGCAGACTGCACTCTGTAGGTTCAAGAAAGAATTTCTAATTTATTAGAGACCTCTTTGTTTTTTGCTATCACATTTCAGTCACATTTTCACTCTTGATAAGCAATTGGTTCCTTCCTTGGGGACCATGAGGAGGTAGTTCCTGCCTTCAAATTCTTGGAAGGACAGATAAATCGCTTGAGCTTAAGCTTTTTAAAGGAGCCATCCTGAAAATAATTCAGGCATGTTTAAAATTTTTTCCCACTCTGTTCCTCTGTTGCTGAAAATACGGAATATTATTTCAGTTTCTTGCAATTTTCTTCTGTCTTGTGAGGTGGGGGTAGGGGCTCTCTTTCTTCCTGCTCAGTCCCATTGCTGTCAGCACAGAGGAGGGTCCAGGACCTCAGGGATGTGCCAAACAAAATATTTTGGAGATATGATGGGTAAAGACAGTGTGAGACCTCCTATCATGGGTGCCTGCTTGCACTCCTGCTGTTGTCCAGAGCAAAGTCAGTGCAGGGTTTTGCTGAGATCATGCTTTGGGAAAAGGCATCAGCAAAGTGTGGAAGATTCACTGCCAGCAAGCAAGATGGCAATTTATTTTTTTTTAACGTTTTCTTTCTTTTTTAAAAATTTTTCCTAATTTGTCTTTGAGGGAAGAAAAGATGACTGTTTAAAGAATTTTTTTTTGCAAAGGTGGAAAGAGCTGAAATGCAACTGCAAGGAACCCCTCTGAGAAGAGATATCAGTCTTGTATCGAGCTGCCAGTTGAGATTATCTGGAGTGGACGTCCTGAGAGACCAGCAGGAATTATTTTCCACCAAAGACTGATGGAGGCTTCCCATTCAAATGTTTTAAAAGCTGTGGAGAATTAAAAATAGAAGTCCTGCTTAAGGGGGAGAGACTCCTTTGGGGGGTACTTTGTTTGCTTTGGTTTATATCTCCTTGGGTTGGAATGCAGTAAAAAACTGAAGAAATTAGAGTCTTGCAAAGAAATGTAACCTCATACAAAACTGAAGGGCAAGGAGCTCAGTTTGCATTCTGGTTTTATAATCAGTTCTGTTTATAGTAGGAAAGAAATATCCCCTTCTTGAATTCAGTGTATGCAGCTTTTCTTAGCTGCTCCCTCTTTAAGTAAACATTAAAGGAAATATGTCTTCAATAATTTATTATTAGGAGAGCAGCTAATGGTAAATGCAGATGTATACCAAGGGCATGAGCCCTGGTATATGCATGCATTTACCATTAGTTGTTTATACCATGCTCTGGCAAGGGCATTTTATGTACACCAGCACATATCAGAGAGTGGCAATTTTCTCACAGAGCTTTTTCCTGATAGCAGGCATTCAAACAAGTGAAGCCATGGAGAAACAGCACTCAGTGCTGGGAAGGGACCTGGGGGTGCTTCAAAACCCTGAGCAGCCTCATTGCATTAGACTGCTTTGACACCCCTGTGCAGCCTCTGGAGATGCTTTATATTTCCTTGGAAGGGTGATTACATGGTAATAGGGCTTTTAAATACACTGAACTGAAATATTTCATATTTATTTTATGCCTATATTGCCTGTAATTCTTCACATAAGGCCACAGTCTGCAGCTAATGGACAGTGAGTTAGAGATATCTAAAACACTTGCCTTCAGCTCCAGCATATATGCTCTATGTTCAAGACACTATTTTCTATATTTTAAATGTAGAAGGAATAGGGATGTACTTGATCTTTCTTTTCATTCTGGGTTTGCCTCTTTTGTGCCATGAGCCTTTTTGGAGGTCTTTTCTGTGCATTGGTGGACTGATTTTCCAACCTCCAGGGCTAAATCTTGCTACTGTGAAGATGAAATTTGTAGCTTTACCTTGGAAGTCATCTCTTCTGTACTGTGTCACAGTGAGCAGAGGTGCAGTCAAGCAGAAGTGAGGCAAAAATCTCATCTGCATTTGGGACTCATTTCCCCAAACATTAGTTTCCATAAGAACTTACTGTTCTCTATATTTTATAAAATAAAAGTAATCTAATATCAAGCCCTTCAGAGTTTTCTTAGCTGTGGGCAGATGCTCCCAGAAGTGCTCTCCTTTGGCAAGGCAGTGGCACAAGGCTCCTTCCTTGGTGTGCTCCTCCTGCAGCTCTCAGGAGTTGCTCTGCCTGAGGCTCCTGGTGGTGAGCAGGATCTGCTCCATCACTGTGATGCTCCTGGGAATGAGGAATGTGGCAAGGAGAGATGTTCCCTTGCATGGGCACATCTGGGAGCAGAGACAGAACAAAAGCTGAAAGGGTGCTGCTCACTCTTTTATTTTGTGATGGTTTGTGCTCTCCTTGGTTTCTCCAAACTAGGAGATCCAAGGACACTCACATGTGTGCTCTGTGGGGCTTTCCAGGCTGGCCTTGGGCAGCAGGAGGCAGAGCCCAGATGCAGAAGAGTGACACTGGCATTCACAGAGTGGCCACAGGGACTCCCTTGGCTACACAAAATACAGAGGACATCCAAGACCAGTAACCCATCATCCACAAATCCCTGGCTTCCAAATGTACAGATGGTTCTTACAGGTTATCAACCAAACCTGAGTTAAAAAAGGAGATGTGATTATTGCTGCAGTGTGTAATGTATGCAGCCAACCCATTTCAGCTGTAACAGAAAGAAGAATGGCTCCAGCTCCAGACTCCCACTACAATGGCAAATTGCTCACACCTGCTTATCACATGTGTAGGACTCTGAAGAGGCAAAATGCTTTATAATTGCTGGGCATCATCAAAATTAATAATTTCCTGCATGGGAACTGATGCATGGTAAATAAATTGGTTGCAACTGAATATTATCACCTGATGCAGACACAGCTGCCCCTCTCTTTGCTTGTTATGCCAACAAAGACACATGCATGATACTGCCACCTCCTTTTCCTCAAGTGGTGCATGAGGAGCCTGCATCTTTGTTTCTGCGTTCCCATGATGTTCTCTTTTTCTCAGTGTCACTCTGGGCTGGATTCTATTCTGGCTCAACTCACCCATTCAACCTAGCTTAGTTTAGGAGTGGAACGTTATTTAGTTTGTTTCTTATTTATTTTTTTTTATGTTCAAGAGAAAGTACTTAGCTTCTGCTAATATTCTACCAACAGGTAGTCAGGCTGCTTTATATTTGCTCATGAGCATTTTCCATCATAACCAGAATGTACTGTCCTGTCTCCAGTCCAGGGGCTAGAGGAAAGAAACAACTTTGAAATTTTAAGCTATCTACACTATGTTAATGTCACAATTTCCACAATATTTCCTTGTAAGGATGCAATTAGTGAATATACAAAAATGTATGCTATATATATTAGATGCCTAAATATTATATGATATATTATGTATTAGTAAAGTTACTGTTTTATGTTGGTCTAGAGATGGGCTTAAACCTACCTTTTGGTCTTACATTCATCTGGCTCTTTTTGCACAGGCTAAGCAAGAGTCTAAGCAAATTCTCCCCAGATTTGAGGATCAGGCCTGTAGGACAGCTCCCACCTTGCAACAGGAAAATAGGGGAGTTTTCTCCAAAGAGCAATAGCATTTTTTTGTTTCTAAGCTCTTTAAGGTGGTCTAGATTAAGCAGAGATGTGAGGATTCTGCTTTACAAAGTCAGACCTGGCTTTTACTGCTTTACATGTGCATCATCACCTCTGCAGTCCAGTTATGTGGAAACCCTGGCATCCTTACCCAGGTAGAGATAAGTATATGGGTACACAAGGGGAAAGCTATGGAGGATTAGACTTTTGTGGCTAATCAGAGTCTTTACATCAATGTATCCAGTCAGACAAAGAAATTTTGCCCTTCAGATGACAATACTTGCAGTGTTTCCATAAAGAGGTAACCATACCACCAGTGGGATATCACTATTTTAGCTACACTGGTACATTTACAGCAGCAATAATTTTCTGACTGAGCTCAACTACACTTAAACAACGCCTGAATACTTGGTTAGCATGACCAGTGGTTTATCATTTCCTTCTCAGTTTGGGATTTTCCTGCTCTGTTATAATCCTCTCCCCATGGTCACTGTTGCAACCCAAACACTCATCCATGTGTATGCAGCTCACCAGCATCCAGCTGTGGGGTGGAAATGGCCACTTCAGACAGACAAAAGGAATTATAAATGTACATTATTTTTTATCAGTTGTGCTTACAAGGCAGTATCAGCAAGCCTGGTTTACACATTAAAAGCTTTGCCAGCAAAAGCAGCAAAGGTCCCCTGTGGAGACACAGCTTATACTGGCAAAAGGGGTTTTTCTGCTTGCATATTTAGACCACCTCTTGGGATGACTTAATTTACACTGGCAAAAGGCAGCATTTTCTTGGATTCATTGTTTACCACATGTTTGTTAGATGGGTTTCCCCCCCCGCCCTTTTTTTTTTTGCCAACATAGCTTAATCTTTTAGGACTAAAGAGTTCTCCTCTTGTATCTGCACAGTCTAAATTTTTTTTACAGGCTTGACCTGTAAAAAAAAAAATACAAATTAGAACTTGTGTTTCTGGTATTCGTGTGAAGATGGGCAATGTATTCTCAGATTTTCTACAGGGTCTTCAGCATGCCCAGAGTCAGATCCTGTCTGGGTTACTGCTGGATTCCCCAACTCGAATTAGACAATTTTAGCCTTTAGACAAAACACATACACCCATTCTCCAGAGCTAGTTCTTTTTGTTAGCAGCATATGGAGTTCTCAAAATGAAGGACAAATGTATGCTGCACTTAAGGCAGGAGACCCACTGGCAGATGTGCTACCTGCAGTAATCTGCAGGAGCACAAGCAGGAGGCTGTGACTGGGTTTAAGCCATAGTGAAACAAAAGTAATTTGATTTTAAGAGACTTCAGCAATGGCCCTCACTGCATGCAAGAGAAGAGCTTCACATTGCTTCACACTGTCCTGCTGTGAGAACTCTCCAGGGACTTCATAGGACAGGGGCTGCTGTAAGGCTTGTCCACATTTTATTATTGCTGCTGTTATTTTGTAGAACTCAGTGTAACACACAAATGATGAGAAGGATTTTTTCTAAACAAAATAACCTCAGGACGGAACATTTCACACTGCTCCACTGTCTGTTGTATAAGAGTTTCTTACAGGGATGGTAATGAGCTGCTCTTAGATATGAACCTTTTTAATTTAGAAATACTGTGACATAACTGATGTATAATGCAGAAATTTTTTAAACTTTCTGCAGTATCGTATATCCTGTTTTGCTTATTGGTTTCCTCTATTTACTCTCCCTGTGTTTGCCTATTCTCTATTTTATTCCCTATTCTATTCCCTATTTCTCAGGTCATTCTGCCTGACTTGTGAGGGTATAGAACCCTTGCCCTTTTTTTTTTTTCCACTGAAAGAGCAGGAACAGCAAAGAACAGGAGCAGCCACAGGCCAGTCTATAAAAAAAAAGACTATATCTCCACAGGTGACAATGTTTCAGAATCTAAAGATGTTATTGAGATAATTAGCAGCTTCACTGCCTTTCTGAACAGCACATATATGTGTATGTGTTAATCCTATAAACCCTGTTTTCCTTTAGCAGTACTTAGCCCTACCTTCCACACAGACATGTATGTTGTCAGCTATGTTGTGTGTTACCACAGCAAGCTCATGTCTAGGTCACAGCTGCACATTTGCAGCTCAAACCATACAAGGATATGTATAAAATGTCCCAAAAGTAACAGGTACAGGCCTTTCTAAGGCTGTCACTATGTTGATGATACCTCTTGAAGTCGCTTTTCCACATTTTCTGACTCCTGGTGAGGGGATATATTATCATTTCCCAGAAAAAATTAAGGCAAATGCACTGCAGAACTTCCTGGCATTCTTTGTGCCCAGGGAGCACCTGGGAAGCCAGGAGAAGTGAATTGAGACAATCTTGGCTAAGGATATTTTCAGGGAAGCACCATGGAACTGCACTGAGACTGTCCAGTTCAACCCCAGATGCTGCAGCACCTAAGGTGGCCAGGGATGTGAGAGTAAAAAAACCAGGAGAGAAGGAGCTGCATCTTAGGCAGCAATTTCAGGTAAATTGAATGCAGACAGTGTCAGCCAGTTCCTGCTCTTTTTTATGATATTTGGACACCATTTCCAGGTGAAAATATGTATGTGTTACTAGTAGCATAAAATGACATTGCTTGTTAGCAAGGCAGGAGTTAGCTGAGAATAAAACTGGCAAAAAAAGAGAAAACTTTCATAGAATTATGTAGGAAGCATACCTACAAGCTAGAAAACATTAAGATTTCAAAGATGTTTGCTTTGCATGGAGTGGATTTCCAACTTCCCTTGAAAAAATGATGCTAGAAATCAGGTTAATGAACAGTTACAAACTATTGATAAAGGGGTGCTGGGGTTTGAGGTTTTTAAATGAAAGAGATATTGTTCCCTTTTACAATGCCATTCAGAACAACAAAGGGCAAATTTGTTTCAAAGAGGCAATATTCAATGATTTTAAAGTGCAGAATAAAATTCAATTCTAAGTGTGTCAGGGTAGTTGGATCTGCTTTTCCAAACAAAGCAGCTGCAGAATCTATCTCAGTTAAATAATATAGTTTTACACTCTATATGTGTATAAATCATCTATATTAATGCACACATTTATACATATAAATAAATAAATAAATAAATAAATAAATAAATAAATAAATAAATAAATAAATAAATATATATATATGTGAGAGTATGAATATATATGATACTCCTTCTCTTGTTTATCCACATGAAAGAAGCCCAGGGGATGAGCTTTGGGCAGGAAGGGTAACACCCTGGCTGGACCATGGGAATGTCAGTGTTTGCTCTTCCAATAGCCTCACCCTACTGAGAGACAGACTCTTGCTCCCAGCCTAGATGAAGAAACTTGGTCCTCTTGATGAAACTGGGATATGTGCCCTGTTTGTTCATGTTCCTCTTCACTTGCCTGTCTCATATTTCAATTTTAAACAGTGAACTTGTCAGATCTGCTCCCTTAAACTCATCCATCTTCAGTCAGTCAGTACATTTGGACCCTGTGTAAATACTCATCTATATCAATAAAAGAAACTACTTACAGTGGAGCCTAACATATTAAACTGTATTTTGTTCCCTTCCTGTTTAGTTACTGCCATAGCCTCTTTCTGTTTTAAGCAATGTCTGGCATTATTTTGCAATATTTTTTTTCTTGCTTTGTTTGGGATTTTTTAGCATAGTGTGACTCTGAAACTTCAAGGATGAAGGAGGTGGAGGATAGAATGTGGGTTTTTGGGAGGTGTCGTGGAAAGAAAACAGGCAGGCAATGAGGAAAGCTTGGTAGTCCACCCACCTCAGGGATGGTCAGAGCCAGCCTTTGGAGAGCCAGAGTGACTCAGAGCATGGTGCAAGCAGGGTTCCATGATGAAGGGAATTTATGCATCAAGGGTCTTTGGTAGCCAGGCCTGGGGAAAGAGCCAGAGCCTCCTTCCCATGTCTTCCCTACAACTACATAGAGAAGGTGCTCAGTGATGTGGTAAAATGTTACAGGGGGAGAAAAGAAGAGCCAAAGAGACAGCAGAAGCACACAGACTGGGTCATGGCCTGTTACTCTGACTTTGCCCTATTTCTACCTCTAGTACTCTCCAAGGCAAATTATGCCTGTGGGTCCCACTTTCCTAACTTGCAGAGATAAGATAATATTTACCTGCTTTTACAACTACACCAGAAAAAAACCTGTTCTTGGACCCTTGTTCTAAGCAGTAGGCAACTGAGTGTCACACTCTTTGCAGCCCAAAGGTTAGTCACCAGAACGAGCTCATAGGAAGAAATCTAATTATAGCTGTCACCTCCAGCCATATTGCAAATTACCCATTTGTATGTGGCAGGGGAAGTGCTTTCACACGTGTCTTCTGTGTGTTTCTTAGCAAGGCACCAGCAAAGTCTGGCAACCACCTACTTTAATGCAATTTTAATGTAACTATCTACTGTAATGAAAATCCCTAAAATAACATCATGATAACAGCTCAAAACAGTTAAGCACTATTGTAAGCTGTAACATGTAGAATCATTACTGCAGTATCCTTTTAAAAAATATTATGCCTCCTCTGTGGGATTTTCAGGTTCATATTAAGCTTATAACACATATGAGCCATGACTACTTCATTACACCCATTTATTCAATGACCTCAGACATGCTGGCTGCCAGCTCCACCTTTGCTCAGCTCAGAACAATAGGTTGTGTGTTATTTAAGAGAGTGAGAGATTTTTGGAAAATGATGCTGCGCCTCACAGTAATATTGAAGGTGCATACCTTTGCAGGAGGCATGGATGTGTTTCCCAGCTGTTTCCCTCCTCCCAGAGTTTCTCCTGGCTAAGAAAGATTTAAAGCCCAGCAGATTCACCCTCCCTAAGCAGGGAGGGAAGGAGGGAGGGATGGAGATACCATCACGACTGGATCAGAACCCCTGTCTGCACAGCACACTCTCTTCTTTCCTGGACTGAAAACTGAGCAAGATGTTCTGCAAGGAGCACAGCTTTTTCAGCTTTGTGGCCATTTCATCTCTGCAGACTTCTGTGATGTCTTTCAATTTTTGTGAACTATTATATCAGAATCACTGTTGACTTTCTCATCAAGGCTTCCCCAAAGGAAGTGTTTTCCCTTGTGAAGAAGTTGAGTGATGTGATTTTTCAAATAGTTTTGATTAAGGAATAGATAAGGTTCCCATTACAGTTGTTATAAATATGGGAAAACTGAAATGTGTGAATAGTAGGGAAAGTCCTATTTTTGAAAATTTTGTTTGGATTAAAAAAGAAAAAGCCCACCATTTTAATTAAAACATTCTGGTGGACAGCAGACTGTGAGAGATTTTTCCTGCAGGAGTTCTGTGTAGAGAAAGGCAGCAGGAAAAAGATTGGGGCAGAAGCATCCTGTATGATTGATCTGTGGTACATGACTGCAAAGGGCCTAAAAAGCACCCAGTCCACTCCTGAAGCTGTCAAAAAGCCACTCAAGCATTTGGACAGCCCAGAAAGAAAAAAAAAAAAGGAGCCTCAGAACTTGTATATTCAGTAATCCAGGAGGCATCACTGCCAATAGCAAATGCTATAAGGATGCCTCTTTTCACCTACCATATGGGTAGGTGAGCTGCTCAGCTTTGGATTTACACTGTTTTCCCCATGGAGCTAATGAGACAATGCTCTCACCACTGGGAATATCCACAAAAATATGTTTCAATTTATGTAATGGTCCATCTGCCAGTAGAAGAAGCAATATACAAACACAGAGGTCAGGGGCAGATCTATTATGGAAGGACAGCATATGGCAACACAACCATTAGATGAGCATCTCACACTCTTGAGAAAGCTTTAGGACTGACAAGGGGTTAAGGCAAATGGTTCATTGCTAAATTCAAGACTCAAAATGAAAGAATGCAAATGCCTTGTATGATCATTTTTTAAAATAACACTTTTAAACAGCCATAGGGACTCTGTGCAATAGAGACTGAAAAGTTTTGAATAATGCATGCAAGATAATTTCCAAAATCACCCTTTAACTAGTACCACATTCTTTTCACTGTCTCCATATTCATGATTCACCTTTTGCTAATCCTGATGCATAAGGAATAAAGATAGCCCCTGTGGATAAGACCTAATGGAGACCATCCTGGAATAATATACAGAAACTCAACATCCAGACATGTGTCTTCAATTTAAAATAATTCAGCAATCATGTTCAACCAGAACCTGATTACACAAAATGGGACTTTTTAACTCCCAGGCTTGGATCAAATTTTAAGGCCAGAAAAAACCCCCAAAAACCTGCTATGTTTATACATTCCAGATACTGTGGTTGAGTTATCTGCACACAAATTTAACTGTTTCTTTGAGCCTCTTATCAGCTCATCTGTAACTATTTTAAATGCTTTGCTTTACCTGCCCTTTGTAGTTCCTCAGTGAGTTTTCCAGCATTCCAGAATTGTGATGAATGGATTTCCTGGATCTGGAACTTAATTAAAAATGAAGCTGAGTAACCATGCTACATTTCAGTAAATTGTAGCTTTTTTTAAAACAGCAACTGCTTCATTTTTGCTCTTTTTCTCCCCAGGGCTGAAGAGACAAAGGACTCTGACTCTAAAACAGTAACAGCAAGCCTCAGCAAACTGCAAAATAACGTGTCCCTTGACAAAAGCAATGGCCTCACTTCTTCCTGTGGTTCCATACTTTGTCAACTATCCTTCATCCTAGTACATGAAAGGCTATCAGCATCTTTTTCTTAGTCTGTAAGAGTAATGAAAGGGAGATCTCATCCTTTAGACTGTCCTGAGATGGCCTTGAAGAAGGTCACAGGCTAGCAGACTGTTTTGGCAACAGAAATAAGATTTGGGGCTGGGTAAATGCTTGTGAATTTTTTTTTAAATGTTGTAAGTCAGCTTTCCTGCAGAAGAGAATCACACTTTGATCTAGTATTTGTATAAGGAACATCACTAAAATCAACAGAGATCCAGTAAGGGTCCCCTCAGCTCTGGTCTCTTCTGACTGAAGATGAAATCACTGAGATAAGTCAGAATTTCAGAGGTTCCAGATTTTCCTTGTTCTCTTTTTTTTCTCATAGTTTGATTAGAGTTGAGTGAATCTTACTTCCAGTCTCCCATGATAAAACCCAGAGCAAACACCTGGCTTGATATTCTCTGTCATGACCCATTTTTCACTGATATCAAACTAACTCTGGCCAAAGACTTCTTTGTTATACTTTAAAACAGGAGTGAGATGGGATGCAGGAAAGAGCTGGGAGCACTGCCCTTGCAAGGGATATTCTCTGCTGCAGGTCTCATCATTCCTGCATCTTCAGGTGCTGGTACCTCTGGGAGATGCCCCGGGCCATGGACTTTCAGAAGGCTGTCTGCTGATGTTTTCAGAGAGTGTTCAGTGCCTAAATGATGTCAGAGCCCCACTCAAGCCCACCTCCCCTGCAAGTGTCCCCGTGCAGCTCTCTCTGCTCGGGCTCTCAGCTCTCATGCATGATGAGATAAATTTCTGCTGCTGGCACGGGTACTGAAAAGCTTGAAAATAGTCATGGAATTCACAGACTAATCAAGAAGGCAAGTTAAATATCTTGATGTATTTTTCATGCAATTTTAAAGCCAGTTTCATGATATCTGAAGACTCGAGCCACAGAGGCTGAAAGTCAGAGGTTACTAAGGTCACTTTCCCTCTTTATTTTGGAGTCTTTCACTTGAGAAGTCTTGGGAACATACTTGCTCTGTGTGTGGAAAAACATCTTTAACAATATGATGAGAGGTGCTTTCTGCTCTATCCTGAAATGCCCTTCAACATGGTGATCCCTGCTCAAGAACAGGAAAGCCTAATCAGTAATTTGTTGGCATCTGAAGGTTTTGGTCATAGAGCTGTGTGGGAAAATGTTCTCTTCAGTTTCTTTGCCTTTCCTAAACCAGGACTAAAAGTCAAAACCAGTAAAAATGTTCTGCAACATGATTATAGATAGAAAAGATACTTATTTAATTAAGAAGCATTAAAAGCCCCCATATTTGGTTGCTTGCAAATAATTAATTTTACTGTTAATATTCTCCAGAGTGAACATTTTTATTTCAATATCATACATTTTCCAAACAAGAAATATTCTTTTGAAGTAGAAAATGGATTTAGTGCCCAGAAATCAGAGGTGTGGGATATTTTGACCATTTCAAAACACTTTTCCTTCCCCTTTCCCAAAAACCACTTTTCAATGGAAAATTGTTCCAGCTTTAACAGAGATGTGTTTTCTCCAGATTAACTCTTTTATTAAAAACTATGGTGGGGATAAAGGCAATGGTGGGACTGGAAAGGCACTGTATGTTTTGGAAGGGTTTTGTACAAGACCCTCTCAAAAATGTGTTATACTTCCAGTGCTCTCCACCCCATGGGCACAGGCAGCCCTGGGGATGTCACTTGCTGAGTGCCAGGCAGGTGGCCCAGTGACAAAGGTGTGCCAGGCCCTCTCCTGAGCTGAAGGCAGAGAACACGTGTTGTGACACAAATGTAGGAGATTAAGAGCTAAAGCTTTCTTAATTTCTTTGTCCTGTCTCACTTTCCCAGGAGAAGATTCTGGCCAGAGTAACCATCTCATTTATTTTGTAGATGGATGTAAAAGCACCAACAAAGCACCCCAAGTTCCTTACCCTCCTCTTCATCCCATCTGCACACACTGGCCCAGCCAGCCCTGTTTTTGCATTAGCTCACAGAAATAGCTGACAGAAACACTTCTGATGCTGAACTCCTCCAAGCTGACTGCTTCTCTCCCAAGCCAACTTCAACTTAGTTCTTCATCACGAGAGCACAGGCCAGCACTCAGCAATGAACATCACCATGGTCTTTCTGGAAAGCAGCATAAGGGGTACACAGTGGTGTGGTCATGAACAAGGGAGAGGCTTGTTTGGACAGTTGAAAATCTCTGGCAAGTACATCCCATTGAGAAAACAAATTACTTGCTTGTAGGAAGATGTATAAATCTTGCATGGAATCATCTGCAACAGCACAGGTAGAGTTGTTAGCTATAGCCAGAAATTGTGTGTAAGTGTTGCCAGGAAATTAAGTACCAGAACAAAGTGTCACTGATGCAATATGCTATTTGCACAGGAACCATTTCAAATTCCAGTGCTTTTTTTGAAAGCAACTTCTCTATGTCCCTGGGTGTTGTGTGTTGCTATGCTCTCTTATGAGCACCATGACTCTGTTGGGCTAGGTCACTGAAGCAATTTGTCTCATTTTGTCACAACTAAAAAGTGCTGGTGATGATGATGACAGTACTAACCTCTCCCAAGGGGCCTGCTGTCATATACTGAGGAAGAACTTCTGCATCAGCAGAAGTGAGCCAGCCTCCAACCTTTGCATGGCTTCTTTTAAAGACTTATATATATCTAGTAGTGATGTAAATGTCTTTGGGGTTTGGGATTAAAAGCACTTGTTGCTATTCTGGCACTTTTGTTGGGAGCTGATGCACATGCCTCAGATGTCCTCAGAATTATTCCTTCCAGGTTTGTCCTGAGACAAGGCATGTTTTTAATACCTTCTGATCTGCTCTCTCTGTGAAAAAGAAGATGATTTCCCCTTGTGATGCTGGGTTTGCTGTGTCTCTGTGTGCAGCTCCCCATGGAGACAGAACACTCAGCAGGAAATCTGGGACTGGAGCTGCAGCCTGGAAAAGCACTAACTCACCTAAATAGTCCTCTATACACCATTATAGCACCATGGGAGACTCCTGCAGGCATCAGGCACAGACAAAATAAACACCCTTGGGGACTAATCAATGTCATCCTCTTTTGAATTAAGCTATATTTGAGAAGAGAAAAAGAAATAGTGTCTAGAAATGAACATAACTTCATAGTAAGAAATAGGAACCACTGGCTCCACTGGTTTATTTCATCTTGAAAGGCATTGGAATTTTTGCTATTAGTTTGTTGTTATCTGACTAACAATAACCAGACCATTTAATGGTGCAACTGTATAGAAAAAATCCATTTTGTCCAGGCTGTTGCAGTGATGGAGAGTGTATGGTCCCTGTCTCAAAGAGCTAACTGTACTGGCACCAACTTCTCCATTTATGGCAGGGTCTATTTACATAGATGTGGATTTCTGAAGGTCCATGGAAAAGTCTCATCTCACCCATCCCCCTGCTCTCACCACGCTTTCCCAAAGAGGCAGGCAGGGCTGAGGGCCCCTTTCTCAGTGCTGCTCTTGCTCTTGTCCTCACACCACCATGACAAAACTCTGCTCTCCTTCCCCTCTCCCTGCCTCTCCCTTGCCAGCCTGACCAAAACCAGCAGCCCTGTCCTGCAGGCTTTGTGTGTCTCCCTGACCTGCAAGGCTATCCAGGAGGGACCCAAGGTAGCTGTTTGCCACGTCCTGCAGGCACCCCTGTATTTCCCATGGCAGAGGCTGTGTCTCTCTCCAGCCTGCCCTCACACTGCCCTGTGATTGTTCACTCAGGCAGGTGAGCTCTGCAGTGGCTTTATTCCTTTGGGTGAAGCTTTGAAGCCGTGGCTGGACAGCACCAGAAAGAAAGGTGCTTTCTTAGCTTTCATGTTTCTCAGGAGAATTTAATGAGATTTTTTTCCTCCTTGGTGATAGTTACTGGCTTTATCTGATTGTTCCCATCTGCTGGCCATTCCTCAAAATTCAACACAGTGATCTCACTCCTCTGCATCCTGCACAATCACAGCAACTGCAGGGGGCTTGGCAGAAGGCTCTGAGCCAGAGGGGATGGAGTCAATGGGCTTTGTGTCAATGTTGATGCTCTATGGCATTCATGAGAGCTCCACTGGGAAAGATGGGAAGTGCCACCAGCAAAAGCCTGGTCTCCCTGTGGGAATGGTGCTCTGGCTTTTTTTGTCACTGAATGTCAGAGGATCTTGATGGCAGCAGCACTCTGGATTCTCATTTGACTTAGGATTGTTGGGCTTGATGCAAATCAAATCACTTTTGTACTCATCCACTCCTGTGGGATCTGAGATGCCCCAGTAGAAAGTAAAAATACTATGAGCTGGAAAAGTCTTGCTCAGCAGCAGCTTTTGGCCAAAAAGCAGCCAAAGGATTGTACACAGCAAATTTTGACCTTTTTGCTAGACTCCTCTATGTCTGTACACTTGCAAAAAGCTTTGTACCCTTTTGTAATACAGCACTCTTTCCAAACCAAACATCCCCTCTCTGGTGGCAGCAGATCTGTCTCCAAGTAGCTGAACCCACACATTATCCTAAACAGAAATGCCAAGTCACCCTCAACTCTCCATTCTCCTTTCATGGTAATCATATTCTCTGTGAAGAACCCCTAGCAAGCTCAAGAAAGACCACCAAGGACTAACAACTACTGAAGAGAACCCTGCTTGCATATCTAGAGCTTCATCAAATAAGATAATTTCTTCATGGATCTTTTAAAGCCCTCTTATCACCATGAAAGAGTGATTAAAGAGCATTAAGAATAGATTAATTAAAAAAGTAATGTATCTTCTGTTTCAGAGTGAAGCAAGGCTCATAAGAAAAGGCAATGTCTTGCATTAAACCATGATGAAAAGTGGACAAACTTTCAGGAATCTGATGTTTTACAGACAGAGAGTCCTGGCAGAACAACATCCAGGTTTGGACCAACCTCTGTTTTGTGGGATAGAAGAGGCTGATAAAAAGCAGCCTTTTGCATCCCCAGGTTTTCTGCTGATATCCTTTGTTGTCCTTGGCTGTGTTTCAAGCCACGGTGTGGTGCTAAAATAGCACACCTTGTTCTCTTGCTGCCACACAAAGGGAGCACTACACTTGTGTTGCCTGGTCCTTAGGCATTGTCCTCCCTCCAAAAAAATTATGAACATAAAAGTATTTCATATCTTCCCTTTCTGAGGGGAGGTCAGAGGTCTGTATGATCAAATCATCCTTCCCCTTCAAAGCCCACATTGGGCTTCTGCCTCCTTCTGTCTCAGGCTGAGTCCTGCTTGTCATGGGCCATGCAGAAGATGGAAGCACCACTTCTTCCTGGCTCCCATCTGGGGAAAATCCAAACCTGGGAGAAGCCCCTGCTGGAAAGCAGGATCCAAGAATACTTGGAAGAAAGGTGTGTCTAGCAATATACCTTGTTCTGAAAGGCTATTGTCCCCATGTTCCAAATGTGTCTGTGCTTTCTCCTCATGACCAGACACAGGAAAGAGAAAGGTCCTCAAGAGCTCTGGGCAAACATTAAAAAAAGGATTTTCTGTTGGTTTTTTGTATAAAGAAGCAGTATTTCTGTACCTGTAAATTACAAAGTAATCTTTATCAAGAGTGCTCATCTGACCTATAGAAAAGGAAGAACCCTGTTTTGAGAGAGCCCTGTGCTAGGAAGTGCTTGGGAGCCAGTTAATGGCATTTTCAGTATACTTCTGGAGAAGGCTGGGCAGGGAAGGACTAGCTGAGGGAGAGCCTGGAATCGGTCCCAAATGGCTGTCACCCCAGCAGGGTCTAGATGGGATAGATAAAGGGAGTCCCAGCTGATTATAGGGTGTATGGCACTGAAAAATGCCCAGGGAAATAAAGCTCTCTGAGTGTACAGAGGTGCACCCTGGGCACTCAAGATGTGAGATAAAGATAAGAAGATGAGCATGTAATCCAGAGACATGGGGTGCTATGAAAGCTGCAGTGATGAGGAAGCTGGGGGAGATTCCTGCTGCTGCCAGGGGCAGAGGAGTGATGAGCTTTCTGCTATTTGCAGGAGGAGAAGGAAGAGCATTTTGTCATCAGGAGGAATCCTGGCAAGTGATCCCTGCTCCTCTGAAACAACCTTTTCTTCATAACATCTGAAACAGCAAATATTTTATGAAGAGTTAAGGTCACCTCTGAAGTTTTGACCTCATTCCCTTTGAAACTGGTTAAGATGAAGGGATTTGGCTGAACAGAGCAGATGGTGCAGTAAGCTGGACAGACCTCTCCACCCCCTCAGCCCTGCAGCACAGGAACATGTTGCTCTGGAAGCAGAGCAGGAGCCACTGTCCTTCACTGTTTGTGAGTCTTGGTAGGAGATAAACCCAGCAGATCCAAGGCTCCTTCATACAGAGGTAGAGATGAGCCCTTCTGGCACCCATTGTGCTGGGATGAACCCTGAGCAGGAAACCCTACACAGTCCAGAGCATGCTTGCAACTTTGGTCTAGAGCTTTTTGACTTAAAGAGGGATTAGATAGGAGGAGGGGCCTAAAAGTTTTGAGCAGGGGCTAAACTGGGAATTGCAATTTTTTTACAGTCCTGTTTAAAAGTGGTGTTAGGAAACAGCAACCTTACATCAGCCTTAAAAGCAGATGGGCTGAATAGGGAGAACAACAAAAGAATGGTGTTAAAGTAGCACAGAAAGAAGCAGCATTAAAACAACAGCCCTGCCAGGGATAACATGGCCAAGGCAGCTGCAGAGCCCAGACTGCAGGAACAGTGGGAGTTCCTCAATCTGAATGTACTTGTTAGTGGTGAGTCAAGAAATGATACCCTGCAGCAACTACTTTATAGTGCTCAAAAGTCTACTCTCGAGGGACTTCTGAAACAGATAAAAATACAGTACCTTGCCCAAAGGCATTACCAAAAAAACTCCCTCAAAAGACATGTAGAAGAAGGGCAGGATCTTCCCCAGTGCAAGGCTGAGAAATCTGAAACAGGATTGGGGCAGACTACAGACATTTCCCTGAGAACTTCTTTTCTTCCATTCAGAAGGATGCCTATGGGAGGTACCCATGCTTTTCCTTCACATAAGAATAGAGATGTCTGAAAACCACACAGGGTGTCCTCTGGTTTCACAGCAGATCAAAGAAAATCCCACAGCTTTCAAAGGCATGTAGACCTTGAGCAGATTACACTGGAAAAGTACAGCATATGGTTGAAATGCCAGGAGGCATGTTGCAGTTTCACCCAAGGAACTAACTCCAGAGCCCTGGAAATCCTGAAATGAACAGGAGGCTGGCATTTCTACAGAGGAAAGAAAAAAGCCTAAGAGATGATGTGAGCAAGAAATCAATTCAGAAATAGCTGTCTGGAGACAGGTGATGTAAGTTCCATGGCAGCAGTGGTGTATCCACCTTCCTTGTGCCAAAGTGGAAGCCTCTTGAAGTCCAGGAGCTTCTCTCAGTCATGGTTGCAACTTTTGGATTAAGCATGCCCTTGCCACCTGAGCTGATATTTATTCTTCTGGAAGGTAGTGCAGTTCAATCAGCCTAACTTGTCAGCAAAAAAAGCCCATTTTGTCAATGCAAGCTTCAATCTACACAAACAAAATAACTTTTAATATATTGACTGATTAGCACAGACAGAAGAGATATCTCTAATGGGTTCATAAGACGTTTGCCTCCAGTCAGATTCATAGAGTGTGCAATCCTTACAGAATAAAAAGTAAAATCTGTCAAATGCATAAAAGAAACAGCCTCCTGTTTAAAAATCACCTGCACAATGCTGCAACACTAGAATTTTCCAGTATCCTAGAATGGACGCTATCTGTCAATTTCTTGATTGTCACCTCTCAGCTGGCATAATTGTATCAAGATTTCTCAGGGCCTAGGATCTTTTCAGCAAAACTCTCACACACAAAAAAAAAAGGCAAAAAAAAAGAGTATGGTTTGGATAGTCAGATCTGGCGAAAGTTTCACATTACAAAAGTGATATTGATCTAAAACCCCTTATGTTATTATTCAAGTGGTTTCCAATTGTTCCTGGAACTATTATAGCATGAAGAGCATTGACAGCTCCTTAGAGAAGGAAGCTCATTAGGATTGCAAGAATTAGCTGAAATTGAAATTCTCTGACATCTTAATGAAGAAAAAAAGGTCTGTTTCATGGCATACAATTCAGGTTTCAAGGGATTATGTCAGGTTGTAAAAGTCTGTACAGTGTAGAGAATGGATCTGCTGGTAATAATGTATTTCTAATTTTCACATAATAAGCCCCAATAACTGATAACTAGGAAGACATTATAGTAATGAGGAAGGCACTGTTACAGTGTTAGTTCAGATTTTGAGGTTGTTAGAAAAAATTACTTTGCAAGAATTTCGCATGCAAAAGCTGGAGCAATGAGAAAGTGATGTAAGAACTGTTGGGTGTGGAACTCCCTGCTGGATGTCAGGAATTGCCCATATTCCTTCTTTCACAGGGGCAGAAGTACACCTGGCAGGAACCCTTCCTCCTCTGGAGGCGCCTGCAGCAATTGTGAAACACCTGTGGCCACACACATACTGGCACCACAGCCAAAAGGGTGTCTGGAAGTGTCAGGGCTAACCATGAAGACTTTCAGCCCCTGGAGGTCCCAAATATCTTCAGGCAAGGTGGGAGAGCAACCCGGACCAACGGCAAGAAGAAGTCATAATATGATTAGAGGCAAGGTGTGATGGTTTTATTCACCTCTGGTGTCAAGAGAAAGGTCAGTGGCTTCATAATTCACCGTAAAGATCACTGCCTTACTTGGTGAGCTGCCTGATTTCCCCCTGTCAAGTGCTACAGTCAGCAGGCAGAAACTGCTAGGGAACCACAGCTGAGAGTCCACTGTTAGACAGCATCCATATGGGGCTTGAATGAGACATCCCTCCATCTGCACTGGAGGACAGAATGCCCTGAACACCCCCACAGGATTATGCAGTGGATTTTAAACCTTAAATAATTAAATGCCATGATACCTTTTTTCCCCCTCCTGTTTAGTCCCCAATATTTTATTGCTGATGACACAACATTTATGACCCCTCTGAAATGCCAGTTAAGAATTGCAATAAGAAATTACTGCTTGCTAGCACTGCTGATTTGTTTTCTTCTTGTAAAAGTAGCCTTTCTGTAATGACAATAAGCAAATGCAACATGGTCTACTACTAAGTGAAATCATACACAATTCCAAATGCAGGCCAGTGCTGGCAGCAAGCTACAGAGATTCTCTCAGCTTTTAAGAGGTCTGGAAGGAGGAGCTTTGTTTTACCATTTGCCAGCCCTATGCTGTCCTTGGGGGCATGATATATGGCTAAGCATCATGTTATGATATAACAACACAAACATAATTTAATAACTTGGGTGTCAAACGGCTGAGATTTATGGTCAAGGAGGCTAAATGTTCACAAAGGATTGCTCCAGAGATGCAGTCCTATTGGATTAAGAGAGAAAAAGTAGCTAATACAGCGTTTTAGACAACACATCTCTATGGGGCTATAGGCTTTGAACCACTTTTTGCCCTGTGTTAATATTTCCTGGTTGCATTTCCACAAACTCTCTTTCTAATTATAGTTTTCTGGGTTCACTCCATGCAAATTTAAAGGATATTACTATTTTATAACTGAAGGGTATGAATTGTGTGCTGCTGTTTAAACAAGAGGGTGTGGAGTGGGTCAGATGTGGCCCCTTTCATCTTAGTGTCACTGCAAATATTTGTATGAGCAGCTTGCAGGGTCTCTGACTTACCAGAAGATCCAATCTACACTGAATGGGCAGATGCTTTTTATTTTCTACAAAAAAAAATAGTAAATTGAGTAAGCTTGCTAAAAAAAAAGCCTTTCCAAAAAAAAGCCTTTCCAAATCAGTAAGCTGGAGGCAGGGGCAAGTTGAATGAGGGTCAGTGAGGCATCACCAAATCTCCTGGAGAATCACATGCCACAAGTCTGATCAAGGCAAGGACACTCCCAGCTGCAGCAGCTGGAGCAGCCCAAACCTTTGAAAAATGAACTGTGGGGTTGTAAAAAAGAGACTCTTCACTGCCTCTCAGTGTCCCCATAACATGTAATCGCTGGTGGCTGTCCTGGCTCCCTGCCTCCCTCTGGGGTGGCTCACACTTAACCTCTTCTCCTGACAAGCAACAGTTGTCCAGCTCTGCTGTGGCTGCAAATGTCTCTCTGACAAACTGTCTTGAGCCACAGCAAGCAGCTCTGCTGAGAGACACGTTAACAGCACTCAAATGATTTAAAAAGACCCCAAAGCCCAGAAAAAAACCAAACTGGTGTGCTGAGGAAATGGGAAATGGACTCTGTCACTACCATGAACAGCCTCTCATCTTATGCCATGCTGCCAGGACTCTCCACCCTGCTGGCACACACAGGAATGTGCCTTTCTCATCCATTTATCCAGCTTCATGCCTAAACCAAATCCATTCTCCCAAGGCTAACGGAGGCTGCTCCCTGAAGGAGCATCCTGTGTGCTGCCAGTGCTGCACCCATGGGTGTGCAGGCAGCAATAACCTTTGAGCAAAGTACTTGGGCAACATGAGACATCTGCTGAAGTGCTGGTTGCTCCTGCAACAGTGGTCTGGGGAGGGGCCTTTGTGCCTTCAGCCACACGTGCAGAAACCCCTTATAGTGAGTTTGGGGCTCAGAATAAAGGAGGAAAGGGCTGCACCCAGCATTGCTCCCCATTACTCTGTGGCTCTTCCTCTTCCTCAGCCTGCCCCAGTGCAGTCAGCCTCACATTTTTAGGGTGAGGTCATCTGCAGTTACTCTGAATGGGCTCAAACACTCATGAAATCATGATGACACCACTGTGCACACGATGTCCCATGTGCCATGTGGCTGAGACTTTAGATCAATACTTTTCTTGCCAGGCAAACTTCAGGTTGCTTTTGCTTTTCTTGCATGGTTTTTGCTGTGATTTAGAGGCCAAGTCCTGTCCACAAGTCTCTTTGCAACAAAATAGGAGTGTCAGGATTTTCAAATAGTATTTTTGGCGAGTGACAGAGTCCCACAGTGTTTGAAGAAGGCCCCAAGGCTCTCAGTGCTTTTCCAGCTTTACAAGCCACAGCTGTTTGGGTTTGCCTCCCCCTGCCTTCCCTGTTTCTTATCTACCTTGCTCCTATGGCCAGAGCTCTATTTTCAGTCCAGATATTTGTTATCCTGGTTAGTCACTCACTGACCCCTATTTCAGCAAAACAGAGATGCTGCTTCCCCATGGTAGCTTCAGGAAGGTGAGTGCCACAAATGGATGGGGGGCAGCCAGCTGCTAAAAATAAATAAATAAATCCATAAATTCTGGATCCTGCCCTATCACTCACCTCCATCCTCCCCCTCTCATCATTTTGCTTCCTCCCCCCACTTGTCAGTGAGCTCTGAGCCCCAAGGGCCTTCACAGCCTGGAAATTTTCATCTCCTCCAAGTCCTGCTTTTCCCCAGGCCTCCAAAAAATGTTGATGCCAGACCTGTAGCTTTGTCTGCAGGCAAGGGAGGCAATAATTCACCTGTACACCTTTGCAACACATTTTGAGAACTGCATTTGATCGGTGTTATCTCAAAAAGTAGAGAATTGGGGGGCAAAGGAGGAAAGAGGAAGACAGAGTTTATGATGTATTTATTAATTCCAGCCCAAGCAAGAAGATTTCTGGTGGGGAGGAGAGCCAAACTGAGCTTCCTACCCGTGCTGATGTAATTATTGTGTTTATATTTGCAAAAATAATATAATATTTGAAATACAAATTGGCCAAGGTTTGAGCCCAGCCTTGGGTTTGGGTTTTTTCCCAGCTTAAGTCCTAATCAGTTACTTTGTGCTTCAGTGGTCTTGCCTGCTCTGATTTACTGGTCAGTTTTATTACCAGTATTGTAATACATATATAATAGGGGTTGTCATTGCTTGTCAGTATTTCAGGTAAGCTGTTTCCTAACAGAACTTAGGCTGCAGATAATGCCTGCTTTTTAAAACAGATCCTTTACCTGAATGAAATTAATGAAGAGGCTGGGCTGGAGCCAGAACCCATAAAGTCTTTGTGGTGTAAAGTCAGGATTTGCCTGGTCAGTGGACTGGAAGAGTCACAGAAAGGGGCTTGGCTTGTCACCAGACATCCCTTCAGCTCCCAGGAGATGGTGCTTCCATGAAAAAGTGTGTCAGGATTTCCCTGTGCACACCTCACCTGTCCTAAAGGAATCAGGCTGTAGCTGGTGGGTGTTGAGGTGCTTCAGCACCACCATGAACTGAGAGTGGGAAAGCGACTATGGATGAGGCTGGGCTCCAGCATTGCCAGGATTGTTGGGATGGAGTTGCTGTGATGATTCCAGCACAGATTTCTAAGAGACTTGTGGCAAAGCCATCATCAAAGGATGAGAGGACATGGGCTCAGGCTGGACATCAGGAGGAATTTCTTCACGGAGAGCATTGTTTAACATTGGAATGAGCTGCTGGTGGTGGAGTCACCATCCCTGGAGGTGTCCAAGAAAGGACTGAATGTGGCACTGCCATGGTGAAGTTGGCAACGTGGTGATTGGTCATAGGATGGACTCGACGATGTCAGAGGTATTTTCCAGCCTAAATGTTTCTCTGATTCTGTGAAAACACAAGCAGAGGGAAACTGAACAGAACCTCCCTGCGGGCCGGTTCGTTCTTCACACGCAGCGGGATCAGCCCCCGCGGCAGCGCCGCTTCTATCGCCAGCCCCCGACCCCCGCCGCCGGGCCACCACCGCCACCACCGGGTTATCACTGCCGCCACGGCCGGCGCCGGGCCATCTCCGCCGCGCTGCCACCGGGGGGCGCTGGCCCCCCGCCGCCGCCGCCGTCACCCGCGCGGCCGCCAGGTGGCAGCACCGGGCCGCCACCGGGCCCTTGTGCCTCGGGATAGCGCCGGTACCACGGTCCGTGTGCCACCCTGTCCCGGTGCCACCGTGTCCCTGTGCCACCAGCGTCCCTGTGCCACCAGGATCCCTGTGCCACCGTGTCCCTGTGCCACCAGGGTCCCTGTGCCACCAGGATCCCTGTGCCACCGTGTCCCTGTGCCACCAGGGTCCGTGTGCCACCGTGTCCCTGTGCCACCAGCGTCCCTGTGCCACCAGGGTCCCTGTGCCACCAGGATCCCTGTGCCACCAGGATCACTGTGCCACCAGGGTCCCTGTGCCACCAGGGTCCCTGTGCTCCAGGATCCCTGTGCCCCAGGATCACTGTGCCCCAGGGTCCATCTGCTCCAGGATCCCTGTGCTTCAGGATCACTGTGCCTCCAGGGTCCATCTGCTCCCAGGATCACTGTGCTCCAGGATCCCTGTGCTCCAGGATCACTGTGCCTCCAGGGTCCCTGTGCTCCAGGGTCCCTCTGCTCCAGCATCACCATGCCCCAGGGTCCCTGTACCACCTCTCCAGGCTGCCAGGACAAGTTCTGCCCTCCACAAAGCACAGCTGCCAGCCCCAGTGGTTTATGTTTTTATTAATTTTCTAAATCTTTGTGGGTCCTAGTTTCTCAAAGTGGCAGCAGTGACGCTTTGGCTTTAATTTGAGCTGGAGTTAAAAAGCACTGTGGTTGTAGCAGCAGAGCATGGATTTGTATGGCAGGAATGACACAGGATTGTCATCACTTTAACTGTGGGGAATGGGAGGAGTAAATACATTTGCAAAAGGGGGAAACAATGAAACCCCTGTAGTTAAAGCTAAAACAGCCATGGATGTGGCCCAGACACAGAATCATCATAGAATCATAGAATAGTTTGGGTTGGAAGGACATTAAAGACAACCTCATTCCAGTCTTCTTGTCATGGAAAAGGGACACCTTCCTCTAGACCAGGGTGCTCAAAGCCCCACCCAAGCTGTCCTGAGCACTTCCAGGGATGGGGCACCCAGAGCTTCTCTGGGCAACCTGTGCCAGTGCCTCACCACCCTCACAGTGAAGAATTTATTCCCAATATTTAAACAAAATCTACTCTCTTTCAGTCATCAGGCTGTGCAGGGTAATGAGCAATCAAAAGTGGAAGGCAAAGGCAAGAACACGAAGTCAGTAAGGCAGAATTGCCAGAAGCAAACCCTGGGTGAGGAAGAGCTGGTGTCACCTCTGACCAGAGGCAGAGTCTTGCTTTCCTGTTGGAGCAGGAGGGCTGAGCAGAGCGGGTGTGTGCAGGGCCAAACTCTGCCTTGCTACATTTACATCAGCAAGGCCCTGCTTAGAGACACCACTGTGTAGGGCACCTGTCTTGCTATATGGGATTTCTGCAATAAAAACATCTGACCTTTGGGAAGGATTTCCTAGAATTAGAGGGCAGCTGATCCCCATGGAGAAAGGAGCAAGACCTGTGCTGAAGTACCTTCCCTGACTGGTAAACACAAGAGCTGCCTTCAGGAGGAAAGGGAGACACTACCCGAGGTGTGGGGAGTGAAAGCAGAGCCTCAGTTCCCCGTTTGGACACCAGGTGGATGTACAGCCTCACCACAGGCAGGGTGGAGACCATCTGGCTGTGCCTAAGGACTGCCCTATGTCAGGATTTTTGTACCCCTGGGCAGCTCTTCCAGGAAAAAAAAAAGCCAAAATAGTGACTCAAGCAGCAGACAGACAGACAGAAATATTCTCTACACAGAAGGAGCTCTGCACTGTGGGTTTCATGGCACCACAGAAGGGCAGAGGGCTGCCCAGCACCCAGCTGCTGCAGGCTCAGAGGCCACTTGGGTGCCAGCTGGACAGGGACCAGCTGCAATGTCACATCAGCTCCCCTGGAGAGGAACAACTGTTACATCCATGAGGTGCTGGATGTGCTCATCCTGATGCTCAGAGCACAGCAGGGAGATGAATCCACTGCCCAGTCCTGTCTGGTCATAGGAAGCCCACTGAGCTTGTTCTACCCGTGGCAGGCAGTGGGCACAAGCAGGGCTCTAGCAGGTCCAGTTTTGTCATGGATGAAAATCATGCCATGGAGAAAGGGAAACCTGAGTAAAAGGCAAGTTTGTGGTACCAGGCTGCTGAGGGGTAAGACCAACCACAGATACAGGCAGCAGAGGAGACTGAAGCCAGCTCATCTGGGCATCTGGCACCCTCTGCTGAGCTCCATCCTCCTTCTGAGACACACTCAGACTCAGGAAATGCCTCCATCAGTGGAAATGTCCAGATGCTGTGCACATGCAGCAGAGTTCTGCAAAGCAGTAAGGCAGCTGCCACATGGTGGGGTTTAGTCAGAAGCCCCAGTCCAGAAGGTGGGCACTGGAAAGCATAAAGATAGTCAAAAATCAGGCATATTCCATAAAATATTGCTATTCTGCAGCAACATGAGGTAAAGGGTGATACTGGGAAAGGAAATCTAGAAGTATCACTGTGCTGAAGCCACCACCCTGTAGCATTTATAAGTAGGCATCATGTGAATACAGAAAGAAGAAATGTCTGGGCTGAGAATGACCCATTCCCTGTGCTTCTTTGATGGGAATATTTTTGCCAGTTTGCCTTTGGCTATGGTGAAATATGCCTTCTGAAAATAAGCAGTGTGGTGAATAAGCCATTGTGAACAGCACTCAACATTAGACTGGAATGAGAGAAAATGACACTGCTCATTTTCTCTAGTGAGGCTTCACAAATCTTCTATGCAATAAAAGACTCCATTTACCATCCTGCCTAAAATTCAAAGGTAGCACTAGGCAGTCAAAAAAGGACATCAAACACAACAGGATACTGGAGGCAGTAAAATGTTCAGTACATTTGGACTGGGACAATCAGCAGCTGCAAATGCAGCAGCAGATGAGTTGGTCGTATCTGCTGAGGGATGAGAACACAAGATGAGGGGTTTTCAAAAGTGCTAAGCAACTTCAGAACAACTTCAGTAATGTCACTGAACTCTACATAGAGTCACTGGGCTCCCATTTTAGTCATTGAAGATGTAGCCAATACTGTCAGTAAACTGTAGGTTTTGTTTGTTGTGTTTTAACCTTTCTAAAATAGCTTGATATGTTTGAAAATTATTTCTTTCCATTAGCTCTGCAAGGATCTGCAAGGGACTGTCTCATCTGTTTACACCTGCATTGCAGTTGTCTGAGAGAGGGGTCTTCTCCAATGTGCTGTGTCCACACAGGGCAAAACCACACAGATTAAAAAAAGATTCAGTGGCATGACATGACTGCCCAAAGAAGAACAGATTTGGGGCAGTGCAGTATGTACAGAGTGATCAGAAAAACAGAAATGGACACACTTGTCTGCATCATGAGATATGAACCTAATTCTGAATAATCATCATGCTATTAGCCACAATAATTCTTTATTCCATCTCCAAGCAAGAATGATGCTGCCTGAAGGACACATGGGCAAGGACTGGGAACAAGACATTGCAGTGCCCTTGGCAAAGTCTGGCTGTCATGATTCTGTGCTCAGACAACAGATCACAGATTTCCTCAGCAGAGCTCAAAACCAGTTCAGCATCAAATGGGAATTTGAGCACAGAGCACCCGCAAAGCAACGGGAAGCTGGGAGTCAGAAGAGACAAGAGGTTGTTAATCAGTGCAAAAGAAGCAGGAAGGCAGCTCTGCCTGAGTGTGAGAACACTGCAGTGGAGCCCCCAGAGATCAGAAAGCAACTGAGTGTAAAGATAGATGGGTCTGGGAACTTCAGATGTCCCCCCGAAGAGAAAGTCAGCGTGGTCCAGCTGTGTGATGCTGGAAAGTGCACAGAAAGGTTTAGGAAGTGCTTGCACAGAGCTACTAAGAGCCACACATTTAGGCTTACATGTTAGTGACTAGGGGAAAGATCCAGCAATCAAAGGATACAAAAGAGTGACCAAACCTCTGCAGAAATCTCATTGGTGAGTATTCACAGGTTAGAGTAATGTGAAAGGCAGACTAAGAAAGCAGTAAGTAATAGGACTAGATGGCCATCAGTGTGCTTTGGCACCGTGGGGCTCATGTGCCCAAGCCAGAGTGAGAAGAAATGGGTACAGCCCTTCACTACTGTTTGTTGAGGCTTAGAAAGATGTCACACAGCAAGGGACAGCAGGAGCCTGCTCAGCAGCCTGCCAACCTGCAGCAGAGCTGTACTGTTACAGCCTTGGGCTACAGGTTAAGGCAACAGCAGCTCGTGTTTTTAAGTGCTGGTTTGATCCTGTATGTGTCAGCCAACCAGCAAGGGCTGTGTCCATTTTATTTGAGGCAGCTGGGGTTTCTGGCCAAAGCACAGGGAAACAGGCTTTGCTGCCCAAAAGGATTTATGTTCCTGCAAACACAGTATCTCACACAGCTCTCTATATCCCTTCTCCAATACACATTTATATATCTTGGCTGAAGCACAAGTGTTTCTTCTGTAAAGATGTGGTGGTTCGGTGAGAATTCTCATCTTTAGTTGAAAAACTGCTGAAAATGCTGATCCTGATGTTCAGTTCTCTCCATGTCTCATTGCTGACAGTCATATGCTCACATCAGTTCAAAAGATAGCAGAGTCCAGGGGAAGATTCACTCTTATGGAAGACAAGAGGCCTTTGTCCTCTTCTATCCTTTTCCACCTGCCTGTGCTCCTCCTCTGATCGTGTCATTTCACCACTCTGTCACACCTTTCATCTGATGAGCATCATCACCAGTGCATGGCAAGTGACAGATTGCATGGCCAAGACTGGGACCTGTGAGAAAGAAAAGTGCAAGTGTCTTTTGGCCAGCTCACAGCATGTCCTGAGGCCATACATAGCCCTGATGTTGACTGGCTGGCCAAATACAGAGCAGCAGAGCACATAAACCTAAGCACAGGAATTGTTCTTCCCCTCAGAGCTTCCATGCTCGAAGTTCAGCACTCTACTCTTTTGGATAAAGAATGAAATGAAATGAAATGAAATGATAATTATAATTATAATCAAATTAGCAAAGCATGGATTTTGGTTTACTAGTCTCAGTAGGGCTCAGGGCCACAAGGGATGATTCAGCTGCCTATTCTTCTGAGATGATTCCAATTCAGGCTTCGATGTGTAAAGTCCTTTTGTAGAGACATCCTGCTGTGGGTGTGAGATATATTGTGGTCTATAAAGAGTTTTGGGTTTCTTTTAAGACACTGTGAGACAATCTGTGACTTCCTTTACTTGAATTTGTGTGCAGTTACTCACATGCATTGACCCACTATAGTTGAAAACATGCCAATATTAATGTGAGACTTGCAGTCCTGAATCCTTTTATGGAGATTGCAAAGTGTTAAGCATTCTCACCAATTGTGGAAAAAAAAGTTATTTTACAGGATTACCAAAACCAGGTGTTCTTCACTGCAAGATGTCTGGCCCTTTCCTGTGATAGGGATGGATCTGTACTTGAGGGAAGAAGTAAGACTGTCCCACAGCACAGCTTCTAAGAGGAAAAACACCTAAAGTGAAAATCAGCAGTGTGCACAGTGCTAACTTTAGCCAAGGAGGTCTGCTGGATTAAGTGATGGAAGCAGATAAAAAGCTCCTTAGAAATGCTGTGGGCGACAATTGCCTGTGGTGGGTTCATTCATCCAGGGTAGCAGCCTATGTGGGAAGTGAGTGCTGGCTAACAATGCCACAGCTGCTTTCCCAACCCACACGTGGCCATGTGTAGGTTCTCTTCACACAATTAAGAAGAGGGCAGCAGCATTAGCTGCCTTTCACTGCATTGAGAGTGGCTACAAAGCATTGGAGCCAGGCTGGGTGAGGAGGCTCACCAAAGTCAGTGTGAGGGTGTTAAGGAGCACAACTGTTTAAAGGAACTGGTTGGGCAGAGGAAAGGTATTTGCATATTGTTCTCTACCCAGAAGGGCAACATTTAAGGTGTTGTATAATCAAAACAGTGTATGTGCAGTTCTTGTTGAGAATGAGTGACTGAGAATTATTTTTTAATGCATGATTCAATGCTTATGCTATTATTGCAACTTTTTTTTTTTTATTATTAATTCCTTGTCTTCTGTGCTTTTATATATGCATTTTACAAAATTTCCAGGAATTATATATACAATTTCTGTTGGAGGCATTCTTGAAGGCTTCCTGCCCTAGTGATCAGATACCAGGAAATTTAGACCTGTTTAACTGATTATGGCAAAGTGAGTTAAATCTTCATGCATGCCACAAAGAGCAGCATTTGATCCTGCATATACATACTCACAAACATATATATAACCACATATAAATGGACTCAGTTTCTGCAGCTGCAGAGGAAAACTCTCACAAAGGGAAATTTCCCTGGAGCAGAAAATTCAGGTGCTATTTTCAGGGCATATTTTGTACAAATTCTGCTGCAATCTGAGGTTCAGTGTATAGGGATGTTTTGAGGAGTTTATCAGCTCTGATCACCTGCACGATGGTGCTGCCACACAAAGAAGCTGTCTATCAAATTTACTTCATAGTCATTTGCCCTTCTTCTATACTGTGAGCTGTAAGAATAAATGGAATTCCCAATTTCCAAAGTCAAAGACGGCATGAATTGATATTGCCCACCAAAATGCAGTGAGACTAAATCAATAACATCTGCAATAAGGCATAATGAAGACAAAATTATATCTCAGCTTTCCCAAACAGCTGCGAATCTATTTTTAATGATCCTCATTTTTGGCAGTCAGCTAAATAACTTTTAAAATGCCCTCGAAAATGCATTGCTAAGTAGATCAGCAATGCAGAACAGTGAAATTCCATTAATTGCAGCTTCTTCTGTGTGGTCTGTAGTACTTGGCATGAAAACGCCCTCACTCTATAGCTAGACCAGAAAACATTTGCAGCACCCTAGGGTAGTTAGAGAAAAAAAAAGTGGCTTTAAATAGGTGTCTTAAAGAATAATAGAGTGTGACTGCAGCCACTGATTTGCATTCTTTTTTAGGTAGGGTTTTTAAGGAAACTTTATCTGTTTTCACAGCCTTGCCCTATCATTCAGTGGACCTGCTCTGTATGATGACAGCTTTGTACACTGATAAGAGAGCTCCTGAGCTTGGCCTCTTGAGCTTTCAGCATAGCTTCTCAGTCTGAAAGAGTCAGCTTTCCCCCAGCACCAGTGGAGCTCATCACAGCAAGATACAACATGGCATTTTAAACCTCAGCGTGATGTGTATTTTTCTTGAGGCGCAGAGTATACAGTGACAGTGGAGCTGGTGAAAGGGAGTGGTAGACTGAGAGGTGTATTTGGTTATTCTTTGTGCTAAGTCACATAGGTCATGCTCATCTAGTGTGAACAGTGTCTTCTGGCAAGGCAGAAAACAGGGAGAAAGGGCTCCCCACGGGATCTGCTCACGATGATGCTATGCAGTGTGAATCAATGGGGATTACTATGGGCTGTGATTATCACTCTTCTTGCACAGGGATTTGAATGACACTACCTTCTAGTTTGCTGAGGTTTTGTCTTCCTTATACCTAGCAATGAAATTCTTGTGTACCAGTTCTGCCTGGTACCAAATTAATCAATTTTATTGTGCATAGCTCATCCCATTGCTTAACAAGCTCCACGCTTTCTCCCTAGAGAATGTACAGTCCAAAAAGTGATCTCTGTGCTGCTCTTTGGAAGCAGTTGGTAACTTTTCAGGACTAATGTGATATCTTCAGTTGGCTCCACTCCTTGGGAAAGGCTGGTGGTGAGGCCTGACACTACAGCACACTCACAGCAGCAGCGTTGATACAATGGAGCAGGTTTATCTTAAAGATCACAGCAGAATTAAATACTCTTTGCAGAGTGGGAGGCAATATTAATCTCTGCAGTCTGTTACTTGGAATCCTTGATGCCTCTCTCTTCTCTAAGTGTCTCTAAGATTTTTAAGTGTTCTCTTTGTATGTTTGGAAAGCAGTTGCTATGGTCTACACTGGTTAGGCCATTTAAGGAGAGACCACATGGTGCTGCATTATGTGGATTCTGTATTTGATCATGTGAAATGCAAGTTTTCCACTCTTCAAATAAGCAAAAATAGCATGAGCATATATAGTTGTATTATCCACAGCTTCCTGCAGATGGAATACTTTTAATTGACATTTAACAACTGATAAGATTATCCAGCAGCTGAGCCTCTGTCCTCCTCAATCATTCCTTCAGAATGGCTAGATGGGATTATCTGTTTGCTCTCTGGAGCACAGAACTGCTCTTCCATTCCTCCCCCACCCCACCAGCCTGCTCCCATGTCAGCCTGAATCCCAGTTTGCTTTTGCATTTTATTTTTCTGTTTACTAGTAGCAGATTCCTCTGCAGAGCTGTCACTGTCTCTGCATTTCGCTGTGAGTAACCATGATGCTGCGATTTGTGATAACGTCAGTCTTTTCACAGGAAATTAAAAACTAATGCCCCAGAATTCCTGCACAAAAATTCAACCATCTGACTGGAAGGAGATCCTATTGTGTATCAGTGGAGAATGATAAGTGGAGTAGCTGGAAGGAGAGGAAAACAGAACTCTTTAAAGACATCAGGCTGTATATGATCGCTCACAGAGGAGCACTACAAGGTATAGTCCATGAATCAGAGGAGAATCCCATCAGCACTGGGGAATTTTAATGAAGAAAATGAAATTCTCATCATGTCTAAACCAGAAATTAACATGCATTAACATTTTTCTTCCCATGGCTCTTGCTGCCAGCTTCAGCTATTTTGAAATATTTGGGGCCAAAGCAGGAGCAAATCTCTAGAGGGAGGAAAGCTATTAACATCGCCAATAGTTCACAACACAGCTTTGTTTCTTGAAAGGCACAGACACGGCAGGAGGTGCTTCGTGCAGCTACATGATGGCTGTGCAACTTTGAAATAATGGCCCCTGGGGCCCTGAGCCTACAAACCATTTCTCATGTGGCTGAGAGACCCCTGCTCTGTGTCAGGGCTCCTCATCAGAGGCAGGGCTTGCCAGTGCCATCCTCCTCCTCCTCGCTGGGGTCGGGAGGAAGCATCAGTGGCCTGACCAGAATCCAGACCAGGTTGAGAAAAAGCATTTTAGAAGATGGGCCGTGCAGCCCAAGTGGCTTTTTACTCATGGCCAGGCCCACACTCATGCTATGTACCAAAGAAACGTGGTCCTTTGGTTTTTTTTGGGGAAAATGGCTTTGACAGACACTTCCCTGCTGCATCTATCCTCAGAGCAGCTGAAAAGAGATGGAGGCTTAGTGAAATACAAGATCAGGTGATGATAAAGAGAAAGTGGATAAACCAGGAACTCTTTCATTTAGTGCTTTCCCCATAATTCCCTACCAATCTTAGGAACAAATCTGAGGGGATGCAGGGGATCATTAGGCTCAGAATATAGTTAATTGTTTACTATCAGAATGGCAAAGTATCTTCAGTAATGCATGTGCTCTATCCTGACACACCAGAGCAGCTATTTTCCATAGGGTAAATAGTTATAAAGGGTGCAGTTCATGGGTGGACCACATTTTTACCTTAACTGCTGTGAATTTCCCCCCATATTTACCCTTGTAAGCAAAACATGCAGGTGTCCTGTTCATCAGGTCAAAATTAACAATAATATACTGCCAGTTGCAAGTTGGTAAATAAAGAGGAGCCAAACACATGGCATGGATATTGCACATGGAGATTTATATGTAAATACTTCACAGGAAATATCTGAACAAGTTTTACACAGGAATATATGTGAAATTGCAGGATCAAAATGTTCTGTGTGGAAAATGGCCCCCTTCGTGTATTTCTATATTATATATAGAGGAGGCTTAGAGCACTTAGTTCCTATTCTCTATCTAATGGTATAGCCTTGTACAATATTTTCCTTACCCAAAATCTCTTAAAAGAGTGTGTATGTGTGGAAGTTTATTTTAAATTAAGGCTTTAATTTTCCTTAAAAGTGAATTTAGACTCTACAGTATGTCTTCAGTCCTGCTTTCAATTTGGTTATTCCATATAATTATGTCCTTAATATTTAAAATATTTTCTTTTTCTGCATGACAGAAGCACATATTCATGAAGTAGGGGAAATATACTGAATATATGGGCAAGAGAAAATGATTGGAAGAAAAGTGGTGATGCAAACGGAATAACAGAAACCTATGGTTCAGCTGTATTAGGAATATAATTGTTTGTGGTGGGCTACAGATTTCCACTCTGTTCAGGAAAAATGTGATTTTTAATTTAGTGTTGCTTTTAATTTAGTGTACTCAAAAAATGCCTTATTGCACACCAGGCTTTGAGTTAACTGTGTTTATCAAAAAATGAGGTACTTGGGTTTACTTTGATTGCAGAATCTGTGCTGGCAAACAACATATATTTGTCCTTTTATGATACTTTAATTTAGGACAACCACTATGATTACATGTCAAAATATCATGCTACTAACATGTCACCAAACACCTGATAAAGTTGGAATGGCTGTGTAATCAAACACTTCATGATTTAAAACAAAATTAAAATAAAATAACTGATGCTTAGTACTGCTAAGAGGAAGGTTAAGTGAGATCTACCTATAAGCTTGTGTGTTGCTTAATAAGAATAATAATTACAAAGCAGTTCAGAATATCTGTGTTCCTTCATGTTTCTGCTGGTAACCCTGTGCTTAAGTCAAGCAATGATTGATTTTAAGAGAATTACAGCTATTATAAACTGTAATCAGCAGAGGATGAGAATAATTATGCAGAGAAAGGGGGAAAAAGCTGAAACATGGCTGAGCAATATTCTGATTGATGGCAAAGTCATTTCCTGGCTGTTAATGACTGATTTTTCAACAGTCAGCACAAGCGCTAAATCTGTGGGGGCAAAGGGAAAGGAATGGTTGTGTTGTACAGAAAACTACTGTCCTCAGCTTACCATTTTCATTAGGAATAGAGCAGGCTTGGAAAAAGCCTGCAGACCATCGATCAGGACCATCTCTGTGTGACAGGACTGCAGCTTGGGGTGAGCATGTTTGGAAATGCTGTGAGTTGTGCTCTTGGTTTTCTCTACAAGAACGCAGTGAGCCTTCATCCCCTTCTAGGTCCTGCTTCTCCAAACCCCACCAAAACAACACAGAGAGGGCTAGTTTGGGGATGTTACCTGAACAGTGGGACATTCACACAGACTATTCGATCTGAAGAGTTTTCCTTTGATGAAATCCCAGTTGATCTATCAGTTGTATTTCGCTCTTCGGTACTCTCAGCTGAAGTGAGTACCAGCCTCTCCAGCACTAGGCAGGTCAGATGTTACCCCTCATGTCCTGTCTGCGATGCCTCCCTCCTCGATAGCTTACATCTGCTCCCCTCCTGCCCCCAGAGCTCTCTTGTTTTGCTCTCAGGAGAAAGGCATGTCCCCTCCAGGAAAGGCTAATTACCTGCCCCTGCCCCTGCCCCGTTTCCGCGTGCGTGCACATGTGCTGGCGATCTGCACGCAGCACGGTGGGGGGTGGGATGCTCAGCGAAAAAACAGTCACTCTGATCTCACACGAGCCTCTGAAGGAATGTCTGCATGTGTGTTTTCAAGTCCTAAAATAATTCTAATTTCTATTTTATGCTACATGAGGTCATGGAGTGGACAAGCCTAGAGAACAGCGGGCTTCGGTTGACAGTTGTGTACTCTCTAAACTGTGACACTTTCAAAAAAGAGGCTAATTCATCTTATCAACCACAACCATAAAATAGGGTAAGGGATGGAAATAGATTAGAACCCATAAAACTGAGGGAAGCAAGACAGCTGCCATCCAGACAGGGACAGACACTGCCCTGTGAGGTCCTGCTGACTTTGAAGAAGCCTGTGGGCTGTTCACTGCTGGCTTCATGAAGAGTGTTCTGTCATGGGAGCTCTCCCATCAGGTTTTAGCATCCAGAGAAGATCCAGAAACGTGTTTTTACAGATTCCCCCTTCTCTCTCAGTATGAAGGTGATGCAGGTCCTGGATTTTGAAAGCTGGGTGTATCCTGAAGTGTGCTGCTTGCCTGCAACAACCATTTTTATAGGCAGCTTTCCATCTGTTCATGGAATTATGCCTACATCATGCTTTGTACTTTCCAGCAGATTTTGAAGTGCCACAGAAAAAAACTTGAGTGGTGGATTTTCAATTATTTACAAAAATCCAATTTGTCCAGAGTTTTTATTCCTGGTTCTAAACTATGGAATACCAGCTTGATATGAGTGCTGTCTCACTAATTTTAGTAGGAGTTGTACCAACCAGAGAAAACAGATGAAGAATGCAGTTAGCAGCTGTATCTCCTCCCAACAGCAGGTCAAATGCATCTCAGCAGCCAAAGTACAAGAAAAGAAGGGAGATCAGCAGAATAAATGTTAGAAACATAAAACATCCGTAACTCAGACTTGATAACGTTGGGATTCTTCATCAGGGACAGTAAAACAGACAAACAAACAGAGAGGGAGAAAGAAAAACTACTTACAAGCAGCGTGACAGTGGAGTAATAAATACTTGTACTGTCACCCTTGGAGGCTCAGTGAAGAGATTGCTGCTTTCCTTTCCTGTAACTCCTCAGGCAGTACCTCTGAAATCTCTACTGTGCCACAGGACCCTACAGAGCATTTGTCCAAAGATGGGACAGAAGACCCTCTCTTTTTCTCTGAGCCAATTTACTAGCAACTTAAATCTCCCTTTAATAAACTCTTTGAAGATGCTGCAAATATTTGTATGAATGCAGTGGGTGGCAGATTTCCTTTCTTATTTTTTTTTGTTCTTTTTCATTCTTATTCTCCTTTTGGGGATGTGATCTTAGGGTAAAATACTGAGCTGTGTGTGGGTCACAGACAACTTATTGAGCCCTGTGCTTTGAATAACTCTTTTTTAGTAGGCAAGAGGAACTGTGCTGGCTAGAATTAGTGTGCAGCAGTTTGTCTCCTAGCTGTATATTGGTCCAGACATTTTCTTTCCTAGTTTGAAGTACATTTGCAGCAGAGATTTGAAGGAAATCATGCCTAACTGGAAGTGCATGGATATCCACTTGGTTTCAGTTAATATGTTTAATAATGAGGATGTGCTTAAATTTCTTGCTGAATCTGAGGAGGTATTGGGCTGAGACTGCTGTAGATTGCAATTTTCTGGCAACAGGGAAGACTAGGCAACAAGACTGCCCATATCCCATGTCATCCTTGGTGGCTACAGCATAGGATGGAGGTGAGTTCACCTTGTCCCATCAATCCACATGGCCTGGGCACAGCCATTTCCTGCTGGAATTTCCAAGTTCCACCTGTGAAATGAGTGTGCTGATGTGGTCTGTGCATCATGCACCCAGGTACCCACAGTTAGACTCAGATAACCAAAACCACTGAGATTTGCTCATGAACCTTCATGAACAGTGATGTCTGAGACATGGGCAGTCAGAGTTCAGGTGGTGCCCTGAGGATGGAGTGGGAAGAGGAATGAGGTTTCAGCAGTGTTGCACTGTTGTAAGCCCACTGCCTTTCAGGGAAGCCTTGGGACAGCTGATAGCTGCCATGGTAAATGCTGGCAGGCACTGATTTCCACCAGGTCCTCTGCTTCTTGCCTCACTCAGCAGGAGCTTTCTTAGTCATAATCCATTTCCTGGTTTTGGCCTGACTAGACATTTCCCAACTCACATCCCTTATTTCATTTCCAGAAGATGGCCAGCAAGATATTTCCTCTTTAACTCTAGCCACTTGCAGATCCCTGGATTGGCTGGTGGACTTCTTGGGGCTGAACAGATCTCACTGGATCTGGAAGCATGGATAGTTCTGTCCAGTCAGAAAGTGATACATCTACTCAGGCATCCATACAAGGGCATAAAAACTGAGGTTTAGGCCTCTCCTTCGCCCTGCTTTGAAATCAGTGGCTCACGTTGGGAAAGTTTTAGATAAGCTGTGGGTATGAAATGTTTTACAAACCAGACCCGTAAACTGGTTTGTGCCTCTGGTGGTTGCCAGCAAAGCTGCCAGGCACTGCCAGCCACCATGGAGTTCTGTAATCTGGATGCTTGCTGGCTGAAAACTGGACCAAGAGCTATGCATGAAAGATACATCTCAGTCCTGGGAAAGGGCAGCTTCGTGCTTGCACATCAAGCACAAGAGCAGCAAGCTTGCTGGGGTTTGTTTTCCTTCTCTGCTCCTTTTCAAAAGGAAATTGTGAGTCACGGTCCCAGCAATCTGCAGCATAGCAGCACGGATGGCTGGATCAACAAACAGGCCATGAGGAGCAGGGCTGGGCTGGCAGCCAAGTGCCCTTGCCTGAGCAAATGCAGCCAGCACAACTTTGTCATCCAGCCTCTCTGGGTGCCAAACACTGGGTAGATGAGGCAGCTGGGTTGCTACTTTGCAGGAAAGAAGACTCCTGCAGTAGGTGACAGGCAGAGGAGCTGTCGTGGGTAAATGTGCTGCAGCTCTGTGCAGAAGTCCATCTTGCCTGAGATTTTACTTCACCCCATGCATTCCACTACTGCTTGGATGTTTCTCCAGCTTGACCTGCTCTTTTCTTGCTCTGTGAGCAAGTTTCTTGCCAAGATTTTCTCAAGAGTGCCCTCAGACAGCAAATCAGTTTTTTCTCTTCCACAGGGTCTTTCTCACCCTTTAAAAAGCCTTTTATGTCACAAATGCAGCTTCCCACTGGCATCATGCTTCAAGAAAAGACACAGAAAAATGAAGTCAGGAGATAACACACAGTGTAGTATAACAAGGGCACCAGCATGGAGACATTTTTGCTTTTTAAAAAAAAAAGTCAAGTAGATTCTGTTCCATAAAAGTGACAAGAAGCCAATTTAAAGAGAAGGAAAGACAGTTCCAGCATGAGTCACTGCTCTATAAGTTCTGTAAACTACAGAAATGAAAAAGCTGTATCCTCTTGGCAGCACACAGCTTAGTAAGCCTACAGCACAAGCTGGGAGACAAGTTTCCCATCTTTGGTTTAAAGCAAGCACTAATGCAGCAGATGCCAACTATGGAGCCATGAATCATGAGGAATCAGTGGAATCATGAACACCCATCCCATCCCATCCCATCCCATCCCATCCCATCCCATCCCATCCCATCCCATCCCATCCCATCCCATCCCATCCCATCCCATCCCATCCCATCCCATCCCATCCCATCCCATCCCATCCCATCCCATCCCATCCCATCCCATCCCATCCCAATGTACTGAAATTTGCTGTCTCCCCTGCCATGCTGGTCTGGGTTTTAGCCTAGCTTTCTCATGATCTAGAACACCTCATGGGAGCTAGCCCATCTTTGTCTGACCACAAGAAATGTGCACAAGCCCAGCAACAATTCATGAGTCCAAAGGAATGCCCAGTGAGTGCCCTGCTCATGGAATTCCACTTCATCTTTAAGCCTTTATCCCTCAGCACTCATAGAAGGCTTTAAAAACACTATACTGAAAAGAAGTTGGATCTAATGTATTAAGGTCTCTGGTGAATTTACTTTTCCTCAGATCCTTTAGTTACAGAGAAGAAGTGCCATGTTTGCAGTTTTAATTTTGGATGGCCAAAGGCAGGATTGTTAAAAAAATATTTCTAACACATATATTTGCACAATGAAAGCATCTAATTCAGCCAAAAGAAGCAGGGAAACCACTCCTTTGTACAGATTTTTACTTTTTTCTTTTTTCGTGTTGAAGTGACAAAACACATAATAAGTTACATCTGACTTGGTGAAACTTTGCATGTACAAGAGTTGGCTGGGAAATGCACTTTATCTGAACTTTGTGGCCAATGGCCAAGCTAAATAAACCAAATTAATATTAATTTCCCTTACCCCTTCCATCCCTTCCCTGGTAAATAGAACCACCTCTGGGATTTCTAATGGTAAGTTACCCCTGCAGCATCTGGTTTAACTTGGCTACTATATTGACAAGATGTTTTTCCACTTTGAGTGTATTTTCTCTTTTTTTTTGTAAACTTATAAAACTTCAGATCCTTACTGCATCCCTGTTACTTTTCTTGTGTAAGAGCATTTTGGTCTCTTTCAGTTCATGCCTAGGCATAAAAGCAATCTAATACAGCTTGGGAGATGTGACTTAAACTGTAAATATTGTTATGTTAAGAGCCTTGGGGTGGTGTGTGACTTGAATGGATATGAAGATATTTAGCAAATATATCCATGTCCTGAAGTAGAAAGAATAATTTAGCACCCATACAACACAAAAAATTAAGCCATGCTGCAGCCACGTCTCAGCATTAGCTCTGTTACCTTCCAAGAGTGTTCTTAAGAAAGAGAATACTAACTTTAGTAGGTTTTATGAAAAGATGTTTTATAGGATAGGTGCTGTGAAGATGAGCTGAAGTTTGTATTTATTATATTCTGTGTGAAGTTTGTTACCATGATAGTTGAGCAAAAATCACAGATGTGGACTCCCAGTGCTATTCCCCTGTTTTTCTCATAGAAATCTTGCACCCTGAGACTCCAGGCTCTTTTGTCTCTGTGCACCAAGAACTGGAGCTGGCTTGCCTGGTTTGGAAAGCAGCTTGTCCATTAGCAGATGTGCTTTCAGGATGGAGTTAGCATTTTAGTAATTCTTCAGGTCTGTCTGAGATTGGGAGCCATGGAGCTTCCAGTGGCTATGGCATCCACCTCTGGGGCCACTTTGCCAAAGTTGTTCAGTCTGTTGCCACAGCTGGGCCTGGGGTACAATGTGAAAGAGAATATTGTTGATGTTAATGCAAGATGTTAATGAAACACTCTTGATGTTAATGAAAGAAAAGGAAGACGAAGGGGCAAAGCTGACGAAAGAGGAGAGAGGAGAAATTCTTCCAGAAACTTCAGAACCCTGTTGATTTGTGTGACCTGGGGAGCCAAGACATACAGACCTGCTGTGACAGGCGTGTACCAGCACAGTGATGTGCTCTGAATAAACTTGGGTCCCATGGGGACACAGGAATGGTTGCAAGGTCAAGCCAAAGTCTGCCCCATCTGGTGGTCTGCCTCTGAGCATGGCCAAGAGCACCCACAGTCTGCACAGACCACTGTCTGCAGACAGGATGAAACCTCTGTTTTTCCCTGCAGCTGCTTTTTCTAGACTGTTAGTTCGTGGAAATGGCATATACCACACTGTGCCTGATCAGAGCTCTTCTTAAGGGGAGACACTGGTGACTTTGTTTGGCCTTGCTCTAAGTGGTTGAAATAACAAACCCAGCGAAGCCACAAACCCACTTCATGTGCCAGAGCCCCTGTGGTAAAATGACTGCAGAGCTTTAAAAATGCAGCACAGAAAATGGAAAGCTTCTGCCACATACAGAGCACTCCCTAAAGCCATTGACTGCTTTGGATTGAGTTAGAGATACATTTCATGCATAAAAGGGAGAACTAGATTGCTATAGAGGATGCCTGCATTTTCCATGGAGGGAATTTATACTTTATCTAAAATCTGTGAAATGAAATCCTTTTGCAAACCACCCTGTCCAAACACTGAAGGGGCTTTTTTTTTTTTTTTTTTTTTTTTTTTTTTTTTTTGCAAAGGGACAGAGCATCTGCAGAAGCTGTCAAGAATTGATATACCTTTGCCTCAAGTCAAAGAGTAATATATTGACTCTCAATGTGATTAGGATGGACTTTTGCCCAGAACAGGAAAATTGGTTCTGAATGAAAATTGCTCTTCAGAAGTAGCTCTTTCTTAATGATGCTATTATTATTTTATTTTAATGTAATTAGGGTTATGTTCTTAGATCATAATTGTCATTGTTATACTTCCCTTAAGTCAGCATAGCATTACATTTAGTGGTCTTAGTAATGGTGCAAAAGGGTTGTGAATCTCACCTGCCATGGATAGAGCCTTCTGTTTCTACATAATTTAGTTGTGCTTGGAAGAGAAATTGTCCTTGAGGTGCCTCAGAAAAGTACTGTCTTGATCATAATAATTACCTGAGACTGAAAAACCATCTGGTTGAAATCAGGTTTCTTACATGCTTTATGTACCGTCTTTAAAACATAGTATTCCTTTACCTCCCTGAAAAATTAGAACAACTGACCTGCTTAAGCATTTTCCTAGTCATATTATTCAACAAATTGTTTTTTAATAGCTGCATTGGGCAATGAACTATTTGAGTTGAGCCTGTGGTGACCATTTTCCTGCAGCATTGGGATGTTGGATAATGAATCTCTCTGTTCCAAGGACCTTGGGAGCTGGGGAAGGGTTCACCAGACAGGCCCAGAGGGTACACTGCTAGGTGTATTTTAATGTCTTGAAGGCAAGCAGCATAGCAGGATGCTGTGGAAAAGCTGACCTTCCTGTCTTGAGAAATCAGGATGCCATAAGTGATAAAAGAAAACCCCCTCTGTGCTCCTTCTCCCTCTCTAGTAATATAGTAATGCTGCAAGAAACAGCCTAGCCTTCAATTTAATTTCAGTCACTCATGCATTTTTTACCCATGACATCACCCTGAAGTGATTAGGAAATTATATCCAGGATGTGAACTCAAGCAGAAGCTGATGGACTTTCACTGTGTCACAAGGAGCAAGAAATGAGGTGGCTCCAGCCGTTTTTCAACAGGTCTCCCAGTGGGTATTTGTGTCCCATGCTGCACTCGGGGTGATCATCTTTCAGATCAAGTGGAAAGGAGACCCCAGCCAGTGTGTGAGGGTCAGTCTGGCTGGGGAAGCAAGCACAGGGATAACATGTTTGAGTGACGAGAACAGTGAGCTGCTATAGCAACCCAGGTGAGCAAAGATCAGTGATGAGTTGACCTGCAATAAAATCAGCTTTGGTAAAACTCCACAATGACCTCTCCCTTCAAAAATATACCCAAAGTAAAAGAAAATCAAAAGCCATTTTAATTTCTCCAGAGGAAGAAGATTAGAAAAAACAGTCTGAATTCTCACACTTTTCTGCTGTGATAACATCTGTACCTCCCACAGTGTGTTTGGAGATAGTGTGACTCTGTCAGCAGAAGATGTTGCCAGCCACTTTGAGAAATGCCTGGTCAGGTTTCTATCATAACTCACTGTCTTGTAAATATGTTTAATTTCTGTTTTAGCAGAGACTGTCTTCTAGCAGAAATAGAGAGATTTGTGCATTTATCCTTCACAGAAATCATAATGCTTCTGGAGCTTACAGACAGGCATTACAAATACCTCCCTCCAAGCCTCACTCTCGGCGAAGTTCATTGTCATCTGGCAGCAGAAGACATCAATCACTACTCAGAAGCACAGGCTAATGCTTCTAAGCCAGGCAGGGCTTGTATCTGCTTCCCAAATAGCTTACCCTATCAGTTCTTTTTATTGAGATTGATTCCCCATATTTTGGTAGTTTGAGGATATAGTCCATTTATATTTATCTTGTACTGTAAAGCTAATAATCGACATTGTTACTGTAGTTATTTTATGAGCCAATTTCTTTGTACCCAAGGGTGTTTTTATTACTCCCCTTTTGGCCTTTCCTTAAGAGTACTGAAAGTATACAGTGAAGGGAGAAGAAGTGTTATACAGACTTTGTAACAAAATTCATTGGTTGATTATTAATATTTCTTTGTTTGTATCACACTCCTTCTTTCTATTTCTCTTGTTCTGCCTAGAAAATTAATTAAGGCAAGTCAGAGCTAGCTTAATTTTAATTTCACATTAAGAATAGCCAAGATGCTGTGTCCCACTGATATTTGGTGACAGGGATATTGCAAAGAGTATTATGAGGAAGCAAGGTTGACCACTGCCACTCTTATCCTGCCAAGGAAATTTCCTATGCTTCAAATATTTCCCCAAGAAAAGCTACTGCTGGTGGAGTTGAGCAAATATGGTAATGGAGAACTGGATGGGGACAGACTAGAAGATACTCTATTTCTTGCTCACTGCATTCAATTTGGCATCACTTTATGCCTGCAAAGCATGATATCTGAAATTTCAGGTTAATAATAAGCTATATCAGAGAACTTAATGACTTTTCTGTCAGGCTGAATCTTGCATAGACACATAAGAGCATTTGTACCTTCAACTTGTTATGGAAGATGACATATTTACAGAAGGAAATTTTCATCCAGAAAATTAGGGATGGAACATGAGGCAAAATGGCATAAAGCTGGTGTCTCATTTCATTTTTGACAGTGAGTCTGTAGGCTGATGACATCCGTACTGCTAGGATTACTCTGAAGTTGTCTTAAAACACACAGTTCTGTGGAGACTGACAAATACCTTCATTATTGCCAATTAGTGCAGAATAGTATGAAGGATGAGCCAATTGCCTGGGCCTGGAGGCTCCTCCAGCGAGTGAATTGATGGTGTCAGCCAGAAGAAACTCCAGATTTCAGAGCCAGGAGGGGCCACTAGATCACTGAGTCTGACTTCTTGAATAACACAGCCATCACTTTTACTCTGTTACTTATATCTTCATAATATCTGCCTTCTCACAGATGGATGATTAGGCAAGATAATGGGAAAACAAAGGGAAGCAGATCTGACTTCAAAGACACAAACCAGGCTTGGTTCCCTGACACAGGAGCACAGCTGACACCCTCCTATCAGCCTCAGCCTGCTGGAGCAGCCCTGTGGGCAAGTCTGCCTAGCTCTCTGTAGCTCACAACAGACACTGTCAGTCTGGGGTGAAAATACCCCACCTGAAGAGTATTGAAACCCTGTCAGTGCTGAAGTGTTGATATCTCTGTCAGTGTTGGCATTTTGGAGGCAGCATCCCCTGGGTGGAAAATTGCTCCTAGCCTGGGAACAGGACCTCAGAGAAAATTCTCTCTCCAGCCTGTGATAACTTAGCAGACTTGTACACATACTATGAAGAGATTCTTACTGCTATTTATATAAGAAAATATCATTTCCTGAGAATAATATTTTTATACATTCTTATGTTCTGTAGTATTTAAGACAAACAGTAATTGCCACAGATGGTTTTCACAGAAATTGTCCTGGTCTCGAATCCACTGTGGGTATCTGAGGGGTAGGTAAAGCAATGTCCCAAGAATGGATCTGGGAAACCAACCCTCAGCTACATGTTGGGTTGTTAGTGGCTAATCCAAAGCCTTCTGCTATCCAGCCAAAATATGAGATAGACAAGGAGGGAGCCTCACAGCTTTCTAGGCACATTCTGAGTCTACACAGATCAAAGAGGAACTGCAGGACTTTTGGATCCAACCTTATGTCCAGTAGATGAGCTTGATGAGATTGGACATTTTCTTTTTCATCTCATGATGATTTATTCTGGGAAATTTCGAGTCTCTTTCCAGTAAATTATTGTCTTTGATGAGATTTCATCTGCAGTCACTCACCCCTTAGATAAAGCTATAAAATCCAACTAAATTAAATTTTTAACATGACCATTTCTTTCCTTAACACATTTGTATTTATCAGTTTATATATTTTCTCAACTAATATTTCCTAGATAAAAAACCTAAAAATAGCTTTAATGAGAGCTACAGGGCACTTCTTAAAGTGCCAGAAATAAGTATTTTCCTTCCTTCTGGAAAAAATATTTTTTTCCTAATGTGATTTTAAATTACTGAATTTCTTTAGTGGCTTAAATTACACTGCAATAAACAGCACATAATCTATATTCTAACCTAAAAGGGAGGCTTTCTATTCTCATTCTCATAATCTGAGTTATCTTTTTTTTCTTTTTCCAAAGATATCAGTAAGAAGGAAGAAATGTCTTAAAGTGTCTGAGCCAGACTATCCTGATGGGAGATCCCCATCTTTCAGTGGCTTTATAAAAAACATTTCTCACCTGTAATTCAGGCACAGGCTATAAATCCAAGGTGGTGGAATTACATATTTTCCAGGGGAATTACACTCTTTTCATTAGTATTCTGCCATAAAATCAGTAAGTTTTTCCCTGTGAGTGAGTTTTGTTGTGCCTAGGCAACCACAGGACCAGCGTGTGACAGAACCACTGACAGGGGACACTGTGAGCTCGGCTGATTTGAAATGCCCTGGGCCAAGTGGGATGTGCACACTGAGCTAGAGATACAGCACAGGACCTGAGGGAGAGCTGTCACCTTCTTGAGGATAGGTTGGACACCCCAGAGTGTCTTACACGAAAAAAGTTTCCTGCATTGATGCAATGTACTGCAGTTTGCATAAAACCTAAAACCATCCCTGTCCCCTCTCTAAACGCTTGGCCATGGTCCCACCAGGCTGCAGAACGCCTGGAAAATGAAGACCATAAGAGCAGAGTCCATCAGCTCCAGCTCATGATGGCATTTCTAACATCTGGAGCAATAACTGCAAGTGACTAGTGACAAGGAGACAACGGCTAAGCATAATATCAACATTTTGTTAACCGTGTTTGCAAAATCAGCCAGCCCCCTTCACCCCTGGCCCTCGCTGCTGGAGCAGGAACTCCCTGGCGGAGGCAGCAGCCTGCCTGGAGCGGGGAAATGGCCTCACCACGGGGGGACCAGGGCTCAGAGGGGCCCTCCCCAGCCCCCCGAGGGCAGCCCGGGGTCAGGCACGGCCCCCCAGGCTCCCACTGCCCGTGCGGTTCTGCACTGGGGGCTGCAAGCTCCCCCTTCCTGCCCGACACTCCCTGCTGGCGTGTTCACCCACCAGCCTGGCTGTCAGCAGCTATCCCTGCTATTCTGAGCTGGGATTTTCTGCTGCAGGCGGAAAATGTGGTGCTTGGATAGAGCTATCCATGCTATGCTCACCCAAAACACCAAGCCATTCTGATTAGGGGTTGCCCCACCATCATGTTGTTCCGGCAGGAACTATTTTTATTTTTTTTTTTAATGTCTTCCCAAAAGAAATTTAGTGTCCTCTCACTTGTCCTATGCAGGGGAATTCCACAAAATTTCATTCTAGCCTATCCATGGCCATGGCAAGAACAGCCATCTCAAAAGATAGTGATGCAGGATAGTGTTGATTTCTTGATCTGCTGGAGGCCGAACATTGAAAATCCAGTGCCAGAAGAGACATCCTTCCCTTGGCATCAACTGATCAGGCAGGAGAGGATACAGCCACTACAGGGGGGATGCTGTGCAGCTCATTAAATGCTACACATGGTGATGGAGCATGCTGGTCATGCTCTTTATCCTGCCTTTCTCTTGGATACACCACATTCAAGTGTGTGTGTACAGGTGCACGTTTGCTGGGTACATTAGGGAATATGAAAGTGAACTAGTGTATAGTAGGAATAACAGGAAAGTATTAAAACTTGCTAATATTGTGGTACAGCTACTTAACTTTCTTCAGTTACAGTTTACACTTTCACTTTTCCTAGTCAGCCAAATTTCTGTGGTAATTAATGTACTGAAAAAACATTTGGGTTTGATGTAGTGCTGTGATTTTAGCCTTAATGCATAGTCTTGGCTTATCTAACTATTTGTCTGGGGTCTTGTGAATCTCTGTAGCAGATTGATGCCTCTTCAAAGCCATCTGGAAGAAGATCTACCCACTCTTTTTTCCCCCCTGCTCTTTTAATTGGGACTGCTGGCTGGCCCTGTGTATCAGAGCAGTACAAAGGCTGAGAAAACAGAGAGGTCTTACACTAAGCCATTGGAAAGGGCAGCAGGAGACGTCATCCATTTTGTGTATAGATATGTTTAGATAGATGTGGTAAGCCATGAGAAGTGGGTGCCTTGACAGGTTACTTTTCAAAGACTGCTGATTTGCAATGACCTCTGACTGCTCTGAAAACAGCTGAATTCTGCAGACTCTGGTAATCTGAGACAGAAACTGTTTTGAAGTCGGCTGGGTGTAAAGAGTCTATTGCTGCCCTGGGTCTCTCAATACCACAAGGAAAAGTAGAGCAGGGTAAAAAAAGATGCTATATCTGGAAATTCCCTTGTCTGAATTTGTATGGGACAGCTAGCTCTGTTTGTAGGACAGCACCTGGATGAAAATCGTGCACTTTTGTGCTCAGAAGTTGTCAGTCCATCCAAAGCCAGCCATTGACTCTGGAATGTGTGTAAAAATACCTCGTTCCTCACTACATGATTCTTCCCTGTTCTGTGGGAGCCTCATATAAATGTATTTCAAATGCACAGCATGTTATATACCATGCTGCAGTCTCAGAAAAAATACAGACTGTATAGGGAGAGGTAGGAATGCCACTCTTTTCTCTCATACTCTGTTATGGATTAAAATTATCATGTCAGCATAATTCTTCCCAGCCTCTACTGGGGGTCTGTTACCTTTTTATCAGACACATAAAAGTTTGAAGTTCCATGTTTTAGGAAGTTAAAGTAGCCAAGTATCTATGCTAATTTTCTTATCTGTAACCCATCTGATTTAATAAAAGCCTCACATGCATTTTTAAGATGGAAGAATATTATTCCTAGAGCTGCTACAGTATTTTTTGATGCTGAATCCTTAACGACAGGAGACATCACTGTGATTTTAAAGGAGTGAGCTTTACTTAGCACTTACAATGCCTTTTGTGAGGGTGGCTGATTTCCTTCTCCATTTCTAAACCATACTTCAAAAAAAAAAACCAAACCAAAACAAAACAAAAAAGAGAAAAAAACAAAACAAAAAACCCACAATCGAACAAAAACCCCCAAAAAACCAGAAAAGTCAAATGTCCTTATAAGCTCCAGAAATCAGAAGGCAAATGAAAGAAATGGATAATTATTTGTGGGGCAGTTTTATGTTTTTTTCAAGCCATCTCATAGGTTTGATTTTCATAATGGTATGTTCTGCTTGATTTGGATTGGCAATCCCTCTTTATATTAATTTCATATGTTAATAGTTTTACAGAAATATGCTAAGTGCCTAAAATCACCAGAGAAGATTGCTAACAAAACACCATAAATGTGTCTGAGATGATTAAAGCCCCTCTTTGCAAGCAGGAAAATTTCACTTCTGCAATTGTCTCTGGTGTAAAAGATCTCCCTCCGGCCCCAACACTTTCTGTTCATATGCAGATCCCAAACTGGAGTAAGTCAGTACAATCCCATTCACTTTTTCAGCTATTCTGAGCTTTGATTCTGGTGTATATAATCCACAGTTTAAAATACAGATATGTATTTTCTTCTGCCATAAGAGCAATTCTTAGCCATGTTTCCACCATACTTTGATCTTATCTAAGAAAACGGAATTGAATCTAAAATTCTGTTAACCATATTGTTGATATTTTTCTCCCTTGTTAATATAGAAATTACACCACTATTAGATTTTAAACTTAACGGAAAGCTATGCTTAGAAAAAATAAATTTTGTTTGGTTTATATATGTTCACAGTTAATCATTTAGAGTGAAATACTTTTTCAATGCTGTTTTTAAACACCTTAAATACAGATCCAATTTTAGCATTCTGTAAATTTGTTGAGAATTTAGTTCAAAGGTCTGAGTGGATTTACAGTTGAACTGCCAAAGTCCTTTATATAAAATATGTACATAAATACGCATGCTGTATCCCAGAAAAAAAAAAAAAAAGAAAAAAGCTTTATTCAGGATAAAGATCACTTTCATTTTGTTTTTTTACACTAAAATTTAATTTTATAATTGTTAAAAACCAAAATAAATTCATTACTGACCTTTTAAGGGTGATTTCTAAGCATATGGGGATCATCTACATTTTGAAAGCAGTTGTTTTTATGACCTGAAGAGCATACATGAAACACAGGGATTTGAGCTGCTTTCTGTAGAAACTAAAAAAAAAGAAAGAAAAAAGGAAGAAGAAAAAAAAAAAAGACCTGCTCCTTCTGGCTTATAAAATATTTCTTTTTTCTTTCAGTGATTTATCATATTATAAAAGTATCATCAACATATAATGGTCACATTCTCCACTTCATAACAAACATATATGCTTGTTACTGCTGAATGAATGAACGTGTACCTCCAGAACCATGATGTTCCACAGAAAGAAACATATGGAGATAGGCAGGACTTGTTAATTTGTTCTCAAAAGGATACAGATAAAAGCAGATGCTAAGGGGCAATAAATTACACTTTTTTTTTTTTGGTACATTTTCTTCTGTAGTTTTTTTTTTCGTTTTTTTTTTTTTTTTTGACCCTCCTAGTTGACACAGAATTTCCTTTGCAGCATTATTTATTGCCAGCCATGTTGCTAGGCTGCCTGGGAGGGCAAAATGGAAAACTTTGTGAAGTGTACTTGGAGAGTGCTCTTTTAAAGCAGATGATTTGTGAATAAGTCTTGGAGAGCTGGGAGTGTATTTTAGATATGTTAGCTGTCTTGTAGTGGGCTTTTGCACAGTGAATGAAAGACTCTGGAAAATGTTGCTTATATAGGGAATGTTTACCAAGATGAATTTGAGTTTCTCATCAGTATATAGGCTATACTCTTCTCAGCATAAAGTTAGACCTTCTGTTTCTCCACTTGAAGGCTGTATAAATGTTTTTTGAGAGTTATATTTTGGAAAATGAATGTTCATTTTGGGCTTCCCTCCTCTAGGATTTTAATTATTAGAGAGCAACGACACCACTCTTCAGAAAAGTAGATTTTTGTGAAGTGTCTCAAGACACACACCAAAATGTTGAGGGCATCAGAAACCATTCTGAAAATTTTAGGGCTTGAATGAGTGGCCTGGCATGTCCTTTGCCTTTTCAGAAAGGTTTTAACAGGAAATTTGCTTAATCAGGATCTTGTATAAAAAACCAGGCACCAAAGGTGCTTGAAGCTCCTAAAATATGTTCAGAACTCCCAGGTCATGAGCACAGCTATGTTGAGTGTGTCCATGTATGAAATATATTTCTGTATGGACTTGTTTGCAAATTATATTTTCCATTTGTCTTGAAGAGGTGTAATAAATACTGCAGTGGTAGTGAGTGCCTGGGTTTTAGTCTTAGGGTTTTTTAGCTTCACAAGCATTTTTCTTTCCTAAAAAAAAGGTCACTTTTAAATACATCATTAAGCATCCTTCCACACACGTGTCCACATGTGCTCCTGCACACACTATAACAAATAATTCCCCAGAGGGTAGCCCACACCAGGTTGGTACTAGTTTTGCTACTGTCCTCAGTATCAGATGTTTTAGCTGTCAGGGCAGTGCCCCAGTTTTGTCAGCAGCCAGGACACAGATTGAACATGTTCTCAAAATACAGTCAGTGCAGTCCAACCCAACATGTCCATGATATTTGTACAGGTGAGAAAGCAGTGGGGAGGCTTTACACATGACTAGGGAGGGAGAATGTTTTTATCTATTTGAGCTCTGTTTTCAAAGTTGGACATGAAAAAAGCACATGCAATGAAATATAGAAAATCCAATAGAACATCCGACTGGGCATTCAGATGAATTGTGTTGAATGGCTGATGGGTACTTAATATGTTACAATATCATTTGATTATCTGAAGATTTTATGGACTTCCAAAGGTAATCTAGTCCAAGTTCCTGCTCAAAACAGCCAAATTAACTGAATGTCAGTAGTAACCTGAAATGTCAACCAGACATACCAATGTTTTGAAAAAATTGTGAGTCCATACTAACTGCAGACTTGTATATTTGGCCCAAGGATAGTCTTAACTAGCGTTCAGAAATTACTCTTTGAAGGAAATACATCCAACTTTTTTTATTAACTAAATGTGGATTACACGAGTCAGTGTTGGAGCCATCTGCTCTTGTGGGAGATGGTGACATCAGAGGCTGTCTTACCCTCTTGATTTGCCAGGGAAAAGCCAGAACAGGACAGGGATGGCTCAGTCTGAGTTGCTTTGACTGGCTTTATTTCCAATGGGGAAAGAGAGGCACTTCCAAAGTGCAAATATGTCAAAAATGGGCATCTGTGAGAGATGAGTTGTTTCTCTGCCCCTCTGGTGGCTGTAGAAGCCATTTAAGTAACAAATTCAGAGGTGACACTATCCTTCACATGGCTAAAGTTCAGGCTTTGAATCGTGCCCTACTGTGTTCAAACAAATGCTGAAGAAATGTGTGCCTTTCTCAGGGCTGCTGGATGGAGAATTAGATAGTAGACTTTTGAGCAATTCCCCCAGAAATGTGCAAAGCTGCAAAAATTCAGAACCTATTTGGGAATCCTCAGCCATCAATAACACAGGCAATAGTGAAATAACAGCAGGACGTTTTACTTTTAAATGCTTCTCATAAAAATGAGGGGAGCAGATTGTTTATATTAACCTTTCTGGGAAATGCAATCAAATTGTCCTTGAAAAATGTTAAAGAAGAAAAACATAAGCGTGACTTTCAATAGCCCTTAACAATCTGTGAACCGGCCCATTGCTAACTGTCACACACAATGTACATTTTGTTTAGTGATTTCTGTTACACTGCCACTCTCTATGAAAATGTTTAAAAGAATAATTCAAGCTGCATGATCCCAGGTGCATAAACATGTGCTCCTCAAGCCAGCAGAGAAACTGCCGAGCCTAGCAGGATCGTCAGACCCACGGGTCAATTCAGGGACTAAAAAAATCATTTCCTATTTTCCTTTATGGATTTGGAGCATGCTGGGATCAGCCAGTCTTGAAAAATAGAAAGAAGCTGTGTCTTCTACAGCAAAAACAGAACTGGGAAATGAAAGATGCCTCCAAGGCTGGCCAATTCTGTCAAAGCAGGATGGGGAAATGTGTGGTTCCTGCTGTCTGAGGCTCCCAGTGGCTGTTCCTACTGCACTGCCAGCTCTGCAGAGCCGTGCCCTGCCTTGCTGAGAGTGGCTGGAGGGGAAGCCTGGCCCTGCTCCAGCTGAGGTGGTTAATACCTCACACCAAGCTTCCTCAGCTGAGGTCCCCGTGCCCTTGGCTCCCTGCTCAGCATATTTTTCAGGCACTTGAATTGCTCTTCAGAGGCCTTCAGAGGTGCCTACCTTTCCACTGACTAAGCAAATAGGCTTAAGTGGGATTTCAAGCCTTAAAGTACGGCTCTGTGCCTCCATGGGAACATGTGGTTTTCCACGGACTGAAGCCCTTTGCTGTGTGCTCTCTTCTCTGGTGGAACGAGTTAGTGACTAAACAGGTCCTATTTCACCATTCACGTGAAGTCACAGACCAGTTTGTGGCACCCAAAATAGCTTAAATGCAACTGATAGTATTTGCCATGCTGTGAGATGTACAATCCCTAAAATTCCCCATATTTTTCTCTTTTTTCCTCTTTTTCATATGGCTAAACTTCTTGCTCCCACTCTGCCTGGCTGAAGCATGGCAGGCACTTGGAGTGGTCCCCTGGTGTGGAGTGGAAGTGGATCAGTTGTTGTGCTATGACTTCAGCAAGCTTGCGAAGTCTTCAGGGTGGCAACCCCTTGGCCAGCCTGTGAGGGAGGTGGGATCATCCAATTAACCTTTTTCCTGAATGAAGAAGCTCAAGCAACCCTATGGGATAATGCTACCTACATTTTTACTCAAATAGAAGCACAAGGGTCCCAGTTTGTCTCCTCTTGTCCCCTGGGTTGTGAAAGGTGAGTAGAGAGAGACCATGAGGAAAGACACATGGTGTCACTGGTCTGCTGTACAGCAAGGAAATGGAACAACTCTAAGTGCATATAGTTTCAAATATGTTTATACCACTCAGCTGCTTCCTTGACTTGCCCAACAATGGGTTATCTCCAAGTTTTCAGGATCTATAATCCTTTAGATGAGGTTCAGCTTGTTAAAACACTCTCTGCAAAAGGATTTCTGGAAAGTGGGAAGATTTCTGAGGAGGTCTTTGGTAATTATTCTCTGTTACTCAGAGGTTGTGATCATCATCAAGGACACAAATGGATGACATGGATGTCCTGAAGAAGTGCTGCCTCAGCATCAAGGACCTCGCAAATCCTAGTGTTTCTCCTCTGAATCTCCTAATCTTCTGTTCTGTTTCAAGCTAGTTTCCTGTTACACTTTCTTTCCTGATATCAACCTTTCTTTTTTGTTTGTTTTTGTTTGCTTGGTTTTGTTTGGTCGTTTTTGTTTGCTTGTAAAGCAGTTGTTTGCTCCCTGCTGGAGATAATGAAATCACTTCTCAGTCTTGTTTTGGAGAGATACCACAGGCTGAGCTATACAAGCCTTTCACTGAAGTATTGGTCTTCATAATTTGCATTAGATCTTTTAGGCTATTTCTCATTAATATTCCAGTATGCCAACATCCTTTGCCTAAATCCAGTTCTCAAGCAATATTCCAATAACAGCAAGTTAAGGTAAAGACAAGCACTTTTTATTTTGTTTAAGGACTGAACATTTAAGTTCAGCACCTACCTCTTCTTTCTGGTTTAAATCTTGCTGCTGTCTGCAACAGCATAACTGGAAGAGCAAACACTGCTTTGTGAACGACAATCCTCTTTTCTTTTGCTGCTTGTCCTTTTTTCTTTCCCTGTCAATCTCCAGCATTTCCCTTTCTGCTCTTCGTGCAAAAGTAGTTACATTGGAAGTGCTGGTGGGCTTGTTCAAGAATTCTTAATTCAATATTTTGCAGAGGTATTAGTTAATTTTTTATGGTGTTAGGCATTTTCAAAAGTTAATAGTATCTGAAGAGCCTTCTCTGTACCAATGGCAGATTGCAATTTTATTTTTCTTCTCAATACTCTGCAAAATGTGTTTCAAAAGGTAGAGAAAAAGAGGAAAAAAATCAGCAAAATACATATGTTAATTATTATTGAATGCAATAGCAAAGATGGTTTAAGAGAAGAGAAAATAAAGTGCAAAAAAATCTTATGAAATGTTTTACTTTCATAAATTGCACAATGGAAAGGTCTTCAGTGCTCCTTTGATCCTAATAGTTGTTTTCCTATCTCCTTGCAGTTCAGCACCTAACTCTGATTCAAATAGCACATAATCTCTTTGGAAGCCAGGCACCCTCTCAGAAGAAGGAAAGAAATGGAGAGGTCTTTTATGAAAGCTTGCAATGCCGAGAAGGTCACGGTACCAAAGGATTTCCTGTGTGTCGTACACAATCCTTTCCAAGTCAGACAAAATAGTCACTGTCAAAATATTAACAGCATGGCTTTGGTTTCCATAGTATCCATGTTTTTATGGTGGAATCAAACACTTCTTTAGTAGACTTATGTACTGAAGCATACTAGCAGGGGTGAAATGAAGCAAGTTTGAAAAACTCGACCTAATAGAAAGCAGAAGAAGGAAGGTTTATCTGTTGTTCCTATTGTCCTCATCTGCTTTACACTGGCAAAGCATTAACATTGAAAAAGCTGCTTGGAAAAGATTAAACATTTCCCTGTGGAAATATCTGACTGTTAAGGGAAACATCCAAACCTGGAAATTTATGGCTTGAATTCTCCTGTCTGGAAACACTCAGGGCTTGATAGGTGAAGTGCAGGGTGGCTACAGCTGTACTGTTCTTTAGGAATATGGTTCCCTGCTAGGCTGCATCTTCTATGGTGCAATGGGGAGGTTGAGGCAGATCATGGGATAGAAGATAGATAGATGATAGATAGATAGATAGATAGATAGATAGATAGATAGATAGATAGATAGATAGATAGATAGATAGATAGATAGACACAGACAACATACAATGAGCTCACCAAATTACAAATGTTATGACACTTAGAGAGGCACTTAATGACAGAAACAATTATTTGTTTGCCTGTTGACCAACATCTGTTTTTTTTAGTTTTAGTTAATTAACTGGAAAAATCCAAAGAGAGTAAATCACTTCTGCAAAATATTTTTTTTTTACTTGTACGCCACATATTCCTTTGCAAAGCTTCCAGAAATGTCTTTTCTCAAGCATTTATTTTCTTTGTATTCATGCATTTTTCTCCCTTCAGTAAAACAATATTGCTGATGATCTGACTGGTTCACGTCGTGACAAAAACTGATAGGACCAATAAATGTGATCCTCTTTCATTGTTTTGTTTTGTTCTTTGTGGTTTTTTGGGTTTTTTTCCCCCAAAACCTAGTTTGTTCAAAGTTTCCAAAGAACAGGGATGGTTTGGATCTGGGTTCTGTTTGCATCAAAGTAGAAGCTTTGGATTTTGATCCCCATCTTTAATAAGAAAAGGATGAAAGGAGGAGAAGTCATTTTTGCAAATTAATACCTTCCTGACTGACATGAATTCAGTTCAGCATTCACAGTCTCCTTTCAGCTCTGGGGTGGACAACAAATGCCCAAATAGCCAAAGAATCAGCAAAATGTTTTCTTAAAAGCAAAGAAAACACAGATGCTTGAGCACGAAGAAAACCATTCAATTTATCTTAGAAATAAAGAACTTTGTGACCCTGAAGGATATTTGAGGATTTGTTTTAAATCCTTAACAACTTGTTCTGCATGATTTAACAGCAATGGAAGCTCTATTTAGTGCACACCCTATTACAGCTATGCAAAGTGTCCCTAACACTGTTAATATACTTCAGCAATCATATTTTTCACAGAGTTTTACCACTGTTGACTACCTGTGAATTGAAGACTGTTGCCCTGACCCCTGGCAGCCCTCATACAGATGTCATATATAACAGTCACCTGCCCTGAGATGCTTTTTGTGTGTGTCATTGAAACAAATGAGTGGCAGGAGGTGCATTAGAGTAATATGAACTCCACCTCCAAAGGATTAGCAACAATATTCCTGACTTCCACTGTCAGTCCTTTATGATTTACAACAATTTGGATTTATCTCCTACCAGTATGCTCACTTTGGGGTTTCTGGCTGTGTTTTCAGGGGAAAAAAATCAGCAGAAAGGAAGCATTAAGTTTTTCTCTCACTCATTTAGGTCACAAAATGGAGCTTAGAGAGAAAAATCAGTAGCTTTCAAATGCTATTACCTTGCTAATGATAGCTCTCATCGCATGACAGTTCTCAAACTGATAAGACATTCCAAACATCCACAGAAAAGTCAAAGAGGTTTTTTCAGTGCCCCAGCTCTGTTTCTGCAGCTTGCACATGTTTTCAAATGTAATTTCATGCCTGCTTTCTGACAGCTCATTAAACAAAGGCCTCTTGGTACATACAGTGCCCATCTTCCTGCTGAGATCGTAACATATTTATGGTGTTTGCAGATTGCTGGCTGTTTGCTCTTCTACTTCACAGTGTCCTGCCTGCCAAATGCTTATCAGTGCAGGGAAGGTGACAGTTTTCCCCATTTGTGTAGGTAGCAATGGTCTCGTGTTTGACCCTCAGAGGCAAGAAGCAATATGATTAGAAGAAGCTCCTGCAAGCAATAGATAAAAGCAATCACACAGGGAGAGAGACAGTGAGGAAGAGCTCAGGGGAGGAGGCTGATGTTGTGGAAGCTGATAGCTTGTATTCAGGGAAAGTGCTGGCAGTTAGTTAGCTAGACAGCTGGTAACATCCAGACCTTGTGGGATTTCAGCTTCAGACAAAGCAAACAAGGATTCAGGAGTGTTGAGAAGCTATCTGGAGCGGTGTACAAGGGCAATCAGTGCTTCTCACTTCTAATTATCTGCCTCTTTCCTGCCATTAAACTATCATTATTATACATTCGAACCAATAAAGTTTAGTGAATTTTTCATCTTCTATTTTCTTTAAAAGCTGGTGCCAAATCCCTGCTTTCCTTGTGAACAGAACAGATGAAGACATCTTTAAGCCAGCCGTTACCATTCATCCATCTGTCCTTGGAGCGTGGCAGGGGACTGGGAGCAGCTTTCTGCTTGTACCACCACCAGCAGCTGAAGTATCTGTTCCACTTCACCAGAGTAACAAAAGGGCTAATTGGGTTTTGGTTTTGAAAGAATTTTATTTTATTTTATTTTTTTACTTCTTGTCAAGCCCATCGCTTAGTCAGTATTAAAAGAAAATGCAGTAACAGCTCTGTTCAGCTGCCAAAACCTAATCAACACAAAGAAGTTTTCGAGTAGCTGTCAGATAGGATTATGATATTGATCCTAACTATGTGCATGTTCCAGGAAAAGGAGCATCTCTTTTGCTAAAAGTCAGAGGGTGACAGGTAATGAAAGAAAAATATTTTACAGCTCGAAGGATGATTCTGTCCTCACATTAGGAGATCAGCCTAATTACAGCTGAGAGAAAAAGCAGCACCTGTGCATGTTTGCTGCTGTCTCACCTTGTACTCTGAGCCCCTGTTCTCTTACAAATAAAAGGTAATGAGAGAGTCCCAGCATGAACATAAGGGTTTGAGAAACATCCATGCCATGAGGGAGTAATACCTGTGATTTAATGGGTAGCTCTCCCTGCTTGAGACAGAAGTGAATCAAAAATGTTAGGACTTTGTCATGAAGAGTGACTTTGGGATCAGAGGTAAACTCAAGGCTCTCTGAATTTCTGGTCATTAGTGATGATATGGCATTATTTATGACACCAGTGAAATTGAATTCTGGGTCTTACCCCCACGTGGTGAGACAGGTAAGAGTTTGAGTAGGTTTGAGTACAGATGAAATGAGTTGGGCTTGGATTCATTAGGGTGAATGCAATCTACAGCAGACATTTGAAGTAAGACAGGAGAATTATAGACTAAAGGTCTAAATGTTGTCCCAGTTCTTCCCAAGTCTGAAGGTGGATAAGTCTCATCTGCAAGGACTCCCAAGTTCTATATTCCAACTCAGGAAAGAAAGGAAGAGCCCTTACTTCTGAGGCAATACAGGCCAAAGATGGGCCCACAGATATACTGGGAAACTCCCAGAGAATCAAATTCCATGTTTGCTTATTTCTCTGTCACCCATCGTAGTTGAAAAAGAGTAATACCAGTTGTCCAACAAGAGGTGGATTTGAGGGATACAACATGGGTTTTGAGGGATAAATCCAAATTGAGCTGATATAGATTTAGCTTTAGTTGTTTTCAACTTTAGTTTTAATTTCTTGGGGCCTTTTTTAATGCAATATAATTACCATTTTGCATATAGTGCAAAGAGCCCAAGAGGGGAGCTATGTGCAGGACTGCCATAGGCACTGTGAGTAACTGCAGTCCTCTGAACACCCTCCAAACACCCCACCAGTCTTGCCTCCCTACCCACCTGCATATCCCTGTCTGCTTGGGCTCCAACTCCTGTCACACACTGGTAGCCTTTTTTTGCCTAGCAACCACCATGTGAGTGATAACACATACTAATAACAAGTAAATTATGCCTTAAATTACAACCCCCCTCAAGCCAGAGTGTAAGTCAGGTCAGAATCTGCATTCAATCTTTTAGTCCTGGGTTTTCCAGATACAGCTTTTGGTCTCATGGGTCCCCAGGAAAGTCAGTTAGCCTCTCAGTGACTCATGTTCCCCATCTCTGGTGAAGCAATTATGGTTTCCACCTACTGTGCAAGAGATGGGAAGGATTTGTTTCTCAAGTATCACAGAGAGCCAGAAAGAATGTCCTGGAGAAGTGCTGTGATAGCAGTACTGCACAAGGCTGTGTAAAAATCACTGAAATGCTTTGGCTTGCAAGGAGTGTCAAAATTATATACTTGTTATTTAAGACATACTATCTTACAGAATTTTCTGCACCTAAAGTCTAGGGCACATCACAACCCCACTTTTTTTTTTTTTTTTTTTTTTGTCTTGCAGGAACAAGATGTATTTTAAATAACTGTCCCTGGATCCTTTGTAGGCACTGTTTGTTGTCACAGAACTGTGGCAAAGAAAATATGTTATTTTAGTGTGTGTTTTTCCCTGTGTAATGAGCTACCACATCGGTCAATTTTGTTCTCTGTAATACATCAAAGCAATGGGAGTGCATTAAGAACCAAATGAGGGTCTTGGCCTCTCATCTTAGTTTTATCTCCCCCAATAATAATGAAGCTGGGTAACTTCCTAGAAAATAACAAATTGATATAAACAGCACTGGTTTGCCAGCTACTGTCACTGCTGATGGATAATCCTACAGCCTGAATGGGTTGTCCACATAGCTATTTGTCAGCACTGTCTGTGAGGAGCTCTGTGATAACACACTGTGCTAAATTCACTCTTGTGTCTACAAAGGAATAAAAAATGGCTCATTTGAGTCAATAGATGTCACACAGAGTAAACAACAACAAAACCAGAATGTGGTTATATTGCAACCTTGCCAAAAAGATACCCCTGATGCTGAATGGGTTGCTGCAGATTTAGGCACCTGGAATCTGGGTATAAACTAGTAAGTTTAGTTCACTGTTGGTTTGTTGTCTTTCTCTCATAAGAGTTAAATATGTTTAGTGCTTGCATTACATGCCTACATTTCTATTATTGCTGGCAAAACTGACAATGAGCATTCATCTAATCTCATTTATATCAAAAGGTAGATTTGCCGAGGCGCACCCTTCGTTTAAAAAATAAAGAGGTGTTGAAGTGTGCTTAATGTCTGTGCTTCTGAGCTGATAACTGGGGCCTGTCTGGTGCATGACTGATGAAAATGGACCAGCTGCAACACTGGAGCAGGGCAAAAAATCCAGAGAGCTCTGCTTGCACGTAGCTGGGCACTCCTGATGCCACATCTCTTGGTATACATTGTGGGTTATTTAAAAAAAAATCCCTTTATGCTATAAAATATGTGCATTGAAACACGGAATTGTACAGTATTGGGTGGAGGACAGTAGTGACCATGATGCACTGTTGGTACTGTGGTCAGTTATAAACCTCTTGAAGCACAGGGACATGTGCTTCATTTCTCATTTCTAATGAGAAACAGACAACCCCAGCAGCCACAGGGGAGGACACCCATTCCCTCTTCACATCACTCTTTCCTCCCAGTCAGCTGGTGAGTTTCTCTTCAGAAAAACAAGGAGTGGTTGTTTCAGCTGATGATGAAACATCTGGAAGGCTCACTTTGAAATATTTGCAGGATGAACCTCTCTCATGTTTTCACCAACACGCTGGCATTGCAGAAACCTCATTGTGGAGAAAAAAGTCAAACAGAATGCTTTGTGCATATCCAGAAAGGAATGAAGAGCTCTCCTCCAACAGCCTAGTTATGGCATAATGCTGCCAAAGTCCTTCAGTTTGCTCACCTCCAGTGCCCAGTTTTTAGTGCTAATATCCTAATCTCTTTTTCCCTGGGCATTTAGGATAGGTTGCCTTCTGAAGATGATAAAAGGAAAAAGTTTTTTTTAGGAGATCCTCAATGTATGTTTAGTGGCCAAAGACTGATACTTTTCACCCAGGCTATGAGAATGAGCACACACACACAAAACTCTCAAACTTACTGACCCCACTGATTGTCTCAGCTGCTCAGAAAAACAAGCGACCCAGGACCAAGAATAGAGAAGTGGATGATCAAGCCAGGACCAAGATAGCATCTACATCTCTCCCCCTAACTATTTCTACTTAGAAGTTCAAGTGCCACTGACACTATGTTCTGAAGCAGTTGTCATGTTGATTTTAATGCAGAATAAATGACCCAGACTTTTAGGGTTTTTTTTAATGGAGGCTGGAATGACAGTAAATTGCTGCTTTAATAGCAAATTGCTCAGCATTGCCTGAATAGTGCATTTGCTCCCAGAATTAGTCTGATTCAGTTGTCGAGTGTAAGGCACACCACACATGGATCATAGAGCCCAAAAAGGCTGTCACACTGTGTATCATGCTATCTTAATTGGAGGAGCTGGAGTGAAAGGCTGAAACTTGATCAGTTGTTGGATTAGGAGACTATGTGAGGAGAAACAAAGAAATGGCCCAGAGTAAAATGGATAACTTAGTACTAGAAATGTTATAGCTTGACCACACACATTCTTTAATAATGCATTTCCAACATAAACAGAGCCACAGGCACTTGGCATATAAGACAGCTTCTCTTTTTTGCAGGTCATCAATATACCATGTTTACATTGTCAGGATGGTCTCAACAGTGTTAAATTATAAATTAGACTCAGTGCAAGTAGAGATGTAAACACTGATCTGTATACTTTAGCAGCCAGAACATGGGCTAAGCTATTCATCCCTTTCAGGTAAAGGTTTTAATAGGAAGCTTGGGAAAACCTGGACTCTGAAAAAGTTTGGAAGCAAGTATTTAAAGTGTTTTGTTCTAGATGGATCATCACCTGGGAACAATTTCAGTTAAGCCCCATTTCAAAAAGATGTCCTTGGAGCAGCTTGCATCCAGACAGAGTAAAACTGAAGCTGTCTCTTAAGGACAATCATCTGCAGCACACAATATTGACACATCAAAATGCCAGTGACAGTGGTGGTGACAGGGGCAGGTTATTCCAGCATTTTAGATTAACATACGATGACAGTCTTCAAAATACCCAGTGGAAAACAAAGCAATTACTTTGGGAATGCAAAGGTACCAAAAACATCTGGAGAAAAGACAAATATTTTCTATTTGTATTGTGACCTGTAGATGACAGCAGAAATCCCTTGGTCTCCCTCTCCAGAAAGCTGATTGAAAATTCAGTAACAGTATTTCCTGAAAACTTACTATAATGGTGATGTTTTTGTTGATACTTTAGGAAAAAAAAACCAATAAATATTTTGTTTATAGACTTATAATAGCATGATTATATATTACATTATTTTTGTAGTATTAAAAATTTCTAGGTGCCCACTGACCACCCACTGACAGAACTGGCCTGCAGCAGATGGTGTGACAAATGCTGCATCACTGACCTTCTGCCACCCCTTTGCTTTTTGATCTGATCTATGACAGACCAAGAAATCTGCTCATCTCCGCTTCTTCAGTTCCTTGATAAAAGAATTTTGTTTCACTTACTCCATTTGAAGGCAAGAGCTGTCTCACACCAAAGCCAAGAACCATGCAAGCCCCAGGGCAGAGGCAGATAGATGGACAATGTCTTACATATGCTCCAGAACTCCCTCACAGATCACTTGCTCAGTCATACTCCTTCTGGATATTGACCCAGCACTGTTTGAAGAGCAAGATAGGTTTTCTTTTTAAGACTGTGACTCTACATACCTATATACCTTGCATCTGCCAAGATGGGAAAGCAAATCCTAAATTTATGAGAGTTCTCTGAGGAGAAATTCTATATGGAAGTTTAGAAAACATAAAGCCATAGAGCTTCAAAGTAAGAATAAAAGCTAGAAAAATCTATTACAAGCCCAGAGATATGGCTTGGAGATATCTTCTGGGGGCAAAACTCGCTGGCAGAAGGATGTTTGAAATTATCATTGATTATTAATTCTTATTTTCATCCTAATAGGACAGAGAGTCCAGTCAGAGTTGGGCTCCATCGTGTTATCTGATAGACACACATGTTAAAGCACAACTCTTGTGCCAAGCTGACTACAGATATTAATGGGACTTATAAATTCATTTATGCATTTTGTATCATGGCAGCCAAATCAAAGGAGGCATAGGCTGATACAGGAGGGAGGTAGTGACTAGTGCCTTGAATCCCTGGGCTTTTCTTCATCTTCCACTTGATGAATTACAAAATGTGAAGTCCCTGAAAGAACTCTTCTGGAATTCTGGTTTAGGGAATTTGTTGATCTATTTCATATTTCAGCTTGCTTTCTGTATTTTCATTATATTCTCCCTTTCTTTTTGAGCAAAACCAATGATAATGCAATTATAATGTTTTTGATGATACTCGAGATACAGTCCTTCTTTATCTCTTCTCATGCATACCAATAAAATAGACAAGGAAATCTAAAGAATCTAAAGAAAAAAAAAACAATCCCCCTATTCTTCCTGTGATCATTATCATCTGTCTGACAGGGGCTTAGATCAGTTTTGTTTGCTTCTCTTTTATTTTACTCACAGCTTACCAAAAGCTGATTGGAAGGGTGTCTGGTGTGCACAGGAGACCAGGAACATAGAGCAGTTGGTGAGCGTAATTTTGGACTCTGAGTTCACACGTACATTTTGGGGGTGGGGAAGTTGTGCTCAGATTTGCAATCTAAGCAATTGCAGTCCTTCTGCCTGTAAAGAGAGAGCTCAAAAGTGAAACCATTTTCCCCAGTGATGATCTTATCCAGCCTGGGATGCCAATTTATCCACTTGTGGCTAGAACAAGGGTAAGTGCCAGCCTGTAGGCAGTGTGGATAATCTAGGAGTTGGACCCCCACCTGAATTTGCATGCCAAACTAAAATACTGGTACAGATATAGCCTTTATCATAGATCAGTAGACATTTTACTTTAAGTGTCTCAAATGGTTGCAACAATACTGCTTTGCAGAGAATTGTATCTCCTTAGTCCTTATGAAAATCTGGTTTAAATAATCCAAATAATGTTTTAGGGATTAATTTTCAAGCGATTTTATCACCCAAACACAGAAGAAACAGATCTTTGGGCACACAATGGTTGAGGGAAGCTGAACTGCAATCCCTATGGAAACTGGGCTCACAGTAACAAGGTGGGTGAGATCTTCCAGCTACTCAAATTGCTATTGATCCAGCTGGGAATCTGAGCAAATGTGTTTGTCTTTATTACCGACATAGTGAGTGGGTTGGACGGGGAGCTGATTTCATTTGCTGCCAGTCACACTGGGGCAAATCTTAGAGCCACTGAAATGCAAGTGAATTATACTTGTTTAAAACCTGTGGCCTCTCTGCAATTTAGCCTACTGATAATTTTTTGTGATGCTTTGTAAGAGTTTAAATTAACCTCCAATGAATGAATGTAGGAATTACTTTTTGCCCCCAGCTCAGTAACATCATGCTATACTGAACAGCAGCAAAACTTTTTATCCTGGCATGAGAAATATTCAACTTATTCGGTGCAGAAAAAACCCAATACAATAACAGATTATTCCTGTGTTGTTATTTTCTAAACATTACTTTACAGACATTGCAGTAAGATCAAAATTAGGAATTACTACAGCTGTAAGAGCTTTGGAGAAAGCTGATGAAGGAAACACATTCCTACAAGCAATAAAAGAAACTACCAAACTTATGAACCTGGAAAGAATTTACTGAAAAGCAATGGGCAGCACTGACTGGGGTCTAGAGGTCAGAGGCACTTCCCCTTATTATGGTTATTCAGTGATGTCTGTGAAGGGAGATGGTAGCATGGGGCCAGCATCCCAGACGGCAACAGCAGTCACAGAGTTGGAGCTCTATTACGGGAGGATGCACCAGTAAATCTTATTTTCTACAATGCAAAGTGGTCACTGGTGGGATTTACACAAATACCAGCATATTCCTGTCCTATGTGTATTCCTGTCCTATCCATTCTGGAATCACAGAATCACAGAGCCAATAAGGCTGGAAAAGACCCTCTGTGATCATCGAGTCCAGCCTATATACTTTGAACTCAGGAATTAGTGAACATCAGGCTCAGGGATTGTGTTAGAGCAGTAGACTGATGCACTTTTAAGAAGCTGAGCCCTGGAATCCTGTCATCAGCTGGGCTGTCCTGTAGTGACAGTAGCCTTTGCAACCAGGGCCTTGACTTCCAGCCTGGTGCAGTGGCTTTCACTTTATTGCACCCCTTGAGCTATCCTTCAGCTAAGTCCATATGGTCCAAGCATTTCTTTACCTTTAATTTCTTTTTTCAGGTTCCTGCCAACGGCTGGACGATGGAGAGAGAGCCTGGATATTCTTTTGCCTAGATCCACCCAAGTTTCCCCCCTTGCAGTTCTGACTTCCAGAGAGCTCATTAGCCCTGTTCCCTTTGCAGCTGGGGAGGTCTCTGCACTCTCCCACCCAGCTGAGTGAGCTGCTCTCCAAATCCCTCCTGCCACAAACTCAAGGGACCAGAGCGTCTCCAGCTTCTTTAACTACACATTAGTTATAGCCTCCACTGTAGAAATACAATGAGTTTGGCATGAAATGGCAAAATAGAGCTGTTTATCACTCTATAAACCCTGGAGGGCCAAATGGTTTTGACACTCAGGCGGCGCAGCGATTACAAATTGAGCCTTTGTGCTGCAGCAGTCCCAGGGCTGCTGCTCTCTCTCAGCAATACATCCTCTGCTGGCTCCCTGCTTGCCAGTCATTGCACCCCCTTTCTACTGCCCATGTTTGTGCAGTGCATGGGCTTCAGCTTTGTGCTTGGCCTCTCCCCTGTGTCCCTCCATAAACCCTGGAAACAAGAGAAGAGAACAGCAGCAGGCAGTCGTACATCTGGCTGTCAGAGCCCGTAGTGGCACGCCGTGAGAGCTGTTGTGCCATGGAGAGGGGTCTTGGGCACGCACTTTTTTAAAATGTGGCTTAGCACTTGAAATCCAAACATTTTTTTTCCTTAATACGACTTTTGTTTGTAAATCCAGCACAGAAATCTTTGATTCCATCTGTGAAGTTGAGCTATGGCTCTCCTCCAAAAACCTTGGTCACAGGGTAAGGTTTGGTCTTTTTACGCTTACGGCCAAAATTAACTAATTCTGCTCTTGAAATACAATATGCACAGCAGATAATTTAGCTGCAAATACATTTATTTTTTTTCCTGAGTGCAAAACCAGTGTCTAGTTTTCACCAAATCATGTTTTATACTAAAGCAAAGAAGTCAAATATCTGCTCTTTATCACGAGAAGGGAAGAAAACCTTTCCCATAAAGTCCTGCACAGTCATTAAAATCAGGAAAGCAGTTCCTCTAGCAAATCTCCTTGTTCCTTCAGTTGTATTTCCTGTCACACTTATGCTATTTGTTTATGCACTAGGGTTTCCTGTTAAGCAAATGGCAAGTGGGTTAATGGAGAATTCTCAAATACTTCTTTTGTGTGGCTGAGGTCCCCCTGGGATTGATTTAATTGTTCCTACAATCAAAGCGGTACCGTCTTAAGGTTCTTTAGCTCAGATAAACATCTTTAATCACTTTCATGTTGAAATAAAAGGAGCTTGGGAATGTGAAACATTAGTACACTTTGGTTCCTGAAAAGAGAACTTGGGGACACATTGCAGATACATATATAAATCATCTTGCTAACATTAGAGGGAGGGTTTGGTATAAGGCTTTCAGGATGCTTTAATGTAAGTAGCTCCTATTATTGCAGCTAAAATATTTTGCACATGTGAGCTGCTCTTTGGATGCTGGGAATGCAGCTGTACAACTTCAGCTTCACTCTGAAGCTGAAACTGGTCATTATCAAACGTGTTGTCGCATATCAGACTGAAGACAAATTCTGAAGTTTAACTTCACTGGAGGCTTGCCAAGTTGTAGAGTTAAGCCAGGGTCTTTTCTTCTTTCCATGTGCTCATGGGACTCCCACTGACATTAATGTAGAAAGTAAAAAATAACATAACAAACTCATAACAACATAGTCTGGTATCAGGCTTAATTATTCATTTTTATGCCAAAGAATGCCTATGCCAGCAGGTGCCCTGGCAATAAGTTACCTGGAATGAACTGTCATGAGAAGCAGCAAGGTATTTTTTTTAATTACTTTTAATTTTTATTTTTTATTATTGATAAGCATTTAATCCATCACTGGAGCTAATTAGTAGGCATGGCAAAAGAGACCTGTACTGCTCCATGCCTCGTTTCTTCTACTTGCACACAAATGATGCTATTAATACTGGAAACCAGCATCCCAGTTTGCCCAGGGGCTTCTCAGCACAGCTGGAAGAAGCTCTGCTGTGTGTATCTGCCTTCCCTGCTACTGAGCAGTGAACCCTGGAACATGGCAGCTCTTCCCTGCTCAGACATAAAGGGAAGCTTGCCCAAAACACTTATCAGTGTGTAATTTTGTGTAAAAGCAATAAAAGAGCACATTTAATTCTGGATTTTTTCAGGGGAAGGAGATATGAATCTTGCAGGATTGTGCCCAGGACCCCTGATGGCACAGTAACATTTCAGAAGTGAGATGGAGAATGGGATCCTGATCCTTTGCTATTGATCACTCCAATGTGAGTTCACTGATTTCAACAAGGGACAGGGTGAAAACTTCTTTTCTACCATTGACTGAAACCAAACCCAACTCTTCAGCACAAGAACAGTGTACTTGGGTAGAATCAGGTCCTACCCCCATTGTATCTTATCATTTTCTTTATGACAAAGAAAAACATAAATCCATTTTAGATGTTATTCTGATTCTGCAATAACATAGGGCTGGAAACATACTGGAAAAAACTCATGCCCCTTCTCACAACTTCAGAAAATTTTGTGGTTTTGTCATACTTGATCATTGCTACACATTCTCAGGAATTTTACTTCCCCTTTTCATTAAACTTATTTTTTACTAAATTCTTTATGTAATGAAAGTGTATGCAGGCAAATAAATATAAAGGCAGCATATAGCAGCAAATAGGACTTCTGAAGTTCACATTGAAGGACTTGAGTTCCAATGCTTCTATCATTTTTTTAATACCTGCTGTATTTTCAAGCCACAAAAGAGAAATGTTATAAGAAACTTATCATGCAGACCATAACCACTTGCTACCTCAAACTCATTTTTAAGGTTTCTCTTTCCTTGGGAATTTCTGTTGAAATCATTTCAGTGATTGAATCCTGCTTGTTTCAGGACATGAGGGAAAGTGTTACCCAGAGGGGAAAAAAAAAACCAACTGTGTGATATCTACAGCATGACAAAAGAAAATTAGTCACATAGGCATTGGTACTTGTTTCTCTTATGGCCTCTAATTCTCTATTTCCATGGAGTATATCCATCAAACACCCCCACATCCCATTATCTTCATCAGGCTAAGACAAACTTGGGGCTTTATAAGAGACCCAAGTACATCAGCTCTCTGGTGTGTCTTCTTGCCTACTAGGTATTTGCAAATTTAATGTTCTTTCAGCTTTGAGTCAAAAAATAGAGACCTGCCCTTCTGGCTACTGTAACAATTACAGCTACTTTTCCTACAGCCGATCCTGCTGATTTATGTAAAATTTTAGTTAAAAAAAAAATAAATATATATATATATACATATATATACATATATATTACTTACTACAGTCAGCTGATAACACTACTGATTTTTTTTTGTTTTAGTGAGCAATATTCCATGTCTCTCATTGAGATAAACTGCCCAGGTTTTGACCTCATAGTTTATCCACTTCAGTACCAGATTATTGTCTCGTAAAACTGTTGAGATGGTGCAGTTAATACTTGCTATTATTTTAGAGGCCAGAACCATAATCTTCATCATAAAGATTGAAGTTCTTTGTACATGCTTAAAGTTTTCAAACTATGGGTCATATCCTGCCATTGATTTTTACGCAAAACTTCCAGTGTTTTTTGCAGTAATTGGGTTTTTTCCTCTTGTGATTTCACACCACAGGACTGGAATGATGCAATCACATTCCTAATACAAATTTATGAACTTTGTAACATCAAATTGGTGCTATAAAACAAAATCATTTTCAGTCTAAAGGGCATGTATGTGTATATTTGACAGACCTGTGCATCATTCTGCAAGCAACCATTTTTCTTAATATCAGCCAGCGAAACAAAGTTATATGTGAGTGATGTTGCTATTAGAGAACTGATGGTAAACCCAAGCAGTGTGCTGTTCCCTCCCTGAAATTATTTGATACAACAGTGGCGTTCTTTTTCAAACGCTAAAAATCAAAAGACACAGCCTCAACTTCAAAGGGAAATTGAAATGTCCAGATGAAAGGCGAGATGAAAGTCCAGATGGAAAGACAAGTGTGCCTTGCTTTGGCTCATCAGATAAGTAGGGAACCAGGTGCACGTTTGAATTTTCCCCTGTCACAAAAATAAATTTTCTTCACGTTTTGGAAGGCCAGTTGAGTATCTGTAGATGTTCAGATCCGTTGCCCCATCTATAAAAGATTATTTCAGTTCTCATAACAAACAAAAGTTTATGAGAAATAAATCTCTTTTTTTCCCTTTTATAACAACTGTGTCTGCACTTTCATGTTTGTTTTCTGTTTCTCTTAAAGCAAGCAAAAAAAAAAAAAAGCAGATTTGTGGAAAGATGTTTGGGACTTTGTAAAAAATAAGAAAAACCAAATAAGTCTATATTGATAAGAATGGCCCCCAACATATTTCCAGAGGGCTACAAGAAATCTGTTAATTCTTGTGTTCTTAACACAAAAATAATCTATAGTTAGAAAATGAGTTTTGAAAAAAGTAGTGTGATTCTACACATCTTTTGAGCTGTGGGCTGTTTATACTTTAGCTGTTTATACTTTAACATCATCTCTTGCTTCTCTTATGTGAAGAAGGGGACCAAAGTTTCCTGCCAGCCGAAAGAAAGAGACAAAATGGTCACTAAAGATACTCTTGTTTCTCTTAGCATGGTATAAACAAAATCCTGACAAAGTCCCCCCAGCTATAGGCACACCCAGACACTGGAGTCTGTTTGAATAGGATTTCTTTCTCCAGGTTTTGCCTTCTGAAAACTGGGTATGCCCAACAAGTTGGACAGCCCTGCCATTGGTCTCAAAGTTAGTCTGAAGGAGCTGGTCCAGGAAAATGGCTTCACCCATTGATTGTAAAAGGAGCTAACGTGTCCAGTTCAGATAAAACTCAAGTAGGTGGGATGCTTATTTTAAAAATAAAGTCAAGTAAGATGAATTCCATACCAGTTCTGTGATCAATACCTCTTCTTCTTCTTCCCATATTTTGTCTATAAAATAGAATTATCCCATGCTAAAGGAAAGACTTATTGACTTGAGAGGTTCTTATAAATTCTAAGACTATCACAGTGGCTACAGCAAGAAACTTCCAGGCTGTGTCTCTCAGACCGATTTCTTCTGAGCTGATACTGTTTTTCTCAGTGCAGGATATCAATGAAAGAGCTAGTCTTTTTTTTTTTTTTCAGTGTTATTTCATGGCAAGTAATAGATTGCAATTTATACTTCATCTCTCATTTTTGTGTCTCAAGTCATCCTCAGACAGTGACAAACCTTTGCTGCAGAGTTGTCAGTGATTCAGAACGTGTAACGCCACATTTCACAACCTGGTGCTTTCTAAACAGATTGTAACTGATTGTTGACATCCTGATCAAGGAAAATTTCCCCCCTTGTTTCATTAAGGCGATCTTGTTGTATGCTCATGAAAGATCATTTCCAGTTCATTCTGGTATTGCCTAACCCCTGGTAGTAGTGTACAAGCAATTAAAGAATTTATTCTCTTAATGTTCTTGGGTGTCTTGATTAATTTTGTCCTTGACATATTTATTTTATGCTAAATGAATGTTCATTTTTCCCTTCTTTTTCCTCTCCCCTTTTGCTCTTAATTTAGTCCTCTCCTGCACAGGATAAGCAGACAGCACCTGGGACAGATTGTTTCTGCTGCTGAGAGGGAAACCATCCAAATCACTCCTGTCTTTTCCTACAGAACTGGGGCCCCATAACCAAATGCTCCTCCTATGCTCCCCTCCATGTATGTAGTGGTTCACTTTAAGGTCTTTAATTGGTGACTGTTTTATGCTCAAACAGTTCAAAGGATCTTCAATAAAATAACCTGGGCATTTGACCCCTGAGGTCTGTCCCAGGCTGGCACGATGCTCCTGGCTTTTACTGTATGGCAGCTATCCCCATACATCAGATTGAGGGTGAAAATCCAGAGCCATTTTCAAGAAAGGTGATGTGGCTGTTCAGTGTGAATCACAGAATTATTTAGGTTGGAAAAGATCAGTAGGATCATTGAGTTCAACTGTTAACCCAGCACTGTCAAGCCCAGCAGTGCCTAAGTGCCTCACCTAAATGTCTTTTAAATACCTCTGTGAATGGTGACACCAACACTTCCCTGGGAAGCCTGTTCCAAGGCTTGACAACTCTGTGGGTTGTCCACCACACACTTGGAGCAGACTGATTTCAACCAAGCTATTCCTGCAGCTACCAGCTGATGGGCTGACCCTTTTCTTTTGCTTCTTTTGTTTTGAGTGGTGTAAATCAAGAGTGCTTCAGATGAAATCTATTGCATCTACTCAAGTGCACAATGGCATGAGGAAAAGCAAGTCCTTGTTCCCAAAAATTATTTTCCTCCATGTGTGGCTGCAGGACAGTTGGTTGGTGTAGCTTCTTTGGAGTCCACAAAACTTATGTCCACAAAGCTTATCACAGCTGAAGATGTCTGTGTCTTATCCCAGAGAGGTCTGTGACTCTGTTTTGGCTTGGAAATGCTCCCCCTCTTCCTGCAGGAATGGACCCATTTGGAACACACAGGATAGGCCCAATTTTATCCCCATTCACTGGAAAGCAGGTTCAAGACTTTATAGGTGTTACAAGTGTGAACACAGGTCAGCTCCACCAAAAGGGAACAAAAGGGAAAAGTACAAGCACACCTGGGCTGGATGAACCCTCAGAGCGAGCTCAGGGTTCCTGCTGCATCTGCTTCCAACTGGGATGGGATGGGCAGGCTTGGGAGACATTAGCTGGGAACCAGGAGCTGCTTGGTCCCTCTCCCCACTCCTCTGCATGAGCAGCAGCTGCTCCCTCACACATCCCAAATACTCTCTTGGTGATGGCAGTGGCAGCAGAGCTGCCAGCCCAACTCTCCAGCCCTCTGGCAGAGGTGCAGGAGGCAGCAGGATGTGGGCTCATTTCCTCCCACGGATGAGCCACTGCTTACTCTGGCTCTGTCTACAGCTGGCCTTGGTCTTGCAACTGTAAATATAGTTTCCTAAAGAGTGCTGGCCAAAGCTCTTCATTTTAAAATCTCTTTTACTGCCTTGTGGTTATTTCACAGGCCATACACCCCTCTGCGGTCATTTTGATGTACAACAGCAAGCAGGGATTCAAATTTCAACAGATCCTTCCTCAAAATAAATGAACATCAACAGCCTTGTCCCAGGCCCTGCACAACACTCTTGGAGGCAGGATTTGGTCCTCTGGTCCCAAGTTAAGCAATTGGGTTTCATGGTCAGATCTTTATTGGAGCGTGGGGAATGGAGGGGTCAATAACATCAGTTTGGGAAGCCTGAACACACCCTGGGGATAGACCTTGGAAAGCCTTAGCCAGGGTGAAATTTCTCTGCTCAGGGAGGTTTGTGGAGGAATCCAGTCCTCAACCCCCTTCCCCACCCCTTGCTGCCACAGATCATTCCCACCAGGGGAAAGGATGCTCTGTTCTGCAGCAGAGGGTGTCTGGGTCTCTCCAAAACAGAGACAGGTAATATTCTGCTGGTGGAAAGGGAGGTTCCAACCTCTGCTTCTGCTAAGTGCACTTGTTGTCCATCACAAATAGTGTTTTTCCCACTTACTGAACTTGCTGATGGCTTCTGTCCCCCTCTTGCTGCATTTGTCCTTGACCTCTTTCCTCATCCATGGCTCCACAGAGTGCTGTATCTGTGTTTGCTCCTGCTTTAATTCATTGGTTACTGCATGCCTTAGCCTCCCTTAATTTTCAAGTTTGGAGTCCTCCAGCAAGCCCTGTGGCATTTGAGTAGTTTTAGCAGCAGTGGTGATGTGCTAAATCCAAAGAGAGCTTTCCCTGCCTTGAAGAACAGAAAGCAAATCCTACCCTTCCAAGGCCCCTCTCTGCCAAACACACCTTCTGGTGGTGCCACTGGCTTTGGATGATCCTTCACAGTGGGTAACACTAACGTGAAACATGCCATGCTGCTTATTCAGGGGAACCTTCAGCTGCTCTGGACTGGCAGGATTCAGCTGAGGATTTTTCCCAGCAAATATCTCGAGTATGAAAACTACATTCAATTAAATGGAGAGGAATTTACCAGCACGGTGATATCTTAGTTAAAAATTGGGGTGATGAGCAGCTTGCTGCTTGAAAAACAGCATATAGTGGGCCTTCTAAAAATCTGGAATGAAATAAAAAAAATCACAGAATCAAAAATGAAAATATTGTATCATTCCTTTGTAACCAGAAAGGATATTTAAAAATAAGAATATTTTCCTTAATCTTGGCTCCAGCAAAAAAAATCGCAACCAACAAATGGGATATGAAGTTAATGCTGGAAAAAAAATTACCTCCAAGGATATATGAATGTAAAAATATATTTCAGCCTGCTGTCATTTAAATTTCATTTTATTTCAGGCATGGATAAACAAGGTCAACACCCTAAGCTCTGATTCTGGTTTCTCAGTCTCAATCTTCAAAATAATTCCCTGCATTTTGGACTTGTGAAACATTTCTTTCAGTAGTAGGAGGCAATGGACATCTCTCATGATTAAGTTATATAGGAAAATATAATGGTGATTATGAGAATGAGGTTTGAACACATAAACTTTTATTTTATTTCTTTTACAAAAAAATAGGGTCCATTTCAGCCTTCAGATGGCTAAAAAAATCAAAGTATCTCCTTCAACCCTATCCAGCAGTCCAGGCAAACACATGGTCTAAAAGTTTATTTGGCTTGTTTTGATCAAAGATGAGAGTGAATTTTTGAGTCAGGGAAGACAGAAACCTCTCCTTCCTTTGTCTTCCCTAATGATGTCAGTATTGTGGGACTACAACAGAAATAAACATGGTCCCTACTGAAAGGCAGCATACTTTTATCTCCACTTGCATTTTTTTAAACTTCATTCTTTGTATTTCCAAATTATTCAGAACAGCTGAAGCTATGCTATACTTGGGATTTAAAGCTAAAGAAAACAATAAAAATCAAACATGATGCTTCCAAATCCTAAAAGCTAAAAGAAGAGTAGTGTGGTAGCAGGGGATTTGCACTTACAGAGCTAAAAAACACATTAGTGAAGAGAACATGGGCAGATTGGGGCTGGAGAGAAAAAGTTTCTGTTTCTTCATGGGTTTCTCTGCCACCAAAGGAGACATTGCACTATGCCATGTTGTATGCATATGCATATATACATAAGCAAATTAGTCACACAGAAGTAAATTCATCCATATATCATGTTTGGCTGGTCAGGGAAGCTGAGGGAAAGCTTTGCATTAAATGGAAGTCCATAACTGCTTCTGTGCAGTTACCAGCTGGAAGCTGATGATCTCTGTAATTTTTTGAACCAACTGCAATAGACCCACAAAATTTCCCCTCAGGCCTTTTGAGATAGAATTTCAAGAGACAGGTTTTTCTTTTTGAAAAGCCTTAATGTTCCTTTTTGACTGGTAAGAGGCAGAGTGAATGAAAGGGCCCAAAATTCTTGCTCCTGAAGTGATCCATTTAGTTCAATACCCAGCCTCTCTATCCCTACAGTGAATTGTTGTTTAGAAAGGCATCTTTCAGCTGCTGCAGATGTGCACTCTGTCAATTATCAGCCTTAAATGGTTGGGTTTACACATTTTTGTCTCCAGCAAATTCTACTATAAACTTCTTTACCTCTTCCTTAATGGCTTCCTAATGTATCTTAGTGAAAGATGGATATCCCATACTCTCTTTTAAACACCTCATTCCTTAGATATTTTATCTTGACAGTTCTGCCTTCCACAGCTGGCAATCTCCCAAACACAGAAGCACATTTTTGTCTCCTGCAGGCCTACCATGACTAGAATGTTATCGTGGCAATTTTATACTGGAGGTTATCGTCGTGCGGCACCGCAACTGCCACTTGTCATCTTCTTCCACAGAGCACAGGGATGGCAGAAGGACAGGGAGGTTTGTGATGCTGCAGCACAAACCCCAAGACACTTGGTACTGAGGTGCTTGGATAGTGAGGATCAAACTAGCACACATTAAACAGCTCACCCCAGGCTGGCTCACTAACATAAAGCAATGGCTGGGGAGTACCAAGCCAGATGTTCTAGATGAGCATTCTGTGCAAGTGCACACCACATCAGGTACTTTCCAGTGCTCACAGAGGGGCTGGTAGCCTCCACATTTCACTGCTTCCTCAGAAAAAATCGTTGCCATTCTTGATTCACACAAAATGGTAATTAAAGAAATACTTCAAAAATTATATGTACCACACTTAGCATCCAGAGGAGTAACACCTCTCTGCCCCTTCCATGTGGCTGAATTTGATTTAATTTTGCAAAAATTAGGACAGTGGTATGAAAATCTGCCTTAGGTTCCAGCTACCAGAGTTTTATACAGAATAATTTCTGCACATGCTTTCAAATGTGTGCCTAAAGCAGTGCACTCTAGCTTGCACTGTGTTGTGATGCCCAGTGTGACATTATTGATGCCAAGCCTGGACATTTAAACTCAAGATTCACTAGATACTTGAAGAACAACTTGTTTTTGAGATGTTTCTTGGTTGTTTTGCTTTTTAAAAATTTTCTGCATTACTATGATAAAATAAACATTTTTTAGTATTTTGAGAGTGATATATGGTACTTGCTGAAACTTGGACTTTGCCATTTCTCCCCCATAGCTATGTGTCTCAGGTAGCACCTCAAAATTACTCTTTATCTCTATTTTTAAGTAAATCAAACAGAAACAAAAATGTGTTTATGAAAAGTGTTATAAATGTACATTGCAAAATCCTATACTAGAATGAAAAATAATATAAGAAAGTAAAACTGTGGAACTACAAAATTCACTCCCATAATGGGTCTGCTGGCCCTGCTGGCCCATAATAAAAGGTATGAGTCTAAGACAGGGAGAACACTGAAATCAGTGCTGCTCAGCGAGATGCACTTCAGCTCTGAAATGCTGACAGTTCAGAAAGACTTCATTTTTCCTCATCAGTGCCAAGCTTTAAAGTTTCCAATTTTGGCTTTTATCAAGAAATCAAATCATCATCCATTCTTTTTTCAAAAGGCCAGCATTTCTGAAAAAGACCTCATGATTTTGTGTGCTCCACTGGATAAAATACTAGAAATTTCTGGAGTTTATCTTTCCATGCCTGTGTTGTTGACAATAGGGGTAATGCAGCCAGCATATACCTATATGGGTAGTCTATACTATAATGATACATTAATAAGGAAATTGAATCTCAATAAGAATCCTCATTCTCTGACCACACTGTGTGACAAAGGTGAGCAGTTTTATAAACATATACTAGCTGGATACATTACCAAGCTTAAAGCAAATAGACCCATATCTTATCTGATGACAATTTGATATAAGCTTAAGGCAGTGAAAATGCTTGTCTTCCCCCCAGAGAGAATATACATAATTGCACCTCTGGCAAAATTTTAAAAAAAATCTTATGTGCATTTGTGTATATTTGAGAAAAGAAATGCTATTTTTCCCCTGAAGGAATGGGAAATAACCCACCTCATAGATTTTTGAATCTATGCTGTGTTAAAGTAGCTGGAAGTTTCAGAAAGCTTATCTTCTCACAAAATCCTAAATCCTGAGCTTTCAGCATCCATGGCACATGTGTTTTAGACATTATTTAAGAACAGCCATTGTGCAGACTTTAAATCAGGTACAAAAATAAAGGGGAAACTATTCCTGCTTTTGCAATATTTATCACTTTCTCTGAAAAATGTGGGCTGCAAATGGCAGTCCAGTTTCATATATCCTCATGCTGGCCATACCATTAAGGGTGGGGCTGTAGCCCCAGTTTGCATGGCAGAGCAATGGGAAAGCATGCCAAGCAGTTTGGTTTTAAAAAGCCAGATTACAGGCGGCTTGTGGAAAAAAGCACCTCCCCCACCTTGCCAGAGAAAGAAATTCAGCAGCCTGGGGATGGAGAATGGATCAATTGCCAGAAATTAGGCTGCCAACTCGCTTCCCCATGTTCTTTCTCATTATTGCTCAAATAACCATTTGTACTCACACCAGATGCTTGTTAATCAAGGCCAATTAGTCTGTTTTGCTCAGAAAATTTCCAACCGGCAAGACAAATAGTTCAAATAGCACAGAGGTCAACCAAAGCAGGAGCACTGGTGACAGTTTCATGTGTGTTTAGCCAAATAGAAAGCAGACATGGCAAGGGCACTCATGTACAGTTCCCACGTGGCTTGCATTGTATATTCACCCCACAGTAACACGTGAGGCTTGCTCTGGTCAGGCAGAAAGCTCAGGCAGCAGTTTGGCTGCTTCAGGTGCTTGTCTGCATGTTGATTTAGACTAATATCCTATGCTGATTTCCTAATGTAAGTTGCCCAAAATGTCAAGGTAAATAAGGCTTAAGGGCAGTAATATTAAACAAGATCTTCAGGGGTCCTTTCCCAGCTGGCTGTGCTGAGAGCCAGGTCAGCCCAGCCACTGCAGCCAGCCATCCATCTGCATCCTGCCTGGGGATTTCTCTCTCCCCCTCTTTGCAATCCCATGGCAACCATCCAACAACCTGACAGCTTTAAATCTTCTCCGGCATATGTCAAAGCAGGTTGAGAAGCCAGCAGGCTTGCTGCACAGCTCAGGCTTTCTAAAATTTGTTTTTTAAGTGACATATGGTAACAGAAAGTAATGTGATCAGGTAATATCGCTTTGCAGATCCATCACGGCAAGAGGGGGCAAGGAAACACAACAAGAATCCCTAACATCAGACAAGAGGGGAATGTAGTCTGGATTGTGCAAAGGTGTCCCAAAATTTTCTATTTCCTAAATGCTCTCTCTTTCTGGAGGTCTAGATACGAAAAAAGGAAAGGTGGGCATTTACTACAGCATTTCTTCTTTTCTACTTGTTATAAGACTGTGGTACCGAAAAGTTTCTGTTGGGGGGAGCTTTGCAAACACAGACATAAAATACATCCAGCATCATTCCAGTTTTTATTTGAAACTACCAATAATAAGAGTAATTTGCTCAGAATTTATCTGTGAGTTTCAATTTCATACACTCACAATATCTTCATGCTTGAAAATTACTTCTGACTGATAAAAGGATGTTAATACCTCATTTTATCACCCTGTGCATTTTCTATTCCATTAAATCAATAGAGCCATACATGACAATCTCAGTTAATTCCAGTATAACTCACAGGTATTTAGTCATTTCTTTTGGTTGATGTAAGCTCATTAATGCACCTTTGTTTTGGCCCACGGCTTCCTCTCTCACTTTGCAGAGAGATTGGATTCAGTGTTTATGTCTGTGTACTTTCATGCCCTTATTTTCAACACAGCAAAAAATTTCTTTCCTAAGCAGACCAGGACCACCCAAAGTAATTTCATTCAAGAACTGGGCTGTCTTCAAACATCAGTGGCCTCTCAAGATAAAAGGTCAGCATGTTAACTCACTACATCCCAGATCCCAAATCTCTCCCCTTCTAGAAATGAAAGGCATTTTTAAGAAGACCTCCTGTGCGTGAAGTTGTTTGCATTTTTGTCCAATGGGATTGTTTGGACAGGGTTGTCAGAGACTTTCTGAGCACTGAGAACACAAAACAAAGACGTGTTGCCCTGCTGCTCTCTGGGCTGCCAGGGTTTTGCTCCTGCTCTGGTGCACACACAGGCACTGGATGCCATGTGGGGCACTCCCAGGGATGCCAGTGTCCAGGTGATTTGTTATCCCCACGTGGCTCAAGCACTGGTGCTCCAAGGGCAGCTCCTGGTGGCATTGCAGAGGGCCAGCACCCAGGGGAGCCCTGTGGCCAGCTGCAGCAGGATCAACCCCAACAGGGTGGTGGGACACCCAAACCCCAGCCCCAGCCATGGCCAAAACCGAGCAGATGGAGAGGAATAAAAACATGTTGTGCCTATAATGCTGATTTATCTGTTTGTTCAAGGAAAAAGAATGAATATTCAGAAGTGGCAGGTGAAGGTGTTGTTCCTGCCACAATGCACATACACCTTTGCACAAACCAGTATTTATGAATGGACTCGCCCCAGGGAAGCTGGTGGTGAAGCAACTCTTATGTCTCATTATGGGTGAAAAGTGAAGCATTTGTAGATTAGTTCGTGAAATATATCTTGTAAAGCATAGATATCCATGTCTATAACAACTCTACTAGAGATAAGAGTCCATATGTTGCAAGATGTAAATAATCCTTTCCAAAATTCAACATGTATCGATGTAAAATATGAACAGTTGAGTGCTCATTGAAGATGACTTTAGAAGATTTATCCTAAGCTGCTTTTTTTTCCTTCATCAGACTCTTTGAGTGCCATAGCATTAAATCTTAAATTACTATGTGCATTGCAAAATTCTTGGGTTTTTACTCCATTTCAATTTTTTTAATTTTTGAGATTCCAGCTGTAAAAAAATCTTACATCTAATCAAGACTGTGTCATCATATGCTTCCCAGAAACTAGGCTGAGGCACAAATTAATTGCTCAGTGCTGCAAGAAATGTGCCCTACTTAACTTTTTGCTGAATTCCCTTCTTACACAATACAGGTAATTTTGCACCCCCCTTTTCTAAAAACTGGTAGTTTAAATGTTTGTAAAATTAGTAAGTTCAAAAAGATAATGTGTGCAAAGAGATGTACTAGTTCCCTAATGCAAATGAGGACACACAAGTAAAATATCTACTTTATAATTTCCTGGGTATTTCATTTGTGAACTGCAGTTTTTCCATTAAATAAATGTAAAGCTTATTCATAGAATTAGAAATAATTGTGATCTTAGAGAGAGAGAGGAAGAGAGAACTGAATTACATCCAAACTCCCTTAAAGGTTGGAAGACTGCAATTTAATCTTGTAATCTGATAAACCAAGACAAATGAGGCAATTGGCAAACAGGTATTTTAATCAAAATACCTCTAGAAAACCACACAAATAACAAACACATGCCAGATCTGAAAGACACATTCATTTCAAAGTGCTGATTTAAGAAAATCTGGTCAGTATGTGACTGGCTGAATTACCTCCATATTTCTGTACTTCACGTGCGTAGTATTTTCAATTTTAGATCAAGAACATTGCCTTTAAAAATGGCAAAGGCAATATCCTAACATAGTCACAGCAGAAAGACAGTCTCTGTTACATGCCAGAGTCATTAACCTAATAATTTTTTCATGGCTGCAAGTTAACCCCTGCAAGCTTTTGCTTTCAGCAGCTGCTGCATATTAAAACCTTCCTCGATTTGCCTAAGCCTTTGAATAGTTTCATTCTGCAACAGGCGAATTTCTGTGTCGAGCTTGTAGTCAGCATTTTATGAAACAGTTCCTATTGTTATGAAAATGTTTCTCTGCCTTTTTGTTGTGTGCTTTTCTTCCTGAAGCCGGCTGTTGCTGTCCTTGCATTTTTTCATTCAGAGGTCGGGTCAAAGGTACTGGATGGTTGACCATGGCTATGTGGAGTGTAAGTGAACCCAAGAATGGCCTTTCTGATTGATCATCTATTGAAACAGTGAGAGTGTTATGCCTTTGGATTAAAACGTAACCCAGGGCACTGGAAAGCTGGAGCTGGTTGTGAAATATGCATAGAGAACTTTCTATTGCTCACAGTGTTTGATGTGGAGCTGAAATTCCATGTGAACCTTCCAGGTCTTCTTCCCATAACCCCTGTGAATGTCGTTCCCTTTGCTTCACATCTCATTATAAAATTATCTCTGTAATGCACTGCACAGGCAAGGAGTTACTGTATCTGCAAAAAAAAGGAGTCACATGTGAAATGCTCTTTTCAACACTACCTCCTAATTTAAGGCAATTAAGAATAAAACCTGGCAACCTCAAGTCTTCCTCTTAACCAGGGGCTTTACTGAAGAGATTGGCTTGGATCTGGTTTGAGAGCTTACTACATTTTTGTAGGCATGACATGATATTCTTTTTAGAAACTTGTCCTTGTGAAAAATAAATCTATTTTGCATTTTATACATGTGACAGTAGCTGCTCTTAATTTTTGTTCTTGAGTTTTAATGTAGTACATTGCTGCAGTTGTACAACAAAGAGAAAATTTGATATAACCTGAGAACATGAAGCAGAATAAAGATCACTGCTAATGTTCACTCCCACCTTCTGCTGTGTCATTACTTCTGCAGTTAAGTAGTTGTAAAATAGCATCTGTGACACCAGTACCTGTGCTTGTGCATTACAATATCTCTTAATGAGACCTTCTTTGGTATAGCAACTGCTGTTTTGAGCAGTTTCTTTTACTTTTGAAGACAGAGCAGGGACAGCATCATTTTCAAATTATTTATTTCAAAAGCTGAAAGTGTCTCCAGCCAATTCCAAGCAGCTGGGTCTGGGACTCAGTGAGCTAACAGGGCATTCCTCACAGAATCCACTGACATTTCATTGTAACAGCCAAGATGACAACCCGAACCCTACGTGCCATCTACTGAATATTAAACCAAAGTGGGATGGATCCCTGCAAAGCAAGGGGGCACTGCCTCTCCTCTTGAAGCCAAATTATGAAAAAAATACTGAGTCTTTAATACTTTCATCTCCCTGCCTAGATGCCAGCTTTACTGGCATGGGGCTTCAGACTCGTGGCTTGACAATCTCAGTTGCTGAGTACAGTTATGCCACAGTAGGATTTTAGGACCTGCCACAGCAGGTCTCCAAAGCCTCTGAAAAATTATTATTATTAGCTCTTATTGACTGCATTGCAGAGCCCTTGTAAAAAAGGCAAAAGGCTAGACACCTCTTTCTGGTTTATTGACATTTCAAATTGTCACTTCTCACCAAACAGGAGGACGTAGAAAACATTGTAGGGTTGGACTGCATGTGTTTGTGAACAGCAGGAAACATCTCTGAATGATAACTAGCATGATAAAGGCTTCATAATGATTCAGAGATGACTCTTCTACCTGAGCAGTTCACAACCATACCTTGGAGTGCTGTCTACAAGTTACCAGTTGTTTCCAATCAGATCCTGGCATCAGCTCCAACCAGCCAATTACTCCTTTTCCAAACAAGTTCTCTTGTCAAAAAGCATGTGCCATTCACTGGTCCATGTGACAATGAGGAACCAGGAGGGCCTCAGTGACCCACAGCTCTGTAACTGAGTTCTTGGTACTCCAAGGACACAAGGGATGTCATGATGACAGTAAACAACACTTTTAACTTCAGAAAGTTGTTGGATTAAGAACAAGCCATGAATTTGGTGCTCATTACTTTTAGACTGGAACAGATCACTATGACTTGACCTTTGATTTTATCTGTGTTGCTGCAGCTGGGAGCAAAGTAGCAACGTAGTTTTTAATTAGAAGACCACAATCTTAGAGAGAAAAGGACATTGCCAGCTGCAATCTATGCCTGCCAAGTAATCTGAGCTTGAAAAAGCTGTGAGTATGATTGGTACTGCCTGCAAGGGGTACAGCAAACAGAGGATGCTATGCAGTTCCTTATCTGACATCCTCCTGGGCAAACTGTGGCATAATTCTGTGCCTTAATGTTCTTAGCTGCTTATGAAAAAAGGGCAAAGAAAAGCCTTTCTCAGCTTCCTTGAGGCAGACTGACTCTCAGCATTAGAGCCTCATTTGCCCTGGCTAAGCACAGATTTCCCACATTACACTACACCTCCTCTGCCCTCTGGCAGTGGGTTAAGTAACTTCAGCCAGGTCGTGGCACAAGTTATTTCTGTGTGTGTCATGGCACAACACGAACAACGTCCTCCTTACACAGGCCCTGCATGTGCATGTGCAGTTGTTAGGGCAGCCGTGGCCCCACTCACTGTCTGGGTGATATCTGCCTGCTCCACTAGAGACAGCCCCGGAGAGGCTGCATGCAGCCCTACCTGCGCTGAGTGAAACAGCTCACGCAGCCCAATGTGTTCCCCAGATGTGCTCCCCAGCACCAGACTCTGTGCAAGAGCCCTGCTCAGCCTGGGCTCTGCAGCCCTGGAGGGGACTAATGGCGTGGTTTCAGTTAAGCATGTGCTCAAACGCTTTCCTGGGCAGGGGCCAGAGCTATCCATGTCCTGCTGGACTGACTTAAACCCACATGGCTCCAAAGACATTTGCAAGAGTTCTGCAGAGGTAAATCAAACCCCTAGACTTGGATACAAAGTGAGCTCCATTTTCCTCACACCATCCAGATGTATCCCATAGAAGAAATAGAAATTTATGGGATTTTCCACTGATGGCTTTTTGCCCAGCTCAGCTCTTCTGTGGCTGTCAGAGCTGTGCTTAAAGCTAAGGACCCCAAAACTCTGGCAGGCTGTCATTCCCTCAGAATGTGCAGTTTCATCAAATACAAAATGTTTTGCAAAACTGATCTGGTTTTTTTGAAGGAGAAATGGTAAATATTTGTTCCCTGTTTATGTTTTCAATATTTTAAATAAAATTTTGATGTCTCAATTAAAAAGCGAGTGTAAAAGATGCGGGCTCTAAGTAATAAATATCTCCATCCAAAAGACAGAATGTTGATTCCATGATAAATATAACAACTTTGGGGTAAGAAGAGAATTTCTTTCAGCATGACAGATCCAGTCATTCATTTTACCTGTAGAAAATTAGGCAGCGTTTCATTTAGGTATAACTTCATCATTTTGTACATACATTCAGAGAGCCTGAGAGAATATGTATTTTATGCAGGGCTTGGTTGATTCCTAGTGCCTTCTCACCTCTGTCTGGAGAAAACTCTTTCAGACACAGATCCTGGGAGTCCTGATAGCTCTAGTACAACCCAGTGATTCAGCAGTGTCCAGATGCTCAGTGCAGACCTGAAGGAGAGTCCCTGGTTTCTAAAAAGGGATGAGCACTCTAAGGGCTCCTGTTCTGGGTTGAAAGAAGCTGCAGAGCACAGGAACTCTGCAATTTGCTAATTGGAGTCAGCTTAAAAAGTAACTCAAAAAGTAAGGAAATGGGAAGACTCGGTGTCCCATCAGCCAGGCAAACAGCCTGTAGTGGAGTGTACTCTGCCAGTGACACCTGTTTGGGACACAGCTTGCTTTAACAAGCCTGTGCTTCACCACAAAACTCTCACCTAGTGCTGACTACGTCTCAAGAGAAGAAAAAAGGAATTAACATTATTAACCTACTTGCAAGTATTGTTTTGTTTTGCTTTTCTCTTATTTCTAAGACAAGTATTTGGGGGAGAAGGAGGAGGCAATTGCAACTTGAGCAGAAGATAAAGGTCAAAATCTCACAATCCTTTGCCAAATGGACCTGCTGCCCTGAACACAGCTTTAATCACAGTGGGACAATGTTCTCTATTGTACCTTTGTGGGAGATCTGTTGGCTCGAACAAAATAGATTCTCCTCAAAGAATGAAATGAGATGACAGTGTTGATATTGTCTTTGAATGACCTCCAAAAGAAAATCAGGAAGTGCATACCAAACTTGATTTGAAATGTACTTGTTGTACTGACTGAGGAAAAACAATAATCAGATGAAATATCCTGATTATACAAGTCATCAATATAGAGGGAAATGGGAAATAGGAAATACATACAAACATCCCTATCCACAGGTTTATATGGCCTTTTCAATTTTCATAAGGCATAGAAGACAATGAATAGCAGGAGATTCAAAGTGTACAGAAATATTTCTGCAAATCTAGAAGCAGTGAAATGTTATAAAAGCCCAATTTAATAGGGTAAGAATTGCTTTTCCTTTTCAAATTGGTGTATATAATTTTTTTTGCAGTAACTTAATCATCTTCCCATGATTATTTTTAACTAGCATTTTGCTATCAGACATTTGATTCTTTTCTCTGCATTGAAATCTTTTCAGACTATTACCTTTATCCTATTATATCTGAATTTTTTTAAACAGGGGTCTTTAAAGGTTAGTGTTGCTGCATACTTTCCTTTTTCAAAGCCTAGCCAGATCTGGGCACTGATCAAATGGTTCAATAGTGCCTTCTCTTGACTTTTCATTTCCTCCAAGGGAAAAAGAAATTCTGCCTTTGGGAACAAAAAGGCAGTTCATCAGAGCTGTGAACTCAAATGCTATCCAGAAACTTCAGGAATAGAATCAGACTTTGTGAGATACATCTGTAAAAGCGTGAAGCTTTTTTTTTTCCTCTGCTTTTTTTTATTGAACCCAAGGAATTCTTTCCTAAGAAAATACCTTTTGACTGACTATCATTTTTATCACTGCATTTTTTTTTCAATTCTTGGATCATTTATATCACCACATGCCACAAGGGCACAGCTTATTTTCAAACATGAGTCTTTGTTTCCCTTGACACCTCAGGTGTGAGACTAAAGGCAAAGGGCTGTTTCCCTCAACAGCTCCCAGCTATAAGAATAATAAGAGTGATGATCAAGATGAGGTAAACTAAATAACAGGTCTCCCAGATGAAAACTTTTGAAAATACAAATAAAAGGCAAAAAGTCAGATTGTAATTAGCAGGAGGGTACAAAAATGTGACTAATTTAATTTCCAGAATGCAATAGGAAATTACTGCCTTCTGGCTGCTGCTCCATATACTGCTGAAATCAAACCTGATCTCAAGGGGCTGCCTGACAAGGTCCTTGCACTGCCACAGCTTTCATGACTGGATGTAGAGCAAGCAGGAATGGCAGGAAGGGATGCTGCTACCCACGCTTGTGCACACATTGCTCCCAGGCAGAGTAGAGGCAGGGCTGCACTGGGATGCAGGGCTGAAGTAGGATGCAGGGCTGCACTGGGATGCAGGGCTGCACTGGGATGCAGTGCTCCTGGCTCTCCTACAGGCAGTCATGTTTGCAGAGCTCTTGGTAGAAACTGTTGCCCAGGTGTGCCTCCCTAAACCCACGGACACCTTAAGCCCCATCTGCTGGTGCAAGGGCAGGAACCACCTCCCTGCCCCTCTGTGCCAGTATATGCCCTCTTATTATGTGCTGGTTTCCTGTATATCTGTAGAGAACTTGATTCCAGAATCATCCTATCCAAATAGCTGCTGCACAGGGAACTCTGAAACCTAATGGTTACAGCAGAGATCTGGGCATTCCCAGAGGTAGGGGAGTCACAACATTTGGGATGGGTGGTTTGTGAGTGATTGTTTCTCCAAAGATCAAATTCTTCTGCTGTACTCCATGGGGATATGCTGCTATAGTTGCAAATATATCCATCTGAGCTTTCCTTCAGACTGGTCTTGACAGTCACTCCCACTCAATCCAGCTCTAAGAGGCACCTAGTTAGTCAAGCTGAAAGGTCAAATATATCCCAGCATGATTCCCACCTCATCAAACCAATGTGACCCTTTGGATCACATACATGCTGATGTGCCAGTAAAAGCAGAAGCACCAAGATAAAAAACAAAACACTTACTGTTATTACTTCATGAATTTGTACTTTTTGTGATCATTCACAAGCCAAATAAAGCACCATCACCAGGAATTTGCATTCAAAGAAGAAACACTTCAGTAGATGAAAGCTTACTCTGAGACAGTAAGGTGGGGAGGAATAATTGGATCTGCTTCTCCAGACTAGACAAGCTTGCCTGAAGAGCAGGATAATCAACAAGGTGCCTACATCCACAGCTGTTAGTCTGAGGTATGTGGGAGCATAGGCTGAGTCTGAGGAGAGCAGATCTGCAGACCCCACGTGCAGAGGACAGGTGCAGTACATTCAAGTCCTTTCAATGGATGTTCCCCTCCTCATCCCTCTCAACATCTGATAGGGAAGAGATGACTCAGTGGCTCAGTTACTGCCTCAGTGTTAGTCTGTATTTTCTTGTCTATCAGCACCACTGGCAATATTTCTGCTATCAGAATGGATTTTATGTGATCTCTGGCCTGTTTGCTGGCAGTACGTACTCCCGTGTTTTCTCTATACTGTGGTGCCTAAATGGATTAGTACTTTGTGACACAAATTGATCAAGCCCTGCTGGAGCTCTGAGCTTCTAATACCTCTCCTAAAGAATCTCATACACAAGTCATGCTAGAATCACATAACTCTAAATGTGTAAGAGGTTCTTCAACAGAAAAATCATGATTTAGAACACAAATGCTCGTCTTTCTCTTGAATTTAAATATGTATTTGCTGATTTTAAATACTACTTGGATTGGTGATGAGATGAATTTTTCCAAGGTCTGATCAGGAAGGTTTAGGGTTAAAAGCTACAGCAAATAGAAATTGAGCAGGTTGCCAATTATTATATATTATTTTATATATATAAAAAATTATGTAATTATATAATTACATATATATGAGATTCTTGTGTCAGAGAAAAGCCAGGCTGGTAGGCAAAAAAGGATTGGTGTATTTGGAAGAGGGAGAAGGTTTTGGCTCCCAGGAGCTGGTGATTAGTCTAATATCTCTGTTTGGACTCAGGTTTGAGCTGAGTCTGCCAGAAAAAGGGGACGACAGTTTGAGCAAATTATTTATCCTGAAACCCATCTCAGAAACCTTGGGGACTATTTTTCTGAGCTTTGTAGCAGTGGTATAGTGCTCTTGGGAGGTTACAGAATGGTTGAATAAGCTGCTCACATGTTAGCTGAGAGCACTAGGCTGATTTGCTGAAAGACCTTATAGAGAGGGAAAATTAGAAAATTGCTTGCTAAAGAAGTGATGAAGTTGGTCAGTTCTGGGCTTGATTTCAGCTCTTAGATTATGTCATGACAGGGAAAACACTTTCTGGGATGCCAAAGAAATACCTTGGTATTTTTATCATTTGTGAATATTTACTTGCTGTGTCCTTCAGTGTAAACTCTTTTCCTTGTGCCTCTTGTAGACACAGGATCTTTCCAAAACTGTCTGCAAGAAGCAGAAATGGCTCACTGCAGGGGTCACTGCACAATGGGAAAGTGCTTCCCTGCCATGCAGGATAGTAGAGGAAGAATCACAGGTGCCAGGTGCTAATGTGTTCACCATTTCTGCCCCTAGAGCTTTCCCTCTTTCAGCTGGCACAGATTAAGCAGAAGGTGAGCAGCACTGACCTTCAAAACCAGAGCTCCCATTCATCCCCAGGAAGTGTCCTACACTGGCACTTGCAAATCCCTACAGTTCTCAGACACAAGTATTTATTCTCTCAGTAACATGACTGAAAGTACAGTGACACACATGCTCATATGTGCTTAATTTTAAATGTAGTTATTTCAGTTATCTTCTCAGAATAAGTTATCCATCACATTATCATCCCATGGAAAACTGTCACTGACACAAACCTCTCATAAGCATGCCTGTAGCTCACTTAATGTTGGCCTGGTGTAGAAAAGTAGAAAACCTGAATTTTACAAGAAGTCCATTGTTTTAGTGCATTGTTTTTGTGCACTGTTTCTACAAGTCTCAGAGCACAGAAAAAGAAAGGAGCAAACAAAAAGAATGGATCTCTGGAGGTAACATGGAACTGAGCACAGAAATACAAATTCTTTCAATTCAGACAGATTCAAGACTCTGGGACTGAAGCTGTATGTCATGTAGCTTGCCAGAACAGTGAATAATCTGAGATATTGGTAGGTAACCTGAAAGAAAAGGAAATCACAGAGGAAGTTTTGTTGCTGTTGGAATTTCTGACAACCAGAGAGTCTCCACATACACACACATATATTACAGGCTTGCAAAGTCCCACTGAAGTAAAATATTTGTGTGTTTGAAGTTAAAACAATGCTTTCCTGCCTTAGTGGATGGAGGCCAATGGGCTCCACACTTTCCCAAACAATCTTGAAGCAGTTTTCTCCTCTAACTCAGTTCCCTTGGCATAAGAAAAAGCTTTCATAGGTTGTCATCTCTGCTTAGCAGAGGCTTCTTTCATGGATAACATGATGTTAAAGAAGAGATGAGTTGTCCTAGGAATACCTCAATGCAATAAAGGTAATATGATGAGAGGAGACAGACCTTATCCAAGGAGAGACACAACTACCTCCACCCAGATTCTAGTGGCAAAAGAAGATAGTTAGTGCCTGTGTGTTAAGGCACATTAAGCAATGAGTCATTTCTTGCAAAGAATTAAATTTATTATTTTTGATCTACAAGGGTGAGGCGCCCTCCAGGTCCCAGAAAAGAAACAAGACTTGTATCACTTAAGTTTGTAGGCAAGGCAAAAAGGCAAATAAGATTTTCCACAAATAGACTAAGATAAAGGATTTTGTCTGCAATGCTGCACATAGGAAATGAGTTCCCATACTTACTCAAAGCTGCTTCCTTATGTTATAGCAACCTTTAGGATTAATTGTTCACAGCCCATAGGAAAGATGGAGAAAAATTATTCCAATAACACCAAAAAGAATTTTGAACAAACAGCACAGAAAAGAAAGTCTAACCCATCCAAAGGCTGTCAGCCCATTACTGCCCATTTTTGCTTTCCACTGTACCATTAAATGGATGGCAAAACACAGCATGAAGTCTGCCCTGGGACTGGAGTCACTGCATGCAGGCCTAAGTGGGTTGCTTGTCCATCCTCTCTGCTGCCTATCACAGTCAGGTTTCCATAATAACACCAGCATAGCTGCAGCACCTGCCCATTTGCCTGATGCTGTTACCAGAAAGAGCATTGTAACCTCAGTGTGAAAAGTTATAATTCTGTTCTCACCTCTAAAAGGGGTTTGCACATTAGCATGTCAGAGCCTTGCTCTCTTTGGGATCAGATTGTCAAGGAGTATCCTCCAGCTGTCTGGTGGAAAGCCAGGGGGTTTCTAAAGCAGCATTTTCTGTTAAGACCAGAGCTTGGTGTAATAGCAACTCCATCCCAGCTCCCCAAAACACTGGATAAGAAGCAGCCTCTCTGATCTCACCTGATGTAGAAATTCTGCAGTACATAAAAGATGTGTTCTTCTTATTACTGTACACAGAAATGTATTCAGTGCTGGACTAGGCCCCGTTCACTGAGGTTCATCTTCTCTGTAGTCCATCTCAATTTTAATTGCTTCAACTGAATAGGACAAGAAAAGGGAAATTACGGTTCTGTTCTGCATTTGACTGGAGTGGTGATCATTGCATTAAAAAAAAGGGAAATCCCACCTCTCAGTTTGGCTTTTCTTGTGCTCTTCATGTCTTTGATCTGCATGTATTATATATATATATATATGTATGTTAGTTGATCTACATGTGTTATATCTATCTATCTATCTATCTATCTATCTATCTATCTATCTATCTATCTATCTATCTATCTATCTATCTATATGCTAGTTTGTTACTTCTCAAGCAATCAGAACTGTGTCCAGACGTGTGGCAGAGAAAAATCTAAGAAATTCTACCCAGAGGAGCATACTAATTTTATGATGGCACAGCACATGCTGTGTATGCCTGTTCACAGGGTTTTCGTTACTTGTCCTACCTACCCAGCTGCAAGTTTCCTTTCCCAAACCCTAGAAAACCTGAGGCATGTAGTTAAGAAGTCAGATGCTAAAAGTCCCAACTAAATGTAAATCCAGTGTTAGCTGTAGATGCTTATAACAACATAAGAAAATCTCTCTCAGCCAGAAAAATTTACATTTTGTTCAGCTTCACTGCTTTTTACGCATATGAGTTCTCTTAATGAATTCACAGTTTTGAAAAATGAGACTTTTCTTTCTCTGTGCTTGGAAGGACTTTTCTCCAGAGTCAGCTAAGCAAAAAGCTTCAGATAACCAAACTGAGTTTTCTTTTTCTGCCCTCTAATGACTTTGGCCTGAAGTGCTTACAGGGAAAATAAAAATCTGTCAGGTGATAGTCTTAAATCAGGGAGAGGAGAAAACCAAGAGGAAGGAGCCATTGAAAAGCATGCAGGATGCACAGCAGCTTGTTCTGGTAAAGCACAGCTGGCCATCCCTTCAGAACCCACTGAGCTTCTCCTGGGCTCTAGTGCCTGCATTAATCATGTACTCCTGGTATACAGCTTAAAACTGCATGGCATATTCTTTTTGTACCACCCAACAGTAACTAAAGTAGGGGAAGCTCATTCTAAACTTACTCGTGATCAGATTTTCTTACTTAAGTTTCCCCTTTTTTAGTCATTCAGCCTGATTCTGCTGGCCCTTCCCCTTGCTCCAAGCACAAGTGTGACATCCAAGGCCCTGAAGTTTGCAAAGTCCAGTGCAAACAAGATGGGAACTTTGTTCTCCTGGGATAAAATTTCAGTTCCAACAATGTCAGGACTTTGAGAGACAGAATTTACCATCCAGCAATTTAAATCCCATTTCTTTCTCTGATGTAAACCCTGACTTACCCATATATAAAGCTGCCCATTCCATCCCTGGAGAATTTTCTTTCCAGGGTGCTGTTCATAAGAAGAGTGTTAAAGAGATGAAAGAGAAAAGGAAAGGGGAAGGAGTGCAGTTAAGAAGTTTCCTTCAGCTTTTTATTGGCAGATAAAAGTACAATCCTTGCTGAAACCAGCGATGATTTATTTATTGGCAAAAAAGGTCAATTAAACTTTATAGTCACTAGTATCCTGTTAAAAAATAATAAAACTAACACATATATTAAATAATAGGTTAACATTAACGGCAAACAATGTTACCATCTGCCCTGTCAATCAAAGTGTATGCTGAAATTCTTCACTGAACTGGAACTGCACAAAGAAAAAGGGATACAGGATCATTATGGCAGCCCAGGCTATAAATTACAGGCAGTAGATATATTGCTGTGAAAGCTATATCATTCCTTAAAATGAATTCAACCTTCCTGACCTACCCCTTTTCTTCAAAATTTCATCTCTCTATGTGACCACGTCTTGGACTGCTGGTACAGGTGCCTGAAGATTTTGCAGCATGTTTAAAAATATGAGAAATGACAAATACTTTGACGAATTATCTCTCAAGCCTGGCCATTGCTGTAGCACTTCATGCATTCTGATCAGACCTCCCAGCTGTAATGAATTCGCCCTTGGAGGAGGCTGTGAGGGTAATAAAAGTGGTTTTGCAATGGGGTGAAATCCAGTGATAGCTGTTACAGCAGGCAGTACCCAAACCTTGCCTGCTTTTAGCCTGAGCAGGGGGAGCAGCAGGGAGGGAGAACCAACTCCTGGGAGGACTCATGAGATCAAGGCTAATTAGATCTTTTCATGTATGGAAATATTTTTCCTGGTTCAAAAATACCCCACAAACAAACAAACAAAACAAGAACAACAACAACCCCCCAAAACAAAAACAAACAAACAAACAAAAAAACCCCCCACAAATATATATGCAAGTGAAATTCTGTGTGCAATAGTGGTCTGATAAAATGTTACTTCGGGTCAATCAAAACTTTCCACTATTATGAAAGCAAAGCACTTTGGCCCAAGTTTTCCCTTTGAAAGCTTGTCGATGTGTTTCTGTGTGAAAATAATAACAATGAATTGCATGTGGGGAAAAAAAATCATTTCCAAATTAAAACTGAAAAGATTCCATCCCAGAAATGTTCAAATGGGCCACTTCAACCTTAAGGGAATGCTTTGTTTTGGGACAAGAAGTTCTGGAAACAAAATACTGCCAAAACTGAATTTATTTTTTTTTTTCAAAGCAGTGAATAAGAGAAAAAAATCGCACTTTTCCGTTAGAAGAAACTTTGGTTACAAAATAAATAGTTTGGCTGTGCTTCGCTGAGCTCCAGCATCATAGTCTGAACGTGAGTGTCAGGAGACAGCCCTCAGGTGGCATTGGCTGCTGCTAAGGTGACACTGGGGGAAGATCCTGGTCATTGCTGTTAGTTAAACACATTTACTGTCAAACTCAGAAATCTCATGTGGGATCAATATTTCATTTGCACTTGGTGGATATGGCTCAGAAGTGCAATCCAAGCTGGAGCCTGTATCCTTTTCAGCCTGTAGACATCCTCTCGGTTGGGTACAGACACCATAAGTGATATGTGCATTTTGTTTTAATTGGCTATCTTCAGCAGCAGAGAAGATCTCTTTTTTGCAGCAGGCAGCTTTCTTTCCTTGTGGAGACCATGTTGAGGGTCAAACTGTCTATGAAAAAGCATGATTTGAGAAAGAAGGACTGTTTGCCTATATTTCCTTATATGCTTTTCACTATATTGATATTTAATCCTTTTCTATTTACTGGCCTGATCTGTCTAGGGAAAAGACACGGAGCATCATACGTGGCAGTGCCACACACAGATAGACCACCAGATCAAGATAAATTTCCTAACCTTAGAATTACTTTAATGGGGTGGGAAAGGGCAGCTCAGTTTTGTGCCCCCCGCCAGCACGCCCCGGCACGCACGAGTGCTCTCATTGTGGAGCGAGCCGTGCCCATCAGCACGGACACCGCTGCCGGCAGAGCACACCGCCTCCGTACGATTTTAATTTTAACAGCTTCAAGTCTTCATTAAGTTCTCCCCGAGCCCTAAGATCAGCCGCTCGCCGCCCTGACCGGCGGAGCAGCGAGGAACATCTGCAGTTCAAACGTGATGCATATGCAACAGCGCACCACGGATTAAAGGTCAGCAGGCTCCTCTCCCTCGCAGGGTGTCTGGTGTCCTTTGTTGGAACTCTGCACTTCCTGCCGGGCTCTTTGCCCGCTCGCCCACATATATATCTTCCTTCCTTCCTTCCTTCCTTCCTTCCTTCCTTCCTTCCTTCCTTCCTTCCTTCCTTCCTTCCTTCCTTCCTTCCTTCCTTCCTTCCTTCCTTCCTTCCTTCCTTCCTTCCTTCCTTCCTTCCTTCCTTCCTTCCTTCCTTCCTTCCTTCCTTCCTTCCTTCCTTCCTTCCTTCCTTCCTTCCTTCCTTCCTTCCTTCCTTCCTTCCTTCCTTCCTTCCTTCCTTCCCTTCCTTCCCTTCCTCCCTTCCTCCCTTCCTCCCTTCCTCCCTTCCTCCCTTCCTTCCTCCTTCCCTCCATCCTTCCTTCCCTCCATCCTTCCCTCGGCTGCTTGTCGCAAAGCCCAGGCACAGGGTGACTGCAACAGCTGCAGTGCCGGCTCGTTCATGACAAATGGTCCTGTCACTCTTCTTATTGATTAGCAATGTTATGACATTTCCCTTCAAAAACACAGATGTGGCACGGGCAGCGACAGGAGCGCTGCTCTGGGAGGAACATAATGTGTGTGCTGTTCACATCCTCCTCTCTGCATCTGTTCATATCCATGGCGAGGGTTTCATGAGCTGATTCTTTTATCAAGAAGAAGCAGTGCAGGAGGAGGTGAACCTGGGTTAAAGGCAAATACAGCTTGTCACATCAGGGGGCTCGGGAGTGCAGATGACAAGCGTGGTTCTCCCTCCCACCAGACCAGCATGCAGGGAGACAGCTGGGGGCTCAGTCAGCTTGGGGACAGTCTAGCTGGTGTTGGCAGGAGAGAGTGAAGGTGTGGTGAATCCATATGTGATTTCAGATTCCTTTTGAGAGGTCCTTGGGTCCTTTTTTTCTTTTTTTCCTTGGGATGTGCTGTAAAGAATTCATAATAATGCCTCTAGCAGTTTTGAAGGTGCATTTTGTGGGCAGGGGAAGTTATCCAGGTGAATGGATTTCACAATCCTCAAGGGAAGCCACTCTTTTGTCCCCTGGATCCCCCAAAAGGGATGTTTGCACATCAGCCAAGCTATTCTCATGGGGGTGATCCCCAGCTGCACTCCACTTCCATGGAAATCCTTCTTCCTGCAATTGAGGCTTGGAAAAGTTAGCCAAGGATGGAGATCACTAGGACTGAACTTTGGCTTGAGGAGGAGAGTCTGAGGCAGCGACAGTCTAAGCTAGGGCATCACAAAGGCATAATGGTAAATTATTTTTTTAAACGGTAAAAAGGTATAATATACATGTTTGAAACATGTCTGGATCTTCTGGGGGATGGATATCACAGGTGAGGGACCTGAAAAGATCTGCACACCAAGTCTGAGGTGGTGTCAGACCATTCTGATGCAGGGTTAAGCAGTGCATTTCTGGGAAAAGCCTGCACTAGTGAGCTGAGGGTATCTCCACTTATCTCTGCTCCATGCTCAAATTTTCATTGCAAAAGCATGTTCTGGTCACGCCCGGTCTGATCAGGTTTCTCTGGAGAGAAATCCCAGCTGATATAGCAAAAAGGAAACATTTTCCTCAGTAAGGGCATAGCTGACCTCCTTGTATCCAATATTTATAGGCCAAAAGACAAGTTTAAGAGATTCTCTATTTTGCTGGCATGAAAGAGAGAAAGGCTTTTTCTCTGAGCATACAAAATATGCCCAGTTTAATCTTAAAGTGGCCTAACGCTTTTCTTAATAGCCTGAAACATTTAATTCAGCTTTCAGCTTCACTTCCTTAACAGGGAAGCTTGTTAGAGGGAAAGCACTTTCTTTCCAGACCTAAAGGCTGCTCCTTGGAGGCTGAATTAGGGCACTGTGCATGGTCTGCTTTAAGAGTCTTGGAAACACCTGATAAACTGACTCTATACACGGCAGTTAATGAGCTTGTTGTTGCATTTGAGAGATCTCTGTATCTTTGGAGTCAGTAAAAGCAAATTATGTCCAACAGAATTTGTTTCCTTGACCAAAATCTCTTGCAGTGCTAACACAGCTAAAATGGACTGACCCACCAGCTTGATCTACATGAACTTGGAAGCAAAACACATTAGCATAATTGTGTAGGCATCACTGTACAGACCATGCTGGTAATGAGAAGCATATTTGTGAATGTCTCTTGTACAGCTTTCAGCACATTTTACAGCCAAAAAGAGATATAGTCTAGGGGGGAAAAAAAGAAAAATACAACAAAAACATGGGTTTGACCCCCAGGCAACATGATGTAGATTAATATGAGTTAAATGGAATGTGACCAATTTGCAAGGCATTTGGTTTGTATCTTGAGAAATTGAAGACAAGATCATTTTTCCCTGCAATCAGAGTAAGCCTTAGGCTATGAGCTCTTGTAGTCTCTACAATTGCCACAGGCTTCCTCTTTTATTATGCTAGTGTATCCTAGAATATTTCTTACAATTTTCATAGTCCAATGATGTGATAGATTTGCCACTATGATACTTCTGCTGCCTTTCCTTGGGAAAAGCCTCCATTAGCTGTAATGTGTGCCCACAGCTTCTGTGAGTTTCATCAATTTTTGTGCAATATTTTGCCCACAGCTGTTCATTTATGCAAGAAAATGGTTGCAGTAATAGACATCCTATGTATGCAGGGATTATACAGCAAGAAAAGCATTTTTCCACTGAAAGGTCATAGTTCCTGAAGATGATTGTTTCAGACTGGTAGATTTTGGGTTCACTATGGACCCACAATTTTTGTTCACATGAGAATTTATTTTTTACATATAACAAAAAAAAAACCTCAAAAAACCAAACCTCAAAATGATGCAGTTCTCAGGGTTTTATTAATGATAAAAATTCTTTGATGTTTGAGATTGAGAGGTGGAAACTTTTTAGTGCTTTACCAAACAGATTGGAAGACAGTATTCTCAGTGAAGTACCTGTTTCAGAGAGAGACAAGGTCACAAGGAACTCAGTAGAAGTCTTCAAATGCAGCCCAGGAACTCTATACCCATGCACTTCCTCTAAAATTCATCTCTTTTATCTCACCACACCATCTTTTTATACTAGCAGATTGCCAGGAGACCATCCCAAATATTTCAAGTTCAGTTCAGTTTTCTACCCAACACTTTGGAGCTATAATTCAGGAAAAGATTTGCCTTTGCTTTTCAAATGACCCAAAGAAAGTGCTTCAAAGGCACAAATCCAGCAACTAACTTCAGTATGTCCTTCAGCCTTCAATGCTCAAGAGAAAAAATATCCATGATATGTTTGGCAGTCTTCCACTTGGGTGTGTGGGCAATATCACTCAGGAACATTTGGTAGATATAGATACAAGATGTTCTGTAATTGTTAAACTAATTTGTTTGAATAATGGATAAGGAGGGACAAATAGAGGTTGCTTTTCACTTATTTATTTATTTAAGAATTAAGACACAAGGACTGAAAGATGGGCCATTAAGCAATCGTGGTTTCAAGTGCAGAGGTTTGGGGCAAAGCAAATCCAAGATCAATTTGCACCTCCAGATGCCACTGTCCAGCTATCCAGTTCTGCAACCACTAATTCAGAGCAGAGAAGTAGCAGCAGCCATGAACCACCAGTGAGCAGTAACAACCAGCAGGACATTGTGCCTTGCTCCTGTCTCCAGGTCCTGACTGGATGTTCTTTGCACAGTTTGCACCACAAAACACAGAAATCTACCCTTGGTTTTGCAGGCAGCAGAGGGGTGTGTTTCTGGTGATACTTTGAGCCATGCTTGTTGAGGAGAGGGATGTGGGATTGTGCTCTCAGCTACTGATGCCTTGTTAAATTCTGGATGCACAGTGGGAGAGGAGGTTTAAGCATTTTGACTGTTCACTGCTATTGCTACCTTCTGTCCTGTACTGTTAAGGAGTGTGAGCCCTCACAAGCATAGCAAGGTGGCCTCAGTCTCCCTCTCCTTTCAGTGTGTTACAGGTGCTTTAGAGAGTAGGGGGAAAGTAGATTTACAATAAATTCCTGTCTACATATATAATGGAAAATGAGTCTTCATCCTTTCCAACATTCTCTGTTCTTCACCAAGAATTTTATTGGTTTAAATATGATTTCTCTGAAATGAATTTCCTCATGGGATCCCAGGTAAGTTTGGAGTGAAAGGGGATGTTGAAGATCACTTAGTTCAACCTCCTCTTCAAAGCAGAGTCAGATTGACAGCACAGGTTATTTTGGGCCTTGTCCAGGTGAGTTTTGAAATTATTCAGATGGAAGAACCAGAATTTAAATAGACAAAGCATCTGAGTTAGAGGAGTGTATCTGCATTCATTCACAAGGTCACAGCCCTTTATATCATTGCTGGATTTGGGCACTCCCACCCCTCTCCTTTAGGCATTCGACCCTCTCCTTTCAAGACTTACTGCTCCTTTTTTCCCTTCCACTTTTCAGGTCACAGCCTTCAGTTCTTCAGGATAGTAGCCCTGCCCTGTGCCTGGGGAGGGTGGCAGGCTGCTCATCAAGGGCATGGGTTAGGCAGGAATTTTCTTTCCCCTCCTGTTCCCCACCCTGAGACAGTTGTGAAACTGATGGGCTCTCTCTCCTCAAAGTTCAGCAACAAAGTCTCACAGCTTGTAAGAAAAGTTCAGCCACAATTAGTGTTGGTGTGAAGCCAGGGCCTCCCACAGATAAGTCTGCCTGGTCCAGTGCAGAAGCTACAATCTCTTTAATGATGGGAGGTTCAACTAAATTAAAGTTGACCCTCAGGCTTCTGCAGCTAAATTCCTACAATAACCTTTCCTCCCACCCCTTCCTCTGGAAAAAAATCCTACCAACAACAAACTACAAGTGAGATGGGGAGGAGACCTCACTGGTTTTAACCTTTACAGGACAGTGGATGTGTCCAAATCGGACAAAAAACACGATGTCTCCTGGTGAAGTGCCATAAATAGTGCTATCTCCCAGTGTGATCTTTGAGAGAATCTGTTTTGGGGAAAGAACAGAAGAAGAGTCCTAAAAAGAGCGCGTGAAAAATGATGAAAGTTGCTTTGAAGTGAGTCTGAGAGCTGCAGTGCTTTCAGCAGCTTCCCCCTGGAAGCCCTTGAAATTCTATCTGCAATAAAAGGTACCAAAAGAAAACAGCTGGCAGGAGCTGTTAAAGTGGAAACAATATGCAGTTCAGAAGAGATAAACAGGATGGGCACAGAGCAGAATGAAAAACAAGGTATGGATCTGTTATGTGATGGAAGCAGCCCTTCTGTCCTGGGTTGGGACAGTGTGACCACAGAAATACTGCTGGCCTTAGGAAAGTGGACTGGGGAAAAACAGACATCACTTGCTTTTCATGGGATCATGCATTTTGCTTTGCATTGAGGGACAGGAGCATCAGATCTGGTCCCCCAATTGTTTTCTGAACAGTCCTAAGCTTGCATAAAAGAGATGAAGGTATAGGGGTGCTATAGGGGCATTCTGGTGAATGACACCATGAAGATAGAAGCCAGTCTTACATACAGATGTTTCTCTGGTAGCAGAAGCAACAGCAGCTCAAACAGCAGCCCCTTTCCAGTTCCAGGACAGTGAGGCACTCCTCTTGCTAGCAGGGCAGTAATGCTTTGCTGCCAGCTGTAGAGATGGGTCCAGTCCTTGTGCAGCTCTGAAGAAATACCAAGGCTGTGGCCAAACTCAAAGCCTGCAACAAAATATAAACCCTGGTTTTGTCCTCACTGGTACCACAGTCTTTGGAGACAGAAACTTTGGAGACAGAACCATGAACATTGGGGTCAGAATATGATCCATCTTTTTGTGCAATGCAAAGAGAGATTGCTAATGGATTGTACATGGACCTTAACCTGTTCTGATTTAGAGAAGCCAACCTTAGATATTGCTGTGGTTCCCAAATCAGAACTCTACTGAAGGGACTGAGACCAAAATAAATATGGAAGAACCATGAGGAAGCTGTGTGCAAGCATATCTGTAAAATAATCTCCCATGTTCTCATCCACTATTGATTCTGCCCATGACATCACTCATGGAAGGTCTGCTTGGAGACCTCTGTTCACAGGAGAAGGAATATTAATCAAAACTTTTTTACCTGTCTTGCAAATGCACTTCAGATCAAATGCACTTCTAGGAGAAAGCAGTAATTCAGAGATGTGGTGGGAGTGGAGCAGAGAGGAGCTGAGTCATATTTTCTCTGCTTTGATGCTTGTTTTATACAATTCTTATTCTGCTGTTCTGATGTAATTATTTGTAACCGTTAGACTGTCCCAGTGTTAGGATGGAATCAAAACTGTATCCACACTGACTTTCCCAGGCATGTGTTTTTTCAAGGAATATTAAAATACAAAAGCAACAGCCTCCAGCTAATTTTAGAAAGGTGAAAATGTTGGCATCAGGTCATTGTGCAGACGACCTAAGAGATTGTGCCATGGTGTACTTACAGTTTCCTCAAGAAGTCAGCTTGGGCAGGGCCATCCTGAAGAGAGGAAAGAACAGCCATGATTCACATTTTCTAGATAAAAGTTAAATCTTGGGAAGAATCTGACGACTATAGGATAACCCATAGGCAGGAAGAGAACTGTATCTGTGACAGTAAGTACCACTCTATCCTGTGTACAACCTATCTGCTCTTAGAAAGGTCTCAGATACTCAAAATGCTTGAAGGGCTTAAATATTATTGAGGACCTGGGTCTAAAATGCCTATTCAGAAAAGATCTCACACAATTTCTGCAGCTCCATGTACTTTTATAATCTGAGGCTGCAAAACTCTTTCCTACTTGCAACACTTTTATTCTGATTTGCAACTGATTTAGCTCCTCATAAAATCAGTGGGCATCCCTCTGCTTTCTCTAATAGATGTTGGATTGGATGTTAAAGAAGAGAAATTCAGTCTGTCTAACCCATATGAACAGATAATGTTCAACTTGTTATTAGAAACAGAGCTTGGAATGGAAGGAAATGAAATGCTAAATATGTTCAGGAGTTGTGAGACTGAAGATGCCACCAGCAATGAAAAGGTGATTCCAATATATACAGGAGTACTGGACTGGAGTACTGGACTGTATGCTATCCAATTCCATTTTCTCTTACAACTAAATCCTGTGGAATGTAATAAAACCTAACCTAATTTAATAAAACCTAAAACTTAATCAAAAGGCCTTTGAGCAAGTGAATGAAATTTAATTGCGAATTACAATCTGACCGTACAGTTGTGGATCCAGTAAAGATACAGAGATTATTCTCTGCTACATTCTGTAGGTTTTTAAGCAGATCACTTAAGATAAACTGCATTAGAGCACTAAACTTCATTCTTTTCAAAATCTTCACAATTCTTTTAAGTTTTTCACTGAACAATGGGCAATAATATATTTCTGCCTGAATGCAGGAAGCCATCAATTGATTTGCTCACTGAAAATTTAGATTTTTTCTTTATCATGAATTTATAGCCTCGATAGAGTAACTGCATATACCTTTTTCTTGTATATGCAAATATTTAATAATAAACAATTCTTAAGCTTTTGCATAAGGTCATAGGACATTATATAAAGTTAACTATATCAAGTTTGGATTTTCTTTAACACTTCTGAAGTGTTAATTCAGATTTTCTTTGGTATAAGTGCAAATTGGATTCTCACTTTAAAATGTTCATGTTCAAAATTAATTTTATATGTGACAGTTTCTGTGCTATAAGGATATGCACATTATTTGTGTTTACATTACTGCATATGAATATTTACTTGAAACTTGCAATACAAAGAGGAAAACAAGGTTGTTCTTGACCCGATTGTCTCTACACAAGTCTGCCTTGCTCTTCTCCCCTGCCTCTGAAGAAAATCCTCTTGTAAAGTCCATTAAATCCCACTCCAATTTTGTTTAACCAGGATGTTCTATATTTCTGCTAACATACTTTTTCAAGGCAGTGCAAGCCAAAGTGAATATAATTTACAGTGATGAGTGATATTTCAGTATAGCAAATATCGTTCTCTATCCTCTCTTCCACGCTGGTGCAAGATCTGGTTTGCACAGAGCTCATCTCCACTCCACTGCTGGTCTGTGTCTGATGTCCTTGAGACCTGGTTGTACATTGGATTTTCCATTCTTTCTGTGTACAGAATCGATAGCAAGTGTGAAGAATCGAATGGTTAATTCCAACAGGTGATTTTTTTTAATGTTCACCATTTGTCTGCCCTGATTTTTGACTTCCCAAATATTGTTACTGTGGCCAGTTTAAACCTTGAGCCTATGAGGGCTTCTTTGGCACTCTGCAGAAATAAAATAAATGTGAGTTTCATGTGCTCAGCAAATTCTCTGCATCTTTGGAGATAAAACTTAGTTTTCAATCTTCCTGACATTTTATTCAGGACTCAGTAGCCTATTGAAGTTGCTGTTACTGCAAACCACAGGAACCTCATAACGCTGTTTGGAATAAACCACATCCTGTTCACCTCCTGGCAGATCTTTGTTTTCCATCATCTGTCACCAGGAAGGTTACCCTGAGGATGGGAGCGACCAGATCCCCACCACCCATCCTGCAGCCACTGCCTGTACTGCTCCCAGCCACCCTCCCTTGAGCTGCTGCAGCACCAGGGCCTCAGGCAAAAAGCAGCAAGATGGGTTTTGCCTGAATGGGGAATGATGGCAGCACAGCCAAAAAGCTGTGGCAGAATAAAAGGAGAGAACAAGGATGTGTAATCTCGTTATACTCCTGTCCTCACCTTCCTCTCTGTGATCAAATTTAATTTGCTAAAATAATGCATGCAATAACAGCCAAAGCTCAAGCCACACAGGGAATAACTGAGCAAATGCAAAATGATGGATTCAAAGCAGCACATAACATTTCTTAATGCAACACGCTTCCCTTTAAATCACCATTTGGGTCTTAACTCCTGGAGCAACTTCAACATAAGCTGCCTGTCTCCTCAGAAGTGCCCTCTGGCAGGGAACAGACTCTGTGTGCTGTGTCTTTGTCTAATTGCATTTTAGCACAGCACAGAGGAGAAAATAGAGAAAATGAACTAGTTAATTCCATGGTCAGAACCTGCCTGCGTTTGGAAAGCAGAGGAGAGGGAAATCCTTTCTGCTTTGCTGAGCTGTCCTGTGTAGGATGGCAAACACTGCCCTGCTGGCAGGGCTCAGTGAGCACTGAAGGACAGGTCTCAGCTGCTCCCATTTGTGCACCTCCACAGGTAATGGTTAATGGGGCTATAGTTATTGCATGGATGTACTTGATTGGTTTCCCCACATGGGCTGCTTGTTGATACACATTAATTGTTGGGATGAAGGAAACTGTTCCTTCAGGACACGGACACTTTATGCTGACTAGTTAGAAGCATCTCTTACAAGCTGAAATTTTGCATGAATGCCCTTGGCCAATGCTTGACGAGGCTTTTCTGTGTCTCTGTGTTTAAATTACCTTTCACACATAAAGAAAAACACATTAAAAATCATCATGCTGAGTATCCCACCTTTCATCTCATGACATGATCCTGTATCTTACCTCTCAACTGCACCATCAGCTTATTATTTCTCTTTGTCTGATCTTGCAAAACATGCCCTATCCTCTGTGAGAGGCTAAAACAGCTGGGAGAGCTGGCTGCCCACTAAACTATGCTCCAGAAGGGGATGTAAGGAAAGGCACAACCTCTTTAAGGAGGTTGTTGATGTTGCTGCTGTTCAGGGGAGGCAAAAGAAACCTTTGGTAGGTGAAAATCTGACTTGCACAAGCAAAGTGCTTGGGGTCTGTATGAGAAGGAAACTGCTTTATGAGACAAGGTTTTGCAGTAAGTACTGTTTAACAAACATGCTTAATGTTGTAGAAAAACATAGGATGATGATATTTTCTATAGAGGGGATAAAAAATAACCTTTTCTTCATCTCAGAAACAAGGACATTCAGGCAGATGAGACTGGACCCTGCTTTCAAAAGGCATCTACCACCCTTTTTTAATCAGTGGGAGTGTTCTTGAAAAAACAAAGGTGGAACATAAAGCTAGTTTTATTTTTCACAACAGCCTATACACCAACTGTGCTAAATCAGAGCTGTCAAATGACAGTTGCATCAGGAATATCCTCACAAGGATGAAGGAATGGGAAGGTACCCAGCACAGCATTATTGCAACCCTGAGTCTCACAGCAATGCTCTGCTCTGCAGCACAGCCTTGGAGTCGTCTGAGGAGAGGAGGAAGGGGGAGTGCAGTCCAGAGGGGGAAAGATGGATGATCCTGTAGCTGACCCACTCTTTGTTCATCTCTCTGGCACCACATCCTTTGCCACACAAGTCATAAAATTTCTTACCAGTAGCTATTTTGACAGTGGCATAATAAAGCTCAGAAGGGAATGAAGAAACACATCCAGAAGTGTCAAAATAATGTAGCATACTGTGTTTGCACTAATGTTATTATATAGTGGATTATCAGCAGTTATGGCAACACAAAAGAAAAGTAAAACTGAAGGGTTGGGGTTTTTTCAGAGGATCAGACATATTTTGCTTTTGCAAAGTACCTTCACATACCTTGAGAAAGAGTCTTTATTGTTAACCTAAGAGAGAATGATTTCCTTGGAAATGAACATGACTGCTATGAAAATCTCTGGCAGGATACGGGCAAGAAAAATACAGTCTGGTATCAAAGTAGTCCGGAAAGACATGATTGAAATCATGGGTTTAATTTATTTTGAACAATTTCTCATCTGGTAACATTTTTCCATCCTATTTTAATGGCTCTGATTCTCTTACTCCATTCTAAAATTAACCTTCACCTTACATGAACTAACTAAATTTCATAACTACATCTGTATGCAACATTGTATAGGATTGTTAGCTGCTGGTAGTAATGGTATTAATTTCAAATATATTTCAATTTTCTTTGAAAAGCAACATAATGGAAACTGAAATGATATCAAACGCAATAATAATAAAGATGAAAAAGCATGTATATGTAAATGTAGTAGTCAGAAACTTCCCTGATATTGGTAGCAGTTTTGTCAGACACTTTAGGATCACACTACACCCAGCAAAACACTGTGTGCTGCTACATGATGTTGTAGGAAACAGGAGAGGGATTAAAGATGACATGAAATGAAGTGACCTGACCCAGGAATACCAGGGAGAGGAGCAGCAGATAAAACACAGGACTTGGGAGTCTCCAATGAGTAATTTAACCATGAATGATGCTGCTCCTGCCTGTATTCCATGCAATCTCCAAGGGAAGCCAGGGTCGAGCCTTGCTGGAGCCAGGGGCAGTCCTGGGAACAGCAGTGGGTATTTGCTCCAGCTGCAGGTGAGCACCAGGTACATTTGGTCAACAAATAACACCCAAGAAGTTGCAATTGCTGCAACGTGGAGAGAGCAGGGCAGGCAGAGTGCTTGGTGTGTCAAGCAGAAAATGGAAAGATCTGATTTCTCCTGGCCCTCAGTGACAGCAAAATATTTTTAAATTGGGCCATGGTGCCTTAGAAATGAAGGGTGCCTTTCTAGAATGAAGAGACCAGGGAGGCCCTGGAAACTTGAGCAGAGAGGAGTGAAGGTACCTTGACACAATGGGGTTTGTGGTGAAAAGAAAACAACCTGGTGGCTTTGACTGCTCCATTAGGCTGTGGAAAACTAAAGTCTAGAAATAAGCACACTTTAAGGAATAGCATTTGTTAAATTAATATACAGTCCCTCCCCTGTGTCCCCAGGTATCTGCCACAAGACAATGAGAGCTTCCTTGGATTTTCTCTTCCTAGTTTCTTTGAGGTTTTGGAATTTTTTGGGAGAGGAGGAGGTTGGGGTTTTTTAATTGGCACTAATACCTGTTAATTTTTACACACGTGGCAGGGAGCCTGAGGGGCAGGCAGACATCTTTCAGATCATCTGTCCTGTAAACTCACCAGAAATCACTCCGTGCTCCTTTGCCCAATAACTTCATTCTCCAAATGTTGATACTAAAGGAAGACATGAAATAAACTGCAGGGCAGGCTTAACCTTTTCAGCCCAAGAGCTCCAAAATGGATTTTCCAAGCCAAATAGCCAAGTGTCACTCAGAGAGATGCACCCCAGTCTGGGTTTGCCCGTGTGGCTGCTCGCTCCCCGGCTGCTCGGCGCTGGTTTCCAAGGGGAGAGCCAAATGGCACTAATTGCACAGCATTTATGGGTATGTGTGCGTGTAATGCAGCCCCCTGTGTCCTCCCCAGACCATCACTCATGTCACACACACTGCAGGCACATCCAGCAGCTGGGAGGTGACCTGGAGATGGAAAGCTCGCATCCCATATCCAATCCCCAGAGCCAGATGGGCCCGCTCCCTAAATGACTATATAAATTCTAATAACAGCTATAGACAATGTCAGCAGGTCCCACAGGCTTTCCTGCTGACCCCAGGGAGCAGCCACAGTGATGCAATACCTCAGCTGGTCCTCTGGAAAATCCCATGATGCAAGATTTGCCTCCACCCTATCCAGCTGCAGAGGACATGTCAATAGGGACATGGCAGAAGAACAGGGGCTGGATGGATGGCTCCCCACCCTCTGCTCCTGATGAGCAGGAGAGGACCTTTCTTACAAGTCATTGGGGGAAGGAAAATAGCCCCATTTTCCCAGGCACCCCAGGAAAGTGGCTGCCAGCCCCAGCTGATGGCAGGACACGAGTGTTTCAGGTCTCCTGACGCCCCAGGAGAGCTGTATGCTTCCAGTGTTTGCTCACTCACGCCCCAGCTCCTCCTGCTCAGCTCTAATAAAATCACTGTTGCTCCTCTGTTTGTTTCATGTTTAAAGCACAGCACCTAGTAAAAACCTGCACCCAGCTAAGCAGGACATTTGAACCTTGACCCATGCTTCTTAAACATTTAATCTCTTTTTGGTTCACTAGCAATGTCTGCATTAACTCTACATGATAGAGCACAAACCAGCAGCTGAGCTTTTTAAGACTAAAACTGAGGGAATTTACAGTGAGAGTAGCCAGCTTCCCATTTTCTTACCTTTGCTTCCTAGAATTAATCAGAGATAAAATTATTTTGAGGAAAGTTTTCCCTTCAAAATCATCCTGATATGGTGCATTTTAAAGCATAATACATTATGTGCTTCTAGGTGTCTTAACACTTCTGTATGAAAAAAAAAAAAAAAGAGAACGAAATTATATATCATCCTCCTTGCACCAAAATTTTTAGGAGTGCTGCTGGGGAAAGTTCTGGTTCAGTATAAATGTTGTCAGTTCAAAAGATATAAGAAATTGCTTACCCACTGGGTCCTGATTATTTTCTGCAGAGCTTGTGAAGCAAAATCTGCACAGCACAATTCTGTCACTGGCAATGAAGTAGCTCCACCATCTGGGTTTTTTTAGCATTGCCTTTCTTCCTCTATTTCACTGGATTGTGTATGGGTTTTTTGTTTAGTTTCACCTTTTTGTGTTTGTATCTTTTTAACCAGTAAGGCCACACATTGGAAATAAAAGTAATTATAATATAAAAGTGCAAATGTTGGTAGGTGAGAATATCCAGCTGGTCCTTGTGGTCCATGAACTGATTTCAATAAAAGGTTTTTAAAATCTTTATTGAAAAATGTCCCACCATGTTTATACAATTACTAAAATCTTTAGAATTCACTGCTTTAAGAGATAACAGTGAAGTGGAAGAAAGGATTTATTCTAAAAACTGTATTTCTGAGGCATATATTATTTTTTACTTCCATTGAGACCAAGTAGATTTATTCCTGAAATACAAGGCAGATCCAAGCAGAAAATTCAAAGACTTTGGTGATAGAATTAATAAAGTCATTGTCTTTGTAGCTAGCGGGGTTTTTATTGTTAAGAACCTCAGCCTGAGCTCCTAACATTCTGGTTTCACATAAAAATCTAGTATGTATGCATAAATTTCAAGCAGAAGGAAATTCAACCCAGCTGAAATCAGCCTGGCAGCAGAAGAGTATAATCAAACCCAAACCTTGCCCACTGTGTGGCTTTTTCCAGTCTCTCCCACATTAGTGTAGTTGGTGCTCGTATGATGCCCCCAAAAGTCTTTATTTTTTTTCCCATTTTCCAATCAGAGAAAACTGAGTGAAGACATGAACTTCTCTGAGATGTCTGAGAGTTCCAAAGGCTCCTGCTGGAGCTGTTTTCCAGCCTCTTTGCTGTTGCTGCACTGCCTGAGGTTGTGACGGAGAGCTGAGCAAGGCAGGTCCAAGGGGCAATGCCATCCCCTCTGCCCTCTCCCCACAGTCCTGCTGTCAGCCCTTGCACAGTTTAGGGTTAAGCAGCTTTTCTCTGTCCATCCTGCCCTTCAGTCAACGTGGGCACTTCTTTACAGGGCCTGATGTGCAAAAGGTCACAAGCTGCCCCTGACAGAAGGATGAAATGTGTATGAGCAGCCTCAGACCTCTGGAGGGCTAGACAGGGAGGGAGGGAGATGGTGGTGCCCTGAAAGGGCTGTTTAATTTTCTTTTTCACAGCAGTTCTCATTTCAAGTCCCACTGGACATAGAAAATGTTTATTTCTCTATCACATGTGGTTGTAAAAGAGCTTAGCTAGTACTACAGAGAGCTGGTGTTTGCTTTTCTTTTTTATAAACCTACCAGCAGCAGCTAAAATCCTATGTAGTGCCCAAATCTGTTTTATAAGTGTTTTGCTGGGCTTAGCAGGAGATTTGGCATCAGAATCGTGATGAAAGAGGGCAATAGTCCTTGCTGATATCATGTCATGAACAAACTCTTTCAATCCTTTTCTTATATAGGAGATGTTGTAGAGGCATATAGGCCCTGACAGTTCTGTTATTTTGTTGTATCTGTTCCTCCCCCAGCTCTTCTCACATGTCTGCTTTCTTCTCTTGTTGTTATGCTTTTGGCACTCTACAGGATGAGAAGAAAGCAATCCCAACAGAAAATAAAATAAAAGCAATCTCTTCATTTATAGAAATTGTACAAAAAGCAACAATATTCTCAATAAGACCACTTTGGAGTTTTGAGGATTTGTGGACCTTTGTTTGCTGGTGGGGAAATGGATTTTTCACTGCAGACTGTAAGCAACTGTCTCATTGCCTGCAGTCATACAAATAAAGCAGAGTCCATGACCTCAGCATTGCTGCAGTGATCATCTCACTGCTTTGATTAACTGAAGGACCAATAAGTTGATGTCCTGAAATCAATGAGACCCAAGTCAGTGAGAGAAAGAAGCAGTCCAATAGCACACACACCATTCATTCCTCTCAAATAGCAATGCCCCTTGTACTGTGTCTGGTTTGGGTGGAGGAGAGCAGATCCCTGCCTTCATTCAGCAGCCACACTTGCTCCAAGTGAGCAGCTTTTTTTTTTTGGCAGAACAGAAACATGGAGTCTAGGAAGCACCTACTTTGTCAACCACTGTATTCTTCCCTAGGTTTTTCCCAGTCATAAGTGCTCTCAGACTGGTCCCTCTCCCTGGTTCATATTAAGTCAGCATCCTCAAGGGTCGTGGGTTATATTCAGCCAGCATCCACTCCAGGACCCTGTCCCAGAGCATAGGCTGCTGCAGCTCACAGAACCCAAGTCCCAAAGCCAACAATCCCAGCCCATCCTTCCCTGACCTCTGACTATCAGCCAGTAGGGCACTGTGAACTTACCTGATCAGAGGCTGCATCTACATCACCTGTAAAAAAGCCACCACCAGATCTATTCTTCATACACTCATTTAGCTCTGTTTTGAAACTGTCTGTAGTCCTGGCCTCCACAACAGCCCAGAGTTAAGTTTCATGGTTTAACTACTTGCTATGTGAAAAAGTAGTTATTTTATTTTGTTTTAATCTTTCAACCTATTGCTGCTTTAAAAACAGGACAGGAAATAAAACATAACCAATCAGTTCTTACCACTCTTATGAAATCAAGTTGAAGAAAAGGAAGAACCTTGGTTTGAGATGAGATCAGGCTTCCAGAAGGACTCTTTAAACCTTCCCAATTTAGTTTATTTAAGCCCAGTGAAATGAGCTATGTAAAAATAAATTAAAAAGTCTCAGCCTTTAAAGAACCAAAATTACCAGAAGCTTCTGCTACTAGAAAATTCCTCTATTACATATTTGGCAGCAAAGTGCCTGCATAGACAGATGACATGCCATTAGAGTCCATATAAGTAACCACTAGGGAAAGCACCTGCTGCAATACAGAAGATGTTGTTAGAAATGCAAAGATCTGATTGAAAAGCAATTTATATTCCAAGCAAATGCATAATAAGAGAAGACACACTACCCAGCACAGAGCTTCCTGCAGAGGAAAGTGACACACAATAGAAAGTAGTTAATCCTGCGGAAATAATTAAACAAGATCAAGGGGAAAATATATTTCAGAATATGCAGTGCTTAGCCTAAACATGGCCGATTCAGCTTAATGAAAAAGGGAGTTTTTTCCTCTTGGTCACAGTCTTGCAATCTAGAAAAATTCTTTGAATTAGGAAATAGTGCTAGGAATGCTGGGTCTAAATCAACAATGAGATCGTGCTATTTCACTGGCCACACCTGCCTATTGTTGAATAAAAGGAGCATGGACAAAGAACTTCTGATTTTGTTTCAGAATAAATATTACTGCCTTCCTGTCCTAGACACTCCTGTTCCTGAGAGAAATGGAAACAGAGAGAGGAAAAGCTCTTGCATTCACTTTTTCATAGCAGTAAAAACCACATGAAGTCAGCCTGTGCTTTCTGCCCTATTTCTTTGCTCCCCTGGATGTTAACAGAAACAGTACTATTAAATTGGCAGGAGACCTAGCCAGACCCTGGAGTTTATGCAGAGAAGTGGAACAATGATGAAGAAAAGAGGTTAAGATTGCCTTATTTGTGCTTTTCAACCTATAGCCAACAGAGGGCAAAACCCAAGCTGGAAAAGGACAGAAGAGAAATCCTAAGAACTTTGACAAGTTTAGCATCTTCTTTCTCCTGGTAGGAGAAAAATAACTGACAGCTGTGTTTAGTGATAGACCTTAGGGAAAATGAACAATTGAACTGATTCTGGTAAGACTGTGGGATTTCCTTGCAATAAGTATTGGTTGCCAATGGCTAATCCCTCTTCCTGCTCTGGAAGAGTTATGCATCTGTGCCATATGTCCAGGGCATGTGGTCACATCAACCTGTGATGAAACTATGTTTAATCTAAGGGTCAGCTTTTGGTAGTGGTGGAGAACAGACACAAAGATGCAAATATTGAAGCAGAGACAGTTTGTTCATGAATTCTGCACTGCATCTATGATCTAAGGCTTGAAGAAATATCGAGGTAAAGCAAGGAAATGGAGAAGCTTAATTTAGAAATATGTTCACTTTTTGTTCCCACAAATCTGCCTTTCACTTCTTAGTCTTTGCATGTTTATGTAATTTAGCAGTGCAGTCTCATGGCCAGTGTTTTACTTATCCTCGTGTCACCGAGTCCCTGAGGGGTGAAACCACAGAGCCTTGTCAGGGTGAAGCTCTGGGATGTGATGTCCCCTGGTCCTGGGACCTGCAGCTGCCCTGTGCCCTGTGGAAGCTGGCACTGGTGTCTCTCCCTCAGGAGCTGGGAGTCACTGAGCCAGGGTGCTGGCTGAGCACAGCAGAGCCGAAGGGCTTGTCTCACGCTCAGCCCCCGGCACTGCTCTGCTCCTGTCTGCAGGGGATTCACCTGGGGTCGTGGCTGCTTCCAAGGCCTCATGCACAGCTCATTGCCATAGTTCTGATGGTCACTGGTGAGATCCTGAATACTAGCTCAGAACTGAGTTTCCAGTAAGTGCCTGCAGGTTTTTTACCTCTGAGCGCTTTTGCACACAGAAGCAAGAAATATGTTTCCAAAATGATAACAGCAAGAATCTGACTGCAATCTGCAAGTCAGATAAGAACACAAAGAGCATTTCATCTCCTTTGTGATTAAAAGTGAGCCTGACACATGGAAAACAACCAGACCACACAGACAAAGGAACACTGGAAATAATAACCTTTAAAGATGCACATCTGAAAAAAATAACTCTTCCAATGTTTAAATTGGACTAGTGACTACAGATGCCAAATGCATTTCAGGAATAGCTTGGCAATGACTGAGTACAACATTTAATTAAGTGATTATATAATCAACCCTCTGTCTTATGAAGCAATAATTCAATTCCCAAGTGAGTAAGCCGTGAGGCTGAAGGTCGGGCACTTTATCACAATGAAGGAATCTGATTACTGCTGAGGAAAACATAAGGACAAAGATGTTATTGTTAAAATACTAGTTTAATTAATATAAAATTAATAACTCTTTTTAATAAGTCTTCATAGCAATGCATAGCCTGCCAGAAAGACAGCTTCCTCCATTTTCCATGTGGAAGTGGTAGTTATTTATGGCCACACAGAATGTGCAGGAAGTTAATGATGTCACACAGTCAATTTATTTGGAATAAAATTACAAGAGTCATTTTATCAGGGAATTATATAGTTCTCCTCCTGGAGTACAAGTAGACAAGAGACCACACTTATGCTCTAAAAGAGAGATCAGACAAGGTAACTATGTTGCTGGAAAGCTTTACACTGGATTGTTAACAATAATTTCACTACACCAGACATTCTAGCCCCATTGAGCTATGGCTTCACATATCCACAATATATGATCAGGGAGATCTGACCAGCAGCTGGTGAAAATACATGTATTAACAGTATATATGAAGTTACAGCAGTAAGAAATGCCTTGTACAACAAGACACCAGAAGAAGGCAGGGTTAATAAATGAATTAAATTCATTTATTCATGTTGGAGTTTGTTTACAGTTCTGTTTAGATTATTTTAGTAAAAATTTTAGCAAATCAGAGTAGGAAGTAAGCATAAAGGGCATTTTTGAAAGACAACCAGAGTAATGTGGATGGAAGAGTGATTACTACATAGAAAGCATCAGAACCACAGGGAAAGCAAAAGAAGAGAAGAGTAAAAGGATGATGAATTTGGGAAATCAGCTGGGTATAGAGACAGGACAAGTTTAAAAGGAAAAGAGATGCAGTGACCAGGGTTATTAACATACACAATTGCAATCTTCAGAGCTGAGCGAATAATGACTTTAGGAGGGTGTGTAACCTCCTTTTCATTGCTGCTATTGCATTTGCAATAACAATGGGTCAGGAAACCCATGTGCAGACTCAGCATATCTGGAAGGCACCAGAGAAGATGCCCCACCTGCTATAAGATCTCTGGATATAAAGGAAGAAAACTGAAAACCAAAAGAATCAGAGCATTGGATTTAGCCTATTGCAGTAAATTCTACTTTCATTGTGGCACTAGGATATTAGGGGCTGTAATACATGCTGGGTTCCCAGGATGGACAGTTCAATGGACTGCATACCATGTAATCATAGATTCAGTGCCTTGAAATAGAGATTATGGGGAAAGCAGCTGGGAAAAATAGCACTAATATAGACTGAGACTGGTTACTAAAATGAGGAGGAAAACTATTAGGCTGCAATAATTTCATAGGAAAGTGTTCTTAAGTGAGAGAAAAAGAGTTTATGTTCCATGTAGAAGAATCCCTGCAGAATAGTTTCAGCTTATTAATACTAAATTAACCACAGCAAATGAGTACCACTATTGTCAATGACCTGGCATTTTATAAGCACATTGGGGCTCAGTTTTAAACTATTTTCACACACATAAAGAAAGCAAGATGGAAGATGAAAGCAAGAAAATCCACCCAGCAGTCACAGCTTCAGAGACTGCTGCAGAAGGGTGTTCTTAAGGGTGTGCACAGAAGTACAGTGGGGTGTGTTTTGCTTCTGGAGTTTGACCACTGGCACTGAAATATGAGACTTAAGACAAGACAACCCTTAGTAGGGAAATCATTAGGGCTGTGTATGAATTGCTAAACAAGGAGGAATTTAATGCTTCTCAAAGAAAGGAGTTATGGAAGGCATATAGAAGTGGGAAAATAATAATAGGGACTGATGTGGGGGAATGACCTGGTGAATGGGCCAGGTCCTTTAGAATCATGCAAACAGAATCATTAAACCTTGTCCTCAAGAGCCATAGCCATACATTTTTTAAACTTTGGGGGATGTTGATTTGAACACTTCACTGGACTGGCCTGTTTCAAGGCTTCTTTCTTCACAAATATCTCATCTAAACCTCCTCTGGGGCAAACTGAGGCCATGTCCTCTCACCCTGTCACTATATGCCACAGCCAGGACTTCTCTGTGTTGTGTCCCAGAGAGGCCCAGCACAGAGCTAGTCTCTGCTGTGCATGCTGGGGCTATGGAACAAGTCCATGGGCTGGTCAGCTGCACCTTCCTGTAAGTCAGGGGAATCCCAGATTTTGAAGCCATGCTGCCATAGAATTACTGTCCTGCAAGTTACAGCCTGCAGTGAGTGCTCTACCAACTTCTTCCATGCAAGTGGAGCAAATCTGTTGGGTCACCTGGCAGGGTGATCCTACAGCCCTTGGTCAAAACAGCCCATATGATCTTGTCCCTCCATGTCTATCTGTAATGTCTATCTGTAATGTGTACACTTTCTTTATCAGCAGAACAGCTGTCACACCAACAGCCTAGAAAAGGGTGGTAATTTATTTTCTACATGATGTGTTGTTGTGGCACTCTCTGGTGAGGCTTTCTGGGTTGTGCCAATAATCACAGCACAATCTCCTTCATCTGTTGCCTGTTGCCAATGTTGATTAAACTCTGAGTTCAGTGAATCTAGGTCTGAAGTTCTGAAATTCACAGGATTTCAGATGTCAAACTAGCAATCAAATAGCCAAAACAGAAATGGTACAAGGCCACAGGCAACACAGTTGATGCTACAGCTGATGCCAGTTTCCAAGGTATATTAACAAGACAAATATTAGACTACCAAGGCAAATATTAACCTACCATCCAGACTATTAACCAACAAGAAAAGCTGTTGATACAACAACAAAGAGCATCAGACACTTTTATGCTCTTCTTTGAGTTTATTACACTGCAGCACTTTCCTTCTCAGAAGTTTTGCAAAAGCTCTGAATTTTAACTTAGATTTTAAAATGCACTGAGCTTCCCAGATACGATGTCTAACAATGTTAACGACGGCTGGTTTCAGAAATCCCAGCAGAATTTGCATGCAATTAATGTTCTCCTCCTCTGAACAAAAACCTAGAGGTTTGCAAAACACACCATATGTTTGTCAGTTTGCCAATGAATCAAGATGTTTTTGCAGCCTTCTGAGTTTCAATAATTAATGGTAATGTCTAAAATCTAAATCACAGTCCAGGGGCATGGAACAGAACTTTTGCAATGTCCAGTGTTGTTCAGCATCATCAGAGTGAGACATTGCAGTTGAGAAACAAAACATTTTCCCCTTCTCTATCTGATCTTCCACTCTATCACCTTTGCTCCTTCCAGGATATCTGACTGGATTTGTTCAAAAGGTTTAGTTGCTATGAAAAATAATGCTGTTACTGCAGCCCAGGCTTTGGTCTCAAACATCCAAGTGTTCAGTGCTCCAGCAGGATCTGCCTAGGTTGACTGGATCTTGATGACCAAATGCTGTCTAATGATTTCCAGGTCTAAAAATATATTTTATTTCCCATCAAGCAGTTTTGAATTTACCTTAGCAGATTATTAGAAACTATTTAATAAAACAATAAAGTTAGGCAAACAAAGCAAATCAGTTACATTTTAAAATTGTGTTCACAAGCAGGAGGGCTAATTTTTATGAGCTATGTTTTTTCAATTATTATTTTTAAATGTAACTGCTTGAAAGAGCAACTCATAAGAGAATACTTAACATAAATTCCTCATATGCTTCTTTCACCCTTGGGTAAGTCTTCTTTGATATCCTTTGCTTCCACACTTTTGCATAAGCACTCCTGCTTTGGCTGTGACTTTCCAAGTTTCTTTTCTTTGAGGTGATGATTTTGTTTTTGCTAGGCTATTAGAAGTCTATTCCTTTATTGATTTCCAGCTGATCAGACCTATTTCAGTCTTTTTCCCTAGACAGACCTAAATTTGCAGTTCAAAATGGCTAATAAAGAATGAGAAAATTCCTTAGGTATCTTTAAAATAGCTGGACTGCTTCCCCTCCTTTTTCCCCTCCAGAATAGAAGTAATGCAAGAAGTATTCTAATAATAATTATAATGTCACCAGCTCTTCTAGTTCAAAATTATAAACATCACTTGAATTGAGTTATTCTTAAACTTGGGTAATATCATGCTCATTTAAATATTATTCATAAAACGGCTAATTTGTACGATTAATGATCTTAATTTATATCTAGTGTGCCATATACATTAGCAGTTCCCAGGATCAGCATATTTTTAATTTGTTGATTTTTCTCAAGTGCACCACAATAATATTGGTGTCATGTTGATAGGAGAGAGCGTGTGCTTTAGGACTTATTAGTTTTCCAACTCTGTCCCTGCACAGAGCATGGAGTACATTAAAAATACTCAGAGCAATTCCTTCAAGAACCAACAAATTGCTCCTTCTTGACAGAGGAATGGGATATACCAGCACCATTTGGAACACCTTCATCCTGTTAATTTCTGGGGTAAAACCACTCCTTAACAGCATGACATGCATAATGACATACAGAACAGCATAGACTGGAACTGCCAGATTTTCTGGAAAACAGAAGGATTCAAACCCTACCTTGAGAAGTGTGGCACAACACTGAGAGATTGCAGACATTTAATTATGTGATCTCTCTTTCCTTTTAAAGATGACACTGTCAGCAGCAGCAATAAACATATCTGTCCTAAGCCATCTCTGCATATTTCTAGGTTTCCTATTAAATGATGGCTTGGTTGCAGTATGCCTTTTAATAAATTGATGCAGCAGCAATAACTGGAGTGCCCAATACAAAAAAAACCCAGAGTGTTAATGCTAGGTATGGCTTGCACCAATACAGTTTATTTCAGTTTGAAGCTGACAGCAGAAATCCTGGTACAGATAATATAGAAATCCTATTAAGCCCCAATGTGAGACAATATTATTGACATACAACTTTGGCTGTGGCAAACACAGGGGTTTCCTTTAAAGATTCACTCTCTTTTTTGTAAAAGCTATTTCCAGTCCACCACTACATGATCCTTTTAAGCCAATTTTAATACAAAATGTTTAGTTTTACTTTTTGACAGTTTACTTCTCAGCTTCATGAAAATAATAATGAAAAATACCTCCCTTGCCTTAAGAAAATAATTAATTAAAACAACAACAACAACAACAACAAAACCCCCCCCCCAAAAAAAAACCAAAAAACCCCACCTAACAATTACTTCTGAACTGAAAAGACATTTTTGTGTTTTTCACAAAAATGGAACCCATGAGCAACATCTCTATCCAGTACCCCAAATTATTTTATCTGGAAATGCTGTTGCAGTGAATTCTGAAGTGCTGCAGGATAAGTATCCTGTAACCACAGGCTTCCATTTCCTATTAGAAAGCTCTCAGTTGGTCATCCCATTTCAACCTGAAAGATCAACTTTCTGCTCTTCTGCAATGCAGTGGGTCCAGCAGACAGGAGACCTTGCTGTCCAGGGGACTCTGGCTGGCTAGGTTGCCAGAGAAGGGTAAGGGCATGGACAACTGGCATTAAAAGACACAGACAAGAGCTGGGAGGAAAAATTCTGAAAAAACCCAACATTTTCCATTGAAAATTGCTTGTTCAGGAAAAGGAATGGTGATTTTTCACTCACCCTGCAGGGGCTCCAGTGGAGCACCGTCTGCTTTCCTGTCAGCTCACCCCCTCCCCTCCTCTCTCTGCTAAACTTAGCAGCCATCAAAATCCTGCAGGTTGAAAAAAATTTCAGTTTCCCAGATGGGGATCATGAGCTCAAAACCACTTCTGGCTGCAGGTCATCAAGCAGGATTCATGGAGTGCAGATCTGGGTCCCACAGTAGGAAGAAGGGGAAGAAGTACCTTGTGGATATCAGAGCTTGAACTCCCCCAGAGATGCTGCCTTCTGAAAGCCTTGAAGTGAGATGTTTTTGATAGTTTTATAATTGCTTCCTTTAAGAAAATCCCTGCTGAGGGAATTTAATATGTTGTTTGAGGGATTTTTTTTTCTTTTGGTCTGAATTTCCCAGAAAATGGACAGTCTAGCCTTAGTCTGGATTCAAACAGGAAAATATTTTTCAAAGTACTTTTAAAAAAATTTTAAACTTAGTTAAAGTTTATAATGTCAACCCTGTAATAATTCTCTTTCAATTACAGCTTAAATTTTCCATGAGGGCAGGGAAAGAACAAATACAACTGAATGTGAAGACAAGAACTATGATGATTTTCCTGTATGGAGAAATCTTTGGTTGCTGCCATCTGGACTTTTAGGTCATCCTTTTCTCAACCCTCTACACATGAGAACCACCCATAGGATAAGGGAGCAAGACAAAATCTACATCAGAATGTCTGCCTGCCACAACAGCCCCTTGAAGTCCTGGGTAACCATAACCCTGCTTTAAATTTATACTTAGATCTGACCCAGATCTCCACCTAGTCAGAAAAAAAAGTGAAAATAAATGAGAAAATTTGGAAGTGAATTGCAGAAATAACCTGAACATACTTTGGTGGCTGGTTGACAAGATCCATCTATTCACATACTTTGAATTCTGCAAACAACACCTCTCAAGACTTCTCCTTTATATACCTGTTGGTGTTTGAGAGTTAACAGGGCTCAGTAGTACAGCTTAGTTATTTAAAAAGGAAACAAGGCAGTCTTGAGGGAGAGCTGGCAGAATTTAATTCTGTACAACCCTTACTGACTCCCACTGCCTGATGAAGGCACAAAAATGGGCAATGGCAGGCAGAATTTCATATTGCCACACTGAGAGAAATAGAATACTTGCTCTCTGCATCTTGAAGGCTCAAAGAAGTGTCATGACCCTGACACATGCTCTTTTACATGCTAAGAACAAAACATGTTTGGCAATGACACGCACAGGACTGGACCAGAGGCAGGGAGTACCTCTGCACCTGGTGCAGTAAGAGCAGGCGATTGTGTCACTGTTGTGTGGTGCTGCCAGTGATCAGTAAAATGACCATGCTGCTGCAGACACTCTCAGGAGAGGAGAGGCCAGGCACTCTGCAGGGGAGGCAGTGAAGGAACCTGTCACTGAGCAGCCTGATGCTCCTAGGGCAGTGAGAACAGCAGGTGAGGAGGAGGAGGCTCCCCAGAGCATCCTCCAACGGCAGTGACTGCTGCCATGGCAACAGCAGCTATGTGCTAGAGGAGGAGACAGGCACCAGCTGTGGCTGGCTGGTTGTTTTTTCCCTTATTTTCAGCAGAACTGCTCAGTGCTGTGTTGCTGGGTGTGAAGGACAAAAGGGCAGATGCCCCTCTGCCAGCAGAGCTCTTCCCCACAGACTGCACACCACTCTGAGCACAGGGCACTCCCACTCCACTTTAGACCCTGAGCTCCCTTGCACTATTTTCACTCATTTAACAAAATTTCTCCTTGCTTTCTCTAGATGTGAGATAAAAAGAATCATTAAAATGCCCCCACAGCTGTAATCTGCAGACTATAGGCACAGTATCTCTCAGCTGCAGCAGCACAGAACCCTGTAGCTTCATCCCTATTTCAGATTTAGCTCCTTATAATCAAACCATTCTGCCCTGGAGATTCTTAGATCAAACTCTGCCCCTGGCATGACACCTCTGATCCCAGCTGTGATCACCTAAGGAGTTCAGCATGAAAGTCTAAATCAGGCTCCATCCAGTCTCAAAGACACCTGCAGAAGGTGAATTATCCACAGATAAGAAGACAACTCATATTCTGGAAATGCAAGCCCTTAGCATCAGACAGGATAAATTGCCCTCTGAGGGCAACAGAGAGACACTACTCAACCAAATTAAAGTGCAATATTCAAAGCCTAATGTCTGATGAAGTGACTCTCATCTGCAGAGTAATGCTGCCTACAGACCTACCGAGTCTCATCCATCTCACACAATTTACTCCCATTTCTTGCTCCCTGCAGCTGAGTCAATGGCTCACATACTCAGGGCTGTGCTACAGCCTCTTGTCTGCCTGGGGACCCCACACCAGACACAGCTAAATATGACCCTGCCTCCTTGTTGCAAGATGCCAGCTTCAAAATGTGCGTTTCTCCCAGACAGAAATTATCTGAGCAATGCCATTAGCAATTGTACCTATAGGGCACATTCTGAACTCCAGTTATGCTGTGATTGCCCAGAGAGTCCATTGAAACTCAAATAACCCATTTCAGTACATTTACCAATTATCATGCAAGGATGAGTAAGAAACAATTTGCTGTTTAAAATCAGCAAATGAAATCAAGACAACTTTCATCTTTATGAGTTTCATTTGATTTTCCTGTACTCCAGATGAACTCCCACCCCCAAACCAGAAGTCATAACTGATTAATATATATGTATTTTACTGAAAGCCACCAAGGGCACTAAATTAAATCTGCAGTGCTCTCCCTCTCTCTACCACACACATAAATGGTCTGGAAGCCTGTGCAAGACTTCCTATTGGAGTGAAATTGCCAGCCAGCCTAAGAGCTATTAGTGCTGGTTAGAGAGTCACAGAATGATTTAGCAGAATTTTAAATGATTGCTGCAGCAGCATGCTCCACACTGGAGACTGGACACTGTTCTTGGAAATGCATTTGGAAAAAGCTTATGATTTTAAAGTCATCTGGCACATCTCTTGGTGTCTTGCATTCCTTTAAGGATCCTGCTCAGGCACACGCACATTATCCTTTCATGATTCACCATCAAACTTCCTGTTTTAAATACCAAAATCATGTGTAACTCAAATGTTCTTCATTTCAACCTTTCCTGCTGTCTATCTATGCCAGTAGCTGCTGTGAATTGTTTCACAAAGGTCACAGGTCTACTAACATAACTAGACCTATTGCAATAATGAGTGATAGTTGTGCATCACATAAATTGCATTGATCTTGCAGCCTACATCTACCAAAAGTGCACACGACTAAAAATCTATTATACTCAGACAAGCAAACCCTGAAATCCTCCAGGTCTCCCAGTACTAGCCTTTCTGATAAAAGGAAAGCATATAAAATCACATAGATTTTTCTGTTCACATAGACAATTTTTAAAGCATCATTCTCATCAGCCCAGTGGAAATTATAAATCCTGTCAGCATAGAAAATGGAGCTGCATTTGGATCATGAACCTTGAAAATCCTATTTTTTCCCAGTGAAAAACAAGGGAGTAAGAATTTGAGGATCAGGGAGTGAGGATGTGAGAAAAGGGAGAGATGGTAATCTTTTATATGTCTGCACAGAATAAAAAACCATATTTTAAATGGAATCAGACATTTGTAGTTTCCTGTCCAAAATGGCAGATTGAACTAAAGGCTATGAGAGATGAGGATTTTGCCCAATCCTATCAATTTCAATCATTTTGACAAAGACACTACCTCACCTAGTAACTTAGATTAAGAAGAAACCTTTTTTCTTTTGAATGATGACAGAACCACCTGTTTTGAGAAAGCCTTCTTATCTTCCAGAATGAATGGTAACCTCCAGTTGGAGCCTCTCTTTGCAGCTTGTGCTAGACAAAGCACTGCTAAAGGTTTTCTCTTCCTAAGCTTCAGCTTGGACAAATGTGAATCTCAGAATAAACAACAAAAGGCAAATATCAGAGTCACATGGGAGACTTATGATTTGCCTGCAGGAACCAAGGCAGAGGTGAAAGAGAGCCTGTATATTAAAGACATTTTTGTTCTCACTTGCCCTGGTGAGAAGATTTATATAGAACAACTATCTAGCTTGGTGCTTCCTTGCCTGTTTTTAGAACTAAATAAATGTCCAGGACTTGAAACCATAAACTCTATTGACCAAGAACTAATTTGTCTCAAACATATAGAAAGGCTATTATTGATTCCTCAGACTCCATAAAGCCTTAGGCACTTAGCAAGGGCAAGTGGCTTTATTTGGATTTCCTCCATGTCAATTTTGCCAGACAGTAAGATCTTATGCCACAAAACTTACAATTACTGAGATTGTCACTCTGATGGAAATGGGTATGTTTTCAGATGCCTGGTCTGGCTGTTCTGTCCAATATTTGCTTTTGTACCATACAACTCCTCTCAGAACATGCCACTGTCAAATGGTGAGATCCATTTCATGGTCCTCTGCTGGTCCTTCTGGTGCCAGCCCATCCTCAAACTACCTTCCACTCCTCCCTCCTGTTGTCACATCCACCTCTGCCTCATTTTTCTACTTTGTCTTTCAAAGTAGAGGCTGTTGAGGCTGTTCCTGCCTGTATGTAATCCATCAGGGATGATCAAACACTGGCAGAAGAATGATATTGGTTGGTTTGTTATGCAAAGAATAAGAAGATCAGTTTTTAAAATCTGCTTTTTTTCCCCTAGCTTTATACGAAGCCCACAGGACCTGGATTGGCAGACAGTTTCCTCCCTTTTCAGCATGAAAATCTATGTGAGCTAGTCACCAAAACAAATGAGCTGGGGGAACATTTTCTTTGTGAAGTCCAGCCTCAGAGGGATGCTATGAGGTGTCACAACATCATTATGAAGTTCTTGGTAAAAGCCATATAAAAACCCTGTAAGCTGGAGCCACTGACCATTGCAGTCAACTGAAAGACTTCCAAGGGCTTTGGACCTGATCCCTTAGAAAACACTAAGCATGGGAATATATAATTTCCCAATAAATCCACAGTCTCTGAAAGGCTTTTTTGTGGGAGGGAAAATTCGGAGAGTGTTATGATGAGCAGTGACCAGTGATGTTATCTAAAGCTCCCCTGTGTGGAATCTTTAGATAACATCTAAATCATCTTTCACAGACAGCAGGGTTGCACCAGAGCTTCCCCTTACCAGCTCATGCACCAAGCACAGTCAGTCTCCTCAGAGATTATTTTGAGAGCAGGGAAGTCCACCACATCCCAAAATCAAGCTCCTACCCTTTACTTCAAACCCATCAAAAGCCCTGGTACCCCACCACTTGTCAGAATCATTCAAATTCAATCCAAAACTCCATAAATTCTGCATGTTTTTCTTTTCCTGTTGTGGTTTCCAGTCTGGTTTGGGACTGATGTCTGGCATCCCTGCCCTGATCCAGAGGAGAGTTCAGCCTTCCCTGGTCAGCACTGCTGCACACCTGCTGAGCCTCAACAAACAACAGGACAGGGACCCCAGGGCTTTTCACAGCTTAAACTGTGTCTCAGGACTGGCTTTGGCTTAGTTCCAGCTTCACATTTTCTGGCTTGGCCAAGTAATTTCTTAGTTCTCCATGTTATTGTCTCCTCCTTTCCTTGATACCATGCCACAAAGTTCTTTGTCTCAAGGCCAAAGGCAACTGCACAGACTCTTCTGATCCCTGACAGAAGGAATGTAATAGCCATCCCAGGGATCTGGCTGACATTAGTCAGTAGACTTCCTTGCTAAAGCACACAAACATGGTTTTAGAGGAACTGATGTGAATAGAACTTCACATATTTTAATCTCATGCATTAGTGAGGAGTTTTGTTTTACATTCCTGGGACTGTAGAGATATGCCAACTTTAGGTGGGTCTGACCTAACAGTCAAAAAGAGGGAAAAAAGTGCAACTAATTTATTTTCAAGATGTAAGGATCAAATCTCCATAATTAAATTAACTGACAGTTGGAAACAGAGCATAAACAGGGCTACTGTGTCTTAAAGGAGAGAATGCATTCTCTTGTGTGCCTGCTATGGCCTATGAACAAACTCTGTTTATATTTAACATTTCCTGAGTTAGGTTCCCTCAAATTTGAGAGGAATAGCAAGTCCTGGTCCAGGGCCCAAGATCCAGCAGGCAGATGGATGGATGAAGAAATGTGAAGAGAGGTCCATAACACAGAATACTTGGGGAGAAGAAAAAAATAAAGAGAAGTCACAAGAACAAACCACTTCTAAGCTCAGAAGAAATACTGACTTTCTAATCAGTTATAGAGAGATCTCTATAATTTCTCCCTCTCCATGCAATTGTGTGTATATATATATATATATATATATGTATATCTGCATACACATATATAGATGCCAGACTATAAAAAGCTGTAGGAAAGTGCTGATTCTGTTTCAACTAGTGCAGACCATGTATCTTTCAACTAGAGACTGGATTCCACCTCTGTGAAACACACAGGTACCATTTTAGCATGTCTTTGTTAGCTCCCTTTCTCCCCTTCCCCCTGTTTTTATTGCCAAGCACAGCATCATATGGTATGGAATATCCCTCTGGGGTCTGTTGTCCCAGCTGTCCCCTCCCAGCTGCTTGTGCCCCACAGCCCATTCCCTGCAGGGGTGCTGTGGGACACAGCGAGGGTGTTGATGCTGCACATGCAGCAGCTGAATGACTGGGACAGGACTGGAAAGGAACTCAGCAAGATCACAGAGGATACAAAGCTGAGAGGAGCTGTTCACTGCCTTGAAGGCAGGGAGGCCCTGCAGAGAGACATCAACAAATGAGAGGCCTGGGCAGTCACCAGCCACATGAAATTCAACAGGGGCAAAGTGCCAGATTCTGCACCTGGGATGGGAAATTCCTGGATGTTGGAAAGGGGAAGATGGAGAGCAGTGCCACAGAAAGGGACCTGGGGGACAATGTCAAACCGAACATGAGCCAGCAGTGCCCTGGCAGCCAGGAGGGACAACCCTGTCCTGGGGAAATCAGGGACAGCATCACAGCTGGGCAAGGGAGGGATTGTCCTGCTCTGCTCTGAGCTGGGGCAGCCTCACCTCCAGTGCTGGGGACAGGTTTGGGTGACACAGTGTAAGAAAGATATTGAGCTGTTAGAGATCATCCAAAGGAGGGCAGCAAAGATGGTGAAGGGCCTTGAGAAGCCATGCAAGGAGCAACTGAGGTCGCTTTGTCTGTTCAGGCTGGAGAAAAGGAGATTGAGGGGAGACCTCACTGCAGTTACAACTTCTTGTGAGGGAAGAGGAGGGTCAGGCACTGATCTCTGCTCTGTGCTGACAGCAACAAGGAATGGCTCCAAGCTGTGTCAGGGGAGGTTTAGATTGGAATCAGGAAAAGGTTCTTCCCCCAGAGGGTGTTTGGGCACTGGAACAGCTCCCCAGGGAAGTGCTCACAGCACCAACCTGGCAGAGCTCAAGAAGTGTTTGGACAGCACTCTCAGGCACACGGTGTGACTCTTAGGGACGCTGCTGTGCAGGGCCAGGAGTTGGACTTGATGATCCTTGTGGGTCCCTTCCAACTCACCTTATTCTGTGATTGTGCAATTCTGTAAAACATCCCTGTGTTGTCAACACTTTTTAAAAAATTATAAATACAAATCATAGTGCCATGCAAGCTACTGTGAAGAAAATTAACTGGAAATTAAATCACAATCAAAACCAGCACACCATGGCTCCTGAGCTTATAGTTTGTTTGAATTGGGATTTTTTTTGAGGGGTGGGTATAACTGTTTTTTACTGAGTTTTTTTCCTCCAGCCATACATTCATTTAGCTTTTGTGAAACGCTTCCCCTTGATCCTCATATTTCTGTAGTCATCCAGTAATAGAAAACTGAGGAAATGTTATGTGTGAGAAAAACAAAACAATGGGAGTTTACCTAACTGGTTCAAACACATAAGGTAGGAGGGACGAAAGGGCCAAATAAAAAATCTTTAAACTCCTAGCAGTAATTTTACACCCCTCCTGAATCCCAGAGGGAAGCAGAGTCTGTGTTTCACTGCCCATCAAAGTGCTGTCAAGGTGAAGCCAGGAACCAGCACTGTCTCTTTCCTGGGCTAGGAGAGGAAAGTCTCACACTACTGTATTTTTCTACAGAGATAGACACAAGAAGAAACAATTAATGGACCTAACACCTCCCAATTTCCCACTGAGATACACATCCCCCAGCAGAGCTGATGGGAAACCCTGAGGGGCTACAGAGGGTTTCAGGTTAAAAAATATTTCAACAGCTATAAAATCTCTGAACAAATCTCTGCAAAAACTGTTTCTTTTTCAGACCCTGGTCTCTTATCTCAGAAGAGTCCTTCTGAAAATCACTTTCCTGCTTTACACAACCTGCTGCAAATATTAAGATTATTTATTTATTCATTTATTTTTACCAGAGCACCATCAACTACAAGGTTGAGGTTTAGTTATCAGTTATTTTTTCTGGACAATGTAGTAGAGCTGTCAACAAGAACAGGTGTGTGTGTGGGAGGGTTGAAGAAAAGGCCAGGCATCTAATGCAAGAAATATTTAGCTTCTTTCCCCTGAGTAAAGCCTGAAATCTCCTTGATACCTCTCGGGCAGTGCTGTTCACAAGAAACTATGTGCATACCAAACAGAGCAAAAGGCTTCAAAGGGTTGATCAGAGAATGACTCAGCCACAGTAACTGCTGCCTGCTTTTATCTCACACACACATATTCACAATGGGGCTGGGAAGGGTATCTGAAAAACTGTTGATGCTGCTGCTGCTAGTTTCATTAGCTAAAACACATCTCCCTGGGAAAAAAAAAAAAAAAAAAAAAGGAATAAAAGGAATAGAAATGTCTTTTGCTGACATTGTCATTCCCCGCTGCCCAGTAAATAAACATAACATCTATTTGTCACCATGGAAACATCTTCCATGGTCCAAACTATGCAAAGGAGAGGTATTTGAGAAACTCAGAAGTCTGAGGAAATGAGCAAGTATCTAACCTAAAACTTCATGTGGTGTCTCTTTTCACTTTGCTAATTTTTTGTTTTTCTCTCTAGGGTACAAGCATACCTTTTTTAGAAGAAAAAAGCAGTATGTATCTTGGATAGGAAGCTTAAACATTTGCTTAACATGCTGTCCCTACTGTGCCATGTTTCTCCCTTCTTCCCTGCCAGGGAGGGATGTGTAAGTAACTCCTTATCTGTAAATCTAAAAAGCACTTGTTTCTCCAGGGACACTGCATTTTTTCTTATCATAGTATGCATCAAGGTTATAAAGACATTGCCATGAGAAACATAACTGTTGTATTTACACCAACAAAGCCTGTCTTCTGCCCACACTGTGTAGGCAGTCAGCTGGAGATGTGACAAACATGCCTCCTCCTTCCTGGGGGGCTCTGGTGCCACTGACAGGGGTCTGTGCACCCTGCCTGCTCGGGGACAGATGCTCACTGAGGTGGCACCATGCTGGCCCCCTAAGTCCCACAGAGACATGCCTTTCATTTGCACAATATATGACTTATGTAGGACTGGATACTTCATAATCCCCCTATATAACTGCTGCAAAATAATCTATTGTCCTGGAGTCTTTTATCATAAGGGTGATGGTAAACCTGCAGATACTGGAAGAACATCAAAGTGCATGTGAAAAGAAATTCTTGTTTTTAGGGCTCCAAACAGCTACAAACTTGGGAAGATGTATCCTCCTTGTAATCCATACTGCTTCCCGAGACAAAGGAAACAAGGAAAGAAAACATTTGCATTTATGCATTTATTTATCTAGACAAAGCAGCTTGTTATTTGCCAGCTATGCTATGTGTCATGTACAGGAACTCAACATCACACCCAAGGATCATGACTGTCACAAAACTCACATGTAAGAGACATCTTGAACATTTAATTTGGAAGAATTTGTGCTCCCTGGTAAAGGAGACACTGAGTGCAGCTCAGGACACTGACAATCAACCAGCAGCTGACTGCAAACAGCATTTGCATTTCTTGCTACAGTCCAGCTCCAGAAGGCAATGGAGGTGTGAGGTCTGAGCTGCCAAGGGAGCACAGGTATAAACAGAAAGCAGGAAACCAGCTTTAAAATTAAAATTATAAAAAAAGAGTGATTTGAGACTAGAGGGGTCATCAGCTCAAATGCCTTTGCCTACTCTTCCCTATGGAAACAGTAGAGGTGTGTGTATATGCTGTGCTAAGAAAACTATATCTTACCTGGATGACCTCAGAAACAAACTTGAGATTTTGCTGTTCCAATTGGTTTATTTTGGTGAGAACCACTTTCCTTCAGTGTCATGGAGAGGAAGACTGATTTCTGCAAAACTTGTTTTTTAGTTCTGATTTCTCTTCAGCCAAAGAAGTGTCCTTAACATTAAAAAGTGAGTATGAACCTGTTTCACTCCTGCACCCTTCTTCTGAGCAGCACAGGGACAATAGCTGATTTCTTTCATTTTTTATTATTTCTTCTTGGGACTTCAAGAACTTCTCTTAAACCTCACACATGCACACACAGACACCCCTCTCTTCCCTAGCAAAAGCTGTTTTTCCTCAGGTTTCCAGAGCCTGTCCCTCACAGCTGGGGTCTCTTGCCTGCCTGAGATACAGCCCAACCCACATGTCTGCAAACAAGCCAGAGCAAAGCAGGCACAGGATTTTGGGACAGTTGGTGTGTGGAGTTTGGAGTTTGAGCATTTCATGCTCAGCTTTAGCATTTCTGTGTTTCTGCCTTCCTGGATTTCTTTGGGGTTTTTAAAAGATTTTTTTTCTTTCTCTGTCATCTCTTTGACATCATACACTCTCCATTAATTCCTCTCTTTGTTTTCTTTCCACAGATAGATATCTCTAACCAGATTTCATATCTATTGTGCTGCTCTTCCTCTTTTGCTTTAGCAGTATAATTTCTCCTCATGTCAGGTGACTTTTGCCTTTTCATCCACCTTATTTTTCCTAGACTTGAGACTCTGCTCATACCAATGTATAGCTATGTAACTATCCATCATCTTTAGTTGAGTACTTGATTTATTATCTGTGAGAAAATCTTGATTTATTCACTGTGAGAAAATAATTTGTCTACACTGATCCCTCCAGTACTAAGCTTCAGCTATCACTTTTCTTCTCAAGCCCATTAACACAACTATAGCACATGTCCTAATAATACCTAACAGTTAACAATCACTTTTTTCCCCAAATACCAAGAGTAGATGAAAGTTTCCCTTCAGAAACATTTTTCAACAAATATTTCCTAATATGCTTCCTTTATTTAAGGTGCATAAATACAAATAAGTAATGAGATCCCAGGGCACTGGAAATGGAAAAATATAGGAAAAGACACAAAGGTACATAGAATGGTATCTTTTGCACTTTCTTTTGCACTTTTCTTTTGTTTTCCTGGGTGAAAAAATAGTCTGACTTGTACAAAAATCCCATTCCCTCCTACACATTGCAAGTATAAAAATGGACCTTTCTTTTCCATATGATTTCTTGCTGATTTGGCCTGGAAAGTCAAAGGTGGTGCTGGTCAGATGCAGCTATGCTGGCTGAACTTTAGCAAAAAGATGATGCAGCTTTTGATTTCACTGTACTCAATTTTGCAATAAAATCTTGGTCCCTCACTTCCAGGAACATTAAAATTCATTGAGTTTAACTATTTTTTTTATTAAAAATGGAAAAATGACACAATTTTAGCTTGTGATTAGGAAGTACTTGTTTATTTATAGACCCATTTGTTGCCTAAAAGCATTTCTTTTTACATAATTGCTTCTTCAGACTGTTTGCTTATGTCGATCAGAAAACATATTTTGGAAGATTAGGTCATTTGTACTTGTGCAAATCCAAGACATAATTCAAATAAAGCAAGGTCAGTTTAAATGAAAACCATATCTTGCACAGGGATAAACCCATTAAATTAAAATCACTGAACATAAGACTCTGTTGATCATGTCCTTACTGTGGAAAATCTCAAATGAAGACACTTTCTATTTACTATTTTATGTCAATGCCACAAAAGTGGGATGAAATTCTCATTAAAGTTTAAAGGTGGTTAATACGTATCAGAAGGTCAAATAGGAACTGATTTCCAGTAGGCAGTAAGTTAATGTTATTTCTATCAGTCATTGCAAAAACACTTGATTTTAAAAATGAAGAAAACCAAAGCTCCAAGAGGAATAAACAACCACAAAAGCCAACCAAAGATGCTAGGTTGATCTTGCTGTTATATTTTAAGAATCTGAAGCAGAAAAAATTCATTAGTAGCATCTATTTTTCATTAGTAGCATCTAGGGTTTTGAAACAAGGTGATAATTCTGTCCATAATATTGGAGTTTCCATCATTCATGGACAAAAGCATAATTCCAGATATATTCCTCAGGCCTAAAAACTTCATGTGGGTGCTTAATTTCACATGTGAGAGTTAATTCTACTGAATGAAAACCTGTGGTTCTCTTGAGCCCACAAAGGGAAACAGGTTTTTTTGGTTTTTTTCTAATAGTTAGAATTTGTTGATAACCATTACACTGAATGAGTGATTTTCAGGTTATTTGCAAAATATTTGGGTTTAAAATTTAGATACCTAAATTGCACAGTACTGTCTGTGTTCCTTCCATGGATGACTGAAGTGGGAACTTCATGGAATTACACCCATTATCTGTGTTTCAGGAAAATACAGTGTATATACTTCAGCTACTCAAGGCTTTGCTGAATGAGGCTCCCAATGAATAGAGGGGAGGTGCACAATGGCCATTTTGAAAAACATTCACCTCTGCTAAACTGGAATATATAAGAATTTTTCAATATGCACAAAAATGTTCCAGAGCAGCTGAAGGCACTGACCTACAGGAAACCCAGGAATGAGAACAAGCAGAACTGGGGACCAGCTGTATGAAGAGCTTCCAGTGAGGCTTTTCACTCCTTGAAACCTTTGTGTGTGTGATGTAGGGACATGTTTGCAGCTGGTAGGCTCATCAGTTCATAAATCCTGGGGCAATTCCATGAGATACAAGTTCCTCAGCCTCTTGGGTAATGGAAAGTAACAAAGAAAGGAATGAGGCCACAGATCACATTTCTGCTTCTGTTTATAAGCTGCTTGTAAGCATATTTTTGGTGTGTATTTACATATACATAGAAAAACATATGCATATTAAAAAAAAATGTAGCCTGTGCCCAGATGGAGGATCCCTGTTGGTACCACAGTCACAGGACATAAAATTCCTGTCCTGATAGGAGCCACGTTGCCAAAACTGACTTGACCCATTTTTGATTCTCTTTTCCAGACTCTCAGTGCCTGGAAAACACTTGCTGATGTTTTCCATGCAGGCTGGCCTCTGGCCCAAGCCCAGTGTCCAGCAGCCTGCTGCCTGGTGAGCCCCTCATGATGCAGCCATCACAGCACCTCTCCACCCATTCTGATGGGCTGCCTGTGAGCCCACCCCCATTCACCATGCTTGTCATTTTCTTTGTGACATGCTGGTTGTCTTTGCACACAAATAGTCCTTCTACCTCTCCTGATCCCAGAAAAACCTCACATTACTTAGGAGATGGTACTACTTCCAATGCTGAGAGATATTTTGCCCACAAAGAGGCTGGGGCTTTTCTACACTTGGTTTATCAAGAAGGGTTAAGTCATAATTTGTAAACAAAATTGAGTCTAAATAAATTTTTGTGATGCATTCTGCTTCAAGTATCCCCTAAAATGTATCACTTAAAGTTAGCATTGGAAGAAAATTCTATTAAGGGGGCATGAGGTAAACTCATTTAGTTGCTCAAATTGTATAACACAATGAATTAATATGGTAATGCATCTTCAGAGACCAGAAGTAGATAATAGAGGTGAGCAGAGGTTTTCTAGCTTGGCTTCAGAAAGGCAAAAGTAATTTATCATTCTGTTTCAGTTTTGGAGGGTAGCATTTCTCATTTCTTCTGATTCTTCCTCTGAAATTCTCTTAGTTTCATTTTTTAAACATCCGAGTTTCTGAGATTTTGTGGTTTTTGGTTTTTTTTATTTCAGACAGAGCTCCAGTTGAATTTAGCCATACATAATTTCCCCTGGAGAGCCAGCAAGCACCAGACAGTTTTAGTTTCAACCTTGTGCTCACAGGTTTTAAGGGGCTGCAGCAACCTAGGACTTCCTCTCTCGGACATTCAGCTCACTTCTCTAGCTTGCATAAGCAAGGTATGGAAAGGATAAAATTATACATTTTCTGGTTTTGGTCAGTTGTCAGGGTCAGGGAGAGACTGGAGCTGTGATTGATGGTCTGTGTGCAACCTACTCCTTTTTTTATGGCCACACAAATAAGCATTAGGTCTTTATTACTTACATGCATTGTCTTATATGAGCTTATTTTTAATTAATAGAAAACAAAGCCCTTTTGACCTTACCCACAGGAAATATTGCTTCATTTATGCTAGCCATAAATTAAGCTAATACAGACTGAGTGTCCAGCATATTTCTCTCAGATAACATTCACTCAAACAGTGAGAGAAAAGAAAGGAAAAGGCAAACCATTGGCATCAAGATGGACTCTGCAATTGTTAAAAGTTGTATCAGAGTGAGACACTTTATTGTGTCATAACAGTTGTTGGAAGTAGAGAAAATATCTGATACAATTGAAACAAAAGGAAATTTTAGCAATACAAAATCTAGTTGCCCAGACAGGAATGTCATCTGATGCTCTTCTGAGACAAACATCTTTCAAAGGAATTCAGCAGAGAACAAAAACCTTTACAGTGAAGAATAGAAGATGCTGTACTAATATATAATAATTAACCATACTAATTTGGCTGTATAATTATAGTTGCTTTGTTTTTCCTTTTGCTTTTTCAACTTCAAGCAGTGCACAGCAGTAGCAATACAAAATATTTTACTTTGCCTTGTGTGCATGCTCAGTGCTGGCAAACAGTAGATATCTCCTCATAAATGAGCTGTCACAAATTACTCCTCGTTTGGTGGCAACATCCTTGGTCTACATCACAGCAACAGGAAGCCTAATCAATTATGCTCCTAAAATGAAATAAGAGCTCTATGGTGCCAGGGGCATAGCTCATAAAATTAATTACAAGGCAAGTTTACATATTGAAGTACCAGTTTATGGAGGGACTAATAACTTTTGATGAAGACTTTGACAGGATATTACTCACAAGGATTATGAAAACACAAAAATCATTTGCAAGTGGCTACTCAGACACTGGCTTGTGCCTCACAGCTGCACGTCCCAGCTGTCACCCAGGGTCTGCCCCTTTCCTTTGTCAAGTGCAGACAAAGATACCCAACGATATCACCATATCACGACCCATGTAGAGAGCAGAGAGCAGTCCCCATCAGCTGCCCACATCCACCCAGACAATGTCTCATCTCTCTGCCTCTCCCTCCTACAATTCTATGCTGCATCTGCCACATTATGGCAGTATGGGGCAGACAGAATTAATTTTTTTTTTTTTTAAAGACTGGGAAACCCCCATGAAGAAAAAGACCTAAGATGTTTTTAGTGGCTGCAGAGAGGACAAGGCTACAGGCTGAGCCCTGAGGTCTCAGAGAATCCAGCCAGGGGCAAGACATCACAACTGCCTTGACCTCAGGGCACTTCCAAGGACTGATAATGGGAAATAGAGTTATTCAGGCGTTAGTGTTTGCTCAACTGTGGAGCATAAAAACGTAAAAGGTGAATAGTGACAGATGGCAGATCTTTGGGGAAACAAGTAATTTTAGTGGTGAAAGCAAACAAAGCAAATTGTGGCATGGATTAATGTGGAGCCTTTCATGCAAAAATTGAAAGCACGTTGCTAGTCAGCCCAGCAAATGGGTGAGAAGGCAGGTAAATTCTGGTATGGCCATTACACCACTGGCTGAACTGAGGCACCAAAAGGACAAGCACCCTGCCAATACACTGCAGCCCTAGACAATAATGCAGGAATGCCATGGGCAGCAGTGGGGTGCCAGCCACTGTTTGTCACCAGCCCGCTGAGTCACCTCTTGGTCTGGCAAAAGCTGTTTAATGAATTGCCTTTATGAAGCTCCAAGACATTGAGACCCACACAGGACATGGAATGATGAATAGCCTGCCTCAAAGATGCCATTCATAATCAAATTTTAAATGTAATTCAGCTGAATGGAATCATTGCTCTTCTGTGCATCATTTACAAGCCCGGATGCTGGTCCCTGAACTGGCACGGTCCCTTCCCCTGAAAGAAAAGCAGTGAGCCATCCTGCACAGGAGCTCAGAGGAGAGCTGCACAAAGCCACGCAGATTAACTCTTCACAGGGTGAAATGAGATGTGTGAAACAGGGTGTGAGTAGGTGTGAGCATGTCTGTGTTTCAGCATCTTAGCTTTTCTATGCATTGACCAGTTTCAAGCAGCAATGATGCAGAGGCAGCAATCTGAGAGGTGCTGCCGTTTTCCAAATACTGAGTACAGGGAAAACAGTTTGTTGAGCAAAGCAAGAAAGGGACCCTATCCATGACCTTTTTGAGAAAATAAACTAAACAAAAACCCAAGGACATTGGTTGGAAAAGTTGAAAAGAAAGTTTTACAGCATCTTAAAGCAAATCTTTCAATTCCCAAGCCTTAAGTACAAGGATATTCTTTAAATTATCATTAAAGAGCTGCTTCTTAAACTGGACAAGAGATTTTTATTTAAATGGAGGTCTCCTCAGAAGTGCAAAGAGGCCTTTGGGGAGATGCAGGGGAGGAAAAATGTAATTTTTCAGGCTCCAAGTGTTCTTTTGTGTTTTATAAACAGCTGAGTGACAGCCCAGTGATTAATAAGTTACATAAATAATTATAAGCGACATGTAGCTGAATCTAGTCCACATTCCAGACATGGTACATTAAATAAAGAGAATTCTGCTTTTCCCCCAGAAGAAAATTTATCTGGCAACAGCAGATAAATCAGAAATGATACTCTTAAAGTATATCCAGCTCTTTGGAGAGACAGCTCATCAAAACCAGAAGTTTTTACTGCACTCACTTTCTCAAGCAAATAGTTTCATTTACTTCAGTCCTATCTTGTACTCATTCAGTATGAAAAATTACTTTTTTCCTTTATTCATCCTCTCTGGTTGAGCTTATTATTTACCCAGAAGTGCCTGTGTGAAATGGAGTTTTGTGCCAGTACAGCCCCATGTATAGGAAGGTAAATGCTAGTCTGCAGTACCAATACTGGAGCTCACAGGGAGGCTCACTGGATGTGTTTAATTGGTCATGTTTTACAGCACTATCAAGAAATTCAAGTTATATTAGTCCCTCTCCCTTGGATTGTTACTGAAAGAAACAAACCTGAAGACAGTGCCTGCCTATATTCTCTGCTGCAAAGACACATTTATAGCACATGGGGATTGAGCAGTATCTTTGTAAGATGTTACTGGGGTTTTTAGAGCATCTTTTTGTCTTCCCCAGCAAACCATAAAAGGATGTAATAGAAAAGAACAGTCTGACCCAGTACAGTGCCTTAAGGTTCTGAAACAGCCTTGTTTGAAATCCAGCTGTGCCCCAAGGTCTCCTCATTGGGTGGAGGGTAAGGATGTGAACTCCAATTAGAAAGTTGTAGGATGGGAATTATTCCAGTACTGAAAAAACAATTAAGAAGTATTTTGAAATGTGTCTAAGATTATTTAAAAGTACTAACTAATGCTAAAGCCTCTCTTGCCCCTTTCCCAACCCCCAACATTCTTTTTGGATGAGTTATTCTAGGGTGTATATGCAACTGTGATCCTCAGACATCCCTCTCCCTATTTGTGAGAGCTTTATACCTTCCCCCATCTTATGGAGAAGGGGAGTCACACAAAGACCTACCTTGCTAAGTTTGTCTTTTTATAACATATAACACTGAGTGGTTTTCTATATTTTAGAGTTCTGGTGAGCTTGTGGAAATAATAAAAAAGAAGGCTTCTGGTAACCAACACTGTTCTTTTCATGAATTTCAGTAAAGTACTGATCATCTGCTATATCATCTTAGCAGGTAGTAGCCACATTTCCAAGAATGTGATTACTTCAATAATGAAAGTGTGTTTTTAATGACTTAGAGTGTGAAATGAGGCATCATTTCCTAGATTCACAGATTTAAGGCCAGAAGGGACTTGAAAGTTCATCTGTTCCCAGTTCTCTTGTAAAAACACTGCTATTTTTTTCATTGCTGTTACTGAAGCGAATGCATTCCTTCCTGTGAGGCTAAGCACAGCTTTTCCAAAATGGATTTAGTTGTAGTTTAGTGACAGAACTTAAACTTTCTGTATTTACATTAAATTGCATCTTCATTCCTTTCTTGCACTTAGGATAATTTACCATTTTAAAGGCAGCTGGCTGACAGCAAGCGGAACACTAAGAATTGACTCCTAAAACCATAAATAGACACTTATTTACATTAAATTTCAGTAAAGGAGCCCCAGAACAGGAGTACTGCAATGTTATTTTCCTGGTACCACTCCTGGCCAGAACAGCAGTGATGCAGGTAGCATCATTAGCAGAGGCAGCCACCAGCTCTTTCCATGCTCTGGACCGTGTATCCCTTCAAAATGGAATGCATGTTGGGATTAGCTCATCAGCTTTTCTGAGGATCAGCCAACACGTTCAGGGTCTTTTTTTCTTTTTTTTTTTTTTCCCAGGTTTTCTCATACAGGAAAGTTTCAGCCTAAGAACTCCTGCCTGGAATCTGAAGAAGCAGAGAACTTGCCAGCACATCTTATCCTTGTGTTGCCTGCCCCCACTCCAGGGTACAAGTACAGGCACTTACTCAGTCCTTACTTTCCAAGCTCTGGCCATGGACAGGGAAACCCTGCTCACACCCAAGAGAACTTCTGCATGAATTTTTGTCTTCCTGACTTTCTTTTTTAACTAACCTTGACCTCTTTTTTCCCCCAGTGTATGTAAAGGTCTTCTGGCAGAAATGTCAGCTTTAATCTGCTGTTTATACTTCTGTAGTAGATGCTAAGGACCCCTATTTTATCTTGCAAACTTTGCCCTGACCCAGCATCAACTTAATTCCCTCATTGAGGTCCTAGCCAAGCAAAACTCACCTTGTTTTCATCTCATGTTGTAATTCATTCAAAGCTCTTCCAAGTACATACAAGATTTATTCTGTCATTTTAATCTGCTCTGGAGAAATAGATTATCCAAACAGATGCACACTTTATTTTTAGTTTCTGATTTGTAAGCTGCAGTAAAAGTGGAAAAAATGCAATCTTCAGTAATAACCAGAATTTTCAGGGAAATTCTGATCCATCTCAGTGACTGTATGAGAAATGCAATCAAACAAGGTAAGAGCTCAAAATATACTGGGGAGAGATGGGAGAGAGGGGAACATTTGCTTGTTTATTATGGCACAGAACTGCTGTGCAGAACAACTGTCTATTTTCTAAGGCTTCGAGTTCACTGCAAAAATAAAATCCTCCAGCAACCAATGCAGGTGCTTTATAACCACATCAAATGTCCTCTGACTCCCTACGTGCTGTTTTTGTGGCTAGCTTAAAAATGAACCCAAGGATGGATTTCAAATGGTTTGTTAATCTTTTTTTGTCTTTTTTGTCTTATCACACTCCAGATCATACTATTTTTCCATTAGAAGTAACTTTCAGGAGAAAACCTCAAAAGATAACATGCTGAAGATCATGTGCAAATAATTATAACCACTTTAGTTGCATATTGCAATTTTCAAAGGTTTTAACTGTAGAGGCAATGAATGGATCTCATCAAAATGAAACCATGGAAATAAATCAACCATCAGTAATGAAAAAAAGAGAATGATATAATTTCTATTTGTCAAGGTATAATGATGTCACCACCCATTTATCCTCTGCACTTAAAGGTTGAAGCTGTTCAACAAATCTCTCCTGAGCCACATACATCTGTTGCTTTAATGGTGGCTATAGAAAAGCTTTCTGATTAGTTAACACATCATTCATCAATTAGAACAGAAGGTAAAAGTTATTTCTCCCTACCCACAGTGCTTCATTAAAAAAATAACCTTTAATGTAATGAATGACAGCTGAATCGTGAAATAAATAAGAGGAAAGATGGTGCCTGAGGAGGTCACTTTTTTAAAGAATTCCAACTTTTCCTAGAGCAAAGGAAAATGAGAAAATATGGGAAGAAGGGTCTTAACAGCTGCCCAAATATAGACTTTTCTGTGACTACCAGTACAATAAGACACATGCTATGTTACAAGCCACTTTGAAAAGAACTCACTAAATAATAAAAATGCACTGGTACTTACACCAAAGTTTGCACTGAGTTTTGCCCACACTTGCAATTTATCCTCAAAACTCTTGCAAAGACAAGTGAAATATTTTAAACAAGTCCAGGAAGGAAGATGAGCGATTTGTCCCCATGCATCTTTAGCTGAGAAATTTTTTTCTTATACAGTGCATATATTGTAAGATGCCCCCCCAAATATATTAGCAAACAATTCCCTGGGTTTACAGGCAACATATTCACCTAAGTTGAAAGATAAGGATCGTATTTTTAACAATTTATTCAAAGAGAGCAGCATCAACTAAAGATACCCATCATGAACTTCCTGCACCCCAAATTGCATACAGACTTTTATCTCCATGGCTTAGCACTGCAGGTGGGGAATCTTTCCTTGAGGACAGGACTGTGACTGCCTTCAGGGAGAGAAGAAGATCCAAATCCAAACACCTCATTTTAGATGTGTTCTAAACACTAGGCTACTGGGTAGTCAGCATGAATAGAGCCCAAGGCTCCCTCTTACAAGCACCACAAAACAAACTACTTCAATTTTGTTAAGTTGTTCTTTTTGCATCTAAGGTTGGCCATTTTGTATTAAATGAATCTATTATATTAGGGCAGAGGTTGAAGTAGGATATTTATTTTGTCATTTAAAGTAATAACAGTAACCACTCATTCAATCCAAATTGAATTCTTCATTTGGTTTGCCCAGCAAACCAAAACATTAGGCTCAAGTCAGGTATTTGTTAGGAACAGCTGCTGCAATTACTATGTTAGCTGCCCTGCCTACTGCATCAGGCCAGGGTGGATGTCTGCAGGCACAGTCAGATGACAGGGGTCCTTGGAGTGATCAAATTGAATGTGTTTCACTCACCTGGCCATGGGCCCAGAGTGGTTGCAGGGCCAGTGACAACAGCCCACTTCAGAGGCAGTAATTCAGTGTGGAAGGATGGGAACACGGGCAAACTTGGCTGCTCCTCAGGTGGATCCCTTGCTGCATTCTGAGCTGTTTGCATTGCTCCAGCTGCAGTTCAGTTCCCCATTTACTGCAGTAAATGGGCACTGCTGAGAGCCATGTGCACTGGTGACACACAATGCATTTGTATTTATATCCCAACTTCTGGTCTCAGCTAGACCAGCTTTGCAGAGAGCTGATTTCATCATCTTAGTGACTCCTCATCCTCATGCTCTTCAGTCTGCAAGTCAGTTTTTCCTCACTCACAGTGCCACCAGTAACATTAGCATAAACCCTGAACTCATTTTGGTTCCCACTATAACTTCATCAGTAACTATTTCAGATGAGAGGACAGAAATCAAATGGAAGACTGACACAACCACCTATTTAGTGGAAAAGATCCAGGAGTGGGGTCTAAACTGATGACTGCCAGGACATGACCAGCCCAGAGGCAATCTCCTTTTCAGTAAGAGCAGTCATCATCTTTGGAACATGGCACTCATCTGCAGCCAGGAAACCTCCCAGGCTTTTGTCAGCATGCCTGTGACTGTCAACCCTAGCACAGCATTGGCTTTGCAGAGCTACAACAGCCTGTGTGAAGTATACAAAATCTGTGCATGCTGGGGGTGGATTTTCCACCATACCACTGGGCTTACATTGGTGTAAATTGATGGGAAATTAGAGTAGGAGCAGGGCATCTATTTCAATTGCAATGCAGGAGGCAGCAGGGTTGATTTTCTCTTTCTATTTTGAGAAACAGCCAGTAGAGTCAAACCAAGAGAGATTTTGGGCATATCTTTTGTTTATAGTCTTTTTTAGACAGGAAGCACAGTTTATGATCCAAGTACCAGTCATGCTGGCTGTACAGGTGTCAGCACTCAAAGCACTATAAATTATTCAGTCCAGCTTCAGTTTTGCCATCCTCAAGAGAGGCTTCCAGGGAAACATTTGGTATATGTTGCAATGTATTCTACTGTGCAACCACATTGGTCTGGTAGGGATGGGGTGGAGCAGGAGATGAGATAACCCCATTCACTCTCCATCCCAGAATGTCACACGGGAAAGGTATTTCTTCAAAAGAAGGAGCACAGCCAGACCCCTGTCTTCCTGCTCTGACGAGCTGCAAGAGGAATGAGACCAATAGAGAGGATGTTTCTGGCACCATTTTCTGCATGGAGTGAGTAAGAGACAGATCTAAGCCCCCACAACAGTATCAGCAGAGATGAACAAAGCCATCAACCATCACCTCCCCGAGATCTGCTGTTTCAAGCAGCTGACAATGTCAGCCAGTAACTGAAGAAGTTTGAAGAATCAAACAAGATGCTGTAAATCTTCGCCTCTGGAGTGAAAAAATTTCTCAGGAACCTTCATGGTCACAGGAGATGGCCACAAGTGCCTCTCTCTTCTGAAAAATGCAGTGATGTAAATCTTGCTCAGAATCATCTCATACTCTCTGGCCTTATGGAATGCATCAATTAATTCCACATTAGCAACAAGATGGATTTCCTTCCATTGTGGTCATATTCTTCCATCCATAATTTCTATGCTTTTGAAAGCTACTTTTAAAAAAAAAGCAATGTTTCCTATTGATCAGCTGGAATCCTCATTATGCCTGTGGGTTATGCATGCAGAGTGGACAGCACACAAATGCAATATTCTAATGCTGATTGCTCTTGCTTTGCTCCCATTTGCTACCTATTGATTTTCAGGGCTTTGGTATAACCATGTGTGCAGTCAGTGAACCCCCACACACCCCAGTGACATGACACAGGTTAAACTGTACTGTGTATTTGTGCCTGGATGAGCATTTGTGCAATCTGTGAATTTCAAGAGCCATGAGCTCGCCTGTACAAAATGCACTTTAAGAGCTGACATTAAAGTTAATATGAAAGTTCAGAGGTGCAAAATAATTTAAATGCACAGAAGAGGTAGCAATAACGTTTCTAAACCGAGGCAGTGAATTATGTATATAAGAAATATTAAAAATGCAAAGCTGACTCTATTTGCATTCGGAATGCCCCCTAGCTGTTACCAAAGAGGAGGAAATTGCTTTATGCAGAATTCAAGGGCATAGTACTTAGTGCTGTATTTAAGTCAAGAAGGAATATCAGTCATTTTTATTCTACCACTTAACTTGGGCTTATGTAATCTGCCTGAAAGCCAAGTCAGTTGTCTTATTTTCTATCATGGAGAGAGAATATATAATCCAATCCTTAAACCTTTATATTCAGATGGTTCTGAGACCCCTCAGAACCACATTGCTGCATGTAAATCATGGGCTGTCATCAGTCTAAGATGATGGAAATATCAGTGCTTTTGGGTAGATTACTTTTGGGTAATCAGAGGGTAAAATTAAACTTGATAAGTTGATAGCTAAATGATACTGATTTTCTTGCAGTGAGTGCGGGTTAGGTATCACTTCAGAGCATCAGGGTCTAAAATGAGAACCCTGGTTCATCTAACTGGATTTGAACTTTGTCTGGGTGGAAATTTGTGAGTGAATTTTGCCTTTCTTGGTGTCCAGCCTCAACAGCAGTGACTGTGGGCTGGACAGGAGCAAGTGACATGAACAAGTGCATGAGGAAATGCCACCAAAAGTAGAGAGGAGGCAAAGGTCTTAGGCCACAGGCAGCAAACACACTGACTGCTAAGGCTGAAACCCATGTACTACAATGATAAACAAGCATTTTTCTGTGGTCTTAACAGCAGTTGAATTAATGTGGAAATAATTTTACAAACTAGTGATTCCTGTCTGTCTCTGATCATATTGTGTCTTTTCAGCTTCCATGATTTCCTCCATAAGCAGTAAAAATCAATCAAATTTTCACAAAGCTTTTATTTAACTTCAGCTTCACTTCCAAGATCTGCTATATAAGTGGCAGGAAAATACCACAAAACAGCTTCTTCCACCTATGACTTCATAAGGAGAATAAGCAGAGGATCAAAATGGAATTTACACATCTATCAACCATAAGCTTCTGCATGCTGATACAGAGAAAACTACTTTTTGTGTTCAGAAAGCCAGCATTACTGACCAAGCCCAGATTTAAAATGTCAGATCAAATCAACCCCAGTTCACTGTGGTAAACAAAAGGAAATGGTAGTAAGGACAGACATATGCAAGGGCAAGATATGTTTAAGTACACAAGCAGGTTGCTAATGCATCTGTTTACTTCCATTTATATTAGAGATCTACCATAATATTATCTTGTATTTTCAGCAACCCTGATATTTAATGAAAAGCTAAAATAAAAAACATTCAAAGTGTATCACATATCCCATGAATCTTCCCATCCCAACAGCTGCACAATACAGTATGAATAAAAATTTTCCCAACTGCCACATCCTTTACAATTAAAAGAAATGGCCCTTTCCTCCTCAGCTCTCCCCAAACAGTCTCTCAGAGAACAGTACAGGAAGGGGCTATTCAAGCTCTATGTCAGATCAGTCTTGCCTCTGCCTTCATTGCTAAGTAAGGATTTTGGCTTGGAATTGGTATTGAGAGAAAAATTTATATACTGCTATCAGGTTATTTTAGCTCACAATGGCAGTAAGTTGTCAAAACTGACATCATTTGATGTCAGGAGAGCTGTCTAAAGTGTAATTCTGGAGTTCTCATGGGATTGACTATTTTTCCAAATAGACCAGGTTCCTCCTGGTATCTCAGAATTCAAAAATTACTGCATGATTTTGGTTACTTTTTTAAACAAAAGGACAAAAGACGGTAGAAGAATTACAGCTAAGCCCAAGAAGGAATATACTAGAGATTAAATTCAGATATGCCAATAAGAAAATTCAATTTAAAAAGACATTGATGTGAGTCTCTGAGTATAGTATCCCTCACTAAGGGGCAGAGCAGAGCTGGAAAAGTGAATATCATCTTAATGAATATCAGAAACATGGGGGCAGGAGACAGACAAATCAGGACACATGACAGAGGTCACTTATTGTATCACTCGTGTCAAAAAGAAGCAAGAAAATAAATGAGACTTGCAAGAATAGACTGAAGCCATTAGAACAGGGATGGCTGGGAAGGAAGGGTTGAGCACAGAGCTGCAGAGGGTCTGCAGAATGAAATGAAGACTGGATTTGCCAGTCTTTGGCAATTACTGTAATAATTTTTTGTAGCAGAAATGGCCTTAGTCTGTGTTAGGGAGAAAAAGAGTGGTGAGGGAATGACACTGTGCAGGGGCAGTGCAGGATAGCAGGAACCACTGCTCCAGAAAAGAGGTGCTGTGGGACAGAGGTCTCTGCAGACACCTCTGCTTGGAAGAACTGGAGGTAATATCCACGGAGAATACTGTTAATGCTTTGATCTGACATATTTTGTTTAATATTAAAGGGCAAACTTATGCTGACTGTTAAATCAATATCAAATCAAGACTGGAATCTGCTTTATGATCATGGACAGTGAACTCCTTACTGCTGGAGTCATAAATGATGTCACATTTCAGCAGTCCTGTGGCTGCCAATATTCAGTCCAGAAATTCCCATTTTAATTAAAAACTTCAATCTGAAAGGCAAAGTGTCACTTGTTGGCAGTGAGAAGTACTCCTTTGTGCTTCTCATGTGCACTTGAAGCTCTGTGTGCAGCAGAAGACAGCTTACATCCTTCTCAGCACCATCCTGTCCCTCTGGAAAAGCCCCGTCTGAAGGCAAACCTACAATTTACTCCATGAAAGCAAGTTTGATGTGAGAGCTGAGGAGAGCACAGGTCTTGAGCTGGCCTTTGGGGATGAAGGAATGGCACTACTTGTGAACAGCACAAACCCAAAGTATCTGTGCTCTTCAAACACAACTTCCCTGGGACTAGGAAGTCCCTCTCTGATGTCCCTCCCCCATACCACTGAGCAATGCAGCATGTGCTTTAAATCAGAAGTGCTTAGTCTGGCTTTCCAATTAATTTTGTTTGGCATGGCTCGACCCAGAATTCTCAAAAGACAGGTGCACTTCACATCTGAGTCTTTGAATCAGATCCCAGAGGATTCACTTTATCAAGAATTTCATACTCCAGAATGACTGAAATCAGCACAGACCTTTGCCACTTTCTTATTTATGTTGCCCCACTTGGTGAATACATGCCAGTGTCTGGGAAGGCTGCACTGCAAGATCATTTTTTATACCTTTCAAAGTGAAGCATTATTTAGGCACGTGTCAAAACTTTCACAGGTCTTAAGGATTAAGCATAAACCACAGGTGTTTTCTCAGGGATGAAAAGGTTTACTGACACGGGGGATGTTGAAGCAATATGTCCCATAAATCCAGAGACTGGAGGCCTGTGAAGAGGAATGCCAGGAACTGACTCCCTCTTGCTGTACTCCAAATCTGTGCTGTAGATCCATGAAGACACAGAAACATCAGGTTCTCATCACCATGAGGCACATTCCCAGGTCAGGATTCCCTCCGTGGCCCATGACTGATGACCAACTGCAGTCAAAATCAACTCATCCTGTTCAGGAAAACTTTTCCAGGACAGTGACAACTACAAGCTCTTATGCTAGACCAGTCACCCCAGAGAAACAGCAAAATTGGAGGCTTCATCAGACAGAAATGTCCAATCAGAAACTGTGCATTGCTCTGGTCCAGTAAATCCCTCAAAACAGATGAATATGGTTGTTTTGCTGCTGCAAAATACACAGGCATTTATCCACCAAAGCAGCATGAATATGGGGATTTGCTTAGCACTTTGTCTTCTTCAAACAGACAAAAAACACCCTCTGTGAAAAATTAATGTCTCCTTTTAAATTCTAAGGTTTGCTCTCTCCTTTGATTTTAAATTTGCCCCAGATCCATCAAAATTGCTTTCACAAGTGCAGGCTGACACGATGATAATCTAAAAAAGACAGTTTCTAATTGTAGCAGGACATATGTTACAGTCATGTTATTTTAGAAGGGGAAGGTCATGTTTTCTCATTCACATGTTATGATAATTCCCCATGAGAAATTATATTTCTTCTCCTTGATCAGATTTTTGCCTATATGGTACAGATCTTCTTTCAGTAAAGAACTGGAAATATTCTGGGAGTTTCCACAAAACACTTTTGTGGAAGAGATTATGGTTTAACATGTTACACAAGCTCCATGGAAAGCATTCAACATCTACAGGAAAGCATGTCTGATGTATAATTAATCTTGTTTTACCTCTGCTTTTCAGTTCAGAAAAACTGATAAAAGAACATTTAGACAGAAAATACTTTCTACATGTCTCACAAGTTAAGGAATAGAGTTCATTGCTTCAAATTTTAATAAAAAAATCTACCTTTTATTTTAGAAAGGTATTTTTTCTTCTAGGCAGTCATGTTCCACTTTGACCTAGAGTAATTTATACTAGATAATTTTGATTAAGAACATTGAACAAAATAAGCTGACAATCCAATGCAGCGTGATCTTCCTTATCAGTAATATAAGAATATTACTTTTAATTGCTTTATTTGAAAATGGCAATAACAGCCTATTAACCTGGAAATTAACTCTGGACAACTGTTCCTGTGAGATAATATATGGATTTGATTTCAATGAAATCTCTGTCTTTATGTGAGTAGCTTTTAGCTAATTTTGTTGGCTGCAAATGGGTCTCCCTATTTCATTTAAATGGAGACAGAGGTAAAAAGAATGGTAAGTTTCACAATGAGATCCAAGTCCTTGCCTTTTGTCTCTATGAAAAATCATTTTCCTCACCATGTAAAGGTTAGTCTGTAAATTATGATGTAACTTTTCTCCAGAAAACTAACTTTGCTCTGCCTTTGCATCATCTGCTCCCTGGTTAGGCCAGGATCCAAGGACCATGAATGATGGGCAGTGCCTTCATCGACTCAACCCATTTCTTGCAGATCTGCCCTGTTTCACAGGGTGCTTGAGTCCATTCAATAGCAGCAGCCACGAGGTGTGCATTGATCTGGCAGCAGCAAGTGCCAGCTGAGCCTGACCTGGTGCTCACTGCACCCTGACTTTGCACAGGGGTGGAAGTTGCTCCTTACTGTGAAGTACAGCACAATAACTTCAGTGTTGCTTCTACCTGCAGAGTCCCTCGACTCTGAATTCTCTTTTTTTCCCTCCCTGATTTTCATTTTGCCAAGCTTTTCTCATTGCCAGTGTAAGGTCCATTTTGACAAGTGACAGGAGTCATCCCATATTTTCTCTAGGGTCTGTCCTTCCAGGTGCCTTATGTGGTCCAAACAGTCCTTGGAGGACACACTGCTAGGTGGTGAATGCAGTGAGAGTGCACAAGGAAGGACCAGTGACTGCAGCCCTGCTCTCCCTGCATCACAATCCTTGATAATTACACCAGCTAACATGCCAGTAAAGGAACTAATGCTCTGTGAGCTCCATTCAACAAAATTCTTAACTACCTGCTTAAGATGTATGCCTTGCTGCCTCTGGAGTCAAAAAGATTAGTCATATACTTGCAGTTAAACACAGGCAGGAGTATTTAATATGTTTTAATGGCTCTGTATATTCATTTGTCTGTTAAATGGCTGCAGTTCTGGACGTCCCCACTGGAAACAGGATGAAACTCATACATCAGATGCCTTCAGCACACCAGACTCTGTTTAATGGCTGGAGGGGGGTGCATAAGCAGAGATTTTTGCATCATGCAACAATAGGTAGGTATTTTTTTGTGGATTGATACAAAATACTTGTATCTGTTGTTTCTCTGAAAGAATGCTTTGGGCAGCTACTGTGAAAAGGACTATAGAAAAACACAACTGTACTTGGAATGCTGTTTTCCTGCTCTCTCTGTGTTGTACAACAGAGCACAGATGTGCCCACTCACACAAATCAAGAGCTGTCAAGATGGACTTTTACCATACATTTTTATTTTCAGCTTCTGGATCTTCTATGTTTTTTAGCTTAAACTACTAAACAATTTTCATAGCATCAGCTATTTCTCTCATTTTGCTCTGAGATTTTGTGAACAACAAATAGTCTCCTTATCTTTGAGCTAAATTAATTCAATTTTCACAGAATTGTAGAATCATAGAATTATTTATGTAGGAAGAGACTTTAAGATCAAGTCCCACCTTCAGCCTAGCGCTGCTGACTCCACCACTAAACCATTTTAGGTAAATGTCTTTAACTGTTATTATAGTTCACACTTAATTGCTGAACAGGACAGCAATCAAAACATTTGCTTCTATTGGAATAATTCTAGTGAATAGCAGCTTCATGTATTATTATTCTTTAGATTGCACCAGGTAGAAGGCAACACTATTTCACATGAAGCTTGTCATTTCCATGAAGTGCTTGTCTAAACAACCTACATGTAGTGCAAGAGGTGGCTTCAGCACCTTACTCAGTGGCTGTAAACCTAACTTAAGCAGCCACTTAAGGTGAGTTTATGACTGCTTTGCATTATTAAAGGAACGTGGGCAGCTAGAGCATACCAACCTGTCTGGCTCAGGATAGTCTACCATAAAGTGCCATATGGCCATTTACAGATGTGGATGCAAAGTCTACTGAGATTTTAAGCAATTATCTTTTAGTGAAATGCTAAGCAAGAGCTGGATAGGGTATTATTCTTTATTTTATAAGCAAAGTAGAGAAGAACACTGCATCACCTTGAAGAGGACTGGAATAGATGATGGTTTCATGGCATAGCTAGGCCACTGCACTATGATTCAGGTCAAAATATTAACAAACACACAAGCTGAGATTTGGGAATCATATCCTCTAAGGTTCCACTCAGAGGGTGTCCAATTTCTTTCATTATCAAATAATATTTTAATGCTTACAGTGTCTTCTCAAAGAAGTGAAGACTTTCCATACTAGGATTTTTGCTATCATGCATCCATGGTTGAATTACATTAAATTGAAAGCAGTGGTAAAGGTCCTATCAACTTCCATTAATGAAGGACTGGGACCCCAAGTCAGTCAGTGTTTATGAAATATATATACTCCTTGCCCTCTTGTTCCCCAATATGAACTTAGGAGAAGTATTTCCTCATATTTCTCATGTCCTAATGTTACTTAAGCCTGTGCAATAATGTTGTGAAAGTGGATGGTTAACAACTGCCACAGCACAAGCAAGTAGTTTTGATCAATCTTTAAATCCTCATCCCTTGACACTTTAATCAAAATAATTTAAAATTCTATTAAGCACAATATGCAGAGCATTAACACTCTGAACCAGTGAGCAGTTGGAGTGGGGATGTCGAGTGATATATCTGAATAACAGCCTTGTTAGAAAGGCTATCATGCTTTGCTCCTTGCTGAATCATCAGGACCATAGTGGCAATATCACTCTTTCATTGCTAATGTATGGCTCAAAGGATCTGACAAGGAGCTAAATGTTTGATTGCCTAGCAGAAGCCACACTACTGAGGTGTAAGTGAATTTTCCCATTTCTTAACACTAACATGGATTCTGGAGCTGCACATCACCCAGGAGTAGGGGCAGGAACCAACCCCTTTCTCAGTGTTATTCCTGCTGCTGTGAATTCCCCAATCCCCTTCAGTCTAGCTGCTACCTTTGCATTTAATCCAGATGTGCTGCTCTGTCTTGAGGATTCTTTTTCTCACTGTTTATCTCACCAATATTTTTCTAAACACCACAAAGCTGTGTCCAGCATCCCAAAGGACACCAAGAGGCTCAGCCAGCAGTCACTGGGCAGCTGCCACTTCCCAGCACAGTTACCATTTAAGGAATTGAAACCACTTATTTGCCTTTCAAAACTTTGTGCAGCTAAATATACCCACACTGACCAATCTGCATAAAGATTTGGGGGCTTTTTGGTAGTAATGCAGATGTCCATCTGAATAATGACAAGGGAGTGTAAATATTTTGGGTTGGTTTTGGCTACACCCATATGGCAAAGCCCCTCATGAGAAGTGTACACAGAAAGCACAAATACCCCCACAAGACCTCCTCCATTTGGGCTAGAGCTCCACTGTTATTTGTGCAATGCCTTAAGCACACAGATCTGAGTTAAAGTTAGTATTTCAGCAAATATGTGCATAGAAAACCTCATTTTTGTCTCCCTGTTTAAAATAGAATGGTTGGATTTAGGTGCTATCTCCAGGCTCTTTCAGCTCAATTTTATACAACACTATGAAACCAGATATACATGACACCCACCCAAAACCACAAACATGCTTCTCCTCTTGTGTGATCAAAGGAGCAATACTTGCCTGTAGATTGGATTGTGAAGGGTGATAAAGAGGAATTGAAATTCAAGAGATGAAAGCAAAAGGAAAATTATAATAATTAACTAGTGGAGGTAGAAACTAGAATCATTCCTGAATGCTGCTTATGTAATGCAATCACTTGAAATAGACAGAATACTACTATTTTTGTGATCAAATTCAAACACGTGCAATGTAGTTATTACAGTCATGTGTACATAAAATTTTTGAAAGGCTGAAAAAAGGCTAAAAAACTTTGAAACACGCTCTCCAAAAATATCACATAAAAAGCCAAATTAGTTGCTAAACTACTGTTACAGTGCAGCCTTTCCACTGGCATATATAACAACAATCTCCTGTGAATTGTTTTAGCTGCAAAGAGTAAGATCAGCAGTTGTGATCATCAAAATAAGAATCTGTGAACAGAGGGAGCTTTTTAGCATAGTAAGTGAAATCATTACTAATTCCCCACTGCCAAAACACAAACCCAGCCTGTGTGTGAGCACAGCACCTCAGGCAGTTTTTTCTTCCCCAGTAAGATCTGGTTAAAAGCTGCTTCACCAGGTTTTAAAGCCCACTGGAGGTGCTGCACATGAACTGAGAAGACTGATCAACCCATACAGTATTAAAAAGACATTTGTAGACTCATTTAATCAATAATGTACAGTATTAGTGTGCAATTTAGATCGAGAGAAGACAGCTGTAAGGCCATGATACATCAGCTAATGAAAAAGCAGAGAGGGTGTGATTCAAATCAGTAGAGAGGCCAAGAGGCAGCTCCTTAGCTGATGGGAGCAGGGGTAGTAGCACACACTCCTGGGCTCTTGAACCCATAACCCAGTAGAGGATTTCTCCCAGAGCAAAGGGCTGAGTGAGCTCTGTCATGCAACATCCCTTCCATGGGCATAAATGGCAAGATTTTTGAGCCACAAAGGCACCAGACTTCTAAAAAAAGTCAGACAAGATGATAAAATGCCCCTATGTGACCTTGAAATATTTCAGATGTAGCCTTGACAGCTACCCAGGATAGGTTGATAGTTATGTATCAGCCTCTCTGATTTCAAGACTGTCTCAAGCAAGAAGGATTTCTGCAGGAAAATGATGAGGAATAGAAAATTTTGCACAGATCACACAGATTACCCTAAAGATACACAGAAGACCCATATGGTTTTGGTGCTATTCTGCAGATATGGTTATCAAGTCCTAAGAGCTGGACCATCCTTTATGATTTAGCCCTTTTTTTACTGCTAGAAAATGCACAGTTGCCTTTATGTGTAAATTCCCCACAGTGAGCAAAGCTGTCCTTATGCCCTCATTCCTAAACAAATTTGATGTAAAGAGGAAACTGCCATCCAGGGATTGGGAAAGTGTAGAAAAGCAGTGGTCACCTGGGTCACCATCCCTAACTCACTGTGCCTTGGAATCCAAACCTGCTTTGTGCTGCCCAGGAATTTCTGCCAGGACTGGGGCTAGTAAAAGAAGCAGGATTGGATACCTGCAGCTACAGCTGTCTCCCCTTCCCATTCTCTTTCTTTACATCTCAGATACAAACCTCACAGCTTGCACTTGCAACCACATATAGATTTTCCTAGGCATTCCCTGCCCAAGTGCTTGCTCCATTAATGAGGCAGATACATTCCAGCCTGCAGAACATGCCAGGCTCTTGGCAGTGACAATTGCTCCACGGATGCACCATCTGCTGCTCTCTCGGTGTGACTGGTTACCTACTTTTCATGGTACATTTCTTTTTCCTGGCCAAATGGCTCCCAAATCCATGAGGTCCTCTTTGACAAAGCTGTGTAGCATCTCCTGATGTCAATACTTATGCAAGCACATATTTCCATGAGAACAGCCTTGCTAATCTCCATGTTCTCCTACGGAATTGTGATCCTTTTCCTGGATGCAGCTTTTGCTAGCAGAAGTTTTTCATCCTTTTAGTAGGAAGGCAGAGGAAAACAACTGTTTTCTACCATCAATGCTGAAGTGTTTGGAAAATTGGGAAGACTTTATGGATTATGTGGGTTTCTATCATCTTCTCCTGCATAAATCACCACATCTCTCTTGTGCCAAACTCCATGAAGGGCACCTTCAGGGGAGGTGGCAGGGAGAGACGGTCAGTAACAGTAAATATTGTTTGTTTTGAGTTGCCCAGGATTTGCTGTAGACAATAAAGGTTTCTTCTGCATGAAGAAGCAGGGATTTGGGCTGCTATTAATAGGAGTTAAAATACATTAAAAAGAATAAAAAAAACCCAAAAAAACTAAGCAACCAAAAACCAAACAACCCCACATTCATAAGATTTCAAGTTTTCAGACATTTTCTGTAATCACTAATTCTTGATAATGTTCACTGTCTTACTCTACATAAAATCACTGCTGATACAAGTTTAGTTTTATGTAATACTCCATATGGTAGATTCATAAAAACCTTCTACTGGGAATACCACCATAAACTACTATTTTCTGCTATAAAAAATAACCATTAAAGTCCAGACATGCACAAACAAGGTAATATGCCATAAATTTTGAAATGGCAAAATACTACAAATGTAAATGTATTCAACTCCCATTGCAATGCATATAATTTCCATAGCTTTATTAGGAATCCTGCAGTTGCAGTGGTTTGGCGATAGGTGATAAATATAGCAGGAATGAGTCAGCATGCAAATCCCTTCTCTGGAAAACAATTTGAGAGATTTTATAGCCCAGAGCTGTTTATTATTTTGTAAGAACAATAATGCAAGTTCATGTTCAAAACCTGCTGAGAGAAGAATTTGCAAATATCCTATTATAGAACAGGCAGAAAAAAGTATAAGACCTATGTAATGGCACTGGGCTAGAACATTTTCACATCTCCCATTTAGCTGATTCTTTTTTCCTCATGTACTTATTAGGATCCTTGTGAGATTATCACTATATCACTCTAATAAAATGAGAGAACAGCTGAGGTTTGAGATTTCATTTCCAAGTTAATGCAACAGTCCTTAAAACCTGAGAGGTATGGAACTAGAAAGGCTTCTGGAAGCTTGATAATAGAGAAATAAAAAAGCAATTAATTTTGAAAGTGATACTTTGGGATTTTTAAAATAATTTTCTGTTTCTGTAAATAGTACTGGATGAGAAAATATGTTTCAGATGGTTCCAAATCCCTTTATATCCCTTTGACCCAAACATTTCTCTGTTTTGCATAATACGATTGCAATGAATAAATTCTATAAACATGATCTAATGACGTTGCCTAGGTATATCAGCAAGTGCAGAAAGCTATTTATTTTCAAGGCTGTCTCCATTACGCATGTCACACTGCAGAGACAGTTTTGATGCCAATGAATGAACAATGAGTCAGGTTCTGCAACAGGGCTAGGGCTGGCAGGGGAGGACATTTGCCAGCCCTCAGTGCCCTGTGCCACTGAAGACATTCCATGGTGTGAGATCTGCTCAGGTTCTATGAAGTGCAAAGTTGGCCCAAGACCATGGAGCCACCAGCCCTGACAAAGCCTGCTGCATATTACACCACCCACAAGCACAGAAATATCAGCTACTCAGGCCTATCTGACCTCTGACAAACCAGGCAGAGGACAATTGTTCACTAAATTAAATGCATTTAAATAAAGCTGCCAGTGTAGTTATAAGGATTACAATTTTTTTTTAAACCAGGGATCATCAGATCAGAGCCATAGCACTGTTATTAAAAGTGAATGAGCTTTATCTGTTCATGAGGAATCTGAGAGAATAAATATAAGAATTATGTCCAAATTTATTCTAATATTTCAACAACATTTTGATAGGAAAAAATGCAAGTGATGTGCATAGTTTGGCAAGGGCAGTTTGCATGGAATGATGTCGGGTTTGGGGCTTGTTTTTTCAAATCAAAAGAAAACATGTTGGATCAGTTTAAAAGAGAAGACTTCAGCATGCCCTAATTGTGGCCTTCCAGTATCTGAAAGGTGCCTACAATAAAAATGGATAGAGCACATAGTGACAGGACAAGGAGGAATGGTAGTAGGCTTAGACTAAGTATTGGGAAAAAATTCTTTACTGTGAGGTGGTGAGACACTGGAACAGGTTGCCCAGAGAAGCTGTGGATGCCCCATCCCTGGAAGTGCTCAAGGCATGGCTGGATGGGGCTCTGAGCAACCTGGTCTAGTGGAAGGTGTCCCTGCCTGTGGCAGAGGGGCTGGAACAAGGTGACCTTTAAGGCCCCTTCCAACCCACGCCATTCTATGATTCTATTAAATTAATGGGGGCTCAGCTGATTGCTACAGTGCTAGATCAGAGTTCTCATTTGAATTTTCCATGTTCTTTCTTCTCTGTGAAGGCTGGATACCTTTGCTAAATTATCTTTCCTGGGTAACCTTTCTAACTGCTGATAGGTATCAAAGGATTCAGATGCCCCCAGTATATAATGACAGCTCTGGCCTCACTCATAGAAATCTACAGCCCTGATGAAATGCTGAATAAGGTTTTAAGATACCATGCAATGGGAAAAGAAAAAAAAAAACCAGATTCAATCTGTTTAAAGGCAAAATCAAACTTTGGGACACAGGAGTGCTCATTGTTTTGTTTCCATCAAATATAGTCTGATTTTGACACTTGGGGGCTATTTTAAACACTTTCTTTTTTAGAATTCTTAGACTGATTTGGGAGAAATAGTAGTATTTTTTGTAAACTGGGTACACAACAAAATAAGTTATCCAGTTTTTTGAAATTAAGAATATAACCTAAGTCAGTTAGATAGTGATGAGATATAAAAGATTACTATTTCGGTGAAGACACTGATGTGGAACTCATGTATACAGCAGTCACAGTTATAGAAAGATAACTTAGGCAACACCAAAATAAAATCATTCCTATGGTGTACCTAATTACCAGATTTCTCACAAAAGTTTTTTTTTTTTGCTTAAGAACCAGTAAGAAATTACTTTTAAAGAATTTTCAGTTCTGATTTCTTTACCATCTCAGAAGTATCATAACTGTAAATCAAATCTAAATAATTATACTTGAGACTAAAAACAAGAGCCACATCTGTAGAACGCATCCAAAATGAAGAGGCAGGAAGCCCCCATTTTCTACAAGCAGCTAGCATTTCCCTGTCTAAATAACCAATCACACTACTGTAATTTCCTTACCTTTTTTAAAAGGAAGTCATATTTCCATATACATGACAGAGTAAGTAGGGGTTTTTTTTCTATTAATAAGAATAACAGATCCTGGACTATTCAGTCAAACACTGATCCCACATTTAATTATATTATTATTATTTTTCTAAGGAGCATACTTTCCCAAAAGTAGAAAGAGTTGCATGAAATTCTATTCTCCCTCATGGCTGTATGAACACAGAATAACCCCATTGCTACTGACAGGACAAAGAAAGCACAGTAGCAGAAATCTACATAAAGAGTTGAAAGCCACTAAAATCATTGCCATTCAGTTTCCCATTTAAGTGCCAGCTCCCAAATTCAATAAGATTTTGGCTAATCTTAGTTCCATTACATATTTCTTCACTTTGCTTATAACAGCCTTGGTACAAATAACCACATAAAACTCCTGTTCTCAGGTAGTAAAAGACATGAACATACAGAGAGCTGCAGGTCAAAAGAGTTCATGGATTACATTCTCCTCCAATTCCATGTTTTCTTTCAGATAGCCAAACCCACAACAGCTATATGTAAGGAATAGCCCTTAGATGTTCAATTCTAAATAAAGTCAGGGCATGTTGGTGCTGACAGCCAAATCTGCTACTTTGTGAGCAAGGTTTGAATTCTTGTCACCAACATTAAAAGCAGATTAATAGAATAGCAGAATTTCAGCTGTACCAGATATAAAACCACAATTTTTTTCCTTATATTTTTAGAGTCTTTTGAGGGTGAGTACGCTGCCTGTGTAAAACATTTTAGAAATATAAGGCTCGTGGCTAAATCTTTCACTACAAGAAACTCTGTCTTAGAAGAGCTCAGGAGGAGAGATAAGAAGGCATCTTTGAACCAGTTTTTAACATTTTTTTGCCCTAGAATGCCCCAGATGGTTTTGTATTACAGTGTTGGCAGAGCTCGCAGGGACTGCCAACCTCATGGGGCACCAGGAGCTGTGTTATGCTTTAGTCCTGCTCTACCCTTGAAAGCCACACTACTTGTGCACCTCTTGTAACCACTGCTCTGCCTCCCTGCAGGAATGCAGAGAAGTGCCTCTGCTGCCCTTCTATCACCTACATGTCCTTCTGAACTGGAGCCCGAGATCTGAATGCTTCAAAATTGTTTCACAGGGTATGTGCATGTGCAGGGCCCACAAAGGTACCTTAGTTTTTGATCCCCTCAACAGAAGAATGCCTAAAAGCTCTGCACATGCATAAGGAAGCAAGATGCCTGTTGCATAGGTGTAGGCAAAGTCACCTAGAGGTGCCAGGCAGATGTGAGTGTGTCACGACTCACTCAGAAGGTATTTAGGAACTTACAGTCTGCTATCAGCCCTGCTATCTATTAATACTGAATCTTTACACTTTCGAGAGACAGAAAGGAAGCCTAGAGAGGCACGAATCTGGCTTTTAAAAATTTCACCTCAGTTCTCTGAGCTGGCCTCCATGGGCCACAATACTATGGCTTAGCAAACCAGCCTCTGAAATTGGCAGGTTTCCACCACTAGCAAGTGTTTTTTCAGGCTTGTTTAACAAAAGTTGTGATTCCTCATTTCTTTCCTCTTCCACAGGATCATAATTTTAAGACCTATCATTCAAGACTGCCTGATCTTGAGCCATGTCCATATATCACTCAGAACATTAAAACCTGACCTTTATACACAGAATAATAAATACCTGTGAGTCACTTACAAGGTAGTAACTCACTCTCACAGTTCAGCAGCGAGTAAGGGATGAATCTCAAGATGAAAAACTTCAGTTGTTGCTAAATATGAGTGGTCTTATAATAATACTTTCACATTGGGAAGTCAATAAAGAAGGTTAAGCATATTTCAGAAGCATGATGATACATTAGCAAATAGAAATGAAGCTGAGCAGCCACCAAAACACCTGAAAAATCCAAGCTGCTGCAATTTCCACCTGCATAATGCAAGGAATTACTGGATTTGTGCTAGAAACCAGGAGCATCTTCAGCAAGCTGGGCTGGTCTGACTTCAGTACAACAGCCCTCAGACCGAGTGAAATGATGAGCTTTGCATTTTTTAGGGCTTCCATCAGGCAGCAGTCTCTGTGTGGGCCAAGTGCAGGGCACAACCTTTAGAACACAGTGCAAGAAGAAATATTATCATGATTTAAAGGGCTGACATCAAATAACCAGGTCTCTTGAAACTCTTCTCTGCCTCTTGATAGCTATAGTTAATATTTACACAGTGAGGTCTTGAATCAAAGAAGAGGAAAGAAAAAAAGAAACCTTGATGATGCAATTTCAGCAACCAGGAGCATCCAGTATAATATTTTGTGCATTCATCAGTGCACAATTTCTAAGTGACAATAATATCCTCTCCTTTGCATATTAAGAGGAAGCAAGAAGCAAAAGGGCACAGACAGTGACTCTGCTCTCCAAGGCATTTCCCACATTGGAAGAAAGGCAGCAGCAAAAGTGGGATACATGTCTTCATGACACCTGAGCAAGCATTTTTCTGTCTTGTTCTTGTTCATGTCATGTAAATATGAGCTGAGATCACCAGCTATTCTCCCATAATTTTGGCAGGAAAGTGGTAGAGGGGGAGTAGCTGCTGCTCGCCTAGCAGTGAATTATAGGTTTTTGTCTCATAATTTATGCTATCCTGAGAGGAAACTCAAGAAAAATTAATTTACACAGCCCAAAAAAAAAGACTGCTAAGGAGGCCCTGTCATGGGTCATGTACTGATTTCATTTACAGGGGTGTAAATCCTACATACCATGACCAAAATCAGAGGCATTATGAAAGGCTTATAAGTGAAAGAAGACTTTGATTCACGGTTTCTAAACACTAGCAGCAAACAAACTTGAAAGCCCAGGAGAATGTTATTTTCAGAATGGGAGCAAAGAAAAGGAACAGCACAAAGTGAACAGGTGAAGTGAAACAAAGGGACCCATGCTCAGTGGGAAGGACCAGTGATGTATTAGAATGACCTTTTGAGGCAGGAGACAAAACCACGTCTGTTTTGTTCCTTTCTTCACTGGCCAGGGAACCTAGGAGATATCTGGAGATATTTAGAGAATTCAGTGTTGACTAAGCCCTGTGAGATGGGCCACAGTGCCAGCCTTCCTCTTGACCCATAGCAAACTTTCTGCCTGCTCTCAAGGGCACCTGAGGACCTTGCTCAGAGATGCTGCCTGGTTGTTATGCCACAGGCAGCACACAGCAGGCACAGCATGCTGGCTCTTCTCCCCTCTGGGGTGTCAGGATAGAGATCACTGAGAGATCCTGTCTTCTCTTGAGCTGTTAATCCTGCATTACCCTGGTGCAGACCAAGATGGGCCTGAGTCACCATAAAGAGGTATTTTTTCACTTCATACAATTTCTTATTCATCAGCCAGGTAAAAAATGTACTTTTCCTTCCTGGAATCTCAAGCTGATTATTTCCTTCTGCAAGTTCCTTGCCTCCATTTTGTCAACAGAGCAAGAGACTTTGGTCCAGGCAGACATAATTTTGAGAAGACAGCCCCTAGCATTAGACGGTAAAGACATTTTAAAAACTAATGGAGAATTTTGCTTCATTAAGTAGCCCATAAAACTAGGAATAATTGAGCACCAGGGGGAAGACACCATAATTAGTCAACATTATAAATGCCTGGTTTCACAAAGGAGCACATAAAGGTTTTAATACAGCTCTACCTGCTGATCTGCTGGCAGATATCCCTGGATGTGAACTACTCACAGGATCTTCATTCCTTCGAACAAAACAGTAGCAAAACTTTGAATTAGAAAGGTTCTATCCTGGGTCTCAGTGAAAGTGCTGAATTTATTAAACTGCAGTATGAGAAAGCCTTAGCAGAGCTGCTCTTGGACCCCACCAAGCTCCACCTCTACCAAGGTGCCTCACAAGGTACAGAAAGTTTTACAGAAAGACATACTTTGGATCTCCTGCCTTAAGATACTCCACAAAACCCAAAAATGTATACAGTGAGATTTAATTCCCTTACACTGAAAACTGAAATACTGCAAAATAGAATCAACCCACAACTAAAACTATTATGCTGGTATTTTTCACCCTGCAAACTCTTTCAGTGGTCCCATAGACAGCTCTGCTTGATGCATTCAGCAACAATGCTAAAGAGGGACAGATATTTAATTAGGAATAATCTTTTTTTTCCTTTTGGTGTCAGACAAATTACAAAGACTTTGCTTTACCCTACTAATAATTTAATTTTTAAAAAGTGTAAGTCCTAGTCTGCCCTACTAGAACAGATGTACATGTACGTAGTTACATCCAATGCTACACAAAATGGCTTTTCTGAAACAACTGCAATATCTATTATTCTTTTATGGCACATGCTCAGTTCTTAAATAAACAAAGCAAAAAATCATTACTGTTCATAATTCATTCTCTATGTTTTCAAACTCTGTGGTAGTCTTGCTGGGCTACCATGTCTTTAGAATGACTCTTTTGTAAGCTGGAATGCTCTATCTGCGGGCACCCCTGCTTTCTTTTAAGCATCTAATGCAAAATAATAATGACCTTATGAACACAAATAACATTTACAGCATCAGAGAAATAGTTATAAAGCAGTTAAAGGAAAATACAGACATTTCTTTTCCAGGCATGTTAGCGCTTTCCTATTCTTCTCTTCATTCTGTAAATTAACATTTTTTTCAGATAAAAAAGACAAATTCATAAATTACTGCATTTGGCAGTGGAATGTAGCAATGGTGGCAAGGCACAGCTGGAGAGTTTGAAATGTGGCAGCTTTCTTCGAGGCCATCATTTTCCTGCTCCTTTGGGAATCTCTGCTAAATGTGGCTACTGCTAATGTAATGAATATGAATCCATGTAAATCTCCGATGTGGAGCTGGGATCTGTCCCCTTGTGGGCAAAAAGGAATTTTTTTTTCTATGCAGATTTTTTGAGTGCGTATGTGTGCATAACTCTGACCTTTCTTCGGCAGCTCACCTGCTCTTAGGTATCCAGGTACTGTCGACCTTCTCATTTTTCATTCTGCAGAAAACTAACAATATGCACTCGCTCTCTTTTGAGGATCCCTGGCAGAATAATACACCACCTGTTCAGCCCCCCTTCCCACCCCCCTCTTTACTAATTAAGCTCTGAAACTGTTTCCAAACAAAATTGGATTTCTTTTCTTCCGCTCCCCTCTCCTTCATTCCCCGACTGCACCTTTGTAAACATTTTTGATTGGGCGTGAAAGGCGCAGAAACAGCCACAAATAAGGGGACCTGTCACTTTAGCCGAAGCCATTAGTGCTGCGTGGAGAAAACTGGCTGGGCTCAAACTGAGTGATGTGACATGCTCAGGGATGGAGAGCAGCAGAGAGGGACCTTAACCAGTGTCCAGAGGGGTCTCAGAAATGATGGGGTGCACAGGACAAAGCTCCCTGGCTCCTCTCCTGCCCTGCAAAGGCCACTGGCTGACTGACTCATTTGAAAAGCAGAGCGTTTGAATAGCTGACAGACATTTTCCAAGGAGGGGGTGGCTGGGCGAGGTGTGCATACTCTGAGTTTGTTTCCACCATGGAACAGGCAGTTGGAATTTTAATCTGTGTAACTTTCGTCTCTGTGGTCGTACAGTGCCTCACACAATGGGTCTTTGTGCACTGCCAGAGTACTACTGCAATACATACCATAAATAATAATTGTAATAACAGTTACAAAGCTGAGATTTTTTTAATGGTCTCTAGGGCTGGAAGTCTTTTCTGGGCAATTGGCATTTTTGAAAATCAGGTCACCTAGTTAGGCTGCCTATTCTGAATGCAGAGTCTTATTTCACCATTCATTTTCTTTAAAACATAAACCTCCAACTTGGCTCATGTAGATAAATATTAAGTGAGGGGGAATCAATGGAAACACTTGTCAAAATAAACCAAGAATAATTATTGGATTCCATTCACAAGTTTTTGGAGAGGAAAGATCAGGCCAGCCATCAAACAACAGCTTTCAGCCAAGATCTACAAGTAGAGGGCCATTGTTCTGCTTGACAGTTCTTCACCAAGGTGATTAACAAGCCTGGCTGATGACCCTTTGGGCTCAGATGTGCAGTTGGGGTATCACACATCAGCTGAGCTATCAGCACACTTCCCATGTGCATGGCCTTGCAAATATAAAATTATGTGACTTGGCTTCACCCTCTTCACTGGGACTAATCAAAGCCATGTTGTCTTGCCTTTGCTGTCACTTAAACCATTCATATAGACACCACAAGCTCAGTTGTGGCACTGAAAGACAACACTGGCAGCTATTTCAAGCAACAGATTGGTTGCAGCTGGGATTCACAGAACCAAAATGAGAGTGAGAGAAACAGTCTGGGTGCCATCCACCTTCTCCTAAAATGCAAGTCTTGAAGTCAGAGGAAATGCACTTGAAAAGTGCATATTTTCCTCTCTGGATCATGAAGGCAACTACCTCAGAAAGATAACTAGACTGGAAGAAAATAGTTTTATCTGGTATGACTCCTGTGCCTGAGCTCTTAGATAACTGCACTGTCCTCTAACCTGAAATTTCCAGTTTGGACTTCTGTGTACAGGTTAATATGCAGCAGTAGAGCAGCATAAAAAACAGTCATGGATGTGCTTTGCTTCAGCCCAAAAAGAAAGCACATACTGGGCTCAAACTCCTCCAAGGAACTCCACCTCACTTTTTTCTGGGCAAGGCAGAATTTAACTACTGACCAAACAAGAGGTCATGCAAAGGCAGTCTATTACAGTCATCTCCTCTAACATATTTCACAAGAAATTTTATTGCCTAGCTCTGCTGCATTTCCAAACACACTAAATCACAATTCTGCCACATCGTGATTCAGAAACCAGTGCAATCAATTTCAGCTAATTATGCATCCAAGTTGTAAAGGAGGTGTACAGAGCTCATGTCACCACATACAGCTGAACTACTGGAAAGCAGGGTTTTGGCAAGGATATTTTGTGTGTGATAACATGGTTTTAAATTCATGAAAAAGTGCAAACACAATTTCAAAGCAGAATTTGGTTTTAATATTTGTGTACTTGCTTATATTTCCACTGAAATTAATAGCAACCTGCCACTGACTTCAGTGGAAGAAGGTCTGAGGTCTTTATTCCATAGCAGCTTCAGGAGTAAAATCCAAGAAATTCATTTTAGCTATTATATTTTGGAAGGCTGACAACAGCTGCATGAAGAACTGAACCTGAATCTCCCTGGGAGACAAGTAACACTTAAATCACGAAGCTATTCCCTTTGATATGCAAGCTGTATTATAAAATTAATCTTTTGTAGCAATTAATTAGAGCAGTTATAAGGAAAGTCATGCAGTCTGAGACTCACATTTATTGCTCAGTGTGGCCTTGTTTGTTTAGTCAGATTCCCTTAAGCCATTAATAGAGCTTTATGTTAATTTCCTTAATGCTTCTGATCAGCATGTTCAGAGTTACAACTCCACTAGGGCTTCACAGATTATCCCAACATACAGTACAAGTAAACAATAGAAGCTACTTCCCTCTGCATGTCATTCTCCATGGATACCCTAATGAGATTACATCTATGCCAGTCCAAAATGTTAGCAATAAGTAAATGGAACTCCTTGGGCTGTGACTGAACTTTCTGACACATTCAGCCCTGAAGAGGTTAAAAATAAAAAGCTGCCTGGGTTTGTTGCTGAAATTGTGAATAAGTAAAAGAAGCAAGTACATTCTTCAGCCAGATTTCTTTTCTCCAAAGGTATTTATCTGGAAATGCTTGAAAAGCTGGGTAAAGCACAGCCCCAATTTTCTTGAAAGGAAGTGAGATAAGAGTAAATCTTGAAAATGCCAGACGTAAATGCCGAACTGGAATTTATTCAAATGCCTTTCATGTCTAATGCACAAAGCCTGGTTATTCCATCAGTCGCTTTGAATCAACCCTAGGTGCTTAAACATGTGAAAAACCCTAATCTCCATGTAGGAGATTTTATGTATATAACTTAACAACTGGCCCAAATCTCTCATTGGTTTCAGATTTCAGTAGTGATATGGAAACAACCGGGCACTTGTCTCAGGATGCCAGAGAATAATCACTGCATTTGTTACACTTTCCTAAAGAAGTCAGCCAATGGAAAAATTGCACATTATTGTGCTAAAAATAAATTATTGCACCCCTTAAACACAATCAAACAAACAAAAATCCCCAGTCCAAAATGAGTGGCAACCCCTAGAGTGGCTGCTTAATGCACTTGGTTATGTATGTTTTCTTCTTCCCACTCTAGAGCAGCCTCTCACAGCTGCAAGATTGGAGTAATGATTCTCTTGCCCTTCGTTTGCAACCACGACTCCTGAAAATGGCAGTCTGTGGCTGTTTCAAAAAGCCAGGAAGCCCCTGGAGCAGTAAGGGCATGGCTGTTCAAAGGCTGCAGATCTCATTCAGAGGCCAGGTGCTCCATCCCACCGGAGGCAGAAGCTGCTGGTGTCAGACTAGGGCTGGCCAAGCCCTCTGAGCTGCAGCACACACAGGGTCAGGGATCCCAGCATGGACTAAGTGACCTTCTCACCTAAGAGCCAGCCAGCAGATCTGTATGTCTCTCCTTTCTGCTCAAAACCTGCAAGCCACCCACATCTGAACAATCTCATTGTCCACTGAGGCATTTGTCACAGGTAGTTACAGTGTGGGCATGTCAGCATCACTTGTGAAAAGAGTTTTTATCCTGAAATATCGTCATTAAACACAGGACTAGCTCTTTTAACAGTCTTCTGTCTTGGCCCTGATTAGAAAAACCAATCATAAGTCTGTGGCTCTATTTATATGCTGCCTTCACTTCCTGTTTACAATGGTGAGTTGGATTTTTTTTAAATCAATGTAAAAATCTTCTTTTTACCGCCTCATTTAATTTTTCTTCCTTTTTTTCCCTGCAAATCTGAGCTCCCTACTTAAACCTTATCCTCTGCAGATATCCATTCACTGTAGTTCAAAGGAATCACCTTCCTATCAACTTTTAGAAACAGTCTGCACTAGAAAAAAAATAACTGTGGGATGCAGAAGCAGCTATTGAGCAGTGCATTGAACTCTGAGATCTTTGCTCTGGAGATGAACCTGAAGAAAAAAAATGAGACATATATTCAGAAACAAATGGATATGTGCATGTCAGTGGTATATCAGTTTCTAATCAATATTAAACCTCTAACTGCCAAGATCAATAACAGCTGCAGGGTCAGAGCTGTCACATAGTTTCTCAAACATATCAACTAATAATGATTTTTTGCTTTGTGTTTTTTATGCCTGGTGGATGAGGAATCTCTACTTTCATCTTGAATATTTTCAATATTGAAATTCATATTATGCTCTCATGATCAGGTATCAGGACCTGAGTAATCTTACCCTCTAGCTTAACAGACAATAAACACACCACAAAGATCCTCCACTCTTTCTAAAACTTCTGGAATGTTGAGGTAATTTGGAGTCAAAGACTTTTCAGTACTGCTATGGTCAATAGCTTTTGGTTTGTCTGCCAGCCCCCTAAACAATGCTGCAGCAGCTCAGCATGATACTTAAATGGGAATTGTTCTCTATTACATTGCTTGCTGTACCTTAAAGAATAGCTGGCAAATTGTCACAGCCCAGAGATCCTCAGCAATATGACAGCTGCATGTTCTGAGAGTATTTGGTTGAGTCACCTGTGATTTTTCATGAGAGGATGTTCACTCCTACCATCTCACAGACAAGTGAAGAAGTTTCATTTTCTGGTGAAGTTGTAGCTTTGTTATAGTTGCAAAGGTAAAGAAGTGAGTAGGGCCTAAGCAAAAGCATAATAAAATTAATGCGATTAATAGTTGTAGGAAAAAAAATGACACATTTTTGGATACATATTTTTTTCAAATATTAAGTTTGACTGGATAATTGTAATTGTTAGACTGTCTGAGAGAAAAAGCTCCATTGGAAGAAGGATGGATTACAAAGCATCAAGTTTTTCATCTGTAGAAAGCTGAACTATCTACCTAAGAAATTCTAAGTGCTCCTTAGGTATAATATTAATGCTCTGTTGTTGTAATTATTAGTGTTCTTTTCCTTTTTAGTTGTAATAGTTCTTGAAGTCTAGGTATGGGAACATGGAGTTGCACCCTGAGGGAGAAGTGACAGGGGTTTTTGTAGTGTCCCTGAATCAGAAGAGGAAATCAATTTTATGCATTTCTTTCCTGTCTCCTCTCTAATTCCAGTAAGAATGTGCCTGTGTGTCCATTCACTGTGAGCAGTCCATGTTAACACAGGAGCTTGTTAAAAGCCCCATACAGTAAGAGCTCTTTGCCAAGTTATTACCCTCAATGCCAAATGCTACACAGTGGAGATGATAAGATCTTTATTCTGCTATGTCCTACCATGAAGGAAGGGCACAGATTTTGTTTCAATTAATCACACTAAAATATGGATTTTAAAATAAGCAGTTTCTTTAGAGAATAATACTTTATTATGCACAATGCTCAACTCATTTACATATGGTAAGAGTTATGATGCTTGCTTCTATTGTTTCAATTAATAAATATATTACAGGATGATCAAATAACAAATATATTACAGACATGATCATCCCCCAAAGCAAGCAAGTTTTTAAAAAATTAAGAGCTCAATTTTTAATGTGATCCCTCTCTCCTCCTCTCTTATCTGTGAGTTTGTGTGAAAATCAAAGGTTACAGGAATGTCTGTAAGACATTGTTTTTGTTCGGTTTCACAAGTGTTTTGCTTTGTTGGCATTCAGTGGTTTTACAAGAGAAAATAATGAAAGCACATAAAACCTGTAACCATTCCCAGTGGGGCAGAAGTCAAACAAGAGAAAGCTGATGTCTTTGAGCTGACTGAGCCACAATAGACAGGTCTTAACACAGAAAAGAATTCCACAGACTGCGTTAAGGACTGTCAAACCTACCTCACTAACACCAATTAACTGGGAGATATGGGGATCTTCGAGTTTGGATCAAAGCCTTTCTTGTCCAGATGAAAGATCACATCAGCTTTGAAAGAAAGCTACAGCTGTCTATGGGAAAAAAAAAATCTCTCTTCCATTCAGCTTGTTTTTCAGTGAATTTTGAATTGCTTTGTTAAGAAGAACAAAATAACATCCCAGCTGGAGAATGTGTCAGATGTTTCATTGAAAAACAATGTGAAGTCAGGAAGGTGGTAGCCAGCTTAGAGGGATTGTTTGATCTTTTCCCAAGACTGTGTTGCTTTTGAGGAAAAGCAGTATTAAATCATTCTCTCTGATCAGTTCTTGATTTAAAAACAAGCAATCTTTCAAAAAAAATCCCACAAACAAAACCAGCTAACTGTGTTCTCCTGCTTCATACAAGGATGTCATGGCATCAGCACGTAGTGCATGATACAGCAAACCACATCCAGGAATAGTGACCTCACTGTGCTGTAACTTACTAAAAAGGTTACAGTGGTTATCAAGCAGATTGGCTTAATAGTGTTCCATAAAAAGTTATGTGAATAGTAAATTCAAATATATTTGATGCATTAGTGGATCAGAAAAGCTTACTGGAAAACAGCATCTGACACCATGTTCATTGCCTCATTCATTTTAGAGAGCGTAGAGGTGAGCTGATAGCTTTAGAGATTATTAATATAGACAAGTGCTTCACTGCTAGCAAGGAACAGACATTTTAGTGAGCATAAAAGAAACACAGTCAAACCTACCGTGGACTGTTTTGGGGACAGAAAGTGCACAGTTAGTGTCAGTGGACATTTGGCAGGGTAGGGGTGCAGTGTGGACTCATCCTCTGCTAGTCACAGTTCCTCTCAAATGCTTGTGTTTTGACTCTGACAACACAGTAAAGAGATGTGAGCTCCTTTGTTGTACAAGTGGATCAGCAGGCCCAAATTATTTCAGCATTTTTTGGGAAGGATTTTCAGGCAAGTTTCTATAGAGCACTTAAAATGCAAGATGTCAATATTAAACTGTTGGAGCAAACAGAATGGATCCAAGCCTAGGCATTGACATGAGAAATTTTATACTTTAGGAGAAGGTGCCCAACTGCTGCAGTCTGCTAGAACAAATTCTGCTGTGCTGTACAACCTACATTATTGTCAGAAATAGTTTTTCCTCTGTCTGTTGACTCTGGAAAATATTTAGACTTTCTGTAGAAATATATTTACCACAAAAATGGGTTTGTACAAAACTAAGGAAAACAAGTACTCCAAGTTTTGGAGAAGTATGGATTGAATTCAGGGATCCTTTTCTCAGTTTCTTCTCTCTGAGAGGAACAAGAGGTCAGCATTCCCTCTCAGACTTGGAATTCACCTGTGTGAAGCAATCTTGCTCAGACAGACATCAGTATGTCAAAGGCACATGCTGAATACTGCAGAATGGAAAGCACAAAATGGCTTAAAATACCAGACCTAAATTTATGGCTCCTTTGACCTGTGTGAGAATTAAATATCTGGATCAGAAATGTGCAGAACAAAATCCTGATTTTCTATTTATTTTGAAAAGAAACAAGCTTTCAGGTACTGTGAGCACTTGCTTATGCAGTGGTACTGCTGCTCATTTTTGCTTTGATTTAAAACTACAGGAGCAGAAGCAAAAACATTCCAGCCTTTTAAATACCAATAAAATGTGGGGATTATCTTATAAATAAAAAAATCCATATTAAAAAAAAAGTCTTGGAAATAGCCATATAAATATTCTGCTGTAAACAAAGCAGTTGACTGAGCAAAATAAATTTATAAATTTAGGGGAGAAAAGCAGCAGAAAACAATGAGCATTCAGTCCCTTCGGAAAGCAAAGTGGATAAATAGGTTTAGTCATTTCTGTCCCAAGAGAGTCTCAAAGCATGCATTTTTTTTTCAATGCAAAGTGCAAAGAATTGCACTGCATTTTGAATTCCATTTTAAAACTAATTAAAGGTTTGATTGTGCTACTTTCTGTGTGTTGGAATGCACTTCAATACATACTCAGCTTAAGGCATGTGCTCAAGGAGAGCTATTCAAGCACTTAACATCATTAGCTATGATTTCAAGTGCCTTGCTGGATCTGGGCTGTAATGTATAGAGCATAGTACTCATCTTGCAAGTGAACGACAAAAATTAATGTCATCTAGGCAATTAATGAAATGGATTTACTCCAGATGTAAGTTGTATATTTCAGAGCAGCCTCCTTCTCATTTAATATAAATATTGAGGTTATGTAAGTCAGATATGCAGTGTTACATGGAAGATTTCAGATTTTGCTCACAGAGGCCCCCAAATAGCATCATAAAAATATATTTAGAGGCCAGCTTGACTAATGGGGAATATTTAAAATCTGTTTTGATATTCTTTCCTGTCCATGTTATATATTTTTGCTTTGTTTTTGTTTGCTACTATATTTTAGGTTAATGTAATTTGCAGTAACTGTTTACTAAGTATTTTGATTGCAAAAAAAGATTTGAAAAAGCAAGTGACAATTTTGATTCCAGTGTAGCAGGAAGGCTTCCTTTCCTCATACTTCCCAATCATATCCCTAAAAAGCTCTCTTAAATAAATATCTCATGCCCCCATGTGGTTAAATGGAAACACTACTGAACAAATCCTTTGGCGTGGCTTTTCTCTTTCCCTTTATTTGCACACAGCAACATGTGCCCAAAGGAAGAGGGTGGCCAAACTGTGTAAAAGCCTGATTTAGATATTTTACTGACAGTGAACATCTACAAATAAACAAAATACAGAAAATTCTCAGCTGTTTTAGGAACTACCATGGACTAACCTATGATAGACTGTATTAGAATCTTACTAAAAATGCCTCACCTGAAATTGCAGCATGTATTGCACTGACCTGCAATGTGCTGGTGCTTGGAGGGCACCAGCCATAACCTGGGTATAACCTAGACTTCTTGATGTCTAGATATCACAGGTTTTTATCTATAGTTTAATTTAAAATATGCCCTGAAAATGGCAGCTGATGTTCTAAATCTGTAGATTCAGTGTCAAGGACATGGATGTGTGAGCCTTTTCTCAAAGCAAATGTCCAGTCTTAGGAGTCTTGGCAAAGCAGATATCAAGATAGATGTTTTAATATGCTTCTTCACATCCCAGACTCAAGAAAAAGAATTATTAACAGGTGTCACATCCAGAAATTTGTTGTTTACAACAAAAAGAAACAAAGGAGTCTCCACATGTAGCCAGTCTTATGACACAATGGTAATTTTCAAGATTAGAATTAGTGGTAATTCAGTATTTGTAATGAAACACATTTTCAATAATTCATATTCATCTAAAATCACAGTCCTGCAGATGTCTGTTATACACCCATTACTCTGCATGTGGAGACAGGTTCGGTTCCTTTTGGCCTCAGACATACCATAAAATCACTGAAAGTTGTACTGAAAGGCGTTAATAGAGACTCCGAGTTTTTCTAAATGCCAAGGTCAGTACTTCCATCAAAATCAAAAGCTTCAGGGCATCCCCTACCTCTGTCTTAACACTTAACTCTCCTAAGCAGCTCCCCAGAACTGTTGCCCAGTTTGTGATGCCTTCTCTCTCAGTACTCAGTGTACAATGGGTAGATTGGCCAACTGTGCTGATTGTTAAATGCTTCTATTTATTTATGTGCACTAAGTAATTGGCACCATTACCTGTGGAGCAGAACACGGCTGTGACGCTGCAGCAGACAAGCACATGACACTTAAATTACCTGCCTACTGTGCCCATCCCCTTTTGCTGTGACTGCCTCCCTTCCACACTCACAGCTAATCAAACTAACAGTTTGGTCCATCTGTTCTGGACCAAAATCCATGGCAGGATGCTAGGGTGGGATCAAGCCCAAGAACTGTTCCTTCCTCAGTCCTGGGGCGATCCACACTGACCTCCCCTCAGCCTTGTATTATCTTGTGCAAGAGGCTGGTGGGATCAGCTTTAATTGAGAAATTAATATACAGCAGGAGGGCAAGGAAAAAAAAGGAAGATATGGGAAAGTCGGAGTCCTGCAGCTGTTTGTCATATAGAGATGTGAAATTTGTAGTCATTATGCTCTCCTGCATCTAGACAGATAGTTACCAAATTAAACAATCTTTAATGAGATAGAGAGGCTGAAAAGGACCTTCGTTCCTCTGTGCCCAACCTGTCAGCCTGCTTCTAAAGAAAAATTTTAATTTTTTCTTCAAAAACAAATGCTGGAGTGTAAGGGACTATATGATAGGACTAGGTGACCATTACCAACTTCTCCAGTGATGTACTGTTGTAAACAGGAAAATAAGCAGCTCACTACTGTAAAAAATTACAGGGCTGTAATTCCACCAGGGGATTGTGGTGAAATCATAAACTATAAGAGCAGAGCTCAGGTGGCCTTATACAGTCACCAAAATGCAGCAATGGAATTATAGCCCTATAACTCAAAATTTACTTAGTTCTCATACTCAAGAGAAAGAACTGAGCTTTAGGTCGACATCCTGCACAGTGTCCAGATTTACTCTTCTCCTCCTATGCTTTCTTCCTCTTATTCTTTTACTGCCCTGGCACCACACACAGCTCTCTACCACTTCCCTTACAGTGCAGCAAACACCTCCAAAACTCCTTTGCCTTCGGGACTAAAACTCCTTGGTTTTGTCTTTTAAGAAAATCATTGCAAGGTTCAGGGAACTGAGTAGCAAATGAACTGACTTAGCAATTAATAAGGATTTTAAGGAACAGAATTGCAATAAAAGTTTCTGATGCCCAAGCTAATTTGTCAGGAATTTAAGAGTGACACTTCCAGGCCATTGTCAGCCCATCCCAGAAACTGGGACAGCTGGACACCACTGATAACTCCTAGGACAAATTAATATTTTTGATTCATAAAGGTTTAGACAATGCTCTGAGTCACATGATGTGTCTTTAGTGTTTCCTTCACAGGGCAAGGAGTTGGACTTGGTGATCCTGATGGGTCCCCAACTCATCAGATTATATAATAAATTAGAGACCCCTAACTGTGTAGCAGTTTTGAGGTGTTCTCCTTCAAAACAGAGTGAGGTTGAACGCAGATTTTTCAGTACATATGGGCCTCAAACTACCCCAGCAATTAAACCTGAGCAATCCTGGTGTTTTCCTCTAGATCCTTTTATTTGAAAATGGCATTTCCCTTCCTGTCTTCAGGTTCTAGATTTGTCGTCTCAGCGTTTTTTTTTTTTTAATTTAATTATTTATTTCTTCATGGGCTCTCCTCATTCCACTCCCCTGAGATATCACAGATGAGCTGTAAAGCAACCAGTGCACAGTTTCCAATACTGACTTGCACCTTACAATTCCCAGGCTTCCCATTAGAAGAAGATCCCCTAGCCACACCATAAGGATCAGATCTTCACAAGAATCTGTCCTCTGAATTTCAGATGAAGAGGGAAGCACAATTACCAAAAAAATAAATAAATAAATAAGGAGAGAAAAATAGAGGAGAAAATTGACTTTTTTTTTTCACAAGACCATAAAAATTTCAGTGCTAAAGCAGCCAAACTGTCCAGCAATATCCAGTACAAGTGTCAAAGAAAGCAATGATTGAGCAGCAATGGCCCTGGCAGGAGGCTTGCTCAAATAAGCTGGACCTGCTTCTCCACCTTTGTCAGTAAAGTGCTTGCAGTCTTTTTTCTTACTCCACAAAACATAGGGGTTTTCCATTAATTTTTTTTCCCTCCTCTTAAATTGTATACATTTTTTCCTAAAGTGAAAATCAGTCCCTGCAACCCCCAGTTCAGCTAACATATAATTTAATCTTCAAAGTCCTGTGTTTATATACAAGGCATAGGGGAACTATTAAAAAAGCATAATATTTCTAAGGAAAAACCCCCAACATTCTGAAAAAGGAGTGAACAAGGAATGAAGGTATTTGTATCTATAAATAACACAAGTTCCAAACTGAAAAAGTGAAGAAAAAACATGGAATAATGAATCTACTAGGAGTCCCTTGGTTAGTTGTTAACTTGAATAAAATCTACTAATGATTTTTTTAAGTCCTGAAGGAGTTTTTAAGGCATAATTTAATGTTGTATTTTTTTCTCATGCACTTTCCATTGCTGCCTGTGGACTCTATATTTAATCAGATTTCTTTTTCTTGTAAGACTTTATGAAGTCTTGCTTGATTTGCAGCCAATCAAAGCACTTTTAATAATGTATGGTAAAAGGATTTAATTTTTAATAGACAAGAATGGGCAAGAGTGCTACAAGCTATAGTAGATTGGTATGTATGGTATTACACTCTGCAGAGTAGTTAGTAAAAAGGAGCATATTTATATCTCAAATGTTATTGAAAACATGTTTATTTTATTACTAACACATATGTATAATTGAAGAATCTGTCTAATCTGGAATTATTGTTCACACCTTATTTACCAAGAAGACAAAGTCATTTTAAGCTTGTTACCATAACAGCTCAAGCCTCTCACTGTTTTCCTGTCTCTCATGCTGTCCTGCTGCTCCAAAAGCTCAAGGAAAAGAAAAATTAAAATGTAAAGTTACACACCTGTAGCCTGGAATCAAGGGCAATTAATTCATAGGGGTTAACCTAAAAATAAAATTATTCGTACCTTGGTATTTGTATGCATTTGTCCTTTGTTTGTTACTATCCAGCTAACATGAAAGCTCAGAGATACATGTAGTGGGAAATGTGGTTTAAAACTAAAGGTCTGATTCTGCAAAACAGAGAGGGCTGTTTCATAAATGTTATTTTTCCATACCAAGCTACAGTACAGAAGGAATGGAGTTTTCACAGTAGAATAAGTTTCTCCTATTCTTTAACATTAGAGTAGGTTCTCCTATTCTGCAAAACCCCAAAAGGTGAGCTAATGCCTCATTAATGAAGACCAAAATTATCACTGTGTCCATAGTAAATTTATAGATGTTGAGGCTTTATATCTGTGATATTTCAGCAGAACCATTCTTGATTTGGCATTGGTTTTCTAATGAAATGGGGCAAGTCTGGTTTTTGTGCATAAGTGTGTGTCTGTCAGTCACCCTGATAACTTTCAAGTGTGGAATTCAAGTTCAGTTGAATTTGGCAGGGAAAAATCTCTCTGAAATAACAGGCATAGCAAGAGAGGATAGAGACACTGCTCACAGAGAGATCCTACAGTGAGGTCAATCCTTACTGGACCTCAGAGATTGCCCACTGTCATTTAATATTCAATCAGTAAGTTATGGGAAAGCAAGCTTCACTGATTCCCCTGGTCACTGAAATATTTATTATCAGTATGAGAAGGACACCAGGCCTGTATGTGCTTACAGAGTGCTGAGTGAAGTGGAGGTATATTTATCTGCTTGGAGTCATATATATTCCAGGCAAACACTCCTTGCATTGTGCACAGAACTGAAGCACAACACAGCAAAGCCAACACAACCCCCTGCATGCCATAGGAATGGGTGAAAAATGAATAGAATTGCTTGCCAATGGAAAAGAGTTACAAATTTTTAAATCTTCTTAAATCTGCAAAATGAGCCATAGGATGGGTCATAATAGCAAAATGAACCTATTATGAATGATTTATCATTATGGAAATTCACAGATGCTTATTGGTGCCAAGAGTCATATAACATGCAATTTTCACACAATGTGTTGTTAATAATGAATAAGAATTTATCAGTATATTCTCATATGAAAAAAGAGCAATATTAAAACTTGTTCTTTCACCAGAATCAAATAACTGTGCATGGAGTTGCTTATGAAATTGAACTACTTTTGTCATTTCTACTAATTATATATTAATGTCAAAAATTTAAAGTAGCTATCCATCAGCTTGTCACAGATCAGATCCACCCTACTCCTATACCACTAAGCCAAAATGCTCCTACCTACATTAAAAGAAGGGAAGACCAGAAGCAAACACTGCCTTGCCCTAGTCTCTAGTATGCACCAGTGGGAAAACTCTAAATTGTCACTGCCTGTGAGGCTTGTTTCACATGTAGATGGCACAGCTCATTCCTGTTGAACTGGGGAATTTTCAAAACAGAATTCCAGTTATGTTAAAGTCCTATGAATAGCTTGGCTGATGAATGATGTAAGATGGCAAGAAAAAACAAGTATAGAACCAGAGGCTAAGAACTCAAAAATTATTTTTAACAATACCCAGAGCTGTCTCCCCTCCATGTGCCTTAATCAGAACCTTTGTGAATCAAGCAGAAACAATTAAAGAATTAACATCCTCCTTCTACAACACAGTGTGTCACCAACAAATCTGTCTTCCCTCTGCAAATAAATAATTTTAATAACCATGACAGGATGCCTCAGCTGCCTCAGTTGGAAGTCAGCTGGGCCAGCTTATGCTGCTACTGAAGTTATGATCTCAGTGATGAAGAGCACTCATGTTATCCATTCTGGTACTTGAGCAGTAGGGTCTGACAAGTCCTTCCTCAGGAAGGTAATGAACAATCACTGTAATTTATTGACCTAAAATTTCCAAGGAGTTCCTGCTGTAGAGTCATCAAAGGCAAATTTATTCATTAGAAAGTACAAGGGCACACAACTCCCTGACTGCCTGGCCTACAAAACACTTTAAAATTTCACTTTATGTTGATTAGCAAATCAACATACATAGGAGACAAACTGAATGTCAAGAAAGCCTGATTTGGTTTGGACAACAGCAATACATTTTCTTTTTCTGTCCAGGGAAAGCACATTTTGTATTTATGCCAAACAATGTAAGAGAGAATTTTTGGATCTTGCAAATACTGTTTAATTGAGAAAGCAAATATCTTCACAGAGTTAATTGCAAGATCATTGATCAAGAAAGGTTCATAAAGCAGCAGCTAGATAAGGAAGGCCCAGTGGTAAATGACCACATTAGATAGATATGAGAGTATGAATTGAGTTCTTTATTGTTATTGTATGTCTTTATTGTTACCATAAAGTAAAGGAGCTTGGAAAATCTGCCTACTCCCACAGATTGAAGCCCCCTGACATGAGGCTCCAGAGAGTCAGGAATCTACATTCAGCCCTTGGTGGAAAGAGACAGTTGCTGCCCCTGACCTGACTAAGAGGACATGGGCTCCTTCTAGAGGTCTTCACTGATGTTTTATTCCCTCTGTTTTCCAAAGAATTTGGTTCGGATTTGCAAACACCAAAGTTTTACCAGATTTCTGGTACTACCAAATTACCAGAATTCCATTTCCCTGCCATGAATATTATTTAAAAACAGAAAACAAGTCACCTGCTCTGAGAAGAGGGCTCATACCAAGGCATCCTGAGGACAAATGCATCATCATGCATTCTTACCTCCTGCATGCATGGTTTATGTGTGCTCATACAAGCCCTCTTCATGAATCACTACTGGTACAGTATCTTTTCCTCCCTCTCCACCACATCCCACTCTAAAGCACCTTGCAGAACAGTCTCAGAGGATGCAAGGGGAGCCACTGCTCCTTGAGACTATACAGAACTGTGCTTACTCCCATCACATGAGCCAGAAAAGTGATCTTGCAGCCCAGAAAGTCAACCATGACCTTGGGCTGCACCAAAAGAAGTGTGGCCAGAAGGTGAGGGAGGTGAGCCTGCCCCTCTACTCCACTCTCATGAGATTCCACCTGAATTATGAATGATGGCAGCCAGCTCTGGGCCCACTGACATAAGAAGGACATGGTCCTGTTGGAGTGGGTCCAGAGGAGGGCAGTGAAGATGATCATAGGGCTGGAGAACCTTTCCTATGGAGACAGGCTGAGAGAGCTGAGTTTGTTCAGCCTGGAGATAGGAAGGCTCCAGGGAGACCTTAAGCACCTTTCAGCACCTCAAGGGAGCCTACAAGAAAGCTGGAGACTCTGTACAAGGGCATGGAGTGAAAGGACAAGGGGAGAATAGCTTTAAACTTAGAGAGACTGGATTTGGATTAGATATCAGGAAGAAATTCTTCACTATGAGGGTGGTGGGGCATTGGAACAGGTTGCCAGGAAAAGCTGTGGATGTCCCATCCCTGGCAGTGGATGGCCAGCTTGGATGAGGCTCAGAACAACCTGATCTAGGGGAAAGCACCCCTGACAATGGCATGGGGGGCTGGAACTAGATGATCTTTAAGGTCCCTTCCAACTCAAAACACATCCATGATTCTATGGTCTTTGAACACAACCTTTTTTGCTGGCAGCCAGGGCCAGAATGATTATACACCACAGAGATACAAGGGTTACAAAAATGTAAATGTAAATGTACAACAGAAAAGGAAAATGACACACAAAAGCCAGTGAATGATTAAAATATACTCTTTTCTCACAGGAGCTCCTAATTATCTTACTGATACAATTCTCATCTATTTTAGCAATTTAATGGTCTCTGTCACATAAAAAATGAGCAGAATCTTTGACATCCTCTCCTCCTGGGGAAGTTCATCTAAGAAAACTGTCCCCTTTTCACTTCCAGCTCTGTCAATGGGATTTCCTTCTGAAAGCTGCTTATGGCTTTCAGGATCTCAGTTTCAGGGAATCTAAGGTAGAAATGACTGCATGCATGCACCCATCAAAACAGCCAACTTAATTAAAAAATGAGGTTACTTGCAAATCCTTCAGCTTCATTGTGCAGCAAAGACAGTAACACACTGTCAACAGATAAACAGTCCATGCTATCCATGCTGCCCACAGCATAAAACATGTTCTCTTGGGACAACACTGCTAGTGCTGTGATGGAGTGGACATTTTACAACTCTGGTGTTGAATTGCAAAATAACATGCCTAGTGTCCAATTTTCAATGTGAGCACTTAATGTGAGCAATCAGATTTCCTCCATATGGGGCTGATTTTAAGTACTAATTTAAATCAGTTCAAGAATTTAGGAATAACAAATGGAAGAACAACACAATATGCTTTTTTTCTAATATTAGGCTGGCTCACCAGCCTGTCTAGCCACCAATTCAGTGCCTGCTTTAAGGGTAGGTTTAGTGTGCATCCTGAATCTCCTTCTGGGACAGAACACTCATGGGCAGTCCAGTGCTTTCACTGTGATGAGCTAAGCAGCAGATGCCTTTTTAAAACCTACTGTTGGAAGTTTGGCCTAAAAATATAGATTTAATGTAACCCTTAGAATTTCTAAAAATGTACCTTATGGGCAGGGTTTTAGAAGCATGTGCCTAATCCACTCTGAATGTAAATTCATATGTCAAATTTAGAGCATAGACACTATGTACGTCAGTAGATCACATTGATGCACAACATCTCTTAGGATCTGATCAGCAGCTCTAATACACAGTGCTGGATTTCAATGGGACAAATGTTCCTAGGTGTACATAAGTATAAACAAGCATTCTGTGGTCCAAAAGGATTGTTTTAGCAGAAGAATGCTTACATGGGGAAAGCTTCTTTTCATAGTCCTTCTGAGAACACCAATAAAAAGAAAGAAGCACGGTGATTTTGTCTACTATGATGAAGCATTGTGGCTATTGTATATACCTGCTGTTGTGGCTCTCAAAATTAGCTAATTAAGACATACTTCACCAGAAGAAAATATTTGTAAAGTCAGCGTGTCCCTAACAAGAAGTTATGTTGTCTAAAAGAAATTCCCAACATTCTTCAAATATATTCAAATTACTTCCCTAATTAATACTGGGAATTGGAGCTTTAGAGACTGATGTCATGGTGAAAAAAAAATTTGTTTTGTTTTCTGATTATATAAAAAGATGGCAGTTTTATTTTCTGTACAGATTCTGAGCTCTCTAAGTAAGCTTAAGTGGAGAAAAATGAAAGTAATTTCAACCAAGAAGTTTATTCTGTTTGCTTTAGCTACAGTGGTCTTTCTCACACCAAACAGCATGTGCCTGAATGAGGCAATGAAGTCCAGGCTGCAGAGCAGAGAGGACAGTGATGATAAATATTATGAGGTAAGATCTGTATTACTGTGACATTGTTGGGGGGAACTGTGGGTCAGATCCTGAGCACACTGGATGTTTTGGCACAGGCTGTCCTAAATTCATTCCACAGCATTCAGCATTACAGCACTAGCAGTAAGAAAAAAGCTTGTTGAAAGAATTTTCAAGAAATTTATTTGCTCAAACACCCAGGCTGTGTAAATGAACTCGTGTTTCAATTTTCTTGCAGTACAGCTTTGTGATTAGGCTGCAACTTTTTCTGAAATGCTTCTTACTTACACACTGAGTCCTCAATTAACATTCCTGTCAGGCATTTTATGCACATAATATAACAGATAGATTTTTAATCCAAAATTAATAAAGGCATGCTTGTAATACTCAAAGAATAATGATAAACAGAGAACATTTAAAATCTAATATAGTTAATGGTCTTAAAATTTTACTCTGGAAATTGCCTATAAAAATTTCTTTGCAGGGTTGCACATTTATTATGTCTCAATAGGTGCCAGATGAGATTTGCACACTTCATCTGTATTATTTTTCATGTCTTCCCTGAAAATACTCCTTAGGAAATGGGAGCCAACCTCTCTTTTTGACTTATTATTATGGGTATAAGTAACATCCTTCAAAACAAAATACAATTTCAATTATGCTAGTCAAATCCTCTGAACTTTAGCTCACTTTTATATACTTCCAGAAGCAGTGTGCAGGTGCAATCAGAGGGATAGTTTATATAAAGTTTTAATCATAAAGTATGAACTAGAGTGGCTCATTCCTGTTCTCTGCCAGTAACTGGAGAAGCTCACAGGAAAGGCAAACAGGGATGAGGAAGTGAAATTAGGATTAGTAGCATCTGTGTCTTTAACTGAAATTTAAATCTGTATTTGTACATATTTGCTGTTAAGTGCTGGAAAATTATTCTTGTCACAAATGTAAGTGATTTTCAATATGCTGAGGGAAGAACACTATTCTATAAGAAGGGTCATATTGACAAAGCTATTTTTCAGGCAATAGCTGCCCTTTACATCATGAGACAGGTAATACACTAGGCTCAGTTCTTCACTGTATGACAGCATAGATACAGAAAGTACATTTTGTGTTGGTTGCAGAAAAATTAGAAGCCCAGGAGCTCCCATAGCATCTTGTGTACCAGAGGAGGACTAAAGCAATTTAAAGCTCAGGGCAACAGATTTCCATTCCTTCCCTGTCTGTCAGCCTGGATGGATATTGTGTCCAAAGCACCCACCCAATGCTGAGGAGGAAATGGGCTACACCTTCTGGTAGATTGTTCCATCCTCCTGTTCATCCAGACCAGATGAGGAAGAGTCTGGGTCTGCGTGAAGTCACTAAATATGTTCAGCATCTTCCCCTCCCTACAGCAAATGCTGTCCTGCCTTGACTGATTGCACAGGTACTGACACCTGTGCCCAGAAATATTTCCTACTGACACCATTTGAGCTGAACCATTTGCTGATACTAATATGGAGATATGCCCTTGTGGTCAGAGTTCTGAAACGTAAGCAGGACAATGTGAGCATATTAAGTAATCCATATGAAGGAGCTCACCTTACAGTGGAGAACTAAAAAAAATTACATATTCAAATCAATAAGACCATTACCCAGCAGCTTTTTAAGGAGGTATGAAATGGAATACTTTGTGTGATTGGTAGCTGGACTAGTTCCCTATAAAATGATCATATCCTTTTTAAAATTATTTTTCTTTAGATTAAAGAAAATATTTTGGAAGAAAAGCAGAGGAGTCTCGATTTTGATGAAATGGAAGACTGGGGCTCAAAAGATATGATTAAAATGAACCCTTTTACAGCAAGCAAGATGCCAAATTCAGTTGCTAATTTACCTCTTAGATTTGGAAGAAATTATCCAGAAGAAAGAAGCATTAAACCATTTGCTAATTTGCCCCTGAGATTTGGAAGAGCTTTTGGAGAGAACATACCTAATCATGCTCCAAAGGTATCACACAGGCTTGGGAGATCTCCACTTGTTAAAGGTTCCAGTCAATCACTTCTAAATTTGCCACAGAGATTTGGGAAGTCACTGGCTGTCAATCTGCCTCAAGACATTCCTGAATCTGAACCAGGTATTGCTACACAAGTGTTCAAGCCACATATTAAAATGCATATTAAATCATAGGTTAGCAATGATTAAATACAGCTAGAATTCCTCTAGGAATATCCCTAAGCATTTCAATATGAGTTCCATTTGCCAAAAGAAAGATTGCATTTCATCAAATCAAAAAGTCTCATCAAAGGTAGTAAAGAATGTTTTTATAAAACCTTTTCTGATGAGAAGGTGCCAAATAGCCAAATCTGAAAATGTTCATCTGACAGGATTAGATTTGATGATTTTTTAGATCAGGTTTCACTTTGAAAAGTTATAGCTTTGTGAAGAAGGTTCAGAATCATTAAAATATCCCATTTCAGTACTATAAAATTACAAACTTACCTAAAAATTACTCTTCCATTTTCCAAATTAATGCAAATTAGGGTTTAAAAAAAGACAAAACTCTAAGCTAAACAGCAGCATTCTGAAAATTATTTTTTCTCATCTGATCCTGGGTTTTTTTCATATTTTCTTAACTGAGACAATGTTTGAGATTTTGATTTTTCATTCCATGTTACAATGAAAAAAATTATATGACATCTCATAATTTCTTTCAGGATAGAAAAACTATTTCCTGCTATTACTAAGAATAATTAAAACCAGCTCTTCAATAACAGTCCTTCTTATCATAGCTGCTGCCTTACTGGAACTGCCCATTTTTCTTGTAACCAAGTTTCAGTTGGCTACCCCTGACCTCCATCTGTATGCATAAAATAGAAGTTCAGGCCAGAAAATATAACAGATATATCAGAAGCCAAGGTGCTCTCTCATTTAATTTGATTCCTTTCATTCCTTTCTCACTGTCTCACCTAATTGTAACAGCTTTTGTTTTATTTGTCTGGTATTTCTAGGGATATGAATTCTAACAGTTACATTAATACTGGAATGAAATTATGAAGACGGAATCTGAAAGACTTGGAACAGCTGCAATGTGTTTTCTAAACTAAAGGTCATGAAAAGGAAACGTGTGAATTGAAATGCAAACCTGCCTTTGTGTATGCATAAAGCATTTTTTCTGTACAAACTCTTGACATATAAAACAATGATAATTGTAGTGATTGTTGCAGTAGTTTACTTCAGTGGCAGTGTAGTGTAAATTCTATTTATTTCTGTGCTACTTATGTCCTATTGCTTGTAAAACTGAATTATGGAACAATGGCTGTGTAATTTAAAGCATTTTAAGCAGAATTAAAAGGAGCATAAAATTAATAAAGATGCATGGTTCAAATAAAAAGAAGCCTATAATATGAATAATAATCAGAAGCAGGATAAAAACTGCTGATAACCTTTGTGTCATAAGCAGCTAAAAAAAAAAAAAGTGTTGAGAAAACACTTTTCCTGCTTTTTATGGGTCATCTTAGACATAAATCTGAATTGCAACTTGTCTCTCTGGCAGCTGGCTCCTACACCTCTTCTGCTCAGCAACTAATCCAGCTTTAAATTGACATTAGAATCACACACACAAATGGGTGCCTGCATCAGCAGCCCTTTGGAGCTCAGTTTGTTCAATAGCCTGGAACCAGACACTGTCTCTCTCCAGATCCTAGCCCCAGACCTTCAGGTCCCTTTGACTCAGTTGCTGGCAATCAGACCACTCACTCTGTTCTCCAGCTAGACTGGCTTGAGATTTGCTGTCAGCTCACGCACACACATGATCACAGTGTCCATGCACAGTGTCCATTCCGTGTCTGCCTGAACCTCCTCCAGGCATTGAGTGGTCCTGAGTCCCATCAAGAAATGCTCTAAGGGCTCTGCACTCTGTTACTGTCCTGTTGCCTCCTCTTCCTCAAGGTTTAGGTATCTGAGAGTTCATTACTTCTCCTGTCTCTTGTCTTTTTAGGCTGAAAAAACAGTAACCAGATACCCTTCCATTCCACATATCTTTAGAAGAACCTGGGAAAAAAACCCTATCAAATTGATCAGATAAATTCACAGATGGGACAGAGGCTGAGTTGCCATTCCTCCACAAAGCTGATGAGGCTACAGGAAACTCAACACTATTCAACCTGTGCCTGGTGAATCTGATTCAATCCAAAGAAATCAGACTATAGTCCTGAGAATATCAATTCTCTCTACTCACTCATATCTGAAATTACAAAGAGATAGGGAATTCTAAACAGATAAAAACCAATGAAATTACACTTTCTGAATTTAAGAGTCCCAAGTCAATCTTTGGGTTTTTCTCTGAGCCTCAGTAAGCACTTTATCTAGCAAGTGCTGTTAAAGGCCAGTTTTGCAGTGTAACCCTTGGGTACAGCAAGTCCATGCTGAAGGACACTGGTCAGTGAATTCTGTGTGGGGCAAGTACAAGATCCAGGCTATGAAGTAGAAGTCTTGCCATTGCCTACCACCAGAACAGGTGTCATTCATTCTTCATCTCAGGAAAACCAGGATCTTTAAGTGATTTACAATCAAATGGACAGCAGAAGGAAATGCCCTGAACTTTGAGCTGGGTTTCTGCTCCTGCAAAACTCACTGCACATCATGTGAACCAAAAGTAAACAAGATTTGTGAGAATCCCTGGGCAGCAATAGAAGCTGTCTTTTTAAGGCACATGTCACCTAGCAACAGGGAAGGTGCTCACATCAATTGGCATTAATGATAGCTGCTGTGGGAGGAAAGCAGAAGCCCAAACATTGCCCCAGCAGCAGGTACAATTAAGTTGTCCTCTCATTGCAAGCTTCATAGCATGGATACAGGAGATGGCTACTGATTTATTTTCCCTCAGCAGAGGAACTGCTAGGTGAAAAGTACATAAAGTAGGAATTATGCTATACTGTGCAAAATTTCTGTTTGGCTTGAGAGCACATGAGCCAAGAAAACAATCACTGGATAGTGCAACAGGAGGAGAAGGGGCACAACAGGCAACATACATTGCTCTAACTATCACTCACTGGATTATTTATTATCCACACACAGATATTATTCATGAATTGGGGAAAAGCAAGGAAAGGACACAAATAAATCAATTGACAGGCTACTGAGATTTCCTGGCATGAATTCTTGTAGGGTTCAGGAGCTCCCAGCCTTCCTTGCCATACAGGTAATATTTATGCCTATTATTAAACTCTCCATGCAAAAAACACCAGGCTTATTTTAGGTTCTGACTTAAGCTTATAGAGAAGACAGCTGACAGTGTACTGATTAATTTCTAAGTCCAAAGGCTCATCATGGGGTTGATTTCAATATATCATTTAGACAGATTTAGTGGAGTGTAAAGTGACACGCCTGGTTTACCCTCAGAAGAGTAAATGCTCTTTGCATTTTCTTTAAAATATGACAGCTGGGCTATCCTTAGTCATGACAGACCACTAGAAATTTCCAAACTTTAAGCAAGACATTTTAAAAATTTCCCCAATTTAAGAGCACCTATTAGCAAGAATTGGAAATGCTTTTGGGTAGTGCCACCCACAGAAGTACACCTGGCACAGATACACTGACAGCCATAGATGCCTGATTTGCATTTGTGCTGCTCTCCTGATGACATAATGCAGAAAGGCCTCTCAGATCTTTTGTAGCACAAGTTTGGATGAGAAAAATGTGTGCTGCTAGGAAAGAAAAGAGAGGCTTACAGTATCTTTATGTGTATTTTATCTCATGAAAAATGGATGGGGCAAAATACATTTTTTTCATCTCTTCATGTCTGTGCACAATGTGCACAAATCTATGCAGTGATTAGCCAGAAGGTCAGAACTGTACCAATTGACATTGTAGTGAAAACCAACAAAAAATGGGTTTCTCTCACACAAATTAACCACTTAAATCCCTAGTTAGCTGGTAGAAGAAACATTCTAGATCAGCTTTCAGAAAACTCAGATGCCTCTGTAGGTTACCATTGTACTTGAAATATTGAAAAAAAAGGTGTATGGTTATGACAGATTTCTAAACCCAGAACTTATTACATGCTATTCAAGTTCATTCCATCCTTTTATTATCATCCTTCAACATGCTGATATGCATAAAGTGAAATGAAAACCATTAAAAAAAAATTTCCATTGTTTGCAGGTCTTAAAAAAGGGGTCAGGTGATTAAGACAGACATAGGTCAGAAAAGTCTTGCACAGGAAAATTCATTTTGCTACATCCCAAATTTTCAGAGGCATCCAAGTACTGCTTTGTCTCACATAGCAGTTCCTCAGCAGATTATTATTTCTTTCAGGGCTATGATTTCAACAGGAGGTTGGACCATGTGATCTCCTTTCTCCTCACATGTATTTGATACCTCAGCCACACTGAAAGAAATGTTTAAATAATAGAAACTGGAGCTAAACTTTGCATGCTGCCTGCTGTAGCACAAATGCAGAGACATGAAACAATGCATTATGAGTGTTGTAGGGCACAGAGAGCCATGTAGTTGTCTGCAAATACCACATTTGTGCATATACAGGTTAACAAGTAATAGATAAAAAATGGTTCAAAACCAGAGGCAAGTATTAGGAATACTGTAACCCAAAACTTTTCCTTGGGTTTTGACCCTTAGTCCCTAAAGGCATCCCACCTCACATGAAAGAAAACATTAAATTAGTTTGCATCACTGCAGTTCAAAATACATCCTATATCTCTGAGGAGCTTTATATCAAAGTTATCAGTTGAAAACAGATTTACAAGTTGTGGAGATGTTTGTGGTGGGCTGATCCAGGGTGGACACAAGGAGCCTACCAAAACCACCATATCACTTCCATCTTCAGCTGGACAGTTAAGAAAATAATTTAACAAAAGTCTCACGGGTGAAGAAAGGAAGATCACTCCCAAATTCTCTACCTCTACCTCCTCCACCCCTGCAGTGCAGGGAATGGGGATTAGGGGTTGGGGTCAGTTCTCAAGTGATGTTTCTGCCATTCCTTCCCCCTCAGGACTCCTCACATTCTTCCTCTGCTCCAACATGGAATCCCTCTTCTTGGAGACACTCCTGGGTTTTCCAGTGAGTCCTTTCCACGGGCTGCACATCTTCCCAAATTTCCACAGTGTGAGTCCCTCCCACAGGTGCTGTCCCTCAGGAACACTGTCCAGTGTGGGTCCCCTGCAGGCTCACAGTCCTGCCTGCAAACCCTCTCCAGTGCAGCCTCCTCCTCCTCCATGGGGTGTAGGGGGACAGCCTGCCTCATCTGCAGGATGCAGGGGCATCTCTGCTCCAAAACATGGAGCACTTCCTATTTGGGTGAATTAGTGAAGCACAACAGAGGGGAACTTTTAAAAATCATCAGCTTCTCTTAACTGCTTAACTCTGTGGGTACTTGAAATACATCCAGATCTCAGGGCAATAAAAGTGTTTGGAATTTATTCTATGGCAAATGCAGAGAAATTTATTTGTAAAAGAATGGAGATAAACTTTCTTTGAACTCTGCTGTTGAAGAGAGTGGCTCAAGAAAAACATAAAAGCACGTGTGTGGTGCTGAGCTTGTCTTTGAGTGTAGTTACCATTTTGACTAAGTACCTTCTTGCCTTCAGAGACCATCATCAATCCTGAGAGGGGCAGGTTTGCCTGTCCCTCAAGACACATTTCAAAGAAAACTGTACAGCCCAATTCAGCAGCTGATTTCTTCTGGCAGCTATGAAAGAAAAGCCAGAAGTTTAATTTAGGTTCCTATGAAGAAATTAAATACCAGTGGAGGTATTCCAGAGAAGCCTCTGGTGTAGTTATACTGGGATCACCATATGGCTTATGGGATCTTGAAAGAAGTGTGAACCCAGGTGATTCTGTGTTGCTCTTGATGTGTCAGTCTGCAGAAAGAGCAGGGGAGAGGAAAAAAGCAGACAGTTTTCAGAAGCTTCTTTCTGTGTCTGCTCAGCCACTACTGTATGTTTCTGCAAGTTCTGTATTTCAAGATATTTCCTACCAAATATATTCTTGCAGGTATTTATACAGCATACAATTTTATGAATCTGGGGAGGCTGGAGGATTTCAGAGTCCACCCTCATCTCAAATGTGTAACTATTGATAAATTTTTTCTGGGTCTTATTTCCCTCTGCTGCTAAGTGCAGATGATGCAGAGTTTGGCACTGGCACACCATGTGCTGTAGTGATTTTCTTAGTTACCTCAGAAATCACCAAGATGACGATACACAAACTTGGGCTGACTGAAAAGGAGCACATAGGTGAAAGTTTGCAGGTGATGTATAAAGGCAAGGGATTTCCCCCCATTTTCCAACATGTAACACAAAAAATATTCTCATTTGTTAGTATTATTTGACAGTGAATAATCTATTCTTGTTTTTTATAATACTTTTGTCTTAAATCACTATTGCATTATATGCTCTTACATGTGTGCTACAAAATTTCTTGTTCAGACTCTCACCATCTAATAAGCACAAGAGAAATCACTGTGCATGCATATGTACCTATTCTGTCTCTGAATACTTGGCTATCAGAAAATGTGATAAGCAGCAGCCTTAACTGAAACAATTCAACCCTCTATAAGCCTGTAGTGGACAGCACTATTCATACATGGGATATATGATATATGATCTTTCTAAAATACAAATTGACCTTGTGGTCTGATCCTGCCAACATGTGATAAATTTCAAGTAACTCCAGTAGAATCAGTGATTGATTGAGTGACATGAGATGGAAACTGAGTGCAATTTAATTTATAAATAAGTTAAAGATTCACTGAAGTTGAGAAGAAGCTGCTGCATGGAATTATAGAACATTTTTCATGTGAACAGACCAAAAGTGGGGCACAGGCCCTAAAACTAAAATAATTTCAGTCACTAGAAAATAATCACTGTTTAACTGCTTCTTGTAACATGCAAGTCACAGCTTCGTATTCTGGGCTATGACATCAACTAGAAGAATTTTGTGTAATTAATTTGATAATCTAAATAATCAACTATTATATTCAAATGAAAGATATACAAAAATGCATTTTATACAGGAAAACTGACTCAGAGATACAAAACTTATGTCTGTTCTCTAAAGTAAAAGCAATTTGCAATTATTGAAATGCGATTCGAGTCTGGAATTCTCGTCGATGTAAAACTGCAAAATCGCCCGTGGCCACGAGAGGGCAGAAATAACATTCCTTGTAGAGCCTGATTTTGGCGAGAATCGTGTGTTCCCTAAATACGCGGGAAATAAATTAGCATGACAAACTCCTGGAGGAGTTAGGAAAATGGAAACCACAGCATTAACTTTACAAAATCTATCTCATGGACTTTAACCCTTAAAAAGTCTGGTCATCTCAGCTTTCTGTCTTTTAATAATCATTCCTATAACAAATAAGTTCTTAAAAAAAGCAATTACAGTGACATTTGACATAGAGCCTGAAGAGAGGATTTCTTGCAGTGTGTATTAATCTGCCTATCAATGCTTTCTACCTTTTGCCTTTTAACACCAGCTTAAGGATAAGAATATATATAATTTCCCACTTCAATGAACAGCTTGCTTTGGCTCTTTTTGGATCTGAATGCATCTGTAGCCCTCACAATCATGTGGCTATCAAAAATCAATGAGAATTCCAGAGAATGATGTCTCTGTCTTGTTCACTGAAATGCTTGCATCCCTCTATTTTTTTCCATCAAAATTGTGGGGGAAGACAAAAATAATTAGATAAATTACTTTTCTCCCTAATCAGCTGTACTGGACTCACCTTTTCTTGACCCACTACTGTGTAGGTAATGTAGCTTTCTTCACTTAGAAATGATGTTTCAATTTTTGGTTTCCACTGGCTCTGTTCCATTTCACCATCTGAAGCATATTGAGTTTCAGCATGGAGGGGCTATTGGCAAGTCTTCATCTTTTTCTGCATTAGTCAAAGGGGAGGTTATAAGATCCCTGCCCTGAGATCATATATGTACCACAGCTAAACACAAATTGGTATGTTATCTGTCTGTGAGAGCCATCAAGTGATTTTTATTCCCTGGGGGCACAATAATTTTGCTTTGGAAGGTGGATTATGCTTTCAGTTCCTTGTAAAGCTAGTTCCTCTCTTTGCTCTAGTGAAAGGGATAGTTTTCTTTATCCCACTTTCCATATAACTGCAGGAGCATGGGAACAACCTTGGACAGGTTTGAGTGTGGGATTATAGGAGCAAGCAATCAGCAGGGCAGTGGAGTAAGAGAGGAAAGCAGTGGGCAAACTCAAGGAAAAACCATAGAAGGTAGAAATGGAATAACTACCAGGAGAACTCACTGCAGGACATTTTTAATATGCTTAGGTAGATAGCTGGAGTAGTAAAGTTGTCAGGCTTGTAATTTTCATTTTTAGGACTGGATTGTATTCACTTTTTCTTAGGTTTCCTGAATACCCTGGGAAGAATTTTTGAATGATCATGCTTCTTAATACCACCTCATTTCTGCTTTTGACTTCTGCCCTTCACAGCACTTTAGAAGCAGAACTGGTTGTGACCAGTTTATTCTCTATATTGTTCATGACACAAGATGGGATCAAAAGCACAAGAGTGTTTTACTCAGCAGTCTTTGAAAAGCCTTTAAAACACACTTACATGAGCCTATGGGCCCTGCTGGGGAGCATGCTGAAAGAGCTGGCTGATGTCTTGAGGCCACTCTAAACCTTGAACAATCATGGCAACAGGGGAGACCTGTCTGAGGACTGGAGGAGAGCAAATGCCATTTGTATCTTTGAAAAGGGCAGGAAGAAGGAGCCATAGAACTACAGGCTGGTCTGACTCATCTCCAGCCCTAAGAGCCACTCATCCTGGAAACCACTTCCAGGCACATGAAGGACAAGATGGCCAGGAGCATGGACCCACCATGGGAAAAGTAAAAGTAGCATCACCCTGATGATATTCTACAATGAAATGACAGACATGGTCAGGACAATGGATATTGTTGACTTAAGCCAGGCTTTTGACACTGTTCCCCATAAGATCCACACATAGATGATGAATTATGGCCTGAATGAGAATGAAAACTGGCTGAACTGCTGGGCCCAGAGGGTGACAGTCAGTGCTACAAGGTAAAATTGGAGGCCAATAATGAGCAATGTACCCCAGGAATCAATACTGGGGACAGAACTGCTCAATGTTGTCACAATTATCTGGGTGATGGGGCAGGGTGTATCCTCAGCAAAGTTAGCTGATGATAGAAAGTTGTAAGGGTCATGATGCCAACCAAAGGGATCTGAACAAGCTGGAAAAATGGACTGAGTTCAATTCAACAACTGAGTTCAATTCTGAGTGCAATTCAACAACTCATGCAGTTCAACAAAGGTAAAAGTCTTCATGTAAGGAGGAACAGCCCCATGCTGCAGGAGGAGCAGCACATGGAAAAGCAGCTTTGCAGGAAGGACAGGGCAACAAACTGCCTTTACTAGAAGGAAGGCAAACAGTATCCAGGGCTGCATGAGGAGGAGCAGACTGCAGTTTCAGGGAAGTGGTCCTTCCACTCTACTCAGCACTGGTGGGACCAAATCTGGAGTACTGTGTCCAGTTCAGGACTTCCCAGAACAAAGGAGATGGAGCTGTGGAGCAAGTCCAGTGAAAGGCCACTAAGCTAATGGAGGGTCTAGAACATTTCTCATATGATGAAAGGCTGAGCAGGAACTGTGCAACCTGGAGAAGAAAAACCTCAGGGAGGATCTCATCAACATGTACAAACACCTGAAGGGAGGTTGCAAAAGAAGATGGAGCCAGCCTTTTTCTTCCAGTCAGCATACCCTCTATAATAACAGCTGAGGTAGTTCATTCCCATTGTATCTTAAAACCACAATTCTAATTCTTCCATAGTATATTTTTGGAAGGAAATAACAGACATTTTTCAACAGCTGAGTAATTAATGAAATGAAGGAATATATTCTGCTGAGCCTTTCCAAACATTCAGCTCAAGAGTAAGATGGAGCATGAAAAAGACATACTGAAATGATTTTTTTTTCAGAATATATTAAACTTGTGAACTCTGGAAATCATGGATACAGCTGTATCATTTGCACATGGCACAAACATTAAAGCTTAGTTCACTCTAATTTGATGGCCAAGCCATCCAGGTTAAAAAAAATTCAGTGGTTCAAAATCATAATAAACCAATTACTGACTTGACTGGTTATTATTATTACAACAGTGCATTTAATAGGCATTCAGAAAAGCTATTTATGTATTATCACCTGCCAAAATACATGCTCCCAGCTTTTTTCACACTGCTTTTTCAAGAAAAGTAGGACCTCCAGCTAGTTCTGCTCTCACTGGTGAAAAAAAACAACAGAAAGAACACTCTTTTCAAATGCATCCATTAATTTTGATACCAATTTAAGCCAAAAAAAAAAACCACATTGAGAGAAAATAAAAGGTCAGCAGAAGAAAGTAAAACAGATCAAAATCTATCACCATGTCTGCCAAACACAGGAAGGCAAAAACATCCAGCAAGCCAACTAACCAGAATCCAAACTCCACCAGTGGTGGCCAGCTCCAGCTGCTTTGAAGGATGGTGTGAACATCCCACACAAGACCTTAGCAAAGAATACTGGTATCTCCTAGAATAGGAATAAAAATTGGCACTTCACAGAAGTCTTGCTGCTGTGCTGCCTGCCTTACTTGAAATCCACTAGGCTCAGCCAAGTTGTCAAGAATTGAACCAACATCCACATGACTTCACTCAATTCTTCCCAAGCGAATTTTCTGTAACAAACTCTCTTGGTTTGTGGCTGTATTTATTGCTTTATCCAGGAGAGGTAAAACTGCACATGACCTAGGTGTGTCTTGGATCCCAGGTCCCAGGTGTGCTCTAACATCCTTCCACCACATTCAACAGTTAAACACCTGCTGACTGCACCAGCTGCCTCATCCTATGTGCTGCTCCAGAAGATTCCCAAGACCCTCTTGCTGTGATGTCAAATACTACCAGAACACAAACCAATGCATAGTCACAGTGCAGTGCACTGGATGAGAAGGTGAGCTGAGTTCACAGTTCAGCCTTACACAGTTTCTTATTAATGCTTTTCTTCCAAAGAGACAGACAATGAAGGTTGGGAAGAGAGGGGCTGATCTCCAAAGAATGTCTCCTGTGTTGGAATAATATTTCTTTAGGGTTCTGTAAGCACAATATTTGTTACATATAGAAATTAATTTTTACCTAAGTATAATTACTCAAAATAATAATGTAACATTTTCCTATACCTTCCTACTTCTTCCCACTGGGTTCTTTTCCTCAGCAAAGCCTCCCAGTTAGATAAGTCATTCTCTTCACCATGGATTTCTGAAAGTTCTGGAGCTAAAATGTGTGTGATGGTGGCTCCTGCTTTGGAGAGATATCATACTGGAAAGTACTGATTTCCTTTGTGTGTGATTTCCCCTGGATCAATAAGGACTTGTGCCTTTGGTCAGTGAGCTAAAATCCATTTGGAGTCTTCTGCCAAGGAATTGGGACTCTTTGCCAGATTATGGATCAACAACTCAGAACATTTTTCTCACTGCAAGCCAGTTGTACTTGAATCTGAGTCATCAGTATAAGATTCCCATATTGTTCATATAGATACCATAGCAGACATACCCAATACTCTGTAAACTGCCAGCATGATAGTTTAGGCTTTTTCACTTGAAAATGCTATATCAACTTCTTTTTCTGCAAAAACATATGGCCAAAAACTCCCAGACATCCTGGAAGAATAACATATTTCAAATATTTTCACATTAGTTCCCTGTTTTAATAAGGCAAAGCGAAATCTTTTGCATTTTACTAGCATATGCCAGAGAAGAAGAGGACTTGTTTAAAACATCCTTTTTGTCAAAGCTTTGCCAAAGTCAGGATAGCAAACATGTACCAGTCAGATGACTATAAATTGCTCCTTTCTCCTTGAGACTTTTCTCAGACTCTTCTTTCCCATTGTAAGGTCCATACCCAAAAGCTAGCAGATCATTAAGCAACACAAAAGTCTTAAAAGTACAGCTCAAAATGTAAGGAAGTATAAAAAAGGTCTCAGCCTTCTTCACATGAGAAGCCATTGGTTTTTAGTCAAAAGGAGTCTTGTCACGGTGTGTGGAAAGCAGAGTGAATTTTGTCATCTAATAAGTTGATGGTGTTTTTTTTGAGAAGACTGTTTGTCACTGTGAACCAAAGCTTCCTCTGATAGAAGTAAAAGTCCTGGTGCTTTTGTCTTGCACAAGAGAGCAGCTCAAAGCACAGGCAACTTGTTTAGATATAAATGCCTACATGAAGTTCTGGAGAGCTCAGAGGTTTATACTGACCTAATACAGCTCCTGTCTTCACAAACTGATGAACCAGCATTGAAACATAAATTTGTTCAAGTGAAAGGAGGACTGAAGCATTTCCCCTAAGCACAGATGTAGAGACAAAAGCCATGGCAATTAAGGAAAAAAATGAAGTATTTTCTATAAAAGTATAAAAGTTTAATATCCTTTTCAGAGTGAGACTGGAACTTTACAGTGAAACTGAATTGACCAAGTGAGACTTTCTGTGCATAAGTCCTTTTCTGTGCAAGTCCAAACTTTCATGCTCATACTTGAAAGCTTATCTCCAGCTTCTCTTCATCATTAACACAAAGCAATAGTATCACACCTCTTTAATCTGCTTCCTTTAATTTTGTTTTTATGTTTATTTTGTGACCTGGCACAAATAACCAGTAGCAGTAGTAAAACCAACCATGGTTTCTTGTCGACACTTACCAGAATTAGGCAGAACTCATCTGTTTTCTCCTATCCAGGGGCAGTAACAAATTATCTGGTATTTGGTATTTTATCTTCCATCCTCCCCTAAAAGTTCAAATATGAAACATGATGCTACTGCATAACTAGCCCCAACACTACCAGGAAAACGAGGGACCCGAAGTCCTACCAAGAACCTTCAATTTGAATGTAGTACTAACTCAGTTTCAAATTCCTAGCTTTTCCAACTGTCTCAAAAGTACTTGTAAAGGAAAATTATTCCATTAGAAGTATTTGATATCAATTTACTGTTACGGAAAGCATTTTCTCATGGTTATGATTTTTCTGGCAAGATGCATTTTTTTTCTGTTTGCTTTAATGAAACAGAGTGTCTTCTACTTTGTGCAATAGTCTGTCAGTTCCCCAGGAAATATGCTCATTACAGCTGAGAAGAGGACTGCTAAAATAAATTACACTGTGGCTTTAGCATTCAAAATCTCCTGAAATAATTTTCATAAAGAATAAAATGAACATATATATTGCATTTCTAATTTGGAATAAAAAAGGAGCATATTTCACAAATCAATCACCAGTATTTATCATGGTATCTACTCCTGTTTTAAACCTTTTTTTTTCCTAGTTTACAGTTTGACCTATAATTACTGAAATAAACTTTTAAATTAAAATTTAAAATTAGAGGAAGCTCACATTTAGCTTTGGTAATCATCAGTATGTAATCAAGAAGTTTCAGGAACCAATGTGTTTTTACTGTATTTTACAGGCTCAATTATACTATTAGCTGGAGGGCAGGATATGGTAGAATTCCTGCCATTTTTAAAGGTCTAGAAAGTTGAACTTCCATGCTGCTTGGCACTCATGAATTTATTTTTTTTAATCTAAATTTGTATTTTTTCCATACATAACAGATTATAAAGTGAGCCTCAAGTCCTCCAGTGTTGTTTCATGTGAGATTTTATCTCTATTGCTAGCAAAATCAGGTCTTAGTTTCCATCTTTCTGGCAGCCTTCTGGTTTACTACTATTGATAAATTCTACCATTATTTGTAATGTCTCCTGTCCAACACCTGAATTCCAGTCAGAATACTTTGATATTATTGGGTTATCACACTTGTCAAACTGTGTCTTGATGCCTCCCACTTACACATCTGCCTTGAGGCAGATTTTTGTGGTATTCCTTGCATTGCAGAACTTTGGTGCATTTCCATCTGCACTCTTTGAACTATTAATAAGCTTGGAAGTTTACTGAATTATAGACCTGATCTCAATTTTAATGAATACCTAGGAAAGAATCATGTTAGCTAAACAAGATACCCAGAAAGAGGAAAAATTAGGCAATGCAACAGCAAAGCACCTTTCAGATAACAACTATGTTAGACCCAACTCTGAAACAGGAACTTTAAATGCACATAGCAAGGTTGCAACATCCTTTTCTCTGTGACCATGAAAATCTGTATTGCAACACAGATAATAAACTACTTTTTTCTGCTACTGTAAACACACACATGAACTCACCAATCCATACCTGAATAGAAGATGGCTGCATGTTTTACAATACCATAGATATTTTAAATGTTACATTTTTTTCCCTAGTCACATAAATACAAATAAATAAATAAATAGGACTGTAGCTCTCAGCTCTTTTAAAAATAATTAATCCATTAATTTTTTGACATTATTTTCTTGGAGCATTTGTCAACAATATTTGCATATCTAGACAGTGCCCCTGAATAGCCAGAAGCATGCAAATATATTTGAATAATGTTAGATTGTGCATATATAAAAAGAAGCTATCCTATGTATTTTACCCTACTGTCAGATAGTCAAATTCAGTGTTGATATCCTAAGATTATGTGTATAGTTATTTATAGATTTATTGGGAAACAGTAATAAAAACAAATTCAGACAATCCCACTCCAAAAAAAATTTAATTAATTCCAGATCTGTATGCTGTTTAGTGACTATGTCACTTGGCATGTATTGTGGACTACAGGAGAAGATGTATGAAGTGAAACAGTGGACACTGAGGATCTGAGGTGCAGAAAAAATACATTTCAGATGCTCTTTATTTTGGATTTAGGGTCCATTTGTGGCTGTTGTACCCTCCTGGTAGATTTCTGGAACACAGCTTTCAGATTATTGCATCCATAAGGAATCCAGTTCATGTACTCCTAGACCAAGGTACTGCAAAACAGAGTCCATTGGGAGATTCATGTCAAAAGTGGAGTTCTGGATTAAAATGCTAGTATGAATAAAAACTCTCCTTCCAAGATCTGATGGTAGCTGGTGGCAGCAGACATGCTCAGATGTGTTGGCTTCATGCACTGATCAGAACAGTTACTGGAGGTCTTAACAAGCTCATAATTTAAGACATAATTTAAGAGTGAATTCTTACACTCTGGCTTGAGATCCACATGACACACAAAACAAATCTGAAGGGAAAAATGCAACTTTTTAATAATAAATAAGGGACTAGCAAACTGATGTTCTGATCCCAGAACATTAGTTTTTTGGTGATGTGGGTTTTTTTCTCAGAAGAAAAGAGCCAGAAAGATGGAAGTGGTCTGTCAGAATTCAGAGAAAATCTACTACTGTGGATGTTAGAAATCCTAATAGTCTCTAATAAATCATTGTCTATAGTGCTGACATTCTGAAGGATTGTTCACGATAGACACTTTAAAAATATGTTCACCCTAGTCCTTTTTGATAATCTCTGGGCTGAGACTTTTTTTAATGTGTCTTTGAGGTCTCAAATATCACTGGATCAACTGGCTATAAATGTTTTTTTGGGAGAAGGAGACTTGTAAATATTTTAAGTTTAACACAGTCCTGTTTGAACTGAATAGATGATCAGAGCTTTGCTTCTCTTTTATGACTAAGGTAAAGTGGTTGTTCTGCAGCTTGGTAGCCTATAGATAGCAGTCAACAGGAATGATTTATTAATGTTTCCAGTGAGAGTTGGCTTAAAGAATACAAACATCACAGGTGACTTGGCATCTGCCTGACTACTTTCAGATTGGGGGCAAAATTTTAGATAGAACTTGTAAATGAATGCTTGACTTCCTTCAGAAACTGAGAAACAGTAAAGTTTTCTGATACTCTATGGCACATCAGATCCTTATTTTGGTTCATCATACACACCAAACTGCTTGATTTCAAATGATACCAATGTATGGAAACATAAAGAGTATCCTCAGCCTACAGCACATCCATGAGAGTGCCTAACACAGCTTTCCTTCAGTATGAACTACAGCCACTAAACAATTACTTTCTCATCCCTCTCTAGAGGTGGAGAGGGGAAGTTTTCAAAGGCATAAATAGCAAATCCTGAAATCAGTGGGAATTAGATGCTAAAGCTTCCATCTGTGCTATTGCATATATTTGCTGCCCATATGCTACTTCTGTAGTACTGAGAGTGCAGGTATGTATGTGCTGGCAGCTGACACTCAGTTACACTGCATGATGCACAAGCTGCACATATCCATCTCCTTCTGTCTTCCTCTCACTGATCAAAACATAATCAACTTGACCCAACCTTCATTAAACTGCCACTTGCTGTTGTACTAACTTCTCCTAGTGACAGTTCATCCTAATAGCATTAGCCAGAATAAGCTGAGTAAGTCAGAGTCACGAAAATAGAGCCAAGTTGCCATTGTTTAAAAGACTTCAGGCAACCATCACTGTTGCTTCTATCAAAATTCTGGGCTTTTTTCTTTCAGATATAAAGAGTTCAGGAAATTCCTTCCTTGCTGCAAGCTTCCCTGAGAAGCAGAAAGGAAGCACAGAGGAATTGCTCTACATGTACTGCCAGAAGAAAACTGAGCAAGGGAAAAGGATCTCCATGTACATTTTTTAATGGATGTCCACCTTATGGTAATGGAGAAGACACTCAGCCAGCATAGGCTAGACATATACTTCTCACAGTTAAAATGTTTAAGTGAAGTGTTTTCACCAAGAGAAGCACCAGGCAACGAAATGGTTGGACAGCAATTTAGATTGGGATCTGAATGGCCACTTTAAGCCTTTATTTTTTTCACAATGCTCTAAACATTAATGTGGAAAAGTATTGGTACTCACAAATCTCTACACAGTATTTTGCTGAAACACTTGAAGTTCCAAATTTCCATATTTATTTTTTGCCTATCATTTGATTAAGTATTTACTGTTGGCTATTGTCCCAAACACCTTTCCTGAACTTAAAGATTTCACTTTTGTTCTAATTTACAGCATTCACAAATACCATAGACATAAACAGGAAAAGTCAGTGCTCAGCTTTTTCAGCAAGCTTTTGTAAAAGAAGAAGTATGTTTAGACCACAGCTGAGGAGCTTGTTGGGGAATGCTTTTGGAATTAGAGCTCCTTTTCCTAGATTCTAACCACAGCAAATTTGTTCTTTAAAATACACTGAGTTTGGTGTCACTTGCACCGAAACCAGCTCCTGTTCATATAGGAACTCAGCCACTCTTTCTAAGTCTTGCCCTCGAGATCTTTCACCACCTTGGTCCCCTCCTCTGGACACACTCTAACAGTTTGATGTTCTTCTTACATATAAGGCACCCCAACCAGCACTCAGTGCTCTAGATAAGGCTGCACCAGTGCAGAGCAGGACAGTCACTTCCCTCACTACTGCTGGCCCTTTTGGCTGCCAGGGCACACTATTGGCTCATCTACAGCTTGCCATCAACCCAAACACCAGATCTCTTTCCCCTGGGCTGCTCTCCAGCCTCTCATCTCTACATGCAACCAGGGTTACCCCATCCCAGGGGAGAGCCCAGCACTTGTGCTTGCTAAATGATGTTGATGGGACTTCCATACCAGAACCATGGCAAGGTGCTGTGATCCCACAATGATTGGACAGGTGCAAGAATGTGTAAGGAGCTTGAAACAAGAATTTTCATTGCTCTCATGTTTGTCTTTTTTGAATATACAATCCCCTGGATTATTTGTTGTCCAGGCACACTATTGTAAGCCTCTAACTAAACCAAGTAAATCCCACTCTGGAGGAAAAAAGAGGTTCAGAAACAAACCTTCCCCTTTTCCACGAGGTGGAAATTGCCTAGGTGGCATGTAGTCTATGTCTCTACATTCCTACTCTCACATTGCAAGCCAGGAGAGATCTTGGCCAACTCAGGCATAGTGCCTCATGAGAAAGTAGATGAGTCATAGCAACTACAGGTCCCATCTCAGAAAACCAATGTAGCAGTCAGAAAGGGAGAAAAAGTTAGCAAGCTACTTCATAAACCTATGTTAATGTCATTCATTTGCTGTTTGTTCTGCAGTAAACTCTCAGAGGAAAATGTTACTGCAGGAGAGTTGTTCAAAGCATACACAGGTACCCACAAAGCTGAAGGTGCTGCTCTGGGGCAAAGGAGAGTAGCCTTTCAATCATACTAAGTTTCTGTAAAACGCAGAAAACAGGCAAGCAACAGAGCTACAGTAACCCAAATAGCAACAGTTTCACTGATCTCAAAATATACCAGGGATACAGGCTAGACATTAATTAAAAGCTTAGTCTAGTGCAAATAATTACAGAGTAAAAGCTGAAGTGGGCAAGATTCAAATGAAGTATTTTTGTGTTTGTGCCTCTGAGACTACTGGCACAAATTTCAGTGGTGAAAGTATAAGAAGCCTAAATAAATGTGCTTATAATAGAATTTGTAAATAAGCCTTCAGGAAGTATCCACAGTGAGAATTAATTAAACTGTAAGGCTTCTTCTAATGCCAGGAAAATCTTACTGATTATGGCTGGTCTTTCCACCTGCATTCCACCACTTTCAGACTCCCATTTGCTCTCTGTTGTTGGTTTTGTTTTGTTTGGGTTTTTTTCCCCACAGTGTGGAGCTGTTTTCAGATTCTTGTCAGTGAAAAGCACCATGCAATTTGGCTGAATTCTGTGAGCCCTTTGGCATCAGAAGGAGCTGAAAGTGACTTCCAGAGTGTAGAAATAACTTGTTTTAGGGTAAAAAGTTGGAGCCTGTACCTATCTGAGGCATTTTCATAGCTGCTGTTGAGCCTTAGGTGTGTGTGGTAAGGAACTGTAAGAGCCAGGCTTTCATGGGTGCTCAGCACTTCTCAAAATCCAGCCCTGCATGATGTAGATTTTGAAACACAGGATTATTTCCACACTGGCAGCATCTGTAAGTTTTGATATTAGCAGTCCTCTGAGAAACCAAGACAAAACCGTACCAATTTATTTGGATTTTTATAAATGTATGTGTTTTCTTTGCACAGAGGCCCTTCTACTGAATAACACCATGATGTCATTCAGCTGGCAAAAAAAAGAAAAGGGGATATGTGTATGAATGATGAACTGTAAGTTTAAATTTTCAGTTGAACATATTGTGAAGTTAGTGAATATAGCAGCACACTGAATATTCATTCTACTCTGATACATGAAGTGCAGCTATGATTTGAAGTCAAAGGGCCATGTTCTGTAAAAAGGGATTAGCTAGTAACAAAGAACAGCAAACATGGTTGGGAAGGAAATTCAGAATACAGCTTTGGGCCACTTCAGTTCAAGCAGCTCTTCAACATATATCTCTGAGTTTGCTTTATAGGTTGCCTGTATTTATCAACTAGTAATACTCAAAATATTAGCCTTTCTACTTGTTAGAATCCAGATAAAACTGAAGTAACTGAACTAATCCTGACCCCATATGTATTTCAGTCCATTTTTCTCCTACATATTTATATATATGTATTTTTGGAGGAGGCTTGTCAGGAATCATTTTTCTCATTGGTGCTGTTCAAGAGGCATTTGAGTCAATTTGGGTGCTGTGGAAGTTTTGCAATCCAACATTTTGCCACTTGATGGCACCAGCAAAACACTCGATCAAACTACTGGAATTTTAGATTAAGGTAGTTTGAAGCATAGATGTAAATTCTTCAAAAGAGAAAATAAACAACCTCTTACATCAACATTGATAAGTATATTAGAAACCTGAGAATAATTCTGTGATGATTTCACAGTTAGTTTTACAGGGCTGTGAGGTGCAGTCATCATGACAGCTGCTCACCAGAATGGATCATCCAGGCACACAGGCTGAGGAAGAAATCACAGCACCTTTCTAGGAATTTTCTTCCTTAACAGGAAGCAACCAGGGACTGCTGTGACCCTATGCCCTTCTACCAGCTATATAAGGAGGAAGGAGATTTTACAGGAGTAGGTCAAATTCTGTCCCCATACACACTGAAAAGTACATAACCTTGGACTCTGAATGTTTGATCAACAGATCATTAAAATGCTTTCTCCTTTACTATGCACTCACATCTTAACCTGAAATATGCTGGGTCTCTAAAAACTTTTTCATATGTCCTAATTTAAGCATTTTCTTTCCCTATAATATTCTATATCCTTGGTCTTAAAATGACCTTAATTGAAGGAAAGAATATATCCTTTAAACAAAAACACACACATAAAAATCTTCCACGTTTATACTCTAAGGTCTTTTAGATCAAATCTTCTTCCTGCCATCAGGAACTATTAAATGGTGATAGCCACATGGAACCTTTCCTGAAAAATACACTCTGAGTGGTGCTAAGCAGACCTACCTGGGAGCTATTAACACTCAGTTTATTTACCTTATAGCCTGCAAGTGCTCCTTTGAGCCATTACTGCCTTTTGTAGGAAATTAATTACAAGGTATTTGCAGTAACAAAAAGACAAAAAACACTTTTCAGCCACTGCCAAGAGCCTTAGTTATACACACACACATCAGGCTAGAGCATTGGCAGCTGTCCTTCCACTGACAAGCCACACCAATAAGGTTTGCAGTAGGTTTAGTGACAGCATAAAACAAATGAAAATTGTTGGGGCTTTTTGTTTTTTTATTTTTTGGGGGGGTTTTGTTGTGGTTGTTGTTTTTGTGGGGTTTTGTTTGGTTGGTTTTGTTTGTTTTGAGTTTTTTTGTTTGGGGTTTTTTTGCCTTGTGGGTTTTAATATGGTTTTGCTGTTTATCACGCCACAAAGTATTTACATTCCTCTGGCTGTCTCCCAGCTCCTTGACCCATGGTGGCTCCCAGACCTGCAGACTCCTGACAAAGCAGGTTTTAAGTTAGGCAGGATAAGTGATTGCCTCCCTTTGCAAGAATAAAAAGCTGCATAGAAAGTAAATTTACACTTTTGAAAGAATTTATTCTCCAGTTGTAATTTCTGTTCTGTTAAAATTGGCAAAAGTGATACATTTGATTCTCTTAATCATTTACAGAATACATGGGAAAGTAACAGGAAAGAGAAGCAAAACGTTCTCTGGCTTGATCTAGAAAAGAAGGTGAAGGTCATGAGGCTTCCCATCCCTTTCAGGCCAAAACCACACTTGAGAAATAAACCAGAGCTTTAGAGGCCTCTAGCATGTGTCAGAGAGTAGGAAAGCAGTACTGAGGGGAGACCCTCATGGAGGTCACACGGGTTGCAATGTGTCTCTTATTGCTATTACAGAACAAGTGCATCTCTCCACTTAATGCTCTGACATCTTGAGGGAAGCTGCAGAACTACTGCACAGAAGCCAGTGTCCATAAGGATACTCTCTCTCATCTGAAAATTGCTTTATGCCTATTTTATCAAAAAGTGTTTGAAGAGTGCCCACAGTGCATTCATTGCTGGGGGAATGGGATGGTGTTCATCAGCAAAATCCCTGGATTTGTTCTGGGCCTTTCCAAACTGGGAGCATAAATCCCTCCACCACAAGCCTAGACTTCTTTTCAACATATGCTCGATGGACTGAACATACAGGGGCAGATGATATAAGAGTGAGCAACTGTTTCTTGTGTGATACTGGCAGACTCCAGTGAAAACAGTGCCAAATTTTTAAAAACTGCTAATATCTTACTTCCTTTCCAGAAAAAGCTTCACCTTTCTTCTTTCTCTTCTGCCTTCCACTCTGGGTGGTTTCAGGCTTGATTAAGCAGTACGAGTTTTAAAAATATAACAAATATTCTAAACAACCATCTACCTTTAAAATGCAAAACTTTGCTGGCTGTTACAACCTGAGCTCAGAAACCTTCTCTAAATCATGGCAGTCAGGAAAATACATGTTCATCCTTATTTTATTGCTGCCTTAAGTTTAGATGTTAAAATGAAAAGTGATCTACAATGGTAGTTAAGTCGTTCTGGCATGCCAAAGCTCAAAGCAGATAAATTGTCCTTATTTATGTGTATGTATATCACAAATATGTCCAATTATTGCAGTGAAAAATGTAGCATGTCACACTGTAGCACAGCAAAACAGAAATTGAAAATACTTAGTATTTCTTTTCAATTCACATTCTGTTACAATAATACAACTGTAAGAGAATGAAAATTGAAAATAAATACTAAGATGTATTCTACATATCTACAGCACTGGTAAATATACACCAGTTCTAACAGTAGAAATGGAAAATCAATTAGAATTATCCATGGAATAAACTTCCAAAGATTGCTAGTCTGCAAGTATGGCATTTCTATAAAGACTCCCCATTATTAACACAGAGGCAAAGTTTGAATCAGAGTCCCAGTTCATTATAAATGTAACAATATAAAAATAGTTTCCAAAATTCAACACTTTAAGTCCTGTTCCCTTTGTAGCATAACACATTAAAAGTAGCTCTTTTGTTCAGCTCAGCTGAGGAATGAGTTACTCTGGCACAGCAATTTGTGAGATGTCACACCTCATGTTGATTGCAGTGAGTCCCACAGCATCACAGCACAGATTTCACAATGAAGTGAATGACTTCTGTATCTTGTATCAGAATGTGGGAATAAAATTGATCTGGCAGTTGAAGTTTATCTTTAAAACACCCATGTTAATATGGAAAGAAATAAGCACACAACTGTATTTAAACTTGTATGAAGGGACTTATTTCCTTTTAACTCTGCAACACCTACCTTTATATAGACCAATTCAATGATGGAGTGGCCAGGTTGCACCCTGAGTCACAGGTGACTTGAGGAGAGGGTGCAGCTGCCATGTCACAGCTATGTCCTTAACCAGGCTACTGAACAAGCCCCAGCCAGGAGGAAGAGAGCTCCCACAGGAGCTGCTAAGGCTGGAATGATGGAATCATCATCATCCTCCAGGGATGTTCTATGTCCTCAAGGTGAGCAAGGGGAGAACCCCTGAGAAGTTACCATCATCTCCTGCTTGGAAATGGATCTGGGACATCCCTCTTCTCACTGCAGAAAACAAGAGGTTTTAGCAATAAGCATATTTTGGTATACAGCTTTTGAAAAACCAGAAACATTGTATGAAAATGTACAAATAATAAAGCTGTAAAATATTAATTTACAATAAAGACCCTTTGAAGCAAGGCCTGGTACATAAGCCTTTCTTAGGAAATACATGAGATTTTGGAACTCTAGGTGAGCCACTCAGATTAGACCAGTAATATTTACTTCAAGCATTTGGTTTTTTTCTTTTTATTATACCACAAAGAACCATTAAGCAAATTAATTGCTTTTTCAACCTTAGATATTTTTATGACTTGGTAAAATTGCCAAGAGACTCTTATCTAGGCTTAGTGATTAAATTCTTGGCCTTTAAAGTTAGTGTTTTATTTTTTGCTTTCCTTTAAAAAAATAAGCCTCCAAGGTAAAATATAAATAATGTGTTAGCATGGTATGAATAGGTAATTTTTCTGCAAGTATAAACAGGGTATGTTTTTTGTTTTGCATTACTGATAAAAGGATTTTTTCAAATTTATTTTTTGTACTAATAGTACATACCAATGTTAACTAATATAGAGCTTATTATACCAAAAGTCTTAAGAAGATAAGATTTTTTTCGTCTTCACTCTGTTTTAAAAAGACATCCTACACATCACATGCTCCTGATGTCTTTTCAGTCTTTGGCACCTGGCAGCACAAAATATTCCAATGCAATGAGTGGTACCAGTAAGAACACTGCCTGCACTGCTTACACATTGATTTGTCCCTGATGTATATTGACTGCACTGATCCAGATAAAGTGTGGGAGATGCAAATGAGACTGGGTCACTTCAGGTAAGCTATTACATTTCTTCCCTAATATAAGCTTCCCAAACCACCAGACACTTTGGCTAGGTACATTTCCCCTGTATCTTACCTTTCCTTAATGAAATAAAAGGGCAAGTTGTTCCTCTCACACCCATAATTGCACAGTGCAGGTTCCTTGGCAATAAGCACCAGCAACACTGTGAGCCACAAAAATCTCTCTCTTGAATGAAGCATGCAATGATTAGGTTTAGAAGATTAGCAGTGTTTACTTAGCACACACTCTCTCCTAACAAATACTGATCTTGCTGACTTGCCTGTGGGCTAATTGAGTTCTCTTGGCTATGTCGTTCATGGCCTCTTTACCTAATGTGAATTAAAGTGTCTGAGAGCAACTATAAATCACAACTTCTCTCTCATAAAGCAGATTTATGGGGGGGAAGCCTCAGAAAAGTCCAGCCTGGTAAGACCTTGTTATGCCATGACACACAGATCCAGGAACTGAATTAATTTGGCTCCTGTACAAAACTGTGACTTTGCTTTACAAAGTAACTGGAGGAAGGTTTTTGCTTTCAGTAAGTTGCTGTATGCAGCAGTGCTAAAGTTAAATAAATCCAAACATGGTGCTAGTCTTTCATACTGGAATAAACCACTGCTTTAACTTTCCTCAGATTTCACAATTCCCCAGATTTTATTAAGTATTTAATAACTCTATCATTAAAACTTATAGCTGAAAAGAACAGCCACAGGATCATTGGCACTTCATGAAATCCCAGTTCTCAGTATCCCATAAAATCTCCAGTTTAGCTTTATCCTCCTTCCTTACAGGAATAAATGTCATCTTAGAGACAAATTTTGATTACACAAGCACAAACTCAGTTACTATTAATTGGTGCTGTACAAGAACCTTAAATTCCCTTAAGCCACATAAAAGTAAATGAGAATCAGTATGATTGATCATATAAAAAAGCTGCAAGGGCAGCATCATTGGGAATTCTTTGCAGGGTGCAAGCAAAAGGGGATTAAAAAACTAAGATATCACCTTTTTGATTCTCACATCTCTCCTTTGCAGTGTTCCATTAAATCTAAAGCTCAGTGAAACGTGAAATAAGGAAACCTTTCTTTCTGTCCTATTTTTTCTTTCTGTTCTTCTTCCTGACAACTTAAACCAACCCAAGACCACTGTACCTACCATTTTCCCCCCTCTCACTTCTAACCTACACACATTTCTAAGTACACCATGTTCCCAAACTTCAGATCACCTGAGGGTCGAGACACTGGGATCAATTCAAGCAGCCATCAACCCTTCCATTCCAGTTTCTCTAGGAAGACTTTTGACATGGTTGTTCTGAGAAGAGCCAGAGGTAAGAGAGAATTCTGTTGGTTTACCCTTTATTCTTGAAACTTCCTTAAAAACACTATGGCAGCCACAACTCTTTTCTGCTGAAGTTTAACAGAATCTGACTACATCAGTGGTTAAAATAAAGCCACATGTGCTGAGAGTTGCAGTCTCATGGAGGATGTCTCAGCAATGAGAATAAAAGCAACTCATGTTGCTTGTAGCAGCCCTTGCAGCATCAGAAGCCAACAGAGCTATTAGCACAGCTGCCATTCCCACAAAAACACGATGGATCACTTAGTGTGTCTGGTATCTTCTGCCAGAAAACTAATTCTTCACAGCCCAAAACAGGGAAAGAAAAATGAAAAAAAAATCATCAGTGGGACCAAAAAGTAGCATTTTTTGGCCCAAAGTCATGCCTGCCACTTTCGTTGGGGTCAACAGAAATAACCATGAAATAAGAGCTGAATGATTTAGAACACTTTTTCATGACACAAATAGTAGAACCAGATCCAGAGAGGAAAAATAATTCTTCCTATCCCTCATGAAGTCTGAGATGAAACCATAGACATTCACTATTTGCAGAATACTATGTAAGCTATCATGAGGTGTTTGTTTTTAACCCCAGCAACATTTTACCCTAAGAGTGATTTACATAAAATATTGGAGGAAAAGGGCATGAAATTATTTTTCTTAACTGACAGGTACTTTGTTTCAGAAGACTTCAAAGATCACCTGTGTGAGCTGATGAAGAGCACTCGGTAGCTACTGATCATACAGGGTTAGGGGGAATTTGGGACAGGAGAAAGCCAGCACCTCTGTGTGCCATGGCAGTGCTTGTCAGGAAAGGTTTGGCAGTAACTGTTTGAAACAGAAAAAGCACACACTGGCATGGATAAGAAGCTTTTCAGGAAAGTAAAAGCTGATAATGTTAAGTGGGAGGTCAATTTGCATCAATTAGCTGCCATTCCCAGTCATCAGTACAATGCTGTATTGTTATTTATATAACTGGGTACATGAGTGATTTTTAGTGAAGTATTTTGTCCATCCAAAACCAAAATCCATCCACAGAATATGTAATGCTAGGAGTAGTTATTTTTAGTCAGTTTTTGCTGATCGGTCATCAATTTAAGAAACACAAATCATATGTGGAGGTGGACTTACAAAGCCTATTTCTGCACAACAGGAGGATCATAGTGACCAAAATCTATTTCCAGTAAAGTTTAACAGGTTCAGAATTATCAGCTAAGGGGGCAGTCACCATGAGCACTTAGGAAATACTTTAATTTTATTTGTTGTTCCCTCCATATGTTTTGACTTTCTCAAAGACTGGGACACTCAGGTTCTCATGATTGAAGGAGAAATGCCTGGTTAAATACAGATAACCCAGACTACAGTCAGGTGGCTTTTACCAACAGAAGGTTGTGCTTAAAAGATTTGTTTCTTTTCCACATCTCTAACTCACAAAACTCATAGTATCTATTATATAATTAATGCTGGCAGCATCATTATGAGGTAAATAAGGAAACAAGAGGCAGAAAGAGTGGAGAGAGAAAAAGTGGTGACAGAAACAGGGTTGGAAACTAATTCCACTGCAGTTTCATTCTTACATGACATCTAGAAACTCTTAGTTATTCCTGATGGTGACATTAGGAGCTCAGAATGAGCTTCACTATTCATTAAGCTTTAGTGTCTGCTGTTTCTCTTTGTAAAAACCATGCACAGAAAATGCAATGAGAATCTTCCCTGAAGGTGTGTGAATCAGCCCAGACCTCCTGAAACTGGCAATGGGAAGATTGCCTTCTGCAAAGGAAGCTTTTTTCCGAATAAGATTGATCTCTCAGCTGCTTCTCACCACCTCTTTGCCTGAGACAATTAGATTTCCAGACCTAGTGGTGCAGATGATCATGTAGAGTACTTCCATGAAGAGTTCATCACACATCACTGGGTTAGCTGATGCTGATTAAATAGCTGATCTGGTCCAATCCTGCTGATTTTGTACCAAAAGAGTGAGGATGAGTTCTGTTTGCACATCCACCAGGTCAGTTTCCAAAGGCAAAAGTGACATTAACAGCAGCTCACAGAAAGCACCTCTCCCACAAGCACAGCTGTTTTTATAGTGAGCACTCATCTACAGCTAAAAATGCAGATCCATCTGTCGTTCTGATCAATGTAGACACACTGTTTACAGATGTGGCAATGGAAACAATAAGAGGCAGTTCATTTAAAGGTAGTTTATAATCATGACTACAAAAGAAAGCTTACATAGCTTTCCCTGCCGACCATATGTGATTACCATGGAGAACTTGATTCCAAGTTATTTGACCTGAGTTCAGCATAACTACATATCTGTTGACTTCCACTTGAGTACTAATACTGCAGCAAATACATTTTTCCACCAGATTTTACTTTTATTAGCATTTGTTAAACAGATAACTGAGGAAGAGAAGGGTGACCATGTTTATTTCAAGTCTTTAAAATAGTATTTTTCATACAGAGTACATATTTTGTTTATACTTTACGTACTTCTTATCCTTCAGCTTTCCAAATTTGTCAAAGAAAATGGTCAAATATATTATCCAAATACAATGATCCCCAGCCCCTTTTTAAACAGCTCAAATATAACTTTTCTCCAAGAATAACCAATATGCTACAAAACATTGAAAGGGCGCTGGAGATCACAACATACAGCCAGGTCTTCACAGGCAAGCAACTTTTGTTAAATTAATTTAGCTGGGATAGCAATGTGAGACCACAAATTGTTAGCCCCTAAATTTCTCAAAGACATTGATATTTTTTTGCCATTTAGTAAAAAAGGACACATAAACTGTAAATTATCTGGGGCTTTTCAGGGGGATTGTGGATTAGTTCTGATTTTCCTAACCCATAAAAATGTGTGACAATAAAACATGTCTCTATTCAGGAAGAGTTCCAATACACTGCCTTATCCTGGGTAATTACATAAAAGCAGTTTGCAGATTGACTGGAGAACTAGCTGAAGACACAGGACTAATAAATACTGCATTTACTAAGAATCTCATGCTTCCACCACAAGTAATACTAGCAAGAGTATTATCAGATTCAGCTGGCAGAATTAAACCTTCTCTGACAGTACTTAAGCACAGGGCAAAGCTCACTCTAAAGCAGAGGCAAAAGTTCAGAATACTAAATCAGTCCTGACACAGCTGGTTGACAGAACTTCTGTAATGGATTAATGGCTTCTTCAGTGTTTGAAGGAGGGGAAGTTGCTATGATTATCTGCTTAGTTTTTATCTTACTATTTTAAGTTGGCACCAACACACAACAGCAATTAAAAAAAAAAATTTTGCCTTGAGCAGTATGTGTAACAGTGTCCATAAAATGAGTTGGCAGCTTTCCTGTGAATGGGGCAGCACTACAGAGACTGAAATGTATTGGCTACATGTTCATTTGCCAGTAATCAGGACAGGCTGACTGAACTCACCAATCTACTGTCCTTATTCCACTATGTGTTTGGTAAGTGACTTAGTACCATTGCAGACTACTGTTTCCTTACTAACCACAGAAGTTTAAGTTTGGCAGAGTTTCTATGATTTATACTACTCCATTTGCATGAGTGATTTGCCTTTCTTCCTTTAGGGTGCATCAATAACATCAGCAGATTCTATTTTAATGCCAAGATTTACTCTTAAGGATGTATAAAACTATATTGAAAATCTCTGTGTTTGTTGTCTTCAACACTTTTTATATTCCCTGTGACCTGTATAAAAGTGAAAAGATAATATCTGCTTTAAATGCTACTCATGCAAGCAGAGCATAATATGGTATATAGGCAGAGCAAAATCAAGTTGAGGGTTGAGTTGTGCTAATGCATCATTACTTGTGATGGCATTATATACACAGCTCTGATTGATTGCAACTCTAAGCAATTGTAACAGACTAAGCAATTCTGCAGGTAAAACAGAAGGAACACATTCCTGCTCTGCTGGCTTTATAGCACTTCCAGATTCAAACTCCATGGACTTACATAAAGCAGAGCAACTAAGTAAGGTGCTTTTATTTTCTTAGTTATGGTCAGAAACGGCCCTGGATAAGAAGTCCCCAAATGGTCCTGCTTTTCTTCTAGTGGATTAAAACAAATACAAGAAAGGAAATCCCTTCTGATTTACATTTTACATTTTCTGATGCATTTATAAATTTCTGATCATTGAATCCCTGTATCTGAAATGGAAAAGCTGTCTAACATTTTTTTCAGTGCGATGAAGAAAAAAAAAGTTTTGCTTTATGATAATGGGCACTTAAAAGAACACTTTCAGCAACTGTTTGTCTCTGGAAATGAAAATCCAGACCATCACCTTACATAATTCAAAACCAAGCAGTTTTATTGCCCTCTGGCTTCCAAAGTGTGATTGGCAGAGGCCTACCAGGGCCATGCTGACTTACCTGAACACTTAAAGCATGCATATGCTGAATATCAAACACTGAGGTTGTTCAGCACACTAACTGCTGAAGTTCACTTTTTGGCTACGGGACTCAAATGTACTTTATGTTTGAACAGTTCCTTTGGCTCTGCACCAGCATCTAAAGCTTCAACAATGCAAATGATTCATAAAGGTTAACAGTACGTGAGCAGTGGATCAAACTGTAATTCAGCTAAAAGCTAAAAGGTCACATGCAAGTGAGCATCCTAAAAACCACCTGCAACTGTTCCTAAAAGAAGTTTAAAACATGCTAATTCAAGTCACCATTTATGCTATCATTCATATGAGAAGACAGATGATTGTAGAAGAAAGAAGAAAGCACAAGATATCTACACCCATTTTTATCTTATGCACTGGAGTGGAACAGAATATTTTATTTTCCAAAGCATAAAGAGTGACTCTGAGCTCCCTATATGACAGGGGCAGTCAGGCCTGGGCTGCTTCTCTTTGGCTGAGTGACCTCTAACTGCGTCTTTACACTAGTCACGGTCAATGGTCTGCTAAAATAAGCAGTCCCTGCTAAGAGACATAGATGGCAGTATAAATCCTGCTACTTTCTTTATAGAGAAACATTTCTGCAGGTCTGTCACAAGTGAGACCTCCTGAAGGGTGCACTGCATGCTTACTTCAAGGTGAACATCCCCATGAACCAATTCTGCAAGAACAGTACTCCTTCAGGTGCCTTCACCTGTACTCAGCATTCCCACTGCTGTCACCAGCTACTAGGGTGCAATGCTGAGTGAAATAAAAGGAGCAGCCAGCCTAGGTCAGCAGTGCAAATTGACAGAAAGCACAGACCAGAGAAGGGGTGTGAGCCAAGAGCAGGACACTCTGTCTCAGTCATCCTACCAGAAAGTTCCCTATCTTGATCCAAGCCCAACAATAAACAAGATTCTGAAAATCACCAATATGTTGCAAAAAGAAGCACTGTAGAGGCAGCAGCTTTCAGGAAGGCCCAAATTTGAATCCCTTCCAAAATCTGAATGTTCACTTTCCTACAAAGACTTCAAGCCCAGATTTTTGGAACAACACACAATATGGGAAAACCCATTCAGCCTAAATAAGCCAAGCTTGCCACTGGATGTAAAACACGAGGAAAGGGGAATTTTGTTGCATAGACTCTGGCATCAAGAAACATGTCTGCCTGCATGGAGACCAAGGATGGGCCAAGGGAGATAACAGTGCCTGAATGGATCCCTAGCTGTGAAGTTCCTCAGCACTAGACAGCACTGATGGAGCTGCAACATTCCTTCTCCAAGACAACAGCACAAAAACATTTACATGATTCCATAAAGAAGAGAGAAAAAATCCTCACAGATACCACTACTGAGAGAAAGAGACACAAGAATTATGGTTTCAATGCTTTTTTATTTCTTTAACTGACACATTGTTTTAAAAATGGAGAAACAAATAAAACGAACTTTAATACAAAATGTCTGGCCTTTCCCAGAGAACCATAATAAATCCAAACAGTAAAGAGAAGAGCAATTAGAGTAGCCCAGGACATGTGCAGACTATTTGAGAACACTAGAAGAGCTTCAGCTAGAGGCTGCGAAAACAACTATTCTAGAGAAACACATTAGAGGGATAAACACTGGTTTGGAAAGAGTTGGTTCATTAAAAGCCAAATGGATTAATAAATGAGCATCACAGTCTAACTGGGAATAAACTTAGGGTGGGTAAGACAAGATGATTTTTAATGTTCACAGCAGGGAGCTTCAGGAACAGCTGAGGAGAGGATCAGAAAGAGGCTGATTTCATTTATGCACAGCACTGCCATGCACACACGGGGATAAACACGATTCTTATGAGCTATGGAGTCTGTGCACAGCGCATTCCCAAAGTCTCCACGCTCTCAGGTGACTGTGGCCTCTCCAAACACACATTCCTATGTCAGACTTGTGTGTCAGACTCTTCTCTCTCCTTTTTCACTCATTGTCTAAGACAGAAAGGTTTCACAGAACTGGAAAAGCCACAAAGACTGAATTTAAACCGAAGGGAAGTCTGGTAGAGGAAGAATGGGATTTATTACTCCCTCCATGGATCTGAAGAACCTTTAGGATGAAGCAGGAAAGTTACTGAAGACATGTAATGTGTTATTAGGAGTCAGGCCTAGATGGCTGAAAGTGATCAGTATAGTAGCCAGGGATTAATAATGAGTATTAACTTGGGGGTTATTAAAAAAACCTAAGATCAAGAGATAAGGAAAGAATAGCTCTGCTGCCATGTTGTGGTCACAGAGCTGTTTTAGATTCCTGAGAAGTGTGAACAAAAATCAACTAAACAAATACATTATATTTAAATATATTGAATAATTTTTGTAAAGATTTTTGAAAATATGGTAGCAGCAAAAAAAATTTTGTGGAAAGCTATCTCAGAATGCAAAGAATACACTTAAATTGCTATTTTCTGTGTGCTGACAGATTTATGATGCTGCTACACAGATTTCAGGAACATAATATTGGAATAGCTTTTTCAGGAACAGCTCATACTGGTTCAATGCCTATCTTAAGAAGCTGCAGCCAAGTGGGGATTACAGAAGCAGAAACAGCACACAGACATTCATCAGGGTTTTTTTAACTCTTAATTAAATGAGGGATTATTCAGTTGTTTCCTAGAAAGAAGGAAAAAGAGGGAGCAAAACACCACTGTGTTTTTAATTTAATTTTTTCATTACATTCTTCTAAACTGTCCCATCAAGGAATCAGATGTATTTCCTTCTCCCTTCAAGCAAACCACCAGAGTTCAGAACCATACCCTGAATACATGGCTCAAACAGAACCCTGCTTCCAGCTAGTCCTTATCCACTGAACTTTCCCTTACAAAAAAGAGATACCAGCAAAGAATCATGGCACAAATCCCCTATGACTTTATTCATGTGTGACATCTTCTGGAGGTCAGTCAGGACACAGTGCCCCAGCAGTGCACTATTTTGAGTACAAAGGGCTCCAAGGCTACCTTGATGCAACTAAAATGACATGAGTTAAGAGACCTTATTTTCCATTAGAAGAGGATACTCACTTTCTATCCCACCTTTATACATTTCAGAAACAAGGAGACTTTTAGTTGTTAAAACAGAGGTGATTTATGCATTTATTAGGACACAATAACAGTACAGGAGATCTAAATCTAGAGGATTTAGTACAAAAATAACTGAGCAGCATAATAACAAAAAAGTGAAGTATGAAGAAAGTGCAAAGAACTGCTGAAGACAACTCAGCCATAAATAGATTTTTAGATGGTTGTTACCTCCTTGAGGAATTATTTTAAAATAATTCCCCTGCGTTTTGCTCTGCTTTGAGTACAATTTAGGACAGCAGAAAAGACAGAATATTATATTATTTGGATATCTTGCAATAGTTAAGTTTGGTTCAGCACACTTCCTAAGTAATAAAAAGCAAAAATGTCTGGGAATAGGATAAACTGCAAAAAGATTGACATAATTTTTTAAAAGCCTTAGAGACGTGTCCTAACAGCATAAGAAAAACATCTCCCACACTAGCAGTTTGGATTAAGTGTTCTCAGAGCTCTGAAACTCCATGCCTTAGGATTACAAACTCATCCTGGGTAGTTTTTTGTGTCTGCAAAACATCCAGCATTCATCATTGTCAGAAACAGTACTAAACCCCTAATCTGGTCTGATTGAACACTTGACACATACCTGAAGTCAGATGTAAAAAGAAGCAATGAAGCTGGGCTAGTAAAATCTGATTCTAAAACTATCAGGTGATTATTTGGTGACCAAACTCATGAAAACTTGACACAAAAGGGCAGCATCTCTCCACACACCCCATGTGTTTTGCCACCTGCAGGAGTGACTTCCTCTCAGTGAAGAAGAGTGTGAAAAAGACAATCCATGAATGTGTTGTCTCAGAACTTGGTCAGGCTTCACATTCAACAGATCCTCCTGCTGCTCTACACAGAGCTCTGCAGAGAACTGGGTTTACACTTACAAGAATTAACCCTGCCAAAGCACAAGAGTTTCACCTCGTGGGAAAGTGGAGAGAAATTTGCTGGTTTGTAGCCTTATCCCTAATTATGTTACAAAAGGTTTCTCCTTTCAAAATTCTAATGTAGGCATTGTAGTATGTTTCTTGTCAGATGCAACCAGACTTTCACACAATGTTCAAGGACATGTATTGTACCTCTATTATTTTAAGCTTTCTAGTAAATTGTGGCAGACTCCACAATAGCACGGGACTAGCTCTAAAGTTAAAAACATAATGGACTTGATAAAAGAATATCCTTTCATTTGCCTTTCAGTTCTTGAATCCCTAAAGTTAATTTTGAAGGTCTTTTCCAAAAGAAACATAGTTATGTCTTTAAGAAAAGCTGAACTTCTGAAAAATTGCTGGGTCCTGAATCTTTCAAATATGAATGACCTTCTTGGTTAACTTAATTAACTTTGTCCTTGAAATAAAAAAGTTCTTTTTTTTTTTTTTTTTTCTAAATTACTATTTGAATCACCTCTCTTTTTAACCTACTTTCACTATGGGAACTGGATTATACAGATTCAGAATGATTTTCCTGATAATACAACAGAAGTTGATGCAGTCCCACCCTAGGACAAGTCCTGCATTTAGTCTTTCCTTGCTATTTTATGCTTCAGTGCAAATTATCCCAACTTCATGCACTTATTTTTTATAGTCACTACTCCCCTGTATTCAAAGATGCCTCTGTTGTGCTGTCTCAAACCATCAGCTGATTACAGAGAAGTTGTATCCCATACATTACAGAGACGTTGTATCCCATACTTCTTATCTTATTCTGAGGTCCAAAGTTACTTGTCTGTGAGCCCACAGATAACAAGGCATCTAACAGTCTGCAGGCAGCAAGTGCTTGAGCAGGGCAACCCCATATCTCCACACAGTGAAGGCAGTCATTGGGTCAATGTTCTCAGTTTGAGGTGTTTGTTTGAAGTTGACAAAGAGTGACTCTGAAACCTGGATCTTCTTATCTACCCAGCTGCCCAACAGGCCAGATGAATGACAGAGACTTCTACCTACCCCAGTCCTGGGGACACTTTATCATACAATAAATTATGTATAAAGTAAGTATAAAGTATGCACTGACTGCTGAGTAAATCTTCATGCCTGAGGCATAAAACCACAGCATCAAAGAACGGTCAAAGTACTTTGCTATTTTCACACCTGTTAAAGTCATCAGTAAATTTATCACTCAGAAAGCCATGGCATTATAATGGTTGTGCAATTGATTCAGCTAGGAAAGCCTGGCAGTCTCCCAGCTGCCCACACTGCTTTGTACTCTGGCTGGATTGGCTGCTGTCTCTACCTGTGCCTCCTGTAATTTTTTCTGCAGTTCACTGTGATGCTGAGCAGCATTGCCTCACCCTGTGCCTAAGTGGAATCTACAACATCCTGGTCAAGCAATTCTTAGTGCCAAGTAGTTGCTTCCACAGTTTCACAAAACTCACTCTCCAAAAACACAGGAACAGCAGATATGGAAACAATTCCAAGTTCTGCCATCCTCTGCTAAGATCAAACCCTTCAATGGGCGCTCTATACATTGGCTGTGGAAAATATTTTTATTTAACACTCCCAAATAATTTGTCTTTATAACATAGGAATGGGACAATACAGCAGCATTTCTTTTAAATGTGGTAATAGTTTTTTCCTTTTCAATACTGGCAATTAAGCATTGAATGCAATCCAGATTACTCAAATCAATGTAATACTTGTCATTAAAAAAACCAAAAAAACAAACCACAACATTGTCAGAAACAACTACACAAAGAATAAATACACTGCCACTTAGTAAGAAATTACTAAAAACAGTCCTTAAAATAAAACCTAGAATTGCTTGGTACAATATTACACAAAGTAGATGGTAGGCCAATATTTATCTTAAGAAGGAATATAGTCACCTTTAGAAGCTGCAGCATCTCAGAGACTGCCCTTGCAACTGCTCAAAGCAGTAGCAAAATTGGCTTCTCTGTCTTAGACTGCATAAACTACAAGAAGCAGTAAAGATTAGAGGCACACCATTCACCAGGTATCTTTATTTCCTTTTCAGTCTCCAACTTTGTTCCCTATCTGTTTGGGCCAACAGGTTCCTGTCTTCCCCCAGAACAGCCTGCAAAAGACATAATAAACATAAGGCCAGCAGTATATTCCAAATGACAGGACTTGTACCACAAAAGTGTTAAAAAGTAACCCTAAACCCATACATTTGTCACTGCAGAATATTCCTTCCTGAAGAAGCATAAAAAACTTTTCAAGCCCAGCCCAGAATAACTCTTTCATCTCTATAAACTGGGCTTTTTAATACCCAGGAAGAGATACACTTTCTCCCAAACAATTCCAAAGGTAAAGATAAAATCAGAAGAAAAAAACAACCAACCAAACAAACAAAAAAAAACCAACAGGTTTTCTGAACTGCTTCAGTACAATTCAGAAATTATAATGGTGCAAATTAGTCAGTACTGCTTGTGTAAGCTTTATGAGTCAGGTCATAACTCTCACTGTTTCATAAAACCAGCTCACACCACAATGACTCCACTGCAAATCACAGTCCCCAGTGCTGGCACAGTTTGCTGATAACCAGCAACAGCTCAGATTTTCCTACTTAACCATGGTAAGGAGCTGAAAGCATGCCAAGGTACTCAACTGCTCAGGGATGACGTGATGATTTCTGCAAGAAATGGGTTCTAAGTTATTTGTCAAAGACCAAATCAGAAGTTTAGCACAGAGATGAGAAAAAAAATCACATGTTTTCCTGAGTTCCAGTCTAGGTCCATAATGCAAGGATATCTTTTTTCTTTTATTTGTAGTGTCCCTCTTAAAGAGATCTGGATGCCTCTTTTGACATGTTTTGTTTCTTATTGGATTTGACACATTTGGTTTGTTTTTCCTTCCTTTGGGACAGAACTACATAGCGTTACACACAGAATTCTGATTGCAAAATAACTGTAGTTCCAGTGTGTAATGGCCTGAGCTAGTAAAAAAGAAAAGGTATTCCAGGTGTAACCACAGCAAATAACTGAAAGACTATGAAATATGAGCCTTCTAGGCAAACCACACCAAGGCAAATAGTCTAATGAATGCTAATGTATGTAAAGTATAAAGCACTGAAATTGCACCCCGAGTCATTTTAGTTTACTCTAGCAATTGAAACCCACAAAGCCAGAAAAGTCCTGCCTTTGTCCTCAGTGTTGCCTCTGGAAGTCACTCACCATACTCTGCCCTGCACAGGAAGCTATATGTAGGATTTCCCATATATGTTGCAGATGCCACATTGAGCAGAGCAGGCAAAACTTCTGTCCTATTACAGAGCATTTAAAAAAGCAAACACTGGGCACCTTGAACAACAGCCTTTCCTGCACCTTCTACTCAACATATAGATCAGTTCTTACCACTGTGTTGCTCCAGATTCACCCTTAGTAATGCCCAAACAGGCTCAAACAGATAAGAGAAACCCTCTCCATTCAAGATACCTCTTTTTACTGGTGAAAACACATTCCCTAACCTACTACCTTGTTATATCAGGCAGAACCTCTGCTTCCACTAATGACACAGTATGGAAACCCATTAATACTCTATATCACTTACACCTTCAGGAAAGGGTATTGCATTATGACTGCTGGCAGCCAGTCACACTGCAGACATCTGCATGGTCAGGTGTAAGGCTGAGAAGATAACAGTTCATTTTACAGACTGACTTAGGTATACTAATCTTTAGCACTGGAAAGCTCAAAGGTTGAGTATTTTCCCTGAGAGCATTATTTCCTTATTTCAGAAGTTTAATAAAAAGCAATCCCATTGTCTTGAATTAAGCTGCAGGTCTTCAAACAGAGCTGCTTGGAAAAAAACTAATGAAAACATTGCTACAATATCCCTCTACACACATCAGAAGGGTTAACTGTGACACACAACATGCAATTCTCAGAATGGAGCTCTATACATATTTAAAAGGAAAAATGCAACAGATATTAAGAGAGCTACAGATGCTTGAAGTTTGCATTCTGTGAAGAAAGGGAGAACCTCCGAACAGATGTCAGTGGGTACAAGTCCACATCAAGTGCTTAAAGAAGCTTAGGAATTTACACTGCTGTGATTTTTTAGAGCAGCTTAAAAGGCACTTTCAGCTCCCTCCTTTAAAGATAGGACACACCTATGGTTTTATCACGAGTCTTCTGATATTAAGTTACATCTGGCCCTTGGAATCACCTAAGACACAGAAGCCTTATTAAATGAAACTCAGTCCTTACAATCGTGACAAAAAGTCTAAATGTGAAAGGCACCCTGAAGGTTCAAAACCAAATGACAAATAAAAGAAACAGAGGATGCCTTTAGTTTTTAAAATAATATTTTTCCACCTCACAGTGATGGGAGTTTGACATGGTGATTTTTGATTTGAGATGGGCAACAACAGCAGAATTCAAGATGCTGATTTAAAGTGGCTTCATTGCACGTGTTTCCTCACTCTTAATGAAGTCCATGAATTTGCAGGTATATCATAAGCAAAACAGTTTTACTGTGGCCAGTGAACTGTCAGTAAGATCACAGCACAAACTGTTAAAAGTTTAATAATGCATATTTTGTATGTATCTTGTGATAAAGTGTTAGAAAATGCACAAAACCTGTGTCTCATTTTCTAGAAACCACGAAGTTTGGAAGGCAATGCACTGTCTGAGCTAGGGAGTAATGATTTCTGAATGATCGTGTGAATTATCTGCAGAATTCTGCCATCAGAGGAACCCCTGATGTATTTTTACTCCTCACTCCTTTCTGCTTCACGTTGACACTTCACATGAGCCCTGCTCCGTGGGCAATTACAGGGCCACACCTGTACCAGTTCCAGAACGGCATAAAAGCGCACACGGGTAAAAAATGTTTTTCAAATGCTAGACAGTGGAAAATTCTGACAGTTTTAATGTCCACAGTTAAAGCAAACAGTTCAACTCCCGGGAGTCAGTGAGGAGAAAAGGAAATCAGGGAAGGCCTTGTCGCTCTTTATACAGCTCCTGAAAGGAGGCCGCAGAGATGAGGGACGGCCTCTTCCCCCAGGCAACAGGAGCAGAGCCCAGTCTTAAACTGCACCAGGGGAGGTTCAGGTTGGACATCAAGGAGAATTTCTTCACAGACAGGATGATTAGACATTAGAATGGGCTGAGGAGGGAGGTGGTGGAGTCGCCGTCCTCGGAAGTGTTTAAGACTGGACACGGCACTAACTATCATGGTTTATATGACAGGGTGGTGTCCATTCCATAGAGTGCACTCGACGATCGGAGGTGTTTCGCCCCCCTGACGCTGTAATTCTGTAACTGCGCCCTTGGCTCCCGCCCTCACGGCCGCGGGACCAGCGTGACGCCCCCACACGTCACTGCCCGGGCCCCGCCCACCGCCAGGCCACGTGCTGAGGGCGCCGCGCGACCCTTGCATCCCCTTGCGCTGTGCGCGTGCGCCCGCAGCCCCCGCGCGCCGCTGCTGCGCGCCCCTCCGCGCCAGCGTGACGTGTGACGTCACTCGGCCGGGATTGGAGGAGAGAGGCCACGGGAGGAAGGAAGTCCGGGGGCCCGCCGGTCGCAACCTACCCCGCTGTCCCCCGGCGGCGTGACGTCACTGAGTGCGGCCAATCAGAGCTCCAGCAGCCGGCTCTCGATTGGCTGGCAGGGCGGAAGGCGGGCCGCGGAGGTTGGTTGCGGCGGTGCCGGGTTACATAGGCGGAGTACAGCGTGTCCTTGGGCGCAGACGGAGCGCGAGGTGCCGGCGGCGCGGTCACGGTGTCTGAGGGCGCAGCGGGGCAGCCGGGCAGGCAGGTGCGGGTGGGCGGCGGGGCCCCGCGGGGTGCTGACGGCCGGCAGGGCCGTGGGGCGAGCGGGCGCTGCTCTCGGCCGTCCTGAGCGCCGTCCCCGCCCGCCGGGGCCGCGGCCTGAGGCGGCGGCCGGGGTGCGGCGGAAGGTCACCGTGGGGCCGGGCGGCCCCGCCGCGGGCGGGGGCTGAGGGGAAGCTGCCGGCCGGGCCGGGCGCCGGTGGAGCCGGAGCTGGGGCCGGGCGGTGCGGGCGCCCTTGGGCTCCCGCCTCCTCACGCGCGGCTGCGGCGGGACCCCGGGGTCATCCCGGGTCACGGTGACACCGGCTGCGCTCCGGCCCTGCCGGGAGCGTGGCCTGTGCGCTTCTCCAGCTGCGGAGCAAAAGGCTGCCGGGAGTCCTGTGCTTTTACACGACTAGGAAACTGCTTTCACAGCTGTACGAGTTACGTTAAATTTATTGTTCTGGAATTGTCGCCGTACCCCTTAAAAGCTGTGGGGCAATCAGTTTGTCCGAGGTAAGGTTTTTCCTGCCCTTCAGGCATGTTTATCACCTTGATACCTGCTAGGTAGTCTCATGATTCCATACTAATCTTCAAGCCCAGGAGCTGTAGCTTGTGGATAGACAGTGTGCCAGAGAATTGCCAGATTCACACACTGCATGTGTTAGTTCTGTAAGCCCGCAGGACACTTTTTTTAAAGTTTTAGCTCAGTCAGTGACCTTGGGGGTGCGCTGCTGACCTCTGTGTGTGTTCTTGGTCTAGTGCTGACAATGGGAGACGTTGAGAAGGGCAAGAAGATCTTTGTCCAGAAGTGCTCCCAGTGCCACACGGTTGAAAAGGGAGGCAAGCATAAGACTGGACCCAACCTGTTTGGCCTATTCGGACGCAAGACTGGGCAAGCCGAGGGTTTCTCTTACACGGATGCTAATAAGAACAAAGGTAAACTTAAAGCTGCCCTTAGGGGACAAAAAGACTCAGTCCTTGGTGATTGTTTTAAAAACCTGCCATAAATTAAGCTGAGGACAAGAATATAAGTATTTACTATTTTGAATTTATTAACTGGAGTTTTTTTAAACTTTTTTTTTAGGTATCACCTGGGGTGAGGATACTCTGATGGAGTATTTGGAGAACCCAAAGAAGTATATTCCTGGAACAAAGATGATTTTTGCGGGTATTAAGAAGAAGGGCGAGAGAGCAGACTTAATAGCATACCTCAAAGTTGCCACAAAGTAAAAGTTATCTGCTGCCTTATTTATTTCACAAAGGAGATGGCAATGGAAATGTCTGTGATGAGATTGGTTTTTAAACTTTCTATTTTTACATGTACTGTGTCTAACCTTAAAATCTGTCTCACCCATCAGATAACTTTGCTCACGGTGGGTCACTGGAGTACACGCTTGTTTGGCAGCCATTAACTTAACAAAGACTATGTAATTGGGTTCAGTTGTCCTTGATCATAAAAAATTAAAAAAAAATAAACATTTCCTGCCTCTTCATTGTTTAAAAAAAGCAAGTTCAATAATCGAATGAGTAATTGTCAGCAGCATAATAGCTTTGACAGGTCAGCTCTTTAACATCAAAAAACAGGGTAGTTTTTGGCATCTTCTGCCATATATCTTCTGTTACATTAACAACAAAAGCAACAAAGGCTATAAAAAAACCCAATCCCAATTTAATATTTTTCTAAGTTTAATCAGTGCTAGGTGTTGCAATATGTATTAATCTGTTTAAAGCTTGTGATAAAAATGCACTTCATCTGATTTAAGTACTGTTTGTGAACTGGCAGTTGTGCCCAGCCACTTGTCTGTTATCTAGGGGAAGCATGTTACCTAATTCATCCAGACTTTGACAGCTGCATGCACCTATAGAGTATAACCCCCCTTCAGAAATATCTCCAGTTTTGAATGTTTTTGATGCCGTTTGCTCAGTATATCTTCTGAGAACAGCCATTTTTAGTGTAAGAGAAAAACATCCTGTTCTGGGAATACGAGTGCTAATGGCCAGGCTGAGAGTTATTTAATCTTCTTAATTCAGCAAACATTCACCTAGAATCCATTGTTACAGGCAGGTTCAGATGAAGGGGTGCAGGGATGAATGTGCTGGTAGACTAAAAGACAAGACAAAACCAAGCTGTCTTCCTCTGTGCCTGGCTGCAGCCACCATCATTACTTCTGAAGGTCCTGTTTCACACATTGTAAAGCAGTATTTCTAATGTTTTAACTGCATTTTTTTCATATCAAATTGTTCAGAAGAATGTATTTACTGTGTACCAACAGTAAGGTATAATTTGGAGTAATCAATACTGTAAATTAAAAAAAAAAATTAAAAGTTTTGCTTGCTGTACGTGTATGAGATTGAGTGAAAAACAGTAGGAATGCAGAGAAAAGTTGGGTGTCCAGATTTACATCATTAGGAAAGGAGACCAAAAAAAAAGCTCCATGTGGATAAAGAGATAAATTCTAATTGAGTTGATGGGGGAAGTGTGAATGTAGCAAAGTTAGTATTTTGGACCAGAGCCAGCAAAGCCCTTTCAGGGATATGCTGTTTAACGCATTTTCTGCTGTGCTTCCTGAGTGAGATGGGAGATAACTCAAAAACTTGCTGTGCTGCAGGGTGGGCTGCATTTGATTTGTATCGAAGTAATGTACTTAATAATAGGATTGCAAAGGGCTTTATTCAGAGTAAAGGAGTGAAAAGAACTAAGATGACTAACAATGGTCTCAGTGATTGCTACCATATGCGTTGTGATTTTTTTTTTCTTTCCAGACTAACCTGCAAACAGCATTTCTTGCAATTACAGATACAGTATTAACCAACAGCAGGTTGTTGTTTTTGGTTTTTTTACTAAAATCTTGTTACAAGAAAACTTAAATTGTAGTAGTTTATTGCTGTTCCAGCTTTCATAAGTGATGTTTGTCATAGCACTTTTATGACTATTCAGAACTGAGGATTTTTTCCATGCCAAAGTCCTGATAGAGAAGTTGTAGATACCAAACGTAGCTGTAGCCAGCTCTGCAATCTTATGAGGGGATGATGGTGAAGAGAGAGTTATGCCTGGAGAGAGTTGTGACACTATGTTCTGCTAGCAGCTTTGTGAAAGAAGACTGTGATCTCCAAGCTGCTCTTCTTTGCAACTTATTTCTTCTCTAGATCAAGTAGGGAAGAGGATTTTTCAGTAAAGTGTGATAATTCTGCACAGGGTATGATTTGCAACAAGTTACCCATCAGAAAAACGTGAGGAGGAAGCAGAGCTTTCCTTTGCCCAGTGTAAGCAGGGGACACAGCTTAGCTCTTCTATCCCTGCAAAGACAAATGTCACTTCTACATAACGCTGAAAACATTTAACATTAGTTCTAGACTCATCGTTGATAATGTTAGGGAAAAGACCATTCTGACTGTTAAATTTTTATCTTTCTCTGTATACAGCCCTAGACAGCAATGGCTTGAAAGTTTTGTAGTAGGTAACTAGCAGCCATTTGCCCCTGGAGAAACACAATGCTATAGTGTTTTTACTAATGGATAAGCAAAGAATCTTGGAAGAGAAGGAGGTTTGAATATCACTTGAGGTAGTGTTAATTCAAGGGTTTGGGTGGGTTCTTTGCAGGGTGAGAAGGGGGCATCATGATCAGTTACATAATTAAGCTTTAGTTCTTTGTTTCCTCGTTTGTATTATGGAGTAGAGGAGTGGGGTTTGCCTTTGTTTTATGAAGTATTGAGTTTAGTGGTTTTCATTCTGACAGTGATACCAGTCTAGATACTTGGTATTTCAGTAGTTCCTTTACAGTTCCCAATTAGGGAACCAAAGCACCACTGCCAAACATTGCACCATCCTGTAAAAATTATGCTTGGCTACTAGTTCACAGCTTTGATGGGGCATGCCTTTGAAACTGATGTTGTGATATTTTCATGTGTAGTTACACAAATGAATGAAGATAGTTAATGGCTGGAAAAAAGGTGAAATCCAGAAACACACCTTTTCATAGTATGACTTCCAAATAAGTAGGATACTTACAAAATTACAGAACTTATTAGTTGTACATACAATTGAAATTTAGTGATATAGAAGCTTTCTTGTTTATTTAGAGTCTTAACAAGTCATGTGTAACTACTCTACAATCAGCCTGGGAAAGTTCCATTTGTTGCTGCCTGTACAACTGTAAATAATTGCTTCAGATAAAGATTTTAATTTTGGTAGATTTAGTCTTGTATGGGATAATGTAATACTTTCCTTTTTTTGGTATAAAAATATAGCATCAGTTTCTAAAAGACATGGGTATGCTATCCTCCTTGTTCACAGGGGAGAACAAAACCAGTTACTAGGTAATGATTAGATATTCCAGTCTCCCATATATAATAAGCCCATTGAAATGCACACATTTACCTCTACAGTAAGCCTTGTCATTTGCCATTTATCCAAAACACATCCTAAAATCTCATCCCGGGCTAAAGGCAATAGAAATCTGTTTTACTGCATACTGATGAGTTAAACTATTTCAAACTGATGTCCTGAAAACCAGGTTACTCTGGGAGGTGAGCAGCCCAGAGTTAGCAGTAGGCACGTTAACCCTGGAAAAGAGGATGAAATCCTGTCCCTTCCCAGTACTGCAATTGCTGAGTCAGGACTCCAGGCACTTGTCACTGTGCTCGTGATTTAGAGCTTGCATGTGAGTACTTGAATGCTTTTTTCCAGGATTGTTCTTGTCTCCTGAAACACAGAAAATGCAATGGTCACCTTTTGAATGATTGCTTTCTGCTTAGAGGTCAGTGTCACAGGAGGTAAAAAAAATGTAACACCATTCAGATTCACATCCTCAGTTTCCAGAAGGCTGCAATAACCAACGAACTCAACCTGTGTGCTGGGAAGAAGATGCTTTATGCCTCTGTTGAAGCTGTCATTATGCAAAAGGAAAGCCAAAAAGAAAATCAGCAAAAGAGGAACTAACTATAGCACGGTGTTCAAAACACATACCTGGGAGCAGGGGAGGTGTGTTCTCTCCAGGTTACTTAAGCATTTAATTTTAGTCAGCCTCGGACAAAAATAAACCTGTCGGTGGAGATCAGAAGTCATTACTCTGCTGGTTTTACATCTCATTGAAAGCTGTTCAACGCAGCTTCCTTATGTAATGTGAGCCACTGCTTTTTTAGTTTCAGAATCACCCACTCTCCAGATCCGTTTTTCCTTTCCTCTGTGTGTTAAAGCATATTTTTGTGTGTAAGTCTGTGCTGTCCTGTCTTACCCCTCTACCAGTCTTCTGGTCATAAGCACTCAAATGAAAAGCTGTTAGCAGAAATACCAAGCTGTATTCTCACCCTTACAATAATTCATAGAAATTGACTTCTGATTGCCCCATTCAGTTGTGAGTGTCAGGTGACAATTTCTTTTTAAGATCTCCCACAATCCTTAAGACATGAGACATTGCCTTTCATTGGTGTTTTTTAATCCTAAATTTTTAAGAGCTAACTAAAGCAGGTAGTTTTATGTGGCTTTTACCTGCACTATGTCTCAGGGGCTTTTTTTTTAGTATGAGATACAGCAAGATTATATGAGCATTCCCTGATGTATAATCCTTCCAGATAAGAAGAAAGATGTATATATACTGCATTTTAAAAATATCATGGTTTTCCCCTAAATGGCACAAGTGCCATCAATAATCTGTGCCCTTACTTACCTAGATTTCATTTCAGAAATGTTCCTACCTTGACTGTAACCAGCCTTTCCGTGGAAGTATGTCTCATATTTCTACTTCCACTGTTGATTTTTTGTTTGGAGAAAGGAGAGGTAAGGAAATCAGACTTCTCCATACTTTGCCATGTTTCCTATAAGGCTGTCACTTTATTTCCAGTTATTCAGTCAGTTTATTTGCTATTGATCCCAGAATCACTGAATCATTTCAGTTGAAAAAGGCCTCCAAGATATCGAGTCCAGCCTGTGCTTGGCCACTACCTCGTCAGGTGGACCATGGCCCTAAGTGCAAACAATGTCCAGTTGTTCTTGAGCACCTCCAGTGAGGGTGACTGCCAGCTCCCTGGGCAGTCCATTCCAATGCTTAACAACGCTCTCCTTGAAGAAATTCATCCTGATGTGCAACCTGAACCTCCCCTGGAACAGTTTAAGGCTGTGTCCTCCTGTCACTGGTTGCCTGGGAGAAGAGGCTGACCCTCACTTGGCTACAGCCAAGTAGTTGTAGAGAGTGACAAGGTCTGCCCTGAACCTCCTTTTCTCCAGGATGAACCCTCCCGACCCCAGCTCCCTCAGATTTCCTTGTAGGACTTGTTCTCCAGACCCTTCACCAGCTTTGTTGCCCTTCTCTGGATTCACTCCAGCACCTCAATGTTTTTCCCATAGTGAGGGGCCCAGAGCTGGACTCAGAACTTGTGGTGCAGCTTCTGCAGTGCCAAGCAGAGGGACAATAACTTTTCTGAATATTTGAACTGTATTCCTTGCAGTGGTATTTTTACCAAAAAAGTACCACATTTTCAATTCCAAATTTTTGCCTTTGTAAATAAATTTAATTCTAATTCTTATGTACAAATTGTCACTGGTTAGCTTGCCCATCTGGTCTTTCTCTTCTTCATTTCATGTGTTACTGCTACAATTTATACTTTTCATATCTGAACTGCATGCAGCTTCTTGTACTTTACTATTCAAATGCAGTCTTTATTTAGACATCTCTTAACTCTACAGTGGACTCTAAAATGCACATCTCAAACTCTAATGTGGAATCTAAAGGTAAAGACTTTACTTAAAGAATCCTTCTACGTTGTTTCAATTTTTTTTGCTTTAAATTCACTGAAAAAAAGGTTCCATTTCAACTGGATACCTAAGAAAGTCTTTCGTGTGATCCTAAGACGTGCTTCCAAAAAACTGATGGAAGTGCTGAAAATGTCTTTAACTGGCTGCACTTGATCAGTTTCTTGCTGGCACTCAATGAACAGGAGAGGGAGCCAACGTACAAAAAAGCTGCAGAAGAGTTGTAACACATGCTTGAAGGTAATTTTGAAAAAACCTCAGTTTGAAAGACGAATTTCATTTGTACACAAAGCAGGTTTAATGCAAGTGCTCAGCAAAAACGCTGGAGGTGATTATCCAGATGAATACAGTGATATGTCTGCAATAAGTCTGGTATTCTGAAGTCTTAAACCAAATCATGTTTTATATTTCATCAGGCGTGCTCAAGTTTAAAATAGTCTGTATTAAATTTCAGCCTATTCAAATGGTAAAAGATTCAGCTAGAAAGCAAAATGTTTCTTTCTGACTGCTCAAAAGAATCTTAAATCAAAGGTAGCAATCTCTAATGAGTAATCTGGCTTTGCTCCTACTGTGGAGCTCACTTTGAATGTCATCAGTTGAAGTATTAAGCTTGAAATGGATATACAAATAATATAGTTTTTCCACTAGTTTTTAGGCAGAAACATTGTGACTTTTGTTAGCAAAAATGCACTTTTGAATCTGTTTTTAATACTGCTTTATGGATTGTGCTGGGTGATAATCTCAAATTATCCTGAAAACGATGTTTTACAATATACATGTATCTAAATGCTAGCATTGATACTATATAAAATCCTAGGAAAACTAAGATTTGTAACATTTAGTTAGAATTTTACTTAGCTGGGATATTTCTTATGAGGATATCAATGTTACTTTAACTATCAGTATGGATTTTCCTGATCATTAAACCTTGCAACTCTTCAAAAGACCATGCTGCCTTTTGTCCTGTCAGTTCATGGTCAATGTGTATGTTACAAATTAAGCTTGTTTTGCAGTGCCTAACTCCACCAGGAGCAGTCTGATCACACATTAAAAATTTAGCTCATATATGTGTTTGCTCTCACTCTGAATTCTCAGAAAGATGACATCTCTCTCTGTACCAGAATCCAGTGACACATCAGAAAAAACTCCCCAAAGAGAGATGCAATCAAAGGCAGAGCTTTGCAGATGAAAGGTACTTCCACATCAGAAAATCTATCAAAAACATAGGGTAGTCTTCTACTGGAAATGAACTGGATCATAGGATAGAAATCAAGATGACACAAATGAAGCAAAGAAAGGGGAAGCAAAGTGGAAATTAAACAAGGTTAGTACAGGGTGACATATTATATGTTCAACAGGGACAATGAATGCACCTGTGATTTCACCTATTGCCGAATTGAAACCCAAAAGCAACAAAAAACAAACTTTTATATCTTCAGTTGAAGGTTTAGAGAGAGTGGGTGTGTGTGTTCAGTGAGTATCTCTTTGGTTGGGTGCATTTAATTTTGCTTCAGCTAATTGAAGTCATCCAGTTGAGGCTACCTGGCTCCAGCAGTCTGCACTTCACTTGCACTGGTTTTACTGATACATGTCCCACGTTAGCAAATCAGCCAGCTGAGAAATGGTGTGATGTTTACTCAGTGCATGTATCAAATGATGTTTTGCGGGGCTGTAAGCTCTGATTCTTCAGGAATGCCAAAGCCTAATGTCCCCACTTACACAACATGCTTGAGTTACACTGCAGTTGATGGAATAGCTTTAAATTTCTCTCCAGCTTCAGATCTTACCTGAAAAGTACAGGTCAGTAATCTCTAGTAGATGCAGTGAACATTTTTTACTGTGGATGAAAAGGTAACAAGAAGGGCTCTAGCACAGGAGAGAGTAGTCCTACAGTACAGTCAGCGTGAAAAAGAGCCTTTGTTCCCTAGCCAGATATGTAAAAAGTGCTGGTGGAGAGCTTGGCTTAAATTACATTTACATTGCCAGTGTATTTTATTTTAAATTTAGGGATGCTAGTTCTCTGAGCTGCTCTGTGCCAATCCAGAGTGCAGTTGAAAGTCAAGTCATCATGAAAGTCTCCAGAAGTGAAGATAAAAAGCTCAGTGAATCCACATCTACTGCAGTGCCATCTGTCTGGCTCTTGAACAGCAGTTTTCAGTTTCTAGGTAGTGCAGGCTGATGCTCTGACTGATTAGGTTAGCCAAATTTAAGCTTTTCTCTCAGAAAATGGTTTCCAATAAACTTCTTTTATCATCTCAAGATTTCAAGAAAACTATTTCTTCTCGAAAGCAGTTAGTTTTATTTTTCTCATACAATCAAATCAATGCAGTGTGTACAACCAGTGCTATTGCCAGAAAAGCAGGAGAGGGAAAGGTCACCATTAAGATTCTCCTTCAGCTGCCTGGGTGAGCTGGGATAATCCCTTCCCAGGGCTTCTCACCATGACCCAAAGACAGCACTGTCCCAAGTTGTGCACCCACCACAGTTTGGTGTCTGGCAGCTGGAATGTTTTACCATAGCTCTACAAAGCCTTTCTGGGTCCCATGCCCACTGCTGCTGTGGCTAAAAATGGGGGGATGGAGGGAGAGATAGGAACTATTGTCAGTTTCTGCACTGTGGTGTAGGGGTGTTGGTCTGAGAGAGTTTGCAGTTTGGGATGGTGTGCCAAGAGATGTTTTTCCACACAGATTTACATTAAATCTTGACCTTCCTACTGCCCATTGCCAATAATGTCTGCCTCCTCTCACCTCCTCTCAGTGCAGCTTCTTTTCCTGCATGGCAGCAGCAGGAACTTCCAGCAACCAGGTCACAGACACTGGTTTGACTCCTTCAACAGGCGGGACAGTCTCCACTGATCTTCCAGGTGTGGGGAATTTTCTTTCTACTGTGTTAAAATTTCCAAACATCCTTCATTTTTCCCCTCAGTGTTACAGATTTTGGTTCTTACTTTGAAGAACAGCACAGGGTCTTAGGATCACTAAGAACAGAAGTCTTTAGATTTCTCCAGGCCTTTGGAGCAATCCAGCCACTCATCTGCTTAACTGAAAGAGTTGGGATCCATATTTCCTGTAAGGTCTTCTAAGATTCAGGGAGTGGTTCTGAGTTTTTTTTCCTGAGTAGGTTTTTGTTCATTGTTTGCTTGGTTTTTTTAAGAATTACTAATAGGTTTTAATGTAGAGAGTCTTTGAAAGGCCCTTCCTCATGGGAGAAGAATATAATACCAGAAACACAAGGGCTTTCCTTTTATTTTCCTGTTTGTCTATCTCCTTGAATTTGACCCTGATGGACTGCAAATACAGGGTAATTGTTGGGTAAGTATTCTTACTGCTTCATCTGCAGATATTAACTTTATTGGTGCACATCATGTGCTCAATTTCTCTTTATTTATAGATCTAATGTAATACAAGAGCTTATAACTTCACTGAAAGTAATAGCAAATATCAAGTGTACATTTTATGACAGCACTTGACATGGAAAGGTTTGAGAGGCAAATTTCTTAACTTTCAGTAGCACAAGTGCCTAAGTCTAAACAAAAGCTTTACAGTAGCACAATGAGAATCTTAAATTTCATATAAGAAAAAGCAAATATTAATGAAATTCTGAAATGTTTGGTCCTTTGGTGATCTATCCTGTTTTCTTTCCCTGTCGACTGCTATTACAGCTACACTTTTCCAGAGAATCAAATGTATGGTTGCAGGAATTGTTAAAAAATTCAGCCAGCAAATGCTTGGTTTAAGCTAATTTTAAGAGACATTCTGCATAAACGCAACTTGTTCATTTTTCTTTCATTTTTATTTAATTGAGGGCCTTGTCTCTCTCTCCCGCACATGGAGGATGGAAGAGGAAAGAGGGGCTCATGAGCTCTGGCTGCTGTATAGAGCTCTTTCCCAAAGCTATGGATGTAATCCATATGGGTGGGACTTCCTTTTTGTCCTGTGACTTGTTCATGCCTTGTTTCTTTCCAGTCACAGAGGAGGAGACCTTCCCCCTCTTCACTAAGCCATCTTTTAAAGCAAGGCCTTTTATTTTGTTACTTAAACCAGTCTGAGTTTGTACAGTCTTGTGACTTTCTCTGTTTCTTTGCAAGTTTCTGGTGGTGCAGGGTTTTATTTCATAAATAGAAGAGTTTTCACTACTCACAGGAATGGTATCCACTTACAATTGTAAAATTATATGCTTTGAACTTTCTAGCTGTGGGAAAATATGCATTTATCTAAATCTTGCAAGTAGGTGGAATTTTTCTGTCTTGCCAAGCTTTGTAGGAATTACATAGTGCTATAAGCATTTTGCAAATATTTAATAGACTTTGGTAAGTCCAGAATTGCTGGGGCTTTTTTCTTATGCTTTAATGCATATATGAGACTGTGAACCTGCCAATACATATCTAATCCCAAAAAAGTGCCAAGAAGTCTACACAGCATGACAGAATTATAAAGTATGTATAAAGCATGCCAGAGGTGTGAACTTGACTGTTTATTTCTTGTCAGTCTCAGGAAACCCTAGGTCTTAAAACATTGCAGGTGTTGACTATAAATCAGTGTGGACGTGTGTCCCATGTCTGCCTAAAGTTTTGCTCCTACACTCAAACTTCATTGGATAGGATTTACTTTCCCTGTTTGCCTTGGTTTTATTTCCCTGCCACCATAACCAAAATGAAAACCTCATCTGGGGGAATTTCATGTGTATATACCACTTATTAAGGCATCTCATTAGGGTCTTGCATGGCTGGTGTGCCTATGAGTATATATATACATATATATATAGATATATATATATATTTGTAGGTTTGGACTTTTGTCTTTCAACATTGATTACTTCTGTGATTCTATATCCTTTCCTGAATTGTTTCTCTGTAGCTTCAAAGTCTGTCTCAGAAAGGCTTAGAGACCAATATTTATATTCCTTGCTTGAATTCCATGTTATGGAAGACATAGAGGAGGCAGCCCAAATAATTACACAGAAGTGAATGTTTTGCTGCTCTTGCATTGAATCTCATATGGCAAAAAAAGTTAATTTAATGACTGAAGCAAAAACTTTGGTTAAAAACACTTCCTATATGTGGAATCCTGGATTTATGTCCTTTATATCCCTAGAGGGATCAACTCTTAATCCTTCATTTATCCAGCATTAAATAGTCCATTCAGGATGAGCTTGTCTTCCATGAATGGATGCTGAACTTTTCACCATCCCCAGCACAGCTTCTTCTGAAAAAGTTGTGGTTTCTCCATTCTCTTTGAATGAAGTCTTGTCTTCGTTTTGCTCTGCTGTTTGCTCAGTGATTACTATCTCAAATATACATATGTGTGTCTATGTGTTCTGTGGCTCTTGCTGCTTCAGAGTTTATGTACAGATGATAAGAAATTTAAAGTCTGCAGCATATAAGTTATTTCAATAATGATTACATCAGTGCATGAGATTTGATGCAATGACGGATTTTTATTTTTTTTAAAAGTAATGATCCCTAGTAATTCAGAACTCATAAATAGGATGTGGGACAAAGATATGTAGCCCAGGACAATGTTTTCAGCAATCCTGTTTTTGCAGCTCCTTTCCTCCTATTCAGATGCATTTTCTTGATTTGTGTCTGAAGCTCAGGAGGAAAATAATCAGCTTTTGTGGGATTTAGGCATTACAGTGCTTCTCTGTTTCTAAGCACTCAAGTAATAAAGGCTTTCTGAATTATCTCCAGCATACAGTATTACTATCTTTCCAAAATTGTCATTGTAGTTGAGTTTAATGGCTACTCTACAACTTAGAAGTAGCTATAAAAATCAAAAAGGATGGCACCACAGCTGCAGATTGAAATCCAGAAAGCTGTAGGTCTCACTCCAAGAAAACATCAAATGCATTAGCAGAACATGACTTCATTAGCAGCATTAAAAGTTATCATTTACGGGAAGGCAAGCTCTGTTTTGGCAAATATCTCAGTGAATGACAACAGCTTCTTGAATATTTCAACTAATATGCATGGACAGCTGGTTTAGGGCAGCACATCTAAAAGCATTTAAAATTATAGCAATATTCCTTGGTATAAATAATTGTTACTGCACTGATTTTCATCATTCTAAAAAGACATTTTTTAGAGTGTTTAGTGTATACTACTGTTCATATGTAAGTAAACCTACAGACATGTCTCGTGTCTAATTATTGCCCAGTATCTTTCTAAACTATAGTTTTCTGGGTGGGAAAGTTTGGGGTTTTTTGGTTTTTTTTTTTGTTGTTGTTTTTGGGTTTTTTTGTTTTTTTTGTTTTTTTTTTGTTTTGTTTGTTTGTTTGTTTTTTTGTTTTTGTTGGTTAGTTGGGTTTGGGGGGCAGGGGGGTGGGGTTGAGTTTTTGTGTCACCTTAGAAAAAGAAACCTATTCTACATTTTGCTAATTTGTGACTTAAAATTTTGCTTATGGTTGACTCGATTTCGGGACTGGGGCGGGTTGAATTTTTTCCTTCTGCTTCTCCTCCATCTTCACTTCTCTACAGGAATGCTCATCATTCCTTCCTTCAGCCCTGGCAGGATTTGTTGATGATCTCTTGTTTCTCTGTAGCCTGCAGTGAGTCCTGTCCTAGGCTGCTGCCACTGCCAGGCTGAGGTTTAGCTTTTGTGACATTATCCTTCTGGGAACAGTAGGATAGATTTCTTGGATTGCTGCAAGCCACCTATCTGAATAAGAATGTACCACTCTGCAGTTCAAAGACAGGTATTGTTTCCTGAGCCAGCAAATCAATATTGATAATATTTCTTAGCTGTTTTGACAGTTATTTTTTTTCTCTTCAATCTCATGATTGTTAAAAGAATAGCTGCTATAATTTTGATTTAGGACAGCATCATTCAATGTTTCAGAAAATCAAGATCAATTTTAATTAGGCTTTCTAAATTATCTTCTACTTCCAAGAAAAGAAAATCAAAGTGGGTAGAAATGCTATTGTGTCTTTTGAGGATTTCTTATTTACACATATAAGGCTTAATTCTCTTCTGTTTTATAGTGACACAAATGAGGCACAAATGTTAGGCACGATGTAAATGTAAACTGGTGTAAAAGCAGAGGGAGGGGAAAGAACTTGGGCTTAAGATGGGCAAAATAGAGAATATTGAGATGCAGGTACAGTGCATGATGTTCAAAGCAGAGAAGGCAAAAACAGAAAGTCCATGAATCTGAAGTGGACAGGAATCTGAACTCAAAGCCTGCAGGGAAGTACAAGAGGTAGCTGGTTTTATGCCTCTTCCCAGTCTTGCAGCAACTATTTGTTTCCAGATAGGCCTTTTCAGACAGCAAGATGAACAGGTAAGATATCTGACAGACAGAAGGGGAGCATAACCATATCATGCAAGCCTTCCCTGGAGGGAAAGGAGAGCAAAGGCAGACATGCCGTTCCCATGTCTGCCTGGGAGAACTGGCATAAAGGAAACTTCTCTCCCAGGCAGTTAGAGAAGTCATGCAAGCCTCATTTGCTGTCACCACATCTCAACAGAGCCACCAGCCTTTTCTGTGATGGAGCTGGACACTCTTGCTGTCATATTAAAGGGGATAAAAAAATGAAGTTTAAAGAAATTTGAGAAGAAAGAAGGAGCGTAAGCAAAGTCAAGGTAAAATCAAGCCTGCACTTCAGTGCTTTACAGAGAGAAGATTGGAGACAAGAAATCAGCAGATTCTGGAGGGAAGGCAGAGGGCACTATGCCAGTTAACAGTGGGAACTGGAAGTGCATGGAATATTCACTCTTTTGCTCACATCTAAATTTCCACAAATGTTTTCAATAAAAATAGCCATTAAGCAGTGACACATACGTACACAAAAGCTGTATGGTGGAAATGGTCACTACAGACCACCCTGTGGCACTGAAGAACTGCCTGAGCAATACAAGGAGGTGCTTCCTCTGGCCACCTACTGGCACTGGATGCATGTGTCTGTCACTGCCACTTACTAACAGGAGCTTTGGCATCCCTGACCTTGCTGCAGTGTCACCAAAACAAGCAAAGTTTCCTTGAGTCACCGAAAAATCGACTGCATAATTCTCATTTGGCAAGTGTGGGGAGAGGAAAGAACAAATAATACAAGTGTTTTTGGGGTGCTCCATATCCAGCACCTAGATGGACAAATGCCTGGACACATATAAAAGGATGAAAATTCTGTTGCAAAAAGAAGTAAGGGAAACATGGAAGGGGATGAGGAGATGGTGAAGAGGCTTTGTGGTAGAAAGAAGATCCTCAAAACTCCGATTCTTTGGGAAGAAGAGAACAAAAGACTGCAGATAATCAAGGGAAAGGAAAGCTGGTGAAGTGCTCACACAAAAATTAGGGGGCAGACCTGATGATATTTATCAGGGAGACAGCACTGAAGGGAGGACAGCCATAGGAAAAGCAGGCAGCTTTAGGAAAGAATAAAGCAAATGCAAGTTAAAAGAATCAAAGAATTTCCATGAAAAGAGCGAGACATGAAGAAGACTACAAAAAGTTTATCCAGACATAAAAGGACAGTGATGGAGAAAAAGGAGGTAAGAATCAGAGCAGGACTAGGATGTTATTGACTCTGTTTTATTGAGTGTTTGGCCCATCGAGCATTCTGCCCTGTAAGTGACTAATAGCTTGCTTCCCTCCCTAGATTCTACTTCTTTCCATACAGCCTACACCATCCTCTTTTTTCTTCCTTCTGAAAAGCTGCCTGATCTTGCACTTAAAGAGCTGAAAGTCCATAAAAATGCAGAAAAAGTAATCTTAGAGCAAAAAGCAATATTACAATAGCGAATCACTGTGCCTCCACAGGCAGCAGCTGCAGGAATGGGGTCTAATTTTCACTCTGATCAGCTCTTCAGCTGAGCATTTTCATATGCCTATGGTCTCATTCTGTGCAATAACTGGAAGGTAACAACTGAAAGCTGTGGAGAAGCTTCATGTTATTAATTATGTAGTTACTTCATTAGTAAGTAGAACATACATAACAGGACTACATATGCACTGAAATGATTATAAATTATTCAGTTGAACCCATACTTACCAATATGCCTAGGCAAACTATGTTCTATTTCATATGGGTTTGAACTTTGTATCTTATTTGTCCATAAATACATAAATCCTCTAATTTTTAAAATTTGTTCTTATGCAGAAGAAAAAGAACACCCATGATTCTACTCTTTTGGAGGAATTTCAGAGCATAGAATAGCACTGGTAGCACTAAATAACTCATTTAGCTAAGACTTATTTGCAAACAGATAAAATAATAACAATTTGTGGAAGCATCTTTCATTGCTGAAATTGATAGTCCTGTAGTGTCATCTTCTGATTAAAGCTATTTTGGAAATATGGAGTAAGGAAAATTACTACACAAGTTCTGTTTGTGTTACTTTTAATAATATTGGCCTACAGTTCAGTAATAACCAAAATGTTGATTATACATAAATGCATAGAAAGTTTCTATCCTCTGATAAATAAATAAAAGTCTAGGACCATCTGAAGCACAAGTTTAATTTCAACTGGAAACGAAGTTTTAAAGAGGTTTTTGTGCCTGACAGGCCAGGAACATTACTGGGTCTTTGACTAGAGTATTTTCATTTCTGATCAGCTTCCTCTATTCCTTTTAAACGTGTGCTTAGGAAAAGGCCTGGTTAAAGGATGCTTAGCAGTCAAGCAAAAGCTCCTTTAGGAAGCAAGGTTTTTGTACTCCCAGGTGGCAGCAGAAATAGGGGGGTCTGCTATTCTCTTCCATTTCACTCTCAGGGCTAGGTGCACCTGTGCTGTACGATGCAGCACAATGTAGGGATTTTCAGGCTATTTCCTACTGAGCTATCATTGGCAGCAAAGGGAGGAGAGCTGCATTAGCAGAGCACTGCATAAGAGCCAAATCCTCCCGCTGAGAAACTACCCTGGATGCCTCAATTCGTTTATCATTTAGCATCACAGGCAGGCACAGTGTCCAGGCATGGAAACACAGGCAGTGATTCTGAGGGGGAGAGCATGACCACTTTTCCCAGTGATTCACCAGCTCAGCCTGCCCTTAACAATCTGTGTGTGGTGTCCTGTGGCCTCCAAAGGACGTGTTCAGTCGTGGGTGACACACAGAAACCAAGAGACCTTTGCATCTTTGGCCCCTGACCAAACTCCTCCACGAGAGGAGAGGCAGTGGCTGCCTGGGAACATTGATCTGGGTATTGACTGGTTTCTTTCTCTAGCCTGAGCAGAGCAGGATCCCTCCTTTCCAAGGGAACTGGCTGTGCGAGGTCCTGAAGCAGCAGCATGTGTCAAGTGCCCCTGGGAGCACCTGGGGAGGCTCTGAAGTCATTAAAGCCAGAGCTTTGTCCAGCACCAGGAACTGTGCTATTGATTGTGCTCTGTTCTCTTGTCGTCAAGCTGAGCCCAGACTCTGTTCTTCTAAAAGCTGCATTAGAGAAATGTCAGCACAGGATCTGCTGCACCTCCACATACTGTTCAGGTTTGGCTAGGCCTGATGTGGCAGGACAGGATATTGTCTTTCTGATTGATTGCTGGAGATCTGTTGTTATGCCAGGCTCTGACTGTCCTGAGAAAGAAGGAGAATTGTGCCAAGCCTCATACTGAGTGACTGCAATTCTATAAATCAGCTTTAGTGCTTGGCTTATTAGAAACAGAGGCAAATGAGAGGGTAAATGAGCAATACTGGTATTTAACTATGCATGAGATATGATTCAAGCAGCACAAGGCCTGCATGTTGGATGTACTGTCAGTGGACTCAGTAATGAAGCTCTTTACTGGGGAACACTCACTTTCTTTTAGCCAAATTACAAGAAATGCTTTTTGGCATCATATGACTGTGATACTGCAAGTTTTGCAGTGCAGAAATAAAGTTGAAAATATAATTTAACACTGAGCAATAACTTGCTGATCACTGGCTGTTAGATTTATCTTTAGGTAAATCACCTTCCTCTGGACAACAGCAATTGATGCTTATACATAGAGGTATAATGGGCAGTTCAAAAAAAAAGAGTAATGTCTTCATCCCTGTGTTTCATAAACTCATTGTCCAAAATATATGTAGCTCTGCTTAAACTTTGCCAATGTCCTCTGCAGGACTTTCTGCAAGTGTTCCAGACATTTGCTGCTTAAAGAATGATTAAAAATATGCTACAAAAATGGTTGTGATTTATTCTTGAAGCTGCTTTTTGCAAGATTCAGACTCAGATTCAGCCCTCCTTAGGGCAGTTTTGTGCTGCACCCTGGGCAGAGTGCCTTTGAAAAGGGCAGATCTGGCGTTGTGTTTGTGGACTACACTCCAAGGTGTATTGAACAGCAAAGGTCAAATTCTGCTTGCTCCATGAACTTTTTTTTTAAAGTCAGAAAAAGCTAAAGGCAAAAAATGAAAAGTTCTTTGTAAAGAATATGCTGTCTAAAACCTGTGTTGAGATCATATTTGATAAACACTGCATTATCAGGAAATCAATATGATCCCTCTGGTAAATCTGAAATCAGACCTTATTGTTGGGAAAAGAAAAAAAAGGGTGCAATAAACTATTCTAGCTATGTTTGCACTTCAGTACTGATGCCAGAAGTGCCAAGCTGTCACTCAGAGTTCAGCTTCACAAACATGAATCTACCTTTTACCTTTTGCTGAAGTGCTCTGTTACATAACAGTGTTCTCATTACTTTTTTTCCTGAGAGGTGAGATTTTGTCATCCTCGTTCTGCAGAGAGACTCATAGGAAACGCCATTATGTCCACAGGCTTTAGCTCATATGTAAAACTCATTTTTCTTCCATCAGTCTGTCCTGTCTGCGTTGTCCTTCCTCCCACCCCATTTTCATTTGTCTTCTTCACCCTTCTCTGTCTCCTTGAGCAGGTAAAACCATACACCTCCATAACAGCTGGATTAGAAAGCTGTGCTTTAAAGAGGCTGAATGCTAATTCCAGCTCAGATTTCACAGGCTGTGGATTTAACCTAGCTGCAAGGGTGCAAGGAGTGCTGCAGCAGCACATGCCTCATCTTTATCTCCTGCATTTTCATACTGCTGTGTCTACATTATTTTGTTGATGCAGAAACACAGCTAATTTCTCAGTGACTCTCTCTTTGTCAGTTCTTCTTTTCCAGAGACTCTTTTCAGACATATTTCAGCCACTGGGAAGATCAGATATGTGCATCAGTAAGGATTTCTGTCTTACTGCCCTAGACCTGACAAATTCACCTTGATACATAGAAGAGCAAGTCTTCTTTCCCTTTTGTATCTTAAACACACAGACATTAATACATGTATAGCTTCCTACCTGATTCTCATCCCTTTGGGCCTGATTGTCACACCAGCAGGCTACAGCATGATGGAATGAAGTTTCCATTCCCATATGTTGTTTCCCACTCCATGAAAAACAGACAAGATCCAGAGCATCCCTCACAATCTGGAGTTTGTGGCTGAAGAGCCCTACTGTGTGTTGGGACTGCCAGTGAATGTTTCACTCCCCTGTCTGTAAAGAGCCTGTACTTCAGTGTTTTGCCTGAATTTTCCCACTGTCTGCCTTAAGGGCTGAGGAGACTGTGGTTGTTGAACTCAGCACTCCAAACTGTGTGTAAGTGTTTCTGTCATTCAGAGATATGATTGTGCTAGACCCTCTCATTCACCTGGCCTGTTTTGCCACTAAAGTTTGCCCAGCACTTGCCAGAGAAGTATCTTTTCCTAAGAAATCATTATATAGTTACATAAGAGCGCTGATAGGACACTTTTGCATGTCTGTTAGAGGAGGCCAGCACAGCTGATCTGCAGAGCCTGGGGCCTAATTCTTCAACGTGAATGAAGCTGAGATGGAAATGTCTTCCCACACTTCAGCTCATGCAAAAGTCAGAATGCAGAAAACATTTTCTGTGACTGATAGCACAAGCTGACTACAGACAATCCCAAGCTGCAGGAAATGCATGTTACAAGATTAGGTAAGCATGTCAGAAGAGTCAAACTGATGCAATCTATATAGCTTCTATCAGTGTAAGAGTTTTTGCTTTCCTCATTGGAAAATAAATGCTTTGGTATTTTCTTCAATGGAAGATTTTAAAACAAGAGTGAAGCAGGTGTGCAAGTGTCAGGAATAATCCCCATATTCTCCCTGCTGCCGGTGTCCTTGGAAGCTGAGATTGGATTGAGATTTTCCTCCCTTAATTATGTCAATTTGAATTTGCTGGCTGTTCATAAGAAGCCACTTGCCTGGAACAGCTGCTGGGGCTGTGTAAAATTAACCTGAGCCATGTCCAGGGTCTGGCAGATGGGTGCAGCTCTGCACAAGCTGACACATTTGGTGCTGGTGTCCCATCTTGAAGCTGAATGCAGAAGGCTGAAAGCTGGATATGCCCTGGGAATCAGCATGTCCTGCCTTCCTCTCAGTTTATCTTCTTAGGCCTCACAGAGGTGGATTTGCAGGGGGAAGTCAGGAGGAATGTAATTCTCATCTCTAAGTACCACAGGGTGTTTTGTATCAGATGGGGAAGTGCCCGTGGCAGGGACTGCTTTCTCCTTCAAACTGTCATCATGACTCTCTTGAAACTAACCCTGAGCAGTGAAATATTTTTGTTAAATCATAACCCCCTCTTTTCCACCCTAAAGCACATGATGAACTTTCTTGAACTAAGGGAAATCTGCCCTGGCTGGTTTACTGCAGCTAAAACACAATGTGATTCCTAGGTGGTAAAGCTGGTTTACCCTGGGATCAGTGTCTTGTGTGCTGCTGCCCTAGAGTGGCTATCTCTGGGCTTTTGCCTAGAAATAATCTCATGGCAAGTCAGGTTAGTGTTTTTGCCCTGGTTTTACCTGTTCTCTGAATTATATTATTCAGTCTCCAGTGCTCCCAATACAGTCATTGGCTGCAATTTTCCCAAGACTAGTTCTGTCCTGTCACTCTAAATGTTCAAGTTTCAAATTAAGGTTGTATTTCATGGGGAAAATCAGCAACATCATGGTGAGTCAAGGAGAAGTATGAAGTCAGTTGGCATAACTTGAAAAGAGAGAAACCTGCACATTGAGATTTTATTCTACAAAATGCCTTTGAATCAATTCAGAGCACTCTTTCATCAAGCACTAAATCCCCAAGGATTAAGGACCACTTTAGTCATATTAGGACCACTTCAATCCTAAACAAGGACAGCCATTTAGGGTTTTAGTGCATGCTGATTTTCCACGCTCAGACAAACTGGCTTAACTTGTTAAAGTGTGTCCCTTTGCTTAGAAGCTCCAAGTCTCTTTGTTTTGCACTTCTGCCGTGTCCTACAGGGAAGGGCTGCTGCGTCAGGCCCACTGCCCCACGTGTGCACAATCCTCTTTCCTTCCCTGAGTCACTGACTCATCCCTGCCGTCAACTCTCTCTGCAAAGTTTTGTGTGCTGCAAGCTATATAAAGAAACAAATTTCATTAAACTGCATCAGCAAGCAGCCTGGAGGAGTTTTTTATTTTGGGGGGGCGAGGGGGGGGGGCGTCTGTACAGAAACCAATTTCCCCAAATCTTCAAACTTTCCAAAGACACTTGACTCACATTCCTGAGTTGTTAGGACTACTCTCTGGTTGTGTTTTACTTCTTCATTCCCTGTGTTCTTTATTCAGAGCTGATAATTCTTCCAAAATAATTTAAATTATGCTACAATTACCATATTTCACATAGAAATAACCAGTCCATCTATTCTCTCACTGTAATTAGAGAGTAACATAATGCATTTGAAAATAAATAGCCCAGGCATGAGGTGGTTTTATGGAACAATACAGAACAAGTGGGTGGACAGGAATGTGGAAATAAAGCCAGGATTTGAGTGGTAAAAATTGGCTCATCTCCATTAGCTTTCCAGAGCTACAATAGCTTGAACTCTTGCATTTGGCAATGAGTGGTAAAATTATAAAAATATGTAGTATCAGGAGAAACATGTCCTTTTAAGCTTTCTTTCAGTGAATTTCTGCTGGCAGCAGCACAGCTTCAGAACAAATGATCTAAAGTTAGATTTCTGTAGTTGCACTCTTGGCTACAACTCGTGGAGTTACAGCAGAGAAGCTGTGCAGAATGAGGGGTGTCTCTCTGATAGTTAGAATGACTGGTAATATGAGATTGCTCCATATTGCAGTGAACTGAATGACCAGGAAATACAACAGCACAGACCAACACTTTATGATTTGTAATTTTATGCCACTGAGCAATGGAGAGTAAGGAACATTGAAAAATTTCTTTGATTTCTTTCCCCCTTCTTGCTAGCATAGCTGCTTCTTTTCCTGGTGAGCTGCTTTTGAACAAAAAAAAAGGGTCTACATACCTTTATTAAAAATCAGGATGCAGGTTTCAAGGTGCTGCTGGAAGTTGTATTCCCATCCTGCCAATCATCCCTAACTTCATCTCACGAGTCTCCTACACCACAGCTTCTGTTTATAGTTTCTCACAGGCAGATTTCTGGTTTGTGTAGATTGGTCTCCCCTGGCATCCTTCAGGAGATCATAGCCAGTGCTCAAGAAAGAATGAAGCACCTAAAATCTGCTTCAGCCATCATTTTGTTAGCATTAATTGGAGAAAATCAGATCTTTGTGACCCAGCTTTCTGGTGCATAATCTATGGAAAGAAATATGTGTTGAAACAAGACCTTATGTACTTGTTTGCTGCTGCTAAGGAAGTCAGGTCATTAAATCCAGTCATTCATATCAATCTGTACTTGAGAATTTTGTTTGTCTATTCTATTTTTCTCTAAGTCAAAATATGACAGCTCAGAAGCATCTGATCATAGCTGTGCTATATTTATTGGTTAGGAGTCTTGATAAGATGTGGCCTTATGACTCTCAAAATATATTCTACCACTCTTATTTATTTGCTGCTTCTGGATGAAAGCAACTCTTCAAATGGCTTAACATAGCACATAAATACCATGAATTTGCAAAATATGGAGCATCAAAGAGAAGAATTACATCATACTCTGTCCTCCCTTATTTCTCAGGCTAATATAAAATGTCATATGCTTCTGTTATTGAACTGGAAACAAGTTGTTGCTCTTCTTAAAATTTAGGTTATGGTAAAAGGCTAAACTCCTACACACTTCCATGGGAAATATTAAATATATGAATCAACATCACTGCATTATATCAAATATATGAATCAACATCACTGCATTTTCCTCTCCCTGATGCTAGGTGTAGGGCTTCTGATGTCTCCCAGCAATGAGGTTGTGTTTGCTGTCCCATCCCTGGTCTGATGGCTGGGGTTGTGACCAGTATGCAGTTTTCACAGCTATTGGCTGAGTTTCACACTTAGACTACTCCTATCCTGAAATTTAAAAAGTGTTTGTGCAGAGCCCCAGTGAGCTGTTAGATTGTTTTGTGTGGCTGTCTCAGGTTCCCTACAACGACTGATGCAACACTCCTCTGTATTGCCACCCAGCGTGCTGAGGCAGGACACAAGAGTATTGGAGGACCAAAATTTGCTCAGAACTATTAATGCTGATAACAGCTGAGATACCTGTGGCCTCTTGGGTGGCATCTGCAGTTCTGGGAAGGCTGGGTAGGGAGAAGTAAGATTTAAGAATCTGAGAACTTGCACGGTGCCTCCCTGCTCAGATAAGAGCTGCCAGGGCCTGCCATCAACATTTCTCTGCAGACAGAAGGACATGAGTAATGCTTTGGATGTCACCCCACACCTCCCCCGTTGCAGAGCAGTGCTGCTGCTGCTGCAGCAGAGCCACAGGATCCTGCAGTCCGGGGTGGCAGCAGGAAGGCAGCCCCACTCACATTTTATATCACAAAATATCTGGGATAAATGACACTTTGGCCTTGGCTAGAAAGAAATGCAGAGCTGAATCTGAGTTTTCTTCTAGAGATTTCTGGTAGTTCTTCTTTTATTTGAAGCAGCACACACCTCCTATCCTTCACCAGGTTCTCATTTCTGTAGGTTCTCACTGTCCAGTGTATAGGGATGCTAAGAGTGCACATCCTTCTTTGTGGGTTGTTTTTCTTAGAGGAAGAAAGAAAGAGCAGGTTGGTTTGCATTTTTCACTGGCACATCTTAAGGAAATAAAGTGTGTGTCAAAGAGGGATGGCTGAGCAGTGATCTGAGATGTGAAGATCTGACAGATGACTGGATGGGAGCTGGAAAGAGGGAGCAGCAGGGGAACTCAGATGAGATTTCTCTCTGACAGCAGCTGGTTAACCAGTGACTGTGCCTGTAGCTCTTCATACCATGTGCTCATTTGTGCTCATTTATGCTCAGCAGAAAGCCCAAAGGCTGTAAACAAGGGACTGTAAGAGGAGTCTGAGGAGAGGAGAATTTAGGAGAGACAAAGAATGGGGACATAGTGATGGCAGTACTGCATGAAACATGCGTGAGAGATGGATTACTACCACATGTTAGAGCTCAGGACACATAACACAGCTTTGTCACTGTATCAGCTCCCCCATTAACAATGACTAGGAAGGCAGACACAACTTCCACAGCAGCTTGAAATTCCTGCCTGTCAAAAAGAGTGTTTCCTATCAGGAAGCATCTCCTGAATAACTGCAGTTAGCAGATGGCAGAGCCAGAGCTCTGAAGTGTGTGTGTGTTTGGGTCAGCATTGCTTCTCTCTTTTGGTGGAGCAGTCTCTACAAATTAGAGGCAGAAGTCACTACAGAGCCAGCTCATGTAAGCAGAGCTTACCCAAAGTATAGTGTCCAGCACCTTTTCCTACTCTTGGATTTCTGGTGTGTTTAGTGTGGGTGTTCTGCAAACATGGATAGGACTTATCAAGCTGTGACCTTGAAAGAGCTGCTGCTATGCAAGAAACCAGACTCTGCTGTACAGTGCTTGGGGAAAAGTCACTAGCAGTCTACAACAGAGTAATCTGCCACTTCCTTGGTGACTGGTGTTTCTTTACTTGGCAACATGCCTGGTTCAGAGTTAGTACACAAACAGAGACTAAGTCTAGATCTGGTACCTACTTCCACTTGCAAGAGATCTGATCGCTGCTCCCTTTGTCAAGGTTAGTGTCACCCTTTTGCAGTTCAGTATTATGTTCTTATATGACTTGAGTTCTATTGAAGTCCTAAGGCAAAACACAACAGCAGTAATATTTGTGAGCCTCCAAAGTAGTAAGTAGTGGGATACAAAAAAATGTGAAAAGACTTGGGTTAATTACCCCCAGATTTCCAGGATCCGTGTTACTCCTCATGTATGTGATTTGATGTAAAGCATTGTGGAATTTTGCAGGACCTGTAAAAGAAAGTGTTGTGCCTTGTCAGGAAACAAATGGCCATTGCAAAGCTTGGCGTCAGAGAGTAAACTAGAGACTTTGCATGATGTTTTTTTCACCAGGCTGACAGATGCTGCAACAGTATTCTTTATAGACAGACAATGGACCTAGTCTGCACAAGAACAGTCCAAAACATAAAAAGACCACAAGTTTACTCTGCAAAAGATAAGAAAGCCAGCACTTTTTATTTTCCTAATCTAGGACTGTGAAGATCTAGCAATAAAAGTGAAATGGAAAGTGAAATGGAAATTTCATGCCAAACTAATGACACCGTCTTTTTCCTTCCAAGAGTTCTATCGCAGTCAGAGTTCTCACTACTTGGTCTTGCTGCCCTCACTAGTAAGTTTCAGAAACTCTCTGGAAAGATGAATGTTTGCAGCTTTTATGATTGCATCACTGGAATGCTGTCAGAAGAAAATGCCTGCCCTGAGTGAGGTATTGAACTGCCAAAGAAGGTATCTCTTTGTAATCAAGGAACTAGAGATCTCTGACTTTTCTCAGCTCTGCTTACAAGTCTTGGTTGAAAACAGTGAAAAAAAATGCTACATCCAAATGGGTAGCTTAACATGCCCTTAAAGCAAATATTTGACCTTCAGAAAGAGTTGGCAAGAATTTGTCGTGGAGGCAGAGGGGAGAAGAGAAGCAGATTGCTGATACAAGGCTAGTGCTTATTATCTAGAGGAGCTCAAACCACAGGAAGACATAGGATGGCACTGCAAAACTCCAGTGCTTCACTTCACACCACAACAAGGATTGGGCTCAGTCACTCAGGAATATTCACTATTAAATGTGGGCAGTTTCTTTGAAAAATAAATATTACTGTGACTCAGCCATACACCAGTACATTTTATTGCATTGTAAATCAATTATATTCCCGATAATTTAATTTTACTTCCCCACATTTTAACAGTTTACAGGCTTCTTAATATTGATGAATTTCCTTATTAGATTTTTTTTTAATTGCATCCAAAAAAGGTCCTTCCCATGCACACATATTTGAAATACCAGCATTTTTTTGAATCAGACTATGTCTACTTTTCATGCTGCATTACTTTGGTTCAGGTGCCTACTCTCAAGGTTAAAAGTGTCAGTGTTCCTTTCCCACTGAGAGGTGTGCTTTGGAGTGCTTTTGTACCAGCTGAGAAATCTTTGGAGGAAAACAGTAATTATATGACAATGTTCTTTTTTTGTCTTTTGTATTACAATAGCAAAGAAATGCACAAAAGTCACAAGATCTGACATCATCACTAGCCCTGGAAAGTCAGACTGCTTTAAATAAGACAATGTCATGGATGAGACAGAGCAAATGACAGCCCACCATTGATCTGGGAACTAAGCATTACTTAAAAAACAACAATATTAGAATGTTTACCCTCCTTAATTATTTCATTCATTTCAGACAGTCCTACTGTCACCTCAGTGTTATCTCCTTTAACTCTCAACTTCACTTCCCAGCAGGAGCATCAGTGTTCAGCCAGCAAGGCCATTCCCTGGCATTCACCTACACACAGCCCCCAGGTCTCTAGGATCTTCCCCCACATTCAGGACCTTTCCTCTAGCCAAGATCTCCACCCTTCTTTTTGCAGGCCTTCTTTTTATTGAGACCATTTCCTATTGGGAACCTGTCATTTTATCACCAGCTCTTCTTTACAGAATTCAAGGACCCCATTTTCCCCAGTCTCAGTAGTCTGAACACAACACATTTGATCAGCCTTGTCACTTGTGGCTCTGTCTCATGTCTCTTCATTAATTGCAGCATTCAGGATGTGCCACTTCTGTTTAATCCAGGTGTTACCAAAATTTGCTACCAGCCTGTACCAGTTGCAGTTAGTAGCTGGCTTCTAGGCTGAGCTTGATGGCCCAGAAGTTCAGCTTTAGACATTCTCCTCAATACACAGACACCCAAATAGCTGTCCCCTGTAGCTTTCACAATTAAAGTAATTTCACCTAAGGCAGACAGGGCAGAGACTTTCTACTTTTCTCACCCAGTGTTAGTTTGGACTAGGATTAAAGTCCTTGGGGTGAATGTTTGAGGACAAACAGATACTGAAGTGTATTCTGGCTGGGGAAACACTGCTGAATCCTACCTTGGTTCTACTGGAAGAAAGAGACTAATTGGGAATAACTTGTACATTTCTATCTTCCCTGGCAGTCCATGGAGGCCACCCTTAGGTTGCCAAGGCAGATTTAGCAGCACAATCTGCAAAGCTAGTCAGCATAATCCTGCAAATTTAGTTGTGAGTGACATGTTAGGATGAGTTAGACTAGACAAAACCAGAGTTAATAACAACACTGGTAAAAATTGACATCAGCACACACAAAGAGTAGGCAACTGTGCATTACAAGGCTTTTCAAACTAGCACAAGCTCAATGTACTAAGTCCTGGAGTGCATCCTCATGAGAACAGGGCTATAATACTTCCAGATTCAACCCAGGTCACGTGGAGCCCATGGGGACATCTCCACACCATGAGCAGAGTTACCATAGTAAATATAGTTAATTCTCCACCAGCTGACTAGGAAGAGACTGTTATTATTTAGGGTTTGGGTGGGTTAATATAAACTAAAGCCCACTTGCCTGTATTTCATACAAGCTAAAAAAGAAAAAAATTAATCTGGTGGCTAGGATGTTATTATTTTGCTGGAAATCTGCTCCATATTTGCAGTACTTCAATGCAGATTTTATTAGAGACTCTTCTGCCTTGTTCTTCTTCTGTGTTTCCTGGAGTTAATTTCTACTTGCATAGTTATTTCAGCTGGATCAGATAGCTAAGCTTCACTTCATTTAAATGGCTGAAAATGATTTAAGTCTGTTCATTGTGAAAAGAGGCCCCAGAGTGCTGGGCATTTGCAACAGAAAACTATTTTTAGTCTGTTTTCTTAAGGAAGCAATGCCTGCTCAGTGAAGTTGTTTGTTCACCCATCTATTAATTTAGCTCTAATAACTGTGAACATCAGACTGATTTCAGGCAGATTTGGCAAATTTGCAAAATTCCTGCAAATGGTATTAAAACCCTGTGGTTAGGTAGAAAAAGCCTATTATTTCCTTCATGATGCAGGAAAAGGAGGCACTCTGGCACTGTTCTTCTGGGTGAGAGCAGACTGACCTGTTCATCTTGTTACTGATTGACTAGGTGCTGAGCTTGAATAGAGCTACAGCACATCTGGCCTCTTCCCTGCCTGGTAATTAGAGGGCCTGGAGTGAGCTGAAACTATTGTAGGAGAGATGAGGGAGATGTAGGTAAACTTTGCCAGATGAAGGGAAATACATGGTTATTGAGTCAAGCTTTGTGAGAAACAAATTTGCAAGAGCAAACTTCATTAGTTCTGCTGCCTGTGTCATACTGTCTTCTCTTTCCCTCTGAAGTTTCTTACTCTGAATCTTTTTCTTCCATTTATATTCAGAAATCCACCTGAATGATTCAGATCTTTTCAGCTGGCAGTTTGAAGATATCTGTCATTGCCATTGAGCCTACATTTCCTGAATAAAAGGACAGTCACCTTTCTGGGAACCTCCTCCCTGAGCTGCTGGGGCTCACAGAAGCTCGAGCAGCACATCCATTCTTTGCCAAAAACTTTGTGCCACTTTCCTTCCTTTTATTTTTTTGGGGAGCGGATACATTGACACTGGGGACCTTTTATGATGACAGTTATGATTTGTCATGCTGGTTATGTCTGGATAATTTTCTTTTAGGTGGGAGATTTCAGAAGTTGAAAGCATAGAGATTTTTAGCAAAAAGTGCTTTTAAAATTCAGCCTCAAATGTAGAAGTGATAGGATGGCCGCCTGAGGAGGTAAGAGGGGGAAAAAAAGGAAAAACAGTAGAAAATTGTTTGTGTGTGCATTTAAGGTACATGTGAGTCTGGGGAAGGAACAAAAGAGAAAAGAGAATGACAAAATGAAGGAGTGAAAATGCAAAAAGCCACACAAAAAAGCAATGTGGAATGTCCTTGAAAAATACCTTTAAGTTTCAAGGGGTCTGATGCAGCCTGTTGCTAACTGACAAAGTGAAGACCAAAAGAAGATTGCATGGTATCATATTGTTTTATTGCCTTTCATTTTCTTCTTAAAAATGTTAATACTTCACTACTTGACAATTGCTGAACATTCAGCAGATGTCTTGGATGAACTGACAGCATGCATTTGCATCCTGAGCACCACAAATTGATTTGACAGCTAAACTGGACAATTTAAACAAAAAGTGGTTACAATCAAGACTACAGTTTATTTTCTTGTCAAAAGAAATCCCGGAAAACACTAGTTCATTTGACACAAATATTCCATTCAGCCTCAGAGAAATACTTTGCTTAGAAGAAAAATAGAATAAAATATAGTCTACCTCTCCAATTTTATTGTTCCTGCTTCCTCAGTGAGTAAGCATGAAGTGGGAGCCCTACCTCCTCTCTAATGCATTTTCTGGGAACCAAGCATTTCCTGACAGGAATCAAGGGTTTTTTTGTGGGGGAATACCACTAATTAAACACACTGGATTGGTAAAGACATTAAAGCACAGCATCTTCCTAGGAATAGTTTAATCACTGCCAAGGTCAGGGATTCATTCTTTTAGGGGTTTGGTTTTTGTTTGGTTTTTTTTTACAGGGAAGTGAAACAATTCAATCTGCACCCTTTGGCACAACTTATGCTGTGGTAGCCCTGTGGCATCCCCCCATGGCATGTAGATTTCCTCTACACGAAGAAAGGGGAACTGGTTCTCATGCATCTTTTCCAAGTGCTCCAGTTGCTACTTCAGTTTTTTTAATCTGTCCCTTAACATTTTTTGGGTCTTTTCTTGCTGAAACTAATTGGCTAGTCAGTTCATGTTTGCAAACATCCCCAAGATGACAGCAACCACATTGGCAGTTTTACTGGTGCTTTTTTAATGGTCTTGCCAGTTGTGCTTAGAGCTGTCCTTGGAGGCTGCAGTCCACCCAGAGCCCAGTGCACACAAGTGTGCTACAGCTTACATTCCTTCCAACAAGCCTTATCTTGAACTTTCTTTGTTGGCGTCCTGATTTTGGCTGAGACTGGCTGCTGTGTTTTGGATCAAGTATGAGAATAATGTTGACAACACACTGGTGTTGAGCAGTTGCTAAGTAGTGCTTTCTCTAAACCCAGGACTTTTCAGTTTTCCATGCTTTGCCAGTGAGAAGGCACAAGCAAGCCAAGAGGGAGCAGCACAGCCAGGGCAGCTGATCCGAACTCACCAAAGGATATTCCACACCACAGAGCATCATGCTCACTATATAAACTGGGGAGAGTTGGCTGGGAGGGGCAATCTCTGCCCAGGGATGGGCACCATCATTCAGTGGATGGTGAGTGACTGTATTGTGCATCAGTTTTTTTTTTCCCCTTGAGTTTTATTTCTCTCACTCACTCATGTTACCTCTCTTTTCATTACAATTAATATTAGCAGTATTAGTACTATACTTGACCTAATTTCAGTTATGAAACTGTTATTATTTTAAACCACAAGTTTTCCCCTTTCCCCATTCTCCTCCCTGTCCCACTGGGGTGGGGGAGTGTGTGAGTGACCGTGTGCTACTTGGTTGCTGCTAGGGTTAAACCATGACAGTTGGCATTTCATTTACAATTATATTGCTTCCAAACGTTTACAATTGCTTTATTAGATCCATCTGGTATTCTTCATAATCCTCCCAAACTGTGCCAAACCCAAATAATCTGTATCACAGCAAATTTTACTACCAGACCATTCATCCGTTCAGACTCTGAATACAATACAGAATGGTGGCTCCAGCCAGGGTCCTTGGGGTTTCCTGCTATTAACCTTTTTCCATTTTAAGAGGCAGTAATTTATTCTAGCTCTTTATAGTCTCTCTTTCAGATAGCTTTTAACTCATTATATAACTTTACCTTTCACATCTGATTCTCAAGTTCCTTTCCATCCTCTTGGAAAAAGACTTTATTGACAGTGTTTCAAGGCTCTCAATTAATTTTGTCTCTTCATCCTTCATTAGCCAGTATTTTAATACTGGAATTATGTTTACATCTTAGAAAATAAATGCTCTTCCTGCCATTAATAAGCAACTTCATTTTGGCTTATCAAAACTACCGCATGAGAGTTATATTTGCTAGTTTTTCTCCCCCTATTGTTATGACTGTTTGCTTCCAGTCTATAATAGTCCCCCAGCTGCCTCAGAAAAACACCTTTAATTCTTTACCTCAACACTGGCTAAAACTCTATAACCTGTGAAATTCCTAAAATCAACATGAGTTCCACTTTAGAGAGTGAATATTGTGTTTTTTCATTTTCTCCTTGCAAAGTAAATGTTTGCCATAGCATATTGCCTTAGCTTTTTGAGGTCAATTTAACAGCCCATTTAATTCAAAGGCCATTTTTCATTTTGTGGAATGGATTTTCTGAATTGAGCTGCTTCTTATTTTAGTTCTTACAGGACATTCTTATATCACCTGGTCCCAGTTATGCAATGTGATTTAATTCCACCTTTTCAAAGATGTCTCCAGGAGTCTTTTGCCTTTGTTAGTTGTAAAAACCAAGAAACCCCTGAATTTCCCACAGGTAGTTATTTCCTGCTATTTGATTATACTAATTACTGTGATAGTAATAGAATCTTTAGGCTGGAGAAGGCCTTTAAGTCAACTATTACCCCAGCACTGCCAGGTTCACTCTAAATCAAGTCCCAAAGTGCCACATCTGTATGTTTTTTAAATACCTCCAGGAGTGGTGATTCCACCACCTCCCTGGGCAGCCTGTTCCAACGCCTCACAACCCTTTTGGTGAAGAAATTTTTTCTAATATCCAGTCTAAACCTTCCCTGGCACAACTTGGGGGTGTTTCCTCTCATTATATAGTTTGCTACTTGGGAGATAATAGCTTATTGAAATAAAAATCTTAACAGCTGGTAAATCTCTATCTATTTGTATTCAAAAAGAGGTTTTAGAAGTGGTTGACTTTAAATCCTTATGCAGATATCTCTTTCCAACACCTCTTCTGGAGGCAGAGAAGTGGGAATGCAGCTGCACGTCTCTGTCATGGCTGAGGGCTCTGTTAATTGAACTAGTGCTAAGTGACTGATAGCAGCTGAGAGGATTGAGGTGACTGAAGAACTGGCTATACCTGGGCTGCAAGTGAGTAAACTTCCTTTCGTACCTTTTACTCGTGACCTCTGTATTTGTGTTTGCCCAAGGCGGGCTGTGTGGGAGGTTCGCTTTTCCTCTATTTTACTTTGTCAGCCAGTGGTGTCAAAGAGTGGCACTAATGCCATAAATACTCTTGTTCTTCTCTTTCTCAGCAGTCACCTTTGAGTTCAATTAAAGGCTCTCATTGCTTTATCATTGTCAAAACTTTCTTAACAACAGAGACCCATTCTCAGCAGTAAACCCTTAGAAAAACAGCACGGATGAAAGGATGCATTGAGCAATAGCCTGTGTGGCCCATCTTGCCTCAATTATCACGAGGCAATAGTGGGGGGGAGTACTTGTCTTCCCACAGCTGCCTGGATTCTCATCAATATCTTGAGATGCAAGGGAAAATCACAGCCACTCAACATTTTGATATATTAGGTGAGGCATCTGTCACGAAACTCATTGAACTTAAAGGATGATTTTTTCCATTGATTTCAATAACTCTAGATGTGGTCAGATGCTGCTTCCTGGAACAGTAATGTTATTTTAAATAAAGCAGAAGATTTCATTCCTTGGATATTTCTTCTGCCTGGAACCATTGCTGACCTCTGGCAAATAAAAAATAAAGTCTGCCTGGACTTATTGACTTGTTTTGTATGGAGCCAGTGTTATGATGTCTGGGAAGACATATTTTTCTGTCAAATAAGGTCTACTAGTAGCAGTAGAAGTGGGAAGTAAGCTTATTAGTATGCACCTGAACTGTTTTAAAATTCAGGCCATGATACCAATGGCTGCAGAAAGAGCAGAGGTTACTATTGTAGCCCAGCAGAATTCAACCCACCCAGCTTAGTTTTCCCCCAGCTAACAGTAACTTGGCAGTCAGGCTGAACAGTTTTCCTGATGGAAATCTCCTGATGCAAAATGAGCAGTTCCTTCACAGCAGCATCAGGCATACTTTCTACAGTCATCTTACCTGTGAAATTATTACCTGTGTACATATGTCCAACAACTGTGACAGTGGATAGTTTTGCTACACTAAGTGTTACTGAGCTGCAGGTCTGGGGGGTTGGGCTTGTTTTAGCTGGGGTAGTGTTAATTATCTTCACAGTAGCTGGACCTGGGTTGTCTTTTGAATATGTGCTGAACACAGTGATGATGATGTGTTTTTGTTATTGCTGAACAGGGTTTGCACAGAGCCAAAGCCTTTTCTGGTTTTTTGTACTGCAATGCTGGTGAGGGGACTGGGAGTGCAGGAGAGGCTGGGTGGAAACACAGACAGGTGACTCCAGCTGTCCAAAGCGATATTCCAGACCATGTGACATCATGCTCTGTACATAAAGGGAGAGTGGGGGACAAACAAGAAGAGAGGGACATTTGGAGTTTGTCTTCCCAAGTATGTGTTAGGCACGATGGGGCCCTGCTCTCCTGGGAATGGCTGAACACCTGCTTGCCCCTGTGAAGCAGTGAATTAATTCCTTGTTTTCCTTTGCTTGTGTGTGCAGCTTTTGCCTTGCCTATTATATCTCAACCCATGAGTTTCCTGGCTTTCATCCTTCTGATTCTCTCCCTGATCTCACTGGTGGGGCAGGGAGGGAGTGAGTGTGTGGAGCTTGGCTGCTGGCTGGGCTTGAGCCATGACAGGGTGTGAAGTATCAATAGGCACAAACTGGAGGTAACTATGCCCAGTCTGAGAACTAGGAGATTGTCTGATCACTGGAGCAGAAAGGCTCTGAACAGCTCACTTTCAAGTGACTGTGAAGTGAGTTGATTCTCTGTTCTTCTATTCTGACGCCAGTCAGGAATAACTGTTTGCTAAGTTTAATGATGTCTGTAGCTGGAATTACCCACATTGTTGGGGTCATGCTTGTTGCTGCCATTTTTGACACACATTATTATTCTGAGTATCACATGCACTCAAATGAAGTACTAGCAATTTCAGGGAGCTCACACAAGGGAAAACTTTGTTCATGCTGGCAGGAAATGTACCTTGTAGGTCCAGTTTTTACAAGGTCTGAGCAATATAATTTTCCTTTGAAGTGAAATGCAAAGGTATCTATCCCATGGTCTTCCAGATAATAATTCAGTGTCTTATCTTACCTTCTGTGTTCATGGTCCCAAAAGAATGAAATAACTTGATATCAGCAGTTTTTGTGCATTGGTGTTTCCACAATTTTTTCCTCTTGTGTGTATTCAAAGGAAAGGAACAGCAAAGCTAGTACTAATAAGAGAAATTGTAATCCTGCTCTCAGAGTAGAAAGCATGACAGTCATCAAAGATTAAAGAGTCTGTGTGCAGATCCTCTGACAAAAGAAGAACAGGGACCTAACCTCTGGATTTGAAGTGCTCCATGCTGTGTGCAATGCTTGAAGGAGAAAGAATAACACAAGAGGTATGCCTGGGCCTCACCCAGGGCCCAGGGAAGTAAGTAGAAACTTTGGTTGCAATGGACAACATATTAAGTCTTCCACCTGCATCTAGGTGAGACTAAAAAGCTGAAGGACCCATGGGTGTGGAACATCTCTGCTAATCCTTTGTCCCCCACAGGAGGTTTCTGTCTCTCCTACCCCAGGCAGAGCCCCTCACTAGCAATCTGAATCACCAGGTCTGCATCAGTAGGGAGGGATAATCTGGCCTGCAGTGCACTGAATTCCACTCTTGCCCAACAGCTGCATTGCCCTCTGCCCCCTGAACAGTGTCTGGCTGCCAGAGTCTGCAGAGGCCTGCATCACATCTCTGCAAACATGCTTCTAAATACACCATACCTCCATGTACTTTGATGCTTTCTGCCTTAAGTAATACCAAAAAAATAGGACTAATTTTTTTTTCTATTTGTCTGCCTTTTAGATAAATACTAAAATCCCAGAACACTTGAACGGATGAGTAATAGTCACCAACGGGGGGGAGGAGGATAAATGTTATAAAACAGCATCTGGTATGTATGAAACCAGCACAAGACTGAGAAATCCAGGATCTCCAATTGCCAGTTTGTTTAACTTCTCCTCTTAAGGGAAAATGCTACTATAAAAAAAAAAAAATCATCAGAATACCTTTCTCTCAAAAACCTTGAAGTTTCCTCTCATTTCCAAGGCAGTATTAAGTTGCAGCTTGAAAAATATCCTCGTCTGTGTGAAGAAACTCAGTGATTCTTAATTCCCTGTTTCTCTAGAGGTCTTGATGTTAGTTTTTTCATCCACCACACAGTGACCACTTCACATTTGAAATTGGCTCTCAGATGCAGTAAGCCCGGGAGCCAGACCAAATGCAAGTGGGCCCTCACAGTTTCCCTGGAGCTCAGTAAAATAGACAAATAAAACTCAAATCAACAGCAAGAAAAATATTTTCAATACTCATGATGAACGTTACTATTTGGAATTCAGTGACTGCCAAGTCCACAGATCCTTCTGTGGCAGGCAATGCACAAACACAAAAGACAAGGTTCTTGAGAGTCTGCATTTTTGGCTTTTGGGTCTTTTTTAAGCAACATATGTTGCATGTCTTCTCTGTTTCTTTGTTGTGTACTGGTGCCTTCTGGGACAGATCAGCAGTGCTGTGGAAAGAGGCTGTGAAGCCTTGTAATGTTGTCATGTCATATTATGTTGTCATGTCATGTTATGCAGGTACACACTATGTGTGGTTATGGCAGCCACAAAAAATCTTTTTAATCTTTTTAATGTTCACTGCCTGGTTCATCCTATCCAGCTTTGTAAATTTTACATCAGGTCATTCTTTTGACCATTTGGCCCAGGAAATCTCTTCCTGAGTGCCCAGCTGGTGGATATTCATCCCTTTTTAGTTTTTCACCTTCCCATTTTCACTTCTGGCCACCCACCTGCCTTGCCAACATGGAAAGACTACAAGTCTTCCTGCTCTCTCTCTGCCCTCATAAGCAAACAACAATCAATACAGCAGTTTGTAAGAAGAAAAGGAGTAAAGAATGCTGTGATATCAGATCTGCTTTCCCCCACAGCTGTAGGGCTCTGGTCACCATAAAATGATAAGACCCAATCAAAATTGCAAAAATTAATTAATTTTGCAACACATATGATATATTTTTACCTCAGAGGTATCCAGAAGGGCTCCAAAAGGAATTTAACAAGGCTAATTCTAGCTGGGAAGCCAGACAAGTCATGGAAGACCCAGTAACTATGGTCATGTGAAAAGAGGCCTGGGCAGCCTAGGGAGACAGGCAAGCATTTAGAAGCACCAGCAAGAAAGACAGAGGAAAGTGCCAATAGCCTCCATAATACCAGTAAGTGCAACAGGACAACAGCAGCATTTGCCAAAGCACTGTCAGTGGGAATGAGGCTCCTTGGTGGTGACCAAGAATAACATAGAAGGTACTGGCATAAGGACAGAAATTACATCATGGTGAGAGCTGGTGGAAAGAAGAAAGCTCTCAAGGACAGATTTATTTTTGTGCATGAAGAAAAATGTTTCTTAATTTCAAGACAGATAACTCCTGTCCAGGACTGAAGATACATGTGCATAGTCATCAGAAGAGCTAGACAGATAAATCCAATAACTTTGCCAGATGAATCCAATAACTTTGTAACATGCTCAACTCTTCTGCTGCTCACACCTCAGCCACACAAACACTGATAAATATGTCCATCTGCTGTAAATGTAGAAGTTCTTCACAAAACTTATTTGTCAGTTGTTCAGCTCAAACCACAGGACAAAACTCGTGTCTCGTAATGAGCCTTTCTCTTTGTGGTCCATTTACGTGGAATGGAAGCTGGCTCACTCACCAGACTAAGATTGCTTAAACATGAAACATCACTGCTTGTTTTTGAGTTCAATAGGGATGCAATAATTATTTTTACCTAATAATTAAAGGGAAAAAAAATCCAGCTGGAAATCAAAAGACAATTCCTTTCATCGCACCACTGGAAACATTATTATGAATTGTCTTTACAAAACCACAGAAAAGAGCAAGCTAAAAGCACACCTATTTTGGTAGAGTTTTTATTCAGACAATGTAATTTAATTCTGAATTATAATAGATCAAAGGGAAACTGAATTTTAAAAAATACCTGTTGGATTATGCATAATGGAGTTCCTCTCCTTAATAGCTCTGAAGAGATTACTGTGTCATGAGGCTCTATCAATCAGAACAGAAAACCTAAAGAGCAAAGATAAATCGAAGGTTAAGTGCATGTTGCTGAGGAACACCCTAACCACCTTCCTTTTATGATTATAAACCGGATGAGTTTGTGTTGATGGATCTATTAAGAACAAAAAACAGCAATCTATATTCACACACAGGCTTTCTGCCCATACATTTCCCCCAATGTTTACAACCATGTTGTATTTTGCCATCTCAGTTAACAAACTGTCACTACTTCTCTGTGTTGCTTTTCTAGCAGAAAGAATGATCTTATTCTCAAAAGGTTGGTTATTACTTTATTTCTAAACTTTTCTTTAGCACAGGAAAACAGGGCACTCCAATCTTTTTTCTTTTGTTTTTTTCTGTTTGACAGAAGAGAAGAACAAAAGGAATGGAAACAAAGCCCTAAATCCATAAGATCAAACTCCTTCCTGATGTAATTCCAGTAAAATAATGTAATACAGCCCATGGATGCATCCAGTCCATGTTTTTTACACGGGAACAGCAGAAGTCATAAATATTTCAGGAATCTCAAGTAGGACAATGTCTATAGAGCAGAAGTCAAGATGGAGATTTTGGTCTGGAAGAGAATTTTATTTTTGCAGTTTGTGTTTTTTTTATTGCAGGGCCTGGAGATTGTACATCTTCAGGGAGACACAGAGTTACTTTCTAAATTAAGAGGTGATCTGAGTTTGGTTTCAGTGGAAGTTGGAACAGGCCACACGTGCATAGGAAGCATTGTTAGCTATCATAGTAGGTACCTTCGTACTCATACCTTCACATATTGTTACCTAACATAGTTGGCACCTATCAATGTGCTAATACATAGTGGGAACACTGGAAAGGTGTACCATATATAACATACTCCAGGTGTCTAGTTTTTCCTTGACTGATTCGCTGCTGCAAGCTGTTTGGTGCCTTTAGCTCAAAAGTTGTGCTCTTTAGAATGACAGGGGCTGCTAATTTTGCCCTAAAACCTGGACCTATAAAATCAAACTTTTATAAAATCTGAAACCCAAGGAATTGCTATATGCTATTGTTAAACTCTACTTGTTTGCAAACTGACAGATACCCTCTGGCAATGCCTGAATTCCCAAACAGCAAAGACTCGGAGCTACATTAAACAATACAATGAAAACTAAAACTATTTCTGTTGCTTTTCATTGACTTTGATGCTGACTAAAAAGTCGTTGCTTGAGCTTTCACTGTGCAGGCAGCATCTCCTTAAGCTATCATCAGGCTGTATAGCTACAGTCAACAGCCGAGGCATCAGAAGCCCTCTCTGCTGTAGCATCACACAGGCCAGCTCTGAAAGCAGCTTTCAGGGTGTTTGGGTCACTGCTGCTGATGATTTGGGAAGCCTACAATGGAGAGTGTTCTTTCTAAAAGTGGTATTCTGCAGCCTCTCTCATGCCCTTACAAGATTTTGTTCAAGGTGCTACTCTGTCCCTGGGTTATGCTAGCTCAAGTTCCAATCCGTGAATACCATCCCTAACTTTTGGGATGTCACTTAAGCTTGCTCTTCCAAACGCTTCTGCTCTTTTTAAATGCTGTATGAATGGTATACACGAAGAAACCGGTTTCTGTTTCCCTCCAGTTGAGAAAAGCACCGAGTTCTGAATGGAATTGAGAAGCAGCTGATCATTTTTGGGCTTGTGAGTCTGAGTAAAGAAACCGGGGTGGTTCTTCCCGCCCCCCTCCGTTTCCCTAAGTGTGGATCAAATAGCACTTTGTAAGTAAAAACGGTGTGAATGGTGTGCCAGGTCACATCCCGTCTACCTCCTCGCAAGCAGTAACAATTTCTGAAAGATTTAGCGCACACATTCAGGGCTCGTGGAAGGCGTCCAGCGCGCTTCTAACGGCTTGGATCTAATTAGTCATTCAAGTAGTTTATTTTTAAATAAGGTGCAGAGGAACACGATAATTTTAGGATGCCGGTGCAGGGCGGGGGTAGCGGGGGGAGGGTGGTTCTCGGTGGTTCTCCCACGGAGGAGCTGTGCCCGAGGCGGATGGCGAGGTCGGGCGCGGGAAGCGCTCCCCGTGAGCGGGAAGTGATGCCCGCAGGCTGCTGCGGATGCGGCGATCCCCGACAAACGCTCTCCGCCGGCGCCCGCTCGCACTTCGTGAGCCGCGCCCTGGGGAACCAGGCTCAGCGAGCCATCGCTGCGGGATTAGCTCAAGGCGGGCTCGGGGGCTCAGCTCCGGCTTAGCCCGGGGCTCCTGTCCCCGCGTCCCCTCGGGGACGGTCCCCACCTGTCGGCGGGCGGTGCGTGACGTCATGGAAACCCCGCTGTCCCCGCCCCGCCGGCGGGAAGGCGGGAGGGAGCGGCGGCGGCTCCGGGCGGGGCGGCGGCTCCGGGCGGGAGTAGAGGCGGCTCCGGGCGGGGCGGGGGCAGCGGCGGCTCCGGGCGGGGCGGCGGCTCCGGGCGGGGCGGGGCAGCCGCGGCTCCTCCCGTTGGCCGGCCCGGCCGTCAGTCGAGCGCGGCGGTCCCGCCGCCGGTCCCGCTCCTGGGTGTTCCTCGGCAGCCGGAGCGAGCGCTCAGCCCGGACTGGCTCTTTATGCCGGCGGCTCTCGCTCCTACCGGGCGCTTTCCTTCCTCGCTGCTGCCTGCGGGGCGCCGCTGCCCGCGGTCCATGGCGGGGGCGCCCGGCGGGCCGTAGGTGCGGAGCTCAGGTGGGTGCCCGCCGTAGGGATGGGACGGGACAGGGCGGGCTGCCGGGGCGAGCTCGGCACGGGAGGCAAAGCGGCGCCTGGGCGCCCAGAGAGCGCCTTCCCCGGCCGGGCGGCTGCTGCCGGCGCAGCGCCGCATCCCGCCGAGCCCCTCCAGCCTCCTGCTGCCCTCGGGCTCTCCGGCCGCGCTGCCACAGCCCCACGAGGCTGTTCCGCAGCCGACTCGGGCGCCTTGGCCGCTGCGGGAGCGGCTGCCGGGGTTTCTGCGGCTCCGGACGGAGCGGGTTCCCGGCGCTGCAGCGGCTCTGCCCGCGGCGGGCTCCGGACCCGCCCGGCGCCGAAATGAACTTCAGAAATCTTTGCAAAGCCCAGTCTGTGCTTCTCTGTGCTCGTGTGAAATAAAGAAGAAGAAAAAAAATGCCACCATTATTATTATTATTTCTTGCCTCTGTCTTAAGCAGGTTAATTAAATCCAGCTTGTTTCTAGGTTGATTTAATTTCCATTTAAGGACCAATTAGGCAATATGAGCTTTTGAATATTCCATTATTTGAAAACTGTTTTGGTGTAAAGTTCATCGACAGTGAAGTACCCTTCATTGAGACCGTTTTATTTTTTACTAGGAGAATATCTAGAATAGCTAGAAAAAAGGGCACTTAATAAATGTAAGGTAATTTTCTGCCTTATTTTTTTGTCCTAGGCCACTAATGATGGTAACAATGTTCTTCTCCTGTGTTTTCTTGAGAAGGGACAAAGGGAGCAGTTGCTTCATGCCTTGACTTTCATCGATTAATCATAGAGTCCAGAGTGTTTCACTCTACTTAATTTCAACAGAGCTTGTAAGTCCGGTTTGGATATTTAAAGCTTGTGTTTTCATGGATATTTTCTGTAAAGCCATAGGTAGTGACAGTTTTTAATGAGCTTGGTTTTTTAAAGATATCTTTAAATAATACTCTGCAGTCTGCACTCCCAATAGATTAAGCTAACTAGTTTTCCATTGTGGCTCATATCCATTTTTAAAGCAACAGCATTCACAAGTCTTGATTCTCTTTCTCTTTACTCTTATATTACTTTTCCCACACATTCCATTAGGCCCACTTATTTCCTCTCTTTCATAATTTTAGGCAGTATCTGGGTTTGCACGCAGGAAAGGTGGGAGAGGACTTTTGGGTGTTGGAGATGTTCTCTGTGTGTGCACTGAACGGTTGTGGTTGTACTGAAATTATTGGTGTGTTCACCAAGGACAGGAAATGATGGTAAGGCTCAGCTGGAGTCTGCCTGTTGCAACACTGTGTGTGGCTAGCTCATTCACTGTTGCAAATATAAGTATGCTGTATTTTATACAAAACCTTCTTTGGTTTTTTTAAGTAGATCTGTGTACATTGTTGCAAAGAATTGGGTCTTGTTCAAACCACATCTATTGTAAACAAATGTGTCAGCTTAATTCTCGTGTTTGTTGCATTCTCTAGGTCTTGTTACATATTGAAGAGAAAATAGTCAAACGTGGCATTTCCCAGACCTTATGGTTTCTAATTGTAAAACTGAGTTTTGAGTTTCTACTTAGCTATCAAGTGAGAAAAGCCTCTCTGTAGAAAAGCTAATTCGTATCTAAAGTGCTAACATGTTTTAAGTTTAAATTGGATTTGATGCTAAGTGCGTTTCAAAACCACGCAGTGATGAACGATGCAGAATGAGTATGTTACCATGCATGGGGCACTTTTACATGTCAGAAGCAGTGTAGTATCTGTGTCAGCATATTTTGATCTCATTAAATTTAATCTACTTTAGTACGGTTAAGATTTGACTTACCAAAGTAGCAAAGTTTTGCTGGTAAAAGGTTGGGCATAGATACTGTGATACACTGCTACCAGTGCTAAGGTACCAGAGAAACTTCTAGGGGAATCTAATTGCTTTTTTTCTGTATCAAGTTTCAGATAATAGGATGCAGATACACTGAGATCTTACAAGCAGCTCTCTGGACCAGGACTAATATATTGCCAAATTTACCCTGCTCTGCTCTTTGAGATGCTGGATTTGCATGTCTGTCTTCTGCATTAGTGATTATGTTCAAACATTATACTTTGGGGAGCAGACACTTTTTTTAAAGGCTCCTGCAGCTGTCACTTTTGCTATGTCCTTGAATACTGTGCCTTGAAATACATATTTCATTGCTTAAGTTTCCCATTTATCTGAAGGACAAGGAGGTTTTGTGTATTGTAATGTTCTGTCCTGTTGTCCTGTGTTGTTTTTATTCTGCTAACATAAAATGTATCTCCTCCACGTTAATTTCTAATTACCTTAGAGGGAAGTTTTCTGTCTGCCTTCAAGGTTGAGTGATGTGGGTGTTGATGCTAACGACAATGATAGCCTAGGTAAAGTAGTAGGCATAATAGCTAAGAAAAGCACAGCTCTGGGTCTGACCCTGGGAGGCAGGATATCTGTAACTCCTTCTCCTTCAATCTGTTTTCATTTGTTACTCATGCAAAGTTGCTGAAGATGCTTGTGGCTTTCACGTGGGGTATACGTTCTGAAATAGACTCTATCAGATAATTAGTAATGACATGAATGAACAGCGTTGGGGTTTTGGAACTCTGTCAGCGTGAAGCTCATGTACATTGTTGCAAGTCACTTGAAACATTTAAAAATAAAGTTGACAACAGCCTCAGCTGGGGAAGAAAACGGAGAACTTAAATTCTTTCTGATTTTCTGTATTCAGCTGTTGCAACTGAGATAATTATTAAATGATCAGGGCTGTTGTGGCTGCTGGGTTTGTTTGTTTGGGGGGTTTTGTTTTGTTTTTTCCTAAAATACAAATTCAGTGGCAATTCTGGTGCCTGCCTTGCTACTAAAATCAGTGAGGACTCTAGGAATGCTGGCTGAGACTGAGAAATGCACTTGGCCATTGCGGCTCAGCCTGCGCTGTCCTGCCTGTCTGGTGTGCCTGACTCAGTGCAAGCTCCTTAGGGCAGAAGTCACGTGTTGGTGTGTGGCACTGAGCACAGCAGGGCCTAATCCTATTTCAGTGTCTGGGCACTCCATGATGTTAACCATGAAAATAAAGAAATAGAGTTGAGCTGCTTTCAGTCAGGCAGGTGCTGAGCAGGTTTTGCAATGTCTGTTTGCTGTTTGCTAATGGTTCTCAGTCTTTGCAGGCTATTCTGGACATGCCTCTTGAATTGTGGAAGGCATACTGATAAGCAAGACTTGACAGGAATCCCTGTTATGTGCAACAGGAGGAACAAATGAGAGAGAACTGACTTTCACTGACAGCTAAGCCCTAAGCTGAGCTGGTACATTGAAAGCTGCTATATGCATCTAGCTCTTAGGGATATCTCTAAACTAAATAACTGTACATCTCCTGTGAGACAGAAATCCTGACATAAAGATAGTGGCTGCCTAATAGCATCTGGTAAGTCACAGGAGGAAGGCTGCAGATAGGGTGTTTTATGTCTCTCTGCTGTTTGTCAATATTGTAGCCATTGAGATCGAATGTGAAAACTCCTCCTTTGAAGTAATTGAAAAGCATACTAGGCAAGCTCTGCATTCCTTGGCCAGCCATGGGGTGTATGTATATATCTATGTTTTCAGACTTGTCACTTTCAACTTTCCAGTTGTTAAACTGCAGGTACCTGAACTGAACATTTCCTCTCTAGTCTTTAAGTTGTGGGGCTTTGATACCTGAATTGTATTTAGTTTGGCAAACACAGCTGCTGCCATGTCAACACTTAATTATTTCCTTCTGAACGTTTTCTTTGGCAATTATATTAACTGGAGTGTGCAAACAAATCTTCCTTTCCAATGTAATGCATAGATTTGAGAATTAAGGACACTTTTCTTTGATTCATCTTTATGTATTGGCACCTTTTTAAGTCATCTTCAGATTCTGCCTGCATGCTGGTTGAAACCTGAAAAAAAATCACAGCAAAACCACGGTAGTAGTATGTGGTGCTATGGTTGTCATGCAGCACTTGTATGTAACTGCTGTACTTATAACAAAGGCAGTAAAAATATCAAGTAGCAAAGGTGAGAAACTCATACTTGTTTGTAAGTGCTTCTATGTTTACTGTAGTGGTATCTTTTGAATTTCAGTAGTGACTTTTTTTTATTATCATTAGGAAAAAAAAAAAAGGTGTTGCACTTTCTGGCCATTCTGTGTATCCTCTGATGAATGCTTTCAGGGAAAAAATCTGAAATATTTCCCCTACTGAATGTAGTCATACTTTTCTCTCATCTTAATTGCAGACAATTATTTTATTATTGCTCATCATGATACTGCAGAGTCTGTTATCACAACTGTCATCTTCTATCTCTTGTGCCAGTCACTTAGGTCACTTTTAGTCACTTCTCTCTTATCTGATACCATTTGTGATTCTGGAGGCTTTTCCTAGTCACAGTGAACACTTTTTTGCTGTTCCAGTTGTAGTCTGTTCCACTTTCACGAGTTGTTGGTGAAAGTGAATGAAGCTCCTGGTGTTAATGGTTCTGCTAAGGAGCAGCTGTGTGGATACACTCCATTTGCCTCACATGTATCCTCTGCCCAGAGAGTAGCTGAAACCCCTGAAGAGACAATTTCTGAACAGCCTGGCAATCAGCAGAAGAGCCATGTGTGCCGGAGACTTTATCCTTCTCAGTGCACAAGCCCATCTGTGTCACTGTTAATTCTGCTTGTTACAGAAGGTTAAGTCCTGCCCTTCAAGTTTTCCTGTGAGCAGAGCAGGATATAGGTCTCTGGTACTACTTTCTTCCATCTTGCCAGTCACGCGTGTTGAAAACATTTTGTTGCAATGTCTCCCTCTTCTCCAAGATAATTGCTTTGTCAGTGTGCCTAGAAAAATAGCCTTGAGGAGGGATAGAGTTACTTCATGCTCACAGTTGCCCAAGTGAAATGTACAACTCTTATTTTTACAGAATTTCTTCTGTCCTGTCTGCAGTGACAGCATAAGACTTCGAGACCAGTCTTGCTCAGTGTTGCTGTCAGAGAGGTTCTGGTGCTACCTCGGGCTGTGAGGCATAACTGTGGCATGTGTCCCGAGTGTGATGTGGAGTGCATCTTGCTCATCCTGGCAGCTGAGACTACGTTGGCTGCAACTGTGCTGCCAGGAAAGGAGTTTGTTTAATATTCTGATGAAATGCTGTATTCTGAAGGAGAGTGAGTGATTCTATCATTTTTCAATATCTCTTGCTTGTGGCAAATATGAGTGCTGAGATTGCCTACACAAAGCTTTGACAGCACAAAAATCTGAATTTAAGTGCAATTTATGATGGGAGGAAGGAAGGAAGGAAGTTTCACTATGAACATGATTCAGTATCTGACAGTCTTGTACACCTTAAAAAAAGAAACAGCAAGTGTCTGTTAATCTTCTGTGGTAGTGCTTGACTGATTTAAAATAACAATGTGTAAATCATCAGTGGCAGCAGGAATCCTGAAGACAGCAAATGATTGTTGTCTGTGTATTTGGGAGCAGATGAAGCGAGCTCCAAAGGATGTGGGCTGCTGAGTCTCAACTAGCTCAAGATGAGTGTGGTTAGGAGTTTGTGGTGGCTTTTTCAGGTTCACTCCCTGATACCTTGCTGCTTGCCAAAGGAAGGCAGGCTGGTACTTGCTGAGAAGTGCCTTTCCACAAGTTGGTAACTGTGGGGTTTTCCCCTCAGCTGGATGTATTTGCAGCACAGAGGCATGTGAGCTCTTAGTTCATGGGAACTGTGCAGCCATTTAGGTAGCAGGCCCATCTTTTTAGCAATGACTCTGTCACCTCCAATAAGGTAGGTCACCTAGAATCCATCAGGCTATTTGGAGCTGATTTTATTTTGCTGAAAGATTGAAGATATTTGCTTATTAAATAAGCAATATTGGAATAAAGAAAAAAAAAAGGAAAACGTGTTAACACTATGCCTGAAGAGAAGTCTTCTCCCTAACTTTTTTTTTGCTAATAAGAGTAATTAATAAGACTCTATGGTCTACCCTGGGAATTTGTCAGAACTCCATCTTACTTGCTGTTACTGTTAAACAGGGTTAGCTGAATCACTCAGAACAGCCATGTTCAATTTCCTTGAAAGATAACATTCTGATAACAGCTTTGTCACTTTTCAAGATATGTGAGAGGACCAGAGACAATAGGCATTGAAACAGGGGAGGTTCCATCTGAACATCAGAAAGTTCTTCCTTCACTGGCAGGGTGAATGAGCACTGGCACAGGTTGGCCAGATAAAATGGAGTCTCCCTCCTTGGAGATGCTCAAAAGCTTTCTGGATAATCCATTTCAGGTGATTCTGCTTGAGTGGGGGTTGGATCAGATGCCCTTCAACTGAGGGGTCCCTTCCAACCTGAACCATTCTGTGATAATTTTACTTGGGTATTTTGAAGCTTAGTGTAGTACAATTCTGCTCTTCAAAATCTTAGATGAAGAAATTAATTTTAAAAAGCCAGCCAGAGTCTTGGTGATTTTTTTTTTTCTGGTCTTGCCTGGGCCTGAAAAAAGTCAATAAGCAGCTTTGAGGTTGGGATACAGGTCATCTCTCATACAACAGGGTGCACCCATTGTTGGACTAGGCTTCCTGTGGAGGATTGGTGATGTCTGTCAGAGAATTTGAGTTTTAGAAAGAGCTAGAACTACTGGGGTTTTCTAATTTGCTTGATACTGAAGTCAAATAACAACAATAAGTCTATGAAGAGAGGAGAATCTAGGCTAGATTTTGTCCTGTTATTGAATTCTAGTAACGACCATGCTAGAAAAGAAGAGTTAATATTTCTTGTTTGCTTTCTGATTAAGGTCAAACAATGGAAGGAAAAGAGTTTAGGTGTTGGTCTACAGGATTTTGTCATGTCTTGGCAAGAAAGATACTGGTTTTGTGAACTCAGTATGTGTGCTCTTATTAGTGTCAACAAATACTATTTAGTAAATAGAATTGTGGACAACAAAGATGCATCATGGACCCTCATTTGCCTGCAACTGTGGTATCTGTATCACTTCTAGGCTGAGAAGGCAGCCAGCTGGGTTTACATTCCAGGAAAATTTAAGTGCCAAAAATATCAAGTCAAAGTATTATGATTGATTCTTTTCTTCCTTAACTGAATGGTACTGATATTGTTTTACTGAGTCATCTAACTAGGAAGTTAACAATTCATAGTGCTTACACAGCTGCCACAGCTGCTGAAATTCAGGAAGTATAAAACACATTCATTCTTTCCTGTTGTTTAAAAAAAAGTTATATCAGTGTGTTCACTTGCAGATTTCTTACTGTATTTCAAATCCACCAGTTTCAACTGTAAGACATTAAATCAGGAGCACTCAAAATTATGAGAACTTTATAAACCTTATAAAATTAAGGCTCACTTATTCAATATCTCCCAGTGCTTAGAGAGTATCAAATTGTTGAGGATGGAGAACTTGTTGAGATAGGGAAGTGCTACTGTGGATACAGTAAGTTATTGCCTTTTAGCTGATATCCAGTTTGTTTTGTTGAAACAAGCTTTTTTAACATCCTATTTCTTAGAAGAAGAATACAAATGCTTTTCTGAAATCATGTTTTTTCACTCACTGAATAAATATGGAACTTCCGATTCAGAGATAAGAAGTTGGAATTTTCCACAGAATGGCTGGATCATAGTCTTCTCTCCACACACTGACACAATTTTACAGCTTATTTTCCTGTGTATAATACTATATTGTACTTTACTACTTAAAGTTCAGCAGGATCAACACTTGCACTTGAAAATCAACAGCAGAGCCATTGCCAGGATAACACTGTGGCTGATGACACTTACTGTTTGTTTTCTTGTTTTTGAAAGAAGAAAAAAAGAAGTAATGTCAGGCTTTGACAAAATGGCATACTTGATAAGTGTGGTTTATAAATTAATTTTTTTCCTTTATTGCTGGAACACTTAAGTATACAATATCACTTTCTTCTGCCATGTCATGTGTGTGCAATTGTTGGTGTACTGAAGATCCCTTGCAGGTAATATTACATTTTAAAAGATCAGGTTTTAAGTAATGGGACACCATTGAGTGTTTTTAAATGCATGCAAGTAATTGTTTTCGCCTGAAAAGTTTAATGATCTGCTTTTAGTCCTAGTTGATTACTTTGATAAGCTGAGCAGGGAAAATGCAACTTTTCATTTATTTCTGGCAGTACTGTCAGCCATGTCTGTTTTTTAAAGAAGTGGTTTCCTTAACTTCATAGTAATTCAGTGCTGGAACAGTGGCTGTATCTCAGTGACATCAAGTGGCTCTTCTCACTTTGGGAGATAACAGCTTCCTATTTCAAGTAGCTTTGGAAGTCTTGGTTTCTGGGGCACAGCTGAGCACTTGAAAACATTGGTGTTTTCCTAACTGTGGTTGCCATTTCAGTCTTGCCATTCCAGACGTGACAGTTCACACTGAACTACCAAACACTCCTTGTCAAGTGAGTTTGCATTATTTACTTTAATATGACTAGAATGCATGGTTAGCATGAACACACCCTTCCATTCCGTGCAGGATGAGAGCTGTTTGCTCAAATTTAACTACTAGTTCAGTCTCCAGAGCAAAGGATCATCTTTTCTTGCTGTTAAGTGAATTTTTATGTTCTAAGCTAAAAAGAAAAGTTTGTCTCTTGACTATTAGAAAGATGCAGTGCCTTTATCACTATGGCCTGCACTCACATCATGCAGAACTAGAATTCTTGAGGGATTTTATTTCTTAATATCATTACTCAACACTCTGCAAGTGCATTGCTACCTTGATCTACCTTGTGATGGCTTACTTAGGAAGAGAGATGGTATAGGCAGTGCATTTGTTGTACATTAATTTATTGATAAAATCATGTCTTACATTAGCCCAGCATAATGCACTTACAGCTGAGAGCGAGGATGGTATTCAGTAATGGAACTAGGGATGAAGGGCAGGAAAGAAGGATTTTATATTTTTTCTTAAATATTAACGTACAAAACTTAATTTTTTCTCTTTTTATTCTGGTTTATCAGCTGCTTGTTTAGTTCCTTGTGGGTTTTTTTGGCCCTTGAAAATCATGAGGGTGTTTTGAGTGAATTCAGCCAAGTCGTCTTATGAAGCTGTTCTGCCCAGTCTTTGAATGCCACTGACACATTTGCATGCAAAAATGCTTTGTGAAATGTAGGAGGAGTGCAGACAAAAATTGCAAGGCTTGGATGAGTTAGATTTGTGCTTGGATTGACTTTGAAGAAGGGAATTGTTCTAATCTCCTACTTCCTCCTTGCATTGAGATTCTGATGTGCTTGTTTCTCTGTGTCTGAGTCCCAGAGCTCTGGGGACTGTTGTTGTCTTTGGAAAGGCAAAGACATGCAAAGCATTGACGTCAAATCAAGAAGAAAATGTGTAACTTTCATTGTCAGATTGATGTAATTGAAGCTATTTATGACAGGTAGCCTAAACATAGATTCTAAGACATAGCATTTCCTTGGTCTGCTGCTTTTAAAAATTATCTTCCTTAAAAAAATCCCATAAAAATATACAAAAATTTTGCTCAGAAGAAATGCATGTGAGCGAGTAAAGACAAAGTAATTTCTTTTTATTAATGGAAACCTAAGAGTATTAAGGCAAGGTCAGTTTTCAGCCCAGATTAAATCAGCGATAATAACATTGGCAAGTGGTGTATAAAGACTTGCTGAAGGTGGCTGTACTGACACATAATACCACTGGAAGAGAGTTCCTGGACTCTCATGTTCAGTATTTGTTGCAGTCAATGCATTTGTATATTCCCCTTTTGTAAAGTTCCCAAGCATCTTCTTAAAGTCAAAGCTTGTCTCATTAACAAATTATTTCAAAGCTTACGTGTTTGGAGTAAAACTTTATTCCAGGATTCTGGTTAAAAGAACCACAACCAGTTTGTATGTCCAGCTGGATAAAAGTGCTATCTTCTCTCAGTATTCATAAGAGCATGTGCACCTTTTATAAAGTGGTTTTCTCCCTGTTTGTGTAGGGGAGGCTTTCTTTCCCCCAGTCAGTTTAGGAGACTTGCATTTAGACTTGAAGAGATGCAGGGAATCTTGTGATATGGCTGATTAGGTATGCTCAGGGTATTCATTTCAGGACAATATTCTGATGTCAATCTTCCTTGCATAAACTTGTCTTAGGTGCTATTTTTAAATTTTCTGAACCAGATTAGATACTGGCAGTGCCTTTTTTTTTGATGCTTTCCCTATATGGCTCTGTAGGAAATGCCTTAATTTATGTCATGAGTAGCTTTTTTCTCTTTTCATACCTCCATCAGTTTGTATTCCTTCATTCAGACATGTATTCTGTGCAGGTGCCTTCCTTTCCTTGGTCACCTCCTGCTGTCTCAGCAGAATTTGTGCTTGGCTTGCTGCTTGGATCCTGCCCTTGCCTCCAGGGCTGGTGAGCTGCATTCCCTGTCACTGCTTCTGCTCATGTGGCTCCTCTCACCTGGTGTCCTAGTTGTTCAGTGCATCAGATGTGCCTCTCTAAATCTTCTGTCAGCAGCAGCTTTTAGCAGACACCTCAGTTCCCTTGCCAATTAAATAAAACTAGCTCCAACATAATTCTTGGCAACTTCTTCTGGTGATCTATGTCCAGCCTGATAATTTTTTGTTGTCTGTGGCCAGTCAGTCACTTTGCAGTTCTTCTACCAGATAAGATCATTACCAACTTTTTTTAGTGCAGCTGTTGTTGAGTCTGGATGAGATCTAAGATTTCTGGTTTTAACTTTTTGTAAAGTTACTCTGTTACTATTGACTGCATGGTACTGATTGTAGTAGGGCTGATGTCTTTTTGCTTTTGCTTTCCTGCCATCAGAGAATATCTCCAACTGGGTTTTTTTTGTCTGCTTTAGAATTACAGATTATAGGTTTTAAATTATTTTATTGGCTAGAGGTGAAATAGACACAAGTTTTATTTGCAACTCTGTACAATTTAATCTGCTATATATATATATATTTTTTTTTTTCAAAATCTGTAAAATCTGTAGTGGTTTCATCTGTTTTTCTTTACACATGCTCAGGAAGATGTTACTTTTAATTTCATGCCAGTTTCAGTAGTTTCCAGGTCTGTTTCATATATATATATATATCTACTTCATATATGTATATGACATCCTGTATTTGTTCCTTTACTATGAAATTTTCACTTCCAGGTTAGTGTTTCACATAGTTTCTATGAGTTGAAGAATTTAGTTTCTAATATCTTTTTAGTCAATTTTTTTAAAGCTATAACTTTATTCCTGTACTTCAACATCTGAGATGCAACTTTTAGTCAACTTCTTCTCTGCCTTTTGGGACCTGTGGTGAAGTGCCTATCTAGTTGTGCCTATTTCATCTTTCAAGTTATCTTTCTGCATGCTGCATCCCATGAGGCATTTCCAGATTTGTTTATGCACATTTAATGAAGCAGCAACTCAGCATTTTCAATTTAGAGAGTCTGAACTCCTCAATCTACCTGACTACATAAACTTTGTATGAGTCACAAGCTAATCTCTTGTAATGCCCAACTCACTGGGATATTTTTCATTCTAATAAAATAAAGTCTGTTGCAGGGGTGGTTTCTTTGAATCTACTGTAGACTCTGAGCAAGGCTGAACTTTTTAAGAGTGGTTGGTTTTGGTTTGGTGTTTTTTGTTTTTTTTATTTTGTTTTTTTTTTTACTCAGATTCCATAAGTTCTTTTGCATTGGTGTGTTTTGGGGTGTTTTTCCTAAATCTATCACAATATTAAGTGGTGTTTATTTGGGCACCCCCTACCTCTATGGGCTTTTTTTCAATAGTATATGCATTTCATTATGTTTTAGCCACTAAGGTGCTATTGTCCCTATTATTTAATCTTGTGTTTAATTCAGGTGTATTAGTTTTGTAGTGGAGGCCTCTTTTTTGTAAGTACACAAACACTAAATGTTTTATCTCATCATGCCTGTTTACCAGGGCAGACTGCTTGTCTGCCTGCACCCTGTTCTAATCTGTGCTAGGACTTTCAGCCCTTTATCAAACAATCAGAGATAAGAGTCCTTCTTGGTCGCATTCTCATTTTCCTGTACTTGTGCATTGAGGTTGTGTGGGTGCCCAACAACTCTCACTTCCAACTTTCATCTGTAGCCCCCTCCCTGGGTGTGTCACCTTGTCCTTCGGTCAGTGTCCTTGTCCCATAATTGAGAGCCCTTGAGCAGGAGAGTCCTGCTGAGTGACTCTGAAATGCTGTAATGTTTCACCCGTCTCTCTCCTCATTATTTTAATGCCTCTTTATCAAGTCACTTGAGATATAGCTGGATCAATTGTTTGAAGTCCTGCCATATAAATAATCTCTAGAGTCTGTCCCCCACCTCCTTAAGTAACCTTGGACACCCTAGATAGAACATAGCTTTGAATCAACAGGGAAATACACAAAGAGCAAGGGAGAAGGGGAAAGCCAATTTATGTGAAACTGTTCACTTAAATGTGACTTTTTATATTCTTATAAACATTAAAAAACCTCATGTTACATTTAAGTGAGTATAAATAATCACCTGAAAATACTTACATGTAATTTTCTTTCAGTCACAAATACAGTAGCAGCTGTTGCCAAGGTTTATCAGCAGCTATTGCTACAGCCAAGGCAAATTTGCAGGTCATCAGATGTAGAGAAGAACATCTGGTAAATAAATAGATTATGGAATTTGTCGACATCTTGACTAGTCACATCTAGTTGATTTTTTTTTTGTTTGTTTGTTTGTTTGAGAAAATGTCTCTGAATAAACTTACTGTGATTAGGTTGAAGCTTCTGTAGGATGGTATTTATTTATGCTGGTGGATGTTATATATTTACTCTGATGGATCTTGTTGTTTTAACATAATTGCTTTTGAATTAATGCTTTCATGACCGTTTTGTGAGTATTTAGGCCACAATTGTCCTGATCTAAGGTTGATAATGCCTTTTTTTTTTGTGGCTTTCTTTGTTTGCACGTGACTCTTACGACAGGAAGCAGTTACACTGTAGATGTTCTAATTTTGGAGAGGAGAGCAAAATCTTTGGTGTTACAGATGACAAGAAAACAAACTACCTGTTTTTGGGATCTTTTCTCCCCTGCTAATCCCCAGATCCAGATTTAGAAGCATTATGTGTCTGTCCACCGTAGCTGCGTGCTTCTTTCTGAAGCTGAAAGTGTCTGATGCTGCACTTGGCTGATCTCCGCTCTTCCTCCTCTTTCCCTCTGTGGGTTTTTCTGCTGATTTCTTAAAAGGCAGCGTGTGGTGCACCTCACACGGTGATTTCAGATGTGGGGAGAGGGTGAGAGGCTGCTTGGTGCTCAGGGCTTGGCTCACAGGCTGCCTGCCCTGCCTCTGTCTCAGAGCAGAGCAGCTCGACTCGGAAAAGCCCCGTGGAGCTCTGGGGCACTGAGCTCTGATTCATGGCAGCCAACACATAGCTGTGGGACTATATTTATCCACAGTACATGTGTGATGTTTTGTACACTTTGCAAGTTTTTTTAACCTTCATTTGTTCCAAAGTAGTCCCTTGTGGTAGGCAGAGTTTTAATATAAAAATGTGTTCTCTAAGAGTAACCGGATCCAGTATACAAGGTGCCTCCAGTACTCATCCCTATTTTTGATGCTGTTTATCCACACTTTGATTTGTTACTTCAGAAAGAAAAATCTTAATGGGTGTCATGTTTTTGTGCTTTACCAGAAGTTGGTAAATGAAGTCTGCACCTGCACTGACAGTAGGGAGCCTTTCTGTTCTGGGGTAGCTCAGCTAAAAGTAGAGCACAGATGTCCCAGTACACATCAGAAGTCTTGCTTTAAAACCTCTCTTCAACAGCAAACAGACAGCTTAAACAGCAATAAGACAGGTTAAAGGACTTAGTTTAACCTGTCCTATTCAGCCTGGTCTGTTCTGCAGAAATGGCAGGTCAGAGGGCAGAAAATCAGTGGCAGACTACCTTTGGTCTTGTTCAGTGTAGTAGGTACTTCTTGGCAGCCCTCCAGACAGTGTTTCTAAAGTGCTTGCACAGCTCTAACACAGGCAGTCCTGGAACTTCACAGCTGAAGTGAAGGGCCAGGTAATGTGGCATTTGGTGATTCTTATGGTCTGGTAAATACTTTATTTTCCATAAGTAGCATTATTCTTGTTTTCCCCACTCAGTGAAGCAGAAGGGAATGGATGAAACCAGAGAGAAAATAGTAAGATAGTCAGATGATGATTTGGAAGGGAGAGAACAAACTTTGGAGTTCTGGCCTGAGGGAAAGTGGGAAAACGTGTCATTGCAGCAGTGGTTACTTTTAATTTAACTCCATGGGTTGTAGAAAAACTGAGTGCTTTAATTACATAATGACCTCTAAAATGAAGGTGAACAGAAATGCTGAATTCGTAGAACACATTTCTAGCTGTCAGCCAAATTTTCTGAGTGAAACCCGTTATCAGCTTGGAAAGGGGAAAATGAAGCTTGCTATATGGAACTTTTCATTGCATTTTCTGAGATCTTTATAGGTTATTTGAAGGCAGAAGAGAATTTGTTTCATGCCTTTATCAGAGTGCTGCAGTCTCGGCTGTTCCAGCGGATTTTGGACCCCCTTTGGAGGTTGTGCCACTCCAGTGGCTGCAGGGAAGGGGCAGGTTGTACAGGAGTGTGTAGCCTTGCTCCTCTTCCTGCCCCCGTGGTGCCCAGAGAGGTGGCACAGGAAGAAGTGTGTGGGCACCATGGCAGCTTGCTGGCAAAGACAGCATCTTTGACTGGAAGCACAGGGCCAGCAAGATTTACAGTCTGCTAACAAAGCAGCAAAATGGCTCAGTTTGGAAAGGTATGCATGCTTCCATCACCTGCTGTAACTGGAACCAGAGTGGTGGAACAGGGAAGCATTTGGTCTCTTGAAAAACAGGAGTTCTGAATGAGTGTTGGAGACTAATGTAATCATCTTAATGGTTTGCTTCCTGCTTCTCTGTGGTAAGATGCCACTCTGTATGCCTGTGTGCTTTTTCTAACGAGATTTTTCCCTCCTTGAAAGACAGAAAAGCTGAGGGGGAGCTATTAAATTCTGAAAGCTATATTTAGCTGGGAGCAATTAAAGCTAGCACTGTATAATGACACTTGAGACTAGCTTATCCATCAGGCAAACGGTAAGATTTTAATGTTTGGTTTCAGTCAGACTTGGCAACTTTGCTTACATTCATTAAATTATGCATTTTAGAAGGTGTGTCTGGTGCAGGTTGTTTTGGAGAAGTTATTTCCTTTCTTACTGTTCCCACTTTTTGTTCTTCCTTCCATTTTTTTTTTTTTTTTTTGAAAGAGGTAGCTCTGCTCTGCCCTCCAGTCAGCAGATGCCTGGTTTGCTCTTTTCATCATCTTTATGCTTGCAGCATGTTGGTGCAGTGAAATGACTCTGCAAACATTATGGTTAAAATTTGGCTTTTTCCCTCTTTGATTATTAATTGGATTAATTTTCCACTCTAATTTCTCTCTGTAGTCGTGGTGCTACCAGCTTTAGTAGAACTTGCTGTGGAGATAAATGGTTAACATTGAGAAGGGAAAGAATTGGCTGGTTCCTCCCCAAGGAGCCCAGTTCTGCTCAATGCAGACTTACACCAAATTGCACCCTATTGCCAGGCTTGGTACACTCCTGGTAGGCTTTTCTGGAAACAGTTATGTAGCTTCCTTAGGACTAATACAGTACAAAACAGCTTAATTAATTGCTGTAGGTTTGTTAAAAGGTCAGTTATTGCATGTTTTTTTATCTTGGGTACCAAATAATTAATTTTCTCAGTTCTGCATTAAATGAACATCCCTCTATGATGCTCACATGATCTATAGTCATCCTCCATGAGATGTATTTATTGCTCAGTTTGTCGTCCTATTCCAGTGCATCAGGCTCTAGAATTTTTCTGGTCTAATGTTTTTGAGTATGTCTGTACAACTGTGGGTTACTTTTTTATTACACAGAAAGTTATAAATCAATCAACAGTGCCATTAAACTGATCTGGGTTACCAAGATGATTTTAGAAATTGTGTACCTGTGTTGAAAAATATTCAGAAACAAAATCATATGAGTTCTTCTTTCTGCTAACTGATCAGAAGAATCTCTTGAGTTGAGTGGTTTGGGGACCGAGGGAACATGGAGCCTATTTTGGACCAGCAAATTGTGGGGGAAATTTCATTTTGGAAAGAGGAAAACTTGATGTCTGTGCAGAAATGTGGAAAGATTGTGGAACAACAAATGCATTACTTGGCTTTTTGGGGTGACTTAGTGCTTGATACAACTGTTGGCTTCCTGAACTGCTGATGGCCTGAGGTGCTCAGTGAAGGATGCTTAGGCTGTGTCTTCTTATATCTGTCCCTTTCCTTTAGGGTCCTTCTAGAGCTCCTGTCACTTCAGTGTGATATGAGATATACTCCTAGTAACTAGCATAGTTCTTTGTAACTTATATCATAATAATTTTTTTCCTGTTTTTCTTACAGCGCTCATGCAAATAGCACAAAGAATTAAAAGCACAAATTCTTCAGATCTAGCTTGTTGGAGTTTTTTTTGAAGGCTTTTTATAAGGTTATTCTGTTGCCTTAACCATGAGAAGTTTTTAATACATGATTAGTTGGAAGTTTCAAATGTAGAACGGCTTAATTTTTGAGTTACTGGGAAAAATGCCAGCCATAGATTTGGGAAAGGCTGAGTAATAAAATCATAAAGCTGGTTCATCGCTCAAATATGTTGTTATTTCAGCTGCCTCTGCCCACTGCATGTTCCTACAGGCTAAAAAAGTCAATAGGCTCTTATATTAATAGCTATTTTAGGATTCTAATCTTAAAAGGCAGTACAATGAAAGAACCTTAGGCTAATAAAAAAATCAAACTTAAAACGTGAAGTGCTCTTTCCTACTCTAGTTTAAAAAACTTCCACCCTTAATACTTAGATGATTAAAAATGCACAAGTTCCTGTGTTGAATTATCCTAAAATTAAATCACAGATGTTTAAACTACAAGCCAGATGGGGACAGTGGCATTTTTAGGAATTGAAACAGAAGGAGCAAGAAATTGAGGGTAAATGTGAAATTAGGAGATATTAAATGTAGACAACTGATAGGAGAAGGGAAAAGTATAGCTCAGAACTCAGAGTTGAAAACAGGGAAAAGAATTTCATTTTTCCTTGTAAAATATGCTAAGATGGTAAGAATAATATTAAATAAGGGCAGTAATGACAATTCAAGAAACACAGAAGAATTTAATTTCATTACTGAATTAAAACTGTACTCTGACAGCATGTAAAAGTAATAGCTAAGAAAGTTAAATTGTAACAGTAATATAAATTCAAAACTTATCACTAGTAATCTGAAGAATTCTCTGTTTCTCATGTTGATTTTGAAGAAGGATCAGGAAAGCCTCAGCATTGGAGAAAGCTTAACAATGTGCTAGTTTTTATAAACAGTATGTGGTACTCAGACACTGGTTTGTCTGGGGCTGGTTGACTGCAGACTTTTGGAAAATTTATCATCTAGCTGATATGGGAAGAGACTCAGTGCAATAGAAATTCAAATCTAATGATTGGAATGAAGGACCATGCAGTCCATGAATATGAAGGCAGCCTAAACCATTGCTCCTTTTTAGCTCAAATGGAGCACGTTCAACTTTGTCATAAGCAATTTCTGTTTGGCAGTGTTCACCTTGTACAGAGAAGTCCTGCAGGCTGCTAAAACTGCAAAACTGGATTGTCTTCAGAAGAAGTGCATTTGACTAAATGTCAAACCCCTGTGTTAGTTGCTTCAAAGCAGTGGCTGAATAATGATACAAGTTTGTCGAAAAGTAATGCCCCAGCATCTATTTCTGTTCAGAATTCTTCTTTCTTGTTTTGTGCTAACAAGATGTTTGGGTGGGTTCCCTACAGCCTCAGTAGAGTTGCACACTTGTGCAGAATTCTGGATCTTTGGAGCAAGAAGGGTTTCTGTTACAAAATGCATCGTTCTCATAGTGTATTTAGTAGACTCAGTATCTTAGTTATACAGGAGAATGTGGCTAACCTGAATTTTTAATGCATAACTTTCAGAAAGTGTTAGCTGTAGATGCTGTGTTTTAGGGAAATATTGAGGGAGAGGACAATGCACGGAAAACAAGCCAGAAAAAATTTCACATATTCATATATTCTAATTGTTACTTCCCTTGTGCTTCTCGGGTGTGAAAGGACAAAGAAGCAGGAAGTTTTATTTCTCATCTGATTTTTTTGGTTTGTTTTTCAGATCCAACACAAAACTCATGTGAGCTTGCCACATCTTGCCTAATGGCATAGCTCATACTTTCACTTCTGTCAGAGAAGAGATTTGGATTCTTCCTAGTGATCCTACCCTAGTCACTGTAAGTCTGTCATCCTTCTATCATGGCTGTGTTGCCTCCCTTCTGGGAAAGCAGGGGTTAAATTGGTGTGGAGCCTGTTTTAGCCTAGAGAGAGCATTACCAAAGAAGCTGTGTAAAAAGCTTCCTGGTGTGAAGAATCCCTCAGTCAGTGGAGAATAGGAGAGGACTCAGTATAGCTGTGAAGAGGCAGCAGTTCTGTCCCCTTTTGGGCTAAGGCGTTGTGCTTAGTTAGATGTCCAGAAGAATGGAAGGAAATAACAAGGAAATAAAATAGGTAAACCTGAAGTTGTGCTAATGTAACCTTTTATTCTGCTGAGACAAGGGTAATTGTTCAAAAATATCTCAAAGCTGTGTTACTTTAGAGGGAAATGGGGAAAAAATACCGTTTGTTTGTTTGTACTGTATTTGGGTTCCCTTCAGTCTAAGGCTTTGGGGTTTCCACTGATGACCTACTGATTTAGGAAGGGAGACTCTCACTCATTGCACCACTGGACTCTGTGGTTTGTCTCATTCTGAAATGTTCTCTCTAGACTGCAGCCAAATATAGGACTTGGGCAAGGCTGAGATTTGTTATGGGTAACACTGAAAAACTTCTTGTCCTGCTGGTGGGTTTTTTTGCCTGAGTGTTCTCTAATTGTGAGATTTAGCAATGGGAGAAAATTCTGCCCTGAATCATATTTCCAGTCATGGCACTTGTGGCATGTTATCTTCTCTAATATGTAGTGAATAATGTAATAAAATAAAAATAATGTAAATGTAGTCACAATACATTCTGAATACTTAACAATAAACTTTCTAGCTAGCAGCTTGTGCTGCATTTTAACTTTTTAGTGTTTGTGTGTGTGTATATAAATAGATATACTGTTGTCCTTTTGAGCCTGTAGGGACTGGATTAGTATTTTAGAGCACATAGGACAGCTAGGATGTTGTAGGCCTTATGTGCATGTCATTTACATATTTGATTGCAGTTTTGGAAGGCTGGGTGTTCTGAACTGTGCAGTTCTTACAGTCCTGTATATAAACTGATGTTTTTAAAGTCTGTCTTGATAGACTTACATGGATCTCATACTTGTAAACCAGAATATGGCACTGCTCTTTGCACTAATTTCGTATTGTACTTGCACCTGTGTTTGTGTAGGCTTAATCACTGCTTTAAGCTTGGTGAATTTTTAGGCTGAATCTGTTTCTCTGGTGAGCATGTAGAAGGTATCACTAGCTCTATGATGCCCAGTAGGGACTTGCTTTCCCCTGGAAAGCTGAAGATGAGTCATGAGAGCTGAAGTATGGAGCAGGCACAGGGACTGAATCTTTGCTAGATGTGGCTGCTGTAAAGCACATTAAAAACCACATATGTTTTTGGCTTCTCTAAATTAGAAGCTGTAAAGGTGTCAGTGGAGGAGGGCAAGGAGTGGAAAATACTTTCACTTGGTTATTTCTGTTGATAGGTGCTGCCATACTGCTCCAATGGGAGGTGCCCAGTTGCTATAGGATCCTTTCACCTATGAAGATAGTGGAGTTTATCAACATTATTACAAAACAGTTCGCTGATAAAGCTGTGCAGTTTTATGTTTAAGTAGCAAACCAAAGTTTTGTGATTGCCTAATGACTTTCAAGACATTTCTGTTCGAGGCAGAAACGAACATAGACCTGCCCCACCCATGCCAATTTTATTTGCAGAGGGGGTTCCTGTGAACAGATATGTTTGTGACTTTGCATGGAGTCATGCAGGAAACCTGTGAAAAACTCTGCTCAAGACCTTATCTGCTTGTCCTCATCTTTCCACATTGAAATGCAACTTTGATAGCAAGGGTGGTAGGTTTACAGGGATGCTGTTTGAACAGTTAAAAAAAGGGAAATTTTCATTGCTCCTCAATAGCAGCAGCAGAAAACTGCAGTGAGAATTAGGATTTATCTTAACAATAATACTTCCATTTTCATACTGACATAGTACAATCCTGCTGGTGTATGTTCTTGGAATGCATTAATACTTTGTAACACCCTGTCTTTTGAGATACATGAAATCTCACATTAACACATGGTGCAATTTCACTGAATAGCTCCTGTATCTCTTTTGAAAAGGAAAGAAACAGTAGCTGGTGCTCAAAGTGAATTCACCTTTAAGTGGCTCTCTTAAATTCATTTTTACAAGCTTGAAAATTGAATGTATGGCTGTTACAGAAGCAACTTCCATTTGTCACTGAGTCTTTAGAAGAATTCTTTACTGCTCTCCTGAATGCTGGAAAATGCAGTGAAAGAAATGATCCTCACTCCATGTAAATCTTTTAAAAAGAAGCTTAATGGAAATTTTGTGTATTGTGGTGTTTGTTGGTATTTTCTGTTAGTTTTGCCTAACCTAAAATTCCAAGCTGAGTTCTTTGGTACAAGTATTATGTACATTGACTATTTGTTTTTTATCTCACTTGTGAAAGGTATTTAATTTTACTTTTTAAGTTGAATATTGGCAGCTCAATGCTGTCTGCTGGCTCTTTACTAATAATCTTATTTGAAAAATACTTTGTACAGAACAAAATTCTGTGTTAAAATATGTCATTTAGTATTTCCTCTGAAGGAAAAAAAGGCCAAATCTTAGCATGCATATTCTTGTAAATGCAAAAAAACCCTTAATGTACAGCCCTAGCTTTTGTGTACAAGCTCATGACTACAAAATTTAAGGTACTTCTCTGATTTCTTTTGGAATTTCCTATGAATATTTGTACCAACCTGTCCAGTGAATAGTAGCATAGGTAAACCTACTACAAAAAAAAAAAAAGGAAGAAAAAAGCTGTTTTTAAACTTTTTATCTTACTAGCTGCTATTGAAACAAATTAATTTGTTATTTTTTAAGACCAATCTGGGTATCATGGATGGCATCTGTGGTTGGGAGGGGTGAATAAGCAGGTTACCTACCTCATGGAAGCATAATTTGTATTTTTTAGTTTTAGTCATAGATACTTTGATGTAAAACAGAAAACATGTGTTTAGACAAAGGAAGTGTTTGGAACAAGCAGACTGCTGATTTTATATCATCCCAGAATAGAGTCACTTTTAGGGTTTGTTTCAGTAAAAAATAAGCGTGAAATTACAGAAAGGTGGATGAAAAATCCAGGCACAGGTTCATTCATTAATACAGCATGATATTATTTATCATTTAAATGCATCTTTTAGGGCAAATTGTTGCTTGCAAATGCCAAGTGTGTCAGGCTGATGTTTGGCTTGAGGTGGTGTGACCAGGTTGTGAACTCCTTGGCCCTGTGGTGCCAAGGTGACAGATTATTCTCCTTGGTGTAAGGGCAGAGTATGCCACACACAGGAAAATCCAGATCTTCAGTAGTTACTCTTTCCTACTTTGGCAGAGACTATAAGCTTTAAGTGCTTGAAATAGCTAATTAGCATTGCCAAAAGTAACTTAGAACTGCATGAGTCTTGTCTCCTGTTATGGAAACTTTAGGTTGCTTATGCTTAAGTGCAGAGGAAAAAGTAGCAACTACTGTGTCTGAGACAGACAATCAGCTGGGTCACCCTTCCCATTTTAGCAATGGGAACAAGTTGCCTTCTTACTGACAGTACAGTGAGGATTTTATCGAGTGATATTCTGCATTGATGATACAGATAGTCCATATTCTTACCAGTGAAAATCTTTTCATCACACCCTCACTGAGCAGAAGCACTTTTCAATCCTTTGATGGACATAATTTTCTTGCTTGGTGAAGCCAAAAGAACTTGCTGCTTCTTTTAAGAGCAGCTCCAAGAGACCATCTCTGTCTTTCAGTACATGCTTGAGCATGTGCTTCTGCCAGCCTTATCTTTTGGAAAAAAGATGGACTAAAATTTTCTTGTCTTTGTTGCTTACATTACCTCTGATAATTTCTTTATTTGTCCACCAGCTGAAGAACAGAAATAAAGCCACAAACACATCAGAAGGCAAAAGATTTGTTATGTTTCATAGGTGGCTTTAGAAATGAAGACCTGTAGCTGTGTAGCTTCAGGACCCCTCTTTCAACTGTGCCACAGGTTTTGTGTGCAAGAGACTTGCAGGAGAATGAAAGAGAAGGTTGCAGGTATTGGTGGGCTCCTCTAGAGTGGAAATGAGAATGAGATTGAATCCCCAATTCTGCCACATGTAATAGTGCATGAAGAATGGCTTTGGCCTCTAGTGGCTGTTGCTTATTCACTGATTCTTGGTTTTATGTGCCTTACACTCACATTTGCTTCAGAGAAAAGGTTATATTACTGTTTTAATTCTCATGGCAGGCTCTTGTAGCACCACATACTTCAAGACAAAATGAAAATGACATTGTTTCTTTAGGTTAGAAGAAGCTTCCTACTAAGCAGAAAAATATTATGATTACTGAAGTAGTTACTTCTCAAGGAGAAATAAAGATTAAAGACTGAGTAAAATGTTAACAGTATAATTTGAGCTACATGTATAAAATTGAGTAGCTTCTTCAGATTCAATCAGTGAGCTTCTGTCACATTAATGTGTTTTAATCTTATTTTATCCTTGTGTGCTTGCCTAAGAATCATAGATTTTTTTTTGTTGCACTTCTTATCAAACCATATATGAGGGATGAAAATTGGTGAAACCTGATGAAGTATAATTATCAATAGTGATGAATAAGCAGATGATTTTATGAAAATGTAAAATTTGCAGTACTTTGTTTAATGAGTTTTTTTAAACTTACCCAATTCTATGCATCTCTCTCACAAAATGTCTGTTGTGGAGGCACATGACCAAACCATAGCAAGAACTTTTCAGAAGTACATTCTCACATCAACTGAAGCTTCAAGAGCATTAACATTCTGAGAGAAAACCAGGAAAGGTGTTCCCTGATAGGGAGTAAAACACACTGCCTGCTGACTTGGAGACACAACAGTGAGCATCAGAGTAATGATGAAAGTAAATTGATGATAAATTGATGATGATAAAATAAAATTATGAAAAAGCTTTAAGAAGCCTTCAGTGCAGCAGTGTATTTTACTGTGACATTCACTGTTCTTCCCTTCTTCCCTTCAGAGAATTACAGGTGACTTCTCTGTCTCCAGATCTAGAGGAGACCTGGGTTCTGCTGCTGTATTTTTGGAGGATGGCAAATTATTAAAAAAAAGGAAAAGTTTTATGATCTAAGACCAGATTTCATATGAAGCTCTACCTTGAAAATTAGGCAAAAATTATCTTTTTTTTTCTCTTAAGTTCTGCCCATGATATGTTTGTCTCCTGGAGTTTTTACCTCCAGTGCTTAAATATCTGAAAATTTGACAGCTGTCCACAGGTGTGTTTGAATGTATTACAAGCTGTACTTTATTTTAAACAGCAGGAATTATGCTTTCAGGAAAATCAAAGAAACTCTAGTTGAATATTCTACTTTAAAAGTATAATAATAAAGAATTAATCAAAATGTTGACACTAGTCTTTCTGAAGCACTGCATTTGTTTGGAACTTATAACAAGCTGTCAAATGCTACAAAAAGAAATCATTTTAATTCTTGGAGGCTCTTACAGGAGCTAAAAGGTAGAAACTTTCAGCTACATTATTTTGGTCCAGAGGCAACAGTACTCACTGTGGTGACAGTGAAAAAAACTGTGTTTCTGTTTGAGAGACACCAATAGAATTTGGTGTTGGTGATGAGAAGAACAAGGAGGACTGGAAAATTGCCCTGTCCCTTTGTGCGTGATTTTTTTTTTTTTTTAATGCCTTTTAATTGGGGAACGACTTTTCACTTCTAAAGGTTTAAACTGTTAATGTTGTTTTAATACATTGTGATGAGTCATGTGCCACTCCCTGCCTGCTTTTATTTTTGCCACCACTGGACAAAATCATAGTAACAGGTGGTTAGCAAAGTAAAATGTACCTTGAGAAAAGCTACTTTATAGTGTTACCCTTAAAACCATTCAGCATCTGGCCAGCAAGTTTTGAGGGAAAACCCTTGTTTCAGGAGAAATTGAAAAAGCATTCATTGTTTAGCTCAAGCTTTGGAATGCCAAAGGAAATTGGATTTTCCACTGTATGGAATGAGGCTGCAAAATCTAGAATTTAAAAGTTCAATGGATTTTGATTTATCATGAGCATAGTATAGCATAAACATTTTCTATGGCTGTTTGTTCCATCTTGTCAAATTATAGTTTGTACTTCACCTTTGACATATTTTACATATGGTTTATGTTTCAAACTTGAATTGTCTGGGATTTTTTGTTTGTCGAGTTGGCTTTTTTCCACCCTCTTTTTGTTGTTTTGTGTTTTTTTTCCAGCACCATATTGAGGAAATCTAAAAGAAACCACTAATTAAGAGGTGGTGATAGCTAAGTAACAGCTGTTAAGGGCATGATTCAGCATCTCCTGCTGCAACTCACTACCCCTGCAAGTTGTGAAGTCTCAATCTCTCCTGTATTTGTAAAGATCTTGGTGAAGAAGTGCAGGTAACCAGCACACCAGGTGCCCACCTAAGCCACTCTGTCACTCCCTTCAGATGGATGGAGCAGCAAAAATACAATAAAAGGTTCATGGGTCAAGATAAGGACACAGAGATCGCTCAGCAATTGCTGTCATGGCAAACCAGTCTTGACTGAGGGAAATTAATGTAATTGATTGCCTGTCAAATATGGGATGCTGAGACATAAACCCAAGTCTTAAAACATCTTCCCTTTACCCCTCCCTTCTTTCTGCTCTCAACCTCCAAATCTATTTCCTTCCTCCCATGAACAGGGAGTGGGAATGAGGGCTGTAGTCACATCATCACACGTTGTCTCTGCTGCTCTCATCTCCTCAGGGGGTGACTCCTCACTCTCTTGCCCTGCTCCAGTGTGGGGTCCCTCCCTTGGAGACACTCCTCCATGAATTCCTCCTTTCCATCAGCTATAGTTAATCAACAGCTGCTCCAGTGTGCATCACCTGTGGGGTCACAGAATCTGTGGAATGCTTCTGAAGTGGGATTTTTGCTTTAGCTGGAGGCCCTTTTAATAGTATCTCATAAGAAATAAAGAATCACTGATGCCATCTTTTGCCTGGGTGTCTGGCTCTGTGTGGGATGCTCCAGCTGTGCTCTACAGGCTATTCACCAAAGAGTTGGACTCAATGATCCTTATGGGTCCCTTCCAACTCAGAATATTCTGTGATTCAGTTGTCACCTGTGGGAAGATAACTCCATGATTTTTTTCAGTTACATAACCATGCATCACATTTCATTTAACTTATAGCCCAGAAATCTGACTGTAGTGCACTCAATATGATGTGTGCATTTAAAACACAAGGGCATTGTCATAGAAAAAATAAATGTGCCTATTAATACTTGATTATAAAGAGATCATTAACACTGGAGCAAGGTGCTAGGATCACTTCAGATGCATGCATAGAAAACATGAATATCAATATGCCTGCATAGGTATTGCAAATGAAAGAGTTTTATGACCTGGGTCATAAAAGAGAATTATGATCTGGGTGCAGGGGCCAGCTCAGAAAGCCCAACCATGCAGATGCTGAGTGAAATGTCCAGATCTGAGGCTCTGCTGTGAGTCAGAGCTCAGGGGCTTCTGCCTTTGCTTCCAAATGTGCTGCCATCAGTCTGGTGTAACCTAATAGGCAGTGACCTTTAATTGCCTTTTGGCCTCGTGGCATCAAGCTGCTGCTGCCACAAATGTCAATTAGTAAAATTCCTCTCATTAGACTGCAGTGAACAACGGGGTAACATGATAAGGGTAAGGAAGGTGTATTTTCCTTTATAAAGAATATTTTATTGCTGTCACAAAAGCATCCATATGACTGCATGTGTTTGAATTTCAGAGTATTCTGAAGCAATTCTGAAAACTAGCAGTGTTGCTACTTATTTAAGTTAGCAGTAGCAAAGAAGTTCTGGTTCAGTGTGTTAAAAGGAAGATCAAGTGGAAGACTGTTTCGTGGTTTTGGATAAATTGTGGCAACTCAGTTTGCTTTCACCTGATTTATTTAATTTGTTACCTGTGAAATACCCTGTGTCTGTCCATGGGCACATGAAGGTTCATTAATGTTGTTGAAATACTATGTCTCTGCTTGTTAAGCTGAAGAAAAGTCAGGCTTTCAGCATCCCTGAAAGTGGTTCTGAATCTAAAAAACAATGTTTTTAAAATGTTAATTGTCACTCTGCTCTCTTCAGACATAACATGTGATTTAATTTAGATACATTAGCTGAGAATCATTATGTTCACAGGGGAAATAATGCATTTGTCACATGCATTTACTTTCTCATGCTTAATGCATAACATCCAACTTGACAATTCCTGCACTTGTTGGTGAGTTTAAGCTTCTTAGAGTTACTGTGTAAGGTGGTTAAGCTGCTGGTTTTAACTTCCATATGCCTAATGCTTTTTCCATGTCCTCACCTAGCTCCAGAAAAGTATCCCAGGCATGGGGAATGGGGCAGGGAGGAAGACAGAGAGAAACTGAGCTGTTCAAACTGGTAAAAGGAGATGTGAACTCTGAGCAATTAGTGAAGACCACAGGCAAAATTAATATAAAGTCAGATTCCTCTGCACAAGGCAGCAGCGTTTATTGGAATCTAAAATAACTATTTTAAAGCACTGTATGCTGGATTTGTATAGACAATCTGTAAGAACAAATGACGGACTTTTCAAAATTAGTTGTTGAATGCCATGGGGAGTAGAAGCAAATTTACATTCCAATTTTGAGAACAATACTGAAACTTTGAATAGACTGGCAGTTAGTAATAGGTCAAAATTTGTATTTCTGGGAATGCTGTCCATGTGAAAGAAAAATGTGAGGTGTGAAAGCTTTTACTGCAGTTTTGGGTCTAAATGAACTTCAGCTTAGGATGGCTGTTTTAGGAAGCAGGAAGATGCAATCAGTGATCACTGGATGCTGTTCAGAACCTGGCATGTGACTACCATTTGTCCCATTTTCAAAATCCTTTTTCAGAAACCTAATGTGCTGTAAGGAGAGGGATCAGAGTATTTTTCTCCAAATAATTCAATAGCTTTTTTGTGCTTGACACAAATATAAATTATTTGCATTTTTTATGTATGCACTTTATAAATGAACTGTTGTGTGGCTCTAGCAGTATTTTAATTCAATTGGCCAAAATGAGCAGCTGGAATACAGCACCAGGTCCCCAAGAAATGTTTTGTGTTGCACTGTATTTCCTTTTACCTTTTAAAAGTGTGATACCCATTCACCATGATAGAGAGTCTGTTCCCAAAATCATCTATTGTGATGCAAATGACAAGCACTTGCTTGGAGGGTGGCAGGAGATCTGCTTGTTTTGCCACTATGTTTTATAGTTTAGAAGTGATTTGAAGCAATGATCACCCTCACTGTGATCTGCCTAAGTGGTATTGTAAAATCACTCTAGAGAAAAATTTTTTGCTCTCTAACCCTGGGAACCATATGGGAAGAGTTTCAACAACACCTATTTGATTATTCTCACTGTTAGTGTGAGTGTCCCACTCTGGAAGATCATTATAGTGAGGGATATCATGGGGCAGGTGAGTCAACAGGTTTGAGAAGAGTCTGAAAATAGGAGCTGGGGCACTGCCAGCTCCCACTGAACCTTTTTTGTTTGCAGCTGGAACAGACAGTGAACTGATTTTCTTATTTTTTGAGAACAGAAGAGAAGGCTGTCAAACTTCAAATGCTGATAATGTTACTTCTCCAAATGTTATCCTTCCAACTGCCATTGGACATTCCCAGATTTATTTTTAATGTGATATTCTATGTAAATCCTTGTTATTTTGGGGTAACAACACTAAGGATTTTTGGGGTTTTGGACATATTTTATGATGTGATCTCAAAAGCAGTATAACATGTTAGGAGAAATAATTTGGGTGCATTTTTATATGGAAATCTTAGGGATTTTTTTACTTAAATTGCCATTCACTGTAAGATTTTTTTCACATTTCTTTTCCAGCTCCTCATTTTTTATATAGATTTAATTTTTCTGCCCTTTCACAATTAAACACATAGAACAAAATAATGAGAATCAGTTCAATATTTGGTTCTGTTTTTACTGCCTGTATTGCACAGATGTATTTTTTTTCCTACAAGACATTATGAGTTATGACAATGCTTTAATGTCTGCAAATATATTTTCCAGTCAAGGCTGGATGAAAACTTTGTGCATATTGTTTCAGTATTGAACAGCCTTTAAAAAGACAATTTTGTGTCAGAAGTGTAATTTTATGTTGTGAATTTTGTAAAGGTGTTTTCCTCCCTATGCATTCCATATTTTATAATGTTAGAAATATGTTCGTGAATAAGTTTCTCAAACTTTTAGTGCTAAAAGTACTGCTTGGTGGCAAAATTGTAAAAACCACATTCAATGGGATTCATATTAGTAAAATTCAAGAAAAAAAAATGTAGGTCATCATGGGTGAAGTAGGAGTGGGTGCCATCTGTTAAGAAAATAGCTTTCAGTATTATGTTGTTATTTTAGTAATTTCAGACATTTTTATTTAAAAAACCCGAACTTTTATGTCTTTCCTCTAAGAAATTGCTTTGTTCTACTTTCCTTTCAGAAATTCATCTAGAGAGTTATATGAAATAAGACTTAAATATTGTCAGAATTAACTTTATGCACTATCCATAATTAACCACAGGTTTGATTTATTTTTTGTTTTGTAAGTCCTGATGGTCTAGCAAAGCCAGTGCCATATGCCAGCAATTTAAAAACTAACACAAAACAGATGAAGGATTGGAAGGAGAATAGAGAGAGAGAGAGAAGGCCAAGACTGGTGGAATTCCTTTAATATTAAACTCTTACATCACTTGTGAAAACTTCTGTTTATTTATTGCTGGTTTTACAGCATATAATTAAAATTCAGCTTGTTAGTTGCTGTTCAAGTATAACCAACCTCAAGAATGCTATGAAGAAACCAAAATGTTGGACTTGACACATTATAAAACTCTTCATGTTGTTGTCTGCCATCTCTGTGGCTTACACTTACTGGAGCTGAACTAAAAAAATTATATACTACTTTGAAATAAATATGGATAGTTTAGTTGTACCACCTTTTCACCGAGCTCAAATCAAGTTCTGTGTAAATTATTCATTCTCTCATATTGCTGAGGCATCCTAATTAAAACCTTCAATCTTTTAAACCTCTAAAAATACTTGAGAATGAGAGCGTACCTAAAGCTTTTTTTAATCATGGAGCAATTCATTTGTTTTTAATTAAATTCAAATAGCTGCTAGCTTGCACTAACCTGAATCTAAATGTAAAATTAAGGACAGAGTATCTTGTTCAGACCTGGCTGGATCAATTGAAAATAACTCCACTTTCACTTTCTTGGTCACCAGCTGGTGATGACCGTCCCAAAGCAAAGTGTGTGAAACTGCTTGCTGTGACAAAAATCATTCTCTACTGAAGTGGATCAAGGAGGGCTCCTGTGTTTTGTTTTTTATAAATTTATTTATTTATTGGCAGGGAAACTACTGATCTCCAGGAAAGGACAGTAACAAATTGCTTGGGAGCAAGAATTTCTTTAGTTACTTTGGCAGATTTGGAAATTAATAGAACTTTAGCTGTAAGCTGTCAGTGGAGGCACTGAACTGCCACTGAGACCCATAAAAGTTCTCAGCAGCTTTGTATTGACTGAGTGCATTGCTGGAGCCAGGCCATATTTCTACACTGAGAGGTAGCAGACAGCATATTGTAGTAGATTTGTCTAAACAAACTTACTGCATTAAAACTCTAGGTCTTCCTTGTTCTGGGCTGTCTGAAATAGTTACATTATTCAGAGTTTGCTTTCTTTGGCTAATCTCTGAAGTGGCTTTTAGATTTTGTACCCTTATAGCTAGGCAGAGGCAGGGTAAGATCTGACTTGAAGTCACTCACTCTGAGATGGACCTGAGCTTCCCAAATATAGGTTTGCAGCTTTGTGTTTAGTTTCTTCCCTTTTCAAGGGCAAAAAACCCTTTACCAGCTCTAAGTTGAGCCTCTGTGGTAACCCTAGCTGGATTTGTTTTCCCCTCCAGTTTCAGAACTTGAGGGTGTGGTGGTGGGAGTGTATCATTTGAGGTGGGTTCTTGTGGTTCTTTCCTGTTCAAGAGCTGCCCTGTTAACCAGGCAGACACCCTCACTTCTGCCCTGCATCTTTTTTTGTCTGACCCAGCTGTTGTGATTGATACTTTCCCATTTCTTATGAATTAGGCAAAACATTGCACAAAGCCATTCAGATTTATAATGTGGATTCCCACATCTCACATCTCTGCTTCTAGGTCTCTTTCAGTTCATCTTTTCCCTCTGCCATGATGAAAATGTTGCAGGAACTTGATCCATGGAACTGCTTTCCTGGTTCCCATTGTCAGAGTGTTCATTACAAGCATAAATATGAATGGATTTAAGACCAGATGTGATGCAGAATCTTCCAGGAGTGTGGTTCATGGCATTTGTGACTCATGGTTCCTGTCACCTGCCTGCATGGACGTGGGTGACATGTGTTTCCAGGAAAAAGGACAGCTGCAGGCATCCTCCTGCCTGTCCTGGAGAGGCTCCTGCTAAAGCCTTGATTTGTATTTAAAAATGAACACATTTCAAGGAGAGATTTAGATTAGATATTAAGAAGCAATTCCTTATTGTGAGGGTGGGAGGCACTGGCACAGGCTGCTCTGAGAAACTGTGTGTGTTCCAACGCTGGCAGTGTCCAGTGCCAGGCTGGATGGAGCTCTGAGCAACCTGGTCTAGTGGAAGATGTTCCTGTCCATGGCAGGGGGTTGGAACTGGGTGATCTTTAAGGCTCCTTTGAGCCTCAGCTATTTGTTGATTCTGTGGTTCTCTGTATACTTTTCCCCTTCATGCTGGCTTTTAATTTGTTTCTTTTTTTTTAATTGAAAACTTGGAATTAGCCAGCTCCTACCTTTTGTCATTGATAATAAAATTACTTTGCACTTGTAGTACTAATTGTCCCTCAGGATACTTTATATGCTATTATTTCCTACAATGCATTTCTGAAGTGTTGATGTTTGTTTGCACATTGTGTGTTTAGAAACACAGTTAAGAAATTAGTGGCCTCTCACCTAAGGTGGTGTTAGAGTTAACACTGATCTGCTAACAGCTACCTGCCCTTGCTCAGAACACCACACACCTCTTTTGTGGTTTCAAGCTTCTCTTAATATGAAAGACCTTCTGTAAAAAATAATCTACATAATATTTAAAATAAAGCTGTAGTGCTACATATTAAAATATTAATGTTGTAAAGTACACTGAAAAAGGCATCCTGGACTGGACTTAGAAGCCTCTAAAGATACATTAGGTTGATCAAGAAGAAATACAACATTTTTATCATTTTTATAGCTTGTCATCATTGCACTTTATAAAATGTGTAAATGAATTTCTATGCATCCTAGGAAGAACTGAATCTTATTACCACAGTTATTAAAGTTAATAAGATTTAAATTTTGAGGTAATAGGCCTGCTTACAAAGAAAAAATATAACACAATCTCAAAGTGAAGTGCTGTTTCCTTTGTACCTTTTTTATTTTAAAGCAATTGATATACAGGACAAATGACAATTCCAATGTATCATGGATAAACAGATTTCTGAGGGGGGTGTCAAAATTTTTGTTTGGTTTGGTGAGTTTTGTTGTTTTTCATGGGTTTTTTTGGAGGGTGGGTTGGTTTGTTTGTCTGTCTGTTTTTAGAAAGTAGATTATGCCAAAGTGTGAAAGGTAAAACAGAACATCAAAGAGGACAAAGCAAGTTTCTTAGATCCTGCCACTCTTTAATGAACATGTCTGGCTCTACTGCATGAGATAAAAAATCTTATTTGTGTTGTTTGCTGGTCATAGCACCCTCATGATATTTTCCTTCAGATTTTGGTGAGGATCATTCCTGGGCCACCAAAACTCTTCCAGTATTTCCACTTACTGTTCTACTTGAAACCAGAGGTGACTGGATTTAGGTTTCTTTTCTCCACAGTTCAACTAATTATGTCAGCTGTTTTAATAAAATGTATTGTTTTATGTTGGCCTTGATAGATTTATGCATCTCCACATCTTCATGCAGTTCTCCAGCTCATGAAGAACCAGTCTGATTCAAAGTTACACTGATACCTTCAATGGTTTGACAGAAAAGCCATGTCTTTTTCTTGATGTGCACACATTTTCATGCTCAGTTCTGTCTTAAGATCTTGAATTACTACATGCTGGCAGACTGACAAATATTTCCAGAGCTATCATTGTGCCTATCAAAACTGAATGCAGGACAACAACTAGTGTGTGTTTCACTAATACTTCAGCAATAATGCCTGCAGTTTTGAAAAGGAATAAGCCTCAGGGCACAGTGAAATATCTTTGTTTTAGTGAACAAAGCAAAGCTTTAAGTAGTAAGAGCAGAAAAATGAAAGACAACCAAGCTCCTGCCAAATGTTTCCCACTCAGGGATGTTATCACTGAGAGATGGGCCTTTCCAAGCTTTTTAGTACAGACTGTAAAGTGATACCCTGTGCCTGTTATTTTCCTTACTGAAAATGATAATGATCTTATCTCTCTCTGTTCTATTACCTGATTGCCTTTTGTAAGGTTTTTTCCAGCTGAGCAGCAGTTCAGTGCAAACATTCCTGCAGGGAAACTGGACTCCTCTTTTACAGGGTCACAAATAGTTTCTTGTGGTCCCCCAGCTTTTGGCTTGTTGGCCAAGTGTTCATCCATGCCAAGAGCTGGAAGGCTGGCGTGGCACCCTCAGTCTTGCTGTGAGCCCTGAGCTGCCAGGCAAGACTTTCTGAAAGGGGCAGGGAGAGAAGAACATTAATTATTTAGGATAAATAGCTAGGTTAGACCTTCTAGTTACTGAGATTGAAAGTTGGGTAGTATGGCAGCTGACTAATTACTGCAAAATTACTGCCACTACAGTGTATGTTTTCTGTATCACCCATCACCAAGACTTTTAACATGTCTATCTAGTTTATATACCCAGCAAGTTTGGGTTTTTGGTACAAGTGCAATCTATCACAGATCTCCTGGGGGGATGGAAATAAAGTGTCAAGAGTATGCATTTAAAATGAATCCTGTCATGTGCAGTATTATAGCCAGGATCTGTGGCGGATGTGAGGAAAAGATGGTATTTTTATATGTACTCATATTTCAGGATGCTGAATGACCTATTTCTAAAATTATGTAAGATTTTTCTAATGCAAGGATTGAGTTGTCTGCCCCAAGGTTTAGTGAAACAGCAAATATTTGCTTTGTTTCAGGAAAGTCTAACTAGACTTGACATCGAAGCCTGTTCTTTGATGTCTTCCTTGGGATGTATTCTACTGGATTGTTTCTGGGGTTTTGTTTTGTGGCTTGTTTTCTGTTTTTGTGGTTTTGGGGTGGTTTTTTTTGTTTTCTATGGACTGGAACATACAGGATTTTCTTTCATCAAGTGATGAACATTACACATGATAAGCAATCTCTTGTTAAATACAGTATGGTTGTTTGTCTAGCTTTTCCCCTTTCCCTCTCTGTCTGTCTCTCTTGATTAGACAATTAGAAGAGTTTTCTTTGAACTAAATTTTCCTCTTTTGGGTCACTGACATAGCATGATTAAGTTGCTGTAAAAGCCTCCTTAAGGAGACAGGCTAGATGGAACTGTTTCTTTGCATCACAGACTACTTCAGAGTAGTATTTTTCATGGCTGATGAAAACATCTGCTCAAGAGAAGTTGTGATTTGGGTGAGCACCTATCTGATGGAAAGCAGTTCTGAAATGTTTCCTGTTATTGCTTGCCTCCCTAACCTGTTTGAACTTTTGCTTTACAAGGATGGGTTTAATAACCTATCAGTAAGAGTTGTTTTAAACAGCTTAATGTTTGTTTCTGTGAGTTTTCTTTAGTAAAGAGAATAGTTAGTAACAGAACAGGATTTATGTGCTTTGACCTTCAGTAGTGTGAATCTCACAGTAATTGAGGAACAGCAAATACCTGCCTTGAAAAGACATCTCCAACACTTGTACATGGTGTATCTGTAGCCTATAAATAATTCTTTCCTATTTTGAGCCAAATGAGACACCAGGATAGATTAAAGCTGGCAAATTGAGCCATAACAGAGAGAGACATGAAAGCAATACTAGGAAAAGACTATTGCTTTGTTTATCCAGGCAGACGTGAGTGAATGCAATTTAATAATAGCTGCAGAGCAAAGGTTTCAGCACAAAGTCTTTTTTAATTCTGTGAAAGTCACTCAATGTTGCTTGCAACTCTGATTTGGATTGCTCAGTTCCATGCTTGCTGTGTCCACCTGACTCTCATCAGGCTTTTATGTTGTTTCTATTCTTCTATCCAAAGAACCTGAATTGACTACAGAATGAGTTGTACACTTCCAGTTTTGCTTCTCAAAGTCTCCAGTGTTCATTCACTGCTGAATCAGCTTTGAAGCAGCTGTAAAGGCTTTATTTTTCCTCCAGAACCATAGCAAAAATAATTGCATAATGTTGATTTTTTTAAACTGCAGTTTTACTGCAGTTTATATTATTTTTTTCTGAATTTCACTTCTTTTGTGAGATGTGAAAAATCTTTGATTTTGCCGTAAGCTTATTGTTTTCAGAGTTGTGAGAGACTAAACGATACTGCAAGGCTGCTTTGAACCTTCTTTAAAGGTTTGAACCAATTTTAAAGGTTTGAGGACAACATGGGATGGTACTTTGAAAAAAAAAATTGTATTCCTGTTTTACATATTATCATATGTACATTAGCTTTAATTGATGTAGAATGATAAGGCTCTTAGTAGCAGATGATAAGTAGAGATAAGTGCTGTTTATCATCTTAAAGTGTAATAGCCCTAACTAATATTTGATACTCATGTTCTTATTTCTTCAAAATGCACCTGGTGAGGTCATTTGCAGAGGTACTCTGGCCTACTTTTGCAGCTGTTGACTTTATAGAAAAGAATTAGGCCAATACTTAGCACAGTGAAAATTACTGTCCTAAATTTATTTGGATTTGCTTCAGCCTCACATCTTTGAGTTGTCTTTTTGGAGTAGACCAAAGAAAGTGGTCCTGTGTGCTCCAGAGAAATGTGGGAACAAATACAGTTCTGAGGCCATCCTGTGGCATGGAAAGGAGCAAATTTTAATGAATTTGAAGCAATTGGATCATGAGGACCTTAAAAAAAATCAATTTTAGTTACCATCTTCCCTTCATTAGCATAACACTGCTTTTTATGCTTGCTTTAAAGTTGTATTGCTCTTATACCTGGTGGCCTTAATTTCCATCAAGTAATGCAAAGTGTCATTTGCCCTAGAGAGACCCAGTCATTACTGCTGAAAGCCAGTCAAGTTGGGATGCAGAATCAGTGTTTTCTCACCTTCCCGGAATAATAAGTGAGTTATTGTTGAATGGCAGCCACTGTTTTCTTTTTTTCTCTTCTAAACTTGAAGAGAATTTAAAAAAAAGGAGCACAAAGTTGTTGCTGGAATACACAGCAGTTTTTACAGAGGAGCTGGGGCCACGATTGTTATTCACATACATTTTTTCATGCTCAGATCTGGAAGTCTCAAGGTAATAAATTAAATTACTGGGAAACACCAATAGAATAAAGCACTTTGGAGAGAGGACATATTTTTCACTGCTGAATTCTTCAGGGCTGGTAAGAAAAGCCTTTTGTCCAGCCCATGCAGTAATTCATTTGGAGGGATAAAGGAAAATTCAAAAGCCCAACTTAGAGGTAGACTGACAAAAAATACTTCAGGTGGACTCTGCTGGATTTACCTCACCTGTCCCCTGCTCCTTGTTCAAGAACCTCTTGTTAGGTAGTGAGTCATCCTCAGCTCATTTGAATTCTGGAAACGTGCCCATCTCACACTTTCTGATTCCAGAAGGACAAATGACATTGCCCTAGGAGATCTTAAGTACTTTCTTAGGTGGTGTGTCTCTCTGACATCAATGTTAGCAAGCGGAGCAGTGCAGTAAAACTGGATCCTTTAGTCAATCTCTTAGAAGATATAACATCAGCCCCTGCCTAAGACTTGTCAGGACTAGCTCTAGTCTGGTGTTGTGGGCTCAATGCTTTGAGCACTGGAGGCAGTCCTGGAGCACATTTAATCCAAGAGGGATTCAGTTTCCATGTTCCAAGGCTGCCCTGTAGTCCAAACCTTGTTATTACAGGAGATTTGCAGAGGAAGTACATCTCTGTCCTAAAAACATTAGTGTAGCCAAACCTTTAGAGTCCACACCAGAAACATGATGATAGAAATATTCCTGTGATTATATGGCTTCTCTCTGTGTTGAAGTCCTGGAGACCTCTAGGGTTTTTTTTTTTTAATTACTTGACACTTCTAGGACATCACAACTATTGTATTGTGTGTTCAAACAGGCAAAGGACACTGTATATCTTAAATCTGGTGAGCCCTGGAGATATACCCAGTGCTTCTTGCTGCAAAAGTTTTCAGTGCTTTTTGCTGCAAATTAAAGCCTTTCTTGCCATGAACTCTGCCAATCACTACCAAAATGCCAGGTAGTCACCAGTGAAAGCTGAAGGTGCTCATTCTGAGCAAGAGCAGTGAAGAGAGCAGGGATTTATCTGAGCAAAGTGTGTTGCAGAAGCAAAGCACTTGCTGCCTGCTTTCAAGGGAATGTCTGAACAATGAGTTTGCAGGAAGAGTGCTTCTGTTCCTGCTGAGACTGTTCGACCTCTGCTTGTTAATACAGATGTGGCCATTAAACTGTTCTGCTAAATGGAGCTTGCAAGAAAGGAAGAAAGTTATCCATTATATTTACTTCATAGTTAAAAACCTGAGATGCTTCTAACCTGCTTAAAATAAAATGGAAAAAATCTAAACATTTTAAAAGTACTAGTTCTTAGTGAAATACCACACAGATTTATCTTCCAGATAGAAAGAGCCCATACTTTCTCCAAAATGCACTACTCCTAATCTCAGATTTAACTTTAGACTAAGTCCATGTGTTGGGCCCAAATCACATAGAGCTTGCTGTCACATTGCTGTTCTGGGTTGCTTTTTTTTTATTGTGCTCACTGTCTTTGTAGCTCTCTGATGGTTCCTGGGATATTTACCAAGCTGACTCGCCTTCAGTCCTGGAAGAACCGCAGGAGAGTTCATTTCTCACCTCACTTACGGAGGTTGGGGCTCTATCACAGCTTTGTTCTGGAGGCAACAGAGTATTTCTAACTAGATAAAGTAAATGCCATAAGGAGAAATTGTGTTTCAGGTGAAAAGAGGGCACGTTGATTGAAATGTTACAGCGAACTCTGTTGCCAGAAAGCACTGTAGATTGGAAAAGGTTTCTGTTCAGAGGCTGGATGCTTCAGCTGCAGGGAGAGAGGTTTGCTGCTGCAGAGTGTTGTCTTCATCTTAAATATAGCACCTGGTTTTAATTTTGTGTTCTGGTTGGTTTTGATGTATTGCTTTGTTTTGGTTTTTTAAGGAAAAGGAATTCTTAAAATGCACAAAACATTTTACTAGGGATCTGAAATTACTACTTCTCCCAGAATAGAATTTAAGCCTTTTCAAGGAAAAAATGAATGGCAAACTTCAATAATCAGTGATCCCAGCTCTGGAGTGTGGTGACAGTGCAAGCAAGGGAATTGTGAAGTAGTGTCTCTCTGTTTTGGCAATGAAATCTCTCCTCCCCCTGTGGAAACTTCCTTACCTTTCTCAGTGGCTGCTCTTGGACTCTTCCTAATTGTGAATTCTTTGCCCAAGGCAATAAAATTCAAAGTGATAGACAATTTATACAGCCACCTCAAGTTTTGGAAAGCATCACCCTTTTGTAATGTCTTCTATTTGTTTGGGGTTTTCTTGTTTGTTTGGTTTTGGGTTTTTTTTTTAAAGTATGTGGTTACCATGACAATTTTTACCCATGCTGGAACTCCATTACTGGGAGTTCCTGGCATGGCTTCTATTTGCATGTGTTGCAAGGAGCACTGTTATTAAACAGACTGTTAATTATTCTTCCAGTCACCTGCTGAGACAACTGATGTGACAGTAGATAGAGCTTTCTGATTCCAGGTAAAAGTGGTCATGCACAGCTCTCTGCAGCTGAATTTTCATGCTCACTGCTTTTAGGTATTTCTCTTTTATGTAGAGGGATTTTTTTGCCTTATGACATAAAGCTATTCTTAATTGTTTAAATTATCGAGGAACAGATAAAAAGAGACATTTATTTGATTATTACCATCATTTTTGGTGACATTGGATGTTTGCCTCTCACTTTGCATCTATTTTGGGCCATTTAATATAGAGATTTATGATTTTCTTTGTGTGTGTGTTTATTAATTTTTAAAATTAATTTAAATCTGTAAAAAGATGCTTGATGCTGTACTTTGTTCTCTGAATAAATAGCAACAATTAAAATGTTTTTAGGGTCCAAAATTTACGTCATTCCTGTCTAAGACTTGCAAATTTATCTTGAAGTGGTTATTCAATTTATAATTTTACAACTTATAAAATACAGTAATGTGCTCAGCTTGTGTTACTAAAGGCTTTATTATGATTCATGCTAGAATATGGCAGCAAGAGACAGCATCTGATAACTTGGCTTTTTTTTTCTTATTTTCCTTTTTAGGAGTTTCCATGGGATACAGATCATGTCACTGGACTGCATTTGGGTAAAGGATGAGTTCAGTGTTTCTCTGAGGAGTCTTCCAACACATTTTCCAAGTTACCTTTTAATGGTGTTCTAAGTGAGCATATGTGAAACAAATAGTATTGGATCATGAGTGAAGAAAAAAACTTTGGTGCATCCCAGAAAATGTTGTCTCCTTCAAGAAGCACTAGCAGCTGCTCCTCCAAGCAGGGAAGTCGACAGGTACTTTTTTTCACCAAGCTGAAAGCATTGCTAGGATTGGCTGTTACTTTGTCTTGGATATCTGCAAATCTCTTAAACCTTGTTTTCCTGTTGCTTGCTTGTTTTATTTCATCACTTCTTTGCTTTCCTCTCTCTTTTTTATTTTTGTTGGTAGCAGCATCTTGTTTTGAGTCAAATGCAGTAAACACGTATTACTGAATAGAAGGCATGTGTAAAACTGGAATGCTCACAGTGAATTTTGATTTCTATATTACTGTATGTATGGTGTCTTTATAGTGAAATAGAACTGCTGTAGCATCTTGGTGATTTGACCCTGAAATACCAAATCTTTTCTATTAGGCACTACTTTTGCAGTAGAATATTGTGTGACTGCTCTGTTTATTTCAAGTTTCCAAGGAAAGGTGTGCATGCATGTGTGAAAGATAACTCATTTTTCATCAATCTGACACAGGGCTTCTTTGAATGCCCATGTGTGCTGGTTGTTGCTGTAGAACCATAGACAGCAAAATGAGTATTCACATAACATGATGCATCTGCATGCCAAATGTAACGGTTGCTTTGTTTTCTGCAGAGATGATGCTAATCTTTAAACCTCTCAGTTTCAAAAGACATGTCTGTAAGTGTTTGCACCTGACAGGTGAGGCTGCTGAACACAGCTTTGTTTGTGGGCAAGAAATGCTGACCTGCAGCAGCACTGAGAATTAAACTTCAATGTGCTCAATCCACGTTTGCAAAATCATGAGCAAAGTGCTCAACATAAACTTTTATCTGTACAAGTGCTGGATTAGTGCAGCTCTTGAAGCTGCCTCAGGCAGAGATTTTAATTGGAATTGAGCATCCCAGTCCCCCAAAAGCTTTGGAGTCCTCAGCTGTGTTTTGAAACAGCACCTGCTCTTCTAGGACTTCTGGCCCTGCTCATACAGTTGGCAAGGCAGTCAAATGTCTCAACAATTTATGACTTTTAAAGTGCTGTGCTTGTGAGAAGTGCTGTGCATTTCTAGTATACTGAACAATAAAATCCTTGCTCTCAGGACATCTTTTTTGTTTTCCTGCAGTATTATTTTTTATGTTCTCAATATGAGATTACCTTTGAAAAATGTAATTAAAAAGATTTGGCATTGTCTGTTCAACAGTTTGTGTCTATCAAGTGTTATCTTGTATTATTTAAACAATAAGATTTACATGAGTATGACTAAATCCACTGTTGTGTGATACAGCCCTACTTATAGCATTTATTTTCCCTTTCCATCTGTATGTTAGTTTAAATGACAATACTTTAGGTATTCTATTAAGAAAACAGCAACCATCTAAAGTTGTATGAAACTTAAAAATGCACTAATCAGAAAAAGGACCACATGTACAATAATTTGCAGGAGCTTTTGTTTGTTTGTTTGTTTGGATTTCTTTTGGTGCTTGTTTCAAAATCCTGGTAGAATAGTGGAATGTGACACTGTTACTGATACTTTTTTATTAATAGTATCCTGAAAGTGTAAATGATGTTGCCAGGTGCTGTGCAGGTTGGGGAGTGACATGCTATGATTTTGATGTTATTTTCTTCATATTCCAGCTCCATGGAGGGTTTCTTGTTCCTCCTTCAAACACTTGCATCTCTCATGCTCGTGGCTTGTGGGTTAGTGACAGATCTTCCTGACAGGTGCTTTTCTCTGTGCTGCTGCTCTGATGCAGTTCTCTGTGAATCTGATCAAGTAGAAAGAAGATCTGGAAGATCTTGCAGCAGGAATGAAGTTTGCCCAGAAAAAATAGCAGGATCTGAATTCTGAGTGTCTCATAGTTTCCTAGACATAGACTTTACTGCATCACACAAGTGGCCTGAGGTTGGGATATGGAAGAGCAGGAGTGCCAGGCTGCTGTGTCTGCTAAAGTTTAGTTACACTGGAGGGCTGTTGAGTGAAGCATGACTCCTGTGATGCAGAAAATGAGCTACTCTGCCAGAAAGGAGTTGAGTTAAGCAAGGCTGCAGGACTTTGAGGGATCCACTCCTTCCTTTGCTATATTTGGTACTCATTTCCTGCCTGATATAGTGCATTTGCTGTTTGAACTGAGCAGGTTAACAGCTAATCCTCTTCCACTAAATTCACCTTCACTTTGAAGCCCCATGCAAAATTGGAGGCTTCTGCCACTTCCCACCTCTTTGCTTTTCTCTTCCTCTCTCCTTCAGTTATGGAAAGGGATTTCTTCCACAGAGACACAACTCAAATTCAGTTTTGTGAGAAAAGAAAACTGGTGTTAATCTTCCTTAAATTTAAATTGACCTGTTAGCAAAAGAAGGTATGTTGTGTTAGTTATTTTTAAAATCTGATACACTAACTAACTTTTAAAATAGATCCACCAGGGAAAAGCTTTGTGACAGAAGAACCATTTAAAAAAACCTCATGTTCCATAAAAGAAAACTAAATCACTTCTGCCAATTTTATGAACCGTGACAAATGCCTTAGTTGCAGCTGATGCCAACCCTTATCCTCCACAAAGTAGGTTTCTATTTTTGGCAGTTTTAAAATATTTGGTACAACCAAGTGCATTTTGCACTGGAAGAAAGTGTGGCACTGTCATCTGTTTTGTTCAGGGAGCTGCAACTGCAAGCATCAGTCTGAGAGCCATTCAGAATCATTGCTTCACACTTTCCCCTGAAATAATTTCCCTTAAGGAGCTGAATGGTGCAGAATATTGCAGTAAATGAGAAGGCTTTTATTATATCAAACAAAGAAAATTAACACATTTACCTAATAATGGACTTATCTCTGAATACCAAAGTCTGAGTTTTTTTCTTCAGCCATAGACCAAGTGTGGGCCATGGAGTGTTTACAGGGGGATTTTTCAGTGCTGATCTGAAAGGAGCACCTCTAGAACTGAGAAAAGTAAATATTTTTTCTTCCCTTAGCCTCAATGAAATTTCTTCCTGAGCAGCAAATGCAATGTTGATCATTTTATGTAGATTTTGGCCCATAATGATGCAAAATCTTTTGTAACATCATAATCTTAAAACATTTAGACATCAGACTTATGCTAGAATTGTTAATGCCATTCATCTGGGAGTTTTGGGGTCTTTCAAGTTAGTGCCATGTTTTGGGCTATCTCTTTCAGTTCTCTCTTGTGGGGTAAGAATGAGCAAAATGGGAGTATAATCTGAATGCTTTCAGGAAATCCTTTGTCTCCAGTTTGCTCTTCTGCTATTTCAGAGTGATGAGTAGAGATGATAATCGACCAGCCTGATTCATTTGCCTTCATTTTAGAGAGTAAGCAGTTTTCTTTCACTTCTGCAGCTGCTCCCAGGAATAGCCAGCTGAAGCTTTTTCCTCATTCAGTGAGGTGTCAAATCTCCCACAAAACAAAAAACCTGGTCTAGGTCTGTAGGGTCTGGGTCAAGCAAAGGCATCCAAAACCAGCAGTGATTTTGAAAAATGTGAGAGTTTGTTCAGGTGGGAAAGGTTGGATTCTTCTGGAAGGATGTATGTGGAAAAAGACAGATTCTATTAATGCATCATGGCACCTTGCATGTACCCAGCAGATTCCCCAACTGTTAATTCTGTGAGCTTTTAAGAGGATCCATTTCTAATTCAACTAAGCTACCATCATGTACAGCTGACAACTGAGGTGTGAGGTTCCCAGGGTAGAGAGATGAGTAGCAGACTTGCCTTCTAGCTGAGACTTGGCAGGCTGTCAAGCCTGCTGGAGGGGAAGCAGTGCTTCCACTTCAGCTTTTCTTCCCATCTTCACACTTTTTATTTGAGAAGGCACATTCTAGGCCACCTTGCTCACCTCAAGAGCTGTGGTAATTATGACTTTTCTGCAGGATGTGAGAGATACCTTGTGTCTGGACTGCAGGAGAGGCTCAGGCTAAATTGGGGTTGTAATGCAGGGAACATCATGTTCTGTATTAAAAAGTTTGATTTAAACTATTAATGCTGTATATTCCAGATGGGTGTAATTGGCTGAGCTATTTCTCAGCTGATTCCTTTCTCTTCACCTCACACAATCAGTATCATGGCTCTGTCTCCTTTCAGGAGTGCCTTTCTTTCTAAGCTTTTCCTTATAGAAAGATGAGGCTCCATGATGACTCATTGCAGCCTTTTTGAGTACTTAACAGAGCATATAAAAAAGACAAAGTATTATTTTTTGCATAGTGGTAGGACAGGGGAGAATGGTCTTAAACTGAAAGAAGGGAGATTCAGATGGGATGTTAGGAGATTTTTTTTAGTGAGAAAGTTGTGAGACCACTGAAGCAGGTTGCTCAGAAAACTTGTGGATGCCCCAGCTCTGGCAGGGTTCAGTGCCAGGCTGAATGGGGTTCAGAGCAACCTGGTCTAGTGGAAGGTGTCCCTGCCCATGGCAGGGGGTTGGAACTAGATGATCTTGTAAGGTCCCTTCCAACCTGAGATAATCTATGATACTGTAAATCTTCCTCAATTGAGATCGAGTTTCTGCTTGTCTCCTACAGTCAGACCTCTCTTTCAGTGATAACTGTGTTTATACTTAACCAAACTCTGTGAAAACTTAATCCCAAAGCTGGAGAAAGTTCTTTTGGTAGGTACAATGCTAGAATATTGAAAAGGATCTACTGTTCACTGCTACCAGATTAATTCTCAGTGAAAAGTTATGTGCTTGGGTACTGCAGTTTAACATATTTCGGCAAGATGAGGGAAAAATAGCTTGCTTGGTATTTGGGCAAAACAGCTTCTAAGCCCTGCTGGCTACTTTCAAGAAGAAAGAAACAAAGCCAGAAACACAACATTTTCCTTAATCTTGCAGCTGTTCCTGTTAGTTCTTCATGAGAATTATATGACAAAATGTGTTCTCAAAAATTTTGGTTGGGACACCTGCACTTTTGTGTTGAGGTAGTACAGCATCCTTGGATGGTCTGCAGGGTGTTGATTGACAGGAGCTGCTCAGCCCCACATTTCCACTGCCTGTGGCCTATTGTGTGCTGAGTGTTGGGAGACTAAACTCAAAGCAGGAAAGCAGAGCAGCTTACCAGTTTGTTCTTTAAATGAGGCACAAGGAAAATAACAGAGAAATAATGGAGTGCCACCAATAGATGGCTTTTCAAAGATGGTTTGCTTGTAAAGTGTAATGCCTTATTACACAAGTAATGACCATATCACCTGATGTAATTTTTTTCTGGGTTTATAGAGATGAATTTTAAGGATTCTGAAGCTGGATAAATGAGGACAGCTAGCACACTTGCTGATTTTTAAATTTTGTTTAATTTTTCTTCTTAAGTTTTTTGGTTTTTTGGGTTTTTTGTTTGGTTTTTTTTTTTAGCCAATCAAGTTCTCTTTGGAAGTAATTCCCTATGTATCTTACAGGGAGCACCATGAGTACTTACCTACCTGGAATAGTTCTCTTTTCCCTAATTTGCTTCATACTAGTCCTTTTATGTTATTATACTCTATGTATTAAAGCATTCTTTATCTTTTTCAAATATAAGGGGATGGTACTAGCACATAGCATTTCCTGTCAGTTATTTATAATTCTACATCTGCCAAATCCTGGCAATAAATAATTCATGAGGTCTCTGATCAGAAATCTTGAAACTCATGTTACATTGTCATTTGTAGTTGTTCCATAAATAAAAGCGATAAAAATACTATGAGATTTAGACTCTTCTCTGTCTTATTGCTGCAGGGTCTTTCATTTAAGAGTTCCTTCAGGCAAAAAAGAGAGATTTGCTTTTAATTAGTTTTATCTGATGAAGGGTGACTTCTGTTTTTCTTGTAGTTTTCATTTATGTCATATTCCTCATGGTACTTGAGCTACTTCCCTGGCTTTTAATTTTGTTTTTAGTTTAGCTCGATTTAATTTATCTTACTGTTTTTACTTTAGGGAAGCTGCAGTTTACACCAAGCACAAAACCTTGAGTTACTGAAAATGTGCAAAAGACTTTTATAGAAAAAAGGTCTTCATTATTAGAGTCTTATTTTTTGCTTCATAACCTACAAAACCTATCCTTTTAACATAGGCTGTCTGTCTCTGATGACAGAAGGCTTTTTGCTAAATTGTGACTATGCTGTGGTTATGCACTCTGTGTGTGTATATATATGTGCAGGAAAAGATACATATAAAATTCTGGCAAGCATGTGCATTCAGTGAAGGATGCTGTCATAAAAACTGTGTTATTCAGTGGTATTGTTTCTATCAAAATGAAAAAGAACCTTATCTCTCTGATGATACATAACAAAGTGTGAAGATGGATCCTTGATTATATTTCAACATCAATTGGGTTTTGTCTTTTTTTCTTATAGCCTTCTTCTTCTTCTTGAATCTCTCTTAACAATTCAGTTCTTTGGAAGAAATAAGATCTACATTTGGATTTTCTGTTTAAGCAGGACAGCTGGGAAATTGTAGAAGGACTCCGGGGAGCAATGAATTGTACCCAGGAGCCACAGAGGCAGGAGGGATGCTTGCTGAAAAAGAGGAAGTGGCCTCTGAAAGGCTGGCACAAGGTAGGGAAGGAGTGTGTGTCTGAAAGCTTGATGCCACATGAGTGGGACTTGCTTGGTTTTGTGACAAAAAGGTTACTTAAAAGCAGAGAAAAGTATTCTCCAAAGAAATGGAAGAGGGGAGGATGTGTTTGTGCTATTTTTCTGTTTGTGGCTCTTTTGGTGTGTTTTGTTTGTTTTTAATTCTCTTCATTTCTGTTTACAGAGATACTTCTTTTTGGACAGAGGGATTTTGAAGTATTCTAAATGCCGAGCTGATGTAAGTGACCTGAAACCCTTTAAGGCCTTTATAAAGTAACAAATATCAAGAATAACACAAATTCCCTACTGTTGGCAACAAGAAATCAAGTTTTCAGTGATTCCAAACAATAGGTTGAGAGGGGAAGAAATGCTGATTTCAGAAGGTAATATTTATCCTTTTGCTTTCATCTGGAATGATTGTGTTTTTACTTTTTACATTTTTGCAGATAGAGAGAGGAAAACTTCATGGCTGTATTGATGTTGGACTTTCTGTCATGTCTGTAAAGAAATCAACAAAATGTATAGATTTGGATACAGAGGAGCAAATATACCACCTGAAGGTAGGTCTTCAAGATTGTTATAACCTTACTCCCAAACTAGTGATATTAGCTGTGTTGGGTGGAGCACTTTTTTTTTTTTTTTTTTTTTTTTTTTTTTTTTTTTTTTACAGCAAGAGGTCTGTTAGTTACACTAACAACTTCTCAGTCTCATCAGATTAGTTTGCACTGAATAACCTGTGAGGTCTTATTGTACTGTTTCAGGGCCCAGAATCAGTAACACTCTTCTGAACAGAAACCTTGAAGGTGCCTTGTGTTTAGCATTTTTTTTTCACTTCTTGCACACTTCTTGCTTTTATTTTCAGTAGTTTTATCTTCATCCTTGTCCTTCCTACAGGAAGTGTTTTCCATAGTGAAGTATTGGGGATTTATACTTGTGGAATAAATTGTTTTGAAATACATCATCAAAATCAAATTTATATTTATAATTAGTTAAACACTGACCTAGCTTTAACAATGGCAATTAAGAAATGACAAATTAAATGTGAGAGGGGTTATTCAAATTTTAAGGGTTTTTTAATCTGTAAGTTGCTCTAGTATTGTGTTCTGCATTGGAAGACATAATTGCTAACTGCAGTTTCTTTTTTTCCTGACTTTATCTTGTGATGAATTTTCTGTCATGCCTAAGCTCATACAGTGCATTTTGGTAGGAGCATCCTTAAAAAAAACTTTCCCGATACTTTGCCAGTAAAGGTCAGCCAGGCTAGCTGCCTAATGAGCACAAAATACCACCATTTCTTTGTCAGTTGTTTTGGATGTGAATGCCTGAGCCCTGAAATCTTGTGTAGGTGAAGTCTCAGGAGCTGTTTGATGAATGGGTAGCAAAACTTCGCCATCACAGAATGTACCGGCAGAATGAAATCTCCATGTTTCCTCACGACGCCAATAATATTTTCTTCCCTGCATCTACTACTACAGACTCTGTCCCTGGTTTCTGTGATTCTACTCCAGGTAGAAAGGTAAAAGTTTTTATTTATTTATGTTTATTTTATTTATAAATAATGAGGTTTCATAAGGAATTAAATTAGTCTAAATTGTGTTCATTAAATAAAGAGCGTAATGGAAGTTTGTGGTGGCATTTAAGTTATGTTCTAAAATGTCAAGAGGAAAATTTATTATTTATTGATTTACACCCAAGCAGTTTCCTTTATGATGCTGTTAAATTTTATAGTAGTTTTTCATTATTTTAATCCAGTAAATTGTATTTTCACAGTGAATTTCAAAACTGTGTATTGAGTTAGATTCCTCATCATTTTTGGGACATATATCAGTATTTGTTTGATATGTGCTGGTGAGTATTAGTCATAGAAGAGTACTCAGCAAGGTATTTTTTTCCATTTAGCATTTTGCTGTATATCCTTTAGCTAATAAACCCTCTCTCCTTTTACATGAATCAAGCTGACTACTTATCTAAGAAGTATATAGGAATTATACAAGAAGCCATCAACTGGGACCACTATTTATATTTTTAACTGAGGCTGAAGCACTATTCAGATCAATCCAAGGGCTGTGCTGTGGGTGGATATGGGGTCTGCATGGGTCCAGTCTTTTGGTGAAGTCTGTGAATTACTTCACAAATGACCTGACAAATGTTCAGTCCATCCCCATAAATGGTCTCTCTGCAGTTTTATTAGTTATTTATTAGTTAGTTATTTTCTCCTGAAAGACAGCACGGATTGAAGTGGGGAAGAATAGCAAGGGCAGAAGTGGAACATTGCAAAGTCCATGGTATGTTTATACCCCTCAAAAAAAACCCCCAAAACCCCAAACCAATGTGACCAGCATATCTAAAATCTATGCTTACTGTCAGGAAACTAACCATTTCTTCTTTGGCATGAAAGACTTTAATTCAGACTATTAATCCAGATTTGCACTGCAAAGAAGCCCTACTTATTTTCATGTGAAAAATAGAAGGGGATAGTTCTTAAGCTGCAGTTAATCACTTTAGCTGTGCTCAAGCTAAATGGAAGTCTGCCAATTTACACCAGCCTTAGCTTGGTGTTAGTTGATATCACTCCAGCACTTAGGTTATTTTGAGAAATATATATCAAATGAACTTTGAGTTGCATTTTATTTGCTTTTAGCAGCACCTGATCGGTTTTCACTTTTTTTTTTTATTGTTGTTGAGAGACAGGTGTAGGTATCTACACATGTTTGTGTGGAATTCTTGAATTCTAAAGCTTAATTGTGCTGATCCAAAGCAAAACTATGAAATTTGGAGCTACACAATCTCTCTCTTGTCTGCTTCTTGGCAGTCCCTACTTCCTTCTTTCCTCATGCTCATGTCAGTCATGTATATGAGTTCTGGAAAAGGTTGGTTAGGTGTGGCCAGTTTCTGAAGAGATAAATGTGGAATGCTCACAAAATGCCAGTATAATTGCCCATCACTAAATTCAGTTTACTTCTGCTTTTTAAAAGGTGCTGAGATTATTATTTGGATAGATATATATCTATGTGTGTGTGTATATATGTCTAAATATATGACTAAAGCTTTGTACAGGAATAAGCCAGCTAAGCTGCATTGATTAATTTAAAAACAAGTGTGCTCACTGATGCTTATTGCTACTGCATACTGACACAATATAAAATAGATGGTGCATTTTATTTTATTCTGAAACTCAGGCTGGTGGTTATGCTGTAAATTTAAAAAGGTCAACTAGGAAAGCTGCAACTGACTGAGATGTAGATGAAGTTTCTTATTAACAGATTTAAAATTAGTACTACTGGAGTTCTGATATAAGGTGAGCAGGAGGTAAAAAAGTTTGTAAACTGTATGCCTCAGAGAAGAGCCAAACAATAATCAGCTTTTCTCATAACCAGTAAAATGGCTGGGTAGTGGCACTCAGATGAAACTGTTTAAAACAAAATGTTTTTAACAAAAATGTTGACAAAGTATGTGATTTGTACATCCTTCTGACCTGGGTTTTATTGAAAATGAAAGGTTTAGTAAGTTGTACAATTAATTAGGTGTTTGAATGGCTATTATTTGTAGTTACATTAGAGAAGGAAACAGCATTATAGGCCACAATCAACTGGTAACAGTACTGGGTAAAAATTTCTTCCCATTGGAAGGTATTTAATTAATCTCAGTTAGCTCTTATGCAGAATTTCCATAATCTCTTGAAGCAACTGATGATGGGCACTGCTGAAATTGAACTAAGTGTGATATATTTGCTGAGGTGTCAAAGGGTAGTCTTTACCCAGATAAGGTGTATGGCCATCCCTGTACTAAGGCCTGTCAAGAAAATCCATGCTGATGCCATTCAGCCTTGTGTAAAATTTTAAATGACATCTAGTGTCAAAATTTTAAATTATATTTTGCTTTTACACTGAAAAACAGCTTTAACAGATGAGTGTGTTACATCTAAGTTACTTTTAGGGCTTCTTTGGGAAGGATGGAGGAGGAACAGAATGTCTGAATTTGGTCCTCTTCAGATATACTTGTTTTACAGAATCACTGGGTTGGAAGAGACCTTCAAGACCATCAAGTCCAACCTATTCCCCAACAGCTCAACTAAACCATGGCACCAAGTGCCACATCCAGACTTTTTTTAAACACATCCAGGGATGGTGACTCCACCACCTCCCTGGGCAGACCATTCCTGTACTTTATCACTCTCTATAAAAAACTTCTTCCTAATATCAACCTATATTTCCCTTGGTGCAGCTTAAGACTGTGTTAAGTTGACTTAATTTATGCAGAACTTTGCCCTTCCTCACAGTTTAGTTTTCAGCAAATTTTCATGGTTTTCCTACTGCTTGTGGGCAGCAGTTACATTAGTTATCATGGCATTGTGCTCAATAACTATATACTAGTCTAAATCATACACCTTTTTCCCCTCCATGTAATTGATGCCTTCAGAACTTGTCCATGATCATGGTCCTCAACCGTGGGTTGTCAGAATTTGTGCATACAGCACTTAAAAATTGTGTGTTAATAATTCACTTGTTCTCCTTTGGAGCAGGCAGGCAGCTTGACCAAACAGAATTCAACATCAACTGGAGGTAATTTGTCATTTTCATTTTCAAGTAATGAGTCCAGGATTTCATCTTGGCTACAGTCTTCTGAAGACATGGAAAAATGCTCAAGAGGTAATGGTACTTGAAGAAAGTTGAAAGTAGCCTAATATTTTCCCTAGTTTTTCTTATCAATGAGAATATTATACACTAAGTAGGCATTACTGCTAGAATTTTCTCTGAAACTGGAGGAAGAAAAGAGGTGGCTGTTGATTAAGTGGTTACTCACTTGTGTGCAAAAGAACTGGTAATTTTGGGTGTGGGGGCATCAATTGTGGGCAGCTCTACAAGGAACCAATGCTTTTCTGTACTGTTTCTTTTATATGGGAACATCACGTTCAATAGTAAGATTTGAACATCCTTAGGCTGGAAAAAGGAAAGCATCCAAAACCTTGTAACCTAAAAAGCACTAAGTCTTTGTGCTTCAAAGTCACCTTCTGCTTTCATGCTATCCTAAGAGCATGAAGATCTTTCTCTTGTTGGCAGTGTCTATGTGATATTTATTTGTTAAATTTCTACCTGCCAGTGAGCTTCAACTCTAATGCCAGAGGAGCCTCACCTCTAGGTCTGAATGCACAATTCAGTGTTGATGCCTGTGGCATTGTTACCCTCAGCATGAGGAGCTCTGACAAATCTCAAACTGCAGAAATTATCACATTACTCTCATCTCTCTGCATCCAGCTAGGAAAAGATATCATGATCGTTATACACACCATATAAATGCATTTCAATATTTTAAATTTGAACTTGACTATAAGATACAATCATTTTATCCAGCAGTCTAAGGCTTTTAGTCAATGAATAACTTAAGCTAGCTGCAATCAAAATAGGACTAACCTGAAAAGAAAGAAAACTGTCAGTGTGTCTGTTACTTTAGGGCAACTGAAAATATTCTCTTGTTCCAAACAGACCTCTCCAACTGTCACACATATTTACTGGAAATGAACCAGCTGTTACAGAGCATGGATGTTCTTCACAGGACATATTCAGCACCTGCTATAAATGCTATGCAGGTTTGTTGTTTAAAACCAAAACCAAAACCTTTTTTTCCCTTGCAATTCCAGAAAATAACCCCAAATCCTAACGAATCAAGGTGTTTCTTAGCAGTGTTAGATTTATGGCAGTCTGTGTTGTTTCTGTCCTGTGTGTTGTTAAAAGGTTGGACCTTTTGAAAGCCCAAAGAAGGAAAAGAGAGCACACAGGAGGTGGCGATCCAGAGTTGTTGGGAAAGAGGCTAAAGGAATGTTACAGGTAACTCCAGTCCTTTCAGAGTCCTTTCTTCCCCAGACCTTAGATATTGATCACTTCTTGGCATACCACTTAAAGAAATATGAATCCTTTTTAGGTGGAGTCCTGTGTTAGCTCATTTTAAGTGGTAATGTATCAGACAAAACACAAGTGTGTTGTCATTGATATCTGCAGTAGAATCTGTCCTGTTACCTTCAAGACATTGGCCATGTTTTTTACCCATTTTCAGTCTTCTCTTATTTGTTGAGTTGTTTTTTGGGTTTTTTATAAGTACAGACTTTTGCAAATTCCCTAGATAGTTTTGTGCATGTTTGCATCCAGAGGCCCTGTGATAAGATACTTATAAGTGGGGGGAAAAAACCTAGCATATGTAACAGATCTCAATGGGCTTGGTTTTTTTGAGTTTAGCAATCTTCCATTATGGCACCTTGGGCAAAGTTATGTCTCTGGTTTCATTTGCCAGGTGTCATCCATTCAGACCTTATTGATAATTGACAGTAATTTTTTTTCCTGTATCTGGATTCTGGAATCCAGGTGGGTACAATAAAACAAAATTTTCTTTACAGTTTATAAAAACATCACAAATTACTATCCTACTTACAGGTGCCTTCAGTATTTTCTGCCCCTATGAGACTGCATGCTTCCAATCCCAACTTATCTACAATAGATTTTGTAGAGGAGAAAAATTACTCCGATGGCTCTGAAACATCATCAGAATTTACTAAAATGCAGGAGGACTTGTTTCATGTTGCACATAAAGGTAAATGAAATTGTCTTTTATAAATGGTTTTATATCATTCCAGTTTAGATAGTGATATGTCTTCTGAGAATGCTTCCTGTTTATTGTTTAGAAAAAGCAGAAAACACTCTTTCTTTAATTTCCTTGAGGAATTGCAAGTGTTGAGATCTTGAGTCATTTGAAAAAGGTGGCTTAATCACCAATTTTTAGGGTTTTTATTTAATAGAGAACTGCCCCTTGTTTTATGTGCTAGAAGCCTAGATTGTTTTATTTGTTGCCAAAAGGTAAAATACCTAAAATGGGTTGCTAGAAATACAGCAGACTGTACTCTCTTGTGTTTGCACGCATATCTGTGCATATGGGCACATTTATGTTTCTGTATTCTGTGTGCTTCACTGTAGTTCAGAGTCAACATTTGTTGGTGATGCAAGGGTTGCTATGGTAGTAACCTATTTTTAGTGAATACAGGAGAGTAAATCATGCAAAGCAGCCAGAGGGGGAGCTTGACTAGAAATATTTCTTCCCTCAGAATCATTTTTCATTAGCAGTGCTTTGTTCCATCACCCTTGCACCAGAAACATTTTTATTGTTTAAGTGGTCTTGGTGAGGGAGGCACTTAGGCATTTATAGCTGGAAGGCTTTTGGGAGGATTGGTTTTGTCCCCTTTGGCACAGGATAATGGCTGATGGTATCAATAAGCATTCTGTGCTTGCTGTTTCCCTTTGGTGCTGATGTATCTTGATTCTGTTATGTAAGGAATGTATGCATGTAGTAAACTTCATAAAGCCAATTATAGTCAAAACTGACGTATGTTTTCCAAAAAAAGAAAAGTAGTGAGGGTGGGATGCAGTTGGAAAAGTTGTTGTTCAGCAGAGCAAAGAAATCACCTACTCAAGATCATCTTACTGGAATTGTCCATGACAGAAATTTTGGTTAGATTGATCCACACAATTGAATTAACATTGTTCTATTGACTGCAGAATCATTTTACTAAGCGGATAAAAAATTTCTCTCTAAAGCTGCTTCATAGCACACCCTTTCCAAAATACAGTAGTGGAGAAAACTCTTGTGTCACCTTTTTGATACAAATTGAATAAAATGTAATGTTAGTAGTTTAGTAGATAATAATTCCTGAAAAGTAAGTTTAGTATACAACATATTAAATGTCATTGAAGGTCACTGAAGGTTCTGGTCGTATTATCTACATAGAAAAGAAAGTGTAGCAGAATAGATCACAGTGGATATATTTCCTTCCCCACTCTGTGATACTCTTTAAAGGTTTCTTTGGATAGTATAAAAATTAGCTTTGGTAATGATTTCCAGTATTGAAATATAAAAATAAATTAAAAATAATTTTTCAGAAGACAAAATTAGCTTACATAACTACTCAGTGAAATGATGAAGATTCAGGTTAACCCAGAGTGGATGATTAAGAAAGAGAAATTTTGGGAATTTCTTGTTGTTTTCCCTTTTCATGCATCCGTACTCAGATTTTCTATCTTCATTTGCCTATAAATGGATTCATTTTTGCACTGGCAAGTCTTATGACTGTATTACAGGGCTTGATTAGGTCTTCAGAAGACCTCTAGTACTCCAGTCAGATGAATGTTGAAAATCTACACAGACAAATACTGCTCAAATAAATTTTTATTCCTTGTGGTTGAAGAGAAGATGCAATGTTGTAATGGTGAAAAAATTCTAGAAGTGTATTTCCCCTAAATAAATCCCTGTAGTGATTTTAAAACTGCATAATCTGTTGGCTGATTTAAATGTATTGGGCTGGTGATAGTGACTCAGGAAGGAGTAGCAGTAGCAGCATAATATGGAAGATAATTCAGGATCTGACTCTTTGAGTCACTAAATCATCTAACAAGCTGAAATTTCTCTATCACAGAAAGAGATAACAAAACACATCACCACAGTTTACTTGCTTGTGGGGAAACTACTAACCCTATAGCTGTGGCACAGTATGTGTTATAGCTGCCCTTTTTTTGATTTTTTTTTTTCCTATTTGATTTTTTTTTCTTTTGTCTCTTCTTCTCCCCCACTGGAATTTATAGAGGAATATGGAATAGAGTCATGACCATCTGAAGATTCAAGCTAATTGGGAAACAAAAGCAAGTGAAGAGCAGATGTGGTTAGTTAGCTTTGTTGCCATCTGTCACAAATAATCAGAGTAATTTTGACTGTGGCTAATATAGTGAACACAGTAGCCTTCACCATAAACATGTCTCCAACAAAAAAATCTACCCTATAACTTGATTAATATTACCTGTTTTTAGTAACCCACCCTGGATCTCTCAACCTAAATTCTTGTTTCTGTCACCATAAATGATGTTTTATTGGGATTTTATGTAACTGGTGTGTATACAATTGGTTGCAGCTATTTTTAACTATCTCTTTTTATGAAATTGTTCTAGTTTACTTCACCTTGAGGTCAGCTTTCAGCACCATATCTACAGAGAGAGAGAAGCTGAAGCAGATGCTGGAGTATGATGCATCCTCATCTCCATCTGCACAAATAGTGGGCTTGAAGAATGCCTTAACATCTGTAAGTGACATGCTGAAGCTCACCCAGCTTCATTGTCATCAGATACTACTTTTAAATTTTACAGTAGTTAATTTCTGTTTCTTTAGGGTCAGCTAAAATTTGCAGAATTTAATCATAGTAAGTTATTGTAAATTGTCTTTCAAAGACTTTGCTAAATGTTAAAGGTATTGTCAAATAATTGGAGTTTGATAAATGGATTGATTTAGGTATGTAGTCTAATCTGTATCATTTGAGATAAAGAATCAGAGGGCTGCTCTGTGACTGAGTCTGCTTTCTTTCTAAACATGCTACTACTCACTTCTGATGGGTTGCAGGTTTCCTTTTCCTTTTCTTTACCTAAACAGCACTCAAATATTCACTGTATGACTTGGCATAAAAAAAAGGTGAGAGTGGCTGAATGCACTCAGCTGTCCTTTCTCATGCACTAGAGCTTCACCATGCTGCACCAAGACACTGCAAAACAAATTCAAGTACAACTTGTTTATATTGACTTCCAAGCTCAATTATCTCTCAGTCCTCTGAAAGCAGCAATGGAGCTGTTAGGGCAGAGTTCTAAATGACAAAAGATTGTGTTTTTTTAAAAAGGTTTGGTTGGTGTGCTTTATGTAATTGGTTGAGACCAGAACTTTTCAGCTTGGTCATGTTTAAAAATGTCAACCAAACTGGTCTGATGCCAGAGCAATGAGGGCAATCATTGCCATGGCCTTAAAATTTCAGTGTTTACTGCCAACACCACATCAGAGGCAGGGGAGGCTCTCTGGCAGTAATCAATGTGATGTACATCATCATAGATTTATTTCAGTATGAAAACTTCCCTTTGCTTTGCAAAAGCTGCATGTGGTTGCAGTTTTTCAGTGTATGACATGCCTCTTTGCTGGACCTACAGAGGCTGCCATGTCTCCATAGTATTTAGAGAAAGCTGAAGCCTATAGTATAGTAACTGTACTCATTCACTTCTTTGCTTTTGGCTAGTACTTGAATAGGTGACTTTTATTTTTGCAGTGTTGTCTACCATTTTATATCAGAAATTCAGTTTTAAGATTGCTGAACTCAGTGAACACTCAGCTTGGCATGAATTGTTTTGTTTTCTGGGCAGTAAAATTTGGTTGTCCATCTTTGTCCAGTACATGTCCTTGAAAAATAATTCTGTTAGGTCTTATCTGATGCTTAATTAGTCTTGTAGCCCATCCAGAAGTCATCTGTGAACCTTGGATATTCCAGTAAGGTAATCACCTATGAGGAATCTTCTTAATCTGCAGATCTGTCATGTCATAATGCCAACAGAAATTTTCTCACCCCATAGAGCAGAGATCCTGTAGGGGGACTGGAATGAGCTTCCTTTGAAGACATTTGGAAGCATGGATATGATAAACTTGATGTATTTTTAAGACTTCCTTGCAAGAGAGAGTCTTGTGTTAATGACTTTGGCTTAATGTTTGTTGTTGTTCATTTTAGTTTGTTTTCTGTACAGGAGGAGCAAAAAAAAACCCACTCACAGGTTGAGAGCTATCAAACTATCAAGCTATAAGTCTGTTTTGCTCCCATCAACCTGGCAGTGAAAGAAAAATCAACAATTTAAAGTGGATAAACCACCACAAAACTAGCATGTCTGCCTTTGCTTTTCCCTCATTAGGAAAGTATCCTTGACCTACACACATTCTAAAAAAAGGAAATACAGAGTGGGAAAGGATACAATATTTCTGGTTTGGGGGGGAGGAAGAAGGGAGCAGGAAGAAAACATTTTGTGGCAAATAATGAAAATGGGAAGGTTCTATTACAGGAGAGCTATTTTGCACTTTCCTGAGGAGGATTTAACCCAATGCTGAGCATTTGACACTGTAGCAATATATATATATGCCTTTATGGCAAATTCAGACCATGTACAGATAAAGCCAGAAATAAGTTTTCTGCCCTCCATCATCTCATTGAGCTTACTGTCTTTCCTGCACCAAAGAGAATTTCCAGCACAAATTACTGCCAAAAGCAGAAGCATATGTGGGATAAAGTGGATGTGTAAACAGCTGGGTTCTCCACATCCTGGTATTGATTCAGATCACTAAAATGGAATGTAAGCCTTCAATATTGTTCTAAAATTAGTAACACAATCTTTTATTTCAGAGACATTTTCATTGCAGGGTTAAGCTCTCTTCCTACAAGTCTACTCTAATTGACATCTGTCTATCAGATGCACCCACATTAAGTAAATATCATGTAACAAACATGAGTTTGCAGTGGAGGCTTTTTATTCTGACCACTGCCATTATAATCTGATAGGACAGGAATTGTACCTGTTACCTGTGTGAATTTGTCCTACTTCTCTGTCATTGGAAGGCAAAAGGAAACTGGCAGTATGGGAAAATCAAATGGGTTTTGGATGTGGCAAGAACTAATGAGAGAGGCTATGTTGGAGGTGGGGGTGAAGGAAGGGAGCTTGAAAAGAAAAATATCCCTGCCATCTTTGACTTTTTTCCTCCACTTATGTTTCTGTTCCCTCACACTGGAAAAAACCAGTTTTAATTTGAGAGATAAGGAGTAAGGCATGAAGCATTTATAATAAATAATTTGCTGAACCAATAAAAAAATAATGTGGTGGTGTTTTATACTGCACTTTAAATAGTCTTTGCCCCTTTTTATGCAATAAAGCCACGTTCTAGTTAGTCGAGAGAACTTTATATCCCCAATATTTTTGTTAAATATTCCAGGCAATAGCACAAAACACAGATCTTAAAGACCGGTTACGCAGAATACATGCCGAATCTAAGATCATTGATTCAGCATCTAATGCAAAATCGAGCCCAGATTTGGCCAAGGTGGGTATGGCTTTCCTCCCTCAGTGATGTCTGTTCCTCCAGCCCCTACATTAGACAGTGCTGCCCAGCTCCTCTCGTCCTGTGTCTCCCTGTGGTGTGGTGTGGTAGCAAAGCCAGCCTGCTTTCCTGGTTGTGAGTCATTTCTGATGATGCACTGTGTGATACTTGATCTCAAAGAGCTTCCCTTGTGGGCAGATTTTAAGGCACATCTTCCATTGCTTTTTGCTGCTGGTTCCTGGTGTTCTCCCTCGCCTCCTGCCTGCTTCTCGTTCAGCATGTACAGAGCTTGTCACACTCATGCCACTGTTTCTCTTGCCCTTTTAGTCCTCTGTTAAATTCAAAAAATCTTTTGTTGCCCCATCTAAGTGCTGTTAGCCCAGAATGCTGGCAAGCAGTGTGGAATAGTGTAAGGTTTAGAACGATTATCAGACATTTCCATGAAAGGATCAAAGTTAATGGGACGTGCAAGAGCCCTTTCAGCCATTTAGTCATTCTTTGTGTGAAGCCAGGGAGTCTTCTACATCAAGTTAGCCAGTTTGAGATTCCACTGATGCTCAGACAGCTTTTTGGCTTGCTGCAGAATGCATGTGGATATGATGTAATTATAGGTCATAAGATGTAGGTGTTAATGGTGTTAGTGAGGAAAGCCAGAACTGTGTTATTTTTGATGGATTTTCCTAAATGTTAATTCATACAGAAACCTCTGCTGTGTTTGTAGTATAAATCTTTCATTAGAACTTGAGTGGATGTAATGCTGGGGCTTTTATGCAACTAATTATTTCCTTTTATTTTTAAAGACAGTTTAGTCATTCCAGAACAGATTCCATCTGCTCTCTTCTGGTTCAGATCTGTTTTAGTGGAGCTGTGTTTTGGTCATATTTAGCTGTTCAGTTTTGGGGTTTTTTTCCTTTAGGTAGTTGATCATTCTAACGCCTTTTGCTTTAAAACTCATGAGAATTTGAACAGCACTTGAATTGCTATCCAGAAAAGCATTAATGCATTGTTAGTTTCAGGGGTAATTTTCTTATTTAGTGGAAGTCCTTGCAATGACCATGGGTTATTTCTGAAACTTGTGCTATGTGCTATGCACACACAAAGAGACACACATGACAAAAATAGCTTTCAGAAGGTCCTTTGGAGGTTGCATTCACAAATTCCCTCTGGCATGGCTTGGGATGGAACTTAAGGATGAAATCACTTATACTGGAGAAGCTTCATTTTAAGACTGTCTGAGGACTGTGATAAAGTAGTGCTGCTTTGAGGAAGACAGGGCCACTGCACAAAATTTGTCACTAAATGATACATTGGGTGCTGTGATACACCTGAGGAAATGGAAGCAGTATAAAATAGTATTTCAAGCCTTTGCATCAGGGAAAGGTTTTGTTTGTCAATTGGGTAATTTAATTGTATTTCATCATGCCAAAGTGGAATATGGAATGAGAAAACCTGAGGCTTTTGTGTTAGATATAAAAACCTGGTGTTCTTTTATGAGTCTTTCCTGCTCACTTTTCCTTCTTGTATTTAAAATAATATTGGAAACAATCCCAAGTAACAATGCTTATATGTGTAAGTTTGTTTTTTTTTACTTGTAGGTTAGTGTACTGCCTTCCTACAGGAGGGACAATGTTGAGGTTCTCTTTTATCCCTGCTGTAAAAGGAGGGGTTTTTCAAATTTTTTGTGTTGCAGTTTGTTTTGTTTCCATGTCACCACTCTCAGCCTGTACCAAATATCATTCCCTATCACAGCAAAACCTCCCAGCAGAAAAGCTTTGAAAGAAGGTTTGTCAGCTTGATTGTGGGCTTGTCAGGCTGTTTATTATGTTGTTCTGAAAATAAAATACTATATTTCCTTCAAAATTATGGAAGTCATGGTTATGAGCCAGTAAAGCACCTCATGCAGAAAATCTTGAGAGCAGCTAATACACTCCTTTGGGCCAGCATAGCTCATTTCCTTTGCATTGGTGGAGTTATCTGGCAAAACAGTAGCACACAAGCTTCTCCAACTTTTTTACTGCCACCACAGGATGAGAAGTCTCATTGCTCACCCCAGCTTTGCCAGGCCACCTTTTGGAGCTCTGCTTACACCAGTGATGTGTGGAGCTTCCATGGGAGGGGCTATTGAGATCTCTGTGGCAGTAAAATGTGCCTCCAGCAGCAAAAGCCATTCCAGCTACATGGCTTTAATAGCATGTTAATTTTGGGTAACATGGAGGTGTGAATATGAAGGAATGGTTTCCAGAGCACAGCATAGAAAATTAGTGAAGAAAAAGAGCTAGGAAAACATTACTAATATATACTATTATAAAGAAAGCAACTTTACCCCTCTGAATGTTGTAGACTACTCTATGGCAGGCTTTACATTAAGCAAGGCTTGAGGAGGAAAAGATAAATTAATTTGCTAAGATCAGGAAGGAATGTGAATCTAGGATGTAATATAAAGAGATGGGAGTTTTGCTCTTTTGTGGGCATTTTGATGATACACTTCAATATATCTGGCTAAATCATTCAAATAGCAAAGCATTTTTCTATGCAGCACCTCAGGTGATTTACTAAATATGCATTGCTTTATTTTCCTTCTTTTTCCTTCTCTTTGGTCTGTTTTACTTTGATTTTATATCCCACTTTGAAACACATGCTGTCTTTCACATAAATTGAAGAGGAGCATGTGCAATCTTCTCCCAGTGTTTTTTAGGAGACTGTGGAATTGCATGATGAATGTTGTTTGTGGTACTTCCTCACTCAAAACTTTTTTTTTCTTTTGAACAGGAAAATTCAAGAGAAGAAGGCAGAGGTCTGGTTCACCAGGTCTCCAATGAAAGCAGACTGTCTATCGCTGACTCACTCACAGAATTTTTTGATGCACAGGAAGTCCTACTGTCTGCTAGTTCTTCAGAAAATGAGGTCTGAGCAAGAAGATTGACATCATTCAGAAGTGTTTTCTTATCTGCTTGTTGACATGCAATCTTTCTGAGTGCTAACTGTACACCAGAAGACTGCCAGAAAATTTAAAATTTCAAAACATTTAGAAATTAATATGCCTTTTATATTTATTTGTTATCATTGTCTCTTCACTGTAAAGGGTAGAAATTATTATGAAGAAGTCTGAGATACACAGTGAGAGAGATGGCAATTAAGTAGCTTGTATGCAGATATTGTATTCTGCCTTTAATCACTATACAGGTGCCCAGGGACTTGCATCACAAAAATACTTATTCATACCTGTCCTTGTGGTACTTGCAGGTACCTTGAGGCTGATGTCATGCATATTGAAATTTGTTAGATCATTTTTTCCTCTCTTGGGCTCCATAAAAACCTTGGCTTTTGATATGAGGAAAGCCTTTTTAGTTGTGAAGGAGGCAAGGAGAGGAAGCATGTCTCCACTCAAGTTAAAATTTCAATTATAGAGATCTCTCACAACTCAATTGTGCTTCTTGGGAATTTGCAGTACTTTTCTATAGTACTGAAACACAGCTTACAGGGTTCAATTATATTAAAACAATAATTGCAGCTGAAAGTAATAATTTCCACGTGCATTTGGGTTTATTTTAATGAGTGATGTATCTTGCTTTTTTCCCCACCCCACACGCAGGTATCAGATGATGACTCATATGTAAGTGATATCAGTGATAATGTCTCAGAAGATAACCTAAGCAATGACATAGAGAATGAAAGACAAACTTTAGGTAAGTTAAGAGGGTTTTTATGCCATGTTTTGAGAATTTTATTTCTGTTTGTCTGGAATATTTTTCTCTTCTCTTACTAGATAATTAGATATTACAGGTTGAGATGTAAACAGCCCGTGTTTTTTCTCATATAGACTCAGATTAGCTTGGAACAGCAGATTCTGGCAAATCTGCTTATCTGGACACTGTTGATTAAGCAGGATGGTGGTTCTGTATCAGCAGGGAAACACCTATTTTCTTTGGTTCCTTGATACAGCTCCGACTCCCTCTTAAGTTTCTCATGGCCACAGGAATTTTCAAAGTAGTAAGGCCCAGCTGCTTTCATTTTTTCATAAAGTTTTTTTTTCTTTTTACACTGTTTTTTCAGTCTGCAGTTCAGAGTGCTTTCAGGAGTCCTGTTTAGCAGAACTCAGTGTTTAAAGGAACATGAGATTAATTACTCACTGGCAGCTCTGGTGCATGACCATAAGAATTTCTTTCTTGCTTGTATTAATCATGATATCATGATATGCTATTTTGTCCTTCTGATGGAAAGACACTCAAAAAAGGAGAGGAATTAGTAATTGCAACCTAATTGGCTTTGTGCCTTCAACTGATTTCAGCTAACCACAATGTTCTTCCCAGTCTAACACTATATTTTTATTTTCAAAAATGCTGAACAGGGATTTCTTACTAGCAGCTGTTTCCTGACCATCTCCAAGGACCAGCAGATCCCTATGAGCTTGGGTAGTTTGATCTGTATTCTGTTACTGTTCAAAATGAAGAATTTTTAATTTTTTCCTGTAAGATAGGAAAGCATGCAAATGAATTTTTCTCATGATCTGGACCTTAGAGAGCTGTATTAATGTGGCAGTTAATATTTTCCTAAGAAAGACTCTCACTGAAGCTCTTCAGGGTAAGAAGCATCTCTGCATGCTTTTGGTACCTGCTATTTCTGTGCTTTGGGCAGCCTGCCACTGCCATTAATAGAAAACTGGATATCTTTCCTACAGGGCTTTATCTGCATCATAAATTGTGGGATTATGACAAAATCCTCTGGCCACTGTAATGCCGAAGGTCAGATCAGATGTTGATAATGGTCCATGAAAGTCATTGACTCTAACTGGAGGTCAAATGTCTAAAGCTCCTTCATCCTGTCTGTCACAGCTCTTACAAACCAGAACTGACTGGGCTTTTCTGTAATGGAGACTAGGCAAACTTCACTGCTTAGAAAATTGGACATCTGAGTAATGAAGTTCTTGCTCTACTCTGTTTTTTTTTTTTTCAGCAGCTTACCTCAATTAATGGACTGGTCCAGAATATGTAAATGAGTCCATTGGTTTTCTGCTTTTAATCAGAAGTGTCAAAAGACATAGCCAAATCCTATTTCTGGGAGCCCTTTTAAACAAGGATAAGTTTTTAGCAGTTTTTACTTCATTCCTGAGCTATCTAACAGAACATCCTTCTTTTTGGCCTCTTCTGATATTAAATAAATTCTTCCAGTAGGGAAGTATAGAAGTCAGCTCCTTAACTCTCAAAAGTATAATTGTTACAGGTAGATTTTTTGACTCATAATGCCATTTTTAAGCAAAAAGAAAGATACAGGCAAAGGACTGCTCATAGTTCACCTGACCTTGTTAGAGTAACTCAGTCATGTGAGGTATTAGGACTTCCTAGTTTTGCCATTGGCAGAAAAGATGGGAACTCCTTCCTCAAAACTCTGAGGCTACTGATTACCCTTTAAAAGCTCCACGTGAGGCATGGGCTGGGAGGCACAGCAGGCATGGAGAAGTTTGTCCTTGTCACTGCTGTAAGCTCTGCTGATACTGTGCTTATGTCAGTGGCAGAGAAGAGGAAGCACTGGTTAAGTGCATTTAAGGGCAGGGATTCTTGAGGCATGTGTAGCACAGAAAGAGATGTGCTGCCCAGTGTGGGCTTAATTCCTTCAAGACAGAGCTGTCTTGGAAAGCCAGAAAAGGACAGGGGTTGACAGGCTGAGGCTATGCCTGAATGTCCCCAAATAGTAACTGATCCCAAGGCAGGAGCTTCCTAGGTGCTCCTGTGGGCGTGGAAAGATAAAATATGTTCTTGTAGTGGCAAACACATTCCTCTCTGAAACAAAAGTGATGTACAGCTAAGCAGTATAATCACTTCAGACTAGTGCCTGTCGTGGAAGCTTGTAGCTCTATTTGGATTTCGCTACAAATCCTGTCATGGCACACTTAGAACTATTTATCCTGTTCTGATTGCTTTGATATAGCAACACAGACTTCAGATATTCATGTCAAGGACTCTCTTGACTTGTTGACTTGAGTCCTTTTTTTTTTCTTTTTTTTTTTTTTTCTTTTAAATCTTCATCAAACCCATACCTCTACAGTTGCTTCAGCTTTTCCATCCTTAAAACACGTCAGTTCTCCATCAATGTATGGGCGTATCTCAAAGTTCAAATGCTATGGGGAGCAACGTGGAAGAGCCTGAATGTAAATTCGTGGCACAGTAAATTTCCCTGGTGGGAGTATGCAAAAAAGTAGGAAAAGATCAGTAGGAGTAGTTATTATCCTTGCATCTGTAAGTTACATCTTGCCTTCTGAGAAGTGTCAACTTAATTGAAGCTCTGTCAGGGAAGGAGGTTTTATGTCCCCTAAACAGATAGGAATCCATCTCTGTTACAAACAGGATAGTTATAATATTTACTCTTTCAAAATCAGTAGAAAGTCTGAGCGTTTTCTTACAGACTTGAAGGGAAAAGGAGGTCATTTTTATGCATCTCTTGTACTTGGCATTTTACTTCCCTTAATGTACGTAAAGTGTTATTCTTAATTTTTTCATTTTTATAGCAGGCTATCTTCAAACCACAAGTGAAATACTTAAATGAATCGTGGGTGGAAGGAAGTTTTGACAGAAGAAAAGATGGTTGCATTTTAATTTATGCTTGCAGAGGGGATGAAACTAAGAAAATGTGAATTTAATTGTTCTGCCACTTCCTTCCGTTTCAGATTGTATTTCTGAAAGCGGAATTGGATGCAATTCTAAACGGAGGACGTGCTTACCAGCTCCATGTCCTAACACAAGTAACATCAGCCTGTGGAATATCCTGAGGAATAACATAGGCAAGGATCTCTCCAAAGTGGCCATGCCTGTTGAGCTGAACGAGCCACTGAACACCCTGCAGCGCCTGTGCGAGGAGCTGGAGTACAGCGAGCTCCTGGATAAAGCAGCGCACACACCAAACCCCTTCGAGAGGATGGTAAATGCCTCATGCCAAATACCTGGGAACATCCAATGCAATCAGAATAAACACAAAAGCTTTTCCATTGTTCTGTTCTTTTCCATTGTTTTGTTTCTCTCAGCTGAGAGGCAGACTCTCCAAACATGTCTGTACATACTCACACAGCCACTGTTTTTGACTCCTCTGCTCCATTTCTGTTGCTCTTTCAGAAAGTCTCTCTCCCCTCCAGTAACTTGCTGTTCTGCAAGTTTAAACAACAAAAAAAAAAGGGGCTCGTAGCTGTTTCTGTTTTGGAGCTCTTGCTCTCTAATATTAAAAATTTACAGCAAAAAGAGAGGAGGAGATTGAACTTAGTTCCCTCTCAAAGATGAAAGCTACAGTAGATCTTTTTCAAGGGTTTCTGATCTGGGAACACATTTGTTCATAGAGATGCTGGATCTTCCAGACCTACATGACTGTGTTATCTCTATATTAACTAAATGAGCTCTATGTTTTTTATTAACTGGTTTTCTGAAGTTTTTGTATTTATCCAAAATGTTCAAGATCTCAAAACCAGGCTGCATGCTGGGTACAATAATGATGTCATCTATTTAGAACCCTGAATTCTGTATTTGGCAGAAGAACAAGAGAGAAATGCATTTCAGTTGTTCTGCTTCCAGGTGTACAAGAGCTACTTAATATGCAAACCCATAAATAAAGGATTAGAGGCTCTCTAAATTCTCTTAAATGGAAGATACAGATTTTCCCATAAACTGAATTAAGCCTTTTCAGCTCAATATATCTTATCTCAAGGTTATTAATGAGAGTAGATAGTCATGTTACAAATACTGCTTGAAAAGTCTCTTTCCTCATTCTGACACTTTCAAGGCTTACAATTCAGGGACTATTCCCAGGGTGTGGTCATTCACTGGGGGTTTCAGTCCATAGCTTTTTTTTTGTTCTCTTGAGAACATATGCTAAAAGGAAAAGGAAATGAGCAGTAGTTGTTCAAAAGGCAGAGAAAAGAAGCCTTTTCCCTCCTCCTCACACCCAAGCATCTGGAAATTACCTCAGACTGATGTATTCTTTGCCTTTGAGAAATTCCTGAAGCAGAATTTAATGCTAGCTGTTGCACAGTAATTGCAATAATTCATAAAAGAGCCTATCCTCAGTGGATTTGTTTTCTGAAACTGTGAAAAAAGAATATCTACACTTTCACAAGATGAGGAAAAGGGAATGAAAAGAGGAAAAAAGTGTTACAGAAGAGACTTTAATCAATAAGCCCTGAATTTTAATTCTTATATTATGCTTGAGTTGACTGCAAAAATTTGGAAGGGCTACCTGTGTGTCAGTCACGATCAACAGTTTCATGATTAGGTAATAATACATAGTAGATAAAAACAATTTAAGTCAAACAGCATTAGAAATAGCAAAGTTGGTGAAATCTCATCCAGTATTTCCTGTGCCATGTTTATGAAAAGGATAGTTGGTACATTTATGGAGTCACAGATATAAATATAAAAAGCAGTTATTATACAAAATTTAACAGTGACTTTTAAGGTTACTTCTTTGAACTACATTGCAGACTGCTAAACTGTTTCAGACACTTTTCAGAAATGTTTTCAGTTGATAAAATTTGCAGTATCTGACCCTGATAATTCTATCCCTGACCTATTGAATGACTCTGAAAATTGAATAATCCCCTAATGTTGAACTAGGGCTTAGCTTGCAGGAGTGCATGTTTGTAGTCTGCAAATGAAGGGGAAAATACAGAATCAGGATAAAGCTTGCTTTTATTTATTTTTTGTGTTCTGTTGTAAATGAATTCATCTAAGTCCCAAATATGTACTTCCCAGGTGTACATAGCTGCCTTTGCAGTCTCTGCCTATGCATCCAGTTACTACAGAGCTGGAAGTAAGCCATTTAATCCTGTGCTTGGAGAAACCTATGAATGTATTCGTGAAGATAAGGGTTTCCAGTTCTTTGCAGAACAGGTATTGTATGCTGCCCCCCTTAGAATTGCTACTTGATACACTGCTGAATTCTAAATGCCTGGCTGGAATCCTCTAGAATTAATGGCAAAATACAAGATTATTTTGCATTATCTGAACCCAGGAAAACCCAGCAAGGGATCTTGCTGAATTATAAACAAAGGGAATTGTTTTTTTGAGGAGAATCTGCTCAGTCTGGCATGGAACATCACAACCAGCAGCTGACACTCGAGGAGCAAAGGCTGGCGGGCTGCCTGCTCCAGTAACAGGATAACTTGGTTAAGGAGAGTGCAATTCCCCATGCTGAAATCTGATCACAACTGCGAGAAAAGTTTACATTCTTGTCATTTTCTTGTGTGTGTGATCATTAAAAATACTATATCTTCAGCTCTTTAATGTCTTCTTTTATAACAAATGTATCCCTTGGGTGAGTCAATCAACCACAAGTATTTCCAATGGCACCATGACTATTCTGCTTCCTGTCCAAATCCTTAGTAGGCTGAGCCTTTCAAATCTGCTACCACAGCTGAGTAGGTGAAGGATGTATAGAGCACATCATGGTCTCAATGTTTACAAAGATAATTCCCTAGTAGGAGAGTAATTATTAAGTACAGGTGAAAAATACTAAATTTAAACCAGCCAAGCTACCAAAATCACTAAACTAAAGTGTATGTAAAAAGAGAGAACTCAAATACCTGGTGGCTAGCAAAGTAAGAATGACTGGAAGCTGTCTTATTCTGTCTAGACATAACAAAAAAAAATACAAAAAGTGGGCAAAGGTGTGCAACCTAGAAATTTGATCAGAGAAAGGAGGCTTCCTTTAGGAAATGAAAAGTGCTTTTGGCCGCCTGTGAAGGTCCAACATTTTGCACATTATGTTTTAGAACTGACAAAAAGGAATGTTATGTGATCTTTCCTTAGTCTCAGGAAATGTCACAGCCAAGAGTAAAAATAAGGAGGGGGAAAAAAAGCCCAACAAAAAGTAATACAGTCAAAGCAAGAGTCAAATTTAAAGTTCATGTATCTGGTTCATCACTGTGCTGCTTCAGATGATGTGTAGAGAGCACTGCAAGTACCAGCACAGCATCAAATTGGAGTGACAAAGTGGTGAATAAAGGTTAGTACTCAGTTAAATATCACACTGGATTAAAGGAAGATATTTTCACTTTAATATTGGGTAAACCAGTACAAAGGCTAGTTTTTATAAAGAAGAATTTTACTGCATGAGGAGACTTGTGCTATTAACAACTGTTGTTCTAATACAAGAAAAAAGTGACATGAGTTTATAGAGTGTAGAGTTACTGTAAGAATATGGGGTGGAGAAATATTTGGAACAGAGGGCAGCATAGGAGGAAAGAAATTTAATGCAGCTCACAAGCATTAAATATTTCTCTTTACATCAGGGCAGTGGCTTATTGCTTGCACAAGCATTTTGATGCTTACTGCACATACCTTGCTAGCATAGACAGACTGTAATTCATGGGATAGACTGACAGAAGATACAAAACAAAGATTCTGTTTTATGTCTAGAGTGAGTTTAGTGAGAATAACTCCTGTTAGCACCATGACCTTACTCTGGAATTACAACAGTTTAAGTGAGAGCTAAATTTAACCCATGTATTATAGTGACATCTGGGGTTAATCTGGGTACAGCATGTAAGAGAGAGAGTGTTGCTCTTGCTGGATTAGGCCATAGCTGAGACTAATTAGTACTTTTATCTTCTTTTTTTAACCAACTAGAGGATGCTCAGTGAATAACTGGATGCCTGTGGGAAAAGTGCCCAGTAAGGGATTTGTGAAATGAGTAACAAAAAAAAAGTAAAAGTTGATTTGAGCCATGTAGATGGTTAGAAGTTAAACTCATAGTGAAAAATAGTAATTTGACTTGAAAATAAAGTTGCCCAAGGAAAAGCAGGTGTTACATATTTTAAGAGCTGGTCCTGGTCAGTTGTTAGTTGTGTTCACCCAGAAGGGAAAATTCAAGTTGAGAGGAGTGGCTGCTTTCATGTTGGGCTTTTTGTATTTACTGTTGCACTTTAATAGTCTGAATTGTTTATTTGCTCACATCCCTTGCTTTGCTAGTTTGGTGGTTGCCCTAATTCATGCAATGCTGTTGCCCAAAGCTGATGAAATGCAGTGCATGTGGTTAGAGTTTCACACCAGGAACACCTGGGGTGTCACTGCTGCACTAGTAGGGATGGCTGGATGGAATTTCCTGGCTTGATTTCTTCACCCCTGGCCCACTTAGAGATTCTGATCACTATCTCCTCCCTCATACTCAGGGTTTTGTGGTTATTCACTGTACAGAAGCTTTTGGCCATTTATTCTGTTTTTGGTTTTTTGGGTTTTTTGAAAATTTTTGTCTCTGTCAAAGTGTGGTTTTTGTTAATCTGTTAAGAGGTCCTAAGGGTAAATCTAATTATCACTTTAGACACGATGTACAAAGTATATAGCTGGATTTCCACTCAAACAAAATCCCAGGCCTTTTAAAATAAGTGTTTCCTATTTCTTTCAAGGTTTCTTAGGTCTGAGAACCTTTATTAATCTCACTGCCTCCCCCTTCAGGACACAACTGCAAAGGGAAAACTAATGTTCAAATTGTAAATGCCATATAGGAATGAAGAAGAAAGCAGAACAAAAGCAGCCAAACCAAAATGAGTTTTCAAGTGTTCATATATTAATCTTTTCTTCCCCCCCCTCCTTTCATGTCTTTCTGTTAGGTCAGTCACCACCCACCTATTTCTGCATGCCATGCTGAATCTGTGAATTTTGCTTTTTGGCAAGGTAACTCTTCAATTTATAATTTACTTTTAAAGTGTTCATAATGTTTTCATTGTACGTTTAACACAAAATATCCAGAAATTAGGAAAAGTTGAAATACCTTACTTAAATTTGTATAAGAATGATTTCATGAAATGTTAGCCTGTAATAACTTGCATGCTTATTACTTGGATCCTCTGCTTTTATAAAAATTTCCAAGATATTTTGATTTGTTTGGATTTTTTTTATGTAAAATTAATTGATTCTTGTTTTCATGTGCAAGTATCTGCTCTTCTTTAAAATCAGGTTTGTTTGGGGTTTTTGGGGGGGATGTTCTTTAATAAAGAGGAATTGTATGTCAAGCTATTTACAAAGCAAATAAGCTCCAAGACAGCATGAAAAAACTACAAGTTAAATCCTGAGACTTGGCAAATCTTGTAAACTTGTTCTGAAAGCAATTTTCAAAAATGAGTGTAACAACAAGGATAAATACATTTACCTTCTCTTTCTCTGCTGGCATTATCACAGTATGTAATATTTTGTGCTGTTTGATTACTAAAGCTTTTGTCAAAAGATGTGTGTTGGAGCTTTGTTTGCTGTGCACTGCTAGTGAAGGTGTCAGCCAGTAACAGTACCTGTGTGGTTAGATAATTCTGGAGTGTACACAAAACATAACCATGCCTTTGAACTCACTTAAAATCCTTCACCCATGGGTTTGCCAAATCACCCTGTAGCCATATTGTAATTTTTTTTTTCTGATTGACTCTGCTGACTTGATTATAGTTATTACAGATGGAACCACACTGAACAGATACTGGAACCCATTAGTCTGGGTTTTATTATTCTGTATAATTCTTTGCTTTGTAAACAAATACAGGGACATAAGAATACTTTTGTTCATAGCTCAAAAGCTAAGATGACCAAAAATATATTCATTTTAAATACACCATCTTGAATACTGTAAAAATAAGGCTAGTTAGCAGTCTGTCTTAATAAAAATAGATGAGTGATTTGTTTAACAGATCTTGACAACAGTTATCACTCAAATATTTTAACACTTCCGTTTAGAGAATGAAGTTCTTCTAATGAGAGCTGAGAATCTGATTAATGTGAGCCTGAGATTTGGTCTTGATGAGCACAGGACATTCAATCAGGATTCAGCAGGGCTTGGGGATTTTTGTTTGCTTTGTTTTTAGATATGGCTAGCTGAGCTTGTGGGAGGGCTAGGCAATTATTTTTTTTCCATTGTAAAGGCAATTTTTAAATGCTGTGCCCTCTTGTAATGAGGCTCTATTAACTTACATGGAAAGATTGACACCAATTTAATCATAAAGGCAGCATGTCAGTTCTTTCTGTGTGCAAAGACCCTTTCACTTACTGTGTCACCTTCTCAGCTGAAAAGGAGACAGCAACATTGCCAGAGTAGTGCTGTCATCCCACCAGACCCTGACCTTGGTTTGTGTGTTCCATCACCAAGAAATCTCCTGATTGTGTCTAGTGAACTAGAAGACTGGGCTCTGACAAGACCCATAGTTTGGAAATAGCTCTCCATGAAGCTGGCTCTGCTTTTGCAGAGGAGTGTCAACACATGAGCAGTGGAAATGAAGGAAGTTTCAGCTATTACAGCATCTGTGCCTGAAGCAGTGTGAACATAGCTTTGAAATAACACTCTGCTTTTTCTCTTCTGTCCTAAAATTATTGCATGATCAAGTTGCACACTGGCTCCCAGAATGTTTCCCACATGCTGATCTCTGTGGGACAGCTTTGCCATTTATGAGAGCCTAGAATTTGGCACAATCTCGTAGTGCATTTTAACCTAAAGTACAGTTAAACTCAGGGTGTATCTTTGCTCTTTCTCTTCCATCCCCACTGCAGAAGAGAGAAAGCCAGGAGAGAATTTGCCTTAACAACATCATACTGGAGGTAGCTTTGGAGCACTTGAGCAGTGTAGGAATCACAACAGAATTGCTGTCACTGAAGATGCTGACCCAGCACCAGCCTTCAAAACCAAAAAATCCAAAAGTTCCTTTTCTCACATGATAAGAAAAGTACCTTTTTTGCCTGCAGAATTCTCTCCTATATCCCATTCTGGTCTTTGCAAGGATAGGCAGCTCAGCGTGGCTCACTCCTCACTTGCACATACATGCTCAGGTGATACCTGAGTGATCTCTTGCTGTGGTTTGGGCATCCATCCCACAATCGTGTAAGAATTTCCCTCCAGAATTGCACAAGGTGTTTTCCTTCTGTTAGAACTAGGATATTTTTAGACCAGAGTTGATTTTTCCCCTTTTTCAGGCTGGGCAGGGAATGGAGTTTCTAGAGTCTAGAACAGGCAGGAGTGCAATTCCCCTGTGCTCTGAAGTTACTATGAAAGTTACTGCCTGATTGTCTAGCCTAATTTAACTGTACACCCCTTTTGCCATGCTGCTCACGGTTTCTTTCTCTTCCAGGTGCTTTTGCTCAATAAATTTGGCTAAACTTGCATTGAGTTATCTTTTTTATATTTTCAGAGAAATGGCATGAGACTTGGACACATCTTTCTATGATTCAAACAAAATTTCAAAAGCCCAGTTAAACTTAGGGAGTTGGACTAAAACCCTCTGCCCTTTTGTGCCCTTTGAAACCTTCTTTAGTTTCTTGACTGTGGGTGTTCTTGTTACATTTTTGTACTTGAAATTCTGCTTTTGTTTTTTAAATTGTCTGCATTCATTCACTAGCAACTGAAGTATAGGCTGCCTATAGCTTATTCAAATTCCTTTATTTTGAAAAACCTTTTGAGAAGACTGTTAAACATCTGTTACTTTGGTATTTAAATAACCAATATTATGATGAAAATCAAACAAAGCAAATAGCAATAACAACAAACCCACCAACCAGTATTTGAAGGTCCCACAACATTCTTTGAATGCTTCTGTTGCACCTTTGTTATTTTGAATTTCCTGGAAATAAAGTAGAGCCCAGAAACACCTACCTGTGTCTAAACCTGTCTTTTTTTACTTCTTGTTCCAGATGTCAGATGGAAAAACAAATTCTGGGGAAAGTCCATGGAGATTGTTCCAGTTGGCACAACACATGTAACTCTTCCAGTGTAAGTGCTGCCCTTGGGCACTGCTGTTCATGCACAGGCACAGATGCTTGCACTCCCTGGAGCCACACTCATTCAGAGGACAGTGAGCTCTGCTCTGCCCTTTGGAAGGACTGGTGGCTATGATTTAATTTAAAGGGAAAAGGGGAGGAAGAAAGACCCCACCAAACCAAAACCAGAAGCATAAATTGGAAGCACTGAGTCTTTCAAAGGTTGTGAAAAACAAACAATGAAAAAAAAACAACCCATCCTCCTGTGTAACTTGAAAAAAGAAAAGTTGGTATTTTCATACTTCAGTTGAATTTCAACCTCAATGCATTTTAAACTCACAGGGAAAAACTGCAGGGTAAAGTAAGCTACAAATTATTTTGCCTGAGTATGGGTTTGGGGGAAGGGGTGGTGGTGTTCCTGTCTTTTGTGACTATTTGTAGGGACCCTGACACCATGGGGTGTTCTGGGCTGTAGGCAAGGCCAACAACCATCATCACTGCAGAAATAATTACTGTAAGTGATAAGCAGAGCTAGTTACATATCTGGTATTTTTTATCCAAGGAAGCAGCCACTGTAATGAAGTGTTGGGTATAGTTGGTTTGTTTCCTTTTGTTTTTTAAAATAAAAATCTGCAGTTTCGATGCTGGCTTGTCAGAGTGCCCATTATTGATGAGCAATTAAAATCCCTTAAAATTTGGCCTATATCCATCATGTTTGCAGAACCAGAGGTCTAAAGGTTGAGTATTGTTCCAATTAAATCTGTTTTCCAGTGAGAGAGTACAAAATCAATTAATCTGCCATCTGAAAAAAAGAAAAAAAACAACCAAAGAATTTAAGAACCTAGCACTTATCAAATCAAGCATGCCCTTTTTTTTAAGTGGATAAAATTGTAGTCTAGTAAAATAGTATCCAAAAGGTAATGCATAAACCATGTTATGTTCATAGCACCTGCCATAAGCCTTGGAATGAAAGGTTTCTAGGATGTGAATGAACACTCAAGATAATGAATTTATTAGGGCCTATGATGGGCTGATGAACTGGGAAGCAATCTGAATCATATGTGATCTCCATATGCTGGTTTCTATCCCTGTGTATTTGATATAGAATTGGGCACAAAAAAGGTGCCAAGGCTATAGGGGAAAAATAAGCTTTAGTATCAAGGTTCATTTTTAAACAAATGCATTTTTTTAGCATTTATGATAACATGTGACATGCATAGGTAAGGGCAGAAAAACAAGCTACTGTGGGATAAATTTGCTGCACATCTGCTAGTCTGTACAAACTGTCCTTGTGCCCTTACAAAGCAGCAAGTGAAAGCAAGTGATTAAGGGGAGGTAGGGAAAGATTCTAATAACTTCACAGGATGTATGTGAGACCCTTGCTGTGGGGAAACTGGTGCTTTGCAAGTTGATGTTTTACTTACCAGTAGTGAGCTGGCCATGCATACCCAGAAGAAATTGTAGAATATATGTCTTCATGAGACTTTCCTTTCCTTGATGCTTTATAAGGCTGTTTTTAAAGATCATCTACTTCTTTCATAAAAGGTAAAATGTTGTATTCCCTATTGGTATTTGTTTATCTCTCCCTGTCTGCTGTTCCCCAGTGTGCAACTCATTTTGAACTGCCTGGTGAGAACTTTTGCTCTTGCCTAAAGCACACATATTAGGCTCAGCCTTGAGAGCTTGAGCCAAGCTTATTCCTCTTGTACAAGCTCCAATTGCTCTGGGGACCCATTGCCTTGTTTTTTCCATTGTCACTATATTAAAAGCTTGGAATGGACATCTCAGACTGCAGAAGATTCCAAAATGATTGATTACTTGTGGGAACTTAAAACTGGTTAGAAAGACAATTGAGAGAAAACTGAATTAAGGACCAAAATACATAGCAGAAGTGAAAAGGATTTTCTGGTAGGTGGTATTGTTGTCATTGGGTTTGTTTTTGAGAACGTTTGGAACAAGATGATGAAGCATTCTAGTAAAAACAAATATGTTTATTTGGTTTCTCTAATCAAGTTCTCTGCAATTTATTTTCTCAAGTTTGAGCTCACTTGAACATGGCATGAGACTTTTCTTGTATTTTTCCTTACAGTTTTAAAGACCATTTTGCATGGAACAAGGTGACATCCTGCATCCATAACATCTTAAGTGGGCAAAGATGGATTGAACACTATGGAGAGATCATCATAAAAAATCTTAATGATGACACATGCCACTGCAAACTGACTTTCATAAAGGTAACCACAGCAGTGTTGGCACTGCCTTTTCTAACAGGCACAGCAGTGGGAGGATGCTCTCTGCTGAAGCTCAGCACTCCTGCTAGCAAGCTGTAATTACCTGTGATTCCTTGAAAACTGTAATTTTGAAGGAACTGCCATTAACTAGGCAAAAAAGAGAAGCAACAGGTTTCTTGGCTGATTCCACTGGCAATGGAGGAATTATAGGGAAAGGAATATCATGGAAAACCTGCTCTGGGTCTGATGAGAGGTGCAGGCACAAGGTGTCTCCTGACAGTGGTTTACCACATGCCTCCCACTGGCACGTGCTGTGGTTGCATTCACTGAGCAGATGTAGGACCAGTGCTTTGTGCAGGGTGCTACTCCTGGTGCTCTTCTCTAGCCCTCTGCAGGTACTCAGGGGAGTTTAAGTAAGAGGTTGTGGTGTTACTCAAAGCTTTTGCTTCAGCATAAGTACAAAATATATGACTTTCTCAGGAACTGTCCTTATAACTGAGATTAAATTCAGTTTTTGGCAATGATGACTTCATAGTAAAGCAAAATCAATGAAAATGCAAAGCAATGCCAACATTTCTAACTTGAGAAATAGTTTTATAAATCATCCTAAGAGACTTACCTTAACCTGTATTTTCTGTATCTGGTGGAGAAAGGCTCTGCTTGCCATAGAACAGACCATACAGATAAAAGGGAAGTACTGCAGTGTAACTAATGCAGCATGGCATGCTCCCCAGCTAGTTTGGGATTTTCCTGTATACTTTGTGCTTTCTAAGAAGCAATAGGGTGATTTTTTTCCCAAATACTTACTTGAAAGCACTTAATGTATTTTCAGAGCTACACTGGATGCTTAAAGTTCAAATATTGAAGGCTGAGAGCCTGCAAATCTTACACCTTTGATATTGCAAGCTATTTAAAGTGGAGATGAATATATGAGTTCCTTCTCTTCCTCTTCTGCAAATTTGGGAGAGATTTAGATAACCAAGTCAGGACTCAGGATCAACTGTCTTTGGGCAGAATTCAAAGTCAGCTGCACTTCACCTCATAGTGCCCCTAAAAAAAGGCAAACAAAATAAATACAATTCTCAACATTAGTATTTTAAGAAGCTAACATACTAAGAAGTTAGTACTTTAATGGTAGTAACAGCAGTTTTTTACATTTGATACTCTAATTCACACCTAAATAACCAGGTTTCATTGCTCTACAGCCTGGTGCTACTGGCATGGCAGGATGTCCTGCACTTGAGCTCTTATGCACCTTCTTTCCCCTTGTTCCTTTTAATTCTAGGCAAAGTATTGGAATCCAAATGCACACGAGATTGAAGGCAGTGTCATGGATAAATCTGGGAAAGTTGTGCATCGACTCTTTGGGAAGTGGCATGAAAGTTTATACTGTGGGACAACTTCATCTTCAAACTGCATATGGAGAGCAAGTTAGTGATCAGAATGGCTCATTACACAAACTCTTCCTGAGTATAAACTTACTGTTTTCATCTCTTTATTAGGCCCCAGTTTCTTGTTATTTTTCTGTAGAATATTAGATTTTTGTCGAGCATTTAAAAGCTAGATCAGAAGAACATATCATTTAAATAATATGAGAATTTAATCCCATGGCTTCCTGCATATTCTCCATTCTCCTCATTTTCATATTTGGGCATGAAGTGAATATTGAGGACTCTAGCAGGAAGGGCAAAAAAAAAAGGAACAAACTTGTACTGCTTTGTGCAGAGAAGTGTTGTTTATTTCATGTGTTGAACACTGGAGGATAGCCCACAAAGCTCAGCTCTGTAATGACAGTGATAGCTGAATTTCTCCCAAGATTGTGGGGTTTTGTCTACTGTGTTTTGAATAAACTTTATGATAATAGCATGGCCTTCATCACAGTTGTGCTGTGATTCAGCTGAGAGAACAGAAATCTGTCTTGTTGCAGTGTAATTATCAAGGGGGATGGTCTCTTTTGTCACATTATTAAAAATCTCTTGTTCCCCCAGAACTGACACTGTGGATCAGGCATAAACAAATGACTGAAGGGAGCTTGAAGTTTTCCTTCTCAATATAATTGCATTTAATTGGAATTCTGAATGTACTCTTTTCTTCTGTAGATCCAATGCCTAAAGATTATGAACAGTGGTATGGATTTACACAATTTGCACTGGAGTTAAATGAACTGGACCCACAAACTAGGTCATTACTCCCATCCACTGATACACGTTTTAGGCCAGACCAAAGGTAAGAAGCTTTAACTCTGAAATATTTTCCTTAAATAGTTCTTAATCTTCTGTACACTCACTTTACCCTGAACTCAGACTATTTTCTATGGATAACTGCAGTGTGTTTCTATTTTTACATTAAAGTGCATCTGAAGCAGACCTTGTAATCACTTATTGAGAGATGGTTTAGTCATTATGGAAGTGTGTCCTAAAATTGCCTCTTGGATGCTTCTAGATTACTGCCTTTCCAAGGATGTTAAAACTTCAGTACTTCAGGTACTGGATGTTGAATATACAGTATTTAAGTAACCAAAAACTGAGACCCTTGAAACTTCTTTCTGCAGTGAAATTTTCACTTTTGCAAATTTCCAAGTAGAAGAATCTAATGTGACTCTGAGCTTGTTACAAGAGTTATTTTTCTTTAAGTTCATTTTCACAGTGCAGTTGTCTGCATAGGTAGCTGTTTACCTTTCAAACACTGTGAAATACCTGCTGCAAAGATTAGATTCTTCTTCAGTTGTCTCATATCACTGCTGCTGCAGGTGTCTAGAAGAAGGGAATATTGAAGGAGCTGAAGTACAAAAGCAGAGGATCGAGCAGCTACAGAGGGAACGACGGAAGGTGCTGGAAGAAAACAATCTAGAGCATCAGCCTAGATTTTTCAGGTACTAGATAACAATTAGCTATACTATCACTTACTGAAATTCTTATTATAGATCTGATCCTAAATTGCATATGACAGCCTCCATTTTTTTCCAGGGTTCCTATATGTACTTTGGTTTTGTACTTTGGTGATGTAGAATACTTTAGACTTAGTTAAAACTCTGAATTATTTATTAGGTTTTTTTTATTAGTGCATCCCTGATTTTTTATTTTTTTTTTTGCCTTAATGGCAATTGATATTTAGTCTACATTTGAATTTGCCCAAGTGAAAGTAGCATCTTTGATTCTTTGAAGCAAGCTGAAGTAGCTGGATTTAGCCCAATTACCTCTGCTGAAGTTCTGCTGAATTCAGTGGGATTGCTTGGTGTGGAAGTGTGCAGAGTTGGAGCCTTTTGCTTCCAAGGTTATTTTTTAACATGTTTTCCCTATTTTATGGGGAGAGAATTATTGTTCTGAGGGCATTTTATGTCTTTCTGTTGTAAATCAGTTTACCAGGAAAGTTCAGGCATGGAAAGACAAAAGGGAATGCTAGTGAGGATGTGGTTGGTCTTTTGCCCTCCAGCTTCTCTGTGCTCCTGCAGGGAAAGAGTTGGAGCCAAGATGAATGTTGTATGGGCCTACAAGCAGATCTGGGATCCTGTTTTTCCTGGATATATCTGTATTGTACTTCTGAGGAACACAGGAATGCTTTAAATAGGTGCAAAAGGGAATGGCTTTGACTAATAATCTCTGACTGGCTGGTGAGCTAACACATCACATGCCAGTCACACCTACTAAAGGGAAGCAGGATAGAGGCAAAGTCTAATACTTTGTGATTGTATATTCACAATGAGAACTGTGAATAAGAATGGGGATTTGAATCTTTACAATGAGGATTTGAAAGCTGAGATTTATCCTGTAGATTTAAATGATGGAATAAAGAATTTAATTATTACATAGCAAAAGTATTAGAGCAGATATGAGTTAATGCATTTGGCTCTTCAATAGTGATGTTCTCTGGTGAACATTAGATTGAGATGCCTCTCCATGGCCCAGTGCAGACACAGTTCAGCTCTCCAAGCTGTACTTGTTTGCAGGCTGCAATGAGCTGCACTGCTCCTGGTTCATGGGCTGGATTTGGTATCTGTGCATAGTGCTACACTGCATTATGGATATAGATGGAAAATATAAGCTTACATTTATTTAATCTTTGATAGGAAATCCAGTGATGACTCCTGGGTGAGCAATGGAACCTACATGGACCTTAGAAAAGAACCTGGTTTTTCCAAACTGGACAATCCTGTCCTCTGGTGAAAGAGGAGCTAAGTGAAGAGATTCTGTGCTGTATTTTTGGATCTGATTTAAAAGACATATATATAACTATATATCTATATCTATATATACACACATTTATATACACACTCACACAGAATGTGTGTGGTGTGTGCATATGTGCAAATGTGCATATCTCCAGAATTGTGCTTAATTTAGATTCTGATAATTAATTTGTTTCCTTTACTCAACTATTGCAGTGATTGTTTGAATGTATAAATATCCTAACTTCTTTTTATAAAATATTTAATAAATAGTACTGAATGTTAACAGATGGAAGAGAGAGGAGCTTTTGCACTACTTTTTCAATGTGTAATAATGTCAGTTCTGAGTTAAATTATGCCTTACTGAATTGCATTGGAGACAGTAGCATCAGCATCTCCTAGCTGTGCTGAGGAATCAGAGTGCAAGCCTTAGTAACTCAAACTGTAGGCAAGCTTCCACGGTGCAATGAGTAGTTTAGCTGTCTCTGGGCTGGTATAAATTGCTAAAACAGATTATCAGCTGGTGCTGGAATCTGGCTATGATCTTTTGCTGTCTGTAGGAAAGATTTAAATAAGCTTTTGCTTCTATTAACTTTTTCCTTAGCTTTATGGAAGAGGTACTTCTGAGCTTACATCGGTGGTTCTACTGCCTTATACATAACCTGTACCTGGTTAAATGCAGTGCTAGAAAGTCAGGAATCGCCAAAATTTTCCATTTTTCAGTTCAAATTTATAGCCCCCAACAGGGCAAGAGGAGGAGATCATTTGTATATACTGCTTGAGCACTGACTAGATGAAGAAGCTCTCTCTTTTTCCAGTAAGTGAAATCTATACAGAGCACGAAATCCTGTGCTTCCATAGGTTCATTTGTTTTTATTCACTTAAAAATTGCAGCAGTAAGACTTTTTAAAAAGTTAGCAAACTGATTGTTTTAAGCTAGAAATTTTTTCCTAGTATTTTGATATTTTCTACCTCTTAAGAAATAACATATTTAAAATCTTATATTTAAAAAATTACCATCTGCCTTATGGAGAAGTGTATGGAGTCTTTGATCTTCCTCTGTATGTTTGTTAAGTTCAGATAAATATTTAAATGTCTTGCACTAAATCAATTGCATCCCTTTCCTGTAATTTTATATGTATGGTTGTATGGTTGTGGAGCTACTAAACCACAGGTCAGAAATTTAGCAGGAAACAAATGTAGCAGAAACTTCACTTTTGAATGAAGATTATAGAGATCATTAGGGCAGTTATTTTTGGTTTTTTTCCATCAAATCACGATGTCATAGTTATTAACAGAGTAATTTGCATTCCCACATATCTGCAACCCAAGCCTGATCCATGATTCTTCAAATCTGCTCTGTGTGTCTGCAGCTCTCTGGCAGCAATGCAGTTTTCCACATGATAGATCTGCATCCTGTCACCACATCACTTTTTTTTTCTTTACATGACTTTTCTTTCCTGTAAAGACACAAAACAAACTTGAATGCTGACATGTTAAATTGGCTTATGACTGGAATAACTGGACATGGCATGGATTAAGTAGACTCCTAGGAGGACAGGCTAATAGCTTAGAAAAGCTTGCACTTTACTGCACTTGTGCTGCATTGTTCTAGAGAAAATCTATTAAAAATGGACCCATGTATTATATGTAACATGAAAGAAATACTGTGAAGGTTTTAAATTTTAAACAAAATATGTGGTGTCAAATTAGATGTATATTTGAACTTTGTTTTCTATTACCTTGAAGCCTCATTGTCTCAGAGGCAGACGATTGCTTTTTCACCATTTTTCATTTTGTCCAGGATCATCTCTCCCTCACAATCATTTCCATAATTTATTACCAAAGAAGTTAGCATAATTATATCTAATTAATATCTCTTCGAAAGACTTGACTACCATGCCAGCAGCTTGCAAAGTTCACACTCATATGAAGACAAAATCTGGGCTTTTATTCCAAAGGAAATCTTAAACTTTGGGGGCTGTTTGGCTTTTCAAGAAAAATGTGATTATCTTCATGACTTCCTCCCTTCCTGTCTTTTATCCTTGTATTAACTGTCAAAACCTGGCACAGAAATGAGTTGATAATTGCAATTATACTTCCTGTTGGTAATTACAATTTATACTAAAAATAAGGTTCATTTGAAAACAAAAGAGGGTAGAGGGAATAAAAGCTTTTAAGAAAAGGAGCAAAATTTGTGGAGGCTGCATTAAGCTTGCTCACTGTCATATTTGGCAGCTACTGTGTCTGATCTGATTGCTGGGTTTGTATATTCTATGTGTGGAGGGGATTCCCCATACAGGTATTAAACAAAACAAATATCATATGGGGTATTTGAGTCATGATTTTTGAGAAATCAAACTGGCAGTGCCAAGTCTGATTTCTCTGACACTCCAAACTGTCCAAAGTACATGGGATTAATGACAAGAAGCATTGGCTGAGCAGTGCCTTATATAAAAATTTCTTCATCAAAATTTCTGTATCAAGAAAGTAAACTCCAGAATTTTAGCATTGTCTTCATATAAAAATGCCTGAGAATAATCCAGGGCATTTCTTAAATGCATGAAGCAAAACCATTGAACAAGTAATTGCTCCTTTTGTAAATCTGTAAGACACACCTCCAAACACAGTATAACCAGTTGTGAATGATCCTCTGACCCCACATTTCCAACTGCAGTATAGTTTTCCTTGCTTACTTTTGTATGAAACAATTTGGTTTACTTGTTAAACTTCTGTTAACTGTACATTAAGAAGTGGAAGAAATTTGTCTTGGTGTTAGTTCTGTGTATTTCTGCATGTAAATATATTAAACATTCACAACTTAATATATTCTATAAAGTTACTCTTGGTAAAACATGAAATTTTGGTAATTTTCTTCCCCAAAACTTCATCTGTGTTAATGTATACAAAATTTATATTAGCTTTCTGCAGTATAACTGAGACAATTGTTATTTTTAATAACTGACACTGAGGGACTTTTTACCCACTATTTCTACCCTGAATGATAAAAAAGAATATATCAGACAACATAACTGCTTCCTTTTATACACAGCTGTGATCCCCAAGGTGTGTAACTAATGGATCAGTCCTAAAATTTCCTGATGATCCCTGCCTGCTGTTACAGCTCTCTTATTTCATGACTTTATAAACATTGCTTAATATGATTTTGGAGGCCAGTTTGAGAAGCACTCATGCAGCTCTGCCCTTCTTTGTGTGTCTCTTCATAAAGTAAAACTCTCACTATAAACTTCATGGAGCAGCTCAGGCCTTTGGATGCTGAAACCCTGCTTCATTTTTCAAGTTGTAAAACAGAGAAAGAAAAAAAGATCCAGGGAAATATTGTACACAGGAACAGAAACCCACAGCTCTACTTTCAGATTTGCAGGCTTGATGCTCAGTTTCTGATTTTGTGAATTTGGGATTGCAAAACAGCATCACTTCTTCAGGAGATGACGCTGGGTAGCATAAAGTGTCCTTTAGACCAAGAGGAGCTAGAATGCACCATTAAACACTGCACTCCTTTCTGGATCTCTGTTCTCTGAGATATGCTTGATATGACAGTTTGCCAGCACTGAACTACTTCTTTTAGATACTTTTGGAAATACAGATCAGCAGTCTGTACTTAGGTTCTTTATGGAGAGCTTGGAAAGTTAGATGCCTGGAAGAAAGGCCAAAACCAGCCCAAATTTTGATAAGGAAACATCCTGGAGATCTGTTCTTCCACCAGTCAGTTTTCTTCGAAGAACTGGAAACAGGATTGCTGCTTTCTTTTAAAATCTGGCCTCTGAAGGACATAATAGCTGCAAGCACAGTCACCTTATTACCTGGTAGCTTCATTTTGAATCCACATCACTGTACAGAAAGAACACCAATTCATGGGATCAGAACTAGGGCCCAACCAGGGACACATTTCACATTGCACAATGGACCAGTGCTGGTCTCAAAACAAACAACCCCCCCAAAAAACCCAACCTCACCCCTTTCCATGCCCCCACTTTCCCTCAGCTGTTTACAGTCCTGTTCAGGTTTTCTATGTGGTCTCTTATTCAGTGTCTCGTTTTTCTCTTTATTAGAAAAACTTGACTAATAGGAAAACAGTCCATTCTAACAAATGATAAATAGATAGTCTAGAGGCTGTAGTTGAATTCTCTTCCCCATAGATTCCTTCTGTATCTTTTCCCTTACTGTACATAAGACTTTCTTAGATTCTGGAGTCAGTCCAGGTAAGGGTAGTGTGCTAGATCTGCTCAGCAGATCCTAATTATGAGTGTCCTTGCAAGTGCTTTTATGTAAATCTCTTGTGTTCTCTCTCCAAATGACCAGCTTGGCAGAGCAGGAAGCTTTCAGCATATCTTGCTTTGTTCAGTATGGCTTCTTTTTTTGGGTACAACTCATGCAGAGGGAGCAAGCTGAAGAGGAGTGGAAAACTTGGCCCATGGTGCATTTTAACAGAGAGAAGGATGACATCCAACCTGTCCACTGAATACATCTTGCAAGGGCTAAAATGAGACAGTGCTATTCAAAGGGGTGCTATTAAAATTAAAGGGGTTTTTTGATTGTGTTTTCATTCAAGAATTATGCCTACAATAAATAAAATTCACAGTGTTCACTAACTCATCCTTTCTCTTTTCCTAGCTACTGGTGGGTGCAACTTACTCCAGCAGCTGTGGGCTTATAAGGAACTGCACATTATCTGGCTTACCTTTTGAAACTTAGTAAATGCTGTAACTTACCACCAAATGTATTATTGTACTGCTCAGTTCTTAGATACTGTTCTTGCTGCAGCTTCTTGAAAGCAATAAGAGAAATTTTTCACATAAGTAGTCGCCATATGCTAAAGAATTATTTTAAATGGTTAATTTTTTAAAAATATAAATTGTGGATTTGGTGTTTTTAATGTGTAAACCAAAACTGTATTAAAGCTTATGAGAATGTTTGGGATGTTGATCCCCACGAGGTGATGATGTCCATCAGCTCCACACATTGGAGATGGCTGGCATCCCTGAGAATCTGAAAGTCTTTGTGTTAACAGTATTTTGCTAGTTCCAGTATTGGAAAAACATCCCACATGTATGAGGTATTACATAAACAAAGCTGCTAAATGCTGAATTTGTTGTTTGTTTTGATAGGGCATTAGTGATTTCAGAATGAGGAATGGCATCTTATGTATTAGAATTATTGCTGACTTTCAGATATTTGAGAAGTTTCTCTGTAGTCAGGATAATCCCTGTTTTATGCTTCACTCCAAAAATTTGTAATAACATTGGAGTACCTTGATGCACAACTTGATTTATTATTTTTCTCTCTGTAACCAATTCAGTTGGATGTTAATAAATCATACTTGTGAAAGGTCACAGAGCACCCTGACTTTTTCCCGGGGTTGTAAGCATCTTTTTTCAAAGGTTGTTAGTGGCAGCTGAAACAAATCTCACTGCTGTAGTGATCTGTGCTTTTTACAGTTTGCAAAATGGCAAGTAGGAAAGAGCTTCCATCTGCTAGAACCCTTATTTATCACTCTTACAATCTGTCTGGTAGTTGTGCAATGTTCCAGTTGCACTGCTCTGCACAGCTCTGCTGCATGGCTGTTGTGCCAGGCACTGGGGCAGAAGAAGGGGTAAGCTGATGGAATCCATTTACAGCTGGAAGTTTATTCTTAAAAGCAGTTTTAACAAACAGATGTGCAGCATAAACATTATGCTTTAGTATGAGTGTAGAAACCACAAACTAAATGTTCTCCATAAAACAACTTTTAAAAACAAGGAAACATGGTGTTTACTGGATAAAATAAATAACTGGAAAGAAGGGATATCAGTGTGGTGGTTTTTCCTTCAGAGATGGTGATTCAGGACAGCTCTGCCAAACAGATCTCAACTGTGTCTCACAGTCCCACCATATGTGTATAAGATGCAATATGGATGGACCAAGATCTTGAAAAATGTGGGAGTGCAGGGTGTGTAACTCCTGACCAATGTGAAATTCCTGGCTGCAGTTCTGCAGCACCTTGCAGCCTCAGTCTACAGAGGTTTGGTGGGAGGGAGCTTGGAGCTTTCAGGAAGAGCTGGGAAAACTGGGTCTATAAATTTGTTACCATGCAAAATATCCTCAATTATTGTACATGGCAGAATCAGGATAGAGGCCAAAAGGAAAAGAGTCTTTACAGTATGCTAGAATCAGCTCCTGATTTTTTGAAATCCAGCCATTTTGGTTCTATTGAATTTGGTTCTAAGAACTTCGGAACTTTCTCATCATGTTGGGAGAATTACTTCATTGCTGATTTATTTCATAGAGATCTGATACGGTTTAATTGGTATCTGAAGTAATTAGCATTTAGTTCAAGTTGCTGGGAAAGTTCTGGTTTATAAAAGCAGTAATATTTTTTCATAATATAAAAGGGAGAGGAAGACTGCAAGGGATGCTCATTATTGGTGCTCCACTCATGAGCACCCAGGGCAGCAGGAAATTCTCTTACATTGAAATGGATATACAGTGAATTTCTCATGACTGCCCCTCAGGCTAATACCATCAACAGTGTGGTCAGTGCTGCCCAGAAAACCAGGTTGTTTTCCCTACAGAAGTGCAAGGTAAACTTGGCTTCTGTAGACTTTGCATCCAATTTGTGTTTAAGCTCAGTTGTTTGTTCATTTACAGTAATCTCTATTTTAAAGTAATTTTGCTTATTGCAAAATGATTCAAACCTTCATAGGGTGAGGAGAAACACTGACAGCCGAGCAAGCTTGCTCTACATCTTGGCTTTTTTGTTGTTTTTTATGTCTCTGTTATGTTTCTTTCATGTTGCAAATGTTGCTCTCTGTGCTTGGTTTATTGGTTTTAAATTTAGACCTCTCTGTTTTATGCTTAAGGATTTGTAGGGTTACTCTCTATTCTGAAATGCGGTTAAAAGCTGGCCAGACACCAAATTCCGATGTATACTTATGAATTTGTATCTTTGCTTACTCTGTACCAAGGGAAATATTTGAAATTGCTTTGTGCAAACTCTCATTTGAGGTAAATCAACATTGCTGAGCTGAGTGTAACGGAGGCTTTAGTTAACTGGGAATTTGTCTCTGTGGGTTCACTGATGTAAGTTTTTACAGGCTCTTGAAACAGTAATAAATTCCTGGAACACAAGATGTTGTGTATGAACATCTACTGATGTTTCTGACTGTAATTTCACAGACTCCAAGAACTACTGTCTTCCTCTAAATATTAGGGTACTACTTCTCCTTGAGGATTTTGTGCACTGATATTGCTATTCTAGTAAAACCAGCTGTTAGAATTGAAAAGTGCTTTTTCTTTTTCTGCTTAGTGAACACTATTTGTCTTTATTAAAACTTCTTGATAAAAATTGATTTCCAAAATCACAAATTCCTCACTTTTCAGATTGTGTTAAAAGAAAAAAAAAATAAAGGTTGCAGTAAGGCAGCTTTGAATTACTGAAGTACACACCTTGAAAAATCCTCTCTCCTCCTTATGTTTTTATGAGGATATGTCTGCAATGCCTAGATTGCTGCCTAAGGTAAGGAAGATTATGTAGATTTATCAATAGATGAGAACCTGTCTAATAGCTGAAAGAGATTTACAGTTTTGTTTACTGCTGGGTTTGTTATTTCAGCAATTGACTGAAGGTTGAAGATGAAGTGGAGAGATCATCCTACTTGTATTCATTGTTTGCTACTTGCATATCAGTCAATGAAGCAAACCCTATAAAGGCAACTAGAGCTCTATAGTTTTTTTGGATGGAAAAATCAATTTTTCTTATAAGGTTCAAAAATAGTGCACCAAATTACAAAGTTCTTTGGTGGGGAAAATGTTTTACTAAGAACTTAGCCGAAGAGAGCACTGCAAATAGGTCAGTTAGGGCAAGCTTGGCTTTTTCTGAGTTCTCTAGTTACTAAGGGATGATAAGCCTAGCCCTTCCTTAACATGTTCCCTTTCATTTTGGAGACAGAGTAAAGCTTCAGTTAAAGCTGATGCAATGTAGAGAATTCTAGGATATTATAGTCTCACCTTTTGTGAATATCAGGGGCTGAAAAGGATGTGCCACATCACAAAAAAAAAAAAAAAAAGCCATAGTAGGAGCTCCATTGTACTTGATCTAGGTGCAAAGCTTCCTAAAGCTGATGCTCATGTGAATGCTCTGGTCCTGATACCAACAGGAATTAGTTGTTTGAAAGAAAGGAATGAGAGGAAAGAGTATATGTTGCAATATGATTCTCAGTATTGAAGTGTGCAGTCATGAGGTTCTAGGAAAAAGGACGTCATTGTTTCCTTTCCTGATAGTGCACCCTCTCAGGACACAGCTGGTCTTCCTTCTCTTTTAGGAACCATATTGCTCACACTGGTGCGTTGGCATTGGTGAGGCTGGACAGTAACTGTGGCAGAACCTAATAAGCCCCATCTCAAGCTGACAGCAACTGGTTCTGCAGAAGTACAATCCCATCTTCCAGTTGCAGAGAGTTGTCTCTTTGGCAATAAGAAAGCCATCCACCCAAGGGTACTTGCATCACCTGTTACAGATGCCATTCACCCAAATCACTGCACTGTTCAGATAAACAAGGGCAGTACAAGCAGCAAGGACACCTGTTTTAGTCCTGTGATAAGCAAATAAATTACATTTTTAATTGTCAGAGAAGAGGCCAGCACTTTATTTCATGAGGTTGTTTTCCAGCATAGTGAAGATCTGGTCTGCATGTGGTACTGCAATATAACAAATAGTATCAACAACCTGGAGCTGTGTCACTCCGTCCTGGGTCACCACCAGTATAAATTTGCAGGGCATGACTGCTCTGTAGTGCTTCCCACTCTGTTCAGAAGGACAGCTGCAGCCTTTACACAGTATCAGTCAGGTTGGAAGGGACTACAGTGGGTCATCTGGTCCAACCTCCCTGCTCAAGCAGGGTCATCCTAAAGCACATGGCACAGGATTGCATCCAGAAAGCTCTTGAATGTCCCTGGTGAGAGACATTCCACATTCCCTCTGGGCAACCTGTACCAGTGCTCAGTCACTGCACAGTAAAGAAGTTCTTCCTCATGTTCAGGTGGAATTTCCTGTGCAGCAGTTTCTGCCCATTGCCTCTTGTCCTGTTTCTGGGCACCACTGAGAACAGCCTGGCTGCATCCTCTTGGCACCCTCCCTTCAGATACTGACAGACATTTATCTCTTTTATCTCATTTATCTCTCACTCATCTCTTCTTGAAGCTGAACAAGCCCAGCTCCCTCAGCCTTTCCTCATAAGAGAGATGTTCCAGTTCCTTAATGATCTTTGTAGCCCTCTGCTGGGCCTGCTCCAGAAACTCTATGTCTCTCTTGTACTGGGAAGCCCAGATTGGGACACACTTTATATCTACCAATCTGTTTTGACCCAAAGCACCCTCTTTATTATATCTGCTGTCCTTTTGGGCAACACTGTTATGTAATATAAAAAGAACTCTCATGAAATTACCAGCTCACAAACTTTTTCGCTGCTTGCTAGCCCTTGCTCCTTGTTTCAAAAAGAACTGTATTCCTTTTTCATCCTGTTCTCTTTCATGGGAAAAACCCAGGTATCTTACCTGGAAAAAACAGGTTCTTACCCCACTGCCTGTAGGACATCAAAAAGCAAACACATCACATGATGAAATGAGAAGTGATAGCAAGCTGAAGAATGAAATGGCTTTAAGAAGAAATATGAAGCCTTCCTCTTAGTACCCAGTGGGCCTGAGTTGTCACATCTGTGGGAAATGGGATGGGGTTTTAACTTCTGTCCTGCTTTGGGGTGTTTGTTTCTGCAGCAGAAGACACAGACAGCTCCTGCTGCAGAGCCCTGGGAAGCTGCAGGGATCCTGACTCACTTGTAGGAGCAATGCAGCCTTGCCACTCCTCAGGACCCTCTTTAGCCACTGACTTCTTTGCTGTTTGTGGTCTTCTCCTCAATGCATCTGCCACTTTAATGGATCATGGCTTGCTTCAAAGATTGCTAAACAGAATTCTCTATGTGTCTAAAATTTTTATCTTTGTGGGCATATAAACTGCTTTTATTGTTGTTGAGAAATCCCTTTCAGACTGCCCTGGAACAGGAATTTCTGCTGTTGTTTCTGCAAGAGAGACTGAGCTGTCAACAGGTAATGAGAACGGGGATTATGGAGTTGCAAAACAACTAGAAAAGAAAACAAAGGAGGCACAAAAGCCAAAAGGGAGAGAGAAAGTTTGTTTTAAATCACAATAAAGCTATTGCTACAAATGTAGTACATGACAACATGCATCTGGTGTTACTCAATGAAATATTAATGTTAGCTTCTGAACATTTTGCAAGGTTTAACTATGGCCATGCTCCAGTTCTGCAGCAGCACAACACAAACAGCATCCAGCTGGCTGCCCCGTGAGGGACTGCAATCACATACTGCCCGTTCTTCAGAAAATTCTGCCCAAATAATTTGCTCCCAAAGGCAGATAGTGAGGTTTTGTGAGGATGCTTGTGCATATACATTCAGAAGATGCAAAAGAAATTGCATGAAACAGAACAAATCTGGATAGCTGATCAAAGAAAACCTACAGCCAGATTTCTCTCTACAGGCAGCTTCAGCCATGGGCTCTTTCCCAGGGATCTTTTAACTCCTGTTGCTTTGCCAATTTTGTCCTAAATCTTGTATGTGTTCTTCCATTCACGGAAATTTAAGGTTGTCTATAAACAGCAAAATCACTAGGAACTGCCCTAATTTTAGGGTGACATTTTTTACTAATCTGAAAATGTAACAGTAAAATAATTATGAGTGGAAGTATAATTTATTAATATTACATAAGTATTTACAATCAGTTACCTAGCTGCCCATAGTAGTAGGCACTGTACAACTCTGAATGGTGCCATGTGCTGCTGTACAGTTAGATTTCAGAGCAGTGCCAGAAACCCTGACAGAGTGCTTACAGTCCAAAAAGTGTACACGTGCAGAGGTACAAAGATGAAGGGCTTCATTTTCTGGAGGCTTTGGTGGCAGGTATCCTCTGTTTGCAGTGTTTCATTGAGAAACAAAATCTTAATATTTTTCATTTACATACAGTTTGTCATTTTGACTTTGTAGCTCCTGTTCCAACTAGCTAAGAATTAAGCATGTAGAAAAAAGAAAAAAAATTAGGAAGCATGAGGAGTAACCTAAATTTCACATTTTATTACAGATGCATTTTCTAGACTTTTGAAGTTTAATGTTGAAGTTTAGTGTCATCTAATACTTTTAAAATAACTGTTTATATAGGACCTACATGAAAGTTGTTTGGGGCTCCTATACAATAGTTTGATAGCCATTCCTTTTGGCTAATTTATGAGGAAGTTTTACTACAAAATAGCTTGAACAATATAGCAGCCAGATGGTTTTTGATAAAACATTAATGAAACCAGATGGTTTCTAATAAACTATTATGGAAGGGTTTTGAGATGCGCAAGAAATTTTATCTATTCTAGGTTTTTGTTTATCATTGTTGTAAAAGAAAGTTCTGTAGCTGCCATCTAATCTACAATTTAAAGTTAGAAGTATCAGGTTTATGCAGATTCATGCAAATTGTTCTCCATATCACTATTGGAGACATCACAGAATCATCACATGGTTGGACAGAATGACAGGGCGAGCCCTGTGCCACAACCTGTGCACTACAGAAAGGCAGATGTGGCACTACTTCCCCCCATGCCAACATCAGTGCTGAAGGCAGAGCTCTCTGACTGGGTTACAGCAAACAGGTTGTGCTGAACACATCTGCCTCCTTCTGCATCTCAGCATGGCACTCTCCAGTGGTCCTGCCAAGGGACTAGAAGGTCCAAAAGTGAACTCTGTTTTCCTCATATTGGTGTGTAAAGGTAGCAGAGTTGAACCTGCCAATACAAGATAGTCTCTAAAAACTGGCCAAACTCACCTTACAGCAAAATCTTCAGATGGTTAAAGATGTGACCTTCTAATTGCCAAGAGCAGAATGGACAGAAGCTCACATGAACAGGTAGGGAAGCACAGCAGAGCACTTTTCTGGATGCTTTGAACTCACACAGCCCTCCCTGGCTCATCTCCCACTCTCAGGACACGGTCCCTTGCTAAGCCTGTCCCTTGCTGCTGGCACAGCGGCAGGGCTGGTGACAGCTGAAACAGCAGGAGAAGGAGAAAGCTCTTGTGTGCAACAGGAAATGTTTCAGAGAACAGAATGGTAGGAGCGAAAAGTACAGAGCATCCCAACAAAACAGGACATGAATTTCAATGTGGAAGAAAAATGAGGCTGCTTAGTTGACTTGAAAGAAATACAGAAACAAACAAAAATTGCTGCTCAGATCTTTTATTCTTATAAAAGGAAGTGGAGGAAAGAAAAGAAATTAATTCTTTTGCTGGTGATTTGGCTTATGTTGCTGGACACCTTTAAAAAGATTTGCTACCCCAAATATCCTTCTCCTCTAAATAGGAGCTCAAAATATCTTCACAACTTCTTCTCACTTCCTCCAGAGAACTGAAGCCAGCAGAGCCTTTTCCAGCCAGTGTGAGGGTTTTGAAAAGGCCTAGCATGCAGCACCAGAGACCTTTGGATGACCTCTGCACACCTCAACATACAGGCACAATTTTAGTGAGCACTTTGTAGCCAGGCTGGATGCAGCCTGAAAGAACACATTGATGACTACAAGGTATTATTTGCCATTAGTACTGCTGTTCATGCTGTGAAAGCATTTGTAAAAGTTTTTTAAGACAGAGATTAATAAAAAAAGTTGTTTAAGAAATTCCCCCTTGCAACTACATTTAGACTGACATCATAATGTCAATGGTTGGAAAAAATAAGGCCAGATTATGCCATCGTTCAAAAAAATTTAGACCCAATGCCAAATTAATATATAGGATGCAAAAACCTTTTGTGTTTCTGGTAGGAATAACCATTCTGCAATGCTGACATCTTGTGGTGGCGTGGACAGTGATTTTTATTTTTTTTTAATGTCATACCTGAGGAATTTCACACAGCCATACTTAAAAAGCCATACAACTATTTTGCTGGGTCGTTTTTCCTTTTCAGATTACTATCTTTTGTGTTATTACTCACTTATTATGTGCATTATTCATTTTTTAAGTTGTGGCTGTGAAGTTACTTGCCTCACTTCACTTATTTAAGATGTAGCCTGTCCCATACCAAGAGCAGTTTGTTCCAGAGGCAGAAGCTTCTGGTTTTCTCCCTCTGCTCTTTCTGCAAGATGATCTTCTCATGCAAGAGCAATGCAGAAGGATCTTCTAAGGCAGCAGTGATGCACTTCATGCTTCAGCTCAGGAGATGGAGTCTGTGGCTGGCAGACCACACTGAGATTTGAGTATTTCTTTGATACATTCTCCCTGCTGGCATCCCAGCATGGGAGGCATTTGAAAATTAACCTATGTTAGCTGGTGCCATTCAGATGGATAAAGATTTTTGTTGAAGACTTTTTCTTAAAAACATGGAAATATTCCTGGTGTGGGTACTCTCCATTTGGTGTGCATGCAACTGCTGGTAGTGTCCTTAAAAGTTTCACTGGTGTTATTTAAGTCATCCCTCCCCAGTGGATATTTCCATAGCAATGTGGTTCAGTGCAACTTCCTCCCTTGATTTCTCAAAATATGCTTTAGCAGACTCTTGCATATGAAATGGATCACACATTGCCACTCCTTGGAAAAACACCTGATAGCTTATGAAACATGTGCTATTACTGGCCAGATTATTACAATTCTGTTCAGTGGTGATCCTGAAAAGAGATCTCCTGAGGATGTGTAGTTACTGTTTTCCAAGGCAGGGGCTCTAAGAATGGAGCTTTATAAATTTCATTAGTTCATAAAAATGAAACCATCACAAGTAGAGGTGCTTATTTCCATTCCGGCTATTTGTTCAAATTTCTGTAAGCAGGTACAACCCCAGAAGGGAGATGTGTTTTTAAATGGAATCAGTAAGGATGTCACAAGGGGAAATCAGACAGGGGTGATGGACCCGGTACTGCACCCCCCCAGTGCTGCCTCCTTGTGGACACAACCCGGCACTGCAGCCCCCGCCCCGAGGAGAACATTTGAATACTGCACCAGCTAAATGGAAAAAATGGATCTACTTTAGCTATGTGCATTTACTGATACCTTTCACCCTGAACTGCTCATTTAAAGACATTAAGCTTTCACCTTCCCTTTGTTCTGAAGTCATTAAGATCTGGTGATGTGACATTTGTGACTTCACCCCCAGCCTCAAATGCTCTCTGTTCAAACCACAAGGGAAGTGCCCAGCCTGTTGCATGGTTCACTTGAAAAATATTTACTTGATATTTATTATCGTGGAAAAACTACTATTTGGGTTTCTGCAGAGTCATCTGTTTCTCACTGCATCACTCCTTTGGCATCATAAACCACCAAGATTTTTCAATGTGGTGTTTTCAGACGACGAGATACCGTGACGGCGCTCAGTATTTGACATTGTGGTTCACGAACCTGCCCCAAGCTCCACTGACCACACTTCTCATTTTCCACAGCGCTGCTTGCAAGGCCCCAGGGCTGGGGACCCTGACTTGGGAGCTCCCGCCCTGTCCAGGGCGGCTGCACTAGGCCCGTAGTGCCAACCCAGAGTTGCAAACTCAGCCAAAATCGTGGCAGGGCTGTTGCTCCCAGACTTTGCACTGACTCCGCGCACTTCTGCCCTCGGCGACCTGAGCCGGGCTTGAAGGGTGTCACAAAGATGTCCTTATCACTCGTGACAGAACACTGCTGTCACGCAATTACCTGGAGGCAAAGACAGCTGCCAGTGTTACGGGCCAGGGTGCAGCCACACAAGACTGTCCCACCACAGCGGGAATTCTCCAGCAGCTGACTCACAGCGCGGGGGCTGTGCCGGGCCACAGCCGCATGCAGAGAGAGGGACGCTCGCAGCCCTTGGCTCCAGCCCTCACGGCAGCACGGTCAGCGCCCGAGGGAGCTGGGGCAGCGGGCGGGATGGCGAGGGAGGCAGAAGCCGCCCGAGGGTTCTCCCCGCCCGCTGCCGGGCGCTGGGCGGCGGCTCCGCGCCTCAACATGGCGGAGTCGCCTCAGGCGCGGCTCCCGCCCGCCGCACGGCCCGGGCACCCGGGCGGGGCCTGCGCTGCCCCCGCCGGCACGGAGCCCCCGCTGCCGCGGAGCCGCTCGCCGAGCGAGCCTGGGGCGCGGCGGGCTCGGCACGCCCCGCGGGCGGAGTGCGCCGCATCCCCGGCGGCGGCGGCGGGGAGCGCCGGGAATGCCGTGAGTACGGGAGCGAGCCCGGGGCGGCGGTGCGGCGCAGCCCGGCCCGGCCGTGCCCGCCTCTCCCGGCCGCTGCCCCTCCGCGCCGCGCCCCGCTGTGCTTAGCGGGATGGCCGCGGTGCCCTGCGGTGCTGTGGGCGGCGGCGCGGCGGGGCGATGCTCCCGGAGGGGCGGGCGGACGGCCGGGCCTGCCCGCAGGACGGCGCCCGCGGCCGGGGAAAGGCGCCGCGTCTCCCGGTGCCGAGGCCGCGGCACCGCGCTGTGGAGGCACGTGCTGCAGAGCCCTGGAGGAGCGAACAGAGGGCTTCGCCTGGGGCTGAAACCCTTTGGATGTGCTTTTGGGGACCACGTTTGAGCACTGAAATACATTGTGAGGGCAACCCTGCTAGGCTTTGTATGTTAGCTCTTACGCGAACTCTTTTTTTTCTTTTTTTCCTTTTGAATTTTACTTATTTAGAAAGGAGGTGAAAGTAACTCAAATGTTTTTAAATAAAACATGTAAGTTTAACATGTCGTCATTTCCATGCTCCAGTTCCCTTCCGATACAGATTTAGGATTCCAAGGCCATTTCTTCCAACGCTGAGGCTCCTCTTTGGCCTTCAGGCGTTGTGTTTCCTTACAGCTTGGATTGTAGGAAAGACTGTGCTGGCATTTGGCAATCCAGTCGTTCCCGTCCTACCAAATTCCCTGTGTAGTCTGCCCGGTGTGTTGTCTAATCTTACGTAAATGCAAGAAAAAAGAGAATTTTGAAAATTGTATTTTATGTGAAAGACACAGAATGTAAGAAATACCAGACAACTGTTTGGTTTCTTTTGTACTGACGGGGGCAAACAGCGATTGCTTGTAAAATGTTGCTTTGGATTTAATGTCCCACTATACTGAGTTAGGAGCAACAAAGCAGAGAAGCAGGGGCGAGATTTGTTTGTGTAGGTAAACAGTGAAATTGATTTCATTATCTTCATTTGATCTCATCCTTGCCATCAAATAATCCTCCTGTAGCACGGGTTTAGGCTCATTTTTAGATTTTTTAGGTAGGCAAGGAACTTACTTCTTCCTTTCCTGCTTTCATGCCTAGCTATCAATCTGCAAAGACTGCATTCACTCAGACAGGCATTTCCTACCAGCTTGATACCTTCCCTTTTATTTCTGTGAAACCAAGCACAGCTGTATTAAAATTTACAGAGGAAGAAGCTCCCAAGATAGTGTTTTCTAAATGCTAGATCTGTAACTACTCCATGTCCATTTTGTCAAGATGCTGTTGAGTCTTGTGGCTGTATTGAATTCCCTGATGTTGGCTAGGGGCATAATTGCTCTGTGTCTTTGTTCTGGGAAATAGTGAAGCAAGGTATTTGGGGGTATTGTCAAATTTGTGTTAAAGGTGCTATATCCAAAGAGAAATAAATAGGAATTTCCATAGAATATTCTTGTGGTTTGCAGGTACACTTACATCAGCGAAATATGCTCCCTGCAAAAACACTACCAGCACAGCAGAGTGTGGGAGACATTGCCATCATTTGAGGCTGAGAACTGCCCCATCTCTCCTGCCTGGTGAGTCTTGTTAGTCCTCAAAAGCACTGTGTCCTCTTCCCTGGGCTGTTCCTTTGGCTAGTCAAGAGTGGTGATGGGGAGTGAAGGCAAAACACTGTGAATTGGAAGTTTTACAGACTGATGCAGGGGTTCCTCTCATGAGATTTAGTGAGTTTGTAAGAATGTCAAATATTAGGGTCTGGTTTTGCAGTGTTTTTTTATGATAAACTCAGAGATTGGTGGCCTTTTTTTTTCAGAGTCTATGTCTATGTGAACTGGCTATGCAGCAAGGGTATTAGGATGAGTGAGCAGTCATGTAAAGTACAGAAATGTTTGAAGAAGGTTGTGCTGAGCAAATGCTGGCAGAGAGAATTTTCTTGATGGCACCCTACATAACATCAGTCATCTGGATATTTGCAAAATTCAGACTCATGCAAAAGAAGTCCTGTGCATAAAGGGAGGCTAGTTTTGGTTTGAAGTTTTATTTGTTGTTTTTTTTCCTTTATGCTGCAATGGATCTGCATTGCTTTATTCTGTTAAAAGTGTTCTCACTGAGATTAAAACCAGGGAAATTAAGGAGGAGGCATATAAGAGTGCAAAAAGTCAGTCTTTAATTCAGTTCAGGAAAAGGTCAGAGACCAAGAAAGTCAGTGGAATATTCCCAGTGCCCTCAGCTGAGGTGGTGCTGCAGGGTTTGCTGCAGCTGCAGTTACTGTGAAAACCCCAGAAGACTCTTCAGTAAAATGTTATGCGGTTTAGAATTGCTAAAAACATTTTGATGCGGGTGTTGTTGGAAAACACCCTTCATTTGTTATGCAGACTAGGCCATAGAGGATTCATGAGGAGGTGAATACCTCATCATTAATTGGTAAATACTGTGTGGAATATCTGAAATGGGATTTGGGAAAAGCATAAAGGTAAGTTTGCATTTGCAAAAGGGCTTTTTTTCCTCTAATACTAAAATACAGAGCCTGTGGTCCAAGCACTGATAGTCTTGTATTCAGGTTTCCATTTTCTGTCAATAATCCTGAGTAGTCACTGCAATATCAGTTTTTGTTTGAAATGTGTTCGATCTTATTCTGGCCTGTGTTTGCAAATGACAAATCTAAGACTGTGTGGAGCAAGGCAGGTAATTAATCATGAAAGTGTGGAAACCCAGCTGAGACATCTTGTGATCTTAGTTGAACTTTCCAGTCAGTGTCAGCTGGGAGACTTAAAGGAATGCTGTTGGCTTAAAAAAAAAAAAAAACCAACCAGATTTAATTCTGGAGATATCATTAGCTCAGATAGCACAGAGTTGAAAAACTAGAAAGATTAGATTCTTTAAAAAGATCAAACATTAATTTATTAGAACTGTATATTTAGCATCTGTGAATGGTCATTTTTACCATTTCTTCTGTGACTTTAGCCAGTCTCCCTTACTGGAAAACATTCCTTGTAAGTACAGTAGAATGTATTCCTGGGGATAAGGAAAACCTTACATTATGAGAGATGCTGGTAATTTTTAATTAAAATCATTGCAGAGCAACAGTAAGGTAATGTATGTAGTTGTGTAGGGGATATGAATAACAGTTGCAAATAATGTATGTTCAATTTAGCTGTAGTTATGCAAATGAAAAATAGAAAATTGGAAAACACTGAAGGCAAAAAAGAGTTCATAAATAAAATAATTAATTGGAACTTTCCAGGGGTGTAGTTCAGAAACAAAACTTAGTAACGAAGATGCCAGCTCACATATTTGGTGCTTTTTATAGAACAGTTGTTATTATCCCTCCATGTGTTTACTCCCTGTTAAAAAGATCAAGATAATTTGTATGAGTAATACCTAATTGCCTTATGTGGAGTAAGTTTTATGTTAGGTAATAAAAGAAGGATCCCGTGGGGAGGCAGAAATCCTCTGCCATTGCCCCAGTGCTCTCCTCATTGCAGCTGGTCTCTACAGGGTGCTCATTAGTAGATACTTCTTCATAGAATTTCAGGTAAGTTGTGGAGGTTTTTCCTCCCTAACAAATTAATAACCTGTGAATGTTTCTCTTAACCAGAATTCTTTTGTTAGTTACTGAGAAAACTTATACTGGGACAAGTGATTTGAACTCCTTCCCAGCTCAGAGTGAAGAAGATGGGTGAAAACACTACAGTGTTCCTTCGTTAATATGAATTCTGAAGAACTTCTTAAAAGGACAATGTAAATATTTTTACTTTCCAGCTGTAGTTGTTTGAAAACAGATGTATTCTTTCAGGCTTTAACAGATTCCCCACGATGTTTGCAAAAGCAACGAAGAGTTTCGTGAGAGAAACTGACAGTGGAGGTGACCTGATCCCTGTCTCCCAGTTGAATGCCTCAGACAAGCTGCAGCTTTTGAGCTTAGTTACGAAGAGGAGGAAATTCTGGTGCTGGCAGAAGCCCAAGTATCATTTCTTGACAGTCACCCTGAGTGATGTGCTTACTGAAGACAAACCAATAAAACCAGGTAAAGCTGTACTCAGGCAGCACTATTAGTGCAGATAAAAACACTACAGTCTCTAATCTGTTTTATGTTATTAGAGGGCTCCTTTCAGAGGAATGCTCTGAAGGAATCCTCCATCCATGGGAACGAGATGAATGGATCTTTTCCTTGCTTGACCATTTATGTAACTAAAACTGGTAGTAAGGAATGTTGGTTAGAAAAAGAAAGTTTTACCTGGGTAGAGTATTAAATTGAGTTCTGAAGGTTTTCAGACTGTACAGTCCTACTGTTCAATAACATTGCTGTCTGCAGCCACAGGAATATCCCTACAATATTATAGGAGGTCGTATGTGATAGTAGTGTGAAACTGTGCTGTGCTCCAGATCAAAAGCAGTGAATAAACACTGTCTTGTTGATGTTAGTAGCCCAGGGAATGCTTCCAGGTCAGGCCAAGTAAGTTTTACCACCCATTCTGTTTATCTTGCACAGACTGTTAAAAGAAGTTGACCCTTGTACTTTTTTCTTCATTCAACTATTGCAGTCCCACACATGTTTTAAGATTAATGAGATGGAATCCCATATTTCTGGACTTGTCATAATTCCACACAGGAAAGTCCCTAACCTAAGATATTAATTGTAGCTGGCTTGGAAAATTAGCTGATTCTGAGTCAGTTCTCTGGTATTTAGGTAGATAAAATTCAGAGTTGTTTTAAACCAGTTAGATTTTTCCATTGATTTTCAGTGAGCTTTGGGATAGCCTTGTGATGAGAGGTGTCAAAATAATGCCAAAATGCTTGTGCTATTGTACAAGCAGGTCTGCTTTGTAGTTTTCTTTGTAGCTGAAATAACTTTCAATCATTCTTTATAAATATTTCATAGTGTCTTGAGTTCAGCACTTCAGTCACCTTATGTTTTCCTAAAATGGCAAAATACAAAAGACAGTAGAGCAGAGCTGATCAAAACATGAAGAGAGCAGATGCCAGAGTTGTAGAGATGTAGATTTCATTATTTACTTCTTCATACTGTTTTTTGCCTTCACTAACTTGTCCTATTTTCTCTAAGTATCTATTTTCCTAATCACTTAAGGACGGTTTCAGCACTTCTCTTCACAGAAAATTATCTTTTTTGCTTTCCTAGTGATTGTGGAGTCTGACTTTGCAAAATATATGGGAAAGTTTGAAGATTTTGTTCAAGGAAGTATTGAAACATCATTTTTGAAGATCAGCCTGGGAACTGGAGGGAAGGGTTATGTGGAAAATCAGTCCTCATTTGGAAACCTGAGGAAGCAGGAGATTGACTTGCAGCAGCTTATGAAAGATGTAAAGGACAGGTATGTTTCTAATGTGGTGTTGTAGTGGCCAGGAGAGATTACTGAGCTGGAAAGACTTGGGCCAGCTGCAATTGCCAACAAATTGATTTTGTCATTGTTGTTGTTGAAACTGTGTTGTCAGTTGGAAAATAATTTTTTGTAAGCTTTCATATTAATGATAAATCATATGTACAAAAATTGCAATTTTCCATATTTTGAAATCTTATTAATCAGACTTTTCCATTTCTTGTTTTAAAAAATCTCTCTGTAATTTCATTTTATGTTTTTGCATGAATTACCACCTGGGACAAGAGCCAAATCTCCTTCTTTGGGGGACTGTACTGAGGTAACAATCTGAAAAAAAGAAAAAAAAAGAATTAGTTCTCTGTGTTACTGGGAAATTGAACATGGAAATTAAGTTCAGAACTGCTAATGTTCTTGTAAGCAGGCTTTGTAATTTCACGTGTGTGAGTGACCATGCTAGAAAATGGGATTATTTGCAGTTAAAGGAATAGCAAAGGTGAGTGAGCATAGTCAAGGCATATTCTAACTAGCTGAACAAAATTAGATCTGTTGCTTCCTGTTACACACTGTATTAACTGAGGGGAACCATATTCTTTATATTACAAGATAGGCAACACTTCCTCTCTTACTCTGAAATGGGATCTATTTAATGTTGCAATGAGAGTGTCATGGACCAAAGCCTATTTGGCACCCAGCTGAGAAGGCAGGGGTTTACTTTCTATTGCAGGTCCTGACCCATGGGAGATGAGGGTGCTTCATTTGTGACAGCATTCTACTCTAGATCTGTAGCAGGGGCTGTAATGAATTTAAATAGCCTTTGCTGATGCTCTGGAGATAAAGATGATAGGTTTTTGCTATCAGTGCAGAAGTTGTCAGAAGCAATGTAAATTTGCTTTAGATACACTGATGTTCTAGAAATAATCAATTCTCCATTTTCATGGGAACAAATGGCTGGTGTTAATTTATTGTGAGCATTGACAAGTCAACAAAATTTATTCTAATAAGTCACCTTGCTCTCTTTGTACTAAATGCCTTATTAAAGGCAGAAAATACTGGGCTAAATGTGTGTACCAAGCCTGTAAAATTAATCTACATCTAGCTTCAGGAAAATAGTGTCATTCAAGATTTAGTCTTGTTTCTAGCACTAGATAGAGTCCTATGGAGAAACAAACTAGAGTAACTTTGATTTAGGATCAGTAAGCTTTTACTAGATTTTGTCTGTTCACAAAAAGAATTCTCCCATAGCAAAGCAGCACATCTTGGAATACAATCCTTTATGTGACTAAATACTTAGAAATATGTTACCTTCTTTTGAGTGTTGAAAATCAGTAGCTCTACACTGATCTATGTGTAACTGAAGTTGATGTGTGTGCCACTTTATGCAAGGCACTAGGTCTTAGTTCATAAAAAGGATGCTCATAGCTTATTAAAGCTTATGATACACAATATATAATTGAAACCAAGTCAGTCTGCCTTCTGCCAGGTCACTGAAAATGATGAGGATAGCACAATTTTTATGTTTTTTCTCCAGTGTAATGCAGAGGCTCACTGGAAATTGTTGGCAGTGCCTTACAGATGAAATTTTACTTACTTGTTCATAAATATTCTATGATTTATGATTGATTGTGTCTGAGCTTCAAGCTTTCATCTCGTTCATGATATTGTGTGGAATGCAGGAGTGCTGATGCCTACAAGTTAGTGATTTTTGGATGCAAAGCATTACAGTACTTAGAATGTTTACCTGTTAGGCCTTGTGAAATGCGAGGCAGCAAATGCTGTTGATGTCATTTAACATGTGATGCTTGTGCTTGTTTGATCAATCATTACGTCATTGATTATTTCTACATATATAACCTAATTAAGTTGCATTTTTAAAATGTTTTTATATTAGGCTGATTAAGTCAAAGTGGCAGATTAGTAGCAGTAAACTCTAAAAAGTCAAAGCTGATGTTCCTTTTAAAATACATCATGTGAGTGTTCAGAGTTGAGCAAGCTGGAAGTGCTCAGTGGCAGCAAAGCGGTTTCCTGTCACTTAGGTGAACCTTCTGAAGGAGAATCCTCCCAATCTTTTAATTAGATTCCAGGTGCTGCATTGGCTCCTTTTTCTGAAAAAGGGTGACAGCTGAAGGATGTGGAATGAGATGCTTCCTGGTTTGCAGCAGCAGTGACAGACACTTATTAACATAATATGCAATACCTAAAATAAAGTTAAATGTTAGTTTTAGGTACACAAACTTGGCATATGTCCCTTCACATTATTTTTGATTTTGTGTTACACAGTGCTTGCTAGTTCACAGAGCACTGTAACATACTGATATATACATGATTTGGGACAAAGTCCCGTGCCTTTAGCTCCCTTGGATTGCTATGAATTTAAGAATGTATTCCATCTTCTATTTTAAAGCTTTCAGTACTGTCTGCCATAAGGTTCTCTTAGAGAAGTTGATGAAGTATGGCCTAGTTGAGCCACTTTCAAGTGATGCCCAGAGAGAGCAGAAAGCAGTAGGCACAATCTGAGACACAGGAGGCTCTGTCTGAACATCAGGAAGCTTTTCCCCTGTGGGGGTTTCTGAGCACAGGTTGCCTGAGGAGGCTGTGGAGTTCCCCACCTTGCAGACATGATCCTAGGCAGACTGCTCTAGGTGGCCCTGCTAAAGCAGAAAGGCAGACCAGATGATTGTCCAACCTCAACCGTTCTGTCTTCTTCCCTCCAGTAAAAGAATATTATAATCTCTGCACTTCTCATATATTAACAAATTTGCTAGCTTGTTTTTACCATTTCACTAAAAGTCATGGAAAGTGATTGAAAGAGAAGTTCTGAGAGGAGAGTGATAGCAGTCAGTTCACATCAGCTGCAGAAAAAATTGCCTGTCATACTTCCATCATTTTGTGTGAATTATTCCTAACTCTATGATTAGCATATTAGGAAAAGAGTTGTGGTTTTAGCAGCATACTCTGCCGTAGCTGAAAGATACTTTTGTACTCTTGCATATTGCACTTTAGTTGAATTAGTGAAACTGCATATTATTGTCCATGCTGAGACAAAAATAAATATGTATTCTAAATCTGAGTACAGTGGAAATTCAGACCGTTTTGTGATGTATTATTTAAAACTCCTTGAGCGTTTATGAGCATCGTGAGAGAACCATTCAGTTTTCTGCCTAAGCTGCTGTGTGAGGTAATAGGAAGTCACAAAGTGTTGTGAGACAGGATTGAATAAAAGCAACTGTGTGTGCCTGTGATTTAAGAAATAAGGAGCATGTCAAATAGAAAATAGAGAAACTACCTGTCACTTGCAGTCTGAGAAGTCTCTGGTATTCTTAGGGAAGATGTTCTGTGAAGTATGTGTCAGGTTATTCTGTAGGGAAAATAGTGAAATGCTGTCAATAAGCTGACTATTGCAGATGCTGTGTTCTGTAAGAAGTAGGTCAGAAAGGTTATATTTGAAATGGATTAACAAAAGAAACATGCATCTGTGCCTGGTGCAAAATGGCAGAGTGAGGTCTGGTAGATTTTGCTCTCTGACACTTATTTGGAGGTCTCTATTAGGGCAGGAACAAAGCTGGGTGAAGGCTCTCACTTGCAACAAGCAGTATTTGTATGGAAGACACCAGACTTGCACATTATAAATGAAGTGGAGAAGAGGCTGTGAGCATGAGCTGCCTGTGTCTCTGCAGCTGAGAGAGGAGGTGTATTGAGGTGACATTGCCCAGTACAGGACTGAAAAGGGTTTTTTACTTGTACATAGTTTGGACTAGTGAAAATTTGTGCAGACAGACAGCAGTGCTGATTTCAGTGAGAGGATGGAGAGTATTCACAGCAATACCCATCCTTCTTTTCCAACTCCTGTCTGCAGCAAATTGCCTTTGTGCCTCTATTGTCTACTGCTTTCCTAATGCAGGAAGAAAAATACTGAATGAAGGTGAAAGAAGCCTTTGCATTATAGGAGAGTAGAAGTGTTTAATCCAGTTAAATGTGGAATGAGACCAAAATTCAAAGAAATTATTTTATGTACATGTTTGACCTGTAAAGGTTCCAGCATAGTAAATCATTGACCTCAGGAAGGTTGCTTAAGCAGAACAAACAATCAAGCAAAACCCCATACTTTTCATCTTTAAAATAATTTTTATTTTAAAATAAGATATACTCTATGTGTTGTTAATGGGACTTGGCAAACCAACTTCTCATTATTTTTCTATAGTGTTACTTTTGAGTGCTTCAGCTCAGCTCCTTGGGGTGGGATGGATAATGGTAGTGTAGTACAAATGGTACAGGGTTGATGGGGGCTCTGGTACAGTACACAGTGAAAGAGATGGTAAGAGCCATGGTTGTGGAACAGAAGTAAAAGCTCTGAAACATGACCTGTAAAATAAAAAAATGCAATGCAATTCATGTGCTTTGCATGCATGTATTCTCAGGAACTTAACTAGGCCATCTTGTGTTATTCAGATATTTTCTTACATTCACTGTTATGCTGGCAAGTAAGTTCAGTTCTTGCAAAAATACAGTTGTAGACTCAGTGGCTATTGCCCTGCAATATTTGGAAGCCCTGCTCTGATTGTCAAACTTTAACCTTGTTGTGGTTTGCTCTTGATGACTGTTTTCAGTGATAATTTAGATAAGCTGGATACTTGCTTACTTCATGTCATCTCTTCTCTGAGTTGCTGAGGAGAGCAGAATATTTTGCCTTCAACAGGCTGTGCCCCAGTAGTAACTCATGATGTGCCCACATGCAACCCTAGAGTTCTGTTTTATGATAGAAAGTTCAGTGCCAGCAGTCTAGAGGAGAGCACTTAACTGTGCTATCCCGGAAGAAAAGGTTTCTGTAGCTGTAGGTTTGAAAGCTCTGAATGTGGAGCTCACTAAACTTACTGGGCAGAGGAGAACATTTCTGAGGGCTTTACAATGAGACACATCCCACTGAAGTAATTTGAACCTTGGGGCTGGGGCAGTGGCTGTCTCAGGCACACACATTCAGCTCTGTGCTGATCCCAGGTCACCTCTGGGCACTGCCTGGGGAGTGCTGCTGCAGCAGGTGGCTCCGTGTCCTTGTGTGTCACTGTCACTCCATAGCCCTCAGTGCTGCAGCAGCTCCTCCAGCCTTGCCTCCAGGATTTGTTCACCACCTCTCTGCAAGTTAAGGGCATCTTCTGCTCTGCCACTCTGCTGCTACTGCTGCATCTGGACCTCAAAGCCAGGAGCATGACAGGGTCTGAGCCAGTCCTGCCTCAGGCAGAATGCTGCAGAAGCAGATGGAAGAAAAAGTATCTTGAATTATTTTGGTAATTCATTTGCATAGGGTTAGGTCATATTTTGTATGCTTCTTCAATTAACACTTATTCAGAAATAGCAAATCTTTATTTAATAGGTATTTTTCTGCCTTTGATTGTTTGAGGGTTTTTTTTTTCCTCTAAATTTTGGAGATAATCAGCAGGTTTGTCATCCTCTTAAACAGTCAAAAAATACACATGAAAGCAAATGACAAATTGCTTTTTGTGCTGCTTCATTGTATTTTTTTTGCCTGTGGCTCCCTAGGTCAAATGTTAAAACTGCAAGTTCTTAGTGCATTAATTTCTGTTTTCAAGACACTTAGAGCACACCACTTTAGAAACATAAATAATTATTGTGGAGTATATGATAGGCTGGATGGACTGTAACTAAGGCTCTGGTTTGGCAGACACTTCCAAGAACAGTGATGTTTGTGGTTGCTTGACATTTCTTCAATTTTTACTTAATCCAGAGGTTTATTGCATTCCAAGCATAAAGCATGACTTTGCACCAAAGGAAAAAATGTTATATTAATAATCTCAGGAATGTTTGGGGGTGCTTTTCTAGTGGCTGCTGCATTGCTTCAGAGGTATTTTCCTTCCACTTGTCTAAACAATCAACTTTAAGGTTTTCAGACAGTTCATTCCAACTGATTGAACTTTCATATAAGCATGTAACTCTCCAAAGATCAAAAATTGCCTGAGGATATTTTTAATTCAATAAAAACCCCAGCTGACTTCAGACTTACACAGGCTGCATAAATTCAAAACTTCAGAATCTAATAAATCTAAAACTTTTAAATTAAAAGTGGAGTTATCTTGATTTAAATGAATTTGAGTCAGACATGTCTTTCTGTCACATTTTTGGGAATTTGCCATTTAGCTCCATGAACAGCCATTTACACTAAAAGGGAGGAGAAAAGACTGAATAATTTGAGTCAGGTACAGCAATCCCTTAATCTTCCAGCAGTTTTACTAGTTTATCTGTTCATAAAAAAATACAGCATCTCATCTGAGGACCTGCAATGAATATTTTGCAAAAGTATAATATAATTGACACATTTTAATTAATTAAATAAAATTTAGAAGTTGTTTTAACCGCTACCAGAAAGTCTGTTAACACCCCAAAAGATAAGGTAATGATTTTGTAACATTTTCTTAGAAAATACAAACCTCTTGTATTGTTTCTGGGAGTTCAGTCTTCTGCTCATTCTAAGAAGAATCTAATGTTAGAATTTCCAGCAGCATTTAAACAGATTCTGAATTATGCTGTGGAGTAGGGGTGGTTTATTAAGTTGGTGCCTAGGCTAGAGTTTTGAGCTCCCTCCCACAGTTAGTTTTTTTCTTTTGACTGTGACAGTCCTGGTCACCAATTTTAATTTTTTACTCTATATCAATGAATAACACAGGACTTTGAAGCAGGTGGGGTTTTTTTAGTAATCCCCAGTCTCAAAATCAATGAAATCTTGTGTGTTTTCTCATTCAGCCCTTTGAAATACTTGGTCAGAGCTGGTCCCACTCAGCCTGTTGGGGATTTAAGTGAGCACTGAAACAGATCCATAGCAAACAGTGAGGGTTGGCACTGAGGCACTGCTGTCTTTGTGTCCCCCAGCCAGCACCCCCTGCCATGGCCATGGGAATGTCAGTGCGAGCTCACAGTAGGAGAGGATTCAGTCCAGTGTCCAAGGGCCCAACTGGTTGGTTTTGTATTACCCAGGAAGCTTAAAGTTGTCTTAGTTCCCTCTTGCTTTTTTTCTTTGCTGAGAAAGTATCCAGACAACATCCATTTCTGCTCAGAATAGGGAATCAAGAATTCAATATGTATGTGAGGACTTACTGTGAAAATCAGATATTTACTGCTGCCAAATAACAAAAGAGGGCATCATCATTTTCAGGAGGCTGCTCATACAGAAACCATTTTCATTTTTACAATGAAAGCTTATTCAAGCAATTAAGAAAATGTGGTTGGTTTTGGTTTTTTTCACGATTATAGTAGTGTTAATGGTGTATTTTCTTTTTCAGAACAATAGATCTAAAGAGTAGTTTACTTCAACAAGTTATAGAAAGAAAACGTGAGGTGCTGTGCATCTTGAGAGAAAAGATAATCACAACTCAGAGGTGTACGATATCTGAACATATCCAGACAGAAGAAAAAGTCAGTGGTGTGGTGGGATGCACTGCAAAAACAATAAAGGTAAAAGTTAGTAAAAATCTGCAAGGAATAGAACATTTGCATTATCTGGGAAGAAATGATTTCTCCAAATGGACTTACGATTATTTTTTTGTGCTTTCTTAATGTGCTGAACAAACTGCAGTGCTTGGGTGTGAAAATTCTGTATGGGAAAATGTTTTTCCATTGCCTTTCTGGCAAAAGATGCTGTATTTTCATATGAGCCTGGAATGTAGTTTCCATCAATACTATCAAATTGTGATTCTATTTCTCTGTAGATTCCTGCCTACAGCAGAACATGAAGCAAACCTAAAACAATTCATTGCAAGTTGAATAGCAAAATGCATTGCTGAATTAAGTTTATGTGAAAAGCCAAGTAATCATTCATCAGAAATGGTTGCAGTGTCCACTGAGTTTTCATATTTATTGGGAAATTTTGTTATTGTTTATGGGAGTAGAGATTAACTGCATTATGAGGCTATCTGAAAAATTGCCTCTGAATTGGGAAGGAATTACCAAAGTCAAAGCATGATTATTTATTGCAAATTTTATTTTTTTAAAGCTGGAGGTTACTCACTTCTGTGTACAGTGTGTCCCCAGTTGCAGGAATCCAGGAATTGCAGTATAAGAGCCTTCTTTGTAAGTGCTGCCTTTCTGGTACCAGCCTCCAGCTGGGCTAAAGAAGTGTCACAGTAGAATTGGGCAAGGCAGGACACTGAAGTGAGTGCCTATTTTCTAGTGACACGGGGCTTCATGTGTGGCAAAAACTGTGCCTGCAGCTCAACTTTGTGCTAGGACAGGGTAGCTAAGAGTGTGAGAGATGCTCTTGATACTGTATTTCTACCTCACTCTTCATCTAGTTCCTCTCTTAGGTGCCAGATGTAGCATGTGCTTTGATGAGACATCATGGGGAATAAAGCACGTTCTCCCTCTGTTTTTTCACCTTTCATTGTATGTTTAAACTGAATCAGATAAATTGAGAATAAACCTGTCTTGTAGGTTTCAGTAAGTGAAGATGGAAGTCTGGTGAAAGATTCTAGCGTGATCCTTGAAATTCCTCCTGCAACCACTATTGCCTACGGTGTAATTGAACTGTTTATAAAGCAGAATGGCCAGTTTGGTAAGTGAAAAGCTCCGTTTTTGTGACACACAGTTCAGCTGTGGACAAAGTTTGTCAGACAATGATTTTTATGTTTCCCTGTGCGTGAAGGTGATCATGTTGTATAGCGTCCTTTGCCTTGATAGTTATTTGTGCTAGAAATATTGATTTAGTAATTTAAAAACTGGTTTAGTAAAGCTTTTTCACTTGCTTGAATGCAGTGTAAACTCAGAATGACTTAGGTTTCAGGGAACCACAAGAGATCACATAGCTCAAGCCTCTGCTCAAGGCAGGGCCAACATTTGAACTTTAGTCAAAGTTCAGAGTTAGATCAGATTGCTCATGTCCTTATCTATTATAAAGTTTTGATTTATCTCCAAAGACAGAGATTCCATCACTCCTCTGGCCTGTTACCATATTTAACCACTGTGGTGGTAAACATTTTTTTCCTTAGTATCTGCTGTTTGCTAGATTGCTCTAGTCTGTGAATGTGGGGCTTGTATACAGGTGTCCAAAACTGGACACAGCTCTCTGAGACAACTTGCCCAAATTGAAAATTCAGTTCCATCAGTCCATTGACAAGCTACAGTGTTGCCAGTACAGCCCAGTGTGCAGCAAACTTCAATAACTGCAAGGCCATGCTACTGATCCTCTTGGATTTGTTGTCCAGCTCTTTTTCTGCAATTTTGCTTCCAGCCATCTGGCCCTTGGCCTGGGCTATTCCCTTTGCCTGCTGCAGAGAGTGACCTGAGTGTAAATCAACTGTCAGCCAGGAATGTTTAGACAACAGTATGTTAAGAACAGAATCATGCATACAGGCCTGGAATTTAAACTTTTCTGGCTTGTACGCTTTCAGTTAAAGATTGCCCTCAGTGTGGTTGCAGAAATGCCCTTGTCATGTTTTCTGGTCATGCTTTACTTATGTCAGGTTGAATATTTTTCAGGTTAGAAAAAATGTTGAAATTGGCTTTGGGGGAAGTTGTATCTCTGCTCTGCACATTCATTTGGGTTTTTCTTTCTTGTCTATCCTGACTTAAACTCACAGACCCAAAGGAGGTTTATGTTATGCAAGGAGGAATAAAATCAGATAGTAGAGCTGAAGTTGGGAAGGACTGATGTGGAGAGAAACAGGAGGTACATTGAAGAAATGATTGAAATACAGTTGAGATTTGAATCCAGGGATTAACTCTCCATCATACTTCTGATACTAAGGAAGTCTGTAAGCTCAGGAATAGAAGTAAATATTATGTAACCTGAAAAAAGCTTCTGAAAAGTGGAATTACACAATTACACTGATGTAGACTGAACACAGAAGTAATAGCAGAGGATGTCAACGTCATGGTTATAATAGAAATGTAATTCAGAGTAATGAGGTGCAATTAAGGCTGTCTGACTCCATAGGTATATAGCTGATAGCCTACTTAGATGATTTCTACATGAAATTGTGATGTCCTGCTAGCTAAGAATAGATGGGTCTTGTTAATGATCTGTATTTCTCTGCTCTTTTTCCACTTCTGCTTCTTTTTCTGATTTTTTTTTTTCATATTTAGTATTAACATCTTTAAAGCTTCAAAACCAGCTCAGTTTGTTTCATGTTTTATCTTAACCTGTGTCCTGCCTCTTTTCTTTTTAATTTGTGCTATTTTCCGTTGCCCTGAGTGTCATTGACAAGGTAAAGGGGAGGAACAGACAACAAAATTAGGGCTTTGCCAGGGAGAGTAAACTTCAACTTGTTAATGTCTGAGCAGCAGAGATCAGTGTCTGTTTATGGAAAACAGAAATAGCCTTTGAAGTTAAATCTTAACTAATGTGGTCCTTTCTCGTGAGACTGAAAGTCACCAGTAGCAGGGGTAACCTAGTGGGATTCTTTTCACAGATAATTATAGAGAAAGATGCATGTAAGCTTTCTGTTGTTCCTCTTTCTTTGCCACTGCCAGTATCCGAGTTACTACGTTAGGAAGAGTAGTATATGAATTTTCATTTAACTGTTCTGACTAATGTGACTGTACATATTTGAGTATTTTTATAAATAAACTTTTTAAGAGGAAGAAGGATCTAATCCTTTTATGATCCATTTACCATTGTGTTTTCCTGTAATAATTCTCTTTGATTTCTACAGGCTAATTTTCCATGTACTCCATGTAAAAGCTGTTTCTGCTTAAGGCTTTGCAGTTTTGGGTCTCTAAAGTAGGGCTGAAATGCCTCTTGTTTTTGCTTTACAAAGCAGGATATAAAAGCACCTGGCTGATTTGTTTTGTTCTGTTCATTGCTGTATGTGTGTGGTTTGCTTTTTCTTAAGTGTTTGTAAATTAAACAGTCCAAATATATCCAGTTTTATACATAAGAGTCTCTTTGATTGTTTTCATTGATCATCTCAGGTTTTCTTGCATTTTTGTTAACATTTCTGAGTAACTAACAAGCTGTAACTGCACTGTTGGAGGTTTGTCATCGATGAATGTAGTAGAATTCAATACAGAATTAATTAACAGTCTTCTTAACACAGAGTTTTGAGGTTTTTCTTGTGAATTGAGTCCTATTATAAGATTTAACAACATCATCTGAAAATTTGATTTCCCTTATTAGCATCATTTTGCCTCAGGAGGGGAGGCAGTTTGTTAGCACAGTCTTCCTCCCTGGGGTTAATGTGAAGGCCTTGTTATTTTCAATGACAATAACATGAGTGAGGTGGCTTTGTGGTGCCTCATCTGCTGTCCAGAGTCTTGTTGCTTTGGGAAGTGTCTAGCTTATGTTAATCGCTTTCTGCTCCTCTGTAGCTCCTTCTTCTCTGTGAAGGGTTATGCAAGCATAAAGGTTTGTCTTTCTTTCTCTGTGGCAGGGATTTCTTTGTCTGCTTTCCCTTTGAAAAAGCTTTTTGCTGATGGAGTGCACTCCATGCTCTCTCATCTGCTTTGAATGTCCTTAATTTATTGAGACAACTTTTAAAACTGCAGAAAGGCTATATTTGGGTTTTGTGCCTGGTACATGTGAGTGCTTGATTAGTTACGTTTTTTCCCCTTTGCTGTCAGGTTTTACTTCAAAATTGAGTTTCTTTTGCTAGCCTGCCTGTGTTTTCCTCAGATCAGCTGCAGAGTGCCATGGGTACACATTCAAATCTTACATTTGAACCAATAAAAGATGATCAGAATATGCATAGGGCTTTGACTGTATTCTGCATCTTTAAGGCACAGTGTTGGACACATGAGCTCAAAAGTGATACTCTAGATTTGTCAGCATAACTCTTCTGAAGGCTCCCTGTACCTTCCAGGAGGTCTTTAACTTCATCAGGCTGGGGGCACTGGGATGGCAGGACAAGGTCAGTCCTGTTTGGGTGAGCTTGGCCAGTGTTGTCACGAATACAGGGCAGAAAGGGTAATTCAGCCAGGACATGTTATTTCTTCTGTGAAGTTACTGAAGAGAGACAGTTATTGCAGGGTGATTCTGTTAGGAAACATCCCTGGATGATGTCCTTTAGAGACTCTCAGAAGTCAGAAGAGATTGAGGGGAGACCTCACTGCAGTTACAACTTCTTGTGAGGGGAAGAGGAGGGTCAGGCACTGATCTCTGCTCTGTGCTGACAGCAACAAGGAGTGGCTCCAAGCTGTGCCAGGGGAGGTTTAGATTGGAATCAGGAAAAGGTTCTTCCCCCAGAGGGAGGTTGAGCACTGGAACAGCTCCCCAGGGAAGTGCTCACAGCACCAACCTGACAGAGCTCAAGAAGTGTTTGGACAGCACTCTCAGGCACACGGTGGGACTCTTAGGGATGCTGCTGTGCCGGGCCAGGAGTTGGACTTGATGATCCTTGAGGGTCCCTTCCAACTCAGGATATTCTGTGATTATGTGAAAACATCAAGAATTCCTACCTACACCTTCTGTATGCAGCATTCTGGTTTACAGTGTCAGCAGGAAGTTTTCATGTTGTTTTCTGTCTACATTAATTCAGTTCACAGGAGCTGGTGTCATTCTGTAGGAGGCAGCTGCACCACAGGTCTTCTGTCTGTACACACTGTACCAAACATCAGGGCTGCAGGAATGCTCAATAATTCACATGCACAGCAACCACTGGCATTCTCTCCATCTGGGAGAGACAAGACATGGAGAAATGACATGTGAGAGCACTAGAAAATACAAGCTATCATCTCATTCAGTAATTGCTTGTGTATTTTATTAATTATTGGTTTGATTGAATGTCTAATTACAGAGTTCTGTCTGCTAGATGAACAGCAAGGAGGTTTTGAAAAGGAAAGCACAGAAGGCTCAGCTTATCCTCATTCAGTTCAATTCAGAGATGCTGCATTCCTCTATCAGCCAGATGCTGTTGATAATGAGATGTACTCTGGGGCTAAAAACCTCGTTCCCAGTGATGCTTCTATAAGTATATTGAAACAAGGTATTACCAGAAATGCTTTGCATGATTATATTACAGTGAATTAAATAACCTGATTGGCAGAAATAATCTGGTACAATAGTAAGTAAGAAATCTTGTTAGTTCACTTTAATAGCTCTTATCAGGAACTCTTGGGGGAATGCACAGAAAGAATATAAAAAATCAGTTTGCAGTAAGTGTATTCAGGGGACCCTTTCCTGTGAACAGTCCAAATCCATCTGTCATAAATATCATCTTACAAAGTCAGATGTTTATGACAGCTCTTTTATATTCCAGATAACCTCTGCAAGTTAGTAATGATACATGCTTTCATTCAGAAAGGGTCACTGAAAATAGTTTCTTATGATTTGAAATATACTCTCAGTAAAGCTTCTCAGTTACAGGTTAAGTCTCAGACATAGACATCTCCCTTGCCTTTACTTAGCCTCTGCTTTCTGAGAAGCTTTATAACTGACAAAATCAAAACATTGTTTAAATGGAAGTTTGCAAATTGGTATAATGGTCCGGGTACAAGTTTTTATTGTAGGAATGTGGAAAGAACAGGCAAGAATGTTACTTGTGGAATGAAAAAAGGGAAGACCAGTCAAGTCCTCAGAACACACTATACTTCAGTTCTTTGTGGAGCTCTTACAGCTGGTTCTACTGATTAGTATCACCTCTCTTGTCTCTAAGGTTCACTCTTGGTTAATAGTTTTTCAATAAACAATGTATATAAAACACTTGTGAAAGAATGGTATGTCACTGTTCTATTTTTTGTTTCAGCTTGACATACCTATTTGCTTTTCTTGCTTAAAAGGCTTGGAGATTTCTTTAAATAATTTAACATCTGCTGTCTCTTGGAAAATTAAAAAGCTAAAAAAATGTTTTTACTAAAGAATTTGGAAGTACATTTAAGTTTCTTTTATTTGTATAGACAAATTCATACAATTGCATCACATAAACAAAATATCTGCCTGTGGCTGGGCTTTTCTTTTTCCCCCCAGTGAAGTAATTTTTTAGTTATAAAGGACGTCTTGAAACTGAGCATGTTTCTTGACTGGAGTGACACGAAGGAAGATTTCTTTTAAACAAATTCGAGAACACTTATATGCCCACATTTTTGGAATGTGGAAAAAACGCCAAAACATTCCAACCTTCCAGTTGGCATTGATCTGAAAACTTCGGGTTTTTTTTAGCAAAATGGTAGTTCGATATCACAAAAGATTTAATTTCGGTATTGTAGTTGAATTGTGAGAAAATGAATGCAGAGCTCTCCCTTGTACTTAATGAGCACTCTTCATTCTGCCATATCTCTGGAGATAAGCTTTAAAGTGGGAGACATAAGGTGTAGTTAGTTGGTTAACATTAAATACTGACTTTTAAAATTCTAAAAATACGGTACACCAAAATGTTGATTCTTGGTAGCCATTCTTTTTTCTTAATGTTTACACTGAGGTTTCATTGGCTCCATAGGAAATAAGACTAGATCTGCTCAAGCCTTGCATTTTAACTTGTGCTGGTGGAAATCAGGATGTTGAGGTGTGGTGATAAATGAACTTATGAAACACATAGCAAAATGTTATTTGGTTTTACTGGCACTTGTGTAGAAATACTTAGTTTTATTTTTCGCTGCTTTCTTGGGAAAGATCTGTCACGGTTGAAGACCCAGTTCCAGCCCTTTGTGAAGCTTCCAGAAGACAAGCAAAGAGCTTTATATAAAACCCTTTGTGAGCTCTTGCTCCGTGAAGAAATGGTGACTGCCCTGGGGGACATGGTAAGATGAAGAACCTTTGGATTGCTTCCTAAAAGTAATTTCAGAATAGTACTAGCATTCTCTTTTGCTTGGATTTTTCTCTTTTCAAGAAGTTTTGCTTATTCTTTTGCTTTCAGTTTGATGATATCTGCACAGGAGGCAAGCCAGATCTGGAGGAGTTGAAACTGGAACAACAAAGAGACCTCCTTGACTTCTTACAGCTCTTAGGGTGCAGTTTACAGAGCGAGCTGTTTTTGCAGAAATATCAGCCTCAGGATGAAGAACTTTTCTCAGCTGCTCACCTTCTTATCAGTGCTATATCTGGTATGTTGTGAAAAGCCCTTTTTAAAATTTTATTTTCCTTTTAGAAGCTCCCTCCACGTTAAAGCTTTTATGGCTTTCTTTGAGCAGTTGGTGAGCTGCATGAACATAAATTGTTCTGTTCCCTTTTTATGAGTTCGGTATACTATGCTTAGCGTTCCTAGCCGTGAATTAAATTCAGCCCTCAATCACTGACAGATTTTGTGTGTAAATTAGACATTCCCCCAAGACTGCTCAACTTTGCTTCTGCTGAGTGTGAGCATTTGCAGTTTGGCAAACTAATTTCTGTACTTACTGCATGCCAGAGTCCTTCCCGCCTAAATGCTGAGAATTACAAATTAGGTGTTGTCTCCTGTGTAACGGCATGTATTGTTCAAGTGCAGACTAAATTTAGCAAAAGTGAGTTTAAAACAGAGACACTGCAATTAGAGGGTTGTGTTGCAGCTGCTGAAACAGGAGATTAAACATAAATGTCAAACAAATGCCATCCTCACAATCTAGTTGGCACCACAGTGTTAATTAAAAGCTACCTGCAAAGTCCAAGACAGACTTCCCTGGATTTTTCTTTTCTCTCTTTATATATAAAGAATTCCCTGACATTAAGATAATGAAGGGAAGTCCAGTGTAAATTGTGGCACTGTGCAGCAAAATGTCAGTGTGCATCCATATATGCACAGGACCCAGGTGGGAGAGCTTAACTCATTCGTGGAGAGAGAAAAGAAATAGAAAACAGAAACCTGCTGATGTGGTAACAGTTGTCAGATGCCATTAGCAGCAGGGCACAGTTAATTGAACGTGTTGTATTATTACCTGACTTTGGACATAATGTCTGCTGTTTAAATCCAGGCATAAGTGTAGCTGGATCTAGATTCTAAAGCTGTTTTGTGCCTGTTGCTTGTGGTAGGAATTACAGCCTTTTTGTTACAGAGTTGAAGGGCACCACAGGGATCAGTTAGTCCATCTCTCAGCCCCAAGGCTGTCTCAGCTATGCCATTCCTCTCAAGCTGTGCTTTGCAAAAGTTAGAATCTCATATAGATCTTGGGAGCATAGGTTCTTGGTTTATTCAAGGTCTAAGTCATTCATCCAGCCTGCTGACTCAGAGTTAAACACTGAGGAGATACTTAGAGAGGAGGCAAGGATGATAGGGAGGAAACACCCTTTTCTACCAGTGCCTTTTCTCAAGGACAGAGGTAGTCAAACCCTTTTCTCATCCCATTCTATTGTGCCAGCAGGAAGGGGCTGGATCAGCTTCTTCCAAGCATCCAGCTGAGGAGGACCTGTTAGGGCCCTGATAAAGCTCTTGTTCCAGCAGCCAGCCTGGGGCAGGGTTCACTGGAAATGATCTTTGCCTGTGAATGTGTCCTTCACAGAGCTGCCTGATGACACTCTTGTCCTGCTGCGTGCCTGCTGTGACCTCCAGGTTGTTCCAGCCTTGTGTTGTTTGGTGAGTAACGGAGATGGGGCACAGCAGCAGGGAGTGCCCGTGTCCTTGGCCAGATTTCTCCCCAATAAAGGAGGAGATACCAAGCTCCAGTGGGAATTTCAGCTGTAGGCAATGCTTAGCCAAGGTCAGAGTCTGACATGGCAAATGAAGCACGCAGTTTACTGCAGGTGCATACCTAACCTATGAACATTTCTGTATTTGGGAGATTTCATGGCTTGTGAGCAAAAGAAAATTGTAACTTAAGCTCCAGTTTTATTTTTCTAATAGTCTCACTGTTTTAAAGTCTCAGTAACAGTAATCACCTCTCCTTGGGAAACAGAAATTTTGTTTTGATAGCAAGAGTGCTTGAACCTTGGCAAACCCTGAAGTCTCAAAACTCTGAGGCCATTTATTGAAACGGCTGAAGGAATGGTGCAGGGCATTAGAGTAATGGAGCACCTCTCCTGTGAGGAAAGAATAAGAAAATTGGATTTGCTCTGCCTGGAGAAGGCTTTGGGGTGACCTAATTGCAGCCTCCCAGTACCTGAAGGAAGCTTACAAAAAAGATGGAGAGAGACTTGTAGTGACAGGACAAGGAGGACTGGATTCAAGCTGAAGGAGGGTAGGTTTAGGTCAGATACTGGGAAGGAACTCTGCTGTGAGAGTGGTGAGGCACTGGAACAGGTTGCTGAGACAAGCTGTGAATGCCCCATCCCTGGAAGTGTTCAGTGCCAGGTTGGATGGGACTTTGAATAACATGGTCTAGTGAACCCTAGTCTGTGTCAGGGGGATTGGAACTGAACGATCTTTTAAGGTCCCTTCCAACCCAAAACATTCTGTGATGTTTTTAAGCGCTTTAAAGTCACTTACAAAAACAAGAGTAAAATCCATTAAATATGTAGGGGCAAGGGGTGTTCTGTTTGCTCAGAGTGACAGGTAAGTGTGATGTGCAGTGAGAGGAGTTGAACTCAGAATTGACACAGCAGGAGAGCTGTTTCTCCTTAAAGCGTGCCGTAGAGCTTTGGTTCTGGATCAGTATGTGGTACTTGTCAGGGCTAATAGCAAAGGGAATCTTGACCTTTTGCTGCTGCCTTGTCAGCTCTCTGGTGGTTTTGTATGAAAGAACTGAGCTGAGCCATGGCAGGAACAGCAGTGCTTGGAAAATGTTTTAATGTCTCTGTCTTTTGCTCTCTCTCACGAATCCAGCCGAACGTCGCTTCAGCCGATGGCACTGTGGCGCTGAGCAGTCCTTTGGTGGCCACTCTCGCTGACAGAGGGAAGTTTGAGGTCGTGCAAAGACTGTTTGCTTCATCAAACATTAATCTGGAAATGACAGAGTCTTCTGTAAAAGCTGTAACTGTGAAAGAACCGAGATTCTTCCCACTTGTTCTTTATGTTGCACTGTATGGATTTCATGCATTAGGTGGGAATGTATAGGAGCTGTACTGAGTATCCAGTTTTTGCTCTAGCCTGTTGTTTCTTCTGTAGCTCTGTAATTTTGGTGTATTTGGGATCAGCTCTAAAGCTGTTCTGTTGGTACTTAGGGCAGCACAGCTGGGAATTAGGGCGACCAGGGGACTCTGCAGTTTCAGTGGAAAATACATAAATAAGGGAGGAAGGGGAGAAATTACAAAAGAGAGCCATGGAAGAGAAATTGAACATAGCTGCTCTGTTAGGTGTCAGATCTGCAGGGCAGTGACAGCCGGATTGCTTGCATTAATATGCACGGGAGAAAACAGCAAAGTACAAACTGCTTTTTGTAAGCAAGCAAACAGGCAAGCCCTGGAAACCCAGGGTTCTGCAATGCAGCAGCTGCTTTGCTCCTTTAAGCCTGGGTGTGCAGAATGCCTTCACTCTGGAGGAAGTGCAGTGAAGGGCTCTTAAAAAGGTACTCGATTAGATTTTCTTATTAATTATTGTTTGACTTTCATGGATGTGAACTGCACACTGCGGGAAATAAAGCCTCTTTTTCAACCTCCAAGACCACTTTAGGGATTTATACCTCTGTACAGCATTTCTGTTTTCTGGTATGTTCTCACTCACGTTAGCAAGTTTCAGCTGTTTAAACTGCATTCTGATCTTTGAGGTATGGCAATGCCTTTTGGTTTGTGCACATGAAGGGTCCCTGCTGCACACCACAAAAGTGATTATTTTACTCTCATGACATTTTCAGTGCAGATATTTTGCTTGTTTCTTTGACTAATAGCAAAGTATTAGTAAAGCACTGTGTGTGCTTGAACTGTTATGCCTGTTTTTTCATCCTAATTTTTTGTAATCACAGATGGAACAGAAATGCAGCAGAGATCACTGTAAATGTGGGCTTGGGAAGAAGATGTTCCAAGTAGGTGGAGTATCAGTGCTTACAGATGAGATCGTGAGATGACTGAGAGACAAACAAGCAGGCACCTGTGTGGGGGTGATCAGCAACCAGGCCCTGCAGCATAGCTGGTGGGTGGGAGTTCTGCTCAGTCTCTACTCTGTTCCCACACGGCCTTGAGCAGATTACCTAAGAAGCCTTTAAAAAGTCACATCAGTTCAGCTTTGCTTGAGGACATGGACTTTGCAGAAAAGCACCATGGTGCCTTTGCATTCACTGAAGCTCAGGATAGCTCTGGGATGTGGGCTTCTCTGCATCTCATCTGTTAAGTGAAGGTGATGGCATTGCCTGAACTTCGTGCTGGTGTAGAAGCAAAGATCCTTTAGGAGTTGGAAGCATGGAACTCTGCTTTTGGGAGCAGTGTGTAAGGAGGAAAGTCGTCTTTTGCCCATCACTAGTAAAAATTGCCTCTGTAATGAGTTTACAAAAGCTTTCTATTAAATGCTGTGTCAAAATACAATAGAATAACTTATGCATGTAATTTCCGTTGTTTTTATTTTGGGGACTACATCTTTGACAAACAAGTGATTCCAGGCTGGCCTCACGTGGAAAATGCTTTTTCAAGCTTAGATGTGGTCTTCCCTAGCAAAGGAACCCATGGGGTGCTTCAGAGGAGGCTGGTTCAAAGACTGGTCCTTGATATGTTATGTGGCTCAAATGTAGACTATGACCAAAAAAAAACCAGAAAAAAAGGCCAGTCATATTTTTTCAATATTAAATCTTTATTATATACAAAAATATTTTGTTGGGAATTAACAGAATTTCATCATTTGTACATTAACATTTTTATGTTTGGCTGTGTTTATTGTGAAAATATTAGCAGTGAAAAAGACAAGGCGGGGAGGTCTTAGAAAACAAGTCACAATTTAAAAATGTCCCACATAGTAGCTGATTTTATCAGTTTGAAGTCACAATGCTAACAAGTCCCATATCCTAGGCCTGCTCTACAGTACTGTATTCAAACAATTAGGTACTAAATAATTTCCAGGTTTACATTAAAAGATTTAGTTAATAGTTAAGGTTTTTCTTATAGGAAGTTTTCAGCTAAAGAAACTATTTCTTAGAGGAGAGCAGTTTTGAAAATTTTACAAATTCAAATCCAGGTTAATTTAATATACCGTAGAAATAAAATAACCCACAAAACAGAAACCATGAGAGCTTCCACCTGGCAAAGCCAGTTGTAAGAAGAAGCAAGGTAAGGAAACACACGGTGACAGAGTTCTAATACACATTTAAACCCAATCACAACCAAGATCCTACAGTTCTTAGCCCAGTGGGGGTCAGAGAGCAGCAAACTTTCTTGTATTTTAAACCCCACAGAAGCAGTTCCCCTCCCTACACCACAGTGCACAAATGTTACACATGGGCAACATATGGGGGGTGGGAAGGGATGCTTAACATGCATTTTCTTAGTGGGAAAAGCCTATTTCAACAGTTATCTCCATACATAATTGTGTAAAAGACCTAAACCAACAAAAATCAGTCAAAACCTTTTTTTGCCTGTACAAAGCAGCGCTGTTCATTTTGCTTTATGCTATGGATCATGTGAGAGGTCAGGTAATGGAAAGATTGGGTTTTTGGAAGAGGCTCTACTGTATTCAGGTAAATGTTGGCTGCTTGAGTAACCAACAGTTGGCTCAGCCATGGGAACAACCAGAATTGCACAGAAAAGCATTAGCATGGAGCTAGTGACGTGAAAAGGAAAAGGCTGAATGGGAGAAGGTGTTTCCAGGACTACTTTAACTCTGTTACCTGACCACTGTCCTAGCAGCAAAAGGAACTCCATACCCAATGAGCATAACAAAGTTCCAAATACCAAGAAAAAAATTCATTTACTTAAAGTGTCATTTATTCTATAAAATATAAATATTGCTGAATAAATTCCATATGTAGGTGAAGCTGCCTAACAGCTTTCACCAAGCTGGGGTTTGTTTTTAAGCCTGTACCAGTAAATCCCAGCTGCAGTACCAGCAAAAGAACTGAGAATTCAGCAGTTGACAATGTGACTGTTAAATAGTATCCCACTGTGGAGAATTCAGGTAAATTAGTAGACACTGCCTGAATTCCTTGCAGCATATACCCCAAAGTTTTATCTATATATATATGTGTGCTTGTGTGTGTGGGCACAAGCACACTTTTAATATGAATAGAAGCCAAAGCCGCATGTAAAAATAACCAAGTTATTTTACAAGTGTTTTCTATTTTTATTTTTAGGATCTGTTTTGGGCCTAAAACCAGTAAGTTATACCAGTCCTAAATACTGATGTTCTTGTTAAGTACTATTTCCTCTATAATACAGACACAAGTTGAGAATCCCAGACAATTCCCATCAGCAAGCCCATTAAAATATGTGAAAACTAAGAAGTATAGACCAAAAAGGGAAAAACCCAGGGGAAAAAAAGAGAAGGGCCAGCACTTCAGCACTGTCAGTCACAACAGTCCACCAGAGAAAGTACAGTACCCTTAAGGATAGAAACCTTTTCAGTGGCCCGGGGAGGTTTTTATTGGGGGAGAGGAGGGTGCTGGGAGCTGAGGGGTATTTAAGGCAAGAGGCCCAGCAGACTGAGAGTCTTTGATCCAGTACCCACCATACAGACACCAATAAAAGGATCTCAGCACTTCTGCAAAAGTAGCATCGTGAAGTTTGGCAATAACCACGTGGTACTTGAGCTCTTTGGAATTTGGGTGAGGCAGGAAACCCCGCGTGAAACAAACAGCCAGTACAGATGTGCAGAACACGTGGCAGAGCTCCAGCTGTTGGTTGTCTGAGAGCTGCACCCAGCAGCACACTGGGCAGAGGGGCAGCTGCTGCAGGAGGCACTGCCCATGCACTGGGACACGGCCTCAAGGGTCAGTGAGAGCGGAGAAGCGAGCTACAGGAAGCCTGGATGGGAAGCCATGAGACAGATGAAGGGAGTTTATGGTCACAATATTGGCTCAGGCATCAGGACAGGTAAGAACCCAGTTCCTGATCTCTGAGTGCTCTGCTTGATCGCTCTCCACTGGTCCTTGAGCATAGCAGAGGCCAACTGGGCTCAAGGGAGTACCTAGCCAGGGATTTGCTGTGTTTCAAAGAGAAAGACGTTTCCCATTCTTAGCTGAATCACCCTCTTCAAAAAACAAAACCAAACCCAGGTGACTTCTTGAGCACTGAGCTGCAGGCAATTTGTAAGCAAGTCACTTAAATATGGTTTTAGAAGATGCAGTAAGTAAAGAGGGTGAGGAAAAAAAATCACAATTTGAGTTCAGCCAAGATGTGACAGTTTATACAAACACAAATTCAAAAGCAATGAGCTGATCTGCCATCCTGCTCCACAAAGCTAAGTACACAGAGCTGCCCTGAGCCGAGAACACAGCACAAATCACAGATACTGCACTGGTTATGAACTCGATTTTCCTTGCCAACAAAGATCTGTGATTCTGCTCCATGTTTACCTTTGTTGTAGATCTGCAGAACATTTTGAAAGACCTTTATAAATCTCTGCAAGTTGACGTCTTCCATTGTAATTATCCCACTAAACTTAGACTGCATCTTGTCCCATGATGCAGAACCTAAAGTGATGCCTTAAGGCATCAAAAGCAGACCTGCCATAACACTTATAAACAGCAAGGTCATCACCTGGGTACACAATGCACCACACTATTTACAGGAGAGCTGAGATTGGTGCACGCTTAAGTGAATTTTTGGTGAATTCAGGGAAATAACTTACAGGTCTTGGCATACTGACTGTACTTCTATGTATAACTTTTCATTCACAGAGCAACTACAGTGTTTCTTCTATAAGTCTCTATATGTACAGAATTTTACAGCACCTCATGCACTGTCCAAAACAGATAGAAATTACAGATAAATATAGATTTTTTTTAGATTGAAATATCTGTATATTTAGAAAAATATACATTAGTAAACACAATAAACCAGGTAGAGAAGTGTACCAGTTCTAAAGTCTCACATGCAGGTACATTTCTGGATTAAGTCATGGTACCTTAGTAATGTGATAACCAACATGAGCATTTTTTGTTTTACCATCCACATACATACATATACACAGACAACTATTTGATAATTTACTTTTCTAAACTACTTAAATATTTATCTTGTGATACATACCACATATCTTAAACATTTAGCAGCATCTTCACCTCGCTCAGACACACCTATTGTAATCTTTTAACAGTCTATGTAAAGTTTTCCTGTTAGTATCTGTAAAATGAATGTTTAGTACAGAATGAGATAACATGAAATCCCAGTTATTTTAATTTCTCCAAAATACTCTGAACAGGTGTTCTAGGAAATGTTTTCACTTGCTCAAAATGAGCCTTTCAAAGTGTCTTTCTCCCCTAATTGCACAATGTACAGGCCCCTGTCCAAGAGCTGACACAGTATGTCCTTCCAGGCAGGGACTGTCCCTGCTGTGGATGTGACTGAAACGCCAGCATTTCAAGAACCTCCAAGAACATTCTTTTTAAAAGATAGTAATTGTTATTCTCATTCTAGTCATTCTACCAGGTGGGGACAAACTAAGCAGAGTATCTGATGAAAATCTGACTGTGCCAAAACCCAAAACTACCACAAAGAAACAAAGCAACCTCTCTCCCCCTTTCACCTTAAACACTCCAACATGAACTCTCAAGATTTAACAGATGCAAGGGGTGCCCCAACCTGGCACGCAGACATCCAAATCAGACCTGCAGACACTTCCACGCAATCTTTCTGCCAACCCAAGCAAGTCACCTTCCCTTACTGCTTCACAACTGCCATACAATTGCTCACTGCCATCTACACCACCACCACCCCCCAAAGCTCAGCCACCATGCTCTGCTGCCTGATGCAAGCACATGGTGTGAGCCTGCAGCAAACATTAAAGCTTTAGGCTTTAGCAAATATGTAGCTATTCTGGAGATTGCTAACCAGGGAAACTAAACTCTCTTGACAGTATTCTCCCTGGGAAGGAAACAGAATGAGCAGAGAGAAGCTTTCCTGACTAAACCTTGGTGGCTGTGTTTCATGTGCTTGGTTCAGTAAATTTATGGAAAAAAGATGAGAATAAGTGATGTTTGCAATATGAAGTACTGTCGTGAGTAAACTGAAGAATATTCTTGTTCCATTCATTGGGGAAGAGTGAAGTCAGCCTACTTTTGGCATCACAAATAAGAGGATTTCTAACTGACAATGAAAAGGCATCTTATCTGTTCAGACAGCACATCTTATTTACAGCATATGGAGGTCTCCCATGACACAGTACACAAACACAGTTCAGTCATGTTGAGCACAGAGTGCCGAAAGCAAGCCACTGAAACAGCCAAGCAACAGCCCTGCCATCATCTGCTGCTACACACAACACTCCATCCACTTCTCAAAGCAGCCTCTGAGCAACAGGATCACAGAACGTGTCTCCTGGGAAAGAAAACTACAAGTCCCATGCTGGTGCTACATTTAAGAGCTCTGCCAAACTTAAACAAAACCAGAGAAAACACATCCTGGAAAGCATAACAATAAAAAAAAGCAGTGGTACAAATTTTCCTTAGAGAATTTAATATTCCCTCTGAAAGACTGAGTATTAAATCTCAGTATTAAGAGCCACAAAGATCTCCTGTGCTATACACAAGTTTAACTTTTTCTACACACTCTGGGATTTCAAGTCTCCTCTGCTCCTCTTCCCCCACAACAACCAACTTTACAGGCTGTGTAAAAACTACCTGTTGTATACAGGTGTTTTGAAGGTTTTTTTAAACACAGTTTTCCTCTACTGCATCCACTCCATTTTTTCTTTTCCTTGTGCACATGAAAGTCTTTTGAGAGCCCCAGGAAGCAATGCTGTTTTACAGTGTCTAGGCCTGTCTTCCTCCAGAAATAGTTCTGAGGAAGATGCCTTTTGACAGCATTCTGGGTCACAGTTTGGTGTTGAAAAAGAATCCAGAAGCCAGGTGCCTGTCACCAGATGGAAGAGGAATTAATGATGACTTCAGTTTAGACACCTAGCCCAGTATGTGATGGTGAATGTGACTATATACAACAGCTGACAGTGTCATATAAAACATGGTCACAAAAAGAGCTCATCTGAGCAATAAGCTGTATTTTCCTCCTGTTCTCACTAAGCAGAAATTTACATGAGCTTAAGTTTTGATCAATGAACCTGAACCTAATACAAATTATATCAATCAGCCTACTGAGGGGATAATTGTCACTACAAAGGAAATACACTGTAAACAAAAGACTCATAAACAACATTGCTTCTTAGCAGAAAGTTTCTAATTCACAAGCTATCTAATGAAAAATGCAATTAAAAACAATGTAAGAAAAAGCACAGAAATGCCATTACACAACACTCATAAAATACAGCAGTTGATCACACACAAATATGTAAAAGGAATTTAGAACCCAGCTAGACATCACAGGAAATGAAGCCACAGATCACTATACAAATACAGAACAATGTCCTAAGAAAAGAAAATGCCTTTTTTCTTTTTTTAAGCAATGTGTTTTCTCAAGTGTGAATAAATAGTCCTAAACATTGTCACCTACAAGCTCCACATTATCAGGTTCTCTCTCAAGCTACTTCACCATTATTCAAATTGCACTGAACTACCTTGCATATGACTTTCTAATGTCAGTACTTCAACTGCAATGGGTAACAGGTTGGCTCCCAAGAAAGCCTAATAAGCAGCTTGCAAGGTATTGCTCTATGTTATTTCAGGAGACAGATATAAGGGAACCTACACAAAAATTATCTAAATCGAGAGATATCAAGAACTTGTGAAACATCAGGAATGCACCAACATTAAGCTGAAAGCGGCTGGAGCAACTGGACCTGTGTTTTTGTTACTGCTTTAAATATTTAAAATTCTGCTCCCATAAAAGTATTATTTTTTAAAGAAGAAAAAAAACCCAAAGAAATTAGTGTTCTTTCCTAATAAGAGCTATAGACTTTTGATCAGTTAAACACTGACATTAACAAATTTTACAAAAATTGTTTCAAGTATCCTTTTTTTAATCACAGTGAAAATGTAAGACCAAGACGTAAATGTTGAAGTGAATGAAAGTTTCTTAGATGAAAAAGGCAAAGGTACTAAATCAAAACATAGAAAAATGCTTAAACGCATTTCTTTCATGTGATATGAATAGAAAGGTTATCTGTAAAAAGTTAGAAAAATTAAAATAAATTACATATTTAAGTACACTTTCTCTTCAACATTTTTATAAAAATTCAGAACAGTGTACTTTGAATATACACAGAGTAAAAATGCACAGGTGCTGCAGGTTATCATTAGTATCTACACGTCACATTTGCTGCTGTTGACTTTATTTGTTACTTCAGCTCCCGTTGGAGCAGCTCAGTAGACCCAGCTGATGGGGACCCACTGGGGCTCCAGCCTCAGTCTCTCGATGGCCGTCTGCAGCTTCTCAAAGGCTTTGTCCAGGTTGTCATTTACAATGGTCAGGTCAAAGTAGTGGTTGTAGGCTCGCTGGATCCGGGCGCTCTCATCCACTGTTTTTTTCAGATCAGTGTCCTGTCAAAGAGATTGTTAAGGATTAGTCAATCTAATACTTACTAAAGATTTAAAGATAAGACTTGGCAAATCCTTATAGATGCAGAAGAAGGTCCCTTCGGTACATACTACAACTATTTAAAGCCAGATACAAAATATATTTTAAAAATAAGGAAAGTTTTCATTTATAGTAATTTCACACAGAAATTTAGCTAAAATACATTGAAAGGGCTGAAAAAGTTCTGAGCTCTGTCAATAATGTTAAAAATGCTAAGCAAATGTTTGCCAATCTTGCAATTTTGAAGAAAATCGATAGAAGCACTTGAACTTGGGCTGTTGTGCACAATGAGCAGTTAATCGCTTCGTACGGGCAACTGATGATCCAGTCAGAATAAAATTAATGCTTCAGGAATGACTGAGTCAATCAGTTTTGTAAATATATTTGTGCCTCTTTTATTTCCACAGAAGGCACCAAAAATCCAAGATTTTAAGTTACTATGAAATGAAAGACGATTTCTAGCAGAATAAAGCTCTGGGATACCTTATGGCTCTTAGAGACAACATTTCAGCCTAGCTCACCTGACACCAGTCCCTCATTTGTAAACTACTGCTGCATTGTAGTCCTGACATGAGCTGCAAAATATACAGGAAATTCATATTCCTACATTATAAAGCCTTTATAAAGTGCCTCTGAGCATGCTTTTGTGTTCTGCAAGTCCTGCGTTTTTTAAAAATTTCTCTCCATTTTGCACAACAGCAATTTTTTTTGTAAGCAGTTATGAGATTTGTCCCCCTTCACAGTATTCATTTCAATATTTTCAAGTCCTGATACAGCTGTCAATATAAAAGCCAAAATGAAAAATTAAGTTTGTCAATAGCCTTTCATTCACTGTGAATGAAAGGAGACAAGTAAAAGTATGAGCACAAGAGCCAGGCTTTTTGTAATGGAATGAGTTAGGATGCTAGAAGTACCAAAGCCAGGCCCACTAACAAGCAAACCATAGTACTTTAAATGACATTTGTTTTGCATTTGTTCAGGAAGCACAAGAATACGAAATAGCAAATCATACTCTATATACGTGTGCAGGGATGCGATGCAGAATCTGTAAAGACACATAAATGCAATTTGAAATTTAATGATGCTCTTTATTATTCATAAGAAGTAATACAGAGGCAAGGATGTCCCTTAGGGAATCAAATATTAGGAAGTGCAGGAAATTATTTTTATACTTGCCTGGATAGTTTTAACCTTGCCTTCTTGCATATGCACCATAAAATTCAGGGTTCACTTGGGGCAGGAAAGAGGAATGACTGAGCATCCACAGAGATATTAGAATGCATAATAACCAGAAACGATGACTAAAAGTCACATACTCATTTGGTGGAAATACTAACCCACCCCCCCATTTTTATAGCTTTGAATGCTTTGTCAGCATTTACTCAAGATATTCCTATGAAGCTGCAGTGCTATCATTATGAGCCATCAGCAAAACACGTCTCTTCTCCTTTGGGGAAGTTGAACTACTCAGTCTGGCTTTTTTTTCTTTGCTCCTGCAGCTGGGAAAGTTCATGCCTACACAGAATATTTATATTTTGCTGCATAGGAGGAAATGTCTTATTTCCCTCTGCTACACATAGGGCCTCTGAAAAGGAGGGAAGATCTAATGAACAAAACATGTCACTTCACTTTATCTGACAAATCCAAGGAACTTCAGAGGAAGCTGTTCAACACTTCTTATTCTGGCAGCACTCAGCCTTCTCAGTGCAGCACATGCTGCTGCAGCAGTGAAAACAAGGACTACCTGCATTATCGGGAGGTTTTTTTGTGTTTTGTTTTGGGAGCTTTTTTTGTTGGTTTGTTGGCTAGTAGGGTTTTTGCTTTTCTTTTTTTTACATAGGCTGCAATATCTTTCCCAAGGACTACAGTTTCAATTTTTAAAGCACATGTGTATTACGAAGACAAACAGGAACAAAAATTTGGGTGGGGAAGGAGATGTAAAAGTCAAGGAAAGACATCTGCATAAAAGAACAATTGCTACCACCCTGAAATATCTACCATTTGCTGCAAATAATCCAAGGTGACAGTTCCCAAAGTACACGTTACAAGTCATTTTTGTAATCAACTCTTCTCTGTAAGAGGTCTATTTTTAAGAAAGAAGCAATCTTCTTTATACATAGTATTTGAGTAACTTCTACTAGGTAATCAGCAAAAGTCTTGCCTAACTTTTCTTAGAGACATTCATTTCAGAACAAATCCCATCTAAAATGAACGGTAAAGAATTTTCAGAAAGTCTAAGAACATCTTGTTCAAAGAAAACTAATTAAGAAATTATCTGCTTACAGTGAGAAGTTTGGTTGTAATTCCAGCATCTACCACAGCCTTGTGCATAGCTCTCAAAGTCTCCAACTCTGGAGCAGCAATAAACACCACATAGGGCATGAATTCTGAAGTCCTCAGTATTTTTAGGGCCTAGAAGCAAAGAAAAATAACATTTAAAAAAACCACCTAAGTTTGAGAATGACTCACCATGTCTCCTTGTTAATTGACACCGCAAAACTCATCTGTTAAAATGGGCAGCAACACATAAGTGAAGATTCTTATTTCTATTTTAGAAATTCCTACACTGCTTTTTGAAATGCTCAGCATCATTCTTTCCTTGGCTAAAAAGATTATTTACTACTCTGCAAGACTCCTCTTTCATGCAGAATTTAAGCTGGGTTTTTTCCATCTTTCTAACCCATTCCAATCAAGTGCCACAAACACAAGAAAATCCAGTTGATAATTGTAACCTTGAAACCAGGTAAGAAGCCTTCAAAGTTGAAGACATCTCTCTTCACCTCTCCAACATTATAATCCCACACTTGTTTTAATAATAACAACATTATAAATCATATACCTGTGGATTTACATCCAAGATGCAGGTCCTTCCTGTCTGAACAACTTCAAGGATGGAGTCAATTTTTGTGCCATAAAGATTTCCTTCATATTCTCCATGCTCTAGGTATCTGCCAGCTTTAATATCCGTCTCCATTTCGGCTCGTGACACAAATCTGTACGCTTGCCCATCTTTTTCATCATCCCTTGGCTTTCGTGAAGTAACTAAACAAAAAAATTAAAATATAAATTTAATGCTTTTGCTTTATATTTGGAATATAAATATGAGACTGAACTGCCTGTTAAGTTAGGGAGACTACAATACACACTGTCATACAATTGTAATTGCTCCACGTACAGGTTTATTCATTATTCTAACTAAATTTTGAAACTGAGCACAGCCCCTCCTGTTCCCTTTATTTATATTCCTTCCTATATGTTGCTTACCCACCCATTTGCCTATTTCCTTTGTCTTACTCTTTCAGACCATATACAATACTCATTCATGTAATCTTTTTAAGTATTCAATTAATAAAATATTTATTTAAGTGACTTGGAAATCAAATGGAAGTTAACTTTCAAATGCCAAATGTTCTTCTGAAAATAGCTGAGCACAACAAGAGCTGCCCCATCCCACCCCCAAAACCTTTGCTCTCTATATTTGCCCTGTTGTTCAGGGTAGAATTACCTGAGCTAGCTATAAAGAAAGTTAGCTTAAATATCAGAAGCAGCCCAGCCACCGTAGCAGAATCTTAGTGGAGGCCAGCTAATGCTGCTTTCCAGGACAACTTCCCTTTTAAAGCAAGGTAAATTCCCTGTAGAAAGATTAAAGCCAGTATTTGAGTAAATCATTATCAACTATCTTGGGTATTGGCTACACTGAGCAGTACAGACATCACTTAAGCAAAAGAAGTAAAAATAATTTTTTTAAAAAGTAAAGTAAAATATAACATCATATTATTATTGACTTTACTGTGCTCTCACCATATTAAATACCTGCTACTTATATTTAATTAGATTTGAACTCTAGAACATATTAAATATAACAGTCAATGCATTCCTTTGGTAATACTTCTATCATCACTTGGTGCAAATTGTTGAGACAAGTGCAAAGCAATCTTCCTGTAATTCCTATCCATGTCAATCTTACAGAAAACACAAGTGCCAGGAGAAATGATTATCTGAAGCTGTTAAGAATAAAAAGTATTACTGGAACATGTAATTTTAGTCAAGATTCTATGGAAAGATTAAAACTATAGTGGTTAATATAATATATTAAAAAGAATCATGTATCAGTTTGCAATTAATTTTGCAGCTAGGAGATGATTTAACAGTTCAGTTATCCACACTGAAGAAAAACTGCATCACCGTGTGCTGGATTAGAACTCAACACCAAGAACATGCTTCTTCCCATAGCACAATGGATCAATTTCACCCATTTCCTACCTCCCAAAACACATCCTACACAATTTTTTTTATTAATAACCTGGAGAATTTTCTTCTAAGCAAGACCAACTAAGTTTATTGGTTATCCCACTTAAAATCCGAAGTAGAGAAGAAGTTCTATATACAATAAACTGGATATTGCATGTGCATGATTAGACTATCAAATTGGGAAAAGTTTACTTTTAGGCCTTTAAAGAATTTTAACAACTGTGTTGCATTACGTATATTCAAGCATCTATATAGCATTTTAGAGAAATAAGTAATTCTGAAGGCTTTTTTGAAATAGAGTCAGAATTTTAGACTCAATAAAAAGCCTCTTACTCTTTCGCCAATATACAATAATGAAATTCCCAGGAGAAGATTTCTTTAAAGAAGTAACACTGAGAAGTCAACCTTGTTATCAGGTCCACAAACCAATTTTAACTGGCCCTGGTCAGTTTTGATGCTAGAGGTTCAGCAAATGAGAGAGACTGGTTCTCTCATCTTGCACAATTCATCTTTCAGACCTGTCCCCCCTCCTATTATTATCAAATCTATTTCTTGCCCACTGGAAAACAGAAGGGAACAGACTGTTTTTGAAATTCTGAAAAGCACATGGCAGGAGAACAATAATGTAGCTGGAGTGGGTTTCTCTGGTCAGCAGTTAAAAAAACCAGAGGTGAATGTGCTAAGTATTTGAAAGAAAGGCAAGAAAACATACTTCAGGTAAAAAAAATTTTTTTGAAGCCTAGTCCACAGGTGGAAAACTAAAAGGCAGACCTGAGAAACTCTACTGGCTATTCATTACAGAAGGCTACTGGGAACTAATGGAATCCCCTCAGTAATGGATGGTGACTGACACTGAGGAAACCCAGACTGAATTGCACAGACCAAAACTGGTTTTCTGCAGCATCAGTACCATTTAAGTGCTAGTTACAAATATTGTCATGGTCATATGTTAGTTCAGTTGTCTGAAAACTGGAAGAGCCTCTTGTTTTCCCACTCTATACAATTTTTATGCTCTGACAAATCATTCCTACACTGAATCACTTGAATAAACATCAGGTACTTTCCAGTTAATCAAAGCAGATACTGCGATAGGAATGCTGTCAACTTACATGGCACTGTAGTTCCAAACCTAGTAGGATTCAGCACAATAAACCTGTTCTTCAAACTCCTTCTCCCCACTCCTTGGGCCCCAATCAAGACCAGGGTTTTCCTCTGAAAAGGAGGCATTTTGGCTACTTCCTCGTATATCTGGATTTCGTGGCGATCAAATTCTGCATTGAGAAATGTAGAAAAAACTTTAATACACACACAGTGCTGTAAGAAAAAAAAATTACATACTCCTGCTATTTATCAACAGACCCCACATGAATATAAACAGTACTCAGAGGGCAGTAAGTCTGATACACGACTTCTTCCTTTAAATTGGTTTGGGAATAAAATACTTATTCCTCCACAGATAGCATTAAGGTCAGGTTCTCACTTTTACTTCCAAGGAGAAAGTCTGTGTTTGATCAGAAAGGGAAAACTCTGACTAACAGTGAACTTCCACAGAATCATGGAATGGTTGAGGTTGGAAGGTACCTCTTGAAGGCATCTGGTCTACCCCAATGCCCAGGACCACATCCAGACAACTGCTGAGTATCTCCAAGGAAGACAACTCCACAACCTCTCTGGACAACCTGTGCCAGTGCTCAGCTACCCTCACAGTGGAAAAGGTGTTTTCTGACATTCAGAGCCTGTGTTGCTTGTTGGCTCTTGCCCTGTCACTGGGCTACTCTGCAAACAGCCCACACAGCTCCATCCTCCTTGCACCCCCACTTCAGGTGTTTGTACACATTGGTGAGACCTGCCCTGAGCCTCCTCTTCTCCAGATTGAACATTCCCAGCTGTCTCAGCTTTTCCTCATGGGTGAGATGCTCCAGTCCCTTCAACACCTTTGTAAGTCCACATCTCTCTTGCACTGGGGGAGGTGCCCAGTACACTTAGGTATGATCTCACCAGTGCTGAACAGAAGGGAAAAATCATATCCCCTCAGCCCATTGGCAACGAATATGTCACTTTTTTTTCTTAACACCCCGTTTTTCTCTGATTTCCATCCACCAAATGATATACTCAGCACAGCCATGTCTGCACTGGTACCATTGCTTTTAAACTATCAAAACCATATGATCTATCAAACTTATAATCAAATATTTTAATACAAATCTTTAGCTTTGGATACACTATACTCTACAAGTTTTGAAGACTAAACATCTTTGACTTTCATGTAATAAAGAGGTACCTGCATTTCTTGTAGTGAGATACATCATCTTTTTCTTTTTTTTGCTGCTTATTGTTCCACAGAAAGGCCCTAAAAATAAAAATTTGATTAACTCAATTTCTGTTAATTTCCAAAGCTTATTTACATGAATATATGAAATATTAGATTAATAAATTTATAGGGACTATTCTATAGTTGTATACATCTTAGTGCAAGAAGTTACATCTATTTACAAACCCATCAAAAATTGTATAGGAAGAACTGAACACAGAGAAAAAATACTTTTCTAGAAAAGAAAAGCTGAAAAATCCATGTTTAGCTTATTAACTTTCAGTACATACCATACAAAAAAATTTTTTTAAGTGCACCCTGCCTGTCCCACCTCATTCAGCTTTTCATCACAAGGTGGCAAAACTGATTCATGTATCTTTGAACACTAAACAGAGACTTCACCCTTTTTCCTTCAGCCAAAGCCAAAATACAGCATTTTACAATAATCCATGTAATCTCACACAGCAGTTTTTCTATTATTTATGAAGGCAGAAAAAGCAAAACAAATGGAGTTAGAGCAAAATCTACTCCTGAAATTCACTAAATCTCACCTGAGTTGTCCCAGTCTCTCCTAACAAAAGCCTTTCTCTTCTCTTCCAGGAACTGGCTAGGAATTAGACCTGCACTTCCTCCTTCTTTGACATGACTGGCCTGGGGAAAAAAAAAAATCAACAAATGGTTATATTCAACTTGTGAGAAGCACTTTTCTCATCAACATAGTGTTGACTGACTTCCTCACTGCCAGTTTCTCAGTGGTGAGTGTTGATACATTTACTACTAAGACTTAGAAATTCAAAGCCAGATGTAAATATTAATATTCTCCTTTACAGGAATACTGTCTTGCTATTGAGTATTAAAATTCAGAAAACTTAAGTAATATAAGTTTCATTACTGGTTCCCATTATGTTAGTAAGTTCCCACAGCTATAAAACTTTGGCATAAAATTCCCAAGTGGAATTCTCTGGCTCCAGACACTGAAGTCTCAGGTGACAAAATTCAAGATTTTCAAGTATACAGAATACTTATTTTGTATTCTTGAGCTGCTCAAACAGGTTCCAGTGCAGTTTATTAACTGACTTTTCCCAGTGAATGCCAGTAACACATCCCTAATCATGCCTTCAAGCTTTTTGCACTATGCAACTACAGATTTAAAATCTTAGTAACTTAAGTATTCCCAGTAATGAATTGGCTAAAATTCTCTATAAAATAATTTAATGGCAAGCTCAATTCTCAGCAAGCTTAACACACACAAAAACAGTTATTAAGTGTTGAATTCTCTATAAATCTTTTGCTTGCAATAAATCCTTCTTTTGCTAACAGGAGATGTTTGCTTTTCAACTTGTATGCTTTTATCTATGACTAACTGATTTTTTTACAGTATGAAATTTTCATTAACAGTCTAGCATTTCTAGAAAGCATGAGGAAAAACTAAGCTTCTTTTTCCTGGGGCATGATCTGCATAGCAATACAGTGTACTGATTTAACACATTTCAATTTTGCCAGATTGAGTGTTGAAGATTTATTTCTCCTGGACTCCCACAAGTTACAGCTGGAGAGTTTGAAAGGCAATACAGAAGTCAGCATGGGAGCTAAACATCAAACTCCTCCAGAGTTTTGGAGTATCTACTTCTGAAACTAATTAAATTGGCAGCAATAAATTTTCAGCCCGTCCTCACATTTTTATTGTCTTTCTTTCTGTTATTACCGTCACTGAGAAGCAACAAAATTCAGCAGCTGCTGATGTATATTGAAATATTTCTGTTGCTTTTAAAGAAGTCATATATCTTGATCTCAGGTAGTGTCTGGCTCTCTTCTGCTTGTTACCTTGCAAAGGGAGAGCAAGGTAGGGGTAGAAAGTTTTGAGGATCTCGGTTGAGAAAAGGGTCTCAAAGGTTCACTTGTCCCATTTTCAGAGGCACTGATAATGTTTAACTCTGTGCATAGTGTCTTGGAAAAAATAAACGTAGCATAAGCACTGGATTACACTTCTACTGAAGGACTGACTGTAGAAATACCACCTTAAACCAGGATGAACTGTTCATACTTGAAATGGTGCCAAACACTGTGACTATGAACATGCATGACACAGCTCACAGACACTGACCACTACTGTAGAAATAAAACATACAGCCTCTCCAAACAGCTATTCTCATCCCCTTCAATTCCACAAGATTAATTTCCCTCTCTTCAACTCTGAGCGCTCAGGAAGGGGTCCACTTCTTCCACAGTTGCTGTCAGTGAAGGCTTACTACAATTATAGTTCAACTAAGACGTTTTTTTTCCTAGAAATTGTCCCTCTTAAATTGATTTGGGAATGTCTAGGCTTAAGATATAAGAACAAAGACAAACAGCATTAACAGTAAAGTGAGTGTTACATTTACAATTTAAAACATTCCTTTTCCTTTCATGTTTCAACTTCAATATCTTTATATTAGCTTGAAACTGAATTGCAGTGTAAATATTTTTTCATGTATCTACTGTTAAATGAAAGTAGATAACAATTTAACCTATTTATTATTAAAGTAACTGCTGATGCATTTCAGTTTTTTATTTTACTTAATCTTATTACCAACCTGCCACCAGTTCGGATCTTCCCGGTTTACAATCTGAAGAATTTCTCCTTTAGAAAATTTCAAACCTGCTTCTTTGCATGGGATGAGGTTGTCATTATATGGATTATAATCAAAATGACACTTCACAAAAACCTGAAATGTGTAAAAATTAACAAAGCTTAAGAATTATAAAGTACATTCTGACTAATCTATCTGTCAAACTGAAGTAGTGCATAAAAAGCTTGACATGATCCAAGTTGCATTTGGCACATAAAATACAATCTAGGGGGAAAAAAGTTATACACCAACTGGGACAGAATAACTAACAGTGCAAACCTTGGCTGAAGTAGCTTCATGATATAAAATAAAAAAATCTGTTCCACTTGGACATGGTATTACAAAACGCTAATTTTTGCATTTCAGCATATACAACTCAATTAGAATTCTGACTTTTAGTTACTTAAAAATACAAAAAAAATCTTGAAATGTGAACACTGTATTTAAAGCTTGTGGAATCTTAAGAATTATTTTTTGCCATAAACTCAATGTTTTAAAAGTAACAGGAGATGTGACTGCTTAAGACTCAGAAACAGTAAGTTGCTGAACTGAAAACATCTTTGAGTCTCTTTGTACCAGGCTGGGGAGCAAAGGAAGCCCTGCACCTGCCTCAACAGAGCACACTCTCTCAGCTACTACTCAGTGGAAGCACAGCCTGTTATCGTCACAGGCATTAAGATCCACCACCTGAAGGAGCATCTTATACGGTGCTTCAAAGACACCCATTTAGCTCAGGAAGTCACTTCTGCCATGGAGAAATTGACAGATTACAGCAACAACAAAAGGATAAGGAATAGCCACCATCCAAGTTCCCACTGAAGTCAGTCAGTTCAAGCTCATCTGTTGAATTAAATATGTTTCTGAATTCTATGAAACGGATTATTTCGACACCAACCATGTTATAAACACACACACTTCACTGCATGAAGTGTGATTGTGGTCAGGTCCTCAGAGGTCACTTAAGGTCAAAGAAACGTGCTTAGTAAGTAGCACACAAATGCCTAACAATTTTAGACGCTAATTCGAGTTTTTAGGCAGGCATATTAGGTAAATAAAACCATTTCTAAAATGTAATTAAAGGTAAATACAGGTATCTACATTTTACTCTTCCTCCTATCATTATATTCAGAAAATAATCAAAATATGCCTAATCCAGAATCTTAGAGAATCTTACACAATAAAGTACTAAGGAGAAGTTCTTTTCACAGAATCATCAGAAATGTGTTACTGACCTGTTGAGGAATGACTGTGTCTCTGTAGCTGGGGAGAATTTTCAAAGTGACACTTCCACTGATGTTTTTCAGCAGCTCTTGTAATTCTTTTGGATTGTTTCCAACCTCGTGGCCATTCACCTCTTTAATAATGTCCCCTACATGCAGAAGACCTTGCCGATCTATCATTCCTCCGTGAAGAATTCGGGCTATTACCAGATCATTGTTCTCAACTCTAAACGTGACCCCCTGAAAGAGGTACATGACACCCAGTTTGCCACTGTTTGAATTTCACTTTCATTTTATCATTATCTCAAGCACAAATACACAGCTGTGGGATATTCCACCCACTCCAATGAACAGACAGTTACAGCTACTACAGTGTAAGAACTTGACACAGAGAAGCATCAGGTGACACAGTAGGGATTTCACACAAAGGTTTTCATATGACTGAAAAATTACTATTGTTCTTGATTGCATGCAATCCTGCCATCTCATATCAGAACCAAACAGATGTGTTAGTTATGGCAGCAGTCATTCAGCCCAGCGACTGCCTAATCACTATCCCGTTACTTCTTGAAGAGAATAGGATGAAAGGATCTTTCTATTTCAACCTCTCAATACTGAGCTTATCACCCACTAAATTACACAGCATAATGGAAATAATTAAAACATCATGCAAAAAATCAGGTACATGCAAATATTTTCACTAGCACTTTAAAGACAAATTCATCCTCAGCTACTTACCAGTGGTTCTCCCGCTCTTTTGTGAATTCCAAGGATACGAATAGCATCTACTGGAACAACCTGGTTGTTCACTGAAGAATTATTGACTTCCGGGCTAGAAGGAGGGGAATCGTAACATTTTGAAGCCACAATATCATGTGCTTCCAAGAGTGACTGCAAAGGAACAGAAAAAAATAGTTTTAAAAGTAATGAAATAACTGTTTATGAAAGAATTTAGTGCTGAATAACCACTGAATCTGTCCTTTTGGGACCAGGTCATAATACTCTTACTTTACATGAAATAAAGCAAAAACGGACACACAAGTGCTCACATGAACTGATAAGCCTATTGCCTTGGCAAATATCCTATCTTGTAAATAAAAATGCTGCTTCTTAAGGAAATATAAACATAACTAAAATGGGGATGAATGTTTGATGTTACAAGGGAAGAAGACAGAAAAAGGAGTAGCTAAATGAGACAGTTTCTGAACAAATGGTTACAGTAAATGAACAACCCACTGCAAAAAATGAAGATAACCCATCATTAGATACTTGTGTTTAATGCAATAAAAACTTCCTCCACAGTAATTTGGATAATGACAGGTATGCAACAATTTCTAGCCATCGGCAGAATGAGTGCTTCCTGCTTGCATAAAGCCAAGGCAGAATTCTAGCACCAAATGAATCCAAGCTGACAAAATTTACTTTCTGGAAGACACCTTAGAGTTAATGGTGTTTTCACAGTCCACATACATAAATACAAGTTAGAAGGAGGAGATCCAAGTGAATATAATCATGTCTGGAAGACGATTTAATTTAGGCATGAGTTTCTGATACAGGATATCTTAAGATAAAGAAAAATTTAAGACAATACATACACGTAAACCAAGATCAAACTTGTGCATTAAGACAGTGGAGACTTTCTGTCTTTCTGTCACCTTCTAGTGTAAGGTGTCCCTGCCTGTGGTGGGGGATCTGCAAGAAGATGATCTTTAAGGTCCCTTCCAACCCAAACCATTCTGTGAGAGGACAAGGGACACCAGACTGCCATCATAAACAGTAGTCCAAGGTAAAAGCATCCTACAGCACAGGGAGTCACACTGACAGATACAGAGAGAGGAGCAGCAAGCAGAGGAGATGCCTACTGGGCCTCCTACTACACAGCTTTGTTTCCAACAGTGACTGGTCAGAAACAGTCTTAAGGCAGATTACTGACTGTGAAGAGAAGACACCATGGGACTTTCACTGATACTGACATGCACATGCCAGAGGAAGACAGCAAACTACCAGAAAGCAGAGCGGGCGAGCAAGTAAGAGTAATGATTTGCTATGCAGTCTGCTCCATTCTTCTGTAAGCCACCTCTAAGCTAAAGGCTGTGCAACCACACTAGGTTAGTGCTAAGCTCAGCATGCAAGCCCTCAAAGTGCCACAAACCTGAACAGTCATTTTAATCTGCCCATTACACGATGAACCTGCTGATATTTCAACTTGAGGTTAGAAGGAAGTATTAATTCACCGATTTTGCCCCTTCCATTAAGACTGTAAAGACAGCTGCTTATTGTGGCTGCTCTGATACTGTGGACACAAACCAAATCAAATTAAATAGGAAAAACAATCATTTATTTAAATCAAGCAGCTGTCAGATGGTAGCAATTTCTAATTCTTCCCTATCCAAGATGCATCCAATCCAGAAACCAGGAGAATAGATTTATTTGCCAATGTTTGCAAACAGCATATTTTTGGATCTTTCTACTGTTCCAAAATGAAACTAATTAGCATCAGCTACACACTTTTACAGATTAGGACTCATAAAACCAGGTAGATACAGCAGTATAAAACTTCAGTTTTCTTCTGATCACATGCTAAAACAAATTGTCTTTGAAGTTTCTGACCACAACCCACTATACTACTCATGTAGCCTCACACAGCTGCCTTTACAGCTCTCTGCCCTTTAGGATAATGCAATTCATAGATTATAATCTGATCCACAGTCCAAAAAACCTACTAAGATAAGAGTCTGTGTCATCCTTTTCAAATTCACGTGCTCTGTAAAATTCTTCCATTCTTAAATCTGATCCCATTCCACATTCTGATCTTTTTTAACTACCCAGTTTTATGGATAAGCATGAATTCATATAACTGCTACTTAACCATCTCTCAGTCAGAGGATCTTTTTCCTATTATTTACACAGTGCCCGAGCCGCAGAAGGACTGTAAGGGACCGCCTACAACTCTAAAGTGGTTTCTTTAAGAAAAGTGTTTCACTGGTTTCCTTAAGCCAGAGTTAACTTACTACTGTCCCACACCTAACCCTCAGTTCTGAAACTCAAGAATCTGTACCAGTTTTATGAGCCTGTTTCCAGCCAGCCAGGTCATGACCTGAAGAACACTTAAGTACAGGCACGTGGCAAGGGGCCTTGGGCCTGTACCACTGCAGACTACTCACCAACATTTTATGTTGCTAAGTTACTTTCTTGTTTTGGGAGCAAGGCTGAGTGAACTGAGAAATACAGTTACATGAACTTCTCTTGTTTCTTTCTTGTGATATTGGAAAAAGTGATATCTTGTGCTCCTGCAAATCCAGAGCTCCACTGGAATCTGACCTTTCCATACTGGTCCTGGGAACACTTATAAAACCACTGCCAAAGTCTGCAAAGCAACATGGACCGATCAACAACCATAGAACGGTTCAAAGTTTCCTCCATACAAAATTTCCTCCTGTAAACAGGATCAGCTGACTATCCAAGAATGGATAGCTGTAGAAAGGTTATCTAGAAAAAAAATGCCAATATTGTCAGAATACGGCATTTAGAAGAGCTCCTGCAAAGCACAAGAGTTAACACACAATGGATGCACACTCCTGTGACAGACAGTATGATCTCTTTATGCAAGATACTGCCAAAAAACAATCCATAAACTTGGAAGATATTGATCTCTTTACAGTAGTTTTCTGTGGCTGCTATATTTGATAGGTAAAAAAATAATTTCAAAAAATAATTAAAAATTCAGTAAACACAGAAACATTAAACATTCAAAACTCTTTACAGTGATGAAGTCAAGTTCAAACTCAAGATTTGTTTTTTCCTAAAAAAATTCTCAACACAATCTAAGCGTGTTATGAAGCATTGCCCTCAATAATATAATAACTATTTCCTCAATTCTAATCCTAAAGAACAATTAGATTACAAACTGGGGGCTGTGGTGGGAATAAACACACAAGAGTGGACTGTCTAGAGTCTTGAATTCAGGACTCCTTTCCTAACACTTTAGGCCTAGAAGTATCTAAAATATTTCCCTTTCTCTTTTATACACTAAATGTGTGCTAGTCTTCCCTGATATCCTTGTTTAAATATTAGAACTTAATAAATGGACTAGAGGTCCCTAATGCTCATGTGACAAGAACACATTTTAAAGCCCTTCTGGAAAAGTGAGGAAATCATTTATGACGTTAGCAAAAATCAGGATGGCTGCTAAGAACACAAGAATACGTGGGGAAAATAACCCTTGATATTAATATCTGTCTAGGATGCAATGTAAGATCACTTTTTCTAAATGAAACATTTTAAAGGTATGATCAGCCCTTATAAACCTAACTAGTAGAAGGCAATACTGGCTACTTTTCAGATTAAGTATTTTATTGCCAGCAGAATTTATTTAGGATGAATGGTTTGGCTAATTCTTGAAAGGTGAAAGTAGCAGAACAAGCTCTTCCAAGAGGAAGCAGAAGTGATTCTTCTGCATGTTTAACCACTCCAATAGTGTGAAAATTTTTAACTGCTTCTTCTTTCCTCAAGGCAACCTCTCTTACCTCTCCTGTCTGTTAAGATTTGTTCCAGCCTTTTCCATGGGCTGCATGTGCCAGCTGGCTTTCCAGCACATACTGACCTACTGGCTAGCCATCAATACTGTGAAACTCATTAGAACTTTCACACTTTGACCTCTGAAAAGTTCAGTTAAAACTAAAAAGGATAGAAAGCGGAAGGGATGAAAAAAATAGGAAATGAAAGGAGAAAGGAGAAAAGAGAGGGAATAATACAGCAACACATGCACCTGTACTCCAGAGTTAGTCCTTCCCAAATGCTCTTCTACAAAAATGTGTAGAAAAAATGAAGTCCTGTAATATGGTTCTTCTAGCACTAAATGAAACATTCGAACAAACTACTGCACTGCTGTCTTGTATATCACATTTTATACTTGTATGCCAAGGCAGGTTACAACTGTAAAGTGATGCTGTGATAAAGTGGCACCATTCATTTGTAAAATACAAAGTTAGCCTCTAAACCAATTACACAGTAGTGTCCATGAAACTTTTAAAGAGTTAGGTTGGATTCTTTGCACTTTTACTGAACTAGAGAAAGCATGCAAATGACATTTTCTATAAATGCAATTGACATTGTATTTTTCCTTTTTCCCTTCATGCAGAATTTGGAATATGCCTCCTTGCACCAAATGAGGAAGAAATGATAGCATTTATTTCTTGAGTATTTACATTATTTTCTGTTTCCTTTTGGAGAAGAAGACACACAGCTTTCCCAAGCCTTAAAAAAAGATATTATATCCACATTTTGGTCTGTAATTGTCCTAGAAGTTGTTCTAGAGTGGTCATAACTATGGTAGCAATTAAATTAAAAAACAGTATTTTGGCCTCAGCTGATTTTGTTGCTTGCCTTCTCATGGATAACGGAAGTACAAAATTAAGGGCTGAAAATTTGCCCTAATTTTTGGCTTCAGAATTGAATCACAGCAGACATATCTTAAAGAAGTAAGAAGATAGATGCTTTTGCCCATACACAGCAGCCAAAACTGCTCATTGTTTCTGCAAATGAGACTGAATGCCTCACAACAGGCACACAGAGGATAAATTTTAAAAATACAAGCTAAAGCTTCTTCGGACTTTTTTAAAAATGAATTCCAATTCTGACAGAGTGATGAATAGGCCAGTTCTCCAGGGCAGCATTTAACTATCTTAACCATCTATTTTTTCTTACTTTCACACTTTTTTGTCATTTTTGTACTATCTAGGTTTTGCAGCAAACAAAGTTGCACTGCACTTTTCTTACATGCCCATGACTCACCCAACACTATAGGGAAAGAAGCAGGATATAGCAATAATCATGACATGAATATTTAAACTGGGTTCCAAGGAAGAGTCAACAAACTGCAAAACAGTAAGTCTGATGCTGATACTAAACAAATCAGATGTTTCCATAAAACCCAGAATGACTGGACAAAACAGATCAAAGGAAAGCATCAACATGCTTTAATAAAGGAAGTCATACTTCTCAAATCTAGTCAGATTCCTTGGAAGAGTCACCAAGAATGGCAACAAGGCAGTTAGAGTTGTTAATATAGATCAATTTCCGTAAGGCCTTTGGTAGAAGTTTTTTAAAAAACTAAAACTGTAACAGGATAAGCAGTAAGGCTTTCAAGTGGAAGAAAATATTGGTTAGAAGCCAGAAAAATTGGTGCCAGGAATACATTTTTTTTTTAAGTTTTCAGAATTCATGTCATCAGGTGATTTCCACAGGGGTCTGAGCTCAGTTCCACACCTGTCAATATACTGACATGTCAGATAAACGACCTAGGAAATGGGGATGAGAAGTGAAATGACAGTTTGTTGATGGACTAAAGCAACTGACTGTATCCTGCAGAGGCACCTCATGAGCAATAGACTGAAAAAAAGGCAAATGAAATTCAACACTGACTGCAAGGGAAAACACAATCCTAGTTTAATATATTAACTGACAGACTCAGAAATGGTATCTGGAAGATGTAAACAATACAAAACCAAACTGAGCCTAACAAGCAATCTACTCTCCCTGGGCCTAGAGGTTCCTCTGCTTTACTGACAGGGTGGTCAAGCACTGGAACAGGTTCCTAAAGAGGTGGCTGATGCCCCATGTCTGTCAGTGTTTAACAGGCATTTGGACAACACCCTTAATAAAATGCTTTAATATTTCAGTCAGCTCTGAATTGGTCAGGCAGCTTGAGTGGATGTGCACTGTAAGTCCCTTCTAACTGAACCTTTCTGTTCTATTCATGAGCTGTTAAATAGAAAAACCAAATACTAGGAACTTTTAGGCCATGAGTAGGAAATGCAATGGAAATTATGACACCACTTCAGAAATCCATGCTGTATACAGCTTTGCTTCCTTTAATTTTATTTACTTGACACAGACAGACACAATGAGGTCTCTCAAACCACAAGTAACATGGAAAAGCTGATTAAGAAAAACTGTTCACTTTCTTCCTACACAAGAGGATGGCAATATTAAGTCAAATTGACAGGGGACAGTCTCAAATCCAAAAGAGCACATCCTCCACCCAGAGGGGGATGCTGTGAATGGCAGATTTTCACATGGGTTAAAAAAACAACTGAATAAGCTCATGGAAAAGAACCACAGGTAGATGATACTACTTCTCACTCAGAAGTCTGAAAAACAAATCACTAAGTCTTCACAACACATTTTGGAAGATATCACTGTTGGCTTGTTCTAGCCTTACAGTCTTCACTAGATGCCTACTCCTGGGACAGGGAAAGAAAACAGAAGAGATGTTTGCTAAATGGACCTTTACCCATGCAATTAGGAAGCACTAACAAAAAATCTGAGCAAAACGGTAAAGTTAAGGTAGCATATATGCAGTTTCACATCTCTTCCTTATTTAACAAGCAACAAAAAAGGTACAAGAAAGAGTATAAATACTGACATTCTAGTTCACCAGCTATTCTGGAACTTTTACATTACATGTTTAAGTTACTTAAGCCTGAACTAATGAAATATCTGACAACATCACATTCTGTCTCTCTGTAGATCTGACCACTGAACAGGAATAAATGCTGAATTTGCCTTAGTGTTGGCTATTCACCCAGTAATTCTTACTTGATTCTAATTCACCCGAAAATTCTCATTTGATCTGTCTCCTATAGGCCATTTCCAGTTTCCACCCTAAAGATCCTTTTCCCAAGCTTCTCTCTGACCTTTGCCATCTCTCTCCAGAGGCTACCGTGCCTTTCAAAGTGCAGCACTTCAATTATTATACCCTTTTCATTTTTTGATTCATCATCCTCTTTGACTTCCAGCTTTATTTTTTCTCTAACACAGTGGATCATTGTCAGGTTTGTCAGTGCACCAGTTGGTCCTCAGTTCTAATCCTTTTGCATTTTAACTATCAGTTCCTCCAAACTCATCCAGTCCTTTTCAGGTACCAGTTTCTACTATGGAATCAAAGACTGATTTGCAGGTTTATGCACCAGTAAGTCTCTGAATCAGTTTTTGATAACTTAGCTATGATGCCTTTCTGGACAAAAAAGAGCACAAGGGAAGCCAACAAAGGAGAGGCAGAGGAATTGTCAGTACTCAGAAGAACTACTGCCCCCAAAGCTGAGTTCTTGAAGTGATTCCTTTTCCAACAGGACACAATGCAACCAACAGCATTTCTAGTGTTTATCCATGTTAAACAGTAATATATCTCACTGCTATGTTTGCATAACATGTAACAGAAAACCTGGGAAAAAAGTGTGTTTAAGCTCATCCATCCCAAAAATGCCTATGACTTCATGCCAAAAGAAGCCCACTTACACTGTTGAAAAAGGTTGTTTATGTTCTTCCACAGAATACCTTTAGCTTAGCAGTAGTACACTGAAGTAGTAAAGTCCACTGAACCCTAACCAGAAAGGCCAGAATCTATGAAGGATTTTCAAACCTTGATCTTTGAGGCTCCATACAGAAGCTAGTCATAGAAACAGCAAAATGGAAAAACATCTGCTTTTGAAAGCATATGTCAACACTTCACTTAAGCAGAGCAACAGTGAGAGGGATGCAGTCTCAGCTTCAGCTGCAGTGCAGATCAGATCACAGAAGAACCACGTTCATTCACTCTGCAAACATGTCTTACACATGAGTATGAACACTAACAACTGAACTAAAATGCACACAATGCCTATGACCAGGAACTGATCATGGAAATGTTATGGATGAAGCAAGCCTTCAGGGAATTTTTATGGAAACTCCAGTCATACAGGAAGTAAAAGCTTGTCCAAGATTTAGACTAGAAACACCAGTAGAATTTAATACAGAGACTAAAGGTATTTTTGAAACTACAAAAAATAATAAAATCATGCTTATTTGTAACATGGCTTCGTTTGCTATAGTTCAGGTTTTGTTTCTTTATTACTCCTAGACATGTATGTGGACACTGATAAAACATGTTGGCAACATATAGTAAAAAGGTGGCACCTGAAAATGAGGCTCCTTGAGTATTCCAACCAATTCTGCAACATTTTCATCCTTATTTACTAAGGGACTGATGTCTTCAAGAATTTCATTCACCAGCTCCAGGTTGTTGTCACTGACAGCCTCAAGTTTAGAATCTTCCAGTCGCTCGTGAGCCTGTAAGATTAAATACATGAGACTATAATCTAAATAAGTTTCAGGTGGTTCAAACTTATACATTTCAAATTTATTACTTTTCAAGTAATTTCTCAGTGCAATCTTCAGCAGAAAAGCCAGAAAAATTATATATAGGATAACCTGATTTAACTGCTGAAGGATTCTGCATGCTCAACTACATGACCCAACAGACTTTATAAGCAGCACATACCAGAGAGACTTGTAAGTCCTTATCTCCTCTATACTATACACACACCAAGCACTGCTCTGTCATCATTACAGCACCTCAGGACCTTTCCTGCTTTGGAATCCCAGACAAGTACACCTTCTAGAAGAAGGGCAAAAAAGGAACTATGGGATCTTTCCAGAGTCTGCAAGAAAAACATTTACCTCAGACTCCTCCCATTCAAACACCTTTTGAACAGCACATTCTACAGAAAAATATGCCTAACTGAAGGACATGCTGAAGAAAAGTTGGAGTCAAAGGCAGCTAGCAGTTTCCTGGACTGCATAAAAGTTTTACTAGGAGAGTGAGTGTTACTCAGCACTAGTGAGGCCACATCTGGGACACTCTGGACATTCTGGAAAGAGCTCAGTGAAGCTCTTCATCAAATATGATGACGGGTCTGGAGCACCCTACATTTCAGGAAAGGCTGATCAAGCTGGGGCTGTTATGCCTGGAAAAGAGGAGGATAAGGGCAATCTCATCAGTGTGGATATAAGGTATACTATGTAAAGAGGACAGAGACAGCCTGTTTCCAGAGGTGACTGGTGACAGGATATTCATAAAATGAAACTCAGGAAGCTCTGTCTGAACATCAGGAAACACTTTTTCCAGCATGAGGGTGACTGAGCACTGGCACAGGCTGCCCAGAGAAGATGGGAGTTTCTCTCCTTGATGAAGATACTCAAAAGCTGTCAGGATGTGGTCCTGGGTAACCATCTTCAGGTGGCCCTGCTTGAGTAGGCAGAGTTGGACCAGATGCCCTGCAGAGGTCCTTTGCAGCCTCAACCATCCTGTGATTCTTTGATAACATTTCATCTATTTCTGGAGCTATTGCTGCAGTCATAATCCTTTCCTGAACTCTACAGATACTGAAATTCATTGAAAGGTAGGTGCTTTGAGCAGGAAGAGAAGCATCTCTGAATGCTTCACTTATTTATTAGAGACAGTATGATAGAATTAGGGAATAAGAGAAGGCAAATAACTCAGATTCTCAATTAAAAGTTATTTTCAACACTATAGCAACAAGAAATTTACAAAGGAGCAGTTACTTTGGCATATAAAAAACAAATACCTAATAGGTATAATTCAGAGTAATCTACATATACTTCCCATAGATATAATTTGAAGGTATGCAAGCACTTCTGCTGTCTTATTAGTGCTTTAAAGCAGACAATAAAATAAAATTTTGCTAAAAGCAGGAAACTTTGCTTCCTGAAATCATCTGAGTATTAAATTGTACTTCCTATCTATAAAATGCTATTTCTGCAGGCCAGTTGACCAAATTATGAAAAGGTTAACTTAACACAAGGGCATTTCAAACATTCTCCAACACCAACACACACAAACCAAATGACTGTGATTACAAAGTTATAGGAAGCTTGGCACCTACACACATTCTCCTTTATAAGGGAATGCAATTTTGTACAGAATACATAGAGTGAACAACATCCTTCTTTAAAGTTTACTTCTTTTACAGCAAGTAAAAACACAAATCTAGTGATTTTAAAACATAACCCAACTGCAAAAGATTTATACAAAATTTAATCTAATCTTTATAAGATTAGAGAATATGGGTTATCTTTTTTCTCACTCAGTGTTTTCAAAAAACTACTACTAACACTGAGTGATATAATCTAAATACAAATATCCTCACCCTTCACTCAGAAATCAAGGCCATGTATATACTGGGGAACAAAGTTTAATCAGTGAACAATCTCTGATCCTGTAATATGTTGAGGAGTAACAAAATACGGAATGGTATGAATAAGTTTAAAAACAAACAAACAAATAGGAATACCTAACTTGGATATTGGAATTTTTTTTTTTCATTTCAATTAAATATTTCAGAAACATTGATACTGAATTGAGCCTTTCTGTGCATTTAGTACCTAACATACCTGCCAAATGGTCAAATAGTAAGGCTTTTATCTTCGACAATCTGACATCCTAAATACCAGACTAAATGCTTGTAGATTACTCCCAAGATGTTTCCTTGGATGGGTTGGGCATTCAACTGGTCTGCTCTAGACTGTGATACAATGCTAAAACCAATAGTGTAACAGCAGAAAGAAGATCATGTTTTGAAGTTTGAAAGAACAGTTAACAATCCAGGAGAATTTTGATACCACAATTCAGTAGCAAAACTGAGGAGAATTCATGCTTGTTCCAAGTTCAACAACTATTTTCCAAAAAGCATACTAATGCTAAAGACTAGTTAGGATTGAAAACAAACATCAGCACAAGAAAGATATGGAGTTAGGGTTGTTAAGTCTGGAAAAGAGAAGACTCTGGGAAGACCTTAGTTAAAGGGACCTTACAAGAAAAATGGGAAGAAACTTTTAGTAGGGTTTTTAGCAAAAGGACAGGGCATCATGATTTTAAACTAAAAGAGGGCAGACTGAGACTAGATATAGGGAAGAGAAGTTTTAGGATGGGTGTGGTGAAACACTGCAATAGGTTGCCCAGAAAGGCTGTAGATGCTCCATCCCTGGAAACAATCAAGGTCAAGCTGGATGGGGGCCCTGATCAACCTGATCTGGTTGAAGATGTCCCTGCTCATTGAAAGGGGGTTAGACAAGGTGACCTTTAAAGGCCACTTCCAACCAAAACTACTCTATGGTGCTATAAATGTCAGTGACAGGGAAAAACATATTATAATTGCAACAATTAGTTCTCCTTTCCTCTACCACCTACCAAAAAGTAGAAAGGTTCAGTGAAAGAGCCCTATCCAAAAAAAAAAAAAAAAAAAATCTGTAATTTCTACCTTATTGCCTTTATTCTATAACAGAAAAAGTGTGAAATGAATGTAACCCAGTTTTAAAAGATCAGCCAAACTGCACTGCAAAATACATGAACTAACTACTATTCTTATTGTTTGCCTTCATTTATGTAAGGACCAAAAGGAGAAAATTAGTCTAGATAGCTTGTGGCACATTTCCCCAAGTTTCTTATTGTCCTTTTTGGCATACTTTACATAATGATTAGTCTTAATAATTGGCTAATGAAGGAAAATGAAAAACCTTTTGCATTTCTGCCCTCCTTTGAAATTATTCTGCTTAAACAATGTAACCATCTCAGAAAACTGCTAATTCTGGCAAAACCAACTTTTCTAATAGAAAAGCAAGTTTATGTATTTTTAGGGACAAACAGAATATTTTCACAATATGTGAATTACATACGTTTCACCAAATGTGTTTTGATCTTATCCTTATTTAGCACTACTGGCTAAGACTGAGGATTTTTCCAAAATAATTACGAAGAAAATATGAGTGCAGTCACACCATATGAACACAATTAAAACCCTTAAGCACTCTAGATAAGGCATGTGTACAGTTAAGAATCTGTTTCCATTACAAGCACTTTTTTTTTTACATCTGCTAGTCATTAAATTCCACCTAATTGTTATCGGTCATTAAAGCACAAATTATTGATAAGAAAAAAGGCTTTGCAATGAACATTTTTTTCATGATAAATACTAAAGATGATCTATGCAGCAGATACTTAAGGTTGTTTCCATCACCAGTAAAAAAATGCTTTTACTTACTCTAGTAAATTTAGTATACAAATCTTTCCCTCTGCAGTCATCTCACCAGCAGATAAGATACTTCCATTACTTCTAAGTTTATTGCTGTGCCATGTCTTCAACTTAAAACCAATTTTTTGAACAGCTAAACAGAAGTAAATTCTTATACGAATTCTCATGAGAAGTTTTCCTTTCCAGATTTTTATACTGAACAAAATCCCTGGACAACAATCCTTTAGCTTTACAGAGGATTTCATACCCACCCAGAGGGCACTGCTTTCAGATGTCTATTCCTATTAAAGACACAGCTGTATTTAAGTTAACTGGGTTTTCCTCATGAAAGAAGCTTATTTTTATGAAGCAAGATTAAGAATTAATATAAGCAATGTAGAATATTTGACTGCATTTCCTACTGGCAAGACCAGCTACATTTTAACTACGGAGTCCAAAGATTTTTTTGCGAATATCACCTTACATATTTATAATTGATTGCTACCACCCATACATAAAGTAATTTCATAACCCAAGAACAAAAACTTCAGGTAATCCATGTTTGAGAGAGATAACAATCAAAGATAAAACCATTAGTCTGAGATCCAGGAAAGGGCATGGCGAGATTATTTTCCTGGCATATCAGAAAGTAGTTTTGAGCTAAAGATAAAAAGAAAACTTTTTAATGCCATGGGATAATGAAGGTGACTGCTCTCACTTTTCATCTCTGGCAAAAATGCTAAAAGTCAGAAGGCATATGGGCTCTGCACACAACAGTGGTTACAAGACTACATTAAAATCAACCGCTTCTAATTCCAAATATTGCATTTTCTTCATAAATAATGTAACCACATTATTTCTGTAGTCTCTGAATTTTTCATCTTCCTCTAGATTTTTCTGTATAACAACCAGCATGCACAGCAATTACACCATACCAACTCTTCACCTTCAAGCTGGCCTTCAAGTCTCTTAGTAAGATGTGCCAACAATGCACTGTTGATACCACAACCACACTCAGTGTTCACACAATAATGTAAGAGTTAAAACATTTCCAGATTCTACTCAAAATAGCAAATTCAAATACCTTAGCAAGTGATCTTACGATAGGGTTTTCCATAATTCCTTTAAGAAAAATCAGGTCTATTTCTTCAGCGCCTGTCGATGTCGGCAGATCAGTAAGGTTGTCTAAGACCTGCTGCATGGCTGCTGACAAAACAAAAACAAAATGAAAATACTGACCAAAACAGGTTTCCATAAGGAGCAAAAGCTCTGAGAAACACCACAACATTAAAGATGTTAAGCAGTCAAATACATCTACTGAGAGCAAGGGGACAGAAAAGAAAAACAACTTCTTTTGTGTGTGTGTCTGAAAAATGGAATAAAGGTTGTATCCAATTTGATCCAGGCCCAGCACATTCCTTTCAAGATTTGCTAGTAAGGATTGAAAAAACAAATTATATAAACTATGTATAAAGTATGCATAATCTTCCAAATACAATAAGAGCAACTCATTCAGTACACTTTTCACATCTTTTTCAGAAGAAGTTTCCAGCCCTCACCTCACATATACAGCAACCCCTACGTTTTACAATGCTTGTAGAGGCAGATTCACTGTTTTAAAAATGAATATGTAGTTCCAAAACAATTTTTTTAAACCAAAAATTTGGTTGCAAGGCAGCTCTCACTGTGGGGATACTTGTGTCCACCCCCAGCAGTCCTTTACAGCCAGTCCTGCTCAAGTGCACTCTGGCACTAAGTGCACATGGTGCAGATCCAACACTAACCTGGTCCCATAACACACTGCAACAGGAAGCACATCCTACAGCAAGAAATGCATCCCTGCCCAGTACCCTCAGACATGCTGAGAGTGAATACTGCTGCCCAAGGAAATGTCAGAAAATGCCACCATCCCAGCTGTCTGGTCCCCTGAAGTCATCGAGGTGAGCTAAGAGAATTTGTTCTTGTTCTTAACTTTATTCTTTTAAACTCCTGCCAGGTCATATGTGCATGCTCAAACAGACACAAACACAGGTGCTCTAACAAAATCTCCCCAAGAACCTCAGAAGCCTTGGAATAATCAGTGCTCTGCAACGCTCTGCATGTTGCAGAATAGTATATATCAAGAGAATTAGAAAAGCTTATATGCCCCTTCTCCCACACAGGAATTTACCCTTAACTTTCCTCACTGCTTTATAATGAAAGCTATTATGAAACTTACACAGTAACAGAACAAATGGCATTTTTCAACACCTACTTTCTGATTGCAATTCTTCCTAGAAAATTCCATGTGAAGAAAAAAATTTCTGGCCATTCTTTCTCTTAAGTGGAACTGACTTTTCAACAAGCAAATCAACCCATGTGCCACATTTTAACTACAGCAGTGCATGTCAAAAGCCCTGCATTATTTAAAATATTATAACCACACTTTTTGTTCCAAAAAAGTGAATTTTCTGTGAAACCATGAGTAGGAGGGAAAAATGACACTTTATGCTTTCAGATTTTGAAGCAGCATTATTTCTACTTTGTAAAAGACAAAGTCTTGTCAGCAATCACACATTACATAAAGTCACAAAATTACCGTGTAAATAGTCCACAACTTCCCCAGACTAGGTATGTCCTACATCCTGACTAGTTCAACTGCTGATGCAATTGCCTTCTTTCACATTTTCTCAATTGCCAGTTTCAGACTTGTGACTTTTAATGTCATGCAGGCTGTAATATCTGCAGAAGTGGGCAGATGTTTCTGGCCAATTTACGTCATAGGTGCTGCATAATAATGCAAGTTTTAGAATAATAAGCTTTCTTTACATTTTTAAGTTACATAAATTCTTTTTAAGGGATTTCAGCTAGCACTTTTTCTCCTACAAATAATCAGAGAAAATGGAAAGCTTCCTTGAAGTCACAGTATGCATCCCAACTACCAGCTGCAATTCCAGCACTTGATGATGACAAAAACATCTACAATAAACACATTCTTCATATTATCTCCATTATAATATCCAGTTTCTTAGTTAGCCTTTCAGAATTCTTCCTTAGATCAAATTAAAAAATATAGTCCCTACATAAAAACTTTACCATCAACAATAAAATGTTAAGAGCAATGTTAAGCTTCAGAAGAATGTCTTCATGCAAGTAGTTGGGGTATTTTCAAATAATGTTTTATTTAATAAAGGTTTCTCAAACAGCTAGCATCAGAACTCCTTAGGTATATTTCAGCATTCTTAGAGAACAGCAACCAGCTTCATCAACATGCAGAGTTCAAGAAATTCACAAAGGCAGACTTGCATTCCAGGTCATCAAAATCAAAACCAGCTGTTCTCAGAAACAGCTTCCTATAGTTGAGTGTTGGTTGCCTTCTCTCATGGCACAGCCATCATGGCAAGAGTTTTCTTAGCTATATATAATGTTGCCTCAATATTAGAAAGCAGACCAAAAAAGGCAGGATAAGGCACCTTTACTCATCCTGTATTGTTTATGTTTGAACACAACATGAGCTCAATATTGCCTCAGCATAGATAGTTCCCCTTCTTAAAGGGAAGATCCTTCTAAGCAGCTGAATAAAAATACCTTTAAGTACCCCTTTCTTTTAATCAGTTACAATGTTAAGCAAAACAAATTTAGCATGAAAGGTTAAGCTTCAACAGTCTTTGCACCTGTTACCTAGCACATAGTGAGCAGAGGAACATTTATATACTTCACCATGTTTCACTGCTTTACACTCACCTGGCAAAAGATTCAGAACATGATCAAATGCTATTTGCCAAAAAATCAAGAGCATATTCCAGCAGGAATTATGTCGGTTGGTTTATTTAAAAAGAATAGGCCACAAATGCATGGGTACCTTTTTTGAGGGGACTAGACAAAGCATTTTAATCTGTGTCTTATACAAGTCATGGGCCACTTTCAAGTATAGCTCCTGTATAATGTGAAAAGGTATTTGCTCACATGCAAAAACAGTTTTGAAAGTCTAAGCAATATACTGACTATATATGCCTTAGATATTCATACATGTACTTTTAAACAATTTGATTTATCTAAAGACTACAGGCAGAAGTGGGGGGAGAGGAAGACACTTTGGGAAATGTATTATTGAATCTCTTCTGTACCTATTCAAGAGGCTTTTGTTAATTCATTTCTAGTGGAAGAAATATTATATTAGACAACAAGTAACAGGAGATACTTTGTTTCCAGGTTTAATTATAATGATCTTGCAGGATAATGTAGATACACATGGAATTTAAGTAGCACTCTTTTAGACAATTTCAATTTTTTCTTTCCAGGGATAAAGCTACCTTAGCACTTTTAGAAAAGTATCTTATCTTACTCCTGAGCAGCAGGAATGAAAGCTGAAGATGAAAGTGTTTATGTAGGAAAGTTTTACTTAAAAGATCAGGTCCTACCAAGCAAGAAACAGATGGAGCTGAGGAGTTTTGAGACTACCAAATCTAAATATCCCATCAAAAATTGCCGTTTGAGTTTCACATCTCTTTTGTGGTCAATCTGCCCTTGAAATGTTGATAGAAGTTACTCACTGGGGGGTAGAGAGCCCTCTAGAATTTACATTTAAATCAGACATACTGAAGAACTAAGAACTACATGAATAAGCTGCATAAACCAGGTTGTCAGAAGTGTTCCTTATTGTTGGGTACTTTGGTGTACAATAAAAATGAAATGCGTGCTTTTCCTTCAGTGGAAAACTAATTGAGTCTCTCTTCCCTCTCTTGTCCCATCTTTTACAGGGAAATAAGAACATATTGACTTTGGGAGCTCTACCATTCACCTCCCTCTCTCTTTGAAGACAAGCCTGTTTCTATATTGACTTATCTGGGGAAAACTTTTAAACTCTCATCACAACACAGAAGGATTTTGTGAGGACACCATAAGATAGGCAAGGCTGACTACAATGGTTAACAAAACCACCTAGGACAACACACATATTACAAGAAACACACTGACAACAGCCTCCAGTCATACCAGGAGGAACTGGGCAGCAGAAACAGACTCTGAGTTGAGGCAAGGTGCTGAAATAAAGAGATTCTTAGGAAATGGTGACAGCAGAACTGAGTCTGAGCTGGGGCTCCTAGGAGAAAATGAGATTACAACGGGCCCTTCTTCACTCCAGCCCCCGGCTTTCGTGACAGGGAATACACAGAGAATTAATTTCCACAGTCAATTTTCAAAGAACATCTTCATAACCACAGCAAGTTTAAAGCCTCAAGCAAGACTCAGCAGGAACATACTGGTCTGCTGTGTACATGCACTGAACAATTTATTCCTACTATACATATGACCCCACATTCAGGGAAACTAGTTTGTCATTTGAACCCAATTTCAAAAAGGGAAAAGGGGCAAAGAGATGTTAATTGATCTCTGTGGCAAATAGCACACATCCTGAGGTGTAGGAATACAGAAATCCCACTTCCTAATGCAAAATTTACTAACCAGAATTAAATCCTCCTAATTCCCACAGAGTTCTTCAGACAACCAAAAGGATATTTCAAAGGCTTACACACTGTACCTTACAATAGTAAGTTCAGATCAAACAGACATAAAAGATACCCCAATAACTCTTTTCATCTTGTGATTGTAAGAAAAGTACAGGTTTTTGCCAAGCCTTCAGCCATGATTCTTCTACCAAATTTGATTTTATTCTTTCTTTCAGTGCCTAACTCTTGTCTACGTTAATTTTACATAGAGGGAAGAGGAAGCATACATTTAAATAAATTTTCCAGATTTGCAGACAGAAGACAAATGTGTCACTCACTAGGGAAAATTAAAGCTTTTCAGAGTGAGTATCTTGCACAGATTTTTTTAGCTCAGTTTCATTTTATTAGTCTCCAAGCTTACAAAGCAACAGGAATGAAAAGAAAATTATGTATAATATATTTAAATAAACATGCATATTTATTTCCACATGGCCTACTCATCTGGATAGAAAGTTATAATAAATACCTCCAGGACTACTGGAGAGGCAGGTACTTCACACAAAGTCTAAAAACTTAGATTAAAATCTAGTCACATACATAGACTTCAGAAATATTTTCTTGCGTGATTTAAAACCTTTTCAAGAAGGAAATATTGAAGTTTCTCAATATGCTCAGACAAAAGAAGATTAATTTGTAACTTTGCCAGCCCTTAACCAATGACAACACTGTAACTTTTTCCCATTCTAAGTCACAAATTACAGCATTTTCAGCAGTCTAGGACAGAGAAAAGGAGTACCTATGAACAAGTTAACATTATGAAAATATTTCACAAGTTCATTCACAAACAGGCTATTGACCAAGTATATATGAAAGACTGTCTTACTACTGCTAGAGTAAGCTTCAGAAGCCATATTGTAAGATAAAAGTCTCTGGGGAAGCACTCTGCAGTGAGTGTTTGTGTTTTCACAGCCAGCAGCTGCACGCACCGAGCAGGATCACTCCCAGAGCGGCTCCAGAGCAGCGAGCGCTGCAGAACAGGGGAGCTCAGCAGTGCAGCCCTGTGCTCCTGTGCCCATCAGTCACCCACTCCACACACACTGCTGCCTGCAGCAGGGTGCAATGACACTCAAACACCCACACACACACTTTGCACCTCCTATTTGACAGACACTGCCAAGCAGGGAGTGCTGGGCCAGCCCTGGACAGCCACCTCAACTCGACATTCCTGGGCAGCATTCCACTGAAACATCACTCAGGTACCTTTTCTAAATGGGACCCCTTCCTCTGCAGTAAACACAGCAGATCCCCTCTAAAAAGACAGTAACACTGATTAATGAAGAAAGCTGTTATCTGCAGCATGAACACTTTACTAATTGCTGAATCATATATGGCAATGAATTTTTAAAGGAAGAAGGAAAAGTCTAATTGATAAGAATGAATGTTCCTCTGGAAATTCAAATTCTGCCCACTGAATTTCTTCACATTGGAAAGAAATAACATAAGTGCGTAAAAAAGTTTATTTTTTTACTTCATTTTCTCCAAGCCTACTGGCAAGGCAAGATGGAGCTATTTTAACATACCTATAAATAGAAGCTCAAGCAGTCCCTATCCTTATCAAACATGGCTCAACTATATCTTTCATGCCCGTTTTTCATTGACTATGAAGGTCACAAAAGCTATAGGGAAGAGCCAACAACCCTTTCCCAGCTTGAACACTGCAGACATACTTCTTGCAGGCTGCGAAGTTTGTCTAAAAAAAGACGAAGCACAAATTTTCTGACGAACAGATGGACCTCACAGCTGCATCTTTTGGGAGAAAAAAAGAGCACTATTTAAAAATTATCTCAGCAAAGATAAAAAGGGAACAAAACATCAAAACTCCCAAAGCAACAGAATTAAAAGGTTAAGTCTTATTTAAATACATATATCATGACCAACAACAAGATATTGAGGCCAGATACACTAAAATCTAGTATTAAGGAAATTACGTCAGACTTCTCTTTCTTAAAGTATTGCCAAGAAAAATATTTCATAAAACTCAAAGGCAATTAACCTAACTTGATGCTCACTAAGTAAGTTTGATGCTTTAAAGATAAGCCTATATAAGTGTTAGGTATTACCAAGTTTTCTGACCTTTTTTAATTGGAGGAAGAATGATGAAAGCTTCAGGCACAGAAATGATTAACTGAGAAAGGACATACGGGCACACACCAGAGAAGTATACAGAAAAAAAATTTTCAAGCGTCACACAGCACAAACCAGAGCATGCACAAGCAAAGCAACTAGAAGTTTTTTAAAAGGCTGAATTTTAATTTTTTTTTTGTGTGTGTTTTTACTTTTTAGCTACAGATACTAGGAAAGTATACATTAATGTCATGCAAAGACTACTGTACTTTAAATGAATACTAGGACATGCCCCAGGAGAAATTTCAATTTTGGTGAGGAAAGACTGTACTACCCTTAGTTCTTCAACTACTTTAGTAGTTCAGGTACAGGAGAAAATATTAAAACAGATTTTTATATGAAGGCAAAACGTTCCCTGGGTAGGCAGTCTAAGATAGTACTTTGTACTCAAAAGTTACAACAGAAGTTCAACAAAGTTTCAGAATGTATCCCGTACTCAAGTTATACAACAGGCTGAGCTTATTGCGCACATCCATCATTCTAGCTGGTATTTTGCAAAGAGTAGCTGGATGAAGAAACTTGCATTCTCTGTGCTTCCTCTGGTAATTAATGCCAGTTTTTATGAAGTCTAAAATGCTAGCAAAAGAGATGCAACAATCTAAGTACAGCTTTTGAAGTATTGCTTTCTCTAATGTGCACTCTTCCAAATGAATCAAAGCTTTGTACCTGCATTTCTGCCACAGGACTCAGTATAATTTATCTGTTGCAGTATGACAGAGCCTGAAGAAAGCAGGACTTAAAAAAATGCTAACATAAGTAAAGACGACAGTTATATAGCACAGGAAGAAGTTACAAACAAACAAACAATCAAACCCAAACAAATGTAAGAACCTGTTTACTGTACCACTTTTCTGGGTGAAACACTTGAGGGAAAGCCATGCAGAACCATCATTAGTTTTATCCTATTCACAAATTCAGCCTAAGGGTAGCTGGAAATCAATTAAGACTTCTTCCTCAATTAGATCTCCTCATACAAGTAAAAAAATTAGACCTGAAGAGAAAATAATGAACACCCTTCCAAAGAGAAAGCAGACTTCCACTCCACGAACATGCTTTTGTCTTGTTGATGGTCTCCAATCAACACTGTCATAGTGGATAAGATAAAGAGCATGTTGGGCCCCACTTCTGAGATCAGGCACCCCTGCAGCAACTGGTTCAAACTTGGCCATCAGCATCTTTTTCCAACCATTTGCACTTTTATCTAGAACACTGCATATGCACTTTCTCAACAAAAGCTAAAATTCTCAGGGATTGTAATGTACTCTACTGTCAATGTAAATGTCATGGTTCAGAACATTAGTTATAGAGCTGCTCTGTAGTGTGGTTTGTGCACGCCTGCAAAAAAGACAAGGTACTTTTAATAAACAAAATTAGATATTCCACTGTGTAGCAACAACACTGCACCTCCAGAGACCCATAATGAATCTGATTACCAGAGATGAGGCTGGTTCCACTGAAGTTTGCATCTCAGGGGTGTCTGCATCCTTGTGTCTGAAGGCACCTGATCACTCAAGAGCATTGGGAGGATATCATTAAAACAATCCACACTTCAGATACCTGGGCATTTCCTTCATCATGATTAACAGGAAATCTAGATTAAACAATTCTTTCTGCTCCCTATTCTTAAACTGATCTTTTTTACATTTAGCAAACAATGTCTCAGTTTTCATTACTCTAACATAAAGAGGGCAATTTTCTGCCCTCTTGAAGGCTTCTCCTCTACTATACTGACTGGGAAAGAAGCCTGGCATAGCTGCCCTGTACCTCTTCCAATCTGCACCTTTTTTCAATATAGACAGTCAGAAGTGTGGAAAATATATCAGACAAGAGTCTCATGAGTGTCTTGCACAACATCATTAATACTTCCCTCTCTAATGATAAAGACAGATAATGAGATCTATTTTGACCTTCTTACAATTACGTCATACTGTCAGCTCAATCTACTGGTCTGTCACAAAACAGTACAATGGATCACTTTGAACTTCACTCTCCTCCAAAATTAAAAACTGTAAGTGAACAAAATGTCCTCTTTCTTCAATGAAAACACTACATGTATATTTTGTCCCACTGCTATTACTGTAGGTTTCAAATTAGATTTTGGCACTTTGTTTTTGGTCCTCTTTTGCTTTAGTGAAACTGCCTAGACAAGGAAATGCACCAGAAGCCACATATCATCGATACTGCTGTTGCTTTTAACACTGCTTCCTTTTACAGCTTCAAGTGTAGGAGACACAGAGGAATTCTAACAATTAAGAATTTTATGATTAAGAGTTTTGATATCAAGTGAAATAAGACTGTATCATAATACATTCTCAGAGTTATTTTATAACGGCAGAATGCTTTTCCAAATGAAAGCATCCAACCTCAGCACTTTCAAAATCTGATTGCTCCATTATGATGCAGCCACTTTAAAAACTACACCTCTGCCCTTTTAACAATCACACCCATATGTCAACATTTCATGCATGCACTGTTTCAGGCCCCTGCTGCTACTGTGAAGTACTTATTGAATTATTCCTTCCAAGCTAAAACGCTGGATGTATTTAAATTAGAGCTGTACCAGTGCAGGCCTAAAATTATTTTTGAGGTTCCACTATGGATGCTACACAGCATTTGAAAATCACTTAATAAAATTATATGCAGAAAACAGAAATGCAAGATAGCTTTTTGGAGCACAATGTAAGTTAAAGCACTTCAGAAAATATTTAGACTATGACAACATATACTTTAATAGAAAAGGAAAAATACATTTAATTACACTATTATTGTATGCAGTCCATTTTTCTATAGAAAGGAAAAGACCCACAATGAAATGCTTCCATAGGGAAGTGTTCAGTTAATTCAGAGTCTACTTAATTTCACTCATTTTTCTACCGCATCCCAGCCTGAAGGCAAAAAATTTAGGACAGGAGTGAATCTGCAAACAGGAGTGAATCTGCAAAATTTATAACATTTAAATTAAATTATCTCTGTCCCAGTACCACAGTTTTCAATTTTACATGATTGCCTAGTACATTTTCCAAAAATTTCACTTGAAGAACATCCCTAAACTCTAATGTTCCCACTTCCCCTAAACTAATCACTCTCATGCACACACCCTCATTTCTGCCCAAACAAACTTACTAGGAAGCAGTAAAAGCAATTCAATAAATTAATGATGTTCTAGTTCAGGGTGACTTGCAACAGGAAAATAAAAAAACATTTACTTCACTACCTTTGCCATATGACACAGTACTTGCTTATTTTAAGGACAGAGCTAAAGCTTTACCCACAAGGAAAATTTCCAAAACACAATTGGAATGTTATTAGTGATGTAGTAGATAGAAAATGGCTTTTTCAAATTTGTTTGCTGAATAACACTACTTATGTTTCTAAATAGCGAAAAACATTACCTAAAACCTTTGTGTTTTAATAAAGAAATGGCAAAATATGGCATGCTAAGGGCTTACTTGACCTTCAGGAATATTCAAAATACATCTCTTGTCACTTCTGTAGTGAACAGACTCCATTCTAAGCCTTTCTTTCAATTCAATGCAGTCAAGATTTACACAATTGTCTATTCATTACCCTCAACAGTTCAGTTCATTTAGTCCTTTGAAGGGTATGTTCAAGAACCCTGGAAAAGGAATAAAAAGATCAGCTTGACACTTGTATTTTGAAGTGAACTGAAAAACTTTACAGAGTAAGTTACACTGCCCTTAGTCATGTGTTTTACCTCCCGGACTACTTCCCCACATTATGTTACCAGGATTTATTCATGACTGCAAATGTTTAATGAAAAGTGGGAAATCTAATTTCAATTTAAGAATATCTAGGCACAATAACATCAGGAAGAATTTATTTCTAGTGGTCTTGGGGCAGCTTGGATTAAGAACTACATGTTTTTAGGGAAACTGCCACTTAGAACACTCTCTTTGAATGTTTGCCACCTTCATTTTAAAGTCAATTTCCAAGTTACTGCAGTAAACCAGAATGACAGTGTTCTGTGTTGTACAAGGTGGGCACAGGCAGTGAAACAGCAAAGGGTATCTTCAAAACTGTATGGATGTGAAAACTGTGATGGGTACTGACATGGTTGAAATTTTCTACTCCATTTCCTCAGAATACCAAGCTGGGTTTCATTAAGTTCTGTTAAGAGTTTCTGAATTTTCAGTCACACACCCCACCACTCCAACTGAAACAAAACCAGAGAGCTTTTATGAAAATTTTGCACATTTTTCAGTTCAAATGTTTTGGGGTTTGTTTGTTTGTTTGTTTCAGGGCTTGTTTTTTCTTGGGGGGGCTGGTTGGTTGGTTGGTTTGTTTTTCTTGCAAAAGAAGCACTGGCAAATGCAAAGACAGCTGAACTTTTCTTCTTGAACAGTTCATACCACTGCAAAACTCAGTGAAGAATAATATCTGTCAAGGCTTTTTATTATTTTTTGAGACAGGCAAATTGCTGAGAAAGGTAAATCTGAAAGCAGTGATGTTTGAAACAACTTTTACTGATATGACATCATCTTTTTTATAATGGCTTCTCTTGTAAAAATAAGACAATGATGGAACTCAGCTTTTTGACTGCATCTGAGCCATGAGAAAGTTTATAGAGAGAAAAAAAAAAACTTGTAAGAAAATGTCTTTCTCGACTTCAAACTGCAATTGCTGTTTCTTAAAAGCCTTTCATACACATCCTCATACACTAACTCTCTTCAGACCTATTTTTGCTGAAACAAAAAAAGACATGTTATCTCAGTTTTTACTCAAGTCCTTTGTTCTGTTGTTTCACACACTGCTTAGAGGTCTCAAGAGACATGCAATGGGAGGAGAAAAGAGAGGGGAAAGAGGGGAGAGAATGAGTACAAGCAAGTACTAGTAACAACCCTTGTTGGGTTTTGACTATAAAACCTCTCAGATCTGCACAAATTTTAAGGCCCAGTTACCTGGGTATCATCAGCCAGAACCACTTCAAATGGCATCCACAGAAAAGGAAAGGATAGCCCAAAATAGCCTATTGAAATACTCCCATGTACTATCAGAAATGGTAGGTTAGAGATCAAGAGTCTCTGTCCCCAGCCTTGGAATTGCAGTGCAATAGATAAATAATAACTCCATGTTTCAGCTTTTCCCCAAGAAGGTTTTGTGAAGTCCATGACCCGGAAAAGAGAAATTGCTTTGCCAACCACCTTCACTGTGGAAGCTGAAAGGACTGCCTCATCACACTAAATGAGCTCTCAAAGCAGTCAGTCCCATACATGGTTGTTTCTGCTTATCCTAGTCCCCAGTGAATTCCTCTTTCCCTGAAGAGTACTGGACCTGAGAACAATATAAAAAGAGAACAATGCAACCTCCTGTGGATAAATTAGTTCTTTGGACACAACTAGTTTTAAGATTGTGGAATAATTCAAGATGAAATTACCTTCAAGTTCCCAAGAAAACTTGAAAGGGCAAAGATGTCAAAGATAACTTTCCGGGTGTTACAAGGTCAAAACCACATTGTTGCCAGCACTTACAATGTCATTTAAAAAACCCCATGTCCTATCTCAGCAGACAGGTTATGCAGCACACAAGGTAGTAAGAAATAGATGGGAGTTGTCATTGTCTCCTACAAACGTGACACTGAAGGTTGAATGACCTCATTCTTCCTCAAGATTTTGAAAGGTCTGAAACACAGTCTAGGAATGCATTTTCAGAAGTATAAATTCCTATTTGAAGAAAAGAAATCAACCTGCTTACTTATTTTTTGAATCATCATCTCTATTTCTTTTACTTTTCACTACACTTTTCTTGAAGACGTGCTGAACACCCAAATGGAATTTTGATTCCGTTTCCACTTCTCAGAAACCTTGTCTATTAACATGGCCCCCAGAAGACCTGCACACATTCCACTTGCCATGTGGTAGAGGAAAAGTCCTAGATGCAGGACAAAACCTGGCTGTCTCCACTCAAAGAGCAGCTAATACTTTTAAGCAGCCCAGGCTTGCACTTTCCTAAGTGAACAGACCCTGACACCTCAGCTACACGCACCCTAAGAGTCAGCCATGACTGTGTGCAAGGACTGCTGGACTGCAAGGACACATGCTGGACTTCAGCTTGCTTTTTGGTCCAGTCAGGAATGGAAAACAGGTTGTAGAAACAGATCTAATAAAGTAATGTGGTTTACATGCAGGCAGTCTCCCAAACACCTGTCCGTGGACAGATCCAGTGCCACAGTAGAGAAGGCACCAGCCCAGCAGCCTGGTAAGCACTTAATGGATTGCTGGTCCAAACTACTGGCATTAGTTTGCACATTGAGAGATCCTTTAGAAACGTCAGATCATCATGTCAAAACTTTCTTTGGAATACTCCATTTGGAAGAGATCTTAGCAGTAATAACACCATATTGCTTGAAAAGGGACTTTTTTATTTCATTAATATCCTTTCCCTAAATCAAACTTACTGATGGCATCAAGTATTCCTACATAGTAACTTGCCATGATTATAGCAATCACATTTGATCCTGTAAGAAGGAATTTGTGCTCAATGACTGAAGCATTTGAAACATGAAAGAAGCTTTCTCAGCTGTCGAAAATCTGGCAGAGATTCTGTTTTTCCAAACACAGTGTCAGGATTTAAATACCACATCACTTCTCAGCGTAAGTTTTCAGACCCAGACAAGCCAACTTTCACACAGAAGGAATCAACACTTGTTTTTTAATACCAGGGTGACTGCTTCGAATGAGCTCCTGCCAGTAGTTCAAAAAAGAAGCCAAGTCTTTGTATTGAAAAAATCTTTTCACAAATTAATTACCATGCCTCTGTCCAGAACAATGGACATCAAGGGCTATGAAGGATAAAGATTCAATCAGGCATGCATTACACTGGCTCAGCATAGAATTAAATTATGGCTGAAAGGGTAAAGAATTAAATAGTTTCATGATAATTTTTTGATATACATTCTAAGTACTTGAAACTCACTACACAGTCACATAAATTTCGCCAACCAGAAACTTAAACATGGACAGAAAAAGATTCTCACCCATGCTAAATACCAACAAGATAGTGCAGAAACCTTCCCCTAAAGGATTGTTACCAAAGACTTACACTGTTCATCAGTTTTTCTAATTCTTTAAATAAAGTCCATCACTCTGCAGGCAGTTCTTCCAGAGATACCCTGAACAGGTACCTTTTTGTGAGAAAGGAACACTTACACTGTGATTTATGTGCTCACATCAGATCTCACATTTTAAATTATCAGGAAGACTATCTTAAGTTCAAGACTGAATAACATTAATAAATGAGTGTAGTGTTTTGCTCTTCAGTTCTGGGGCTTTCCAAGAACACGGTGGATACAGATTTTTCTGTATGACAGATACAGAAAAACAATGCAAGGACTGATGAAATGAGAAGTTTACAGCGCAGCACAAATCTGCTTCATGCAGCAGAGCTGTAAAGACTCCACCATAAATTTGAAGCATGGAAATATCACTGCAACTGCATCCCAGACATTCTTGCTTTCAAACGTTTTTACTTGAATCTACTGTGCTAACAGCAAAGCCACGCAATACACAGTGTCCTATGACTTTTGAGATTCCATAAAAGACACACACAAAACAGCATCCCAAACAAATTCACAGACACAGCACTTCCAACACCATGTGCAAATAATCCTGACTTTAATCCTTTGAAGACTTTTGTTGGATTATATTTTGGGAGGGGTAGAAAATACATTTCAGTGAGTTTAATCACCACCAAGATGCACAAATTCAAGATCATCTTAGTGTCAGATTATCTCTCATGGTTTTTTTTTTTTTTTAGTCATCATACCAGCCATAAGAACACAGGCCTGCACACACCCCAACATCACAGTTCAAAGCATTTAGCCAAATACCCTATCATGCACAAGTTGGTCATCTCTCCAACACAGACATAAAAGTAAAATTTTGTTTGAGAGTTAAAAGTCCTGAACACCTATTTAATAGTGAATTACTTGGAAATTTATCTAATAAAAGGGAAAAATGGCTGGAAAGTAGGCAACACATTATGATGAACTTAGAAAAACCAGATACAGCAAAAGGAATAGCTCAGTAGGAAAAAAAACAAAAAAAGGTGAAATGTCTTACATATTCCAGCTAATGGCCCAGAAAACCACACTTTGTCTCTCATTTTTGTTAGCACTACCACATGTCTTCATGCACACAGACTGGCACTTCTGCCTTGAATATGACAAAATGCTTCTTCATGGATGCAAAAGACAGGCAAGCTCCCAATGCTGGATCCCTCATTACACCCTTCATTCAGCCTACTGCCTTTAAAAAAGTTTGCTAGACAATATTCCAGAGAAGCAGAATTTGCTAAAATATTACTGAAAATGCTTTAAGAATAAGTTTAGCTGCAAGCCGGTAAGCAGCCCTAGTGACTTCAAAGGTAAGGCATGTGTTAAAGTTGGTTTGGGAATTATGTTAAAAAAAAAAAAAAAAAAAAAGAACAAAAAGCAAGTGACCTACTTGAATGAAAGACTCATTCAGAGGTTTATATGTTCAGATCCCCTCAAAACAGGCTGACAAGAAGTATTTGCATATATTTCCTTAAGTACTAACTGCGAAATGTCACACGGTATAACTCTTGATTAATCCATCAGGTTCATATAGACTCAAGATTTTTCCACTATCTTTCTATTTGCTGCCTATTTCTGTTCACACAAGAAAGTACCCCTCCTGCTTCCTAAGTATACCCAAATGCTTAAAAATCAGAGTAGAGACTATAGAGACTAAAACCAAAATGGCAGCTTAGCTGCAAAAAAAGAATGTGTACGTAGAAAAGCAACCTGTGCTATAGACATTCAAAGATCTTTCTAACATGTTTAAATTACAATTTAAAATAGGATGGCCAAGATCTCAAGAGTCTCCTTATGATTCTTTACTTATTTTTGCCTTTCTTCATCCTTTTAATTCACTCAGAAGCTGCCAATGAGCTCTAAAAACCACGTAACAGAAGCTTTAGCAGGATTCTAATTTTGGTCACAGATAACTAAATAGAGCAATTCTAGATAATATTAGCTGAGATTTATGATGCATTCAACATCTTTAGATGCACAAGAGTATTTTTGGGCATCACTTGGAAAGACAATATTCAATGTACAGCTGGTAAATTTTACTCCTTTTTTCCTCCTATTTCTGTAAAAAATAAGAAGCATATTCATGCTGCACGTTCTCAATTTTTTTTCCAAAGGATCTATTCCTTCAGCAAGAGAAAACACAAGTCTGGTCAAGCCTCACTTTCAAGGTATCAAGACAATCAAATCATAGCTGGTTTTGAGAGTACAAGTTAGATAAACTTTTGTCACTTCTCTGAACAAGATGTACCAATATTTAGAGGAAGACCTGCCCTCTTGGTGCAACTTGAAATAAGAAAGGTCAGTCAATTTTTTCTGAATTCCACATATGTTGTGTTATATCTGTTCCATTTCTGTTGCACTATTATTTAACTAATAAATAAAAAACCACTCACATAATTATTTGCTTTACCTATCACCATCAAAATCTCTTCTCCAAAGAAGAAAGTGCACCTATAAAAGCCTAGATCAAGTTTTTGGTAATATAATTGCTCTTATTTTTATACCCTTCCCAACTTCTATCAAGCCTGAGAACTTCCACATTCCAATCAGGCCAAACTAGGGGTTTGTCAATGATTACACTTCCTATTAGAAGACAGTAAGAAAGTCACCTTGAAAAAGTAATTTTTAAAACCTTTTTAGAGAACTGTATTGGGACATTGCTTCGTTATTGCCTCTTTAACCAATGAAAGGATCAGACTTGACTTTTACCAATGAGTGAGAAGATGACAGACTGGAAAGTGAAGGGGAAAGAGCTCTTTGCATCTCTCTGAATCCTGGACACCACATTTCAACAGGTAGTGGAAACTCTTTGTATAACACTAAGCTTTTATTCTGTATAGAAATCACTGCTTGGATTCCAAGATCTCGTATCAAGCTGATTTCACTTGAGAGCACATCTCCAGTTCACCATTAACACAGGATGATCTAGAACACCTAACTCCATTCTTCTTCCTTATGTCACAAGACTGAACCAAAAAGCTTTAAAGCCATTGTGTATTGCTGTAAAAATGGAAGTGTTTTCCAAGTGATACTAATCTAAAATACTGGTAGCTACCTGTAGAATGACTGAAGTGAGTGAGGGGAAGATGAGCCAGCTGCTTCAGCTTGTTCCCAATCCTGCATATACGGGGCAATGTGAAGGGGGACATTAGGAAGGATGCTTTTTAAGCACAGCAATTGAGACAGTGATGTTTCCTTATTATCTATGCATTTCCACAGATCAGTTGAACATGCTTCCAGGAACAGGATATCATACTGTCAGACTAACTTGAAAGAGCATTTCTATTGCCAATCGAGAAGTCTTCCCTTTAGCTTCAGACAACCACCTTTCATCAGCACAGACATGTGAGTTCAAAGGACTCAGTGACCAAACAACCCAAAATTCAAATTATTAGAATGTTCTTCATTTAATCCCAACACACTGTATCTTTCTGTGTTTATTAAAACCCCACACTGAAGGCAGAAGAACCTTTAAAGCCATACTAAGATATTGGCCAAGGTTAGGTCCACCTTATACAAGGTGCCTGTGTGGAAGGCAGGATCAGAAGGAACATGTCACATGGCAGCAGTCAGATTTCTGGAATTAGGTAAATATATAAACAAGCATACAAGCTCCAGTGTTTGGAGGCTAAACATCTGTTTCTGCTGTTTCACCTGGACACATCATTAGGCAGGATGAAGCAATGGCCCACCAAAGAACCTGTGGGTATCCTGGTCATTCTGACATGCTTCGTAAACTAAAATATGTGTAATCATTAATCTGCTGCAAACTTGCCACCAACTGTTAGCAAAACAAGAACTAGTGCTTGTTCAATCTTCACAGAAGACTACAATGCTGCAAGTATCACATCTCAGTTATCAAGCACTTCAGTGAAAATCCATTGTCAATTATTTAAAGAAACTAAACAGTAATCCAATCCAAGGATAAGAGTTTCTCATGTTTAATCAAACAGATCTCCAGTGCACCCTAGCAATTTATGTATGAATACTAGTCCATTAAGAAGTTGAAATCGAAGCATCTTGAATGGTAAAAGCACCCAACAAAAATTACATAAACAATCCACAACCTAATCTAATTTAAAAAAATCTTCAGGTTAAATATTAGCCAGATTCTGGGAAATTACCTAGGGAAAATGTCATGTATGCTTACTTTGTTTTTATGCTTTCGTAGACAGTTTATGGATGCTGGGCTTTATGTTTACAGACAAGTGTTCTTTTTTTTAAGATACATATGTATGCATATACACCCACATACATCTTAACACACATATATAAAATACTACATTTTATTAAAAATTCCTTCTTTTTCTGCATGTTTCCATATATGTATGCAGTCACGTGAATGCATACAAACAAAATAAAATACAGGTATTTTTAAAGAGCATTTAAAACCCAGACTGCCACTTCTAATCCATTACTGCTAACAACACTGTCCAGTTCAAATGGATCAATATATCCTAACATAGGGCAAGACCACAACAAAATAGAAAGTTCCTGATGCAGGATCTTTCTTCAGTGCAGTATTAGAGAGCAGGAATCTTTTTCTTACAGGTAGCCACACCCACAGCTGCTAACACGTACCTGGTATTTCAGGTCACCTTCTTGCATTCATACCGGTTCCCTAATGACTTGCAGAAGATCAGAGAAAGAAAAAGAGTAGTAAATGTATAATCTGCTCTCTACTCAGGGATGGACTTCCTGGAGACCTTCAAGTCTCATGCCTTTAGCATAATCAGTCATTCCACTGTGTTAGTTTTCAATCCCTCTGCAAAGCTATCAGATCTTTTTGGAAACTGCTAAGTTGCAGGCCCAGGGCAATTACATAAGATGTTATTTTAGTCATGAACAACGCATTAAATCTTGGATTCTGCTGCTGTTGCACATTAGCACAATGAATTCTTTACTGGTTTTTGGATAATGTTGTCTAGGCACTTGGGGATTATGTTATGCTTCTTTATCCCTATCTGGAAGCTGAATTTAAGGCAATCCAGACACTAATTTTTCTGGCCCCCAACTTCTTCTCATCAAGTGACATCCATGTCTTCTGTCTTCTTGAAAATCTGCTCAGAGATAACATTAATGGGAGCTCCTGATAGATTCTGTGAGGTTTCAGATGCTGCACTGCATGTTAGAAAAAGGAGCTGGATGGACCTTCAGTCTGACCCAATGACAGGTCTTATTATTTGAAAACCTACTGCATTCAATGGGACCCAAGTACTTTCAGGTTTGCAATGGACTTAGGTAGCTAGGCTGTAGGACTTCATTGACAAAACAAGTAACAAGTTTTACCCTTTAACATTCTATTTAATTTTGCATTAGTACATAATACTCCTGCACTTTGATACCAGATGCCAACTACAGAACTAAAATGATTGCCTCTGCAGATATCCTGGCTAGTCCTGAACACAAACAGCAAGTCATATTCTGAGACCTCAAAACACCAAAGATTTCCTTCTATTGCAAAACGGTGCTGTATTATTATAAGGGAAAATTACATATTAATCTCTGTGGTCTTCTCTCATCTACTGTTTAAGTGCATTGCTGTAAAAGTAAGTAAATTCCAAATGCAAATAGGTCATTTATATAAATGCATTTGCACCCAATCATGGTTCACAATCATGTATTTAGAGATTTGCCCTTCCTGCTGAAGTTTATAAAAAAACCAGGAAAAGCATTTCCTGACTATCTCCCCCTGACTAACTCTGCTGCTCTGTTCATTTCACATTGACTGACTTTCTGTCCAAAGACTTTGTAACAGAGGTAAAATTAGTAACTTGCTTTATTCATGAAGCTTACTGCCAGGAACTATTGGGAAGGTTTCAAACCCAGAACTCTGGAAAACCAGATTTAACAAAAACATTGCTCTAGCTAGACTTGGTTAACCATCACAGTTGAAAGATTTAGTGTGCTTACCCTCTGCTTATTAAGTAAATATTTCCAGTATTACCAAACTAAGAAACTCTACAATTGAGACTAACTGAATACAGCATAAGCTGTATGAAGTTGAGGAGCAGAACAGATACAACCCGAAGGATATAAAGTTATGGGTGAAAATAAGTTAATGCTAACCCTTCAAAAGCAAGTATTCTTAGCTTTCCCTGTCTAGTTATAAGGAAGAATGGTAAGCATTAAAAGTGATCTAAATTTTGAAGTAATTACAGAAAAATAAAACTCAATGTATTAACTCACCCTGGAGGAAAAAACAGAGTAATCTAATTCAAACTAGTCTATGGCTGTCCAGAGAGATTACCTCCTGGAAGTACAGTAATTATATTTGTAAAGTAAAATCATTTATGCCTGGGGTAGGGAAGCCCAAGGGATTTTATTTTTTTATTATTATTTGAAGTGTGTAAAAGCTTTATAGTGACATCCATAATGAGAAAAGAGCTTTGTGCACAAAAGTACACATTCTGTGTAATGGCCTTCATCAGAAGTAGTAAACAGGTAAGTGTAACTGGTATGACTGTATCACACCAGATGTCACATTTGAACAGACATACAGTTGCACTTTTCCATATAGGGCCCATACATTCTAAGCTAAACAGCACTCTGTTCTGAAACTTCTTATTACAAACATTTTTTAGCCAAATTTGTAATTAGACTAATCTTACCATTCCAATACCTTACAAATAAAATTACTTCAAAAAACCCAACCAAGCACTACATTCTTAGGAGCTCAAACTTACTTAAAGTGTCTTAGTTTAACAACTCCAGTTAATAGCAACACCTAACAGTTCCATTCCGACAGTCTCACTGTCATACAAAACTCTTAGAACAGTTGTGTGTTTTGGAGAAACAAGGCCAAACTTCATCTTGTCTAAAAAAGAGAACTTTACCAGGATCCAGAAGCTCATGGTTTGAACAGTTAAAAAGAGACAAAGTAAAACAATACCATTAAGTTGAAATCATCTACGAAGCAGTTATCTCAGAAATTTCAAATTACAACAATGCACCTTAAGACCTTCCACTTTATGACCATAAAGTCCTGCTGAACAGTCCACCCTTCCCTTTTCCATTTTCAATTCATTAGTACCAATGAAGCTCTTCCTTCTGAAGCCCCCCCGCCGCTGCTTTCCTGAACAGCATGGAATCTGATGTAAGACTGAGAACTCTGTGCTAAACTTGGTAAGAATTACACATTTCTTTCTGCTGCTGTTTAATTAGTCTGTGCTGTTTGCAGAACTATTTGCCAAGAGTTGACACAGTTAAATGTGCACGCTTCAATTCATAGCTAATAAATTCCGTTCAGCAGTAAACCTGCCTGCTTCCAGGCGACAGCACAAACAGTCCCAGCAGAGACTGCACCAATCTCCCCAACTAATAGACTGCTGGATGGGAGAGTCATTTTTTTATCAAACTACAGGAGCAAGATCTCTAACTGAATCAATTTTTGGCAACAGCGGATTTTTTTTTTTTAAACGAATGCAGCCACTTATTTGTTAAGAAGCACCAGCTTATTTATCAGCGTGCTCAGCTAAGCCAGCAGGCAGCCGCACGACAGGAGCTGGCTTCTGTCACTCACCCGCGCGGTGGCCCCGAGCCATCCCAGCGCCGCTGCCCGGTGCGGCCACTGGAGAGCGCGCTTGAGCCGCTTTCCGAGCCGACCCGAGCGCTCGGGCTCCGCGCTCGGAACTCGCAAATCATTAAATACAAAACCCTTTTCTGCCCCTTTTTCACAGCCAAAGACGCTTACCTTCTCACCAGTGTACACACCCAGCCAATCTCCCATTCCAATAGCACGATTTCCAACGATGTCCGGATCCCTAAGACTTACCCGCTGGGAGCCAGTGGGGTGTCTGTGCGGCAGACACAAGAACAGAAAGATGGATTTCTTTTTTTCCTATCAAATTATGTGTCAAACATAAGAGATAACTCAACTCTCATACCCCTTTCTCTTTGTGTATTTATGGCCTGTCCCCAAAACCGCCCAATCGTTTCTCCCCTTCAGCAACGGGAACATGAAGCAGACATGAGGGCTCTCAACCATCAGTCAGAGCAATTCAAGCAATTACTGCTCTGTGACCAGGTAATGTTACAGAAGTGCTGATTAAAACCCAGCAACACAAGTTACCAGTTTATCTTGCTTCCCAAAGCACAATGACTCAAAGGTAGTGTGTCCATTTGATCCCTCTTGTGACAAGACACCCGTGAGATTATCGCAGTGCTAATGATGACTCTTCTCACACAACAGGCTTACATGAAGGTTGAATTTTATCCATGCAGCAAGTGGGCCACCCCACATAAAGCTATGAAGGAACAAAACAAAATTCATAGAGCTGAAACCAGTGTTTCACTCGATAAATAAGCCTCAGTTGAACACTGCTTTAAATACCACACACAGCAATGTACACCCAGAGTTTGTCCTCAGGGAAGATCATGTAAGACAAATGCCAACTGCAACAAGCTCCTGGAAGTTGTTAAAATACGATAAAGATTAAATCTGCATAAAGGAGCTTCACTGGTGAGAAGTGACTGAATCAAGCACTGCTCATCCCATGTTGCTGGTCTGTACCAAATTTAGTGTAGGCAGCAGAGCCGTGCCAGTAGATCTGAGAAGATGGACTGTGTGCCTGATTTGAATTCAGATGACTGAATGACCTACTGTCACACACCCCATGAACATTAAGTTTCATTTACCAACTTCTCCCTGTCTGCACGCTCTTTACTGAAGAATGCGTAAACTGAACTTCCAGTTGTTAATTACGGCTCCTTCTAACGATCTGAAGAATGCATGAGAAGCTGTAAGCAGCAGTATGACTCCAGCAAAATTAATAATCAGGCAATTTCTGTGCAGCTACCCTGTCCTTTGCTACAGCACAACAGCTGACAATACAGTAAGCCAGAATAGCTTGGAAAAGAGAAATAAACTTTTCTCTCACTTCATTTGCTAGAATTCAGTCTGTCTTCCCAGTGTGAGAACTTCTGCTGCATAAGCAGTTTCATCTTGCCAAAAAGACCTCTGTAAACTTCAACAGAGGATCAGGAATGGCATGGGGTGGAATTTTAATAAGATACGTAAAGGCTGACTTACCAACTGGCCCACTGACTTGTTAAAAAATAAATCAACATCACATAAAAAGTTGTTGACAAGTTTTACACACAAAACCTCTGGCATGATCCTGCAGTCAGATCTCTGAACAATTAATGAATGAACAATGGAATCAATTTTTTTTTAAATTTATCATGGATGGAATAACACAGTCAGACTGGCTGATACATCTTTCTTTTATTCCGCTGATTTACTTGAGGGCTCCCCTACGTTGTATTACTGGCCCAAAGAAAAAACTTTACCCAATCTTTTCACCCTCAGTCTATTTACCCTCAATCTACTTTCCTCTATCCTGTGTTTGGATATTCTAAAAGGTATAATTTAAACTTTTCATTAATGCATATTTGACCAGTGGGTGGAGATAATTAGAAAATTAAACCCAAACTATTTGAGTAGCCAGTCTTACTACAGAAGCAATATTTGGATGCCAGAGCTCTTTCAGTAAGAGGTTTAAGTAAACTATCTTAAAGTAAAAATTTAAACTTTTTTTACATTCTAATTTTCATTATTTCAACAGTATATTGACAAAATGTTTGCAATCAAAATATGAAGGCTTAAGCTTATTTGAAATGAACAGCTGTGTCTCCACCTACTAGAAAAGTGAATTTAACCGACACAGTATTTTGATCCTTTGGGATTTGGGTAAGCAGCCGCTGCAAGAGCAACAATGTTTTTGTGTAAGATATAAAGAATTTGAGTACGTCATGTGTCATCATGTTTTGTGTCCCTCTCCCCCAAAAACAAATTTATAGAAACCACTCTCATTCTCTGCAGCAAGCATGGATTTGAGTCCCAACTCTCAAACAGCTCCTTGTTGGAATGTAGAACTAATCAATACTCTTAAAAACATGTATAGGTAATTTAATAAGTAACACTTGTTGCTAGTAAATCTGAAATGTCATCTGATTTTAGCACCTTTCTAATTTCCACCATGGTTTCATGAGACCTGGACACTAGAATGAGTTAAGTAAGTGATATGTAAAACCCATGGAATGGTTTTCTTTTAAGCCACAGACTGAAAATAATTAAAACATGCGGATAAGAGTAGACAACATCCCATTTTTCAATTCTTACTGTTATTATTTAACAAAGGTTGTGAAATTACTGTAACTTCAAAGACTCTAACCCAAAATAGGAATGTAAATGTTTACATATGAAAGAACCCCTGTCCTAACCTCTCTTTTTTTTTTTTTTTGTCTCTATTATTCTTGTAAGAGTGACATCAGCCATACCTACATAATTCAGGCTTGCTTTACTCTGAAAAAAGCACATTACCATCACCATGCTTTGCTGTACTACAGTTTTGCTGTAGTATCACCCAAGATCCAACTGCAGATGCTTATGACCACGGAACCACACAAGCCCTCTAACAGCGCTCGTGACCAGCACATCTGTACTTCAGCCTGTCTCTTGTATGTTACTCTGAACTAAATCCACTCTTCTCCAGCACCCTCTATGAGCTTCTTCTCTTGTGGGGGACAGCAAAGCCACTTTTCCCTCTCACACACTTGTTCTTAACCCCACCATCATATTCTATGTCGTATTTCCACACAAGTATGTCCAGTAGTGTCTGTACCCCTCCAGCTGCAGGATGCTCCTAAAAATTCAGGTTTTTACCACATGTGCAAGGCCAACCCTTCCAGGTTTTATCCATTTTTAGTTTAAGCACAGAGCATGACAGGGCATTTTATTTTAACATATATGAGCTTTTCAACCTTTCAGATCTTGACAGTATTATTCCTTCCACATCTGCATGGAGATTGTCACAATCCCAAGTGCATACCTGTCTCTTAAGCAAAAAGAAATTCCTCCCACTTCTTCTTCAGCAAGAGAAAAGATTCACTCATCAGTGTCCTGCACAGAGGATCAAAGGGCACTAACAAGCCTGGAACAGTCACACCCAGTGAGAACTTTAAATCACTTGACAGAAAGTATGGGTTTAAAGCAGGACACTGAACTTTTAGAAAATGGCATTCGAACTATAATTTCTACAAACAAATACATTTAGAATAACACAAGAAATCAGGGACTGAGTCACTGTACAGACTCATACTAAAGAGTCTTTTGCTTGTCATTTTGGTACTATGAAGCTTTCTCCAGCTCACTGACCTCTGTTTCTGCACACAGAAATACCAAACACATGGACCTAACACCAAGCTGGAGCTCGATGTTGACTGAAGGTACCCAGTATTTGAGGATAATGCTCTGATCACATCCTTAACAACTTAAAATAAAGCCAAATTATTTGATCGATTACTTGGTTTTCCTGCTTTTACTATGGTTAAACATCAACTAAAAATGCCAAAACTAGTAAGTCATACTGCCAAGATTTCTATTCCTTTTAGCCTCCCCGAGGTTTAATAATAAAGTAATTTAAAAAAAAGAAAAATAAAGATCAGATCTAAATTTTATGCTTTATATAAGAAATGTCCTAGAAGTCAGGGTTCTTGCAGATATTCATCCTATTAGCCTTTGTTAAGACTCTTCCATATTATTCAGGCACATTTTCATTACTTCCTATTTTTATTTTATTAAAAAAGAAAAAAAGAAATCATCATGATTTAAGAGCTTTCACTATTTTTAAAAGAAAAAAGGCACAAGAAAAAGGTAGTTCAAAAGAGGTCCAAATGCACATATGTTACAACAGCTTTTCAATCATTTTAGAGACTTAGAGTATGCAGTTGGCCCACTAATAGAGCAGCAGAACAGATACCCTTCCACAGTTAGCACAGTATATTTGTCAATAATTTCCATATTAATTAGTTCTCAACAAGACAAGCTGAAAGAGCAGTGATCCATAAGATCTAAAACAAATGCAAGCACCCTGAGTTCTAGAAAGATGAATATGCACCCTTTTGGTTAGATGTCAAAGATGTCATTAAAAAAGAAACAAATAAACGAAAAACCCCAAAACCTAAACAACAAAATAAAAACCTGGCAATGCTACCAGTGATGTGATACCTCAGTACTGCAGATTTTCACAGCAATACAGATCTCAGGCAATCTATCTAGTGCAATACTTTGAGAACCAATTAAGGGCACAAGATCATCAATTCCAAGCATTTAAAGGGAGGGAAGAGGAAACTAAAGATTTCTCTGAAGTGTCCTTTAAAAATCCCATTTAAATGAGCTCAACTAGACTCCAATTGTCAGCACTTTATTTAAATGAGAATTTTCTCTACGTCCTTTTCAAGAAGAATTTTTTCTGGCAGATGTTGTATGGTCCGGCCACATGTCAAAGTGTTAAAAGCCAACCACCTCAGCAGAAATAAAAGGAAACATTATGATGCTAGTGTCAACCCCACCAGTTTAACAGACACTATCTGTTCAGAAGGAGCATGCTAAGATTTCAAACCCTCCTCTAGTCCGACATCTATTTATAGTTGCCCAGTCTCTGTACAATTTCTCACAGCCTCTCCTCCTCTCAAAGCCAAGTGGGGGAACTTTAATGGATAAAATTCTGGGCCTTGTGCTGCAAGATGGCCAGGAGACCTGCAACTCTCCTCCAGCAAATCCATGTGCAGGGACACCAGGTGTTGGGAGAAGAGATTGGTCGAACCTACGCAGCAGCCAAATACACGGGATAAACCTTCCCCTCTGTTTTAGGAATACACACAGTTTTCCTCAGCCAGCAAGTTGAGCATAATGAACCACATCAGCATCAGAGCTTCAGCAAAGACACCAGTCTGCTTCCTCCTCAACACCGAGCAACAGCCTAAGCCAGCTGCCTTTCAAGACAAGACAGAAGCTATCCAAGCCAGCTTTGACCCCCCGTCAGCAGCAATGTCATGCAAGCACCTTCCCAACTACAATGTACATTGCACTTTCCTCAAAGAAACTCAAAGGCTGCTGGCTTTTTTTCCGTGCAGTCTCTGCCACCCAGCCACGCACGTTTTTTTAAAGCACTGATGCAGGTCGGCTCTCCTTCACCTCCATCAGATGTAACACCGCGGGAAGGGTGCAGATCTTCTCCTGCATACGGAGCACCACGCCACGGGCTGAACTCTGGTCCAAGCTCCGCACATCCATCCTGGTGCCTCCGCTCCTACACCCACATCCACTTGCCTGTAGTACTCGTACAACGACCGAGGAGATGACAGCACTGCTGGAAACTCCTACCCACCTGATCACAACCACATTTTCGCCCCTTTCCCCAGTCAGAGGCAGACGGAAGGGGAGGGTTGACTTCCTCGGGTAGAAGATAGGCAGGGAAAGGCCGGGGCAGGGATCAGGAGAGGAAGAATCACCCCAAAGGGAGAGGAGATAATCCCCGAGAGGCGAGGCTGCGGAGGAGCATAAACGCGGAGGGAGGGACAGGGACAGCGAACTGGGGGGATAATCCGGCAGGGAAGGGGGGAGATAATCCCCTCGGAGCGGGGAGGTGGAGGATCCCGGAGAGGGAGGGGCGGGAAACCTGATAATCTCCAGGAGGAGAGAAAATACCGGGAAAGGGGGTGGGGGAAGAAGGGTGGGCGGGTGGATAATCCGGAGCGGCAGATGAAGCGCGAGTCTCCCGGGGACGCATCCGGAGGCGGGAGGAGGAGGGTTAATCCCCGCTCCAGGGGCAGAAATCCCTCTTCCCGGACTCCGGCGCTGCCATGTTCGCGCCCCGGCAGGCCCGCCCGGCCCCGCTACCTGCGGACGGCTCTTCCCGCCTCACGCCACGCACACGGGGCGCCTCCGCTCCCGCCGCCGGGTCGAGGGGCTCGGCCGGGATGGCTGCGGGACCCCGCCTCCCACCACCATTTCCCCGCCGGCCGGGAGGCACGGGAGAAGCGAGCAGCCGGGCGGGCGAACCCTCCCTCCGCGCCCCACCCCCGCACACGCGACCTCCCCGCCGGTACGAGAACTCACCGGCCGGTACCGACTCCCGCCGCTGCCCGTGCCCTCCTCCCTCAGCGGGCGCCGCTCGGCCCCATGGACGATCCCGGGCGCGCGGGGCTGCCGGAGGGACGGCGCGAGCCGGAGGTGCCGCCGCCGCCGCTCTGCGCCCGCCTCGGCGCGCGCCGCCGGCGTGGCTGTGGCACGCGCTCCCGCCGCCGCTCCTCCGCCCCGCCCACCCCCGGCGAGCGCGCGCGCGCGCGCGGCCTCCGCGGCAGTGGCGCGCGAGCGCCTCCCCCGCCTCCGCCTCTGCCCCGGCGCGGGTGTGAGAGCGAGTGAGTGCGTGAGTGAAAGTGAGTGAGTGAGTGAGTGAAAGTGTGAGCGTGAGAGTGAGCGTGAGGGGGCGGCAGGGCTCGGCGAGTGCGCGGGGGCGCGCGTCACTGCGCGTGTCACAGCGGGCGCGCGCCTGTCGCGGGGCGCGTGTGTGGGAGCGCGTGCCCGTGCGGGGCCGTGCGGGGCCGTGCGGGGACACGCGCGCGTTCCTGTCACGGCACGCGCGTGCGTGTGCGCGTGCGTGTGAGGGCCGCCGCGGGTGCTGCGCGTGCCCGCCCGCGTCCTCCCGCCGGCGCTGCGCTCTGCCCGGGCCGGGGCCCGAGGGCACACGTGGCGCTGCCTGCTCGGCCCGAGGGTGTGAGAAATGCCGGCAGAGGAGTCACACGTTTCGGAGGGAAAGGGAAAGCGGGGAGTTTTCCCTGGTGCGAATAACCTGCAAGACCACTTAAATGGAAATGACACTGGCAAAGCGATTTACCCGCACTTCTGGCCACTGTTTAAACATTTCGTTTGTTTTGAGCAATGCTTAGAGAGCAGCTCTCGCTTTTTGTTTCCCCTTTTTGCTCTCACCTTTGGATGCTCGTGGATTTGGGGAAATTTGGGTTGCACACGGTCAGTCCTGCATGCAGATTTCGCCCTAACTAAAGCTGTGGGTTTTTTCTGGTTTTCACCTAAGGGTAAAATTTGCTCCAGAAACGAAATGCTCATATCCAAAACAATCTGTTATTCCTCAGCTTGTTTTCATTCACTTATTCCTCCTCACACTTACTTTCCTGGAAATTTTTGAATCCAAGCGTACACTTTAACTGCAATCTGCATAATTACGCTGTTTTAAGGATACCTGGTAGCCCAGTGTGACATAAGGCAAACCTTCATAACAAGCTGTCTGCAATTCTGTGGGAGACATTGAGGAAAAGGGAAAGCCAGAGCTGTGAGAGGGCAGAGTTCTAACAGAAAATCCACTAGTTACCCATTTTCATGTTAATGGGTTCAGATTCTGCTTTCCTACCAGATAACAACTAAACCGATTTCTATGTCACCAACAATATAAAACCAAAAAAAAGGCAGCTGATATTTATGATGGGCATAATTACAGAAACTGTGGAACAGCAGTCAGCAGGTGAAGAAACCTCTCTCAAATCGTCCAATAAAGTTGCATCAAGTAAATGAGATCCTGTGCACCTCATCTTAGGAAAACTGCATGTAAAATTCCTTTAGGAATTTTTTTTACTTACTCTTCAAATTGCAGTAGCTACCCTGTGCTGAGAGCTTCACCGGCGTGTGGAATTATACATCCCCAGGTCCAAAGAGCTTACAGCCCTCCTGCAATTTCTCAGTAAAAAAGTCGAAATTGAACATATTTTTGGGAAATTGCTTCACAAGCAGTTATCTTTTCCTTGTTATACTGAAAGGAAACTTAAAATGGCATGAGGGATTCTAAGCAACATAATGACGTATTATGACCCTTTCGGTGTTTTAGCCCCTGCAGCTATCATGGAAAAACTGACAGGCATAAAAAATCCTCACTCCCCCAAAAATAACTCTAGATTGTTTTCTCTCCTTTGCCTGTAATTTGTTTTTTGGTGATGTTCTAATTGAACCAGAGCCACAAAATGCATAAATGCCATCTCATCCTGTATTTCACAACTCAACCTCTTGTTGACTCCTTCTCTTACAGTTTCTGCTCCTGTGAAAACCGAACACTATTCTATTAATGAGAAAGAGTTGTAGCAATTTGTGCTGACATCTTTCATGATATCCTGACTTTACCTTTGTGGCCAATGAAAGAAAATTGCTTCACTGCAAAACTTAGAGGCTCCTTATTGCAGTTCAGCTCAAAGCTTGAATGCAAACCTGTGAAATACAAGAGCCCATTTTTGGCTGCAACAGAAATATCTAAACACGAAGTACTTTGACTGCTCCACAGTCTTTTGAGCATCTTCCATTCTGGCCTCTGCAGCTGCTGTTTGGCTGTTAAAGCCCTCTAGGGAATGTTTCCCAAATGCTCACACATCATTTTTTTGCCCACTATTTAATCCATTTGATCCATTAGGTTCAAGGAAGAAATAGAGATGTATTATTTTAGAGAGGAACTTAGAAATTGATGTTTACCCTCTGTCAGGAATTATCATATCCTTTGGGCTTTTTGCTACTTACGTTTGCATGCCGCTCATAGCAGAAATCCCCTGTACAAGGGTGATCCTTAGAACCCTGCTGGTGCTGTACGATCAGAGAGCTCTGAACCACTCCCACAGTGCAAAAATGACCATAAATCTCTTTTATCCATTAAATGGGCAATTACTGCACTTCAGCCAAGCCTCACCCTGTTCTCAGTTTGTGGCAGAGAAGGCAGGACCTGGCCAGGGCTGACTTATGTCCCAGCAATTTCTGGCTGGTGATCATGGTCAGCCAGGCGTAGGTTAGAAGAGTGCCAAACCCAGGTTTCTTTATGCCAGGGATTATCTCAGTCTCTGTCTAGCCACAGGACTCAGGCAGCACAAGGGCAGTCTGGTAGGGCAGCCCCAGCCCTGATACTTTTGTGCTGATTGATTCACATTCACTAGAACTGGAGTTTATGACTCCACAGAGCTTTGAACTCAGCCTTTGATGATACAGATCTCACTTGAGCGATTTGCTATGAAGTCTTCTGCTCCTTTTTGTAAAACTGCAGCAGCCAGGGTGGCTAATATTCTGACAGTTCTCTGCTGATGCTACCAGCAACAGCATAGGGGTCTTTCTCCAGGGTCTCCTGGTTTTCCTAGGGCTCCTATCCTGGTGTTAGAGGAGTTAGAGGAGCAGACATTCCAGTATACAGAATGTGGAAAGGAGGATGTGGTTTTCAGTCCCATTATAGTTCTGGATTTACACATGGAAAACAAAACCTGTAATTACCACCAGCGCTGCCACAATAGTGGAGAGATTATCTGCTGGCTGGTTTAACTTGCTGAAATTTTCTTTGTCTTATTCTCTGCAGAACTCTGGGTCTGAATTCCAAATTCTCTATCACTGTTATGATGGCTATTTTAATGACAAAATGAACGGTTGCACCCACAGAGGAGGAACTTCTTTGAGTTTGTTCCGCTTTCCATACTTGTTGTGGCAAACTGGTGTTGAATTAAGGACTTTGAAGTGGTGTATTTTTTTTAAGGGAGGTTTTAAGCTGATTGCTGGCATCCTCAGCAAGTCCAGTGTTCCACACACTTTTGTTAACTAGTGTACAATTTGGATAATCATTTATTATGATCAGTTTTAAGATAGATCTAACTTTAGATTACTTCTTTATTTGATAACGATGAAAATATGCTGTCTTCATGACCTGAAAAAGTTAAGACAATGAAGTGTCAGTTTCTTTACCGTATTTATCATTATTTGGAGATCTCATGATGATCTTATGATGAATTTCTTTATGTATCCATTGACATACCATCCAAAATATTTTTCATAAGTTTTTTGTGCCAAAGAAAGGAGCTAGGGGATTTTTAATGATAATAATGATGATGATGATGATTATTATTATTATTATTCATTTTTAGCGTGTAGTTTGCTTTTCATTTCTGTATGCAGGATATCGTAGAACATTTAAAAAAAATCCAACAAATACAGCAAAATTTCAAAGAAATTACACCATTTTCCAAAGCTATGAGTTGCAAGATCACATTGATAATTACAAATATTGATAGTAAAATAAAACCAGTTCCCTTTCAGGAGTGGGTGATCAAACCCAAAGTATTTAGAAGAATGTTGATTTATATGGTAAGGTGGTATGAAAGAATAAAACAAAACAGTACCTACAGAGTTAAAAGGCTACACGTGTAATTCCTGTGCTATTTTCATCACTGAGGTCTGTTTGCATGTGGAATTCAAGTCTGTAGAAGGAGATAATGAAGACAAATAGTATGGCCTTATTTTTAAAAGGGGCGGATAATTTCATGGCAGCTTACAACATTGGTAACTGGGCAGGCTAAGATAATAAGGCTAATCAAATCTCATGCTTCACAGCACTTGTTCCCTGCAGGGTCAGGAAAAATCTTTCCACTGTATACAACACTATACAATTAGCAAGGTTATTATTGGGGAGCAGAGGTACAGCCTTCTAAAGCAACAAGCTTTTGCCATTATCAGAGAACAGAGGCTGTACTTGACCCAACAGATAAAGGAGCATTATTTTCTTGTGCCACTTCTGCTCCTCTACACTGATGTTTCAGAATTTAGTTTTAGAATTACAATTCTTGAGGTTGTTGGGGTTTTTTTTCTAAATCACTGGAATGTGATTACCTAAGTGCATTACTGTCTGAAATGTCAAAAACTCTTCCACCTGTGACTGCTAGCCCGATTCAAAAATAGCTGGACACGGGAATCACATTGATTAAGCTGTTGCAGATTGCAAGTGTACATTTCTCTCTCATTAGGTCAGTAATGTTACAGAATTTGCATCTTTGCAGCAGTGTAGGCAGAAAGACTTAGTCCCAAATGATGATGAGTTTTTAGCTAGGAGCTGAAACGACATATTTTAAAAATATTTAGTTTGGGAAGTATCCTTCATTTTCTTTAATTGCCTGAACATATTGTTGTAGGTGTTCTGTGTGTATACTTGTATTTTATTTTCCATCAATGTGTGCATCAGAGAAATTATATTAGATGCAATTGAAAATATTTAGCTATTTTTTGTGCAAAATTTGTGCTTTTTTATGTGAATGTGATACTCTTTATGAGTTGGTGGGTTTTTTCCTTGTGAGGTGGAGGAAGCATGACAGCAGAAACAACATTCTTTAGAAGCCCATATTATGAAAAAAGTCTCATGTATGAGCTGTGCCTCAAACACAAAAGACAGTTATTTCAGAAGTGCTAATTATTTTCAGGTGACCTATACTTTTTCCCTGTGCACAACCTATATGCCTTCTCAACTCTCAGCCCACACACTGTTCAGAGCAAGGAAAAAAATCCACCAAAACACAACCTTGAAATTTGGGCTAAATGATGAGAAAATCTAAAAGCGTGAGAGGAGCTTACATAAAGACAATTTCAAGACTCCTTCACAGGTGCAGAAGTGCTTATCTTTCTTATGTAAAGAATATCCAACCCCTTTCTTTACACTCAGAACGTGTGGCCATGAGCTGTAAAAAGTTCAGCTGAATGAAATTGGATCAAAAATAATTTTTTTGTTTCCTCCTTGAGTCTCAGCAACAAGTTCACTGAAGGATATGCTGTCTGCAGCCTCCTCCTGAATACAAGAGGCACAAATAATCCATAGAGCTGAACCATGACACTGTTCTGTTACTGAGTAGCTGGGGTGATTTAGTGATAACAGACACAGCTGTTTTAGGTGCTCAATGCCTTTTTTCCTTCATTCTTTATTAGCAAGGTCTCCCTGTGGCTTCTTCCAAGGTTTCTGTGCAAGGAGAAAGAGAAGTACCAGCAGTAGATGAAAATCACGACAGGGATTGCTTGCAAGAACTCAGCTCAAGCAACCCAGATGGTTTGAACCTGAAAGAGCTGAGTGGGCTGGCTGGTATCTTCACAAGGCTGCTCTTTGCAATGTTTGTAAAGTAATAGAGATCAGAGAAGGTCCTTGACAGCAGAAAAAAAAAGACAGATTTGCACCCATTTTCAGAAAATCCAACAGGATGATTTGGGAAACTGTTGGAGGGCCAGGACTCTGGGAAAGTCCTGGAGCAAGTCCTCTCAGAACACATTTCTAAACACATGGAGAAGTCAGCATGGATTTGCAAAGAGTAAATCATGTCTAACCAGCCTGAAAAATTTATGTGGTAAAATGGCTGAATTTGTGGATGTCATGACCTAAACAAGGCAGAAAAAAGCTTAATAGACTACAGTAAGATTTCTGACACTGACTCTGACACTGTGCTTTTACCCAAGTTCATGGGTTTCAGTCTGGATCAGCAGACAACCGGATGGATTGGATGGTCAGGCCAAGAGGGCAGTGGTCAGTGGACCATGAGGACAGTAGCAAGAACAGCAAGTGGAGCACCACAGGGGTCTGTTCTGGAACATGTCCTGTTTCACATCATTAAGAATGACCTGGAGGAACTGTCACAGTGATGGTTGCTCAATGGATTTACTCATGAGAGCAGGTCGGAGTACAGATAAATTGCTGATTGGGAGGGCTGTCCTCCAGGAAGACATTTGCATGCAGAAGGAATGGGCCAACACAAACCTCATGAAATTCAGCAAGGACAAATGCTGAGTCCTGCATCAGAGGCAGACCAACTCCTTGCACTGATTCAGGCTGGAGGAAAATGTGTCTGCGTGGTTGGGCAGCAGCTGTTCTGAAAAAGCCCAGGGGGTGTTGGTAGACAGCAAGCTGAACATGAGCCAGGGGTGTCCTCTGGCAGCAAAAAAGATCAACAGAAACCAAGGCTTTCTTAACAGGAGGAAAGTCAGTATATTATTGCCCCATTACTTTTGCTAGACCAGATTTAAATACTGTGCCCACTTGGGGGTGTTTGGGACCCCCACTACAGGAAAGACATTGCATGAAGTGAACCAAGTTCAGCAGAGGGTCACCAAGGTGGTTGGAGGCTGGAGCACTTGGCCAGTGAGGAGCAGCTGAGGGAAACTGGGCTTGTTCAGTCTGGAGAAGGGATTGCTTTGAGTGGGACATGGCACTAGTCTGGCAGTGCCTGCAAGGAGGTTACTGGGGAGATGGAGGCAGGCTCCTCAGTGGTGCATGGCTGATGGATAGAAAAAATAGATATAAATGAAGCCAAGAGAAATTCAGTCTGTAGAAAAACCTGTTTCATAACAGGAAGCAGTAGAAGTGTTTGCCAAAATAAGTCATACATTCTTCATCCTTGGAGGTTTTAAAGACTCAGCTGGATATACCCTGGAGCAACATGGTGTCCTCTCACAGTTGTGCTTTCTTGGACCATCAGGTTGAGCTACAGACCCCTTGGGTTCCCTTCTATCTGAATTACTCCATGATACAGTGGCTCAATGAGTCCACAGGAGCTGTTTCTACAGTGAATAAAGTTCTGGTATGTATGGTTTATTCAATACAATGACAAATCTTAAATTATACTGGGAGCATGGACCAGAATCCAAGCCACAGCTGCCCAGCTGTGCAGTAACAAGCTGGCTGTAGTTCCATACTCCCCACTGTTTGCTCTCCTCCTGGCCTCACCAACTGTGCACTTCTGGTTGCTCTGCTTTAGGAAGAAAGCTTGCACACTTGGAGTCTTTTTTGGCCACCAGAAAATGTCTTCATTTTTTCACTTTCCACAGCCTCCTTCCCAGAGAAGGGGGCCCCCAAAGTGAAAGGGAAGAATGACAAGATTGTGAAAATAATACTTACGAGATGTCTTGACAAGATACTCATATCTGAAAATAATTTATTGAAAGAAAATGTAGAAATTCTCCTATTTCACCATCTTGTCTTCAGTCTAGGCACATAAAGATGAAATTCTAGAAAAACAGAATACAGACATTTTCTTTTTCCCAAAGGTTTCTTTTACATTGCTAAAATGATGTCATTTATACACACTTTAAAATTATTTTACACTATGTGATAGCTGTAAGGGGACTGTAGTTAAAAGAAAAATCAAGTCCCAAGAAATTTTTGTCACATTCAATAAAATCAGAGTACCAATGGAGAGAATTTTAATTAAAAACTTCAAATAAACTCCAGGGAATCAAATAATTTGTGAACCTAACCATATCAGAAAAGCCTCAGCTCAGCAGCCTACATGAGTAGACTCAGCTCATTTCTTAACAGTGTTCTCCTAACAGAAAGTCTTGCCAGAGAGACTCTGTATCCTCATGCTTCAAGGCCAAATTAATAGTCAGCTGGGCACAGAAAGATCCATCCCTTACAACAGAGAAATGAACTTTAAATTAGCAGCTTCTACTGAAAAGGTCCTCTTCCCTAAACTGTTGTTGTAGCTCTGGCTACAAAGGGCAGCTCCTTCCCCAATCTCTTTGGCTGCAAATCTTCTCAAGACAAAATACATAGCCATTCATGTCTCCAGCTCAATGGGATGCCAGCAAAAAATTGTGTCTCCAGTGAAAATCTAGTAGAAGATAAACAGTGTCAGTAGGAAGCAGTGCCTGTTCCCTGCTATCTGCCATAGCAAATTCGTTTAACAGAACCCACAGGTCAGTCTGGCAAAGATGGCAGCAGCATCAGAAGGCACTTTGCTGTCTGAATGAGGAAATAAAAGCCAAGTACTGAAAAACAAAATATGAGGTGGTTTAAAGAGGTACACGGATTGGAAAGGAGAACAAAGAGGAAAATAACTGCTGATTGGGTATTTTTCTTTTTAGAAAGGACTCAATTTACTTACAACTATATTTATGGATCAAATTCTTATGACAAATATGATACCATGGGAAGAGAAGTTCAGGATTGTTCTGCTAGTATTGATCTTACATAACTTCCATTTCCTCTTTAATTTTCAAATGCTTGTAAGACTAAAATATGTAATTTTAAGAACTGAGCCAATCCTAAAAGTCCTAAAAGTATTTGAAAGAAATCTAATTATGACCACAAGAGCAAACCAGGCTTAAAAAAAAAAAATTGGCTGTAGCACATGTAACAGAATATCTCCACTTAAAGACTAATTACTCATACTGCATGGTCTAAACAGACCCCAAATTTGTATTTTTTGTTTCTGCAGTTAATTTCTTTCACAAAACTGCTTATCATTCAAGAAAAGTTGGCTTGTAAGACTAATGGTATTTTTTTGTTCTGAGTTTTATGGCCAGCAAAACACCATTTTTGCTGTGGAGTGCATTTTGGAAAGCCAAGGGAAAATATGGCCTCCTGAACCTCTTTGTGCAAATTTATTTTGGTGAATGGGGATGGTTAGAATACAGATGTATGGAGTTGTACAACACAAATATGTCTGTTGGAGCTGCAGAAAAAACTCTCATTTCCCTTCCCTCAGACAAATTTCTGGCAGAGAAGGCAACTGAGAGCAAGCTGACTAATATGGGGCAGCACCTGCCAAAGGGGAGGTTCAGGCTAGTTACTTTATGTTTCTCACAGGACAAAGGCTCTTGGCAGGGTTGATTTTCTGTGTGTTGGCTAGACTCTCTTGTGCAAGATATTGTTTTTGCACATTGCCTAGAAAATATAGCAGAATTTCCATCATCACTGGTCTTTGAAAACCTTCAGACCCTCACAGATACATCTTGCCCTGAGAGCAGGGACAAGGACTGCTTGATGTTTGACTGTTTGGTCCTTGTCATTCCCACTTTTCTGTCATTTATACAGAATAATTTATAAACTAAATGGAAGTTGTATTTATGCAGTGTTTTACTTTGCACTGGATTATTAAATATCTGTTATGATCCTCTGTACAACGTAAATATTTTATAGAAGCTGTAATATATAAAAGTACTATTTTTTTTACAGTATTTATCAACTGTATACCCTTTTCCTTACTTGTTTTTCAGACTCATCTGTTTACTTCTAAGATCTGTAAAGGAAGAATTGTCTCTATTCTGTGCCTGAACATTGCCTAATCTGTTAAATTTCTACTTCTTGTTGGCCTCTAGGCCCTTCCATGAATAAAACTAACAAAAATAGTAAATTATGATTTCTAGTTTTTGGTAACATTACATACAGGGTCCTTATTTTTGTTTCAACTTTAGATTTTAGCAGATCCCTTCCTAGGTGTTCTGGAGCATTTTTATGCCTTTCAAAAGCTGTGTACACATCACAGGGCTTCTTCTCTACTTCTTTAATATTTTACTAAAAATCAAATGGTGTGAAGTTCAGGACTCTTTTAAAGCAAAATTTAGAAGCAGCAGTGCCTGGAATACACAGCTGAGTTAGTCCTGTCAGACAAGGGTAAAAATACTTTTTTTTTTTTCTGTTAACAGACTGCCACGGTTTTTTAATAGCACTTCTTTCCTTTCTGGTTTCTACTCATTAAAGAAAAACCCCAAAGCAAATAAAAATTAAGTAAGTCTTTGATCAAAATTGGAAGTTGGCAGCAGTAGTTTCCCAGGCATAAGATTAGTCAGAACAAAGGTAAATAATAGTGGTAGCTGCCTGCAACCTAGTAGTGTATTGGACTTCAACCTACTAGGGACCAAATTACTTTATAAGCTCTCATACATGTTTGCAGGGATACTGTCTATTTGTCTATTAGTCCAGCACTGGAATCTGGAGGGGGGAAGGGAGAAGGAAAGGGGACATGCCATTGATATTCAACAGTGCACAGCTGTTTCAATAAAAGAAGAAGTAAAGAAAGTATTCAGCACTAGGCTGAATTTTTGAAGGTGGTGTACGCAGAATTTGGCCAGGTCACAAGGCTGTGTGATTTCTTCTAATCACAATCTGATTGTTGGTTCAGGTTTCTGGATTTATATCTCATCTAGATTATTATCTGCGTCTGAATAATGCAAGACACAGCTCAAAGGCAGTGCAAAAGTGACTTATAGCAAGGCCAGGTCCAACCATTCTAGAGATGCATCCACTCTCAAATCACCATTGCTCACAAGAGTTCATTTTTACACTGATACTGGTAAAGCCAGTGGTTGAGGTTGTGTGACAGCTGATAGCTCCTTCCTCACACTGGAAATTAATTGCATTTAATTAAATGCAAACAGTCAATGTCAAAATCAGGCTTACAATGCCAACCCCCAAATTCAGGTGTCAGCTCTTAAAAAACAGTTGAAACAAGTTCTTAGAAGTTTGAATCCATCCAGGATTCACATTGTTCCCCCAGAGGTGAAGGCTGACCTCTGCCACTTGGAGCTAACACAGCCCTTTGCTGTGCCCTTCAACAGTCTCAGGAGTAAGAGCAACTTCAGAAAGAAAGTGGTGTCAAATCATCATGGGGAACATGGCATAAATTAGCCCTTCCAGGGTTAAGAGAAGTGTTTCTGTCTTGAACCAAAAGCCAACAGAGAGCTGTCAGTCCCTGCTGGGGATCCACCCTGTTGCCACAGTATGCAGCTGTCTTGTCTCCTCCACTCAGAGAAGGGAGCATATGGTTTTGTACATTTATCTTCTGTGGCATGACCTTTTTACCTCTGCATAAGGGAAAAGGAATGTTGAGAAAATCCTACCTTTTTAGTGCTGTATTAATAATCACCGAGTGCAAATTCGCAATCATCTAAACTAAACACTTGAGTCTGATTTCTATTTAACAGAAATCTTAGCCCAGCAAATATGATTTCTGATTATCATTTACATTTCCAGGGAACTGTATTAAAATGACAGCTTCAAAATATCGTTATAGAGAGCACTAGAAGCCCTCTCCTTTCTCAGCAATCCATTTTTTCCATAAATAAGAGTATGAATTCCTTGAAACAGATTTCATTAAAATGGATTTTTATTGATAAATATTACAGAACCAAATTGCTCTAGGAATAGCACACAATAAGGCATGTATTACTTGACCATTAATAGAGTTTTGGGCAGCTGAAGTTTCCCAATCTGGAGCTGTTTGAAGCACAGTAGGTGCATTTTAATAGACCATTAAAACATGGCATCTTGTGTCTTTCTGCAGTATATTATGGAGTGAAACAAGCTGCATTTCACTGAGAACATATTGACTGCTTTTGGCCCAAAAAATGGGTGAGAACACTGTGTTCCATACATGTTGGGAGAACTGGCAAATTGTGGCATTTCTCCCTGATGACACAGAACTTCATGGAAAGTTGTGAGTCATACGAGGTAGGAATCTTGCCTAAACTAAAGACATTTTTGACACTGCAGGCAGCCTGCATGGTGTCCAGCTGTCTCTCCAGAAGGTGCCAGCCTCTTCTAGATCTTCCTTCATCTTCACTGCCATTTCTACACAGATGTCTCACATACTTGGTGTCATCTGGTGGACTTCATATTTGAGTGACTGAGCCTTTGCAACCTCTACCTCCCATAATAAACCAGATTGACTAGTACAGAAATACTTCAGCCGTGAGCTAGGGGGTGGAGAGACATATGGCTTGACAGGTGGATAGGTGAGCTCTCTCCAGACTTTCCATGGAGCTTTGCTGTTGAGGTTTTCTCGTTCTTCCCAGATGGTAGGAAGTAAGGACCAGAGCTGCTCCCGGTGCAGCTGAGTCAGCTGAGCCAGCTGATGCATTTCTCACCAAGAGTTTCTGCTGCCTCTAAGATTAGTTCCTGCCAGGCCTTCTCCCTGAGCTCTTTGGCTCTTCTTCAGAAGGGGCAGAACTTAGAACCACTGCCTGTTAACACCTCACAAAGCTTCTCAAGTATCTCAAGGGACATCTAACAACGACAGCAGTTTCAACCCAATGCACTGAGGTTTCTTCATCCAGTCATGATTCAGTCAACCTTATCAGAGTTCAGATTTACATTGCCACAACAACATTGGAAACAAGGGAAAAATCTAACTATTAAGCCAGAACAGATTAATTTAGAAATGTTCTAAATGTGGCCATTACTCTATTGGTCTCAATACATACTTTTTTAGTTTAGTATATGAACTTTCACATGTTTTGTGTCTAGTACTTTATCAGATCTTAAAGAGCATATGACAGTAAATTATCCCAAACTTGTATGCTGTGATAACTCAAAAGTACGGCAAGGCTTTTGAGTTTTCTAGTGCATTAAAAAAAGATTACATTAGTGCTTCAAAAATAGAGTGAAGTAAATAAGTTCTGACAGTATAAAGAAATGTTGGAGAGAATAGAATCAAGTTAGTAAAAGAGCATCTCTGTTTATTCAGAACAGAGTTTGATGTGCTAACTGTTAAACATTAATGTATTATCTTGATGGATTTTGTACCTACACACTTTAACATCACAGACAAAAAAGCTTTAAAAATAGCTCACTGTAATATGTGCTTCATTTATTAAAAATGTATGGGCAAAACAGATTGCATTTTTCATCGTCTTCACATTCTTGTCATTGTTCTCACAGTGAAAATCACAAATTCTGTTTTGAAGCTGAAAATGAATTGCAGCTGTCATTAAATGTGGGTGTTTACAGATGTTATTAATTGCCAAAATAGCACACTGTTCTCAGCAAGAGAATGCTTCATTTATACTCTAGAGAGCTGAAGGCTATCCTAAGAAGCAGACAAGAGCACTTAGCAACTTTTGAGACATGAAGAACATGGCACATGCACATTATCTGTTTCTTGCCTTTTTATTGTTAACTTTTTTACTGTGTTTCAAATGTCTTTTATCAAATTTCACCAATAACTCTGGCAAGCCAAAACATGGTTCTAGTCCTGATTTTATCATACCTTTTATGAAGTCTTGGAAACTGGCAATATTCAAGGTTGATGATGAGATGAACAGCGTCCAAAAGCATCTACACCTTGTGTTCCCCTTCTAATTCTGCTAGTGGCCTAATCCACAGACTCACAGAGTCACAAAATTTCTGTCAGCTTTCATTAAATTCAGTAGGAGATTCAAACTCTATCCATTTTTTCAGGATCAGGAAATTAGTTTCTACCAGAAATATTTTATGCAAAATATATCTGCTCTAACAAAAATCTTTCCTATTTAAGAAGTGTTTTGCTCCAAAATTTTTTAAACTGCTTTGCATTGATGGAAATCAGAATTAACACTTTTGAATGATGATAGGAAAATGAAGGCAGGACTAGCCTGTAATTATCTTGCCCATTCCAAAATAATCTGAATTTTAATAACACACAATTGGCTGTTCTCTTTCAGGAATCAAAATACTGGTGATTAAGACAAATATTCCAAATAAACAAGTATGTATGCAAATTCTGGCAGGTAATAGATAATGTACAAAATTAACATCATGCCTATATTTAACTTACATGTTTTAATTTTCAAACTAGCCTGCTAAAATTTTTCAAAATGTTTCTGTTGTTTTAATAGGAAAATGTAGAATGAGTTTTGTGGTCAAAACATTAACTTTTAATTCCCTAGAATGGTATCCTAAGCCAGCATATTTGAGTAGTAGCATTACTTATTCTCTATACATTTCAGTAGCACCAAGTAGCATTACTGTGACAAAAAACATATACCAAGATGTCCCTCACAGTTTTTTCTAACACATGTTTTTCTGTTGTGTCTTACTACTTTTTGAAAGACAAATACAAGGGCAAAAAGTATTCTATGTAAAAATAACCATATGAGTAAAAAAAAAAAAAAAAGATACTGCAGCTGAGATGTATAGCTCATATCTGCACTGCTTCACACTGCAGAAACACTTTCCAGAATCATGGTGTTTTATAAATATGTGTTTGACAGCTCAGTAGCAAAGCATATTCCCACTTTGGGTGGAACATTGCAATTCTGCAGGATGTTGATTCATTGTGAGTTAGTCCAGTTGGCAAGTTAATTAATGTCAGTCAAAAAGAAGAGTTATAAATATCTCCATACACTATGCTCTTCCTTTTGCTTCTTCAGCCCTACTACACATGATGGTTTTGACCCAGGCATGATCATTAGGTTATCTTGAGTTGTGTCTTGCTTAAGTTGGTCTTTTAAACAGTTAACCCTTGCTTTAACCCAGGAGCTCCTTACTGAAGGACACCTCAAAGCACAGCCCTTTGAGGCTCAGCAGGAGCTTACAGGCAGATGGTGAGTGCTTTTGTGCTGAAAAATGCTTGAAAATGATCACACAACAGAATGCTTAAACTAACATTCCACCTTAGTAAAGCTGTATTTTTTACAGGATTCTTCAAAAATATTTTCCAAATTGGGGATCTGCTGAACGTTGTCAGGAAATGGGTCTATTGGGTTTGTAAAATGCTGGAAAAAATGTGATTGCACCAGAGCAGAGTATTCTTCTCAGATAAGAAGGCAGCAGCACAGTGCTTGTAGGGCTGGAGAGAGAGAGGCACTGCAATCATGTTTGTGCAGCAGCACTGCAAACATCTATTTGCATTTGCTAGTTTGCAGGTCCTTGGTCCATACAAACATCTGCAGATGACATGTACATCGTTCTGTGCCCCGAGGGAGTAGGCACCAGCTGACAGCTCTGGGACTGCACCCCTGAGCTCAGCTTGGGCTTTGATTCAGCTTTGCTGAAGGTGACCATTGAAATCTTCCTACATCCTGCCTGAGAAATCACATCTACAAGTTCCCAGTGAGCTTTTTTAGCCGTGTTCTTTCAACTGAGACTTTCCTTTCCACAAATTGTCTTCTTCCTGGTGCCACTGTCTTGTTTTAATGGAAAATACCAGGTGCTGCTCATGTCCCTGTAAAGCAGCTAGAGACACTCAGGCAAGGGATGCAAGCATGTGGTGAGAAAGACTGGTACATGGCCAGAGCATTTCCAATCAGGTGCCTTCCTCCTCTCTGTTTACTGCTGCAAATCCTTTCCTAGCAAGCCATCTCCGCCTCCACACTGACTTTAGGAGCTCAGGTGTTTATCACAGAGCACAGTGCTTATCACAGAGCACAGCCTCCCACTCTCTGGGCCAGGTTCAGGAGAGACAGACATTTCAATGCCTCAGCTTAATTACGCACATTATTTATTGGCTCCCACATCTTTCCATTGATTGTTATGTCAGAACCTAATTTAACAGTAGCAGAGTGGCAAGGAACAGAGGGCACCCAGGGGCTTAAGGCATTTGCATTGTTTGCCTAAAATATCCTGAATCATGCTGATATTTTCTCTTCTCTCTAAGGAATTGGAGAATATACACTAAAATCAGAACTAAACATTTTGACACACAAAGTCAAGGAGAGTTTTCCATCAGCTTTATTCAGCACGATTAAACAGCTGGACAGCTGCTAACAAGGTAAAAAGCTGTCTATGTGTTAATATATTTTTATGACATCCAGATGTATACATTTACAAGCCCAGGAAAGGGCAGCCTTGCTAATTTGAGTTGAAATATGTATTTTTTAAATTGACATAAATGTTTCTCTTTTTGCTACTCTTTAATATGTGGTAGATCAAATCACTTGCCAGGAAGATTTCTAGTCCTATACTCCACTGCTTATTTGAAATATTTATGTCTTGTAATAAGTTGGGAAGAGCTTTGTCAGTATAATAATAACATAATAAGCAGGAACATACAAGTCAAAAGATGCAAATTCTAAGCAAAAGCCTAGCTTTCTTCTGAAGTGATCAGCACAGAGCAACTGATGTTAAAGTTTTAAAAATTTGGGTGAATGAAGAGTTTCTCTTGCTCTGGTCCTGCAACCCAGACAGCATCTCATGGGGCATTAGATGCATGACCCTCCCACTGGAAAAAAATCAGATGCTTCCATGTCCTGAAGTTAAGATTCTTTCATTTGTACTGTTGTGTCATTTTTTTGGTGCCTTACAGGAAGATGAGTCATTAGGAGAAATGAGCATGGAGAAGGCTTGACACTCTGGCAAGAGAAAGATAGGAATAATGAATATGGGTGAGGATATGGGAGGAGAAGGCAGGAGAGATGACTGGAGTGTTGATAGTGCCTGCAACTGACAGCTTCAGAAAAACTAATTAGGGCTGAGGAAGCTAAAGAATTCTATATGAGAAAATGGAGTTTGAATATTAATAAGCTCTTCTCTATTATTTTCCAATTTTAAATCCATTAAATTTGAAGGGGCTTAAAGTTTGGGAAAACACATTTCCTTATTCTTGTGACACAATGAACAATGCAAGGATTAGAAGGTAATAGTTTTTGCAAGGGTCCAAACCCATGTGAATACTGGGGTTACACACAGCTAGTGCACAACTGAAGTTGCATTTACAGAATTTCCTCTTTAAGGGTTTCCATGAAATTTAATGGTAAACTGGGCTGTGTTTCTGAATAAGCTTGGCAGTGTCACTCAGTATTTGCCATCAGACAAGGGAAAAGCGTTGTACACTGTATTTTTCATTTGTTTTGCTATTATGCTGTTTTAAGAATGATTTACCATTGCTTGGCTCTGTGATTCATTTGATTGTTTTCCCTCATTTCAAGATGAATTGTAGTTTTTAATCTGTTTGCTGTCATGTCTCATTTCACTGAAACACACATATTGCTCCCATTGCCATGCAAATAGGTGCTATATAAATAAAATGTATTATTATGATTATCAGAGTGAAAGCAGCCCTAGTCATCTGTTGCAGGGTGTGCTCTTTGCCAGACTCTGTGCTCGTGCTCACAGTCCTTCTCCCCATTTCTGCTGGCAGAGCTCTGGTGAGATGGTGTTTCTGAGCCACAGCAGCTGAGAAGCATCAGGAGGACCAGAGTAAATGGAAGTAATGGGGCAGGTTTGTCACTGATACTTCCACAGAATTGCAGCCTGCTTTCCTGAGGCACAAAACAGCGATGAGAAGACAGCTGTGAGTTTTGAGCTCATCAGACCTCAGGGAATGGAGATGGCAGGTTAGCATTTGGGTGAGAAGCCTCCCAGGAGCACCTGTAGCCACAGTCTGACAACTGTATTCCCCTGTCTTTCTCCTGCACTTACCTGCTGGATGCTCTCCTGCCTCAGCTGCCTCCCTGAGGAGTAAAAACAGCAAGCAGCTCACAAAGCATCCCCCATCTGCCTTTGCCCAGCTTTTCTTCAGTCATGCAGTGCATGGAAGAGCACACCTGGGGATATGGGAAGCAGCTCTGGGGTGGGAACAGCTTGACAGGGCTACAGGTCCTCCCAGCCTTACTAACAACACTGCTGTAATGCAGTGAGGGTGTTTGCTTGAGTGTTTGAATTGTAAACTGAACTCCTGGAGATATGAATGTGACAGCCAGCCATCTCTTGCTTGGCTCAGAAGGATGAGGATGCCTGACATGTTCACTTCAGAATGACATCTGCTTGCCGATAAGAAACCTCAAGGAATGTATTTTGGAGTGCTCTCTGCATGGGTGTGTTGGGGGGGAGGAGGAAGACATCTTACTTACATTCTATTAATCAAGTTGCCCTGCTATAAACCAGAATTTATTTTTGCGCTAAATTAGGCCAAAAAATTAAATGTGCTTCCTGGATGCCTGGGTGGAAAGGGCTGATCTATATCAGCTCCAAATACAGTGATTCATTATATTCTCTGGACTCCTGAGAGAGCCTAGTTAGCCTGCACTGGTTACATCTTGCTGCTGCTGCCACTTTCTCTGCTGGCATGTAATGTACCTACGGGCACTAGATTTCCTAATTACTTGTGTTCTTACTGCAAGCCAAGACTGGCCATATTTTATAATGCTCCTAAGGGAATGAATATATTCAGCCTGTTGAAGCTGAGTGCTCTTTGGATTCTTAAAGGTTTTCTTATCATTTATCCCAGCCACCAGCTGGGGTGTCTTGCAATCTGCTTCTGTTGGATTTCTGATGACTACTTGCAGGGGCCACACCAGGGAGCTTGCACTTATATTAGAGGGGTACCTCAGAGTGGAAAAAAAGCTTGGCCAGGTGTAGGGCACAGGGAGAAGGAATCTGCCAGACTGCAGTAGCTCTTCATGACATGGCAATGTTACTGTGAGGTTTAGGGCAGGACACATAGAGGATTTTAAAGCCCAGTATATATTGTCCTGGGCAAGGGAGCATGGAAGGCAGGACAGCTGCTTAAGGAGGCAGATTTCATGTGACACAGTCTCAGGGGAATTGTTGACTCTGAAAGAGGAATTAGGAGCAGGCAGTGCAAGAGATGGCTGAGATATCTGGAAAAAAAGCACAGCTTGAGAACATAGAGACCACAATGTATGCACGCAGTGCCCTCTAACCTTGACCTATAGAGACAAACTCCACACCACAGTCTCCCCTTTCCTTGCAGGGCTCCAACAGCTGCTGGTGGCACTATCAGGCAGAGGGAAATCTATCCTGAGTCCTGGCTGTAGTATCACATGTCGTGTCAGCAGCAGTGGCAGCATGCAACATGTTTGCAGAGTGAATACAATGCAGAGAACTCGCTTGAGCATTTTGGAGGCTGACAAGAAGTTATGGTGCAGATAAATCAGGAGACAAACGACCTCCAATACCTCTGTGGCAGTGCAAAGGGGCACGGGATCTGATGTGATCCTGAGGAAAGCTGAGCCCACGAGGCAGTGTGGACACGAGAGTGTGAAGCCACTTGTCACGGTGAACTTGAGCGCCTGTGCTCCAAGCACGGCTCCAAGCAGCGTGGCTGAGTCACTCCCCTCTGAGCTGTCCTCCCTGCTAGGGCTGGCAGGCACTGGGTGCTGGGAATTGGGTCAGAAGCAACCCAGCTTCTCCAGAATTTGGTAATGATGTCAGTACTGCCTCAGTTCTCCACCCTAACCCCTCTGCAGCTCGAGGGTGGCAAACCACCAGCACTGAGATGCTCTGCTCTTTTGGTGCACTTCTGTTCTGACATCTGCTGAAACATCTTATGATAAGCTACAACAGAAATATTAGTGTATTTTTAATAGTGACAGCTTTTATTAACCCAGCTGACAAGTTATCCAAAACCAGCTCTGTATTTGTCCAGGAGGGACAGAGAAGAAAGCTGCCAGCTGACTTCCTTGACATTTCTCTTCTTAGTTAATACACCTCAGTGTCCCCCAATGTCAGCCTTGTCCCAGTTTTTACAAGTGATCCTTTTTTAAATCCCTTTTCATAGCCACTCTCAAGGGCTGTTATAACTCCAGTGGTTCACTTGTATCAGCTCCACAACACCTGCTGCACCTTCCACCTTCCCCACCTCCATCCTGTGCCTCCCAGCAATCAGGGGACTGTGGCTATTTGCTGGCAATCTCTGCTCAGCAAGGAAGGGGCATCCCTAGGGATGCTTGTCTTACTGGAGTGGTGCTTGATTCATGCCAGGGCATTCTGCTAATGTACTGAATTTCATTGATTTGCCAAAGGAGAGCAGTAGAAATAGTTGTGAACTCATCCCAGTGAGAAACTTTTCCTTCATAAGGAAAAATTTGGTCTTCTCTGGGAGAAACATCACTACTTGCTTTGATGAGACCTTTAAATACAGCAAGACAACATTTGATGCATGGTAAAAACTATCAGAGAACAAAAAAACGATAGTTCTGGATGTATTGCTGATCCAGACAAACTGACACTGACTCATTGCCAGCTCATGTGGAACACAATCATAAAAATTTACAATTTTGGTTGTTTTCTGCTGAAGTGAAAAGCCTGGAGGAGTTGTACATGTTCACTGAGGTGTACAGTGTCAAGGGACAGATCAGCAGGCTCCCAGCTGCTGAGCACATGTGAGACATTTATGCTGGTCTGAAGTAACATTTCCTGTCTCAGAAAAAAAACCCCTTACATGCTACAGGAATTGTCTGGGGACTCAGTTTCTCTGATTTGTCTGTTTCTAATAAAAAATGGTATTTTTCATTTTGGGTATCAAAGAATTGAAATAAACATCAACAAGAAATACTGAAATAGTCTCAGAAACAGTCCCATAAGTAGAAAAGCTGAGCAAGGAGCATTTCAAAGTTGCCTGGTACAGACGAAAAATACCCCTGCAATTGCCAAAATGTGCCACTTCAGAGCTGAGCCTCCAGAGCCAAATCCTTGAGCTTGAGGGAACTAGAAGGACTGTGAGGGTAAAGCTTGGGCTTGCTTCTGTGCTTGGGTTTCACTGCCAGGAAACCAGGATGCTTCCTCCAAGCTGGAGGCAGAGGATGAGACAAAATCACAGACAACCACAGGTAAGCAGGGAATGCCAGGGAGCAAAAGTGCAGCAGCAAGAAATGAAAATGACTGTGTGGGTGCACCTTCCAACTAGCTCAGCTGCAGAGAAACATGGGATCTATGGAAAAGATAAGGGGATTTAGGCAAGAGGAAATAGATAGTTGCTCTTGGGCTGAAAAAAAGGGGAAGAAGGGCCTTCCTATGTCACTTCACAGAAAATGCTGCCTCTTGATGAAAGTGGTTATTTGACAGTGTGAAGTGCCTTCCAACACTTCCATTTTATTATCTGTATGACTGAAGAGTCTTTCTTACCTAAAAAGAGTGGAAGAAGACAGAGAAAATTTATCTGGAGTTACTGAACTTTTATTTACCACTGAATCTTAAAGACAAGTTTAAAACTGCCGTGTTCTGACTTCCATGACAACTTGCTCAAGAACTAGGATATCCATCATGAAATACATGTTCTAAAAAAAGTGCTCTGCAGAGTTTCAGCTACTTCAGCTGAGTAATTCAGACTATCTATATCTCAGTAACATCTGGTATATGTGTTTGTTGCTCAGCTTTGGTTTGTAAATATGTTTGCTCTTAGCAGCATTTGTTAATATAATTTTCCTTGTATGGGTGGATTATTTTTCACTGTGTAGCACTGTTAGGAATTTCCTACTTGTAACAACATATCTTGGCAGTTCTGTCAAAATACATACAATCATTAAAAGCTAATAGGTAACCAGTATTAAATTGCACTGAATGTTGTTATGTTCTAGATTTAAGTAATCCTGAGTAGAGGCTATTGATTTTACTGATCTGTGAATGTTCAGCACTTCTGAGACCTAGGTCTGTAAAGTGGTGTTGTTTTTATTTCTGTCCAAACTAATAACCTTAATGCCTAAGAATTGTTCTTTCTTCTCTGGAAAATAACAATCATATTCTTGCTGTGACTCTTGCACTCTCTGCCAAAAGACCAGTGCAAATGACTGCAATTTTTAGCATACAAAAATTTAAAATAGCATGATAAGACCGGTCTGTACATAATCTGTCTTCATCACATCAGAGATTGAAACTTCCTGGCAATTTGAGAAAAAGCCATTAATACTCATAGCCTTCTATTAGCCGAGCCAGATTTGTTTTAATTTTCCTTTGGCAATAGCAGTAGCTCCTTCAGACAGCACAAGCAGCTACACCTGAGCAGAATCCAAAAAGGACACCTCGCTTCCCACCACAGAAATGTTAACTCTTGCATGGTGGCAGTGAGAGAGCTTTGGTGGCAGGGCAGTCCTCCTGACAGCCAACCCTTCTTTTACTCAGCATAACTCAGTGTGGAGATTCACCTCACCTGCACCACACCCCATTCCTGAAAAGCTTCTCATGCTTTTCAGAGGCAGACACTCCTGGTTTATTCTGCTGGGAGAGAAGACAAAATGCAATCTCCAAATGTGGAATTTATTGGTGCTGTGAAATCAGGTATTCGTAGAGACATCGATAATATCATGAGGCAATAATTTGACTTTGATTAAGCCCATTTCTAGGTGATTCATTTTGGAGGTCTGAAGTGAGTCCCCTGTAACATGATTTTCGTTCTGCTTGTCAAAGCTGTGAGCTTGCAAAATCATTCAGGCCCTCCCTTTTGGAGTCAGTTCACATGAACTGTTGGGTGATGGTGACTCCCCTGACATTTTCCTGCTGAAGGTGATGGCAGAGCTAGCTTTCCAGTCTTTTCCCCACCAACACCAACTATTTTTGTATTCTGTTCTCATCACAATTCTAGTGAGAATCATGCTTTGCAATCTAAATAGGGGGGGAAAGGCAGTACGTTTTTATTTTGTTCACAGTCCAACCACACATCTTAAAAACTTTGAGCATTTAATTTTATTTGAAGCCAGCACATTAAGGTTCATTTATACTTACAAAAATATATATGTTGAAGTTGTTGTTGTTGAGAGCATCTGATTGTTATTCTTTGACAGAGCTGTCACTAGAGGGTCCATTTTGAGCTCATTCATTGAAAGCTGTGGCAGCAACAGCAGCCAGCCTTAGCTCAGTTCTGCCTCCAGAGATTTGCAGAGAAGCTATTTGGAGTTTATCACACAGCTTTGCAAAACACTACAGCCTCGGCAAGCTGTCATAAAGAGCCTCTCTTTCCAACTGGGCTCGTTTACAAGTAGTATTTTATTACTCTCTGCTCAGTTTTACCCTACACCTTGCACAATCTTTCTTCACCTCTTCTACTCTGCTGATAGATTGAAAAATTCTGAAATACGATTCTGAAAAATGCTTGGTATTTTTAGTGCATTTATAATTCAAGAGCTACCCAGCTCCAGTCCAAGCAGAGCTCTTTGATGCTAAGATGTTCCATGTCCTGAGCCCCCTGGACAGGACCTGCAGCTGAGAGCCTTTTCTTGAGCAGAGCCACTTCCCAAAGCCACTCTGCAGGCTGTGACTAGTTCCCACCCATGCCTGGACCATTTGATGACAAGCAGACATTTCCATCTGCTGTTTTCATATGAGAATTTTTAACTGGAGCACCACTGGTGTCTGAAAAGCAATGCACTTTCATCCTGTTAGGAGGATATCTGAGCAAATAAAAAATCCATGAGGGTGATTTCACTCCTGTATGTTCCTCTGTTTACATTGGCTCTGCCACAAATCTGTCTCCCAGGAGAACTCCTCTTGGAGTGGCTCCATACTCCCCTTTCCTCAGCATAACTTCACAAGGGGTTTGAGGGAGTTCCAGGTTAGAAGCTTAAATTTGGGGTTGTATCAGCCTTGTCATCTTAATTACACTAATCTGCGTCAATAGAAGCCTAGTGCTGCCCAACCCACCAGCTCCTGGCAGTCTGAGCAGCATTGCTGCTGAATCTCACAATTTTATCTCAGGGCACACAAACATTTGGTGCTTTTCCCAAACTCTCAGCTCCTTGAGTCAAGTGATTATTTGCGCACACCAGCTTGTAAAGGTGAAGAGCCAAGTTCTTGCCACCACTCTGCCCTTTCCAGCAGAGCTAAAATGTCATGGGAAGAGAAGCAATACGCCCTATTTGACAGGTAAAATGTAGTGCATGATGTGGTCCTGCAAGCCAGGTGCACACTGCAAGCACATTGCTGAGGCTCTGAGGCACATGCAGCAGGGGCAAGGACACAAATGGAGGGGCTGGGTTTGTGCAGCTGCCTGACCCCCTGGGGATGCTACGATTTTAGTTCCTTGCCTGATGCAAACACATCCCTCAGTGCTGTGTTTTCTGACTGGGAGAGGGAAGTATCTGCCACCTGGAAGCTGCTATTTTGCATGACTGCCTGCTATTTTGCATGACTCCCTTCCAGCTCTTATGGCTAACTCCTGCCCCGTTTTTCAGTGTCTCACAATCCTCAGAGGCAGTGTGTCCTCACATACTTTTCTAGCTGAGAAGGAACTGTCTTTTCCCCATACATCAGTTTCATCAGTCATATGAATTCCATGTGAGACTTAAAAACCTGCATGGAATTCTTGTACCTATTTAGTGGCAGTAACTCAGGTGATTTTTCTCTTCCACTTCTTGTTCATCCATGTTAGTGGGTGACAGCCTGTAACAAATGCATTTGTACCTAGTTGATTTCATTAGCATAAATTACATCTCCTTCATGAGGTAATTAATACCAAACATTTCTGTCATTTCATAAGCTCATAATTCTCAGAACCATTTTTTTAACCCACGTAAACAATGATGATTTATAGCTTTGAAGATAAGTGACTGAAGCCTGCACCTCTTTTTTTTCTTGCAGAGGGTTCTGTTCTTTGTAAAATTAAGTTTTCTCAGAATCTAACTAATAATTATCTATAATATAAAGCAGAGTCAATCAGCTTAGTTTGTTTTTTCCAAGACTTTCAGGTACCTAAAATAGTAACCCCTTTTAAAAGCTTGTATTTGTGTCTCTGATATCTGTTGATATAGCAGCAATTTCACAGTGGCCAGCAGTAAGTTTTATGGGTGATCACACCAGGGAGTTTCACCTTTTTTTTGATCACAGTAACTCAGCTTCCTTGACCAGCCCAGCCTAGTCCTTCAAATTTTTGCATTGTCTTCCCAAGCTGCATTTTCTTGTTTCCACATAGCCTGAAGAACCTACCAGGTAGGTCTGATCTTTCAAATCTCTTTTCTGACACAAAGAGGAAAAAACCAACAAAACAACAGAACAAACAAGCTGAGAATATTGTATCTGATTTAGAAAATGTTGCCTAGCTTCTGAAACCTACCATCTCGTCCAAGAACCCCATTACTGTGGGCTGCCAGGGTTCAGCAACAATTGCAGTTAGTGCTAGCGTTAACCAGAATGGTTTGTGTTCCCTTCCCTCTTTGCAATTTCTGCCTAATGAGAAGTGAAACTGATGCTACTGCTTGTGCTTGTGGGAGGAAGGAGAGCCTCTACACGCTGCTGCCTGGAGCCCCATCCATCTGGGTGTGTTTGTGGATGTCTTTCCCATGCCCTTCCCAGGCTGGTTTGTCAGTGATGCAGTGTGGAGCACACCCTGCTCTAGCACCCCTGTGCCATGAACCTGTGGGTGCTACTCTCTTCAGCAGGGATGCACAAATCCTTCGTGGAGAGGTGGTGGGGACAGGAGCCCCAGGTCCCTGGAGCACAAGCTGATGGGGATCTCAGCTGGGGACTGTAGGTGCAGGCAGGCACGACATCCTCCTCTGTTTCATGCAGGGTATTGAAGGGCTCATCATGCAGCAGCTTTTGATCACTACCCCCTTTGGATCAAAGCCAGAAGCAATGACGTAGAGATGAAAGCTTCTGTATCCCGAAAGCAATCCCCTAAGCCATCCAAGTCCCTCTAAAGCTCTGACTATTTGCTAGCTGAAGAGTTTTAGGTTGGTTATGTAGCACAGATAAGAGTAAAAACACTCCTGTAGAAAGGAATAGCATTCTTTTTATTTTGGATGCCTGGTCTGTTTCCTTTCCAAGTATTTGTTTGCTTGTTTGTGCTTGCTCTACCTCTGATCTTTGAGAGATTCATGCCCACTCCATAGTAAAAAGAATGGGGCTAGCATAGCTCCTGAAAATGTGCTACCTCCTGTACCTCTTCTGTAAGTTCAAATAAACAAGTCTTATTAGTATAGACTGTTCTATTCAAATTACATTTTTATGCCTCTGGAGTTTATGGATTACTTCAGTTTTAATTCTTACACTGAAATAAGCAGTAAAATAAAGCTGAAAAACATACAGTGCAGCCAGGGTCACATTTTTCAGCTGATATGCTATGTGGCCATTAAGGATGCTTACTTTTTTTCTATACATTTTCATTTATCCTTTTCCCAAAATCAACAGAGGACTAGTATTATTCTTCTGCCTCTTCATAAAACTCATTGTGTTTCATCATCTTTGGTATAGGGTCCACAAAGCACTTACACATGCAGGGAAAAATCCTCAGAACAACTCCCAGAAGCAGCTGATTAAAATCAGACTGATTTAAGAGACAGATAACATACTGATCTGCCTGATTTTAATCAGCCTGCTTCAGAAGATTGCTCCGACACTCCATGTTATTTTCAAATGTTTGATCCCTGTGCTACGTGGATTTGCTGTTACAGCAGGGTCACTAAAGTGCTGGCTCTGGTGACAGCAATGGGAGCTTGCTCCTGACTTCTGTGGAATCAGGATTCACCAGGGATATAGCTGGAGGTTATCTGCTTCTGGTTTGACTGCTGCAGCATTCTCCCATTTCTCATACCAAACATGGATATTTGCATGTGTTTGCCATCTGTGGACATCACTGACTTTCACCAGATAACCCAAAGCAAACACTAAGTTTAACTATTTAATCATTTAATCATTACAAACAGTACGTTCAAATTATTCTACTAGTGGGGGTCTAACATGCAAATACCTTTAACGTCTCATTTTTGAGCAGATTAATCTTTATAAAGGCCACTAACATCACTGTGCAGGATTTGAGTGAAGCAAAGGAGCTCACAGATCTGGACTCTTAAGCAGCGATTTAAGTTCACAGAATGAAAGGTACCCAGGAGACCTCTATCAATTTTTTACTTTTTTTCCTAATCACAGATAGATTTAGGCAGTATCACACTCCTTAGCACTCTCAAATCCAGATCATAATGTTTAAAAAATGCCTCTTTCAAGGCATGCCTAGAAACATGCTAATTCACTGCACAATTCACTAGAGAAAGGAACAACTCAGCTTGCTGCTTAATGTCTTTTTCTGATCTGCTTCTCAGTTGTTCAGACTGGTGTTGCATGCTGTATAGCTGGTAGAACTAGTCTAATTTCTTGGCGTGATAGTTTAGGAACCTTAAAAAACAATTGTATGCTGAAAATTGTATGAAGATGTAAATAATTTAATGTAGAGTTTATATGTACAGGATTCATAAATAGAATTAAATTCACTAATAGAGTCATTTGGCTACATTCACAGCAATGTGCAAACCCATTAAGAACCCCAAGTTAAATTCTAAATAGAAAGTTGAGGGTGGCTTTACATTTAATTTAAAAGCTTTTTCTTTTAAACTAGGAGTCTAACTGCATTGTGGGCGGTGTGCTTCTACTGCTGAATAATTTCTGAACGTCAGAACCCTCATCACTTCAAAAAAGGTGATCAGTACCTCAAGGAACATGGACCTAACTCTAACAAGCAAGAGAATTTTTATCATTTAATGTTAATGAACCCAAAAATTCCAGCAAATACTAAATCTGCAAATGAAATTGATTATGGTGATAGTATTATTATTTTTATTCAGGCAATTGTAATTATCTAACGAAAAATGGAGGTTCAAACACCAGTTATTAGTTTAAGCTGTTAAATAAAACCTTAAGAACTTGATAAATCTCTTTGAAATTTCCTTCAAGTTTACATTCTTATCAAGAAAAGTATTCTAATGAGGAAATGAAAGTGTAAGTATGCCAAATCTGAAGTTTTAATTGAGTTTGTTGACAATACCCTAATAGCAGTAGCAGAGTGCAAGCAAAGGTTTTGAAACAAAGATAATGAGTCAGCCAGCTGAAGAATGGCAGCTTATATGCAATTGAATATATAATCATATAGAATATTTCTTCCTAGCTCCCATTAATAAGAAAATGTGTGTGTGCACATAAGTAAGGTCAGTTTGAGACTGAGACTGTGGAATCTGCATGCACAGCTGAACAAGTCTGGATTGGTGTTGTGCTCCTCATATATTTTTATCAGCAGTTGTAGTCCACAGAGGGATTGTTTAATTCAAGCTGCACCCATGGAGATAGCAAGAAGTTGGTGGGGAGATTCCAGCTGCCTGTGCTCCAGAGCCTAAAGAGCAGTTTCTCCAGACAGATACTCATGTTCCAAACTTGCATTCACCTGCACTGCACCCCAAGGTCAGAGGCTGCCTTAGACAATATTTGTTTTAACTGTGTGTCCAGGATTTTTTTATTTTTTTTTACATTTGCCAAATCCAATGAGCACATTAGCAAGTGGCCTGATGATCAGCTGGTAGGGCATGATGCCAGTGGAGTAAGGCACACAAGTAGAGGTGCTACTCTAAAGGGCACATCCAGCCATGCTCCTCTCATCACCCAGAAGAAAGAAATCTGAAAACCACAATACATTATCTCTGAATTCTGGCAGTGATACTTCTCATGTACACACAGCCAGAATCAAAATAAATTACTGGAAATACCAAACCATTTACAAATATAAACACTATTAAACAGTTGACTTACAGCTCAGTCAAAGAGGAATCACAGTTTTCTTGAAATTCCAAGTCTTATGTAAAATATGAGCTGCTTCTGGCTTCAGAGTAAATATGTGCTTTTGTTATCAAGCACCTGACATTTGCAAGATAAATCCTGTGTGAATTTTAAAATAGAGAATGAAAGTGAAAATCCTTCTCATTTGATGAAAGGTAAACTGAGTAGTTCCTGGGAAGAATACAATTTTCTGCTCCTGAAAAGAAGCACCTGGGTATTGTCAGGGCAACTTAATTGTCCATTTCTAGCAGATAGCAAGAAATGAACACTACAGAACTCTGTTTGTGTCACCGATGGAGATCACAAATCTTTCCCATAGAATTGGACATTGCTGAGATAACTCAGAAACCGAATTTACTACAGGAAAAAATAAAATTCAATATCACATTGAAAACTTCCATGTCTACACAACAAGATAACTGTGAGGGAATGAAAAATAGCATTTTCCCAATTAATTTGATATTAAAATCAAAACTGCAATGTTTACTTCAATCTTTTTGTATTCCTGTCATGAGAGATAGAAAATGTTTCTTGTTAAACAGGTAGAATTACAACATCAGAGCTTTAAAGACTGCTCTGACTATCTCACAAATTTTACCTCACAATCACTGTGGTTCAAAACCATTGCCCATTCTTGGCACAACAGAAGGAATGAGTGACTGAAATTGCATTTCTGTGGTCTGGGGGGATAATGACCTTCAGAGAAAAAATATCAGTAGTTTCCTTACTATATGACTCCACCAGAGTTATTATAACAGAGAATGTGTCCGCTTTTTCTCAGAAAAATGTATTCATTTCTGTAGAGAAATCCCTGCTATACACAAGACACCATATTTTTAGGACATAGGGGTGCCCCACTTTGTTTTAATAAAGTTAGTGTTATAAATGATATGTTTTGTACTGAGTAAGTTCTATATCCAACAGATGAGTAATAACTACAATGAAACAGAATCCGATTATGTTTTGCTGCCATTTATCAGTAAAATTAATAGTGTATTAATGCAAGACTTGTGCATTGCAAAAACTTAAGCCCTGGTGACCCGAGGTTAATATTCATGTATTTAGATTGCTGTCAATTCATAGGATTTAAGAAAAGCCTGGGATTTAACAGAGTGGTTAGAGTAATCATAAGAGGCTGTGGTTAAAAACGTTGGATTGAGCTCGAAGTGTCAATCACTTTTAAAAGCAATGTACATACAAAAACAAGGTTATCAGGTGACCATGAAATGTCTTTTGTCATCAGTGAGTGAGAGCTTCAAGAGCTACAGGCTCTCAAAGTGGTAAAACTCACAGAGGCTGGGTCAGAGAAAGGGCTTGGAAAGCCCTGCAGCTTCCCCAGAGTGGACTGGAGAGTCTGTATTCCTGTCTGCTTCTGTGGCAAACATTGTTCAGATATTTTCAGCTGGAATAGCTCTTTAGGAGTGCAACAGAAGAGAGCCACAGGAGGAAAAACCTTAATGCAGCCAGGCAGCTTCATGGGGAAGGAGGGAGCTTAAACTCATGCTGATACAAAACTTCATACAGGGAAAGATTTCTGTTCCAATTGTCTCTCATATCAATATATTGGTGTTCTGGTTTTGGCTGGGATAGAGTTAATTTTCTCCCTGGTAGCTGGTATAGTGTCTGGAATTTAGTATGAAAATAATGTTGATGACACACTGATGGTTTCAGTTGTTGCTAAGTGGTTTTTATATTAAGTCAAGGACTTTTCAGCTTCTCATACTCTGTCACTCAGAGGTGACAAGAGGTTGGAAGGGGACACAGCTGGGACATCCAGCCCAAACTGGCCAAAGGAATATTCCATACCATATGACAACCTGCTCAGCATATGCATTCTGGGGGAAAGCTGTTCAGGGACCTTTACCCAGGAACTAGCTGGGCATCAGTCTTTGGGTGATGAGCAACAGCACTGTGCATCACTTGTTTTGTACAACCTAATTATTCTGATGTTGTTATTGTTGCTATCACCGTCATCATCATCACCATCATTATTATTATAATTACTATTATGATGATGATCATCATCATTTTCATCATTATCATCATTATTATCATTATTATTATTATTCTCTTTCACTCTGTCCCATTAAACTGTCTTTATCTCAACCCAAGGGTTTCCTCACATATGCTCTTTTGAGCCTTTGCCCCACTCCACTGGGAAGGGGAAGTGAGTGAGTGGTTGTGTGATGTTTAGCTGCCAGCTTGGGTTAAACCAGGACAGTTAGAAAGATGTGGAAGAAAAAAAAGTGATTTCTTTCCCAGAAGTACTGTACTACGAGCCTCAGTATTAAACTGTTCCCTCTGACTTGGAGTGGGAGGGATGGAAGCCTGGCAAATCTGGGGCAATGGCAGGGACCATCGTTCCTCCATTGTACTGTCCCTCCATCATCTGGATAAAAAAGAAAATGCCCCAAGATATTTCAGTGGGCCTGGGGTAATCACTGAGGCAGGAGGGAGATCAGGAGACCAGCTCTGGTCTGTAGCACTGTCCTCAGCCAACCCCAGGGATTTCCAGCTGGAAATCAGAGCTACAGCTAATGCTGCTTGACACAGAATTAACTCTCCCAGGGCCTCCTCTTTGCTTCTGCAGAGCTGCCACAGAAAAAAAACCTTAGTTGGATTGTGTGCTCCCCACAGGGCTGCACTGCGAGGAAGGCTAAAAAGACAGAGGAGAAGTGTGAAATGAGAATCCCTTAAAAGATCCATCCTGCAGTCCCACAGGATACAGACTCAGGGAGAGTCCATAGTTTAAAATTATATAAATATCATATATCTTCCATATCTTGCCCACAGGAATAACAATGGTCTGCAGCAAAAAGCAGCATGAGTTCTGTATCGCCTTTCATGCTGGTGTATTTGGATTGAAACTAGAAAATAAACTTTGTGTTTCATCACTTTTTCAGACTTCAAACATGTATGTAGCACTGTTTGCTGTCTCTCTTACAATTGCAAGCTGAAGCAAGTCTTTTATATGCTGTAACCAGTTTAGCACTGCTTAAGAACATTACAGTGATTTTCTCCTCAGTCATTTTATCATCTTACTTTTCAGGTGCAAGTCAGTGTTTTGTAGATTGGCTAACTTAGCATGCACACATCTGTCCAGTGGAGAATGGTAACAGGAACTTTCACATCTAGAATAATATGAAATCGCTCCAAACTCTGCACCAAGACATGAGAGAGCCAGTTGTGGTGTGGAGCCCATGGGATTTCCTCAGCAGCATCACAGAACCCCAGGTGCCCCACAGGGGTGACAATACACAGGGCATCCCAACCTCACTGGCCTCTTCCCAGGCAAGGACAGCTGGTCCATGCCTCTGTCATCAAACAGACAGCAAGCAGGCAGGCATTTCTCGAGGTTGGATATGGAATATAGATCTCAGACTGCAGAAAGGAGCCCTTCTCAGACCAAGAGGCATCGAGGAAGCAGGAGCAGCTGACCCCTGAGCTGGGTGCTTTGTGCCCTTTGCAGTGAGCCCCATGATTTCTGCCCTGTGAAGGGGCTGAGAGCTGTTCAGCCAGAGCTCAGCACAGCTCTGGAGCTCCAGCTAACTGGAGCGTGTCAGCCCCGGATCAGCCCCGAGCTGCCTCAGCAGTTACAGGGGCTTGACCTTCGCCCATGGAGCCCTGGTTCACACTTGTCAAAATTTGCAATCAGTAATGCAGCAGCGCAGATTCTTCTGCTGACGCAGAATGAAGAATTCCTGGGGGATTTTGAGCAAATCAAGGGTTAAACACTGCCCTGGGAACACTCCTGGAGCTTCCTTCATACATTGATTTTTTTTCCCCTCCAGAAAAAGAGGGTTTTTGCAAGCCATGCAAATGAGTGAATTCAGCATATAATTCCAGAGTGGTATGCAGCTCTTCTCCTGCCACATACACAGACACTGTTTTTAGTGCACATCATCACATAGTGATTAATGGCAACATGGCATTTACTCCAGGGAATGCAGCCAGCTTAAACATGAAAACCCACATAGACTCAGATGGACAGACAGGCGTATAAATTTTATTTATTTTGTCAGCCAAGCAAGAAAACTGTAAAAATAAGAATACAAAAATCTGCTCTGATGTTTGCTTTACTCAGGGATAAAGTGATTTAACAGAATTACCAGCCATGATTTTTTCTGAATAGGGTTACACACACTGGCCTGTCACCACCCCCGTAGCTAAGCTGCACTCGGCACGGTACCAGAGGCACGAGAGAATAGAGAGGGACTGTCCACTGTCTCTTGCTTCCTTTCTTTTGGTGTTCCCAAGGGATCCTGTCAAGACACCAGCCTGGGAACAGCCTCAGCTGTGGTCACAGCTAAGGGGGCTGCTCAACAGCGAGGGGTCACTGGCCTGGAGTAACATTTACACCGTGCTGCCTCCTCCTCACCCAGCTGCTCTGTGGCAGGAGCTGTCACCCAGGGCTCTGCTGGGATGGAAAGGCTCCTCAGGAGATCATTTAAATTGCTTTATGGCCCTTTGTATTACTCTGGAGTTGCAGAAGTGCTGTGTATATTGTAAGACTGAAGTTCTGGTCTGATATTTGTATTTCATCTATATTTCATCTTTTATAGCCATCAGAGACTATCAATGACAAACTGGCTCTCCAGATGCTAAAGGTTTAGTGTGACCAGTACAAATAAATGAAAAGGACAAAGGTTTGTGCCATAAATATAAAACACAGGGTACAATTGAATTAAGTTATGTTGTTCATCTCAGATTAAAATTGCCCTTTCTACTTAATTTTTCTGATTGTAACTTAAATCTTTTAAGGTCAGAGGTTCTCAGGTAGTTTTGTGTTAGCTGATATGCTCTGATTTTCTCATTGGTGTTCCTCATTAGGACTTTCTCCTACCTTTTTGTCTTTAATATAGGATTTTTTTTTTCTGAAGTTGTTTCAAGAAAAGCAAATAAATCTCTTTTCTAAAAAGAGGTCCTTTCTTTAGAGAAAGATTGTCTTCTGTGAGAATCATTCCTCTTAGCATGGCATTATAATTCAGTTTGCTAGCCATCTACAAAAAGAAGCATTTGTGAACAGAGTTGAAAGGACATGAGAATAGAATTCAGAAGACTAATGCCATTCAAATGTGCTCCTCTATGTAACATTTTTGTGATCACTTTCCCTCACTCTGCTTGACTAGATGGGAGCCTCAGAGGCTAAAAAATGTAGATACAAATATTATTGACTATCTAAATCTTAGTTAAAGTCTATTTGAAGGAATGTAGAATCCTCCATTAGTTTACATGAGTCTACATGAGCATTTCAAAGACAACAGTATATAGAACTTTCTCATTTCATGCTGGGAGGGAGAAAGGGAGGAGCCTTTGTTTTTACCACCAGATATATATATTTTAATAGCTGTCCATTCAAGGCTGAATTTTAAAATATCAGATATCCAAGGGAGTCAAAGGCAAACATAAAACCTCTCACACAATTCAGGCACACCCTTGCCATATTCCATGCAAGTGTTTGTCTATCTCGAACACATTTTCTGGTTTGATGTTTTAAATCAAGCCCATGTGGAGAAATAAGACTAACCAAATTATCACACCATGCTACATGTCTTCACACAAACATTTCCACAATTTTTACTAAAGAATCCCAGATAATAGGAAACAGTAATGAACCCTTTATAATATAAACTGCATAGTCTATGCAAATTGCAATATTGTCAGGAAGCCAAATTTCTTGTTAATATATTACTAACTTCTCAGTTATTTGCATGCAGCAAGGATATTAGAATTATAGTATTTTAAAAATAGACTCACATAACATTTTTTAGTGTAATCAACCATGGATGAGGCCCATCTGTCATATCTAGTCTGTATGACTAATTGTTAGTGGTCTGTAATTGAAATTTAAATTTATTAAATGAACAGAGATGCCATTATAAATGCACTAATTCAATATGTGGAAGGGGGATGGCAGGATATGAAACTGGGCAGTAGCTTCTGAGCACTGTTTATGTTTACACATATTCAGATGAATGTGATCCTTTCTCCAACTGGGCCAATCCTTCTGCAAGGCCCATCAGAGCTGGCTGGCAGATGCCTAAATCATCTCAAACATTCTCCTCCTCCTTTTTCCACATTTCAGAGGGGGTTGTGAATGGAAGATGAGCTTAGGTTTGTTGGATGTTTGTATTTTATAGGAGGTCCTAGGAAAAAAAGAGCTCTTTGTTATCACTGTAAAATATGGTAATATCCAAGAGATGACTTGTGGTTTCATACACACCATAACAGTGGCTTTGACACAGCAGAGTGTCAAAGAACACACATGCAGACAGCAGGCAGATCTGTTTTACAGACCATGGAAGAAATCTTAGCCAGGTTGGTGGCAAAACTCACATCAACTTCAAAAGAGTCAGGATTTCTCTCCTTGGAAGTGAAGTGCATTTCTGTGATGTGCTGAGCATCCTCAGCTGCCATCAGGTGAACTCGTGGAGAAAGGAGGTCACTCAGCCCCTTCAAAATTGAATTCTTTATCCCTAGAAAGCAAGGCAACATCTTCATGCTTGGTAAGAAAGTATTTTCAGAATGTCTACACTGCTAATTTTTCTTCGGTGGAATAAATAACCACTGAACATACACAGATGTCATGACCAGATGCAATTTCTTGGTTGGTGTCACTGTAGCAGAAAAACCACCAGTGAGCTCTGCATTGCTTTATTGTTGCTTTACATTGTCACTTATTTTAGAAACCCCACATTTGCTCTGCTAATCTGTTTTATTATGGATGTGTTTTATCTTTCTGTTTGAAAAAAAAGGTTAAGCACCAGATTTAATCCCAAGGATATAAGATCATGCCTTCTGTGAGAGCCTGTAATTCTTTAATGACTGCAGCACTGACATGTTTGGTATGAGCATGGGCAAGAAGTGGGGCACATTTTTTAGCAATAGTAGCTTCATCCTTCAGCTTCCTGAGCAGCTTTAAATTGCAAGTACTATCCTGAGAACTGAGGACACTTGGTGCCCTGCAGGGACTGCCAAGGATTTCACAGAACTGGCACTTTCAAGAGTGCAGCTCTGTGTGTTTTCAGAGATGAATTTTGGGACTCCTGCCACACAGAGGTTTTTTCCCAAGTTTTTTCCTGGTTGTTTTGAAAGAGCTACTTTTTTTATATGAGAACGAAACCAAATCCACTCCAAGTAAAAAATGTTCATTTAAATAGATAACCACTTAACAGCAGATGTACCAGAGACAAGTGTCAGAAAAAGGCTGGAAAAGCTAAGGCTATTAACATAAGAGGTCAAATCAGATGCTGCTCTTGGATTTGGCAGAGGCTCCACAAACAGCTTATGACCAGAGAGGTCTCTCTTTTGATTAGGTGTGTCGTTTTTGCTTTTCAGCTCTGCCTTGACCCTTTTTACATTTGCTGTGGCAGTGTTTCTTTCCAGAGCACACTTGCAATTAGGGTAGGAAATTTTGGGGATCTGTTAGGAGACTGCAAGCAGTTTTCACACAGAAATAAGCAAGACCAAGGGCAATGTTTTGGAGAAGAAATGTAGTATATGAGTATGAATGTTATGGTTGTTCAGTTGAGAGGAATGAAGAACCACTCTGGGAAAAGAAATCAGATCCTATCTTTGTCTAAAAACATTAATGCCCTGATTCTGACTACTGAACATAGAGCAGGATCCACAGCCATTCCATTACCCATAATTATAATAATCAAGCCTGTGTGGCTGCAGCTTAAAAGGATATTTTTATATTCTGCTAAACATTCCCACAGTTGATGGGATACATTCTTCTTTCAGTGTGAGCAATATGGTCCTTGATGCTCAGTTTATGGTGTCAGGTGAAACCATGGATAAACCCTGTGCACGCTCCCTCCTAAGCACCTGAATAGGGAAGGGCAGAGTGGCATGTGCCCTTGCTCAGGAGGAAGCTCATAAAGCAGCTTCATTTCCCTGCTCATACCATTCAACTCTGCAACAACTGTTTGCTTTATGATCTAGCAGGCATTTTGCCCATTTTGTGGCACGCAGCCTTCCCTCTGATGCGGAGCTCCTACAAGGCACTGCTCTTTCCCAGGATTGCTGGGGTGTTGCAGGATTTCAGGATTGCTGAAAATTGTCACATTTGTTATTCTGGCTGCGAGAGAGAAACTCTACCATTTTGACTAATCTTCTGTACATCCTTCTCTGGATACTTCTTGTTGGCTTCCTGACTTACACAGTTGATGATACTTTTTCTTTGTGCACCAGTGTCATAAGTGTTAGCAGTCTAGGTCTGGTCTTCATTATTCTTTTGTTGCTTTTCCAAAATACAATTTTTCCTCTTGGCTCCATCACTTTTATGGTGACTTGCTCATGTTTTGAATCCTAGGATTTTGCTTACTTTATGCTGGCAATGCTTCTTGTGGTTTGCTGTAAATTACAAATTATCAAAACAATATAGTATTTCAGAAAATTGTGTGGGAAGAACAGAGGGAAGAAAGGATTTTCTGTTTGTTTGCTTTAAAAAAAAAAGTCTCTTGCCTACTTTTACTGTCTCACTCTTCCATCAGGCTGCCTCCCTAAACCTAAGGGTATTTTAAAAGCCTTCCAAGTGACAAAGAAGCAGAACTTAGGGAACTTGAGAAACTTGAGCTAATAATTTCCAACAGCAATTTGAAAATGTTACTGTCAGCCTCAAAGAACTGTCCTCGTGTCAGGTCATGAGATTTCCTGCAGTGGGTGCGTCCTAGTGCCTTTCATTGCACTGAGCTGCATGCCACAAAAATCCATCCTCTGCTGCCTGTTCTCTCCCTGGGATTCCCACTCACCAACGCCCCAAGTGGAGGCCAAATTCATCTTCCAAACCTTGCAGACTAGACGCCCAGCTATGTAAACTGGCATCACACTGCTGACTCAAAATCATAAAAGACAAAAAACTCCTAATACATTAAAATGAACCATCATGAAATATTGATGCAGGACTCGGGGCTGGGAAAGATCTTTTGTCTTATGCCTCAGACCATGAAATGTAACTAAGATCTGTGGCATCAATAAGCCATGAGTGAACTGTCTGATACTCTCTCGCAGCTATTTTAAGTTCTTTTTCCCCCAAGTCCCAGCCTGGTTTGCTCTGCCCAAGCCACCTGCTGGGAGGTTGTGAGCTCTGCAGCTTGTAGGGCTGTCACTCAGTGGTCGCTGTCAAGAGGACATCAGCATCTTCAGGTCTGGTGAATAAAAATGAGGTCAAGCCTATAACATTTTCCACTGAGTAAAAATACATAAATGTTGCCACTTTGATTAAGCTCTCCCTTTTCTCCGTTCATCTTAGGGATTTACTGCTTGCACGCAAGCTTATCAGAGTCATAATTCATCCGGTTTTGCACCTATGTCTCCTAGTTCTTATCCAATTATTTCAGCTCTCTGGTTTTGTAAACTTTTATTTCTCAGGCTGTGCCCCTTCCCATCAGGAAATGTCTTCTGGGGTCAGATCTGAAAGCAGTGCACTATGATTTAGCCTCATTCCTTCCATTAATGTCAGTGGGAATCAGGCTGCTAAACCCTGAACACTGTCTTTAAAATGTAACTCACAGTATTTGAACTCTTGAGCATTTAGAAGCATTTATTCTCATGTCAGACCCATGTGCTGGCAGGCTAGCCAATGGAAATGTTTTTTTTTCCTCCTTTTTGAATTGATCTAGCAGTGGAGATGAATGAAAGCCTGGGGGGGAGTGCAAATAAAAGGGTCAGACAAAGAAGGTTAATGCTTCCTGCACAATCTCATCACAGGACTTAGGAGTGCTACAGCACCCCTACGGAGGAGATTACGTGCCTTGGTCAGCAGCGTGCACAGGACAGCACCAACACTGAGCTAATTAAATGAACACAAATTTCAACAGCTTTAGCATCAACAACTCACCTGCTAGCTCGTGTTTGAAACTGATTCCACGTGTTACCAGCACGAGCAGCTCCATGTAAGATAAAGCAGAGGTGCTAACAAAACTGACTACTACTTCCTTATGTCTCTCCCCCCCTTCTGCACGGAGTTTGCAGGGAAAACGTAACACGAAGCGTTCGGTCGCTCTCAGTGATGTTTCTGTTGTGATCAGCCTGCCTAGACATCCCGTCCTTCTGCCAGAGAAAGCTGAATGAGGAAAAAATACTGAGTCAGAGAAATGTGTGAAAAGATTTACATGGTATTTGCTAGCATCCCAATAATCAGCTCTGTAATTGTGCATTTTAATAAAATCCCACATGTTTATTTGAGCTGCTGGAGTTGTTCTGCTTAATTAACAGAAGAGGGGAAGGCAAAGCCTTGCCTTAAACTCACACATCCAGACCCAAGTCCTGTAAATTCCTGTGCAACTGCCTAATGTCCTACACCTGAATGACCCTCAGAGGTACCCAGTTATGTTGCCAGTGAGGCACTCCACTGACAGATCCACACTGAAATACCTGCAGGCTCCTGAAGGCTCCCTAGGGTGCAGCTGAGTTTATGACCTGGGATGCACCTGGCTGCATTTATTTCTGCAGCTCTTGGAATGCTGTGCAAACAGCACCAGCAGCCTGTGGTCACAGGAGATGCAAACAGGGAGCCTGGATAGAGTCATAGAAGGTCAGTGGGATCATCCAGGCAAGAAAATCTGTTTAGGGAACCACAGATTCTGTGTGGACATAGCATCCAGCATTAAGGGAGAGAAAGGACTTTATGAGGAGGCTTGATCAGCTCCCAAGTGTGGCAAAGCACCAGATGGTTGTGGTCCATGTGGATAGCAGTACTGTAGGAAGGGAAAGGCAAGGAGAAGGGAGAGTGGGAGAGAGGTGATGCAAGGTGCTGGAGGTGAAGCTGAAGCTCTGAGGTGCTGACAATCAGGATTTCTATGGAAGCTGTCTCTGAAATGCTCCTGAAACACACATCTGTGAGAGAAAGAGAAGCAGAAATAATTTTAATGCCTAGTTAAGAAATAAGAACAGACATGTAGTCTAAGTGAAGGCATCAACACAACAGGCATCAGAAATATGGTGGAAAGAGAATGATATGTGGGATTCTGTAATACCAAATATTCAGCATATAGAGTAAACCATGCTAGAATCAATCAAATTAACAAATTACCTAATCAGTATGAAACATAAAATCTGTGGGGATTGAAATTACAGACATAATATAGTGTTACCACTATAGCAGGGGAAGAATATTGTGTATGAAACTGCCTCTGTTACCAGGATGTTGACACCAGCTGCAGAATATGGGGGAATTCCAAGATGCCAGAGAGACAGGAAAGGCTGTAACAAACACCAGACCTCAATAATTTACATGCAAATGGTCCAGATATTGTTCAAGAGTGTAATATGAAACAGTCAATAACTATTGCATGGAGGAACTGCTTAAGGATATTGATCAGAAAACAGGCAATTATAGAGTTGGCTTGGAGGAGAAACTTATGTAAATGAGGAATTTTGTTTAAAAGAAACAAAATGCGACAACAAAGAAAATTAATTATTTCCTGAAGACACAAAGTCTGCTAAAGGATGCTGTGCTGAAAGCACAAGGCCAGTGCACATTATTCATCAAGTAGGCTTGAAAATGGGCAGTACATGGTAGCTTTGAAAATGGTTAGATAAGGGAGGTTATTAGAAGAATAACTGCAAATCCTTCAAACAGCTGAGGTTGGATCCAAATGAATAAATTAGAAAGTAACAGACACTCTGGAAGATTACATGTACAATGACAATTTGACAGCCAAAAAGGGGTTTGATGAGTTTCTAGCAAAAGGAATGAAAACTAGCAATAAATCTCCTTTTCCTGAGCATCAGGATCAGGAAGCTTGCCAGAAAATCAGTGGAGCCCATTGATCACCAGAGTTTGAAGGAAGCACTCAGAGAAAATACAGCTGCTAGAGAAACTAAATGAATCCTTTAGATTGTCACATTGAAACCGTTTGGAATGGGGTGACTCCATTAACAAGTTTGTCTGAAATAGCTCTGCCCAGGAACCAGGTCTGGGAACACTGGAACAAAATGTAGAGGTTGCCAAAACCCAGCTGATATCACCCAGGAGTTTCAACTGACCTCAAGGATGAAACAACTAAATGACTGAGTAGCAGGCTATAACTCTATGCTTAAAACTGTCTTGATATCCAACGAGTTATCAGCAAATATCAAATGCCTGGCCAACTTTTTTAGCAAAGGTTCCAGGGGAGATGGGGGAGATATGAGAAAGAACAGACCTGGAAGTCTGAGATATTTGCACTAGGCAAATTAGTAGAAAATGTAATGAAGAACAAAATTCATTGACACTTCAATAAATTTGATTTGCTTGGAAAGAGTCAGCATGACCTTTTCCTTTTTTACAGATTGGAGTTGTTTGATGAGATCAATGTAAATACAGATAAAAGCAATTCAGTTGGTACAGTCTACTTGGATATCTAAATGCTTTCAGCAAACTTGTTTCTTGATTCCCCACCACAGGCTTTTGAGGGGAATCCAAAGACTCCCTATTAAGAGAAAGAAAATCATTGCATAATAAAAAGAAATTTAAAAGATAGTAAGCATAAGAGGGGACCAGAATAATTCTGCAGTGCTGTGTAGTGCAACAATTGCTGTCAGGGTATTCATAAGCAACCTGGAAAAGGCAGTGAACAGAGGGAAAAGTCAGTTGACAGCAGCAAAATATTTATATTGTAAGGACAAGGGCTGACTTTAGAGTAAGGCTTCAGTAGTACTTTAATGAGACTTAGTGACAAGACAGTAACATGGTACATGTGATGCAGAGTAGGTAAATATAAAGGGATATGCAGGGGAGAAAAAGCAATCCTAGTTTCACAGACAAAATGGCATGCTGTGAGATGACCATTAGCAGTGAGGAGCAAGAGCTTGGGACTTATTTTGCAGATCTATGAATATGCCAGCTCAGCACTCAGTAGGGGTCTAAAAACCAACCTTAAATAAAGTATTAGGGCATAGTAGGATAGGAATAAAGAATAAAAGAAGGAGGAACATTATGCTAGTGTGCAAACTCATGGTTCACCCATGTTATAATTAGTCTATGAGGTTTGGATCTTTTCAACTAAAAAATGGTATAGCAAAACCAAAGAAGGTTCAGGGTAAAGCAGGAAGTAAAAGAAGCTTCAATATCTGATTAGATACAGAAAGCTTCAGTAAAGGCAATGACTTTACCAGGACAGAATGTTTCAGTCTGGAAGAGAGACAATTCAGTGAAAGAAGTATACAGTACAAAGGGTATGGTGAGGATGCTCAGAAATAATCACTGCCTGCCTTCTCCAGTAACAGGGGTGGGCTGGGGGGGAATGAGTGGAGTTCTCCAGTGTAGCTCTCCAGAGCTACAAGGAGCCACTACAAGTTGGAGTGGACATTGGAGACATGCAGATGGGAAAGCCTTTGGAAGTTAGTGTAAAACAAAAAACATATCTATCCTGGGAAGATCCTCACAGAAAATAGCTTAAAATTGTGAAAATCGGGTATCTGGAGGAAATGCCCTGTATGTTCATCCTGCTCTTATTCTTCACCAGGCATCCTACAGGAAGATGACCCTGAGGTAACTCGGTTTTTGGCTTGAGTGGGTGTGAGCCTTTGTGTGTTTTTGTGCAGACAGCTGCACACACTGTCAGGGTGTTTATTCCCATCCTAGGCTGTGTGAGTGCCCACACCAGCAGGACCATAACACACACACATGCTCACACAACTGCACCTCCATCCCTGTCCATCTCTCCCACTGCCATGCAGAAAGGATGGCTCTGGGTATAAAACAAGAGGGGAGAGAGATGGAGCTCTGTTGGGCAAGCACAACAAAAAGAACTCTGCTCTATAGAGTTGCTGAAAAGTCAAAGCCTGCCTGGAGAACACTGCCTGTGCACTTCCCCAGCCTTCCCCTTCCCAGCCCCTGCCTGATGCTGTGATCTGCAGGCGACTTCCTCCAGGTGGGTGATGGCTTGGGGTCCCTCTCTTCTGCCAGCAGCTAACATGCCTAAGGGTGCAGGGTGGTCCTTCTCACCAGGGACACCACGGGTCCACCCAGGGGCTGCTGAGCCTGGAGGATAAATGGTAATAAAACCCAGGAATAACATACTGTTGTTAAATGTAAAGAAACCTTTCCTTACAGCAAGATGAACTGGCCTTACCCCAAGGCTGCTGGCAAGCATTAAGCCTTGAAAACCCAGCCCACTGGTTACAGCCCAATCCACAGGGTGCTCATCCCATCAGAAGACTTAAAACAGCAGCAGATAATGTTTGCATAGAGCCTTAAGCCCCCTTGAGGGGCCCAGACCAGCTATTCAAACTCCATGGTTAGAAATTTTCTCTAGATATCTTGTTTTAAGGCCTGCTAGGCCAATCCCAGCCTTAGCCTTTTGAATCCACTCCACCTTCCCACTTTGTTTGTCTTTGGGCTTATAGAGTGCAGTTTGAATACTTGAAGTTCTTTATTGGCAATATCTTATATCTCACTGTAACAACTCCTGAGGACATCAGAGCTCCACACCCTACAAAGAGTTTATTTAGAACTTAAACTTAAATTCAGCCACACCTTTCTCTCTCATTCCTTTTAAAGGTATTATTATATTTAATGGAAACAGATACTGAAATGGGAATTTATGTTCTCCATGGAAAAAAGTATGGTAAATCACAGGGAATGCCTGTTTGTATGAAATACTGAGCTTTATTTTTAGTCTCAAGTGGTTAAAACTAGTTAAGTGATTCAGATTAGCAGCTGTGCTTGGGGTACTTCTCTAATTGACCTAAGCTTGGCAAGCTTTTGATGTTACTTCATCAGTTATACTGCTCTTTGCTACTAAAGATGTAGCCCACAGATTTAATTAAACTGAAAATTACTTTGGTTTTTATGTTGGGTTGGTTTTTTTTCCTCCATAAGTATGGAATCTTCCCATGAAAGAAACAGAACTGATGGCATTAAGGACTGGACTTGATCTAACATCAATGCTTGAGGTTTTGTGTCTACATCTTCCTAAAGTGCCTGAAAAGAGCCTATGCCCAAAATTTCTCAGAGCAAAAATAATATTTGGCAGTTCTATCTGTCAGGTGGATGGACTTTTCCCTCTTGCTAAGCAATACCTCTGTTTCAGAGCCCTGCAGTTGGTTGAACTGCAGCCTCTCTCAAGAGTGGATGAGAGGGCATAAATACTCCCCAGCACTTTTGCAACATGGCTCTGAGCCCTGGAGAGAGAGTTTATTCCCATAACTCTCTTCCAAAAGCCTCTCTCCTGTAAAAACATGACAGATGAATTCACAAATTCTGGATTTACGCTCCCTCACATTTGTGGGCAGGTGATCAACTGCAATCATCCTGCAAAAGGCTGAATGATACCCACCATGGCAGCCAGCTCCTGAGCTAAAATCCTTGAACTCCTCCTGTTGCAGCTTTCTCTTTTCATGTAGCTTTTACTTATTAGTAATCAAGTGGGATGAGTGGCATTATGACATCAGAACTGACTTCTGTGAACCCCTAGCAGCCTCCTGTCCTTTAATGGATATCATATCCCAATGGATCAGAGGTGGCTGATTTCCTTTCTTCTTCCTAGAAGCCTGGAAGAAGGGGCAGAAGAGCTCTTGCTTTTAGGGTTGAAGACAATCTCCCAGACTGGGATTTCCTTAGCCAAGGAGAGAGCAATGATGCTGTTGGAAGTGGTGGTGGCGTTAAAGGGTCTGTATTTTAACAGGATTTTTTAAAATAGAAAGTTTTGTGAAGGAATATAGGCTCACATTGGAAATGTAAAATATTTCATTAAACTATGAGAATAAAACCCCACAAATTAGTAATTTCTTTTTATTTTTTACTTGGCTGAAAAGTTAAGTTTTCTCATATAAAATAAAATTTTAAAACATGCCAGATAGAATCTCTGTTCAGAATCTCAGTAAAAAAATCGCTCCTTTCCTTCAAATAATGGAGAAAACCTACAACTTTTAGCTCATGCAAATCTAACAGGTTATGTTGATCTGCCTCTAACTTTCTGAGGTTTTTCTTTTCACAGTACATCTCCTTTATGTCTCTCCATAAAGTGAGAAGGGAGAACTTCTCATTAACCATTCTTACATTTAAAAGCATGTTATAAACTTAGTAATGCCAAAATCGTCCTTCTGAAAGTTATGCTTTTCTTAAATCACTCTTTAGATTTAATGTTCCTTTCATTCCCCCTCCTTAGGAGTGCATTCATAATTCTAAATGACTGGAAAGAAGAAAATCGTTCCTTCAGAGAGAAAAGGGTGTGCATTCTTCTCTTTCCCTGAATAGCAGAAACACAGCAGCATCTCAAAGTGCCAAGTCCTGCACTTGAGTCACAGCAGCCCCAAGCAGGCTGGGGGGAGGGAGGCTGGGAAACTGCCTGGAGGAAAAGCATCTGGGGGTGCAGGTTGGCAGAGCTGAGAAGAGCCAGGGTGTGCCCAGGTGTTGGATCAGCAATAGTGTGGCCAGCAGGAGCAGGGCAGGGATTGTCTCTCTGTACTCAGCACTGTGAGGCCACACCTCAAACCCTGAGCTCAGCTTTGGGCTTTTCACTACAAGAAAGACATTGGGGTTCTGGAGAGTGTCCAGAGAAGGGCAACAGAGCTGGGAAAGGGAAGGGCTGGAGCACAAGTCTTGTAGGGAGCAGCTGGAGAAGGCTCCAGGGAGACCTTGTCACTCTGCACAATGGCCTGTAAGGAGGGTGTAGCCAGGTGGGGATCAGCCTCTTCTCCAGGTAGCAAGTGACAGTGTGAGAGGAAATTACCTCAGGCTGTGCCAGAGGAGGTTTAGACTGGATATCAGGAAAAAAAAATTTGTGGAAAGGTTTGTAAATTATTGGAACAGGCCATCCAGAGAAGTGAGGGAGTCACCATCTCTGGAAGGATCAAAGAAGGTGTGGATATCACACCTGAGAACATGATTTAATGATGAGCATGGTGGTAATGCTAGGTTGATGGTTGGACTCGATGGTCTCAGAATTCTTTTCCAACTGTAACGATTTGATGATATTCCAAGAGTTGCTCTGGCTTTTTCCCTTGGTGGAGCTCCTTCATACTTCAGGCTTTTACTCCCATTCTGCCAAACTAAGATGGAAACCAGGAGTGATCCTGCCATTCATGGCTCTATTGGCTACAATATCTGCTTTCTTCCTTGCAGAGGCTCCTGGCTGCTTCAGGCTTTTTTTGTTTGTTTGTTTGTTTGGTTTGTTGTTGTTGTTGTTCCTTCTACCAGAAGGGCAAGTAGAAATATCAGCTTTGAAGCAAAAATATTTGGCTAATACCTTGGGTGGGTTGATTTTTGCCTGCAAAAGTCCATCTACAAGGGGGTTAATTCAGGTATGATAAACACATTTTCATCATCCCTTTCTGTAAAAACTGCATGACATTTACAGCCACACATATTGAATCATATTTTGAAACAATTTGTGGTAAAAGGTTTATTTTATTGTTTATTAGTTTAAATTCTTCCATAGAACATCAGCCATGCACAAACTAGGTGCCTGATCACTGCTTATTAGAAATGCAAAAGATTAGATAATGGGGTATCTGGAGAGGAAGAAAGTAGCTTAATGCAATTATTTTAATTCTTTCAATTTCTTTCACCCCCATTTCTTATTGAATAGTTCCTGACTACAGGAAATGAAATTCTTATCTGGAAATTGGCTTTCTACAACACAGATTTCCATACATCACTGGATATGTTGGCTTATTTTGCATTTATATCAGGAAAAGATCTGTGGTGTTCCACCTCTGGAGCAAAATAGTCCTTCTGGATGCTGTATGAAGAGCAGACCATGACCAGAAACAGGATTTTTTTCATCTGAAATGATCTTATCTGAAAGCCAGGGTTTTCTCTGATACTGAGCTCCATTTGTGAGTCTGATTTGAGGAATCCAGTTAGAGGCAAAGATGTTCCCTTAGCTTTCATTCAGGTGTTTCATTTTAACCATTATGGCAATTAATTTGTGTTCATCATGCAGCCAACATCCCCCTGATTTCAGAGTGCTCCAGGCAAACAAAAGATGCTGTCAAGGTCAGTGTAATTTTACCATGTGGCAATAGTAGGCAAAGGTAAATTGCTTTCTCCTATTTCAATCTAAATGCTAAGTGCTCCAAGCACTAAAAATTTATGTGTGCTCTTCTACAGAAGGGGTGCCAACGAGGACAGCAGGCATGTTGCACTTATCCAAGCAGTGCTTTAGCAGTGACCCAGGAAGGAGCTGGTGTTCCCCACAGTGGGTCTGACTCAGTGCTGCTCTAACTGTTCAACCCTCCTGTGAGCACTAAGCTCAGCAACAGGTCCAAAAAGCACTCAGTGTTTACACTTCTCATGGTGAGAAGAGCCACAACTGTCTGGAATCCGTCTTTGTTGAATATCTTTGGATCACTGATATCCTTTCCCTATCAAGTACCTAGAGAGAAATGTAAAAGTTAAATATTCCACTTACTCAACTTCTAACACTGAAAGCTGCTGGCAGGGCTGGCAGCTTTGTTTGAGCTGTGATGCAGGCTAGAACATTCTGACATCTCCCCCCATTTGAGTTAATTGATTTCTTTTAAAAGTCAGTGCACACATGTAACGCAGTAGGAGCCAATAAAAACACCAATATCATCAGCAGAATTAAGCACAGAACATAATAAGAATTTAGGAGAGATTAATGAAGCCAGGAACCATGAGAGAGATACATGGATACAATATCTGTGGACACATGAATTTGCATACAGCTGAACACAATTAAGGGGAAGGTGTCTGTGCAAGGTGTACAAGTAGGAGGTGGGCTCCTTCACTGGGAGAAGCTACTGCAACAAGGGGAAGCTGGAAGATGCTGTGGTCTTAACAGCCAGAGACTATAAATTTGCCTTCATGGGCACAGCAAAAGTGTACCACACCCTCAGAACACCAAACTTCCACATATGAAAATGCATCAAGCCATGCAAAATCCTGCTTCTATTGTACTAAACCCATATTAAACCAAACCATACCTGCCTTTGAATAATGAGTGTGGGATACTGGTGCTATTTCCTCACTTGAAGGATGCTCAGCTTCTGCTTCCCAAGCAGCCATTTCCCCTGGCAGTGCTGCTGTATTTTTCATTATGATATTCTGTACATGCAGTTTTACAAAAAAAATTTATCACTTTGTCCCTGAGGCTTTGGCTCTATCCACGTTTTTATTTGCCCGATCTTTTTCTAAAACTGGTCTAGGCTTTCTATTCCTCTGCTCAATTTTTAATTCCTTCCTCCATCTGCTGCCCTTCTTTTTAAAAAGCATTGGGTTTTGCTTTTGTGACCCTTTCCACACTGTTTGACCCTAGTGTCTCACATTTTTTGATAAGTCTATTCTCACAACATGTAGAGACATTTCCCCTATTTGAATCAGAATATTTGAATAGAATGGTTTGCTTCAGAAGGGACCTTTAAAGCTCACTTAGTTTCCAATCCCCAGCAAAGAGCAGCAACACCTTCCACAGACCAGGTTGCTCCAAGCCCCATCCAACCTGGCCTTGGACACTTCCAGGGATGGGCCATCCACAATTTCTTGGGGAAACTTGTTCCAGTGCCTCATCAGCCTCACAGCAGAGAATTTCCTCCTAATATCTATTCTCTTAATCTCCCAATCTAATCTCCTAATATCCATTCTCAGTTTAGGCATTCCCCCTCGTCCTTTCACTACAGGTCCTTGTAAAAGTCTCTCTCCAGCTTTCTTGTAAACCCCCTTTAGGTACTGGAAGGTGCTATAAGGTGTCCCCAGGTGTCCCAGAGCTCAACAACCCCATTTGACAGATGAGGGGCTGAAGACTTGGGTGTTTAGATGCAGAAAAAGCTGAAGTCACTGAGGAGTTAACTGCCTCAATTCCTTCATGGTGCTGGGTTGCAGTGGTTTCCTTCACATAGTAGTTCCTATTCCACATAAAATTTTGACTTGAGATGATAGACTTTGTGTCTATCTGTCTATTTGCTCTGTTGTTTGGGTAGACATTGAATACTGTGTTTCATCACCTACTTATGATTTTCCTTGTTGTTCTTTCTGTATGTACACAGGAGGAAGTAAAAAAACCTGTGTTTTTCAATGGTAACAGTTGAAAGGAAGAGAAATATTTGATATCTGAGAGAAACAGACAGGAAGGTCCTGATGCTTAACGATAGGTGCCTCCTGCATAGCTCAGATCTTGCCTTTCTTCCTCATACAAAGCCTTCTGTGAGTTTTGTGTGTGCAAACAAAAGAAATCTTCAAATGCATCTGCACTGCATTATATGGATTTTTCAGGATCCCAAGGGGTATTTTCTCAGTAACAAATCATTACCCAGTTCTAGAAAACATTTGTGGGAGTAAGACTCAGCTCCTTAAATCTTAAGCATAAATAGGGTTCTTCCCAGGAGGGGAATGCTGCTGAGGTTTTTTTTCTCAGGAAGCCCTGGAGCCTGAGCAATCAAACAGCAAGGATGGAAGCACTGAGTGCTCTGAAGGAGAGATGGCAAGAGGGGAAGATTTATTTTGGTGCTTTTATTCCCTGAGCTCTCTCAGCCTGGACATGTTTGTTTGTGGGTGGGGCAAAGTGTGATAGACCACCTTTCGTTGGCAAGGCTTTAGTATTTGGTGTCTGTGGTCGGTGGGGGATAAGAGCCACCTACAAACATTACAGTATTTTACACTTGAATATCTGTCCCCAAACCACCTTGTAACAAACCAAATCTTTTGCTAAAGATATTAGAACTTCTATTAAAAGCAGTGCAATTTCACAGCATAGTAATTCCTAATGGGATGAGCAGCTGAAGTTACTTGTTGCTTTAACAAGTGCAGTGCCAGATGGGCTGAAGGAAGCCTCAGTGGAAGACTTCAGAAGGGACTCTGAGAAGTTATTGGCACATATAGTGATAACAAGGTGGTAGTATTTTCAGAACTGACCTTGTTTCTACCACTTAAAAGAAATCCTCCCTGTGATAAAGAGACTTTTAGGCGATCTCTGTATCTGATAATGACATTGTAATGGATATAGACACTGTCACATGCTGGGAGTGGCTGATCTCACATGATAATCAAGATGCTCGGGCTGTAAAACCATCCAGGTTGTCCTGAATTACTGCACTTGTATACTCCTCTCAATTTTGTGACTATTTTAGTGTGAGTGCAAGGCAATCTGCCTCAGCTAGTGTGACAGCCACAGTCTCAGCAGCAGTGGGAGGCTGTGCTGAATGGCCTCTCATCCCCACAAGAGAGAGGGAGCTGCTTTCCCCCCACTGCACCCTGCAAAGGGCATGGTCTCCACATCAGCCTGAGCCTGACTCACCTCCTGCTAACCAGGGCTGGAGAGAGGGTCACGGTGACACATCTATCCAATTACACTAAAAACACAACACAGAGCTCACTGGGCAACCTTTGTACCTGTGGTCAGGAAAAAACAGCCAGGCAAAGGCACCTTGCAGCTTAACAACCTGCTGTACCAGAGATGACCTGGGAGCCTGAGCGAGGCTGCACAGACGAGCCATGGAGCTGATTTCTGCCCCAGCCTCCCACCAGGCTGTGGGTACATCTTTCACCCTCTCTGCACCTGACTTTCTGGCCATAAAAGAGGAAAGTAGTTCTTGCCTACCTCGCAGGCATGTTGGGAGGATAAACACGCTGGAGGGATCATAGCTGTTCAGACACTGCGGTGCTTGTGGGGAGCAGTGGGAACGAGCAGCACCAGAGATAGAAACCTGTGGGCAGAGATGTCTGTGTGTGTTATCCCGTGGGTTAGTTACTCACCCCATGTGCTCAGACTCGATAGACACAAACACACAAATTGAGCACAGGCTGCCTGGTTATCTGCCCCACGCTGGCTTTTACAGACACAGTTGCATAACCTGCTTAGATAAGGCAGCTTCTCAGCTTCTTTTTTTTTGAGTATAACATGAAGTGAAGGAATAAAGTTCTCTTTGAATATTTTTGCTTTCTCCCCGTTGATATATTTTCCATTCAAAAAAACAAGGCTTGTTTATTTTCATAAAATAAATTATGTACTCCCTCTAGTGTCAGAAATTGTATATAGGCTTAAACCACGCTTGATCAAATGTTGCTATAAACGCTAAAATAAGGTGCAATTTCATTTCTACACATTTTGAGGTTAATAATTTATATGTGGAATTAACAACAATCTTACCTGCTGCTGCTCTGCCTCCTCAGCACTGAAGCTATGGAAAAGAAACATGTTATTAAACAGTGCAATAAAATAAGTACTTGTCCTATTTATAAAGCCAGGTCTCTGATTAAGACTTTTTGCCATCCTCTTTAATTCCAGTTCCAAACTACTGCTTTGAAAGGGAACATCTGAAAAGCCAAATTGTGTAACAGAAAGGTGCCAAATGGGAGAGCTAGAGTCAGGCAAAAATCCAGGGGAGGACTCCTGAAATCCATCAGGGAAGAAAAAGGGAGTCTCCTGAGTGCCCTGAGGTTTATCATGACTTCATTGCATTACTAGAGCAAATTTTACCATAATCTGTGAGCACAGGTCTTTAGGGCTGTTGGAGCACCTGGGGCAGTCCCTTGGGGCAGTGAATGCACCATGTCAAACATTTCAGCTGCACAAGGTGCTCAGTGCCTCCCACTTCTCCTTGAAGAGCACCAAAAGCAGTCATGGCTCAGGGGCTCCATGCTCCCCCACCCACCTTTATCATACCATCATTGATAGAGTTCTTCCAAAAGGTCAGGGGAAAGGTGTGCTTTCTGTTGCACAAAGGAGAGCACTCCTGGCTTCCAAAAGTGGTGTATTGACCAAGATATTGGATGTCCTCCACGGGTTTCTGCTCTGCTGCTGTTTTTAAATCATGGGTAGAGGTAACACCCTCTGTTTTCCTGCTAATTGGAAAAAATGAATGTTCCTGGCAGCTGGCCACCTGCAGAGACTCTGGTTTTCCTGCCAAGCAAGGTCACAGAAATGCAGAGCTTGGTAGGGTGAGCAGTGGCAGGTGAAAATGGAAAACACAGGAAGGATTCCAAGTCCAGGAGAGGCTCAGCCCCTCTGTCTGGACTGGGTGAGTGTTTTCATGCTGAGGTGCCTAAAGGCAAACACACAAGTCCTGAGGCCATGAGTCTGAATGTTGGCAGGTGCTGACCACTCACAAACAAAACTCCTTTCCTTTAGCCACCTAACCACTAATTATACACATCTAATTTTATCCACCCAGTTTTTACCTAAAAATGTTCTTTCCCTGAACAAGTGAACAAACACTAATTTCTTTACTACAAACCTCAACTAATTTTCAGCCAGGTCTCTGCCCAAAAGTGTTCTTTTTTTCAGTGAGTGCAAATATTTTTTCCAGTACTTCAAGATCCCAACACTGTAAAGACCCTGAGAAATGATGGGTAATGCTTGGAGGTGCGGGCTGAGAGGCAATAAAGAGAAATTGCAACACAGGAAATTAAGTTTGGATGCAGGGAAATTTTGTCACCATGATGATGGTCAAATACTGGAATATGTTGGGAAGAGCTGTTGTTGGAGATATCCAAACTCAGCTGGAAATGGTCACTAACCACCTGATCTTTTTGAACTTTCTTTGAGCAGGAGCTTAGATGAGATGACCTCCAAAGGTCTCTGAATAAAATTATGCTATCATTCTGTGATTACTTGCAATAAAATTGGATAGCCACCCTTCAGACATTATTGTGACTTCTGCCTGTGGCATGGATAGCAGCAGCGTTGGCTAAACACTGTCAGGGCAAGAGGACATAGCCACAAGCTGCACCAGGGGAGAGGCAGGTTGGACATCAGGAAGAATTTCTTCACAGAAAGAGTTGCTAAGCTTTGGAAGCGACTTCCCAGGGGGGTGGTGAAGTTTCCATCCCTAGAGTGTTCAAGAAACGACTGGATGTGGCAGTGCCTTGGTCTAGTTGACATGATGGTCAAGGTCTGAACTCCGTGATCTTGGAGGTCTTTTCTGATTTAAATGATTTCATGATTTTGCAAATTAAAGATTCAGTGTGTTTGCCTATCCCACCAGCATCCAGCCTTTTACTTGTCTGTTCTCTAACACACGTGGAGCCATTATCTGCTAAGAACAACTGTTCTGTCTCTGCCCCACTAGAGGGTGCTTTAGCAATATAAATCTTAAATGCTTGATTTAATGCTCATTACTGACATCATACTACTGAACTATTCTGCATATTGGAGACTGGCAACTCTTTGAGACTCTCTGAAAAACTTTGCAATAATGGATCCAGAATGCAGCACTTGGGCATGTGTGATAATCATGCAAACAACACAAATAAATACACACACATACAAAATTTAGGTTTCATTTCTTGAAAGCTAAGAAACTGGAAAAGTCTTTGCAGTATTTCTTTCAATAGCAGCTTCTTTATTTTTTTTCTCAATTTGGTGGTACCTGGTACCTTGGGGCAGCTCTCCACAAGTAGACATAAGAGATATCAATGTTCAGATAATTTGAGTTGGTGTTGCCAGGATTTGCAGTATTGTTAACCTTTTGTGATTTCACTGTGAGCGTCCTGATACTAAGACATTTTGCTTTTGTTACTGTTTTTAAAGGAGAGCCCTTACAGCATCCTGTTTGCTTAGAAGGGTTAACATTCCTTGGCACAAAAAACCATCTGAAACCATCATCAAAATCCTTGTGGACCTCTGTGGAGCCATCATTGGCAGACAGGCTTCAACTGTGACTCTTAAGTCTTCAAATTTAAGGTAAGTACAAACAGGCCCCATCCTGATAACTGTCCTGAAGGTCATGGGTACACAAGAATTAGCTCTTGTCATAGGAGTGGTTGTAGATGTTATATATAATTTTTTTCATCTTATTAAAAAGATGTGATGGGTCACAGGGAGTCAGATTGTTGGTGATGCTGTTACACCCAAGCTCTTTTACTTGCCATTATCTGCTCTCCTGCTGAAACTCAACAGAGACCTGACATTTATTATCAGGTAAATATGGCAGATGGTGGCTGGGGCATTGCTCAGGTTCACTCTACTGCAGCTTTTGAAATGCATGACAGCACAGTAATAAACCTGCAGGCATTTTTATTGCAAGCTACAAATCTGTCATTTAGACCCATGAGCAAAGCATTCTGCTATCAGCACGTGGTTGTCCTGGCTTCAAGAGGAAGAAGCCAACTAAAAACAGCATTAGTTTTGGAGAAAATTATATATATATATACATATCTAATGTGAGATATGGTGGAATGAATAAAAGGAGTACTAGCCTTACCTTCACTTTTTATTCATAAGCAATAGCTGAGTTTCAGTGCATCCAGATGAGACCTACAAGAATTCCAATTAGAGCTCCCTGGTACATCTGGCTCTCCTGGAAGCTGATCCACTCAGCTAGTGGTGGGCTAAAATAGTCTCTGACTGCATTTCAGACAGACAAAAATGTCTCTCCATGGCTGTATCTCCCCTTTTTTCCTTGAAAACATTTCTTTGTGTGTCCACCAGTAACTCACACAGGTAAGTGTTCAGGCATTGGGTCAAGGCAGAAAGAGGGTGATGAAGGTAGGAAGATAAGGGGCAATGTGTGGTGTGGGGGGGTTTAAAACTCCCACAAAAAGAAAGAGCCAAACTGATAATGCAAAGAGAATGGGGTTTCACAGGCTTAAAATCCTATTGCAGAGAAGTAAAATCCTACTGAAAGCCTCAGAGGAAAAGGAGCTTGCAGGCTTGGCCTCTCCTTGCAGAAGCTGCATGAAGGATGGAAATGCAAACTCCATCCTGGCAGAGGAGGCTGTGGCAGAATCACAGACTAGCTTGGCCAGCCACAAGCTCTTCTGCCTCCTCAGAGAAAGGAAAAAAGCTCTCAGAAACCCTCTGTCTATTAAGGGCAGGCTGAGAGGGTAACTGTGGACACAACCGTAAAAGCTTTGAAGCAAAACCAGATACAACTCCCCTGGGACACAGATAAACAGGGTGTATTAATACTTTCATAATATTAAAATGACTTAAATAAGAGTCATCTAAACTTGTAACAGAGCAGGAAAATTATCTACTGATTACATGGTGAAAAGTATCCTCAGTAGTCACTAAGGGTCACTTGGGAACATGTAGTTAATGTAGTTAAGACCAGCAGCTGAAAATAAAAAATCAGGCTGCAGCAGGGAATGGGTAAATTGGCAGTATTGATGAAGGTTAGAGTTTCTCAGCCCTGGTGGCTCAGGAAGGTCACACAGAGTCCTGGGCTTCAGTCACACATTCAGTTCAGGGGTAATGGCTCTGGCCAGGTGAGTATTTCACAGTGCCCTGCCAAGCCCTCCCCCAGCTTGGAGCCAGCCACTCCTGCTGCTGTGATCCCATGAAAGAAAAGGGAGTGAAATGCTGAAATGCTTTTCAGCCTGATCATAGTCCTGGGTCCAGCTCCCTGCTCAGCCATGCCCAGCAGAGGGGTGGGAATGGGGCAGGACCCATGGCTGGGGACACAAACACTTCTGGGAAGTCACTCTGCAATGCAAACTTTCAGGAGCCAGACAGAGCAGCCTCAGAGCTGTCAGGGAGCTTCAGAGAGCTTAGTTAAAACAAGAGATTTCATAGCAGTGAAAGGTTAATGCTGTTCTTACCAATGAAAAGAGGAGATAAAGGGCCAAAAATATTACTGACTAGTCAGCTTCTCGATTTTCTCTCACAAATCTGGAGAAAATATAAATTATTGACTAGTCAGCTTATCTTGACTTCCTCTCCCAAATCTGGAGGGACTAATCAAGCAGCTTGTAACCATAAAAAGGATATAAATGACAGCCAACATGGTTCTGACAATAATAAATCAAGGAAAGTATATTTCCTCCTTATGACATGGGAAACAACCCATGTGAATTGGAGAGAGGCACCCCCTGCTACTGCTTTAGCACCTTCACTACCTGTCACTACCCTCTCTTCACTGGCCTGTACAACAAACTCATAAACAAGTGAGTGAAATGTATGCTAGCTGGAGGTGTTATCAGTGGTATATAACTGGCTGGGGAATCCATATTTAGATAATAGCAACCCATAGTTCACAATCAACACAGAATGATGTATCAAGAAAGACCCTCCAGGGATCTGTCCCCCATCCAGTATTATTCAATATTTTCATTAATGACTTAGATGATGAATTAACAAGTATACTTTATTAAATTTTCAAGCAACACCAGTGCTGGAAAGGCTACAAGCATGAAGGAGGACAGAACTAGAATTTAGAACATTCTTGATAAATTAGGAAAATGGCCTGAAAGTAATAGGCCAAAAATTCAATAAGGACACACAAAGTTCTACATTTGTTTCTCTAAATGCAGGATGGAAAATGTCTGGCTAGGCAGCAGTAATGCAGAAAATCACCAAGCTTTACAGTGAATCACAAACTGATCATGAGTCAAAAGTAGCACAGAGTTGCAAACCAGACAAACCTAGTGTACCTGAGTTAGGCTTCTGCCTCTGAGTCAGATCAAGAAATTTCTGTCTGCACTTGGTAGTAATAAGGGTCTGGCTTTTGTTAGCACTAGCTGTGAAAAACGCTGGCCAAGTAGGGAGGGACCAAAGGGGAATGGAGAGAATAAAAAACAGTTTAGAAGCAGGACCTATGCAGTGAGAAGATATTGAAGAAAATGGGACTCTCTAGCCCAGAGAAGGAAAGGTGAAAGGAAAATTATACCAGTTCTCACTATTCATGCCCATCCTGAGAAAGAGAAGCAATAATGAGTTGCAATAAAAGGAATCTAGAATGGATATAAAGTCTTTTCCCTGCCCATCCTGAGAAAGATAAGAAATAATGAGTTGGAATAAAAGGAGTCTAGACTGTATACTAAAAAACCCAGTAAGGCTAGCAAAGTCTTGAATAGATTGCTTAATGAGGATGTGGACAGTATTTAAAATTTTGAAGGACAATCTGGACACTCATCTATCAAGAGTAAAACCAGATTAGATCACACTGCCTGGGGCAAGGAAATGCTCTCCTGCTCCTAAGGAAACATCATATGCTCAGCTTTCTAAGACTTTTGACTCGTGGTATGAAAGTTTTCAATGAAAAAGGTGTGAGAGATAAGAACCTGTTTGAAACCTTACTACAAAAAATATTCATCATGAGTTTAAGAGGAGATACATTCACAAGTTTAAGGGAAGATACATGGTTCTGCTCACATCGCTAGAACGACTATATTTAAAAAAGACAAACACAACAACAACAAGAAACCCACCAAAAAAGAACAAAAAAAACCCAAAACCCAAACCCCCCCCCCAAAAAAAAAACCCCCAAAACAATGAAAAACCACCCAAAAAACCCACCAAAAAAAAAAAAAAAAAAAAAGGTAAAAAAACCCCAAAACCCAGTATCCCAAAATTTTTTGCCTGGAAGTTGAGAACAGCTAATTTTGGTCCTACAGCATGGGCAACCCTGTGATCCTTACATGTCTCCCCATTACCCTGCCACTTGCTGTTCTGCCATACCACAGAATCATAGGAAGGTTTGGGTTGGAAGAGACCTTAAAGTTCATCCTGTTCCAACACCTCTGCCATGGGAAGGGACACCTTTCACTAGACCAGGTTGCTCAGAGCCCTGTCCAAGCTGGCCTGGAACACTCCCAGGAATGGGGAAGTAAAAGCATGATGTAGCCATGCTTCTTCTCCGTGCTACATTAAAAACTTGCACCTCGTTTGACAAGGTTTTTTTAGGATAAGATGGTTTGATTTCCTCTGAACATACTGGGACAGTTTAGATAGCATATAAAAAGTCTAAACCTCTTTGGGGACAAAACCACATTAGAGTTTAATGTATGTCTATCCTAGTATTTACATTGTTTTTATATGAGCAATTCTGCCATGACTTGGCCTAATATTTTTGACAGATTTTGATGCAACCTGGGGTTTCTTCTCTTCTCTGTTACACCCAATTGAAGACAGCGACATCTGGAGATTTTCCCTTTCCATTTTAAGTACTTCTTGCCAAGGAATATATTTGTGTGGTCACAATGCCCACATGCTATCCCTGGCAGTGTAATTCCACTGCTTGTGTTGGTAAGCAATTAGATTTTTGTGAACCTTTCAGCTGAGACTGAATAGCCAAGGTATGAAATGGCAGCCTGGTATTTCTGAGCTGTCCAAGACTCTGGGGAACTTATAGGAAAAAGCAATAAATAAACTAAAATCAGAAACATGAAATATGTTTGCAGGAAGCAATCCCTTCATACAGGGTTTATCAATGGCCCTCTTACAAGTCCCTGATGATCACAGCACAGGGGTAAGTTGCAGGTAGGATATTTTTTAAAATATCCTGCCAACTCAATGAACTTTCATTGTCAAGGAAAAATAGGGAGGTAACTGGAAGGGCAGGAACTTCAAAACCTGCTAGAAAAGCATAACCTGCCTCTCCTCTTGAGAAGCTGCTCATTTCTCACTGTGCAAGTGTCACTTCCCAGGGTAGGAATGGGGAAAAGAAATGTCAAACAAATCCTTTCATTAAAAGCATAAGTATCTCTTTCACTTAAACTGCTCATCCTGTTTAGACAAAAAATGGGGGCAACCAGGTTCTGCAACCAAGTCATAATATCTCATGTGCAATTATTTATCATAACACTGTAGGTCCCGTCTTGCCTCTGAAAACAGAATAAATTCTACCTGATGTTATTTCAGATTCATAATGTAATCCCATTTCATCAGAACAGAGATCAACTCCCTGATAAAACTGTTCCTATTTTAATCAGTAGTTTCTTTATTGAATTGGTTTACTATAAAACATTCACTTAAGACATTTGCCTCACAGTAACCAAGAAACAGCCAAACTCTGCCAATGTTGCAAAGTTTAATAAATTCCAAAATCAAGGATGTGCTTATGTTACTTCATTTCAGCATGCTCCTGTGCATGCACATCATGACACAGCACATAATTACAAGGCCACATACCCTTTATTCCATGGTGGTGCTAGTCTGCTTACTGCCCTGGATGGACAGAGATCAATTGATAAGCAATTTCATTTGTCCCAATCACTATGTGGCTTCAGGCACATGTTGGATCCCGAACCTGAATAAAAGTTTAACTTTTCTCATGGATTTTATACACATGCTTCCTCTTAATACTTTGGGGTTCAACCCACTATCATGTCTAGGTGCCAAAGTAGTCTGAAGAGCTGACTGACTGATGAAATGACCACACCCTAAAGCCTTATTTCTTGTTGGCTGAGACACAGTACCACCTATTTTCTCTTGGCAGAACTAATTTCTTAAACAAATAGATTTCTTTTTGATTCAGGTCACCTTATCTGTGGGATGTTCTTAACACAAAGCAACTCAAGCATGACAGAATCCCTTTACTAGGGATCTTCTGATGGAGAGCATGGAATGGAACTCCACAGAGACCTTTCAGGATGGGTTGGGTAGAAGGTGATGGGATTCACAGTGCTTGGGGCAGACCTAAAGGAGTCCCTGGTGTGCAGAAAAGGCTCTCCAAGGGCAGCTGGGAGGAGGAAGATTAATTATCCCTTTGGGACAGATGCCATAAGGCAAATGGGAGTACGGGAGTGGAGTATATTTTAGCCTCTTTAACCAGGAATTCTTCTGAAATAGAGCCAGACATTTTTGAAGGGGAATCCATCTCTATCAGTGTCCTTTATCTTTCTGCACCCATTCCCCAGCACAACAGACCGTGGCCTTATCCTCACTAGAAGGACTAGGTGTGCTGTAATAAGGTTCAGCCACAACTGAACACAGTAAGACCTAAATTAAAATAGAACTAATTGCAGCTATTACAGAAATCTCAATAAAAACTTCTTTGTCTTGAATAAGATTTAAATCTATATCTTCCAAATCCTAAATTGAGAACTATACAGATATGTGTGGATTACAAGAGTCTAGTTAATACAGTGATTACCCCAGGGACCTTGGACATGCTGTCTACAAACAGGATGGGGAGTATGAGTTTTCACTGCTATGCACTGTGAGTGCAGCCTTTCCACATGTAAAAGAGTGGAATTAATGGGACATTTTGTTTGATAAACAGTGCAACAGCACTGCAACATTTGAGTTATTGATTACCATGTTTTACAGGAGTAAAAGTCGTGACCACTGCTGATGGGTGAAGACAACAGCATGTGTCATAATTTTACCTTTTGTGTAAAGAAAAAGAAGTAAAAAGCAATTCTTCAGCAAAATTATTGCATTTGGTTGTGGTTTCTATGCCTGTCAGATAACAGTTAGCAGGACTATTAAAGTGCATTAGCTCTCTGCTGGTGTTTAATGACAAACAAACATGGTCCATATTCATCAAGCAATTATTTATACCATGACCTTTTATAGAGCTGTGAATTACCCTTAAGACTTTTGCAGTGAGTGATATTTCTAATAAACTGTTAATTTTGCTCCACAAGTTGTTCATATTTTTAAGCTGGGAAACTAAAAACTGTGAAATTAAACCCACAGTGCAAGCTGTGAAAATGGGATCTATGAGACTAGGACACAGTTTCAGGTCACTCTAATGTAATAAAAGCACATAATGACAGCAGAAATTAAGGAGAGCTGCAGATATTAATATCTGCACAATAGACTTTTATGAGAATAAATGGAAGTGACCTGCCAAGGTAAAGAATGTACACAGATTTCTTCAATGCTGCCGCTGGGACAGGCTCAGAAATGGCATCTGCATCAGACTTACCCTCAGATCTTCAGCTGCATCAGCTCCGTGAGACACCTTCATCCCTCACTCAGCTCCCTGCCATTGGGATGGGGCTGACACACACTCCCTCAAGCAACACAATTTTCTGCAATAGAAAAAGCAGAAGGAAATTTTGGGGGTCAGGCCACACACTTCTCAGTAAGGCCAAATGGTTTCTGATGCCAGAGGAGGTGCTGTCTCAGAGGAGCATGTGCTCCAGGGGCACCTGTCACAACATTCATGTCCTAAATCAGAAACTTGCTTAGGCTTTAGCTCTGCCAAGGGGCCTGATTTTACAGGTACTTCACAAACTAATGCTGCAGACAGACATCTGGAGTGCTTATCATGCCTGTTTGAGCTTAATTTCCCACATTAAGATGCCTAAATGGTTTAAGGAGAAAAATCCGGTCCTAAATGACCTTGAGTAGGTTTTCCTCATTTTCAGAACTGATGGAGGCTCTGCAGACTTTGTCCACTAGACTGCAGAGTCATCTCCTTCCACCTGGCTTTCCCCAGGATCCTCCCCAGAGCATCACTAACATCCCCCCAACTACTGATTGCCTCTGAAGTCCAAACCCCAGGGGCAGGGTGGGTCAAGCCAGATGCTGTTGAGACTCAAATGGCCTCTGGTATTTAAAGCTGGAGCCACAGAGAAGAATGATAGAATCATTGAGGTGGGAAAGGATCTCCAAGATAATCAGGTGCAACCTCCAACCAAACACCACCATGCTCACTAAACCATATTGCCAAGTGCCACTACTCGTTTTTTAACATTTTCAGGGATGGTAATTCCATGATGGAGACTGACACTGACCATTGTATCATGATGGGTGATTCTCTTAAACATATTTCTTCCTAAATACAGTGTCCTGCTGGTAGGTGGTTGGGTAGTGTGTAAATACAATCAGAAATTATTACTTGGCCAAATGGATCTTCTGCAAAACAATTCCTGCCTTTTTCTAATAGGAACCAAACCCAGAAGAATAAGACAACCTTTCTCCAGGATTACCATCTTTATTGCTACCTTCCAGCACAAAGCAATTTTTCAGGAGCAAGGAACAACTTCCAAAAATAGAGTTCAGAATAGAAACACTGATTTTACAGTTTTGAACAAGAACCTTATCATTGGCGTTTCTCATGAATGTTTTATAGCTCGACAATTTTCTGTTCCTCAGCAATGTACACCACCAGAAATCTTACCTCATTATGTGCTTTCTAAATGGATTTTCCTCTTCTTCTCTGTGCAGTATTGCTTCATAGCATGTGACTGATTTAGCAAAATACTTCAAGAATTGATGCCATGTATTAAAATGTAGGTTATGTTCACTCAGGAGAAACTAATTTCTCTTGTTACCTGTCACATTGTGGCCATCCAAATTCCAGAAGAATATTCAACATTTTAACCATACAAGGGCATTGGAGCTACCTGGGTGTTGGGCTGAAATAACAAATTAATTTTGAAGCCTACAACTCCTTTTGCCTTCTGATTCCCAAAAGATACAGCAAAAGGTTTTTTTATTTTATGTTATATTTAATGTATGTATAATATTTATATTATAATGTATATGTAATTATATAAACATACAATATTTCTTATTTTACCTTGCTTGGTGCCATCTAACACCCTGGGAAGGGATGGAAGATCATGCTTCACCCTGTACAGAAAGTGCCATATGAGCCAAAGCCTTAGCACATTTAATCTATATGCATAAAGCAGCATTCAGGGAGAAAGGCAACTGAAGCAAAGCACCTATTCCAACCTCTGTAGCTCACATAATCATTTCAAATGGCATTTATTGTCGAGAAGGTGCTGGCAGAGTTAGCACTGACTGTTTCATTGCTAGCAATATGCAACTCTGAAAATAATGATTTGGAAATGTGGTGTGGTTTGTTGTTTTTTTTTTCCAATGTACTCACCAGGAAAAAATTAGGGTAGCACAATAAAAATTGCAAAACCAGGCTGTTATGTTTTCTAGCTGTCCACAGAGAAAAGTAAAAATAATCTTTTTTTTCTTTTTTTTAGAGAAGTGCTTTTGTACAGTCTTGCAGTATGTCACAATCTAATTTTGTTTTAAATCCCATCTCCCAAGAAAGTACCAATAAGAACTTAAAGAGACCAGAGTACAGATCATATTTCTGTCATGAAGAAAAATTCTAATATGCTTTCAAGGCTGTGGTGATTCTAGCTTTTTGGAAAGAAATGGAACAATTACAGTACATGGTGTTTTGGTGGTGGGTAACCAGAAAAGATTGATACTTTTGCCTTATCTTTGACACAGTGGTATACTCCACTTGCTTAAGAACACAGTAATACTGCTAAATGCAATTGGTTTGTTATCACTTCTTGAAACATGGGATTAAATGACAAAGAGGGAAAAGATTTCTCACTTTGAAACACCTCAGGTGGATGAGGAAGTATCAGCAATATTTTGTAAGTTCAGGCACTAATACTTTTCTCTGTAATAGAGTCTTCATGGCTTCCTGGTGGCATTTTTCAGACTGTTGACAGTATAGATGTTTGTGGACACAAGTGGGAAGGTCCATCTCCTTAGATGATGTGACTTTCCAGGAAAACTTCTTAATTTTTTAGGCAATTGCCATGTAATTTTTACACCAATTAATCAGTTACTAGGTAAGATGTAGCTGATTTAGCAGAACACTGTTGATAGCCTCTTCTAGACAATTCAGCAGTTAACATGACTTAAGGTCATCTGGAGTGGGTTGCCATATGGGCACTCATTTTGATTTTTCACAGTCCTAGAAAGGATTTTAGAGCTAACTAAGAGACCAACATGCAACAAAGACCTACATACCTGGCTCATGGAAAGGAGGCACCAATGATCTCATGAGCAGGTAAGGAGGATATGAGTCATGAACAACTGATTTCTTTTGAAAGGGGTTTCCATAGGTCATTGGATTAACCCTTCACTTGAAGCAAGAATATCTTAGATGGGACTGCTCAAAACCTTGCCCAGTCATGCTCTGAATATCTCCAGGAGTGGAGATTTCACAGTCTCTTTGGGTAGCTTGTTCCAGAGTTTGGCTATCCTCATGAGAACATTTCTTCCATTTATCCAAAGGAAATATTTCTTGCTGCAACCACAGCCTGTCCTCCTGTTCTATCCCTGTGCACTTTGGAGAAGAGTAAGAGCAGAGTTCAAAAGAGACAAAATTGACAGACCACTTTGGAATAAAGATTATTCCTGATAAGATGCCTAGACAGGTAAATGGTACTAGGCATTTTGAGGGCCAAGAGATAAAAATTTCCCTGAATGGTCAGGAAAATACAGATAATGTCAATTCTGAGCTGGGCCAGTAAAAAGATTCATGGTTCTAAGTCCACTAGGCATTTCTACCCCTCATTCTGTTCTGGCATTAAAAATAACCACTGTCATAAAACTTCACACTTTTCCTCTGAGGTGCAAGAAGCTGAGTTTTATTGTAGTCAAGGCCTGCACAGAGTTCCCTTTCTGCCAAACCAGGCTCATCTGAGAGAAATTGCTGAGACTAAATGTACCAGATGATAGATTGATTTCAGAGCAAGAAAGACAGAAAGACTAATTCAGCCAGCCTCTGGCACTGGGGAATAAAATCCAGCTCTACAAAATGGTGAGGATTTTTTCTGAATGGAAGAGGATGCACGTAGGAGGAGAAAGGTGAAAATTCAGTTTCTGTTTTTTCCTCTTTGGGGTGGCAGCAAATGAGGATGATTAGATAGAAGTCTTCCTTAGGTCATATCTCTTCTGGGTGCTGCTCTGTTTGCCACACAGATTGAAACCAAAGATATATCTATAGTATTTCATAGTGTTTCACAGAATCACAGAATCAGTCAGGTTTGGGAAAGGGGCTCCAAGATCATGAAGTCCAACCTTTGATCAATCACCATTTTCTCAACAGTCTGGGGGGCAGGGAGGCTGGAAAGCTCCCTGGAGGAAAAGGATCTGGAGGAGATGAACAGCCCACAGCTCCCTGAGTCCTTTACTTGACTTACCCTCACACACACGATCCTGAATTTCTCTTGGTGCTTGGCAAGAAGATGTCAAGAAACCCAGCAATGCCTTCGGACTCAGGTGTTTTGTGCATTTCCACCCTTCCAGCAGGATAGAGTAGGATTGCCCCACCAGTGCCAGCCATAAAACCTGACACAGAGGCTCCTACAAGAGCAAGAGAGGTGCTCAAGGACCTGGGAGCAGAAACAGAGCCTGCAGGAAACCTGGCAGAAGTTTTGGGTAGGGAGCCTTGCACGTGCTGTGTCATTGCTAGTGTCAGTGGGAACAAGACTGATCAAAATCTAGCACGAATCTGGTGGCACTGTAAGAAGAGAAAAATCAATTCCCTAGAGGCATCCAAAAATTTCGTGTCATATTAGGATTAATAGCTGTAATTGCCAGGAACAAAGGCCACAGGTGGTTAATTGTAACTATGGTCTCTTTCTTGGAGACTTCAGATCTCCCACTGTTGTCCATGGCTGTGGGGAGAAAACAGGCTGCAGTACAGGATCATGGACAGCTGTAGGTTTCCTGACTTTAAAGTTACTTCTGGCTTTCATCAGAGGATGAGCATTTCCATAGCATGTACTGAAAGACATCCAGTAACCTCTGGCTTCTGTAGTCCCATGATGAGTTTTTTGAAGTGATTTGGCTATTATAAATCACCTTGAAAGAAATTCTGTCCATCAGTGCTTGAAAAGAATTTAAGCCTTAAAACTGACTGAGCTGTGAAGTTACTCTCATAAGGGCCATTGTAAAAGAAATTGTGACCTTGAAGACTGAAGAATCCTAAGAACATTCTACTGACAATAGAAGTGTAACAGAAGACAATAAGGAAACTCCCCCCCCCTTTTTATTTTATGTAAATCTCTAAGAACAGAGATTCCCATACCTCTCCACATATTAGACAGTATCAGGCATACTCTGCTTTAGGCACTCCCAAACAGATCATGAGAGGTAGGTGTAGAGCCAGCTTTATGGATAGTGTGAGAGCAACAGAAAAATAACCTGGTCTTTAGTGGTTGCTACTGAAGGCATATATATCTCACAATAGGAATGCAGCTCTGGTTTATCTCTTAAAAATGGAGTTGCCTAAGCCAGTGCTGGAAATACCTTTCTTCTGAGATATTTTTCTCTGTGGAAATTGTCAGTGAATAGGCTGGTTGCCTCCAAATTTCTTTCTGGTTAAAAGTATTCAAATTATTTATAAAACCTTTTCTGGCAGCATCAATTCTTGTAGCCAGATTCAGCTTCTGGACTGAACTGGGAGATCCCTCCCATCCAGTGCACAGCTGTGTGTGTAAAACCCAAGGGGTTGTTACTCTTTTGGAGTGACCAAAACCACCTGAATTTTAAGAGGGAGTAAAGAAGGCCAGAAATATCTCTAACAGATTGGCACCCAAAGTTTTGCTTGTCCTGGAGGCTTGTCTCCCCAGGACAAGGTGAGCCCTTTACAGCAGCCATTTGATCAGCTGTCACTGCTGACTAGGCAGAGCTCCATTTAAGAGATTACAAATGCTCAGTATTCACCAGACATCATCAGTAGCACAGCTTGAGAAATGACAGGTTTTACATAGCATATGAACTTGCAAAAATTACGTGTCCATTTTAAATCCTGCTGAGAAAATTAGCACTTGTAGTGACCAGATATTTTTCAAGAAGAAATTGTGATGGTCCTGTGACCAAGCACCAGGTAAAACATTTCATAAAAATCTTAAATGTACCGTGTATTGCTGCCTCTGTGCCCATAAAGGAAGAACAAACAAAACAGTCAAAGCAGAATTACAGAATTTATAGATGTACTAATTTTGTATGAAGGGTTGCTATATTAAATATACAGAATTTGAGCAATCTGGTCCAGTCCATGGCATCCCTGCCCATGGCAGGGGATGTTGGAACTAGATGAGATCTTTAAGAACCATTCCAACCCAAACCATTCAAGGATTCTATGATTTCAAAAATCAGCCCTGGGAGAAAAGAAGTAGTACTACATCTATAAATTGATATATAAATGTCATGGCTTAAGTAGAGAATCATATAATCAATACAGGATGACCTGAGGCACAGGTATGCCTCACAAATGTCAACTCTCACAAAAACTTTGTGATATAGAGAAAAACATCCTCATCTCCCTTTTATGGGGGAGCAATTGAAGTTTCCAGAGTCAGAGGCAAGGAATCACTTTCCTGATCATCAGGTCTTTGATCAACATGTGACCAAAGAAGAGAGAGGCACCTTCAAAATAGGAGTTGGTCTTTGAGTGAAAAGAGCTTTCAGTGATAATGCTCTTTATTGAAGCAACTCATTTAGGTTCTTAATTACACCTTGTGAAAAGCTTTTCAAAGTGATAGCAGCATGGTAGTCTTACAAACAGGAAAACACAGTTTTTCCAGTCTCTAATAGTCATTATTTTTTATTTCCACAAAAAGCAGGTTTTTTTAGTTTTTCTCTTTTTTTTTTTTTTTTTCATAACCATGTTCCTTATCACAGAACAATTCAGGCTGGAAAGGACAAGGAAAAGTGATTCTTCTCAAAGGCTTCTCCTTGCATAGCTCTTTGGAAAGGAATCCTCTGACAGTGGAAGGGCTTACCCCAGTGTCTCTTTAGATGCAGTATGACCCACTCAGTAGTGCAAATACTCAGCAAAGGGCCAAGGAATTGCCTTGGAACAATTTAGTTCCCTTTCTTCTTCTGTTTGGTGTAATTGTAGTGGGAATACAGAATAAGGAACCTCGAGTTTTGCCTGAACCACATTCAGAGCATAGGCTTTAAGCCTAACAAAAAAAACCCCAAAAGACAAAAAAAAACCCCCAAAACCCAAAACAAACAAACAAAAAAAACCCACAAAAAACCCCCCACAAACAAATGAGACAGAAAGAGCATTAAAGTTAACTTGCAGCACAAAAGAGCCTTCAATAAAACACAAAATGCCTTAGTTGCAGGGATGCTTACAAAGCTAGGAGTGCAACAAGAAGGTAAAATGGAATTGGAGTTACCTTATTCTCCTCAATAGTGAAGTGGCTCAGCCTGGGCATAAAATTGCTGCACTTTTCTGTCCCCTCCTTTTACAAAACCCAGATATGACTCTATTTGCATGAGAGTGGTTTATTTCACTTTTTATTCCTACTCCTTTTAAAACACATTTTCTCCTACCAAGGACTCTGCATTAGAAACTGAAGCTCCCAGAAGACAAGATCACAGAGCAATACCTCCACAAATACATCTAATTCCTGTAAGAGGCAAGAGATTTCATATGTTTTGTGGGTTAAGAAACAAACAAACATTCATAATCTGTGTAAATCATACTGCTTTCTAAAGGCTTGATCCAAAATTCACAGGCATCAGTAAACTCTCTTCACCAGAGTAGTCCAACTTGGAAATCATGACTGTTATTCTTCCTAAAATAATTTGAAATAATTTGAAATAACTAAAATGAGTAACCCAAAATAATTTATGAATAATTTGAAAATCATTAGAAAAATTAGGCATGACATAAATCTAACAATTACTATATTTTCTTAGGAATAGTATAATTATTCGTAATATAATGGATCTCTTAAATCATATTTGATTGATAGATAGATAGATAGATAGATAGATAGATAGATAGATAGATAGATAGATAGATAGATAGATAGATCTCTAAATAAATGTTGTCTAAAATCATTAATTAAAGCCAAATGTAACCAATTGTAAACCTCTTTAAATCCTTTTCAGCCTTAGGAATTCTTCCTCAGTGGTGCAAATTATGGCCTGTTCTGGGGTAATTTTGTGGTTCACCAACTCATTTCATTTAGGCAATTCAACAGCCATCAAAAGCAGCAACATCTGAATGAAGCACATAATCCTCAAGTGTAAAGCAACATGCCATTTTCAACCTCCTTTAGCCATCTGGTCTCAGATTATTTTTAATATTCACAGACCACAGCCATAAAAACTGCTCGGGGAGTAGAGCAAAAGATAATTAATTATCGTGACCTGAACTACTTATTTTTCTACATGGAGGACACTGATTGTTTAATTAACATTTTGCTTGATTGTTCTGAAAGGCTGGAGGGATTATTATCTGGACTTAATTACCAGTATTTCATAAAGCACTACACGCCCCAATCAGAAATGTTTACAAATTGATGAACTTTGTCTGGTGTAAAAGTTTGTTACTCCTAATTAGATGTCCCCTGAAAAAGAACGCCAAAACAAAGCTTAGGCTGGTAATGGCACAGTGGGTACTCACGAGGATGGACATAATTGCCTCTCTAAAGCTGGAATGATGGAGCAATGTGCTATTTTCTGCTCCTCTGCACCCAGCACGTGCAGGGAGATGCTCCATCAGCTGTCCAGTGGGGAGCAGAGCGTGATGTGCTGCAGGACATCAGCTCTGCCCACAAACATCACAGGCTGCAGAAACCACAGGCCATGGATGCTCCAGGAGGCCCCTGGGGGAAAAGCCCAGGGCAGGAGCTGAGCCAGAAGGGATTGTCGTGCATGGAGCAGTGGTCACAGAGAGGGCAAGGGAAGGAAGGGCAGGATGCAGTAGCTCAGGGAAAAGCCGTGGCACAGAGGCTGGAGAGGGCTTTGTAAGCACCTCTGGTGCCCTGGTGGGTGTGTTGGACTCAGCCAAGGTCTCATCTAGAGTGCCTGAGCTGGTTTCAGGACAGGGCCTGTGCACTGTGATCATCCCCTTTGCCAGAGTTCCCCAGAGCTGCAAAGAGCAGGCAGCAGCTCTACTCACAGCCAGCCCTGTGCACCCAGCGGGGTTTCCTTCTGCTCCAGACTCCTCTGTCTCCGGGAGGGCTCCAGTTTCTCCTTCAGAGCTTCCCTCACCAGCACACCTTGTCCTCCTGGGGGGTGAGCTGGCCCTTGCAGAGGGTGCATGCTGCACAGCTCCTCCATCCTCGGAGCTCTCACTGAGCCCTTGCTGGATGGGCACAGGGCACACCTGGCAGTGCTGCACGGCTCTGTGGGCTCTCATGGTGATGGGGCAGGGCCACAGCTGTGTGATCTTCAGGGAGCAGAGGGGACAGGCCCCAGCAGCCAGCGGCAGCCAAGATCAGAGAAGGCACCCAGCCCTTGGGATGAGCTGCTTGGAAGGTGTGTGGGCTCAGGTCATCATGGGGAGCATGGACACACGGACCCCAGCCAAGAGTAGACTCCCTGTTTGCATCCAAGCAAGATCCAAGGAATTTGTGACAGAGTCTGTCCAGTGGAGCTGACTGTCGCTGACAGCCATCACACCCTCACCAGTCCCGGGTGCCACTGCTCCTCTCCTGTGCTCCTGGAGCTCAGCAGCCCCTCTCCCAGCACACACAGCCCCTCCGTTTGCCCAGGCTCTGCCACGCCTCAGGCTCCGCCTTGCCTTCCAGAGGATGGGGACAAGGCTGTCTTCACTGGTCCCTTTCAAAATACTGGTAATTTTGGGGTTGAGAGGAGCCTGCAGGAGGGAAATCTCAAGTCAGATGGGTTTCTTAATGAACTCTTCTGTGGCTTTAGTAAGGCACTTCTGGGAAGAACTGATTAGACATAGTAACTCAATTTCAAATACTAGGATTAGAAAATGATCTAAAGACAGGTATAGTTACACAGCTCTGTGGCATATCAAAGTTAAGTAAGGCAGGAAGGGACATTTTTGTTAAAAATCAATATTATGACAAAGAGGTTAACCATAAAGAGACTGACAAAAAACTGTACAGCCCTAGGATGCAGCAAAGGGGTTGGTAATCTGATTCCCTTCAGGGAGAAGGAACAAAGTGATTAAATGATATTTGAAAATATTAGGATCTATGGTCGGAATTCCTAGAATAATGTGATTAATACTTTTTCCTATTTATTATGAATATCGTGTTTGCCTCCCCCCCTCCAAAGAAAACCCCAAATACTCAATTATTTAAAGTTGCAGCATGGAAAAAAAGGAATTTAAGAGAGTACACCTAAGGGAGGGGAGAGAAGGGAGGGAGGGAGGAGGGAGGGAGGGAGGGAGGAAGGAAGGAAGGAAGGAAGGAAGGAAGGAAGGAAGGAAGGAAGGAAGGAAGGAAGGAAGGAAGGAAGGAAGGAAGGAAGGAAGGAAGGAAGGAAGGAAGGAAGGAAGGAAGGAAGGAAGGAAGGAAGGAAGGAAGGAAGGAAGGAAGGAAGGAAGGAAGGAAGGAAGGAAGGAAGGAAGGAAGGAAGGAAGGAAGGAAGGAAGGAAGGAAGGAAGGAAGGAAGGAAGGAAGGAAGGAAGGAAGGAAGGAAGGAAGGAAGGGAGGGAGGGAAGAAGGAAGGAAGGGAAGGAAGGAAGGAAGGAAGGAAGGAAGGAAGGAAGGAAGGAAGGAAGGAAGGAAGGAGGATTTGTGAAATGCAGCACTGCTGAAAGCAGGCCACTTTATTTGGCTTTTCTCCAAAACTGCTGAATATTTTTCCCATTGCTTTCTGCTGCCAGACAAAACTTCCTCTCTTGCACCTGGGGAGGGGAATGGCAGCAGTTGGCTGCTTATCCTAAAGCAAGCAAGAGAAGAAGCAAGATTGCAAGACCAAACAGAAGCAAAAGTATATGCCCCTGAAATGCCAATAAAATAATATTTACATCCATGCATGCAAGTGTGTGTGTGCCTGGTGACAGATACAGGTGTTTAAGAAGCAAATGCTTGGACACCTGTTCACACAGAGCACAGCTAATCAGTATTGGATAAAACTCTCATGCCATAGGGTGCTACACTGTTCTATATTTGGTCAAGTTATGTGATGCCCATAAATCTCATGATTTTCCCTACCACACTTTAGGAAATACAGCTTCCTCCAAAATGAGATTTCTGGGTTTGTGAGCACTATCTCTGGAAGGATGACTAATGGTTTTATTAGCACAAATAAGCCAGGTTTTCTTTTTTATTGTACTCTGATCAATATGTGGTCATCTGTGTTTGCAGCCTTCTGGTTTGGTTTCATCTTGTATTTGTTCAGTCTAGTGGAAGGAATATATATTCATACTTGCATATAATCCCTTTCTTTACTACTGCTTTTGATACCTATTTACAGCAATGCTAGGAGTAGTTATCAAGCTTATTTACTTAGAGTCATTCAATTGTTTTCAGACTACTACAGCCTCTGACAGCCTGGGTTGCTGCAAACCCTTCTGTTGTCTTTTGTTAGGGGGTGGTTTTGGGGGTTGTGTTGGGGTTTTGTTTGGTTTGGTTGGTTTTTTGGGGGTTTGATTTTTTGTCTGGTTCTGTTGTTGGTTTTGGTTTTTTTTTTTTGGTTGGTTGTTTTTCTGTTTTGTTTGTGTCTGGTTCGTTTTTTTTTTTTTTTGTTTGGGATTTTTTTGTTTGCATGTTTGGGTTTTTGGGTGGAAGGGTGGGGTTTGTTTTTTTTTTTTTGTGGAAAATTTGTACAGCTTAACGAGAACAAATCCTTCCAGAGTGCTTCTGCTCCAGTGAGAAAGGAGTGACTGTTCACAGGCAGCTGAACTATTGCTGTGCCCCAAGCACCTGAGTGGGTGCATGGCCACCTCTGTGCAGCTCCATACCCATGCAAGGAGGATGCTGTGTTTTCCCTGGGCTGCCCAGGCAGAGCATTGCTGCAGGGGGTCTGGCACACTGCAAGCCCACACCCTGCTTTACCTCACTGCAGCGTGACTCTCTGTGCCTCCCTTGCCACGAGATCCAGCTCAAACAGCACAAACTGTCAAGGACACTGGGGAACCTGCTCTGTACAGGCACTGAGCCTCTTGGTTGAGCTATCAGCACACACCCAGATTCCAGGAGATGAGATTAGTGGATAGATTTGTTTGAAAACATGCTGATTTAGGTTTAGGTCAGATATTCATGATGGGACATAGGAGTGCTTTAAATAAAAAAGAGAATGTCTGCTGGGGAGACTGCAGCAGGTTACCTAAATCAGACCCAAATCACACAGGGAGGCTTGTTTAACCGAGTGAAACTGAGCTTAAAGCCAATGCTAGGCTGTGATTCACACTTCTTTTATTAAAAAAAATAAATTGCCTTTTTGTTTGATACTCCAGTTTTCTTCCTATTTATTTCTTACATCTTCCTATTTTCTCCTTCCTTTGCACCATTTTTCCCATATTTTCTCTCCTGACGGGAGAAATGCTGTGCCAATTATCTAATAAAAGTCTGGCAGAAAGTCAATCACACTCAATGTATGACATTTAGAAAAAAAAAAATCTGAATTCTGATTGAAAAGTCAGGAATATGGTTATCCCAATAAAATAGCAGACTTCTTTTGTTAACACTCTCGTCTTCAGCAGGGAGTGGGAAAGGACGTGAGGGTGATCTGGGTAACTGCAATTATCCAAATATATTTATAAAAGACAGATCTTTTTTTCCCCACAATCCCCCTGTAAGACAGCATATCTTGAGCTCAGCTTGTCAGTATCCACAGAGTCACTGCTGACAGTGCAGATTACACCTGTGGAAGCCAGAAGAGATTTTAAAAATTCTGCTCAAAGAAGTAAAACCACTGGTGTAACTCACTACAAGGTGCCTGGCATACACTGAACCAACCCAGTGTTTCCAGGTGGCTTCTGTGCCACGATGGGCACCAGGGGGAAGGTGGGGCTTGTTCCAGAAAACACTGCACGCTCAGGTATTCCATCCCAGATTGTTATTTGTACTTGCAGAATACTTCAAGCACAAACACAGCTGAAACAGGCCCAAAGGATGTGTTCAAGTGGTGCAACTACCAGCTATCACAGCTTCCTGGTGCTAAACATCTCTTGTCCCCATCCAGCTCTGGGCAAACCTGAGTGCAGGGCTTCCTCAGAACAACCCTGTTTGGATTCTGTGTTGGGTTGCAATACAGGATGTGTCCAGAAATGTGTATTCTATCACCATCTGTTAAAACCCGGTGGGGCAGTGATTACTTATCTCCGTGGCACATATTATCTGCTAATGGGCCATCTTTAAGGCCAGGTGGGGCAATTATCTTTATCTTTTCCACAACCCATCCTCCCTCCAGGAAGATCTCATCTGCTGCTGGGCCATTGAGTCCCACTGTATGACTGATAAAATTATATCATCCCATTGGGAGATGCTCCAGCCAGGAGGAGGAGCCAAGCCTTTCCTACCTAGATAAAAAACTGAGATTTTGGGCAGAAAGATACCTTCTTTCCACCGGATTTCAGAGGAAAGTTGGACCTTTCCACATCATTCCTGGACCTGCAGAGGAAAACTGCACCCTTCTACAGGAGCACTGCTCCAGCTGAACCACACCTGCCACTGCAGGAGGACTGTAGCCACCATTTAATGGGACTGCTACCAACACCCTGGCTGACAGGGTGTCAGGCTGTATTCTGACTCTGTCAGTGTTTTGGGATTGTTCTTTGTAATACTGTGTTTCTATTTTAATTTTCCTACTAAAGAACTGTTATTCCTAATTCCCATATCTTTGCCTGAGAGCCCCTTAACTTCAAAATTATAATAATTTGGAGGGAGAGGGGTTACATTCTCCATTTCAAAGAGAAGCTTCTGCCTTTATTGGCAGACACCTGTCCTTCAAGCCAGGACAGATTCCAATTAGAGAAGTGTGAACCCTCCTCCATCCCTCTGAAATACTTTTTCCACCACACCTGGCAAAATATGACCCCAGACAATAAGAAGGCAGTTTTGCAGTGGGTGGAAATGCATGTGGTGCTCGTGGATGCTGATGATGCACCCAGTGCAGTGGAGGGCTCCCCTCTTTGATTATGGCACATCCCTAGCACTGGGACTGACAAACTTCTCTGCAAAGTGTGGAGCTGTTAAGAAAATGTCAGAAAAAGACAGCTCAGTGACCACATTTTTCAATCTTAACTTGCAAGTGAAAAGAAACATTAATTGACTGTTTATGTCATCTCCTCCCACAGCTGACTGATGCAGAATACAGCTTAAGGTGGCATTAAAATGTAAGGTGGGTGTTATAATTTGCCTGAAGTACTTTGGCAGTTTTTAGGTCTTGTTCCAGAAATTATCTAAAGATTGCCATCCTATCAATGTCCTTGTAAGTCACCTGCATCCTCTGCCATTTGGTACAGCCCCATGATTTACACGTGTTTCCAGCAATGACAATTCCTAGCACATGTTGTTCGTTGTTTTGCATTGAAAGCATACCAGAGGTGTGTAAGTGTCAGTCTGGCACTCTGCAAACCTCAAAGTTCTGCCTCAGGTTCACCAATGCCTTCTACCCCCTCCCCACTCTCTTCTCTGTGGGAGTTGTGCATAAACAGTGATGCTCAGGATGCACAGGCTGGTCCCTCCATGTCTTTCTGGAAGTAGATTTCCAAACTCCTATTTAAAAACACAGAAACTTGCTTGATATTCCTTAAATACTCACGTTTCAGGCCTCTTGGCTTAACCTGATCAGTAGGAATGGTATCTTACTCCTTTTTTTGCCCAGCACTGATGGGTGCTTTGCAGCCTCCAAAAGCCCAGGGATGACCCTGCCTCTCCTGCAGCACTCAGATGCTCCAGATGAGTGCCCTAAAGCTGCCCATGCCATGGTAAGTGAGGGAAAAAAGAGCAGCATGCAGCAAACCAAATGCAAGAGTGATCTTTTCCCGGCCATGAATCACCAGTCCTGCCAGTGCTCGCACAAAGGAAACAGCTGCAGCCACAAATCAGGCAACTTAATAGGTCATTGCACTCTCCAAGTATTTCCCTTCGAGCTTTTCTCTGAACAATACAGAAAGAAATGTCTGATCACATTCTCTTCATTAAGGAGCAAGTGGGTAAATCTGCCAAAATATGCCATCCACTCCCTGGCCAGTGAGGTGTGACATCCAGAGCCTGTTAACACCACTTACAGTAACATCACCATCAAACTGTTCAGGTTTGTGAACTGGCTGTTTATTACAGGCAGACAGCAAGTAATGGGGAGGTTGCAAAAATCCTACTTCATGCAAGCATGGAAACTATTAGATCTAATTATCTCAGTGGCAACAGACACACACAGTGTACCCAGAAAGAGGGGGAGTGCTTTGCCCTGAGAATCACCTGGGGTGGCCCAGGGCAGCACTGACTGGTGGTGCTGTGCCAGCTGAACTGGCACTGATGGGCTGCATCTATTGTACCTGCCCTGAAGCTGTGTAAAATTTACTTTTGGCTGCCTGCTAGGCTGCCTTTCACCATTTCACTGCTGGGCTGGGAGCCCTATTGGCTTTGACAGCTCCCTGGCAAGCAAGCTGCAGGACTGTGGTCTGTTCTCCAGCAATTCCCACAACAGGAAATGTCACACTGTCTCCTTGTTTAATAGGATCATAGAATGTTTTGGGTTAAAAGGGACTTTAAAGGTCATCTACTTCCAATTCCCCCTGCCATGGGCTTGGATACCTCCCATTAGATCAGGTAGCTCCAAGTCCCATCCAGCCTGGCCTTGGATGCTCCACAGCTTCTCTGGGCAACCTGCCCCAGTGCCTCACCACCCTCATGGTGAAGAATTTCTTCCTTATATCTAATCCAAATCCAAATTCAGTGTAAAGCCACTCCCTCTTGTCCCAACCCTATGTGCCCTTGTAAAAAATCCCTTTCCTGCTGTGATGTAAACCCCCTGTTTGGTACTGGAAGGTGCTGCATGGTCTCCCCAGAGCCTTCTCTTCCTCTCAGCCTGTCTTCATAGCTCCAGCCCACTGATCATCCTCATGGGCTTTCCCCAGCAGATCCATGTCCCTCTTGTACTGGGGTAGAGTAGTACACCACACTCTGTGTGAGGTTTGTGAGAATGGAGCAGAGGGGCAGAACCCCTTCCCATGCCCAGCTGGTCACTCTGCTTTTGTTATAGCCCAGGACACATCTGGCTCTCTGGAATGCCCATGCACAACTGGCTCCTGTTGAGCTTCCTGTCCACCCAGACCCCCAAGCCACTTTCCCCAGAGCTGATATTAATGCATTCTCTACCCAGGCTGTACTTGTGCTTGGGATTTCCCCAGCCCAGGTGCAGAACCTGTTACTTGGCCTCCTTGGTTACTATGAGGTTTTGCACAGGGCCAGCTCTCAAGCCTGTCAAGGTCTCTCTCTGCCATCTCTTCCCTCCAGCACATTGACTGCACCACACAGCTCAGGGTCATCTGCAAACTTGCTGAATGTGCCTGAACTCACTGTCCCCCTTGCTGACAAAGATGTTGAACAGTGAGGAACATTACTCATGACCTGCTCCTCTGAAATCCCCCTTCTTCTGCAGCCCCTGGGGGATCAGGCCAACCAGGGACTGAAGAGTGAAACAGGAATTTCCACCCCTCTTCATACACACTCTCCTCTGCCTGTTTGTGCCCCTCATAGTCCCATTTGTGCTCAGGACCCCACAGGGCAAAGGAACTCTTTCCTCCACTGAGCAAGGAGCAGTTTTGGGGCACTGAGCAGAGCAGGGCCCAGCCTTTGGTCAAAGCAAAAGTGTGTTTAGCTGCCATAGTAAAAGTGTAAAAGAAAAATATCAATGTGCAAGTGAAATTCAAGTCCATAATTTCTAAGACTGGGAGACCTAAGAGGCTCTTCCCAAGAAAACCTAAATCCACCACATGTCAGGGGGTGCTTTTTAAATACAAGTCCTAGGTATCCTGTTATTGAAACCTTTAGGTTGCAAAGAACATCTCCACAAACCCCAGTGCAGTTTCATACCCATTAGGGTCCAGCAGAATGCTGAATATTTGTGTGCATGTAAAGTTACTATAAAGAGGCTTTTATATTCCATTATGCCCATCTTTCTGGAAGTATCTCTTCACCAAGAAAATATTCCCTGTGTCATTTATATTACAGCCTGGACAGAGGTCAGTTTTATGCTTTAAATTCTTCTCCTGAGCTATACTTTTTAAACCAGCAGTTATTATAGCAGAGATAGAAAGAAAGCCAGACTTTTTATACACAGAATACACAGTATTAATGAAACTGCTCACCTAGACAGGTAGAAATTGCCACAATGGCACTTACAAATGGTCAGCTGAATTTAGTTCTATGTCTTTAATAGCAGTCCATGCTGGATGGATTAAGAAAAAGGCATAAAAGCCTGAGAAGTGCCAATATGTTTTCCTCTAGTCTATTCACTGAAAGATTCCACTAGGATTTTATTCTTTTTTATTTTTTTTTTCAGAATTATTTTAGTAAGTAAACGATAACATAACAGACAACAAAAAAACCCACAAAAATCCCATTATTTTGCATGAATCTTCTTAGCACACAGCCCAGCCATATGGGATCCACAGAAGAAAGAAATGCTCTTTTCAGAGGACACCTACTAACTATCTGGGGTGCTATGGTGCTTTCCAGTACAGCTTTTCTGGTGATGTTTACTTCTGCACTATGGGTGAAGATGGTTCCAAAAAATCCAAGATGTGAGAACAGTTGAAAATGATGTGAGCAGCTGGTATTTCTATTAGTGACAAACCACTGGCATGCAGCAGCAGTCCTGGTTTGGATGCTGAATGTCTGGTCTTGACCAGCTGAGCCATTCTGGTGAGATAAAGCTGTGTTCAGTTTTGTCCCATGTGCTAGCTTGGATTTAAGAAAGAAAATTCTGGGGTCCTTTCTTTACAGCTGAGCAAACCCTGCACAGGGAAGGGAGAAAGCAGAATAGAAACATCTGTCTTCCAGTTCAGCACCCAAAATCATTAATCTCCTCCCTTTTCCCTCTCTCCCTCTTCACTGTGTAGAATTAAAACCCAAGGTATTTTAGCAAGTAGTAGGCCAGGTCTTTTTGCAAGTTCTCTCCTGCCTGAGCATCTAGGCATGTTTCTGTTCCCTTCACATGGAGCTAGAAATATCCCTGCTGAGAAAGGAAAATGAAACAACTAATTAACTGGTGATCTTCTGTTCCCATATTTTCATAAATCCACATGAACATAGATGCAGGTGTTCACGGCCACTGGTGCCCCAATTAAAGTTCAGGGAAGGATGGAGGAGAGAGGAAAGGACAGGGAAGGGGGCTGATACCTCTTGCTGTCCCTGACAGTGATTTGGCAGCTGCTTGAGGATGAAACCCAAGTTCACATTTAGTCTCATTTCATCTTAGATAACTGCTGATTCTCTTTCAATGAAATATTCCCCCTTTGAGTTTACACAGCCAAAAAATGTGTGTTCCCCAAAAATCACAGGACATAATTGTTTCCTAGAGCAATTTTTTACCTGCCTCTAATCTCCAGTGGGGCTCTGCTCAGGAGGTTTCCACGGCCAGCACAGCTGCTGGCAGAGATGAGCCATGTGCTGGATTAAAGCTCAGAGCACCTTTGCTGCCCCCCAACACAGTCTTCACTCTGAATTTCAAAGAGTTGCTAGCTATCTGCATTAATCAAAGTTATCCCTGTACCTTGGCAATGCCAGCTGCCTGAAATGTGCAATTCCCACAGGGAGAATAAGCCAAAACCTTGCTGGAACAGTAAGGTGCTCACCTTGCATTGATCCGACAGCGAGCTGATTCTCTGCTAAGTCTGGCAACCATCACAACCCAGCATTCACATTATGAGTCACTTCTCACCACAGAGAAAAGAGGAAAACACAAGCTCCTAATTGCTGCTTGATATACCACACAGATCTCCATTCACCCAAGATTTATGTTAAAATCTTCTACAACTACTTTTAAAAAAAAATTCAATTTGGTTAAATTCAATGTTAATTAATTTCTGATATTTCCAAACGACAGTTTTCTATCTGATTTAGTTTTTCCTCACATTATGTAATTAGATTAGCTAATGGGAATTGTCATAACACTGCAACTTTGACAGAGATGTCTGAGCAGAGCTCTCAAAGAAGAGGTACAACTTGGAGAGGGGGTTATAATATCAGAGAAAAGTTCACTCTATTGCACTGTATGTGGATTAAGGTACTTTGAGTTTAAAACTTTGAGTTTAAAATTCCATGGCTTTAGCACAGAAATCTATGTGGCTGGCAAAAGCAACCCTCCCTTACTTCTAAGTAACTTTAAAAGAGGTGAAAAAGCGGAAGAGAAATACATATTTTTCCATACTAAAACTTCTTTATTTGTTGGCAGGCGTGTGACAATGAACAGGGGGAGCAGAGTGCTGGATAAATGCAGTCAATGCCTGTAAGGCAGAGTTGCTTGGATAATAGCTATCCAGCTGGTGAAGAAATGAGAAACATCAGTCTAAGGTACCTTAACTACATTTTAAACTAGAAATGTACCTGTAGACCCTCAGGTGCCCTTGAAGAAGAAGAGCTTGTAATTTTGCACATTTGGTTGTTGTGCTGTAGGGTAGCAGACATTTCTCTGTACAACTTGGCCTGGGGACAGCCAATGTCCTTTTCAAAGCTCTGAAGTTTGGGGTAGGTTGTCTATGAAATTATATTGAGGACAAAAAGAGTGTTAGCAGTCTAAGGAGAGAGGAGCATGACATGGTGATATCAACTGAGTGCTTGGAGTAAGAGAAAGGAACATGCTTAAGAAAATTTAAATATGGCAGCACATTGTGTCAGCCCATTTCCTTGACAAAACCTCTTTTTTGTTGCAGGTGATTTTCAGGAGGGTTTGGCTCTTTTTTTTTTTTTTAAAGAAGATCTAAATCAGACCTGATATATGAAATGAAAAATTATTTCTTCCCACTTGAATGGAGCTCATTATTAATTCCCAGGTCTGACTCAGGGAACAGGAATATATTTTATTGCTCTCAGGCTATTGTGACAGTCACGACGAGCACTGAGGCACAGACACTCTGACGTGTGCTGAGCCCTGGTGGGCCTGGGTACCACCATCAGTTGGGCTGTGCAGAAATGTAAAATGCACTGCTGGCTAAGACAGATAAGGCAGCCAATTTAAGATGTGGTTTTAAGCAGCTCCAAATGCACTTCATCTTTTAAAGGCAGATTTAAGATTAAGGCCCTGGTGTAGCAACACAAAACTTCAAGTCAAAAGTCAATAATTGGCTGATTGCTGATTGGAAACAAATGACTGCTGAAGTAAACAAATTATGTCAAAGTTTAAATGTTTCAAATGTGAATGCATTAAAAGCAAGTCAACATTTCTGATTGATCTGGTTATTTAACTTTAACTCTTCCTCCTTAGAAAGAGCTGACCATAACAAAACGTGTTTGAACCTCTGAACTATTAATATTCAATTGATAAAATTTATTTCCTGGTTTAGGGGACTTAATTAGAATCCACTTGCAAGCCTTATAATGCAACTGAACAAGGACTGGAGCAATTGCTAAAAAATATAAATCTTTGCCACTACTGATGGAGCAGGATTTGGAAAAGGTTGTGTGGAAAGACAGTATTTTCAGCTGACTTCAGTGGGTCTGATAGCTGAACCAGAGTGATCATCAGAAACATGGCAGAGTGAGTGAATGAATGGGTATAGTTGAGAAAATCATCCCTGGCAGAATAGTCTGCATCATAAATGCAAAATAACATCAAATTGCAACCCTTCCATGTAAAAGAAAGTGAAACAAGAACAGAACCTAAAAAGATGCTTTTTCAAAGGAAAAAAAAGCTTGAAAATGGGAAAAAAATCTTTACTGCGAGGGTAGTGAGGCACTGCAACAGGCTGCCCAGAGAAGTTGTGGATGCCCCATTCCTGTCAGCGTTCAAGGCTAGATTGAATGGAGCTCTGAGCAACCTGGATGAGTGGAAGGTGTCCCTGGCCATGGCAGGGGGGCTGGAACTGGGTGATTTTTAAGGTCCCTTCCAACCCAAACCATTCTATGAATCTGAAAACAGAACATAAGAATTTGTGGGAAAACTAGTAGGAAAGATCTATTAAAGAGCCTGTCACCTATTTAGCACACAGTCGGCTAAATCCTCATTCTTGATAGCTACAAATATATTTATTTGACCAAGAGCATTTCACACTCTTGTACCTCTGGGAGAGGCTGCCAATTTACAGCTTACAGGGGAAGTTGCTGTGGGAAGGCTGTAATAGCTGTGTTCAGTATTAGTCACCATCAGCTGTCTGCAAGGGCACCTCATGGCTCTCCTGCTCCCATCAATCCTGCTTCTTCAAAGGTGGAATGAATCCAGACACGTTTCCATGGAACTTAGACACCTTGAGACTCACACTTGCAGGACCTTGGCAGCCCACAGCCCAGGACTTTCTACTGATGCACAGAAAAATGAGATAAAGGAAGAAAATCTCTCTGAAATCTTCTGAGCTGGGTGTTCATTACAGGCAGGTGGGAGCTGCTTGTAGCTAAATATAGCTTGGAAGGTCTCTGGGCCTGGCAAAGACTGGTCATTAGAGAAAAGCAAATAACTTAGATAAGGGAGGTCTTAGCAAACACACATATTAACTGGAAACAAGATAATGCTGCACTACTTGTTTTATAGCACGTTCTTAATTGCTGTAATCCAAGAGTCTACAAGGGCAAGGCTGCATGTGCAGGAGGACCACTATAACTTACTAATCACTTTATTTATGAGCCTGAGTTTCCTCCCACTTTCTCTCTTTGCACGTGGATGGAATATCTCTGTAGTCCAGATTTATTTTTTTATTATGGTCTGACAGACTGGAACACAATGAGCCCCATATCTGGAGTCTCCAGGTGCTGCTGTAATACAGATAAATAAATGACTGATAACAATAGAGCCAGATAAATAAAATACACTGACCTGATATGAATTACTGCATTAGTTAGGCAATTTCCACTCAGTAGCACTTTCTTACTCAGGGTACTAACCCACCAAAACAAAGCAAGAGTATTTTTTTCATTACTTATATTATGTCTAGTTTGAATTTAGTTTTCTACCTTCACTGAAATCCATCTCAAAGCTTCCTGTTTTCTTTACTGAACTCAGTGCTTGTCACACCTGGAATATTATGTTCAGTTCTGGTCCCTCTTGTACAAGAAAAGATGGGGACAGGCTGGAGAGGTCCAGAGAAGGGCCACAAAGATGATCAAAGGACTGGGCAGCCTGACATGGGAGGAAAGGTTGAGAAAAACTGGTTGGTTCACCCTTGAAAAAAGGCAGCTTTGGAGGACCTTATCACCATGCTCCAGTATATAAAGTGTGGCTACTGAAGAAAGGGAGACTCCCTTTTTACAAGCAGTTACAAGCAAGGGACGAGGAATAATGGGTAGAAGTCAGTCTTGGGAAGGTTCTCATTGGACACAAGAGGACAAATTTTCACAATAGCAATCAGCCACTCATTTTTAACAAGGAGAAGAATCTCCAAAGGGAAGTGGGGGATTCTCCAGAGTTGGACATTTATGAGATTCAGCTGAACAGGCTGCTGGACCATCTTGTCTATACCATGCTTTTGCCAAGAAAGGTTTGAACAGGTGATCCTTGAAGTTCCCTTCCAGTCTGGTACTCTATGATTTTGTGATTGATCCTGCCAATTATTTTTTTTTATGTTTGTTGGCTTTTAGTGGCTAATGGTGATAAGGTGATAACACAAGGGTGGCAGTGGGAGAAAAAGTCCAGTGTTGGATTTATACAGACACTCCTGAAGGTCATGTGGCCAGGCAAGACATGTAACCCCACGGGAAACACTGAACAGTGGCCAGTTCAGCTTAAAAAAACCCTTCTCACATATGCCAAGTGCTCCTGGGCACAAGGTGAGGGTACCAGAAGAGCACCAGAAGGGGACACAAACCACTATGGAAAACACTCGATGCTGCACCTGACACTTGGTATTTATTTGCCAGCTAACAGGTAAACCCATCTCACCCCAACACAGTGCCATGTTTGGGCAGCACTGCCCAAACTGCAGTACCATGATGGAGGGTCTTTTGGCACAGAGAATTTCAGGGCTGAAAGCATTGCAGTGGGCTAGGTTGTAGGGATGGAGTAAGAAGAGGATAGAGAGAATTTCCTGCCCTGGAAGAGAAGATAGGTGGGATCATCTAGATCTCCTCTTTGGTTAAATCAAAGTTGGGCATAACTGTGATGAATTTCACAGAAATTTCCAAAGGTAAAGGTGGACAATCTTTTAAATGTTTGACACCTATTTAAGGACATTTCTCATGATTTCAAACCCACAATAAATAAAGGAGAAAATATTATTACCTACTTTCATGGTTATTACTTCTTGTTTTTCCTGGCACTTCCTCAGATTCTAACATAAATTTCAGCCTTTGTTTTAGAAACAAGGCACTGTTTCTCATGGTTAGAGAGAAATAGATGAAAAACTTCACCCTGGAGTCAAAATGCAGAAGTCACGCCAAAGAAAACTGATATTTATCTTCATTTCACAGATCATTTTTTACGTCTATCCTCTGATTTGGAGAGCTGATACAGTATTTTCAGTGTCCTGGCCTGTCAGGAGTGGTATATGAAGTACACAAGGAAGCTAAGGACTAAGCACACGGGATTTCTATGGCAATGTTGCGCCAGCCCCAGAACACAGAGGAAAATTTTAGAAAGAAAATGGTATCACAGGGTGGATAAATAAATATTGTGTGAGTGCTTTGCCTTGCTTATGTCTTTGAGAGCTCATGAGTTAATAGCTTTTCTATACAGATGAGTGTTCTCAAAGTTCAGAAAAACTCAGGTAATAGAGTGGAACAACTCAGCACAAGTGTTTAGCATGCACTAATTCTTTAACTCTCTTTTTCTCCCCTAAGGTACATTTGTAATGATAGTAAGATTAGTTTATCATTTTTATCATCACTGATACTGCAGTTTACATGGTCATTATTATATAGAGAGAAACACTAAAAATTAGCAGGAATTAAAGATATTGTGTATCATTTACCTCAATAAGTTTCAATTTTCATTTCAATAATTACTCAAAGCAGAGTACTCTGTGTAATCTGCTGCAGCAGGTCCTGGCCTGAGGTTGAAGAACACCTCCTCACTCCAGCAGCTGGTGGCCATCCTGAAGTCCCTCTGAACATTATTGCCTGCTGCCCTGGGTGGCAATGGTTTTACCCTGTGTCTTGGGTTACAGTGAAAAGGTGTAACCAGAGAATGTATTCTGTGACCATCTTCATAAGCTGTTAAAACAGGTGGGGCAGTGTTCTTTATCTCTTCCATGACTCATCCCTGATAACTCCCTCCTAGGGCTATTTCTGCTCATGGGCCATCGAGTCTCACTGCATGACTGATTTGCATGATCCTACAGGGAGAGGAGCCAAGCATCCCTGCCTGGATATAATCTGAGGCTTGGAACACCACAGGACCACTACCACTGGCTTCCCAGAGGACAAGGGCTCAATACCCACTACTGGACCTCCAGAGAAAGATCAGATCTTTCTACAAGATCGCTGCTTTGACCAAACCACATCCATCATTCCCGTGGGACTGTACCACCATTTAATCAGTTACCATCACAGGGAGTCAGGTCATATTCTGGCTCTGTCAATTTAGGTCTATTGCCTCTATCTTAATTTTCCTGTTAATTTATAGCTCTGACTTGGAATTTCCCCACTGGTTTGTTTTCAAACTAATACACCACAATAGATTGCTCTCAATCATCACCATTCCACATGCAGCACTACAGAACCATCACCACCAAGTCTCTAAGTTAACGTGCCTCTGCTGAAAGCTAAGTCTGCCAATTCCAGTGACACCCAAGTGTTTTATGAAAAGGAAAACTATGTTGTGCTTTGCTGAAGACAGTGTGACCACAAAAACTGGCCAGTCCTGGTAAAGCTGGCAACACTTTGTAAATGCATTTATAAAAACCTGGGACTTGGTTGCACTGATGCATCTCTCCTGGGGAAACAGCCATGTGGAAGCACTTGAAAAGTAGGAAGGACATCTAAATAGATTAGACCTTCATGCTGATTCTTTTCCAGTTTGGAACTTCTTTATGTGCTTTATTATGCATTGTTTAGTCACAGAGCCTAAAGAAAAGAAGTGGTGTATCAGGAAGCAGAGACCAGCATTTGTGTCATGCACAGTCTGGGTCTTGGCCATAGAGCAGGATACACATCTGTGAACCAGAACCACTTAAGAACAAGGGGAAGGTGCTGCCATTCTTATACTACTTTGAGTAAAAACTTCAAGTGTGTCTAAGACCCCCATTAGGCTAGTGAGTAAACCTATAAAATGCAAAAAAAAGAAAATGTAAACCTGGAGATACTTGTCCTTGTTCTGTAGATCTCCTTATGGTACAAACAGAAACTGTTAATAACTCCAAATGAGAGAGGCTTGGAGGGCAAGTAGCTCAAGGCTTGGGATTTATCACTCTGCTCCTTTACAAGGCCTTAGGCAATATTAGATGTCTCTTTTCTGGCACAAATTGCAGTCTTGTCTTGGTTTATGAATTACTTTGAGATGTTATTTTCTGCTATTTTGCATATTGCCAAAACAAAGACGTTACATCTGTTTCATTTAAAATTACTAGTTCAGGCTTACAGCCAAGCATCAAACCAGTTCAGAGGAGTTAGCAGAATTAAGCTGTGACTTATTCCTTTGCATTTCAAAAATGCCATTAATTTTATTACATTTGCTAATGTAAGCACTAAATAAGTTTTTAGGATGGCCATTCTGAAAAATTGCCTCTCAGAACACTGTTTTCCTAAGTTATGTAGTCCGTGATAAATTATTTTAAACAGTTTTGAGCTGAGTCTTAGGCCACAATAAAAAATGTCTTTATCTTTGCACAGTAATTACTGTAACACCATTGTTGTCCACATTACTTCACACGACAGAGAAGTTATAATTCAGTTTTAATAGTTTAAAACAATGCTTTGTTTTACCAATGACATTGTTGCTTGTTTTCATTTAGTATGTTATATTTTGGAATGCACAAATAATTTATTTAAATAAAGGTGTATACAAATATGATGAAGGAGAGAAACTCTACAGAATTGGGTACAATGGCTGCATGCACTGGGGATGATGCTGTGATTTGCTTCAGAGGTGTGGAGTATGAACCGAAAACTAGGAAAAGTTTTGAAGGTGTGCTGAAAATCCCATCACCACATCGAGGGGTCTTCAAACCTGCAACACATATTATGAATAAAAAAACCACATTAAACACATAGTAAAGCTCCCCCTGAAAATATTCAATATTAAAACTGCCTAAAATGTTCATTAATAGCAGCTATAAAAAAATATTTATGCATATTTGCAGTTGAAGACTATGTATGTAACTCCAACAAAAACAGAAGCATTATGAATTAGGTACCAAAAGTCTGTACTTTGGTACCAGAACTTGTCCAGAACATGTTTTTCATGGTTGAGACTAGCTACAAAGCTGCCTTTCACCATTAAGTAGCACTTAGTGAAATTAAGCTAGAACACTAGCATATGTTGAAACACAAATTTCTTGAAGATATATTTTTCACTCTAACTCAGCAGTAAACAACCTCCAAAGAGAACTCACTGAGCCAAACATCACAAAATCACACCATGCTGTAAGCACCTTTAAACAAAACCCAAGTTCAAAGCCACCATCCTAAAATACCATTGTGGCAATTCACTGCTCAATATTAAGTGTTTGAAATGTATTGAAAGGGGTGCTGAAGGCAGGATTGCATCCAGAGATCCTCTGCTTGCAAACAGGTGTTTGTCTACACAGGAGGGAAGGTAACAAGTAGGAGAACATGGGAAAAGACCAGGAGAAATGCATTTGCCACAGTTTTTCCCATCTAAAAGCAGCACATCAAGTCTTGGTTAAATATCTAATCTGCCTCCACAGTCACTGGAGAGACATGGACACCCTAGAGGGCAACTGAGACCCTGCCCATGTAAGGAAGGAAAGCTCATTCTGGAGTTACCCATCCCTCTGACTTACTGCAGAATCAACTAGACAAGTACTTCATACTAGATATCTAACTTTTAAAGAGGCAGCATCAGGAGATATACATCCTATCACTGAGTATTAAACATTTTCTCACCACTCTACAAGACTGACAAAATCAGAAACATGCCATATCACACATTTCTGTCAGAAAAACTTACTTGTACTCAAGGCACCTTCCTTTTTTTTTTTTTTTTTTTTAATCCTTTCTATTTTGTAACTAGTTTCTAAAAGAATCTGTCTAAACTTTCTTCATATGGTCAGACATACATCCACACTGTAACATCCTTTGGGGTGTATTTTAGTGAGCAAAAGTGAAATGTCAAACCAGGCCTGCCAAGCTGAATACAATTAAGTAATTTATCATTATCTCAGTGTTTAGTTACAAAGTTCAGCTCCTGAGAACTCACGAGGCATCTCTCTCTGTCACTGATTCACTGAGTGCAAATTACATCTGCTCCTAACTCGCTTTTTGTGTAACTATTTCTAAAACATTGGCTTATTTTAAAGGCAGAATAATAGCAGGCAGACTTTCATTCATTCATTCAGCCTGGCTTGCTCCAGGAGGAAGGCTTAGGCCTGTCCAACCCTGTGTGCCTCTGCTCATTTCTCCCTGAGCTTTCACACCCTTTGGGCAATTTCAACCAAGTCAAGGAAAGGTACAGGGATTTTGGAGATATTTAGCTCCTGATGTGCCATGTAACACAGGACTGGAGAGAAAGAAAATTTAATTGTGTCCTCACATGGAAGAAAAAGTTGGAGTGGGCTTCAGAATCCATACAGAGTTTTATCCTAGAAAATATATCCATAGGAAACTAGGCATCATTGCTCCCAGTACTCCCATAACTGTCAGCAATGAGTGAAAAATACCATACTCAGTTTAAAGTGCTGTTACAGGGGGTATGAAATAAAAATCTGCTTCTCATCAATTCTTGATCTTAACTGCAGACTAGTTGGTTATTTTGCTCATGAATTTTTGCTCCCTGGTGGGTTATAAATAGCATTATCGAAACAATAATAATAATCATAAAGTTGTGTGATGAAGGGGTGAAAATTGCAGAGAGTATTAGACTATTAGGAGATATATTAGAGAGTATGAGTACTAACTACACTGTGTGTTGCCTCAAATTCAAGACAGTGGAAATTTCTCATTATGTGAGGGCTCTCCCTTGTCATTACCAAACACGAAATGTCTAATACATTTCACTGCACTCCATGCAGTTTTTCAGCTAAGCATCTGCAGAGAAAATTGCATCCCCACAGCTGTGGTTAGTCATCAAACCATCAATGCTTTCCCCACACCAGAACTGCAGGTCTCATGGGCAGCCTCTCTGGATGGCAGTAGGAATTTTGGGGTCACCTTTCAGTGTCATGATCACACCCTAAATTCAATGCTACAGGCTTTTATGTTTAAGTATTCAACTAGTCCAGTTGAGCCTTTGCAGGGCACTTGCTTGTAGAATCCTGAGAAGACAACTGCATGAAACATTTATTTCTGCAGTAGAAGTATTGTCAGCAAACTTCAGGCAATCAGTAAAAGCTTAAACTGAGCTCATTCATGCTGGATTGTGAGTAAAACCAGTATTTTCCTTCATGAGCCAAAACTCCCCCTGCACCTTACCTTTTCAACGTACTTAATTTTCATCTGTGTAAATTGCAGTCACTATTACAGTATCTTACATTATGGCTAGAGTGTCATTGCCTAACTAGATAAATACATCATGTACATTTGAAACCCCACTGCTACTTTAGCCAAATGCAAATGGAAATATAAAGGCCTTTTTCCCCTTTGTAAAATAATAGATACAAAAACAGTGTGAAATACTGTATTTTAAAGACAAGTCACCACTGTGCATTTCTATATGAGTTAATGTAGGTGCATATTTTCCACTTCTACATCTTTAGAGGAAAGATTTAAACCTGTGTGAGCAGCAAATGAGAAGCAATATGCCACCTTTAGAGCTCTAATATGTGAAGAATCATCATCAGACATCAGTAAAAATGCCCAGAATGGGGCAAGTGTCTTCAGAGTGCTTCCCTTCCTCTGAATACAATTGGTATATACAATACCAAAGATAAGGCCTGCTCACAAAATCAGGAAATAAAGAGTTTGGACTATATCATACCTGGTAAGGCACTTCTTGCATTCATAGATGGTGTTATCTCTTAAAAAAAAAAAAAAAAAAAGTAAAGATTTTTTTTATTTTTTGTTTTAAGACCATGATTAACCAGCTGCTGGTGGCATGTCTTCTCCCTGTGAAACATATTTATTGATAACAAATGAGAAGTTAAATCTAAATGAGCTCTTCATACATACCTGGATCTAGGAATGTTTTCTGTGCTTTCCCTCAACAAGAGGTCTGAGATCAGTGTATCTGGGCTTGATCTCTTTCCATATCTGAGGAAAAATTTGTCAAAGTTATATTTTTGTATATGTCACGCTTTACAAATTAAGACTGTGCAGAAAACCATTAGTGATTTTTTTTTTCAGAAAAAAACTGAGCAGACATAAACACACTTTCCATCAAGAATTTTAATTTGGCTTAGCCATGTGAGCAAGTGTTAATTCCTATTTCCATATTTTTCTACATTTTTTCCACAATTATTTTACATTAGAATACTGAGAAACTGAATATTTCTCAATTTGATGGCTGCTCCAGGATATTCTAGGACCTTGCACCTTATTGATGAGAGCATGAAGGAAGAGGGAAGAAGCTGTGCAATGATGTGATTTCCAAGCATGTTGTTCTTGCCTGCAAATCCAGTTCCATCATCCCATGAATCTTCTCATTGGTTTAGATTATACTTATCCTTCACCAGAAATGTTGCAAGATTTTTAAAATAGCCAATACTTTTGGGGCTGCCCAACACATAGCACATTAGTTTGCAAACACTGAGCTATCCCAAGGTAATAATATTTAATTATTAAAGAATGAAAACTTGCTCTTTCAGATTTCTTCTTCAACTGGACAGGATATCAGGGGCTACCTTTGTCCTATATTTATGCAGCAGCTGGCTTTCTATTTGCCTTTTTTTTAATCTTGAATACTGTACATCACCCAACAGTTAAAAGTATTGCAATTTCCATTACTTGGGAAGGAATTTGATCTCTTTTCCTGGGAAAACAGAAGCAGCAATGAGCAGCCTGCTTAACAAGCATTTCATCACTACAAGGATTCATTAGCCTAAGAGTGATAACTATGAGCAAACACTCCCTTGGTTGGAAAGAATTAAGACCATGGTTTAACTTGTGTATGCAATTGCATTCTGAATCACAAAGTACATCAGCAGCTTTTGTGAATGCTGCTTGAGTGAAATTCTGATTTCAGAAAAATCAAAGGTGTAGTTAAGGACTTACATTTTATCCATTACTATCATGATGTTTCCCTAGTGACTCAAGTGGTTTAGATTAGCAAAGAAAAAAAATCCCAAACCTTCTCAAACTACATTTAAAAAACTAACAGTTCTAACTGTTGATTGCGTAACTTCCTTAAAAGGAAGATTGCACTTTTCAACCCTTTTCTTCAATACAATCTTCTTGCATTTTTACATTGCTTTAATCATTTTGTGCTCCAGAAAGACAAAGCATTGATTTCAGAAAGTTAAATTTCTTAATCTGAGCTGACTGAAAGCAGGTATTTGAGAAGAACCAGCCAAACACAGCAAAATGTTATTACAATAGTGCAATCAGGCGTGATGCTGAATCAAATACCTTGCACTCCATCACCACAAAGGGATTTCTTTCTTTCTAGTTCCCTGCTCTGATTAATATGGATGTGACCTGGACTTCAATTGAGGAGAAAGCTAATTTTCTGTTAAAGAAACTGATTTAACTAATCAAAACTTCTTCTAGCACCTCACACTTGGACAAAACTCCCACTAATCTCTCAGGAAGTTTTGCCTGAATAAGAAATAGTTAGCAACCATCCAGAGTGCAGACATTCACTCAAATAATGAGGATCACTAGGCTGGGGAGGTATATTTGATATGAGTTCCTTCAGCATCTTGGCAACTCCATGCCTCTACTGCATGGTACTGGTGCTGGATGGACCCATCTCACACAGCAAAGCTGCACACAAGGTGTTTGCTGACTGCAACCAACTGGGCTGCCCAAAGAACACCCATTCTTCCTTTGCCAGCCTCCTGTCTACCCTCTCATTTTACCCCTGGGAAACACCCATGCTACTGACTTACTAAATAGGGGCCACAGACAGAGTCAATCTCTTTTTCCTGATGCAAATGCCTTGAGATGTCTTTCTGTGCTCCAGCTGCTTCATGCCTTGCACCTTGCTGTGAGATACATGCTTATCAAAAATCATGGCTGTTTTAAAAGACTTAGAAATATCATGATTCCAAGCCAGGTGAAAACAACTGGTCAGTTTTTATACTCCATTTGAGACATCAAGGCCTACTCTGGGGCATGCTGATAGGCCACAGCTCCAGCTGAAGTCAAAGAGATTTAAGGAGTAAACATACTTATTCTGAATAAAGACCCAACGTGTCAGGCTCAGCAAAATCTCAAAGCCTCCTATGGAAACTTGGGTGTCAGGACTCAAATCCCATTGGTGTCCAAAGCTGGCAGCACCTGCTGAGTCATTTCAGAAGCATCTGTGTGCCAGATTCAGAAAATTGTCAAGAAACCAAAGGGAGATCTGCTCCCTTGCCCATTATAGGGTGTTGACATGAAGCAGGAGCACCAGCACTGCCCAAGTCAGACACTTTATTGTACTCTCTGCCTGACTGCTTTGCTACAGCACAGAACAGCCACAGATTCACACAGAAGCTGCACGTGGCAAGGAAAGAAGAGTTTGTTAGCAAGAGGGAGCACAGGTAGCTGCAAGTAGCAGGAGGAGGAGTGATTCAAGTAAAGCTGGACTCTGAAAAAAGCCTCCTGAACAGAGTGGCAGAGAGGTATGAGGCAAGGACCACAGGACAGTTCAGGAAATGAAGGTGGAACTAATCCAAAGACACAGAGATACCTTTAGAGCAGGAATTAGCATCTGTGCTAGACTCTCTTTTAGATTATAAAGACCTGGCCCCTAAGGAACAAGGGATGTCATCAGAAACAAGGAGCCTGAAACAGGTCTGGTGACCTGCACCATACAAGCACCCATTTACCTCAGGTAACCTCAAAGGGGTACTAAAGCTGACAGGCACTGGTGTCTACAGCTGAGATGGATCTGAAGCAGAATTTCAAAGGAGAGAGGGAGCAAACAGCCAGATGGACAAGGTCTAAATACAAGAAGAGAAGGATGGTCTGGAAAGAAGAAGCTCATTGACCTCAGGTGAAGACCCTGAGGGTCACAGTAGCTCAGAGGGGAATGGCACTCAAGTGGTTGAGTCAGGCCAGAACAGAAGGCAGAAAGATGAGCCAGGAGGAGGGGGTGGTATTCATAACCACAAAAACATCAAACAAGGCAGGGCAGATGAACCTGAGGAAAAAAAAAATAATCAATTTCCTCATCTCCTCCTTTGCCAACATGTTCTTACTGCTTCACCTCACCAGCTACAGGCACCAGGTCGGGTGAGATGCTGAGCACAGCTTGCTCACCCGCCCGTAGAAGGAGCAGGGTGAGCCCCTGGACCTCATCTGTCCCCTGTCACAGGGCTCCCAAGCAGGACCATGCACAAAAAGCAGAAATAGGAATCAGTAAGAAGAGAGAAAACTTTGAGCACATCTGCTAAAACAGGCCAATCACCCTTAGACTGGTCCAAAATGCTTCAAAAATTATTGATTTGTTCTGCAAGTGACTGCATCACTGCCAAAACAGGAGCTCAGTTAAGCTTTCCAAATGGATAGAAGTGGCAATTGCTTTTTTCTGGACTGTTAATTTACCACAGTGGAAAAAGAGTGCATCTTTTTGGATTTTTTAGTTAACCTGTGCAGTCAACTATTAAATGGGTATCACAAAGTTATCATTTTAGTGCTTTTTTCTGCCAATTTTCTTGTACTTCCAGGTCAACTCTGTTCCTTGAAATACAAGGGCAGGTAGGAAATAAGAGAAAAATCTAAAGAACAAAATTTAAATTTTATTAATCAGAAATAATGACTATTTCACTTCATTTCAGACCGCAAATCCACACAAAAGAATGAAACTAGTTTCTGTCTCTGAGTTGTGTACTTACAACTCATAAAATCAGGATAAAAGCTACACAGTCAATATTAAAGCAAGCACACCAACACACACCAGAAGTGAAGGCTGAACAGAGAAAGGGGGAATTGCTTGGGAATTTTTTTGTTTTTAAATATGACCTGGCTTTGGACAGGAGCCACCTTTGAAACGGGAGATGAAAGAGAGAAAAGAATGTATGAGACACCAGCCTGGAGATCCCACTGCATGCAAGACAAAACGGCAGCTGAGGCAGAATTTGAGGATTGGATTATTTTAGCAGTAATCTAGACAAAAGGTTATTTGACTGCCACATAGAAGCATGCCTCACACGTGAGCCAGTTGTGAATATTGCTTTAAAAGTTCAGAACTGAAGAACTGTATTTCTATCAGCCCCTTCATCCGTCTTCCGCTCTTAGGGCAGTGGCAGACAATGTCAGGGGCTTGCTGGGAAAGCTCTCAGTTGCATGATAGCCACTCTTCTAATTTAATTCTTCAGACTTCCAGAGGGACAAATGAATGCCTAATTTTAGACCTCTCATCTGGCCTTGATATTAAACAAATAGATAAATATGTCAAAGCTCCTCTGGGTCACACACTGTTGTGCGACCTCAGGGCAAACATATCAATCACACAGCCTAACTGGACAGACGATTTTTTATCTAAGAAGATGATTCTTTATAATAACTTGTCCTTTTTTTCTTTGCCTTTACCCGTATTTAACAAGCACAGTCAACCCAGAAAGCCAGTTCAGAGCCAGCTAGGCTTGGGTTCAACACTTTTCTCTTTCAGGTTGGGCTTGAGTTCTCAAACTTGAGAGAGGTTTTTTTAGGACTACTGGGATTTTTGGCACTCACGGGTACACGAAGAAGGCTACAAACCTCGAAGCATCTGGACCATTACATCTCCACAATGGGCACTTTTTCTCACCAAAATCTTCACTGGATCCAGTGATAGCAACAGAAGTGGGAAACTGTCTCTAGTGCCCTGTCTAGCTCCCTCCAGTCCCCAGGTCAGTTTTCTTTTCCTTTTGGGGGCCCTGTGCCCTGTGCACGCTGCCCTGCTCCTGCCTGTGCCAGAGCTGGAAGAGGCTAGGAGAGCAGAGGCACAGTGACACCCCTGCCCCTTCTGCCAATTTGAGTGGTACAAATTCAGCTCTGGACCCGTCGGCAACTCAGGGTTTCACGGGCATTGCTCTCTAAAAGGATCGCGTCTTTCTCCGTGTCCTTCGGGGAAAGCAACGAGTGAAGTGCGAAGGGGCATCCCACCTTCCTCCCCCGAGCCTCGCCAAGGAAAAAGCCAGCCCGGGGAGCGGGAAGGGAGATGCGTGCCGTCCCGCCCAGCCTACCTCTGCCTGGTGATGAGGTTGATGTAGTGCCTCAGCGCCGAGTAGTATCTGGCCATGTCCTCTGCGGGGGCGTCCTCGCCGGGGCTGTCCGGTTTGGAGGGGTACGCCTCTGCCAGCGTCCCCAGGCAGACCAGCAGCGACAGGGCGAAAGTCAGCACCGACACCCACAGCCTCACGGTGCCCTGCATCTGCACGGCGGGGCGGGATGGACGAGAGCAGCCGTCAGCGCTTACCTGCCCCGACGGCGGCAGCAGCGCGGCGCGACCGGCCCGACAGCCCCGCGTCCCCATCCCTGTCCCCGTCCCCATCCCCATCCCTGTCCCCGTCCCTGTCCCCGTCCCACCCGCTCCCGGCCCGCCCGTCGGGCACTCACGGCGGCGGCAGCGGAGCGGCTCCGGGCTGGGCGAGGCACGTCTGCCCGAGCGTCGGGGCTGCGAGTGCGGGCTCCGGCTCGCCGGGCTGCTTTAAGGCTTCCCCGGCAGGCAGGAGGGGCCTCGGGCGAGCACGCCTCGCCGGCTCCGGTCCCCCCCGCCCCGCTCCGCCTGCCCCTGCCCCGGGAGGGGCACGGCGGCCGCGGCCGGGCGGGGCCGGGCGGCACCGAGGGGGCGGGCGCTGCCGAGCCCCGCCGCAGCCCCGCACCGCCCCCGGGATGTGCCCCCGGGATGTGCCCCGGGATGTGACACCGGGATGCGACCCCGGGATGCGACCCCGGGATGTGCCCCCGGGATGTGCCCCCGGGATGTGCCCCGGGATGCGACCCCGGGATGTGACACCGGGATGTGACACTGGATGTGCCCCCGGGATGTGCCCCGGGATGTGACACCGGGATGTGACACCGGGATGTGCCCCCGGGATGTGACCCCGGGATGTGCCCCGGGATGTGCCCCGGGATGTGACACCGGGATGTGACACCGGGATGTGCCCCCGGGATGTGCCCCGGGATGTGCCCCCGGGATGCGACCCCGGAATGCGACACCGGGATGTGCCCCGGGATGTGACCCCGGGATGTGCCCCCGGGATGTGCCCCGGGGTGTGGCCCCGGGATGTGCCCCCGGGATGTGACACCGGGATGTGCCCCGGGGTGTGCCCCCGGGACGTGCATCCCTCCCCGGGTGTCCGGACCGGCCGTGGCAGCGGGATGCCCGTACCTGCTGCGCAGTGCCCGGTTCCCCGGGGAAAGGGAGCTCTGGGGAGCGGCTTGGCCCCGCACCTACGGCGCTGGAGGCGCCCAGAGCTTGGGCTTTGGAGCACTGGTGCTGCCGGACATGAAGCCAAGAAATCAGGATGGTTTGGGACAACCAAAAGTACCAAATCACTGCCACTTCATACCCAGTAAATGGGTAAATTAGGGACTCACACAATGACTTGTGTTGGAAGAGACCTTAAAGACCAGATAGGTCCAAATCCTTGGACAGTGAACAGCAACACCTTCCACTAAACCAAATTGCTCAGACACCAGTCCAACGTGGTTTTGAGCACTTCCAAGGCATCCAAAACAAATCTTGAGGCTTAACTTCCTAGGGGACTGGCAGCAGAGCTGCAAATCTACTTCCCTCCATGCCTACTCTGCCCCCAGTCCTGGGCTACCTTCTACTCTTCTCTGTTCTAAAGTGGCTTTATTCTGTTTCACCAATTAACAAGCCTAAACTATAGCGTTTGTTAGTACATTAACCAAAAAAATTCAAGCTAAACCAAAACACCATGGGATCACAACAGCCTTTCCAGTAGCTGTCCTGACCCAGGGGAGCCACTGCTGAATCTGGGACATGGAACTGGTCCTAGCAACACGAGACTACTGATTCTGCTAAAGTGTCAGACTTACATGTCTCCTGAAACTTGTCCAGATCTGAGTCAGTGGGGAGAGATGGGCACCCTGGCAGTGATCTGAGCCCTCATACAAAAGAGGTCTGAGATAAGCAGAGAGGGGATCTTCTGGTAACCCTTCTCCATTGCTGACAGGAACAGCCTGGGTGACTGGGCTAGGCTAGACACCTGACTGCCAGAGTGCCTGAAGTCAGGTAAGATGAATCTACTTCAAACAAAGCTTCAGAATTTGTCAAAGCATTTGGTAGACTTGGAAAGTATCCTTACATATTAGTCAAATAAGGTTAATTCTTTAGAAACAGATAATTTGATTAGTGTCTTGATGACCAATGACTAATTCCAGTTGGAATGACAAATCATAACTCTCATCATATCTTACTTTTACTTTTAATTTGAAGGCAAAATAGCAAACACTCAAGTAAGAACATTTGATATACTGACAAAAAGCTTCAGGACATATTCTAAAACTATATCATTTATATACTATTATTAATTTCTGTAGTTATTACCAAATGCAGTTATTGGTTTAATAATAATCCAGCAGATTCTGAAAAACGGTATTCAATTTGCAAAAGCAAAGCCAGGAATTGTTTTCACCACTCCAGAAACAGAATCTCGACATTATTTAAGAAAAAAAAAACAAACAAACTAGCAAATAAATGGCTCCATTGCTGTGCAGCTAAACTCATGAGACTATGTCCGTTTCAATCCATGAAAGCAAAGAAAATTCCAGAAAGCTTAATGTCAAGAGGTATTTCAAAATCTTCATGACTCCACAGTGCACTGGCCACAGACCTAACAGCAAGACTACAGGCTGCCTTACATCACACACTGAGTGAAGAATTTTATTGTGTGTGAATAATCTTCCATGCCACAGCCAGCAGCTCTAGCTCCTAATTTCTGCGGATCTGTGCACAGGGTAACATCACATCTCACAAAGTGGCCTCACTGCATCCCCACGCTCTGTCCTCCCACCAGCACCCTCCTGCACATCCAGTGTTCACGTTGTCCTTACGTCAGCTCGACAGATGCAGCTGATGTGACAGCCAGATGCCTGTGATACTGCAAATGCTCTGAAGAGCAGCTGTGCTCTGGCTCCATCACTTTTCCTTTGCTGTGCTGAATCCAATAAGATGCCTAAACCAAAGCTTGTATTTTATCAGCTTTTATGGGGTGTGGGGGACAAGTGGTGACAGCACTGGAGACTGAAGCATCTGGGAAGGTGTGCCACAATCACAGCTCTCACTGGCTTCTGCATGACCCTGGCACAACCATCTCCCACCAGTTCACAGAACTGGAGGTGGCTCTCACCATTAAACTCTTTCACCACTTATAACTGAGGTTGTTTCACACCAGCACCACTCCTTCCACACTGTCAATCTTCAAGGCAGTCCAAAGAGGAAAAAGCCAACAGACTAGAAGCAGAGCAAGATAAACGTGAAGTCTGGCATCCACACACTTACTTGGGCTATAAGGAGGCAGCAACATTCCCCCATCACCACATTCCTTGGTATGTGTGTCTGTATTCCCTGGTGCAGCCTTATGTCACACTGCCAGTCTTGGCACAGGCCACCACCCAGGCAGTTGGCTGTTGACATCTCCAGAAACCCTGGACAAATCCCTTCTCTTTTCCTCCTGATGAGGTACAAGGAGTAAGCTTCTCCCTCCCAGGAAATGATTAAGGAATCACACTTGCTAAGTCCTACAAATTGCTGGGTCTGGAGCAGCAGCTACCTACAAAAAATAAGGTGCAGGCCATGCTAACAGTGAGTTTGCTTCACAGCATGAGTGAGGAGAGTTCTCTCTCCAAGGCAAGAGAAGGAATCAGTTTTGCCTCCCATACAAGACAGCAGCTCCTGCAGCTGCAGATTGCTCAGCAGGATCTGCAGAGAAATTTTCTTCCCCTGGAGCACTGTGACCCCATTGACTCGTTTGTTGTGTTTTCCCTTTGGATGAAGCAGCACCTCCCAGCTTGTGCTGAATTCACATCCTGAGTGGCCTAAAGCTTTATGAGATGTCAAACTTTGCTTGTCTCACTGCACCTCCAGGAAAACACTTCTTTCCATACCGTTTCAGCATTTAATATGGGAAGTCCAAACCCCTGAGCCCACAATTTTGAATACCCCACTTCCCACACTGCCTATTTCTGTAGCAGCATTTAGGCACTGCTCAGCTCCAGATATGTGCCTATGCCCCATTTCATCATTTAGGAAAAGCACACATTATGTCTTCCTTGAATTTGAAAACTTTTAAATTTGGAGCCATCCTGTTTCAAAAAATTCTTCTCTTCTGTTTTGAAGCACTGCAAATCCATACAGGGTCATCCAGTTTCTTCCCTAATACATATATTAACCTAAAATAATTGATAAAACATACTGTGGATAACATAATCATCAGTACAATCTCAATGCAAAAAACACTGGCATTCTTATATTAATGAAATAAACCCTAAATCTAAAGTTACAGATATATATAGACTCTGGTGTACCAGGGAGAACATGTGTCTGGTTCTCAGTGATCTTAGTAGGTGTTTTACAACTGGTTTCCCAGTTCAAGGTCTCTTGCACCTTTGATTTTGCCTGCTGATGATCCCTCTGCCAGTGTTGCTGTACTTGCACGAAGCAGGCAGGCATTTTTGTTCTGGCCAGTGGCAGAGCTGCACTTTCCACAAAGCAGCTTTAAGATGGGCCATAAAGGTGAGCAAGAAAGGGGCAAGGGTATTTGGAAAGAAATGAGTAAGTCTCAGAAAAGCTGGTGGAGGAAGACAGCAAGAACCAAGTGGAATTAAAGAATGTAGCCTGGGAGAGAGAGCAGAAAGACTCAGGCACAGCTCAGCTGTAGCAGCACTTAGATATCCACATTTTCTCTTTCCAGATATCATGGGCTTGCAGATGTGCAGCTCCTAGTTAACACCCTAGCTAATGAATCAAGAGCTATGTAACTACATACAGAGGGAAATGGGTGCTTCAAAGCTCTGAGCAGGTATCTATGCCAGGTACAGAACTGATGGGGAAAAAAAATGGAAAGGAACATGACAGTTAAATTTTGCCTACATTTTAATGTCATGACACTTAAAGATTCAATAGACAACTATTTATTGTGCAAATTTCAGACTATACTAAGAATGGAAAGACTTCCAAGATAGCAACATATTAAAAGACAGTATTGTTCTGCAAGTGGCATAAATGTGAAAGGAAATTCAGGACATTTATTAATAGTAATATGTTCAATTGCACTAAACAGGGGCATGACATTTGCCTCAATTAAAACAAAATTTAGTATTCTTAACTTTGGACAGAGCATTATTTATCACATCTTTCTGCAGCAGACATGGAACTAAAGCTGTTCTTCATTATTACAAATATGCATAGTGTCATTTTCTCACTGTAATGAAGTAAAGCTGTGTGCATCAGTGATCCTAAAAAAACATTCCATAATATCTCATTAATAGTCCCTGTTTAATATGTGGGAACAAGATCAATCTCCTAGTAGGGAGAAAGTGTTAAAAACTGGAGCCCCAGGAAAAAAATATTTATGTGGTACTAGAGACATGGCAATGTCAGATTTTATCAGCTGATGTTGCCTGTGCTCTTGCAGTTAAAATGTCTCTCTAAAGGTTTCCATAGCTGAGGAGACCTTCCAGAAATGCTGAATCTTTAGGACTGGAAGTTCAGTCAGATAAGCAGTGCATAATTATTCAGTAGTCACATGAATTTATCTGAACCTCTTTGGACAGGATATGGGGCTGTTAATCTCACAAAATTAGGCTCTCACAAGCCTTACAGTATTGCTGATTTCAATCTTCTTAGCAATACTTTCAGAAAAGCTTTTCATGTTGCTTTTCATACATCACACCAGTAACCACATTTTCAAATTCTTTGTGCCCCTTCCAGGAGTTTTATTCACCTCTGCCTGTACCTACCAGTCAGACTTGAAAAGAGCACCCTCTTATACTAAGGCAAACCCCCTTCCTGTCTGCTCAGCACTAGTACCTCTTTCAAGAGGCATCCTTGCAAGTCCAGCAAGCATTAGGCTGATTTGTAATACTTGACCAAAAAGTAGGGCCTGGCTGAGTAGAACAACATGAAAATACAAGAGAAATGAAGAAGTTATTGGATCAAACCAACAGCATATCTATCCATCCATCCCTCAATGAAATGTAAAAGCTGATTTTTAGAACTATCAGAACAGGAAAAGCATTTCATGTTATTTCCCCAGTAAACTTTTCCCAACTTCTTTAAAACTGGTTTAGGAACATCTAACCAGAGGTGAGGTTTTGTACCTTAGAGCAAACTATGAGGATCAGCAGTGTCCTGCAGCAGTCCCACAGCAGGAATGCTGTGGATTACAGGGCAGGAATGAAATCATCAACTGGCACCATCTACCACTCTGGGGTGACTACCTGTGCCCCTATGTTACCTTTCTGCAGCACCAGGAGAACCCAGCACTGATCCCAGGCAGATGGGTGACAGGACAAGGGCTTAATGGCCTTATAGTGCAAGAGGGTAGGTTTATATTAGATATTGTGAAGAAAACCTTCACTCTGAGGTGGTGAGGCACTGGCATAGGTTATCCAGAGAAGTTGCAGATCTCCCATCTCTGGAAGTGTTCAAGGACCTGAGCAACCTGGGCTAGTGCAAGGTGCCCCTGCCCATGGCAGGGGGGTGGAACCAGATGATCTTTAAGGCCCCTTCCAACACAAACCACCCTGTGATTCACACACTGAGGCAGGGAGTGATGTGGCACCACAGGCACCAAGCTGCCACACTGGGGCACTGACCTGTCTGCATGACACCTCCTGTCTCCAGCAGGGAAGGGAAAAGCAGCTCTAGGCTTGAACTTCTTCTGGTGATGCACAAGTGGCTCCTGTGCAACTACCTGACTGTGAGCTGCAGACCCAAGACGTGAAACAAATAAATTCTTTGCTATTTAAAGCAATGTTTTTCATAGCTACACAGCAAAAGCCCTGCAAGCGTTTGACTCACAGTCACAGCAACTATGACTGGAAATCAGAAAAATAAAGCCTGGTGGAATCTCATAATGGAAGTTGTTGTTTGTCTTTTCCAGAAAACATAGCCAAAGAGACTTATGAAATGCTGCAACAGGGTCAGAGGGGCATGAGCAATTGTCCTGAGGACTTATGGTGCAGTGCACAGTTTTGACAGTAACACAATGATACTCAAATAAGCAACAAAACCAAACCAAACCAAATATTTGCAACTGTAATGACATTTGTTTTCCTATACCTTCTTCCTTTTCCATTCCCTCAGGACTGCAAACAAACCCTGACAGATTAGTAGGATGGAGATTTGAATGCTACCTCTGGCAACACATCTACTGCTGAGACCAAAGTCAGCATGGAACAGCTTACAAGGAGGTAGTCATTTAAAGCAAATGAATTTAGCATCTAAAGCGAAATAAATAAATTCTCCACTCTGAAAGAAAGTGATTTTTCATGTGCACAAGATGAGGAACTTGGCAAAGTTGTCATGACTTAAAGACAGCCAGAATTACTAGAACTAATCATTCTCTGCTTCAATATATGTCTTGACTTCAATCATGTTAAAGATGGAAATAGGAGGAAATGTGAGAGAAATCCAGACAGGCTGTACTGTAAGATTGTGCTGAGTGACTCTGCCTGAAACTGAAGCAACAAAGACTTGCCTGAAACATAAGAGATATCAGAGGTTGATGAGATTGTGCCAAGGACTGAAGAATCCAATCACACACACACAGAGAACTGTCACACTTCTTACCTGCAGGGAGTAAATCAGAGAGGCAGATATAAGAAAGACATCTTTCAGAAGCAAAGGCTTCTGAAAAAGACTGCTCTGTGTGTTCATTTGCAGAATATTACCACATACTGATATGTGTACAGAAGTGAATTCATCTACATCCAAGGCACTGGAGCTGAAAAACATCCATCTGCTAAAAATGTGGATATTATACTTAAAACCCCCCATCTTCCCTCCTAGCAAATTCACAGTCCATGCACAGTCAGAATTACTTTTGCTTCCTGTCCTGCAACATTGACACAGCTGAGAGTTAACTTTCTCCTGTATAGTATCATGATTTTGTGTGTGTTGTGTGTGACAAGATTTATTGCTTGCCATGGGGTGCAGCACAGGAAACCCTAAGTGCCAAAGTTGCAGCATTTTTTGAAAGCAGATCTAAGCCTGGAGAAGGGGTGATAGATTGTTTAATTTCAGGGTAATGCAGGGTGGGATTTCCCTCTGCTAGCTTTGGTTACCCAGAGGAAAACTAGGCACTTGGTTTAAGGACTGGTTCAGACACTCCTTACCATCAAATCAAAAAGATAGGAGGCTGCAGAGCAATTCACCCAAAACAGAGGTCTATTATAACTGGGAATCCCCCAGGAGATCTTACTCTCTCAATGCCGTCTTAAAATATAGAGATCATACATGATTTTATTAAAATTAGCAGTAATATTATTTATGTAAATAGAAGACATTGAGGTGTGAAATGCTGCCACTGGGCTATCTGTGATGTCACCTGTTTATTGTTGCCAGCTGAGAGATTGTGTAAGAAAATATGGAGCTACCCACTCTGTAATCATCATGATTATATTTGAGTTTAAGATCTTGTGGAAATGTCTTTCCCTCTACATTCTCCCATGGGAGGAGGGACAGACTGAAACACTTTTGGCTCCCTGTAGGCAATACCTCCACCAAAGCAAGAAAAGACAAAGGAGAGCTGTAATGCTCGAATGAGAACCAAATTTTGGGAAGCATCAGGGTGGGTGGGATGAAGGGACCAGCTGTAGGCTGGAAGCCAAAGGTGGCACGATGCCAGCCCTGCTTCATGCACAGCACCAGGGCTTGCAGACAGCTGGGGGGGTGGATGGTCTGCAGACAAGAGAGCACATCAGGTGTTCACCCCGCTCAGATTTTCCAAAGTTCCAGGCAAAGCTTCCTGGGAGAATGTGTTGGAACAGCTTTCAGCCTTCACTCTGCAAAATGCACCTGGCAAAGCACAGACTTGTTATGTGTGGTGCCTGTCCTGTGAATCCTGGAAGGTTTGGATGTGAGATAGCACTGTTGTTGTTTATACAGGTTTGATCCTTTCCTTCCCACTTGTTGCCCATGAATGTTTGAAGCAGGTGATGTGATTAAGCTGCCAGCACTCTGCACAAGCCTCCCAACAGTTTTGTGGCCTCCTGGTAATGGAAGACTGTCACCTCAGTGCTAAAGAGTCAGCAGTCATTCACAACCAACATATTGGCACAAAATTCATCATTTGTACTCACAGATCAAAGTATCAAGTAAATATAATCAGAAATCACAATCACCCACAAATCTGATTTTCCTGAGGTACTCATACCCACAGTATTTCTCTGCAACCATACATTTTAAATCAGTCGTAACTCTTCTTTCTGGGTGTGTAAGAATTTACCAAACCTATGATGATTTGCAAACTTCATTGTGTTCGAGTGGAACCAACAAAGCATTGTTCTCAACAAACAGCAAAATCTCAACTGCATAGTCCAATTCATTTATTTGTTTCATAGAAGACTTGATGGAGATTACAAATCATCAGCTGAATCAGTCAGCTGAAATCTCTTCAGTTATATTTGTGACGTGGTCACAAAATTCATTGCAAAGGTTTTCTGGCCTTTGCTTGGATACCTGTTCAGTATTTCATTATGGTCTTAATTGTTCAGCGAAGTTCCACATTTTTCAGAAGTTTCCAGACAATTATGTTCCTAATTGAGCAGAAGAAAAATCACATTTAAAAAGATTCAATTTAAAGGTCAAACCAATGATCAAACCAGTCCCTATTGTAGCTTTTTTACACTCAGCAGTGCTGTTCAGCTGTGGTAGCTTCACCATTGTAATGAAATGACACATTTGCTTTTGATGTAATGACCTGGCAGTGCAAAATTAATAAGACATTTGCATTGCCATGATGATATTATCATTGAGTTTATATTCCCAGGTTTTAGATTTTTTTTTTTTTTTTTTAACAATATGTGGATGAAAGTTAAACAAAGTCTCCCTAAACCCAAATCAGATAGTTGGTAGAACACAGGAAATCTGCATTTGCAACTACAATGATCCAGGGCAGTTCTCTGGCCATGAAGGCAAAGTACAAGCACAGCTTTTGTCAGCACAGCTTTTGTCAGCACAGCTAAACTGCTTTCTCACCCCTAAGGCAGGGTACTCTTGAACAATCATTGATGAACAGCCTCTCACAGGTGACACCTCTTGGAAGCTTATACTCTTTACAGAACTCTTGCTTTTATTTCACTTTATTTCCCTTATTTCATTTCTTCACTGGGATTACTTTTAAAGGAAGTTGCCAGCCCTCACGAGCCCAAATGTCTGGGGATAAAAGTGTGAATGGTGACTGACCACTGATGCTCAAGATCACACCAGCTACCAAAACAATCCTTACTGGTTATAAATGTAAAGATCCCACTTGGGGAAAAAAATCCAAAAGAAAAAAAGTTCCTGATTATGCAGACTTGAATAGAGGTTACAAGCTAGGACTTTTAAAACAAGAAAGCTAGTAAGTGAAGTGAAGAATGCAAATCTGTGGTAAATAGGGTTAACAGTAGTCAGAAAGACATTTTGAACATAAAGGGAGCAAAAGGGATACTAACAGTGGGACTGGAAATTATAAAATTGCCAAGAATAATCCAGAAATGGCAGAAGCATTCAATAAATGACTGGGGTATCTTTGGCCAGGGATCAGATGATGTGATCATTTCATAAGAAAATCATGAAGCAATTTTCACTCCAACAGTGCATCACAAGACGTCAAATAAGAGCTACTGATTTCAGACATATTTATAGCACTAAGTCTCAAAATGAATATATGAGAGTCTTAAGGACTGTGTAAGCCCCTCCAGACCATTAGTGTTGATCTTTTCCATAAATCTTGCAATACCAGGAAAGTTCAAGAAGATGAGAAAAAGTAAGGTAACAGCAGGATTAAAAACAAAAATTGAGAGAGAATAAATGATACAACTCAGGTAATTCCAGATTTCCAGACTGACTACCACCAATCCCAGGCAGAATGAAGGAATGGCTGATGCAGGAACCAATTAGTAAGGCATAATAGGGAGGCAGTATAATTCCCACCACTCAGTGGAGTTTTTTGGCAAATAGATCCATCAAACTAACCTGATGTCTTTCTCTGATGAGATTACAAATTGCCTGATAGAGCTAATGGTGTCACTATATTTGGGCTTCTACAAGACATCTTACACAGTCAGTACCATATATTGCAGAAAACGTTGATTAAAGATGCCCTAAGTCAACAACACACATTAAAGGCATTAAAGCTGGCAAGTGCTCACGTTCCAGAATGTCACTGCAGGGATGTGTGCTTTCAGTGAGGTTCAGTGGGAATCCAGTCCTACACCAGTTAAATTTTTTGCATGGGACATGGAAGGAAGCATAAAGCTGTCGTTGATGAGAAGTGTAGATAACACAAAGGCTGGGTGAGGAATATATAATTAAGATGATGGATGGCTGGTGCACAGGGATTTAGAGCACTTTATGATGCATCAGAAGTGATGTATGATATTACTGAACATCAAAAATTGCCCACTTTCTCCCACATACACGTAGGCCAACAGAAAGATACATAAAAGGGGAAATATAAAAGCAAACATCCAGTGCTTAGCCAAATTTTACCACCTGGCAAGGTGGACATAAATAAAAACCATTTTAATCAGGCCAGCTGGTGGTCATATGTCTTTGAAACAAAGGAAGTAAGGCATCTCTAGGGATTCAATTTGGAGAAACAATGATCCTTATGAATATGAGATCTCATCTAAGCAGGGACATAACTCCTAGGGAAGAACATGTGTTCTAGTTCAGTTCTGTGGCCAAAAAAGGAGCCCCAGATCTCTTAAAAAGATGTGGAGCTGGTCCTGGTTTTGCACTGAACATTGATGCAATCACAACTGGAATATTGTGTTCTGGAGAGGACATTGGTAAACGAGAGGGAGCAAGGCAGCACAGAGAAAGATTAAAGAACAAGAGAAAGCAACTGTTACTAGCACTGCAGGAATTTAATCTATTTAGTTAATGAAAGAAAAGGTTAAAAAGAAATTTGAAGAGTTTGTAAGTACTTACAAGGGAATACAACTTTGTTAATGGGTTATTCAATTCAGCAGACAAAGTAAAGCAAGTAAATGAAAGTTAAGGCTGGAGTAACAATGGAAATAAGATGCAGAAACTGGTTGTGCTGAAAGCACATCTTATGACAAGACCAGTTTTTGAGCAAAGTCTGAATATAATTCAAAAGCCAGTACTCTACACTAAACACAAATCAGCTCAGGAGAGTCCTACAGCCTGCAATGCACAGCAGGTCAGACTGTAGGAACTACTGCCCTTACTACATATTTATGGGGCAAGACTGAATATTACTGGAAGGGTAAATACTACTGAGTTTGTAACAATAGCATGCAGCAGATAAACAAAGGGGAAAAATTGCACTGAAAAGTATAGAATGATGTTTGTAAAAAGGGTGTGTGCACTGGAATCATGTGAAGATATTGAGAAAAGAGCAGTAAGAGGAATAATTCCTCATAGAAGCAGTTTGTAATGATAGGAGAAGCCGTATCTAAGACAGTGTTGCATGGTATAGAATTCAAGATTTAATCTAAATGTACCAATTTCCTTCACAAAACAATAGGTGGTATTCTAAACTTAAGTCAAATTAAACGGAGGGAAAATACTATCTGCCACCCACTGCTTCCTGCATTTTGATAGTTAAAAACCTTCACTTTACTTGCAGAGTGCTTTAATTTGAGCCTTATGTTTTCAATTTCTCTCAGATCAAGCTCCTCATCTCCCCAAATTCTCCATAGATTTGAGACTGGCGTGTGAATAACGGAGGCACTCACTCGCTGTTAACAATGGCAAATACAGAATAAGCAGGAAAGAGATATATGCCTTGCCAGGCCTTGTAATTACAAACTTGGCTTGGTTCATGCAAGTTCAACTCAATCCAGATTCTTCTGTAAATGTTGAGCATTCAAATCCAACAGAGAAATGTTGCTGGAATTGCACAAAGGATGAATTTAACTCAGACAGCTTAATGCCTGTGTGTTTCTCATGTGCATGTCTCTGTTTGGTTTCATCATGCAGGAAGCAAATGCACAGATTGTAAACCATTGACAAAAGCATTTTATGAGGAGCAGCTGAAATGTTTGCCAGTTCCAAATACATTGGAGGTATGGGTCTTTTCAGTCAACTCACAGATCTTTTTATTTAACTTCATTTTTCGTGCTAAATGATTCAGTGCCTGGGCACAATCCAATTATATATCCAGATTTTACTTCTTTCCCTTGGTTGTCCTTGGTGGGTTATTTTTTTGCAGCCCCACCAGAGTGAAAAGCTCCCTTACCCTTTCCCCAGCAATCCTCAGTGGAGCAGCTGATGCAAGAAAATAGATCCCTGAACTGGTGTTCAGTGGGGAGAATTTGATTCAAAAGCAGATGGTAGATACCCCCAAAAAAGGACATTTGCAGAGCAGCACCAGACTCCAAAAACATACCAGGGATGAGGTGAGCCAGAGGTGTCCTCCACCCCAGAAGTGCATGGCACCCAGGCACATGACAATTTTCAGCTGCAATCCAGGATGTTTGGTGCTGCAAATGAGGGGTGCAAGCAGCAGCACAGCCAAGATACAAACAGACAAAGTGCATAAGGGTAAAATCAATGAGTCTTCATCCATCATATAAAGGCAAAGCCTCCTTCTGCCACATTATATAGGCCTGCACCTTTCTTAGAGTTGCACATTGCACAAGTTGGGCTTATGCATGCAGTTTTTAACACTGTAAAATTTCTGCTGGATGCATTAAAATACTGTGATTCCTTCCTGTGCATAAGCACTTTCTTTTAAAGTTTTCAGCTCCTTTTTGACATCTGCACTCTTCCTTTTTTTTGACCAAGAAAAAACAACTTTCCTCCTTTTCTTTGTAGCACAAATGCATTTGTTAGAAAGGAATTACTTTTTTTCTCCTCTAGCCAAATCCAGCATATATATTATCTACTGGATGAGCATTTTACAGAATCAATTAACAAATAATTATTTTTTTACTAACAGTAGTGTGTTTTAAGTGCTTAAGGCAGGACTTCAAAGGCTATGATATTTAAGGAAGCAACCAGTTTCCACAGTATTAACTGGTAATTCAGTTCAGCTTCTTTATATTCTGGAGAGGTTCATTGATGTTCTGAGAGTCTTCAGCTCTTCATACTAGAGACTTTTCTTAGAACCTAAGAGGTCCTCCATCACAATTCTATTACATTTAAACTTTGGATAATTTCTTTAACAGTTTTTTTTAATGCTAAATACATCTATAATCATCTCTGTAGTCTGTTAAATCTTAGAAGATATTCACATGAAACAGGGAGGGAACTCCCTTTATTTGTCTGGTTTTGGAGCATACAAATCTCCTTATTCTAGATCAGTGTGAGTTGGTTAGACTGTCTCCCAGAATTTTTAGGACAAGATTAATTTTGAGTGAGCCACAGTCTTCTAGTGTCTTGCTAAACCTAAGGCTGGGGAGGTGCAGGTCTCCCTGTAGAGCTATAGGAGAGATATCCCTGCTTCTCTAGGAGCTCTGCAGAGCTTCCCTGTAGTGTGGAGCCACCCTGGAACCCCATTATCCACCTTTGGCTGAAAGTGGCCCTGCACAGAAGCAGATGATAAGTCAACATTGCAGGTTTCAGAGGCCACAGTCTCAAAAAACAAGGTAGTGAGTGCAGGGACAGCTCCATCAATAGTCATTACAAAGAGGGTACCTAACTGATTCCAGGAAATCGCATTCAAATATTTAAACAAGACTCTTAACATCCATAATGATCATAAAAACCCCTACAATGAAGCACTACCCACTTGTAATTGCTGATTATATGCCGGGGTTTTCAACTGATGCTTTTTCCTTATTTGCCTTATTATCACAAAATTGGGCAGAGATAGTTAATATAATGCACACAAAAAAATTAGACCTTGCACAGAGCAATCCGTACTTTCGTTCCTCATTTTCAGTTTTATTAGAGACAACACAAAGCAATTTTATGTTAAGGCAGAGTGAGGCAAAATTGAATACATTTTTATCTCATTGTTTTGTATAGCAAAAATACATAGAACATGTTTTTCTTGAACGAAAACAAGGATCAATTCATTACATCTTAAAACTATTACCAAGAACAGAGGCAGATATGAACCTGCCCAGATTCTCTGTTTGGTTTTTGTTTTTTTTTTTTTTGTTGTTGGCGGTTTTTTTGTTTTGGTTTAGGTTTCAGTTTGTTTATGGGGGTTTTAGTAATTATTTTGTGCATTTTTTTTTCTCCTCATAGCTTGTACATCCATTTTTTTAAAAAGCTTGAAAACCAGCTATGCGTGCAAAACATCTCTTGCAGGACAGAGAGCTGTTTACATTATGGCAATGTTTACCCAAGCAAAGCACTGTGACACTTCCTTGAGGCACCCAGCAGGAGCAGTGGTATCCTGGCATCTACCTGCAAGGTGCATCAGGCTGTTCTGGTGTGGTCCTGGTGCTGCAAGAGCCCCTTTCACTCTTTCCTTTACATTTGGGGGCTCCCCTCGCTTATCCTCAGTGGCTGAGCTTCAAAGGCAGCCTGCAAGAGCAGGGCAGAGACAGGTTTAAATTTGTCATGGGTTTAAATTTGTTACAGCTGCTTGCTCCCAGTCCTGGCCTGAAGGGTCTCCACGCTTTTTCTGAGAGACCTGTAGAGTGAGGGGCCGTGGTAGAAACCACAGCTCCCCATGTGCCTTCATTCCTGTGCTGAATGCTGCCCTTTTAATCAACTTCTTAGTGACAACTCTTGGTTCCAGGGCTGCAACTGGCAGCCTGCTAACTCTGTTGTGCAACAGTATCTGCTGGACAGATGTGTTTGGATATAACAGTACCAGAATATATTTTCAGTGAGTGTTCATGAGCTGTTTTCTGGATGGTAGCCCAGCATGCCTTCAGGTTCAGCTCAAATAAAAAAGAGAAATGGAGTGCTTCAGCAATGTCAACAGAAACATCCATGAATGGCCAAATTCTCAGCATGAGAAAAGAGAAGAAAACACAGGCATTTGGTTTTGATCAGTGTGTTTCCATTGGGAGCTCTCTGCACCATTGTCTGCTGTCCCCTGTCTACTCTGACCCTCAAATAAGTGGCTGGGGAGGAAAAAGCTTCAACCTGGACACAGTCACTGTGAAGCCTGGTCCAAGCCTGACAGCAGCAGAGCCTCTGATCTCTGGGTGGCCCTTTCTGAGAGCCAGTGAAGAGCAGCAGGCAGAAAACAGGGAAGTGCAGGTGCTCTTTCCCTCCAGTCACTAGTCATGGGCTCGTGAGTAGAGAAGTTCACTCTCACAAAGGCTGCAGTAATTTGTTTTTCCCTCCTGCCAGCTTGAGAAGGGAAGACCTGTGCCTGAGAGGAAAGGCTCAGGTAAGATAGGCAGTGTTTGTATGGGGATGAGTGGCTGATAGATAACTTCCCTCTTTAGGATGGACAGTTGTTTTGCTGGCTTGTGTTGAGTGTCTTCACTGAAGAAAATTACTGTTTAAAAGGGACCCTCAAATGCCATAACCAGGTGTGCACTCTCTTCCTGAGCTATCTCAGCTGGTTTTCAGCCTCTCTTCTACCTATTCTTCTTGATCTCTCTCACCTTTAGCTGCATAAACACATTTGCCAAACACCGAATGTGATTTCCCATATGGGAAATATTTCTCCTTTGCTTCCTATTGATTCTGTGGAGGAAAAGAAGACACTCTATTATTTAGCATCCATGCACTGAATTCTTTATGCAAGTATAATTTTCATCAAACAAGTCATCTGAAGGCTGGGTAAACCTCTGTTGTTTAAATTATTTAAGGACTAGTACATTACCATTATGTCTGCACTGAAAACTTACAGGAGGAAAAGTAGCACATTTGGCAGTAAAATGTTCTAGTAAGCTGCTAATAAAAAATAAATTAGCATGATGTAGCAATTGTAATTTAATAATCCTCAGCCTGCTATGATATGCAGCAGAGTAAGCAAGCCTCATTTGTTTCTTACACATACACATTTTATGTGTATAAATATATTTGACATCAGCTTATATGCACAGCTATGTTCTTTCCTAAGGTTTCATATATCAAATTATATTCAAATTATATCTGGCTCCAAAAAAAGCCCTGCTGGGATATCCAGCAACTAAATGAGGTAATTCAGAAATATTAGTGATCATTTTCAAACAGGAGTTACAGAAATAAGGGACTACACATATTTTGTGTCATTAACCAGGGCATTTTATCTGCCAGAACTTCTTAGAATAGCTAATTGGTTTTCCAGTATCTGAGCATGGTAGTCCCTGGTTAGCTGTGCATTAACAAAGGCCAAGTCACTGGCCCTGCACTGTCAGACATCATTATTTTCAATCAGACCAGTCAGTTTCTGGGGTAAATTACAAATCCATTGAATATTTGTTTGTTATGCCAGACATGGAGCTCATACATTTGACCCAAATGGAAGCTTCCTTGCTTTCTGGCATTAAGAGATAAAAACTGAATTGAATTTCTTGTTTACTTGATGGTGTCTTTCAAAAAAAATTGCCACCTGCCTTTTTGTTTGGAAAATGTATCTTTTTTTCCCCCTTTTCTTCCTTTATTTTTCCCTTTTTTTCATCTTAAAGTGAGAAGATACACCTCTGGTAACAAGAGTATCTCCCTACTTTTTAAAAATATGCCACTAGAAAGGGCAAACAGCCTTGACTAGCTGACATATATGAAATACAGTATTTCCCTAATTATCAGTTTAAAACTTTGTATTGAGTGAAGTGGTCAGGAACAGATTCTGGCTTGGAGCAGGCATGTGTCACCACCAGAAGTCACCACTTCTGCCACCAGGTACAATTATCCTGATATTTTGGCTCAAGTGAATAAAAGTAAGTGGATTGCTTATGTCTGAGCTCTTCCTGGGAGCAAATAAGCAGAGGAAATGAAAACATCCTTTAAAACTGCTCAAGTCATAGGATCATAAAATGCTCTGGGTTGGAAGGGACCTTTGAAGGCCATTTTATCCAGCCTGCCTTGCAATAAGCAGGGTCATTTTCAACTAGATCAGGTTGCTCAGAGCCCCATCCAACCTCACCTTGAATGTTTCCAGATATGGGACATTTGTCATCTCTCTGAGCAGCAGCCTATGAGCAGTGTTTTCACCCTCATTGTAAAAAATTCCTTCCTTTTATCTCATATAAATCAACCCTCCTTCAGCTTAAAACCATCACTCCTTGTCCTATTGCAACAGGCCCTTTTAAAAATGTTTGTCAAGTCAATGCAAACCTACTCCTTCCTTCCCACTTCTCACTTTTTCTTCATTTATTTTCAAAGAATAACCAGGAAAGAAATTATGATGAAGGCAGCTATTTGTTAGGCAAGAAATGACCAAAAAAATTCTGTGTATATTGCTAACCTTGAAATAAAAATAATGGTAATCATGTTTTAAGAGTTGGCTGTTTTTCCTCAAGCTTTCCTGGTATGATTTTTTTCACTACTTGTTTTCAAGTACTTACAGATTTTCCTTAAGCATATTAAGTAACCCTTGGAAATGAAATGTGTGGCTGTGGTATGTAGAAAATCATGTTGGTTGGCAATCAGAAGCCTGGGAATACCCAAGTGAAGGTTTTGCTCTCTCAGCTCAGGTACACACAGGTGCCCTCAGCTTCTCCCATGCCACTATCAGTGCAATGCAGGCATTTGAGCTCCCAGGAGTCAGGACACCAACATACTCACTGTTTATGGGCCCCTGGGGACAGGAGAATCAGAAACATGGATTTTGAGTGAAAATGAGACACCAAAGTGCTTCGACTGTGGATGCATCAGCCATGGAGTTGCACTCTAGGCTGTCATCTCTACAGCTAAAGACCAGCTCCAGCAGTTTCCCAGGGAGGCAATATGGCCCTGCTACCTGGGCATGAGCCTGGGGATTATACCAGCCTGCCTTCCCTCTCCATTTCACCACAAATCTCCTCTGTGACCATAAACAATCTGCCTGGTCCTTAATCAAAGGAGTTCAGCTTCCCTGTTTTCACATTTCCATGGTTAAAATTAGAGTCATGACTCTTCTCCACTTCAGAAGGATGTTGCAAGGATATTACACTAAAAATGGTGAGCACTACAAACTTGAGTATTTAGGAGAACATCAGAAGGTATCATTCCCTCTGTGCTTCCAGACTAGCCTGCTCCTTCATCTCTTCATTGCTGATGAGCTGAAGTAGAAACTGTAGCTGACAGATATATTTCCCTTAACAAGGTGTTAAGCCATTTCTTTCAGGATGATGATTCCTTCACAAAACCCATTTCCAAGCTCTCAGCTCAAGATCCATGAAAGTCCTATTTTTTGATTCAATTTCTTTTGGGCTTACAACGTTCAAAGGGCCACAGCTTTGCAAAGCCTTTTACTGAAAAGATTTCCTGTTCCTACCAGGAAAGGAAGACTTGTTTCAATGCCAACATTAATTTCCTGTAGGACCAGCAGCTAAAATATTGTGAGATTAACACAATACCACAAAACTTACAGTGTGACATTGTTTTTCAAGCAAAAAGTTAGACTTATTTAACTTTTAAAATTAATTGAATCAGAACCTAAGTCACTGTTAATAAAACATTAATCCATTTCATAAATACAGATTTTTAAAAAGTTTTTCTTCCCATTTTGTTAATATTTAAAGTTATTTTTACAGCTCAATCAATTTTATTAGTCTAAACACTTCCCCCCCCAAACAGCTATAGGGCATAACTCTTCTGTAGGGTTTTACTAATCTTTGCTAGCACTGTGCTTCCCTCCAGTGATGGAGAACATGGCCCACTCTTTCCTACTGTTGTAGATATGCATTAAGTGAAATTATACTGCTTTTATGACCTATTTTTAAAACATTCAAAATTATTTACTGTTGTGTTTACGAAATTGTGAGTAACAGGGCACATATTTTGAAAGGAGATGAAGAGTAAACAGGCTTGTTAGTGTATAATTATTGTACATGAGTTTCTGGTTAGTTATTTCTATTTCACAAGCAAGTAGGATGCACTTGAAAGCTTCAGCATTTATTCATCTCCAGTACTAGCACAGCAGATGAATACCTTCAAGGAGGGGCAGAAATGTCAAGTCCAGTAATGAATTTACACTACAATATGGTGAAAGAGAAAATCAGTGTTTATAGATTGCTTTCTCCAACATGGTACTGTTTATCCTGCAGAATAACACTTTAAAGGCAGATTGACAAAATGTTTCTCTTCTCACTGAAGAGCCTGTATTTTTATATTGGAGGCTTATTATATTTGTGTATTTAGGTTGATTTTGCAAAACTACACAGCAAATTACAGTGAGAAAGGGGCAGAAGTGAGGGCACACTGCAGAAAACAGTCTCATCCTCTAAAAATGGTTTGTTCAAACTAAAGTTACCAGCTTGAGTCTTCTCTTAGCTGTCTGATCACTCAGCTCTGTGCAGTTTTCCACACTGGGTGCCACTCTCTGGAGCAAGGGCTGTCGTCTCTGACCTGGCAGGACATGAAGCAGGTGCAGACCAAGACTTGGGGAGCTGCTGTGTCATGGTGCTGCATTCTCCTTGGGCACAGTGCTGCTCCCACAGAGTTTGGCTCCTGCAGCCCCCAGCCCAGGTGGAGCACAGGCAGTGCTCAAAGAGCCCAGAGCCTGAGCCCAGGGGTGTGCCCTGCCATCCTCTGGCAGCAGGATCCTGCTCTTGATCCATGCTCCTGCACCAATGGTAAACCACTGAAGCAGCAGCAAGTACAAAAACCAGAGGCTGGATGTACTTAGAAGAGATGAGCATAAGTCAGCCCCTTGTCAGCAGTGACAGAAAGCACCAGACAAGTGTCTCCATGCTCTGCAAGGTAAAACTCCTGCATCTACCAGCTCAGGAAATGACCCATCATCTCTGAGGGCACCAGCAGAGACCTGAGATTCAAGTCCCATAAACACTCCGAATCCAGAGTCCTTGTAGGGAGCACAAACTCATTGCTCCTGCAATGCACACTATGTTATCCTGCCTAAATGTGAGATTTGGATAAACATTTGGCAAACCATCTAGGTTTTGATCATGAAAGTGTGCTGAAGAGACAGAGCAAAGAAATTTAATCTTTTGAAGTCCTCATCACACTGGAGTAATTTAGCAGGCCAAGCTTCAGTTCTGTTTGCATTATCACAAAGTGTTTGATTGACTTTGACATTAGAGTGAAATAGATGGATATTAATGAAAGGATACAGATAAGGAGCTAGAGAGACAGATACTGGGATCAGATTGTTAATGCCTTTACACTCACATTTGTCTATATATAAAAAATTGCTTCTACAAACATCAGAATGTTCATTACACTATTCAGAAAGAGAGTTTTACTGTGACAATCTGCTGAAAACTGCCTCTGTGATGATAGCAGGAAATCAGTCACTTATTTTGCTGGATTGTTCATAAAACTGACAGGCAGGCTCTGACTGAATCCCAGAAGCCTGCACCTGGTCAGAAGACTGCGAGATCTGACAACAGTCTCTCTGTTGCTAATAATTATGCACCAGTTTAATCACCAACCTCATGCTTAGCAAATTGAAAGCATACAACTGAGTGAATGATGAAGCTATAGGTATTTAAATCATACAGCAGTTTTTGTTCCATTGGCATGATGATGAGTTGCTCTTTTTTTCTAAATTCTAGATGATGCTGACAGTGTTTAAAACTGAGGTTAGAAATTACAGCAGAAGAATCTGACTTGTGACACATCTTGCAAAATGTGTCATTGTGCCTTGAACCAAATATAGATTGTTGATCACTTAAATTCATAGCTCAAAACACCTGCAATGCACATAAAATTAAATCTCTCTTTCTTCTTTCCTATGCACAATGGTCACTCCTTTGATTCCTATTTGCATTCAAATTAGTTCAGCTGAGAAACACGGAGTACGGATGCAACTTTGATTAAATCATTAGTAAGTTTTCCTGGATCAATTTTAATCTATTACTCTTCAGAAAGAATTGAGAGAGATCTCTGTGGGAGGATAAAAGGTATTTTCAGACACAAAGCTCATCTGTTGTCAAATGTGTGTGTGTGTTCTTGATTTGGTTTTATTTTTGCTTTCACCCACACTGGCAATCCACTACTACTTCTTTTAAAACTTTATGTTCTTTTAACCATGTTACTCCATCACAGCAAACTGCCTTCACTATTGCCATGTTCATTTGACTGGCTTTTGGTACTGGAACATTGTCACAGGGGAAAGCTTAGATAAGTACACTGAAAGTTTAAGGGATCTAACTTCAATCTTAGGGTTGACCTAACACTAGCAAATGTCCAAGCTCCACTTCCCAGTAGAGATACCAGAGTGCTCTAGTATTGCATAATGCAGTGGGAATTCTGGTGCATTCCCATTACAGTAAAATGCTGCTAAGAGAGGCTGCCCTGCTCTTGAACTGCCCCCTTCCTTTGAATGTCATTTACCTGGTACTTCCTGAGTTCTGTTGGCTCAAGGGGAATTTAGCAGCTTCCAGGAAGGAAAGGGGGAGAGGAAGGGGAGACATGAGACCTCCAGTGATACTCATTGCTCCTGGAAATGATGGGGGGATAGCTGAGCCAGGCTCTTGACTGCCCCAGACAAGGGAGAAACAAGGAAAACCATGCAATGTCTGCTATCAGAACAGCCTAAATCCAGTCATAGTCTCAACTCTCCCACCCCACCAAACACACACAACTTCAAACAGCAGCAGCAAGACAGGCTCTGCTCCAGGCTGTGACAAGCTGGACAGCATCTTCAGCTGTCCTTGCAGCATTTTAAAATATTCTATCCATTTCCTTAGTTTTACTGCCTCTAAGACAGTCACATGTCCAGAACTGGGGCTATATAACACATCCACAGAACTGGAGCTGTTTGACACTTGACAAATAGACAGATTGTAGTTTAGATAAGCTAAAATATGCATGCCAGATAAGACTTGCTTTATTCATCTTAGTTCTTCACAATACACAAAATAAAAACCTGAAATAAATAAAAAATACATAAAATACAGCTGCATCATATGATAAATGTCTAAGATTGCCTAAAGGCATCCTACTGAATTGCCTTCCAGCTGACTACCCAACTCTGAAGAGCTACTGGGCACAGAGAGCAGCAGAAATCCATTACTTACATAAAATTATTCTCTTTCTTCTGGAGTAATGTGCTTTCCCTGGGAAAAGGAGGTAGAAAATGGCTGGAGATTTCAGGTGCATCATGTCAGAGAGCCAGAGACCTGTAAGAGTAGAAGTAAGAGCCCTGACTGAGCTAGAAGAACACACCTGTGCCACATGTCAGAAGAGGACAGGGGTGCAGTGCTGTCCAGGCACTCAGGAAATGATGAATAACACTAGAATGTCTCTCAGTGCTTTCAAAGATGTTTGATTATCAATACTGTAAGCATAATGCCTTTGCAGCACAGAGATACATTTAATTGCATCCTTTCTGTTCTTTTATGTCTTTACCAGTGAGGTCAAACCACCAGCACAGAGACTTCCCAGCCTGGATAATTGCCCAGGTATGTGCCTGGAACAATGGCTGTGAACACTGCGGGGTTCTGGGGCAGGATGCACTGAGAAATCTCTTCTGAGGAACACGTGGTGGGTGATTCTCTCCTGGTTGTAGGGTGCCTGATAAATAGTCAGAGGTTGAGAGCAAATTCTTGCAGTTTTGGTGCTAGAAATATAAATTACAGCAAGTAGGCTTCTCTGTCTTGGAAACACATGAAACCTATAAACCCGTCACATCAAGAAATGACTATTCAGAAGGGCAGTGGACAATTTTTTACCCCACGTCTGCAGTGAAGAGAAAGGTTATGATGCCAATGCCTATTTTCCATCTGGTTCATCCTCGTTAACCACATCATCTGCCACAATGCTAAATATAACAGAGGAAGAGGACTAAGAGGTGTTTAACCCCATTTTAGTAAATACATCTTTTTAGAATGTGGCCAAGACCCAGTGGATTTTTCAGTATTCACTGTATTTCATGTTATTAAAATCTTCATTTAGGGGAAAATCCCTGGAGGTTTGGGAAAATTCAAAGAGCTCACAAATTACATTCCTTTAAAAAAAGTTCACGACATGATCAGCATGAGGCTTTTATAGATGTACAAAGATGTATCAAAGTTAATTATTGTTATCAATAATTATAACAATTATAGATAAGTTTCTTTAAATGAATACTTTTGTTTTAAAATAAGGCTGCTTTCAGCCCTCTGCACTTCTGTTTGAAAGTTATTATTAAATGGCCAAATCAAGTTTTAAAGGCTTGATCTTCTATTAATTATATTGCAATATGTAACATTTCTGCACAGGGACCTTCTTCTAATATCTCCTAACCCACTACCTCATGAATTTTAATTACATGTGGCAAAGGAAAGTTCACATCATTAAGACCATAAAAGATGCATTGTAGTAGTCCCCCCTTGAAATTGCCACCACAAAACAGGACCTTGGAGAAGCAACAATCTCCCCTCCCACTCCAATTAATTAAACAACCAGTACCTCCAGAATTATTCTGCTATCATCTGGTGACAGATGATAGCAAGAAAAGACAACAGAACAGCTGGGTGTGTATGTGAGAAGTGTCACAGGCAACACTGCCCTTCATTATGTTGTTTTCAAATGATTTATGGACGTTTCCTTTGACAAAAAAAAAATAAATGAAGAGAGATTTACTGAAAACTTAAATAAGAACAAATCTGGGATGTACATAAAGGCAGGTTAACAACATTATTTTTTGAAAATCCTTTCAAAAAGGCTGTAGTAGCATCAAAACAAAATAATGCATTTTTTCCTGTAGGGCATCTACAGGGACTACAACATACAACAGAAAAACTTAGCTGGAATGAAGAGTCCTTTCACTTTTCATCTGCAACAGTATTTCTTTGTGAATTTTAATGCAAATTATTTTATAATTTTAATAGCCTTGCCCTCTTACACATTTATGTGTATGTGTATTATATATATTATATATACCTCTAACAATTTCTGTGAATGAAGCAAGAACAGACAACCAGACAAGGAAAACATGTGTGGTTCTTTCCAAAGAGCAGTATCTCTTACAAGCTCTGTACCTCTTCTAATGGTTATCTATAACTGCATTTTCACATATTGCCCAAAAAGCCTTCCCTCCTGGGGATGCTGCAGAGCTTTGTGAGCTAGCCAAGAAGAATCCCTGCTGCTAGGCTCTGTTTTCCCCACATTTGTTCAGTCATATTAAGGAAAACTCTGTGTCCAACACCAAAAGGACAAGAGCTTGAGCATGACCAACATTATCACATGCAACTGCAGCATCTCATAGATGGAAATCTAAACTGGGCTCCTCAAATTAGCCCAGGATTATTTATATAAATACACATTGGGATTATTTATTTTTTGTCCTAGTATACCTGCTGCCAGGTGTTCTAGCACAGCAAAGACATGTCTTTTGAACTCTTACCCCTGGCTTGTGCTTATGGAGGAAATGCCTCCAGAAATGGCAACCAAGAGAGAGCTGAGTTCTGCCTTCCAGCCTTCACTCATCTGCCATCAGTTTACTTTGCTTTACAGGATGCTAATCAGACTTCTGCCTCTTGTACTGGGAAAGGAAGCCGAGCTTGTGAAGAGCCTGAGAAGAACAGACCAGCTCATATGTAGATATGCAGACAGAGAGGCCACCCAGCAGCTGTAAATCACTGCTCCCAGAAGAGTTGAGGTGAGCTTGTCTTTACAAGCCAAACGTTTCACAGAAGGTGCTGCGTAGGCAAGCTACATCTGAGATTGCTAAAAGGGTTTTAGACCTTAAAATCTGTTGCTTTTCTGCTCATAATGGAAGTATAATATCTTCAACTAATAGTTCCATTTTGCTGTTCACATAAATTAAGTGTTTTCAAGTTCCAGATAATTAATTGTATGGCATATTACAACCTCTTCAAAGAGGTACGTAGTGGATTTACAGCCTGGGTGTTTAATGGATTAATGCCTAATGACACATTACTTGCTTAAAGTTCATTGATTTAGTGTTTCATGAAACAAATGAGAAAAGGGCAACATGGGGCTCACATGGGTAGGTTTATAGAGAGATAATATACAAAATTGCAAAGAAAAAGAAATTATACCGTACAATTATGACAATTGTTAAAAAATGTAGAGAGAAAGTGAGTTATACTTGCAGTGAAACAAATGCTGGAAACTGGCAATTTGAAGGGTAGACATAATGAATGTTCATTATATGAACCCATCTTTTAAAGGGTCTAAAGCATTGCCATTTTGAAAATGAAAGTGTGTAAAGACAATCCTTACTTTTACCTATCTTGAAGTACAAGGCTTTGAATAAAATCTGATCAGAAGCATCAAAACTGTTTGCTGTGCAATTACACAGAGCTGGTGAGCAGAAGTCCCCCCAAGATATTTTTACACCAAAGCTCCTAATCAAACTCAGCCCAGGGGTTAAACATCTGCCCCATAAGTGATAGCTGCTCTTTAAAGCATGCCATAAGATCTGAAAGTGAGCTCTTAATGGTCTTATATAGCTAAGAAGTAAATGCCATCCCAAGATTCAGAATCAAAAAGGCACAATATTTATTATCACCATTTTTTAAATAAAGCCATGATTAAATGAGGCTGTGGCATATCAAACTGGACTTTGAATGTCCCCAGCTCAAGCTCAGTGTCATAGCAGTACACCCATCTTTTCACAGGAAGGGAAAAGGTTCCCAGCTGGAGAAATACAGATGATGTGCAGATATTTAGCTCCAATCTAGCAGCTTTTTTCTGAGCATGATTAACATTAAGAGGTTTTCTTGATGGGGAATACAGTTCTCAGCACTTTGTACGTTCCAGTATGTAACTACTACTTTCAAAAAACAAAAAACAAGGACCAAAAAAGATCAACAAGTTTGTAGGACTTAGCCATTTGCAAAGTGAGTTAATGGATGAAACTTTCCATTTGAAGATTTAAGTGTGTTTGAAGGAAAATTTTGATAATGTCCTGAGAAAATAATCTTGACTTAGTGAAGGGCTAGAACACTCCTGTTTGAACAACCCTGTGAAGTTTTGGCTAAAAAGACAATAGAATATTTGGAGGACACATATTTCTATTTCTATTTCTATTTCTATTTCTATTTCTATTTCTATTTCTATTTCTATTTCTATTTCTATTTCTATTTCTATTTCTATTTCTATTTCTATTTCTATTTCTATTTCTATTTCTATTTCTATTTCTATTTCTATTTCTATTTCAGCATTAATATTCACATGATCAATTAGGTTGGAAAAGACCTCAGAGGTCATGGAGTTCAGCCTATGACCAAACACCACTGTGCCTACTGGACCATGGCACTGAGTGCCACATCCAGTCTTTCCTTAAACACCTCTGGGGGTGGTGACTCCACCATCATCCTGGGCATCCCATTCCAATGCCCAATCACTCTTCCCATGAAGAAATTCTTCCTGATGTCCAACCTGAACCTCCCCTGGTGCAGTTTAAGACTGTGTCCTCTCCTTCTGTTGCTGGTTGCCTGGGAGAAGGGATTGACCTCACCTGGCTACAGCCTCCTTTCAGGAAGTTGTAGAGAGTGATAAGATGTCCCCTGAGCCTTTTTTTCTCCAGGTTAAATAACCTCAGCCTCTCCTCACAGGGTTTGTGTTCCAAACCCTTCAACAGCCTCATTTCCCTTCTCTGGACACATTCCAGCAGCTCAACATCTTTCCTAAATTGAGGGGTCCAGAAGTAGACACAGTACTCAAGGTGTGGCTTCACCAGTGCTGAGAACAGGGTAAGAATGACCTCCCTGCTCCTGTGGCCACACTGTTCCTGATCCAGGCCAGGATGGCTTTGGCCAAGGCTTTATATTCACAGCTTCTCTCCTTAAATGCAAAATCACATGTGAGAATGGTGCTTACTGTCAGCACAGAAGGAGCCAGTAGTTCTTAGATCAAACATTCAGATTAAGTATTTTCCTTGGCACACAGCCATTTTCCAGTACTTTACAAACTCAGTACATCTGGAGCTACGCATTGCAGGATCAGAACATCAGTGTGATTAATTTTGCAGTGCTTTGTATCTCACAGGCAGAACCATGCCAGGTGGCAAATAGAAAATGCTTTACATATTTCCCTACCTGCTGACTGTGCCTCAGGTCTAGTCTGTCAGTCCTTTCTCATGACATACTCCCTAAGTGTTTAACAATTTACCTGCAGAGTGCACAACTGGAGTTACTAATAGCATCAGTAAAAATAAGAATTATATAAACTTCACAATTTTCATTTTAAATTGTCTTCCCAAACACCAATTAATGTCCACCAAAAGAAACTCTGTTTTGTCCCCCATTGTTCATCTCCAGAAAGACTCACCCTGGCAAAACTAATCCTAGACAGAGCAATGTTGTCTCCCCTATAGACTTATGTCAGTCAAAAAACCTGCAAGATTTGTAACAGTGGCTCAGAAAAAAATTGCTTCTCGTGTGTCCCATGGCAAGCAACTTCCATATGATCATAACCCAAAATAGCAGCATAGGAGCACACTTTGCCCCATGTGCAAAACACTAAATATGCAAGTAGGTATTGTTAGGCATAAAGCAATCCTGGCTTCAAAAACAAATATTCCTAAATATGTGGTAAATTGGGTTGCCAAGCAATTATCACTAAATGTTCATACTGCCACTAAATCTATCAGTGAAACAAGAAGGGACTTCCATTTTTTAAAAACATACATGCCAGCAAAAACAGAAAACTAATTTTAAGATATTTTTCCAGATTATGAAGCCTTTTTTTTTTTTTAAGTGAAATAATCTGGTTTCTTTGACTGTTTGAGTGTTAAATTTGATCAATTAAAATCTCACCAGACACAAACTGAAAAACACCTACAAACTGTGCTACTGTTTTATTTTGGCATGTTGCTGTGTTCTGATGTAACTACAACCATTAATAAAAAAATACAAACCATTCTCTTTGTATATTTATTTTGTAAGAATTTGTTGTATTTCCAGATGTAAGCAAAGAGGTGGCTATGATTGTTCAAAATAATTAAAATTTGAATGAATTTTCAAATTCATTGGGTTAGAAGAGCATATGCACAGGGAATGACAACTGATTTTGAAGTGAAGTGTAATTTTTTTGGAAGTACTTCAACCTAATAGATAAAGGACTCTGAACCTGTCTTGAAATATGCATCCTATTTGGATAGAATAGAGACATCATCTTATAAGAATGTAGTTAGGATAATTTCTCATTTTAGTACTTGCAACTCTCTTGATAAATTCTCTATTACATGGAGGGAACAGATCTCTGTCACTGCACTGGTGACATTGGCTCACACGAGCAGCCCCAGCTCCTGCAAAGGCAGCATCTGATTTTTCCCAGAAAACACCCAATCCTGCCTTGACACGAAAAACCATGTCTGAAGGTGAAGAAGTAACCTGCAAGTTCTCCCTGGGGCAAAATAAGGCAGACCATTTCATTTCTGTCAGGCTGCAGTGGTGAGTCCTACATACAGACCTCACTTGAGGTTTATGAAGCAGGAGCAGGATGTCAAGAGGGACAGAAACCTCCCAGAACACAATCATTCACTTCCACACTAAACATTTTAGTGAAAACTCTTTTCTGCAGAGTGCCAAAAGAGTGTGAGAAAGCAACTCAGCTTTTCACAGCTGTCCTCACCTGCAGAAGAGTTTGAGTGAAGAGCAAATCAGCACAGGAATTCAGTACAGCCTTCAGCCCACTGAGCACATGGGGCTTGAGCTGTGCAATATGGCTGCCAGTAATGCTCATTTTTAAGGGATAAATTTTCATTGTTTAGATCTTTATTTATCACTTCAGTTCGTAAGGAACTTAAAAATACTTTTTTTCAGCCAATTTCTTATTCAGATTTAAGATTGGCTGTTATTTAATGACTGTTGTTTCTTCTGAATTGCTGTCCACAGTTTTATGTTTCGTTTTTTTCTTTCATATTTACCATTTAGATCCTATTATTGAAATGAGTAATTCAGATCATAGATCTGTCCTGTCTTTATCCAAAATTAATCTTCATCTACCACAAATGGTACTCTAAATGTCACTGTGATGCTCAAATCACTCAGTCCTGGCTAGGTCTCTAGGATTCCTCATATCCTTTTGTAAATTCTACCTAAATAACATTATACCCTCCTCAAAATAATGATACATGATCATTTACAGTCTTGAATTACAGGAATACAAGGCAACAGCTTTAGTGCAGACTGTCAAAGCTTTGCTCATTCCCACTGAACTGGTTTTGGATTTAGTCCAGTTCTTTTACTTTTGCAGAGGATATCCAGTTGAGATCCAGTGACCACCCCAGCATGGCCTTGTTGGGTGACAGCAGACTCCAGACAGGACAGGACACCCAGTGCACCCTGGAGCTCTGCAGGCAGCCTCCTACATGCTGACAATACTTGTCATTTGGGATAGCTGTTAAACCAGCAGAGCAGCTCAGTGCTGGTCATCTGGCTGTGAGGAGCAGCACTGAACAACATGAAAAATCCAGATGTGCTACTTGGTCCAAAGAAAACCAACCTTTCCTTTTGTGGTCAGCTCAGAAGTAAGCTCTGACTAGTCTTCTCCATCTCAAGTTCTGCAAATCTTTGACTTCAGTCACAGGAAGCACTGGGATTTATCCTGGCACTAGGAACAAAAATCATAGGTGTTTTTTCACTGATTTTACATTCATTAGTACTCATATGACCATCAGATTGCTCTCAGAACTGGTCTACAAGGTACTCCAGACTCTCTTTCATTTTATTGTAGACCTGTTTTCATTTCAAGAGACAACTCTACCAATTTACAGTTATCTGTAAATTATTAACCTGTAGCCCAAAAGGCTGCTTTGCAAACTTTTGACATTGTCCAGCTCTTTGGAATAAGTTCTTCCCTCTCTGTCCGAAACAAAACTATTTCCTGTAGAAGCAGAGGGGAAATGGACACTTATAAAGAGCTAAGGTGAAGAGTTCTTCATAGAAGAGTGTTTTAATGTTGAAAATAGTTTGCAGTACACTGTATATACTCAGGCATGCTGTCAGGTGTGAGTCCAAAGACAACAGCTTTCTTTCTCCAGCTAACAGTAACAAAGCCATTGATGGTCCTCATCCCACAAAACTGTTTTTCTTTTGGGTTTGATTATCCTTGCACAAAGAGAAAAATTTCTTCTCTCTTTTTGCCCCATTTTTTTTCACTGAAAGCTGAATTTAAAAGAAAGTTAACTATGTTTCTGAGAACACTTGGTTTTGAATGTTGGACTTTGCTTTGTTTTTAGCATCAGTAAAGGTCAGCCACTCCATTCTGTCACTGAGAGGCTCCAGTTCCATTTGTCTAATACATTCCACTTAGCATCACATACAACAATCAGACATATTCTTAATACTAGGAAGCTGCAGAAGAACAAAAGGCATGTGTGTGCTGTCCAAGATTCCCTTGGAATGAATTACACTGGATGAATTATTCGGAATTATTCAGGAAAAGAAATTGTTTACTATTCTATCATAACAGATGCTCCAGACAAAGAAAAGAGGAAGCTATTGCAGCCTCTGACTGAGCCATAGCTTCTCACAGCTGAACATGGTTGTGCAAATTAGCTGGTAAAGTTTATGGAAGAACCCAGAAAGAGGCAATTAGAATTACAGTGCTGGTTTGAGAATATGTAGTTTGTAATCAACCAAAATTGTGCAGTTTTCCATATTCTTTGCTGATAATGCAAATGTAACCTTTGAAGGAAACTGCTCTGTAGCACATCCTGAAAGCAAGAAAAAACACTTAAGTCCAAGCAAATACCTTTGAGGACAGTAGATTGTATAGGTCTTAGTCAATTAATTTATGGCCATCACACAGATTATGAACAGACTCTACAAAATGTGTGTTTTGTTCATTGGCACAAGTTACAGGGCAGAACAAGAACCTGAGAGCAAAAGCAAGAGAGAACCTGGAATGGCTTTGGACAGGGGACTAAAGAACCCTAGAAAAAGACTACAGTCTGCAGTGCTGAGTTTAGAGAAGACTCAAGGGAGACCTGACAACAGCTTTCAAAAATGTGAGAGAGTGCTGCAGAAGATAAATACCACAAAGACCTCAGAACTGTTTAGACAAGACAGAACAATGAACTTGAAATGCAAGCAGAGGTAGTACGTTACTGTTGGGAAAAACCTTCTAACAGGAAGAATGGATAGGTGCCAGAAGAGAATGTTGAGGAAGACTGTAAAATTTCAGGCAGTACAGTGGCCATACAGTAGATCCTATTTGCCAGCTCACAGTTATGTAGAGGATGTCCTCTCTGCCCCCAAAGTGTCATGGACTAAGGGAATGTATGAACACCTTACAGATCGCTGGCAGATTTCCCTGTTCTATTTTCTTGTGCTGCACCATAGAAGGGGAAGAGAAATCTTTACTGAGCTTGTCTGATTTCAGCCCTACGGAAAAACTGAAGTTTTGTCTGAATTTTGGCTTTGTGCAACACCTTTGTTAAAATGCAAGATGGAAGGTATTGACATCTTCCTAGGCAGTGTCTTGGAAGACAAAGATGACATTTGAGGATAATTTTCACTATTTTCTAATAATTAGGCTGTACTTCCTTTTACACACACTGAAGATTCAGGTCTTGATCTGATGTTACACTGACAAAAAGCAAGCAAGAGGCTTCCCATCAGAGGAAGCATTCCCACTCTTCAACTTCTTATCCTTGGCCACTTTCCTCTGGCACATTCCTTGTGTAAAATCAGCTGATTGCAAGGTCCAGTCCAAGGCAAAAAGAGTGAATGGAAGGATGGTGGTGGTGGTGGTGGTGACATGGTTAGTGGAACCAACCCCCTGATGTCATCTCAGGACGACATGCATCATGACACACAACATGGCACTGCATCTCAACATCACTGGCACTACTGCAGGGTTACTCATTTGAAAAACTGCCCAGGACTAATGAAGCTCACAATCTGCTCATGAAAATGTGCTGCAAAATTTGGAGACTGGAAGTTTCTGCAAGCACAATGTAAGTTGTGCAGCAAACTGGATAGGTTTTCCAAGTAACTCCAGAGGGAAAAAAGCATATGGAGATCTTGAACTGAGTCAGAGCAGTCTCCTCTGTATTGTTTGAGGTGCATTTGACCTCTGCCACCTCCAGGGCTTATTCTGAAACAAGCAACATTTCACTACTGATAGTTAAGTCACAGGGATGAGGCCAGGTTGAAATAGTGTTGTCATCTGCTTTGAAACCAGCACAATCCATTAGCAATCATTGTATAAATGTATTTTGCTTTTCCATACTAAATAGCTTTCCTGGTAGTCAAATTAATCATCAGAGTTTTTCAAGACCTTACAGCATGCAAGGGTTCCCTTTTCTTAATCATAAATTAGTAGAATTCAAATTCCCGTTCTACTTATAGCAGAGACAGATCATACCAAAATACTGCTCTGTCCTCCCAAGATCTAGGTTTTGGGGTTTTTTATTGCTTTTGGTTTTGGTTTTTTTTTTTTAATTTTTAATATGACTGTTCTAAACTTCCTTGTCTGGGTTTGGTTTAGGTCCTATTTATTAATTTTTAGAAGGTTTGCTCAGTTGCCCAGAATACCCACTGGAAACCTAAAAAGAGAAGTGAACATTCAGCTGCATTATATGGCAGTGAGATACAAGGTCCCAGAAGCAAATTAAGTACAAATTATTGCTGTCCTTTTTACAGTGACTGTTGAAAGCTTTTTCTCCTCTGTGTCTTGATACATGTTATTGGATGCAACAGAGTTTCTTTGGATGAAGAAGGATAAATGTCAAATATATAATAATGAAAATACATTAAGATGTTGCACACCATGAGTATGTGTCATTGCTTTGGCAAAGAAAGAATATTTGCTATTGAAGTATATTGCCAATGGTTTGAAAAACTGATTGGTCAGTAAAATTTTTTCATATTTTTAAAATACCATCATAAAGACAAGTTGCAATAGGCAGCATATAACCACAGCTGTATGATCTGGATCACAGAAACATCCATAAATAAAATTTTTCTGTAGTCTGAATCTCCAAAGATTAGAAATACATGAGCATAAACAGCAAAAATTAAGCTGGCAAATGGTAAATCCTTGATATTAATATATAGTTTTGCTTACTATACCCTACAGCATAGACACTCCCTGAGAAACACAGGTTTTACATTTATTGGGAAAGACTTCAGACAATTCCTGGGATATTCTCTCTCATTCTTGCACTGGCTATGAAAGAAAGTGAAAATTATAGAATATGTCCAACAATTAAAATACTTCAGTGGTTCAACCACTTTCAGAGGTAGGCTGCTACTGCATGCTGCACCTTAGCCTGGGACAGGTGTGTTCTCTGGGAAAGTCTTTTGGTAACATCTCTCTTGTACTTTCAATTAAAGCAGAAAACTCCAATTAAACCTCCCTGCAGTGTGCTGAAGGAAGCTGATAATGCTGAGTACCTCTGCTGGAAATCTCTCCATTTCCCTGTTCACTCACATTTCAGAGAAGTCTGCTCCTGTTTATGATGACTGGACATAAAGGTATCAAATGCCAGTGAGGGGAACAATCATGTCCTTCCCCATGATCCTTAACCTCTCTTAATTAACATGCCTGCTGAGCTCATTCCACACATCTCTTATTCTCTGCTTGGCTTCTTCCATTACAACCTGAAGAGAACAGCATTAAAAATGTCATACATCATGCATCTTGGGGATCAACAATTTTGTAATCACCTTACTGCTTTTGTTACATTAATTTTCCTAAGAGTTGAATTTAAAAGCTAAACATGACACAACAGATGGCAAAATTGGATTTAGATACTTAAATTGAATAGACACAACTTAATGTCCCCACCATATTTTGGTGATTAACATCAGTTGATTTAGGGTGTCCCATCACACTGACAACATAGACAGATTTGTTTGAACTGTCTTCTATGTCACTGGATACTCGGCATGAAGGAATAGAAATGGAAATTAAAATTTTAGAATACTTTAAAGCTGAATTAAGGAAACTAGCACTGTTGCATAAATATTTATTCATTAATAAATATTGCAAAAAGTTATGTAAAAGTCAAATTTTTCTTAGAATTCTTGGACCACAGTGTTCATTATATGGTTATGTCCAGGTTGGAGAGTGGAAAACTTTAAAACATGTTATTTAACAATATAAGAAGACCTTTGAGCTCAATTCCAAAATATCCAAAGGAAATATCCTAAAAGACACAGGAAGTCTGTCAAAGGAGTGAATGAAGCTAAACTGAGATACAGGAAACTTGGACACAAGTTCTGACCAGAACCAAGGTTTAACTTTGTCCTCTTTGTTTTGAGACCTGCAGTTCCCAAGCAAGGAGGTGAATGCACATCATGGGAGGTACACAAGGAGGAATCAGTGGTGCCAGTGACTTCCTTGGAAGGAAGGCAGGCTCAAGAGATGGATTGTATCACACAGCTCCTCCAACTCCATCCTCTCAGCTGGGGCAGGACTAGCACTGCCATGGGAGGCACACAGCATCCCAGGAGCTCCTTAGGATCCCCATTCCTGGATAATGTTAACACCAGGCACATGCTGGAGTACTCAGTGACTGCAGGGAAAATTTATGGCTAGGATTAGGATTTTTCCTTTAAGTTATATGCATAGTACCACAAGGGAAGTTCATTAGGATGACTAGGGACATGGTGACCTGGGAGGCAAACTGCATTGGCATACCTGCCCAGTGGTGCCTGTGTGCATCCTCCTCTTGACAAACTTTCTGTTTGGTCTCACACAGCCCTCAGTGAATAAAGAAATAATAAAAATTCTCATCACTCTCAGTGATGCCCATAAGGCAAACTCACTGCTCACATTATCTGTCTTCATGTCATGACAAGAGGAGCAACCACCACCTCCTGCACTCCACAGCTCATCACTTGTGGTGTCCCAAGTCCAGACAGATGAGCAGAGGGCAGGAAACCTAAGAATTAAAAAAGGAGTCAGATTGTCAGCATCAAGCACTCTTGGGCCAAGTATTGCACTCATAACATTCAGAATTCATACACTCACTGCATTCAGAAACTTTTTGCACTGGTTCCTTACTCTCACATTCAGGAAAAAGAGCAGCAATGGGCATGCTAACAAAAAAATCTGAGGATAGAGGTAACATGGCATTATGTCTTCCCATCATATAACCACAGCCTCACTGAGAAATGGGCACTGGATAGGTGGAGTAAATGCAATTCAACCCTGCAATTTTACAGGGCTATTTCCACAAGAGGTGCCAGCTCACATGGAGCTTGAGCAAATTCATTAGCAAAGCAATGGGAACTTAACCTTAAGGAAACATTCACTTTGGAAGTGAGCAGAGAAAGCAGGAAGGACCAGGCCTTCAACAGCTGAAATCGTTCTGCAGAGACAGAAACTGTGACAGAAACTAAAAGATATTTTATAATGTAGGATCCAAGAAAAATATATGCACTTCATAGTCTGTTGGTCTTAGCATGAGGTTTTTGCCTGACTCTCTATGCCTCCCTTTCCCCACCTTCTCTGCTGTAGATCATGTGCAAATTGCTGTGACCTGTGAAACAGATCCATGAAGAGGAAATTTAGGAGCCAGCATTAAGGATAAAAGAGGACACAAAATTATAATGATGTCCTACTAAACCATCCTAGGAGGTCAAAGTGAGAAGAACAACTTAATTCTTTGAGCCTGCTTGCAACTGCAGGAAGCTCCATTAACTTCTGATGGTTCATCATAAAACATTAGCTCTTGCACTGTGGGATGGATGCAGGGCTGGCTCCTGCCAGGAGAGACAACAACCACTGTGCAGCAACCACAGCACGGCCACTGGGTCACAAAGATGCTCAAATTTATCAGCAGAATTTGCAGTCACCTGGAGTGAGTGCACCAGTTGCAGAGCCTGCCACAAAAGCCAGAGTTAATATAAAAGATCTGTCACAAGCTGCAAAACACCCAGTCCCCTGCAAGCATTAATCTCAGACTATGCACACATGCTGGATATGGTATCATTATTTATCCTGGGTTTTGGAGCTCAGAGCTGCTGGGACTGGCTGCTCAGGTCTTCATAACTAACTCACCAAGGATCCTCATTACAAACCTTTTGGTTTAAATCTAAGGGATGAAAAGAACTGTAACAGCAGCTTTTGGCAAAGGGATCACACAGGCTTCAGCCTGCAGCAGGAACAGTTCACAACATATGAATAAATAAATTCTCATTCTGGGACAGCTAACTGTCACAAACTAAACTATGACCAAAAATTCACTGGAACAATCACATTCTCAGGTCCCCCTAGGTTTCCATAAAACTTCTTCTGGGGTTTTTTTGGACCTAAGGTGTTCCAATATTTCTGTTTAAAAACTGAACACCTAAAAATATTTCAGAACAAATTGCACAAACAGGATACATCTAAATTATATCAATTTGCTGTGATGTTGAGTAACAACAGTTTCAGGGAAATCTGTGTTACTGAATGTTTGTCATGCTCTGCAGGTACACTCAGATAATTCTTTTTTGCAACAAGTTCCTATGAACACATGATCTGCTGCATCCAGGAGAACACTGGGCAGCTCTGGTAAATAAAAACCAGATATAATGTGATATAATGTCCCTTAAGTACATTATATCACAAATGCCTCAGCATTGTTATCATGATCACATTTTAATCACCCCTCTGGTATTTTTCCCTCATAACAAAGCTCTAAAATCATGCAAACTGCCTTGTTAGTAGGCCACAAAAGCAAGACAAAATGCTTTTTTATTGGTGAAGTTTAATTGCAAATCCCATGTAGACCAGCCCTTTCTGTCTTCACAGTGGGTTATTTGTCATTGTCCCATTTCAAACATTTCCTATTGAAAATGGTTTTTTTCCCATATACGGGCACAAGGACTGAAACAGCACTCCAGAAATTAAAAATATATTTTATACCCAAAAACCTGGCTGTGCATGAAAAAAGAAAAGAGCAAAGGAAGAACATCTCTATCTCTAAAGGCTGCTTTAAACATGAAAAGTGTTTGGAGCTTTTTCTGCAGGGTTGTTTTCACATTGCTTACGTCTCTTCTCATTTCTCAGGATGACGACAGTCCCTTTTAGAGACACAATTTGTCTCTCATTGACTGCTGGGGCTGGCTGCTAAGGTCTGCACAACAAACTCCTGAAACCTCTCATTACAAAACCTTTGGTTTAAATCTTAGACATCAAAGGAAATTAGTTAGGCAGATGCGAGATAGATGTTAGCTGTAGCTTATGAGGAAAAATATATTTAATAGTCTAAATAGGAATAAAGTTCATTATCTTCTAAACCACAGATGGCTTTGGCACAGAGCATAAGGGGTTGTAACAGGGTTATAACAGGCTTAGTTCCATGTTTTTAACTGGATTCAGTAAAGAGAGGGGGACAGAGAAAAATTCAAGGTAGTTTTAACTTAAATATTTATACTGCCTATATGTTCCCACTATGACAATAAGCAAAATGGATTAGTTGGGCTATAAAGGTTGTTTAAATTACATTTTACAGTACAGCATTAATGAAAAATACACATCAGAAATGGATCAGGTTTGGTTTAGAATTCAAACAACATTAGAAGCAGGGTTTAATTAGATATTTATCTTCTTTTTTTTATTATTTTAAAAGGAAGCTGGGAGTGATTAGCTAATAGGGGCTGTGGTTATTAACCACTCTGGCCTTACACAGGAATGCAGACCCCAGTTCTGTGTGGGTCCCCACAATCCTGCAGCAAGGTCTCCCCAGATAGTGAGGTTCCATGCTCCCAGTGCTTCCATGCTCTCCTTGACAGATACTCACTGACTCCATCCCTTTATGACAACAGGGAGGACAAAAATTTTCAAACACCCAATAATTTTTGAGGGCCCTCATTTTCTGGGTTCCAGTAAAGCATTTCATATTGAGCAACTAGGACTGGAGGCACCCAGAATTCCTGGGTGATGCTCTAAATGGCATATTTTTACATGTCTGGATCAATATACTGCATTACTTTTGAGCCCTCTGCCCTCCCTCCACTTCCCAAGTCCTATCCCCTTGCTTCCCAGGGTTTTACACAAACCTTTCAGGTGTTTGGGCAGTCACTGGGCAGGAGCCAGCTTGGCAGGGAGCACTGCTCCTGGTGCTCCCTGCTGCCTTATCTCAGGGGGAGCATTGAGATGGAAACACACAGGCATTGCCTCCTGCAGGAGCTAAAGAGCTGTCTCCCCTTTCCTCACCTTCATGTGCAACAAATCTTTACTCACAAATATTAATTTCTTCTAATGGCTTACTCCAAGTTACCTATTACTTTGCCTTAGAACATTTGTTTTCCTTTTTGTTCTGGAGAACAAGCCTTAGGAGCTACATCTGTTGTGGATTTATGGGTTATAGATGCTCTGGCCTATGACACTGGGACAATTATTTTTAGCTTACAGGCATTTCTTGGTTGGTTCCTCTCTCCTGAGGACTATATGAAATTTTTTTAAAACAAGGAATACACCCTAATGACAAAGGCAATCAATAATACTGTGTTTCAAGATTAAGGGCACCTTTCTTGCTTTTCACTGAGCCACTTTCAAGTCCTATTGTTCAAAAGAGCCTGCAAGAAATTCATATAGCTCTCCCACGAGAATTAGTCAACAATTATTCTGCTTCCAAGAGAAACTTATTTTGAGTCAATGTTTTTTAAGTCTATCTGTTCATCAGGCTTACTCATGCATTAAGGATGATTTTCAGTGTTCAATAGCAACTCCTGAAACAAGGAGCAATTAGAAACATCTGATTTCATGATGCACATTCCCTCCAGCAAACTGCAAAAATGCAAAGACTCTCAGTTTTCCATGCAGTTATTAAGAGTACAGCAAAAACAGCTAAATTTCAAAAGCTGAAATACAACAATAGCTTGGCTCATGATGAAAGTTTTCAAATGAGTGAATTTGGTTGTACGACAGTAGAATAAACATAAACATTAACTCAGCCCAACCCAATCAAGGAAAAAATGGCCAACAATACAAGCCAGAGTACCCAGCCAGGAGCACAGGTCAGAAAGTCCTCACTTTGCCCTGGGCTTCTTGCCTAAATCCAGACAAGCTCTGCAATTACTTTGCTCCTGCCCTGCACACCCACGGCAGTGTCCATCCCACAGACACAGCTTACAAACCCACCAGACAGCTCCTGGGTGCTGTGAAATGGTGTAAATAGCTGCTGAATGTCATTTAAGAGTGAACATTAAGAAGTTAATGGCACCTTTTAGAGGCACTAAAAATTAAGTGTTTGCTATTAAAACAGTGAAGTGTTGCACTGCTAGTGTGAGCACATCTTCTGCTCCCACAACTCTGGTCTGAGCACAGCAGAAAAAGCAAAAACATCCAGGCATATGGGAGTCCAAACTGCATCCTCTGACATGGATCTAAATGTAGGAAATGCCCAGTCTTAATGATTGAAAATCAATTTGTTTGGCCTTTTCTATTTGCAGACAGCAAATGGGCTCGCCAGGTTGCCTTAGTTTAACAAGGATCAGAGATTAAAGGCAATTTATAAAGAGCTGCTACTTCTAGCAAGAAAATAAGTGTTAAATAGCATTTTCACCAGTATTCTAGATGGAACTAGTTAAGAAATAAGCAAAACAGGTCTCAAAAATATCCATTCTTAATTGGCTAATGGCTTCTGGCACTATAATTTCTTAGACATGGTCTGTATCTAATGGTTATAAAAACACAACTTTCCTCAGTCAAATTACACAGCTTAGATGAAACAGCTGATCCACAAGGCCACAAGAATATTACATTGCACTTTGCATCGAAACCATGAAGGGTGGCCTGACCAGGAAAAGTGAAATGTTAAACAGCATGGCTAATCCATTTTTCTTCTACTTGCCACAAACAATAAAAAGATGGGGCAAAGGAAGCAATCTCTAGCAGGGGTCTTGCAAAATCATTTCTTAGAACTTCCACTTCTGGGCTCTGCCACACAAACAGATGCAGAAATATTATGACACAAAATACATCTGCTTCTCCTCCTATTTTCTCCTCCTGGCTTTCTTTTGTGATTTCATTTAATTTCATTTCTGTCTTCTCTAGATGCAGAGAATTGGCCCCGTGGACACACCAAGGCAGGTAATGCTCATAAGTGAACAATCTGTCTTGCAGTAGCATGGACAAGTCTTCTCGAGGGGGAAATGTCAGCATAATTCATCAGCAAGTAAATAAATAGGAGTAATGGGCAAGGTTTAAATACAATATGTACCTTCTTCTCATCATCAGTAAGGAAAGCAGACAAAGCAAAATGAAATGAAAGCAGGCAGCAGGCTAGAGTGCTAAAATAAATATAATACTTTAAAAGAGAGAGAGAGAAAGACATGAAAAAAGGTAAAAGAAAAATTACTTCAACAGCTAATTTCAAAAGAGTATTATTTTTACAGAGCGTCCTGAACTGAGGTGTGCTCCATCTGAACACAAGAGTGGAGTATTAAGCTTCCTAAATTTGGTGTCTAAAAGCTAAACAGCTCCATCAAGAGGGTGTAATACTGCAGTAGCCTCTGCAGGGGAAGTCACAGGGGCAAACATCCTCACTGGCTGTAAAATGAGACTTCTCAAAGCCTCCTATGAGGTGGCTGCAGAGAGCATTCATGGACTGCACCCAAGAATCCCAGAAAGCTTTTCCATTCCTGCATCCTGGGAGAGTCCAGTGCTCAACTGATCTGCATGTGCATGTTTAATGTAACAGCATCCAAAATGAGCCAAGGCTTTCCTTACAGGACAATAGTTAAGAGAGAGCTCTGCTGGTGAGTTCACAACCTCGACATGTCAGCAGAACTGTGGCTTCCCAACATCAGCAGGGGGAGAGTCACCCAAGACATCCAGCACTGCTCAGCGAGCACCATCTGCCTTTTCAGCTGGGATTTGCTGCCTTGCCACCATATTCTTCATGTGCTTTGCCCCTTGCTCATTGAAAAAGGCAGAAGGGGCTGCTTTGCCATACAAATGAAATCTCACGTTCTACGACTAAAACACATAAACATCACCCAGAATTATTCCCACTTGCCTGTACTGCTTCATGCTCCCCATACCATTTATTACCTGAGCATCTCACAACAGTTTAGCAGATTCACCACAGAGTTAGGGAACCAGAAATATCACCAGAAGCATTAAATGACTGGTTTAAAGATGCATGCTAGCATGCAGCAGAAGCCCAAGTCTTACAGCCCCACGAGGTCACAGCTCTGCCATCATGTGACAGCAACTATATATAGAATAATGGCATCAGCAATGGGGTCAGGATTCCTGCTGATTTTTTCTATCCCCTGTACATGAAGGCTGTCCTTTCCCTCTACCATTCAGCCATTGCCCAACAACAATTCACTCTTCTGAGAAGTCTGATAGAAAGGGAGTAAACAGCACTGTTAATCACTGAAAACATTAAATCTAAACAATATTTTTTTCTCCCTCTGCTGTTGTCTCACTTAGACTGCAGACTCTTCAGAGCTGAACCAGACAACATTTTCTATCTTATTCAGCATGCTGTGGGGACCAGTAAGGATGTTTAAAGACTGTTGCAGTGTTCAACCAGATAGCAGCCAAAGAAATTAAAGGGACTTTTGCAGCTGAATCCTTTAGTCATTCATTTATTCTTCCCTCTTCCTCATAAATCAAAGGACAGGAAGGCAATTTAATCAGAAATAAACATAGAATTAGCAGTACAATTCAGCGCCTTGTGCTCTTTTCTCATTGCTTTTGATTAATAGAATCAGCAAACAACCATATAGCAAAAGAAAAAAATAAATTAAAAAATAAAACCCCCTGCTAGTATCACCATACTGCAGATTTAGTGAAGGCCTGTTCTGGTCTTAAACTTAATTTCCTTCAGTCTCCTCTTCTTTTAGTCCAGCACAATCTGCTTAACTAACTGAATTTTCAACTTCTTGTCAAGGATCTGACACCAGTTGTATTATTGCAAAGCTCAGAAATTGCAGAGTATATTGAAATACTTTTTGTACAAATATGGAGTCCAGTCACAATGATGTGGCTTCTCCTTTACCCAGCATTCTGTTCTGATGTGATATGTAGATATACTTGTTAAAAAGCATGGACAGGAGGTCACTGAAAAAGCTTAGTAAAAATGTAATGGAAACGGACAGCTATTAAGGATATGGCAATTAACACATAAAACCTTGCTGAAGACTCTGTTGCCTTAGAAAACTGTGTTTATAGCCTTCTTATCTCACAAAAAAATGCTGTCAGAAGAGAATCCATCCTGTAAGTACATGTAAACATTTAGAACAGAAAGCCTATAACAAAGATTTGGAGACATTAAAGATATTAAATAATAATTAATGAGAGGATAGAAAAGAGATGTGTGAAAACAGAAAATGCCATGAAAGTAGCCCTCTACCCTCACTGAAAATAAACTAATGAAAAATAATAAGAAATAAACTAATGAAAAGAAATGTATTCTAAGTAAGTGGCAAAATGTTTCCCAGGGGATTATCTTGGGAAAGATGCTGCCCAAAGATACCATAAAGGCTCAGTATCGTTAAAGGATTCACCAAAGACAACATTTTCACAGAAAAACAGAAGCCACTAAGTAATATTTGGCACGTTAAAATGTAGATGAGAGATTGGAAAAAAAATTAAGTATTTTAGTGACTAAGCCAAAGAGTAATTGCACTGATTAGAAGGCAACTTCCCCTCTAGGAAGATTATTCTGCAGCATCTATCAGTGGGACAAACTTTCCCCTTCAGTATCTGCCAGCAGTCTCAGCCAAAGAAAGAGCTGGTCTGGACCCTCTTATTTTACAGCAAGTCTTACTAACTGCCTCTGGCAACTGCACTCCTGGGAATGAGAAAATGCTGTACCTGAGCCAAGGTTTTTGCCAAGGGGGTGTAAACAACAGAGGCAAAGCAGCACACACTTTGCAAGGAGGCTGGAGAGGAAGAGCAGGTGTGCTGTGCTTTCAGCTGCCAGCCCCAGCCTGCCCAGGCACGAGGGCTGGCTCCAGTGTATGTGATGCCTCCAGCAAAAATCACTGAGTGCACTGATCACTCCTAAAGCAGCTTTTTGTGGTGTCCTCACTCCCCAGTGCTGCTCCACACTCTGTGTGTATCTATCATGCCCGACCCCGCAGAGCCCTCTCCTGCAATTATCCTATTACACCTAACAGACTTAAAAATTAATTAATGCTCCCCTGCACTGAGATGCCATAATTAAACTCTTTCTCTTTTCATTTAAGGCTGAATTTAGATGAGGGTTCACTGGCATTGCAGTACAGTAGCTCTCACGACGACAACACTGACCTGAGACCTTTGCAATGAGTTCTGGCCAAATAATTGCCAAGGGTTTCCTAGAGCATCAAGATTTTGACCTTCAGCAATTTACATTTATAATCACCCCAGATTTCAGCAATATTGGCTGAAATATACACATGGGTGGTGACAGAGATCTCCTCAAAGAGAAAAGCAAAGCCTTCTGGATTTTTTCCCCCAAAATGAGCCTCTCTATCTTTCCCTCACACACACAGAGCAGTGACCCAGCCTTTCTAATTGACAAGGGAGAAGAATAATATGACATTTCCTGACCTTTAAGAAGCATTTGCTGATCAGCACTAACTGAACCACTTCACTCACCTTGTTACTTAGCAGTTTTGCTATGAAGTATTAAAAAGAAAGCTGTATTTTGCTCTTTATGGAATATCTCAAACACTGTCCTGTTCTCAGTCACCACATGTCTTGAAAACAAGAGGGAAGCCCTGGTTTGTTGTTTGCATTCTACTGCTGGAGACAGGAGGGTTGGAAATACCTGACATCGGATTAATGTACATATATAAGAGAAGAAGATTTATTAAGCTCTGCTTAAAGAAAAATGATGTAGTTTTTGGACAAAATGGACAGCGTGTAATTTTGGGTTTTTTGTAATATTTTTTTTAAATTAAATCCTCAATAAAACCGTAGTTAAAAACAGATAGTCCAAATCTAAAAAGAGCTTAGTTTTACTCTATGTAAACAGTCTAAATATATCCATAGTCAGCTACACTGAGAAAGTACAGAACATGGCACTGCTGTTTACCTGCAGGCATAAAGACAGCTCTGAATCACCTAGAGTATGTCCTGATCACGCTGTGGTCAGAGCAAGGTGGATATCAGTACTGACTGGCTCTCCAGGAGTTCAGCCAGGACCCTCCATAAGCTTTGCAACCTGCATAATCACAGCTGATGGTGTCTGTGCCCAAACCCACAGCTCTGGAGTCGGTGGATGCACTGATTCACCTGGACACAAAGGATATTTCAGCATCCTAGAGGGCACTAACACACTGGAGACACTGGTATGCCCTCAACTTACTGCAAGAAAGATTTTTTGGCAGCTCAAGCAAAGCCTCAGGGAGCATAAATGACTAATTTCTTTCTCAGAAAGGCTAACTTCAGCTGGAGATGATGCTGACTGGAGACTGCTTCCAGGGAAGGTCTGTTCTCACAACACTGCCCATGGGCAAACAAAGCCTTGTGAAAAGCCTTTTAATGTCCCTGTGGCACTCACCATGCTCTACACATCCTCTCAGCACTTCTTGATATAAACAAATAAGAGGGAGTTTGAACAGAGCACCAAGCTTTACCCCAAAACCCATCTGCAGCACCACTGCCTGCCAGTGTTGTATGGGGATTCAGAGCCCTGGAAACACTCACTCCAAATAGAGCAATGCATTCATCCTGCAAGCCTGAGGAGGAGTTAGGGAGGGGAAGAAATACAGCTGGGCAGGATGGAAGAGTATGGCCTCATTTTTTGATGGGAGATTCTCAGGAGTGGGAAAAGGAAGCAATCTCCTGGTCTGGACAGCCATAGGATTAGTGCATAAGGGAATACATTTTGTCTTCCTTTCCCAGGTCTTGTCTCTCACAAGTACATCTGGATTCTAAATAGAATAATTAGGAATTTGTAAGAGTTTGCTTTGACCAGAATATTCAGTTTCTTTCTCTCTCTGGTGATCATTACCACCAGTAATTTATAAGGGTACACAAGCAAGATAACTCTATCACTAGTTATGATACCAGAACCTTTACTTTCCATATTTTCACACTTTGATTACACCATACTCCACAGCTCCTTCAGTATAGAAAAACTCCTACCTATGTCATAAATTTTAGATATAGGTACACCCATACACACACTGCCCCCTTGTTTTTTTTACATATGCCACACATTGATATATTTTCTATATCTACTGTTGCATTTTAATCAAAGCATATTACTAGCAAAACCAACTTTGTTGGAAGTTTAGAGGTATGCTGTAGAAAGTTGAGCAATAAGATCCAACTCTCAAACAGTAGTTTGGAATACTTAGGAGTGGCATTTATAAATACTAGATGAGGAACAAGAAACCCAAACCAATAACAAAATCTGGGGATTTAGTGTTACTTTTCACTAGTTCTGTTCTCTTTTAAATTATTTGCAGCTCATTCTTTTAGGTGTCTATTGCAGTTGCCTAAGAATATACCCTTTATTCACACTTTTAATGAAAACAATTTGTTATGGGTTTTATTGAGCAGGGGTGAAAAGCCACACTGTCCTCGAGGAGCTAAAGCCTGCTCTGGCTGCATCCCTGCCAGAAGAGGCTCATCTGCTCTGACTGCTTCCCTTTGCAGACACCCAGAGGAGCAGTGTGTGTGTGACTGTGCCAGGCTGCAGAACCCCCTGGGCCCCTCCTGAAGCTATCAACTCCAAAGCCATCATCTGGGAAAGCCATTCCAGGGACTGTTCACTGGTTCATTTGCTAATAGACTAACCCAGTGAGGATTTCTTTCCCTGTATCCATAAGAAAATCAGATCCATGAATTCATCCTCTTGTCTCAATATAATTTCCTTCTTATTTTTCTTCTTCCTCTAAAAATGTGTTAAATATCTTTCTCTATCTTCACCCCTTCATACCATTAAATTCAGGTCATCAGGGATTATTCCTGCACTTTTCAGATGCACCTAACAATGCATATTTCCATTTGCTTGTCTCTTAACAAAATGGTTCACATAGTCATTGAGGTAAAATTATCAGAGAAGGCAGAAATTAACACAGATATATACCTATGGAAAGGGAGGGAGAGGAAGATAAATCAAAAGTTCATTTCCACTACTGTGGCTGTTACAAACCACGACCAAGGAACAAACCAAGACAACACATCTTTGTAGCATCAATGCCTGCAGTGAAAGCTGAGAGCACACCTCACATTGGAGAGTGACCACCACTCCTTGCTCAGCTGCCATGGCCCACCAGGCACCACAGCAAGCTGCAGTGCAGGTTCTGAGTAGTTACTGAATTTCAGCAGAGAATTAAAGCTCTTATTTCTCCATCCCTTGATTTCTCATGAAGGCAAAGCGTTCCAATTTCACTCCGCATTTATTTCCACCCTGTTTGGGGGATTGGTTTGTATTTAAAGAGCAATTAAGTAATTGTAACCAGCAATCCTGGGATGAAACTCTTGCATCACACTTCTCTCCTTGATCTTCTGGCTTAGCTCAGCCTCATGGCTTTTCTCCAGCACTAACTTTTTTTTCCCCCCTCATTTTTTCTCATTTCCTTCATGTTCTTTGTGCACAAAACTATAAATTATTGTTTTAAAATAGACTTTTTCAATACAGCTTCATCCCATAACTGCCCTAAGTCACAAGGAGCTCATTAAACAATGCACCCCTCACTCAGAGCAAGAATACCATATACTCTCTCATTTGATGAGTCTAATTAAAGTTTTCAAAGTGAGATATGCAAACTGATTTTCTGCTGTACAAGGTTTCAGGAGCAGAATATGTTTAAATCTCCTAAATTTGGATTTATTTGATTAAATGCCCTAATTTTGCTTCAAGTATTTTTAATTTCTCTTCTTTAAAAAACAAAATATATATGTTGGGAGGGGTGTTTGGTTTGGTTTTTTACAAGATAGCTGTTTTACATAAATATTTTTATAGAGATAATCTTTTTCTTCCCCTCAAAAAAAAAAAAAAAAAGACCCCTTGTACCAAGTCAATTCCTACTTCAACTGTCAAGGGAACTTGCCTTGTCATACTATTTTTCAGCATATCCCTTTTGTTCCAAATTTTCAAGACCTGAATAAAAATGAAATGCTATTATGCAGCACAGAATAAAAAGAGATTGCTCTGTAAATTTTCTTAGAAATTACAATGTTTTATGCAAATCAGCACATTTCAGCCAACAGATTTCTTCTTCAGCTTCAGCGTATATAATTTGATTCCACATCAGCTTGTGGGCATTTTCAGATTAATCTCCCCTGATCTTTTGGCCACATAATTTTAGTATACAATAAAAATCACAGTGAAGCTTCAGTGGAGTCTAAGCAGTCCCAAGAGGTCACAGTTCTCCTTGAAGATCATAGTCCAGATCTAATTTCAGAAGAAACCAGGAGGGATTTTCATTTCTGAATGCACATATGAGAGATCTGAGTCCATTCAAGTAAAATTCCATTCCAGCTTCTTCCAGCAGTATTTTCTCCCAGTTGTGCTAAAGCATCCTTATCACCAAGATAAATATGCAATCAAGAGAAAAGTTTAGGATTTGGGATTTTTGGGGATTTTTTTTTTTTAATGTATTCAACCCATTGCACAGTTCTAATGCTTTAAGAGGGAAATTAAGTTTTCTCTATTCTTTTTGTCTTCTACACCTTTTTCTCCTGAAACTTCTCAAGGAGAAACACTTCCTCTGCTGGATTAAGGACAGATAAAGTTACTATCCCAAGAGCACTCCCTTTTGCTGTGAGAGAGAATATCCTTTGAGAGGGAAAGGACTTCAGGTTAGGAGTCTGATTCTCTTTAACAAGAGAGTATCATGCCTCTGATGCACAGCTTGATTTCAGATAATTTTCCAAGAACACAGATTAAAGGAAAAACACAACAAGCAGCAAATACCTCAGTGCCCATAGAATACTTACCTATCACTGCCTTCCTCAATGCTACATTTCATGGCGTTCATACCTTCCACATCCTTCCCCCAGGCTCAGAAATATCCCCCACTACTTCCAGCTCCATATCACAGTTTTTGTTTCAGAAGAAAGTGCTGGGTGAGGCAGCCACACTTTTGTCCTTGTTTAATTGTAAAGGTCTGAAACCTTTGAGTTTTCCAATCCTTTAACAGTACACTGATGAAATGTTTTGACAAGGCCAGATTGAACTTTGGTTCATAGAGAATAGTAAATTTGATCTTCATTCCATCACTGAACTCTCAAAAATTAATTTTCTTATCTCTAAACCACAGAAATATAAATTAGAAAATTGTGGAGCGTTTATCTTATGTCAAGATAAACTAGCAGTCTGAGCAATGCTCTTTCTTCTTTTGCTACTAGCACCCACAAAGAAATCTGCTGACCTCATGTCAGAGCGTTCTTCCTTTTCTACCCACCAGCTGAAGCATTCCCTGGAGCCTCTATTTGTCTTTATCACTGAAAATTGATTTACAAAATCTCTGGACAAAAAGTCTGTGCAAAAATCCACATTGATGTATTGATTCAATAAACAGAAATTTATTGAACAAAAGCAAAAATTTTACTTTTCTGTCATTAGCCAGTTTTAATCAAGACCTTTTCAGGAGGCTGAATGGAGCCATTTTCTGTAAAACCTTCTCTTTAACAAAGGTTTTGCATTACAATACATCAGAATACAGCTGGAAATGATGTATTTTTTTAGGACTAGAAGTCCAAAGTTATGATTAGGCATAGCTTTCCAGGGAATAGCAGGAACAGGATGCCCAGCACCTTCATGAACACATTCCAGTACAACACACAAAGACATGAAAGTGGATGACAGCACAGCTCTGCAGGCACATCACTCTTGCATTGAGAAATCACTGCAGGTAAAGACACAGAGCTCCAGGAACTTACACAAATTATACATGAGATATCCATCCACTACATTTTTGCACATATGCACACATCTGCATATAACTGCCTTTGAAAAAAATTTCCCCCCAAAGCTTTCCATTAGATTTGTTGCCAGAGAGCTGCAGCATGAGTGCACTGCAGCCAGCTGCTCTCACAGGTGCAATTGCTCCAGCACTCAGGTTTTAACCAACATCTCTAAAGGGTTGATCATCTAAACCAACCTCCTCCTCAAAGCATCATCAGCTCCAGCAGGATAGACAGGACTGCGGGTCAGGTTTTGAATCTCTCTGACAATCTCAGCCTCTCTGGGAGATTTGTTCTAGCATCAACCACATTTACAGTAAAAAATGTTCTTTCTGCTATTTGGGTGGAAGATCAGTGGATTTCCTGTATTTCAAATTGTTCCCATTGTTTTTGTCCTGTCACAAAATAAGAATGAGAAGAGCCTGGCTTTGCCTTTTTGCACCCTCCCATTAGGTATTTATGCACATTGATGAGATTCCCCTGCTCTGAGTCTTCTGTTCTTCAGGCTCAACAGTCCCAGCCCTCTCAGTCTCTTCTCATGACAAATGTTTCAATCCTTTCAGCATCTTTGTGGCCCTTTGCAGGATTCTCAATGTCTTTTCTGCAAGCTGCTTGTTCACTTGGGCAGATTTCCTACCACCTTTCCTTTATTTCCTGCTTGTCAGGATGGACCACTCTTAAACTTGGAGGTGATCCTTGAAAAATCAACCAGCTCTCCTGGACTTAACCACAGGGGGCTATTAATGACAATGTTACTGCAGGTACACTTCTCCCCTGACCAAACCACAAACACACTGGCAGTAAAGCCTGGCCTGCCCTAAGGGATGAATTGGGAAGAAGAATCGAACTCGAGGTCCAACCCTGTGGGGTCATCAGCACACTGCTAAAACAAAGTCCTTTAAACCCTTAGGTGTGCCCAGCTATCCTGAGAAAATTGACTGTAAAGTTGTGACACTTATCCCACAGATAAAGCTGATGTGAAACTTATTCCATAGATGTAATGAAATTCAAACTACAGGGTATATTTGAAGCCCAAATAACCTAAAATGAATCATGTATGACATGAGGCTATCCATTTTGTCATAGGAACCATAATTTCTGAATTGTTTTGATGTATCCCTGTGTCTGAACTCTTACTTTTCCACATTGAACACAGCACTAGTTGGATTCATGGCTAAGTTTGGCATAAAGACAGCTACACCATGTCAGACAAGAAGCCTATTTATCCCTGTATCTTCTCTTTGGCAGTCAACAGACACCAGAAGAACATGAGAATACTCTGTAGGTGCCCTGGTTCTTCCTGTGGGTTCCCCACTTTCTGCAGTCAATACCACAGGAATTGCCTACAAGGTTCCATGCTCTCTGAGAAGCAGCAGGTAATCACTCACCTCTCCACCCCTTTGTTGTTCCATATATTTTTCTTATTTCTGCCTTAATCTCTTTATAAGATGAAGTCCTAATCCAGTTAGTTTTCTCAAGAAGAAGCTATTCTATGTGCTAGGTCATTCCTGTTTCCCTTTTTTTGGTGCAGATCCCTAGTTCATCTAACTCTCTTTCTAGATAAGGTAATGTTCAAGCTGTGAGGGCAGCATGTGTTTATACAGTGGCAAAAAGATGTTTCCTCTTTGGTTCTCACCTTGCTTCTTAATTTCTGACAGCTAATTTTAGAGACAGCTTTTTAGATAGCTCTGGAAATAAAAGTTCAGCTTTGTCACAAGCAGACATTTCAAAGCCAGAGATACACCTGCACCCTCACACATGTACATGCACATACACAAAACTACAGTGCTGTAGATACATAATCACACAGCAAGTGCTAAAAACTTCAGTATTTAAAAATACACTCTTCCCTGAAGTTTTTTTGAGAGTGTTTTATGGGATGTAATTCTAAGTGATCTGAACATGAAGGAAATATCACCAAGATTTCTTTCATTTTCTCCTTCTCCATTTCTTCAGCCAAACAGGATTGCATGGACTGCTATTTATTTGAAAATCCAGCAAGAAAAGGCCAACAAGAAATTTCCCTCTAGTGCTATCACCAAAAAAATTATCTCCACATGGGGAGTTTAATGTTTTTTGTGAGCTCGTAAAAAAGTACAATATTTACTCTTGTACTCTATAACATTTACTCTTGCTTTAATTTTTTGCCTAAGCTTAAAATACTGGTTTTGACATTTTCCCTCAAGAATGTGTTGCACAGTCTGCCAAAAGGGAACTAGCATGAGCTCAGGCTTTATTGAGGAGGTGAAATTTTATTGCGCTTCTCCCACCTTTAAAAAATTCTGTGTTGTAAAGTTTGGCACTATTGTATATTCCAAATTCCATATGTACAAAGCAACCTAATTTAGGACAATACAGACCTGATAGGCTTGTAAGCAGAAACCATTCCTGGAACAAAATCTGACAGGTCTGCACAGCTGGAATAGGTTTAAAATATTTTGGAGAGGCTTTCTCTCACCATATGGACTTCAAGAACAAAAATTCTCTGGAGCTGATGTAAACTTCCAAGACCAGATCCCCAAAATTTCAGCAAAGAGGCTGAAAGCTAATGGCAAAAGTTGGCACCCAGAGTGAAAGGAGTCCTGTGGGACTGCTTTTGGGATACATAAATATATATATCTCCCCATATCCCTGAGGATGTGGAAGGTATTTTCAGGATGGAATTTGTGGTCATTGCTTGTGGTTTGCATCATTGAATCAGTTGTCTGCAGCCAGAGCCCTAAAATCTACACCCTACAAACACCTCTCACCGTTTACTCTATACCCCTGAGAATTCTGCACCACTTACTGTCTCTCATAATATATTTGTTTACTGTTCAGCAAACCTCTTACCCTGCTTGGCTGTAGAACCCTCCTGATTGCTTTGTGGCTCATGTAGTACAAACAGTTCTATTGGAGCATTGGAGATTTCAAAATGTGTCTATGTAACCTGTGTTAATATTGCTGGGAGGCTCTTGGTTTTGTCCAAGGTAAAAACCCATCCCTTCAATGATGCACATCATGTTGTCTCTGAACACATCCCACTATAAAATACAAAGATGTGATAATCTGGAACCTGTAAACTTGCAGATCCATATTGCTTTCTCCTTTTGCACATATTTACTTGTCCTTCCCAGTATCTTCTGTGCTAACCCTCTGAGCCATCAAGGACAAAACATAAGGTGGGATGCCTTTTGTATTTCACTGTCTCCTCAGACAACACATCACTCATGCTTAGAAAAGTAGCACCTTTAAGGCATATATCTTCCAGAGACCTTTGCAGAAATAGTCAATAGCACTGGGGTTTATCTGTGTAATCATTCTGTAATTTGGGTCAACACCAGTGCTTTGAAAAAAAAGGGGTCCTTTTCTCCTATGAAAAATGTTCACCTTCCCATCTAGTTAGAACATTTCAGATGTAAAGGATCTGTCTCACAGATCTATACACACTTCTCAAGACCCTGAGTTTGGGTGCCCAGTGCTCCTACTTCACCAGCAGAATTAATTTGTCAAGTTGTCATTCCAGACACACATGAGAGCCCCAGGGCCAAAGTACTCCATGGGAAATACAGTTGGTTACTCCCCCTCCGGAGGAGACAGCAGAGTGCCATAGCCACCAGGAAATACCACAGCTTTCAGCCAGAGCTGGGTCTGACAGAGCATTTTTAACCCATCCCACCCTGAGTCATGCTGCCTCGCTGAGGCCAGCAACTTTGTTAAATCACCCTAAGCAGCACATAACTGGGGAAAACCTTCTTAAGTGATAAGCTTGCATCTGGGCAGAGACAATATGGGAGATCTGGAAGAGCTGTGCTAAGGAGAACACTGGTAACATAAAACATTCAAGCCAGCTTCCAGCACAAGGGCACTCACAGTGCCAGCCCTCCAACAGCACTGAGTTAATGGGAAGCTGTTACATGCTGCCCCTGTCTCTTTCTTGGCAGTCCCTTGACTTCATAATTAAGAATGATGCAAGAGTGATTACAATATTCAGCAAAATCTGAATAGTTTATGGTTTCTACTAAGTTATTTCCCATGAATCCGAAGAGCTCATAAGATCATTCTGAATAATGGAGTAAGTTATTCTTATAGAGACAAGGTATCATTATCTAATATCCATCATGACTGAATATAGTCATCTCACAATTTATGCTGCAGTATCCAAGATATTATCTAACATCTATTATCAGCTATGTCTTGAATTGCCTATATTACATTTATTTAAAGAAATTCAGACAGGTGAGATGTTCTGCAAAGAAGCCATTTTCAAACAAGCAAATGGGGGAAAAGGCACTGACTGCTATAAATGTAATAAACTCCTACTGATGTCTCAAACATGTTACAGTTCACTAAAAAGTATAGAGGTTGATTACATGATAAAGTAAATAGAGAGAAATAGCTTTGTTTCTTTTATAGGAAAGGAAGTGCAACAGCTACTGCTCATCTGCCCAACATGTTTCCCATCCTTTCTGTTAATGCAGCATTCATAAAATAACCTGGTTTTTCCCCTCAATTCTGTAAAGCTAGGCTTTGAACACAATTTAGGATATAGGAAATGCAATTGAGAGCTATATTTACTGTTTATAAGGAAGTAATCTAACTGATCATTTATTTTTCAAGCCCAAAAATTAAAGAAATTTGGCAGTACTGCTGATAAGCCAGTTCCTCCCTCTGTCTTACTGATAATCAGATGCTAATGAGATGAAATTTAGCATCATGCAACTAGGCAACTAGGATACCAAACAGGTTTTAAAAGATTTAATCCTGTCAAAAACCTCACAGAAATATAAAGCCCACCAGGTATGTAATGAGTGGTAGAAGAGTTAGATCATTCTAATTAATCATCTTCTCAAAACAAACCAGCACACCCAAACCCTCAAGATTTGATAACCCTGGGGAAAAAAGCTATTTTGGAATAATAATGGTTAATATCATTTCAGGTAAAACAGATAGGATCCTGATGTCAAAATAGATATTTGGAAAAGACTTTTTGTGGTGAGTTTGCTCATGTTTTTTCCCTTGCACATCATGAGGATTTAATCTTGCCTGAAATTTTCATCTCTGGTTTCTTATTGATGATGCTAAAAAGATAAAGTCAGACTTGGCAGGATGCTAGAGAAGACAAGGTTTCCCTGGAGCCTGGGAGGGGCTGAGCCAATCCCTCTCAGCCCATGGATGAGCTTCAGTACCTGTGCAGGGGCAGGCAGAGCAGGCAGAGAGGCTGAGCCCTTCCTCCCTTCTCTCCACTCTGCTTCGAAATCCTGCTACTGGCACTATAAAACTCAGTTTGCTAGTGATGCCAAGATGCCTGAGGAGCAAACAGGGCAGATTTACCAAGCTGAGTGCATTTATTTAAAGTCTTTCTCATTTTGTCTTTTGAATTATTGAACAGCAGAGTGAAGTAAATGAAAAAGGGCCATCAAAACACAGCTGCAGTCAGACATCATTTAATGTTTGTTTTCCTCAAGGCCACATATCTATCTTGATGTTACATAATGCTACTATAAATTGATTAATAATTTGACTAAATAAATTAATATTTTACTCATTTAAAGATTGTTTTTCCTTACATCAATCCCATTTGGATGATGAGACACGTGCATCAAGTCCTTCTTAATTTCAAGCCACAGTCATACTAGGATTTTTCTGAGCCAGAGCATATGGAATCAAGGATGCAATACCTGGGTGACAGTGCAGCTCAGAGCAGTCTTATCTGAAACATTTTTTTTAGCTTTCTCCACTGAGAAAGGAAAAGGGCTGAATAAATAAATTTTTTAAAAAAATTTAAAATAATTTTTAAAAAAAAGAGTATTGGGAAATTTTGAAGTACTTCATCCTATTTCAAGTGTTCAAGAAATGACTGTGTGGCACTTTGTGCCATGGTCCAGTTGACAAGGGGGTGATCAGTCAAAGATTGGATGTGATTATCTCAGAGGTCTTTTCCATCCTAAATGATCCTGTGATTTTGTGAAAAGCCTTTTGGCAGTGCCCCAAAACCAGCATCTGGCCTAATGCCCTAGAAGGGCCAAGGGAGTGCTGGCCTGCCAGCTGCCCCAATACCCCAGGCACTTTGGAGCAGGGATATTCCATCACTGCTTCCAGCAGCCACTGCCAGGGGCAGGAACCCATGGAAATGCTGGATCTGTTTGGCAATAGGACTGAGTTTTGCACATCTCACAGAACTAAAGAGAAAAAATGCTGCAGGGGGTGTAAAAGGCATCCCCCAGCCTTGCAAAGCTTTGCATAGTGGAGAGCCCTTGTGCCCACAGTGTAACTTAAAGGTCTGGGGTCAAAAGACATTTAAAGAATCCCTTTCCTCATTAATTCAAGCCTTTTACATGCTGTTTGCAATTAAGGGATAATGCATGTAATTACAAATTGCACCAGTCTTGACTTCCAAAAAGGTCAAAGGAAAGTTGCTTTCCCTCACTTCCACTCATGTAATTTGCAAGCACAGGTCAGTGTGCAAAACTGAAACATAAAAGCAGTGGGTTTATCCATTTGAGACTTTATCCTTCTTCATTTCCAGGCTGCTTTGGTCCAGTGATTCTGGCTGGACTTCTGATCCCTTGCTGCACAGTAGTTCTAAATTGAAAAAAAAAAAAAAAGAACAAATTTTGCAGAGCAAGCATGTTTTTTATTAAAATATCATCCTATCTTTAAAAAATAAAATTTAAAGAGAAAAGTAAATATTCAAAAGAAAGGGGAAAAAATGTTCAACCTCTTAAACACAAGAATAAAGCCCCAAATCTGTCTGTAAATTGGTTTGGAAATATGTGCTGTGGTTCAAGTTTGGCTGTAGCACAGGAAGCTAGTCAATCTTGAGGAGAGATGCCAACAATTTTGCAGTGAGCAATGTCATTCAAGTCTTCTGTGTGAGCTGCAAGCCTAACAAAGAAGCTTTGCAGTGTTCCTGAGCTGGTGGTATTATTAGGCAGCAGCATATGTAAGCATCCTTACACATACAGCTTGTCAACACATTTCAATCTCAGGAGGAATCTAAATAAAATCCTTGCCTACTACGTTCAATGCTGATCTCAAGAGGCATGAAGGAAAGAAAGGGGAGATTAACTCATATAAACTGTGGAGATCTTGGATTTTGAATCATCCAAAGCAATGAGAGGCAGCAGTGCTTTACTTAATCTTTTATTTCCTTTCCATAATGAGCCTTCCTCTGTGAATGCAGTTCTCTTGCCTCTCAGCTGTTTTCTGCCACTTTATAAAGCAAACACAGCTTCAAATTTGACAGTTTTGTCGTTGTTAGTCTGTGTTCTGGAACAAACTCTCCTGTTGATCTCAAAAGCCAGCAACTCTCAGTCCCATCCTACCCTCATTACAGTCTTGTCTCTTCAGTGCAAAGCCTTTCTTCAACTTGTTGTTTTTTCAATGCTTTATTTCCCACCCACAAACTACTTCCACATTTGCATTTCATCCTTAAAAAGGGAAACCAAAACTAACAATGCTGCAGAGCGGTAACACCGCATCCTATAAACTGTCTGGTCTTCAGCTGACAGAAATTTTTCTGACAAAATTGTGCAGGACAAGGACAGCCAGCAACAAATTCTACCAGTCACAGCAGCACTACAAACACCCACTGAAAAACTGCTGCTTCTTCTATCAAACAGCTTCTGAGGGAGGACACACTTCGGGAGTTGTTGCTTCTTAAAGCCTGCAGTGCATGAGCAATGTTAGCTGGGTTTGTAACCCCCGGATGGAAATAATATTCAATAATATTTAATAAGAACAGTCCCTCTGAATGTGACAGAGGAGCTGTCTGCTTCACATTCAGACTCCCACAGCAAGCAGCAGCAGATGTCTCTGATACAGAACAAGTACTGGGCAAGTACATCAGGATACCTCCCCCAGCACAACTTCCCTGCTTCAAACAGCCTGAACTTTGGGCACATCCTCAAACAAAAATATGATCTACTGCTTAGCAGGCAAAAGAGTTTTCTTCTTTTACTTTTTCTATGTTTTGGCAGAGATAAGCCTTTGCAAATAAAGCCTTGTTTAGCAGTGATTTTCACTGTTGGCCAGATGCTGTGTAAGGAAGGACCTCTTTTGGTTTATTTGCAGTCTTCACAGTCTTCACTGAAAAAAGTTTTAATGACAAGCATTACCACTGCATTGTTCAAATCATGGCACACATGGCATCTCAAACCTGAGCATTTTTTCTTTTATTCTTCAATTTCAGTTAGATGTGCAGTTTCCTATTTCTTCAAATTCATGAATTGTTTCATTTTAAACAAATCTTCATTTAATTTTCTTTTTTTCTTCTTCTTTTTTTTTAATAGATAGGAAAGATGATGATATTTTTAACGCTTACTGGGAGAGAAATATTTTTACTGAAAGAAATTTATTTTACTGAAAGAAACTTCTGTATTTATGAAAGTCAGGCGTTCAAGAATGATCTAAATGTAAGGTTTTTAGCCCTGATGACTGGCCACCTAGTTTCATGAAGATCTGCTTTATACACTACCACAGGAAAGCCTTCTGGCCATCCCATATTAAACAAGGAAGACACTGATGTGGACCCATCAGCTCTTCCATCTCCTCTGCAGAGCCTCAAATTGCAGTTTTGGGACAGCTCCAGACATAGCCACGTGTTGAAATGAAGGGAACATACAAGAAAATCAAATTTTAACATGGGTTTGCTCTTTATCTTAAAGTCCCAGCAAAGGCAGAGTCACAGTTACTTTTCCCTTACCCATTTCCCAGGGTGTTCAGCATAAACAACTCAGTACACTGGATTCAAACATCCCTACTCCCTAACACACTCATGGCTGCTTCTAGCTCTAGGCACTAAAGCAAGGTTAATAATGCATGCAGCCCATTTGTGAATATACACTTTGCAAAATGCTTCAAATCCATCATCACTTGTTTTTTAGTGCAGAATGCACAGCCATGCAAGCTACCCCATTTGGCCATGTGCACAAACATGGAGAGACAGAAAAAACATGTTAAGAAAATGCTTCTATTTCAAAGGTCTGATGATGAGTTGTTTTTCCAGGAAATAGAATTTGGACTTCAAGACAGAGAAGCAAAAAAAGCTCCAACTTTAACAGCATCAGCTTCAGTGAGCTTTGGTAGAGAAACATGGCACATACCAGTGGAGACATTCCAATACTTACAGATGCAGCTTTTTCTCTCTGACTTAACAAGCTAAGAAGAAAGTTAAAATGCTAAATACAAGAGCTTATTAAAAATATCACACAAGGAGACTAATCAAAGCTCAATCATGACTTGCTTAAATTCACTTATAATAATTATAACTAAAACTTCTTATTAGAGTGGCCCAGGTCTTGAATTTCCCCCTCTGACAACAGTTAAAACAGTTAAAAAGCACTACATAGCAAAGCTCATTGAGAGAAAAGAGACTTTCCAGCAGTATAGGAGGAGTGTTCAGAGGGGTATAAATACTGCTTGTAGTCTTAATATGTAGGGGCTATTTTGAGTGGTGCTATCTGTTCCCTCTCTTTCTCCCACACAATGCAAGGGTTCTCATGATGGGCAGGGCTGAGTTAGCAAAGCAGATCCAAACAAACATCCATTACCTGTTAAACTCTCAGTCCAGCACATCTGCCTATCCCCTCCTGGTGCACTTTCACAGCTGGATTAAGATATCTGAACCCACATTCTCATCAGAAGGGGTAGAGCTGTCCCCAGCCACTTATTCATGCCCTGTGCAAGAGTTTGGGCTCACACAAACATCTGGCTGCCCAGACTCACAAGCTGATGCTGATTGAAAATTAACCCTGACAAGAAAGTTGCTGACTGCAAACAGATTCAGGTGACTGCACACTGCCTGTAAGTCAGTGCTGGTAGAGGGAAAGGAGCACACAAAGCTGGGCAAAGGGCAGCAGTGCCTGGTTCAGACATAGCACAGACTAAGATGAACTTGACCTGCCAGCAAGCTGCACCCTGAAATCAATCCCTACATTGCTCATGAGGCTCCACCTCCCAGGGACATAGGTTTGTTACATCTTTTGCTTCATAAGCTGTTTCTGGAACAGCCAAGAGCACAGGGAACAGAGTGGGGAAGAGTTCCATCTTCCATCTGCCTTCTCCTCAAGAAATCCTATTCAGTCTCCACTGCTCTATGACCCATCCATGGTGATGGCAATCAATATTACCTAGTTCCCTATAGATCAGTATTTGAAATAAATCACTTCTGTAAAACTTCTCAGACTACACCAAAGCACAAATTCTCCTTTCCTTTTGGTACAGCTTCTTTGAGGGCATTTCTCTTAGAACCACATGCAATGTAATAAATAAATTTTTGTTACACTTTCACAGTCTACCTTCTCTGGTTTACCTGGTTTGATATAAATGGGACGTTCAGCACAAGTTACCAAATACAAGTATGTGAGAGTAACATCAAAAGACAAAAAATTCTTATCTGAGTTGCATTTATCATCATAAGACTATCAGTTGGTCATCAGCTCATTGACTAAAGATTACTGTCTTCCAACCTGAGATGTCTTGAGATTCTGTCTGACTACAAGGAGTCCTTTCTGGTTAGCAATGTCTTTTTTTAAACCTTAAAGTACAGAAAAAAGACAAATAACAGAATTTGTAGAAAACTGTAATTTGAATCACAGATGTTTAAAGCATCTGGCTATGTGCAGGTTAAACATCTCACAACAGAGATTCAATTACAACAAATAAAAAATTAGGGTCAGTCAGGGTGGGACATCTGAACCACAGATTATCCACAAAACTGTTTCCCCTCAAAGGTCTTTCCCAGAGCTCAGGGAACAACTCTGGAGGTGTATTAATGGGAGGAAATCCACTCCAAAGGAGGAGAGGTCAAAGAAACAGACACTATAGAAATAGAAGCACTTTGTAAGTAGGTCCCATGTAAGCACAATTTTGGAGGCCTGATGGGAATAAGTATTGTTTTGATACTTATGTGAAAGCAATAGATAGAGAATATGAAAATGAAGTTTAAGATTATATTTTTATCACATTTCAGGACTATAAGATCTCCACATGGTGAGGTCAGCAGGGTATGCCTAGAAGATAATTCAAACAAAAAGCCTGAGGAAAAAAATATGCTTTCCAATTTCAGAAAATAAAAAAATCAGAAAACAATTATCAAAGCTTGAGCTATTTGTTCCATTTGAAAATAGAACAAAGCAAGAGTTGATGAGTGAATTGTAAAAATTAATGATTCAGGCTCAACATGCTTTAGAGGAGATAAACTTTAATTTAAAACAGTTTGTAAAACAGGGAGTGAAGTTGTCAGCCACCCAGTAATGGGGGGCTTTGCCTCTTATTTGATTTCTGACGTGAAAATCACTAAATCCCAGCTCTCCTGATGAATCACTGAGAGTGGGTTAAGATAAGCCACAACTCTATATTTTTTGTTTCTTCAAAGTTTTGTGTTACAGTCCAACAAACAAGATTTCTCTTGAGTCATCAAGCAGTCAGCTATCAGCATTGGATTTATTCTCATTTGCTGAAGTGCCACTTAAGCCAAACAACTTAGCTCATTTTTGCTAAAGTAGACAAGAAATATAATTTGTTTTAACAATAGAAGAGGGCAATATTTTTAAAGCTAGCATATAGCATACTTGTGGTTAAAAAATCAAGAAACCTTGATCCTTTTTGAGCACCTCTTTCTCCCAGAGCCTGGGAAGGCAGTAAACCACAAACACATCTAGATATCAGAGCCTGTATCTGAAGGGATCCATTTTCTTGATGATATGATTAATAGCCACAGCCACAGATTTATTACCACAGCTTGTAATCTACACCTGTTTGTCCACAACACTCACAGCAGTACATAGTGGACCAAGAGCATCTATACAGATTTAGCTCTGCAAGGGATTTTTGATAACTGTCAATATTTTATATGATAATAGCATTTCCAACCAGCTAAATCCTAGACAGAAGCTGTCACTAGGCCCTTGGTGGGAGGGAGAGAAACTATTAAACATACATCAAACCAGCTGCCATGCAAACCCTAAAAGACAAGAAAAAATGTACAAGTAGATTTATAGAAAATGTCAGGGGGAAAAAAACCAAAACCAAACAAAACCTAGTGGTTTGAGGCTAATAGCAACCACAAGTTTTTCAAAGTGCATTCATACACAACAACAACAGTCTTCAGACTTCACAGCATCTGCTCTCCAGCCTTTCACAGTTTAAAATTCAAGTAGGTCCTTCAGAGTGAACCAAGGCAAAGAGAGCAGAAACCATTTTTAAAAAGGAATAAAACTGGCTGTAGCTGTTACTCTCTTCAGTAGGAAAAGTGAATGACTAACTCTTTTGACCCTGATTTATTTTTTACCAGATTTTACCCAAATGTACAATTTGACATGAAACACATCCAACCAATCTGGGACCAAGTTCTCAAAGATGAGGATGCAACTTTGCATGTCCATGCAAGTTGCATGTCCATGGGAATCAGGTGTGCCAAGCACCTTTCTGGGTTGAGAACTTTAATGCAGGCAGACAAGAGGTACTTCTCTCACCCATTTCTCTATTCACCAAATTTACCCCGTGGGGGTTTCATCAGGTCATTATTGATTTTGGGGGGTTTTTTCTTCTTTTTTAGAGCTGGGATTGAATGTATGAGAGATAGAATTTTGTGTTCGGACTTAGATGTTTATTAATTTTTATTTATATTACAGTGAGTGCTACAGTCCTTCTAGCTAACGAGTTAAAAATGGCAAAATAGTGATGTATTTCTCTTGTTACAATGTCTTTTAAAACCAAACTGTTCAATTAAGAACTAACACTTAAATTATTTTTATTTTTGACCTAATAACCAAACACCCATGATCCGCAGTGTGGCATTTTCTATCTAATTTTAAAACTATCTAATTTTTAAACTTAGACCCATGAAGAAGATGATGAAGAAGAAGAAACCTTTGCCTTAAAACCTCCATCTTGCCTTCCATATATTGCTACAGTCTAAAACTCCAAATTCTAAATTTTTCACCATGTGATATTACACACTTCTATTCAAACCACACACCAGTTATTCCAGTTTTATCATTCAATTTTGGAAGCCTTCTCCAAGGCCTCAGGTCAAAAGCAGTGTTCTTTTGGGGGTCAGTGCCTGACAGCACAGAAAGTTTAAAACTCCCAGTTTCCAGGGTTCCAAGAGGAAAAATGAATGACTAGCTCTTTTGATCCTGATTTATTTTATACCAGTTTTTACCCAAATGTACAATTTGGCACGAAACACATCCAACCAATCTGGGACCAAGTTCTCAAAGGTGAGGATGCAACTTTGCATGTCCATGGGAATCAGGTGTGCCAAACACCTTTCTGGATTGAGAACCTTAATGCAGGCAGACAAGAAGTACTTCTCTCACCCATTTCTCCATTCTCCATATTTACCCTGTGGGTGCTTTGTCAGGTCTCAGCCTTGGTAGGAAACATTTCTTTCTCACAGATAATCAGCTCTTTGCAGATATTGCCATTTTTGCAGTAGTCTACTCTATCAGAGTTCATGGAAAGAAAGGGCTCTTTTCAGAAGAGTTGTGGCATCCCCCTTCCTGGAGATATTCAAAAGCCATCTGAACATGGTCTGGGGCAACTGCCTGCATTTGGACCTGTCTAAGTGAGACCAGATAATCTCCAGAGGTCACCTCCCTCACAACCTCAACCACTCAGTGATTCTGTGATGTGCAGCCTCCTCTCAGGCACCTGCAGAGGGATCTGTACCTCTGAATTACAGAAAAGGACTGCCAGAACAGAATTATCTTCAGAACAGCAGTCGGACCATTTGTGTGTCACATCTAAGCTACACAGCAAAGAAACTCTGTCTTCAGGCCCAGTTTTTCTCATGGTTTAAATACCTGTGACAGTTTGGGATTTGCAGGTGTTCTAGATTACAACAGATTATTTCTAAAGCAGAGCAGGAGCCATGTCAGGCACTGCCTTGGAGCAGCACCAGCTCCCCACCCTTTGTACAGTAATATCTCTGCCTGAGCAGCTGCAGGCAGGACTTCTGCACACCTGCCATCAGAGAGTATTCAAACCCACACACCTACACTCCTAAAGCTACTGAATGCAAAGCAGTTGTTAAGGGGAGAAAGATTTTTAGCCACATTTTGTCAGAAGCCACATTGTTGGACCAGAGCTGTGCTTGTCCTGGTGAGTGAAAGAAACCAGCAGTGTGTTTTGCAGAGATGGGAACGGCCATTCCATTCCCACTACAGCAGCATTAGATCAAGATGCTGAGAAGGAAATGCCTGGCTCTCATTCCCCATGGAAAAATTTCATAACCACCAACCAACTCCACATGCATGAGGACAGGATGCCATTGACCCTCTTTCACCCAATTGTTTGGGCAAGAGCATCAATGACCACTGTTTCCAGAAGAAATTTTAGGTACCCTCTGCTTCGTTGCAGACATAGAGACTGCATAGAGATACGATGGGAATTCTATAGCCCACAAATACACTCATCATTTGGGTCCCAAAGGAAGCTTGGAAATGTCTGAAAATTACCCTTTAGGACTTAGGCACCTAATTTTGCTAAACCCTAAATGACTAAACTTTTTTGTATTTCTCTGAGGTATGACTGCAGGTAAGGACCCATGAATTAGAAAAGACAAGAATGAGAACAGATTAATATTAAACGAGCAATATAATATAGGAGAATATGAATTATGCAATACCTGATATTTATTAACTCGCTTTATTTGGCATTCTGCAGTGATAAATCCTGAAGAAAAAAGACTGTTAGTGCCATTTAGGGGACAAAAGTCTGAACAATTGAACAAGATTGGTTGTGCCTTTGGAGAAAAATATTTCTGCCTGTCACTGTTCAAATTTGGCAACTGAAAGAGGCGAAGCCACCAAAAAGAGATAACTAGAATAATGGATGTTAAATAATGGCACATCTGTACAATTTATAAACTCTAGATTTAAAATTCACTTAATTGCAAGCAGAATACAATTTCCTCAATGTATCAAATCTTATATTTTTCACTGATAATGAACAGCCTAAATTTAATCTTGACTCCAGAAAATGAGCTGTCTTTTTCTTAGCAATGGCCATAAAGAAACATTGTGCTACTAAAGCTACCCGGATTAATTTGTAAGGATGAAAATACAAAGATAACTGCTCTAGAAGCAACTTTAACATTTGCCAATGTCACTCATGGATTTTTATGTCCAGTCAGGAAGATTATGGCTATATAGTCAGGGCTGCTATGAAGCACCAGTGACAAACAATTTCTGCTTCAAAGACCATAAATTCCTGTTAAGATGTCTCCTCACTTTCCAAGGGCTGTGTAGATTTTCAGTTTTTATGTTATATTGTGTGACACAGTGGTTGTTATCCCTTTGTGTTAAATATGTACCTCGTGTGCATAAATAGTGTCTGTCCATACACATACATGGGTTTTTAAATGGGCTATAAATTAAGAAATCTTAAATCTTTCAGAAGAATCAATTGGGTGTACACTGGGAGTCTAATTGAAGAGTATTCCTCTTCCCTTGGTCCACCCCCAAATTGCACCAATCAAATATTGCAACCACCTCATCACCTGGGCCAACATTGTGACTTCATCTTTGTAAAACCTGGACCACAAGGGCAGGACAGAGGCTCATTCCATGTCTTCATAAATGCATCTCCATCAAGGCACTGTATCCCCTGAATCACCATTTTCATCACCACTAAGGGATCTGTGGATCCTAATACCTCAATATTATATTGCTCCAAAAAACATTTTTCCTAGAAATACAGCTGCAAAATCAGCCTTTGCATCAATATGGCAGGAACTTATGCTGAAAACAGCTGTAGTATTGTCACAGAGTAGAGTAGGGGTAAGCTTATGGGTTTCCCTAGATAATATCCTTTGCACCATGAGCTGCATTGAAACTCCAGGTTTTCCAGAACTGGAGATCAGAATTCATGAACAAGTGTGGTGGGCCAGCTTTGACAGTCTGCCAAACTTCCACCCAGCTGCTCAGTCTCTCCCTGAGATGTTCACACCTCCCAGCTTGTTCCTGTCCACACAACTGAACTAATTTAATAGGGGAGTAAATAGCAAGAACAGAAATAAAAAGCTTGTGGGGTGAGATAAAAGCAGGGAGATTTCTTCCCATTGAAAATGCAGCTTGGTGAAAATTAACTTAATTTGTTGCCTACTGGTTAGGGTGGCAGGGCACAAAAAGACAAATACTGAAACAATACCTTCCCTTCCCCTGCCTTTCCCACAATCAACCTCTTTCCTTCTCTCCTGCCTCCTCTACCAGCACCAGGAAGTTTGGGTATAGACGAGGCTGGACAATAATGATCACTCATTTGATTTGGGATTGAGCACTCATTTCTGAAATCTGCCACTTGTGAGGCACTGGAAACCCTGGCAAAGCATGAGATTTTACTATCTAAAGCATTCTAAGCAAGAAATGAGTTAGAATGAAGAATGGAGTTATTTGGAGAGAATGTCCTTGATGGTTTCAAAAACCTGCTGTGTAACTGGGAGAAATCCAGACTTGCAGACAGCAGAAATGGAGAACGAGCTGGTGAATGTGCAGTGTCAGAAAGGAGAGGAAATGCCTTTTAAAAAAAAATGCAAATTTATTGCCACTTCAGTAGAGAACATGCAAAGATTTAATTTTCATATATTTAAATGGTCCTGAAGTGTACAAGGTAGAGACACCACAAATGTGTATTCCCACACTAAAAACAGATGCCTTATTCTGCAAATTGCATTTACCATCCCCACTTGGAATAAATCTTGTACTGTCACAAAGAGCACTGAGCTCCAGTGAGTCTTTTGAAGGTATCAGTGCTTCCTTAGGTGAAACTTGGCAAATGCTTCTGCTATATATAGCATCTACTAGATAGGAAACCCCCTCATCTCAATGTGATCATATATTCTACACCATAGCAAAGAAAAATCTCTAAATCTGAAAAACAAGATTGGGATGGAAGAGACTGTTGCAAGCACTTCTCAATATCTTAGAGAATTAGACATGTTTATGACAGAATTTTCTTAGTCATATGAAAATACCACATGGGGAGCTTAATTTCACTCTGGTTTTCAGTCCTAGGCAATATCTGGAGGCATTTCAGGCAGCATTGTGGAATGAAATAAAAAGAAATAATTATTGGTCTGTGAAATGAAATAAAAAGAAACAATTATTGGTCTGTGATTAAAACATTAAAATGTTGCAGCTAGAAATCAATTATTATTCTGATCGCTTTGAGCCCCTTTGTAGGACTGGAGCTGAAGTCTGACCACAAAATTCTGCACATCTGAAGACTGGTCATTTCTCAGAAGTGTGAAAATGCTCAGGGAAAAATAACCTGTTTGGGTCTCCACAGGCAAACTAGAGTTTAGATTTGGTAAAATTTGAACAAACACAGAAAAAATACTATCTCTATTTTCTAGCTGTAGACAATTTCTCTCAGGAAAATCCAAATTAAGAATGACTGCACAAGTTTCCTGAAGACTCTATTCTTTGCTTTGCCCTGCTTTTTATTTCTTCCCCTCAAGTAATGTCCTCAGGTTTTTCTGCTTTATTCTCAGCATTATTTTGTTTAGCAGTGGTCTTCCTACAGAAAATTCAAGTAGTGCTGCTGTTCCTCATTCAAAATTGAGAAGGTCTCTAGCAACTTTAAGATCAAGGAAACCTGGATAATCACTGCTGGTAATGCTCTGGAGAGAACCCACGTAGCAGGTCATTTAAATAAAAGCATACAGAATGGAATCTTTCCAGTCCTGTCCAGAGCAACCCTATATTGCTCAGTGTTTCCAGAAACACAGAAAACATCATTTTCCAATGTCATACAACCAGATGGGAACCAAAGATGGACAATGCTTGATTACTGACTTGTAGGAGCACTGAATCCAGAGACATTATTTCAAGAATAATAACACAGAAATGTAACATTTGCTTCTAAATACTTTTCCTTTACTACCTAGCTAGAAGTTATAGAAATGGCTTTCTTTTGATCCTCAATATGTAGGTTTGGCATCCAAAGTCAAACAACATTTCTGAGATTAGGCATTGGTGTGGAGGAGATGAAGAGCAAGATAAAAATAAGCTAAAAGTTTCATCAGCACAAAGCCAGAGGTGGGTGAAGGTAGTGTTTTGAGCTGTTTTCTTCTAAACATCTGCTAAGGCTGAGGCTCTGGTTGAAAACAACTGTGTTTGCCTCCTCTGACTGTAGTAATTAGTCCCACAATCACTGCAAGCAGGTGTTTAATTACCAAGGTCCCGTTAGCGACATGGTTTTATTGAATTAGCACTTTCCTTTTGTGGCCTTCACTGATGTGCCCAGACCTGCTGGGATGGTGTCCTTGGCAGAGCACATCTTTGACCTTGAGGGTTTATTTCAGCAGTCTGAAAACAGGTGTGCACAACCCCAGGGCTGAGCATCACAGGGAGCAAACAAAGGTTGCCCACTAAGGCACGCCCTGGGGGAAGCAGGGATTCACAACAGCTCCTGACTTCCAGGACACACATCACCTTCAACCAGCCACTCTGAGATCAGGATTAGAATCTTCCCTCACTCAGAGCAGCACCAAAAGCCATTTTAAAAGTTTGGTTGTTATCTCACATTAGATCAAAACCTCCAGGACAAACTACACTAAAAAGTTCTTTGCTAGTTCCGTAAAACAAGAATAAAAATCTGTTTCACTGCTTTAAACCATCTCTTAAATGTCTAAAAAAGGAGCTCCTTTTTAAACAACCATTTGTAGTCACCTTCACATTTCTTTCCCAGAAGCACAAAATTCCTATTCCAACTTTATGAACAAGACAATCTTCATGCTGACACTGACAACAAAATGCTTAAAGAGTGGTACAACCACCTTCACTTTCACTGCAAAAAATAACCAGTTGTTTATGAGGTTTGTTATTCTCTCATCAGGAAGGCAGGAGATTTGAAAGGAGCAGAGTGTAGAGTTGGCCCAATGGAGTAAGCAACATTCTTAAAAAATTCTGCAGATTAAATCCAATGTTCACCATTTTTGTGAACCAGTCTTTGTGTATTCATCTCTCCTTCATTCCTATATGTGCAGCCAGTGACCACAGCTGAACTTTTGAGACTCTTCCTCAGGGATTTATTCCCAGGAACAGAAGTACACCTCTGAAGATGTTCACACCAGAAGTTCCAGCATTAAACTAATAGCTTCTGTCAGAAATACAGTGCACATTTTATAATGACATTTAACCCTGCCTTGAACAATGGTAGATCCATTACATCCAACAGTAGGTTGTCTCCTCAATTACTTTCACTTTCAATCTAGAGCAACACGCACACTCCCAAAAATGTTTTGTGATGGTCATCCCCTGAATCAATCTCCTCACTACTGCAATCTGACTGCTGATCTTCAGACCCAGTGCCCTCCTCCCTACCCACAGATTTGGCAAGGCTGAGCACCAGCTGACACTCAGCTTTCTCACCTTTTAAAACATTTACAGCAAATTTATGATCCTCTCTCACCACGTGCATGAGAACATTGGAGGCATTTTTATGAGGAAACCTGTCAATCCAGATGAGCTCTTTAAATAAAGGATGTGGTTTAATAAATGGGAATTAATCCAGAGATGCCTTACAAACCAAGCTATGAAGGATGCCAAATATGAGATTGGTGTCTCTGTCATTGGTGTGAAGTTGCAGGCAGAGCTCTGAGCATGTGAAGCCCATGATGAATGGACACCCAACCACATCCCATCCCCATGCTGACAGCTTCAGGGTGCCCTCAGACGCCAGAGACAGAAAGCTCTTCTCCTGGCTGTCATTTTTTGGCCCTCAATAACCTCAGAAGGTTACTGAAAGCTGGAGTGGTCTCCTCCTGACAGCTATGACATTGTCTTGTAAGAGCTGTTCACTCAAAACCTGCTGCCAGAACTACCCTGATCATAAAATAAACAAAACCCACAATTGTCTGTAGAGTGTTTGCTTTACAAAACTGCAACACAAACACTGAAGCCTGACACTCTTGTTTTACTCCTAACAAAAGAGAAGCATCACCTGGTGCTGGAAAGGACAGTGACTATGACCAGGAAACTGAAGTGTATGCTGGCAGAAGTCTGCTCCATCCTCACCAGTAAAATTTCTGTAGACACACAGGATGCATACAAAATGTGTTTGTGGAAAGATCAGGATTAATTCTGCAGAGCACACAAGAGCAGTGCAGTGTTTACACCCCAGACTATCCCAGAAGGTGCTCTGTGTCTCCTCTTGTACCAGCAGCAGCTTTCATCCTGTAGGGATGCTCAGGGACAGGCTGTGACGAGGAGAGCTGTGCTTGCAGGGCATCCCTTACACCTCCCCTGTGCCCACAGGGCATGTGCTCCCTGGACAGCACTAAGAGCAGTGCTGGACACAATTTGCCTGGAAATTGCTTTCTGTTGCAATAAGCTGCACCACACAAAGAGGTTTGATGATGGAGCACAGTGGGAAGTCTGAGCTGTCAAAGGGCTGAGCAAGGCTCACCCAGACAACCTCCCACCCACGGATGTGGTCACTTCCTAAACGTAAGAATTTTACATGACCTCTGTCTCTCCCAATAAAAGCAACACCTCAATTCGCAAAGCAGGACCTTTGCTTTTATTCATCAAGATTTCAGAAACAAAAATACAGGTCTGAGCAATTATCCCTAGAGAAAGAGCAAAAGCAAAACTGGAATGCATTAGCCATAAATGAGGCAATTAAGTCTAACCTTTGCTAACCTGGCAGGCCAATGGTATAAGCAGTGTGCCAGGAGTTATTTGGGTCCTATAGATGCCCTTTAAAAAGCCAATTATCTGAAATGAGTGACTCTGTCAGATGACAATATAGCAGTCCTTCAGAAAGTGCTGGGAGGGAATGTGAGGGGGTGTCTCTCTGCCTGGGCCCACATGCAGCTTTCCAGTATAATTGAACAGCTCTCCTTGTTCAGAGGAAGGCAAAGGTTTCTCTCAGTGGAAGGTCTTTGAAATTAATTACACTGCCTCTTACTGGGGGAGCACTTGCTTGGATGCAATGTCAACATGTGAGTAGTTACTAAGGTGGAAAAAAAAGCTACAAATGCAAAGCAAAAAAAGACAGGGAACACAGCAAGGTGTATGAGAGTGCCAAGTCTCAAAAATGCCAGGATGAGATGAAACACAACTAACTCAGCTTGAGTTACTAAAAAAGGAAAGAAGAAAGCACTAAAATGGCTGTCAAGGCATATATACTAACAGTGGTTATGAAGCAGGTAGGACAGGCATGCCCATCCAAGGACAGAGACAGAAGGGGAGAGGAGAGCCTTGATTTCAGTTTGGCTTTATAAACAAAAATGCACATCTATGTGCTATTTCTGAAAGAGCAGCACATCAGTCATGGGACTTCTCCAGCTGACCTCATAACAGGCATCTCTGTCAAGCAATGGGGGGATTCCAGGTCCCAACACAGATCTGGGCTCAATTATTTTGCCTCATCCTTTTTTTATTATTATTATTATTTTTAAGTTTATGAAACCAATTAAAACTACACTGCCTTTCTAAGACTCAGTAAGGGAGAATCAGGAGAACCTAAAAGGAAAGCAATGAATGGCATTTACCTACATCTTTCTTCCTATCTACATGCCTCTCCTCTCTCTCTCTGCTGTCTCACTTATCCTCACCCCATCCCCACTTGCCCCACTGCTCTGAGCATCCATCCCATCTGTCCTTCACTCTCACTGTCCAGCATCCACAAGCAACAGAGACACTAAAAGGGCACCAGAGACCATGTTTATGAGCTAGCACAGGGATGCATGTGCCATGTGGGCACACATCCTAAGGATGTTGCTGCTGCTTCTCTGAGATGGGCCCTGATTATCTGCATGATGGTCAGGGCACTCGTGGTGCTCTTGGGGATTCATCTTGCCCAGAGCACTTCTTTCTGCCTGTGCAGGAGGATGGCTCTCACTGGCCCCAGTGACACACAAAAGCCATTGCACATGAAGAGCCTCCAGAGCAGTATGAAGCCAGTGCTCTCTGGGGTGATTAAATTACATACAAAAGCACTGCTGCTGGTGTAAGCTCCAGTCTTGGCATATACTTGTCTTCTCAGGCCAAGAGAGAATATGGAAATCCATAAAGCAGCAGGAGAGAGCAATCAGAAGAACGTGAGATCGTAAAACAGTGAAGTACTGCATTATCATATGCTCAATTTTGATACACAAACTGTATAGCTACAGCTTTGGAAAACAAAACATGACTATCACAGCACCCAAAGAAGGTGAAACAAGCAGCAAAACTAACCACATCCATCAGTTCTGTAACTATCCCATACAGCCCTGCCCTCAAAAAACTTTTTAATATTCACTTATTAGTTACCCACCCCAAACTCAGATTTCAACAATAGACTGTTTTCTCCCAGAAAGCTGTAAAGGACACAATTCACTCACACCCCAGCAGCTGCTGCTCTGTAACAGCAGTTTTTCTGTGTGCCACAGGTGACTTGGACAAAAAGCATCTCCTGGGGTATTGCACACTTAATGAGGTGGGGACTCTTAACAAAAACAGATTTGCAAATTTTGTATTTAATAGAGCTTTCAGTATAAGTAACTAAAATGCCCAGACCATTAATGAAGCTGCTTGTTTAGGCTGTTTGTATTAGCAGAACTCTGTGGTGATCTGACCACACCTTTACTTAATGGCAGCAGCTGTTGGTGTACCTGATCTGACACTCATAGAGCTTTACAGCTCCTTTTCTAAGAAAAAATATCTCCAGAGAAAGAAATCCTGTGGTCCTTCCAATGAATTGCAAGACAAAGAGCACACTAAGCTCTTCCCAGCAGCACCAGTCTCCCCTGTTGTTAGCTTCCCACTCAGTCGACTTAATGCACACCCCACTGACCCTGGACCCAGCAGCTTGTTTCTGAGGTGCTTCAACAAAGTCTTACCAATTCATCCCTGTTCCCATTACTACTTTTTTTTCCATTTAATTAACTGCTTGGTCTGGGTTTTTCCACATTAATGTTATCATGGCAGCAGTTTCCATACACCTCAAGCCATCTTCTGTTCAATAACCACAAAAGTCTCAAGGCTGCTCTCAGCTCTGTGTTGACTCAGTCCTGCTGAGACAGCCCAGGATTAGGTCTGCTCACACTGCAGCCTGGACACGTGCTCCCATGGACTCACAATGGGAAAAGCATTAGTACAGAGGGTAAAAAACTTGCAATCTCCACTTTTAAAATCTAAAAGGGCGCTTGCTCAGAGCTGACTTTCAATCAAGCACACAGAACAACCACAAAAAAACCCCAATTTGAAAGTTACTAATGAACACTGCAAGTAAATCTCAAACACCTAAAAGACATCCTTTGGAAAACAGCAAAAATGTGGAGGGTTGACCTAACCTAGGTGTTTTTCATTACCAGCTGAGCAGGCTTTCTTATTTATGGATGAAGTGTGAATCAGTTCCTTCTGCCATATAAGATTTATCCACCTCAAGAAACAGGCAAAAAACATGAAAGATAGAAGGTTCTTGGATTTCTTTTTCTAATTTTCCTTGGAAAATAAAAATTATACTTGAATTTATCACAAATAATTGTTTCTTCTGCACATGGAAGCAAATCCTGTTCTCCTGAAGTCAGGGCAAGGCTTTTACTGACAAGCACCATAAAGATGGTGTTCACAGGTCTGTCTTCACACACATGCCTTATAGTCTGGGATTCCTCTTCTCCCCTGTATTCTGCATTCAGTTCAGTTCAGCTTCTTTCCACATGGAAAAAGTGACCACAACAGTTTAGACATCCCAGCAGTCTCGTGCTTGCACATGTAGTGTTCAGACACAGTTCTCATTAGATATCATACAGAAACAAGCTTGATATTCCTAAGATTTACTTTGTACCACTTTTTCCACTTCTCCCTTTGCCCACAGCATATTTCCACTTCTATTTTTATGGTGCTTCATGTGATGTTCAGGATCTGCAGGCCTCCAGCATCCTCTCTCTGCTGATTCTACCCATGCATGACCAGTGCCTGCTGCCCCCTTTCAAACCTGGAGAAGTCATCCTGCTCAGAGAAGCTTGTTCAGCAGTCCATCCAAACCTGCCATCTCATGTTTGACCATCTGAATTCCCTCAAAACAGCCTCTATACAGCTTTTTCTTGCAGTCTACCATAAATGCTCTTCTCTCATTTAGCTCAATTCCTTAGATACTGCCCACACGGGAATCCAAACAGCTCTACACTGACAATCCAGCCTTTTTTACTAATTTAATTCATTCTCACTCTTCTGTGCATGTTCTTCTTCCACAACTCATTCATCCCATTTCTCTGTTTTTAATCTCTCTTTCCAGCCATTATCAATCCAAATATTTATTTTTCTCATCCTTTTGAAGATTTTAAATATGCTTTGCTGATCAGTTACATGTTGCTCAGTGGCTTTTGGGCAAAGACCCCAAATAGCAGGTCAGAATCAGTACACTGTAACATCATAGCCTATCTCCTTGTCCTTGTTTGTTAACAAGACTTCTCACCAGCATCATTTCAGGGTACCAACTGCATTCCCCATGGTAATCAATGCCCATTTGTGAAGTGCCCCTGCTGCTTAAACTCCAAGAGGACTGTGTGTGAAGACAATGCAAATGAGTTCTTCACTCCAGCTGCACACAGCAGCCAGAAAATAGATGGACAGTGGCATTAAAATGCTGTCATAAGTGAACAGTTTTGACCCCTCCCTGGAAATCTCCCAGCTTCAGACGAAATACCAAGCAGTCCTGTCACCTGGAAGAGTTAAACTCATCATGGCAATGAGTAGCAGAAGGTACCTCAAGTACCAGGAGGGAGAAAACCTGGCAAAGGGGAACAGAAGCAAAAATAAAAACCACTTTACCTGAAAGATTCTTAATAAAAAGCAAACCTTAATAGCCCAGAAATCACAATGTTCCCTCAATATAATGTCCATGGTGGCAATTAAACAGAAGGGAAAAACACAATAGGACATTTAAGTTTGGAATTGTAGCAAACCTTTGCCTTTAGGTCTATACTAAACCCAGTTTGCCTGCATTCATACAGGAAAAGTAATCAAGGATTGAAATTACCTCTATTCATCTGTTTGGGTTGTTCTTGCCTCACGGTGCTGTAAAGACACAGAACTCCCTATTTATTTTTTTCCCAGCAAAACCAAATGATTGCCAGTTTGTTTCCACACTCAAGCCTTGAAATAAAAACAAGGATCCCACACACTTCTTGTGCAGCCTCTACAAAGGGACTCTTTCTTGGAACAAATTACAGTAATATGGGTCTTCTAAGGCAGGGACTCAGCAAACAAAAAAATAAAGCAAGGGTTATGATCTCCTTTTCTTTCATGTACTGGAAAGGCAGAATAAATGGGGTTTTTTGCTTGATGTAAGTCTTCATTTAGTATTTTTGTTAAAAAAAATAGGAATGTCAAAACTGTTGCATCTTTACTCCAAAACAACCCAGAAATATCAGGTAGGAAATAGAGTTCTGCAAGTTTAGCATTGACAGCTTTTCTTACATTTGCCAGGATTTTAAGATAAATCTATTTTATAGACAACCTACAAAAGAGAATTGTAAACCGTCCTAGAACAAAGTGTCTCCCTGCCTCAATTAATCAAATTCATTTGTTTATAATGTATGATCCTACTGGCACTCCAGCCTTTCATAAAAAATGGGGTAGGCAAGATAACTTCACGCTATGAAAAGAAATAAAAGCAAAAATTCTGTATGTCATTTCAGCACGTCTTAGAAGAGCAACAAGGAGTCCTACTTTTTCCATTTTACAAATAATTACATCAGTAATTGAGGAGCTGCACCACCATTTCCAAATGCATTATCTACAACAGGAAGCCTCAATTAAATCAGTTATTAAACCAAATTAATTAAAGTTGCATGATTTCTACACAGGTGCACTTGTTTTTGTTCAAGGGAGTCTTATTTGCACTGGGTCCTTTTTCTAATCAGGCTAAACAAAATCGATATATGAGAGTTGATAGCTCCTGTTGGCAGTTGAAGGATGAATTCCAAGCCATTTAGTTACAATTAATTTGGAAACAATTGATTTGGAAACACTTTCTCTACTACAGAAAGCCTACTGACATTGCCTTTGTCTCTTACCTGAGAATCAATCATTTCACTTGGATATGGGGAGGGGTGGGGGGATACACCCCTTCTCTCTGCAGTACTGAATGACTAATTAATATTTTCCAGGTACCATTTTAAGAGGAAAAGGAGAGGATAGCAGCTTGTCAGAGCTTGAGGAAAGGCTCCTGTCACACAAATGGCCATGGCTGTTTAGCCAACACCAGGAACTCCCCCGAGCTGCTCCATGCAAGGCGTAACACAAAAAGGTTTGCCGTAGTTTTGACTCATGCTCCCTCTCTTCCCACTCACATCCCACCAGCTTTTCAAAGTATTTGTCATTTGCCTCTTCCATTCAACAGCTCCTTCAGGTTTTTTCTCATGTCTCCTACATCATTCCTTGTCCCTTTTATATCCTCTCTTGTCCTTCTCTCCCTTTGCCTCCTGCCTTCTCCCATTTTTTCTTCTCCAAGACCATTCCTAGGCATTGTAAATGTGACTGCTCAGCAATCAGGCAGAAAGGGAAAACCCAGGCACCAAGGGAACCTTACTGCCTAGGTCTAACTTGAAATAGACTGACACAGGAGCAATTAGAATGTAATTTTATGTAATAAGATGATTTATTCATTAGTACAAGGCAGGGATAAAAAGCTTACAGCTGATGAGAGAAGCAGGTTTGTTACAGCTGTCAGTTCCACCAGCAAAATGTATTAGTCATATAATTTCCCTTTAAAAAAAAAAAATGCCAAAAGCATCCTATAATTACATGTATGTTCCCTTCCTTATAGCAGGAGATTTTGCACAGAGTTCTTTATTGTCATAATGAAAGGAGGACAATTAAGGTGTCATGAGATGATTGGTCTGTCAGTGAGTTTGATTGACCATGTACTACAAAAAAACCCTTTTTTTTAATAAATAGTAAGGTATTGGAATCAAAATGCCTATACTTTTTCATAGGAGGAAGGTTAATAAATATCAGGTACCTCAAGCATACTCATAGCCAAGAGACTTACATGAAGATTCAGATGGCTTCTTTTCAAGGACAGCTGCTTTAACAGGAGTCAGCTCTTATTTCTTTCCTGCTTTCAAAGCAATTTCAGCCTAGAAGTCTGATTACAAACATCCAAAGCACTTCTAAAGCTGGTCTTCCAACCCATAGTGATTAATCCCAGCAAAAGATTGCCATGGAAAGCATCTGCACCATTGATGGCAGGTGGAGGAGAATGAGAACATCAAGGCTTTGGTTCATTATCTCACACACCAGCCACAGGGCCTGGGGCTCTCCAGAAGGTAAAGAGCACTCTGCTTTACCTCTCAGTGGTCACGACTGGAGAGCACACTTCCCACTTTGCAGTACCTCCTAGCTGAATTTATGGTGGATAGGAGTACTCAAAGCTTGTCCCTTTCCTGTCTGCTGGAGAGCAGGAATGCTTAATCCTCAGCAAGACCATGGCTGAACAATGGTTCAGTACTTAGTGGGACTTAGCTGGCAGCAAAACATGGCAGAAAGCACCAAATTTCCCAGGTCTCAGGTTGTTCCACTCTCTCTCTACTTCCCATCTGCCCTCCAAGGACTTGGTGTTCTTCAGAATATGAATTTACAACTAGACACCAAAGAAAGGTGCTTATCACAGAAACACTGGTGATGTCTCACTCGAGGCAAGATTCTCAACCTGCATCAACCAGACTCTGTTTCTGCTGCTCACCACTGCACTGTCATGGGGGGACTGGGTCGTTCTTATGGGTCAGAGCTCAGTAATTAAATTAGCATGTTTGTCCCTGTTAACACTTCAGACACCTGAAAGCACAAAGAGCCAGCTCATGGTAAAAAGGGAGATTAGTTGTGCTGTGGTCCTCCCCTGGGCTGCCCTTTGTGGAGTGGGGTGGCCATCCTTACTCCTGTTCCCCTCCATGACTTGCCAGCACAAGCTGCAGCTCCTGGTGGGACCTTGAGCCTCCCTGGGGTTCCCCAGTTCAGGAAACTCCCCCCAGTCATCATGATGCCCTAATTAGCTGCTGAATGTGCCTGCAACAGAGCTGACCACCTCAGCAATCCTTTGCCATTGAAGTGGCAAAGGTTTTCCTTTCAGTAAAACTACACCAAGCATTTCCAGGTGCACAGCAATCCATTCAAGAAATCTCTCAAGGAATCCTCCAAGAAATCTCAGGAGGGATTTTCCCTTTACTGGGCCAGAGGGGAAGCACCTGTGCCAATCTCCAGCAGGTTGAGAGAGGTGCTCCTTCCTTTTTACTCAGCACTGGTGAGTCACAACTACAAAAGGGGCATGGACACACTGCAGAAAGTGGAACAAAATTCATGAAGATGCTACATGGAAGGGGGATTTGCCACACCCAGAGAGGTGGAGAGCTCACAGCCTGAAAAATGGAAGGCTCAGGGGTGATCTTATCAAAGTGTGTAAATAATAGATAAGAGAAGAAAGTGAACCAAACCCCTAGTGAAAGGACAAAAAGGGCACAAACTGAAATATAAGAAATTCCATTTGAATGTAAGGAAAAGTGTTTTTTTTATTGTCAAGCTGATCAAATAATGGTACAAACTGCATGAAGACATTTGAAGTCTTCATCTTTGGAGATATTTAGCACTCAACTGATCATGGTCCAGAGCAGCCTGGTGATCCTGCTTTGGACTAGACAATATCTTGCTGCCCCTTCCAACTTTGCAAAGGGTAAGGTGGGTTTCTTTACCTTCTCCTAGTTCAGGATTTCCCCTCAGCCTCTGATCTTCAGTTTTCCTGAGAAAGAGGCTAATAGCAAAAATACAGGATGAGCTAATGGTCTGGAACACTTTGCTCCCTTTAAAAAACAAGTCTGCTTGCATCATACTTGTGTACTATAATTAATATTACTCCTACTAGGAACAGCTGAACAAAAGCAGGAGGTGGATTTCTCAGAAGTTCCCCTCTTTCTGCTGCTGATTTCTCTGTCTGAAGGCAGCTGTGACTGCATCAAGGTAAGTGCATCTGCAGCAGATGTGCCAAACAAGCACAGTAAAGGGAAATAAAATTATGACCTGTGTAGAAAGATACACTATTTTTGCAGTCAGGTACTGTTTGTGAAAAAAGAAGAGGCATAAAAACAGCCTGTAAGATTCTGGTAAACTCTCCCAAAGTCAGTCCCATTTACAGCAGATATTTGGGACGCAGTTGGGTCCCATACAAATATTGATGTAAATGCAGTTTGCTGCCCAGCCTGCTGACAATTTACCAGAAGGTAGTGTGTTATCTGGCAAGTCTTCTCTTGTGAGAGACATACAGGCAGCATACTCTAAATAGAGTGTTGTCCAACAGGACAAGGCTCTTGTGGGTATTCTCAGTATCCAAACAAAGCTCAGTATCTTGCTAATCATCTACCTGTAGCATTCTGGCCACAAAAGAGAGTTGCTGCTTGCAGCAATGGATTTGACAACCAGCTAAGTACAACAGGCCTTTGCATAAAATAGATCAAAAACTTTTAAAACTGATTTAGAAGTGTACTGAACAAGACTTTATAAGGGAGAAAGCCTTTGTTGAAGTCATTCTTTCAAGTAGAACCTATTAATATGAGTGCTACAGGTCTCTGCAAATGTCAGGTTGCCTTTGGTACAAAGCAACTCGTGTGCAGCTTCCAATAAAGGAAGAATGTCAGCCACTTTTTAAGTTTCCTTGGGCTGACACATCTCAATTGCACACAGTTAACCTGTCTCTGTTCCCCACCATCTGCAACAGGGAGTTTATGACACAGGTTTCCTCTTTTTAATTTACCTACTTCAAGGTACTTCAAGTTCACACATTTTTTTCTTGCTGGAATCAACCTACCTAATGTTGATGGCTTAAGGCAAAGTGATACATTAAAAAATTTCAAAAGATAGAGCCAAGTAGAACAGAAAAATAGCTCTCCAGCCCAGCCTCCACTCACTATGTCACTCTGTCAGACAGATACCTTATCTCACTACAAAGCTGTACATTCCAGAGTTTAATTTTGCTGAATTAGAATGGGGTTTTTCCTGCTAATGTCATAGAGTCATAGAGTGATTTGGGTTGGAAAGGACCTTAAAGATCATCTAGTTCCAACTCCTGCTGGCTTTCACTAGCCCAGATTGCTCAAAGCCCCATCCAACCTGGCCTTGAACACTTCCAGGGATGGAGCATCCACAACTTATCTGGGTAACCTCTTCCACCCTCAGAGTAAAGAATTTCTTCCTAATATCTGATCTAAGCCTACTGTCTTTCAGTTTGAAGCTCTATCTAACTTTAACTTCCTTTGCTGTAAAATTCAATCACTTTGTCCCCAAAGGACACACATAGGAACAGTAACTCCATTTTGTTCAGCTCTGTTCTAGGTTTCTTCCTCTTTAAAGAATTAAACCTTTTCTTTATCCAAGTCTTTTTTCCTAGCCCATAGATCTGAATTTGTAGGCCTTTGACCTTATTGTCCTCCTCTCTAAACTATATCTGGTAAGTTTTTATTCTTCCTTGGTGACTGATGTTGAAATCTGGAAAAGGCACCTTGGCCAAAAAGAGTTTCTCTGTTATTTTACTGAAATGAGAGATCAAAGCATTGAAGCCACTGGACATGTTTTAAGTCTTAAAAATTCTGTCTTCTCCAACTGTTTATGGTGAAGTTGTTTGGCATTTAACTTGATAAAGCTAATTTAACCTGCTTTTTAGGCTACTAACATGACCAGTGCATGGTCAAAATACATGATTTTGCATGTTCTTTCAAAGTGGCATAATCTTGCACGGCAACTTATGCAAATGGAGGTGTGTCATCATACTAAGACTTGTAAAAACAATGAAAAAATTTGGAGGTACTATAGAGTGTCTGATAGTTCATGGACCATTCCAGAGTAAATGCATCTTTTCCAATGGCACAATTGAACCACTTTTCACAGAGCCCCACAGAGCAGAGATGTAGGTGAAGTAAAAGAAAGCAGAAAGCAGCAGTCACAGAGGAATATAAATACAAATACCAAAATGCACATGCATGGCAGTGCAGGATAATTTCAGCTGTCCTTAACATGCACAGACACATGGCAGAGAGGGACCCTGGCAAGCATTTTTAAAACCCAGGCTTTGGGTCAGTGAGAGTGCTACCTCTTTGTGTCACACTATGATTGTTTCATTAATTGGCCAAGACAGTTCCAAGAGCCAATGCCCCAGTACTTTCAGTTTGTATGGCACTTACCTTAGCATTTATTTATCAATGTCTATCAGTATCTGAAAGGAGCATGGCAAAAGGATGGAGCCAGGCTCTTCTCAGTGATGCTGAAAAATAGCACAAAAGGCAATGGGCAGAAACTAAAGCACAGGAAGCTACACCTGAATATGAAGAATTTGTTTACAGTGCAGGTGACTGAGCACTAGAACAGGTTGCCCAGAGAGTCTCCCTCACTGGAGATATTCAAGAGCCATCTGGACACAATCCTGTGCCCTGTGCTCTAGGATGGCCCTGCTTGAGGAGGGAGGTTGGACCAGATGATCCCCCATGGTCCCTTCCAACCTCATCCACTCTGTGATTCTGTGAACTGAGGATACTGATTTTATAGTGAAAAAACATGGGTTCAAAGATGCTGGTCATATATTTATAGGCTCATAATTTGCTTCTCACTAGTGGTTCCTGAAAAAGCAACATTACTAGAGCAAATTCATTCTCATTAGTTAAGGCAAGTTCTGATTTAATAATGTATCCCTGCCTACCTATCTATCTAAAGATTGATCCTTTCTGTAGGACTTTTCAAACTTCAGGTTTGGTAGGTGGCAGGTACTGTGGCTGACATGGCATCCAGAAAGAGGGGACATTCCAAAACAAATCACAGTGTTTGAGGATTTTAAATTTTAAGTGAATCCACAGAGAGTAATGGAAAAAGCATGTTTCCTGTAATTAAATTAGAGCCATCAACTATTTGGGAGCCTGACAGTACTTCTGTAGTAGCACTAACTTAACATTAAGCAAATGCTGATTGCTTCCTGCTGAAGTCAGCCCAGGACCACTCTGCAAGTGTCTGAGCACTGATCCATAGTGGAAGGTCACCTTCAGCAAATGAGCAAATGCACTTCTAAACAATTTGAACCAGTTACAAATTTTAGGTTGAGGTAGTGGTCACCTGGTAACCTGAATGCCTTAATGAGCTAGTGCTGCACTGAAGCACAGGAAGCTGCTTGGCAGATTTAAGAGGTCAGCAGGACAGATTTACTATACATACATAGGAACTATCAGACCTGCCTTCTCTCCTACAACTGGGCTGAGACAAGACAATTCTGCCACCTTACTGTTGAGCTGTTTATCTGATGTCACACTAAAAAAAGAAATGAATAGATTTATGAATCATAAAATTATACTAACTGCAGCAGATGATGAAATTCATGACTCAGGCTACTAAGATTACCGTGTTCCAAATTATACTACTTGCATTTCTTTTATTTATTGCTGTGCAGCTAGCATAATTTGTAGTTATCATCAATTAAATGGCAGTCATAAACCAAACTTTTAAAATAGAAAAAATTTGATCGTGATGTTGAGCCAAAAAAGCAAATAAAAATGTCAAAGGATTAACTTCATAAATGCCCTGAGGTATTAAGATATTAACACAACTTGCCAACCTGTCAACACGCTCTGACTAGGAAATTTTCAATACACTGAGTTTCAATAAGCCAGATTCAGTATTTTGGCTCTCCTAGCAGCACTAACAGGGTCTTTCTTGACACTGTGTTCTTGCAAAGGACTAAACCTGTAACTTCTGGCAGATTTAGGAGCAGCAGGAGCTAATATTACCACTTGTGTTTGGAGTGGTGTATGGGGGGTGTGTATAGGCACTGTCAAGAACCCCTCAGGTGAACTACTTAGAGCAAGTTCCAGTGCATATTTATTAAGCTTCCTATCAAAACCTGTCTTTTTTAAGGGACACTTTCACTGAAACAAAAATACTCAGGAAGGAAAAAGAGGCATTCAAAAATCAAGTCATTGGTATCCAGTACCTCCCTGAGCTCCCCACACCACTCCTGTCTGCAGCAGTAGGAACTGAAGACTATAAATAAGAGTGAGATTTTTGATTCTATCTTTAAAGAACAGCTCTTCCCTGATTATTTCCCACTGGGAAATTTTCCCAGTGGGAAAATCTGCAGCACACATGCAGATATGGCTGGAAGGCTATTATTAAGTTGCAGGGGGAAAGGCAAATCACTACAAAATACCCAAATGTTCAGCCTCACATTTTATGCACACTAGCAATCATGTTATTTGCAAATGGCACCATGAAATAAATAACAGTGTCTCCAGGAGAACACTAGCACCAAACCAGTCTCACTATCTACAATAGCAACATTTGTAGGGGCAGCACAAGGAATTAATACTGAAATACAAAATCTGTTGAGTCACAGTGACTGAACTATAAAGCCCCAAAAGATGCAAAAGATGTCTCAAGAATGTAGCAGCTTTGAAGATATGTCATTGTAACACAATCAAGTCAGGCTCTGGTTAATAAATATTTCCAAAAATATTAGGAAAAAGTCATTAGTGTAAACATACTGTTGTCCAACCAAAACAGCTTTGAAATATTTCTTTCTTTCATGTGATATATTGGAAACTGTGGCCTTAACTGTGCCTACCAGTCACAACCAGACTTCAAGGAGAGCTTGGCTTTGCTTTTGTGGAATTACTATTTTGACAATTATTAAATTAAATTAGAAGGAAGAAAAGTTGCTGTGGAACAGAACTGCATTTCCCAACAGCAGATTTCAACTTTAAACCAAGTTCTATGAGGGGAAAAAAAAAAGTTTTTAAAATAACACCACTTCTTCTTCCATCAACCTTTAGTTGCATCTCCTGATCTAGAGGTGAATAGACTTTTCCTTTGAACTCAGCTTTCATCACACCAAAGCCATCTTCAATCTACTTGCTCCAAAAGAGTTCTCCTGGCTTCCCTCCTGAGGGGGAATAAATCAATTTGAAACTGAAACATTTGTACACAAAGAAATCCAGAGCTGTGCTGGCTGTACAGATTCACACTGCATGTGACTTTTATGCTGCACAAGGCTTCTTGTGTGTTTATTCAGTGTTTCAGCTGCTAGGACTTGCACAGCCTGCAATTTGCCACCACTCATGCAAACACAGCATAAAAATTTGAAGTGTGTTAATTGCCACTAAAAAAATCCTTCTACGGAGCTTCAAGACACTGGAAATACTGTCTACATGATTCTTATTCTCCTTCAAGAATTGTCCTGGTGTCTACTCTACTGCTGCCTATAGGCAGGGCAATAACTTAAACCAATCCAGAGTACATCAGGCAATACTATTAAGAATTTGCATTTCACAGATCTTCAGGTTCCAGTAACACCAGAAGAGGGTAAGAGTAACAGAGAAATTTTATTGACAGTGTAGGAGGAGAGCATGGAAGAAAATTTCTCAAGAATTTGATTAGAAAGAAAAGCTGCAGCAGTGCAGGGAGGGCTCAGTGAGTGGTGGAGAGGAGGATGTGTCTGTTCCCTCAGCCCCCACAGCTAGCTGCACACACCCCAGGCTGTAACATGCACTTTTACAGCACAACATCATAGGGCACATCTGGGAGAAAACCCAAGACACATCTGATAAGGGCAAAACCTGCTGTTGGGGCATCCAAAGGAATAGCATCTTGCATCTCAAAGCCCCAAGGTCCACATTCATCATCTTTTTGACTTCAAACAAGGTCTCTTTCTCCAGAGCACTCACATCATACCCAGTATATTGATAACATACCAGTATATCCAGTGTACTGGTAACATAACTTACAGCATTAACACACAGACACTAGACTATATATCATACTGAAAATATATTTACAAAAAGTCCAATCCAGCATTTTTAACTCAGCCTTCTATGTGGTGTGGTCTTGATGTATTGCAGGCCCTGAACCTAGAGCTGCCAAAACCCAGCCCAACATTTGATCCCATGTGCCATCACCACGTGTGGTAACAGCAGATTTTGGACAATTTGAAAATTGTTTATCTAGCCATGGTGTGTCTGCTGTGAAAAACACACGGTCCAAGACTGCTGCAGGAGCTGTGGCACGGTGCATCCTCTTAGTGCCTGTCAGCACATACCCAGAAATCTGAGTAAATACTTCAGCAGGGTTATAAATCATGTGAATGAAGATCAGGCTCTCAAACATTCATCACAGTCTAGAAATTCATCAGTTTGCAAGCAATCAGACTCCTGATTTGAAATCAGGATAAATTCATGCCAGTTTCCTTGCGAATTGTGGAAATTAAGTGACTGGAGATGAAATTAATCTTTGTCCATTTAGGGGAAGTTTTTGAGGCAGCTACCTATGAAAAAATATAATTTAACCTGCAGGCTATACACACTTGCAGGGAAAAAAACTAATAAAATACCAGTGAGTGTTAGTTAGAAGCACTAGCAGAAATCTATTTTGAAGTACAAAACACCCACACCAACCCTCCTCAATACTACATAGGCACAAGTATTAAATACTGATTAAGTGAGCAGCAAACTACCTGGAAAGATGTAGTAAGGCAGTGGTTCAAGTTTGTATCTTAGCTTGTTGGGAAGTTTCTGTAAAAGAATCTATGCACTGGGGAGAGCACTTCACTTTTTTCACTTCACTTTTCCTTTTGTTTTTGTTCCTGCTCTCTTGCCACCACCACCATCACCCAAAGAAGACAGGAGCTGCCACAGCAGTGTCGGCCCTGCTGGGACCTTGGGGAGCAGCTTCTGCTTCTGTTTGGGACTCCATTCCAGAACTTAGCATGGACTCAATGCTTGTGACTCTTTGCCTTTCGAGACTGATGTGCCTTTGCAATAAACAACTTTGTAGTAACTGTTAGCTGCTTGGCTCTCTGAAGAGGACAACCACAACCTGACAAATGGTGCCTGGAGCACCAGAGAGATAACCCCATGCTGCAGTGCCCATCCCCAGCCAGAGGAGATGCAGCTGAAAGGGATGTCTCAGACCACACAGCAGGCAGTCCATTACCATGGATTAGTATTCAGCTTTGGCAGGAGACCTGTGCAACATGACCCTGAACCAACCTATTTCCTCAAGGCCTCTGGCAAATAAGAAAGGAAAAGAAATCCAGAGCTACAAAATTACCATAGAAAATGCCAACATAGAAACAAACAGAACGCTAAAACTTTTATCAATATTTAATTCAAATAAAAAGGGCTCATACATAACAAAAAGTTTCATAATACTGATGAAAAAATTTTGAACAATCTGCAATTTATTTATCTTTTATCTTTAATCAAGCACACATGAAAACTCCTGGTTTCAGAAAACCAAGAAGGTTAAAAATTTGGGGGTTTAAGTACACTTTAGTTTGCATGGACTCTGGAGCAGGAAAACCAGTCAAATATTTAATCAAACATTTATTACACAGCATGATACAAACAATCAGGTTAGTCTAACCTCTCTTCAGTGTTTAACATTCATTGAAATTAGAGGTAGAATTTTAATAGTGAAATTATTAAAATGTTAGTTAATAGTGAAAGAATATAATCAGTATTTGGAAAGAATTCCACAAAACTTCTAAAATGTTTGTATTCATTGACAAGGTATAGTTCTTCTGTGACTTCTGTAATGAAAATATTTATCACATTAACCAAAAATTTTACATAAGAATACTTCTTATGTCATAAAAATAATTTTATATTTTATTGTCTTTGGTTATGTAGACTTTACAGAAATCAAAAAATCAGCATCATGGAATGGAAAGAGGATGAGCATCTTACACACTATTCCATATTTTAAAAATCTAGTTTTGGTTTAAGGACAGAAAACCAAGAATCAAACATGAGCCTGCCAAGGGTTCCTTCTATCCACTGTGGAACATATTACTGTACCTGAGGTCTCCCCAGTTCCCCTGGTGCTGCTGCTTGCCTATTACACTCTGCATTTTGACATTCTTCATCCAACAGGCAGCTTCAGTAACTCTTCTGCAGAGTAGCAGTCTGCCAACAGCGCTGTCCAAGAGCATCACCCAGAGGCTACAGCAACACGGCACACTCTGGCTGATCCTTTCTGAGAAGAAAGAAAACCCTCATGAAGATAAACCACAATTTCCTGTAAAGATAAAGAGCTGACAAAACTCTTTCAATAGAAATATCAACAGCCAAGTGTGGCAGGCAAACAAACCCATTCATGAGAATCACACCCTCATAGCTGCTGCATAAAAACATTTAATAACAGGTGATATATGTACACAGGGCAAGTAAACAGTAGGTTTTGCAAAGGTGTGTGTAGGATATTTTGGTTGGCAGCAGCACAGCAGAGGAGCAGCCAGAAGAATGGCTGCTCTCTAGGAAGCCAATTGCATTTTTCAAAGGCAAAAAGAAAAGAGGAAAGTGCTCACCACGTCTTTTACCAGTTTTCAGAGCAGTATTTTGGGGTGTTTACTTAAGTCCTGAAGGCAGCTACTGCAAGAACAAGTGGTCTGTGCAATAAAACCAAATCTTCAGCAAAAAAATAATGCCCTAGGACATCTTTAAGAGGAATATGTTATCTGGATTTCTGGCATGAAGAAGGATAGAAAACTCAGTAAAAAAACCAACTAACTAAAGCTTCATCTTGAAGATCTTTGGCATCTAACAAGACTGGTCTCTGTAAATTTAAAGCCTAAATATAAGTAGAAGAAAAAGGCTGACAAACCAAGAATACAATCAGTAAAATCACACTTATAACCCTAATACTTAATTAGAATAAAACATAGTGAAAACACAGTGAAGACTGTATAATCTCAAAAAATGAATACACCTAGCTAACCTTTTATATGTCAATATTTCAGATCAGATCAATGATTTCAAAACAGACATCTCAAACACCTGATGGAAAAGTTTTCATCTATTGACTAGGGTTTGCTCCATTTTCCTCAGATAATCACTTTTTTTTCCAATCTGTTGTCTCAGAATTTTGTTTTTTATGCAGCTCATACTCTTTACCTGTTTGCAGTGAAACTGGAATCACATCAGCTATGAGGAAGCAATCATTCCTCAGCACCTGCTCAGCCATCAGTCTGTCATAGCAGAACAAATTCAGGAGAAGAGGTTTGACTTTATCATCCTACAAACAGAGGGAGAAGGATTTCATCAGTAAGCAAAACAAACTCGATTACGAATAACAACCAAGCATTTGATGAACACATCTTGTGAGTTCTTAAGGCCTAAAGCCTTCAAAAGATGTAGTACTACAGCATTCCCAATGGACAGCAACACTTAACATCATAGTGCTCATTAACAACAAAATTTAAGCAAATGTTCAGCACCAGGTCTGCAACCCAGTGCCAGCCAGAAGAATGTGAGGTTTTGAAATTTTGAAATATGAATTCACTGAGCTGCTATAAATAACAGAAATACTAAAGTTGGTCTTTCTACTGAGAATGAATGAAACAGATGCCATTCATATTCTATAGCTTTATCTTTTAATTTTTGTCATATTTTTTATGTCTGTACAGGAGCAAAAGAGGAGAAAAACACAAAGTAATGGACTCTAAATCATCAGCAGCTCTTTTGCTATTAAACCATCACTTACACTTGGGCTCTTTGGATGTATCAGAAGGGATTACATGCCTAAATACTTAGCACATTATCTGCACTAGACTCCATACACAAAACATAAATCCACAGCTCTCTACACATATGCATCAACATCAGCTGTTGAGAAGGAAGACCACACACTGGGAACTATGGAAAAGACAATCTAAAATGCTTATCTTGAAATCTAGATTACCAAAACTCAACGGGAAGAGAATTTTTATACAGTAAGGCTTACTTGTTCACAGCCTTCAAGCCAGGAGCTCCATTGACCTGGGTCAATATTAACAGCAAAATTCAAGATAACTGTACATCTCTCACCTATCCCTATTTCACCCAGAGAGAAGGATATGGGATGTAAGGGATTGTACACAAGTAGTCAAAAACCTGAAGAAAGGAACAAGCCATTTCCGACTCTTTCACTAATTATCAGAGTGACTCCAGAGGATTAGTCACTTCCCAAGTAACCTGAAACCTGGGTAAAAGGATGAGATCTGAAAACTGTGGATCTTGCAGGCATAAAGAATTGTTCAATATTTATAAAACATTTTAAATACTCGAAGGAAAATCTCAAGCCAAGAGGATCTAAAGGTATGCAAAGAAATACAGGAGTGAACCATGACTACACATTTAAACTAAAGTGAAGAAAATCTGAGCATTTGAAGAGCTTGAAAAGCTTTGTACTTGCATATTTGAATTTCAAGATACTGTCAAATGTCTGTCAACAAATATCACTTTCTCACACTAAGGAAAATGAAAATTGATTCTACAAGGAATATGGCTGTAGGACAACATTGCATCACCTTTACTCCATTTCATTGTGTTTGATCTTACTTGCTTTTTTTTTTTTAATACACAAAACTGGATGTTGAAACAGACTGAACATTGAATCTTGGTGTGGCTAAATGGGTGGTTGCAAGATCTTACTGCTAAGCATTACTCTTTCTACACAGTTACCTAAAATTAATATCCCTGTTTTACAGCTTTACGTTATTTTCCTGTGGCAATTTTACATTTGCTGAAAACAACACAAATTTTACTAGTTACAAGTGTACAATTCCTCTGGGCACGAGATTGAGATGGAAGGGAAATCACCAGTCTGTCAGGAGCCTGCAGATGGGCATGGAGATTAATTCCAAATAAGCCGATTATAGATAAAGCACTTTGAAGCAAAATAGATTTTCCCCAAGAACTGGGACAAGGATTAGCAGCCAGAGGTCTAAAAGACTCCTCAGGAAGCAGCTGAAAGATATTTATTAGTATCACAATTCTTAGTAAAACTCTCATCTGTATTTCTGTGCTCTGCAGGCAGCACAGATTGCTTTCTGGTGAACTTCAGTGGCTGGGGCACACGCATGTGCACACATCCAGAATGAATCCTTAAAAACTGCCAGCAGTGCTATGGAGATTAGGATTGTATCACCTTACAAAGTCAAAATCAAATGCTTCTTTTCCTCAGGCAAAAAAAGTCGAAGAAATTTGCTCCTATTAACAGCTGTAAAACTTATTAATCCCTGCTAAAACAATACCAACTAAATTCATTAATGATGAGAATTGAGAGATAAGGGCAGGTCTTTGCAGTTCAGAGGGTACCTGTGGCAGAAGAACACTGAATTATAATACCCTGAAACTGCCATTAAAATTTTGATTTTTGTACTTCACACCTTATTTATAGAACATTTTCACAGCAGAAATGTTATGGAAAGCAGAAGTGAAGCAACTAGTTTTAATGTCCCAAGTAATCAATACATTAAGCTCATAATGAGGACAACTCTTGTAATTTAGCTCCATGCTTAAACAGTCATCTCTGTAAATAATACACAAGCATAACTAAGAAAGAGGGATTTATTATTTGGTCTTAACTCCTGGCCAGAAGACTGAAAGATTATAGAAAATAGCTACACAAGAAAATGAACCCAAGGAAAGGCAAGAGCTCAGGTAACTTATGCACAGATATGAAGCTATAAAATTATGTGGTAATGATTAGCATCCAAGAGAATGATAAATTAGTGAAGATTACTGGAGAGTTGGAAGTTGGAGAACCAAATTGTGAAGCATGAAGGTGCACAGATCTACTTCTTATTCTCAAAGAGTCACTGAGGCACTGAGGATAAGCTTCAAAAAAGGCTCTGCAAATAGAGTTCAAGGAGGCACTAGTTGCTGACATAAGGCAGGCAGAGAATAACAGTTGAGAAAGAATGAAAACATCAACAACAATTTGTATCATGCAGGGTTCTTGTATCTGTAGATTTGTTTCAGAGGCATGAGAAAACTTGACTCCACAAAAAAAGAAACCCAAAACAAAGAATAAAGGGCACAGAACACTTTTTCAACTGAATTTATGTGATAAAACTTAATTTGGCTGGTTTAATGATGCTCAAAGACTGTGCAGTCGTTGTGTAGTAAGACAGATTTAAAAAGTCAACTTCCTGACTTCAGAAAAAAATAGGTTTCTAACATAAGTATTTCCTTTGAGGCTGAATCCCCATCGTTTATTCTCCAAGTCTGTAACACAGTATCATTCAATTATTAATTGCTCCCTCTGAGATATGAGTTAAATATTAAGAAAACTCTAGGGGTTTCTACCTTCTCAATTGTTATTTGTACAGGCTATCCAGAATTATGCAAATAGTCAATTAAGAACATCTTTTCAACCCAGCACTTCAAATAAAATATTTCACTTTAAAATCCAACCAACCACCTCTAAATAATAGCCTTCCCTCCTCATCTGACAATTAACATACCATGACAATATCTACCCCATGTGTTTCATCTTCTTTTTATGCCAAGTTCCTGAGTTTGAATGCAAAGCTGTAAATTAAAAAATATATAACACATATATTATATATGTATTATATTATTTATATATGGGTGGGTTTTCCCCTTGAATTTAACAAAGCCAAACATCAGTCACACGTTTCCAAATGAAAATGGATTTATATGAAAAAATGTCAAGGAAAGATTTCTTTTTCTAATTTTACAATAGGGTAAAACAGGCAAGGGGCTCAAGTTTCCCTTACACAGAAACGAGGAAAAAATAATTTCAGAAGAAACTCTAAGAGATCAAAAGAAACAGACTTTTTAAAAAATGACTGAAAGGTCTCTGCCCAAGTCGTATGCTAAAGAAACACTGAGGGGTAAGCACACTCTGACAAATGTGACTTTATACTCATAAACCAAGTAAAATCCCCCCAGTCTTCACTATTGCCTAGAGGCATGGATGAGTACATTTTTCAGACCCTGCCTGCAGGTTAAGCTGAAAATGCCTCTGTCCTGACAGATACAGAGACAGCAAAAGGAAACATGTTCAGTCAGTGCTGGGTTCTTGGGACACAAATCAGCAGAGAGCTCAAAAAAAAAAAAAAAATCACTGTCTCCATTTTTGAAGTGGCACTGTTATTAAATGAGGGAGATTTTCAGACTATTTCAGATGCCCAACATGAAACTGGCAACTGCTGAACATAATATTAAGAATTTTCCATCAAATTATCAATGCAACACAAAGTCTGAACTGAACATTTGTTATGTGTGGAGCAATCTGAAATTCACCTGGCAAGTTTGAATGAGTTCCCAAATGCCCATCTTGCTGCACCCTAGATAGTCTCTTCAAGAACAATAAGACATTTGTAAAACTTTGTTCCTTTTGGTTGTGGTGGGTTTTTTTCTTCTTTGTTTGGTTTTGCTTTTTTTGATGTTTTTGTGTTTTGGGTTTTGTTTATTATTTTTTATTTTGGTTTGGTTTGGTTTTTGGTTTTGTTTTACTTTTTATTACATTTTCTTTTGTCCTCACTTCTATGTGAAAAACCCTCTAGATCTGAATAATGGTAGAAAAAGTGCTCTGACTAAATCCTACCATGTTAATAATTTATGAACATCTATGATATCGAGCTACACTTTAGTTAATCTGTTTCATCACTCATTCATCCAAGTAGAAAAATGACTTAATTTTAAGCAACTGCTCTCTAAATGGGGAATAAAACACAATGAATAGTGACTTTTATATGAATCAGCTTCATCTTCTAAGCACAGGTACTCGATGGTGGTTACCATGGACTTGCAGTTCACATCTCTGTTAGGAATTGTTCTTAAAATGCAGCAGCAGAGGAGACTTTACTGAAGCCATCACTGTAGAGATGGTAGAACTGTCAATATTTCCCATGAGGATCTACCCATATACCTGGAGTTCCAGCTGGTACTCAGCAAACCAGCTCGAATGTATGAATTGCTCCTGCAAAACCACTCCATGGGAGCACGAGCACTTGCTGAGTAGCTTGTGGCTTTTCAAATCTGGGAGCTTTACCAGGTTGGGGAGGCAGCAATACAGTGCCAGGAGACAGCAAGGAGGTGGAGGAGATGCTGTCCAACACACCACCTAATGCAGGAAAGTAGGCTGCTTTCTCCTTCCTGGCATACCATGCATTAAGAAACTATTAATGCTCATAAGGTGGCAAAGAATACAAACTGCAAAAATTCTCAAATTAAAAAAAAAGTTTACAAATACAAAAGGGCATTCAGCATTATTTTGAAGAGTTTAATTCTGCCAGGTTGCCTATTTTTTCCTTCTTTGCCTTCCTGCTTTTTACCTATTATCAGTTGCTTCCCCCCTGCTGGTTTACAACATATTTTGGGACCATCTACAATCAAAATAAACGCCAGACCCTGAGTTTCTACCCCTTTCCATGATGGCAGCCAGCTCTGGCCAGACAGGAGACAAGTTTGCAGCTTGGCAGGAGCCCTTGGTAGCACATCAGTTGCCAGCTCCATCCTTTTGTGACCATGCAGAAAGTCAAGCACTGAGCAGTGCTGACACCCTTACAGAGGAGGCACAAACCTGATCCAGGCTGTGAACCCTGGGTGAAATTTTCCTGCTCTGTCACCTGAGCTGCTCATTTCAGCACAGCCCATACCTGTAAGTCTTCCTCAGCTCTTGTACTTTTCACAATTACACCATCTGTACCTAGAATGACCTTTCTGAAAACTCAGCTGCCAACAAGCAGTACAATTCCCTGTCTATGACTGTTAGAATTGATCTTTATGTTAAGTAAGAGAGAATTATTTTAATGTAATTTCAAAATCACTATAATCATCAGACTGCATTAGGAATAGCAAAGTCTGTGTATAATTCTCATTCTGCTATTATACCAAGCAACAGTAATCTACTACATCAGGATTTATAAACAGCTTCCATATAACAGTTCTGGAGTTGAATGTACTCTTAAATGCATATTTTACTCAGTCTCTTCCAGGGAAACCAAAGAGAATCTCTGAAAACTTAATCACTGAGAAAGGTGTTCCCTTTATTTATGTGACAAGCCAAATGTTCTAACCTTTTGCCTACTTGTTTCCTAAGACAAAGATCTTTTCTTAAAATTTATTTTAATTAGATGGTCACATATAAAAGTAACAGCAAAGTCATTAATCTACCAGCAGCACCAGGTTCCATAATTCATTCATTTTTTTCTCCCATAAGCAGGCATTTTCTTCATGTCACCTCATTACTCAAGAATCCTTTTCCCAGCAGGTTTTCTTAGTGCATCTCATTTTAAATCCCTCTTGGGAGCTTCCTAGCCCCTTTGCAATGCTCAGAGGCAAACGTGAAGGTTCTTTTTTTTCTTCAAGCATCATCATTAGAATAATTAATGTACAACCAAACCAACAGCAGCAAAGCTGAAGTAGTATTTACCTTCTTTAAAGTTCTCTGAGGAATTGTGAGGAACCCTGAAAACTGGAACAAAGGTTGATTTCAGCCACCAGGAGAAGATGCACACATTACCAGCAAAGTTAAAAGTAACCAGCACAGGAGAAGCAGTTGCACAAAACTGTTCATGCTGTGAACAGCACCTGTCACTAGAAGAAATTGGTTAAAACCCAGTGTCATGGCTGGAGATTGAAACAAAAGTCTATGTATTTTTTTCCCTTGATGGTTGGTTAGTGGAGGTTTTTGGTTTTTAAGCCATTCAAGCTTGATCTCAGGGGCCTGTAAAGCTTCCACACTTGAAGACAAAACTGAATTCAGAAAACTATGTTCTACTTGGAATAGACAAAATTTAATGTTTCTTAACCTATCTGAGAAAACAACAGACAAAAATTCCAACACTATAAAATTTGTTCTTTTCAAACAGCTTCCACTTTAACTGGGCCTTTAAGCTTTTCACAGTTTTCTTAACAGATAATAAGTAGCAAATAACATGTCTTCTATTCAACAATTCCTCTGGCTGGTTTTTTGAACTCTGAGGAAAAGAAAAAAAAGTCAGAAATTCTTAAATCTTTCTATTTATATGTTTTACTCAAAAGCATTAAAGAAACAGCCTGGAGCCTATTTGATTCAGCTTTTCAGGGTCCTTCCCCACAGAAGAAGGTTTTATTGTGTTTAATTTTAATTATAGTAGCAATCTTCTGAATAACCAGCATTCTACTTAAAGCTCAATCCCCTTAAGCTACATACTACTGATTTGTTATGAATCTAGAGATTCCAGCTTTCAGTGCTTTAATTTTTAAGAAAGTATCTTTGTATCTAAATGTATGAAATGAAGTATTGACTAAGGCAAAGTACCACTGGGATTCTGAGGCTGTAACCCAACAAATCTCTCATCACCAATCTACTCCTAGAACTCTCTTCTATAAAGATAAAGGGACATTTGCCAAAAAGAAATTGTTAGAAATAAATAAGGCATAAACTCACCTCAACTGGCCAAGTATCTATTCTGTATGATAATGATTATACTTTGCTCATGGTGAACTTTATATATAGCTTTATTGTAAGTACTCATAATTACTCCCTTCTGTGCTTCATCATGCTCCTGGACTGAGTTAGAGAAAGAGTAAAGATTGAGAGTCATTCTCCATTTATACACACCAATCTTTAAGATGTGAAACCTTGACTAAGAAATTCCATTGTTAATGAAAAGAATTATTTTATCCAATTCTTCTCTCTCTTCTTATAGAGATTCAAAAAGAGAAGGTAGCAAGTCTGAGAGTTCATCCAAGAGTTTCAACCAAATCAAACTGCCTGGCACTTCTATGCAGAAGTCCAATTTCATATTCCACATGCTACTAAAGAAGTTTTTTTAAGGCTACCATAGTTAGATATGGAAAATTAAACCACATTGGTTCTATCAGCAAGAGCAGTCACAAGCTAAGCTCCTGGTTTTTTGTTATTATGATGCTCCATCAAAGGGCAGATGCAATATTTACTGAGATGGTCATCCTCTGGCACAGCAGGGGCTCTCATTGCAGAGACAATGCAAGTAGCTTAGAGTGAGCAAAAGAGAATGGAGGAAATGCTTATTGGAAAATATAAATAACTGAGAAAAAGGCTAACACCAGCACAGAAAAAGAGTTCTGGTAAGGAAAGAATGCTTATGCCATGCAAAACGAAAGTGATGAAAAATTGTTAATTTCTTAAGACTGGAAAAAGTAAGTTTATGCATACACATGGACCCAGAGAGGCAATCCCAATATTTCAAACAGAATTTTCACCTGTATTTTCAGCACATGTGCAAAAAGTTGGTAAAACTCAAAGAAAGCTTCTCAGCACACAGAGAAGGAAGAATAGTTTCCCCCAATATTTCTTGGTTAAGCCAACTCAAGAATTTTATCCCCACTGTGAACCACTTCCTCTGGATCTGAAGAGCATCAGGTTACAAGACTTCAAAGAGCAGAAAGCAAAAAAACCCCAAACCTACCCGAGCAATCAGCCTTGCAATTGAAAATAAGAAGTTAGCAATCAGACAAGCAAGAAATGCAGAGTTAGACTTGCTGGAAATATAATCAGGATTCGTGTCAGATCTCACCTCACACTTGAGTAATATAACAATTTATAGAACTAGCAGCTTTGAGATTCACCAGCCAAAAATAAAGTTAATTATTCCCTTGATTGGGTTTTATTTTCCTAATCTCATTTGGCTTTTTTTTCATCAAAATATGAAACAGAAGAAGAAGCAAAATCCCTCTCCTATTAACTTTCATGTCAAAAATCAACATATGCTGCCCACACAGTGATACACAAGATTTCCATTCCTACATGGTATTGCCTGAGATGAAGACACATCCTGGGATCTATTTCACAGTATATCAAGTGTGGCATGAGGTTAAAGATTTCACCAGGAAACCATAAGTACTTTCAAAAAAAGCCAGAAATTACTTCAAGACATAAAATGCAGAAAGGGGCAGAGAAAAATCAGTAAGATCAGCTTATAATTACACTGAGAATTGTTTTTAGTAAAGTTTTATTTCTCATATCTGCAGAATAAGAGATATTACCCTGGCAACCAGAACTAAAATAGAAATATGGTCCTGTATTTAACAGGCTAGATACATAGTCATAAGAGAAACCTTCAAACCTCACCTTGTTCATTTAGCTATCAAACTTGTACATTCCACTAAATTTTGAAAATGTTTTATTGTCTTTAGCTTAAAGGAACTTAAAAAAAAATAAAAGAAGAGAAAACTTGAACAGTGAGTTCAAACAGTGCTGTTCCCAAAAGCCTGGAGATGTGCACTGGAAAGGAGTCATATAGTCTCTGGAATTTTCCTTGTCTGTCACTGACCCAAATCTCTACATTTCCTATTGTATGGATTCCCTAGATGCAACTGTAGATGAATTTGGATACAGAAAAAGAGGGAGAGGAGTATGTACCTAAAATAAAGAGAAGGGAAACCCTTCAAAGAAGCATTTGCTCTACACAATTGCTTACCCTTTTTTAAAGGGGGTAGAAGTTAAATTGCAACAGAAAAATTGCATAGCAAAAGTTGAAGTGACAAAGAAGGATAATTGAAAATTTCTTCCTTGATCCACCAGCTAGTGCTCCACCAATCCATACCAAATTTCTGTACATTTCCTGTACCAATGAGACTTTTTCATAAAAGTTCAGATTTTAAATAGGTAAACCAAAGCTGTTACTAACTAACAAACTTCAGCCATGCTTCTACATGCAGAATAACTTTCTGAATTGCAATCACAGGAACCCACCTGCATGTTTGTTTGCCCCTTCTAATAACCAACATGATTATAAGCAGCTGTAAGCAATTATATTCATTAACATTGTACCCTACATGACATGCACCAAGTCTAAACTGCTGCATCTGGCTACAGTAAATGCTGGGGGAACAATGAAATGCAAGAGCAGAAAACTTATTCCCTCTGAGGGGGCACAACCCTTGTGATAATGTACAACTCACATGGCAGGGAGGTTGTGCTGACACAAACAGAGTATTTAAGTACAGTAGTGACAAGGAGGAGATGGAAGAAGCTGGGCCTGCAGGGATGGAAAAGGAGCAGCTTGCTATCTTTCCAGGAAGATTGAATCTTAAACTGAGAAAAACACAGATATTAGGGACAGGAGTAGGACAGTCTCAAAGCTGCCTTCTTACTTCATGCTTTCTTTACAAGCAGAACTCCATGAATGGTAATCCACTTGCACCAGCCTTCTCCTTTTAAGACAAATAACCTGAAGCCAATTTCATTGCTCCAAACCTCTTACAACTCAGACTGAGACAGAGCATCAGACTGTGACTGCAGGATGGTGTGGACTTCATTTGTATAAATTCTCCACACTCAGTATTTCAATGAGAAAGAAAATCTATTACATACTTGTCTGCAGCCTGTACCTACATCACATCCAGTCAGATTGGCTGCTCTTTACACAATCCTTCACCACCACCTTCAGAAACATTTTTGAACTAGAACCTTTTGAAATCTGAAATCTTTCTATCCAAAGGCCACTTGAAAGAGCTAATTAAGGTATTTCAGTCACACAACCAAGGTGGAAGAGCACACCCAAAATTATACTTGCATAAAAGCACTGACATTTCTGTTTTCTTTTGAGAGGACACCTTTTGTATAAACTACAGCTCACTGCACTAAGAATAAAGGCAAATTAACACTCAGTGCATTACTTTACTCTCTGTATTGAGACCCTGAGATTTAGAGGCATTGTTCATATGCACAGTCTCCCTGCCACAAACAGTTGTCCCTACCAATGCCTATGCCTCAAGCTTGGCTAGAAAGTGTCACATTTCATCATTTTCACCAGCAGGAGAGATTGATTGTTTGTCATACCTTTTAGGTGTCACTGAACCAGTCAGCAAGAATTTGCAGCGTTGTGTCCATATTATTTCTGACACAAATTAATTTCTTCATTTTAACACTCTTCCACCCAAAGAACTGTTGAGATACCTCCTGAGTCATCTGCTCCAGAATCTTGACTATACATCATCTCCAGAGAAGCTGTCAGCTCCTGTGTGTCAAGTGAATCAAACAAAAACAGGTTTGCATACCTGATGAATTCTGTGACCACATATGGCCTACTAAAATCAAGATTCATTTTAACAGAAAAAGTTAGCACTATCTGCTGCTGTAAAATTACTTTTGACTACAAAAGTCTCTTTCTGTATCCAGTGAAGTATATTCTACTTTATTTCACATTCCACTTCTCTATGAGATCAAGTGCCAGTATGTCTACTAAGAAATGCAATGAAGAAAATAATCTCACACAGAGATCATTGACTCTAATTTTTAAACTGAAAGCATGGAAGAAAAATATACCACAAAAAGCTTAACAGCTCATAGGAAATTATTTGTATTCTTATTACATCTCCCCAATGGACTTGGTCATGCCCATCAGGATAAATAGCTAAATGGGTCTCAATTTATAATGCTCCTCAGAGAACTCAAACTCAGAAAAAAATACCAGAAAAAGAAATTCACAAAACAAAGTGAATCTGTACTAAAAAACAAGATGAGCAGCCAAGCTTCTGAATGTAAAGCCTTTTGACCCTTGAAATGCAGAGGTAAGAGCCACCAACAGGAACACCAAGTAAAATTATTAACACCACCACCAGAGGCTGGAACAGGTATTGTGGAGGTGAGGAAGTGAGTTTAACCAGTTCTGTAGAACTATGCATGATGATGCCACAATCTGAACTGGCACTACAGACACAAAAGTTCAGATTGGGGCCAAAAGAATAAGAATTTCCTCATATTATAATTACTGAATACAATGGCAAAAAAAATTCAGAACAAACAGTATTTTGTGAAAATTATAAACTACTTTCATAACAAGAGCTGCTACAATGATCAGCATTCATTCTGTGCAATCAGCTGTTTAAACAGCAATTTCCAACTGAGCCAAGTGGCATGAGCTTTGTACAAATATGCTTCCCATAAGTGACTACCAGGAAGAGGTCTGTGCTCTATTTATGGAAACTGAATCATTCAAGTTCACAACAGAATTTCCTTGCCTTTTTTTTAATAGCATAGATTCAATACACCAGGATACACATGGGTAGAAAATGGCAAGGCAAGGTAATAGCCAGGCTCAAATGGAGCACTCTGAAGGAGAGAGAAAAAAAATCAGCCCACTTAACAGCAGCCTGAAGTGGGTAATAGAGCAGAGAAAAGTGATCAGTAACAGTTTCATATCCAATATCACACTCTGTTTACAAAATAATAGCACTAGTCACACCAGATGAGTATCTGCATGTATTCCACCAGGCTGTCCTCAAGGAAGGAATCCTGTAAGTTATGTCCTATTTCTTCCCATTTATTTTTCGTACTGCAAACACAGTTCTCTAAAACACAAGCAATTTCAGCAGCATGTGCATGCAGAAGCAGGTTCCAGCTCCTAATACAAGGCAGGATCATCAAATCCTATTAAGCAAAAGCTCAAAATTAACATGCTTAATAGTAGTATTTCAGTACCCATTCAAATATTTGCAAAGCACTGTTAATATTTCTCTGCTGTACAAATAGCTACAAGATGCTTAATGCCTACCACCTAGTGGATTTGCACAGCATAACCTTTGAGCATGCACACAGAGAAAAATACCCAAACCAACTCTGAAACACAAAAAAAACCTACAAAAAACACACCACAACTTTTCTCCATCTGAAGGAGCAGGATGCTCACAGAGCCTCCAGCAATAAAGACCCACAAAGTGCTACCTATCCAGTATCTTTTCCAATTAGATACCAATCTGTATATAAGACCATTAAAAAACAAAATAAGTGTATCAAAGATGTTTGAAATGCCATTGAAAAATGAATCCATTGGAAATTGAGTAATTCCATGAAAATTCGAATGCTTCAATTCATTACTGCTCCTCCAGCCTTACACAAACTTATGTGCAGATAGTAACTTTGGTGATTATTCATAAAAATGCAATCTCCTATGTGTGCGGATGAATAAATCTCTGGAATTTACACAGATAAACTGCCCAACTACTGACAAAATATTTCCTCCCCACACATGCTTGCACAGTCAAAATTTAGGGAAGTAATATTTCTGACGTAAAAAATAAGAAAATATATTATTTTTACCAGTAAAAGCCAGTCAAATTTTATTGGCAAAGTCCTTTGCAAAAGCTCTTACTACCACCATGGAGCTCATTTCCACTGCTATATCTTTATTTTCTTTTGTTGGGTTGGCTGGGAGGAAAGAGGCTCTTGGTAGAGAAGCATATAATCCAACCAACCAACACTCTACTGCAATTTACAGAGTAACTGCATTGACTTTTTAATTGCATTTTCTCTCATTAGCACTCAGCTTCTAAATATTCTGTGCTTTGTGAGGTCTTGTCAGTCACCAAACACAGTACCATAAAAGAAAAGCTGGATCTAAATAATAATTCACCTCTGGAAACAAAACCTCTGGGAGACCAAGATCAAAAGTTTTGTTATTGAGAACTACAGGTGTCAGCTGCACAGCTTCACTTGGGAGTGTAACCTAAAGCTGCATCTGCTGCTGCCAGGTCTCCAACTATAAAATGTTTCACATTGAACAAACTGTCTCAACAGGTTCTCAGTGTTTCAAATCAATACAGAAAGAGTAACTTCCTCACCTGTAATGGTCCACTTCCAAAATTAATTCTGTTGCTGCTAAATACAAGTTCTGCTGCATTCATTTCACTTGATAATAAATTCATCTGTTTCTTCCTATGCAGAGGGGAAAGCAAGTCAGAAACTCTCACCCAAAGAACCTAGAAACTGATATCAAAAAAGCATTAATCCTTGTAAAGCACGTGTAACACAATACATACCTGAGGAGGAATGAGTGAAAAAGCAAAATTTTTTAATCTCTGCTCCTGTGACATGACTGCCTTGCTTCATAGAGTAAAAACATGATCAAACAACTAAAAGAAGAGTTTCTGCATGACTGATGATAACAATGTGACTTAACTGCCACTGAAAACTGAAAATGTCCTAGCTGTCCTCCAGTTTTTGATTATACTGTAGAATTTAGAATTTGGATTATCCATGTGTCCATACATTCAAAATAACATCCAAGAATTCTCTAGAATATAAATAAATCCTTGCCTTCTAGCAGGAAAAGCAGATTACCTGTGAACTCCCTACTGATTATTGTCAGAAAGGTCACTAAACTAAAGTTGATTTTCTAGAAACCGAAACCAAAAAGCTTCCTTGAATGACTGGTAGGATTAGTTAGAGGAATCTCATATTCATATCAGACAAGGTACCTATTAGACTCAGCAAAAACAAAATTTTTGAAATGGATGAAGGAAGTTAAAAACCCATACTGAGAAGCAGGCTTGCAATGTTGTTTTTACTGTGTTTTAACCCAAAATGCCCACAGAAATATGAAAATATATATGAACACAGAAGAGCAAGCTACAGCTTTACAGACTTGCTGTAAAGATTTGCTATTCCCTTCTGCATTCATCTCCAAAAATAAAAAGGTAAGCAAAATGATTGAAGTACCCCTAACACACTGTCCAGACATGTGTTCCCTACCCCACACACATCTCAAAATCTTGTAAAGTCTGTGTGGAAAGCAATTAGTGAAGAAACATGACACAACAGAAGAGTTAATATGGCACTAATATCAGTTTCACATGGAGCTGATGAGCAATCAAATCAATATCTCCTACTAACAGCAATATATAATATAAATGTGTCTACAGATACATTTAAAATAAGAATGTAGAAACACAGATTTGGAAGTGTTTCTAAATATTAAAGTATAAATTTTAAAGAAATGGACTTCATCAGGAATTTTTAAGTATCCACAGAAGATTGACTAGAAACCTTTTACCTGTAACAAACAAGAACAGAATGAGATCCGATGGTTGGAAATTGCAAACTGGACAAACTCCAATTAAAAATAAATCCCCAAGCTGTAGCACACATTGCTTTAAAAGCTTATATTAACAATTGAATAGTTGCTTTAATTCAGCCAGACATTAATGGGCTGGATAACAGAAGCCAGTGGGTTAAGTTCTGCTATAGAAGGTGTACAGAATTTATTCCTTCAACATTTAAAAATATGAAACAACAATAGAAAATATTTAATAGGCACTCCTGCACTTTTGGGCATCTCTGGTGACCAGAAGCACACACTTTTGTTACAGACTTCCTTCTGTTTGTCCTGCATAAGACAAGAACTACTTTGTTAAAAAATACTATACACACTGCATGAAAAATAATGACTCCATCTCATAAAGAACACTTTCCAAGAGAAGATTTCTGTGGGATATTACTTCAAAAACTAGAGCAACAGAAATTTAATGTGGGAGAAGATTCAACCAGGCAACCAAACTCCAGTTAATACCAGTTCAAGCACTAGGGAAAATTTAACAGTCTACCCATGACTAAATGAAAATCCAGGAGCTCAACAGATGGCTTGGGAGCCACTGGACAAATCCCCTTCCAACCTGTGTGCATGAGACAGTTCATGGCTCAGACAATGGCCATTAGATAATTTCACAGAGCATTATGTACACAGGCAGCATTTTAAAAGCCTGCTTTATGAAGATGCAAGCTTTTCACACTAGCAAACAGTATCATTAAATCTCTTTATAACAGGCTAAAGGCTTTTCAAACTACAAATTCAGTTTATTAAAAAAAAACAAAACACCACAACAACAACCACAAAAACCACCATGCAAACAATTGCACAAACCACCCCCACAATCAGCCACCAGACTCAGTCATACCACCTTCCAAGCCAGCATCCCATCTTGTGTCTGATAGCTACAGCAAAGCTTATGGAAGTCCACAAGAGCAGGTTTTGGGTCCCTTTAGTGCAAGTTACTTCTTTATGTATATGGAATAACTAAAGCTAGCTCTGGCATCAACTTGCATCCTTAAATGGTTCAAATTATCCTACACTCCCACACTTTTTTATTTTAATGAGCAACTGAATAGTTCGCCTTTTTTAAACATTAGCATTAATATTTTTCGATTCTTCCCACAAAAAAAAGCTGAATATGTACACTACAGTCTCCAATAAATTTCAAAATTAAAATCACAGATTAGCAGACACATGCACATAAAACAAGCTACAGTGTCTGAAAAGTCAGTGTGTATTACACCCTATTACTGCGAGTACCTACTTGAGCTGCAATCAAGGGAACTTCTAATTGCCTCTGTTATTTTATCTGTAAAGCTGCCATCCTCTCAGCAATGTTTCATAGGAGAGCTGGTAGTGTGGTCAGTACCACTACATTCCTCTTTGGACACAGAATTTACATCAAGTTCTGTTAGTTTTGAAATTCTTTTAAGCCTTTCTACTCCAGAAGAGCTATCTCTGTTATTTTCATACACACTGTGTCACAGTGATATCCCTGTTCACTAATTATCTCCTTATGTTTCCAAGACATATGTTATATAAATACTTTCTCAAGAACAAATGTTCCAGTCACTCATCTTTAGTTTTGGGACAGAATCCAGGAGAGACACAATTAAACCAGCATAAACTAACTAAGAAGGCACAGGCAGTGACAACTGAAATGATGCCACTTACTCTGCACTCAAACTTTATTGGGTTTACTCACACCTGTGATAGTTGTTTGACATGCACCAGGTTTCCCCAAGGCAAGACAAGATGTTCAGTTCCAAGAGCTCCAAAAACAAGTGAGGCTCGTGGCAGTGAGAGAGGGCAGCAGCACTTCAGGGATCTTGAAGGAAGAGCACATTGCTTAGGCAGCTGAACAGCAAGATTTAACTCAGTAAAGCCAATTTTGACAGTTAGGTTGACAGATTAAGCAGAATTAAACAGTCTGCTTCAGTTTATTAGCCAGCTATCTCATCCATCTGTTTGGGTTCACTGGGCTTCCTGTACAATGAATTTGCATGAATTTCGTTTTAACTGAGCTGGAAACAAAATCAGTGACATCATCACAACTGGTTGCACAATCAAAAATATTTCCTCACCTACCTACAGTCAGTATAATTTAAGTGGGTATGACAGGCAGAATACTAAACACACCTTTTTACTGTGTACATCTTGGACATTTCTTCTGCCTGACAATACCCTAGCCAAGATTCTGTGGAATGGTACAACATAGAAAATAGATCCTTAAAAATTACTCTCAGCAAAATCGAAAGCTGAGTCACTACACTGTGCATTAAAACAGGACAACTTCTGTGGCTCCACAACTCTAGCATGACACCAGCAAAACTCATTCTCTGCATCCTTCACCTACCAAACATTTCAAAATTCTTAGGACAAACTCCACAAGAGTCTGAAGATGGCCTGCTCCCAGCTGCTACTTAGGTATCTTGAAAACTGCATTAATTCTGCAGGGAGCTCTACACTCCCACACTCATTGCCATCTGCATACCCTTTGCAGCACTCACACACTCTGGGGGATACCTGACATTCAGCAGAACTCCTCTCTTCTTCATTGTTCCCCATTTAGAAAATTTGTGAGACTGCTATGATAACTTCCTCACTTCAAATGGCAGGGTTTTGATTTTTTTTTTTTAACAATGGTATGTTCTTGAAAAGTCAGAAGATTTCATGTCATCATTCATTTGCACCTTAGCTCAGGCAACCAGGAATAATGTCAGAATGAGGTGAGAAGATGGGCTGGGGGCTGTGCTGTTCCTGAATAAAAATAGTTTTTGAGCCACACATGAGGCCACACATTGTCAAAACAAAACAAGAGGGCTACACAAATATATGTGGAGCTACCAGAAACACCAAAGTGCTGTAAGCTCGTTTCAGCAGCATTTCAAGTATTTTGGCAGTGTAAGACACAATGCATCATGCAGACATGGCTTCACTGTTAGCTATTCACAATTGAAACAGGTGTCCAGACTGTCTAATATTTCAACAATTTAGTACAACACTCAAGTAGTCCTCAAGAAGGAAAGCTCTTTTCATGATGTTTATCATGGAAGAATGCTACTTTTTGGGGTTGGGAACACAAAAAAAGAAAAACAGAAACAAAACCCCAAAGCACCTCACACACACTGTCACCAAAGAAAGTCTCTCCTCTGTCAACATTGATGCCTTTGAGACTCCCCAGTCACACCACTGACTCTGCATCTGTTCCAACTCTGGTCACATTAACAGCTTTCTTCCCCTTTCTTTCCCAGCCAACTGAATCAAAACCAAACTGGACAATGGGATATAAAAAGCTCCAAGACAGCTTTGCTCTACTTGTGGACTGTTGTTTAACCCATCTTATGGACCCCACCGAGCTCAATCACCCCTGTGATCTCTAGAAAACTGCTACTGTGGGGTCAGTACAGCTTGTGAAAGTCAATCCCTGAACAGCCCTGTCTCACAATCTAGCTGTTCTTCTACACACCACTCCCCCACACAGGATGCAACACTAAAAATGCACCTGCTCATTAACATTTACCTTATTGTTACCAAGTTTATACACTGAAACCGGGATTTAGCAAACAAAGTAATTTCTTTTCTCCAACAGCAATCAAATGTATGCCATGCTCTGGATAATTTCCCTTCACAAGCAACAAAACCTGAATTTACTTGGGTTCTCCTTGTGGCTCACCATTTTCTAGTCCACTTCACGAGCTGTTAAATTCGGTATGAAACAGCCAAACTCCTTAAGCAAGCACATTTAAAGCAGTTTGGATTATGTCTGAAGACAGCCACAGCGTGTTTGCTGTCACTGTCCCAGAGGCACAGGCACCATCCCTCCCCTCCCTGCCTTCCCACGGTGCCTGCCTCAGAGCAGGGAGCTCCCAAGAGCTGCAGCCCCATCCTCACCACCCAGCTTTATGCCTGCACACGCAGGTTTCTGGGGACTGTGGCTCCGGAGAAGCTGCACTAGATGGCAGCTTCCCCCTGTCCTAATCCATCTTCCCACACCATTCCCAGCCCTCTCCCCCCTCCCCACTGAGTGGTGACATTCTGCTTTTTGCACAGCTTCAGCACGGTTTTTAGCTGTTACAGAACAGAAACCCTTTAGTTACCACATCCTGATTTCCCTACGTTTCTTTACAAAAGCAGGGCTGCCAAAAAGTCTCGGTTTAGCACACACAAAAAACCAAATTCCACAAATACACAGGTTGTGGCAAAGGTGGCAAAGCTTTTTATGTTATCCAGCAAAGGACAGATGTTTTTATGCTGTGCTAATGCTGTCCATCTACACACATAAAACTAAAATAGTATGTCTATAGCTGTTAAATTCTGGTTTCTAAGAAACGAAATAATTCCAACACACCACATTGCTGCATAATTGAATCCTTTTTTGAGTTAAGTCATTCTCTGTCCAAATCTCCTGCAATTTTTCCAAGGAACATATAAAAGTGAGACAAACTTCTGTAACCACTCTTATGGCTTGTGAGAACTGCTCCCCAAAATGACTGTTCTTACTTGTGGTGCCTAGAATTGTAAGGAGGAAACAATATTTTACCAGGATTTTTTTTCCACAACTCAAGCAGTTTAAAAATTAACTCTATTCAGGCCCCTTGAACATACAGATTTTCAGATAACACCTGCCATGTTAATAATTTAGTTTCTTTCAAAAGGTAGCAGCAACAATTTGTCTCATTCAGCTGTTAAAACACTTATTTTTCAGGTTTTTTTAAAGGAATGTGGAAGGACCAAAAATACATTTATTATATCTCAGTATTGACCAGACTTCACATAGGAATTTGTTCCTGCTCCAAATTTTCCTTTTGTCCTATTTCCTCTCATGGTAGTTTTTTAACACACTCATCCCTCACACACACATATATCAATATACACTTCCCTTAAAGGAGCTGATGGTAACTTATATTTCAAGCCTTTTCTCTTTTGTCTGCATTTTGTCTCTTGACTTTTGCCTCTTTTAAAACTGGAAAAGTAATTTGGGCTGCCCAAAGAGATACACCTCTCACAACAATATGAACACCCAAGGAACTCTGATTACCCAGTTATTTCTAGCAACTAGATGCATTTACTAATTAGCATCTTCCTTGGAGATGGAACTGAAAGCTCTTCTAAAAAAGGGGCAAAAAGGAACCCAAGTCATCTGATGAGCACTGAGAGACAGATAAAGCAAATTACAAAATGAGCTTCCAAACAAAACCAGGTTTCAGCCATGCTCTTGGGAAATACTCCCCTCTCCATACGTGCAACACTACATTTTTCTTAGAAAATTAAGAAAATTAAACTTCTGGGAAACTAAAAAGCAGGCATGGCTTCAAGAGATAAGCAAGACAATGATTAATAGTTCTATTTTAGAAAAAAAAAAAAAAACAAAACAAACCTAGCTTTTTTTCTATGCTTTCACCCTAGCTGCCAAACTTCTTGTTTTTATTTTAATATAAGTATGTACGGTTTGTTCAAAGCTTTCAGCAGTTTTCTTAGATGTTTCCTTCTCTATGAATTATTTATCATTTTTGGAGCAGTGTTTCAACAAAGCCAGAGGAAGATACATCAAGAGTCACAACAGCCAGCCAGTGCTACTGACACACAGACCACAGTTTAGACTTTTGAAAACTTGAGATAAACACACACAGAGCTGTCCCTCCTCAAAGCACTAACAAAATGCCTAAAAAGAAATACAAACCAATGAGAATAATTTTATTTTCTTTAGTAGTTTTGAAAAGGTAAATTGTTAATTTCCTTCCTCTCATTTCAGTACTGCATTTCTCCAACTACTCCCCATTTGCTAGGAGGTCTCCAGAAAACATGGAATTTTTTCTTCCCCAACTGAAAATTCCTACATATTAGTTCAAGGAGATCAAGTCCAGGGCCTCATTAAACTCCTCGCTCCTATCATTGTCACACCTTAAATGGTGCAAAAAAATTCTCACTCTATGTACAGCCAGACCTTCCTACAGGAATATTCCTAAGACAAAATAAGGAATATTCTTGACCCAAAAAAAAGCCCAAACATCACATCAGGCTATATTCCTCAAGGGGCAACCTAAATTTAAAAACTCTGGCTCTCATTCCACAGAGATGTTTTTATAAAGTCCTCTTTAGATATTGAAACCGTCTTTAAATGTTGCTAGCCTTTCTGACTCACTTATATGATAATAAAATAATAAAAAAAAAAAACAAGAATGCCAACAAAGAAACAAACTATAAAAAAATAGAAGGATTTAAATAATTCTGTATTTTCAGATGTGCACCCACAGTCTCATGATGGCACTTTTTTTGAGTACTCCTCAAAGCCACCAACACCACAAATCATCCTTCTCAAATAAATCATTGCTTGCCTTAGAGTTTTTAGCAGTGAACAAATATTTTCACTGAAGAGAATATCCACAACCTTTTCTCTCAAAGTCATTTACTGTATTACACAAAATAGTAATAAAAATTTGTAGACAACAGTCTTTAAAAAAAAAAAATCAACAGACCGTATGTTAGATTTTCTTACATTCAGATATTTTTTCTTAGCTGTGTTCTTTGGAAATTTAGTTGGCACAGAAGTGCACAAACATTGTACCTTCAGTGGATAGAGGATCCACACAATGACAGTCTGGTTTATGTAGAAACATAGATGTTCTTGGAAAAGTTAAGCAAGTAACAAAGCTGGTTATGACTAATCTTAGACTGCAAGAAAAAGAAACAGCTGTGTGCAAGTTCAGGTTTGGGGGTGTCACTGTGGAAATCCACAGTGGCAGGTTTTCCTTTCATATCTGCTGTTTGTACAACATTTTTCTGAATTCATGTAAATGTAACATCTTTTCACACAATCCCTTCATATTTCTGCTGTTTATCACTCTTAAAACCATTCTCAGCCTTTTTAACCATATCAGTATTTAGGTGCTGTGCTTCTTAGATAATGCCAGGAACAAACAAAAGCATTCTTTTTATCAGGCAGCAGTTAAGGAAATTCTCTAAAATGGCACAACTGCTATGACTATGTTCTTATGAACTTTTAAGCAAAGAAATCTGTTTTTCCTTCTAGGTAGGGGAAAAAAATGTACAGAAAGCTCCTTGTGTTTTCCCAGACACTAACTCAAAACTCCTTTTCATCCAAAAACCATCTTACAGTACAAGCCCTGGGAAAGCCAAGGTCCATTTTAGCTCATATCTCCCATCTACTAAATAAGCCAAAGCATGTTAGAGTTGGTTTTTGGGATCTCTACACTAAAAGTTGTTTATTTAACATAAAAAGAATGATGTGAAGCAGTCTATCTCTGAATACTGTGACGACACTACACACTACCAAAACTCCACTACACCCCACTTCAACTCCATCCTCACCTGCATGGCTTTGGTTTTGGATCCTAACTCGTTCCTTCTCAGGTATGCTACCCCAAAAATGCTTGTGATGTGCAAATCATACAGAAATGGAACAGAGAGTCTGCTGGCTGCTCCCTGCTCAGGCCAGTCAGGGCAGCTTTGTACATAAAAGTATCTCAACACTGTGTGCCAAAAAACGCAAAAGCCCCTCTTCCTTTTAAAACAATTTGATTCACAACTGTAACTCAAAAAACAGGGCAGATCAGAATATCAAAATAAATCAGTATGAGGCATTTTGCTATAAATTTAGACTATTTTGACAAGCATCTCACTTCATATTAATATTTGTTAACAGCACAGACTTGCCCAAATGATCCAACTTTAAACCAGAATTGGATACTGTGCTGGTAATTGGAAGGCTGTGCCCCCAGGTGATTCATTAACATGTTCCAAAAGCTCAAATTATGGAACATTAGCAAATCCTGAACAAGTTTTTTGGGAACATCATACTCCTTAAACCACCTCAACTTTCTGAATGCCAAGTACCACTCTTCCCACCCACAAGCGTTTTCCTCAGCAGCCTGTTGCCATGGCAATCCTAGCAGGACAAGTTTCTTTAAAAGGTTTCTGACAACAGCTGTATCTGCCAGCTTAGCAGCACCTCTTGTCAGTGTAATTACACGTTGCAGAGAAACTGTAATCCCCTAACAGCTTGATTCAAACTGTGATAGCTGCCTTTATTTCATATGAGCACACATTGTTACATTCCCACATAACTAAAATCACCATACCATGTCTGTTCTGGTATGCTTTTGCAATCCATATTTGTGTTCAGTGAGTTTTTAAGACATAAATAAAGAGGGGATAGCTACAAAAAGCCTAGAGGACAAGCCTATGGAATTTACACAGATGCTAAAACAAGCATCACTGCAAAATCTGCTTAGAGGCCTGAAGTCCTGCAAGCTTCACTTTTGACAAAGCTTTTTGGTACCTTCTCCTCTACTTATAAGCTGCTACCCCTTCCTTCTTTTCAAAATCTAGCGTTAAGGTGCTGTCCTAGGTTACAATGTGAAGATCTGCCCAAATGTATGTATTCTATCACCTTTTGCTGAAACCAGGTAGGGCAGTGATTCTTATGTCTGTGGGAGATATCCTCTGCTAATGGGCCATCTGTTAAAAACCAGATGGGGCAATGTTCTTTATCTTTCCCACAACCCATCTTTCCTCCAGGAAGATATCTTCTGTTAATGGGCCATTAAGTCCCACTGCATGATTGATAAAATTACATCATCTCACTGGGAGATGTTCCAGCCAGTGGGAGGAGCTAAGCCTTTCCCACCTGGATAAAAACTGAGATTTGGAGCACCAAAGCAGCCCTTACCCACTGGTTTCTAGAGGACAAGAGCTACCAGAATCACTGCTTCAACAAGACCACTTCATCTGGACTGCTACCACCATGCTAACTGGCGGGGTGTTAGGTTGCATTCTTACTCTGTCAGTGGTTTTTCTTTTGTTGTATTGCATGTATTTTATTTTTCTCTTTTTTTCCTATTAAACTGTATTTCTGACTTGGAGTCTCCCTCTAGTTTCACTTTCAAAACCATTACAGATACATAAGAACAATCTGTCTCTGGAAATCAAGGGAGGAAGAGCAAGCTCTCCAACCAGCAACACTACTAATGAGCATGAAGTTCATTAATGAATTAATATTTTCTATAGATTAAATGTCCTAATTCCTAGCACCACAGAACCCACATGTACTCACATATGCTTTCTTTCCATTGAGTACCAGTACTACCTGCTGCTGAAAAGACAGAAATTCAAACTCATATTTTAGATACTCACTCCCATCTTCTCAGATACTTCCATCTCAACACCTAAGCTGATCAGATCACTTATACCAAGTATTCTGTGACATTCCACTGTCTTACTTTGGACCAAATATGCAGTTTCCAGTAAAATTCTGAGCTGGCAGCTACTCAGAGTGTTCACTGAAACTATTCATTTAGAAATTGGGAAAGGCCAGAATTGGCAGTAACCAGTTTCATCATAATATCAAAGAAAAAAGGGTTTTGAAAGACTGGGGAATGCACTCAAGACCTTTCAGGATATCTGGGAGAAATTAATCTTTTATTAAAAGGGTTTTCCTCTTATTGCACTACAACCTCTGAAAATAAACTAGTTTTGCTGAAAACTAAGAGTGGAAGGTATAGGGTCTGGAAAGCTACAGAGAGAAAACAAATAGAAAGGTAGCTCAAGCAATAAGAACTATTAAAGATTTCTTAAAATAATTTTTAAAAAGTAGAAAGAATGAGCAAACACAAAACTCCAGGGAACTGACAACAGATTTTTCACCTGTTTTAAGTAATCACATTTAACAATGTCAATAGGACCACGGGGATGAGATCATGCAGAATGGCTCTTGGAGCCTGTTCTGTATGATAGATGGGTGGACAAGGCAAGCTGGACAGAAGCTTCCTGCCTCCTCCTCTGGCCACCTCTGCTCCCAAGCCCTGGGCTAGTGCAGCATGGGCAGTGCCAGGGCCCACCCCTGAACAGGCATGCCATTAGGGCTGTGAAAGGTGTCCCAGAAAGGGAGTCTGACATTAGTAGAACTTGTCCAAGAGTCACCAGAGTACCTCAGGAAGGCTCAAGGCTTTTTTAAGTCCTGTTGTCATCAGCTCCTGAGTCTTTCATGTTCAGTGCAGGCAAGGGGCAGCAGGGGTCCTACTCCCATCTGCTATTCTCTTCTGACCAAAAGTTTGCACAGCACCCAGGCATTCCAGCAGCTCACAGGAGCAAGTGAATTTATTACAGGTTCTGTGACCAAGGGAGGTATTTTTTTTACTCAGAAGGGGGAAGAAGCAGAGGTACTTTGTTTCCTTGGCACCAGAAAGAACTTGGGTCAGATAGAAATAGACCTGGGGCAAATGGTGCAAATCACTTCCCCAGCACAACATAAACCATTTTTGACAAGACCATTTAATTTCCAGAGTATGTTCATGGCAACAGATCAGACAGTCCTTCCCAGCCTGCCCTGCTTGCAGTTAAACTCCTCCAGGGAACACTGTGCTGGTATTTGCGAGCATCTGTTACACATCCTATCATCTAAATGCTTCAAAATTTGTTACTCACCTGGCCACTCATGCTTAAACTTCAGAGCAGCTGCTATCTGCAGTGCCCAGAGCCTGGACTTCTCATCAACACTTGGACATTGCAAGTTTGGTGGAACTTTAAACGTGTTTGATCCATTCAGAATTTAAGGTTTTCCACAGTCACCCTGATACTGCTTAATAAGATAACACACAAATCAGCAGAGATAATGCAAGCCTCCTATAGTAAAGTGCACTGACAATTACTAGAATATAACCATGCTGCAGAGGTCAGAATCTTCCATACTAAGGGCAGATGCCCTTCAGAGGAAGGAACTGAGAGAAACCTCTCACACTGGCATCTGTCTAAAAGCTTTGTGACAAAACTTTAAGTAACAGGATAGATCTCTGCTGACAACTTTTTCTCTAAAGGCTACAATTAAGAAGCAATGTACAAGACTTTCTTCATGACCAGCCATGTAATCTAATGTTTCCATGCCAAACAGTCTGTCTAGACATTAACATTTTAAATAGGAATTACTATCCCACTGCATCAATCTCCTAATGCTGATTAGCAGCTCTTTCAGGTCATTTCCATCAGTGCTAACATGTCACACAAAGCCTACCATTTTCATCAGACAGAAGTTTTGAAATCAAATTACCTTTCATACCAACATTACAACTAGTGAATCTCTTTATCAAGAGATGAAAACAGCACTTTGCAAATATGTAATGTTTGCCAGTCTTTTCATTATATTTTTTTAAATGGCAGATCACTTGAATGTGTGTCATTATTCACTGTTTTTAAAGACATTCAAGTAGCAGGTTTCAAAAGAGAAAGATTAATTTATTACTAACATTTGTATGTAGAACTGACATACAATTAAAAACCTTAATAAAACAGTTCCTGTCTATTCACTGTTGATCTCTTGCAGTACCAATATCTGTCTTCAGAAAAACAGCCACCATGAATTTGGAAATTAGGAAACCTATCAAGAATGCCATTATGAAAATATAAGCATACCTCAAACTGGTATTTGTGGAATGGAATACAGATCTTATTTCTCCACTTTCCTGTAATTATCTCAACAGAATTATGGAAAGAAAAATGCATATGATATCTTGTCTCTCATAAAAATATATGCTAACACTTCAAAAACATAATCCTCAAATCTGAAAACAGTAGATCAAAGAAATTTTTGTGACTAGGAAAACATCAACACATTACACAGAAGCCTCATATGACTTCTCTTTAATATGTTGCTACAACATTTTATTGACAGTGACATCTTAATACATATGACAAAGGAACAGGCCAGTCACAAAATAAATGTGCAGGTTTTGTTTTCTTCCTTTTCCAAGAAGGATGCAGAAAGTAATTTACACACAAAAAAAACTTCAGACACATCTTTTGATTTTGGCTTAGTTTGCAATTGGCAGAACCACCAACAGTTCACATAGAAAAACCAAAAGCTGCCACCATCCTTTTCATGCTTGTCATTGAACTGCTACTAAATATATCCTTGTGTTCTCAAGAGTACTTTGTCCAGCACATTCAACATTACAAGTTTTAAAGATCTTTTTCACTTCTTGAGATGGAGAAAAGAACCACTTTTCTTTAAAAAGCATTGCTCTCTCGTTAAGGAAAGCCCATAATGTACACGGGACGAAGAAAGAGACTTCAGCATTCTGTATATTACCTTCTTGTGGCGTTACCTGAGTGTTAAAAAACCCAAAGTAGTGTTTCCATAATTTTACTGAAGCATGAAGTGCAGCAAGACTTGCTCACACAAAATAAGCACTTTCTGCAGGAGAGCCAACAGATCTTAAAGAGGGCTTAAGAGAATATAACCCACAACACAGTCAAAGATCAAGCAAGTACCTTGAAAAGTGGTTGCATAGAATTAAAGCTTTTACATCCAGGTAAAAAAAAAAAAAAACTCCACACATACACAAAGTACTTACCTTACTAAAACCTGGTTTTCCAAAAACTCTATTAGTCCAAGGACAAGCTTCAGTCAACACACAAGTTGTTTTCAAGAAGTCATTACATCTCCTGACATTAGAAGTGTGGAGAGAGCATACAAGTTATTAGCTGTCATTTTCCTAGGTGCTTGATGGCTTTTAACAGCCAAAAATTAAATCAAAACAGTCGCACTGCTGTTGAGACAAGTAATGCCCCACCTTAAGCTTTCAGTCTTTATTATTTTAGGTGCACTTGCAAGACTGCTCTCATTTTCTTCCAAGAATTAATGAATCAGATCAGGACAGGTAATGTACCTCAGAGAAATAGTTTGCAACTAACACTTTTAACAGTTTAATTACCAGCCAGCAGTATGCAGATCTTACTTTTCAATCCTTCCTCACAAATGCTGGGATGTTTCTGGTATCCATTCTCTTTCTCTCCTTAATCAAAGGAGATAGCAGTTCATATCCCTCACTCTTTACATGAAAGAATTGGGTTTTGGGTTGGCTGAGAGAAGCATAGTTTCTCCACTTATAACTTAGTATCTGAACCTTTGTAAAATAAGGTCAATTCCAAAAACATGGCTTTTGATAGACAACATTCTACCTGTAATTCAAAGGAAAAAATCCAGAGTTCAGAGCTGGAAAGAAAACGCCTGTGCAACTGAATATTTTGATAACCTTAGAAGCAACTTCTATACTCTGTACCTTGCAATATTAAACATAACACTCTGACTGAGTCTCAATGCCAGAATAAGAACCCAAAGGAGAAGTACCTACAATTATTGAATATAAAAAGCCCTTTATTAGAAAAAGTTATTCCATAAACAGAATAAGTAAAGTTTCTTCACCTCCCCAGATTCCTAATGGGGACATGACAAGCATCATTGTCTCCTCCAGTTGGCTCAAAGTTACACAGATTCTGGTCAATATGCACACACCAATTAGCCAGCAGACCAAAGAGAAAAGACAACTTGTTCTACTCCGTCTGGATTTGCCCCTCTCACTGCTCCAGCCCTCACATTAAAGAAAACTATTCATTGTTCGGGTATTTTTACGTTTACTCACTCCTCCCTTCCAACAACCTCCTGCCCATCTACGTAAAGATTTATGCATTTTGGGCAGGAGATACACTCCCAGCATGACTCCAACTGCTTCCTACAGTATTCTCCAGTCAACAGCAAATATTTTAGCCCTCAATTTATCTATTTATTGACCAAATATTGAAGAAAATATAGCTACAAACTTATTTGTGCAACAGACTCTCACTCATGTATTCATTTAATGAACAATTATTTTCGACATTACAGGAAACAATAACTGATTGCAGTTTGAAGGGAACAACATTAAATGAAATTCTGAAATCTGAATTAGATTATTTTATTATAATTAGATTATAATATTATTAGATTATTATTAGATTATTTTATTTATATATTTTTTCTTTTTCCAAAATTAAATGCTATCTTGTGCTCTCACTTATCAAGAAACTTGCTGGGAGAGGGAGGATAAAATTAAACACCTCAAATAGAATCAAATAGTTTTGAATGTGCTCAGCTTGTGTGTAACAGGATGCTCTGCCTAGAATGGGGTAAAACAGATTGAACAATGCCCTATTTGCAAAGCTATCCATGCTGCTTTCGGTGTTGAATAATGCTGAAAGCAGACTGACTCATCAGCTCCAAAATTAAACATCCTGAGAGCAAGGTGAAGATGTAGCTGACCTGGCAAAGTGCCTGATAAAAGAACGACAAAGTGACACCACTGATAACTTATCCAAAACTGCTGAGCTGGCACAGCTGGCCTGGAGACATCTGACTGAACAGTCTCAGTCTTTAATGGCAGGGTCTTCTGGCATCCCCCTTCCTGAAGTGTGTGTGGAGATCCTCCCTTGGGTTGGGGGTGTCCCCCAAGGTTATTCCTCAAGGCTGAACAAAAGAAATTTGCCTACAGTCTTTGCTATGAGTCAGTAACATCAATCTCTACTTATTAATTGGTTTTGCTGTTTCCCATAATTGCTTCAATATTGCTTAAAAACAGATAATTAGACTCTACTAATAGTTAAAGCTTCTGCCTGTGGAGAAAATAATTCTAAGATCCTTTAGTCTAATCATTATCATAATAAATTGAGCATTTTATATAAATATATCTGGTTTGCCATCTTTAATTCCACAGGACAAAGTTGTACAAAGGTTCAATTATATCTGGATAATCCTGTAGATATTAGCTGTTGACTAAGTCTAGGACTAAGATTGGATCCAGCCACACCTAGACTTCTCTCTGAGGAGTTCAGAAAGCAAGGGGGTCCTTTCTGCACTGCATGACTCAACTAATAAACTTCATATGAGGCTCCCATTCTGTTTGAGACAGCACCACACAGATGACAAGTTATGGCTGAGCCTGGAACCTTCCCTAGGGAGGTAACAAAAGGAGCCTGTGGGATCAGTGCCCAGCCATGCCAGACAGCACGGGCAGTGTAATGGTTTGAAAGCAAAACCAGTGGGAGACTCCGAGTCAGAAATACAATTCAATAGAAAAAAAAAAAAGAGAAAAATAAAATACATGCGATAGTACAAAAGAAAGAACACTGACAGAGTCAGAATACAACCTGACAGCCCGCTAGTTAGTGTGGTGCTAGCAGTCCAGATGAAGTGGTCTTGTTGAAGTAGTGATACTGTAGAAAGGCTTGGTAGTTCTTGTCCTCTGGAAACCCGTGGGTAAGGGCTCCTTGGTGTTCCAAATCTCAGTTTTTATCTAGGGAGGAAAGGCTTGGCTCCTCCCCCTGGCTGGAGTATCTCCCAATGGGATGATGTAATTTTATGGGACTCAACGGCTCATTAACAGAAGATATCTTCCTGGGGGAAGGATGGGTGGTGGGAAATATAAAGAACATTGCCCCACCTAGTTTTAACAGATGGCCCATTAGCAGAGGATATCTCCCACAGAGATAAGGATTACTGCCCCACTTGGTTTCAGCAGAGGGTGATAGAATACATCCTTTTGGGCACATCTTTACATTGTAACCTAGGACAGGTACAGTGAATGTAAAATCAGAGCTAAAACCAGTGTAAAGCAAATAACGATTCCTTCTACCAGAAGAGAGATGCAAAAGGCTCCAAAACAAGAGTATGCTTCTAGACAAAAATAGTGTAATTACCACAAAAAAAAAACCCATAACAGGTACACCTGTGGGAGGTCTTTTAGACTGGAAAACCTTTGGGGTTTTATTCAATTATACTTGTACTAAGAACAAACACTATCACTACCTGCAAAGTTGTCTCTTTTCTTTGGCCACCTAGCTATAAGCTCCTTCTAGAGATACTCAGGAACATTCAGTCACAAGACCTGCCAGTCATTTAATATGCACATCATGCTGCAAAGATACTGACAACTTGACAAAGTAACTGCAGGGATGCCTTTACTGGTTGTGAATTCACACATCACATTCCCCTCGCTCCTGAGCCTGAGACAGACAGACGTGGTTTATATTTAGTATCAGAAACACACAGAACAGGGAGGAGCTCCTTTGTGCTCCACTTAGGATCACTGACCAGTGTCCACTGTCATATCAGCCAAGGAACATTTAAGGCTTTCCACAGGATGATCAAAACTAGTGAAAAAATGCTGTTGTACACTCTAGGAATGTTATAATATTGGCAAAATACTGATTTGAAAGCCAGCTATTTTAAAAATAAGACACACTTAAGCACTGCACAGGGCCTATGAAACTAGGCTTTAACAGCTTAGAGTGCTCATGTGCATAAGAACAAACCCTTTTCCCTGTGCCCATTTCCTTGGATAAGGGTCAGAAACAGTTAATGCTTCCAGCTGAAAGACGGATATGCCCACTCAATAAATCACACAGGTGAATTGGTAACTTATCTGTCCCATAATATTTTGTTCAAAGTTCATGGCTGCTCTCAGGAAAACAAACCATCAGCAAGTACCTGTTAAACCAAGCTCTTTATTTAATGGCCACTGCTAATGGTACACGTACTAGCATTTGCTCCCTGCTTTTATAATTTTAAAAATAATTCATTTCTAACAGACATATAAACAATTTTTTCAATAGAATTGGAGGTTGCAATATTGATCCTGCAAAATTATTATTGCCTTTTTTAGGATAAATTCAAATTTCACTGAAAATAACAGTATTCAGTTTTCACAGCCAGCAATGTTATGAGATGTATTGTACCTGGTTTTTCATTTATAGATTCCAATAAGATTTCAGAAAAAAAATTGTATGCAAATACTACAAAGTCAAAAACATGTCTTCTAGTAAGGAAAGCAAGTTTATTCTGTTTGGACATTGTCAACATGAAAGAAAAGTGGTCAGAACTCCTAAGCAGTATTTAATGCCATTGTTATTTTTATGATCCGTTTTCCAACTAAAAAGAGATATCACTAAATAAATGTGGCAACTTTTTAATATCTTTATAAAAGTGGAAACAGTAAATAAGGCAAAGCACAGAATATATTTTTAAATTACTTAAATAAAACCAGTTGTATGATCAACGTACAGTTTAGTAGGACTGAATGTGGCAGAGCCAACATTTAAAACAGACAAATATTGTCAACTCAAAATGTAAAACAGTACATTATTTCCTAAAATGTATACTCTCAGTATCAAAAGGAACGCAAAATAAAAGTTTTTGTAACTGTTAGAGCCTCTCTCTTTAACAACACTTTCTGTGAGAAGGCTCACTTCTGCAACTCACACACAAATCTCCAGAATTTTCCTCATGGGTATAGTAACAGGAATAAGAAGGAAACTACAGTAAACTTCCACTTTTAAATTTGTCATAATCGCTTTGAAAAATGGAAAATTTTTTGTCTGTATTTTTTTTACTTTTGTTTATGAATGTTATTTGTATTTGTTTGTTTCTTGTGATTACATTGTGAAAACCCCATTTATTTTCAAGACCAAGCAGAGGACGTGTCGAATGGATTACTTGCCAGGGCCAGAAGAAGGAGCTCAAATTAGTGCTTTAATTTATTAGGCTAAAGCAGCATGTGACTGTAGAATTTAACAGTAAAGGTACTTTTAAAACATTAATTAGACACTTTGATGTACCATGCATTTAAATTAAAGTAACAAATTAGCCTCTCTGCTTGGCATCTGTAGTAATGGCAGTATAGGTCAGAGTTAAAGGTAAAAGGCTCTCTTAAAGCTGAGCCTTCATCCTGCAGGTGATATCTGAGCAAAAACCAAGTTGCCCTGCAGTAAATGCCTTCAAACTCACCTCTTTTCCCTTGCCCCTCAGGCACATGGAGGCACCCTCTCCGATGGGAAGCAAAGCTTTGTAGGCTTCTCTCAATTCCTACTGTAGAGTCTCCACACACACCTCCTGTAAAGCCTCAGAGACACCTTCAGGACTGTTAAAGAACAAACTGACCTACACCTCTCTGTTCCCAAAGCAGAATCAGTTAACTCAGGCTCTGCTTTTGCCCCCTAAGATGCACTCTCTGCCAGTTATTCTGTACCAAGTCCTTGCTGTGCTGCTTTGCAGAATTAAACCACCACGCATTCACTAAATTTTGTATGTTCCTGTCCACTGCCCTTAATACAACATACGTTGCCAGAGCTGTGAATATGGACAAAGAATACAAAATCACATCTCCCTGAGGTGATCCAGCCTGTGTTGGATTAGACATGATGAACCTCTTGGATAAATAAGCTTGTACCAAACAACATGCAATTATTGCTTTACATGCTATAAATAACATATCCATTTCCACTTAAGGTTTTCAGTTTAGTGTAATAATTGTTATGGACAGTAACAGACAAACAGAATTGGGAAAATGGTACCAGCAGAGAAATCTGGGATAAAGTATACAAGCAAGATCCCTTCAAGTAGTTCATAACTGTGGAAATGGGTTTGCAAGTGTACAGAATGTCATATTTTAAACAAATATTTATATTACGGCACGAACAGAGGCTGCAGAAGCAGAGAGAACAAGGGCATGTTTGAATTTTATGTCAAGGCAATAAAATCAAAAGAAAGGGATTAAAGAAAATATTAAAATGTCACTATTAACAGAACAAATCTCACCACATAAAACCCATAACCAAATGTATCATAGAAGTCTAAGAATAAGACATATCTTTTCTTTGCCCTCTTAGCAATCTAATTTTTAAATACAAGGTTATTCTCTCAGACCTTATACTCTCTTTTTAACCTTCAGAACTGCAACTCCCTAAATATGTTTCTCCATTCTCAAAGAAATATCTGTGTAACAGTTGTGGAGATTAGAAGCACATTGATTAAAGAACCAATTTTATTACAATGAGATAATTAAAAATTAATTTTGGCAAAGGAACAAAACAACAGAATAAATAAATGAATAAATCCAGATATGTGGTTAGGCACAGAGAAAAGTACTCAATGCAATAATGAACAATGGGCCAATTAATAAATATTTATTTATTAATCTTATGGCTTCTTTGATGGCACTGGACTCCTCTCTTTCCGTTTAGCAGCTTTCTCCATTTTAAGCTGTAAAAAGAAAGACACCAGCAGTGGTTCAAACATTGATTTGCAAATATTAAATTTCTACATCCAGTCACAAATTTACATGCAGTGCAGGAAGGCACACAACATTATTATCCCGACCTAGCACTGCTTATACTTGCACCACAAGACAAAGGAGCCCTTCCACGGCCCTGCAGCTCCTCCCCTGTAGAAACCTTATCTCTGTAAATGGCAATCTTGGCATTTAGGATCCCAGTGTGCTCACGGGTTTATCTCCATGCCAATGAAAGGTGGAGCAGTTTTATAGCAGATGTCTAACAGACACAGTTAGAAGAACCAACACACATAAAACCACACGGGAATGGTGCTGGACCTTCACCTCAGTCTCCCAGCTGGACCCACAAGGTCATGAGCTCCTCCTGTAAGATTTTTTCTACACAACAGGCTCTTGCAATGTGGTAAAATTTATCAAGGCATACACATTTCACTCTGTCATTTTGTAGTAAGACTATTAATCCAAACAAATATATCTCTTGGGTTTAGAAGCTACAATTTTTCTCAAGTACTGTTAGTGAATGAAATCATATTTAGAGCAATTATATAAAAGGGATGCGGAGACTTCTGCATCCCATCTAACATATATGCTACTATCAAAAAAGCAAGAAAAAAAGAATTAGTATGTTTTTTCCCATCATAAAGTAATATCAAAAGGAAACAAGATCTCATTGGGATGGCTATGAATGAACTCACTGTTAAGCAAATGTTGTTTGTTAGTCTACAGAAAAATGCATTTTAAAACACTTTTCCCCCTCTGGAAGCTTGAGGTTTTTATCTAAAATTCCTACTACCTTTTGCAAAGGAAACAAAATCTTAAGGGGAAAAAGAAATGGAGAAATTTGAATCTGATGTTTGCTATGAATCAATGTAATATTTGTAACATCTATCCATATTTTGAGATTATTTACAAAACAAAGAAAATTATTTTGAATTTCACAAAGCTAGAACAACTTTCTCCTTAACAAATACCTTGGTGCATGCCAGCAAGCAAAACAGCAAAACAGTTTAGATTTTAAAGTTGATTATGCAACATTGTCTTACAAAAGAATTCATAAAGTCGAGACATACTTCAGCTGAGATGGTGGAGCTAAGGAGCTAATGTGGGGAAAAATAGGTATGTAAACATGTGAATAACCTACACCACAGGGCCTTTGCATTAAAGACAGTCAGTGTGGTGGAGGAGGCACCTCAAAGTGAGTGATACAGATCATCTGAGAAAGACAGAACTAATTTAGCCAAACTTATACAAATAGTCATTAAAAAAAAAATAAAATTTTATAAGTGAGGTAGGAAACAAACAGTCCTAAATGCCACAGGGGAGTTTCTGTAACTCTGTGCTGTTGCTTCATAGTAAAATGCTTTGGTTTTCTGTAACAAAGAGTTACCTCAATCAAAATCTGCCTGGTTAAGATAAATGCCATCTCACACATGACTGACCTCTGAAATCCTGTAGTAGCTCATAACTACGTTTAAAAATTTATGTTAAGAAGCTAGCTTTCTCAACAATTGAGAAGGAATTATATAATGCATTTATATGGCACTTAAATCATACATGGATGGGGTTTAGACATCCTCTTGTTAAAGTGTACTTAAATTAAGAGAGAAATGTAGCAACTTGCCCGTTCTTGATAACGTTTTTCAAAGTAAGCCATGTCATCAGCTTCTGATTGTTTTCCGTGAGAAACTTGCCCTGTGTCACTTGAACTACCTGAAAAACAAAACATAAATGAAAAACAAAACTTATTTTTTATTTATGATACTTGCTCTTCCATTAGTTATGTTTTACATTTGGCAAAACTCATTTTAAATGGGAACTCACCTTTACAAGCAAGTAGAAAACTCAGCATTTGGGACCTAAAAGAAACCTTTTTAGACTAGACTTCAACTACTATAACTACTTCAACTACTCTTAAAGGAGTTCAACAGTTATATTAATTGCTAATTTTTTTTAATTAAATAAGGGGCATGAAATAAGTGTAAGTGATCCATACTCGCATGTAGAAAAAGTTTTTTGGCAGAAGACAGTTTCACAGGATTGTGCTGAATATGTACAATCCATTCAGATATGATGAGCTTCTAAGAGGAATGAAGAATTTTCAAAACTGACCCAATGAATGCATGACACCATTGGTGGAAAAGGTAACAAACACGAAGAAAAAATAATTTAAGGTAAAAAGCACATCACAGGCAAAAACAACAAGCATTAAGTTATTCTGAGCATTTGAAGTACATGAATTTTGTATGAACTTATCACACAGCAAAACTTCAATATTCATTTTAATGACTTGAGCATCCTTCAATTCATTAATAAAATCAATTAATTTTATATTAAATTCTTTTTGCATAACAGCATTGTCCTGCTTATACATCACCTGCTATTTGTGGCATGGTTTGAGTAGAACTCGAGGGCCCCTGAAATGCTTTTAGAAATGGATGATCCATGCTAGTAACAGGAGCTTCCAAAAGTTCAGCAGAAGGAGCACCTGTCAGAAAATAAGTTGAATGAAAACAATAATTAACTCCAGGAGATATAGTCCTAATAGACATGCTGGGGTGAAAACAAGGTTACAGATTCATATCTACAACTCTCAGCACAGACCAATAAACTGGAGTTAACAAAAGCATTACAAGGACAGCTTCAAAAAGGTTGAAAAGCTTTGCTTCTTCAATTACTACAGTAATGTTCCAGTTTCTAAACTTCAGACAAATCCACGGAATCCAGATCAGAATTTCAAAAATAAAAAAATGGGCGAGGCAATAACAGATAAAATAGTATTTCAGGACAAAACATGCATGCACACAAAAACACAGAGCAGAAAAAGTACCAACACTAACTAACATGTCTGTTAAAAAGGTCTACTAATTACATCTTTTTTTCATCTTGAACAGCTATTAACCTTTGAGTTTGGAAACAAAAATGCTGTAAATATATAACCAAGAAATACCTAGGCAGAATTAGGCTAAAAGGACTAATATAATAGAACATGGAAGTACTAGGCTACAAGAAGTGTTAGAAGTTACAGGTTCTCTCTAAAGGATATGCTGCATTTCAAGCAGAAGCAACCAGACTGAACACCAGAATTGTTGAAAAAGAGTTTTTTTATCAGCTCTCTACAGGGAGTAGGACAATGTGAATCCTTTAACACCTTGAGGACAGCTGGAAAGGAACAATCTTTCTGCAGTTCTGCTCCTGTTCATCCAACTTGCCTTCAAACTTTGAAACTCTTTTGATTTGGTACTTTTCAAAAGGTGGGTGGGGAATTAAAATTTCATCTCAGGTCAGCTGCACATACCTATTCCACTGTCATCAAGCCTCATGTAGCCTTCTGCCAGTGAACTGAAGCCAGTCAGTCCTCCCATGGCAGCATAAGGAACATCCTGCCCCACGGGCTTTCCCTGGGCCAAGCGCTCCTCTTTCGTTTCCACAACTGTTTCATGAGCATATGCTGGCTGGCCACACGCACAGGTAAAGCAGCTGTGAAAGCCTGAACACTTGGAACCTAATAAATAAATGAAATAAAAATAAAATTAATAAAATCAGTGAGATGGTGAGAGGATTGAAGCATCTAGCTGTATGAAAAGGCTGTATAAAAGAGAAAAGGCAACTCTTGGATTAGATCATGAAGGCCCTGCAGTCACAGGATCTTACTGAGCCAAGTTTCCAAGTACCTCTGAGGATGGAGATTCCACCTCTCTGAGCAGCCTGGACCAATGCTGCATCAGAAATTTCTTTTCTGATATCTATGTTTCCTATGTTGCAAATTGTGTTCATTGCCATTAACAGCATGCCTCTCCATCCACTCATAAGGAATAAAAAAAAAGAAGCTCTGACCTGGGTAAGGCTGACAACCTGCCAGCATTTTGGCAGCATTCCCTCCAAAGGTGTATAGCATGTATCAATGCTGCAGGGCTAAGAAACTTCATATCACAATTTATTATACAAATCACAATTTAAATGTATTTTAAAATTAGCAAAATTTTCTCAGTAGCAAATAGAGACAGTGGAAGTAATGAAATGGGTTCTACACAGGAGTATCATTAGACTGACTTTCAGGGGTCTTTAAGCTTACACAGCCACAGGATGTAATTGAAATAGTTATACAAATGTTATGTGACATTCAGAAACAGAGTAAAGTGACTTGTCTGCCCTAGCTACAACTAAAAGTGTCATCTAAACCCCTCTGGAGAAATGATATGACCAAGAAATTGAGGAAGTGGTGTTGCAAATGTTCCACTGTACAAATTACCCTGCTTCCAGCTCACAGTTCATTTTGTGGAGCACCATGAGAGGCTTCCTTAAGTCTTTTGTAATATGTGGATCACATTCTTGAAAATGTTAGAGGCTTTTTTGCATTATTTTGGGCACTTCTCAGTAACAGAACTCTGTGTTTGGACACAGAATACAGTATATGAAATACATACAGGGCAACGAGCAGCTACATTTTTCAGTTATAACTTATCTGTCACATTAGATTTATCAATGCTGGACAAGACTTATACCACTACATTAAAACAAAACAAGTCCAAAATAGAAGCAATTCTTGGCACTTCACTGCAAAATCTGTGAAGCCCTCTGAAGTGTCTGGGTTTTTTTTAAGAAACACTAAACAAAAAGTATTATATATATGTATTAGTATTGAAAACACTGTGTTCCATGGATTCAGTCCAAATTATCCAGCTGCACATCAAAGATTTTCATATTACTTAGTGCAAACTCTTGAAAGGCTGTCATATAGACATTTTATGGTTCATTCTGTGGGATATGGGGATATGATTCTCAACTAACCAAAGTTGTTTACATTTTTTTTTCTATACCAAATAGAGACATTCCATAAAAGAAACCTAATAACAGCACAGAAGTCCAGCAAAAAAAATTCTTCATCTTTACATAATTTGAGGTTTCAAACTAAGACATCTTTATGCATTATTTATTTCTTGTGGTTAATAATTACTGTTGTTTCATTACATTAACCTCGAACAACTGCAGCAAAAAGCTTCCTCTTAATCCCTTCTCTAAGGTCTGGCTGAAACTCCATTTCCAATTGCACTTCTGGACCCCCTAGTCTGTATGGTCACGAACCTCTTTGTTAGAGTGTTTGCAATAGTACTGTTTGGGAACAGAGTACTGCTTGCTGCTGAGTTGAGAAGAGACATAAGAATATATTAATGTTATGGTCAACTAGGTAATAGAGGAATGGAGAGAGGCACTTCTCTCTCTCAGAAATGACACGGCCATGCAGCTGGAAGAGACAAACTGCAAACAGGGTGTTTCCATACTGTCTGTCTGTCTCCACAAGCACCTATCCAAAGCATTCAGAGATTTAAACTCCTTCACAGGACCTGGGGAAACTAAGGATGTTGCTCTAAACCCTCCTGCGCAAAAGGTGCGGTCTTCCTTCCCACTTCCCACCCTTCCTCAGGGATGCCAATGCAGGCGGGCGGCAGGGGCAGCACGCAGCCCGGGCAGAGCAGAGGGGCGGGCGCTGCCCCTGCCGCGTTCGGACTCACAGGCGCTGCAGGGCGCGCCGGGCGCCGCGCTGTGCTGCTCGGGCCGGTGCTTGCAGCGGCAGCGGGCGGCCGGGCGCCGCTCCCGGGCACAAACCGGTAGGACTGGCACGGGCAGCGCCTCGCTCTGCACGGCACAGGGATGGGACGCTCCTCGGGCAGCGCCTCGTAGTCTGTTTTGTGTTCTTTGTACCTAAAACAGCGAAAGTGATAACTTCTATGGCTTTGCTGGTAGTTTCCTGTACTACCCGAAAGGTTTACCATTTACTTCACGAGTTTTATTTTGAAGTAGCTTTAATTATACTAATTTATAATTTTCAATTAAGTGCATAATAGCAGGTGGTTTTACATTCATTACATAAATACCGCACAACCTGATGTTTCATTTTGAAACACAATCTGATCTATGCCTTGCAGGGGAATTTATTGAGACTACAGAATCATTTTGGTCTCAAAAATATATTGACATTTGCATTTACAAACAGTTCTTGCTATTTAAAACCTAATTTTCTCAACCCTTAAACCTTTAAATGAACTTGCCTATGTGCTACAGTAATGCGTCTGGGAATATTTCACATTTTCCTGATTTTTAAAAATACTGAAGTGTAAAAGAAGGGAAGCTACCCACCGATGAGTGCAAAAGCAGGGTGTCTCTGGTCCCACAAGCTTGCAGTCCATGCCAGTTGGCGATCTCCAGCTCACATATAACCTGTTCTGTAGCCGAGCTGGTAATACTTTTCTTTTGTACTCCTCATATTCCTCAGGAGTAAAGAGCTTTCCTCCATCATCATCACCTACAATTCTGTACACATGCCATAAAAAAAGCCATAAGAAAATGAAGACAATAAAAGTAAGTTTCTCCAGATAATTTTTTAAAAGTACTATATAACATAACTTTTTCTGTAAATGCAAAACAAATTTTGTATTTCATATTACTCTTCTAATAATTTAACAGAACTATATCAGATTTTTAGAGAATATTTTTGGAATCATGCTTTTTTAAAAAATTTGCTCTGATGGACTGGAAAGCTTTCTAAGAGAGAAGGAAAAAATTAATACAGCAAACTATCAGGGGTTCTTTTGTTAAAAATAAATAAATAAATAAATAAATAAATAAATAAATAAATAAATAAATAAATAAATAAAAGCAATGAGCATCCAGGGTCATGTAACCAGCCGGCTCTGCCTCAGACTTCTGGACTGACCTCTGGCAAATCACCCATTTACACCCAACTGTACTGCAAACTTGTATCAGAAGATTAATCTTAGTCTAGTCTGAGTATTCAGCTGCAATCAAAGTAACAAACAACACACATCCAAGTTGTCTTCTGATTTGCAAGAAGACTATGTTAGTTTCCGTAGCTGAAGTTGATGGGAGCTGTATCCCTCAATTCAGACAGGGCCATTTGTTTAAGCTATTAATATGCTCCAGTTCAATGTCACTGAATAGCTGGAACTCTGGAGCAGCATCCAAATTCTGCATTTATGGATGCAATTGAGGACAATAAATAAAATATGTCAAATACAATTGAGACTTCGCTGCAGCACTTACCTGAGCTGAAAGTGATGTTATTAATGTCTGTAAATACTTCAGTTATTATTTATTTGATATGCTAAAACATGCTGAAAGAGTGATTCTTTGTCAAATATTCTGTGGATTTCTGCACTGCCAGCACTGTACAGTACCAGAATAATGAGCCAACACAACGCCATCATTTGCATGTCAACGCAGCCAACACCCACTGAACCACCTCACATCTTATGTAAGAAATACCACTGTGCCTTCTGCAGGTGTTTTACTCAAGGTTTTCCTAAACCAAATTAAGATCTCATCTCAGCACAACGACTGTGTTTATTTTTTTTGTTCAGCCTTTCGAGAGGACCAATGACAAGATTAGCAAAGACGCTCAGCGGTGTAGAGGGTTTATACCACGCAAAACTTCGGGCTCGTGATGTACGGAGATCCGTGTATCCTGAAAGAGCAGTACGGGCTGGCAGATTGTCAAATAATGGTTTGGGTTGGATGGGACCTTAAGGACCACCTGAGCCCGTGGGCAGGGATGCCGCTGGTGGAGCAGATGGCCTCCCAAGCACATCTCACGCTGCCTGGATGCGGGGGGCGATGCGTGATTTCACCGCTGGCAGCCAGGGCTCGCAACGCGTCCTCTCCAGGGCACAGCAGCCGCGGCTCCTCCGGCTGCGGCAGCGAACGCGGGCGGTGCCCGCGGCCCAGCCGAGGCCACAGACCCGGGAGCAGCCAGTTCAGGGGGCCGGAGGCGAGCATCCCTCCCGGAGGAACGCCGGGGATGCTGCACGGCGGAAACGCCCGTCCCCCTCCCCAGCGAGCCCAGCCCCCGTGCCCTCACCGCCGGTACTCCGCGTACTCCTGCAGGGCCTGCGCCTCCGCCTGCAGCCGCTCCATGCCCGCCGGCCGCCGGGACAGCGAGCGGGCAGCGGCGGCGCGGAGGCACCGGGAGGAGCCGGGAGGAGGGCGGGGGACGGTGGGGGACAGGCGGAGGAAAGGCGGGGAACAGGCGCGGGGAAAGGCAGGGGGCAGGCAGGAGAAAGGTGGAGGGACGGGGAGGGAACGGCGGGGGACAGGCGGAGTGCAAGCGGGCGGCTCGGCGCAGCGCGCTCCGTACCGGCGGCTGAGAAACGTGCGGGCACGGCCGGTCTGTGCGGGCACGGCCGGTCCGTGCGGGGCTGAGAAACCTGCGGGTACGGCCGGTCTGTGCGGGGCCGGGAAACGTGCGGGCACGGCCGGTCCGTGCGGGGCTGAGAAACCTGCGGGCACGGCCGGTCTGTGCGGGGCCGGGAAACGTGCGGGCACGGCCGGTCTGTGCGGGGCTGTGAGACGTGCGGGCACGGCCGGTCTGTGCGGGGCTGTGAAACGTGCAGGTCCAGCTGCTGTCCCGGCCCCTCGTCCCGGGCGCGCAGCAACGAGTCACATACCGGGCGAGCCGCTGCTTTGTTTTGTTCCGGTTTGCGCAAAGCTAGGTGGTAACGCGCAAAAGGCTAGGTCATCAAAATTTCACACTGTTTATTACATTTTAAGAAAGCATTTGTAGCATTGGCTACAAATTGCACAATCTTTCTACTAATTAGTATTCAGCCCCCTCCCTATTCGCTAGTCATACCTCTCATTTGTCGTATTGATTAGTACACAGGCACGGTTCTGCGCATTTGAGTCTGGGGTCTGTTTGGAGTAGGGGATCGCCACTGCCCACAGCTGGAATTATGTTTCTCCCAATTACTGCTCACTTCTGCTGGCCTCACTCGTGGTGGCTCTCGTCCAGACCGTCCATTCATCTTGGAATTGTCTTCTCTTTCCCCTGAAGCAAAAATATTAGCAGAGCATATAAGGTTCACAATGGAATTGCTCAACCATAACTGTCCGGCCGTGGCTACCGATTAACAACTAAAAACTTGCAAAGCTTGATTCAAAGCTTGAGAGGTTCGATATGAAGGACGGGACACACAGGGGTGCACACACACTCTGAGAAAGCAGTCAGCCCCCTGTCCCCCTTTACACAGACAGGCTCCCTGAGCAGCAGTGCCACACACACACACACACAAATGAGGTGCCTCAGAAGGGCACCCACAGTTTTGGATGCCACCAGCCACATAGCACAACACCCAAGTCCTCCCATGCCTGCTTTGCACCCACATTGCCCTCTGCTGCTGCTGATGCTATGATGAATTTAGAAGATGCTAAAAGCAGTGATGACCACTGCCTTTCTAAGTGGCTAGGTGAGGGGTATTTTTCGTTATTCCTCTTCCTTTACAAAATAAATGTTCCATCAGAAAATATGTTTTGCTCATAGTTCAAGACTACAGGAAGCCAACTTTAGGAAACATTCCTAACCAAAGATGGTTCTTAGACTGCCAACCTGCAGGTTCCAGTTCCTCTTCATATGCCACAACCAATGTAACCACATTTGAACAGCTTCTCCAATGTGTTTTTAGAGAATCCACCACAGGCTGCTATTTCTGATACAGTACTGTCTGTGTAAATTGACTGATTCTCCTCATTACAAACAGATTGGCCACAAAATGATGAAGTAAATGAAGAAAAAAATGTAGTATGCTTTTCTTATCTTAGGAAGTGGGTATTTAAATTGTGTTCTGCCTGTTAGCATAAGCTATGTGCCTTCAGACTGTCAAATTCAGATTCAAGGGGAAAGACTTTTCCCTGAATTGCTGTATCTTTTTTTTTGTGTTTGTTTGTTTGTTTGTTGTTTAAATATTGTATGGTATGGAAAATCTCCACATGGTTTCAAACTGGGCAAGCCACCAGCAATGCAGCAGAAGGTGGAGAGGAATGTCACAAGGACCATGGCAACGTTTTGGTGAAACATCCTCCAGAGGGAGATGAAACAATGGGGACACTTGCAGGTTCCCAGCAGTATCCAAGGAAGGTGATAGGGCATATGGTCTGGGCATTTGTCCTGTGGCTATGCCACATGTATAAGAAATTTCAGCAGAGCAGACAGCACTGCAACATAATACACTTGCTCTGTCACACTGAGATCTGAATATGAACAGGTCATCCCTCAAAGGGAGGAAAGATAAGGGAGCAAGTCCCCACTGCAGTCAATACATCTTCAAGTAAGCTAGTGGAAGAAAATAAAATCACACACACAAAAAACCCCCCAGGATTGTCAGGAAAAAGTCAAGGAAGAGAAAATTCCTCTAGTGACCAAAATTTCGAAAAAGAAACAGATGGGGGCAAGGGGACTTTGAAAGCAGGACTAGAAGCTCTGAAGACAGAGTTTGAACATACTGGGAATACATTGCTCCACAGGAGCTGCACAGAACTGAAGATCTCTGAGATATCTTATTTGTATGCACATTTTGCTGGTGCCAGAGATCCCTGCATTGCCAGTCAAGGGGGAGCTGTGGGGGGGAGGAAGAGCTCTGGCAAGCCTGGTTCACAGAGAACGAGCAGTGCTCCTGTGTCATTGGGGTTGATGTGCCTCATCTGTGCAAGATCTTTGTTAAAAGCAGTCCCCTGAAACACAGCTTGGTTTAGACAGAAGAGCCAGCTTTCTTAGTGAGGCAGCTTTCAGAGAGGGGTGCAAATGCTAATCTATATGTCACTCATGCCAGTGTTCATGAATGAACAGCCAGTGAGGATTTACTGAGAGTAGGAAATCAAGTCCTTTTGAGTGAGGCATCTGTCCTATCAACTACCTCCCATCAAAAAAATTGGGGATTTTTTTCCTGGATTTGATCACAGCAAGTGTTTAGCAATACAGACAGTGTATCAGTTTATTAGCATCCAGTGCTAGTAAGACCCTGCCCCAAGATCTGCTTGGATCTAAATCTGGATCAGCAGACTTTCTCTGGAACAGATATAAAAATTATTTTTGTAACTCAGAAATTGAATTCTTAGCTAATAAAGTTATCTCAAACACTCTCCCTTTACTGTCATAGCATGATTATTGGAATACATTTTGAATTTAGAAAACTCATTCCTGTCTCTCAACCCTTCTAAGAGATTGTTAATAGACATCCAAAATAAAATTCATTAAAGACTGCTTAAAACACTTAAAACAGATATTTTTTTTTGTAAACTACTAAATCATTTTGAATAGCAGGGAAGGAAAAAAAAAAAGGCTTTCTACCATGAAGAAGCCATGACATAGGGTAAGTAAAAGGAATGGGAATCCAGATGGCATGTTTTCCCTCCTGTAGTTGTGATGTAGCATACGGATACTGCTGGCCCAAGATCTCTGAACACATCAAAGTGGGTTGAACATATGGACACATACTTACAGTAGAGCTCTGTGAGACCTAAGGTGCTGCCTACACATCAAAGACAACAGCTTAATGCTTCACAGGGTGTTGACAGTCTCTCTCAACACCCTCTGTTAACAATAAAATGTGCGACCCTTTAAATTTTTTAAAACCTTTACAAGTTTGACAAGTGCTTAAAATTATTCTCAGTGAAACATCTATAAATTGAAGACAGCCACTTCACTACTGCAAAAATTTCAGAAAGACCTGTTTTAATATTTTAGACCTCAAGTCATAATTCTGAAGTAGTATCAGTCATTCTATTTCTATGGATCTGGTCAGTGACTGTCTAATTAGCTCTTCTGAAAATGAGAAGAATTTAAGTGGCATAAAGCATAACAGAAACAGTTTCTGTCAAATTGTTTCCTCTCTCCACATGTGTTATCAATATCCCAATATACTTAATAGCAAATGCGAATCAGTACTCGCTTTTATAAACTTCTAACCATGACCATATACTATGCTACAGCAAAAATTAGTTTGTGTATTATTAAATCTAGTTTACAGTATTTAAAAATGTCAACATGTTTTTCTTCAGTTTTGCTATCGGAAAAACAGAACTCAATTAGACACCAACTGACAAAATAAGTTGATGAATGCCACAGGGAATACGAAAGCTTATGTGCAAGCAAGGACCAACTAATAATGAAAGGTTTTTGCTGGAGGTACTGACAAACACAGTTAGGAAACTTGTAGTAATTAAGATAACTTAGAGATAAAACAATTCAGCAGCACGTGATGCCACTGGTGCTTGAGAGATGTGATTCCATGAATGTATGTCACGTGATTTTTTTTAAAAGTTGGCTTCATTTTAATAACCTAAAGGATATTTTCAAATGCCTTTGTGCATCATTCCTAACAAACTGAGATTAGTGAAATAACCCATTCAGTACCAATCTCTTCTACACAAAAAACATATTAAAAGTCTAATTCACTTTTATGGCTGCTATAAAGGGAAATCTCCCATTTTGCTCTTGCCTTTGAATGTGGCATGCTAACAGATACACTAAATTGAACCCCAAAGATAGCAGACTCTGTTTTGGTAAAAATACAGAACAATGAAAGAGCACAATCATTAGGTAAGGAGGGTCATATTTGGATTGTTAACTGACATTCTATATCACCTTTAAAAAGTACCACATCAATTTTATGTAAGAATGTTTTAGACATTCAGCTCATGCAATAAGTCAGTGCATTTTTAGGAATTAAAAGGTTTTCAAGAAAATGTAATAAAGTGGGATGTTAAATTTTATGCAATCATTTTTCTAAATTACTTCTTGAAAGAGGTTCCCAAATTTACTCTGCTGCTGCATTCCCATGAACAAAGGATGTGACAGCAGCAAATACCCCCAGAACATGTACCTGCACAGGAGGTGCTTGGTTGCTAAAGCAACTTGCACACATCACAAACATGATGCAGTTTGCAAACCTCTGCATTAGGAAATATTTATAATTAGAATTTAGATCTATCTAGTCAGCTTCTTTACATGACTGTGTCATTGAAGAACAAGGATTTAGCAGTTACTTGGGAAAAACAGACAACTGTGCGCTATGTGATGCATAACACTGGGTGCCAAGGATTCTGATGTTTCACCACACTAAACACAAGAACCTGCATATCCCGGGCCCTGTTTCCGAATTTTTTAAATTATTTCATTTAAAACAGATCAGCAAACTTCTGTGACGTTAACACTGCATAGGCAGCTTGTTAAGAACTGTATCTGCGTGTTTCAGAGAAATATCTGTCCATCTGTCCATCCATTCATCTCAGAAGTTCTTCAGTGTGGAACCCCTCAGCTCTTCTTCACGTACAATTGTGAGAAAATGCTTGGATATCTTCATTAAGTTAAGATTATTATACAGAGATTCAAAACTAATTATTTAGATGAGAAACCCAACAGAAAGGACAAGAGAATAAAGACAATTTCCCCAAGATTTTTGTCTGCCAGGTATTTAGTTGTAGAACTTGAGGGCTGTATTGAGACTTCTGCTGTTCCTGTCTATTTAGACAGCCATCAATATATACTCTTATTCTTTCAATTTTTCTTCATTAGAACTTTTGTTTGGAAGTGGATCCTGAACATTTTTTTGCTACCTACATTAAGCAATCACTCAGAAGCATAGAAGTACTGCCAATTACCTAGTGAAATCAGCTGATAAACACTCATGAGGCAAATTACAGCTGGGAAAATTCAAGTCCCCTAATTTACCAAAAGATTTCAATAACAAAACCAAAACACTCCCCCATCCCCTAAATTAGCAGTTCTTTATAGAAGAGGTTATATGTCCTCCTGCCTTCTAAAGAACAGAAGGAGAAGAAAAGGAAATAATACCCCAAACCCCATCCAGCCTAAGAACCAACAAACCACAAGGAAATTTCTTGAATGAAGTCACTTTTGGGGGCTTTGTAATGTCATCTGTAATGGGAAATACACAGCTGCATCCTAAAAACTGCAGCACAGCATAAATACTACTTAAGTATTCCTCAGAAAGAAAAAACATGCCTGGCAACACAACCAAATGCTGTGATACTATCAAGCATTTTGGACCTGGGTAAGTTGTAGGATTTCTCTTGCTTCTCCTTCACAAGCTCTTGGGTTCTTTATACAACATCCTACCTTTGTAGGGCAGCCACACCTCTCACATGTCCTATATAGGAGGCTGCAGGCTAGAATATGAAGAGGCTTTCTTACTACTGTTAATAGGAAAGTTAGCTGAGACCCTCCCTTTATCCTTCGCCATTCAAGATCTAAATCAGTTCTTTTATTTTCATTTCTTTCTCCCCCCACCTCTAACCTGAGGAAAGTTTCAGGGCATTAGAATTTCAAGAGCAGAAGAACTCAGTGACCAAGAAGGAAGAATACTAGAAAGAGTACTACTAAAATTCAGAGATGTACGATTTTGCAATCCAGTAGCAAGAATGACAAGACCATTTAATTACAAAAAAAAACCAAAAAAAAACACAAAAACAAAAAAAAAAACCAAAAAAAACCAAACAAAACACCAGAAACATTTACAAGTACAATTAGAAATTTATTTTTCTCTTTCTGCATTGAAGTGAGTACATGTTTACACACAATGTGACAAAAAAAATCGACTGGATACTAAGTACTAACTAAGATTGCAATTGTATTTTGCTTTATAACCATTGAGAGCATCAGCAGGGAAACAGAAGAAAGGAAAAAACCATACCACCCAGAACCTCCAGTTTCACTCATCCCCAAAACCTCACTTACAGGACAATTTTGGCAAAAGTCCCTGAACATGCTGCCCCCCCTAAACATTCAGTACAGTTTAAAAAATAGGTTCAGTGGCACTTTAATATGATTTCAGTAACGTTTGAGATACAGTGCACCCACACTGCATGCAATTCACTTTGCTGTAAGGCTAACTTAGAGGTAAGGTAAACATTACCTTACCTCTCAAATATTCCATGATTACACACCCTTAGTACATAGACCCCTGTTAAATGCAGAGATGCCTTGACTCCCTTCCTTGCTTTTCCTTCTGATCAAGGAAAGCAATTCAGGGAGATGGTGTGCTATACTAAACACAAACTGCAAGGCATTAAAATGTTAAAAACAAACAGCAATGAATAAAAATAAACCGTATTCACATATCCAAAACTTATTTCCATCACTTAAATAATTTTATCTGCAATTACAAAATACATACACTTAAATATCTTTGTAAGAAATAATCATCTAAGACATCACAGATTATGATTTGCTTTTGATTATCTAACTGCCCTATCTCTGGCATACAGATAAACCTGGACAGTGTTACTACCTAGAATGTTTTCTTATTATAATAAATTTTCTTAAATATACAGTAAATTCTCTTTAACTATTCTGACAGATAGTGCAAATAAAGACATTCTTTGGGTCACAATTTTAAAATATTACCATCAATGCTATCCTCAATTTAATATTGTTTTAGTAAATAAGTAAGAAAATATTTTAAGTGTACACATCTTCTAACATCTGTTTAGCAACACATTTTCCTCAGTTACCTTGGCTTAATGCAGATCACAAAAAATGAGTAAGCTACAATACTGCTCACCTATCCAAAAGATATGTTATATCCATACTTAAATAAATATATTTAGAAACCTACCTCTAAGATTCCCATTGCTTTCCACGTATTGTTATTATCCAATGGCCTACTACATCAAATCATATCAAAATATCTTTAGAGACAACAAAGATCACTTCAGAAGCACTGCTCAAAGGCAATGAAATAATGCTCTGAGAACCTAAGCACATGTTAGGCCTACATAGATCCAAGCACATTGTAGAATACAATAGTTTATGCTTGTTTTAGAATCAACTACTGCTCTGCCCTAGCAGGAGACAAAAAGCTTATCTTAAATATTATCCATCAATGATGTAGCAACACAAAGCAGCCCAGTTTGCTATCTAATGTTGCTTGCTGGCTTTACACGTTTATTTGAAGTCAGTGGCACCTGATGATTAGTTCCATTAGTGGTGTTTGTTGCTGAGCCATTCACAACGATGTAATCAACCTTGTTTTCCAATTTCACGAGGCGTTGTAAGATGTCATCCAGAAGAACTGCAATCGTTCTCTTAAGATCAGCTAAAGATAATGGAGAAAAACAAATTACAGACTGTGATTTACTCTGTGTGGAGAAGAACTGCCATTTCAACATACTGACATCTTAAGACTTGCTATCTTCCCTGCCATACTTTTTGGAAAGGGGTGCAAATGGGTCTAGAAGTACAGGAATAAACAGCTGCTTGATTTTTCTTTAATAACATTTCTTTCTTATTTTAGGGAAGGGAGATACCACCATAACAGGGGAACTGTGAAGGCAGTCAATTAAACATCAGAGTATAAGAACAAAAACACTAGCTGGAACATTAGAAGTGGCTATTCAAAGGTACTATTTCAAATTTCAGCCAGACAACAGCATTTGAATACTCAGCTGTGTCATCTTTTAGCCTCGGATGCAAGAGAATATATCTAAATACTCTCCAGCATAGAAAGGTAGCCAATAGCTTTCCCCCAAATGACAGATATAGCCTACAGGAAAAGCAGTTATTAGGAGGTATCTTATTGCTTCTTACATAAGCTATAAAGCAAGGGTAAAAAAACCTATTTACATCTTTATTGACTGAAAAATAAAAGATGTTAAAAAAATTCTCATGCTCTGGGACACAAAACCAGTAACATCCTTCAACAAAAAACAACTTATGCTGCTGCCAATCACTATCTTCTTTCAGATTTGAAAACATTAGCAAACTTACCAGGTTTTACAGGGTGTTAAAGATTGCCCTTACACATGAAGACATCTACAAACTCTGTCTCTACCCCCTGCCCTCTAATCAGTTCTTAACTAAGCAGAAAGACTGGGGAGAAAGATCACAGGCATCAAAGTGAAAAATTAGTAATAAAACAGATAAAACTTAATTTTAAAAAAATAAGTACTTCCCTCTAAAATTAACTAGTTCTTGCTTAGTAATGTTAAGTTGGAAAAAGTTAAAAAAATATTGCTAAACAATTCAAGCCAGAGCATGGTATTCTGTCATTAACAGAAGGTACTCTGTAGTATCATTTTGTGCTCAACAATCTAAGAGAGGGAATTGTCAAGTTTTAATTCTGATGATCAGCAGGGAGATCAAGAGATGACTTAAGTTTATTATAAACTTCAGACAAAACCACAAAAGACAAGTCTCATTTGGAAATACACTGTAAGCAGGAGAAAGCTGCAGTACACAAGGATTTTTTGGGGTTTTTTTAAATGACAGAAAAGCAGTAAAGGAAGTAAGTCCTTGATGATAAAAAAAGGTAGGAGGAGCAAACAGGGAAGAAAAGAGAATGCAGCCTCTCACTGTCATAAAAATTAATTTTAAGAATGAAAGGATTAGAGGTTTAAAGACTTCTGACACATTTTTGCTGCTTGCACTCTTACCAAATGCCTATAAAGGACATCCTACAACAGACAGAGCCATTTAAGAAAATCTTTAGAGGATCAAAGTTTACTACTATACATCTTTTGAGATACTATTTTCTAAAATAAACATTTTTATTTATCTTTTCAATATTTCAGAAGATAGCAACCTACTTATCAAGTTAGATACATATTCACAAGATGGGCACATCAGAGACATGATGCACCAAGAATTACAGCTTGCAAGACAAGGGATCTTATCTCTTATGGCTGCTTCTAGAACAAGGGGAGATTCTGCCAAAATCGTAAGTCCCTTGCAGCCTCCAGACTACAAACTCAACTAGTATGTTGCTTTTTAACTTTTTTTTTTAAGGAGAAGAAAATTCAAGAAATAAAAGCAGGAAGGTACTAGAAAAATCTGCAATGTTGAAGTAACTTAATATAAAACTTCGTCCCTGTATCAAGCACTTGCTGATTCCTCAGTAGCTGAAGATTCAGATAAAGAAAAATTGACCTGCTACTTTTGTAAGTAATTGTATTCATGTACCTGAAGAGATCGAAAAAAAAAGTCCTGGAAAGCAAAAATTTTATGTATGAAGCTTGATTTTGCAACTCATCTTAACCTTCATCAAATAAACTAAAACCAAGTCAGTTAATACAGAGGGATTTTTTTTCCCTGCTGAAGAGCATACACTATTTAAGGAAAAAAAAAAAAAAATTTATAACTACAGTTTTCAGAAAAGGAATACATTTACATAACTAAGTAACTATACATTCAAGTAACTCTTACCATATCCAGACATGGAGGCTCCACCACCACCATTCATTAGGTTTTTATTTTCTTCTGCCAGTGCTTTGACATATCTCTTACTGAGATCTAGTATCTGTCCACGCAACTCAGCACTGCTCTGGCGTCTTGGATACTGGAAAGTGTAGCGTAGCAACATCAAACCCCAAATGATTCCAAAGACTAGTAAAAACATACTCAGTTTCTGGGACATATTTTTTCTTGAAAATGTTAGAAACATTGCTGATGAATGCCACAGGCACGTCCTAATTTCAAGAAAAGTAACTGAATTTGGCTTTTTCAAATTATATTACATACTAAACAAAAATAATAATTTCTATGAAGTGAAAAATCTTCTGGCTGGATCATCTTGAATATATCTTCTCATGTTTGAGCTGGTCTTGATTCCTGAAATTTGTAAAGTACCACTTGGTTACTCAAAACTGCTACAGTTGTTGAGATCAAGAACAAATATCAGTTTCCAAATATAGTATTATTGCATCATCTAGCAAACAAGGTTTTTTATCTGCTTAGAGCTTCAGTTATATTTCTTTCCAACCTGTTATTTACAAGGTTTCCTCTTCCTATTTTTACTGATTTTTATTCTCCAAAAATCAAAAATTCTGCGCTTCCACAAAGCACCTTAAGTATTTTAAATACTGGAATTTAAACTGACATTAAACCTACATGTATTTGAAACAAAATGCAGTATCTAGAAGAGACCTGTATAACATTTCTGTACAACACTGTGATGAGTTATACACATACATCTAAACACAAGATCTTTTGAAATTATTCACTTGATTCTTATTCTTTACTTTGAAGTACAGCACAAGTAAGACAATAAGTGGAATGATATTTCTTAGTTGGTTAGGTAGTTCAAAGTTTTCCTCTCCTGGCTTTGTATACCATTAAGATTTTTTACTTGTTTCAGCATCTTACTATTGAATAAAGAGAAAAAACAAAAATAAATTGGCACATTGCACATTGTCAGCATTTTACTTCGATTTTAAAGAAACGTCTTACCATAGTACCCAATTCTGATCCTTCAATAGATAAGGGTTTCAGGAGGCAAGCAAATGGTAGGAAAGCTTCAGCAGTTAAATAACAAATGTTCAGACAACTTGAAGCAGTTTGAGCCACACATCTTCAGGGATCTCTGTACTGAGAGAAAAAAAAAGGAAAGATTTAAACAAAAAGTGAAGATATCTTCATTTACTTGCAGAGTAGTTGCAGTTGAAGGCTTCAAGCTACATGCTTTTAAAACAGAACTACGTATTCAAACCTAACTTCAAGCAATTGTTAGGGAAGAATAGAATTACTCTCCATCTTATTATGAATGCATGCATTTGAATGCCCAGTAACTGACTTCAGCATACTTTTAAAAGAAAGCTTGGTAAGAATCTCACTCAGGATCTCTTTCTTCTTGTGTTATAAGACAGTGACAACAGATGTTCTGGATCCATCATATATGTACATGCACATATATTTACATAGGCATCATTCTCTCACTAACTTTTACCCCTCAAACAGATCCCACATTTTTTTATTCTTTCCATGTGTATACCTCATATTTTTCATTTTTCATCCATCTCTGACACTACTCCAATAATTCAACACTTTCTTAAAAGAGAATTTCTATTATTTAACACTGTCTGGATAAAGCTACTCATTTTACACAATAGTTACATTTTCCCTCACTATTCCCAGCTGTTCCCCACATACTACCTGACACAAGCACTTCTTGTGAAATCATGCATGTAACAGAGTTCCTCACCAGGCTTTCTGTAGTGGCACTCGGTTTGTATCAGAACATTGAGACCGAGTTCCTCGTGCTGCAGAGCTCTCAGATAAACCCGACTCTGGCTGCATGGCACTTTCCATCCCCTCCACTGACCAGCTCCATCAGCCTTATGCCAACACCCTGCTGTCTGCTGCCAACACAAGTGCCACTGCCAGCAGGGCACCAAGCCCTGTTTGTCCCTTACCCTTCACCTTCACTCTTCAGATAAACCTCTCAATAGGCAAGCAAGCGTGCCTGGTTCAAGTGGCAAATTTTTGAAGTGCTCTAAAACCAACATGCATATCTAAACTATTCTGAAAATTATTAACTCAAGACACGGTCGACATTAGGACTTGGACACACCAAAGTTGTCATAAAGCAACAGCCAGTTGTGTGAAAAAAGCCTTTTAAAGGCTTTTACCCACTGTTAGTGCTGGGTGCACTAATGCAAGTGGCAATCCCAAGTCACTGAATGAGGAACAGCTCACCCTCCACTGTGGGGCATGACCATGCTCAAGGACAAACAGCCAACACAGCAATTTGAAGTCCCACTAAATGCAGTGGGATGTATTTTGTTCAAGAATGTGCTTATCCCCCCTAACACTGTTTTAAGATACTAATTTGTCTTAAGCACATAAAATAAGAGGGGAAACAATAAAAACTTACATTCCACAGCATAAATATCTGGAATTGTGTGGTTTAAGATTTCCTGAAACAGATCTTTCCTAAACACGCACTAACCAAAACATCTTTTCCCTTCCTCTTTGCCAAATCCATGGCTCTTCACTCAGATTAAAGAATAAACTGCACCTACATCATCGTGTATCTACATAATCTCTGAACAGTATCAAATACGATGGAAAACATTAGGAGGTCCAGGAGAATAGTATTCATATGACGGCTCAGAAGACCAAACAGTATCTCTCCAGAAGAGACCATAAGTTTCAAACCCCATTCCAAAAGTCTCCACTTCTATTAAAAAGAAAAAAATACCGATAAGAACAGATAGCTCTTGAAAAACTTTAATTTAGTTCAGCTCTCCACAGATCTCCAGCTATACCTCAAAATGAAGCATTTAGACAATATCACTACAGTCCCTTGGAGTAGAAATAACTCTGCCATCACACTGTAAATAAGGCCACAAGCCAGGATAAGAGGTCTAGCCAAGAGGAACAGATTGAATAAACTCCTGCCAAGCAGCAGCAGGAATTGCAGACTGGGCCATCGCCATGTATATCTGATTCACAGTGCACAAGCTGACTACTGAAACTAATGGAAATCAAGGACTTAACCTGCTGGGAAATTGCATAACACCCACATACTGCCATGAGGCAAAGGAAATGGGAGCAAGGTATACCAAAACAAAGGGAACTTGCCACTTTTCCTACAAATTTTTGAAGGCCATTCCTGCTTCATGAATTCCAGTGTAATCTCAGAATTCTGGAGATTTAGTCTCCTCTTTCCCCGTGAAGTGCATGCACTTCTAGTGACTCATAAGACACTCCCTGCAACACCCTTGGAAGTAAGAAGAAGGCAAAAAAAAGGACTCTTATACCCACATGATTTCAAAGTAGGAAAAAAAGAGTATCGGAGCAGCAGATCAGCAGACACGCATATTAGGAAGGAAATAGAACAGTAAGATGGATGGACTGGAATATTCTTGTACCTCGTTGCCCTGAAGGATCATCACTTCTCTACAAGAACATTACAGTTTCAACAAAACTTGGACTCAGAATGGACCTTTGTTTTCAGTAATTTTGAGGTAGTATCCCATAAGATAACAGCACACATGAAAGAAGGTATACTGCCTCTTGTGATCTTTATTCTCCTTCATTCTCTCAAAGCACACAATATGCTGAGTTGGAAATCCTCCCTGAGAAGGAAAAAAAAGGAAGCTGAGACTTCCTCCTTCACACTGATTTATCCTGGATAGAAATGCTGGCATACCACTCTCCCAACTGCAGCTGAGGGACTTTTGAGGCAAAGGCAAAGCACTGCAGAGAGCAACAGGAAAAAAAAGGTGCATCAGAGCCAGACCTTGTTGCAATTCCTACCATCTCTAACCACAGTGCCTGAGACAAAAGGAAGAGAACCACGAGGATGAAGGAGTATAACCAGAACAAAATTTGAAAATCTGAGGAGGGAAAGAAAAGAAACAAAACCCCAAACCAGGAAACCCGAAACAAAACAAAATATTCAACAAAACAAACCCAAATCAAACAAAACCCCTGAGTAGACTGCAGGCAAAATAGCAATTCAAGAATCCAAGAAGAAGAGAATGTCTTTCAGACAATCCTTTCAATAAGCAACTTAAAGTAACCAGTTCAAGTGCCAGTTTTCCAAAGTACTTTAAATCAGCATAGTACTTTAAATCAGCATGCATATTTAAATTATTCTGAAAGTTACAAACCCAAGCCAGGAGCAACATTAGAACTTAGAGCTACAACCAATTCCTGAATAAGGATCTGACACTAGGTTTGCCTTTCACAGACATATAAAGAGCTTGGTTTTCTTCACTGTTGCCATTGCTGATTGTCTAAGAATAGTACTGCCAAAACCTACCAATGTGGATACAACTTTGTCCAGTAGTACCACAACACTGACATCCATCTGGCAACAAAAGCAATTAACTAAGGCATTCATCCACTCCAAAATAAATCATGTCTCTATCCCATATACCTGCATTTCAAATCAGTCATATATAAATTATATTATTGACTTCATAAAACAAAAGGAGCAAAAGTAAAAGAGCTACAGAAAATGCATTATATGTTCCATAATGAAGCAAAGTTAAACTTAACTACTATTTAACTAGCATCGAACTTCAGTTTGAGCACTGACCCTTCTCCATGAAAACCAGTCCATACTTGCAAAACATCCTTCTTGAATTTTGTTGCAGTCTTCCTCAGATTCTGCTTTGCTCATTCCCAGAAAACCAAGAGATTACATGAACATACAGCACAAAAAGGAAAGGTCTATAATGCAAAGGAATGCCTCGCGCACGCTCCGAAACAACCTCAAGTTATCAGGAAAACCTAAACCCTTAAAAGCTTATTGCACCTCACAGCACTGCCACTTCTGCCAGTCAATGAGCTCATGGAACACAGCACATATTCATCATCATTTTCCTAGCCTGCCCAAGAGACTCCAGCCTTCCTAGATCACTGGAAATGGTCGTAGGGTACATGCAGGTCCTGCAGAGATGATTAATGTACCTTCTAGTTTTGAAAAATGTACAGGAGAGATGACGGCAATTATTTGTAAGAGAAAAAGAAAGCAGCAGGTCCATCAGGTATTTTTGGTAGTTACTAATAAGCAGTTTGCAGATGCAAAGAACAGAGAAAACTAAAGCCTGAGAGAAATCCCTTTGATTTAAAGATGAAAAATACTTTTAAGAATAAAGCCAAGAAAAATGTAGTGAAAAGAATATTGTTAACATACAGTCCAACAAAGTCACCATCTTGGTCATATATTTTCAAAAACAGAATCTCAAATACTAAGGCATAGCTCCTCAGTGATACTCTAGAGACCTAGGTCTCTAGAGACAGGTCTCTAATGCACTCATATATTAGGAAAGTAGGCTTGAAAAGTGGGAATTTTACTCAATCTATTACTTACTACCACAATATTTTATCTGTTCCTCACTTTCAAATTATGATCAACAACAACACAACACAGTGCATTCAAGAGCAGGTCGGGATTTGCAACCAGATCTTAACTGCATAAAAAGAAAAAAGAAGTGATTTAGCAACAGAGCTTAAAAAAAGCCACATATAGTCACAGAAACATGCATCCAATTAAAGTGGAGGTGGAAAAAAATCTTGTAATACAGACAGCAGACAGGACAGTATAAATAAAAGCTGACATTAATAATTACTATAAGATAATTGTACAGTAAAAAATTGGAATTTATTACCTAATCAGTGGGAGCACAAAAATGTATTAAATTATTAACGATTTAAAATTACCATACTAAAATTACATGTGTACAAGAAATTACTATTAAATTAATGTAACAAACTTCCCTCAATACACAGAGGGTACTGTACCAGTAAACAATAAACTGCCTGTAAATATGCAGAGAGAATCCTCATTGCAATAGCCAGTAAACACTGCAGGAAGATGAGAATGTCTGGGCATTACAGAATACTAGGAAAAAATTTTCCACAGTAGCATCAAGCTCCACTATATTAGTTTCCCTTTTTTTGCATCCTTTTACAGAGTGCACCCTCTGGCCCCTTTACCTCCGTGACCTCCAAAGTATTTTGTTTTCTAAGTTTCCAACAGAAAACTTTGAGCGTCACTCAGCTGACAGGAATCAATCGTGCTGACCATTCTAAGAGCAGACAGGCTGGTTCTATGTTATCTGGAAAACCCTCAGTCACTTCTGTGAAGCAGTGAAAATTGGAAGTCTAAAGAATGAGCTGATACACATCAAAACAGCACAAAACATATTCACTGGCCAGTAAATTTTAGAAGGCTGAGACAATAAAATAAGCACCTAGAAGTCCAGGAGCTCACATGCTGAGACATTCTGGAATGCCAAAAATGATGATTGTATTCTGGTAATTTGCAGTCTTAGATTGCTCTTGGCTTGGCAGTAAGTGAAAAATCAGCATGAGGTGCAGCTGGCAAGCAGGTGTCCAAAGAAGTGAAGTGTTTACACAGAGGCCTGATTAAAACTGGTACATAAGGAAGAACCACATTCCTCATATGCTTATGAGTACACAAGTTCTTGAGAAGATGCCAATGGAACTACTGTCCTGTACTGGCACATCCATACTGGTGACTGTTGCAGACCAACACTGTCCTTTGCTTCCCAGGTTCACTAATCAGGTTCACTCAGCTGCACAGCACCATAAAAAGAGCAGGATATTCTACTCAGAACCAGCCATTAACAGCAATGCCAGTTCACAGACAAATGAAACCACATTTAACTGTCTTTCGATAAAATTTATTCTCAGCACTTCATGTACTCCTATTATTGCTACTGCAAAATTTTGGTCAACAGAAAAACATTGCAGCAGAGAGGGAAAAAAGGATACTATACTGACAAAACCTCAGCAATGCCTGACATAACAGAGCCCACCAAAACGCGCTGATGAAACTCAAGGGTCATTCCAGACTGCATCAGAGATGAGCAGATAGAAGAGACTGTTTATATTAATAGCTGCTAGTCTCAAGTGAAAATATCAGTATTATAAAATATGCTGCTATCCTAAGAATGGTAAGAAGGCATACTTCTGGGCAAAAAAACACTGCCCTATCACTACAAAGGCTGCTGGCTGCAGGTTTTAGCAGGTCTGTACCACTTTCAGAGCATGCTGCCAAAGGAGTCTGCCTTTGTGTCTTTTCCAGGACATCTATCTTTATACTTTCTCCTACAGCATGTGTTCATTCCCTGCTTCTACGTGCCCAAGACTTGCAATTACCTTGGCACACTAAAAAAAAATAAAGAAAAAATCCTTTGGTCTTATTGCTAGCTGCCTTTTGGGGAACACCTTTAATGGATATTCCAAGTGAAAGAAACACGAGGCTTAAGGGAATAGCAAAAATGGGTAACTACCAAAAATACCTATTCTTCTACAAAGGAAGAAGAAAACCATGTGTGCTCCCAAGAGTTCTGTCTCTCAAGGCAGCCAAAGGATATATGGGCCAACAAAAACCCCAGCTCATCAAGCAGAGAGTGTTGCTGCTGACTGCTGGGACTACCTCAAACATATCTTAAACCAGGAAAGGTTTTACCTCCTACGAGCTTCTAAGAACAGCACCAATTTGTCTCATAGATGAACTTCGAGTTGAGAGCACAAACATATTGCTCTTGACTTGAAAACCCACACAGCAAGCTTATAGTGGCTCTGGTATAAAATTATCTGAGAGCCCAAACACTAGACTACCTTTTGTCAGTATTTTACAAAATACTGGAGAGCTGTTTCTATTTAAATACATGCATTTCTATTTTAATTGTTTTTGTTTTATACTTTCTACCAAAAATTATTTTCATTTTGCATTGTGTCTAAAAAGTCTCCTCAAGGACCTTAGGGCATCCTTCTTTTTTCAGCGCCTTCCCCCTTTATTTTCCCTACTACTGCCAATGAACGCTTTTAAAATAAACCAAACATTTAAAAGCAGAAATTCTTTGTTCCTTGCCTGTGGGCAGTCAGCCAAGATTCAAGATTTTGAGAGGGGAAATGGCTTGGCAAGGCTTGTGAAGACAATTAAAGCAAGCAGATATCAATAGGGCAGTATATCAATAGGGACAGTATGCTACACTTGCTGAACTTTCCCTCCTCCCACTGGGTCCATCTGGGCCTCAAAACATTACAACATCTCTGTATCAGAGTCTTAAAAATAATAATAGTGAAAAAATATTTTAAAAAAATCTCTGCTTCAGGTCACCATAGCATCCTTGCTCCTTGGTAAGAATCACTTATGACAGAGCACAAGGCACTTTCTTGGCTTCTCATTTCCCAGTAACACTGCCATAATTTATTAATTGCAGGCTATGACAAGTACCCCCATAGTACTCCCTTGTAAAATGTCACTGATGCCTTTGTATCACTCTTTCCAAAGCCCCTGAGACTCCAAAGCTTCCTCCTGAGATGATAATGTTTAGCTGATTTTGACTAGTTTTACAGAGAGCCAAGCCTACAAGATGATGCATGTAGGTTACTGAATGTTTTAAGGAGACCTAAAAGGAAGGCAGGAGTCATTAAAGAGAATTAAGAAGGGAGGGGGTAGACAACTAACAAAGTGACAGCTGCAATGCGAGAGAGATTGCCACTGCTCACACACGTACACAGTGCACCACACAAACACCATTCCTGTAGAATGGCAACAAAAAAAGGACTTGTTCCACTGGGGAGAGAGGAAGAATTTAACTTGTTTGGTTTTCTTTCAAGACACCTGTTGACAAGAGACAATTTTAAATGAGTATGAATTTGTCCACCAAAATTATGTCTATATGGCAAAACTGAAATTCAGATGAGGCTTTGGATTCATGCCTGTTCCCAGTAGGCTGACACAGGTGAAGGTTTTAGAAAAATAACACTGGAGGAAATATTAAGGACAAGTGATTTCTTTTCTTCTACAATCTTATTTCTAGATTGACTTGTCAGCTCAATGTAGCATAATAATGGATTATGACAGACATTAGTTAACTGTAACTCCTCAGTGGTGTGCACTGCAAAATACTTTATCCTTAACATTAAGGAAAAAGTATCCAGAAATGAATTATTTTTATCATGGCAGCCTCCTATTTCCTTAGTATTACTGAAGAAACAAATTTCATTGGAATAGGTTTTACATTCTCTTGTCTAGGCCTCTAGTTCAGGCACTATTTTACATGGACAAAGTACCCATTCAGTTCTGAGCAATCCAAAATTAATCTTCTAAATTATATAGGCAAATGCTAATATACCCATGTAACCATGTAAACCATGGAAGAAAATATAAGAGGCTGTTATTCATAATGCTCAGTTGAGAAAACCCAGCTCATAAAATGGCACAGATTATCAATCTGTGAAAGAGGTTGCTAAGAAAACAAAGAGCATATAAAGTACATTTTAGCAGCAAACTTGTACCAGAAAAACAGATTCATTTCAGTGACTGAGCCTCACAGATTTTTGACAGCTACTGGAAAATGGCTATTTTTGACACTTACTAGTCTTCAGATACATTGACTACACAGCTGACAATTTCAGCTGACAGCATGCATTTATCCTACTTACAGTTTAGGCAAGATGCAAGAACTAGTCCCCTTTACTATTCTTGGAAAATGTACAAGTGATCACGAACTCCAGGGGAAATATCTTACTTTTAGCAGCTAAATGACATCCAATCCCCAAGATACATCACAATTTGTGATTAGCTGATACCAATGCCTCCTTCAAGGAGATAATAGCCAAAAGGAATCTCTAAAAGCAGATACTACAAAAGCTTTCAAAAGAAAATATGGAGTGGGGGAAGGAAGTACCTTTATTTCCAGCCATAAAAAACTTTAGGAAAGAGACCTGTTTACTATACCAAAGGAATTCAGCATAATTACTAAATTCTCTGGAGTTCTCAAGTATCTATCAAATAGCTATATATTTTAACACCTAAAATAAGAAAAAGAGGTCAGAATAACTTAGGCTTTCTACTCATGGGTATCTGCAGTCAAAACAGGAACAAAGATAACAGTAAATTTCTACATTTGGTCTAAAACTGCAATCACACTGGCTGTGACACTACCAGAAGATGCCACTCACAATCTCATATTATATTCATATTGCCTCCTTCCTCAGATATTCTCACAAGAGCAAAACAGCAATTCATTACATTTGTTCCAAAATTAACACTGTGTTACAGTTAGGACATATCACACGCACACTAGGATGTACATCACGTTCATATTCTGACGGTTCTCTTAAAATAAAAAGTAGCAATTCCTACAAAGATCACTTTTCACAGTGAAAAAACACATCTATCTGCTCCCAGTTCACCCAATGAGGGGGCAAAACAGCAACAACCCCCCCCCCAAAACAGCAACCAAAAGGAACTAATTAACTCAATCTGAACTGTTCGAAGGAAACTCCACAGCATGTCATAGCATAGAACAAAAATTCTCTCCGCTTGTTTTGTGGCACACAAACACAGAAACTACACTCCACTCTAGTTGTCAGTATCTTTTAGATGACAAGAGACATAAAAGAGAATTTACAGGATGCTACCACGTTAGGTAAGGGAACCGAAGAGAGCATTTATTAATAATTTATGATGAACAGAGCTACTGAAATAAGGTAGAGATAATAGTACGTTATACATATTCACCAAAATAAACTTAATTGAAGATAAGTGCAGTCAAAACACCATCACATGCTACAAATAAAAGCAACTTCATTATACTGTAAGAAGGAAACGTCATTCTGCAACTCTTGTCGTCAGGAAATGCCATATTCTATAATCTCCTAAAACTGAATGTTTGAAATCTTGCAGACTTCATTTAGTATTACTTTTTCCTATTTCTTCAACAGGACCAACAAGACAAATTTCAGTTAAATATTTACCCATTTGTTTGGCGGGGTTTTTTACGCAGACTTGTTAGCGCCCGAGGATCACTTAACCTGACATTGTCAAGGGTCCTGCCTTAGACAGAATAAGATTGTTGTTTTTTTCCCCTGTGAGCTCCATCACACCACTCTAATCCCGCTTTACCTCTTCGGAAGGTATGTCCTTACAGCAGAAAACATCGATCTTGCAGAGTCACTGCAGTCATAGCTTTAGACTGGAAGACCACCGCTAACGACGACGGAAAAGCAGAAAACCCTCGTTCGCTCCACCGCTTCCTGCCACCCAAGGACACTGCATCACAGCCCCGGGACACGGATCCGGGCCGAAGGAGCCCCTGGCACAGCTGCGGGCCCGCAGGGACACCGCCTCCAGAGCCGCCGGGAAGGAAGGGGAGCCCGCCCCGCAGCCACCGGACCCGCCGGGAAGGAAGGGGAGCCCGCCCCGCAGCCACCGGACCCGCCGGGAAGGAAGGGGAGCCCGTCCCGCAGCCACCGGACCCGCCGGGAAGGAAGCCCCAGGGAAGCCGAGCCCGTCCCGCACTCCCGAAGGAGGCGCGGACCTCAGGCGCGGTGCGCACCCGCGTGTGCGGGTGAGCCGCAGCCACCCTGCGCCATCCCGGGCCCGCCCGAGCGTGCAGCCACCTCCAGCGAAAACACGGAGGGACAGAGGGGAGGGGACAGAGGGAGGGACGGATGGACGGACGGGCCCCCCTCACGCTCCCGCCGCCCCGGCCCAGGGCGCGGCTCTGGGGCTCTGCCGGGCGCCCCCCTTGCAGCGCCCCCCGCCGGCCGCCCCGCGTTACCTCCGCTCGCCGCCGCCGCCGCCTCCTCCCGGCCCGCGCGCCGCTTCCGCCCGCGCCGCCGCCCGGAGCCCCGCCCCGCCCCGCCCCGCCGGCGCCGCGGGCGCCCCCCAGCGGCGGGAGGCAGCGGCGGCAGCGGCGTGAGGGGCGGGCCTGCGTCCCGCGGCGCCGAGGGGAGCGTGTCCTCAATGCCGACACGATGGTGCCAGACTTTTTGGTGGCGCCCCGCGACAGGACGGCGAGCAAAGGCCGTGAACTGAAACACAAGAAGTTTCACCTCAACGCGAGGAAGAAATTGTTTCACTGGAACAAACTAGACCATGGAGTCTCCGTCTCTGGAGACATTCCAACCCCACCTGGTTCCTGTGCCACCTGCTCTGGGTGGCCCTGCCTTGGGATGGGGTTGGACTGGGGCATCTCCAGAGGTGCCTTCCAACCCTAACAATTCTCTGATTGTTCGTGGCTGGGGTGCTATACAAACCCCACCTTGACAGCCGCCCAAATAAAATTCATGATGAGTGCAGGACTGTGCTAGGCGCTCGCCCCAGGCTCTTCCTGCAAGGCGCTGTTTAAAGGAAGCTGGTATCAGTTAAGGAAAGGTGAACACAGGGGCAAAGTAAAGAACACGTTCGACAGCTGCAGAGTTGATAGCATTCAGAAGTACCTGTTGGTCACCTTATCTCAAACCCTTCCAGCCTGCGTCAGAGGCCACATGGCTTCTCCCTGCTTTTCCACCTCCTTATCCTGCACAGGTTAGATGCCGGAAAAATCAGCATTTCTATGTGATGCTGTTCCAGAAAAAGGGATATTGATGCATCAGAGTGGTCAGTGGCCTAGTATGCAGGTACACAGAGAAAACTCTTGGCAGGTGCTGTGTCAGCTGATGAATCTGAGAAGTGTGGTAAAAACTATATGACAAAACAATATCAAGCACCGTGTTTCTCTTCAGCAACATGACGAAAATCAAACATTAAAAGTATTTATATAGTCCTTATATTTGTGGATAATAATATTCTTGTACCATTTCAAAGGATAGATAAAAGCCCAGGATTCCAGGTATGTTGCAGTGCTGCATATTATTTGTCAAAGTAAAAAAACCAAAAAAAAAAAAAAACCAAAAAACAAAAAAAACACCCCAGATTTAGATTGCTGCCACAATGTTATTTCATTCTTTGCCTGCAAATCATTTCTCTGTAGACAGGGCTGTCGAATTTAATTTGCATTGCTATTGCTCTGTCCTTTTCAAACATTAAGAATTTCCTCTCCTAATATGTTTAAACTGCTAAATGGTAATGGCCAGAGAACAGCACACTAATCAATATGCTCTGTGATTAGCAGCTTCTGCCTCCTCACTTAACCCATTAATCCTATAATCTGTACATGCAAATAAGAATACATGCAACTTTATACTTGCCTCACTGCCACTCCTATTTTTCTCTCTTCCTGATCCCTTATCCTTTTGCTTTAGGGAATGGGCCTATCTTTTCCCCCAAACTGTATTTTTTCCCAAAATTGTGAATACTCTATACTTGTTACTGCGTTAAAGCTAACACTGTTATTAACTAGTGTATTAATGTTTCTTGAAAAACCTCTATAAGGCATGTTTTAAGAACATGTAGTTATGTCATGTTAGTGTATCCTTTAAGGCCATCTCTAGATGTATCTTCCATTTATGAGAGATGCTCCCAAAGACCCAGATCAACCTCGGAGTCTTACTAATAACTAGTGAAAGCTGAAATACAATATAAAATAATTATTATCTTTATGTCCAGGAAAGTGGTGAAGTCACTGTAGAGAACAATGAAGGCAGATAAGTTATCGGGGAAAAATGGTGAAGGCAGCTTGTAGTTTTCAACTCAAAATGTAAAAATTATTAGACTTTTGAAAAAATAGGTATTTGTATCAGCAACTGCCATTTTTATTTTAGGTTTAATTGCCAGAACATTTTAGGATAACAGGAATGAAAAAAATCTGCTGGAATAATGCAAATGTCTTGAATGTGTGCATCAGGTCTAGTGTATCTCTCAGGAACTGAAATCACAATGTGGACTGTAGTTAGATCTCATACATGTACACATTAGCAAAAAGTGTATTCCTGTCCTGTATTCTCCTGACCTTTCCCTCTCTCCCCCACTTGGTTTGGTTTTGGGTTTTTTTTGGTATAACCATTATGTATTTTCATATTTCATTTTTTTCTGTGATCCATTCTAGGGTGGAAGACTGATCAGTATTTTCATTTCAGAATTTAAGCCTGTCCTTCATGCTCATTCCTTTTTGTTCCTGTAGTTATAATATAGGCAACATCAGACAGGATCAGAATATGCCAGAACAGTATGTGATCTGGCAGTAGAATAAGTATTTTACTAATACAGTTACATTTGAAAAGGGAGATGAAAAAATCTATCTACCAGAGATAAATGGAGTAGAGTTGCTATAAAAGACATATTGTGACATGGATTCAGAATTGTTTTTGGAAAGTGAGACATTAGCAGAGGCTAGATAAAACTCAAGCCAGCCTCCTAGGAATGAAAATTTAATTGTAATTAAACAGGAACTGACTAAGGAATTGACGGAAACTTTTTAATGAAGTGATATGCAAGAAACTTTTACCCAAAAATAATTATTTTGCAGACCTAGATGACAAGGAAGACTTTTCCTCAATACTGCCTTCTTTAACTCTGTGTGATAATTTACTCTTCAGTTGATTATTTGCTTCTGAATCACCAAGGAAAAAGAGCAAGGGCTGGCATGTACAGCTCCAGCCTTTCATCTACAACAGAAACACAAAACAATCATCACCGTTTATGGTCTGGGTAGGAAGAAACAGAACCAATCCTGTAGAGAAGAGTGTATGTCAGGGCTCCGTTAGAACCTCAAGCTGAGCTGGCCGCTGGCTACCAGTGCTCATGAGATATCCCCGCTGGAACCAAGCACTGTTGGGAGTGTCAGTGCTTCCCTGCACTGGCAGAGCAAGTTTAGCTGTTCCATCATCCTGGGAAATTTTCTGACTTAAGGAGCTACATACCTGGTGTCAAGTGCCTGCAAGGTATCAGCTGCTGTAGCTATTGGTGCACGCTGGAGGAGGAAGCACCAAAATTGCATAGGATACAGGATCAGGGAAACCTTTCTGAGGTGACAGAGCAGACAGTATAAAGCTTTTAATAAAATACTGGTTAAAATGCAATTCTCCTGATTGCAAGTCAGAATTTAGGCCTTTGTTTCACAGAAGCACTCAAGACTGGATCCTGTGACTTTACCTCCACGTGCGTACAATAAAAGCAGCCCTCCAGCCTTGCATATTAAATATTCTCTTGCCATAAGAAAACAGCCCTGATGACATGGACCCATACAAATTCATATGGTTGCATAAACACATCCATATAAATATTCTTCCTTGCACTGCAGGAGCAGAACCCCAGAGAATGTGCTGGGGGAGGTGGAAGATAAGGAGATGCAGGAGCAAGGTAGACAATTTTTTTGGCGTGAAGAAACAGTCCTCGTATGACAGAGGAGGAAGCCTTTTTGTGTGGAGGGGCAGGAGCTGCCCCGTGTTGTCCCAAAATAAGTTCCTTTCAGCCGGTGTGCAAGAGGACAGTCCGCACACAGAATGGAGATATTTGATTTATTGACAGTTCTGCACCGAAAGGAGTGCGGGCTGGGAAATCCACAAAGCCTTCACGACAACTCGCAAAACGTTTCGCTATCCATTTATTCATTTTAGCAAACAAAGGCGCTAATGTTCCTTGGCTACAAGTTACCTCGTTTTCTTACTAATCAGTATTCTATCTTCTATTGGTTAATTATTCTCTCGCTTCTCATGCTAATTAGCCCGCATGCTCAGTCTTTCTCTTCTTTTGAGTCGGTGGGTTTCTTTAGTCGGTGGTCTGTGAGTCGGTCACAGATCTCCCCCTGCCGGAATTACCTTTTGTCCGGTCAGAGCTGCTTCAGCACAGCCGCCAAGTCTTTAATAGTTCTTCTTTATCTTGGAAGTTCTGCCAAACATCCTTGTAGCCCGCGAATTCTGCGTTCACTATCAGTGGCACATCGTTCTTCCTAAGCTTTGTTAACCTCCCGCTCGGTCGGATACCATTGAAACATGTCCAGCCCTGAACCTTAACAGGGCAATTCTACCGACAGCTGATTTATCTTTTTAACGCCTGGACATCACTTAGCGCTTGCTTGCCAGCTGCCTGTTTCCGGGCTTAAATTTCCCTTCTTACCCATTAGGCTTGAAAGCTGACAAGCATCAGACATCAAAGAACACGCCTTTTTAAGAAGACGCGTTTACATACTCCGCAGTTCGCGGCGACACCCGCGCACCTGGCGGGGCGGGGCCGGGGCAGCGCGCTCGCTCCCGCGGCGGCGGGGGCGCGCATGCGCGGCGGGCGGCCCCGCAGCGCTCGCCGCCTCCTTTGTGAGGGGCGGGCGCGGCCCCGCCCCGAGCGCGGTGCCGGGCGCAGACGGAGCGGCCGCGGCGGCGCCATTTTGCGGCGGTGCGGGAGGCGCGGGCGGGAGGCGGCGGTGGCGGTGCCGGTAATAGCGGCAATAGCGGTAACGGCGGCGATAGCAGCGGCCGTGGGTGTTGTTGCTGCTATTCGGGACTAGCGTCCCCCGTTCGCCCTAGCCCCGTGGCCAGGACTCTGCCGACATGAGCGACGTGGAGGAGAACAACTTCGAGGGGAGGGTGAGTGGCCTCCCCTGCGCGGGCCGTGTCGAGGGGGGAACTCGGACCCGGGGGCGGTGGGTGGCGGCACTCGGCGTCCTCGGGCCTAGCAGAGGTGGGGGCAGCGCAGCTTGGCTCTAAAATGGCTCCTTGAGGCGCCCGCGGCTTGCCTGGGCCGTGGGTGACGGCCCGCGCCCCTCTCCGCTGCCCGCGCCTCTCCCTCACACGCTCCCGCTCCCATCGGCCCGGCGGGGTGCGGGCGCGGGGTCCCGGTGCTGCGGCCCGGCCAGCGCGGGCTGGTCCTGTGCGAGCGGCGCTGCTGTAGCCCCGGCGTTCCTCCCCGCGCCTCTGCCTTCTTCCCGCGGTCCCGAGCCGCCTTGTTGCCGCCTGTCCTGCCCGTTCCCGCTCCCCCGCCCCGGCCGGGCCGCCGAGGCCTCCTCCCGCCCGAAAGAGGAGGGACCCCGCGTCCTTTTGTGCGAGGTGCGCGGTCTCTCCCGGCTCGGGAGCCGCCGCGGGCCGGGCCCCCTCTGACCACTGGGGAGATCTGGCCGTCTTTATTAAACCATTGAAAGTCATCGATCGTGCAGCTGAAGGCTTCGAACGAGCTGCTTTGTAATCTCGTTAGGCCTGTGTCTTCCCTCTGATGGCTGCGGGTTTTCATGTACACGTGTGACAGGTCCCTTCCATTTTCAGTGTTTTTGTGGTTTTGTTTTTGTTTTTTGTTTTTTTTAGTGATAAGCAAGGCAAGCAGGAGTTAGAAGCCGCTTGAAACAGAAGCGTAATGTGTGCTCCTCCATCACAGTTTACGTTTTTTAATTTTGCCGAGATTTTCTTTTTGTTTGTCTTTTTAAGAGATTCTTTAGAGAAACACCTGAGCATCCTCTTGGTGACTCTCTCTGATGATCCGGTGACAGCAGCCTTGCAGTTACATATGTAGTTACTGTCTGGGGAAACAAGCAATAAAATCTTAGAAGAACGGTATTACCTTCCAAAAATTACTTCTACATGACTATTGTTGCCATTTTTGTGGTGAATTAAAATAAATCGATAGGCTGGAAGTTCTTTACCTAGCTATGCAATAACTGCTGCTGCTTTCTCGCGTGAGGTAAACAAAACCTGTGTTGATTGCTTGGAAGAAAGGTGTCTGCGTAGCTAAGCAATATTGGCGTAAATAAACAGATCTCTGAAGGGGGAACAACTTAGATTTCAGAAACTTGAGCGATGAGTGTGCTTGATTGTTTTTTTCTCTTTTTTAAAGATGATGTCAATCTCCCATTTTACAGTCAAGATTTATATCTTTAAGGATTATTTTCTTGTCTGTATTCCCAGTGTGGGTTATTGTTAGGAAAGAAATTATGTTAGGTTAATTGTCAGAACATTGGTATTGGGCTCTTTGATGGATCTGTTGTTTATGTTACAAAGCTGTTGCAGCTCTGTACTTTCAATATTTCTGCATACCACCTCCTGCCAAATGTAGTTGAGAGTACAGGAAGTCTGAAGAGTCCTGCAGTAGCAGTTACTGTGGCTTCTGCTTATCAGTTTCTTGGGTTTTGTTGTGTTTTGGGGTTTTTTTGTGATGGAAAATTTACCTGTTTGAAAGAATTGCTGACTGGGTTGAGTCTTCATTTGGAAAACTTCTTTTGTTTTTGCTCCTTACACTGAAATTTTTCAATCAGTATGGCATAACTGAGCATAATGGCAGGTACTTGATTGATTACTAGTTGGGGGTTTTGTGGTTCTACTGAAGAACGTTTGGAAGCCTTTTAATTTTTTTTCTCTTCAGTAATAACTGCTTTGTTGTGATGGTACTAAAAGTCTTCAGATAAGACATTATATTTCAGACTAATGTTTTGTATTTCATTTCCACTGAAAATACTCACAGGCATAAAATTAAGCACTTGTTACTTTGAAGCTGTAGTGTTTAGTCTGCTATTCCAAATTGGATAGGACTCTGTCAGGCACTGAATGTCCTGATGCTTTGGTTTGCTACATCCAAGCATGGAGCACTGAGAGGAAGGCAGAAGTTTTCATTGGGAGAAAGAGCTGCAGAAACTGGAAGAAAGTTTTAAGAACCTGTTTTCCTGGAATTTGGCACAAACAAGAGTTCTGAGTACCCTTTCAGTTCTTCCACCCCCTGTCAGTTTAAGTGGTAATTAGTGTGATGTGCTTTAAAAAAGTGAATGCCAAAGGAGTAAGGGTGTTTTAAGTTTAGTTTAAGGCCTTTTATATTCTCATCTGTGTAGATGCATATTCTCCCAAAAGCACTTCAGTGAAAGTTGAGTATGAGCAGAATTTTTTTAAATGCTAATTTTATCGACAGTAAGATACAGCATTTGCTTTGCCTCTAATTCATGATTTTAAAATCAAATTAACTAATCTGAACAGGAAATTAATAATTACGGAAATAACTTTCCAATGAAATTGCTTAGTTTGTACTCTTTAAAACTTCCATTTCTAAAGTATTAAGTGAAATCCTTGTAGAGCTTTTCCTTCTTGAACTCACTCCTTTATTGACTTTTTTTAAAGCAAATGTTAATCAAATATGCTCGGACTAATCAACATCTGCTCTATTTTTGTGTCATTTTGTTTCAACTTAAGCAAGTGCTCTATTAAGAATGTGGCTGGTTGAACAGAAGAAAGCCCCCTCCTCAAGCATGATGATTTAATGGAAAGAAATTGACCGAAGAATTAAAAATATAGTGGATGTGCTAGAGCTAAGTTTATGGACATTAAGAATAAAGAAAGATTTAAAATTGTGCTTCTCATCCAATGACTTGGGTTTGAAAACGTCAGTGGTATTTTATCACCATTGAATGCTTTTGTGAGCAGATTAGACAAATGAGGCTTTTTTTCATCTTTTATTTGTGTCAGATGGCAAGTCACTCTAACTTCCTTTCATATTTTTTGCTATTTTTTTATAGGCTGTTGTTTATTTGGTGTTCAATCTGTGGTGCAACTTTAGATGTTTCCCAGAGCAATGAACAAAAGGGAATCTAAACAAACCTGCACTTCAGTAGCTCCACTTGAAACTTTGATAAGTTTTTTTCTTTTGAGCTTCTAGTAACATTTGATTTCCGCAGTCGTAAGAGTTCAGTAGTTTTCTACAGGTATTTATGTGTTGTTTGTCTAAATAGGCAAAACCTTTTATCAGAACAAAGATGAAATTCCATTTTGCAACTCTATTGGTTGTCTTCACTCTAATGATCCTGCTTTATGTGGGATCTTACCGTGAGACAAGTAGTATAATCTAATAAAACACTTGAATAAATGTATGATTTTTGCACATGGCCCATCTTGTTGTTGAAATATGCGTATTTCATTGGTACACAAGTGGCATTTGGGTTAGTTTAGTTGTGAAAGTGCCTTACACTTCATGAAGTTTGGATACAAAATACTTAAATACATACGGAATTAACTAACGATCAACTTGGAGAGGATTTCTTTGGCAAAAAAAAACAAACCAACGGTGTCAGGGTCGGGCTTGCTTAGCTGTTATATTCCATCTCTCCTGCTGTGGCAGTCTGCCACCTCTATAGAAAGGAAAGAATGTTGCTTCCCACACCTTTTCAAACACAACCACGATGGACTGCTAATGCTCAGGGGTTCTGCATTTGCTTGGAAAGTGCTGTGGTCACCCTCCAGTGTCTGACCAGTGTGGGAGTGTTTCTCTGGAAGTCCAGTTTTTGTTTTTTGTTGTTTTAACCCAAACTTAATAAATTCTGCATTCTTCTGGACCTTGTCAGCTGGGAGGACTGCTCCTTTTGAACACAAATTCTTTTTACTGTCTTCTATGTGTGGTAGAGGAATGACTACAGAACCCTCCCTGAAGATGTGTATTTTCAAGCCTCAGTGAGCTTAGCTTGTAATTTCTAAAACTTTATTGCTGAAGCCTTTTCTTTCTTTTCATAAATGGGATAATTGAGAAATACACAAAGTTTGCTTATGTCAGTAACTTTTAAAATATCCATGTCTTCAAGGTAACAACTTACAAGATGCTTTTTATACAGAAGCTTATTATGTGTACTATTGTAATATTTATAGAAGATTAGCTAATTAAGGGATCCATTTTATTTTTAGTATAGTGACAGATCACAATATGAAGCAAAAAGGATTTAACTTCTCTTGTGAGTTTCAAGGAAAGTTGGTAGATTCCTGCCAAAATGTAATCTTGTCCTCATAAGTGAGATGTCAGTAGCTTAATAGTTTTATCCAGTGAATGTGGGCTGCTGCTAAATTCATGTTTCTTTTTTGACTACTTATATTTTTCTGTTCCTTTTTAATAGAGTTCAACTTCATTTATTTTTTTTTTAGTTTGGTGTAGGTGTTTTTAACAGATTTTTGGAAGTGGTATTGCTAGACTACTTGTCCTGTCCTTTTGTTTCACCCCAGGTCAAATTAATTTCACCTGAAATTTCTGTATGATTTAATGTTTTGGAGTTGGGGGTTTTGTTTTTTTCCCATTTCCCCTGCTTTACTACAGAAAGCTTAATTTAAACTTACATAATTATTTTTAGTTAGTATCTTGTTCTAAATTTTGGTAGCCTTTCAGCCATACTGTGAAATTGTGAGAGTTAAGGTAAGGCATGACAAGTTCGGGATGGAAGAGTAGTGTGAGAGAACAGGGGGGTTGTTTGTTTGATTGGTTTGATGGGGGTGTTTGTTGGTTAGTTGGACTGTTTTGTTTTGTTGTGGTTCCCCCCTCCGTGTTCTTTATCATACCTTCTCTTGATGGGTGGAAAACGGAAAGAATGCTTCAAGACTTCTGCAGTTCTCCTCTGTGTAAAAGTGTTTTACATGCTTCTAAAATAGTAATTATATTGGAAAGTAGAATTTCTTTTGAAAAATGCAAATAATTTAAATGGTAGGCAGAACTTTAGATCAGTTAAACAGTTTAATCAGTATGGATGAAATACATGGACTGACTGATGCCTGGCTCAGATGGATCATCTTAAGTTGTTGATAGTTGTTCAGTGTCTGGGTTTATATGATAGTGGAGTAATGGGGGAGGAGGAGAGATTCTTTGCATGTCTCTTTGGTTTGTTAATCTTCCTGAGAGGAAAGAGGGTAACAAGGATTAAAAATTCTCCTCAGTGCTCGCTTTAAATGCTTCTAGCTGTGCATTTTATCCAGAGAATCAGTAACTGAAGCTACAGACTTTAGATTTTGTGTTTGTCTACGATTTTGGCTCCAAATTCCAATTCTTGGTGAAGCATTAGTCCCATTTAGTTCCATTTCCTGGTATATATTTGAGGAAACTGCTACATCTTACTCTGAAGGAGCACACTGCTACAATTAAGTTGGGTTTTTTATTGTTGGGTGGGGGTGGGTGTTTGTTTTTGTTTGGGTGGGTGAGGTTTTTTTGTGTTTTGGGGAGAGGTGTTTCCTGGGAAAAGTGTTGTTGGCAGATGCAGGATTTGTTTTGAAAGGGAAGTCTGATCTGAAGACTATTACAAAGCTCTGTTTCTTTTCCTGCAGGCTCTAGTTAAATCTAGTAGTTTGACATGGGGATAGTGAATTAGCTGCCTACAAATTTGTAAGGGTGACTGGTCAACTGCATAATGAAACCCAAGGCATTAAGTTAGGTACTGTTTTGTAGGAAGCTGATGGGATGAGGAGCTGAGTTGAAGCTGAGTCTCATCTGTGGCTCTTAAATGATTGAGGATCTTTAGAACAGAAAGATAAGAAAATGCTGAGGATCCAAAGTGCAGTTTTAGTCTCTTCTTTCCTACACGATATCTAGTTTCTGTGGTAAGAACAGAGCTAAGATGAGAATGCATAGGTTGCTTTAAGACTAGTACAAAATTGAGGTATTTTAGTTTCTTTGGGGTAATAGAGTTGTCTGGTTTCTTATGTTAAATATGACGTACTAAGAATATTGAATATTTTGGTCCTATGTATTGCAGAATGGATATAAATAGTTAATGGATATTAATTATTAATAGTTGATTTGTGGTGTGGACTAATATACAGTTTGCTAGTTATTTAATTATAATGGGAATATAGAGGAGAAGAATTCTTTAAAATCTCTTCTTTGTGACTCCTTGAAGCTCTGAATCCCTTAATCCTTGCCTGTAGTCTTGCTAGTAATATAAATATTACTAGGTACTTTCTCAGCATCATCTCTAAGTCCTTAGACTTTTGCAGGTTACTGTGATTCCTTTAGTCTCCTTTAGAAGGATTGTAGGAGTTGTAACTAGGTGAACTATGTTGCATCAGAAGAGATATAACTGCTTGCCAGTGACAATGTGCAACTGCTATCAGGTAATCTCCATACATCTGCAGTTACTTGGTTGAGAAAGTTTGAAATCTCTAAGAATTTACATGGTCCCCTCTGCCACGGCAGTTTTCAAGTTGTATCTTTGTGAATACAGCCCCTAAGGGTCTTAAACAGAACTTCCAAAAGGACTTAACCTATATGGAAATTGTGTAATGTTTGCTTTTTGTCAAGTTCATACAGATTTGGTGTCATAGCTGGTATTATTGAAGACTCTATGGGTGGTATTATAAGATGCTTCAAGTTGAGTAGCTAAGAAAACTAAGCTGACTTCTACATTGTATGGGAGCAATTGGGTCCATGATACTTTTGAAACCTCCCAACACTTTTAGATTGTGCAGGATCAGGGGGTGGGACAGGGGGTTGTTCAAGGGCCTTGTTCAAGTTTCCAGAGTTCTTGTTCAAGAATTGATCTTTCAGATGTAAAAAGTATGGACAATGCAGTATCCTTATGAAGGAGGAGTCTCTGAGGAGGGTGAATTCTTTGTCTTTTTATTGAAGGGTGTTTTCTAAATCTGATGTCACTTTGAATGTTCTTCTTTATTACTGATCACTTTTACTAGGGAGAGAAATACAAATACTTCCCAGAGAAATTGGCAATTGTTGCGAGGGATGAGTTATAAAGAGAAAAATTTAGGAGGCTGTCAAACATTGGAAAGTACAAAGGGGCGAGGTGATAAAAAAATCGTGTTAGTGGTTATAAGAGAATTTTTTCTTTATTGCAGACAGTAGATTTCTAATGTCAAAACACCAAATCAAATTTAGTAGTATTTAAAGGCATGTGTATTATTTATTTCAGTGAAGTCCTGTAGTTAGCTCAGAAACTAGCCGTCTTCAGAAGGGTAACCTGTTAGGCAGACCCGATTATATGTCACAGCCAAGCTTTGAATTTGGCTTTCATTGTTAAAGTTTTGCAGGCCTATCATCCTAGTAGGTGACATTCTCCATGAATCCTTTGTCTTTTTTATTGAGGTGAAGGGGAATGATAGTGTGGTTGTAATAGTTGTTAATAAGGAGCTTCTCAGGTTCCATTTCTGGTGAATTGTCTGTCTTGAAATATGAGGACAGCATCCTTTGAAAAAGAACTCCAGTCCAAAGTAGTGAAGAATTTTAACTGCAAAAGAAAACGCAAATCTGGTTCTGGGTGGAGTAAGAAAGATAAAAAAATGTGAGTGCAGTCGGGAGGAGAGATAATGCAAATAAACATGAAATGTAATATGTTTGGGAGGGGAACTTGCTATGCGTTTTTTCATTATTTTGTGAAGTTACAAATGTATATAGCACACTATTCTGTAGGGATTTTTATAGCTAAGCTCCCTAGAAATGCTGTACACTGTAAAATGTGAGGAAATCCTAACCTGCTCTTTGTTTGCTTGTTTTCCTAGTTTTTCTCTTGTGTGCCTTACCATGCAAGAAAAAAACCACTCCTGTTTTTGCTTCTATTGGATTGATTGCTTTAACTATACAATTCTACATCTTAGTTTATGGATTATATAAGGAAAACAGGATAACAATGAGGAAGAAAATATAGGAAGAATAATAATTTATGTTGCTTATACCTATGTGCATGTGTTATGCAAGTAAGTATGTGCATAGATAGGTTTTGATTGGAAATTATTGGCCATTCTGTTGAATTGAGAGTGTATTAGTAATCTGTAGGAGTAAAATTTGGGATATTCAATACTGAGAAGCATATAGTTATTATTTTAGGGGGGGAAATCACTGATATCAATACTTCAGTATATTTATGCAAATTAGTTTTTAGTGTATCTATGTATCTTATCAAAAAAAATCTCAGCGGGGAGGAGGGTAGCTTTGCAAATATAGTAAAACACTGAGAACTCAGTAAGCTTATTGTTAGAACATAGACACTTATACAGTTTTAAAGATATTTTTTTTAAAAGTTGTTTTATAAAATAGTTTCTTGCACTTTACCTGCTGGCTTTTCAATTTGGTAGATAACATCTGAACTCCAGCAGAGTTTTATAATCCCCACGTGCTTAAATATACTAAATGTTCTTTTTCCATTAAGGTTAATGTTCGTGAAGAAATTGAAGAGTTTTTTCCAAGAATGTGGAAGATAAATCAAGATAAAAGAAGGCTAATGAAAAGTATTAAAGATCAGAAAATTAAAATTGAATGGGGGAAAAAATTGAACAGAAGATTGGTCAGATAGAAGCACTTGAATATTTTTTTAAGGCTATAATGAATTGTTTGAATTGGGGAAGAATACACGAAGTATGAAAAATGAAAAACTCAATGAAGAATGAAGAAAAGTAGAAAGCAAGAGTGAAGTAGAATTAAAAGAATCTGGAAGAATGAATGGGTCCTAGGTTAAGTAAATGTATGGTTTATGTTCCAGTGTCTGTATGATCAAGTTGTAGATGAATTTGCATGATTACTTAGTTAATAGAGAATCGGTGATCTGGTTCAAGCAGGGACCTATTTGAGGCAAGCATACAATATTAACAGTGGGTTAGCAAAATGAAATTTATTTTGGAGGGTATTGCCTAACCATTTGTTTTTCAGGAGCAATCAATATAATAGAATTACTGTACTTAAAATGTTAGGAGTTAGGCATTTACACAACCAATACCATTTTTAATACTGTCTTTTTTGTTAGGAGTCTCGCTCCCAGTCAAAATCTCCAGCTGGGAGTCCTGCTCGTGTAAAATCAGAGAGCAGGTCAGGATCTCGCAGTCCGTCGAGGGCTTCCAAACACTCTGAATCGCACTCAAGGTCAAGATCAAAATCAAGGTATGTTCAAAGTTATTCATGTCAGCTCAGTGTTACTGCTGTGATTTTGGTAGGTTGATGAAATGTCTTTTCCCCTGTTGCAGAGATTATAAACTTTTTGGGATGTGTTAATAGGGATATGTTAATTTGCCTGTTTGTGCTTATATGGGTGGACAAAGTTGGGAAATTATTTCATGGGTATGAATAGAGAAAATATGATAATTAGAAGTAGGAACATAGAAATCACAACTAAAATATGTAGGTTTGTCTCTTGCAGAAGAGAGAGAATGGATTGCATTTCAATTCTGTGAAGCTCCTGCTTCCTTCTCCCAGAATTGTTTATGGGGGAATTCTTGTGTGGAACTCTCCTATATGGGGGAAGAAAAAAAAGTCAAGTGAGACCTAGTGCAAAGGCATCAGGGTTAGATAAAAAGAGTAAGCTGTCTAACCATTGGAAATATTGGAAGACAGTGTTTGTGAATGTTCTTGGCATTCTTTCATTTGAGGTTTTAAAACAACATAATCAAAACCTAAGTCTTAAATTGAGTGTGGATATGTTCTTGATTTATGATAGTTTTAAGATTTAAATTCATTTTTCGTTGCTGCACATGTCCTCTGCCATAAATATGGATGTGTGGAGGGTAAAGCTTTATAGCTCTCCGTTCTGATGGAGCTTGCATGGATCAGAAGAGACATGCCTTGGATTTTTTCTCTAATTATGCCATAAATGTTACCTGGTTTATACTACCTATCTTCTCTATTCCCTTTTACCAACATATTGATGGAAATGAGGAGAGCTAGGGGATCTTTCTTTACCAACCAGGAGAGAAACCAGAAAACAGCATTTTCAGCACTGGAGGGGACAAAGGAATAGCCTTACATTGTTCCTCCTTCCCAGTTCTTGGGAGAGATCAGTAATACATCTTCTCTATTTATATGCTTTATACCAGAGTAACTGGAAGAGTTGTTTGTCACTGTAAGGCTTGGGAGTGGGTAAAAAATACAGCAACACAGGCTTCTTCCAGATAGCAGAAGAAGCAATTTATTGCAGAAGTAGACACATTTTTATAGACTGGTTCGCAGAACCAAGGATAGAATTAAGTTCATTGCTCCAAGGAAGGCAACACTTTTTGTAAAGATGCTTTTACCAAAACATTACGTTCCTCACTCACTCCTCCCCTCCTCAACACCAGGTGCTAAACTTTGTTATTAATTCTATCCTTTCTGTTTTCCTTTGAGTAGTTTGGGGAAAACTCAAACTACTTTTTTCCCTGACTCTCACCAGCGCAGTTGCTATGCTCTGAATTGCCAAAGTTCAGCTAATGTTACAGTTTCTCTTCTCTTCTTGTAATGTTTAGCCAGATGATTACCTACTGTTTTAAACAGCTTATTGTCAGCAAGATGTTTGCAAAGAAGTGCTTGAGGAGTAGAGCAGGTGTTTTGGTTTTTTTTTCGTCTGGAGTAATTTTCATGCTTAGACAAACTTCGCTTGTAGATATTGCAGCACTGTAGTCCTGCCAGATTTTTCATTTTTTCAGTCAAAACAGTAATTTTTAGTGTAGCATATCTAGTTTCTGTGTCACTGGGCAGTTGTTAGTTAAATAAGCAGCCAAGCTGGTGTAAGTTTAAACTCTGAAGTTCCTGAGAACTGTTGTGGATATAATCCTCAGCACATGCCAAAAGTACTGTCCAAGAGTTAAAAATGATGCTGCTGAGCAGGTTATTAGAGATTCATGCAATCTTTAGATGTGCAAAGTAGAAGAAGCTTAATGGCTTTAACTGTATGCATCATCTAAGAAATTATTTTTCTTTAGAAAATGTATGGTTTACAGTTAAATGCATTGTGACCATATCCATGACCTGACTGAAGGCTTTCCCTTTGTCGAAGATCCAGGTCCAGAAGACATTCGCACAGACGTTACACTCGCTCCAGATCCCATTCTCATTCCCATAGGAGACGTTCTCGAAGCAGATCATACACACCAGAGTACCGACGTCGAAGGAGCCGTAGTCATTCTCCAATGTCCAACAGGAGGAGGCACACTGGCAGCAGAGTATGTCATGTTCAAAAAGGCTGAGTGTCAACAAAACAATTGCTGCTCGTATCAGTGTAGTCCAGGTTACTTGCAGGCTGAGGTTGACCTGCTGTTTTGTCACTGGAGGATACAAAGATTGGATGGGAGTGGGGGGTGTTTGTGGAGCAATCTCTGTCCTTACAGCTGAGCACTTATTTCTTGGGCCTGCAACTGGAAGGGAAGTTGTAGAAATTAGTTGAAAACATTGTGGTGCAAGTCAATGTGTACAGGTATGGTGACATGGCCTCCTGTCAGCTCTAGAAGTTGAGTTGTTCTAATTCAGTTTTTTTTTTGGTTACAATTTCAAGTATATGTAGCCTTTACATAAACGAGACCACCTCCGAGTGCTGGCAACCTGCTAGTATTGATAAGATTGACATAGGGATCCATATAAGAAAATTCCCATGTGTTTATTTGCTTATAGAGCATATGTTGAAGATTTCTTGTGACTTTATGCTTCTGATTGCCTAATTTGGTTTACCTTGAAGTAAAGCCCTGTGTTATTACGTGATATGTTCATCTTTATAGTAGACTAGAAAAATTTACAATTGTGAAAAGGAGTTTTAAAATGTAAATGCAAAGTGTCTGTGTATGAGCAGGAGAAGGTATAGCTACACCAAAACCAAAATCTATAATACTAAATTGTGTAATTGAGGTTTCTCTCAGTGTCCTTCTTTGTAATGGCAGAGTGGCTACGGTTGAAAGGCACCTTTGGAAATCAGCTAGTCCAACTCCCCCTAAAGCAGGTGCACCTAGAGCAGGTTCCACAGGATCACATGCAGGCATTTTTTCACCACCTCTAGAAAAGGAGACTCAGCAACCTCTCTGTGCGTTCCACACAGCGTGTGTTCCAGTGCTCAGACAGCCTCAAAGAAGTTTTCCTTAATATTTAGAGGGAATGTACCACGTTTCAGTTTGTGCCCATTGCCCTTTGTCCTGTTGCTGAGCAGCACTGAAGAGAGTCTCGCCCATCTTTGTGATGTCTGCCCTTGAGCTATTTGTATTCATTGAGGTGCCCTCTCAGTCATCTCTTTTCCAACCTAAACAGGCCTAGCTCTGAGCCTTTCTTCATAAGGGAGGTACTCCAATTCCCTAATCTTCTTTGTAGCCTCCACTCCAGTTTCTTGTCTAATCTGTTTCAGTGCTTTAGCTTCTGGTTTCACATCACTTCAGGCTGATCCAAATGAATGTCACTGCACACAGCTACACAGCTCTGCCTTTCCTTGTTCAGGGCAGTAATGTTTCTGATCCTTTTAGTTTTAATCTGGTTTAGTCTGCAGATTTTTTTATTAATTCTGTCAAAAAGCATACAGGTTTTTTTTGCAGGCTTACCTTGGTGAAGCAGATCACCAGCAGGAGGTAATACCAATGTGAGGGAGAAGACAGAAGGGGAAAAGGGCAGGACTCTAGCAGTGACAGTGTGCAGTGGCTTAAGCTGTGGTGAAGCAATGTTCGTAGTAGCTTTTTATGGATTGTTGCCAGCATCTAATCACTATGAAGTAAATATTAATCCAGTGTCTTGAAAAATTGGCAGAAATAGCTGAGCTTCAAGTGTGTTAGCTGTATTTCTGGTGAAAGGTGGAAGAATCCACTTTGCTACTTTAGGAAATATTAAGATGCTTTGCTAAGTGAAGATGTTTTTCTGCTTTGGAAGTGACTTTGTGAAACACTTCGAGTGTTTTCACAGTGAATTTCTCCATAATTCTAAGAGTAGTTCTAGCAGTGTCAGAATGAATCTGAAATTAGACAGATTTGAAATTCCCTTAATAACAAGGTCCTAAAGACACCAGGAAAATTGATAGCAATTTTGCCACTTCTTTTCTTGTAGAGAGAGCTTGCATAGTGGGTTGATGGGAGGCAGTACAAAAACCTAATACAAAAGCTGCCCTGTAGTCCTCCACAGCCAGTTTAGGCCTTCCAGTGGTGATGCAGTTGTTACTTGGCACTTATTATTTGCAGACTGATCTCAGTACTTCTCAGAAAAATTCATAGGGTTTTAACTGTAAGAGGGATGTTAAAAAAGGGCAGCAGATATGGTGGTGTGGAGGAATTTACCCAAACAAAGATTTAAAAGACAGATTTTACTATACTTACAGGAGTTCAGTAATAAAATGAGCATAGTTGCCAGTGTGATTGAACTATCAGATTGAAATATGGAGTAAAAATATATATATCTTGATGTGTATAATTGAAACTTTTGTATTACAAACTGCCAGGTCTTGTGCTCTTTAGCGATAGTGAGGAATTGCAGAAGATTCATGTCTTAAAAAGAAGTTTGAACTTTGACAAATTGAAAGAAGGGAACTTCAGATATATGAATAGTGTGGGCATCTTATTGCCACAATCAGTTCCTGAGTAAATGTGCTGAAAAAAATATGACAGAAGATCTAAACCTTTTTAGTCTTTGAATCAGGCTGAGAAGCAGACTGAGGCATAAACTGCTATGAATAAAATGACTTATCTGAAACTGAAATATAAATTTCAGCTGTGTCAACTTCCAGTTGTTATTTTGGAAGAAACATTAAATCTCTGTGCATGTTGCTGGTGTTCTAAATTGCTGCATGTAGTATCACAGGTGCCAGACACCTAACTGAAAAACATGTTGATTTTGATCAAAATAATTCTTACAGAGGCTTTGGCATCAGATACAAATTCTCTGGCATGTGGAGAAATTTTGAACCTTAAAGAGAACTTGTACCTTGTACTATTACATATTTGACTTTGTCTAGTTGAAGTGAAATTCATTAAGTATCCCACATCATGTCAGAGTCGAGTTTTGTGCTAAAGAATTACGCATGCTTGTGGGTTACAGTTTCACAGAACTGGCCTTCTGCACTGGTTGCTCTCTAGATGAAAGAAGTAGGTGCCTTTCATCTAGTTTAGGAGTGGAAAGATTAACTTACAAATGTAAATATTGACTTTCAGTATAGTTGGATAGGAAATGCTGAGGTGGAGGAAGTTTCAGCTAGATTATAGTTCAGTCACCTGTGCTTAGGAGCTCAAGTGCTCACGTGTAGTGTGGGCAGCTGGAGGCAGTGTGCACTCTGCTGCCTGTGATGACCTTGCAAAAGGGCTGAAGGTGGGAGTTCAGGCTGACAGACCTCTTAGCACAGATTTGTGTGTGGTGTCTGCCCCTTGTTGGTAATGTCAGTATGAAATACTAATAACATAAATCCCTCTTGTTCTGTAGCTTTTCTGTAAATCAGAAAGTAGCTGCTTTTTGAAACAATCTTTCAATTAGAATGATAACTGTTAAAGTGTAAAGCTGTGTATTAACCTGTTTAGTTTTCTTCAGATTAAATTTTTTTTATAATCTATAATTTTTGGTATAGGAATATTTAAATTTTTTTTAACTAAAATTAACTGGAGTTGAACATTTCTGTTACCAGGCTAATCCAGATCCTAATACCTGTCTTGGAGTGTTTGGTCTCAGTTTGTACACGACTGAGAGAGATTTACGTGAAGTCTTCTCCCGTTACGGACCTTTGACTGGTGTCAATGTGGTTTATGATCAACGGACTGGACGATCAAGAGGATTTGCTTTCGTTTATTTTGAGAGAATTGATGATTCTAAAGAGGTAAACACATGCTTTGCTACTTTTTTCAGGTGTGCTCTTTATGCTTTATCTTCATTAATTGTCTGGAAAAGAAAAAAACAAACAAGTTTTGAGTATATATTCACTAGCAGATTCTCACACTGAAATTAATTTAAAATGCTTTATTCAAGCAGTGTGGCACTTGTAAACAAATGAAGCATTTGAATTCAGTGTTCAGATGTGTGGTCATATTTTGACTATAATCTGTCTGTATTAAATCACCAGTGAGCACTGGACTTCAGTTTTAGTCTGTTACTTCAAAATGCAAATAAATCTTTGAGGCTTCTGTGTCTAAAGTATTTTTGAAACGTTTTGGAAGTTAAAGTTTTAAGTTGTTTTCTGTATCAAAATTCTGAAGATTCCCTTTGCATTTTCTCCTCTTAGGCATGTTATTGTACATTTGAAAAACAGTGGGGTTTGTCTTGATTTGTGCCTTGGCCAATTGCTTTCCTGGTTGTTTAGCAGTTAACTGTTAATAGCTAGACTGACTTGTTAGTATAATTGATCTGCAAGGAAAGAATCAAACAATATGAACAGCAGCCTGTGTTATGATTCACCACAATATACAATAAGCAGTAGTTTTTTTACCCCTGTAATGATACCGTGAACTTTACCACATTTACTGAAATTTGTAGGTAAAGTTGCTATTAAGGGTAAAGACACCCTCTAAAATAATTCTTTAAGCCTGCATTGTGCGATTATCTCTTTCTTGGGACAAACTGAGTCACAGACGTCAGTTTGCTTATGGATTAATAGGTTTGGACAGATGTTTGATTCTGTGTGCATTTGATAAGTTTATTTATAAGGACATATTGAATATGACTCCTCTCTTTATAGATTATTTAGCATTGAAGGCAGGGAGGATGGCAACTCTGGAACCTATCAGGAGCTGAAAAATAAGAACTCTGATGCTACTTGATATTTTAATAAAAAAAACAAAAAAACAACACTTTTGTGGATTACTTGATTGAACTATACTTAGTTCTTGTCTTTGACTTCTGGAATGATCCAACTGAGATCATACCAGAGTATGATCTGAAAAAGAGTAGTCTTTGTAGATATATATATGTGTGGTTGTTGCAGGTTATAGAGGTAAGTGAAAGGACACAAAATTTCTTTTAGTGTCCCTTCTATATTTTCCTGCACTCTCAGGTTGGTAGAGAGGTTCATGCAGTGGATAGCTGTATATCCATGTGTCTTTAATGGCCTGCTCTCTTGTAACTTCTAGTCTTGTATTTCTTTGCACACTGAATTTTTTGGGATTTTGAAAAAGTGACTTTTGTAATTTGCACAATATTCCTTGACACATTCATATACCAGTCTTGTCTGTTTTACAGCTTCATATGCCTTTAGAAGTAGGTTTTTTTCCTGGTTGCCACGGGGAATGGTCATGCGTGATACCATGCATTTCTTAAAATGTTCCGTGTAAATAGCATGAAGTAATTTGTTTAGTATAAAGCTGTTTTGGCAGATGCCATGAAACTGGAATGCAAAGGAAAACAAAAAGGGATGTAACTTGCATTCAGAAATACAGAAGTAAAAATTAGGGCCTTAAGCAGGAACTGAAATCATTTGGAATGTAATTAAACCCATTTTTCTTTTCTCCAACGGGTTGGTGCCTGAAGAGGGGGAAAGGATGCAAACCCTCCCAACACCTGGAACTTAAATAACTGAAATACTTTGGCAAGAAGGACAGAAGAAAACTTGTTTATTTGACTTATTTCATGGGCCTTGAGGCCAGATTTGAAGATGGCAATAAATGGCAGCTGGTGTAGAAGAAGGGGAAATATAAATGTAGGTACATGCATTCATATATATAGATAGATATATAGCTCTAGGTGTGAAATTTTATGACAGGCCCTGTAGGAGAGCAGTGAAGGAAAGGAAGCAATTGTCTGTTTGGAAGATAGTCTGAAAACTTGAGTGTGTGTAAAAGCAGTGACACTTGAATTACTTTTGTTCTGAGTAACTCCTCTTAAAAAAAAAAAAAATTTAAAAACTCCAACCAAAAACAATAACCAGAATCTGGAACCTTCAACATCCTAAACATCTAAGTAAAGAAATAAGATGTTGAACTGAATTCCAGCCCTTTTAAAGATAGATGGATTAAATGAGAGTAGAACTCTACAGAAAAATGAGGATTTTCCATAATCTTTACTATCGCCCTTCAGGAAGGCTAACACAGGGAAGCTTCTTAGCAGACATGCTCTGAAATACAGGTAATGCTAAAATTTTACATCAAAATAATTGTGAGTAGTTATGTTTAAACTTTCGTAACTTAAATATTGATCAGTGTCAGTTGCATATGGATTCTCTTGTAGCTGAAATCCCTCAGGATCTTTTGTCATCCCTGTTATCACTTTTACAAACTGGATCAGTTTTTGAGCTAGTTAAAATGTTGCTGTGGTTCATGATTCGGAAACTTAAGTTGTACAGTGCCCATATGGTGGTAAAGACATTTTAAGTTGTCAGCTAGCTCGATGTATTTTAACTCCAAAGACAATTCTTAAAACAGATACTTCTCAGTGTCCTAAAGACACAGAAGGGGCAGTTGTAAAGTTTATTTTTACTTAAACTGTTTCAGAATTTCAGGTTGTGACACCATAGCAGCCTTGTTCCTAGCTGTTCATGAGCATCTTGGTTATAAAGAGAAGCACAAGCTTAGCTTTTGGTAACTACTACACAGAGAAGCTGTCAAAGCATCACAGTAGCTTCAGAGATTCCACTATAACAGGACAGAAGTTTTCAAAGCATGTGTCCAATCTAGGAGATTACTTTTAGAATATGTTCTATTCCATTTGAAACTCTGCCAAGGTTAAGATGTAACTTCCTGATGAGACAGAAGGTTCTTTTTTTCATCCTTTCATTGCAGTGGTATAGTGTTTGCAAAATTAACACTCAACTGGATTCTTAGGTTTTGACCCATATTGAAGATGCTCATGGACACTGTCTTCAGTTCAAAGTATGATAACAGACAGGAAATGTAAAGGACTGATGGATGTCTGGGAAACAGCTGATGAATGTCTAATGGTTGTCTAGGAACCTGAGGTTTTGCTGTGCCAATGTTCTTTCTTGTCTGTCAGCTTGTTCAAAGCTTGTTTGAAAAGCTGCTGTCATTATGTACCTGTTTTTAGAATTAGTATAGTGGAATTTGTTTTTTGCGAAGTTGTTTTATTTCAAAACGTTGTTGGTTTATAAAAAAATATTTTGTATTGGTTATTTGCCTTGGGTGGTGCAGTATCTTGTCGTGGCCACCCTTTTCTATGTCCTCAGAACCACATGTGCAACAGGCAATATCTATCAATATCTATTCAAGGCTTGTTTCTCACACTGTCTTACGCAGTTTTCAGTATTGGCATGGAGACAGCATTGTAATGTTGCTTTGCAATATTTTCACTAAGTCATAGAGGATATTCATCTGCCCATCACATAAGGATTTTCTTCCTGTGTTTAAGAGGATCACAAACTTCTTTGTATTAGGATGAGAAAAAAATTAAGTTGATGGGGGAGGAATTGATTGTGTCAGGGTCTTACATAACAGTAAGTTGAGAAAACCATGAGTGAAAAGTGCTGGCTGTTCTAGGGATGTGGTTCTTACCACAGTTTCCAGGGATTTCATATACTGCTAAACCAGCTTTTCAGTAGCTCAGACTGTGAAGCATTAGTTGTTTAAACTGAGGCTACTGTGAATGTACTGTCTGTAGGAGGAACTCATTTTAAGAAGCATCAGCTACAGCAGCTGTTGGCAATATGGAATTTTCTAGTGCTAGATCTAGTTAGATGTTCTTCAAAAAGTTTTGACCATCTTTCCAGAACCATTTTCTGCAGTACTGTTGATTAATCAACACAAACCACTAACATCTTTCAGAATAATGGAGTTTATAGGTTCAGTTTGAAAAACATACAATCTGCAAGCAAGCAGACTGGCTTAGAACCAATGTTATTGAATAAAACTCCCATGGCTTGTTGAAGAAATGGTTTATATATTCTCCATGGTAAAAAAAAAAGCCCTTGATATAACAGAAAAGAGCACTAGAAGGTCTCAGGTATTTGGAATTACAAGTTACAGACTTCTGGAGACTCTGAAATACCATGCAATTGCTAATACTTGCAGGAACATCCAGTTCTTTGTTCTGGTTCTCTGAAATCCTGTATTTCTTGACTCTAAAGCTCTAAAGTATGCTTTAAGATAATGCATTGAATCTATCAATGCTTAAGCTCCTAACTGTATATGTTTAAAAATTATCATTGACAATATCGTAAATTTTTTTGAAATCTCAAACTAGAGAATGTAAATTGAGTGTTGTTCAAAAATGAAATGGACACTTGAATTGAACTTGACAGAGTGCAGCAAGTGTAAAAAAAGTTGAGTTTCTTAATTTCTTCATTAATTCCATCAGATTTTTTTTCAGAATTTTCTTGCAGTTGTTCTCGGTAAATCCAGAACTGAATGAGTAATTGATATACTGGAGGGGGGAATTTAATCCATTGTGTCTTTCATCCCTTGCTGTACCTGTGATAGAGTGGAGATGATGTTTTTTATCAGTGGCATTAAATGCAGTAGAGAAGAACTTCTGGTAAAAAAGGAAGAAGGAACCCCTAAAACTATAGTGTGTGGGCGAGGCGGGGGGTAGGCAGTATCTTGTGTAGTTATCTTTAAATCGTGAGAACACATTTTCAAAATACCACAATACAAACTGCTAATGTTTGACTGTTTAAACGTATTCAGTATGTATGTTGCGAACTTTGTAGTGATGTCAAGTTATTGAAATAGTTATCCAGACTGAAAGTCTTTAATTTTTTAGTGGGTTCTTGATTGCTTAACTAATACCAGACGTCCATATAAGTTTGTGCATTTAATTAAAAGTGTGTTTCCAAACTTGTTTTGCTCTATCTAACTGGTCCTACATACAGAAAACATCACATACTGTATTAAATATCAAATTTCATTAAAATCTTTGTTAAATTTAATGCTTTCTGATGTTTTTGAGCCACTGGAGATGATATTGTAGTTCAGGAACTGCTCATTTTGTCAAACTAACACCTTAGAGGTAATCAAGTTTTTTTTATTATGGATAGTCTGTTGAAGGTTTAAAACTCTAAAACTTTATAAAAGTGATCCAAGATGCCATTCCCAGTCCTATTTCTGTTTTCTGACTGCAAACATATAGGTGTGTATTCTAGTCTACAAAAATCAAATTTTCTGTAGAATTTGCTGCCAGAATGAAGATTATATGTTTATAGGAATGCTGTTCTCCTGCTTACTGCCCTCTTGCAAAAGCCATGCGAGTCTTTTAATGACATTTCAATATTTGGAAAAGAATACATCTTGTAATAAAATAGATTGTAGACAGCTAAAGACTCCTAAGAGGGCTTTGTGTGTCTTAAACCCCAATTTTATTTGATTGTTTTCTTTTTAAAATTTCATTTGATCATCTTAAACAGTATTTGAGAATGTCTTCAACATTGTTAGAGAAAATATGCAGTTTTTTCTCTTTGACACTCAAATATTCTTAACACAGCAGTCACGCACACCCAAAAGCATCAAGAAAAGGAAACTGAAATTTGTTTTGAATATGACATACAATAAGACTGTAAAATCTGAAATATTCTTGTAAACTACTTTAACTTTCAATAAAGTGCAGAAATGCCAGTGATTAGGATCACTAATATATTTTTACAGCCCTCAGACAAAATAAATACCACGTGAACACAGGTTTTCAGAGGGGAGGTTTTGGTCATCTTGCAGCAGTCCTTAGCTAATAATGCCTACTTAGGTACTTGAGGGACCTGAGGTGTGCACGTTAAGTGGTGCAGAGAATCTGGGAACCTCTATAGAGGGAGTTTCCAGTTGCTAATTACTGGATGTGAGTAATCCCTACTATTAATTGTTGTAAGTTTGTTTTGGCTTTCCTACCTTTGGGGATGCAGTCAGAACTATAAGAGGCTTTTTTGTTTTTGTCTATATTTTAAAGATTTTCTTTATTTTAAAAATTTTTTGTTGGCAGTTATTATAGACAGCTGCTGAACCATAAGAAAATTAATGTTTAAATCTTTGGTAGGGCATTAGACCTTATGAGCAGGGTGTCAGGAATTCTGTGCAGTCTGGTAACCATGAACTAATCTTTATCCACTGAAATGTAGCACATTTCTTGGTATTTCTGAAACAAGCAGACAACTCTCAAAATTAATTCTTCATTTCTCTTGCTGATATGTTGTTCTTCTCTGTACTGCTCCCTCTGTCAAAGAGCTCTTCCTCTGAAGAGGTGTTTGTTGGCTTAACTAAATAAGACATGCATGCCAGATGTTCTGGGTTTGAGGTGGCTTCTTGTCAGCTAAGCTTACTATTCTGCAAGTTATTGACTGGACTTAAAAATGCCATGCAGCAGAAAATTTCTTACTTTTTACAAGTTAACTTGCTGCATTTCCAGAAGGATATTTTTCATTATGAAGAGTAATTTTCAGCCAGTTATTTGCAGCCTTCATTGGTAGGTTTATGCACACATACTTTCCTAGTATGCGTGCACAGATTTATTTTAATTTACATCATCCTTGTGGGGGGGAAAAAAAAGGCTGGAAAACTAAAGCTGAGGAGCGTGTTTTAGTCACAAAAAATACCTGAGTGTATGTTGAACGACTTGGACTGCTCTTTGCTGTGCCTTGCAGTTGGCTAAATGTAGTTAGTTTTGTACGGGAACACAAATCACTAGGTGGCGATCTAGTATGGACACAAACAGCGTTGTTAAAATACAAACTCACTCTCAATAAATACATTAGTGCTCATCCAGTTTGGGCACAGCAGGTAAATCTAGTGGATGGTCAGGTTTCTGTGTCGTCTTTATGACTTGTATGTGAATTCAGTAAGACTCTTGTTAGAGTTGAGATTTTTGAAGAAATGTTTCATAATAAAAAAGAAAAAAAATTCTCTGCTCAGAGGCACCTTCATGTTTTGAGGTTGTTGTTTTTTGTAGATTAAAAATAGCAAAGTGATTATGTTCTTTAAGTCAAAATTGTAACAGTGTCTCTTCTCCACACATGAAAAATTAAAATAATGTGTATTGGACTAAGTGCTGTGCTTAGTGTTGAGAAGTAAGTGGTGTGTGTTGGTATTTCAGAGATCGTGTAGCAGATAACAAAAGCTGTTAAAATTCAAAAAGCAAATTTTTAAAAATCCTTTCAAGTCCATCATTAGCTGTTAAAATTAACTGTTGTGGATGTGTTGGGGTTTGGGTTTTTAGGTTACTTTTGCATGAATATAATTCTCAAAAGTACGCTGTGCTCCTTTGTTAAAGTTACTTTGATGGTTGGAGTCTGTGAAAGGCCATTGTATTGATTCTCAGAGTGGAGAAGCTGGGGCAGGAACACCCAGCGAGTGTGTGAGGGGCTGCGGGCGGTTCTGAAGGCACGGGCGTCTGAGCGCAGACCCTTGTGTGTATCACTTAAGCGAGCTGCTATTGTGAGAGGGAGTGGGGAGGAAGGTTGTAATTAGGTATCCATGTAGGCTGAACCCGCCATTTTACTAAGCTCTGCTGAAGTAGGTCCTTGTAAGGGAGATGGCAGGAGGCTGGGAGAGCGTGAAATGGCAGCCGACGAGCAGTAATCCGGCCATATGCACCCTACAGGAAGCCACTGTTTTGCACAGCTTTTGAATCCGCCCGTCCCCTCTGGGTCACAGACGGTAGTAGGAAAGATGAAGTTTTCAGGAAAAAAAGCAGTTTTGACTTTCAGTTTACCTTTCAGATGGGGAGAAGATTAAGTCTAGGGAGAGTGGCTGTGTTAGTGGTTAGCCTGTGCTCCCTTAAGAGGGATTGAGAGTCGCATTAGTTCGGCCCCCCAGTGCAGTCCTGTAACACCACCGGCAGACAGGCGTGGGGACAAGAGATGAGCCAGTCGCCACAGTGGGGCACTAGTAACCAGTCTGAAAAGACAAGTTCTGAGCTTGTTTTTCTGGTGGAAAATAATGTGTTTGTACATAGCCTTTCCTAGTTACCAGTAGGTTGCAGATTTCATCTCCCTGTGCCTTGTCTCCTGCAGGCAATGGAGCATGCAAATGGAATGGAGCTGGATGGCAGGAGGATTCGAGTGGATTACTCAATCACCAAGAGAGCTCATACACCCACCCCAGGCATCTACATGGGCAGACCAACACAGTAAGTTCAATGGATTTAAACTGGATGCTGGATTCTGGTTGAAGAAACTACTAATATAAAGAAAGCAGTACTGTGACTTACATACACTCTTAAATCCTAATGTAGTTTGTTGTATCTTTATATAAATATTGAAGGACCTGTTAATAAAAAATAATATCCAGTATGAGCAATTAATGTATCCTTAGCCTGCTGAAATACTGAGGTGCCCATTTGCCTTTGATGGGAATTAGAGTCAATTCTCTTGTTTTTCTGGGAGTTTTTGAAGGTGTTTTTTTTGATTATTTTGTTGGTGTATTTTTGTGATATAGTCTTAAGTGTCTGATTTACTACAAGACCACTTTAATAAGATTTAAAACAATTTATATTTATTTATCTAATAATTTAACTCAAAGAGTAGATATATAAAGGGGATTTTGTTTTTGTTTTTTCTTTTCCCCTAATAGCAGTGGGGGAGGTGGTGGCGGTGGAGCGGGTCGTCGCCGGGACTCATATTATGATAGGGGGTATGACAGAGGATATGACAGATATGAAGAATATGACTACAGATACAGGTACCTAATCTTTATTTTATTTCTGTAACAGTGGATTTGTTGATTTGTTGGAAAGTTAGATGACAAAGTACATTATTCAGTTTGTAGTAATATTCTGCATACATGCCCGTTGTGTGTTAGAGCCACACTCTGGTAGGTTTTGCGGGATTAAAGTATTCAGAATCTTCAGTGTTTATGTAATTTGGTCTTTCTGTTGTTTAGGGGGTTAATTTTGCTACGTGAAGGAGGTGTGGAGCATGTACCCCAGGAATCAAGTGGACAGATAAAAAGGGAACTAGTTTTTCTATGCTGTATATAGAACCAGGGACAGCTGATACACACTGCTGTTTAAAAAGGGATTATTTGTGGATGGGATTTTTAATGCTTGACATTTCATAACCATCTTGCTGTTTTGAAAGTTATCTGGTTTCAGAGAATGTTGTTCAACAAGAATTGTAGGCATCTGGAAAAGCACTTCATGTGTTTGTAAGGCTAGTGAGAGTTTATTAAATTCTTTGTCTGGGAATATCTTAGAGTTTAAACACATCAAATAGAGAAATATAAAAGCATTTGTTAAATAACCATAAGCCATAGCCAAATAAAGCAGAAATCATTCATGCAGGCCAAGTCTTTCAGTGCTAAGGAAGTGTTTCTGTTCTGTAGAAGTGATGTGAATAAGGCTTCTTTCATAATGGATGTTGTTTGGTTTCTTTTTTAATTTCCTTTAAAGGAGACGATCACCATCGCCTTATTATAGTCGATACCGATCGCGATCAAGATCCCGTTCCTATAGTCCAAGTAAGTAAATACAAGTGAATAAACAAAATCTGGCTGACATAAACACTCTTACATGAATTGATCAATAGGAATTCTGAACGTGAAAGCAAAAAACCTGGGCACAGTTAAGCTGCCATAATGTGTACATTAGTTTGGTTGTGTAATTAGTAATTGTGTCATCTTTTGTTTTTTCCAGGACGCTACTGAAGATCAGAAGAGTTACAGTTGAGGACTTGATTTTTAAATACAAAGTTCAGATCTTTAGCTTTCCCCTTCCGTCTTCCCTTTCTTGTCCTCCTTCCAGCTCTTTCACAAGTCTTTGGTTCATTTAGAATATACATATTTTCAGTTGAAGTATTCCTATTTTCCATCCCTTCTTATTGTAATACTCTTAAATATTGTAATTGTTGTAGTTTTTGTGTAGTAAAACATTTCGAGCAAAAAAATAGAGAACCCCAAAGTGCTGATAAATTTTGGAAGTCATTCCTATTTCGTTTCTAAAACAGTTGGACTCCTGACTAATCAGAAGAGAGCATTGATATTTTTAAAGCTTGCATGTCATATGTAGTATACACACTCGGATACTTTAACATAAACCTGCATTTCCAAGTAACTTGTTAATCTTTCTGTTAAAATGTTTACCTATTACTTTGATAAACGAGTAATGACTTTGAGCCTTTTCTGTAATGATAAATTTGCTTAGATAGTCATGAACCAGAGGATTTTTTTAATTTTTTTTTTTTTTTTTTGTGTCAAGTAGTTGCTTTGACAGTAGACTATTTGAGCTAGATCAGAATTTGGTATTTGGCTGACTGGGAGAGTAGATCCTTGTACACTCAAAATTAAGGCTGTGTGTTTTATAGAAAAAAGTTTATGGATTGCTACACAGTGGATAACAGTTGAAATTAAAGTTGTTAAATTCCTGGGGTCTTTGTGGTACTTGGTTGAATATTTCCTTTTAATTGGTGCAGCAGAAAGAATATTTATTGAACATAGCAATTAGTTATATAATTTGCTGTTCATGGAAGATAAAATCACCAACTTTTTGGTATTGAAATTATGATGGAGCAAGTTTTGTTTCCAGTCCTTTTTGAACTTTTGGAAGTATGAATGGAAAAACCTACGGCTACATGTAAACATTTTTTTTTCCCCTCAATAAAAGTTAAGTCCACTGATAATGTGGTTTCTTGTCTTTCATTCTGCGTTTTGTGTCACTTTGGAATAATATTAAACAATACTTGGTGCTGGGGTGTGGATGATAAAGTCTGCTTTTACCTGTCTTTTCAGGAGCCTTGCCTTCCCTGAGGATCAGTATGCAGTTATATGGGATGGCTAAGCTGGGTGGGTAGTCCAGCTTTCTCTTGTGCCATCCTTGTCACTTGCTGGAGTTGTGGTGAGATGGTTGAATGAGAGAAACACTCTTGACTTTGTTTCGCTTTCTGGCAAGTGGCTGGTTGAGTGTTGATGTTGCCACAGCAGAAGGAGTATGACCATAAAGCCCTTGCAGCAAATTTTCATCCTGATTGTCAGGGCAGGCCACCGAAAGAGTTTGTCATGATTTTAAGAGGATAGGTGTATGAAGTGTATTTGCATTAGCTATTTCTGAGTGTTGGTGCCAGGAAATATTAACAAGTAATTAAAAGAAATACCAGCACACATCTTAAGAGCTTGATTGAGTATGCAGGAGACATTGGTGACAAAATAAGTTCTAATTGGTTATTGCTCAATACCTTTGAATCCATGATGTCTTATCCATAAATTGCAGTTGAAAATTCTTAGTAAATTGAAAGCAGGGTAGCTGAAACACTGAAGTTAAATCTTTTAAATCTGATTAATTGACCAGTATTTATTATGATCCAGACAAATTGGGAAATGTTGAGAAAGTTGTTCTCTCTAAACCATAGTCCCAATACCTCAAAGAACTGTTGGTATATTTAATTTTGGTTTTATTCTTTCAAAACATGGTTGGCCAGTGTGACACCCAGGCACAAGAAGGGCTGGAAGGAGGAGCCAGGGAACTACAGGCCTATTGGCCTGACCTTGGTGCCCAGGATGGTTATGGAGCAGATATCATGAGTGCCATCACACGTACAGGACAACCAAAGGATCAGGCCCTACCAGCGTGGGTTTAGGAAAGGCAGGTCCTGCCTGACCAACCTGATCTCCTCTGACCTGGTGACCCACTTGGTGGAAGGGGGAAAGGCTGTGGATCTTCTCTTATCTGGGCTGCAGCAAGGCCTTTGATAGCTACTCTCTCCCATGACATTCTGAAAAAGCTGGCAGTCTCCTGTTTTGGACTGGTGCACTTTTCACTGAATAAAAAATCAGTCTGGATATCAGAGGGTGGAGGGGAATGGTTCCACATCCAGCTGTTGGAGAGTCACAGGTTCCCCAGGGCTCAGCACTGGGGCCAGTCCTTTCTGTATCTTTATCAGTGATCTGGATGAGGGAGTTGAGTGCACCCTTAGCAAGCTTGGCAGATGATGGCAAGGTGGGTGGGAGTGTTGATCTGCAGGAGGGTAGGAAGGTTCTGCAGAGGGAGCTGGATCGGTGGGCTGGAGTTCAGTAAGCTTAAGTGTCAAGTCCTGTACTTGGGTCACAGCAACTCCAGTCAGTGCTAGAGGGGACAGAGTGGCTGAAATGCTTCCTGGCAGAAAAGGGCCTGGGGATGCTGGTCCACAAGCTGGCTGAATATGAGCCAGGAGTGAGCCCAGGTGGCCAAGAAGGCTGATGGCAGCTTGGCTTGGATCAAGAATAGTGTGACCAGCAAGATCAAAGGTTGTTCCCCTGTACTCAGCATTAGTGAGGCCACACCTCTAATCTAGTATCCAGTTTTGGGTTCCTGAGTTCAAGAAAGACATTGAGTTGCTATATCAAGTCCAGAGAAGGGCACCAGAGCTGGGGAAGGGTCTGGAGCACAAGTCCTGTGTGGAATGTGAGGCAGCTGAGGGGGTTTAGCCTGGAGAAAAGGAGGCTCCGGGGTGCCTGCATCACTGCACAACTGCCTGAAAGAGGCTGTAATGTGGTGGGGGTCAGTCTCCTCTTCCAGACAGTAAGTGATAGAGCAAGAGGACTGTAGCCCCAAGCTGTGCCTGGGGAGGTTCAGGTCAGAACCTCTCTTGACAGAAAGGGTTAAATGTTGGAATGGATTCCCTACCCATGGAGGTGGTGGAGTCACCGTCCCTGAAGGTGTTGTGTTCCAATGGGACACTTAGTGCAAAGGTGATTGGTCAAAGCTGGAGTTTATCTCAGAGGTCTTTTCTAGCCTGGATCATTCTGTGTGAGTTATAGAAAGTAGTGTGCAGAAATAGTGAGGCAGCCAGATGCAAAAGCATGGAGAGTAGCTGCAGTGCAGGTTGGGGAAGGCATTCAGGCTCAGGGAATTAGGATAACAGGAAGTAAGAGAGAGGTGGCTACTTACTGCAGTTTATGGTATTTGTAGCCTGCAATTGTCAAGGCTTGAGAAGTTGTATTCGCCAGCTAGGGAGCAGTTTCAGCAAACTGAAAGCTGAAGGAGTGTTGTGATACTTAGCTTGGAGATTGTTGCTTCCAACAGATAGATCTGTAAACCTAAACATCCTACTTAGCACAAATCCATATAAAGTTATCAGTGGTAGCAGCATTGCATTACATGGTTCACTTTGTGCTTCATGTTCAGTGATGTAAGGCAGTCCACTTGAAGAACAGGTGAAAGTGGTAATTCTCACTGTCCTGCACATACTTGTAGATGTCTGAAATGTATGAATAATTGCTGGACTTAGCTGACCATCTCTAAAACTGGCAGTCCTGAAAAGGAAAGGGTAATTTGCAGCTGTTTCCACATTTGTGGGTGGGTTTTTTTTGGTTGGTTGGTTTGTTGTTGGTTGGGGGTTTTTAAGTGAGATCATTTGGGCAGAGATCTCTGGGTTAGCAGGGTTTTTTTTAACTTTCATGGCTTGCATTCTCCCCAGGAATGGGAGTCTTATCTCTGCTTCATTGTAAATGGATTTAGGAACACTGTTTCTTTATGCTCCAAGTTCTGTATATGAAATTAATTAGCCAATTAATTAGTAGGTGTAAACACATCTACTGAAACATACATACTTTTCTGTAGACATTTTTGTACTTTTAGTCCTAGGCGAATTATTAGTGCAGTCAGAACTCTGAACAAATACTACACTTTTGCAACAAAGTGAAAACAAATCAACCTAAGTAAAGAGAACTTGATGTTGCTCTGTGCTAGTACCCAAAAAGCTTAGTTCAGAGCAAACTGCAGAGAATATTTAAATACCGACTTTAGACAAACCTGACGTTTATCTAGGTTTATGTATGGCCTCAATTTGAGGCGTAGCCTAGAGAATGCAAGATAACACTTGCTCTTAAATATGCCATGTTCCCAAATGCTTCCGAGAAGTGGCCACAAGAAGTTCACAACAGCTGCTACCCAGGCTAGTGTGAGACTGTGTATGTAATGGAAAATCTGCACCCAGTGACAACAGTTAACAGACATACTGGTTTACATGTGGAGACAGAATACCTTCCAAGAGAAGGGGTCTGTATAAAGACAATGTACATGAGATGAAGTTTATTAAGACTGTTGTTTAGTCATCTATGTAACTGTACTTCAAATCCGTAATGACATTAAGACTTGGTGTTGCAGTACTCAGCAAAGCATTTGACTGTGGTGCTGCATGGTGTGGAAATGGTGAGGGCTAGGCAGCTGGAGCATGCTTTTTGGGAAAGCACCTTCTGCTGCAAGGCTTCACAAAGTAACAACAGGTCAGGCAGACTTAGCACCACTACCACCCTTTGCTATCAGTCTGCTTGGCTGCTGCAGTCCTCTAGAACTAATGTGAATCACCAGAGAAGAAAAACTATCTGGGATAAACACCTTCTCTTGCTTTCTACAAAACAAAACAAAAAATTTTGTAGCTGGGCAAATTATGTGAATGAATTTCCCTCATTCTCACAGTCATTGCCCTTGCCTTTTAAACAGCAGCTTAAAGGAGAACACAAAGTGCACTCAAGCCACCTCACCTGCAGTACCTGTAGACAATTTCTTGCTTGCTGACATTTTACTTCTGCATAAAATCTTTCAGGTAGCACTGCATCTGTACATGGACAGGTAAGGACTCTTAGGTTTAGCAGAGGAATGTTTTTCTGTATTTCATACACTTGTATTAGTAAATACAACACTTTGGTCAAGTAAAGGTAGAAAACAGCTTTCCTTAAGAAAGTCAGTATGTCCAGAAAACACAAATCATCATCACACTTTTTCAGTTTGAGGTAATTTGATATTAAACTGGAACAAATAAACCCTAATACTTTTCCTTCTATTGCTTTGGATACAGAATTCGAAACATTCATTAAAACTGGCAGACTAATAGCCTTGAAAAGTCTACGAGCCACTTCAGTGATTCTATTGCTGAGTTTCCTGAGGAAGTGAGAGACCACCTTACACAGAATGATTTCTTAACCTTTGTGGCAGAAACTGAGGCTGCATTTTTGATATCTAATGGTAAATCTCTTTCACATTCAAATAGCAACTAAATTGTTTTGGCAAAACATGAAAGAAGATCTTTGTCAACAAAAGTCTGCAAACCTTTCTTTAAGTCAGTTCTTAACAAGCAGCTATGGTGCAAATAATTGTCCCACTGCGGAAAAGGCTAGTGGTGCTTCCTGTGTAAGATTCTTTTTTAAGCTTAAAATGTAGTTGTTTCTCTGTACCCCCTTTTTCTCTTTTTTTTTTTTTGTTTTTGGTGGAGCCTTCCAGCTGTGAAGGTATCAGATAGATTAGGGATTAAGAATGGAGAATTGTGGTTACCAAGAGCCAATACTGGTGTAACTGTTCCACCAGTCTGATCTGTGATTCCACCCTCGTTCTTCTTCCAGTACTGCATTAGGACGAGGATGCATTCTCTGCACAGAATCTCAGTAATTTAGAATCTGCCCAACTCCCAGGCTCAATTTTCTTGTGCTGACCCAGCCCCATAACACTTGGATTATAGAAGCAGTGGAAAGCAGCACAGGAGCAAGCTAATCCTCCACCATGCCTCTTTGTCTTTCAAGATTTACCCCAAAGGAAAGGACAGACAGAGGACTCCTCAAGTAGCTTTCAGGTGTACCACAGGGGCTTGTATAGACCTTTATATTTGCTTTAAATAAATAAATAAAATCTATAAACCAACTGGGGTGGAACAGTGGGTCAGTTCTGTGTGGAGTCTGGTCTTGCAGCTCTCTAGATGAAGGAGCCATGGGCTGCCCAAGCCCTTTTTCTCACTGTTCCATTTTTGCTCCTGTTCTCAGCTTGCTAAGTAGCCAGTCTTTTGCCAGTTTGGTTTGTGGATCCAAGGTTATGAGGGAGATGTGTATGTGCAATACTACCTCAGTAATTTTAAGATGGCACTCTTTGTCTCATGGTAGAAATCCCATAAAACTCATGGAGATAAAGATAGCCTGATGGATGGTTAAAGGTAGCTGTTTATGCCCTATATGATGTTGGCATTTAATAATTTGCTGTCTTTCACAGGTTCTGTGAAAGCAGATGCCTAACTCCCACAGCAGTGCAGGAGAGGGGAACCATGGAGCATTGATTACTAAATCACTTTGATGGTGCATGATTCCACTACACTAACAACACACATCATTACAAATATTGCCTAATCTCACAATAAACACACAAACTGCCTTCACCAGGGAACATTCAACTGGTTGACGACTCTCACGTGCACTGCTGGGATATTTTGGTGTGATCTGGACTGTGGTAGGATGGCAACAGAATGGAGGACTTTGCCAGCCAGCAGCTGTCTCCTGCTTCTCACCTTTCACAGTCCAGCATGCTTTCCTAGTGCTCCTATTTCTTGTCTCCTCCTTGATCTAGACGTCAGCTTTCCCCTTTCTCCGGATCACTGGATTCAGTGCAGGATTGGGCAGAGAGGAGCATCATCTAGGGGAAAAAAAAGATGATCTCTTTCACACTGAAAAATCCCAGATACCAAATCCCGTGGTTATTTTACAGCTGAACTCTGTCTAGTTGATGATCCTCTCTTCCAGGCAGAGCTGCTAATCTGGGTTTCTGTGTTGTACCTTTAACAGTTTAATGTGGTAAATGTTTAGGAACTGGTCTCTTGAAACAAACAAGCAAACAAACCCAAAACCCCACAAACACAAACCAAACAACCAGACTCAAAAAATCCCCCAAAACAATTATCCTCATCCCCACAACAAAAAACCATCCCAAGCCCCAAAGCTTTTAACAGTTCATCAAATACAACTTCAGTTTGACAATTTATAGTTCTAGGAGGGATGAATATTTTTCTTCCTTCTGAGCAATTAATTAACTTTAGAGGAGGGTAAATTACAGGTAGTCAAGCTTCCCATTGCTAAACACTGCCTTCCCCAGCTGCTGCCCCTAGCCAGGTGTGGAGTTGCTGCTCAGCACCTCTTGCTCTCACTGAGTCTCTTCTCCCAATGGAAAGTGTGCTGAATGCTGTTGTCCTTGGCAGGGAGGGGAAGAAAAGCAGAGATAACAGGTCCTAACCTGCATTTCACATTCCAAAGCCTTTCCTCTTCGTGTATCAGCGGACATCTGAGCAGGGAAGATGCCAGCCTCATCCCACTGGACCATGTCCAAAGGAACATCTAGCAGATCTGCTGCCTCTTTAGAGGAGGAAAGGCAGAGTTATTTGCCAAGCTGAAGACCAGGTTCTTGCTCGTGTCCAAGCTTCCTTCATAGGTTTACAACAAATATAAGTAATATTTAAAGTGGTTGATGCCAAATCTTCTGCTTGAGCTGTGACAGTAGCACAAATGTTCATGGCTGTTGCTGTGCTGCCAGGGTGGCCCTGAACATCCCTCCAGTGCAGCTGGCTCTGCCAAGGGTGTGTGTGATACCATCACATCCACTGCTAGCACTGGAGAGAAAGGATAGCAAGAGGAAAACTTCACTAAAAAAACCCCAAAAAACTCTGGTGCTGGGCTCACATGCAGAGTAGAATGTAAGGTGTAGGGGTTTTTTATTGTTTTGAAATTAAACATTCAATCTATTAAACAGATTGTTTTATAAACAGTGTGTTTAATTCCTATCTACTGGAGGCTAGAAGGGAATCCATGCAGCAACTCATCTGCGAATTTCATAGAAAGGAGCTAAGAACAGCAGAACTTCAAAATACAAAAAGACAAAACCTTATGGAAGTTAACAACTGGACTAAATATTGATATAACTAAAAATATTCCCTGGAAAAGAAAATTCGTACTGGGATTGAGTCACCTGATGTGGTGGGGATGTAGGAAAACTGTTTGACTGCATGGGTAACCTTGGACAGAAGATTTGCTCTCAGTTTTCCACGTATGAAGATTAACTTAAACTTCCAATGTTTTTTTTATTTTGTCTGTTCCAGCTTCAGAAGATGAAGGGCGATTTGCAAGAGGATCTGTGAAAGATGATTAAACAATGTTATATAACAGAAAAATTAGTTTATAAAGTGTAAGATATTACTGACAGATGCAGAACAAGTAAGGGTGGCCTCGTGCACAGGGATAGCCTTAAGGGCTGGGCTGTCTGGTCCCAAGCAGGTGATGAGTTTTCAGAGGATCCAGTTCTGGAACTAAAAAATACAAGAGTTTCCTTTCCCATGTGGACTCAGATGATGCAGGAACAAAAGAGGGTTCTCTTCAGTTTGGGGAAGGGGTTGAGCCCCATGTCTCAGTCCATGCCTATCCCACCCCACCCGTGATGTCCCCAGCCCAGTCCTTGCTGAGCACCCATGCAGTGCCTGCAAGCTGCACATTGCAGAGCAGCTGGAAATGCAGCTCAAACACCAAGACATTTCAAAAATATTACAGAATCCACGTTTTAATATTCCCTTGAACTTCTACAGTTTAGCACATCTTTGTACCACGGAGTTAATTTCGTTCTTCAAAGCCAGAGAAACCTGAGATCTTAACCACAAAAACAGAGTCCCTCAGGACAGTGGTTATCACTGGTTTAATCAAAAAGCCCAGTCCAGAGGCTGACCATACAGTCTAAACCTCCCACCAGTAGCATCCAAGTGGGTTTTGGCTCACTCTCCCCTACCAACCACCCCCAACTCCCCACTGTCAAACAGAGATCCCTGGGCTGCAGCTGTTCCCCACCTTGAAATCTGGGGCACTGCTGTGGGCAAAACCTGGGAGCTCCTCTACCCACTCCCAGCCCCAGGAAAGACAAAACTTTCTCCCATTTCTGTGCTGCCAAAATATTCTCCTATTCCTCTGCTGCCAAAACTGGGGGTTGAGGATTTCTGAGCTTGAAGACCTCCTGCAGCTGAGCACTGACTGGTGCCAGCCAGGTGCACCTTGGGGATTCCCCATCCTTTGCCCTGCCAGTCCCAGGTGAAGAGGGAGAGAAATGTGCTGGGTCAGACCCAGCAGCTCCATCACCTGCTCTGGGGCAGCTTCCAAATCCAGCAACCACTCTGTGCTGCAAGCTGCTCCAGTGGCTGTCTGAGCAGGTAGGGTTGGAAGTAACTGGTATTGTGTTTGGGCTGTGGGGAGCACAAGTATTTAGAAAGCTGGAGTTGTGGCCATCTCATTGTTTGAATCCTTGGGAAAGAAGGTGCTACTTGTGCTCCAGATTTTGGTCTCTTTTTAAATGGCCAGAGGAGTCCAGAAATGAATATAGAAGAAAGTTCATTTTTTCCTCTTGAGGGTCCCTGGTGCCCATCTCTGACAGGGGAGCACAGAGATTCTATGTCTGCTTCTGCCCCTTTCCATCTGTGCTTAACCCCTGCCTTGCCATGCTCCTTTTCAGTTTGAGAAAGATATTTCTGTGTTGCAGCTGTGAGGAAGATTCAGGGCTCGGACCCCCAGCTGGGCACTTCCCCTCTGGGCTGTGTCCAGGTGAGGCACAGGTGTGGTTTGTACCTGGAGATGAGCAGGGTGCTGCTGGCTCTCCGTGCCTCTGTGCACCCCTGCTGCCTCCCAAAGCAGAAAAGCAGAGCTGTTCACTCAACCCCTGCTGTGGTAACACAACAGGTCAAATGCTGTTCAGAGAGCACAGGTGAAATCCTGAGGGGAGACACAAGAAGAGTGGAATCAAACCTGGCTAGAACGTATCAAAACCTTAAACTGAGGAAACTTTGAATGAAATCATTTTACCTGAGTTTCCAAACTGCAAAAAGAAACTATTTCTCTGGGGAATAGTGGATTTCCAGCAACTCACATGGAGGAAATCTTCATCACCTGTCAGAACTGCACAGCCAGGGATGCAAAAGCAGCATCTGCCTGCTTCTTTGTCTTTTTCTTTGTGACTGCTGCAATTCTTCTTTGACTGAGAATATCATTAATCAATTTAATTAACTAATAGAAGCGGGTAGCTGGGAAATTGTAGACCTATGAAGGATATGCCTGTTTTTTAAATGAACTCCCCACAGTGGGCAGATTATTTCCTTATTTCTTCCTTTAGCATCTTCAAAATATTTTTTCACAAGTGAACATTTTACAGTTCTCAGTTTTTCCAATTCTTGTTGAGGCTACAAGTGTCTGACTTTCTGGGGTATTATAAGCTGCATAGAAAAGGACAAAGTGGGCAAGAGATCTCTAATGCATCAGTGGGGTAAGTAAGCAAATATAATGAGAATTAAGTAGATAATAGGGCTGGAGTATACACAGTGGGGCAAGTGTGGAAGAACCAGTCAAATGAAAACTCTGCTAAAATTTGCAGCAAAATGAGCAAACCAAAACTTATCTAAAAGCAAAACTTTTATTTTCTAACCATGGACCTACCTCTCTGCAAGACATCCTGAGCCTGAATTCCACAGAGGAATGAGTAGAAGGGCTGATGGTTTTGCATTAACCTGCCTCAGAATATTTCCCATGCAGAAATGTACCTTTGAGGAGATGGAGAGCTTTAACATCAGCCTTGGAGCTTAGCAGGGAAAGAAAGCCACTGTCAGAGAAAAGTTTTGTTTAATGAGACAGGCACCACAGAGACCTGAATGAGTCAGATCTATAGGCAGTGCCACGGAAAAGACTCCTGCAGTAAGGCTGGAGATAGGAGTTAGGTTGTTGATGGAGATGCATGAACTCTCATGTCCTGCCCTTAGTGATAAAAGTCACTCAAAATGTTTCTTATTGCTCCACTTTGACATGAGGAGAAAAACTGACTCCTTTCCCCTGTTGTGTGGTCAAAAACCCACTGACAATCCACAGGAATTGGAACTCCTTCCTGGCAGGAGAGAGCAAAAGTGAGCTGGGGAGCAACTCCTTGTGTCACTGGGGGCAAGACCTCAGTTTTGCTTGTCTGAAGAGGATCAAAATCTGCTCCAGCCTGGATCCAACCCTTCTGATATTTTAAAACACATCTTCATCTTCTTGAGGAGAACTTCTGGTAATAGCTGTTTTTTAAGGAAATTTTAATGGCAACTCCCTTTGTCTTGGAATAGGTGCAGATTCTTAAATTCCTGTGGCAACTGTTAGTCTGCTGAAACAGAGGTGGCAGAATGAGAAAGCAGGAGGAAGAGCAGGATGGGGAAGAGGAGGATGGGAGCAGGAGTGTATCCATTCCACAACTTGTTTCCTGGAGAAAACTGCAGCTTCTTCTGGCTGGCTAGAGCAATAGACTAGGAAACATGGCAAAATAGTGTGTAATGTTTATTTATATTCTTATTTTAAAACAAAACTACAGAGGTTTAGCCATCCTCAACAGACAGTTTTTATTTATATAAAGTGTAGTAACCTTCTAAATGACAGTGCTTGGTTCTGAGTCCACACTGCCTGGACTAATCACTCATAGAAACTCATCTGCTTTTCCCTCCTGTGCCCTGAAAAAATCACTGAATGCCATTTTTAATCAGCAAGCTTCCAAGGTGTCACAGGTGTTACTAAAGTGAGTAGCCCCAATGACCAAATATCCCCTTTGAGAGCATGTCCCTCTGTCTCTGCACGCAGATGGTCTGTGTTGCCCTGAGGATGAGCTGGGCTGTGCTAGCAGAGAATAAGCAGAGCAGGTCTGATGGATTTCCACCTCTGCACTGTCTCCTGAGCTGAGAGTTTTTCCTCTCAGCTTCTGCACCCAGTTCAGCCACTGGGTATGTGAAGTTAAGCAAAACCTCTGATGCTCCATGCATCTAAGGTAACTTTTTTGGATAGCCATGTATTTTTACTTTAATAAAACCATTTCCTATGGTAATTTTTTGGCAGAAGGCTGAAGAAGTAGAAAAGTGCCTCAGGATGCTAAATGCTGTGAAGGTGATCTTGCAACCTTCACAACTTTGGAAATGCTTGTTGCTTGAAGATGATTTGAGTACAGGATTCACCCTGTAGTCCCTGCACTCTTGCAGGAGCAATTGTTCCAGAGGTGTGACTGGGATGTCTTATGAGCACCAGGTTATTAAGGTGTTTGATGGACAGGAAAGCTAAGCTTATCACAGGGACACTATAAAAACCTCTCCAGCTCTGTAGGAGCTTGACTTCTTTTGGGGATGAATTTTTTCTGCAGCACCTGATTTCTTATTCTTTCCTAACTTGTCCTGTAAAGCACACAGAGGAGAGAGCCTAGGGAAAATGTTCCTGGAAGTGTAGCAGAAGGCTCAGACTTCCTGCCCTGACGAGATTTCTGTGTGCCTGGGACACACCTACACCCTCCAACACCTTGTGGTGTGTGTCACAGCGATGCCTGTCTCACCCAGCAGGAGCATCTGGCTCCCACGCTGCCCTCCCAGCTTGTCCAGCCCCGCGGTGCCGAGGGAGGAGCGGTGTCCCCCACCAGCACCCGCCTGTGACCCAGCCCAGCGTGCCGCCCTGAGCTGCAGGTGAGAAATCACGGCTGTCTCTGGCAAAGTCCGTGCCCCAAAGATGGAACTCATTCCTTCTACGACTTCTCGAGGAAAAAGCAGATTGCAGCTGCTGCTTCTGCTGCAGCACACCGCATGGGGAGCTCAGCAAATCCAAGGAAGGGGGGTGCCATCCTCTCTGCTTGAACCAAGAGCAGCTGTTGATGTATCCAGTTCTGGGCTTCAGCACCCACCTACCCCACTGGGACTGGTGAAATGGATATGGGAGGTAGCCAGGGTCTAAGAGCAGCATCTCTGCCCATCTCTTGCTGAGCCAGGCTAGCGGCAGAGAGGATTTCCCTGGAATACCCACCCGGATAGCTAAAACCATCCTCTGCGGCATGTGGAAATATAAACCTTCCTTTTCCCGCCTGCTAGAGCCACCTGCTCTTGTCCCCTCCTGCTTTCTACTTTTAGCTCATTAGTTCCACTGCGACTTCACTCTGCTGTCTCACTGCCTTTTACTGAAGGCATGTCACAACTAAATGTATCTGAGCAGCTGTTTGACCCGCGTGCTGCTGAAAATCAGCGCTCACCAGCGTCGAGTCCCTAATTAATAACAGCCCCAGGGAAGAAGCAGCCCCAAAATCTCTGGCAGCTCCAAACACTACCAAGGTCTTTTTGTCACACTGTCGTTGCTAAAAGTTTGGATTTGTTGATCCTTGTGAGTCTCTTCCAACTCAGGATATTTTATGATTCTCAGATTCTATGATTTCTAATTTGTTTGGAGTAAGAAAGATTAGCCTCCATGGCTACAGTGATAATTTTATGAGTTAGCTTCTTAAATATCAGCATGACAACGGCTCATTGAAACATACTGCCAGCTTACTTTCTTGATGGTGATATCCATGCAAAAACTTCCCATAATCTTCTACTAATCAGGAGGAATGTGAGAACAACTCTGAGGAGGTACCCAAGAATTTCCAAAATTTCACCAGGTGCATTGGATCAGGCTTAATCAGGAAAGGCTCTGCTTTGATTCTCTTTCTTTTCTGGGGAGGTGATCTTCCCCTCTAACAAGAGGAAATGTTGTCTAAATCAGCATCACCTTTATAATCAAAGCAAAGTTCCTCCTTGGCAAAGATGGAAGAGGAAAACTGTCATGTGTGAGAGAGAGATAGGAAGGATTTGCCAGTCATTTGGGTGTGTGGCAAAAGCTAAATGGCATTTGTGAACTTCAGCAACAGGAATAACGAATGCACCAGAAGTGAAGAGAAAAAGGAGGTGTAAGGGAGGAATTTCTTGTTGCTTTGCTAAACCACACTGGACTGTGGGCAAGGAGAGGGAAAAACAAGGTACAAGGCTGAGGACAGAAGTGCAAGCTGGAAAATTCAGAATTTGCTCAGGAAGAAGGGAAGGGAAGGGAAGGGAAGGGAAGGGAAGGGAAGGGAAGGGAAGGGAAGGGAAGGGAAGGGAAGGGAAGGGAAGGGAAGGGAAGGGAAGGGAAGGGAAGGGAAGGGAAGGGAAGGGAAGGGAAGGGAAGGGAAGGGAAGGGAAGGGAAGGGAAGGGAAGGGAAGGGAAACTGGAATCAAGAATTTGGAGAGAAGCAATCTGTAGAAAGAGGACATTCTGGGACACACCATGGGAGAAACACACTGTGGAGCAGGTGGCTGTAGGAATTTTGTGATCTCTGCCTGTGGAGAAGATGGGACTGAGCAAGATGAAGATGAAAATGAAGAAGAAATTATGCTTGTCTAAGAAGTCTCTTTTGCCAGTGGCTGGCACTACCTGGAGCTTTGTTTCATCCACTTTCTGCAACCAGTGCTAAGACTTTCCCTCTTGCCAATCCCTCTGTTACCTCATCTCTCTGCAGCACTGTCACCTCCTCACTTCCAGCTGCAGTGAAGGTTCTTATTACAGAAAGTTGATTTGTGATGAATCCATTTGTATGGTATATTGCTGAGTACAAACTATTAACATTTGAATCAATAACCATGGAACTTGTAAAATTATATAAACAGCAGAGAGATTTGCAGGGAGGAGAAGGTGATGTTTGCAGTACTAAAAGTCATTAATAAAGAAGCAAAACTTCAGTTCCAGAGTGAACTACAGAAAGAGTTTTATTTTTCTTCTAGCAGCTAATACACTGTTTTTCTTCTGGAGTCAGACAACCCTTTAGTTACTGAGTGAACAATATGGATTTTTTGACTACCGCACTCCTTTTTTTGCTCTCCTTTATGCTGGCATGAATCTGCTCTTCCTGTCAGACATCAGTTACTGCAAACCCACAAAGATCTCATCTGCTTTTTACTTCCTCCTCTCAGCTCAGGGTCTGCACCACTTCTTCTCCTGCATAGTGCCAATTTCTTGGCAGAAGCTGCCTGTGCTGTGGCCAGTGTCTGCCTGAGCTTCAGAGCATGCTGACCCCAGCATTTCCAGCAGCAGCAGCTTCCCGAGCCCACAGCTGCCCCACCCAAACCTCTGGTGAGACATGTCCACCACCAAAGTCCTACTCATGGGAGACCAGTCACCGAAACAGAGTTGTAAGATACCTGAGCACTGTTTTTCAAGAACAATCCCATGAAGAAACTGATCAAGTATATAATATTAAACCAGTCTTTCAGTGCTTCTTGGGGCTGCTTCTTCTCTGCCCTGTCCAAAACCCAGTTTGAAATCACAGGGATTCCCTAAAGTAGCAGTAAAGCCCCAGAAAAGCCTGACACTCACCAAATCTGCTCTCAGAGACAAGTGGGAACCCTGCAAATGGGAAAACCTATATGAGGAGTACATCATCCCACAGTTCATTGCCTAAATAGACTTCCAGAGGGACAGAGGCACCAAATACTGTTCAATAAGGAGAAGAGGGGAGGGAGGCAGGTAGAGAGACAGGGAGACAGAGAAAAACAGCTGGGGAAAGAAAACTGGGTGTAAGATCAAGGTCAAGAGTTGTAAAGGGAAGGAGGGGGTAGAAAAGAAACCCAGCTGAATCAGGAAAGGCATGGCTACAAGTTGAGCAGAGGAGACTAGAGACTGAGTAGGAAAACAAGCTGCACCAGAGGTTTGTCACGCTTCCCCTGTGTAAACACACATCAAACTTCACGACGAGCTGCCTCTGTTGAACAGCAAGGATCCTGTTGCCCTGAAAATGAGAATGTGAAGGCACCAGGAGAGATAGGACTGTATTTCATTAAAATAAGAGATCTTGAACACGGCTTCAGGGACTGTGCCAGTAGCCTGGTAGGGCTGAATCCAGCCTTTTTGTGGGATACACCTCTCACAGGGTGACTCTCTGGCTAAGAGCTTGCTACCCCTTTTCTCTTTGGCTTTTGCTGGCAGTAAAGGAAACATTCTGAAGATCACTGCCTAGGACATCAGTCTTTCTGAGATCAGGTTTGCCTATAGCATTTGAGAAGAATGGTGTGTTTTATCTATGCAGGGATGTGAAATCCACTTTCTTGGGAACCACACATGTACACACTCTCCTTCCTCTGTCTCCACTGTCTTCAACACCACAAAGAAAATGTGAGGAGCCAGCATCCCTGCTAGGGGCATATGTCTGAATAGGCACAAGCTTGATAATGTCCCAATTTAAATATGTATAGAGCCAAGTGTGAATCGTTAATGCAAAAGCCCGCACATGCTCAAACATTTTGGGGCGGTTTGGCTTTTCCTTGACGATGAGGCTGGGGCATCTTTAGCGAGGTCAGCGCAAAGGAAAATACTGGTGTCTTCCCTTCTCCCACTGCTTGGAAACCGGGATCTCCGTTGTCTTTATCCCCGGTTTTTGCGGCTACTGCAAAGGAGCATCTTCCAGAAGGCACCGTGCGCTTGTCCCCCAGTGGCTGCTGCCCTCCCGGCCCTTCCCAGCCGGGGGCCCCCCGCCCGATCTGCCGGCGCTCCGCGGCCCCGGCGCGGGCAGGGGCGGGGGCGGCGGGGCTGGGGAGGGGTTCGGGTTTCCGCGGGGTGCCGAGGGGCGCGGGGCGGCCGCGGGGGCCGGTGGTGCCGCTCCTGCCGGGCTGGCTGCCGGTGCCGGGGCGCTGTCCCCGGGAGCGGCCCCGCTCCGCGGGGGGATCCCGGCCCGGGGCGCGCCCCGCGCATCCCGCCGCGCTGTCCCGCCGTGCGGGAGCCCCGCCCGGAGCCAGCAGCCGACGGAAGCGGCTGTCGGCGGAGCGGAGCCCGGCACGCTCAGCCATCGGGCCGCCGGTGCGCACGCAGCCCGCTCCGCGCCGCTCCCGCGTTCCCGAGCGGCGGCGGCGGCGGCGGCCGGGTCAGCCCTGCCCCTTCCCCAGGCACGCGTCCGCCCTGCTCCGCTCCTGCTCACCTGGGCACGCGTCGGCAGGCTCCTCGCCTAATCCTTAATTAATTCAGGCAGCAAATGTTGCAAGGGAGAAGAAGAGAGGGGAGAGCATCTTCTGCTAATTTTATCAGCCTCCCCACTCGTGTTTCGGGAGCAGCACAGAGTCCTTGTGCCAACGCCCCACTGGACGGTGCTGAGCGCAGTGCAGCCCGGAGTTTTCTGTCCAAGCACTCAGCTGTAAGGGGACAGTGCCCATGCAAACCCAGGTTCTACCACTGTCCTTACATTATCCCTTTGTTTGGCCATGTGTTTGCACAACCTGTTTTATGATCCTGTAAATGCCATTAAATCTGTTGGGTTTCGGCAAGTAGCCCATGTTTCTGCCTAGCATCCAATCAGGGAATTCTAAAGCAAACCAGGAATAGAAAAAAAATTCACATTTTGAAATTAAAATGGTGCATCTGGAGGCACCTAGTGCCCACAACACCAGTGTAGATTTGACTCCTCTGGTGGGGCATGGAAGTCCTTTTTGAAGAAAATGATGAGTGTATGATGATGAGTGGAAAAATGACAATTCCCCCCATTCCCAGAGGACAGTTCTCTGTGCTCACATGCAAGTGCTTTAGGATGTGTCAGAGAAAAGGCAGCATTTCAAGTGTGATGCTAATGAGCTCCACTGGCCACTATTGCTCTGCTTTTCCTTCAGGACTTGGTGGCTGCAGTCAAAGGCAGCCCCACTTCCCTCCAGGGTATTTCTCACCACATTACCCTACTGAGGTTTTTGTCTTGAGAATTGTTGAACTTCTGCAGAGAACTTTGCAAGAAAGGAACCCATTCTTATTTTAGGACAACTCCTTACTGTTAGTAGACAGCATTGGCTACAGCTGAAAAGAGTTTAAAAATTTGTGTTAAAATAATCTGTCTCAGTGTTGTTTTCTGTTTAATTCAGTTACACCTAGATCAGAGTTTAAAACAGCAACTAACCATAATGCAGGTCCTCCTTCCAAGGAGAGGAATGGTTTTCATCTATTACTTGGTTAGTCAGTGATAGGGATTTCTGATGCAGTGTTTTGCCATATCTAAAGCTTCTTCCCAATTTATTTCAGGGATAATGTAAAAGGAGTTATGGAAAATAATGGATATCCTGGAAAGTCTAAGTGTTGTGTTCAGTATTTAACTACAAGGAAGTCTTCATCTCTCACACCAAAACAACCAAACACCATTTTTATTTATTATGTTGTTGGTATTTCTTGATTTTTTTAAGGTTATTTCTAAATCTAGGGTATACTTCTTCAGGACTTAATATTGTTTGTATTCCTAAAGTTTATAAGAAAATAATTAATAGTAATAAAGATATTATCAATTAAGTTTGTTTGGGCACTACAAAATCTTTAAAAAAACAACTTACCAGAAAATGCATTTTTTAAAAAATTAGTCAATTAACACTTTAACAAGAACACTAATACAGAAGAAAAATTATCCACTTCTGAAGCATAATGCAGATAAAAAACAAAATTATAGGATTATTACCTTAGAAATTCAACAGTTTTGAAAAAGAAAAAAAAATCTGGATCTTGTGTACATTTTTAAAATTTGAATATGAGTTTTTCAAGCATGATGTTTACAACCAGAAATAGTAATTTGATAACCATATCTCAAAGGTGTTCAGAGTTTTCTGCTGCTTGACCTACAACTTCAGAACTGCAAAGCATGTCCTGGCTTGTTTTCACCAGGCTCCACAGAAGCTTTAGGATGAGACTGTGCCTGCACAGATAAGTCTCATGCTATAGGTTTGCAACAAGATGTCCATCATGAAAGGAAAAAAAAAAAACAACAACCAAACCAACAAAAAACACCCAACATTTTGTACAAGACTAAAAGTAAATCAATTGCAACTTTACTTGCAGCAGATGAAAACAGAGGCTGTCTGTACAATAGGGTTCTTGTAGGGGTTTGAGGTACAAAAATCTCATATCTTTTTCACTCATTTTTTCAGTCATAATTTATAGGTAAAACAAAATATTCCTCCAGGCTACAGTTTATCAAGGTTTTTTTTTTTTGGTTTTGGTTTTTTTTTTCCTTCTTTTTTGCTCAAAAGAGTTTCTAAGCTCTGGAAGTATATATGGGGTAAACTTTATTTTTCTATGGGAAAATAAAGGGTTCTTCCCTCTTTTCTAATTATTAAGACAACAGAACTTTGAAACTTGACATTTTGCTGCTTCTCATTGGAATACACCCATGAACTACTTTGAAGTTTGTTTTGAACCTCTGCAAGTTATTTACAGGACACGGGGAAAACCATAAATTAGGTTGACAGCTTTTGCATCCAGAAAGCTGATCTGGTTTGTTCTCTTTCTTCAAAAGCCAGCAACTGAAAATCCCCTTTGCAGCTCAGGAGTGTAACCTTTAGCCAGGCCAGGGAGAGATTTCCTAAGGAACTGAGGGGGCACCTGTTGGCCTTTGACTTGGTGGAGCCAGGAAACCCTCTTGTCTTGTTATTTCCACTGCCCAACTCCCCCTGCCCACACTTTTTCTCTAAGTAAATAACCACAGCTTGCTAAAAACACACACTCCCAAAACTTCCAAGCAGTTTCTGGATGAGTTTTAGGTTCTTAAAGCTTGAGGCAGTATTAAAAGGGTGCAATTAAAATTAAAAAGTAAGGATATAAAAAAGTTATATTTAATCAAATAATTAGATTCTATGACTGGTATGAAACATCCAAATGTATTGTTATCTTTTTAGAAATAGTGGTTTAATTATTTTTATTATTTTTATTTCCACTCCAGGAGAGAAAGCTCTATTTTTATGAACTTGTCAAAGGTGCAGGAAATTTTACTACAGTTGTGCAAATTTCAGGGTTTACTTAAGCAACTTGAACACTGAATTCAATTAAGTATCTTTGTACCTATGTTTCATTGATATTAAAACATATATTTGGAGCTTTTTGTTTTGAAAGAAATTAAGATCATATTTTGACTAGAACCATATTTCAGTTCAAAATTAACATTTCAGCCTTGAGTATTAACATTAGGAATCCACACATGACTGAAACAGAGGGGCACAAACACTTTTGAATTTTCCTGCAGCCATCACTCAATGTAAGAGAGTAGAGTGAAGCATGCAATTGACATTTTTTTCCCCACCCAAAGAAGGAAAAGAAACACATTTTAGCATTTCTTTGGTAATGCAGCTTTGCCTATATTTTTTTACATTTTTAACTTAAGGCAACGAAGGCAGGTATTAGGCTTGCCTCTAGCTGTTGCCTGTGAGAATGTTTCACTGTTTACATACAGGCTGGGGCTTTATCACAGGTCTGATGCAAGAAAGCTGAATTTTTTCTCTGGCCTCTGTGACCCCATTACGGGACTTTGTTAGTGTGCATTCTGTGAGCTCAGCCCCACTCCTACAGCATGACTATACGTTCAAACAATGGGCTCAAAACAGGCTTGCAAAAAATAGCCTCAAACTGGCCTTGCAGGCTTAGGTTTACCTAAATATATCACTTGTTTCATGTTTCCCCACTTGATTTTCTAACTTTGGTTTGAGTAGTATTTTAAGAGCATTTAAAAGCTCAGATAAACTGTTTACTGATGCAAAACTTTAAAGAAACCAAAAACATTTCTAGAAGAAAAACTCGAATCTGAAATTTGTGGAAACAACTACTTAGTCTAAGATATGTTTGTGTGCCTCCAGTTGTATCAAGGATTGCTCAATTGAGATGTAAATCGAGCTTTAAAACAGGAATTAATTAGCATGAAACTAATGCTATACGTATGCACTTTAATTTTATCAGACTAAGGCTTCTATTTATTTTCACAGCTTTTGCCTTATGGGGTTGCAGAGGATTTTTGTTTTACAGGTCTCTCTTCCACTACTTAAATACTTATTTTTGTAAAACTTTTAGTTACTTCACCTTACTCTAGGAAATAACTAGACTCTGCACAAAATGTTTTAGAAGTAATACAGTCAAGCTTCATTGACTATTTAAGTGTCAGAAAACCATAACTTGGGGGGAAAAATATGGAGATTTCCTTAATAAAAATATTGTGCCAGCCATTTTATACTGAGAATGCCTACCCAAATAGATCTCTTGCAATTAAAGTTCCCTAGCATTTAATACCAAAACCATGTGCAAAATGCTAAGGTGATCCATTGCAAAGGAAATAGTTACATGGAATAACTTTCACGAGAAACACAAAAGACTGAACCTAATTTATTTTAGACCAGATAAACAATAACTGAAAGGACCTAACGAAATTATTCATACATAAGCACTAATGTCTGCAGGAGGGGCCAACAATCCCACAAGCTCAGCCTTCAGCCTCACAGGTAGTTTTAAATTGCCATATAATCTATAATTCACAGACTCAACTATTCAGTCTTCTTAAGAAACAGACCGGAAACAAAAACACGATTATAATTAACATTAGGATGGTTTCTGATCTTGAGAAAAATAATACACAGCAAATGACAGAACATATACTGTAGTGGGGAAACACATTTTAAATACAAACATTCACGACCACATTCTTCAAAGGATATACATATTAATGGCCAATTTAAACAGCTCTTTTCATGAATGTTACATTGAAATTGGAATGCTTATTCCTGATGAAATTTGTAAAAGACCAAACGATTGCCTGAACTGGATCCAGCAACAGAATAAACGTATTCTGTTATTTAAAAGTTATTCAAACAGATTAAAACAAAACAAAAAAACTAAAGCATGAAACTTCAGCAGCTACCATCTTAAATTTTTCCTAAATATAACAAAATAACTAATTTGTATCCAAATTAAGATTTTTTTAAAATATTAAAACCAAATTGTTGCAGAGTGTCTTCAAAGACCAATATTACACTAGCATTTTTTAGAGAAAGGGAGGGGATATATCCTTATTAATAAATAATGGCCACTTGGAAGGAAATCTGGGCATCAAAATCTAACCAATACCAGGTATTAAAAAGCAAATTTAACACTCCTTCTCTATAATTTTAAGATATGGAAGGCCCTGGGACTGAATTCACAACAGATCTACGATAATGTTAGCTGAAAACACCATTATCATACCAGTAAGGCAAAACAGATTCTGGAGAGGAGGGTCTCATTGTTCTCGCCAAAGGGATTTCATGCTTGGGTTGCTGCCCCATTTTACTCCCTTACTTGATATTTTTTTCCTCTTGGCAAAAGATCTCCTTGATGAAAGGAGGCGCAAACAAGAAATATATTCTCATTTCTCTAAATTGTAAGAAAACAAAACCAGAACAAAACCTCATCTGAAACAAGTTAAAATACACTTAACTAGTGAGAAACACTTTTACTTCTTAAATAATGCCTTCATTTTCAGTTCTTCACTCCTTGTAAAAGCCTCACGAAATATTCTTTAGCTAGAGGAAGCCATATTGGCAATTATTCCTGTCACTTGATCAAATAAAGTTCTGCCTTTTTCTGGCTGCAATAGATATGATATATTTATATTTTTTCCCTGCATGGTCTTTCCAACACAATTGCTAAGACCTCAGATTTCAGATATCGACCTGAAATATGGTTAAGCTCTCCTTTGAAAGTCCCATTTTAAATCCAGCTGTGCCAAGTGAAGTGAACACTGATGAAAAGTTTACATATATATATATATATATATGTATACATATATGTATATATATTTTAAAAGACTGTTAATTATTTTCATGTAATCAAAATGTAGATGATGAGACTTTTGTTTTGCAAGATCTGTTTGCAAATGTTTGAAAGATGAGAGCAAGATACACCGAGCATTCAGTACTTGAATAAAGAGATCCCTGGACAAAATGGGAAAAAAAATACTTACTTTCAAATCAGCATGTAGAGATTCGTTCTAAGCCAGTCACCACTTTTCATATACGGGACAACTTATTTAGAAATTGTTTGTATTATTTTAGTGCTGTAACACTGTGATCACATTGTATTACAAAATCGAGAACTCCTGCAACTTTCCGGTCAGCAAAAGAGCACAGACAGCTAGCCTCTTTGGAATTCTTTTTTTTTTATTGGAAAGAAACTCGAACAGAGCTGGCTACATTGTTTTATCTCAAGCTCTAAAACTTCCGATGCGTGGTGCGGTTTATTGGTTTCATTCCACGCCGGCACCGCCGCGCTCTCCGCCGCCGATCCATCGAGTTTTGCAGCATTTTATGATCGAAACTCCCAAGCCGGAGCGGAGCGGGGCAGACCCCGGTGCTCCCGCAGGCGCCGCGGGTGCCTCGCCGGTGTCGGGGAGCCGAACCGAGCCGAACCGCCCGGCTGCCAGCCCCGGCAGCGGAGCCAGCCGCCGGCCCCGAGCCGCCGCCGCCTCCCGCAGCCGCCCGGGCGGGCTGGCGGTGCGCGCCCGGGAAGGGCGGCGGGACCCCCGGCAGCGCCGATCGCTCCGGCGGCCCCGAGCCGCCGCGCCGGGCCGCGGGCACCGCGCCGCTCCCGGGGCCAGCATCCCGCCGCTCCCGGGGCTAGCATCCCGCCGCTCCCGGGGCCAGCATCCCGCGGCGCCGGCCGCGCTCGCCGCGCCCGTGGGAAGCCGCGCACCGCCGCTCCTTTGTTCGCCGGCCCTCCCGGCACGGCCGCGGCGGGGCGGCCCCCGGAACCGGCACCTCTGCGGCGTGGCACCCACTTACCGCCTTACAAAGCCCCGGCCCGCCGCCGGGAGGGCAGGAGGGAGGGGCGGGCGGCTCTCCCGTCCCGGCCCGGCCCGGCCCTGCCCCGGCGGTGGCGCCGCGCCCCCCGCCCGTCTCGTCTGGCCGCGGCCCCCGCCCGCCCCCGCCGCCGCCCCCGCCGCCGCTTTCGCGCCACGCGCCCCGGGGGCCGGCGCGGGAGCCAATGGGCGGCCGCGCCGCGGCGGCGGGCGGCGCTGGTAGGCGCAGGGCGCAGCCAATGGGAGGCGGCGCCGCCGCGCCGCTTTACTACGAGCGGCTATGGCCGCCCGCGGGCTGCGCGCCCCGGGGATGGCGGCGGCGAGGGCGGGCAGGGGGGACGGGCGGGCGAGGCAGGGGGTGAGGCAGGGGGTGCGGCGCGGCCGGGCCGGGGGCCGGGCGGGTCAGCGGGCTGCGCGGTGCCGTGCCGTCGGCGCGGGAGCCCGCCCGCAGCACCGGCGGCTCCGCGGTGGGGCAGGGGCGGCGGCGGCCCCGCCGTCGTGGCGGCGGCCGCCCGGAGCCCGCGGGGAGCGCCCGCCGCCGGCACCGCCCGGCCCCGCTGCCCGTCGCGCCCACGCGCGGAGCCGTCCGTGGGCGGCCGCGGTCCGAACACCCGCGCCGAACCAGAACCCAGCCGAGCCCCAAAAAATGCACGCGCCGGGGAACATCGGGGCTGCGGGCGGTCCGACGTGCCTCCCGCCCACCGCGCGGCCAGCCCGGCGGAGCGCGGCGCTGCCTCGGCCCCCTCCCGCGCCCCCTGCCCGCCCCTGGCCGTGCGAGAGGGGGACGGGCACGGCGGGGGCTCCGGATCCTCACCCGGAGGTGGGGAGAAGCACATGGCTGAGTTTTAATTCTAAACGGCACAATGTCGTAAAAGCCCTTGCTAATTAAAGATTGGCTGTGCTTTCCTTGTGTGCAATATTTATGTAAGTATTTCAACTTCTTCTTGGCTTCTGCGGGCAGTAAACACAAACAAATGAAACCCAGGAAAAAAAATTAAAATTTTTAATAGTGCCTTTTCTGCAGAAGTGAATCGAAAAATACATTAATATGTCGGAATGCTCTGTTGTGTGCTCACGCATTTGATTTGTGACTGCCAAGATAAATTACATCTCAAATTTTAAAGCTATATTCTCAATAACGTTAACATTTGGGAGTGCCCAACTGGTCTGAACTATATTCATCTGTGCAGGGAAGTGGAGATTTGTCAGGCAACATGAACCAATTTTTGTTGTTGAATTGCCTTTTTTGGCATTCAAGATTTGGAATTACTCTTGAAACCACTAACCAACCCACACTTCTTAACAAACAAAGCTATACATTATTTAGATTTACAGAAAATATTTCAGCTTATTAGCAAGAGGTTTTCAGTGTTTAAAAAAAAAGAGGGGGGATTGCTAATAAGTAAGGGGTTTTTTCCCCCCCTCAACCATCTGATTACAAAGAGGTTTATGATGTTGTTGGACAACTGATGTATAGTGTTATCATGAACATTCAATCTTCATTTCTTAAAAGAAATCTTCTAACCAAACAGATTTTCAGACGAGAATATAAAATGAAATATATGCACCCTGTTTAGCAATTTAAGAGTAAATACCAGATAATGTTCTAGACCAACCATGTAGAAATGAGCACATGCAGACTGCCTTATAGATGCAGTACAAATCAAATTTATAAAGAATGCAATTAATCTGCAGGAACAGTGACTAATTCCTTTCACAAGTTTAACTAAGAATTCAACTGTTTGGAGGGGGCTGTTTTTAACTTAGATAAGCAATTATTTATTTTAAGCAGCGTGGGGTTACAAAATACAAATTCATTTAGGAAAGAATTCCACGTGCAACATCAAAAAGTCATAAACAGGTTAAATCTCTAGGAACCAAAAAAAAAACCCAACCCAAAAAACCCCCAAAAACCCAACAAAACAACTCTCTATCCCCAAGATAATTATTTGTTAATTTTCTTCAAAATGGAAGTTGTGATTAAATTCTGATTAGTGAAACACTAAACACTCGATTTCCTCAATCACAACCTGACAATTAAAAGTTCATTAAAATAACCCTGAGATGAAACAATGGGTTGAAATTACAAATATTAGGGTTTTGGTCAGCCAACCGCTTGGATGCACACAACAAAAGGGCCGTGTTTCCAACTTACTGCAGCATTCCCCCGGCCCCTGACAATTTCACAATGGTCTGGGGCTCCAGCCTCATGGTGAGCCATGTCTCCTTGCATCATCATACCACCACAAGAGAAATCTTCAGCGGCTGACTCACCCCCTGAGCGCTGGGTACCACCACCACCATCGCCGAGCTGCGGCGGCCGCAGCGTGCGTAACAAAAGCCTGACCCCAGCACGGCTTCCAAGGAGATTTAAACCACCCCTCTTTAATTGTGTACTTATTAGAAGTTAGGCACAAAGCTAGGAAGCGTTCCTCTTTACTGCAGATTTCCAGGCGTACTACAGGACATGTGGAAATCCAGTCACTGCTCACTAATAAAAGTATTTAACCATTTTCCATGGATATACCTATTAAAACGTACCACAAGAAGCCTACCACGGAATAAATGAAACCTTCGGCTAAAGTGCGTTGAATTATTAAACAAAACCTACTAGATCGCTATATTAAACACAGTGCTGGCTTTCATTTCCGTATCCTTTCTTCATCTTCAGGCAACGTTTTGTTTGCACTGGAAAGGCTCCACACCCCCAAACCCCTCCCCCACAAGCCCACCATTGTATCTGTACGAATGTGGAGAATTATGAATGGTTCCTTAGACCGGGCAGGGGGAGGGGGGGAGGAAAAGAGGGGGGTCGCCAAATCCCTTTGTGTGCCGTTACCAGCCGAGGGCAACGGTGCCTTCGCGTTTCCCCCCACGCCGTCCACCATCGCCCAGATGGGCAGGGAGCGCGGCCCCCCGCCCCTCCCCGGGCCGGGCAGCTCCCTCGCCCCAGGACTCTCTTCTTCATCATCCCCCAACTCTCCTCCACCCTTTGTTTTCCCTCTCCCCCTCTTTCTCCTTTCCGTAAGACTCAGCGCAAGGGGCACGGCGAGTAATGCGGGATCATTACCATATGGGGCTCCTCCGGGGCTGGAGGGACCCCCCGCCCCCGCCCGCAGCCCCCCAGCACGCAGCCGCGGCGGCGCTGCGCGGGAGCGGATCCCGCTCTCTGCCCGGCCGCCTCCCCCCGCCATCGCACCCCCTCTTTTCCCTCTCCCTTTTCCTCCTCCCCCCAGCCCATACTGCCGGGGAGCGGGATCGCCCAGGCACGACCCCGATGAATAATCCCCACCGCCTGGCACGGCGGGGGAGGAGCGGGACGGGGGGGCGGGCATTGCGGTGCCTTTTCCCCTCCCTCGCCGGGATCACACCCCGCTCACACGGGGGGAGGTGCGGCCGCCCAGCCGTTTTTGGGCGGAGGGGGCGCGCAGAGCGGACTCCCCCGGCGGAAGGGCAGAGGCGGCGCAGACCGGAGCCCACCCAACTCCGGTTTCCATTTCCCCCGCCCTCCGGCCCTCTCTAAACTTGTCCTGTCCTGTCCAGCCTACCCCCACCCCTCTCCCCGTCCTTCACCCCAGCCATCCTCCTCCTCCGTGAGTGTGTGTGCGCCCCATCCACTCGCTAATTGAAGAGCTGGGATTCCTCACGTGAGAAGTTGATTTGTAGTTTGAACACGTGGCTCATTCAAAAAGCCGGAATATTCAAGTAATTTTTTTTCTCTCTCCGTCCTTCCCTCCCCTCCCCTTCTCTCTCTCTCTTTTTTTTAATACGGAGAGGCGGCGCCTGCATGCACGTAGTGTGACATTTTCATAGTCCGCCTGCTGCTGCCAAGGGGCTTGGGGGCAAGACAAAAAAGTAGTTTTTTTTTTTTCCCCTCCCCTCCTCCTTTTCCCTCTTCTCAGCCCGCCATCCGCGGCCCCGGCGCTGGGTGTTTCCCCCGTGCCCCCCATGCGCCCGGGTAGCACGGCAGGCACTTAGGGCTCCCGTTTGGCCACGCTTTTTTTTCTTTTTTTTTCCTTTTTTTTACTTTTTTTTTTTTTTTTTTTTTTTTTACCCTCGAGAGAGAGAGAGGGAGGGACACAAGCTGCAGATCTGATTTTTTTTTTTTCCCTCTCCCTGTCCTCTCTCTCTCTCTCTCTCTCTCTCGCTCTCGCCTTCCTCCATCGCATTTTGTTTTATTTCCCCCTTCCTTCCCCACCTCCTCTCGCAAGACGAGGGTTGCAGCCCGCGGTGCGCGCCTCCCCGAGCCGCCAGGAAGATGAACAAGCTCTACATCGGCAACCTCGGCGAGAACGTCAGCCCTCTCGACCTGGAAAGTCTCTTTAAGGACTCCAAGATACCCTTCTCGGGCCAGTTCCTGGTGAAGACGGGGTACGCCTTCGTGGACTGCCCCGACGAGAGCTGGGCCATGAAGGCCATCGAAGCACTTTCAGGTGAGCGGCCCCTTCCACCACCCCCGCCCTCTCCCTCCCTCCCCGCAGCCCCGACGGCTCCCGCCGCCCGCGCTCGTCCGCGGCCGCGGAGCTGCAGCGCCGGCCTGGGCAGCGCCGCGGCTCCGGGGGCTGCTGCGGGGCGCCGGGGGGGTCCCTGTTCCCCGGGCCCCCAGGCGAGGAGGGAACTGTTGTTTTCCAAGCGCGGCCGGAGCCGCCCGGCCTTCCCGTGCCGCCTGGGCGCGGGGCTTACGCGGCGGCGGCCCCCCGGGAGTGGCCGGGGAGGGGCGGGCGCCTGGGCCCGGGGACCCGCGGCGCGGCGGTTCCCATGTTTTTCCAAGCCCCACGGCCAGCCCTGCCCGGCCGGGGGCCCTGGCTGCATTGGGGGGGCGGTGAGTGCGGCGAGGCGGAGGCGGGCTGCGGGCGCGGAGCCCTGCGCGGGGCAGCGCTGCACACACACCCCCCCGGGCACAGCTGGGCTTCCCGCAGCCCCTCCAGGGGCCGCCTCCCCCCGGAGCGGGCTGGGGCTCCCTCCGGCCGCGCTTAGGCCGCGGGGCTGGGGGCGAGCCGCCGAATTGCTCCAAACTTGGGAGGGGGGAGCCCTGCCTGCCCCCCCGCCCCGCGCTGCCCTGCTATTTATTTCGGTTTCTCTTCGCTACTCTCACGCACCCATCACCGCCTCCAGCAGCGCCGGCTCCCGGCCCCGACATCCTGTTTTTGTGCGCTTAAAAAAAAAAAAAAAATTATTTTCGCGTGGAGCGGCTTTGCGGAGGTCTGCCGGGAGAGGCTGCCTCGGAGGAGATGGGCTCAGGTCTGCCGGGAGAGGCTGCCTCGGAGGATCTCCGCGCCTCCCTCCGGCTCCCAAGCCGCCCGGAGCTGGCGGCGCGGGCGCGGCGGAGCCCCCGCTGCCCTCCCGGGCCGGGGCCGAGCGCGGCTCCGCACTCGGCGCTCCGCGGGGCGGGGAAGGGGCCCCGCCGAGGGCAGCGCGGCTCCCCCGCGGCCCCGGCGCCTTCCCGGGCCGCGGCCCCGCTGCGCCGCTGCTCGATGAATGGGCTCGCTAACGTGTTGCGCTCCCGCTTCCTGCCTCGCACCCCTGCGAGCCCGCTCCTGGAGACGGCGACGCACAGCCGCGCTCGAATATTTCCCCCTTTCTGTTTGTCTCGGCAGGTAAAGTGGAGCTGCACGGGAAACTCATAGAAGTTGAACATTCGGTCCCGAAAAGACAAAGGTAATTTATTTTTATCCGCACGCCCCCCAGCCCCCCCCTCCCCCCCCCCCCCCCACCCCCGCACCGCCCCTTGCCCTTAGTTATCCAGTGAGAAGCAATTTGAAAAATGCTTAGGTTTGTGTTTCTCTTCCCTGTAGATAAATGGACCGCTTTCTTAAACCCACAGGCGTGCACTCGGTGCAGTCCGAGAGGTTTTCTAGAATTACCCCACGTATTTCTAATGTAGTGTCTTGGCCAGGCAGCAGCGGTACTATTTAATTTATTTTTTTAAAAAAGGCACCTTTCAGTGTGAGAAGCAAGCCATTATGGTCTGATGGCAAATGATTGTGTAGATTTTAAAATTTAAAGTTCCGTGAGAAGAGTTAAAATCTGTGTGCTAGCAGGAAATGAAATGTGGTGTTGTGCACTGTATAACGGGCAAGCACGTGAGCTCTGCTTCAGCAACAAAAAGCACCTTGTAAATATACTGGTGGTTATATTTTTTTGATCCTGCCATGTTGGAGTCTGCAGCATTTTACAGGCACATAGTAGAAGTCTCATCTGTATTTGAGAGGATTTTATCATCGCTATTTTGAGCTGGTCTATAGAAGCAGCAGGAGAAGGACTCCTTCCCAGTAAGCACAGGATTTATGCATCCTTAATTTCTAAACAATTTTTGCAAGGCAGTAATTTTGTTGGGCCTCATATAAAGAAGCAATATTTGGAATAAAGCAGTAGTATTTTTATGCTGCCTATAGCAATTCAGCCTGCTTCTTTCACAAATATTTATATGATAGAAACCCTGGCATGCACTAGAGAGTAAAAAAAAAATAGATCAAACTTTCCACGTGCTTGTTCCTGCACTCCATTATTCAATCTGGGAAGTATGTCTGTCTGTGAAACTTTATTATAAGAGGCTTCTACTATTTCAGGATTATTTTAAAAATTGCAGTCTTTTTAAGGTAGTTGATTGGAAAAGATGGTTTATCTGTCTCAATGGGCATTGTGTCATGGTATTTTGAGAATTAGAAGTTTGATCATCTGCTTAGTGTTAAAAGAAAGCTTTACTTAAGAAAGTATGGAGGTTTTTCCTCTAGTTAAGGGAGAACCTAGACAAATTCATTGCATGTGAATCTTTATGGTTAGATTTATTTGATAGTTTTCACTGAAAATTAATATGGTGTATGTGCTCTTTCTCCTTTAATATGCAATGCATACAGTTTTGAATTACAGTAGCCAGCATTTCATATATTTTGTCTAGAAAAATACTGTTGTAGATGTAATATACTTTTAGATTTAAGAAGAAAATTCCACGGGACATATAAAAATTGATGATTGCCTATTAGTCCAATAAATAAATTTACTGTTATGCTTATTAATCTTAAGATTGCACAAAGAGCATTCTATTTATGCTTTTGAAAAGGAATTAACTACACTTACATAAAGATAAATTTAAAATCACTGGTGCTTCCCCAGCTTTTTTTCTCTTTTTTGAATCATTGCTCAATGTGTTTAAAAGCATTTTTCTGTTCTTTCAGCTGCCAGCTGAAATGGTGTAAAAGTCCATTCTTTGTACTGGGTACCGTGTCCTATTTGTGAATTAGCAATTATCAGAAACATTTATCTGTCTGTAACTTGTTGAAAAGAATTCTGCACTGAACTTCAAGCACTTTTCTAGGCATGCATTGCCTGCATATAGGCATATTGAAAAAATAGCAAATGTAGTTGTATCAGCATGCCCGTATTGCTTTTCCCAAAGCCCTTATTTGTTAAAACACTGTTTCATCGTGTATTATCATGTTGGAATGTATTAGATATAGTTCAGATTTATACTACTGTTTAACAGAAAATTAAATTGAATTTCTCTTGACTGTACTTCCTTCCCCTTTGTTTCCGCTCCCCCTCTCCCGAAATCCAATATAGAGAGCCACTTAAAATTCATTCAGTGGCCTCCATATGTAATAGTGACTCTCTTGTTCCTTTTATAGATGTCTAATTTTTTTTGAGGGGTGTGTGTGGGGGGAGGGTGTCAAAAAGTTAGACTTTTTTTTCCTTGTTTTCCTGAACATTGCTTACTGGGAGCATATTTAGAGTTGCCAGCTACATCTAAAAGCAGAGTTTACAAATGTTGAGTAGTGTTGGTAAAAGTGGTTGAGGTGGTTTCAGAGCAACTCATTCGAGGTCTTTGTGTCTTTTTTTGCACCAGGGGAAGGTGTAGGAGCAGCTGGGGTGTGGTGGGGGGTGTTGCTCGCCAGGCCCACCCAGAGTGTTTGCACGGGAGGCGCTTCCCAAAGAGCCCTGTGCTCTCCAGCGGGCGAGGCACGGCTGGAGAAGTGACGCCATTTAAAAAAAGTGGATGTGTCAAGCCTGTCTTTCAGCATGAGTGTACAATTAATAGTTCGGTGAAATGATTACTTCTTAAGAGCAAAAGTTGTTTTGTAGCACAACGAAATTATTCAATATATTGTATTGACCCCTACTCTGTTTTTTATGGGGGTTTCTGTTGGTTCATTTATTTTTTTTTAACCAGAGTGTGTAGGTTATCACTCACAAAGGTGGTTTGTGGGCATCTTGCTCCAGAGACAGCTGAGGTGCACAGGAGGAAAGGGTGAGGGTTTGGTAATCCATATCCTTGTCACATAGAGGAAGGTCAAGAGGTGGTGTCAGCTAGGGCTGCCATAAAGTTGAGTTGAATCTAGAAGACATGGAGGGTGCCTGGCTTGTTATTCAGGGCGAAATTCTTGGGCCCAGTAGTCACTGCATTCCAGCCCTTGCTGCATCTTCTGATTGGAAGTGGGCACACCCAGGTTTGCAAAATTGCCTTCCTACCTGCTGTGGAAGGAAGGAAGGAGAGCCTGTGTGTGGCTTTCTCCCTCCCCGCCACTTGCCTGGAAGTATTTAAAAAACAGACTAGGAGATACACTGTGGTTGAAAAAAGAGCCCTGGTCAAGGTTTTCTTGGTGGAAGGGTGGGGAATTATTTTGGGGGAGGTGCGAAGCATTTAATAAGCTCAGGAGTAGATTCCTGACTTACTATAGAAATCTCAAGGGAATGCCAAAGGAATGCAGCACTTCTGCATTCAGACCCCTTGGTGTGGAAGAGGGCTATTGCAATATGCAAGGGTTTAGGTCACTTTATGCAAAAGTTAGAGGAGGCATTGCAATGATTTTGAGCTAGCAGGCTCTGGGGAAGGCAGGGCACCGTCAGCCACGTCCCTGCTCGGGTGGGTGCTCTCCTGGCAGAGCGGGAGGAGGATGGTGCCTGCCCATGGCGTACGTGGAACTTGTGGTGGAAGGCTTCGGGCACTACCTCGCCGCAATCCAGGAGCAGCTGGCATCTCACAAGGCGATGTAGGCTGCAATCTGATTATTCAAATGGCCCTGATGTCACTTGTGCGTAATGAGGGGGGAGGGCGGGCGCTAACTCTGGGCACCTGGGGATGTGCCTGGCGCAGCCTCCCGGCCTGGCTTCCCTGCCCAGGTGGGCTCCCACCCACTCCTGATCCACCCTGCTGCTCCTGGGGCCCTCAGGTACCTGAAATGCTCACGAACACCTCAGCTGTGGCCATGGCGAGGTGTTTTTCCAACTGGAAGGTTAATTATATTTTTTTTTCCTCCCACCTCGAGGGCTCTTTGAGAAAATAAATTTGCTGTGTCTCTTCTGTGGGATCTGTTTGGGAAGGGAGCAGGAGGAGTGGGTAACAGAGCAGACCCTGCAGGTAATGCTGCTCTTTGGGGGCAGCACTGGCCTGCCAGCTGGGCTTCACTTCTGATGCTGAGGTGTCCAAAGACTGAGTTAAGAAAACAAGCCACAAGTCCCCCTGATGCAGCCACCTGTGTTCCACGGGTGACCATTAGTTGGGAATTGGATTGTGCTGCTAATTTTCAGTATAATGAGAGTTTCTGCCCAAGACCATGGGGAAAGGTTTTGTGATGCTAAAGTACGCATAGTGGCTGCAATGGTCATAGTCATGGAAAAAAAATTAGTGGCATAGATTTTTAGTTTTGCTTGTGTAATTATCAAGTAGGTAGAAATATGCTCAAAGAAGACATGTTAGAAAATATGCCATTTCTTAGCTGTATTTGTTCTCTTTTCTGTGTGCAAACTTAGAGTGTTTTTGAGAGTGAAGGACCAAAACTTCACATAGTGATTTAAAGTTTTTATTGTTTCTACATTTGTTTTTGCAGATGTGAACAGATGATTTTTGTTTGTTTGTTTTAATCTTTGAAATTTTTTCAGTTAGAGTGGAAATACCTAGTTGTGACTATTCCCATATAGACAATGAGTCGTTATGACAAAACCAGATAATCTTCACCGACCGTGTTAACTGTTACATTTTGGGAAATTTAATTTTTATAGTTCCTCATACTGTTTGATCATTAATTAAAAGAAAAAAAACAAAAACAAAAAAACCAACAAAACCCCTTCTTGCTGCAGTTTTTAAAAATCAGCTGGAACACATGAAACACAGCTGTAAATGTGTGTCCTGAAAGGTTGGTCCTGTTCTCGTTTTTCTAATTTCCCTTTACAGAAGGTACCCTGAGAAATATACTTGTAGTGGACTTTAAATTGTGCATAGATACGGTAAATTTAAAAGGGGTGGAATAAAAAATAACATTTTGGAAGTGTAATTCAAGGGTAGTAAAAATATGATCAGGAAATGTTTAAGATTTTTTTTTTTTTAGTTTCTCCCTTTTTTCCCCTTCAAGCATGGGGTAATAACATTTTCCACATTTTTGAGACCTTGAAAGTGGTATTTTTGCAAAATGGGGCTGTGTTCATTTCAGTCACTCTTTTAAGTGCAGAGCATAGGACTCTACAGTGCTGGAGTCCTTTTATGGCTTCTGGCTAGCTACTGGGTGGACTTCAAATGCTTAGTTTTGACCTGAAAAATTTTTTAAATGGCCTGAGATTTACCCACCTAACAGAAGAAGTGATGCTTCCCATGATACCTATGAGAGAGGGACCCAGGCAGAATTAAAATACACCTAATACTTAGCCATGGGCAGGGCTAGTCCTTCTGGGAACACCACAAAAAAGATTCTTCACTCCTTAAACCTGTTCCTCTTCTTAGGGTCATCTCATCTTTTAGTATTTTATTGTCCTGGGATTTTGGTAAAAAAATATATAGTGGCATGGATCACAGCTAAAGACACTGTTTCTTCTGGTGATTTCATCCTTGTGTGAGTCCAGTGAGACAGGCACAGGGCAATATTGATGTAGGACTTTTTTTTCCTTGCAATTTAAGAGTAAAATTTATTATTGGAATTTGATTATTCAGAATCAGTAAACGGGTGGAGAGCATGTGCAAAAATTAAATGCACTAAAATCTAAGTATGGATGACAGCTTCATGTTTTGTTTCTAGAGGGGGATGGATTACAAAGTTTTAGTAGGTCTGATACATTTAGAATATCAAGGTGCTTTAGGTAGCTCCAGAGTGCTTCAAGAAGACAATTCTTTTAAAGCACTTTTATTTTCATATGCAAAATGTCTATCTCCATATCAGTCCATTTTTCTCTCTAATGATGCAGAATATAGAATTATGTAGTTATATGCTAATTACTCTTGAAAGCTAAGATAAAACCATAACTTTCCCTTATTTTGTCTAGAAACATGATGGAATCAAATCCTTGAGCATTATTTTATAGTTTTAGTCTAAGGCTTCCATACTTTTTCCTTAATACTTTTTTCCTGGGCGTGTCAAATGCAGGCACTTGAATGCCTTTTCACCCTGCATCTTTGCTGGGTGGGTGTTACCTCTGCTGCCCAAATGAGGAAAATATCCATTCAAAAAATCCCCCCATCTGTCTATGCTGGGGACACCAGTTAGCCCAGTGCTTACTGATGCTACCCAGCCTCTCTGGGCATGTCTGTCCATCTGGGCACTTCAGTGACAGTTGTTCCTTGTCATCAACTGGAATATGTAATTTGGCTTTGAAAAATTTGCGTGGGAGCGAGAGCTCCTGTGTGTTTGTGGTAAGTATCAAAAAATTGTAATTTTGTATTACCTCCTGGTTTCGCTTCTTTACAGATCTGAAACATTGGTTTGTGAGTGTTCGTTCAAGGATACATACATTTAAGCGAGAAGAAAACCTTGGTATATGTCGTGGGATACTTAGCAAATTAAGCACATTACCCTAATATTGACCCTAGTAAACCTTAAAATACTGTATGTGTAATGGCAGTAAAAGAGTGGTGCCAAAAATGGTGGCTTTCCATTTTTTTTCCTGCAAGTGCATTGAAATTTCCAAGTGAAAAATTATAATATTAATTGTTATTTTGCTGACTTGTATTACTGTGACAGCTGGCACCAGAGGAACCTATAGTATAAAAGGTCTCCTGTTCAGCACAGCCTCAGCAGCCGTGTGCTTCCCCTATATCCTGTCTCTCCATGGTGCAGGGGAATCAGCATCTACTCAAACTGCCATTTTGCTGATCTGAAATAATGGAAAACTGCCACTAACATGCAAAATGAGGTATCCAGTGCTTTAAATTAGGTTAAAATTTGGGTAAGAGCACAGATAATGAGTCAAAGAGGGATCCGACTCTTCTTGGGTATGAGACTAAGTACTAAGAAATGAAATGTCTTGAAATAGAAGATCTTCAGCTGGGAAGGGCTTTACTCCATTTTAAATTTTTTGGTGTCTTGATTATCTTGTGACTGTAGCCTCTGCATTATTTCTCACCAATCAGTAGTTTCAAAGAGAATGCATATGTATACGTGTGTCTCTTTGTGTGTGTGTGTATATATATCCACATGTGCATTTTAAAAGATGGTATTACCATAAAATAATTTGCAGTTTAAGAAGGAACCAGCTAAAAATATCTGGAGAATTTATAAAAATAGTAAGGCTGGGGTTTTTTTGGGGTTGGTTCTTTTTTTTTCCTAGTGCCAATACCCTTGAACACAACTGGAGCTGAATGTTCACTTTTGAAAGATTAACTTTCATGCTCAGCTGAACTTTCGGAATGTTATTTTAAAATATGTAGTCTACACCATGTGTCCAATACATTTTTCCTCTTTGAAAATAGCAGTGCTTTATTGTTTTGATAAATTGTTTTTTAATTTTTAAATGTTAAATGTACAGGTTCTATATGTTTTCCCTCAAAAATAGAGCTCTCTTCACCTTAATGGAGCCTTAAAAATTGTAGTGCAGAAATCAAAATTCCCAATAAAGGGAGCTCTAGCGTGTGTGAATAAAAATTTCTGTTGGAAAAAATAATAAGCTTAAGTTATTAGTTGGGTTTGCAGTTACTTATTTTCCTGAAATTTCTTATTAAAGAGCAGTCAGAGATGGAGTAAAAGCTTGTTGGGCTTGGATTTGGACTTAATCATTAAATATCTAGCATGCATTGATCAAAGTGTGGCTCTAATTTTCTAGGAGTAATCAGGGCAGGAGGGCTGGCTATGAGAGGGGTGAGGGATGGGGAAATCCCTCCCTTGGGTGAGTTCTGCAGGTGCTCCATACAGCTTTGATCCTAGAGCCTGATCCTGCACTCCCTGCCCCTTCTCCCTGTGGTGAGAGGGAATCCTGAATCCCGAGTGTGCTGTGGGAAGACTCTTGGGAAACAGAGTTGACAAAATGTCTCTAGCTTTGATAGGAAAAATGCATATATCTAACAAAGGCAAAAGACACCAGTTGTTTGTTTGGGTGTTTTGTTTTTAAACAATAATTTTAAAACAGTTACAGAACAGATAATCCAGAAATTTATTTTGGGGGATAGAGTGGATTATTTGGTTTATACACACTGGGGAAATTCTTTGTGGCTTCCTGGCTATCATGGAAGAATAGTTCAATTTTTCCTCCTACATCGAAAGTAAAAATTTCAAAGAAGAGTCTTGTTAGGACAGCGCTTGGAAAACATAATTTGTGGGACGCTAGAGGAACTTAGGTGGTTGGTAGTTTAATCCATGTCAATAGATTATAAATATAATGTAAATCTTATATTTTTTAAAAATATCAATTCTGATATGCACTTTAAATAGTTTTCTGGTGAAGGTTTGGTGGCAAAGTTATGCAGGTAACAGCTAGGGGAAAAAATTGTCTGTCTTGGACTATTGCTGCTAATTTAGGAACAATTTTCAAATTACTTTCATGACGGGCTCCCCTCACCATTGAGCTACTGGTTTGTTAAGAGTTGTGCTGCAGAAGGGTCTTTCCTAGCAAGGCAAGCAGGATTCCTGAACAAACCACATCTTTCTTGGTGGAGCACCAGTGCTCTGGTGTACAGAGGGAGCTGTTCACCAGGGCCAGGCGAGAGGGATTCAGTGCCAAGTGTCCCTGTGTTATCGATCACAGTGGGTGCTGCTGCAGGTCAGCAGCAAGAGCTCTGTGTCAATAGCAGCTCGATTATTTTAGTCAGTTCTAGGTGGTGGTGGGCAGCAGTATAGCTTGGTGTTGTGCTAACCAAAAGTGTTAAAAACTGCTAAACGGGAGGCTTTACTATTGACCTGAGAAGAGTGCTGCAGTATTTCAATACTTGTTTGTTACCTGAATTTACTGTATGAATTTTCTACCTGCACAGAAAACTTTTAATGTAGATGAGAAATACATGAGGAATGGACAGCTCTTGTTGGTTTAAAAAAAATACTGTGTACTAATTACTAAATCTCTTTTCAGTTTAGTTCTGGAACTCAGTAGGAGTGGTGTAAATTCTTGTACTGCTAATACTAGTTCATTTGAAAATGCATCAGAATGCTTATTCTGCTAAAATACTTTAAAAGAGAAAAATACAGTCCCTAAAGTGACTAAACACCCCATGTTGTAGTAGTCAAAAAGTAGAGGATCGTTTTTTCATTAAATATTAAGATTGCTTCTTCAGTGATGATCTGAGTCCTAATAGCAAATGGTGAGTTCCTGTTCTATTTGATGTCTTGCTTTGAGCTGCTGCTTATTGTACTTATTTAGAGCTTATTATATACTCCTGTTTAGAAGCTTTCTTTTTTTTTCCCCTGTCATCCACTTGAGAGAGAATTTTTATAAATGTGATTTTTACCCATATTTTGCACTGGCTACTCTTAAACAAGAAGTGATTGTTGACATGTAAATATGTCCCAAATTCTACATTTAACATAGTATGGTAAGATTTATCTAAAAGTGGTGTACTCACCCTTTGTGCAACTGGGCTTTATGGCTGTTCTATTGAACTCAAAGCATGAGCAGAATTGTGTTTAACTTATAGCTGAAGCTACCCAATTTTTCTTGAAAGTAATCTTGGGAAAGCAGTCTGAAGACTTGTCATTAACTGAAGTCTTGAAATTATAAGGATTGCTGTACTTTTGTGTTTGACTAGCTTCACCGAAATCACAGAATTGCATTCACTGGCCGTGGTTGGATTTTGCCTGCCTCTGGGCAAATAATAATCCTATGTATATTGCTTTTCTTCCTGGCCCTTGGGCTCAAGTCACCTGCTCCACACAGCTCACCCAGTATGATTGGTACCGGTTTTGCACACACTAAGCTCAGTATCTTAACAAGGAACAGAGACTTCTGTTCAGACCCAGCACCACTCCTGTGGTTATGCCATTTTCCCCCAGCACAGCACTGCTGCACTTGGTGCTGGAGCACTTCAAAAAATGGTTTTTCAAATGGAAGTTGAAGTTAATATTAACTTTCTAAGCTGGAGACTGCTGGTGGAAATCACATGTGATTTTTGTATCCCAGAAAGTCTCTCTTAGACATAGCTCTCACTTGTGTCACTGGATGTATTGCTTTGGGTGGTACCTTTGGCAGAAAAGGAAAATAAAACAGGCAAAGAATGGAATAGTCTGTCCAGATCTTAGTCATGTCTTACCATGATGAAAGCACACAAATTCCAGGGGAACAAAGGGCATTTGAGCAGTGACAGTTTTCTGGAGGTGGCTGTGGTGTGTCACCTACCTGCTGAGACTGGACTGGATGAGGAGAGCTTGGCCTGGTTTGGGGCTGAGGAGGTGTCCTGACCTCTTTTCATTCTGCATTCATTCCCTTGCTCTCTGTGAAAAACGTGTATGTGGTTGTGAAGTATTACAGCATGTCTTTGAGGTTTGTGGGAGGAGAGGGAGGGAGTGATTGCTTTGTTTTGGGGCTTTTGGTAGCTCCACTTCTGGTTGTGACTGGCAGCTCTGCCTCACTGCAGAGTCCAGCACTAGGCATGAAGCTGGTGCCAACATCATTTGAAATAAGCTGAATTTTTGGGGCATGATGGTGAGGAGTAAATAAGACACACAACCAGTAATGTTAGCAAAAAGTGGTTAGTAACCCCCAAAGAAGGATGACTTATATCTGTGGTTAAATATCTTACACCACCACAGTCTTCCTCAAGTCTCTTTTGTCTTTTTGTTTTTTTTAAATTTGCTATTTTAACTTTCCCCAGCTCTTTTGAAAAATGTTCTTAAATCCTCAGTTGTTGGGTATATCTATATGCAGGTGGAATGGCTGAATTTAGAAGCTGTGAAAAACATTTTTAAACTATACTAAACTGTGCTCTCAGGTAAAAGCAACTCAATCTCTTTGTGGGGGCAAGTACCACCTAATTTAGCTATCTCTGTTTATAAATCAGTACCATATGATTGTAAAAATAAGACAGTAATTACTGTCTTGGTGTGATAATAAGCTTGCACATCTGTATACAAACTAAATTCAAACTAATTATCTGCTAAATAATTTATTAAATGTGGTCAAAATTATCATCTTCATTCATATGATCTTTGTTCATAATCTTAATTTAAATATCCAGCAAAATGCCATATCTTTCAAAACTGCAGCTTACTAAATGCAAATAATCTCAATGTTAATGATGATTAACCTGTAAATTATACTTATGATTTAATTGATTAGCTGTAGCATGATATGAGCCTTTTCTCTTCTTTAAAAGTAGCTAAGCAAAATTGTAATTTTGGATTAATTTAATAGGAAATTAACTAAAATAATGTCATTGTTAAATGTTATGTAAAGAGTGTACTTTCCAGTGCAGAAAGGTAAACTATTTTTTATTCTCTGGTCATGGCAGTGTATTCAAATCTGCAGTAACAGCGAAAAAGTCAGTGCTGTCTGTGATATTCATCCTCAATACCTGTGCTATATCCCATTTTCTGTGAAAAAGAAATTTTAAAAAATGAAATTATTTAAAAGATGATAGTATTTATCCTATAATTGCTCTATACACTTCTACCTAAAGTCAGGGCAGATTTTTAAATAGTATTACTAATGTGGGGAAAATTATTATATATTAACTGTAAAGGTTGATAAAGAAAACACACTTGCACCTCTTATATACAAGTAATTTTTCAGCATAACTTCCCTTTAAAAGAAAGTGTAGAATTGAAATGTTGCATAATTTAAAGTCAGTGAACAATTGAATTTTAGTTGTTGACTTTTCCAGTTGAACAGAATGAAATGATACTCTAAGGCTTTAATCAAGCCCTGGTATGAAAGCTCAGGGATTGCTTTCATATATTATACTATGTAAGCCTGTGTGCACTAATCAAAGCTGCTATGACAAAAGCACAGGAGATTGTTTTGGTAATTGTTAAAAATGAAGTTTAATGCAAGATATAATAAACAGCATTTCTATTAACTAAATATAAAATATTGCAAAAGACTCTTTACATACAATCTGTGATTCTTTAACTATGGCAGTACAAATTATTTACTGTGCATTACTGCAGATATACTTATCCTGACCAAACTTTTTACTCAAAAAAAAAAAAAAGGAAAAAAGAGAAAAATTTGCACGGTTATTACTGCATAAATTCATAAATTAAACTTCTTAAAATGTATCAATTAAAAAGTAATCTTTTTTTTTCAGTAACCAGTCTTTAGATCACACTTTAATGGCAAAATATTTTATATGTGTGCAAGATGTCTCTGTAGTTCTATGTACCAGCTGAAGGAGGGTGCATTCTGTATTTCAAGGGTACAAAATTTTTTGAGGGGAGAATATGCAGGTCTTCTAAATAACACCTTACATTTTTCTGAAAGTACAGCTATGAAATAATTTCATTTGGTGCTGGTTTTTTCTCCACAAACTTTGTATAATTGAATAACATTAAATTTGTAGGGGAGAATTCTTCAGAGAAAATTACTTTTAAAAAAGTGAAAATAGTGTTTGAAAATCGTACACCAAATTTGTTTGCAAGTAACAGAAGTAACAAGTAACAGAAATATAGAAAAAGCCATTTATGAAGAAATTTCTGCATCTGTTGACATTCAGCATAAAAATGGCAAGTTAAACCTCAGAGTAGCCACTTTTGATGACTTTTGGGCTCTGACAGGGCAAGAGAAAGGAAGGGAAGCTGTTTGGTGATAGTGCAAACCCTACGGGCTCTAGCACTCCTGGTGAAGGTGTTATATCTCATCTGATTTAGGTCACTTAATCAGTTTAAGGCCACGTGGAATTGCCATTAGTAAGGGACAGCACTTGAGTGCTCTTCTTGCTGGTGTTCCATCAGTTCAGCAAAGTGTACTAGTGAAATAATGACTAGAGCATCAAAGTGAGAATTGGTATCTGTGCAGTCTTGGCTGCAGCATGCATTAATTTATACTCTAAAAGATTGTTTTAAGCTGTGTTAATAAGGCTTATTGTACTGAAGCTATTGAGGAAGAAGAACTTATTTTAAAGATAATCTGAAACGTACAGTAAACTTGATATTTCTGATGAAAAGCTGGTGGAGTATTCTACTTTTTTCCTGTTAGTGTAGTCTACAAGTTTTGAAAGAAACAATTTGTCTTTCCAGTACTTAATTTTATTTTTTTTAATTTGTCTTAAGATTGAAAGGTAGACTTTTTTTAATTTAAAAAAACCCTCTTTTGTCATGTGAGCAAATTAACTGCAGGTCATTGTTAGGCTTTGCTGGAATATCAGATGATGAGCATAGTATCTTTCAAATGCTCAATTATGTCAGTGTAAGCTGTTCTCCTGCAAAGTTTATTAATACATGTACTTCTGAAAAACAGTAATAAAAATGGAAGTTTCAGTCAGTACAGATGCAGAGTGAAAGCTGTGTGTGCATGTGCACACACACACTCTAAATACTTTGAGTGGCTCTAAACACTGGAAAGAGTCTGAAACCTGTGGCTATACATTTGGAAGTGTTGATATGCTCTGTGCATTTGTTAATTTTACTTACAGTTTATTTTGTTCCTTGAAGCACTAGGACTATTAATATTTTTAGATATTATCATATATACAGTTGCCTAAATTAAGTAGTTTGCTCTTGTTGCTCTCCTTTTACATCATGGAAGAGACTTGAAAATGTCAGGGAGCCAGTATGGTAGTTGAGGTTCACATATGCACTTAAAACTGGACTAAGATATTTCCCTTATTCTAGTTGTACCATACAAACTTTCTGAAATTAGATGGTGTTTTCAGCTGCGTGAGTGTTTGTGCTTCCATTTTTTAGACCCCACAGGAATCTTTGTTTACTGAGATCCTTTTTAGACATTAATTTGTGTCAGTTTTTGTAAAGTAGCCTGAGAGAGGCAGTGAACAGGCTTTCCTTTAAAAATTGGACATGCAGGGTGAAACAGCAAGGTGGTGGTGAAGTGGGATGGGTCCCTGAACTACCTTAATGCCATACTCAGTTTAAGTTCTGAAGTAGCTTGTTCTCAACCTGAAAGTTTTAAATCTGATATTTGATAGCAAAAAAATTAAGAGATAGCAAGTGCTGATCAGACTCTTGCAATTAAATGTGATAAGTGTATAGGAGGAGCAACTTTTGCTATTTTGCTTCCCCTCCAGTTCCTCCCTGCCCCCCACCAGAACTGAATTTGCTCATTCTGGGGTGTACAGTGAACTCAAATTGAGTCTGGACAACTGTAGTTTCACTCAAGTGTGACCTGAAAGAGACCAAAATAGGTTGGGCTCCCTGTCTATCGCTGTGGTGCAAGGAATCTGGGAAGCATTTCTGATGCTCTCTGCTCACCCAGGCTCGTGGTTGAGCAGTTGGTCTCAGCAGCATGGTGGCCACTGAATTTGTCTATGAGTGCTGCTAATTTTATTTGGGTATTTCAGTCTGAGAAGGGTGAATCACTGAGTTATTGTTAGATGAGAGCTAATCTGGTGCCATACCTCCCATGCCAAAAAAAAAGTCGCCAAAATTTTACATGTAGTACGTGCTGTATGTCACTTATTTCCATTGGATTTCTAACTGGTTTGCAAACTCCTGCCGAGTAAGAGATGGTAGTAGAGGAAGACGTGCAAAATAAAAACACTGTGAGGCTTTATCTAGCTAGAACAAAGTATCTTGTTGGCTTTTTAATTATTGCAGTCCTGGTACCTTTTTTTTTTTTGCTTCAAAAATGACTCTGAACTATCCTTCACAATTCCTTTTTGCTGATTTGGCTCTTTAAAGGGAACTGAATTCACTGGAAATTAAGGAAAAAAAAGAGAGGAAAGAAACTAATTTTTTTTTTTGTAATCTACTGCACCCTAGCTCCTTACATGGACACATACTGCAGGGGACCCCTATGCAAATTTTAGTCTGGGGCTGTTTCTTACAGCTGATGTAGATTTTCATAGCTAGCTTGTAATGGAAGTCGTGGCCACTTCAAGTAGCAGGGTCCTGTGGGCTCTAGGAAAACAGGTGATGGGAGAGAAGAAGCCCTTGGCTATTTTGGTGGCTGAAGAAAACAAGGGGTGGGGAGAAGAAAGATAAAAGCTGAGAGCAGTGTCCCATTAAGAATATTAACTAAGCAAAATATTTTCGCATGCTCAGAAATCCTTTTGCTTTTAAAGGTGTTTATTTTCGATCTTTCACACACTTTGTGAGTATTTTTGCTTTCATCTGCCTCTCAGTTAGTTGCAAGTTGTGTGGTGAGAGAATAAATGACAAGTGACCATAGCTTGAAAAAGTTTGGTCCAAAAAATCAGCACCATAGTACAGTTGTTTAAGGAATTCCTTGCTCAGAGGAGAAGAGAAAGAGAAAGTGTGGCTTTCAGAAAAAACAGCATACACTCCCATCCCACCCTGAAAAGAGGAGGGGAACCAAACACAAAACCAACCCGAACTAAATGTCACAAGCCACAAAGATATGCCCATTTTCTAAAGGATACTAAAACTTCCCATTAGATTTAAAGCAGTGTTTAATTCTTTATTTAAAAAAATAAATCTTTACAGCCTCTTCTATTAACAACACTTGGAAAATGAAAGATTGTTGGTTTTTTTTTTAAATGAGAAATTCAACGTTAATCTGGTAATGGCAGAATCTTCAGAATTTTATTTTTAAAATGCCTTTATGGCCCACCCAAGGGAATTCACAAATAATGAATATAGGCTTTTAGTCTAATTAGTGATGTGAAGAATTGTCGGGCTAAAATCCTAAAAGAATGATAACAGGTGAGATCCTACTATCCAGGTAATCCACCTAAACACAGGAACCACAGCTGGGCTTATGCTGCCTGATTTTCCTGGTTTGCATGGTGTGACTTGGAGGTGCCCATGTAAACCTTCTGGCTGTACCTGCTGAGCTATCAGTGCGTTCACAAAGGTGCAGATCCTTTCAGAGTGTTGGAGTTCCTCCTGCAGGGAGAGCACAGCCTGGTTCTCCTCCTTGGGCTGTGCTGGCCCCGGGCAGAGGTAGTAAACAAACCCCGTGTTTTGCAGGCAGTGGTAGGAAATTTGATCATCAGCACAGAGGGATCTGTGAGGTAATCCAAGAGTCATATTTTCATTCTGAATGCTGAGATAATGCACCTCCCCGGAGCGGCCGCTTTGCCGCGTCGTGTGTGCGAGAGGAAAGCGGGAAAGTGCAGTTAGGAGCCAACTGTTATGCCGTGTGTGAGCTTTGAGAAAAAAAATTTCTTTGTCTAAATTTTATGGAAAGTCCTTGTTCTGAGTGGTAGTACGGACTGCTTTTAAATCTGGGTCTGGGATTAAATGAGTCAACACAAAGAGAAGTATTGCTGCGGCTTGCCTGTGGCTTAGCCAAGTTTTGTCTGCTTGAATTGCTGAATTGGGGCTGAAATTGGAGCAATAACATTTCCTCTTCAAGTATTGTGCTGACCAGATCAGTGTGTAAAAATAAGAAGTACTGATGTTTCTTAATAAGTCAATATTTGAAACCCTTCTCTTCTGCTAAGTAAGTTAAAGATGAACTGGTTGTTTCACAAGCTAATGTCTTGATTTGACAAAATGTAGTAACTGTGTCATCAGCGTGCCTTGTAATATATCCTAGAAATTAAATACCTTTTAATATAAGTGATATAAACACTTCTATTTGACAGTTAACTGAATCTGAGTCTGTTTTTGAAAGAAATTCAGAATGCCTTCATTTTAGGTAGGAAGTGTGATCCTTTGGTTTTGTACTAATCAGAACTAGGAAAAAGCACATTGAGATGTATAATTACATGGGTATGTGCATCCAAAATTCTATAGGAAAAAGGATGGCTTAGAATATCCATTCAATATGCTTTGTTTGAATGGACTTACTGCTATTTGTGAGGTACTTTTAGGAATGAGATGTGAACAATACTGAGTGAAAAGATTGCTTAAGCCCATGAAATTTTAGTGTGAAGAGAGGGGCAGGCAGAGGCTGCAGCACCTCTTGCAGGACAAGCCACTCCAGTGGCTCAGTGTGTATCATTACCTACACTTACCATGAAGAAAATAATGACAATTCCCTCCCCTGCCCCGCACCCTGTAACTAGAAAACTACTGCTTTTTCTCCCAACCACACTGATCTGAATTGAGAGCTAAGGATTATTTATTTTGTCCTGTAAGTTTGACTTTTTTTTTTCTTTCTTCCCACTAGAAAAGCATTAAAAACACTGATTCACTCTGTGCCCAAGCATCAACTACTTGAAGCAACCCGAGGGGGAGAAACTAATGAACTCTGTGTGGGGGTAGTTTTGTGCAGGATTTTCCTTGCCTGTTTTTATTTTGCTGGCTGCAGAATAAACAATAAGAGACACCTCTTTCCCTTCCCCTATAAATTCAGTTGATTACCAGTTTTGTGTTTGGCTACAAGAGTTGCTAACTTTGTTTCCATGGCTGTTCCTGTCAGGACTTTTTATACAGAACTCGTTTCTTACCGTATGGCGTTACCCACACTCCATAGGAGGTTTTTTGCTGTGTGGTGTTTTTCTAACATTTCATCTCCAGCTGTCTATGTTCAGTTTGGGCTGTCAGTGAAGTAAGCCTGAGAACTGACAATTTTTGCTGTTCTTTGTAGCTCAGGGAGCAAAGTGGTTGTTTTGGTGAGTGGGTTTGTGCTGGCATCATGAGTTATCTGTCAGAGCTGGGGCACCACGAGCTGGGAGGCAGCACTGGGGCACCAGCACTCGCTGCTGGTGGGCACTGGCACACTCTGCACCTGTGGTGTGACCTGCCAAGCCTTCTTCCAGGTAACCAGCATGGCAGGGCAGACCTAGAACAGAGGAAGCGAGCAAGCATTTACTCTTTGCATGTTCTTAAGAGTGGAAAAGGTGTAGACCATTTGCTTTCTATCCCATAGGTATCACGTTCAAACAGCTGAATGGACTAACATTGTCGATGTTCACTTGATCATGTTTAAGTCTTTTTCCATAGGCTCTTGTTTAAAAGGAGTGTGTTTGTGCTCTGTGGGTTTAAGGCATTAATGTTGTGTGTAGTTCATGTGGCTGCTGAAATAAGAGACTATTAAGCGGTGTTATTGTTGAGAAATGGGAATTAAGGAGCAGCAGGCAGCATGTCTCTGGGGTGTGGAGGGAGGTTGGTGAGAAGGGTCTGGTAAGAGTGTAGATTAAATTGTGTGCAAGTGCAGTCACTTTGACACTTGCATTTGTTTCCCTCTGAAATAGTAAAATTTTGACACATTTATGAGATTAAAAAAAAAGGACTGTGAGCAAAAGCATGATACTTTACTGGTCTTTGGTTATAATTATCTATCTCCTCTTATTTAAGATTACTTTCCCCTAAGGGGAGGTGCAATCTGATGTTTGCTAAGTGTCATATAAAGCATAGAGTGAGATTATATTCGTGAAAGTGAGTCTTAATACAAGGATGCAAAACCAGAGAATTTTGACACCCTTTTAACTAAGGGGGAACTTGATATTTTGAATGAAAAAATCCTGGAGTATTGATGGCAGAGAGCGAATGAAAGGGTGTACATAAAAGAAATAAGGAAGAAAAGCCACAATTTCAGCATTTTCTTTCTCCCACCATCTTTTTCCTGAGACATGTTTAGTATTGTTTCCTGTGTGTGGAAGGTTCTTGTGGGTTGGGAGCACTGGGTGTCCCTGTGCATGTTTGTTCTGTGTACTGATGTAAGAGAGATTACCCCTTCAGAGATCACTAAAATGGCTTTTAGTAAATTATCCATCTTTATGGTACTTTGCCCTTTCTGTGTCTGCACACACGTGTAGCACAAATATGCTCCTTGCCTGGTGAAGGGGCACAGTAGTGGCTGCTTGTTTTGCTTGTTTTACTTGCTTTCAGTGTTGCAGAAATATTTATGTCCCCCAAATACAAGGCTCTGGATCTGAACATCCCCAGAATAAATATGTTGGCATATGGTTGTTAGCAGTGGCTTAAAGTAACTGAATCCTGTTACCTGGATAGCACCTGAAAAAAAGAATCTAAATGTGAGCAATTCCTCTTAAGAAAAACAAATTATTGCCAAACAATTCCTTATGGACTAACCTTGTACAGAAACCAGAGAAGTCTCTTTTCTTCTTACCCAAAACACTTTTTACTGAGTATCTTTGAAAAGGAGGAATGAGTGGGGATACCTGTTCACACGCTGTGAACATAAGTAGCTTTCCAAAACCTTAGTATGATACAGAACACAAACCTAATTTGCCTAACATTTTTTTTCAGTTGACATATATTTGCAGTGCATATTTAGAATGGGAGAAATGAATTAAGAAATCTGCTTAAAAAGTGCAAACACAAGGCTTACGTGAGTCACATTGAGAGGTGCTGGCAAGGTTTTACTAAGGATTTAAGACTAGGTGGGCTAACTATTAAATGAAAATAATTGTAATAAAACACCTTCATGGGACGAGGAAGGACTATTTATTGTGTTACCCACTTGGTGTGAGTGCAAGTAGTCATAAAGTAACAAAACTTGAGATTATTTCAAAGTCAGAATATAACAGAACCCTCTATAGGGTTCTGCTGCCTGGGATAAAAAAGCTACAGGATCTTTGCATATTTCTACTTTGCTGAGGAAAACAGGGTCATGAGGAAGATGGAAAGCAACCTGAAAGTGCTAACTGCCTGAGGTGGGAGTGTATTTCCAGGAAGATATTCTATACTTTTTCCTTTCCCCACCTATTGCGTGGAGTTCTGATTCCGTGTAAGACAGTTCTTGCCGAAGTCAGAGCGCATCCTGGTGCGAGCTGTTGCTGCTCTGTGAGACTCAGCCAGGAGCCAGCTTTGTCCCTTACCCTTTGCTGTGGTTTTGCATTTGGTTTGGGGTTTTTCTTGGGAGCCTGGGAGCTGTTTTTCTGCCAGTGCCTGCGGAGTCGGTCGCGCTGCCCCGCAGCCGGGAGAGCGCGGGAGCAGCGATCGAGCGGAGCTGCATCCGAGCTCTGGCAGCTCCACGTGGGAGAGATGCTTCTCTGTCTGCTCGCTGCTCCTGCTGCTCCTGAGAGCACAGCAGCAACTAGGTCAGTTCTAGCTATCCTTCCTGTGTGTAGAGAGGGGGAAAAGGTACAAGCTTTGTGTGCTTTTAGGCATTCTTACGGAATTTATTAGGAATCCCTAGACGAGGGGCTGATAACAGCAAATGAAATGGCAAAATCTCAAATGTGTCCATGATCTCTAATGCTGGCTCTGTGTGACTCCTCTCTTGGCCATGCAAAGCTTTATTCAGTTATATTATTTCCCTATGGCTAATTGCTATACAGAACTAATAATAATAAAAAATTACATGCATCAGTAAACACCAGATTTCAAACTTGTGCACTAGGTGATAAGTTAAAATTACTTGCAGCCAAGAAACTGATGAAAGTACAAATCGTTCTAAATTAAATGGTGTGTTTATAGCTATTCTTGTACTTTTGAAGTGACCTTTCAGTTTTGTACAATAGGTGTCTCACTATTGCCATAAATTGAGGTGCACAACAGGACTGTACCTGTTTTGTACTCAGCTTGCCATTTGCTGTTCATCAATGTGGCAGGGGAACTAGTAATTCTAAGGTAGCATTTCTTCTTTGCTGATCTCCTTTTCCTTTACAGGATGTTCAAGTTATTTCTGTGCTACGAATGTTGGCTGGCTAAAGTTTTGAATTGTATCAAACTTTTTCAGTCCTTTTAAGTCATCAGATGACTAAAAGTACAGATTGCTTTTTTGGGTCCATCTTTCCAGGTGCTGAGTGGTAGAGAAGATATGTAGGTTTTCCTGCTGAAATGAAATGTGAGGTGGTAGTTTTGTGGAACTTGTGTGTTTCTGGAAGGGACTTCCCCACCACCTCCCTTCTCATCAGTGGAAATACCCTGTCCAGTGTGAGCTCTGGTGGCCAAACTTGGGGCATAGGGCTGGGGTGAGACCTGCTGCTGGTCTGGTGGCAGGGCTGTTGGGCTTGGACCCTTCTGTGAATGGCACTCCTTGCTATGATACTCATGAATTTTAATTTGGATCCACAAGTGTGAGAGAGTAATGGCACAGCACGGTTTGGAGCACATTGAATAGTGTATTGGCTGCCAATTTTGTGGTTTGGGGTTTTGCTGTATTAAAATTTCCCAGTATTTTAAATATTGAATGAACATCCCCTTTTATGTTCTTCTTCAGGACCCAGCTTCCAAGTTTCAGGTTGCTGTGAGAGATTATTTTGATGTTTCAGAGCAGTGTATCACTACTTTAGGGTGACTGTTTTGCTGCAACATCACTGGCTGAGATGAAGGTCTAAGGAAAACTTTGCAAGCTTTAAGGAAATTTTCTGCCCTCCTTGTTGCAGTGAAACAGCTTCTTACTTTCCCTGCTTTATTGAAAATGAAACCTTAACTGGGTTGTGTGTGGTTTGGGTTTTCGTTCTCCCTTCCTTGCCTATTTATATGATCAAATGCTGAAATCTGCTCCTACTTGCTTGAGAGGGAGTGAAAGCAGCTGAGAAATGCTACAAAACTAAGACCTGTTTCTGTTTTCTGGCCAAATCACGTTTGTTGCTTGATCTCATGGTCGCTGTAGTGTTGGGGTGACACCTCCACATGAGGAGCAGTTTGGGCTAGGTGGCTTTGTGCTGTAACCTCTGCTTGTGCCTTGAACAAAGCCTGCTGGGAAGAGCATTTCAAGATGCAGAACATTCACTGCAGGCCTGGGTAGGTGGTGGTGTTAGGGAAAGGAGTGTATTTTAAAAGGATTGGGGGCGAAAAGGAAAGCTTTGGATTTTATTGCTAGACAGGAACATCTCTAAAACTTGTTTTGCTTGAAGACTTCACTGGCTTGTATAAATTCAACTGCTATGAAAAGTCCTTAAAATATTAAGCTCTTTTTTTTTCCTGAGAGAGGCCATTATTGAGCAATTAAATTGTGAGGTAGAACTAGGTATTTGAACACAAGATGCTTATTTTAGCTACTTTGGTGCATCAAAATGCAGTTGAGACCTTCTAAGGCTCGACTTGTCTCTCTTGTCCCCTCTCCCTTCCCCAGAGCTCCCCAGGACAGCCAGGCTGACCCTTCCAGCCCAACATACCTGAGCCTAGCCGAAACTGTGTTAATCTACACATTCTTGTAAATCCCGAGGGGTTTGTGGCATCTCTGGCATTTATTTGTTCTCTCACTTTGGGGGAAGGGAGGAGACAAAGGACTTGGCTGTGAAGGCAGCCAGCACACTGCCAGGCTTTGCAGTAGCACTTCAAAGAGAATGTTTTGTTTACTAGATAAGTGAAAACTGATGTAAATTTGGGCTGAAAATACAATGAATTTACTGATTCTTACCTTTTCCTCCCAATAAGGAATGAAGAAGCTTAGTCATGTAAATATTAGAAAATAGTCCATCATTAGATTAATGAAAGGCTTAATATTAAAACAAATGTACTTATTCAAATTTATATTCTTTACCTTGAAGGAATGTATCCTGATGTATCGCCTTGGTGAATTAAAAAAAAAACCCAAATACAAAATAACAACAAAAAACTGTGTGTGAAGGAGAACCCAGTACAAATACATGGGATTATCACACCCATTTATAACAGAAAACTAGATACTAAAGGCCTTAAAGCTAAAATAGAAATACTCTTCAAGAAAAGTGGAGGCTTCATGAAATGTAACAGCTGTCAAATGTGTAACAAGTATTTCTGTAACAGTTCTTTGGACTTGAAATGGTTTTGACCTGACATTCCCCCCTCGGCGATCTGTTGGTTTTTTTGAATTCTGTATTTGGTTTTGCCCCTTTTAGTATGACAGATGCTTAAATGTATGACACTGCTATGTATAGTCTATCTTGCAATAATGTTTTCTCTGGGTTTTTTTTAAAACATTTTTTCTTTAATTTTTCTGCAGGAGTCGGAAGCTTCAGATCAGGAATATCCCGCCTCACTTGCAGTGGGAGGTAGGAAGTTGCTCTAAAAAAATTATATCTTTGCTTAAAAATTATGTTTCTGTTTCTCTCTTTATCCACAGGACTTTTCCCCTTCCCCCACCTTTCACTTGCTTTGCACACACCACCCATTCTGTTCTGGGGAAAAAATCCTTTGGAAGAGGGAACAATAGAGCCTTCTAAGCAATTCAGATAACTGCCTTCATTTCTGTTTTCCAAGTTAACCATAAAAAATGTTGAAATGGATTCCTTGGTGAATGCTGACTTCCTGATGCAGTCACTCTCTTTGACTGAAAGTTCATCCATTGCTAGTGTTTGGTGTATGAGTTCAGCAAACTTAATAAAAGTTCTTATTTAAATGCTTGGTCAAAAACCTTTACAGAAGCAGAAATTTAGATCTGGTCCTTTTTTTGGGTGTGGGGGATTTTGGGGCTTTTGTTTGTTTTCCTTGCTCCTCTGTATTGGTAGCACTATGGCAAATTGTTCACAGTATTCTGGTTATTGGCTCTCACCAGGATAATACATACTTGCTGTTTGCACTCCACAAATTGTGTTCTAATTTTTGCAGTAGGTGGCCAACTGTGAGAACAGCTAGATCTGTTTTCTTTACTGTTTTTTCTGCCTTGTATATGTTTAAAATGTTTTTTATGTTTTATTATTGGTAAGCCATCCTCTTGCCTGAGGGAGTTTAGAGGGTGGTGGGTTTGGGGTTAAAGCTCTGGTGGCATTGCTCTCCAGCAGGTTTGGTCTCTCGCCCTCCTCTGACTTTCCATCTGCAGCTACTTCTTTGTTTGCACTGCCTGATTGCCTCCTAGCTTGGAAGGAAAATGGAGGCATTGGTCTGTTGAACCAAGGCTGTCAGCCACAGGGTCTCTGTAAGGCATCACACCACCCCTCACTGCTCCAGCCTGCCTTTCTGGTGCCATGTGAGCTTTTCCTCTGCACTTCCCAAGCTCTGCATGCCCCTCAGCTTAACAGTATCCACTTGATATCTCTTATTTTTTTTCATTTTATATGTCAAGGTTCTGTGAAGCATAGTAAAAAAAAATGGTTGAGGCTGACTAATTTGAAGATTAACTTATTTTTTTGGTACAAAATTCATCAGAGGATTTTGTGTAGGAATAATAAGTATCAGAGCAGAGGCATACAACTCAGATGTGAGTAAACAGGTGTTTAACAGAAGTGCTGTTGAGCAGAGTACTTAAAAATGCTTCTACCTGCTCATGACTCCTTACACGTGTAGCTAATACTGCTTGCACATTACAGGCATCTACCCTGTTTCCCATCTGCTTTCTGACTTTTAAATGATCCCTCTTCTCCATTGTTGCAGTTTCTGTGGTGACATCTGGTCTCAGACAGATGTTTTCTCTGCCCATCCTTTTAAAAACACTTTGTCTTCCTGAAGTTCCCAAGGAAGGGTTAAAACTGTCCCTACTAAAAAACATCTCAGCCTTGCCTACATGTCCTCAAGTTGTTTTTACAGACCTGACCCTCTGAGCATAGAATCTATAGACCCCAAAATTTCTACAATACTTTTTGCATTCTCTTGCAACATCAGGGTTGCCTGCTGAGTACAGTTTGTCCACTAAAGTTTAAAGTTTTTCTTTGTAAGTGCTGGTGGTCTGGCACCTCTGCACTTAAGCAGGTAAGCTTTGTATGTCCTTAAAACAGTGCTGATAAAGTACAGTGATTAAATTCATCAGGGATTTGTCTTCTGCCAGTTTTCATTGGGTTCTGATTTTTTTTTTTTTTTTTTTGGTGTTAAAATCCTTGGAGGAACTTCCTTTGAACTCATAAGGTTTTTGATGATTCCCCCTTAAAACAAGTCTATGTGGGGGAGTAGAAATGTATACCTCCAGAGAGGTATTTATATGAAGCAATGTTCTTGCAGAATATTTTCTGAGAGGATGGTATGGGAGTGAGCATGTGTAGCAGCTGGAGTGATTTTACTTAGATTGTGTCTTATTGTCCCTCTGTGCCAATTTGCTTGCCTCATCACCCCTTTGTTAATTGCTTGAATCAAGACTGACTTCTGATAGGTGTGAAAGCCTTGAAACCAGACCAAAACTAATTGTGAAAGAGGTCTATAGGTTAGTCTGCCAGCCCTCGTGCATGATCCATACTGAAATACAAAATACACTTTATACTCTGCAACACCTTTCCTTTTACTGTGACATGGGATATGCAAAAAGAACAGCAGATTAATGTTCTTGTGAACTGTTTTTCCCCTGGTATAGCCACTATCAGGAAGGTTTGAGTTCCCATTCTTTGCAAAAGTTGTAGTAGCTGTCTTGTTTTCATTTTTTTTCCTTTATAAAAACATTTTATAAATGTTTTTATATAATGCTTCTGAGCACCACCAGATGAGTTTTGCCTCATAACTGGGTGTCTTGATTGGGAAACAGTGGGTATAAATGGCCACAGAGTAACAGGCATTTATTAGCAAGACTTTTCAGTAACCAAGAACAGAAATTCAGATAAGCTATTTGCTTTTTTGGCTTTTTACAAAAATATTCCCACTAGTGTTTTCCTTCATGTAGTTTGGTATTACTGATTAAAATACTGACTCTTAAAAACCAGCCACAGCAATTGAGCTTGTGGTTGTTTCCTCTGTGTTATGTAAGACCTTGTTATGCACTTATCAGACCATCATGGTATAAGCAAAAAAGTAAGATAACCCTTTTAGACCATATTCAGAGCTAAGTGGTGGAGAAAAAGGCAGATAATGAACTGCTATAATCTGCTGAGTTACTACTTTGAAACAAAACCGTAAGGTTGCTATCCTGAAGAGCTCACTTGAAAAGTGCAGCTGTAAAAGATAAAATTCTAATTTATTCCAAGGCATTCAAGGTTAAGTTTGTACAAAACTTGTCTGGTAATTAATTTGAACTTCACAAGATTTTTGGCAAGGCTCTGCAGGTTTCTGTATGTGTGGGTTGGGTACTCTTGTGCTCCTTGCCCAGCTAGGAGAAACTGGAGGTGGAGGGAAGACAGCAACTCTGTATGAACTAAGAAAATTTAGAAGTTGCCTCAGACTGCTGTTGCAGTCTGGGCTGGTAGAGGATTAGCCAGAATCATGTTTTCTGCTCATCCATGAGTTCACTTGCATCTTACCCCTGTCCTCACTGGACTGTCTCTGAGGAATCTGGACCAGTGACTGGTTCCATAGAAGCATCATGACTTCTGCATACATGATCTTCCTTTTCTGCTCCTCACACATCATTTGCCTATAGAGGTTATCGTACCCATAATCTGTATTTTTTTTAATTTGGAGAACTCATGCATGATCAGATTTTGTAGCTTAAATAAATAATTTTATCTTGTTAGGAAGTCTGTCTTGTGAAGCTAAATCTCAGTGCATCATTTTTAGTGGTACTATGTGGGTAGTAGTAGTGTGGTATGTAGTGGTAGTATTCTTCCCCCTTTCTGTCCTCACTCTTGAAATACAAAGCCCAGATTGATGCTAAGATTCATGGCCAGTGAAGGATTTGGAACACCCTTGTTCTCCATTCTCCACATATACCGTTCTCATTTCTTACTCATTGGAAACAAGTACCCTGGCTGCTGCAGAAAAGTAAATAGATCTCCTCTTATTCTTTCCTGTACACACTGATTTGACTCCTAATTTGTAATGGAAGTAATCTCTCTTAGCTTGTGTGTGTTCAGCACTGGAGGTGTATTTGCAAGACAAAATTATAGGCCCATCTATAGGTATGGGGATTTAAAACTGAAGTACCTGGAGTTTGATTCTGGTGTAACACAGCAGGGATTCGAGTGGAGTTCTGATAAGGAGCTGTGCAATGCCATTCTCTTTCTTTTAAAACATTTTAAAACTAGCATCTAAGCGTGTAGGAGATGCTTCAAGATATTTTTTCTCCAAATATTTTTTCCATGTTTAGTGGATAAAACACTAGAGAACAGACTTTCAGGACACAGATGGTGCCAGAAATGGCACTTGCTGGCTCAGCAGGAAGGTAGCTGTTGAAGAGTTCCCACTTATCTTCTGTGGGCTTATTTCCTTATCAGTTTGGATGGAGCAGATAAACAGATAGTGTTGATGAACTTGGTAACAAAAAAGGTAGACTAAAAGCCGAGCCTGTGAAGTGTGAACCTGTTGAGTGAGCAAAGAAAGCAAGAAAAACGCTGTGAATGTGTATTCCTAGCTCTGCTGTGAGACTTGCAGGTTGCTTTTGGGGACAGAAATGTGTGGGAAGGAAGGTCTGATTTAGCTCTTCTGAAGGCAAAAGAATGTTACTAAACAGGGCTTGCTTTTCCTCACTTTTTCATGGAAATGAAAAATGAAGTCTCATGGTTATGTTGAGACCTCCAATGTTTCAGATTCCCCAAGCAGAAGTAGTAATGGAAAAGGATTTCTAGAGCTGCCAAGTGAGTGTAGGTTCTGCACCAAGATTTCTGACAGTGCAAGGAAAGTGGAGATGGCTCAAACCTGTCTGCATATTTTGTAGGACAGCTTTCAGTATCATTAAAAGAAAGAGACTAATTCTCACTGGGCAAATGTTTGTAAGTCTTATAGTGCACTGAGTAACTGTCCTGAGGATCTGTAGTAGCTTGTATTGCAGCTTTGAGTAAAGCAGCCAAGCCCTGTGGGGTGACTGTTTGTTTTTCAGAGATGCAGTGTAAAAACTTATCTTGATGAACAGTACCTGGTTAAGATGCAGCTTATTTTAGAATACCGAGAATATGAAGAGGACATGTGGGGATTTTGTGGGTTTTAGGAAAGAAAACCAATGAAACTATAGCAATTAAGAATAAGTTACGATTATATAAAGTAGATATTTCTCCTAAAACGAAGATGTAAAGAGGAGATGCAGGAGTGAGCTGTAAGTACAACAAAAAGAATTCTAGAAGTAAGGTGACTCAACAGTAAAGACGCATAAAATAAATGGAAATATGGTCTCTCACCTCAAGTTTCCTCCAAGAATCCTAACTTAATGTAGTGCTATAAAAATAATGTTTAGCTATAAAAATGCTAACAGAACGTTAAGCATGCACAAATCCGCTGCTGCCTGCTAGGTCTGGGAATTTCTGGTAGGGATCTTTGAGAAGGAAGCAGAAAACAGTGTGCTACATCAGACACTAAGCTGTATTTCTTGTGAATTACCACTTGTCCTATTCAGCAGGTGAATGGAGAACACGTTATTCTGCTCTGCAGCAGTCCTTTACATATTGGAAGACATATGATGCTTTGGGAGGGTTAAGGAGGGAGTTTAAGTTCTTTCAATCTCTTCTCAAGACTCTTATTTCTAGGCAATTGATTGTTGTGAAGTCTCTTACCTGGGAATGTCCCGTGAGGCTTCTCCAGAGTAATTTCTGTAGTTTAGGATTGCTTTGAGCTCTTGTCCCCAGGTATATTGTCACTCCATTTCAGCTTTGTGCCATCTCCCAAGTTCAGTGAGCAGAAAATAATGCAACACTAGATGGTGTAGTCCCTGCAAGCCCTGTGAAATTGAACCTTTTAGTTTGACAGTAGGCTGGTAGTGATTGTTACCTGACAGGGATCTCAAGGTTAGGGATTCTCACCTGCTGATGTTCTGCTGTCAGTGTTTGCCTTATGAGCTTGTTGTAGGGGACAGTGACAGAAGCCTTTGGAAGGGAGATTGCCTTCCTGCCCCTGATTAATTTTGCTGTAATGAGAAACTGGAGATATTTATCAAGAATTATGTACATCAAACAAAGAGATTGAGTCTTGAGCACATGCTTCATTTAATTCCAAACCACAGGACAGAGGGCAGAGTAGCTTCTGGGGAAATGCAGGACCTCAGGAAGGCACTGCTTCCTCCTGGGCTTGGATCTACACCCAGGGGAGCATGGGGGGCTGCCTTTGCTGCTCTTCTGACAAAAAGAAAAGAGAAGGTGATCATCTCTCCTTTATCTGACCTGGGACACACACTCTGAATTAACTGTTTTCCTGATCTGCATGTATTTCCCATTATCTGGCTGGGCTTAGCTGCAGGTGAGGCAATCTGATACACAAAAGTGACCATGGCAGACCACCCAGTTTTGCACCTCAGATGACATGCTGGCTGATGTTGGGATTTTAATTGCCTGGCTTGATTATAGGGGATATTTGCAGGTATATGTGAAGTAATCAACACCACTTGCAGGTGTTTAAAATACAGTGTGGGAGTGGATGTCCTTGGATAAATATGCAATAAGCATATTTCTCATCTAGGTTGGTTTATTCATACAAATCTGTTGGTTACAGTGCTGCTGATAATTGTCATATAATTGTTATAAACAAGGGGGAAAATCCAATGAGGAAAGTTAATTTTCTTTGATATTTGGGCTACAGCATTTTTTTCATTTAAATCCTACTAAAAACAGCTGATAGTGATACTTTTGTCAAGCATCTGCCCTTCTGTAAGACTTAATATCCTAGAAGTCCCTAATGAAGGTATTTTTTTGCCCTTCTATTATAGTTGTAGGCTTAGTTAGAAAAGTCACATTGCATTAGTTAACACAAAGTTTTCTCTAGGAAACTTTGTATTTTAGTAGCTTAAGTAACAAGTAGGGAAATCAGATGTGAGGTCAATGCTCTGTTGCAGGAAGCACCTAGAAGATACATAAGCTGGTCTTTCAACCTGAAGAACTAGACATAGTGTTAAAAAACCCATCAAAAGACTCGTGGGACCAGAGCTGGTTGACTGGCCTAGTTCAGAGGTGTGAAGGTTGCTCTCCTTACTCCAGGTGGCCCAACAAATTAAGCCAAAAGAAGAGGAAGCAGAAGATTCTGGGCTGTGCTGCAGGAAATGTGGTGTTGGGTGGATGTTCAGGCAGCCACAGGACTCATATGGTAGAGCCAAGAAATTTGGCTGAGCAAGTTTTAAACCATGCTGTGAGGTGTCTCAGCTTTTTGACCGCAGTCCTAAGCAAGCTGTGAAGTAAGTTGCAGTGACTTCAGGGCAAGGTTTGTCTCCTAATTAATTATTAATGCTGCCTGATATGCAAATCTCACTTAGGTTTCTCTCTGTCAAAAAGGAACCAGTAGCTCCTACTGGTGTTGGGTGTTCTGCTGAAGTGTTGGTTTTTAGAGAGTGCAGCCCAAAAACTCCTAAAGAAATTAGGCATTCATAGCTTTTCTGTTGGCATGTACGAAGCTGCTGGTAAAGCTACATGCTTTTATAAACAAAAATGCCCTTGGAATGTTGTAAAATTGGTGTGATTAAGAAAATACTCCTGTCCTGCTCTGAGGGAAGTTCTGAACTAATTTCAGTAACTTGCCTTGAAAGAAGCAGCCACTAACAGGGATGGCTGCTTCATACTTACTATTGTATAATTTGAAAAAGAATTGAAGGAAATGCATAAAGGAGTTGTTCCTCAGGCAATAGTAGAAGAAACTTTGAGCTCTTGCTCATAGTAGCCAAAGAAATAAAAAAATGTTAACTTCAAGTGGCCTCAGTGATTCTTAATTCACTCTACTCAGTTTGTGCATAAAGAACATGAAATCAGCAACTTTGGGTCTGAAGAGAGGTTACTGTCCAGTTGTGTAACCCACCTTTGCTGTGCCTTGGGAGGGGTACAGGAACAAGGGCAGGGATATAGTGATAGTTCACCAGAGCAGTCTTCTGGCCTTTTGGTGTTTGGCAGCCCTGAAACCTACTGACCTAAAACCAGGGATTTTCTGTTTGAGAAATTAATCTAGAGTTTCTATTAAGCATGTTCTTGAACGATGCCAGCCCCTGACAGCCCACAATACACTGCAGTGGGAGTGGCATGGTCTTAGGGCATGCTGAAGGAAGAACCATCCCATTTCACATGCTTTGAACTTCCACCTATCTCCCATCTCCTGTAATGGAAGGAAAAGTGAATAGAAATAGCTCTGTTGACTTTCTCTCTATATATATTTTCCTTATTGTTTCAATGACTTTTATTCCTCAGTCCTTTCTTTTTCAGGCTGAAGAGGTAAAGCCTGCTTAGCTGTTTTTGGAAGCTGTTTCCCTTTCTTTGATTATCTTTGTCCATTCTTGGAAATTTTTATTGATTTGGAATTGAGAAACTAAATCTGTGCATTATTTATTTTAGATTGTTTCACTTTATGAAGGTAGCTGCTGCCAGACACCTCTGTGAGTGTATTAGGATTTGCTCCTTTAAATAACAACAAACTCACCTCTCTAAATCAACCAACCAAAAAATCCTGCAGTAAAACCAGTGGAAAGCTAGTAAGTGGAATGGGGCTTGCTTCTTACGTCTCAAGAGATCAGCAGACTTTTTTATGATGGCCATGGCAAAAATCAACATTATCAGTAGTGCAGATCCTCCTCTGGGCACGCTGCTGGTTGCCAGGAAATGTTACATTTGAATCATATGTGTACCACATGTTGACCTAACTTTATGCAACTGACTCTTTTGTGGAGGGAGGGAAACAAAATGTGATTATTTCCAAGGGTCTGGCTGGTTCCAGCCCTATTGATGCTGTAAGGCAATGGCAGTCAGCACATCCCTGCTCACAGTTGTGCTTAGGCATGTGGGATTTTTGTCTGGTTTGCTAGCCAGGTAGAAACTGTTTTGTGCTATCTCTCCAAAGAACAAGTCTGTTGTGGGGCTGCTCCTGACACAAACTTTCTCCATTGCTGCTTGTACAAATACACTGCTGGGTTGTCTCTGTGCTCCCTGCCACAGTCGCTGTTTTGGTTGTAGCCTGGAACTTGACCATTCCAGATCTGTGTCCCTCTTGCAGCTCCTACTTGCTTTCATCCAGTGCTCCAGAAAAATCTCGAGTTACTTCTTGGATGAGGAGGATGAAGGAAGAACACGAGCTCAGCTGCAGAATCTCCTGCAGAGAAAGGTAGACATACAATTGAGACAGGCAGTGAGGCTGGTGTATCAAGCAGAGGGAAATGCCACTGTGTTAGGGGAAGGCAAGAGATACCAACACAACCTGCAGCTGCACAAAGCCATTTCATCCAGCAGCTGGTGCTCACTCCAGGAGCTGTTTGCTGCAGGGATTTGGATACTGGCTGCTGGACTGAGGCCTTCAAAACCTGCAATGAGGACATGAATTATAGGTAGGAGGTCTCTCAGATGTAGGTAAGCACCAACAGAGCCAAATCTGCTGAGCAGGGGGAAGAGAGGTGAAGGTCTGTTAATTTTGTGTCATTCTTAAAGCCCAAAGCTCCCTCTGATCCTGTGTCCCAAATTGGTAGCCAAGTACATGTGGGCAGGGAGGGAAGGGAATGTAACTTGAAATAGCTCCCTTATTTTCAGACATTGAGTGTTGTGGCAATCAGAAAGGGGGGATATGACTAAAAGCCATCAAAACCACTTCCAAGCACATGCCTTTTAGTGAAGCAAATGAGCAGGATTTTTAGAATATAATGCAAACAGGAAATCACTCTGAAAACTGTAGCCCACCATTAACTTGCAGGGGGAAGGGAAGACAGATTAAAACTGTCCTTGCAAACAGCTGCTTTGCTAAAAAGCTAATAGGGGATTGAATGCATATGTAAGAAATGAATCTGAATCAACACCTTTTATTGGGTGCTGAGGTTTTTTTTGGTTGCTCTTAATAATAAAATCAGGCTGTTGTTATGTGAGTAGTAGATAGCTGTTCATGCAACAATTTCTCTTTATTTACTCACACAGTTCCTTTGCTGAACTCATAGTGACCCAGTGTGAGCAGCAGCTAGGAGGCCAACTTCAACTATGTACTTTGGAGGGGTTATAATGATGTGCCAGTGGCTTCTGGGAAGGTGTTGCTCAGTGCTTTTGTTGCACTGGATTTATCATTAAACCTGTAGCCTTCACAATTGCATATAGCAGTTTTTGCCCTTTTAGATGTGGCTATCAATCTCTGCTGCCCATTTGCATGTGCTAGTGTTGTTGTGGAGATTCAACAAGGTTTTGGTCTCGGCAAATCTTGCATCCTACCTTCTCAGCACTTGTTGATTTTTCTTGGCATGTTGTTTTCTGGTATCTCTGCTTTTCTGTCCAAATCTATAGAAATTTACAGGAACCATCCATGCATCACAGTGAAGTGATGTGTACTACATCCCAGCTGCAGGAATAATTTTGGTTTTTTTTCTTCTTTTTGGGTACAGGAGTCATGTGGACTTGCAGCATGGGATCAGTTCATTATCCCTAACTTTATGATTTGTGGGTATTGGTTATTGCAGCCCTAATGGTTGCTGTTTTATGTTGCTATCACAAGCTGGGATTACTTGAGTACTTTAGTGACTGCAACCTTATAGACTTGCTTGTTGCCATTTCATTTCAGCCTCTTGCTAATGTTCAGTAATTAACACATGCGTAATCTATCTCAGTAGGTCTGGGTTTCATACCCAGGAGGTAATCTGCTCCTGGTGGCATCCCATTTCTTTGAAACACGTAGAAGAAATAGTGGAGGGAATACTTGAAAACATGGCTTTGTGTCTGGGACTGCAGTGGGAGTGTGCAAGGGGATTCATGATAGATCAGTGATTGGGACTCTCCCAGCTGTGCAATCTTCTGTGAATTGTGATGGACTCTGAACACCTTTAGCATAAGCTGATGTCTGTATAAAGGGTATGTACTTTTTAGCTATATAGTGTACACACTAAAACCAACCTTCAGGTATCTGAGCTTAATGTCTGAGAAATTCATTGTGGGGTCTAGGAGGAGAGAGGAAGGACCACGAAATATATCAGAAGAGAACAAACTTTTGCCAGCTCAGCAGCTGGGAGGAAGAAAAAAGTCAGGTGTTGCTACTAATGTTTGAGACAAGTGCCCATGACTTCCACCACTTTATTGCATGACAGATTCTGGTCTAAGCCAATGTTTGGTGGTGCCTCTGGGCCCTATAGAAATGCACGTGGTGGTGACTGTTTTGTGTGGCCATAGTTCTAAAACTAACTTCTACCTTTATAAAACAAATAGGAGAACTCTCGAAGCAGTGTCCTCACCTGACTGATGAAATATCTTAACCTGCTTCAACATGGAAGTGTGGGTTTGTTTCCAAAATAGATACAAGCTATGCAATGCTTTGTTTCAGCTTGTTAAAGTCTGGTCTTGCAGCTTCCCTGGGATACACAGGCATTGATGTGCTTGCAACTGCCCTTTGTGCCTTCCTGTTTAAAGTCTGCAGGCAATCACCTCCTCCATCCTTTTGGAAAGTTACTGTCTGCAAAGCAAAGACAGGAATAGCTTATTTTGTTCTTGCAGTAGAAATACTTGATTTTCTGAGATTGTGTGTCAACAGCTCCAACTAATTTGCTGTAACCAACCTGTTTTGTGGCCACCCTTGTGTTCCATTGTTCATGTTTCCATTGTGGAGTGGCTGGTAATTTCTCCGCCATTTAGGCAGTGAAGTAATGCAGCCTCACAGAGGTGAGGCAAGGAATGGGTCATTGAGACTGCAAAGTGTAAGAAGTGTTAGAGTTGCAGCCTCCAGTATCCTTGGATTACATTGACTACTCTGCATTCCTCCCAGTTCTGCGTGGTATTATCTTCTGAGCTTTGTGGGATAAAAGCATTGCCTCCTACATGTGACTTGTATGATGTCTTTCTGCTTGGCAAAGAAGGCACAATGCTGTCGTTTGCTTGCATTTTTGATATAGTGAGACCAGCTGTTTTAGTAGCTGGTGGGAGCTTCACATATGCAAGGGAAACCTTCTGACCCTGAGATTTTAAGGAGTAAACTCATCAGGGCTGTTTGTTTATGACCTTTCCTGTGCTGGGGTGATGGCAAACTTGAAAATCTGCTCCTGGGGATGCTAGGCTGCTGATGCAAAGCTGCTTGGAGCTGACCCCAGGGTTCTGCAGGGCAGGAGGTGGAGGTTTGTGCTGGGCTGGGTGAGGGGCAGCAGGTTTTTGGTGGTAGAGCACAGGAGTGTCTGCTGCTCCTGAAGCCCATCCCTTGGCACCTCGTGCACCACCCTGCTGGTGTGGCCACAGGCAGGGAATTCTGCAGAGTCGTGCACATGCTTTTAAGACCTTTGAAAACTTTTTTCATAAACATGAACACCACTGGGTGAAATACATAAGTGAAAAGACCACAGAGCTTCTGACTTGCACCAGAATTTGCCCCTTTCAGAGAAGCAGGTGGTACAGGTTGTGTGAAAAGGTAAAGTGGAAGTAAAGTAATATGCTGTTTTCTGTACTGACTTAAAAAAATCATATTTGAGGAGTAAGCAGGTTGTAGACTGCTCTGTAACTTGTGGAGTGAAAAATCTTCATAGTGCAGCCACGTTTGACAGTTTTTCTCTTTAGATTTCTAGTTTTAGTGGAAGTACAACCAGAAATGATCAACAGCTGTTCCAGCAGAACTTCAGCTATTTTCTACTCCATATGTGTTAGAAAATACTCTCTCTCCTGCCTTCTCATATCTAACCAACTTCATGTGACCAGGTTCAGGACAGAAGAAATTTCCATTTTGCAAGTAAAAGTTGCCTTCAGTCTCAATGGGAAATTTTCAATGAATAATGATAGTGCCTAAAGCATAAGAGTGAGCACTGCTGACTTTTTCTGCCAGAGAGATCTGTGTGTGGGGAAACCCCTAAAAAGCCCTACTGACTTCTGCAGAGTTGGCTTGGTTTACTGTCACTTCTTTGGGTTGTGGCAAAAGCTTCTTAGTTATAAAAGTTAAGAGTTTGAAGTTTTTTTTGAAAATGTGGAAAAGAAGTACTTCTCAAGAGTGTTTATCTTTTGTCATCTAATTAGGGCAGATAAAGGTATGCACTGCCTTTCACAAGGGGTTTTCCTCATTCAGGCAGTGGTAAATTTATAATCAAGTGATGGATCATTTCAATACTAGGTTTCAGGACATTGATATCATCACATTCAATTTGTGTTTAAGAAGTTAATTATAGATACTGAATATTAGTTCTGCTTTTCTTTTTGACATCTTAAACTTGGCAAAAGAAAAATGTAGATTATAAAAAGGTTGAAAATTAAAGTCTTTAGCTGAGTTCTAACATCTCATACACAGTTACTTAAACTTTAAAAAATGCTTTTAAATAGATCTTCCCAGACTGTTAGTCTGATGCCAGATGAGCAGTTTGGGGGTATTTCTATAAATCAGCAAAGGAAAAATTTACCGTAAGCTGAATCCCAATTTTTGTCTGCGAAGAAGAAAAGTTAAACCCGAATAATCCAACAACAACCTCATACCTTTCTCTGTTTGTATTTAAACCTGACAATAAGCATTTTCATAACCTTACCTGAAAAAACCTCCACTGTGGTTGTCCACTAGTAATTCTCTCATTTGAAGTCACTGTCTTTCTCCTTGCAAAGTATTTGCTTTTCACCAGTGTGGTTTCTCTCTCTCTGAGCTGAGCAGAAAGTGAGCTAAATAATAAGCTTCTGTTATCTTACCTGGTTGGTAATGTTTCTGATGTTGGTGTCAGCAGAAAGGTGTAGTCACTGTGAGCCATCCTGGTGCACACTGGGGTGTGTTTTTTTCAGCAGGCAGTTTACCCCATGGATTTCTAGGCTTGCAGACTATTGCATGAGGTTTTCCTACCTGGAGACTTTCTACCCCAAAAGGAATCTCCTAGCCTGTGAGCCAAGAGTCCTGTCCTTTCTGGCAAACAAGAGTGCTCTGCAATTCCCTTTTTCTTCCATTTCAACTAACTGTTGGAGGAAAATGCTTTTATTTTGTTGAATCCCTCCTCCCTGTCCTCCATGCTCTAACCAGCAGTGATATGGTAACATCCTTATGTATTCCCTGTATTCCTGTATTCCCTGACTGCTAGAGGGCCTCCTGGGATTTGTAGGACACAGCTCTCCTGGGCCTTTTGTTTCCCTCAAAGATCAGGACAGGAGTGGAGACAGAGAGCATCTCATCCTCCTCGCCAGAGATCCAGTGCCAGGTTGCATTGGTATGGAGAAGGTCTTTTATGAGCTTGACCTAAAGGGTTTTGAATCTCTGTGCATGGTTTTTTTTTCCAGTTTTTGTGTAGTTTTGGTGCTGAAGATGTCATTCTTTCCAAATAATTTGATAGCCAAAATTTGGATTCAAGCAGTGCTTGAAGATGCACAGAGCGAAGGGGGTGGGAAATCTTAAACCTATTGTTTTTGGGGAGTATGGGGAATAAGTAGTTGGAATTATATAATTGTGAATATTTGTTTCACCAAAACAAGTAGGTTTTCAGATCCCTTTGATTCTTCTTGTTCTAGTGAGGAAATTACTTAAAATTGTAGAAACACCATAGTTGTTTGTAGGCATAAGAAATACCTGGTGGGTGATGTGGCAAACACTACTTCAGAACTAATAGATTACCTCATCACATGCAACATCATGGATGTTTTCTATGAATTTTGTCTAAAATAGTTGCTTCTATTCAATTTTAAGGAAAGTTGGAATTAATTTTCTAAATTGAAAAAGAAAAAAAAAAATCTATGCAACCAGAAGTACCAGGAAGTCTGGTATTGTGGTAGCTCAAAGAGGTATTCTTAATATAAAGCCTTAATATTCTGTAGTAACCCATAACAGACATCTTTGCACCTTTGATAAATGTCAGCATGTTTATCAGATGAATACAAGATCCTAAAGTAAGACTTTATGTTGTGGCTATCTTGTGTATAAAGGTATAACCAATAGAATACTCAGCTTCAGTCAATTGTTAATGGTCATTAGGAATGAAAAATCTATCAAATGCAATGTACAGGAGGGAAATTACTATAAGTTTAGCTCTCCTAATTCCCTATCATTGCTTTCAAGTTATACTCTGCTAGGCTTTTTTAAGACTATTAGTTGAATTTGGGAAAGAGAGATATAAAATAAACATTATCAACACAGCAAATGTTTCATACAGAACTGATTGTGGATTATGTTGCTGTGCAAACCACTTCTGGAACCAAGTTCTAGAGGTATTATTTGCAGTTCTGCTGACTGATTTTTCTGTTCAGAAATGTCTGGATAATACTTTGCTTGTTCACACTTTTTAAGGTCTCCCTTACCTTGTTGAGTTCATGAAACTGCTTTTTTCACCCCACTGCTTGTGTTGCTTAACTACCCATCATCTGATTGTAACTAATTTCTAGTGATCATTGTTATGTGGTGCTTGTATTTTTTTCCTTGCCAAGGTATGATGATCACCTGACACAGAGGTAACTGTTGTGCTAGGGTGCATTAACTTCTCCTTTATTTTTGCTAGCATTTCAATTCATATCATCATTGCCTCCTGCATGCTTTTGTGGCTTTGGCATATCTGGCAGAATATCTTGCAGAAGAGTTGCTTTTCATTTCCCTTGGAGAGCGATCCAGATGTAGCAATGCTGTCTAAGGAAATCCTGCTGCTTGCCTCCAGCTGCTGTCACAAGGGGGTCATTAACATGGTCTTTGCTCTTTCCTGCAGTCCCACGCTATCGTAGCTTTTGTCTCCTCTGTTGTGTATCTGTCAAATTTATTAATCAGCTCAGCCTTTCACAATCTATCACTGAGAAGATCTTTACTCCAGGAAGCAAGAAAACAGAAGATTAGAGAGAAATGTGGGAAACTAAAAGTTTTTCCTTTCTGCTCTCTTGTGACAAAAGACATATACGGCAACTTTGGAATATATCTGAATGTTAAATTTTTTATTTCTAATAGTAACTTCATCAAACTGATCACTGAGTAATGTGAGAATGTGGAGCATGTGCTATCACCTAAAACACACAGCCCACAGGGCCAGCACTCTGCTGGATGCAGGTACCATGATGCATACTGCTTACACTGGAAGTGGTGTGCTCCACACTAAAGTCTGTTTTGGGATCCTCAGGCATTTGAATGAGCAGGGCACTTGCCCTTTAGTGTGTGCCCTGCATATTCCACTGATTTAATGAAATCTGGGTTTGTGTGTGGATGGAAGGTATTTGTTGGTTGCATTTGCTAGTTTGGTTAGGTGAGGAGCACAGGTTTTTTAGGCTATTCCTGGAGTGTGTTGTGCACTGTTCCATCTTCTCATGTTGAGCCTACTTTGCGTTGTACTGTTCTTCACAGCTGCTGCTTACAGTTCTCGGGGATATCTGTGCTCCCCAGCCTGTAACCCGCGGTACCTCATCACAGAGTGTGCCCACGCCACCCTGCCCTGCTTTCCCTGGGCCGTGCCAGGGCGTGGGGAGGCGTTTCCAGCGTGCGGCGGGTCCTGCCGAGCCAGCCCTTCGGACGCAGGCAGGTCCCGGCTCTGGCCGGGCTGAGCCGTTCCTCGAGTGCGAGCCCTGGGAGCCTGCCCGCTCGGCTACACCCCTCCTGGGTGACGGCCCAAAATAAACATTGCGCAAATCGCCGGCCCCTCAAACAAGCAATCAGCGAAAATTGCTGTGCTTCCACTGAGATTAAGGCTAATCAAAGTGGGCAGGATTGCAGGAGTCAGTCTTTGCTTGGAGCGTGTTCTGATGGAGCCTTCGCTGCCCCATGAAGGCACGGAAAGAATATGAAATGACACAACCTACAAAAACTTTACCACTAATTGCATTTTATGTTGTTCAGCTACACCACGATCTTTCTTGGTCTCATTTTTGGTGGAAAACCCTTCTGGTAAAGAGGAAAATTTTGTGTAGGCTAAGTAAGTAGGAGATGTTGAGCTTTTGCCATGAGGTGAAACACAACTTCTGTGGTAAATATTCTTCAAAATGCTAATCTAAAAAAAAAATACCAACACCCCCTCCTGCAAATCAGTGAATTCCAGTGTCTCTGATTAATTTAAAGGAGAAAAAAGATGGTATAAGAAATGTATACAGTTTAATTTTATGAATTCTAGTTTGTGTGAACTCTTTATAAACATAGCTAGTGATTTAACTGATGACTCATTAATGGTTTAAAAGAAGTATAGTAAAAATGAAACTTGGTTGTTTGTATGAGAGCTATTTTTGTGTGTGTGTGGTTTTTTTTTGGAAGTTATTTTGGGAGTTACTTTCAGTGGAATTCTAAGAGTTCTCCACAGCATAACCGTAATTGCCTACCTCGCTGATTTTGGCTTTGCCTCTAATACAGCGGCAACAAACTTGGAAATGTTGATGCCAGGAAAGCTATCTAAAGGTACAGCTTTAAAGAAGGGCTACAGTGAAGGTGATGTTAAAATGATAGTAAATTTTGCTACTTGTTACAGAATTACAGAACCAGATCATATCCTCTCATTGTATCGTAGCTATGATTAAAACCCAGTGTAATTCTAACTTCTTAGGTGTGTCACCTCAGTGACTCTTGACTGGCCAATTCCCTCATATGCAAGAAAATTCCTCTTCTTGAGTTCTTGAACACTGGTAGCAATCTTTAGAAGAGAATTTTTCAGTGATTAATGTTTAGAAGACTTATGTATCTTTTCTTACATACTAGCTCTTCAGAGTGAGGCTTCTTTTTATGATTCGTTATATAAATCACTGTGTTTTATTTAGCACTTTACTGAGAGAATTTGACTTAAAAACAGTATGCATGCCTCCTAAAATGTGCATATAAGAACTAAGTTACACAGATTAAAAAAAATAATGTATTTAAATTTCAGAGAAATGTAATTTCCTGTCCATTTTACTACAAAAACTTGTCTGTGTGGAGTTGCAGGAAAACAACTAACAGAGGTGTGTTCTGCACTCCAGGAATGTCTCTTAGTAATATTGTTGCCTTTACATCTTCCAATTAGCAGAATTTAATTCTAAAGATAGGCTGGGCTTAAAGTAACGGGAACTCCAAATTCAGTGACTCGTGGGAGGTTCTAAACCAGTCTGCTTTTCTCAGCCTTGCCTCTTCATGTGTGTATAATCAGGTCTTGAAATCCATAATTGTTCTCCATTATCTGAAAGATGTACATGATTTTGGATGATCCCTCTGTCAGACCCTCTGCTCGTCTGAAAAAAAAAGGCAACCACACTTTCAGAACACTTCCAATGAAGAATTAGAATTATTAACTGAAATTTTAAATTAAAACATTTGCCTTGAATAACACTGGAGCATATTTCTGCTGTTAGATTAGAGACACTGACCTATGATTTATAAGCAAGCTATTGACTTGGTGGACACTTGGTGTGACACAGTTGTAATAGATGCCAGTGAAAGGTTGTTGTGTTTTATATTAAGACAGTGTTTTTAAAACTCTATTTGCTTTCATTTTAGACAAATTAATTCAGAATGAACAATTTCACTTAAGAGTTTGTGGCAAAGTCATAAAAAGCAACCCTGAGCATAACCTTGATGCCTTCAGATTTATGCTATTATATACACCTATTTCCCCTTTTTCTGTTTTTTGTTGTTGTTTGTTCGTTTTTTGTTTTTAAACTTTCCTGATACTTTTCCTCTTGGCTGCTGCTTCTCTTCCCTGAGTCTCACCTTCTGTTGCTGGTCCCCTGCCCAACAGAGTGTTGCACTGAATGACCAGTTTGGATCCCAAGTGCAAAACCCTGTCTGGGTGAGGCAGTCCCAGAGGGTCAGAGCTGGAGGGCTGGTGGTGCAGGCAGACTTTGGTTGGAACTGAGGGTTCAAGGTGACCTGGGGTGACACAATTTGTGCTTGGCATGACTGGGAGAGTGGGGGTAAAGGACAAAGGTAGCCACATGCCATACCTGAGATCAAAGTTTTGAGCTCAACATGCAGCAACCCAGTCGGTAATTGCTTGGGCTTGAGGGGCAGATTACCTTCACCCCTGGGCTGTAAGGTTTAGCTGGGTAATTTTTCAGCAGTAGAACATCCACAAATCTTTAGAGTTGAGCTCTCTAAATTTTAGCTCTGTGGATGCTCGCAAAGCAGTCCTGAGCTGGTTTGTGAAAGTGCCACCTGTGGTTTCCACACACATCACCTGAGTAGTAGCAGAGGAGTATGGTCATATTTAGGAGAGGAGCTGCAATATGGGGATTAGATCCATGTCCTACTTTGCTTATCCCCGACTCAGTAACTTGGAACTGTCTTTTGTTTTATTCTGTTTTCCCTTATTTTTTTAGCAGCAGGTTTTGTGTGATGTATTCTCTATGAGCAAGTGTTGAAAGTGAGGTAGTTTAAGCAAACATCTGTTCCTAAGGAAAATTTGTGGGATTTGTTTCTCAATACCTTATTTACTAACGCAGGCAAAAAGAGATGCAAATATCTCTCCACTCTGTTTTCCACCCCAGTCCTAAGTCATGCTTGTTTTCTTGTTTTGCTGGCAACAGGAATTTTACACAGTGGTCCCGTGCTGTCCCTATTTACAGTCCTAAGAACAGCACAGTTTGCACATCAGTCACAGCAGCCAAGGCCATATGAAGCTGTTAAGGCAACACTGTCATTTTGTTAACCCTTCAGAGCAAAGTCAAACCACATCTTGTGCCTTCTGCTCCTGCCTTCAGACCTGTTGGCCAGTTCACCTTGCCTTCTTTCCTGAACTCTGTATGGCTAACATTGGATGTAGCTGTCACATGTACTTGCTGTTGGAGTATCTGTACTCTGTACCATGCTGGTCAGCACACAGCACTTAAGTATTTCATTATCCACCTTTTTGAGAGGTTTGAAAAGAAGATACCCTTGGAAGCTCTGTTAACTTTTCCTAAACAGAACTTTAGGTAGTGTCTCAAACTAGTGGAAATGGTTTTTTAAGTCAGCTTAGTTGCGAAGATTTTTCTATTCAATTAGAAAACTCAACTAAACTGACTTTAGGTAGTTTTTCTTCCAGTTTCTGACTTCAGTCCTGTAACAGCTCAATGGCTACTTCCACTAGAACTCTGGAGGGCATGTGGCAGCTAATTTTCATCTTTGTGTTCAGAATGAGCAGAGCATACCATGGGCTGTTAATTAGTAGCTGCTCTAGTATTTCTGTTCCTTGCAAACCTATTGAGGATGCTGCAGACCACATACTAAGTTGTAAGGTTTTTTTTGTGGGATAGGCATGCATGTAACTTTAAAGAATAAAACTCTTGGGTAGAGAAACACTTCTGTCATCTTGGGTAGAAAGTTACTTGTCTTATGCAGACATTTGTCCTATGAAAGTTAGATTTTGTTTATTGCCATGTTTTCAGGCAATGCAGTGCTTCATAGTTGTTCTGTTTGTTTACATACAGCTGTGCTAGCTTTCTGATGCAGCTGGTGAATGTTTGGAGATCTGACCTTGCTGCTGACCAAAGATTTGTTTAATTGCTTGTAGATGGCCTAAGCACAGCTCTTATGGTGCCCCCACACCACTAGAGTGAAGAAAGAAGGCATTTATATTTAGTTTTCTGGAACTGTGCATCTTTTAGTCCTTGTTGTTCTCCTCACTGCAAATCTTATTAGCCAAGTGTGAAAGCTGGTCAGCGAGTCTGCTGGTGCCTTGCAATGAAGAATTTGCTTGAAGCTACTCAGATGATATTTCAAATAAAGGACATTTGATAGTGGAAAATGCAGGTGACTTGTCTGTGACAGTAGCCAGAGACAGTAGTGGGTATATAAGTATGAATGAAAGCAGAGGGTCAGGTGTTACATGTATTGGCAAAACCTTCCTTCTTTGATAATTTTTTCTATTAACAAATGAGAGCTACCAGGTAAAGTGTGACTTTATGGTGTTATGCACCATGTTTGGGTTTTGGAAGGATTGAATAACAGTAGAAATGGTGGTCAGGATTAAGGCTTCTTGCTTCCTTTAGATGGCTGTACAGGCTTTCATCCAGCAATGAAGTGTTTTTCTATTTTTTTTTTTTTAACAGCTGATGCTGAAACTGAAAAGTTTGAAAATTAGTCATATGTAGAACCTAAAATAGAAAACCAGTGGGGAATGTAAGGTCTTTGACGAAAGTTCCTTTTTTTTTTTTGCGGACTCTTTATCATTCTTGCCTATCTGAAAGACTTTTCACTTGAAAAAAAAATTAATGTAGTCCATTAGCTTTCAGTTTACTGCCCAGCCCCTCTCGTGGTGCTTCAGGATTTTTGAGTGCTGTGCAGCCACTTCCTTCCGCTAGCGCCAAGCTCCGGGGCTGTGCCAGGAGCCCTGATGCTGCCCCGTGAGTCACCCTGCACAACTGAAGCAGTCCCATGTGACTATTCACACACAAGGGTTTGGGCTCATCTGCCTGTAAATAAGCATGTGCTTGTCTACCTTGTTTTTCCTGTAAACTGCTGAAGCAGTGAAAGCGCTTTCTAGGCATGTGCCCTTGACACACAATGCTAAAAATAGGGCAGTTTGACATTGCTACGAACTCACAGGCTTCCTAGCTGTCTGAAGAGAAGCTCCCCTATTTCAGCAATCACTCGAATAGGCATGTTTTCACTCAGAGGTGTTCTGGGGTGGGGTTTTTTTGTCTCTTAATCTAATACACAGAGCTTCCAATTTTGTTTCCTCTGTGTACGAGCAAAGTTAGGCAGCATATCTGTAATCCTCTCAGTAACTTTTTTATGATGTCCTTCTTTTATAATGAAAGACAGCAAAGGTGGGTTTTAGCCTCTTTAATACATCTATGCCCTTTATGATATTTCGTGCTTTATTAAGTATTTTAAGCACTTGTTTCACTTGTGAAATCATATTGCTGTCTTTTTTCCTGGTTGTTGTCACCATTACTGAAACTACTTCAGATGTGGTTGAGACCTTGTTAAAAGAATCATCAGTTATATTAGCCAAAGCTGGTCTATTTTTGACTGTGCTTTTGTTATACCTTTCTTCCAAAAAAGCTGAACTAGCTAAGCCCCTGAAAGCATCTCATGCTGTTTCACTGGGTGCACTATGTGCAGGTTGCTGTACTTCCTCAGATGTGCTCCACAATGTGCTTTGGACCTGCGTGCTGTGACACCATGTGCTGTTTCCCACTGGTCATTCAGGAGGAATTCCTTAGAGCACAGCCTGGTTGAAGCACAAAGCCTGCATTTGGAGCCTGAACCTGAGAGAAAACTCTCTGTGCTGGGAGTGGGAAGGGGGATGTTTAGAGCTGGATATGTGAGGCCAGGGGGAAGGGGAGGGGAAGAGAGATTTATTTTAACTAACTGAAAGCTTAATGTAGCTTCCTTCCTTCCCTGCTTCCTTTGCCCCCTGCTTTACCTTTACAGTAAGAGCACACAATAGTCTGTGTATCTTTATATCTGCTGCCCAAAAGAAATGGGTGGGTTTGCCTCAGGCTGTCCTCCCAGTGTGCCTGTGCCATGTGGTGTGAGGATGGCACTGGCAAAGCAGGCTCTGAGCAGAAACAGAGAGCTGGGGGTGGCTGCTGTGTGAGCAAGGGCTCTGTTCACCCCCCAGCCCAGGCAGTGGAAACATGTTGGTGTGGCAGCCCTGGCATCTCTGCAGCAGTGGAAATGTGCTGTGTGGGGAGGGATCTGGCTGAGCAAGCAGCATCCATGGGAGGCTGTGGAAGTGTAAGCATTGATTTTGGTAGGGCAGGGCTTTGCTTTGCTAGGTTGGTTCTGGTGAGAGAGCAGCAGTCTATCTCATGGCCTCCTCATGTGGCCTTGCTGATCAGCCTCCTGCTCTCTTGGTGGTGGTGTAGCCAGCTCACAACTCACAGACATGCTGCTCTAGGTGGAGAAATTCCCTGTGCCCCCTCTCTCTCCTCTCCCTCACATACATCCACAGGCTTGAGACTTCCCTTCTTGTAGCTGATATGACTACAAGTCTTTCAGCTGTTCCTTGGAGGTCATGGTTTTGGCCTTTGGAGGGCTCTTGCTTCTCTACTGTAGATTGCCTTCAAAGCAGTTTGTGTGTTTTTTCAAGTGGTGGCACACAGAGAGTGATCAGTGCTGTGCAGAAAAACCTGATGGGAGTAGCCAGGTGGAGGGACAGCTCAGAGGTTCATTGCTGGGAAAGAGCATTTGCAGGGAGTCTTGGCTCTGCAAATGTAATTTGGCTTATGCCAAAATGATTGCCCTTTCAAACAGAATAGCTCTTGGGGCTTGCACCATATCCTGCCTTATACCAGCACTTGGTGTTGCATGGAATTCCTTAGCACATATATCCATGAAACTCTTGAGTGACTTTCACTTTAAAATAATCTGAGATCCTTGAGAAAATGAATGTTTAGTCTCTGTACTTCGTCATTCTCTATTGCTTTAGAAGCAGAACTGAGGAGTTTGCAAGCTGCGCTTAGTTTCTTTCCCAGCTTGAGCCACTATAAAGAACAAGTTACACGGCATTAAAAGAGAGAGACCAGGCTGTAAAGCAGCACAAATTAAGCTGTGCATTTCTAAATCGTGAATAATTCTGAAAACCCTGTTGTATGACAGAAATGCATGTCCATGCATTTTTGAATCAGTCGCAGAAAGGGCGTATGGTTGGGACAAAGAGAAGGGGAGGAACGTGACTCATGATGCATGAAAATATATAATTCACTGCAGTCTTTCACAGCTCATAAGCAACAATCTAAAAGGAGAAGAAACACAGCTTAAAAAAAATAAATCTAAGCATGAAAGGGCTTCCTCTGTTGGCATCCAACAGGTTGACACCCTTGGTGGGGTGGATGCACAGCTTTGTAAGCGGTGCCCGGACTCACTTGGTGAGATTTGTGGCCAGCCACCCTCTGCAGCCTCTCACCTCATTGTCACCATCTGCAAGGGCTCTCAAGGTGCCCTGGCGTGTCTGGAGCTGCAGTGTGGAGCCATGGTGCAGGAGAAAGAGGGCTGTGGCTGCTGAAGCTGCAGGTGCACATCTGGCTCCCATTACAAAGGCATCCTCTCCGTTCTTGTGGGGGTGCGGGGCAAAGGGCAGCTCTGCCTGCTGCAGCCACTTCTGGGTGCTCCTGCCTGGGAAGCCCTGGGCTCTGTTCTGCTCCTGTGTGTGCTGGGAGCACTGCCTCCTCGCCAGGGACGAGCACTGGTGGGCACGAGCTCATTTTCATGGCACTTCAACAGCTGTGTGAGGCTGAACTGCACTATCTTGCTGCCAGCTTTGCAGTCTTTTGAGCTTTTCTTGGGAAGTTATTGTTGTAAGCAGGCGTGTGCTTCACATATATGGTTTTGTGCTGGTGTTTTTAATGAGGGAGGCACATTACACGCTGCAGCAGTATCTTGCATTGCAGTCCTTACACAGATGGCTGTATCCTCACATGGTCTGGTTCATACCAGATTTACAACTGTGTGTTCATTATTAGATCTGGAGCTGTGCGTGAGTGCTGTTCGTATAGTTGCCTGCATATTTAAAGTTTGCATAGATACAATTCTTCTTGGTGATGCCTGGTAGAGAACCCTGCTGCTTTCTTTACTTAGCAGCTGACATTGGGGCAAAAAATAAACCCCAATGTACTTGTTGTGAGGGTTTGACTTTCTAAAGCCAAATAAGTAGGATTGGACACACTTCTGAGGATCTAGAGTATTTGCTATCTCTGCTGGGAAGGGCAGGGGTTCTGAGCTCTTCTGCTGGCTGGTTTAATCTGGATTATGGAATTTCAGTTTTGACATCCAAGCTGGAAAACTGTGTGCTTTTTTCGAGCTGACTGGTGGTTTGTAACCACTGTGACAGCACAACTTATACTTGCACAGGGCTGTGTAGAGGTATATACAATGGAACATTTATTCAGTTTTTATTATTATTGGCCAGTGTGAAGAGGTGATTGTATTTTACACACAAACCCAGAATATTTCATCCTCTCCATACATAATTTACCACTGGGAATTTTGTAATTATGGTTCTAGTTAAGCTTGCAGTTGGTAACTCCAGAACTTGAACCGTTTGTCATCTTTCTAATGGCTGGAAAATGAGTGTTTAATTGTAAGGTTTGAGTGACCTATGGCTGCTCTTTCTTCGTGGTGTAACAGATGAAGGATGGGCATACAGACAGTTTCCTGCCTGGAATGCTCACAGCACTTCTTGGGGGTCATGTGCTGATGATGTGTACTTACTTACTGCAGCTAAAACTTTTCAGAGCTTTGAAGCCCAAATCAGAAGTTTTTTCCCTCAAATTTTTGAAGGAAGTTTATTAATGCCTTTATTTTCCAAAGCTGATTATAGGTAAGAATTAAGAGGTTTTGTAGTTTGTGCTTCTGCATCTCGATGCCCCTCTGTCACAAACTCAGGGTCTCGCCTGTTGTGTCCATGGCACTGCCAAAAGTGGTAAGGAGTTCTCGTGTTGTCACTTGTTCTGCACAACTCTTAACTCTTTTCATGGTTTGCTCTCATTACATATTTAGGGGCTTTTTTTCCAAGGTAAAAATCATATGTAAAAAAATGTCACCCTCCAAACCCCAAACCTTTGCTATCTTTTTCTGTTTACAGCTGCAATCATCTCCAGGTAACCTTAGCATCCACCAGCTCTAGAGCTTTATTTTCCCTTCTCCTTCAAATCACTGCACTTCTATTTGATAATTCTACAATGCTTTTAATTTCCTTTTAAGAACACAATAGAAAGTAGATTTGGAAAAACTAAAGGGAAGAAAAAATAAAGACTTGTAATATTGTTTTTTTCCTTACATATTTTTTATTTAAAGGGTGAATGTGTTTACACAGCTGTTTGTATTTGCTCCCCCAGTATGTGAACTGTATAAAAGATGGATGATAATGTTTTGTGCCTATGCAGTCATGTACAGATTTATATTAACAAATGATGCTTTGCTTTATGACCCCATTTCTGTCTTTTAATGCTGCATAAGTTGCACTTCATAGTTGGCTCAAACTGAGAACAAAACTAAGGAGCTTGTGAACACCTTGGTTCTGTTTCTAAAGCAATAGAGAATGATGAAATGCAGAATCTAAACATTGATTTTCTGGAGTACCTTGGATGATTTAAAAGTGAAATTTATTCAAGGATTTGATGAATATAGGCTTACTCTACACCAGTTACTGATATATCAAATTATATTTGTAGAGACAAGAGTTTTAACAGATGATATTTTCCCACTGCTGAATGTAATGGGTGTAGGTATTTCCCTTTACTTCACTCTGCCACCTCCTTTCAGATGAACATCCTCCTCTCTCCTACATCTGTCTTGTTAGTCTCTTTACCCAAGTGTCTCTGGGGGCCTGGTTTGCTCTTGGTGTGCCATTGTAAGATGTATGTGGACAACTTTGAGGGTATCTCCAGCAGGAGAAGTAAAACCTGACCAAAAAACACCTAAGGCCATTAAGTCTTTCCACTGCCTTTCATGAAGATGAAAGTCTTCAAGTGCATAAAATGTTTCAGTACCTTTTGTGAAATGGTAGAAGTCTTAAGTACAAAATCCATGGTGATGGGGAAGGGCATCTGTAGTGGTGAGTGCCTAAAAGTCATCCATATTCCACCTGTGCAGGTTCAAAGGTTGGCTTGAAATCACTGAGGTGTAGGTGATTGTGCCTATGACCTGCTGTTTTGACCTTGAATAGCTCTAGTGATGGTGTTTCATGTAGCAGTTTACAGAATTTGGGAGCCCCACCAAAAGTCAAAACCAACTTCAGTCTAATGCATCAGACTAGTCTTGGTTCTGACACCAGGTAACTGCAGCAGTCATGGGGCAAGGTCTAGAATTGGTCCCCAGCTGCAGTCCTACTGTGTTGTGAGCAGTGGTGGTGGGATTGACTGGACTTCAGCAGACACTGAAGGCCAGTCAAAGCGTTTGAACTTCAAGCCAATGCTCTGTGCATGCAACTTTGTGTGTGCCCTCTTTCAAATAGTGTGTGTAGGGAAAACATCACAGGTGCCTCAATATTGAGCTAAGGGGACAAAAGTACAGGGTGTGTACATGTCCAAAGTTCAGTATTCAGGTCTCACAGTACAGGGTTTCTGTGTTATAAAAAGATCTGCACGAAGCCTACTGTGTACTGTAAGGCTGCTGTACATCTTTTCCTACATTAGTCATTTTTGTTGCTTAAAGCTGTCCCTGGTAGACCTGCTCTTAGCTGCTGATGTGAGTTCTAGTCATATTCCTCAGGCAAAACAAAAAAAAGATTTAGTTATGAATACCTTTAGGAGGCCAACTTGAACTGTATTTATAATAATGAACACAATGCTATGGCGAGATGCTGAATCCAGTAATCAGTATTCCATATGTCCTACCAGACTTTGAGATGTCACTTTTTAAATGAACCACTTGTGAGTGAAGTGACCAATACTCATCCTATGCTAATGCTGTGCAGAGTTCTTTGAATGTGTGTGCTGTGAGCACATCCCACAACCTGTATTTTCACACCTGAAGCAGCTTCTTGAGCCAGCTTGCTCTTCCGTGCTGAGTCCTGCTATCCTGCAAGTAGGAGGAGTATGAATGAATATGTATAGCATGTTGTGTGTGTAGATATGCATTTGTACACAGTGGAAGGATGCTATTTTAACATCTGGAAAAAGTATATAGTCAGCTGCATGCATTCAAGCACAAGCAGCTGCTATCCACATCTGTAGCAGTGGCAGTGAAGTCCTATGCAGGAGTGTGGAGAGAAGTGGGGGGCTGGACCACTTCTGTGAACAAATTTAGGTTATCCCAAGAATGGATTTGCTTAGACTTACATCTGCTAACTGCCAAGACTAGTTTGAATGTTTTTCTAAGAGGTTTCTAGGAGAACAATATTCCATATGTCCTACTTGGGAGAATGTACTAACATGGTTAATATGACAAGTATCTTCACTAGTTTCATGTTTTTCTTGTTAAAGCTTGCTTTTAGCATTTCTCCTGTGATGAAAAGCCAGCTGAAGGTGTTACCTGTACCATAACAAGAAACATATGATAGGAAGTGGGTAATGGTTATTTGTTGGCTTTAAAAAAAAATAGACCAAGTATTTGTGTAACATATAGTCAAGAGCGCAGATAAATCAGGCTTCCTTTTCCTAGAATTTGGACAGATATCTCAAGTTATTATTTCCTCATTTCTTGTCTGAAGATGTAAAAATACCACAAGCACTGAAGATTTTAGCAGGAGTTTTAATGCAGTCAAAACAGTAAGTCACAACTTCATACAGGCATTGTTGTTCAGATGGTTAGGTTCTCTATTTGTGTCATGTTAGAATTTCTTTGTTAGCTAGGTATTGGAAATAAAATTACTTACAAAGGTGACTTTTCTACTTAAAAAAATCAAAATGGGTAGGGGTGAGGTGGAGGACAAGAAGAGTAAGTGATTTCTGATTCTCCCCAGAAAGCACACTGCCTGGTTATCTCATGTTAGGTCCCTTTACATACAGCACCCTGCTCTTATAAATGTACTGGGGGGAAATTTTATCCTCTAGTTTAAGGCAAGACTCACAGATGATAAAAAACGAACATAAAAAAAAGCCACTATAAGTTAGCATGGAGATGACTTCAAGGGAGCAATTGAGAGTGGAGCAGTTGGTCCACCAATCCAGCAAGCCTGGTCTTTTTCATCCAGAAGTAGGTACCTGATGTTTTTGTGAATGTCCATTCCTGTGAGGATTCTTCTGAAAGGGTCAAGGGAAAAAATACCAGGCAAACTGCAAGTGAAATCTGTCTTGTCTGTCTCTGAGCATGCAGAAATGAACATTGAGCCAGTTTATAAATTTAACCTTAGACTCCAGTTGACTGAAACTGGATATCTAAGACTGTGTATTGAAAAAGGAGGGTCCAAGACAATTCCTAGCAGTTAAATCTATCTGTGACAATGTGTGTGCTTTAGGAGCTGTTCTGTGATAGCCTTTGGTGATAGAGGTTGCATTGTCCTGGTGGGAGACAAGGCAAGGAATAAAGCTGGCATGGTTCCTTGTCACCATCCATTCATATTTTCAGAGCGTTAACCCCGAGGTGATTCCTTTATCATGTTGGAAAGCATGAGAGCCTTTATTAATCACAGAGGGCACACCCTGTGCATGTTGCAGTGTGCAGAGGCAAAGTGTGTCTGCCTTAATTGTGCTTTTGTTTCTGAACACCCCAGAACTGGGCTGGAGGGTCACAAGGGGAAAATCTGGGCTGGGTTTCCCCCTGCTTCATCAAGGAAAAACTAATACAGTCATCAAAATGTATTGAGCTTACCTGCCTTTTTCTTGTGAAAGCTCAGTATTGAGGATAAGGTTGCATGCAGAAATTTTCCTGCATGCAAGTTGGGAATAACAGTAGATAAGCTGGAGCCTGCAGCTAAGATGAGCATGTTGGAGTGTCTGTTTACAAATCAAATATCTGCCTGGCATGGCCTGCCTTGGCAGCAGAGCTGTGTGTGCACTAAAATTAAAGAGGAGGCTGGAAAGGGAGACATTCCTCGTGTTCTGGGCTGGTCTCATTGGTTCAGCAGCATGCACCACTACTGTGCTGCTGGCATGGTAGCCAGCACAACTACAGCAGCACATTGTGCACTGGTGGGTAAGAGCTCAACAATGAGGGGCTGGAAAAGACCACTTTCCATAGAGAGGTTTTTAGAAGGCTGAATATTACCAAAATTATTTCACAAAGCTATATAATCTGAAAAGCAACTGAAGTGACTGCTCTTGATCTGCTGCCAGACCTCATGGGGTATTGCTTTCCACAGGCTGCTGCAGCACACTCGGCCATGTTACCCCATCCCATAAAATTTTTCTGCCATAACTGAGCTTGCTATTTGTGCTGATTTGAAAGTTAACCACGCTCTCAAGTAAGCAGAGGGAAAAGTGATTTTACTGTTGCTATGTGGCAGAATGGCCAAATGCTCACATGTATTTTTGGGGTGTTTAGACTGTAAATTCTAGCCAAGGGTGTTCAGGTTTCTAAGCTTGCCTCTGTGCCTGGCAGCAGCTCCTCTAGTGTTGTCAGCCCTGCTGCCAGGGATGTTGTGATGTCCTGGAGGGGACAATATGGCAGCCTGTTAGTCTGAAATTCTCAGATTCATTTAAAGTCAAAGGCCTTAAATGTTGGTGAAAGGTCTGCAGTGCACGGGGCATTTTCTCTCCCCTGCGATGTCCTCGTCTTCTCCTGCCTCGCAGTTTGGAGCAGCAAGTCAGCAGAAAGGTGCCATTTGCAGTGCTTCCAGGAGCTGTGCTGGTGCAGAAGCCTGTTCTCCACATTCAGTGTCCATGTTTTATTTAGAGTTTCTCACACATTCTCATTGCTTATTGGGAAGTTTGCATCCAGTTTCATGGGGGAAGAGGGTGGTTTGGGCTTTTGCATTTCATTTTCTTGGCATTTAAATATTTCTCATCTCTGGGATGCTGTGCTCTGTGTCTTGTGGTCTTTATTCATAATTTAAGAACAGGTCTTTACAGTAGAATATGTGTAACCAGGATCACCTTTATTCAGTTGTCTGATGTCTGAAGACCATCTTGGGGTACCTTTGTGCTGAGCGCAGCTCCATGTTTATTAGATGGTCTTGAATCTTCTGAGTGTCCACCCTGCTCCCCTGCTTTCAACTATCTGGGTGATGAAAACTGTGTTGCCAGTGTTGTGTTGTGTTTTCTGGTTTCAAGGCTTCTGGTATATGCCTGTTTAAGCATTCTGAGCTATTTCCATCTCCCTGAAACCAAGCATCAGGGATGTGGTACATGCAAGGGTATGTGGTTATAAGGGAGTGTGTATTAGGTGGCTTCTAAGGCTTCTGCTACTGTGCTTCTCCATCTTTCTCATTTGTCTCCATCCTATGTTCCCTTGCACTGAGAAGCTGCTCATGTGTTGCCACTGACCTGGGATCCTGATCTTCCTATTTGCTCCCTTCTGTGACCTGGCTGTGATGCAGCTTGTCCCTAAACACTGTTGTTGGGATATTTTTGGATGGCTTTTGTTTTGCAAGCACCTCTAGAACTTACTGCTTCCACAAAAATGGAGACTCCATCAATGTCCCTTCCTACAAGGCACAGATCAAGTTCCCTCAGAAATCTCTCCTGACCACTCCTGCCTCCCTCTTCACCTCCATCCCCAGAAGGCCTGGCAATGGCTGGCCACTGGTCCTTGTGTCCATCCATCCTGCCCAGCTTCCCAGCTAGGTTACACCTCCTTTAGCTGCCAGATCTTCATTTAGAAGTCTGGGCAGCCCTTGGCTGCACCTGCAGGCTCTCTGGGCTACCCTGGTTTGGTGCTGCTTGTCATGCTCAGCTGCTGATCTCATGCTAGAGGTGAGTGCTGCTAATGCTTCCAAATAAAGTTTTTCCGTGTTCTAGCATTCTTCTACTACTGCTCTCTGCATCTTCTTGCTATCCTTAGCTCTGAATAGAATGTTTATTCTTATCCAGATGCCATGAGTGAGGATTTCAAGAACTGTGGCTCCCTAAATATTCAACAGGCGAATAACCAAGATTTCTTAGTTCCTCTTACACCGCCTCCTCTTTCTTTCCATATCAATAGCAAAGTACCGAAGTACTCTTTCCCTCAGTGCCTAAAAATCTAATTCCCCTTCTGTTGAGCTGAGTATTTAGCTATGAATCAGTGAAAAATCAGAATGAAGTGTGCATTCATACAGGCGTATACTGGGATTTACACTCCTACCTCCCTTATTTTAAACAGTGCTGGCTTTTTAAATGTCAAAAAATTTAAATTTTAAGTTTTTTTAAGGAGAAGGAGTTGTTTTGACAAGGGAACATAGTTTACACTAAATGTGAAAATGGTAAGTGGCATGCAACTTCTCCATGCTCTGCAGTATACTTCACCTTTACTCTTAAATTTTACTGCTACAGATTGTTATTATTAATGTTCAGGGAAACGTTGCTGTAGAGAGTTATAGTACTTTCAGCAGAGGATGGCTTGTGCAGCTACTTATGGAGCAACAATGCAACACAACTTGAGCCACTTATTCAAATATTTGCAGAGTTTGTTCAGAGCATAAAAAAGAGGTTGTATCAAAACTGAGTCCAGGCTTCTGGAATTAGCAGGTTTGTGTTGATGGGTTTTTCTTAAAACCAGTTGTATCAGTCCTGGTGATACAAACCAAACTGCTTAGATCCTTGCATGTGGATGACTTTTGCAAAGGACAGCTCTGCTGAATCAAAGGACAGCAAATACCCCAAAACCATATATCACCCACATTATTTAATATTCCCTCTTTTACTCCATGAGTCCCAATGCTTGTAAAGAATGAGGGTAGTTTTTTTTCAGATCTGTACATCTATAGAGTAATAATTACTGCAGAGTGAATGTAACAGTGTAAACTTGCCACCTTTGTGATTGCATTTCTTTTGTTTTCCCTTTAAAATTAGGGAAAACATTCTAATTGTATACATAATGTGGTAGAACAATAAACTTCAGAGTTTGAGAGCTTGCTGGAGACTGAATATGTTCTGCAAGGCTGCAAGAGGAAAACTCACTCTTTAGTAGAAGGCCCTGAATGCAAGTAGATGGAAGCAAAGATCACTCTTACACCCGAGGTGTAATTAACTCATTTAATTTTGGCCCTTCTCCTTGAATTGTTCCAGTCATCTTACTCTTCATTTGACTGCTCCTTCAAAGATGACTCTTAAAAGTAATTCACAGTCCATAAGCTGTCAGCTAACACTCAGCATTCACACTCTGAATTGTTTCATTTTGGTACACACGGGCCAAATGGTGTTAGCATGTGCATCTCCTGAAATCTGAATTTCTAGTTTAGATAATTGCATTCAAAAGTTTGTGGCTATTTGTAAACATCCTTTCAAACCTTACCTGTTTAAGGTACAGGTACATTAGATTAGTGTGTGACTTGGCCTTAATATTGGGATTCTTCAAGGTAGACTTGAACATTTCATAGATCTTGGTATATATGTGTTTAGCAGAATTTTATAGCAATATTTCTTTAAAGGGGGCTTTAGTAACTTGGTTTTGAGTGTTCAAAATATGTACAACTTAATTTTTATGACTATCTGAGCGATTAGGTAGCTACTAGATTGTGTTTTACTATAGAAATTTTCTGCACTCAAAAAATCCCATGTTTGCCCTTTGCTCCGAGGTTCAGGTTTTTGAAATCTGAAGGCTTTGACAGCATGTAATTGTTGTTGTTTGCAAAGCTTTCATCTCTGTGTTAGCACTGTGGAGACCTTTACTGCAGATTTTATTTCAATTCAGTTCTGCAGCTTGAGTAACTCAAGCACTTGAGGGTGGTGTACTTATTCTACCAGGATTACTCCTCCTTGCTATAAAGTGAATATAATTTTTGCTTTTGTTTGATCCCAGGCTTCAGTTCTTGAGCCTTGCTACAAACTTCTCTCCACTTAGTTTTTTCGGTGCCCAGTCCTCACAGTAGGGACTAAGTAAGGTTGTTCTCTTTCCTCCCCTCTCCCTGGAAATAGCCATGCAGACGAGAAGAGATGGGTTAAAAAGAAAAAGAGTAAAAACTCTTCTCCAGCTGTGGAGATTGACTTGTGTAATTTCAGGTATAGGTGTTGCAACTGCTTGGGTAACTGGGCTGCCCCATTGGTTATAGCACAGCTTCTGATTGTCTGCACTCAGGGGCAGGAGCTTTGTCATGCCAATATACCTGGGGAGGTGAAGTGTATGAGGTGTACTGATGGATTGAGGGGAAGTTTTGGATGGGGATATCCAGCAACACAGCCCCATGTGCCTCTGTAAAGGCAAATAACAGCTCCTTCCCTTCAGCAGTGTCCTGTATTCCAGAGCCTCATTGTTTAGAGGCCAAACCTGAAATGTCTGGTCCCTTAGCAGACCTGCTGGGAAGCCAAAGGCATGGCATGCATCCTATGGATGACCATTTAGAAAAGGGAGAAGGGGAATCTTATAACCTCAGAAAAATGCTTCAATCTTTTTATGGGTTTTCCTGGTTATAAAGAGATTGGAGATATTCATGAAGTGGTTGTTAAGGACTTATCTTTTTCCTGAAAGCTTGTCATTTTGCATCTTGTGCACAATAGCAGGAACGTCTCAGATGTGATCTCCATCAGGGTTATAATATACTTCCTTTTTATCTGCACTAATCTGTGAACTAAATCCATTTTACAGGATTTTCCTCTGTGATTCCCTCTATCATTTTTGGATAGTTACAAGCAGATCTTAGGAGAAATTCTTAATGTTAAAATATGGAACAACCTTCTCAGGAAAGATTTCCCTGGTATCAAGCTCTGACTTGGCTCTGTTTCTGCAAAGCACAGTCATATCTGTACCAGAGGGAGCACATTTCATACATGTGGCCCCTTCTTGAAATTATGCCTGTGCCCTTGTGGAGAGATTTCTTGGAATTTGTAATTGTTGATAGGTTCCAAAAGATGATTTGAAAATTGATTTTTTTTTTTCTTTTTTTTCCCAGTCTGACAGATATTTCTTATAATTGCAGGATTCCAGTTTTACAGAAGGCATTTTTTTGAATGCACAAACTATTATTGTGCTGAAACTAAAAATATCAGGCTAGCACCAGCCTTGTAGAGCAGTAATGAAGTGGCATCAAGACTTTTAAATAGCTACAGAAAATAGCTTTTAAAAGTGCTATTTTTGCACACACAGACAAAAGACAGCAAAGTGTATAGGAGAAATACAATTTTCCCTGATAAAGCTTGCAATTAAAATGAACACATTTTCTGTAATGACATGGAGGTAGCAAAATTGAGAGGACTGAAAGGTTGAAGGGTAAAGGAAAAATATAAATGTTTCTGTTCTAGTTTTCATGGCCTGGAGCAGGACATGGCAGCTTGCACTGTCAGGCTGAGCCATAGCCTTCCTGATGGAGAAACAGGAAAGTGTCAAAACTGCCAATAAGGCACCTTGGTACAGTGCTGTGAGTAAAGCAGAAAACTCATTCTTTATCCCAGTGTTTCCAAACATTCTTTTAAAATGTGCTGGCTCCCTTGCTTTTGTGTGGCCTATCATTTAATCAGAGCTGGGTAACGAGTGTTCACTGGATAGTAATGCTTCTATAACTTCTTTTTTATTTCCCCTTTGGCAAACTGCAAGTGGCACCGTGGAAGTAGCGAGGAGTGTTTCCACCTCAGCTGGCCTGGGCTGGGGAGGAGGCAGATGAGCTCGAGCTGGGGCTGCTGCTGCATCCGACCAGGGCTCACAACACCCCTCTGCCAGCCCGGCAGCCCCAGGAGGAGGGGCCCAGCAGTGCCCACTGGGAGCTGCTGGGAATGGGCATTGCTCCATCAAACAGCAGCTCCTGCCCTAAGGACCAACCAGTGTGACAGTGCCTTTTAGCTTTCTGGAAATAAGGATGGGTACTGGATCAGGAGTGACCTGGTTCATAAGCTCCAATGTTGGCTGAAACTGCTCTTGAAGTTTTACCTTAAGCAAGAAGAGAGGGGAGATTAGTGATGTATTGTAGCAGATATTGTGAGGTGCTTAATTGCATTCAGATAACGTTGCATAAATACTTATTCTCTGTGTTTTCAAACTTGTTTTCATTTAATTTAGATGAAGGGTGAATAGAAGCTGCCAATTTGGCCATCTCCACATGATTCGTTATTTCATAATACCTGTATCATTTTCCCTCCTGCTCCTTTCCAAACTGAATTATCCTGCTCCCTTTAATCTCTTTGTGAAGGAGGCCACCCATGCATCTAAGAAGTGGGGTTTTTTTTGCTTTTCTCTTAAACATTTCTCAAGTACTTTTTTAGCCTTGCAGACCATTTATTGCCATTTGTCAGCCTTGATACTCTGATTATTTTCTTTCTCCATCTCATATATCCTTAGCATAATGTACACTAATCTTCTTTCCTTATCAGACATTAAAGAGACTATTTCCAGCTTAGGGTGTAATGTGGGAACATGAAAGCACATGAGAACTTTTTGTGTGCTGTGTTCAGTACCTGGGCTAATTTTGTAGCCCAAAAATTTCTTTTGAAATTTCTTCTATTTTCAGAGATTCATTAGAATATTCTCAGTGAATTTTGCTATTGTATGAGGTTTTTTTTTAAAAAAGAGAGAGGGAGTTTTAATACTGATGTTATCTGTAATTTATCATGTTGCTTATACTTGTTGGATTCCTTCTTTTTTTTTAGAAACCAACCTTCTATTGGTAAATCATAGTAATTATACTTTAAGCAATTTCTGACTTACCAGATTCAAGGCAGATAATTTTAAATGCTATTTAATATTAATATGGTTTTAAAGCATTTAGTCCTTTCTTTCTGTTACCTTTTTAAAAATACACAAAATGTTGTGTGTGTGTATATATATATATATAATAATTTAGTCCAGCAGTGTTATCTGGAAATACTTAAACACATGTGGTATGTGGAGTTAGTTATAATAGTTATACTCATAGTTGCATGTGATGCTCTACCTGGGACCTATTTTTAGTTGCTTTCTATCCTTTGCTCAATTTCAAATAGTCCACATCTCTTAACTTTTTTTTTTTTTTTTTTTTTAACTGAGCATTTTAGAAGTCCCATAGTGGCAGCAAGGTAAATAAGGGACCTAGTGTTTGCTCTTAGCACTGTAGGGAGGGATGCTGGCTGGGGCAGAGGGTGGCTCTGCTGTCACCAAGTCCAGCCTGTGCAGTGGAGATGATCAGCCCTCAAGAGTTGTGACCCAGTTATCCACCACACACTTTCTTAATTTGGTAGCAAGTCAAGGGCTTTGAGGAAGAAAAACCCTTTTGGTTAGGGGAATTGAATGCTGCCATGGCAAACTGAATCCTGCACGTTCTGGTCTCTGGAGCTGTGCTAACCTCCCTAAGCAGAAGTTGCTATTAGTTGCTAAGTGTCTTCAGCTTGTCTTGTGATGAGCCTGAGGTCTTTCTTGCAGAAGTGCCATGTTCTCCTTACTACCAAAAGTGGCTTTGAAGCTGCCCTTTGAACACACAGACGTGCTGAGCACTATGGAAAATCAAGCCCTTGGTGTCCAAATTGGTCACTCAATTAGTAGTTCCTTTGACAATTTTGTCTTTGTTCTCTGTGGTTCAGCATTACATTCTTAAAACCCTGGTAATGCCACCTAAACAGAATTGTATTATAGGGTAAACTTATTATTAGTTTTGAACATTTGGATATAACTGTAAGTTCCCAGGAGAAGAATTCACTCCAGGGTTTGTATGGGATGTGGTAAATAAGCCAGAGTTATTGTTTTCAGGCGCTGCCTTTCTGGTGTGTGCAAACAATGACTTCAGCAGCTTCCAGGCTTATTTTTCTGATTCTTCCAGACTATGGTCATGGTTTCATGAGACAGTAAACTGGGTTTTGGAGGGCCTACAAGATGAAAAACACCATCACCATACGCTGCAGTGCATTGAGCCATTGCAGACTGGCTTTGCCTATTCAAATGCCTTCACGAGGTTTTGGAAAAATAACTGTGTCCTGGCAGACCATGTATTGAATTGGGTATTCCATGTCCATGCTGCTTTGCTTCTACAAAGAACCAGCCTACTCTGAAAATGGGCAAAGTTGCTATGTTTGGTCTGTGGAGGGGTGGCAGTGATGCAGAGAGGCTGCCCAAGCTGGGACATGCACTGAGTGACCTGGAGCTGAGTTCACCTGTCCACCACAGTCTCCATTCAGGCAAGGCAATGTTATCTATTACCCCTTTCAAAAATAACCCTCAGGAATTTATAAAGGACTTCTTTACTTTAATTTTCCTTGCAAAGCTATGCTAGCTGGGACCCTTGTTGGGGATATTGTTTCCTTTTACCAGCCAAATAATGCCAAACTGAAGGTGCTTTGAAGAGCTTTTTTGCCATGGTCAGTTGTTGGCAGCTGGTGTGGCTGTGAGAGGAATGGCACCTCTGCCAGGGTAATGTCACACCTCCAAGTCACACTGCAAATTCTAGTACACCAGGGCCTGGTGGGGGTCCCATCAGACTAGTTATGCTCAATTAATATAATTAATGGAAAGTGGCATTATGGTGGTGATGTTTTTGTTTTTTGTTTGTTGCTTGGCTTTTTGTTTGTTTTTTTTTGTGGACTTAGGTATATCAAGAAAGTACTTAAAATATGCAGGTGACATTCATGGTTTAGCCAGGCTTAGTATCTGTGATATCAGCACTGTTCTTTACCTACCCACATTCTCCTTTCCTTACATGGCTCTTTTGTTTCCCTTCACCCCCACCTCTCCTCTATTAAATCAAAACTGTTTGTTAAATCGCATTGTACACTCAAAGTCTTTGCAGCCAAAAATTTCTAGGTGTTTTTTCTACTGAATGACCCTAATACTTCTGTCTCTTTTAGCCCCTGCTATTTATGATTTCAGTTGTACTGTCAAATTTTAATTCCTTGTCAACATGACACAGGTGTCATGGAAACAAGGGGGTGGTGGTGGTCTAATGGATTTGGTCTATGTGAGTGGAGAAAATAACTTCAGGTTCTACAGCCCCACTGTGACATTCCTGCCACTAAGTGCATGTGTGAGAGAGAAACAATATGGGTAACTGTGCTTACAGACCAGATGTCTTGAGACTAATTTCCTTACAGTGTATGGCAGAAGTCCTACAGCACTATAAGATGATGTGTATAAAATAGTCTGCTCTGAAAATGCAGAAAACAACTGCTCTGATTTGTGCAAAAGTGCTGCTTCTAAACCTGTGAAATCTGTATGAGAACTGCGGTGTTTTAATGTGTGCATCAAGCTCTCAGTTTCACTGAAGAGTAATGTTTCCTTCTTTCTTTTTTTCCATGTAAAGCAGCCTCGATTTGTGGGGCTTGGTGTAGGGTAATGCTGTTTATAATGAAGTCAGAATTGGCTTTTAGAGCCTGATGAATGAAAGTCCACAGTATAAGACTGCAGCTTTTTGTGAGAGAGACATCTGTGCTATAACAAGAGCAGGAGACCCAATTTAGACAACTGCTAGAAGGAGAGCTCAAGAAAAGGAAAGACCTTTTTTTTTCTAGCTCAGATTAAATATTTGTACAAATAAACTTTTCAGCTGCTCATCAGAATTGCTGCTGCACCACCAACTTGGCTTTGAATTTTGTTCTGATTGCCCAACAAGGCTGTGCATGAAGAGTGTTACGGAAGAGCAGCTCAAACAAAACATGTTTGTTTTGCAGCAGAGCTATAGGCTTTGGGCTAGAGAGAAAAATTTGGGGAGAGGGAAAAGACAGTGAGAGACATACGAAGAAATGAAAGATGTGAATAGAAACTGACTGCGGTAAATACATGTGAAGCAAGAAACACGTGTAGGAATTGAGTTCTGTGTTTTGAAAGTGAGTTACAATAGAGGATCTGGCTTTGAAAATAACTGTAATGACTTTTCCCAACTGGATCAGCTGGTTCAGTTAAGTGTTCTCACCCATGAAGCTTGCTCCTCACACAAACACATCCCAACTGTTGCTGACACTTTTGTACTAGAGCATTTTAAGTACAGTCTAGTTAAAAGGCTACCTCTTCAGTGTTTATCACACTTAAAATCCTGCTGCACAAGGCTGATGGTGACAAAAATTCAAGTTTCTCCTGTAGACAGTGCTGTAGAGAGCAAATGTCTTTGACCAAGGAGGATTGCTTCTCATTTTGGGATAAAGCAAGCTCCAATCCTTCGAGGAAACTTCTCATAAATCTGTTCAGCAAAGCAGCTCTTTTAAGAACATGGGAGCCCAAATCACTTGGATTAAAGCCCAGATGGACACTGTCTCTGACTGAAACGGATCGGAAAAGGATTAAGGAGCTGCATAAGTGGGAAACTCCTGCTGGAGAGGGGTGTGATGCCCAATATGCCATTCTGGGCTGCTCCTCAGCATTAACAGCAAAGCAGACTTTGGGTTCTTAGGCTCCTGGGAGCAGATGCAAGGGGATAGTGTGTTGAGAAGTTTCTGGTGGCTGATCACAAACATGCTGAAAGTACTTTTTAGAAAAAAATGTGTCTTTTAGAAGTTGTGTAGATTCAGCTTTAAAGCATTTCTTTTCTCAGTGAAGATGGTGACTTTAATATGTAGATCCCAATATAAAGGTATGCTTAGCCCAGAATATAAATTTAATATAGAATTACCTTACCACATATTGATTAATTACTGCTATGCAAACTGTTGTGGTAAGTCTGGCATTCTAGCACTGCTCTTTTCCTGCACGAATAAGGATGAAAATGAAATTGTGTTTCAAAATGATGCAGTTTTGGGGCACACTAGCCATGAGCTGGTGGTCTGCACAGTTCAAAGGTAATAACAGCTAAACACATTTGCCTGTATTGTGGCACGGTCTGTGCTGTAGAACAGCACAGGTGTTGGCATACTGTAGGGACAAAGGAATTGCTTTGTCAGACTAATGAACTCTTTGGTATCCTATTTCAACTAAACATCTCAGAGAGGATCTTTAAGCCAGGAAAAGCTTTGCTTTTCTTGTTTTAAACCCCTGACTCCACCTGAGATTGCATTTACCCACTGGTTTCAGTGGATCCCTTAAGCAGCCTGTGGAAGAAGATTTTCCTCTAATCACATGCTGCAGCTCTCTTGGCTTGTGTGAGTTACAGCTGCAGACCTGCAAGACCTCACAACTCTCCCACTCATCTCTGCCAGTGTTTTAATTGTCTTAAAAGGATCTTCCACAGACTTTTAATTTGTTTTAATTCCCTGGAGCATCTCTGCTTCAGTAACATAGCAAATTTCAGAGCAAATGTTCACTTGGACTCCAATTGTCAGATCCGAGGAGTGACAGAAAAATTATTTTTTAGGAGATTGAAAAGGCAAACTCTCAGACTAGGCTAATCTCTACTTGTAGAATGAGAGGACAATTAACAACTTGTCTATGAAAACAAAACAGCTGCCAAGAAAACTTACTAGAGTCTACAAGAAGGATGGGGAAATTCTGCAGCTAAAAGAAGTAATGCATCACTCAAACTTGGCAAGCACAACATTGCCTTTTAAATACCTGTTTGAAATCTTACCTTTGAAATATCTATGTGTAGTTTAAACTTTAGTAGGTGGCAAAGAGTGGAAATTGCACTTATATAAATTGTCTTCAAGTTTGGGTATATAAACTGCAGTTTATCTTAAAAACGTCTATTACATTGTAGTAAAAGTATGTGGTAGATTCATAGATTGTAATTTAGGAATTTTTATCTCATGAAGATATAGACTGAATTTTATATTTTTAGGGTCTAGAGTTTTGTGCACACTCGATTGCTGGTTATAGCAGAGGGAAGTGTACAGCAACAGGAAGTGGCACAGATGCTTTTTTGTGCCTACTGCCTTCCTTCTATCTTTGCTTCCTTGTTTCCTTCCTTCCCCAAGGGGGATTCCTCCCTTTCTTACTTACATTTCCCCTGAAGAGACTAGCTGAAGAAATATCTCTTTGCTTACAGAAGAGATTGCAATCTTACTTTTTCACTTTTTGATGTAAATTGTGAACTTTTCCAGCATCAGTTGCATTTCTGAGACAAAGTTAGGATGTAAAACGCCACAATGATGTGCTTGTGTCTGTGCTAGTTACTGCCAGAGCCACCATTTTCTGCAGCATTATTTCTCACCAGGAAGAAAATAAACTCTAGGCCATGTGAGTTTTAGATGTGGTACAACTGTGGGTGTGTTAAAGCTTTTACTGGAATACTCTGACACCCTGATTTTTCCCCACAAGTTAGTGTACTTCCTCCTTCTTCATCTTCTATTTGACTAGAATAAAGCGAACAATGCACAATAAAACTACTTAACTTAGTTTTCTTTTCCCCCTTGTCACACACCTGTTTCTTTTTAGCTTTATACTGAAAAAAAATTAAGTGTGACTTTCAAATAATGGTGAAGATACTGTTCTAAGTGGCTCCTCTGGAATGGGGATCTTTGAGAAATCTGTCAAAATAATTGTGCAACAACTCTTCGTGTGCTGGTTATTCTTGTTACCCTCTCTACACAGAAAATCCCCCTCTAAGGAAGAGAATAATACTTTTATGTACAACTTAAGTGTATTGGCAGGAAAAACCCCAACAACTCCGAAAAGGGACATATATATTCTTGGAATATATGGAGAAAGTTTTATTTCAGAGTTGCTGCTCTCTAATTCTTTCTTAGCCCACTCTGAGAACAGATGACTTGGAGGTTTATCTTCAAAGTTTGGAAGGTACAGTGCAGTGTGACTTCCTGAAGCTATACTTTGCATTGTATTTTCACACTAGTGAAATTTTAAATGCAGATTTTCTGATATGAGAGAGAAAACAAGCAATATATGGTTGTTCTTCCTGGAATAATTATTTCTCCTTTGTTGGAAAGGCTGTCTTAAATGATCTGTATTCTCCTACAATGATTTTAAAACTTCTGGTGGTTTTTAGATGCCTTTTTTTGTTTTGTTAATCTTCTTTGAAATTTAAATCTCTCCTTTCTTTTACCTCTTACAGGTGCTGGATAGTTTGTTAGCTCAGTATGGAACAGTGGAGAACTGTGAGCAAGGTACTGTCTCTACTCTCCATTTGCTTTTAAATTTGTGGTGGGGAGTGAGTGCACACTGAACTTACCCTCCTTCTGTTGCATTTTCCTTTCTAGTGAACACTGACACGGAGACTGCAGTTGTAAATGTAACATATGGCAATAAGGACCAGGCCAGACAGTAAGTAGCTCATACAGTTGTTTCTGTCACCTAACTTGCATCTTGGACTTCATGTTGTGACTTTATATGTGACTTTGCTTCTGATTGTGTCTCCATTTTAACAATAAGTTTAGCTTGACTTTTAAGAAAGTCTGGTGTAATTCACCTTAATTAACAATTTTTTGATCATCTTTTCTTTCACTTTGAAAAAAATAATAATTTCAAAAAATGGAAAAATTGAGGAAATTTGTTTTATTTGGGGAGCAGAAAGTTAATTCACCAGTGAGAGAGGATGAGAGTTACTGTTTAAAGATTTTTTAGCCATGTTTAGTGATAACCTCTTGCAGCATTCATTGTTTTGTGTCTGTTTCTTAACGAACAATCATATCAAAAATAAGAGGAAAAAAAGAAAAAGTAGTTGCTAACCAGAATACAGGACTTGTTCATCAGAAAATTTAATGCTGCTTCCAAATACACAAAAGGTGTAATCTGTATACCTAAAATATTTTATTTGGTATTTTTGAAATTTAGGCCACCTATTTTATGCTTGCTGATATCTTCAGTAATTGATAACTTTTAATCTAGATACTAAAAGTCAAAAATATTATTTACTTAATCATTGTTTGTGCATACTTTTCCTTTAAAAATCTGTATTATATACTATGTTAAAGGTTTAATTTTGCTTCTCTACCACAAAAAAATGACTGGTGGTCCTTAAGTTTTAACCTGGTGACATACTACTTCTCTTTCTAGTCATAGCAGGTCAAAAAAACCAAACTTATGGAATAGCCTGCAATGATCTTTCTGTTTTAACTTTGAAATTTCTGCCACCTTGTGGCAAACTAAAACCAGCAGCTAAGATACAGAATGTGCTTATGGCATGCATTAATTCAAAATTACAAATGAAATAATATTTGTACATATAATTAAGTAATTATCATCTGTGTGTAACTTGAATGCAACACATGTATTTAATCTTTCAAAGCATTAGGTTACTTGTAAGTGTATTATAAACAAATGTGATGGGAAACTTGTGTCAGTGGTGTCTCCTGTGTACGCTGGAGCTGAAGGAAACTATGTTTTCCTTGAATTCACTGTTTAACCTTTCTCAAAATCTGAGTTGTTCTAACAAGTTTTCAGGTCCTTCTGTTGCTTTTGTTTGTTGCACAGCAATTAAGAAAGGTTGTAGTTCTAGTTGTAAAGAAACTTATGATGCAATCTTACAGATTAATACTACGTGTGCCAGTTTCTCCTTCGAAAATACAAGAAGGAAGTACTAAAAATACCACTGAAAGAAGCATGATATATTTTTTTGAGCTGTCATCTGTGATGTAGGTTCCTGGACTTGTGCACTCCCTCCTGAAGATGAAAACAACAGTTTCTCCCCCAATTCTACTCACTAAATTTTAAGGTCAATCCTAAGGAAATGCCAGGCTAAGCAAAGACTGTGAAGAGGTGTCTAAGATATATATATATATTTTTTTTTCATAATAAACCAAGTGACAGTAACTGAGAACCTCTTGAGTTTGAAGCAGGCAGCATGGATGTGGTAGGGGAGCTGAAGCTCTACAGGTTGAATGATGGCAGTTTGGTTCCTTGGAACAGGTAGGGCAAGAGGAGGAGCATTGATTTGCACTTGTGAATGGTTTCACATGGTTTTCTAAGGAGATGAGTCCACGTTGTGTACAAAAAATATTAGATTGTCTGAGTTTGGGAGGTGACCTTGCCACCTTGTCTAGAAATCCCTAGGAGAAGTGGCCTAGACTAAGGTATTTTTAGGGAAAAAAAACTGAGAGGAATTGGAAGGCTCACTATGGAACCTGCATGTGTGTGGGTTTTCCATAGTGACTGCAGTGCTGTTTCAGTGGAATGTTTTTCCCAGACATGACTTAGCTTTGCTGCTTGGAACTGGCTGTGGGGGACAGCAGTGGCAGTGGAGGGGGACAGCATGCAAGTGCTGATAACTGATAAAGGCAGTGCTGGGCATCCTGTGAAGGACATGCAGGAACAAGAACTGACTTTATCAAAAGCTGTTTAGGGTTGTAAAGAGTCAGCAGCTGGTAACAAGCTTTGTAGTTTGGAATTTAGCTCTTTAGGGTAAATGGTGCTCTTTGCCATGAGTTTTGGATCAAACACCATCACATTAAGATTTCTATGATTCCAAGATTTCTAAGATTTCACATACACTAGGTCCCTAGTTTTAACTGCACCTCTTGCACTTTTTGCAGTGCACACAGTAACCTCACAGTAGTGTTGGCTGACAGAACATTCCCTGCTGGATATCTGCATGGCACTGCCATGACTGTTGGAGTGTGTACTGGCAGTGTGTGGTGAGGGTGCTGTAACACAATCTGGAGATACTTTTGATAAGCAGTTCTAAGCAAGTGTGGTATGCATTGCTTGGAGGACAGTACTTTGGAATAAAACTTGTGGTTCCGCCCAGCTGGGAAACTGAGCTGCCTCCTGTCTTGCAAATCTAAGCAGTTGTGGCAGAGGCTTTTTCCTCTAGGCTGGTACTACAGTTGTGGCATGTTCAATTCAGGTCTGCATCCAAAATTAACTTGGAAAATGAAAACACTGAAGATTGCTGTAGTCTTTTTGAGAAAGAACTCCTAGAGCACACGGCACCCAAAATCTGAGATGTGCACAGTTCCTGACTTCTAGCTGGGCCAGAGATCTGTGCCTTTGACCTGTAGTGGTGCCCCTTTCCTAGCTGGAGAGGCACAGCCTGTCTTATCAGAAAAAGCAGGATGCTGCTTCTGGCCAATGTGACCCAAGCAAGGGAGCCAGCATGGCACATCAGGTACTTTTTGGCAGCCCAGGAGCATTGTGGAGGGGTGTGTAGAGCAACATGTGGGCCATGGAAAGCACCCTTTGGTCTCTAGGGCTGTGAGTAGCAAAGAGAAGGCTGGCACCACCAGGTCTGACACCACATCCCTCCCCTCTCCTGCAAGCACTTGGGAGGAGGAGGGATTTGTTCCAGCCCTCAAACTGCCCCTGCTGCTCACCTTCCCAAAAACTGGAGAGGGCTTTACAAAGCATGTGCACTGCTGTGGCATAGGCAATTATTGAATGCTGTGGTGGGTTGTGGAATATTTATAAAAGAGGAGAGGACAAGGGACAGAGCCTGGAGCCCATGGCTTACCCTGCCCAACCCAGCCAGCTGCATGCAGGTGCTGAGGCAGCTTGGCACGTGCTTGCCAAAAGATAACTCCCTTCCCCTGATATCAATCCCTGACTGCAGCCAGCACGATGTGCTGTGTCCTTGTGATGTGCTGCCACCTAAATTAGGGCTGCTATCTTCAGAGGTTATACCTCCTTCTCTTTGCCTCCCCAGAAGGTTCCAGTGTGTAGGAGTCTAGTACATGCTACAAGATTTACCTCTACCCAGGATTTTGCAAATCCAGTAGTGATCACCTCTTTATCAGAATACATGCCAAAAAAAAAATTTATTACCCTGTCAATGAAGCACACATCTGTGTGTGTGCATGCACAACATGTATCCTTGATCACATAACTAATACTTGTACCTGCCATTTTGGGACAGGGCTAATGTTGCCATAGAAATGATAATACTGAAAATTCAGGGGTGTATTATAAGCTTAGATTTTGTTTTGGTTTTCTTTTCAGAAGTGCTGATGTAACCTATATTTTTATTTATTGTGAAAAAAAATATTGTGCCAAAGAAAATTTGCCACGTACATTTGTCTTGTATGCAATTGTATCTGTTCAGGGAAGAAAGAGGAAAAGTGGTGTATGTAAAAGCTGCATGTGGGAGTGAAATATGTTCTTCTTCTAGTGGTTAATGTCATCATGCTATCAGTGGAAGAATGATTTCCAGCACAAAACTCTGTGCTTTTACTGTAATCATTTATCTAAGGTGTTTAACCTCCCCTAGCATCAAAAGGGAGAGGGCTGGGGAAGCATCTTCTTGGAGGGAGCTCATGAGAGGACAGCAGTGAGATGTAATTTTGATGGGAAAAACTCAGGTGACAAATTTTCAGAATACTTGTTTAAAGGTTTCATTTTATTGTAGGAACTCTTGCTTCTGAGCAGGTGTCACCTCAGCAAAAGCCAGGCTGCTATCCATCTTATCAGTACATAGACAGTAGTTGCTGCAGTCTCTTAATGAATTCATATTATTAAAAAATTCTGTACTATGCTAAAAGATTTCTGTGTACCAGCTCTTGCTGGTGTGTGAAATGGAAACATTTTCTGTTTCTAGTAAATATGAATTTTAAATGATGACTTCAGGGAGGAGGGCACCTCTTAATGGGATAGTTAACTGAATTTTTCTCCATCTTTGTCCTCACTGAGTGACTCTCTGGGCTTTCAGCCTCTGTGTAAAAGAGAGCTTGTGGGTTGTTTCAGCAGTGCTCTCTGACAGAGGTAGTCTGCATGGCTTTTGTTAACTTGTGGTTGTGGAAGGAGACCCCCCAGCACTTGGGAGGGCAGAGGTGGGGTTGCTGTGCTCTGGAGCTGTTGAGGTGGTCAGTCAGTGAGAGCCTGTGCTTTACAGGAGGAGCTCCATGTCACCTGTGTTTGGTGGACTGCAGCAATGACAATAGCTTTGCCTGAAACCATGTCCCTAGTGCAGGGAAGAACCAGTCACTTGCCTTAGCTGAGGTTCAGATAGCCCTGAGAGCAAGGCTGGCTCTCCTGATGGCAAGTGCTGTCATAGATGCTGTTTTACAGGAATTTTACATCCATCTAGAAGACAGTTCTTGTCTCTTCATGGATTTTCTTCCACATTTGTCTCTCCAGTCCCCAAAGCAGTGCCTAGGTGCCTCTAAAATTCAGCTTGTTGTGGTGCTGAATCATCACATTGCCTAATTCAAGCCCCAAGTTTTGTGCCACAAAATTGATAAAAATTAGTCCAGAGCAGCTGGAAAAAAGTGTGACAATACTTCAAAAACCTAGTAAAAATTGTCAAATATTGGAATGTGAAGGCTAGAATCAACAGCCAAAAAGACATTTTAAAAGCTGGGGTTTTTTTTTCCTTCTGTAAGAAATGCAATAGAACTGTGTATGTGCTACATCCACTGCAAATCATCTATCTTGGCATTTCACTGTGTACCCAAATCTGTGTAGAATATGGGACCATGTACCCAGGAGATATCAGTTCCACAAAAGGCTTGAGAGATCAGCATTTAATTACTGATGGTTCTTCTGACTTCCCATGACTTGAGCAAGTCAAATTGTAAAACAAGTCAGGCTGTAAAATATGGAGAACTCAGTGACTCACAGAGTGAATTAGTGTGTTATTTTTCCATGTCATCATATGGCTTTGGTGGCCAGAGATTGTTCACTGCTGACATAATTAATTTTCCACAATGGCAAATGAAGTTTTCTCAGTTTGCTTTGAATTTAAGGTACTCATAGACATATGGAACCATTTAACAATTTATAAATTGTTATTAAGAAGAAAAATTCCAGTCTTCTCTCCAGGAAAAGTATGGTGCATATATATATATATGTATGTGTGTATGTATGTATTTGTTGCTGCACAGTGTTTGTTGTGAAACCATGATAGGTATGAAGCCTGGTTGCAAACAATAGGTTTAGTCTTCCCTTTCCCAACCACTCCCAAGGAAGAGTGAGAGGTTTGGTGCACCAATTTGCTGTCAGGTTTTGTGTTAATGTTGGGATTCTGGTCAAAGATGTTTTAAAGCCAGAGGAGGCTGACGCACTTTGGGAAAGCAGCAGTGTCTGAACTTGTCAAATAAATGTGTGGAGGGAAATGAGTTGGGATGGATGTTAATCTGGAGCCTATCAGCACATTTGCAAAATTGTTAGTGTTCATCTCTCCAACATCTTGATGTTTGATTCCAAAAGAAACAGGGATTGTGCAACTGGACAGTCTGGCAACCCTGTTTCCCTTCCTGATAGCAATTCAGCTTTCTGGTTGATCTCAGTGAGACTCAACCTAGAAACAGAGGTCTTGAATATTTGCAACCAACAAGAAGTTAGTATGTTCATGTTGTAAAAAAAGGAAAGGTCCCAGACTCCTTTTCCAAATAGGATGTCCAGAGAGAAGGAGTTCAGTGAAATGCCTTTCAGACATTGGAAATCTATACAGAAATTAAAAATTGAGACAAATACATAGAAACACAGTGAGTGTGTTCACTGCTCTTACTGTTTTGTAAACATGTTTTATTGTGTGATAAAATGCTCTTCAAAGTCCAGGGAGTAAAAATTTAAAAATGCCAGCTCTGAAATAACCTCACCAAATTTTAATCCAGCTCGTTTGCCTCTTGCTGTAAAGGATTCTTCTGTAATGGGAATAATTACTCCTGCCCAATTCCCAAAGGACCTGTGTCTCATTTGGTTAAGGAAGTATTTAATGAACAGTGATCAGTTATTCAATATTTTGCTTTCTTTGCTCATTGGCATTGCCTTGGGCCTTATTTATTATCAGCCCTTATTAAACTTTGTTCCAAAGACACAAATCACTAGTTTTCTCATAGGCTTTTTACTGTCCAGCTGGAGTATTTTGAGGACTGGCTCAACCCCTGGGAAATGAGGGACCTGTTACCCTCAGTACCCAAATACCACTTTTTATCTGGGCTGCTTGTGACCCAGACTGAAAAATGGGACACCCAGGAGACAAATAGTATTTTTTAATGGCTGCTCTTGAAAATGTAGGCAATTGGCTCTCATCATCCTTTATCTCTGCAGTAGAGGCAGGAGTAAAAGTGTTGCTGAGGCTAATGTTTGGTAAACTGGCAGTAATGTCCTGCAAATGTGCTTGAATGGAGGGGGTGGGTTGAATTTCTGAATTCAGAGGCCTTGTTCCAGAGTGCATGATAGTTGGAGCTTTTTAATTAAAATATTGGTGAGTTCATAATAAAAGATGGGGACTCCCTTGCTCTTGCTACTGCCTTTAATTTAGATTTTGTTTTTAAGGAGAATTTGTCAATAATCTTTGGTCTAGTTTTAAGTCTGGCATTTATAAACTACCCCAAATCAATGCATATTTCAGTGATACCTATTAGTACCTACCTATCAGTATATTACTGATAATCTGAATTGTAATGCAAAATTTGAAATGCTGTTTTTGGGCAAATGTCTTTACTTTATACCACTGGTTTACCAATGTGTTGCATAAATCTTGGTTTTTTTCAACTCTTTGCTAGATATTTAGTCATATTGACTATACCCTGTGAGTGGGAAGTATTCTACCTTCTGTAAACTTTCATTTTTAAGTCAAGTTGTATTCCTCCTGTGAAGAGGAGAGCCAAGAGCAGGTCAGGTTGTCCTGCAGACTTTTCCTTGGTTAGGAAGAAGGACTGAGCAGAGGGAATGCTGAGTGATTGGAGTTTTCAGTGTGAGACCACAGTGTGAGGGGGCTGTGTACATTTGGGCAGTATCCCTCTTAGATGCTCAACTGAAAGAACAAGAGAAGTTGAAACAACATTTTAAATGCCTTCTAACAACTGTGCTTTAATGGAGAGTTTAGCATACCATGGGGCTTTAATTTCCTTGCTAACTTTTAAACTTACCTACAACATGACTAATTAGTAAGTTGTAAGGCACTGCTGCAGTCTAAGGAGCATTTCAGGTGCCATTGACTGGCTTTGAGTGCTTCCTCTCCTGCTGAGGTGAAGGTGCTCTCTTCTTTCATATAAATGGCTTTTTTTCATTCCTGTCACAGCTATATCAGTTATTGTGAAAACTCCAGCCAAATAGCTGTGCTGGCAAAAACCCTAATGAAGGTGCTGTGATAGCAGCTAAAAAGTTTTCCCTCTGGTGCAGCTTTAATTCTATTTGGGAAATTGATTTAAATTAAATCAGGCAAAAGAATGCTCTGTCTCCTGTGAGGTTTTGCTGATAGGGTTGGACCAGAAGAACTTTAAAGCGCATAGAAGCCCAGAACAAGCAAGAACTAACTTGTAATTCTTAATATGGTGACTTTGTGTAATCAAAATATTGGCTGAAGGATTTCAAATGTAACTTTTCATCTTGGAATGAGGCTTTTAGTTTCGCCACGCAACTACGTCTGAATAACTTGTCATTTCATAAGGCCCTGTGTGTGCTCGTGGGCTTGTTTTAACCTCCTCTCTCCTCCCCCTTCCCAACCAACAGAGCAATAGAAAAACTGAACGGGTTTCAGCTCGAGAGCTATTCCCTGAAAGTTGCCTACATCCCCGATGAGATGGCAGCCCAGCAGCCCCCGCAGCAGCACCCGCAGGGCCGGCGCGGGTTCGGCCAGAGGGGCCCGGCCCGGCAGGGCTCGCCCGGCGCCGCCACGCGCCAGAAGCCGCAGTCGGACGTTCCTCTGCGGATGCTGGTTCCCACCCAGTTCGTGGGAGCCATCATCGGGAAGGAGGGAGCAACCATCAGGAACATCACCAAGCAGACGCAGTCCAAGTAAGTTGCCTCACAAGACCGTAGTTAATGGCTCCAGCGTTGCGTGTCGTTGCTTGTGCAAAGAGGAATTTGTAAAACTTCATTACTAATCTGTGTGGTCAGAGAGCAAATGAAGAGAACAGGAAATATTTTGCAAGATGTACTTAGGGACTGGATTCTGTCCTTGATTGCATGTTCAAATACTAGCTGATTTCTTTTATCCTTTAAAAGAGGAGTGATAGCAGGGTGGTACTGTGCTGTAGAGTTTTGCTTACAGATGTACTAGTATGGTTCAGGCACAAAAAGTGAAACAAAGAGCTGTAATATGTTGTGCTGGGGGACATACAGTCAGTGTGGTGATGTGCCCAAGTCTCCAAGTGTTTATTCTAGTTTTAGTTTAATTAGGGCGTTTTTAGGATTTGTAAGTGTCAATTTAAGATGGAGGGAAAAATCTCTAAATGAGGGACCTTTTTATCTCCCCTCACTACTCCTTACACCTTACCCCCTGTGTTTCTGAAGAACACATTCATTGCTATCAAGTTGCAGACCACACCAAAACACAGATTAAGGAAATGCATGGGAGGCAAAAAGCAAGCTGCTAAGTGACCTAAGAAGCTTAGAGCACTGGGGTCTGGAGACGCTGGAAGAGATTGTATCCAGCACATGTTAAATCCCTACCCACAAGGAAGGGCTCAGCACAGATGCAGAGGGAGGTGGGGTTCTTATTCCAAGAGTTTTTCTAGGATACCCCTAAAAGCAGAGAATGAAATGCTGCCTTCAGCAGCCCACTGGTAGGAGCTCTGCAGTTGCAGCAGGCAGGATCTGGGATGAGCTCTGTGTGTGGGGGGAATGAGGGTTGGGTGGGAGCCTCAGATTTGAGAGCTGTTAATGAGGATAAGGGAGGGACTCCTCTTTAATTACACCCCAACCCCCAACAAACAGCTTCCCCCCTCCTCAAACCCAGGATTATCATGATGCTCCTTCCAACCTCTCATTAGCACAATGTAACCCAGGAGACTCTTTAGTGTGTTGAACAACACTGGTTTAAGAGATTTGTGGTGTCCTGACAAGACTTGGTTGTAATTCTTCTATGGGTAACCAATTTTTCAGGTGATATATAAAACATTTAATTCTTGTACTATAAAAATCCTGGAAGATTGGCATAAGGAAAGCTTTTATATCTAAAAGAAGGGTGGGTAGAGCAGATATAATTGCAGGTTGCTAACTTTACAGATGTGACTTTGAGAATTGTTTTCATTGGCTTGGGGATTAAAAAAAAAGGAAATTTCATCTACTTTCGGTTCCACCAAGGATTGCCATAGGTTTCTTGGAAAATGCTGCATTGTGAAACAAAATGAGTTTTCAATACTTAAAAGAACTGCAAAAATAAAGGGGCTTCTTGAAAAGCAGCATGGTTATTTCAGTCAGGAAACAGCTGTTATGTGTGACAAGAGGGGCAAAAACAAAAAGCAGAGATAGGAAAGAATATCTGAGCTGAAGTTATTGGCAGGAAAAAACTAATATCCAAGGCATTATCTTTATGCACAGCATAATTCATTTTTGCTAAATTCTTAGAGCTACATCAATCTGTTGTAGAGGCTAGTAGTTTCAGGGTGATAGTGGATAGAGTAAAGGTAATATCAGGACAAAATCAGGCTGGAAAAGGATAAGAAACTAATTTTGTGTGGGGATGCCAAGTACTGCCATGCTCCTTGCTAGCAGAGGAGTGCTGGGAACCTCTGCTGCTGAGGTATTTAAAACAAAATGGGACAAAGCCTGACTGTCCTGCAGCTGCACAGTCAGTCTAAGTGGAGCAGTGGGGCTGGAGATGGAGCAGTGGAAAGCTTGATGATGTTCTCTTCAGGGGTTTACCACACTGACTGTCTAACAACTCCCCTGAGTGTCTTGATGAGAGTTTACTGAGAAAAAGGAGATCCCAGTGTCCACAAGGATGGGGTTTAGCTGGTAAAATCAGGATAGGAAAGGTTCTTCACAACACACGAATTTTTATTTAGGATATGTTTCAGTAGTTCTGAACTTTGCAAAGTTAAACTACTAGTATATAGTCACTGTTAGCTCAAAATAAATTAGTTTTATGAGAGTTGGAAATAGACAAGGCTTACCATAGAGTATGTGGTTACAGTTAGTGTTTTTCTTCCTTTCAAGAATTGATATTCATCGTAAAGAGAATGCAGGTGCTGCTGAGAAACCAATTACCATCCACTCAACTCCTGAAGGCTGCTCAACAGCTTGTAAAATTATTATGGAGATCATGCAAAAGGAAGCTCAAGATACTAAATTGTGAGTAAAAAGCATTTCACTGTGGAAGCATTAAAAATTCTGAGTTCTCACTGGCTCTATTTAAAGTAGTAGTCTTTAAAGCTGTTAACAAGTGAATATTTGCTGTTATCCATATCTAAGTAGGCAAAGGAACTGAGATATTTTACCTTTCAGGACAGTCTACTTGTTTAATTAGCCCCAGCATCCTTCTGTGATTTCAGTTGTTGTCTGGCTGTGATTTTGAGGTGAACTGGAACAAATATGGAAGTTTCTTGAGAAACTGACAGCTTTTAGTCAAAACAAGAATAACAAGTTGTGAGCCTTACTAAAAGCTCTAAGATATTTCTTCCCTTCCAACAGCTCTCACTGCTTCAGTCTGAGCTTTATTTAGCTCAAGGTATGTCTCAATTAAGCTTTAGGTGGTAGTGCTGAAAAGCCTGTCTAAGCTAGACTTATTCTGCAGCCAGTGAAAACATGCAAATAGGAGTTGTGGATATTTCTGGGAAAATAAAATTCATCCATAACATGCATGGAAGCTTGTACTCTGGTCTCCAAAAGTCTCACTAGGTATAACTTCCATTACAGTACAGAAGAAATTCCCTTGAAGATACTGGCACATAACAACTTCGTCGGCCGACTTATTGGCAAGGAAGGAAGAAACCTGAAGAAAATTGAGCAGGACACAGATACTAAAATCACGATATCACCGTAAGTTTTTGGTGGCCTAATCTTTTGGTGAGATGGCAAATGGCAGCAGTGCTGCTGCTGGGCACTCTGGTACAGAGTTCTTAGAAAAATATTCTGTGTTGAAGGCTGGGAGAACAGCCCTTCAGAGGCCTTTCCATCATATGGATTAAACTGTTACTTAAGCTCAGTTAAATTTTATGTAAACAGTGAGTCTTCATTGTAAACTCAGTCAAGAGCAAGCCTAAAAATAACATAGGCTATGTGGAGCCTGTGTTAGACTATATTTTAAGTGTCAGTTGTTTTTAGTATATTATACCATATGTAATGATGAGTGTTTGAAACTATAAGTCTGGATCAGTTCTGAGCTATGTGTGAAAATGAGTGAAATTAGTGATGTTTTAGTTTCTGGTATATATTAAATTTTTGGACTAGAGATAAAGAAATAGAGCAAATGAATTCTGAAAAGGGAATCTTTAGTAACAGTTCTGTCCCTCTTGACCACTAACAGCCAAATTACAATACACTGGCTAGTCTGCTGCAAAGTATTAGCTTTCAGTCTGAGGATAACCAAGATCTGTTCAAATTCAGTTGAGATTAAACAGGAGTTTTCACCTTTACTGGAAATCTGTAAATCACATTAGATTAAGATCTCTGTAAAACTTGGCAGTCAATAGTAGTTTTACCCTGAAGTAATATCTTCAGAGAACCTCCTGTTCTGAATAATGAATGCTCTGGCATGAACTTTCAAGTATTTGAAGGCATCCTGGATTTGGCTTTAGCCAGGAAGGGTGAGAATTAGGCTTACAGCCTGTAGGAAAGGGAGAAGGCTTGGAAGACACATGAAGATGTATGAAGAGGTGTGAATACATGCAGGGGACAAAAAAAGTACTGCAGGAAATAGCTCAAATGAGGACAAGGAAGCTGGGAGTAAATGTGGCTCTTGGAGAAGAGGAAAACAAATTTGGATCAAAGCACCTTAAAGGTGTGTCAGTGTTTATGGAATTAGTCTGAGGAAGAGAAACAAATAAAATAGAGAAAATACACCTAAATAACTGTGCTTCAAGAATAGATTTTGTAAGGCCAGCATGCTCTCTTGAATGTGTTCACATGAACATTTTGTCTGCAAACAGTACACAGGCTATTAGTGCTAAAAATAGGGAAAAAATGGTCTTCAGTCCATGAAATCCACTTGTCTTTTTTGATGATGATACAAACAACACATTGTCTGTAAACAGCTACAGCATGTTTTTTAATTTAGCGAGTTAATTGTTTATTTGCATTAAAATCTTGGCCTCAAGGTTGTATTTGTCATACTATGCCTAAAATAGCCCCCTGAAGTCATCTGGTGTAATCAATACATAAATGAGAGCATATAGGCCCATTGATTTTGCTATATCTAATTAGTCTTTCTCATGATCCCTTCATTCAGGTTTTTTGGTAAGCTTGTCCATAAATTTCAAGTAAGGGAGCTGATTTGGGAAAGTGTTTCCTCTCTTCTCTGGGATGTTTTCCACCACTTTGCTTCCTGAAGCAGTACTTCAGTGCACTGGAAAGTTTAGGACTGCTCAGTGGATGCTGTGTGCCTGCCACAGCTTGGCTGAGGTGTGCAGGATGCTGTGCAGGAAGGCAAAGCCTTGTGTGCTGCTTCCTCCTCTCTTGCTGCCATGGGCTTCCTCACTCCTGCCTCTTGCTCTGGACTTTGTCTTTTCCCCTGTGCCTTTTCTCAGCATATGGAAATGCCATGGCTTCCCAGTGTGTTTAATCCATGTTATCACAGTAGGTTAGCATTTGTTGCCCAATAAAGCACTGGTTTAATGCTGTCACCCTTTCATTTTCCCTGATGAGTTACTAGTGTTGAGCAGCAAGTGTTGGACTTGCACACAGCTTTCCTTTTTCCCTTTTTGAGAATTTGGAGGCTCTCCTGCAGAGTTTCACTGAGCCTGGGCTTTTCTCCCATTTCCTTGAGGAACTCACAACAGCTCTCAAGGAGAGATGTCTAAAGATGTCTAAAATGAGTGTCTGAAGCCCTGTGCCTGTTGGCAGTGCTGGTGTGGAGTGGGACATTGCACTGCCCACCTCCTGCAGCAGCTCTGAGCGCTCATCCTCAGCAGGGGTGGCTCCTTTCTGTGCATCACCCACCCCATCCCAAACCTCACTGGGAGGGGTTTTGTTGTGTTTCCTATGAGGACAGAGTTATCTGTGTCTTTGAGCCCTGTTATGAATTGATGCTGCAGTCTTTGGAGGGCAAACTCGACATGCTCGGATGTTGTTGCACTCAAACGATAAATCTGGATTATCTCCTTTGTTTGCTAATTAACTGTGCTTCTGTGTCATTTGCAGATTGCAGGACTTGACACTCTATAATCCGGAAAGGACCATTACAGTTAAAGGCAGTATTGAAACTTGTGCCAAGGCTGAGGAAGAAATTATGAAGAAAATCAGGGAGTCCTATGAAAATGATATTGCTGCTATGAATGTGAGTTTTCTTAGGGTGTGGGCTCTTTCTGGGACTAAAACCACAGAAGGATTTTGGGTGTGAGGGACCCCTGGAGGTCACCTGGCCCAGCAGTGGGTTTGCTCAATGTAGGCCCCACTTCAAAGTTAAACGAGGTTGTGTAGGGACTTGTCTTCTCCTTAACATTTCCATGGATAGAAAAGCCCATAGTGTCTCTTTGGCAGCTTGTGCCCTGTCTCACTGCTCTCATGATGATTTTCCCCCCCCCTAATATCACATCAGAATTTTCTGTTGCAGCCTCTCTGCCTCTTATTTATTTGTGGGAATGTGGGCAAGTGTTTTCATGATTTGTGTGTTATTTTAATGGAGGCTTTTTCTGGTTTATTTTTGAGTGGGAGAACTGAGAACTTTATTTAGATTGAGGAAATAAATGAGCATTTTACTTTTTTCCTGTTGCAAGAACCTGTTTGTGCTGTTGTGGCTTATATGCTCTGGCTTGCATTTTTTTTAAAGTAGTGATTCAGTCTTTACATAAATAGCATAATAATGTATGGAAGAAGGATCTCTCCTGTTTTTTATTATTTAATTTAAGGAGGTTTTATTAAAGTTTTTTCTTGATATAGATGATAAAGGCATTAAGCTATTTGAAGATGACTGGTGGTTATATAATGAAAACAACATACCTCATTAGTTTGCCAAAGTGTTACTAATGCATATTGAGAAATGATTGAGATTTTTTGATAGGAAAAGCTTTGTGTGTGCGTGTGTATCCAAATCTTATGGTCTAGAGTTAGAATGGAAATATTTTTTCAGCTTACAGTCATCCTGACTTTCTAGAAATGTCTGTTCTTCACTCTTGTCCTACTGAGTGGAGAGAATATTCTCCCCACTTTTCCCCCCCTGCCTCCCCCAAACAAAGCAAACTGCAGTACATGAGCTACACACGAGGAACTAAGGAGTCAGTGGTGGTGCATTTGTGTTTCATATAACCAGCAGGAACATGGGGTGAGTTAGGGACTTCATTGCTATTTTACAAAGGTGTGGGAAGTCAAAAACTACCTCTGTTACTGTATAGATTTCAAGTGTACTTTGTAGTGATTATTAAGGCAGTTTCTGAGGTGGTGAAGTTTTGAAGTTTTTTGGTGTCTTGTGATTGACTTACCTTAATGGCCTGAGATAGTGTCTGTCTCTGTAGCTGAGATGTTTCTAAAGCATATTTGTGTTTTTGAATAATCTGGAAAAAAGGAGAAGGGTGCTGACAAGTTTTGTATCAAGAAAGCAAATGCTTCCTACCACATGGTGATGTCACTTTTCTCAGGTGTGGTCAAGCAAGGGATATGCAACTTTATAGCTGATCCTTTCCCAGCAAACTGCTGGAGGTATCTCCCTTCATCTTTTGCAAGGGAGGGAGGATGGGTGCTTGTGTCACATATATATTATATTTCCCCATGGTAAGAAAAAGCAGGGCTTTGTGCATGATCTTTCTCTGTTTCCACAGGGCTGTCTTTTTGGTATAAGGACAAAGCCATTATTTTTCTGATAAATACGTAAATGGCACTATTATCTGAATATCTTGCTGCAAAACTTGAAATGTGTTTTGCTGATTAAGTTGTAACAAGTGATCCCCATCTGCCTTTCCTACAGTGTGTTTTTAATTTTATTGGTCTATACATGTGTCTAGGAAACAGGTCTGAAGGAGAGTCCTTTGGGTAATGGAGATGATTTTTTTTTTTTAATAACATCTCAAAAGGTTAATAGCATATGCCAACTAGGGTTTTATTAAAGTTAATAACTAGGACTCTAAATCTTAACTCTTCTGCCATTGCAGCTTCAAGCACATTTAATTCCTGGATTGAATCTGAATGCCTTGGGTCTGTTCCCACCTTCTTCTTCAGGAATACCACCTCCCGCAGTGAGTGTTGCCTCTGCTGCTGCTGCTGCTTCATATCCACCATTTGGGGTAAGGGAAGCTCTGGTTTTGGATGGTTAGTGGATGGTGATTTTTTGCCAAGTTACCTGGAAAACCTGGGAAGGGTGTTTTGCTAGCTGTGTTCTGTCATTTTTCTAAATGTTTTCTGTCTTCCTGCTTGCACACTGAAAAATATTTCATGTGGCTGCAGTTGGGAGCAGGCATTAATTGCTTTTCTAGTGAAGTGCTCAGTGAAACTGGAAAATAGTGCTGCTTAGAAAAGTGTTAGATTTTATTTTATATAGAATTTGAATTATTGCAGAGAGAAATCTCACATATAATAGCATTTCAAAATTGCAGGAGTTGACAATTAATAATGCTAGTCTGCAATTTTATTCCTTGTGATATGGAAGGAAAAGAAATGATCTCTTGTCATGAAGTGGGGATCTATATGTAGCCAAAAAATGTTTGTTTGAATGTAGCAGTTTTATAAATGCTCTGTTGAAATGCAATACTGCTAAATATATAGGATGTAAATTGCATGGATTAATCTCCAGAAAGCTGTGATTTACTTGCCACTTTGCTATCTTAAAAAAAAATCTGAAAAAGCTTATTAGGATCTCACTCAAATTCTGTGCTGATTAGTAAACATAAGTGAGGTATTTTGCTATGGAGCAGAAGGTCATTTGTTGTACCAGAAAGCTCCAGTGTCTGTATGGAACTGAGATGGTGTTTTACTTTCAAGAAAAGAAAACCTCGTGGCAGGGTGAACGTGATTTTTTTTTCCACCTCTTCCCTCTTTCTGGTGCTGGTGCTTGTTATCAGCTAATGCAAGGTGAATTTTCTGAAGAATTCTAACAAGTCTCTTAAGAAGTAGATGACAGAGCTTTACAAACTCTGCTGTGTTTGGCTTCGTTCCCTTCTTTGCCCAACAGTGACATCTAGAGAGCCAAGTCTGAGACTCTTCATGAACTAGAAAAGTGAAAATGAGGCACAACACACTAAACTTTATCAAATAACTCAAGTTATATTGTACTAAAGGATAATTGTGGTCTAAATATTTTTCCCAGAGGAAGAAGCCAAGAGAGAGGCACTGCATGGAGCAGGAAAAATTCCTCTCTTGTAGCATTGTGAGAATGAACAACTTTGGTGTTATGTCTCTATTATGAAATTTATTGAGCATAATAGTGGCTTTATCAGAAAAATGTGCTTCAATGAAAGCTACAATAGAAATATGTTTATACTCAGTTATTTTACTGTCAATAGCAGAGCCTCCATTTATGACAAACAAATTCTCTCCCTTGCAGTCCTTCTGCACTTCAATTAGACTGGCAGACTAAACCAAAACAATACAGGTTTCTGCTTCACTGTATTATATAAAATGCCATCTCTGGTAATGAATTGCCTCAATGTTTTTCTTAAGAGATGCTATATGTGGTTTGTTAAAAGTATATAACTCTCTTTTTTGGTAATTAAAAGTGTGGCTTTTCCTTTCTCTTTACTCCAGATTGGCAGACTACTTTGCTATTCTTGAGATTCATACTGTAAGCCCACAGTTCTGTTCATCACTTGGTTTATTTTCATTTCTTTCCCACTTTTCCCCCCCTGTTGTGGTTCTTTTTGCTTTGCTTTAAATATGCACCTAAACAGTGCTGAATTTGCTGGTTACTCCTGTCTGTCCCTCTGTTGCTAGTGCACCTTTACCCCCCCAAATGCACCTTTTTTGGCCTGCTAAGATCCCTGGCAGTTTCCAGGTTTCTGGAAATAGGATAATGGCAACATCTGGAAAAAAGCATCAAGAAACAAATGTCATTGTGTAAAATGTAGAAACTGTGCAGCTGAAAGGACCACTGTCTGAACTCTCTTGCCTCTGTTGTGCTCAGTCCTCTGAAATGGCTCTCATTACATGCAGTCTAGATGTGGGACAAGCTGACATGCAGGAAGAAGGGACAAACAGATTCAGAGGGAAGATTTTGTGGAGGTTGGGGGTGGTACCAATGCACCCCCTGAGGCAGATACTAAGGGCTTCTAAAGCAAATGTATGAACAAGGGAAACTATCTTACCTGTTTGTACTTAGATGTGTTGGTATTTGGAAAAGAGCAGGTGGTTCTGTGGGCTTCAGGTGAGTCAGATTACTTGGAGTGCTTGTTGCTCTCTGAGGAGAGAAAATAAGGAAAAGTATGAGTCTATTCCTTGAATGGATGAGTTTATTTCCATTTTGAAAACTTTTAAGTCTTGCTTGTGTATGAATTAATTGTCTGTAACTTTTGAATTTTGCTTTCTTCTAATTTTTTACCTCTAGTAGCACAGATTTTCAGACATTGATTAAATAGGTTATTTGGGCATGCAGAAGTAGAAAGAGAAAAAATGTCAGGCTATATTTTGAAGGAGAAATTTATACAATTTGAAAGGCTAAAGGTGGCCATGGGGGGAGAGTTCATGAGGGACTTTAAAAACTGAAATTAAATATGTGTAACTAAAAGAGGCTTTGGGGAAAGAAGATCTTAGAAAAAAATTAATGAACAACTCCCAGGGAGACTTTATGTCCGTTTACCTATGAGCTGTTTGTTACCAAGTTCCTTATTTAGACAAAAGCATTTTGGGCAACCCAAGTCCCATTACCTTGCTTTCAGTGCATGTCCTTTTATGCTTGGGAGCAGGGATTAGTGGGCATTGAGAATATCTCTTTCAGGCAACTGGAAATCCCTTCTGAAAACACTGCTGGATTCAGAGTGTAAAGAAGTGTATCCTGCCGCTTATTTTTGTGTAGTGTGAATTTTGCCCACTGCACAGGGCTGGCTCTTCCCTGTCTCCTGTTTGTCTGACTGAGCAAAGGTGTGTTCCTCAGCAGTTTCAGCTGCACCATCACAAGGGCCCTCTTGGCATCCAGGTGTCTGAAGTCTGTGCTTGCAAGCCATGCAGAGAGCCTTGGACACCCCTGTGCTGTGCCTGAGGGTGGGCTTGAAGCTCTTGTTGTAACATCTTTGTGTTTTCTTCACCCTGTGGGGATGGACTGGCCTGGGGCTGTTCCTTGGGTCAGAAGAATTAAGTGGGTGAGTCTGGGCATTTGCAGCAGGGTTTCTGAGCTGATATTTCAAATGTGCTACTTTCTAGTGACAAGGTGTGGCTGTGACCTTGTGTAGGACTTGTTCCTAACAATCATCTTAATTATTGGAACAATTATCTGTCACATTCTTGGTGCTGCTTTTTTTACGTGGCCATAAAGAGGAAAAACCTGCATTGTAGACAGACCTAGGATTTTGTTACAGTGCCAGAGCTTAGTGACAGGCCTGAATGCTCCTACATACAGCTGGAGCCAAGAGTTCCTGAAACATTCTGTACTCAGGAGCTTGGGACTGAGTAGTTAAATAGGTTTAGCTGTGTTAACATGTGTGTGATGCTTCACCCTATCCCTCTTCATGCAAACCTGTAAGACATTTGACAAGAGCATAAACACTGTTCTCCAGCTGCTTCAGGGACACTCTGCTATCACAAACTTAGGAAATGATGTTATTATCAAACACTAGCTTGCATTGAGTTCCCTGGACTGGGTCACATTCAGGAGAATGATTTCCATGTGACTCAAGAGACCTTAAACCACGATGGTTCTGATCTACAACACCAAAGGTTTATCTAATTCAATCGAATGAAGTGCAGATTGTGTCTCAGTAATAATCTGGATGCTGCTTTACTCTCTGTCCTGGCAGTGGAGCCCCCACAGGAAGGCACAAGCTGTCCTTGGTACTTGTCTGGTGACAGGTACAAACACACACGTGGGCAAATGGCCACTGCAGGTGGCTAACAGGGTCTGAGCACCACAACCAGTGCAGGCTAACCATCCATTTTTTGTATATTTACCTATTGCTAGCAGCAATTCTTGATATTGCAATTGTATGATTTTATTTGCAGAGTCCAAGCTCTGTTTGCCTGCTCAAAGCACTCATTTTGTGCAGTTGCTGAAAAGGGATGCAATGGAATTGTGTTGTGTTTCAGTTCTTGAGTTTTCCTCTCTCTTCTTGCAAAAATCCAAGATCTGTTTGGTTTTTCTCTTGGCTCCTAAGAGACAAATCAGAACATGTGAGAATCATTGAAATGTTTTATAGTTTGAGGAAAAAAGTAGGACTTGAACACCTCAGTTAAAAGTATTAAGAGCTAAAAATTCTTTTTACTGTCCAATGGGCATGATTTTGCTCTTATGATTTTGGTGAAACAACTAAACTAATGGTCCTTTTTTTTACTGATCTGTGCCTTTGTGTGACCATATTAAGGACCAGTAGCCTTTCTGTGCCTATTTGTACCTGATGTCTTGTCCAGCTGCTTTTGGGCCAGGAAAAAACACCACTCTGTTTACCCTTAAACCTTTCTCCTTAGCTGTGCACTTAAATGTTTGTGTGTGTTGCAGCTCTGACACGATTGCCAAGAGCTTTGTGAGTCTGCCCACTGTCATTTGTAACAAATGTCATGACCTGAGCACCTGCACCTGAGATTTCTATGAGAAGGAGAGTAAGGTTCTGCAAAAGGGAATATCATCCATGCTTATGTTTTCCAGAAGATATGTTGCCACAAAAAAAAGGAAAAAAAAAATTAACAAGTGTCTCAGCCAAGCTGCTTCAGATGTAGTGTTGTACTGCTCAAAGCTGTTTTGATGAAGTTGTTGCTTCTGTCTTCTGAACTGTGGGGAGAATATGCACATACTTGTCTCTCAAGAATAGAAGTTTGTTCTCATGCAACACTGAAGGCTTTAAAGCACCAAACAAGAAATCCTTATCTTAAAGTCCAACTGTGAACAGTCATGCAATTAATACACCTGGCCCACCTACTGGGGTTAAGTGGGTTGCACCATTCCTTTTATAATTTGAACTTTGCACGTTTAATTTTACATCCAAATGCATTTTCTTGCAGCCTCTGGGTCAGAAATTTGGCATCCCAAGGGCATGGGGGAAGAAGGGCTTACCTGTGGAGACCTCATCCTGCCCTTGGATGCCCTGAAAGAGGGTAGTAGAATTAATTCTGTCTCATGGCAGGTAAACTCAAACATAAAGTCAGGTGAGAGGCAGACAGCTTTTCTCCATGGGAGTTCACACCAGCTGCTCTCCTTCATCTGTAAGGTCATGGAAGAGATACATGAACTTCTGCCTGTGGAACTTGGCTAAGGTGAACAGATGCTCCTCTGCTCATAGGGGCAATGTTTTCTCTGCTGGCCTTTTTGGACACCCATTGTAGCTTCTTGAAGCTCTGCCTTCAAAAAAAGCACTCTTTCTTAGGCTCACAGTAAATTCTCAGGTTATGTGATATGCATACAGGCTTCTAGGAAGAGAGGGAGGGTAAAAAGAAAAATTGAAATAAAATCAAAAAACCCAAAACCAACAAAAAACAAAGAAAAGGTAGTTTCATACAGTAAACAAAACCAAAAAATCAAAACACCTTTTTCTGATTTAAAAAAAATCTTCTACAGTTAGGCTGATAGGTTGCTTTCCTCTATTCTTTTTTTGCCATCTCTTGAAGCTTTTTGTTGCAGGTGAGGAACATGCCAAAGGAAAACTTTCTCCTTAGAAGATGTTGTGGTCAAGAGAAAGATTCCTTCTTTATTCTCCAGTCATTTTCTTAAATAATAAGAGTAAAGAAGACATCCTCTATACTGCATAGAAGTAAGAGAAGAAATAACTGTATTGTGCTTTTGGCAGGAAAGAAAAGCAATTTCAAATGAAAAATTGCTTCATTGAGGGCCTTCATTTGATGCCCTGAGCATAAATGAGAAAGACAAGGAAGAGGAAAAACTGTCCTGTGCTTCCAGGTACTTTGTCCCTTGCTTGGTGCAGTTGGGCTCCTTTGGATGTCTGGGTTTGATAGGATTAGCTCGTGCAACTGTTACATCTGATCTACCCAGAGGTAGTCATGTCTGTACATCCATAATGTGTGTAGTTCCAAGTGGCTTTGCCCCAGTTTGCCTAGCTTGTTAAGCAGTAGATGATTTTGGAGAAGCTGTCCCACAGCCAAAAGAGGATGTGGTGGTGTGTTTTTTTTTTTTTTGGGGGGGGGGGGGGGGGGGGTGAAGAAGGATTTGCCAGTGTTTTTACAAATGATTTTATATCTGAAATTAGAATTATACATGTGCAGCACATACAATCTTGAGAAGGGCACTATAGGACAACAGAATTGTCTGAAAAAAATCTACCAGCTAATTACACCTCTTTTGAAGATTGTAACCTCAGTGCTTTGAAATACACCTTCACTGATGCTCAATTTCTTACATCCATTTATGATGCATTTTTTTGACAACTAAAAAATTTGCTTCATGGTGTGTGACATTGTGGGATTGCTTTGCCCTGTGGAGGAAATGGTTGGTTTTCCCACTGTGTTGAAAGCCTCCTGCTTCTGCCATGCTGTGTTGGCAGGGACACTGTGTCCAGGGCAGTCCAACTATTCTGCCTCTGGAGATGGACCAACCCCTCAGTGAGGGGAGAAAAAGTGCAATTGGCACCATATGATGCACGAAGATCTGGCAAGTCAGTGGTAGTTTTGCGAGGTGTTGAAGCCTCCAGTTATTCTTAATAGCTTCTTTTACAGTTCTAAGGTTGTCATAATGCAAATAGCATCACTTGTTAACTAGTAAGCCATGCTTGTTAAAATGAAAATGGTTTCTTCTTCACTGCAGGTTTGAATACTTGTAGAGATATTTGTAGCTTCTTGGAACAAGAGAGTTAGAATTTATGTGGGTTCCCTGCTTTTAGATTCTTATGGGAAGATTTAATTTGAGTTCCTTTGACCATCTCAGATTCTCAAGCTCTAAGTACCAGGTTCTATACCTTCTGAATGTTAAACTAAATGGGAAATTTAATTCCTTAAGGTGCCAAATATTTTGTTACTAGAGTGTACTGAGCTCCTTCAGGCCAGAAAAAAAAGTAGGTCAAGTCCTCATTCTGTTGTATCTGGCTCCATCTCTGGTTTGTTTGTTAGTTAAACATGATGGAAAAATAAATGATCTTTGTGTTTACACAACCTGTTTTTCTGGCAGCTGTCATGGAATCTGAGTGCAGTGCCTTTATATACCAGAACTCATGAGTACCTGCATCTTCCAAAACCACTGATTTCATGGGCAACTTCCACAGGTTTTGAGTACCCATGTGGCTGCTGTGTCACAGCTATCATTTTTGCAGTCAAAGTTTTTTTATACATATACTTTTTGGTGGTCATACAGTGTTGCAACACTGAATACCTATGCTTGCTGCTTGTGAATGACCAGCAAAATTCCTGCTTACATAGTTTCACAATCTGTTCCTTATGTTGATTCCTGATTTTGGCTTTCTGTTCTGAATAAAAGGTGGCAGATTGCTTTTTTTGGCATTGTGGCCAGTCAGATTTTGCAAAAACAAAAAGTTCATGCCATGTTCAGAAATATGTCAAACCAGTTCCTGCTTGTAAAATGCCTTATAATCAGCCTGCCAGAAAATGTTCCTTCTCTGCTTCTGTGATTTCTACTCCCTTGTTGCTAGCTAGGCTCTCATGTTGGAAAAACTTCTGATATGTGCGGTCCTTTTAGACACTTCTAGTAGTCCAAGAAGATTCCCAGTTAGAAGACAATAGTGATGAAAAGTACTAAATTTGAGAGCCAAGAAGTGGAATGGGTAGCACTAAGTGAAATTATTTTAGTGGCATCTCACTTAAGGTATTGGCCACTGTGTAAGAACCAGCTTTCTTTGAGTTTCAGGTATTGAAATGTGCTAGTCACCAAAATGGAAATGTAGATGGGATGGGGTCATTCTTAGATTTTCAACCAAGAGGAGAGGACCAGCTCAGCTAGATGGATGAGGGCACCCACACATAATTTCTGGGAAAAGAGGTAGAGCTGCATGTCCTGCCATGGGCAGTGTGTCCCAGAAAGGGCCATGCCCTTGGTTCATCTGGTGACACAAGGGTTTCTCACATAATGCTGCAGTTACACTGAAGGGGAGCATCTTGGATTAACCTGGGGTTCGTGGGAAGGGGAAACTCTGGCTGGATGGTGGCTGTACAGTTTGTGCATGGTAATATGAGCAATGCTTTAGTGTGCAGATCAAAGTTAAAAATGTGCATTGCTTCTTTTAAATAGTTTTGCTACTTCTTGACTGAATTCAGCAATGTAGAATTCTTCTGAATGTGGCTTTCCAGGCAGTGAATATGGCAGAAAGCTTTAGACTCTTAGCATGAACCAAAATCTGTTTGATTTTGATAAAAAGCTTGGAGGGTGCAGGGAGTTGAGGCACTGCTTCAGCTCAGTGATTGTACGAGATGGTGACACAAGGTATCTGCAAGGATGTTGTGAAACTATGGATCATGTTAGATTTATCTACTAAAACTTTGTTTTCTTTAATGAGCCCCTTTTTTCCAATGAAGGCTTAAACTTTTAGCATTAGTAGTGCTAAATGAATGCACTAGGATTTCTTTCACCATCACCTCAAGCTTATTTCTTATCAGTGCCTTGAATCCAACTAGAATGTCTTCAAGGATACTTGGTTTAATCTTAATTTCCTCTTGCTGCTAGTTTTTATTACTAAATAAATAAGAGCATTTAATATAGCTGTGGGCCAGGATAATTCTTCACAGTACATTGCAAAAACGTGGTTTAAATTTTGGCTTTGGATCTGGTACAGGGCTTGAATAATATGATACCTCATTTCCTGACAAACTCAAGGGAATTCTGAAGACTGAATGAGTTGTCTGCAAATCTGCCTTGTCTTTGTAATCATGGTTGTTGGGGAGGGGGGAGAATGGCCAAAAAAGGAACTTTTTAATGCAGTCACCTACTATCTGTATTAATTTGCTTTTACAAAGTGGATTTGTTTGCTATGTAAAAAATAAAACCCGAAACCAGTATCTCACTAGACTAGATGGTAGCTCCATGCAGTCTTAAAACAGTTCTTAATTATTTCCCTTACAACTGAAAAACCTGATGCTGACTCAAAATGGATAACATGACTTTGTGACTTATAATTAACATCTCATGCTAAGGTAATTAATTTGCAACACGAACTGTAGCAGGCTTAGAAACCCGGAAAGATCTGATTCTTCTCTCATTCATGTCTGGCTTAAAAGCCTATTTATTTCAGTGGGTGCAATATTTTTAAAGTTTTGCAGCCTTATCCCAAATGTTGCCAAGGATTTACCAACCACATGCATTTGATGGAGCAAGGGATCTATTGAGACACTTATGCACAAGACTGGAAAAAATTTTGTGTTGTTGGCAAGCTTGCAGAAAAAGATTCATATTAATGCTCAAATTAGCTTGAGGGACATAAATAACAAACATGACACCCCTTATGAGCCTTGCTATGGGTAAGATCACACCACGCACTCATGCTGACTGAGGGAGCTGTGGACTGACCTTGCAGCAGCAAAAATCAAGAGGGGAAGAGTCATCTTGGGGAAGAACTGAGGAGGCAAAACTCTGTTGCCTTATCTGTGTACTGTTTGTTCTTCTGTGTTGCTCTTTGCTTTGTTTTTCAAATGCCATTCTTCAAATAGGATGTCCATTCCCCCAGCTGTAGTGGCTTAGCACCTGCTTTTTTACCCACCACCCTCTTTCTTTTCCTGAGTTTTCATTCTTGTCTGGCTGTGCTATGGCTGTTACCCAAGTGTGAGATGAAGAGTAATGCTTTTCCTTCTGACAACCTAGCAGGTAGGGGAAAAGCTTTCCTCCTGTGTGGCTTTCTGCAGTTTGTAGGACTGATGCATCAGGAGTTGGCAGAGAAGAGTTATAACAGCCTTATCCTAAGGGCAGATGGTCTCTACAAACCTTTCTAGCCCTGCAAGCAAGAACTGCAGAAAGGAGAGTGAATCTGCAAATTTTCTTGGCTGGGAATCCTCAGCTTCTAGCTCTGGTGTTCCTCATGCTGAAAGACTAGTGGCAATACCCCATGAGGGTAAGAACCTCACTCCTGCTGAAGCTCTGGAAACCAGGAAGTTATGGCTGTGCCAAGCCAGTTTCCTAAGAGTTAATGTGTAGGGTTGGCAGCAGAAGGGAAAATCTCCTGTAGGGCTGCAGGGTCTGGCTGGAGTGAAGGGGATAATCCTGATGCTACCTGCCGTGCAGGGGCTCCAGGCGAGCCCAGTGTAATGGGGAAGCAGCCATGGGCTACAGGATTTACCAACAATGAGCTTGTCTTGAGTAGAGGTGGTGGGAATTTGAAAGAGAAATGTCATAAAAAGAAAATAAATAGTTGGTATGGACTAGGGACAGATGGCTGGGGCTCAGGGACTTGCAGGAGGTATGGAAAGAGGTGTACCCAAGCTGCTCCAGGAAAGAATTGTGTTAGTGTAAAGTCAGAGCTAATAGTGTGCTGCAGCAGTTGCTTAGTGTCATCCAGTGGGGTAGATTAATTTCCATCTCTGTGTTAGATCACCATTTTCTATAATGATTTAAATGAGCAGGGAGGAAATCTGATTTAAGTTGACTTACAAAATTTGACATCTGTACTTTAGTTACCTTTCTGAAAGCCTTAGAGTGGTCTGTACCTTTGCTTACAGTGAATATATCTATTTATACAAGTATGCAGTTTGCCATTTGCTTTGGGTAGCGTATTTTTTCCATTTTCTGTTAAAAATGATGAATGATGCTTTTCTTATTTGCTTGATTAATTTTAACTTCTGATTTTCATCAGAACAACAACATTTGGATGGAAATTGGAATCCAATTAATGAACAAAACCAGCATTTAAAATTGTTTTCATTAGTTCAATGTGCTGGATGTACACAATAATTCCTTATCAACCCTGTTTTGTGACTAAGGCAGACTGATTTTTGCAGAAACAAAGCAAGAATTTTTAGCTGTTTATGGACTGAATTAATTGTTTCTGGTCACCATGCTTTTGAAGAATCTGTTTCTTATATCTAAGAAATCTTGGTTTCTGGAGCTCTTTTCATAGAATAAAAAAACCCCAGAAAAAAAACCAAAAAACACAGAACCCCAAAACAACCTAAATTCTCCATTGAAGTGAATATCTCAGTGGTATCTGTGGGCCACAGCCATACAAGACAAACTTCTCTTATTTGGGTGGACTAGCCATGAGCTCATACTGGAAATATTGCTGGATTTGTGCATCACAGACACTGGAGATGGTTGCTAGCAAATTAGGGTGCATGTATAGACTATAAATCTTGGTGAATCTAGGCTGTTACTTTAAAAGATTTTCTTTCTGCATTCCTGTCAGTTCCTAGGGCTGGGCTGACTTTGAATATAATATTTTCTTATGTGGGGAAAAAATAAACTGAATAAGGAAGAGGAGAAAATTGTCCAGGAGACCCTACTCTTGTCCAAAAATATATCCACATATGTATTTTGGCTTTTAAATTAAGTATATATTTAAGCAAACTTGGTTATAAGGGAGTGAACACTGAAGCTCAGATTTCACAGAGTGGGAAATCAGTTCCCTAAATTTAGTGCTTCTAACATATGTTTAAGATCTAGGAATCTATTTCTGATATAACTCATGTTAGGAGTTCCTGGAAAGCTGTATGACTTATGTGGCATGGCATGGGTAAGATTAAATTATAGCTGATTTTCTTCCATCCTGAGATCCCCAGAAGCATCTGTAAGATTGATGGGTGGTGTAGTCATTGCATTATGTTTTGATGTGTTTCTTTTGCAGGCTAGGTTTCCAGTAAGTACAAAAGGATTTAAAAATTATTGTGGCTAAGGAGATGGACAGATAGTAATTTGAACTTGGTGTTGTGATACTCTCAAAAGCCTTAGTTAGACTTAATTTCTACCAGAAGGAAAAAAGAAAGAGCAGTATGGTTTTTGAGTGGTTAAAAATCAGCATGCATAACATAATTTCTCTAAACCTTGTATGATGTTATACTGGAGATGAATTTGGTTATATGTATATGCTGATGTGCTACTCCAGACAAGAATATTAAAAATTCCAATGTATGAAAAGTTGAATATTGACAAACTCTCTACTCATCCTTAATAAACATGTATCACTATTACACCAAAATGAAAGTTTAGTATTAAAGAACCTCAGTCACTCACATAAGAAATAATCTTTAAGAAGTCCTTTTGGAAAAAAGAAGTTGAAATGTATCAAAAAGTCAAAACTGAGGAAGAATGGGAGGAAGGTGCTAGAGTGAGCTGATTGTGCAGTTAGAAAGGCACATGTACATCCTCTGTCTTCTGTTGCCTTTGCTGTCCATGTTTCATGTTTAAGGGTGAGGCAGCAAACAGGAATTTCAGTGGTGAATTGAATCCAGCCAAGAAAGTGGCTTGAAATCAAGCTTTGGGAAGGAGAGGGGAAAACTGCTCAGCAGGCAGATGGGCAACAGAGGGAAGGCAGGAAATATATGCAAACAAAAATAATGAAGTTTGGTTTGTTTCTATGGTACAGAAATGTGTCTGGAGGTGGGTTTAGGTAGAAGCTGTGTAAATTCTTGAAAACCAAGTCAAGTTACATGTTTGATTTGCAGCAGTGTTGTAGTAATTAGCTGGAAGAGGCTGGCTGGAAAAGCGTGTGAAAGGGAAAACTTCAGCAGTGGGTTTTTGCAGGAGCTGGAGCAGGTGTGGACAATTGAATGTAGGGGGTCAAGAAGAGGAGCAAGCAAGGGAGTGGATAAACTCTCAGGATTGGAATGAGTCCTTGCAACAAAACTGGAAAAACCCAAAGGCTTCATTAACCTGTAACCATTTTGAAACGGTTTATTCAAGTGCTAAGATCAAGTGAGTACTTACAGTAGCATTTTTAAATTACTGGAAATCTTGCTGGATTCACAGTGAACATGTAAAAGGACTCACTATGACAACACTCAGGATGTCTGTAATAATAGGAGGAGAATATGAGTAATCTTCTGGAAAGTGGTTTAGCATATATACTGAAGTGGCTGGTATCTTTCATTACAGACACGTAGTTTTAGGGCGTAGTTTTGAGATCATTTCAAACTGATCTGCAGGCAGATTAAAAGGGTTGCTCCCACCTTTTCCCATTCCCTAATTGTTGTTACTTCCTCTCTGCCACTTGTGTGTTGCTCTGATTATATGGGTCAGGGACTCACTGCCTGCCTGCCAGATCAGCTGGATCTGCAAACCTGCTGGCCTCAAAGCATACAAGGCAGGGGGAGGCTGGGTGTGGAGGGCTGCATCCATGCGGACTCAAACCAGCATGAAATGCCATGAATCCTACTGCCTCGTGTGTGTGAGAACACAAACTGTGCAACTGTTGCAATTGCCTAAAGTGTTTCTGTTCCCAATATCCTATTTTGGGGTTTCTTCACCTGGTAAGTGGAGCTGTGCCCGGAATTCGTATCCCCTGAGGTTACAGTTGACTTGTTTACCGAAAATGAAGTGGTAAAACTTGGAAATGAGCATTTTGTTCTGATTTGTTTATGGTTAATGCAGTGGGACTTTGCCTTGAAAGACTTAACCTTGAAAGAAGTTAATTAAATCTTAAAATAAGTGGGGATGATGTTTTTAGGATTGCATCTGCTTTTTGCTTTGTGTTGCATATAGCGGTGTGGGGGTTTTTCTGAAAATACCATAGAGAAAAAGCTGTTTGGGTGAGCTTCTCTATGTGTCTGTATCTCTATCAAAATATACAGCTGAGCAAAGCTAAATGAGCTTGGCTGGCCCCACGTGCTCTGCTTGCTGGTGCTCGGTGCTGGTGTGCATGGTGGGTACTGGGAAAGCAAGGATGAGGATGTCTGCTTTTCTCAAAAGCCCTGTGCACGAAAAGGACTTGCTGGCTTGTCTTATGACACACTCATCCTTAAGAGGATGAGCAAAACAAATTTCAAAAATACATGAGGGGTACAGGGATGAAGAAAAACTTTAGGAGAGGTGTGTAGTGTCTCAACTACCTCCTAGTTCAAAGAAAGGCTTGTGTGGAATGCTTTTTAGAGGTAATCCTGACAGAAGTGGATGGATCAATGGTCCAGCAGTGTAGTGCATGTTCGACAGTGCTCTGCTCGTCTGAGGCTGGTAACAGCCGTGACTTACTGTGGCATATGCAACCTGCAGTTCAATCATTGCTACACAGCATGTGGAGAGGATCTCGAGTATTATGTCATGCTCTCCAGCTGGGGTGTCTGCTTGAAAGCAACAGGAAGATGCAGTGATGCCTGACATCCAGTGGGTGCAATGCTGGGGTCCTCTCACTTTCAAGAAACACGGTGTTTAATTTACTAGCCTGCATGAGGACTGCTGCCAGGGCTCCAACTGTTGCATAATGCTACACAGGAGGAATCACTGGCAGATTTCAAGCTGGCTATCATTCCAGATCACTCCCACACAAAGGAAATTGTAGCGTATATGTAACTGTGAGGTTTTTGTACTGCTCTCAGCACAATCTAAAATTAAAAATATAACTAGGAAACTAGAAAGAGTTTGCCTGCTCAGGCTATAGTAGCCCCTCTCTGCTTGTAGTAGCCTCACTGGTCTTGCACGTGGAAGAGAATCCAGACAGCGACAGGTAAGAGTGAAAGCCTCACAAAGAAGCAACGCCTCAATTGTTTTTTAAAGCTCTAAGCATTAAAATTGCTAGTATTTTATGCAAGATGAAAGAATCCTCTTTTGGCTCAAACTGGTTTTCTTGTTCTGTGGACTTTGTGATTCCCAAAAAAAGCCAGACCCTTAATACTCAGACATCACAGGGGGAAATGAGATTTCCCCCTCATTTCCATGCATGCCTGTTCTGTACCCATTTTCCTGTCAGTCTGATTCATAATGTTCAAAAACATTCACTGCATTTTTCCTTCTTCCCCACAGCAACAGCCCGAGTCTGAAACTGTTCATCTGTTCATCCCAGCCTTGGCAGTTGGAGCTATTATTGGCAAGCAGGGACAGCACATCAAACAACTCTCTCGTTTTGCAGGCGCATCTATTAAGGTATTATTACACCAACTCTAACTTTCTGCCCATTCTACGTGACACTTTCAGCAAGTTTGCACAAGCAGTGCTTTCGTGAACATCCTCCCCCACTCCTTGCTTAGAATGTGATGTGATAAATGGTACATTTGTTTATAAATCATCTTTTAATCTTCCTTGAGACAAGATAATTAGAAGCATGTTTTCAAACGTCTCCTGAGGTGTGAAATATAAGCTGCAAAGAAAACTACTTTGGTGGTCTTAGAAACAGACTTGTGCCTTAATGATGCAGTGCTTAAAGGCTTTCTCCTTGCTTTAGGTAAAGTGAAAATTGGTGGGGTGAATTTCCCCCTCTAAACACAGCAGCACAGTTGAAGTTTCCTCCTCTTGTGGCTGCCCTTGCTCTGTTCCACATGGATTGGTCTGGGCTGCCAAGCTCAAATGGCTCCATGCTGAATTGTTAGTGTTGTAACTTCACCCATGTGCTGCTCCAAGCTCCTGGGGCCAGGCAGCTCTAAAACAGCACATTTACCTTGTTGTCAGGTTTAACTTCCAGCTGTTTGTGTATCGACCACCTCAGTGCAGCTAAGAACAAGATGGTTTGCACAGGCTGACCTCTAATAGAAGCTTGAATTTTAGTCAATTTGGTGGAATCTTCCTTGGCTGTGTACAGGGATTAGTACCAGTTGCAGTCATAGGAAGGCCTTGGCTTTTGGCCACTAAGGCCCTTGTAACCACATCTTTTCTAGATGCTTGAGCACTTTTTTTCTTACAAATAATATTTTCTGCTGTTCTGTGTTGTAAAGATAATGATTTGGCCTAAATTTTGAAGAAAGGAAAGTTTAAAGAACAGTGCATTTAAAGTGCATTTTGCTGTTAGATGGACATTTTACTGCACAATAAAACAAATGTTTTCTTCTCAGCCCCCTTTATTTTTGTTTCAGAGGAGGTGATGTGTTTAGTGAGTGCTACAGCAGGGATCTGCCAGAAGTCTGGGGCACAGGGCAGGAGCTGGCTATGCTGAGTTGAGCTTGGTGAAGCTGAGCTTGGCTTGGAAGGTGTTCATCTAAGTATGCAGAGCAAAATAATTGGGGAACCCTGATGAATGAGTCTTGTGTGTGGTTTGCCTAGTCCTATTGGCCAGTCAACCAATGACACATTGCCCAACTCCATCCTTTTTCGAGCAGAATGTTAAACTACCCAGATTGTTTATATTACTTGAGCACAAATAACTATATTTTTAGGGGGGAAATGAAACAGAAGAAAGGTAGAGGTGTCAATATTTCTTTATCAAATCTGTCTTGCATGTTTAAGCAGTGAATGGAAGGTACTGCTAGGTGGAGAGAGAAATGTGAAACGACCTGGACCTCCAAGAACCCGTCCAAACTAGTTCTTTAGTTGGTCCTTGGAAGAGAGTTTAGTGGAAAGGGAGTTTCCAGTGTTTCTCATGCATCTGGCTAACAGTGGCCTCAGGCTTCCTCTACTGGCTGGCACCCCTCTACCCCACGCATTTAACATTTCTGTATTAATTTGAATTCAGATAAAAAAAGTTTTCTCAAGCTCTGGTCTTTTGTTCCTTCAATAGGAATAAAGTAAAGACACTTTTTGTGAAAATAAGATTAAATCTTCACAAAAGTATACAGATACACAGAGTGTGCTTGCAGAGTTGGGGAGCTGCATGTGTACTTATCTATTAAAATAATGCAACTACACCTGTAACCTGGCAGAACAAAGTGGAGCATCAGGCTTGCTTTTGTCTGAAAGTATTAAATATGGCAACTGGTAAATTATTCAAAACTTCTAAACCTCCCTCATGTTGACCACCTGCCCTCTGTCATAACTTTGGAGCAAAATAATAAATTGTGAATCAAGGAATCTGTGCCTTTAGCTGAGAGTTGGAGGAAGTGCTGCCTGAGTAACTTCTAACTTGCCAAACTGCAGTAACCATACTTTGTGGAGGAAGTAAGTCTGTGCATAATGCTTGTTTTGAGTTGTGCTGTAGCTTGTTACAGCTGAAAGCATTTTAGGTGCTCCTGCATCTTCTCTGTGCTCATGCTGAGCTTTGTAGATCTGATGAAACTTGTCCCCCATTATGTAAGATTAAACTGCTCTGGGGTTCTGTGCAAGGCTGCAGTGCTCAGGCTGTCACCTCAGAGGTGCACGTGGCTCTTGCTGAGCTCAGGTTGTGTCCCAGTGCTGGGGGTCACTGCTTGGCAGTGCAGGGTCAGTGTGGGACTCCAGCAGAGTCCACTATTCAGCAAAAGAGCCAGGCAGAGATTTGAGCTGTCTGTTGCCCCCCCTGTGCTACACTGCTGGGACCTGTTGTGAACAATTGCCATCTCCTTAGTTATAAATTCCTTCCAGAGCAGCCCTTCCTGATGAAAGCACGGGGTTTGGGTGTATAAAGTTGTCAGTTATTGGCTTGGCATATAGAGCTTTTGCTGTTTTCTGGTTAGGAGTGTAAAGTTGTTCAATCTCAGAAGTTAAATTCACCACTTGTATACTATTTGTATGCATATAACTACTTTTTCCAAGGGCAGACAGACAAAATTAACACAGAATTCTCTTAGATTACCCCTTCAGACCCTGAAATGTTAGTTGGTACATGTTTCTTTTGCAGCCCTCAGCCATGTTTTACCCCAGCTTCTGAGAATAGAATATTCTAGGATAAAATCAAAGCAAGACACACATAAGTTGTAATGAAGGCTTGATGGAAAATGTTTTTCCTAAAATTTAAATGAAGGTGCTGGTGTTTGCTGAGAAAACTAGAGGTAACTGAGAGACAAAACTGTCCACTTTACATGAATGACAATTGTCAGGCTGGACTCTGTTCAGTCAGCTGCCTCTAAACGCGTCTCTAAAATTTTGCCCCTCTAAAATACTTGTTCCAAAGAATGAATTAATTTAGTCTGTGCTTGTTCTTACCACGTCATGTCATATCAATGAACTACTGTAAAATTAATGTGTATTTTTAGATACACCCAATTGGAATTCATAAATAATGAAAAATAGATATGCAAACCAGATAACTAGTATGCAATGCCTTCTCCATCTTAGGGTACAATATGAATAATGTTATGAACTTTCCTTAGCAAAATTCTTTAGTGAAAATGATGCCTGGTGACTGGTAATTTGTGTGAAATAAACTACAGCTGTTAAATATGAATAACATCCCTATGCCAACAGCTGAGATGAAATTCTGCAGTGTTTAATATATTGCTCATTCAACAGCAGCTATGTAATACTAGAAGCAACAATGGAAATGTCAGTTGTGATAAACAAAAGATTCATTCGGAATGTCAGAGGCTAGTTTGAATTATTCAGTGCCACTGGAGTCTGAGAACAACACCCACAGAAATCTTACTGTTGTGGTGACATGGACTGCTAAAGGCCCTACAGGCATCTCTGTCTCAGCTCTGGTGGAGCTTAATTTTTATTTGGGTCACACATTGTCCGGTATAGAGGAATGTTTTGGATCTGATTAGTTACAACAGTAAAGGGATCTTCTGTTCTCAGGGGAATGGATGCAAGCTTTTGCTAATGAGCAAAACTTGTTAGAAAGACTATTCAAGCTAGTGGGTAGAGATGAGAATCTCAGTTTATTAACCAGAGTTGTCTTTTTGAAGGCTACATGTCTTACATCACTCATAGCCACATGAAAACGCCGTGTGGGATTCTGCCATGTGTGGATGAGTAGCTGTGTCTTTAATTTTCAGAAGTAAATTTGCTCATGGTGGTTTAGCCAGTTTCTCCATATTTCATTACAGCTAATTAATGCACTTTAAAGAGAACAAACCCATCATGACTGAAGTGTGATGCTGCTGCTGTAACGAATAATTTTTCACTCCTGAACAGAATGTGAGACTGAAATGGGGAGGAGGTGGCTTTAAACTTTTCCTTCAAAAGACAGCTACCAATAGCTATGTTTATCCATTCCAGATTGCCCCTGCTGAAGGACCAGATGCTAAGCTGAGAATGGTTATCATCACTGGACCTCCAGAAGCTCAGTTCAAGGTACAGCATACCAAAACTTACCAGTATGTAGTGGCCTTTGGATCCTAAGGGACAATATTGAAAACAAAACTCATGGTTCTAAGCACACTTTACTCATAATTTTAGTAAACACTTGGGTTTTGCTTTCCTTTTGCTGAAAGGTGTCTCATAGGAATAAGAGTAATACAGTACTATTAGAGGCCACATTCTGGTCATCTGAAAACTCATGGGTATTTCATTTAAGTAGGAATCAAGCCTAGGATTAAAATATGGCCATATTACATTCCTAAATGGCTCTTCTATCTACAAGCACCTTTGAGTTGAGTCTTTTAATCCGTCTTGGTATGTGCAACAGTTTTGTATGCTTAATTGGAAAAACAAAGCTGACAAGATGAAATTGAGTCCTCCCAGGCTGCTCTTTTATGCCAAATGGAAAATCTTTTTTTGGGCTAGCTCTACAGACAAATGCAAGATTTCTAATTGTATTTCCACTACAACTACAAGAAGATACTCAACCTGATTATCCCACTGATGTTCAAATTAAGTTCCAGAGTGGTCTTCTGCCTTAAATGTCAAGGGATAAATCTAGTTACCCCAAAAGGAGTTGACCATGCTAGGAGTGACACAGGCAGTCTAGTGCAGCAGCCTGGTGTCATCACAGATGTGGCCTGGAGATGTAAAAAGTCACTTGAGAGTTTATATTCTGGCATTGTGTTCTTGCCTGTTCTCATTTTTGGCTTAGTATTTTTGCTTCAGGGCATCTTGCAAGAAGGAGGTGCACAAACTTCAGGGAAATCAGTTTCATTAATGCCTTTAAGATTTTTGGGAAATTATCAGGGCTGGTATTTTGCAGTAGTAATAACAAATTTAGATGCATTTGGGATTGTTGCTCAGTTACTATATGCATTTGAAATGCCACTGAAGGCAAAGCAAGACTAGGAAACTCTGTCTCCTTGATACTTTCTGTGTGCATGTGGGCTAGGCATGCTCATGGGCATCCCATGAAACATGGGATGTTTCACGTATTGGGTACTGTTATGGTCTGGGGTCAGCACAAGGTCAGATACTGGCTACTCTTTGTTTTCATCAGATATCAGTGGACTTACCCTCAAGGAATAGCACACCAAAGGAAATTTGGGCATCCCTTATCCTGACTTTTCATGTAGGCAAAGCCTCACCCTCAGGGTTCCTCCCCAAGATAAACAGGGAGTGCCACAGAGTTCTGGCAGCTCTTCTCTCCAACCTGGCTCATACAAGGAGGAAAGTGTCCCTTTTCTGCACCTCGTATATAGGTTAAAACCAGATCAATCAGTCACTACTCTACACTTGAGCTTTGCTTGCCAAGGTGCATCAGTGTAGTAGCACAGTCAATGATCCTGGAGTATGCTGGTCTTATGAAGGGATTACTCCTTGGGGCTTTATTCAGCTCCAGACCTTGTAGTCTTTCAACTGCTCTTTGAGCAATGCCCTCTTGACTGGGATGGGCAGAGGCAGAGCTCAGTCCTGGCTTTTAATCACTACAGTTAACATGAAGGTGGCCTTACAGCCAGGTGCACACTTCATTAGTGCTCTCCTTAAACTCTGATTAAGAAGGGTCTCCTCTCTTAGGACAGCGGCTGTTGGGGCACCAAGAATGTAAACTGGTGCCCAGTAACTTGAAGAGGGAACAGCTGCTGCTCAGATGAGCAATGTGCTCTTGGAGAGGCAGTGTTACCCCGAGCCTGTGGCTTCAGCATCCTCTCCTTACTCCGTTGTGCTGTGCTGTGATTCATGTCCCCCATAGCTGCAGTGGGTGCATCCCTTTTCTTCCCCAGCTGCTGCAGCCTGAGGATGTTGCAGTGTGCAGGGCTAGATGCTAGCAAGGCAATGGGAAGAGAACATGCCACTGTTCAGAACCTCTGCTGCAGTGCTCCCTAGAGTTCAGGCATCCCTGTGACACCACTATTCATGCATGGCTGTGTTGGCTTGGACCTGGGATACATGGAAGTGGAGTGGAGTCTAGTGTGGACAGCACATTTCAGCCACTATTTTGCTGTGCAGGGGCATGCACCCAGTTAGGTTGTTTCCTTTCCTAAAGACTTTTCTAAGAACTGAAAGATTTGAGATGTTGGAAGACTATCTAAAATCTTTTTTTAAAGAAGTCCACACCCTCTTTCTTTATAATTTGGCAATAATGCATGTTCTTTTGAAGCATCTAGGAGCCACAGAGTAAAAGATTTAGTTACCATTTCTCACAAATTCTCTGATAAACAGGGAATAAGGAAACAAACGTGTTTAAAAATCAACAAATTTACAGCCTTACTCTCAGTGGACATTCTTTTTGCTATCTGGCACTGGTGTGTTTCCCAGAAAAAGGAACTCTGTGCTAGTTGGAATAATATTGTTCCCATGGTACTACTTAAATCTGGGCAGTTTGATTTTTTACTTTGGAAATTTGAGCAAGTGCAAATTTATTTATTTTTAAACAATTTGTAATGGATTGTAAAACAAGCTATTTGCTCCAATTGGAGTCTTTATCCCATGACTTGTTGGGGGTGTTGTGGCTTTTTTAGTTTAACATCCTTAAAAGAATGGGTTTGAGTAAATTAGTTGCATTTTGTGCTTCTGAGTGTAATAAAAAACTTCTGCCTGACATGTCTTCTTTCCACTAGTTTTTACCTCTACAGAAATGTGAGTTTCTTCTAAAAGCAATATTTCTACTGAAAAGCATCATAATAATAATGATCTCTATTGAATTGCTGTATTCCCTGGTTTGTCGAGCAATCTTTAAAGCTGGGCACTGGTACTTCCTAGTTTGGTCTAAAGGCTTCTTTTAGAAAAATAGTGTATTTATTAGGGAAAGCACTTTTTCAGGATTTTGTACTAAGAATTCTCCTCTCTTTGGAATTTCTCGGTGTTAACTAGATTTCAAGAAGAACATTCTCTAACTGAAAGCAATTTTGCAGGCTCAAGGGAGAATCTATGGAAAACTTAAAGAAGAAAATTTCTTTGGACCTAAGGAAGAAGTGAAACTTGAGGCTCATATAAAAGTGCCATCCTATGCTGCTGGTAGAGTTATTGGTAAAGGAGGCAAAACAGTAAGTAGCTGAAATAAAACCCTTAGTGTTGCTCAGTTATGTTTCATATTCAGTGTGTATATGCACATAAAGCTTAAACTTTTAGCTAAACTAATTCTTTGTTACATTAAAGCAGGAGCTATTTCCTTAGCTGTACTTCTTACATTTTCCTTTCTTCTGCTGTGGAGTTGAAGCCAATCTTAGAATGATTTATTTCATTTGTAAATACGTGGTAGGAATTTAAGACATGTTCAGACCTCAGTATTACCAAAAAAAGTGTACCTGTCTTTGTTTGAGTTACATTGATGGCATTCCTTAGGCTCAGTTTGTTGTATAAAATAACATCACTGAGATTTTTCAATCCTCAAAAGGTGCTGGTGCCCTGCTGGTGTTCAAGTATTTTCATATAGTTTTAAGTTAGGAGCTAGATGATATTTGCAAAGATATGGTCCAGTCTTGGGTGGCCATCCTGAGTGCAACAGGGTCTTTAGGTCAAGTGTCAGGAGGGAATGTGGCCTCTTCCATTACTTGCAGTGGTAAGAGGCTTAAGGACAAACATGTCTAAGAAGTTGTTCATCTAAAACTTTAATTACACAATGATAAGCATTTCTAAAATAAGTTTTAGTGAGATAAAGACTCCTAACTTACCTCTACTTAACACTATGGAAGCCTGATAAGCTGCTGAAAATAATTTGAACAAACAGAACTTCTTAACTGTTCAGTCTGAAGCTCTCCAACTTGTGTAGGTTTTTGAAGGAAAAGTGAATAAATACTCTGGCATTTTCCTTCCCTGTATTGTATGATTTTTCTGACCTTACACTTTTAAACTCAACTGTAAATACTGTGGCATCTATTTGGTTTTTTATGTGATATATTTAGCACCTTCTGTGTGTTGTATTTGGTCTTTAAAACACTTCTGCAAACCCAGAGGACTTGGTGCTAATTTATGTTAAGAGACACAAGAGGCTCATCTTGCACAGTGCACATTGCTGCATAAAGATGCTTTCTGTTAGTGAGGAGTTTTAAAAAATGTAGCTTAGAGGATGATGTTCCAATAGTCGGTATCTTTGAGGCTTGGTGGTTGTATTACATTTGTTAGTTTAAAGTTTTCTGACTTCTACTATCTGTTTACAGGTAAATGAGCTTCAAAACTTGACAAGTGCAGAAGTTGTAGTCCCTCGTGACCAGACACCTGATGAAAATGATCAGGTGGTTGTGAAAATAACTGGTCACTTCTATGCATGCCAGGTAGGAGGACTGCAATGATTTTCTGCACTGCTTTGATGTTTCCATGGTCTTTCTGTTATAGCCATGTGCAGGAGCCAAGGGATGGAAGACTTTGCTCAAGATACAGAAAGCACTGCTTGTCAGGCTCCTCTGGTTGTCCTGCTGCAGCAAACTTTCCTCATGCCTGTGAGAGAGATTTATAACAATACTGCACGTTTGCATATGCAAAACAGTCTCCTTAAATTCTTCTGTCAATTTATGCAGGCTCTGGCACTGCTAAAACTTTGTTAAAAGTGAAAGAAAACCCAAGTCGTGATTGGGCTGAAATTCAGAAGGAACAGAGACACAAGCCATACTACAGTATTTGGAAAGAATACACCCAGATATGTAATTCATCCACATTGCCCAATCTGTTGATTTAATATCATAAAGAAAAGGATCACAAGGTTCCTGCCTTAACTCAGACTCATTCCTTTTGATAGTTTACTGCTGATGACTTGTAGTTCAGAAGGGAGATGAGAGGGCTGGGAGGTTCTGTAAAAGTCTGACCTTCTGGTTAACCTAGTGTATAAAAAATTTGTACTCTCTTTATTAAAACATTAGTTCTTATAAAACATCAGTATTTCCAGAGGAGTAAAATGAAGGCTGTGGCTTCAAAAATCATAACATTGGTAATTATCTCCCTATTCTCATGCTTTCTATAGATGAGAACTGATCATGCAAGTAGTTGTGGTAAGTGGAAAAGAGAAGAAAAATTAAGGTTTAGGGTTTAGGTTGTACATCATGATTAATCTCAAGTGTATTTTAGCTTAACAAGTAATCTTGTCAGTACTAGAAATTTAGTCATTCCAGATTCTCTTAATCCCAGTAGCACCTTTTGCTGGTTGTAAACAGCAGTCACTGCAGCATGGCATCATGATGGGTTGTTTCTTCTTCTTTGTGTCCTTCAGCTTGCTCAGAGAAAAATTCAGGAAATACTGGCTCAGGTAAGAAGGCAGCAGCAACAGCAAAAAACATTGCAAAGCGGACAGCCTCAGCCAAGACGGAAATAAAGGTTTAGGAAATGGCCCATCAGAGACAGATGCCAGACCAAAGACAGACTGTGTGACAGAGAGACAGGTGGTGAACACCTGTTGAAGTTTTATGCAGAAGATCCACCAAGCCAATCACCTGTTCGAGGACCAGGCAACCGTTGAACGCTGTCTCTGAGAATGTATTCTTTAGGCTCTCTCAAACTTTTGAAACCCAGCTTTAAAATAAGGACCCCTTCACTTCCCTTTTGTTCTATTCTCACAATTTAACATAAACTCGTTAGTCTTTTTTATTGTTCTTATTATTCCCCAACAACTTTAGAACTTGGTTTAATGAAGCTTTCTCTTCTGAGTTCACTGGTTAAAAAAAAAAAAGAAAAGAAAAAACCAACAAAAAAAAAGAAAAGGCATTGCTCTTATAGGTCCAGTTGTAAAAGAATAAACACATTTGGAGGGTGGGATTGCGGGTGGGTTAGGGTTAGAGCAAGGGTATTGACAAGAGTTTAAGTGTTAGTCCCAATGTTGAAACAAGTGGCATTTTTTAAAAAGAATTTGGTTGCATTTTTACATAACACTGCCATGAATAACCTAAGGGAAGTGTTGAATGGTGTTGGCCAGGGCATAAAAAGATAAATATGCATTTTACTAAACTACCTCAGGCATTTAGTACCTCAATGAGAAATTGTTCCTTTTTTGCTTTTTTTTTGGTATTTTGTATACTTTATAAAGCTAATAGTTCTTGAGCATTTTATTTTTTTAAAAAAAATTAAAATTTGATCAGCCACCAGCCAGGAGTACTACAGACTTATCGGGGAAAAATATAGTAGAGCACTTCTAGCTGCTGGCTGATGGGAGTAAGGTGGGTAAAAAAAACACAGCCTCAGATTTCCTGAGGGCTTCAACACCATCATTTGTTTAAAAAAAATTCAATGAATGTTCAAAAGATAGTGAATGATGCCAACATTCTGATAGCAGCAATGCCGTTTAGTTTTCTTTTAAGATGGGATGAAAAAGTTTGTGACGGTACTTTTTTGGGAACAGGACAAGGAAGTGATGGCAAGAGGCTGGGGTTGGGGGAAAAATTTAGAAGGCTGCAAGAGGCTGAATTTTTTTTTTGTGCTACTTGATTGAATGCATGAACCCTTTGTGCCTTTGACCATCACTACCTAATAATGCTACATTTAACCATTTGCAGCCCATTTGGACTTTGCCATTTTGTTCAAAGAGCAAGCTTCATCTTCAGTTTGATAGAACACTTGATCTGCTGGAGCATTTTTGAGGCCAGGAGGGTCTCTGCTGTCTGCAGATCACATCATACTGCTTTCAGTTACCACGATGGGGGAAGGTCAAACAGTGTTTGATCACATTGAAAGATAATGAAAGGCTAAGTTTACATATCCAGCCGCTGTTATGGGCCACACTAAGCCACTTTGAAGGTTTTGAAAATGATTACAAGAAAAAAAAAACAAACAAAACAACAACCTCTCTAGCCTGGCTTATAATAGATGCAGCAGGATTTATGCACGTTCTGCAACCAACCATTAGAGAACAAAAAAAATGTCAAAAGGCAGGGATAACAGGAAAGTTACCAAATTTTTTAATTTCCAAATGTAATTTGAATGATGATTGTGGTAATAGTGACACATTCAAGTTTCTACAATAAACTTCAGTCTACCTCAGTTTAAGAAAAAAAAAAATGTGGCAACACATGGTGCATAAAGACTGCTGTGTGTGTGTGTGCGCGTGCGCGCCTGTGTGTGTGTGGTCGACAGAGCCATGCTATTACCTCTGAACCTTTTTTTGTGATGTTTTTTGTGCATGAGATGATCAGAATCACCATGCTGCACTGATTTGAGGGGCACAGCGAGCAAAAACATTTGTTTCATCATTTTGTTATCTACCTCTTAGGTTCATGTTGAAATAGAGGCATTACTACATAGACTAGATAATTTTCCCAAAGATCATTGTTGTACAGGTTAGATAATTTTGAAAATGGTCTGAAGTGTTTTTCCTGCATCTCTTCTTTACTAATTGGTTTAAAAACCACAAACTTATGTTGTAGTTTTAGCAAAGAAAAATGAGTTTCTTTTCCTTTTTTGACAGTGACCTTCATCTAGCCTTTAGGATAATTTTTTTTTTTCTTACAATGAATTTAAATTTACTGAAGTATGGAAAGTACATAGCATTTTAATTTTTGTTGAGGCTTAAGTCAGTCGGACGTTCCTTTCTTAACATTTGAGGAGGATTTGACTTCATTATTTTCCATTAAAAATTACTTTACAGATAGGTGCTGCATTTACATCTGCTGATTTAAATACTGTCATCTCTCTTAAATTTCTAGACTTAATATGGTATCTCATGTTTTTCTTTTCAATTGAGACTTGGTAATTTGGAGTATTTTGGAGCTAGAAAGTAAATACTGTAAATGATTTCAATATCCAGAAAGTATGGATCATTTTTCATCTGTAATGTGCCCCCCAATGCAGCTCTACTTGCCAGATGCCTCTGAATGGAATAAAGAGTTTAACTCCTATCATCAGATAAAGTTGTGTGGTGTTTTTTTAAATTAATGAGGCATAGGGACAGACTGTCCCAAGTATTTATGGTGCTTTGATCAAGTTGATTTTCTGTCTGTAATAACTGGATAAGGATGAGCAGTAACCTACAGGTAATTCCATAGCTGCTAGGACAGGTTACAGTGTTTACACTTCCCAAAACAAGCAGTGACTTCTGTGGCTTGTCCCTCCCATCTAACAATGCCATATAGTCTGCAGGACAATCTATGGTTCATGGTTTGCCTTGCACCATTCACTTAGGCTCATTTGCTGTGGAAGCAATGTGGACTTGATAGTCCTGACTGTCAGGAGCAAACATGAAGGAGATCAGAAAGGCAGTGAGTTTGGTTTTTTTTTTTTGGGGGGGGGGAGGAGGGGACAGGGAGAGGGGAGGCAGTTTCTTACCCAGTCTTTACTGTGGTGGTCTTGGAGTGATGAAGCTTTGTCATCAATGTGGTCCTAGAAGCTTGGACAGGCAGAGCCAGTCATACTGGCAAACGTGCTGGCAACCTCTCACCCTAAACAAGCCACTTGCTGGTGAGGTAGTATCACCTCTCCATTTAGGTCCTTGTTAACATTATTTGGAGTAGAAATGAGACCAGATGTTTACCTGAATGCTTACATGTGAGGGAGGAGTTGGGGAATGAAGGAGCATCGTGAATTACACAATTCTGGATTATTTCAGAGAGACCTGGGAAATCCAACTTGTTTTCCAAACTTGTTCACCTTCCTACTTCACAGCTCGTTTCCTGGGACCAACCAGCAGAAAGAGGGATTTGAAGAAATTGTCTGTAGAAGGCATTGCATAGAGTATCACATTTCACAGAGCACCCTAAGCTCATTTCTCCATGTCAGTATTGAGCTTTCTTCTCAGAACCAGCACCCTGTCATTTGAGCAACATAAACAGTCAAGCCTTGCTCTGTATTGCTGGTGCATTTGTGACAGCTCAATCCCTGACTGTTTTAAGCATTTGCTTAATCATGACATTTTTATTTGCTTCTAACCTTCCAGAGCTCTTATTCTTTAGCTGCAATCCCCAAGGCATGCGCTCTTTTGTATCAGTTTCCATTAAACAGAGCATGTGTGCTGTGCAAGACAGCCTGGGCTTGATATGGCACTGGGGTCTAGGATTTTTAAACAAAAGGAAAAATACTGTTGAGAAAGCACTCAAGCTGGGCTCCAACAGAAATGTTAGCTCAACTGACAGACACAAACACTGCTTGAAAATGAATTTACTCAAGATGCATTGCAGGAAATCAGGAAATGATGATAAAAGTTTCACTTTAGTGGTTTCTCCTGTTCATCTCAAGGGATCCTTCACAGAGCCAAGCCTACATCTACCTGTCCACAAGGACTGAATGCTGAATCTACAGACTCATTGCACAAGCTCCTTGGTATTTCTATTTCACCCAGAAATCACCTGATCTATCCAACTGAAATCATTCCCAAATGTTTTCTTTCCAAAAGGGCTTTACTGTTGCACAGTACTCATCATTCAGACTGCCTGGGTTAATTCCTATATCCCAGCTTGCAGAACTATCAGGTCACAGTCTCACCAAGGCTGGCAGGTGGGGTGGTTAGGGTGTTGCAGTAGCTCAACAGAGAGAAGAAATGCTTCTTTTAAAAGGATGAGGACCAAGTTCTTTCCCTGGGCTGGCAGTTCTGATTGTTTAATAGCAATCAGCGGATGTTCATAGAACTCCTTTTTGCAATATGCTTTGGCAGTTAAGTCAGCTATATTTGTTTATTTTACTCGGGTTTTTTCTCCCATTTTTTTTTCTTTTTTTTGTCTTGTCTTATAGACTAGTATCCCATTTCACCAGTAAGAGTCAGCCTGTGCACAGAGGTGCTCCCTCTAATACAGCTCTTTTCTGGGTACTCCTTGTTATTTCTTTCAGACTCAGGATCCTGTATGTGGTTCTGGTTACTAAATGTGGGTTCATATAATGGCATGTTTGATGAACCTACCTCTATTCATCACGTATTACTTATGCACAGCAGAAGTAAAAGGCAAATGTTTCAGGGAATGAGTCAAAGTTACTCCTACGCATCCCTCCTAGGAGGAAATGCCTGATTTAGAACCCATCAGGCTGTAAGTCAGCCAAGGTTATCTTTCTCCCGTGTGATTACTTTCAAGAAGTATCATGAAGCATTTTGAAAACCTTTCTCTGCACTTGTATTTCCCAACAAAGTATTTGTTTTGTGGGCAAAGCTGTTTAACTACACTTAAAAATACTCTTTGCTTAATTGCAGAACCATCTGCTGCCTTGTATCAAAGTGCAGGTGAACTTGGAGGCACTTGTTCATTAAAAAAGAGAGGTTAGACACGGCAAGAAAACATGATCCAAAACAGAGGGAGAAGTGAGTTTTGGTTTGTTTGGATTTTTTTAAAAACACACACTTCTTCCTGAACAATACAGTTACAGGCACAAAAACCAGGCTCACTATAAGCATTACAGTCAGAAGCTGCTGTGCAGGGCAGAGATGTGGACAGGGTTTGCAGTAATTTGTGGAGCTATGGGGAGAAAAAGGTGATTACCCTCAGGATCTCTTTCTGCTTTCTGATAAATGTCGGAGTAAACTTCTCCAGGAGGAAGGGATCCTAATCCAGTAATGAAACCCCTGTCCTGTAGTAGAGAAATGCATCTTGTCTTGCACAGAAAGTTGGTTACCACCTTGAAGTTCTTCAACTGGTTATCAGACCATGCATCAGTCACACTAAGAACACACTGAATGACTTCTGAAAAGTGCTGAAGAGTTCATTAGCAGCAAGTAATGCTCAGTGACCGAGGGCTTCCTATAGAACTTTTTTCCCCCTTCAAGGAGTTAAAGGTTTTCACTGCCATAGTTTGTTGCCTCTGTGTCCCTTTTCACAAAATAGGTGAGAGCAAAACTATGAGAGTTCTCAGCTGCACATGCAGGATGAGCTGAATCCTATCATATGCAAACAAGTAATTGAAGCACTTCAGTTTAGGGCATTTTTATTATTATTAAAACCAGGTTTGCCTTGGCTGGAAAACTGATTTACTGTTCTGATAACTCAAAGCACATTTATTTTGTCACTGTTGCTCTTGGCTTTTACGTTCTCACTAACACGTCTGTTTTCTGTCCCCCCTTCTGACCATGACTTGCTTTATTGTGACCAGAAGCAAATGGCTTAACGCAAGAAGCATCATCTCAACCGTACTATTTCACAGTTTTCCTTGCAGCACTCCAGTCTGTTTTACACTGCCACTACAGGGTGTCTTTCAAAGACATTACAAAAACAATTACTCTTAGAGGCTGAGCATGAGCTCCAGCTTAAGCAGCTGGTTTTGCCCTGCTCTTCTCACTGCAAACTCCACTAAGACAGTGGCTGCCCTGGGAAGCTCTGACAGGATTCCTTCTTTGACATTTCATAGTTGGACTGTTAAGGGCATTTTCCAATCTTGATGATTCTATGATTCGGCTCACTTTAGCTTGTTCAGAAATCTACCTAGTGACATCCAATAAAAACTGTTTTGTACTGATCAACTGTACTGACTACACAGTTCTCAAGGCTGTATGACTCAGGCACACTCATTCTCTTTCCATGCAGTAGCTGCTTTAAGTTCTTGTCTCAAGATGATCGCTGCTGTTTAGGAGTCAGTCCAAGTATAAAGTCTTCTGGCAGGGACTGTGGAGTCATCTGTGCTAACTGGTCATCGTAGGGACCAAGAGTCCACAGCTTCTCCAATTCATAAACTTCTCGTAGTCTCTGGCAGCATGAAATGCACCACTATGTTACCTGCACAGAACAGAAATTCACAATGAATTAATGGGAACAGTAAAGCACTACTGGCACCTTAAACTGAGCAGAGTTCAAGCCTTCCACCCCCTTTCTGGCTAGATACAACATGTCAGCTGAAAAAAGTCCCTTCCTAAGCTGCTGCTTCCAGTTCTAGGAATTCCAGTGCTAGGAATTGCTCAGTACTTCAAAAAACTCCAAGACTACCTAAGATATGAGACACAATACTTTAAAATAATTTAGACAGTATCACAGAACTCCAAAACAAAATTATGACTTCTATGGGACAGAAGAAATACAAAAGGAATTTTCAAGTCCCCCAAGGTGACAGATTTTCAGCTTTCTTGTATTGTGGTGTTCTGCCTAAAGCCAAGTAATTCTTCCTAGGTGTGTTGCTCACACTTCTCAGATAGATTTTACAATGAAATAGGTTCAAACTTTAATGTAGTAAGTTTTTCTGGTTTCATTAATTCTGTGCAAACAACAGCAGAGAATGTTAATTCCAGTGTTTGTCTAATGCACTTTTCTGTAGTTATGCCCTCATATTCCAATTGACTTTCAGTTATTACCATCAATAATTATCATAGTTAGGTAACTAAGGCTTAACACCAGTGGCTACAGGGCTCCTCATTCATCTGTAAGTGAAGTTTTCATCTTTTAGGTCAAAACACCAAGCCAGGGGGTGAGATTCTTAAAGTAACAGTGAAGGAGAACTGCTTTTTCAATGCAGTCTTTTACATTTGTGTATAGTTCCACACTTGAAGAATAAAGAATTCAACTCAATTTCTTAGGACTGAGGTTTTACCCCATGTGATGGTATGATCTGGACAGTGAAAAAAGTCTGTTCAATAGTTCACTAGCAAGGCAGTGTACAATGAGCCCCATTTACCCAAACATGGATTACAGAAAACTGAGGAAACTGACTGAAGCAGATTTTTTTCCCCCTACTGTTGTTACCCTCAGTTTATTATGACCTGTTTTAGCCACTGAAGAGCAGTTACTGGTTTTTCTCAGTGCCAAAGATATTTAATGGAAAATCATTTATTATCTCAAAGAGTTCAAGCAACAATTGGAATTCCCAAACAGCAGAGTACTGTGAACTTTCCACAGCAACCAGGGTTCATGGTGAGATGCTTCTGTCAACAAAGAAGTCACGCAGAACTTTTTTTCGATTCACAAATATTTACCAAAATCAATGCACAGCCAGTCATCTGTCTCTTTTCCTTCAATCTGAGTATTAGCATGACCTTCTTCTTTGAGATGCTTGTACTGAGAAAAAAAAAAGGGAATGGCAGAAAACTAAGTCTTTTGCATTTATTTAAAACGCACTCAAGCACACAGACTTCTGCCTGGGAGAGGTGAGGGGGGCAGCACAAAGCAGGACTGCACAAGGTCAGCCAGGGAAAGTGGGTAGCTCCCATACAGCCCATGGTGGCTTTTGCAGAGGCCAGCTTGAGAGGCTCAGCTGTCCCCAGCCAGTACATGAAGAACCCAAACACCCAGCAGAGCTACAGAAATTAGACAGCTCAAGGCTGAAGTATGGTCACTTTCAGATCTGGCCATAACCTACCTGCTCCTCCACAAGGAGTATTGACAGAAATAGCTCCAACAGTCCATTCTGCCATGGAAGACAGAACACAAAACAACATGCACCAGCATGGCTGCCTGGGAAATGAGTTCCACTTCACTGGGAATTCAATTATCACAAAATGCAGCTGTTCTTGGCTGTCCTACACATTAGCAGCTGGGTAATGATGCTAGTCTGCAAACCGGCACGGAAAACTTTCACATGTTAACTCAGAACCAGTTCTACCTTCCTTTCTTGAAGACGGTTTGTGAGGGATCTTCAAAGACTCCAACAGTCTGTTCAAAATGCTAAGAAGTCCTGTGTGAACTGCCATCAGCTATCATCAAGCTGCAAAGGCTGATCCCTGCCACAAGTTTCCAAGCCTCGTCCTTAGAGGATGTGTAAGGTGAACAGATTACAGTACAGCCAAGTGTTAGCTTCTTCCTCTAACATGAAACCAGATGGGGATGTGGCCTTTGCCATTCACAAGCTCTGGAAGCAGAGCAGGGGGATCTCAGGCTACACCTGAGCACCTCTTTGTTTAACTGTGAGTACATCATAGGGGTTTAGGAATGGTACTAAACCATCTGGAGCACCTGCTCTGGTTTACATCTTGAGCTTCATCTACTTTTTATCTAGAAAAACTTCCAATGTGAGAGAAACTCAGACACTCCCATGTACTTGCCCAGGCTTCCCACTTTCTCAGGATGCCCATGAGGACACCATGTCTTCCAAGAGGCCCTGCCCTTGCAAAATTGCTGCTTTTACAGCCAGCAGAGGGTGCAGCCATGAAGCCCAGCCACGCTTTTGCAGGGCAGGTGGTAGTCACTGATCTCTCCTGGTCTGGGAGAAATGAAAAACTGTCAAGACTGGCAAGTTATACAAGCACTAGAGTACATAATAAGCACTATGATTTAGCATACTCAAATCACATTAATGCCACTTCCAGCTTAAGGCTAAATTTTGATTTGCAAAGATGCACCAGTTCCTGCAGAGAACACAAGAAACTTCCCTAACCTGCTCAGAAAAGCCCTGAAAAGCTAAAACCATCGCTCCCCTTCTCCTTTCCCCCCATGAGTCTCACAGCTGAAACCAACGGGACTGGAAGGAAAAGCAAAACCAAGAGTGAAAGGAAAAACAGGGTCAGGAAGGGAAAGAAAGTGGGTGGTGAGAAGGCAAACTCCAGGCTGAGTACAGACAGCTGAGATGGGGGCTGGCCATATTCTTTCATGCTGTGCTTTTTAACAGTTGCACAGCTCTTCTCAGGCAAGAAAGTTTCTCCCTCCACTCCAGTCCTCCTCTTTAAGCTCTACCCTTAATTTTATTCCAACCCCATTTCTGAATTAAAAAGTTCTCTTTCTTCCAAAGCCAAACAGCAGAGGATTCCTGTGCAAGGATAGCTGCTGCTACTTCTCCTCTCCTGCAGTACATGCACAGCAGGCTGACTACTAACTACCAGTTTGCTTAAAGCTCATGAGGGGATCCTGTGCCTCCTAAGAGGCCAACTTTTTTCCACTCTTACAATACACCTGAGAAAGTGGAAATTTTAAGGATCAGGGTTTGAGAACAGTCAAATAAAGCTATTTGGAATGACTGGGATTATCAATGGTGCTCGCTGGACAAAAATAAAGGTAGACACAGATCATCATCACCATCTCACATCATTCATGTTCTGGTCACTCAGCTGAGATGTCCTCAGTGCTCTAGATACAGAGAGGTCTGTTTCTAAAACATAATACCTACATTTTGTGTAGTACTGCTAAAAGAAAAAAAAAAACACAGTTACTTCCTAGATGTATTCAGGACTTAATGACATGATGTCATCAATTTCATCTTACCTGGTACATCCCTACACATGCAATCGTGGGGAAATTCCTTTCACAACATTTAAAACCATTCCCAAAACTCAGAGAGGGCAGCAAGAACTGTCTTACCATTTTCAGCATGTAATTTGCCATTGCATGAAGATGCCGTGTTGAAAATCCGCTCACAATTATAAAATAATCACAGTATTTCATTTCTGGAGATAGCTGGATGACACAGATGTCTTTAGCATTTTCTTGCCTCAGCAGTGCTACAACCAAGTCAATGTTGAACTGTGGAAGAACAGTATCTGGAGCACATGGAAAAATAGTATAGTGGAAAATTTCTTTTTAATGGCAAAAATAAACCATTTAGAGCCATAAAATAACAACTAACTGAATTATAGCCCAAGTTCATCACTCACTGTGGAGTTTGGTTTGATACTGCCAATGCAAAGTGAACTGCAGATTTTTCAAAATCATTTTTACAGCCACCAAAGCTGAGAGCTAAGCAACCTTCCAGTAAACAACACTATCACTAGATATAACAGTTACCTAAATGAAACTTTGGTTTTTGCTAACTTACTTATTTCTTGTTGTCGTCATTTAAAAGTCAATAATATCATCACACTTGTCAATGTAGATGAATTAAACCTAAGTACTCCAACAGACATTATTAAAGCAATAGATAAAACTGAAAATATTTCAGAATAATGCTTTTCAACAGTCTGTGATAATACATAGTGATTAAACTGTTCTCGAATCTTAAGTAAAAGAAACCAATGCAATATTTTCAATATCTTGAAAATGGAGCTGATATGATGCAGAGTGAACACAATTCTTTATCTGCAGGCTGAGTAAAGCCACTTTTTTCCTTTTTCCCTAGCCTGATCTGGTGCAGAGCATTATGATATTGTAGACAAAGCTTCAGTCCGTTAACAGTTTAAGGAAGCCAGCTTACAAAACAGTAAATCAGTGAAACTATGTTCTGTTCACACCATGAAATCAGTTTATTTCTAATTTGTCCTAATTGGGTAGATGCAACTTGTACGCACACTTTATTTATAATTTGAATCTGTCAGCAATGCAAGTCTGCCACTATAAAACGAACGTTAGTGCAGACTGAGCACCAGCACAAAGCCAAGCTTTATATTTCCCAATATTAAAAAAAAAAAGCTAAACAAAGGAACAATAGCTGCAATTATATGCATGAATGGGGATATGAAATTGGATCAGATCTCTGTAAATGTAAGGCTTTCAGCTCAGGGCACTCTTTCAACTTTTTGCTAGTGGTCACACATCTTGAAAACGAGCAGTGGCCACAGACACAGCGGTTACACAAGTCCAGCATGTGCCTGTAGCCGCAGCAGAGCCTGCCTGCAGAGCGGACGGCCTGACCACCACCCGGCCCTGATGGTCACGGTCAGATCCCGGCTGGAGGAGCTTTGCTGAGCTGCGGCAGCCACAAACCAGCTCTGTCCGTTACGGCTGGCACCCGTGATGAGCCCTGGTGCTTCCGAGGCTGTTACCCAGGGTAACACGGAGCAATCCGCCCGGCCGGCCGGCAGCGCTCCCTCACACTCGGGCCTGCGCACGGATCCCCCCACACCGCCCCGACTCCTCACTGCAGCGGCGCTGCCGAGGCCAGGCCCACTGCCGAGGAGAGGCCGATCCCCCCGCCCTGGGCACGGCGAGGATCCTCCGCGATTCCACGCGTGCGGGCAGCCCCTTCTTGGCGAGGCGCCACACTCCGCTCGAGGTCCGGCTGGGCACCCCTGCAGCGCGGCCGCGGGCTGGGCCCTACCTGCCGGCTGGCGCCGCTCCGCCGCCGCCCCCAGCGCCCCGGGCGCGGCTCCGCCTCCCGCCGCCGCCGGCGCCGCGCAGCCCCGAGCCGCCCGGGGGTGGCGGCGGCTCCGCCCGCGGGGCGCCCCCGGCCGCGGCCCCGAGCGGCCGCAGGAGCCGCCGCGCCCCCGCCAGCGCCCGCCACATGCCGGCCCTTAGCCCCGCCCCTCCCGGCACGGCGCCCCGCCATTGGCCGGCGGCGGAGCCGCCCCCTCCTCTCATTGGCTCCGCCGCCTGCCGGTCAGGCCGCGGGGCGCGCCCCGAGCCGCGCCGGGCCGGCCTCGCTGGGAGCGGCCGCCCTCAGGGTCGCAGATCTGTGGGAAGGCTTGGGTTGGAAAGCGCGTTAAAGGTCATCCAGTCCCGACCTGCCTGCCGTGGGCAAGGACACCTTCCACTGGACGGTGCCTCAGAGCCCCATCCCACCTGGCCTTAAACACTTGCCGGTGATGAGGCATCCACAACTTCTCTGAGCATCCTGTTTCAGTGCCTGACCTCCCAGTAAAGAAATATTTCCTAGTATCTAAACCTATAATCTTTCAATTTGAAGCCATTTCCCCTTGTTCTGTTGCTCCTCAACCTCGTGGTCTCCCTGGTCTTCCCAGCCAGGTGCAGCTGATCAGTTGGATTCAGCTCTCTGGCCTGTGGGACTACTATTAAAAATCCCAAAAGGCTGTAATATAAGTAGAGACACAGCACAAGTAACAGGGGCAAAAGGAAAAAAGTTCACAGTGCCTATCATTAAGGATATAATAATTGAGGGGGAAAACAGATGCAGGTTAACTTGGGGATATATCCTTAGCATGTCCTGTTTGGTACCACGGCTGGGTAATGTGGGCCAGAGGACAGCTGAAGAAACATCAGTTTTAAAGGTGGTTTGATGTGTCTGGATTTGAGAGGAAAGAGCATCCTGCTCTGTAAACACCACTGCATTGGGTTGTTGGGCAGCTGGAAAGGGGCAGATACAGTACATGGGCACTGCCATATAAACCCAAACCACGTATCCCAGCTCAAGCCTTTTGCTCCCTTTTATAGGCTATGGTTTTGCCTAAAAAACTACACCTGGTTTGAAACGTTTTTCTTTGGGAAAGTGTGTTTTCTGTTTGTGTAATTCCTGCATGGTGTCGATGGGCACAGGTTAGTGTTCTTGCTATGCTTGGTTTGCAATGGAGAAAGTTGTCAAGGGTTGACAAATTAAGATCTTTAAGCATTTGTATTTAATGTGGGTGAAACATATTTCCCTCCACCTCCTCCCTCTGGAAATCCTGGAATTTACAGGGACACTAAAATAAGGGAATTGCCATTCAGAGTATTTTTCCCACTCTCACCAAGTATGCTGGTGAAACAACAATATTAAGGTTTAACAGATATAATCATGGAAGGTGCCAGAGTTTTTGGTGGTGCCCAGCAGCAGGGCGAGGAGGAGCAGTGGCCATGAGCTAAAACCAAGAAGTTTCACCTAAACATAAGGAAGAACTTTACATTGAGGGTGGCAGAGCACTGGAACAGGGTGCACAGGGAGGTCGTGGAGCCTCCCTCTCTGGAGATATTCCAAACCCACCTGGACCCACTCCTGTGTAATTTGCTCTAGGTGACTCTGCCTTGGCTGAGGGTCTGGACTAGATGGTCTCCAGAGGTCCCTTCCAACCTGACAAGCCTGGGATTATGGAATTCTGGGAGAATTATAAAGACCTGTAGTTATAAAAGCTTTATCATTAAAGAAAATTTGACTATGCTACATGAGGCTGGAGGTGATTGTACTAATAAGCCACAGTGGCTGGATGGCTCTTGCAAAGTTTTGTTTCATTCCTTTGCAATTCCTTAAGACACTGGTGTTTTTTAGTCTTGGTTTAATCTTAAAAATAGTTCTGGCAAGAAAAAATTGCCACTCCTGATGAGCCTTAAAAATATTCAAGAAAAAAAGGGGGGAGGAACAAAACAAGCTGTTTGAAATAACAGCTCAATTTTTAAAGTAATTGTTAACAAACTTGCTACCCAACTGATGTTTCAGTTTCTCTTGAAGACATGTTTGAAAAGATGTTCTTTCTATGAAGACAATGTACATTTATGTTTGATGTCATTCTTGGTGTTATTTCTCCAAAAGGAATGCCTGAAACCTGTCTTGTAACATTTGCTGACATTCACAAATCTGTTGTTTGTCAGCTGCTCTTGCCTTTGAAGGACATGAAGTTCATTTGTATCCTGATCTGTTCTGAAATTGTGTCATCTGGGTGTTAAGAAAGTCTCCTTGCTTCTCAGGTTTGTGGTGCCATTGCTCTGAGTACACTTGAAGGGAAAAACCAGCTCGGTAACCCATGGTAGAGCCAGGTGTGAACTGAGGGCAAGGCAAATCCTGTGTTTTATGGAGGTAGACACTCTTTTGATCAATAATTGCTTATCCCACAGTTTCTTGTTCTGAGACAAAGCAGTGAACTCTTTAAAATCATTACATGGTTTATTTGTCAGTGCAGCAGTTAAATTCCATTGTATAAAAGTAAAGATGTATGAAACAGAAGTTACAGCTGAAAAGGCAAAATCGTAATATAAAAATGTAGTATTCTGACATTAAAGGGAGATAGTGCAAGATTTTCCTAATACTTAGGTTAAGGTATAAAAAAGTTCTTAACATATGCCTGAAAGCTGTTTTCTATGCAAAAGCTTAAGATGTCTCAGAGCATCTTCACTGATCCCAAGCTGTGACAGATTTTATGTTTTCATGCTTCATTACAGGTCATCTTAAGCTTTCCTCTAAACCCCTGTCCTGCCTCAAGCTAGAGCAACAAATACAAATTACAGTCCTGCCTGACTGATAACAAAGGACATAACACTTAGTAATTTTTGCAGAAAATGTGTTTCAGAAAATAATTAGAGATGCTAGTTCTTAGACAATAGGATGTTACGTATAAGGAAGTCGGAACAATAGCAAATACACTGCTTTTAATAATATAACTGAAATAACCACAAAAGAATTAAAATACTGGGATAACCTAGAAACAAAATTAGAAAAGAGGCTGTTGAATTTTACAGCTAAAGAACTAATCTCACAGGTATGTTGGAATCTGCATTTTTAAAAATATCCTTAAGTATTTGAAAGGTGTCCATGCACACTGGGAAGGGGCAGTGAAGACTAGATTCAGATTACAAATGATAAGCATTTGGAAGATCTGCTAAAACAGTAGGAAAGTGTATTTATAATTATATATTGCCACAGGAGCAGAGAACAGTATGTATCAGAGATGTTTCAAGACATGGTAAATAAGCTAATTATATTGAAATACAGATCTTCAAAGAATCAGTGTTTAGAAATGGATTATGTAAGATAATTTGCCCAGCCTCCATTTTGGCTATGGCCTTTACTAACAACAGCCGGAGCTTTATGAAACATGAACTATAAAGAAGTTTTGGTCTGCTTGGTCATCTCCATGAACCTTTTTAGAAACCTTTTCCCTTTCTGCAAATAAGATGCTCTCCTTTTCTCATCATCCAGTGAGCCAGCCTTCAGCAGTCTGTGCTGGTCTCACACTGTGAAATGCCATGATGCTGAGTGATGAGCATGTGTGGCTATGAGGCCAGATCACTTGTGGAAGGCCTCAGAATGAGTTCTTTTAATAGAATTGCAGCTAGAGTGAGCAAGGGAAGGCACATTGATTTTGCATAAGTTTACATTTTCTAAGGTGCATCATGTAAAAGCAGAAAGTGGAGCAGAGTGTTTTATTTATCTTGGGGTTTTCATTTATTTGATTTAGTGGTCAGAGGGATAGAGGAGCAAGCAGAAATTAATGTCTCTTTACAGCAGGAAAGACAGAAATGAAAAGAGAAAAGAAAAAGGCAGTTGAGTGCTACCCCTTCCTGCTAGATCCCTTGTTCTGCTGACCCTTCACTGGACATGGAGCAATCTGCCCCCTTGGGAGCAGTGGTGCCAGTCCAGTGGCTCAAGACCAGTGGAAGCCAAGGAGGCAAAGGCAGCATCAGCAGCTGCAGCTCAGAGTTCCACATGGGACTCAAAGTTTGAGCAAGGAGATCCAAGCCAATGGGCCTCATCTTGTTGCTCGAGTGCCTGTGGTCTGGTTTATAGAGAGACTCATGCACTGGTAGCCATGTCCAGTGGGAAGCTAAGTGTGTCCAGCCCTGTCTTCTGTCCCTGAGGCCAGCTGGCATTTAATGAGCTGCACCCATGCTATTGAACCCTGAAAAGCAGGGTGGCTGCTGCCAAACTCACGGTGGGGGGCTGTGCCTCTGGTGGTTCCCAGAATCTAGGGTTTGCTTGGTGGGGAGCTGGCCTGCCTGGGGCCAGTCTGTGCTGGGACCTCCTGAACAGTCTAACAGTGGCAGCAGTTCAGTGCCAATGCCTGGGAAAAGGCCATGGCACGTTTCATTCCACAGACATAACACGTGCCTGCCCCCCATGTCTCTCTTTACAGCAAAGACATGAATCCTGCTAAGGCAGTAAGCAGCAATAAAAACTAAGTGTTTACAAGTTGGTTGGTTGCTGGGGGTTTTCTGTATTTTTTTTGTTTGTTTTGTTTTAGTTTGGTTTTTTTTTTAATTAACCTCTTTCTTTTTCCCCCCTTCCAGATTATGGATGTGATTAATTTTGCAGGTTGTTAACCTAGAAATAAGAAAAGCCAGATAAGGGTGTGGGGTGGGGGGTATTAGTAATTCAGAAGAGTGTATCCTACATTACAAGCAAGAACAGCAAGTGCTTAAAACTACCTCCTTGTTTTTCTGCAAAGGACTACTTTAATGTTGCTAATTGCACCAAGCCCCAAAAGTTACCATCCCATCTATATGTACTTTCACCTTACTCCCTGGGGTTTTTTATAACAACAAGAAAGCCCCATTAAAGTACAGTTCAGTACAAGTCCTGTACTTAATCTAATAGTCAGTATTACACTAAAGGTTTAAACAATGCCTGGTTTACTCTTCAGCAGAGGATTTCTCTCGGTGCTATTAGGGAAGAAAATGGCTTTGAAAGAGCTGAAGTAAGCAGTAAATCCCTCCTGCTTCTCTGTTTGTTCTGCACTCCTCTCAATGGGCTTGTATTGCTTGTATCTCCTGCAAGGAATGTACACAGTTAGTTGCTGAAAGACTGTTAAATAAGGATCCACATTCAGCATGTGACCAGTGCAGAAAAGCACTAATCACGTGTTCATTCTGAAAGTCCTTAACATCTACATGCTTCCCAATGGTTTTGTGGCCTAAACCAGTAATCTCATTTTCTTGAGTATTTGCCAGAATATTTGTGAGCTGCAATAGTAAAGAGACAAAAATGTGGCTAAAGCAAATTTAAATTGTTCGGTTCCTTAATTTAGATAATATTTTGACAGTTCTTTGAACTGTTTTTAATCATAGAAACTAGCAACTTACTTGTAAAGGACAAATGCCCCAATGGTAGCAAAAACTGCCAACAAGCCAAGGAAGATAAAGACACCTTCTGTTGTTCCAGATGATGCTCCTACAGTTCAGAAAGTAGATTGATTACAAGTTAGCCTCTATTTTACAGTGAGGTAGGCTTTCCAAAGAAAATGCCATCTTTACTTATTGCTGTAGGAATTGAAGCACAGTTAGTAACTGTAATGTGCTAAGCATTGGAGAAGTGACTGGCAGGAGGTGGTGCTTTCACATCCTAATCCATATAATTCTCATTCCACCAGAGTGTGAGTTGTGCTTTGCCAGTTTTCTCATTTGAGCCCTGCTCCTCGGACACATGGCTACCCTTCCAGCAAGGAGGGGAATGAAGGGCTCTGTTGGCACCCCACGAGATGAAGCTAATTTGATCCTTGCCATTTGTTATGCTGGGAAAATGTTTACACTGACTATAGGATAACTGTGTGACAAAATTAGATGGCACATCCAGAAGCAGCAACCTCTCTTAGATCCTAATTCTGCTTTGATTATAGCAGAAGCCCCAAAATATAACTCAGCTTTGCCCTCTGGAGGAAACCTGGACAGACCAGCCTTATTGGGCTGAAGCAAGTCTCTGTAAATACAGTTGAGAAAACCCTTCTGCAGACTTAGTTTCATCTGTAGGAGCCAGAATGCACTTACAGGTCAGGCATTGTGCCTTATTCATAATGAACTGATTTCAGTACAGATAAACATATACCTAGGTTAAATAAAATCATCCAAAAATCCTATGGAAGATGACTTCAACGGGTCAGTTGCTTGGCTGACAGTAATTAGAGAGTTCAGAAGAGTCACTAGGACACTGTAATAGGGAGTCAAGAGGGCAATGAGTTGGGAGCAGAGAGGCAGCACGATCTTTTAGACTTCTGACTGAGGCTGAGTTTAATAGCTGGTTCTGTCAAAGACTGCTTTGATAGCTGTGAGATAGACACAGTGGTACTTATCCAATGAAAAGTAAAGCTCCTCTTTGGAAACAATTACCCCGGGCAGACTCTGGATGTTACACAGATCATTCCAGAACATGATTCATCTTATCTTCATGTGGAAATAGAAACCATATCAAGGCCCATGGACAGTAAAGAGGGGCCCAGGGCAGCCACCTGTGCTGCAGACTTTGGTTCTGTCTCAAGTGAGCTGAATTCCCCGCTGTTTCTCCATGTGTGGAGTGGGCTGACTGGCATGTTCCCCACCTGCTTTTCTGCCCAACATTTTTCTGTGAAAAATTACTTTATGGCTTAAGAATTGCTTATATTCTGTGATACTGAATAGTTTGTATAATTACTGTACTCATTGGATTGTAAACAGAAGTCAAACCAAGGTCTAACAGCTAAAATTCCCCCAGGGAAATAATCATCATTTTATCTTTGCATGGACTCTTAGACAAGCTGCTGCAGTCTCAGCTGAGGCCTCCAGGCATGATAAGAACCCCCCTATGTATTCCTGTGCTCTTTCACAGGGAGAAGCTTTTCACCAATGGCTCACATCTGCTCTTTGTGGACTCACCTCCATTTACCGAAATCAGGGCACTGGCAAGGGCTTGACTTGTGTCATCACCCAGGGTGATGTTTATGCAGTATGTCCCAGGTTCCTCAAAAGCCCTCCTGATGGTGAGTAAACATTCATCCGTGACGACGATGGGGTCGCATACCATGCTCTGGGACACCTGGCACGTGGGGTCAGAAACGACTGTGCAGACATCTGTGGGGAGACTGGCATGGGAAGAGAGAGCACATTGCATCTGTGGAGTCCTGCCAGCCCGGCCAGCCCAGTTCAGGGACACATTGCACTGGTGCACCAGTTTTATTTAAGAATGTTTTATTAATACTGTATCTATTTTTGCATACCTATACATTTATATATGTACATGTGGATTTTATATAGAATGCATGTATACAGTCTGTATAATTATCTGCTTGTTTTGCTTATCATTTAACATTTTATGGTGATCATAGGATTACCTGCATCAAAACAACTTATAAAGTCCATTATCTTTAAAAAACATCTTTAAGAATGAGATGCAGATTCTTTTAAGTAGTATCATGTGCTGGAAAAGAAAACACTCCCTTAAGAGAGGTTAATTGTATTCCAGTTGTATTACCATGGTGTTTCTGCTACATCTTATTTCTCTCAACCCTAACCTTCTAAGACCTAGGAATATTTGTCCAATGTTTTTGCATCCGAGAAGTTGCTTGGACTCACTCATTTATTCCAAGTGTAAAAAACTCATGGCTAAAAAGAAAGGATTTCCTTACAATTTCAGTGAGCTGCTTCCTATTTTACTGTAAGTGCTGAAGTCTTGTCTTGGCCAGGAGACTATAAATTGTTTCTTCCCACAATCGGTTCCTTATTTTTACTGAGACTGGATGTTTGCTCTGAATCCTAAGTCCCTGGCAGTAGCCTCTGTTGGCATAGTTTAAAAATGAGACTTGCATTATCTTTAGCTCCCATCAAGAAATAGAAACACTGCAGTTCCCAAATTTCGTTCATACATCTGCATCTAAGCACACACAGCATTCCAGCACCTAATTAATTTTAAACAGGGAAGATTGACAGCTTCATTCACACACTTACCTCCCTTGGCAGGTAACAACAAAGTCAACCAGTGAGTTTTCAGCTTGACTTTCTGTCATCTGGATGCTTGTCATCTGAATAATATTTACCTCAAGGATTCCCTCTGGGAGAGGAAACACATATCAATTGTAGGACACATGACAGGCTTTGAAGTCTATGTGTACTGAACCTCAAATGTTTGGCTGATGCTCAGTTCAGGTCTTGTTTTCCATAACTTCCTCCCTCCCTTAACACTCCTCTTGAGGGCTTTGAAAGCTGAGAAATTTTCCAGTGCTTTCCCTGTGAGGCTCCTTTCTGGTCTGCCTTCTTTTTCCTCATTATTGTTACTTACTTCCTTATTTTGCTAAATCAGTTCCCGCTACATGAGATTTGTCTGCATTCAAAAGTCAGTTCAACCTTATGTAAACCTCCTCCCCAGCCCACATGCTCCTGCTGTGGCATGTTCAGAAGCTGGTGATATAGAAAGGAGTGACACAATGCACATCCCCACCAGCACATGGGGTCAGCCATCAGCAGGCATCCAGACCAAGGTCCAGCCTCACTCTTTGTCTGAAAGCAAGGGGTCATAACCTCTGCAACTAGCCCCTGGAAGAGTGCAGGCAAAACCAAAGTCAGCCAGTTAGTCTGTATATAAATCCTTAAAACTCTCAGCTATGTCCATGAGGACGATCTCCTTGTGGATCTCATGTAATGGATAAAAATGTGTGTAAATAAACATTACTTCTACCATACATTGTTGTTCATTGTTAACACCATTCCTCTGTTCAGGTGTTGACCCACATCCTTACCTACAACATCAATGCTACTTCCATAGTATCCATTTCTGAAAATATGGCAACCTCCATCAGGATTATCCTCCATGGACTCAACAGTGGGAGAAGAATCAGAGTCAGAGGATGGTCCGGTTGTAACTGTTCGAGGGAAAATAAATAGACATGCAGCTTTAGAACAAGCTCTGCTTAGGGATATTCTGAACACAGCCACTTGTTCCAAGTGCCTTCATTCCACAGGCTGTCAGTGACTTTGGTTTGCAGTCATGTATGCATCTGTGTTATGAGCTCATGGCAATAAACCTGAAAGAAAACATGTGTGCCCAGCTTCAGAACCCTGGAGTGGCCTGGGGAGCCTCACTGCAAAAGCCACCTGGCTAGTCACCCATCTCTGTGAATTAAAAGGGGGACTACAAGGTGTAATATAATTAAATACTTCTTTAAAATCCCCGAATCAATTGTATAAGAAATCCAAAGGCCAATAAAACATTTAAAATGCTTTTTTAAAAGCTGGTATTTTCCCACTGCTCTACATTATAGCTAGGGAAAAATGAAGAGGGGAAGTGGTGAATATTATATCTTTCCATTCATTTTTCATTCTCACTCCATATCTTGGTAAGAGCACATATTAAAAATATGAAATTTGAAAAATATAGCCACATTTACAATTTCACGGTAGTAGTATTATGGCTGAAACTGCAGGCCTTCTGCAAACCTTAAAACCCTCTGAGATGATAAACCAATGCTAAACATAATAAAAGTTATCCTGAAATATGTTAGTCAATAAATTTAAAGTGGAAAAGCTGTTCTGGGTTAATGCCATGTGGAAATCTCATATTTTTGAATATGACTAGGTTTTTCTAGTTCGATTCAATCTCCAATTTTGGATGGAAGTTAATGCAATCCAGAAAGGAACTTGCTATAAGTTTCTGAAATTCCTTTTTCTCACTTGAAATTTCCATCTTACCTCAGAAGATGACCCTGAGTAGACAAAGCTAAAACCTCCTGACCAGAGGGCAGAGATAATACAAATTTTCATTTACGTTCATCTGAAGATCTGTGTATGCTGTAAGTGTGTTGGTAGACCTGGATGCATAAGGAGTTGAATGTGTGAGTGATCCCTACCATAGAATCCTAAAATAGTTTGTGCTTATTGATTCTATCTCTGAGACAATTTTATAGAGGGTTTCCATGCAGCTCTTTCATGATGACAGTAAAACTACTAAAGATAACAACTTAAAACATCAGAATATAGAGTTTAACTTAGTGCTGAAATGCCAGTGCTGTTTGATAAATGCTTACCTGCTGAGGTGGGTGGTGGTGCAGTGGGTGTTACTGGCTTGCAAGGTACAGGTATAATGGCTTGGACAGTTAAATTCAGAGTGAAGTTTCCTTGCAGAGTGTAGGTGTGAGATGTACTAGAACCACTGGCTACAAATAAGCCACTTCCATCTCCGAAGTTCCACTTGTAGGAGATGGCAGAATTATTCAGATAGTAGCTGGGATCATGGATCTTCACATCAAATGTGATTGGTGAGTCTTTGATGAAAATGGAGTCTGAGATGTTGCGGTCATGTTTTTGGAACATACTCACAAATACTGGAATTTTGTCTGGAGGGGGGGAAAAGAGATAAGTAAATAAAGCAGGGATACCTGGCTGCAAACAATAAACAGATCCAAAGCCCCTGAACAGCAACAGCCAGAAAGTGAGATGTAAAAATGGTATCTTTAACACAGGTTTCTACTTTAATTTGATTTGTGACCTGAGGAGTCAATGCCAGTAGGAAACAGCCATAAAAATATGGGAACAAATGAGGAATCACAGACATGTGTGGAGGATTGCATTTTCTCTCTCAAAAATCGTTTTCCATTACAAAGTAGAGGGGTCACTACTGGGCTAGACAAAAAGTTTACTTAAGCTATTCAGGGCAATTTACCAGGGATTCCGTTTTCATGCTAAAAACCTTTCTCAGGCCAATGTCTTCTTCTCATGATGCTTGTGCTGGGTTTTTTTAACAGCTAAGCAACAAATACCCCCAGCATTTCATTGCAGTCAATTCCAGCACACTCACCTGTTACAGAGTAGACAGTTTTTGCTCTGGCAATCGGTACAAATCCTGAGTGGCCTCTCCTGTAAATGGACACTGCCATCCCATGTTCACCAAGAGTAATATTTGCTGTGTTGACTGAAAACTTTGCTGAAGATCGTCCTGTTGTTTGGTAATACTGACCTGAAACAGAGCACAAACTTGACATTTTCCCCCTCAGCCTTGCTACAAGTTGGTTTATGAGAAGCAAAGTCTCTGAGAATCTTAGGTTGTCAAAACCAAAATGAATAGTTTAGAAATGTTTTCCAATAATCTGACAGGTGTTTCCAAAGGACTGGATACTTTTACAATGTGTTTACTCAAATAAATTCCAGTTTTTCAAAGTTGTCAAAAAGATGTCCCAAATTTCACTATTCCAAGAAAAAACTCCCAAGACATCTACATCTTTCCAAAGCAGTTACATTACATTAAGTCACTAGGATTATATAGTGGATGGTGTGAGGCATTTTAAGTGATCTTGTGTTTGCTTTCAGTGTAGCCAGAAGACACAATACCTCTTGCTTCATACTCCAGAACTATTTTTATATATTCAATTATTTGTCTTTTTAAAAGCTGACTGAGGTAGGTAAATAGTATCATCTCTGCATAAAATTTGGAATATTATTATGATTACTCATACTGATACTGACAATAATACTGATTTAGCCAGACAAACTGAAGGCATTTAGCATGTAGCCAATGGCAGCAATAGCCTAACCATTGCATACTCAGGACAGGAAACATTGAAAATCAGCATCTGTGACCAGAGCAGCAGCACAGCCAGTGGCAGTTCTCACCTCCCTAGAGACAAGATGTGCTGCACTGTTGAACTGGTGATACACACCACTGTGTTGTCTCTTAAATCTAAAAGTCTTAACTGGCAGTGAGCTGTCAATAAATCATCTGACTGACCTGCTCAGACTCTCTGTTTTCCTAGAAAAAGATCTTGAGTACTACTGAAAGGAAAATTATTTTCTTTAGTGATAGTATTGTGAATGCAGGTTTAAAGAGAATCTTCTGGTAATCTGTGATTTCTATATCAAGCACCTGATGGCGTCTCTGGAAAAGTGGGGAATTAATTCAGTATTTCCACTCAAGAGTGTGGAAAACCACATTTTTAAAGTGCTTTTAGCAAAATATACTTGTCAAATGAGTGGTGTACAAAAGTAGTATAAGGTTTGCAGCATCACCCCAAGCAGGGCATGTGTTGCAGTACTAACCAAAAGTGTGAAACACATAGACAAAGTTCCTTCTCCTCCAGCCAGGGTGATGAGGGAAAGGGCGTCCATCTGGGAATACATCGTGGCTGTGGTTTCTTGAGCAGTTTTCCCAGCCACAGCTGTCAGTCCATTCAGTCCAGTTGTAGACATAGTATTGCTGATCCGTGGAAGCTGGAGGATCTAAGGATAGAAATAGAACACGTTCTGGTCAGCTGAAAAATGTGCAGAGAGGCAGGAAACAGGAGGCAAGCACTGCAGGTTACAGCAGTTACTGCATTTAAACAACAGGTGAAGTGAGGTATTTTTAGACTGACCTTAATTCTTTTTTTCTGAAGTTGTGCTGTGTTTAGCTTTTAATGTAAACACAAAATGGTTCTGTCTTGGTGGTATTTTATTAAGAAGTTTAAAAAAAACTTTACTGTCTCATGGGTCAGACACAATTTAGAAGTGCTTGCCCAAAAACTTGCATTGACTATACAGGATGCTACAGCTAGGAAACTGTACTGTTTTGCCGAAGATAATGGGACAACCTAAATATTTGGCAGACAGAATGTAAAATTTTAAGTACAAAGAGTGGCTTTGAAAGCACTGTAAGGAAGTGACTTTGTTTGTTTTGTCAGAAAAGTTTTCTATGGCACCTTTAAATAACTTAGTCATGAATTTCTGTCATTTTCTGAATAGTAAATAGGAAGTTTCCTCTCCCAAACAGCACAGCAGATATTAAGTAGAGCATGGATATAAGCTGCTAACAAAATATTAGACATTTAGCTGGAACTTAGGCTGACAAATAGCTTGCTGGTATGCCTTGAAATGAAAATTACTTTGATCAGTAACAAAATTTGTTGAACATTTATGCATTCAGAGGATGAAAAGTACAACAGCATGTGTTGTCCTAGATGCAGCAGCTTAAAACACTGGAATGATGATAGGCTTTTTTCTCCATGTAGTAACAAATAAGATTAAAATGGGTGATTTTCTGAGGAAAATGCTGCTTGATTTTTAAATATTTGTTTGGTTTTTGTTCCTAAAATGTGGAAGTGTGAGATTTACTCTTTTGTCCGGATATGGTTACTGAATTCTACAATTCTTAATTGAGAAAAACCCTCAATTTTATAAATTGTCAGCTTTATAAGTTTAAAAGGAAACAGTGTGACTGTGCAGCATTGTGCCTGAACTGAAAAGCAATAACTGCTCTGTTGGGAAGTCAGATTATGTGACTGTTTTGGGAAGACAAGTTTATAAACATGGCCAGTCCCAAACTACTTGGTCAGTGTATATACAGTGGGGCAGAGCACTGAAAATACCACAGTGATCTTCTTAGGAAAGAAACTGGTGTGGCACAGGCTGGGTATGCACAGGTAAGTGTTATCAGATATCAGCTATCAGTTATCAGATATCAGTTATCAGTTGTTATCAGTTAAATCCAGCACAGCTGCTGTTCACGGGGTGTGCCTGTGATGCTTTCAAGGCTCAGTGACACATTCACAGCAGCACCAGGCAGATGTGAGCGTGGTGCAGGGAAATTGCCATTACCTACCCCGGGTACAGTTTCTCCTGTACACTATGTTGCCATCATTATCTTCTGTCTGGCACTTGGGAAACTGCAGAGTCACAGCAAAGGTCACGTTGGATCCTACCAGTGCTGGGCTGTCACTGTCCAATTTGGCTGTCACTCTTCCACCTGTAGAAAAGAAAATTGGTCTTTGCTGCAGTAAAGGGTGCACTGGAGCAGAAGCTACCATCAACTGTGCACTGTTTACATTAGAAATGCTTTATTGATTGCTCTGTTTCTGAGGGCTTTCATGCTCTAGCAAAACCCCAACTTCAAACAATCAGGGGGACTCAATGTATCCCCCCCAGAACACTTACTGGTCTGCCATTAATTTTCTTCCTAGAGCTAAGAATATAGTTTTCTACCTGTGGGGGTTGATATATTTCAAAGTAGAAAATTTTTGCTTGTCCCCAGGGGTAGTCATTGGCCCTCAGCTCAGGCCAGGTGACAATAAACATGGTCTTTGCTGCAGCTGTCAGTCTGAAGCCCACGTGCCCAACCGAGGCAGCAGTTGAAGCCGCCTGTCCTCCAGGGCATATTTCATAAAATGGGTTGTGCTGCAGCCCTGACCATCAATACTTCTTGATAAGTATTAATGTCTGAAATTAGTCGTAATGGGAAAGCATTTTGTGTAATAACTCTCTGTTCTGCTTCCTCAGACACCCCACTGGGAATGGTATCAAACCCAATCATCTCTAACTCGCCGTTCTGTGCAGCAGTGGATATTGCCTCTATGAAAATGCACTGCAGCAACTGCACTCTGCACTGTGGTGGATTTTCTGGCCAGTTTTTCAAGTGTTTTTGAAATCTGTATGTGCTATCACCTTTCCAGCAGTCCTTCCATCTGGGATCTCCTTCTTCCCAGAAAGGATAAAGTTTCTCATTCCATTTATTTTGATCACTAGACCAGCCTTGTAGCTTCTTGTAGGATGTGACAGGAGAAGTACTTCCATGGCTCAACACATCTTGAAACCCTAGAGAGAAAACCAAACATCAGTGTAAATGTAATGCATTTTTCCCTACTACTCTATAAAAACATTCCTCTTGTGATGAACTTTAATCATGTACTGGTAGAAAACTTTCCACCAGTAGAAAATTACAGAATTTTATCACTGCAGCTATAAACACTTACATCAACCATAATCAACATAAAGACAATTCCACTACTGTCAGAGTGACTTTTTTTTTTTTTTTTCCTACTGGCAGTATTGCAAACTTCCCAGACAAAGAATAAAAATGTTTACAATGTTTTTGACCATATCAGAGCAATGGTTTGCAAGAATTTACATAACCCTGCAACAGTCAGGCTCTCTGCACAGAGGTTGCTTGATTTCTGACTGCTTTGCCTGGCAATAAATCTACAAGTAAAAGGCTAACAGGATAAATTCATTCTGTGTCTGAGTTGTGCTCTAGTGGAAGTTGTGCCAGGAATTAGTTTTGACCCAGTGCAGTTCCTTTGGTGAGTTGGCTGGTGGTTTGGGTGGGAGGGGTGGAACCAATTATAACAGAAGCTGGTATTTCCAGAAAAGGAAATTTAGAGCTGAATAGTAAATTCAATGTGTTTATAATATAACAACAATAACATATTAGCTTCATGCCTTTTATTTAAAAATGGCTCAGATATTAAATAACTTCAAGAACCTCTTTCTTCTCATATTACTTTTCCCAGGCTTCTAGGATGCCTCTTTCTGTCACAAAGGACACATAGTAGAAAGCAAAGTAAATATCCAAGTAACCTGCAGGAACACGTTGGCCACTGTAGGATGCCATAAAAATATGTTAATAAGAGCAGAGCTCTTGGGCACAGTTCCATGAAAGCCTGGAGGCTTCAAAGAGCTCTGCCATGTTAATCAGATAGGTAACTGCTGGGTGTGCCATTCTGTCACAGTGTTAAGGGAGTTAGGATTTCTGCTTTCCGTGGCTTTATTGTAAAGATACAGATGATGCAGAATGCTACTGACATTTATACCCAAGTGCAACAAAGTTCTGGAAGGACAAGAATTGCCCTGTGTGCTGTAACCTAACAGGTTGTGTTGGAATTTCTCCAGGCTTTGGAAAAGATGCAGAGCAGGTGTAGCCAGTTTAAGCACAGACTTTAGAGGTGGGTGGCTCCTAATTTTACTGCAAGAGAAAATCAGAGAAACAGCTCAGAAGAAGAGGCAGGAGCTGCTTTCTCTTGGTGTTTTACTGCCCAGTGAAATTTCTGCTGGGCAGGAAGAACACCCCTTGGCCAGTCCCAACTCAACTCTGAGCTGATGCTGGTAGCTCTCTCCCCAGTCTTGTGGACTGAACAGTTTGAGGAAAAGAGCAGATTTTGCACTCAGAGACACAATCTTCCACAGTCTTTTGCCCTCCAAGAACTCCCTGCAGTCTCAAATCACTTGAATCAAGTCTTTCCTGCAGATTTAATTTATTTTGATGTGAGCAAGCATAACATTATGACTGGTATTTACTTAATGACCTGTATCACATGCTCTATTGTTTTGAGTCTTGGTCAGAAGAAGAGTTTGGTAATGTTGTCGTTCAGAAACTTTGCTCAGGAAAAAAACAAATTAGGAACTATAAAAGTACTTCCCAAAGGCTTAGCAAGTTCAATTACACTTTAGATATCATTAAATCAATATCTCATTCAAAGGTAAATGGCTACATAATTTTTGTAGTTTATTTTTCCTATTCTCCTTGATTTTATCTAAAAATTATTTAATGAATAAAAATGTTTTGATTTTGTCAGATCAAAACTTTTCAATCATTGTTGTTTTCCAAACATTCAATTTATCAAAACCAGCTGGAACACTTTTAATTTTATAAATGCTTTTAATTTTGAGTTTTCATTAACAATCCTTGAATTCGGAATTCATTTTCTAGTCCAGTAATAGCTGTTGTCACTGCTTCGAAGTCACAAGCTGCTTAGGTATTTCTTTGCCTCTCTGATGTGCTTTGTTTATTTCAGTCAAATATCAAACATTTCACAAGCTTCAGGGCAAGACAAAGATGGTTTTTCAGATGAGGAAAGACTTCTGCACTAGTTTCTCTAACACATGGAACTGAAGATTTTCAGTTGGTGAATTTAAAGGAACAAAAAGCTTTAATGTATTTCTTTTTTAACAATGAAAACCACTCAAGAACAGATGTTGGTTGTAACCAAAATTTGAGCAATTCAGTTCAAAATAGACAGAGTAATGTTATGCTCCAAGGAACAGATTCCTGTAATAGTTTTGGTGAGGTGATCATAGGGGGAAAGATCTTATACTTCGGCTGACTTTCTTCTTTCATTCTGGCTTTCATTTTGGTGAAAAATGTAGCAAAGACAAGTTCAGTATTTCCTGTGAATGTGTTTTAGCCATGAAAGAGACAATGAGAGTCAGTGTCAGGACAGCAGAAATAGAAAGATGACCCACCTAAAGAGGATAAAAGTGTATTAGAAGTAGAAAGGCTGATGGAATGGCACCAGACTGTAACATAAATTTTCTGAAGTTATGTATAGAAACATAATAAAGCAGGACAAAAAAGAATTTGAGGAACAACTTGCAAAAGCATAAAAGCTACAAATTATTTTTTTCCCCCAAACATAAACTAAGTTGGGAAGCTTGCCAGGAAGTATAGGGCCAAAAGATAATGTAGGTGCAGAAGAAGCATTCAGGGAAGGTAAAGGGGTAGCACAAAAGTGAAGTAGGTCACTTGGTTTATATTTTCATTCACAAAGGAAGAACATAGGGGGTTTCTGTGATAGATTTTTTTTTACAATGACAGAGAATATCTCTCAAAATGAAGTGTTGGCACAAAAATCCCAATCAACAAAATGACAAAGTTGTCTAGATAGGATGGCCCAAGTATGGAAGTTATTCAAGAGTGAAATAAATGAGCTATTAACCATAGCATGTAACATCTTGCTTAACACTGCTTCAGTGACTGAGAAACAAAAATTGGCAAACGTGATGACAGTTTTTAAAAACACTTCCAGGGAAGATTTAGAGGATTAAAAAAACCCTTTGGGGCTCAAGTTGGAGAAGCTGGTAGGAACAGCAGTGAAGAACAGAGTAAGTAGGTACAGTGCAGTAATATGATTTGCCATAAAAGGAGTGCATTGCTCACAAACACATTCTGAGTTTTGTGAGGGAGACAGAGAGCATGGGAACAAGGCTGACCTGCTTGTTACAGTCTGCTTGAGTTCCAGACAGCATTTGGTGAGGTCCCTTGCTAAAGGAGCATAAAGCAGTTAAGTTACCGTGGGATAAGAATGAAGGATTTCACATGAATAAATGACTGGTTAGGATACTAAAAAAAAAAAAAAAAAAAAAAAAAAAAGTTATGAATAAGTGCCCAGTTTTCTCCATTGTTAAAATAGTTTTAAATGTTCATAATCTGGAAAACAGGTAAACAGTGAAGTTCTTTAATCTGTTGAAGATTGTGAATTAAAGTAACAGAGGAGAGGACTGTATGAAATTTGATAACTCAAGAATAAAACTATGAAATTCAATGGAGTTAAATGCAAGCTTACTTTGGGAATGAGGGGCTCTAAGCTATCTCTAGACTCAGAAACAGGATCTTGCAGCTTCACAGTTTTAAATGCAATACTCATTGATAGTTTAAAACCTAGGAAAAGGCTAGATAGAGAATAAAGATGAGAACATCATTACAGCATTTTATAATGCCGTGTCTTGAGTACTGTATGCTCTGTTCTCTGCAGCTCAATCATTATAAAAGAACTGAAAAAATACAGAGAGAGGTGGTGAGGATGCTACAAAGAGGTAGAATTGTTTCCATATGAGGAACAGCTAAATACATTGGGTCTTGAAGCCTGGAGAAGAGGTGACAGAGGAGAATATAAAAACAGAATCATGAACAGCATGGAGGAAGAAGCTGAAAGTATAAAAGTTAAGGAGAATCAAATGAAACCAGCAGGTTACAGGTTCTAAGCACATGAAAGGTATTTCTTCACATAAGGTAAAATTAAGGTGTGAAATTTTTTGCTGGCAGGATGTAGGGTGTCCCAAAAATTTACACGTGTTGCAATGAAAACCCAAATTGCATGAACAGATGGAAGAAATCTAGTAAAAACTGTTAAATACAATGACTCTGCATCTGACAGAGGCGATTCTATAAATCATCAAAAGCTGGGAAAGTGTCCTGACCTGCCCAGTTATACATCCAGTACTGTTCTCCATTGGAGGCAGGTACAAGGCTGGATGAATGCTCAGATGGACTTCAGCTTTTAAGGTTTTACATTTCCATACTGTACATTCTGGAATTTGAACCTAAAATCCCATTTGTACATTCCCAGCCCTGAGCTCAGGGGGTCATCCTAAGTCTTGAGTCAAACTGGGAGCCCGTAAAGAAGCAGATCACCCCACTCCCTGCCCACTGTGCCTTGCAGATCTAATTCCTTGAGGCTGGGGATCCACAGGTCCCAGTGGGGAGCACTGTTTCTGACCTGGCCTCTCCAGCCACAGCTGAGCCAAGCCAATTGTGCAAAGTCCATTCTGCATCTGCTGTTTTAGCCATGCTCCAACTGGGGAAGTATTGCTAAGGATTTGCTGCCGAGAGCCAAGGTTTGGCTCCAGCCAGCTCCATGGACCTGTGGAGATTACTGAGCAGCTCCCAGCACACTTGTGCAGCTCAGGCAGCTTTCCTACCCGGAGCCAGGCAGCCCTGGGGTGGAACCAGCAGGCAAGGCTCCAGCAGCCACCGCAGGTGCTGCAGCCGCTTTTCCTGCGCTGGCTCGGGACCGGAGGGGGATGGAGGGCAGGGTGGCACTCACGTGTGGTGGCAGCGCCCAGCGCCGCTTGGGCCAGCAGCAGCAGTCCCAGCGGGAGGTGGCCAAGGCCGCTCATGGTTCCAGAGAGCCTGGGCTGGCTCAGCAGCTGCCGAGGAGCAGCGCGGCACTCTGAAAACTGCGGCGGTCCCACGGCCGGCTGAGAGTGGAGCTCCCATTAAATGAAGGGCCCCGGGACTCATCATGTGATGGAATTAAGCAGGGATGCATGATTTTGTCTTCAGCTTCTTTCAGCTCATGTGCTTATGACTCACTCCCTTTGCTTTCAGCATTCCCTGGGATTTCTGAGAGACCTGTTTGGAGCCACACCATTCACCTCACAGGCATTTTTATACTAGTTTTGCACTGTGATCAATTTTTGTACTTAATTTGCTTTTAAATTAGGAATACTTATTTCCAGAAATCCAAATTAACTCTTGCCCCAGCCTGATTTGCAAGTGTTACTGCAACAGCTCACTGCGTTTGATGAACCCATCACTACTTACCCACATGGCTCACCCTGTATGCTGGGCAACAACTCCAAACTAAATGGAAAATGGCCAATTTAAACACATCCCTTGACTTGGCTCCTGATCAGAGCTGATTGTTAAGGAAAATGTTATTTAAACAGTTAGTGGGTACATGCCTATCCGATCCAACCATGGCTAGAGGTGCCATCACAGCCCCTGTATGGTGATGGCCACTCAATGTCTAGCTCCCAAGTTGCCATGAGCCCACACACAGATGATTGTATAAACTTCATGGATTGTAGTCATAAACAAAAAACAGACTTTGCTGCCCAGCTTAAATAATGACATGTAGCCAGTGGCTCCAGAAGAGCAGCATAGATTGGCAAACACTGCACCTACTTGCTCAAATTCAGGGTCAGTGTGCTTCCCCAGCCCAGGTGTTCTTCTGCAGTGCAGCAGCTGATTTTCATTGAAGCCCTGGCAGCCTTAGAAGTGCGTTGCTGTTGTTTGCAGCAAAGAACAAGCTTTGGTAAGATGGCAAGGCATAGAGCCAAGTACAGTCCTCAAGAGAGAATTGTGTAGTAGTTTCAAAGGTCCCAAAGAACAGCACTGGTAAGTGTGATGCTGGCTAGCTAGAAACCAGTGATTTGGGCAACAGTAAACCACTTGTATTTTAGGTAGGGCAGGTGGAAGTCCAGAATTCCAAGGCACTCTCAATAGAATAAATACATTGCCCAATGAAAAGGGATTTTAGAATTCTGGCTACATTTTTTGTTGCTGTTTCTTCTATTTTTCTAGTGTTTTCTATTAACTGTGTAAGTTATTACCACTACCCAGATCACTCTAGCCAGCATTTCTTTCAGTAATCAGGCTCTGATGTCCAGTCCTGTGGATCTTGCACATGTAGAGTCCCTGCTTGAGCATCCTCCTGGCTGGAGCAAACCCTCCCTCCTGCTGCCAGCCAAGAGCAATAGCCTTAGGGGCACAGGCTTGTTTAAACTAAGCCCTCATTATCTGACAGAGAACAGGGGGAGCATAAATCGAAGTCAAAGCTGTGACTGACTGTGCAAAAGAATCATATGACTGCAGCGTCCTCATGTGATTGTTGCTTTTTTTGTTGTTATTCAATCAGCTACATTCCCAGTTGAAATGTCAGGTTTCGAAGGCATTCACAATTATTTTTTAAACCATGTGGGACATTAACTTTAATTGCACTCCTTTGTTTCCAGGTTGTTGATCCTAGAAGTGAAAAGTGACCTTCAAACACTGTGGTTCAGCACTGGGAGCCTGATCCAAAGTCTGCTGGGGAGAAAGGAAGTTTGAATGCTCATTCCCAAGAGGGTTTTGAGAACCTCCAGAGGAAAACTGCTGACAACAAATGCCTGTTAATTAAAACCAAAAATTTATCAGCCTAAAAACAATAAAGTTGGTTACGATGGAGTTTTTTGCCATGTTATTTGATACATGAAATTGTTACATAAATTTTGAGTGACAGTCTCAATAAGAACCAGCTGGTAGAAATTATTAAACATGTTGTAAATAGACTTCAGAGGCACTGAGGATCAGGCCTGTGGTTAGAGGAATCCAAACCCACCAGGGCTGGGGTAATAACTAAAAGGTGGCTTTACTGTGACACTCCAGTCCTTCATGTTCTTCCTCCTCTGCTTTTGAGCCTTAAATTACACATTCCTGCAGGGCTGACACAGAAAATATTTGGGTCCACTTGTGCTGCCAACATTCACAAGAGGAGAGGAGAAGGGAAGAAAGAGCTAGGGGGAAGAGAAGTGTAAAGGAAGTGAAAAGAATAAAAAGCCAAGAAAAGTATGATAAGTCAAGACTGAAGGGACCATCTGAAAACTGAGCTGACTTCTCTAAGCGTCCTAGTATAGCTGACTGTGCCTGAAAATGAGTGTCTGAAACAGTGAAGGATTGCTTGAAACCTGTGGATCATCATCAGATCTTAAATTACCTTTATAATTTCCACATTATTATTCTTGGTCTCTGAGAAACAGCTTTGCAATTTAAACAAGTGAATTGAATCAGGCAGCTATAAAGGAGAAAAGGTTTGAAATATATCCTAAACACTCTCCCAGGAAAGAAACACACATTCAGGGAGATTTAGGGCCTCATCTGACAAAGAAGTGCGTGGGCAGGAAGTGCTTGGAACTTCACAGCTTTAGCAGCTCAGTTATTAAATCTCATTGAGGAGATACACATCTCTGCTACCTGAAGGGCTGTCAGATGACAGGGTGTGAACACATCATGTGTACCTGCATGTCTAGACTGACAGAGCTGGCATGCTCACACTGCTATCACACTGCCATCAGCGCAACACGAGTACTGGGATTGTTTATCACTGCTCACAGGAACTTAAAAAAAAAAAAAAGAAGTGCAAAAAAAAACATAAAAAAGAAGAAAGGAAAGAAAAAAAAGAAGAAGAAAGGATTTTAAGTATGAACTTGGCTTTTGGCCAAGAAAGCAAAGGAAAACAAGACAATCTTGGTTTGGCAACCAGGTACATTTAGGTAAATGCTGCCTGCCATTACCAGTGATCTCTCAAGGGAGCTCTGCTTAGGGCTTGACAAATTCCCTTTCTGGGAAGAAATCATCCCTGCCTTACTGCACATGGGACAGTGGGCATCAGCTGATTGAACCAAACATGCAAACAAAGCTGTCTTAACAGTCTGTAGTTCTTCTTGTACCAGGAAGGAAAAAAACTCCTGATCAGTTTCTAGTATCATCTATCTCAGTTTATCACTGAAAAATGAATTAACCCTTGCAAACAGGCTTTTAGTGATTCCAGTGCCTTTATTTTTTAACCTTTGTAGTAGCTAAAGCTATGCATTTTAACATTTTTTAATGGAAGGTGTTTCCTAGCAGTCATAAATTTCTCAAATTCCTCTGTTGGGGGTGGTCATAGAATCATAGAGTGGTTCAGGTTGGAGAAGACCTTTAAGATCATTGAATCTAACTGATACCCCAGCACTGCCAAGTCCACTGCTAAATCATGTCCCTAGGAGACACATCTACACATCTGTTAAATACCTCCAGGGATGGTGACTCCACCATTTCCTGGGCTGCCTGTTCCAATTCTTGACAACTCATTCTGTGGAGAAATTTTTCCTAACATCCGATCTAAAATTGTTTCCAATTTTAAAGGTCTGTTCCAAACTTGGTGTTTGACCTCAGCATAGGAACAAGGAATGGCCACAGGGGTGACCTCATCTCTCTCTACAGCTATCTGAAAGGAGGTTGTAGCAAGGGCTGATCAGTCTCTTCTTCCAGGTGACAGCCAACAGGATAGTAAGAATTGGCCTCAAGTTGCACCATGAAAGATGTAGAATTTCTTTTGTGACACAAATAATTTTTGGCCAGAATTTCTCTTGAGGGAAGGCTTGAATGAGCCTGCCTGCTCTCTGCTTTTTTTGGTGCCTTCCTACAGATGCTAGACTCCCTGCTCAGCCACAGCTGTGTGTGTGGCAGTGCCCCAAAATGCCTCATGAAAGCAGCTTGTGGGGAAGGTGGGGGTATTGTCATCGCTTGAAATGAAGGGATGGTACCACGATTGTGCTAAGGTTGATTTGTTGCTCTGAAATGCTCAGCCTCAAAGTCGAGGTGTGAGATTTAAAGAAAGAACTCAGCCATAGCTCAATGTGGTCACAGGATACTGTGTTACAAAGCAATATATAACATTTTAGTCCAATAGAAAGTTGCTATGAAGTATATTTTGCTTTTCTAACATATCACCTTTACTGAACTTTGCTGCACTGTGTATACTTTTATCCAATGAATTACTGTTGCATGTACACACATATGCTTCTATTGCAACACCTAAACTCTTAACTTACTCTATATAATTACATTCCTACACTATAAAACTCTTTACTTCCTTATCTAATACAGTTACTTACTTAAGGCATACTCTTACTTACAACTATAGAAATATAAGCCTACAATTTTTCTGCTTTAAGTCTGTATACTTCTCTTTTTGCATCAATCCCAGCTTTTCCCAGGGCTGCAAACCAAACCCTTGGGTGTCTGTGGAAGTTTCTGCCTTTCCCTTTCCCACGCAGGGGAACACAAGAAATCATCTGTAGCATTTTGACATCAGAAAATCCTCACAAGAGCTCAGCCTCAAGAACTCCCACTGCCAGTTTTGGAGCTACCAGAGCTAATTCACCATCTGGACATTGGTTTTGCTCTGCTCCTTTTCTCGTATTGATTTAATGAATTGTTAATGATGTATTTTATAGTCACCGTGATTCATCAAGGCACAGAGCTCTTCCAATCAGGAGAGCAGATAATTGCAGTGAAAGCACATGATTGTGGCTGCACAAGACTCATATTTTTCATCATATTTTAGTGAAATTGATTCAGGCTTCCCTGTTGCTCAGAGAGGTGCTAAAAGATCGATTTTGTATCATCCAGTTTAAGAGAGCAATCAAATTTTTGCTGAAAAGTTCTGTTTTCTCTGATAAAACATTAATGGATATTTTGACTATGAAGAAGAGAAAAAATTTCTTTAAAAAATAAAAAAAGTTACCCTGAAACAATCAAACCAGCAAACCCCAGCCAAAAAAAGTGACCTATCAAAGAGAATATACTTTACAAGAACACCTGCTATGTAGTCTCTGGTGGGAGGACACTGAAGGAGAAGTAGTCTCACAGCCAAAGACCCCTTTGTAGCTTTTCTAAGAAATTAGGTAAACTGAGAGTACTCACTTGCACCTTACTCCCTGTATATGCTGTTTCACTTCTTATGGGTGAGGGATAAGAGCTCACCACAAAAGCTCAGCTGTTTTATGGTCCACTGAAATTGCCTTGGCTGCTTAAGAAATAACCTCAGCACTTCCCTGAAATAGGAGTCGGAATTAATGAAAATGCTGGCAGCTGAACTTTAGCGTAGCATACTCTTTACTGTGTTAACATCAAAAAATGGGCAAAATGCTGCATTTTTGGACTGTATTCCCACTGACTCATGGCAGTAATTCAGACAGTAACCTCTTCCTTAGAGGCTAGAATAAGCAGTGAATATACAGGCAATAGAGAGAGGAGAAAAAAATGGATATATTAGAAAGCAATCAGCCTTCTATATAAATGCCCCATTTAGATACTAATATTTATGGCATAAAAGGGATGCAAACTGAGCAAGTGGAGCTGTTGTGCTCCTAGTGACTTAAATCCACCTGGATCCACCTGTTGCTGACAGCATTGAGGAGAACTCACTGGGGGCTCTGGAGGGAAATAGAAGGGAAAAGATCATGCAGGGTTTGGTTTGGGTTGGGTTTTTCCAAGTGTGCTGCTGCCATTTGCACAGAGTGGTCACAGCTTGCCAGGCTGTGGGCTAACCAGGCACGGGAGGAGCAGCCTGGCTGTGCCATAATTGCCCATTCCCACTCATCCATCACACCTCCACTCGTGCTCAGCTGCTGCAGAGCAGCAGGAGGCAGGACCAGGTCCTGATCCAGGGCAGGGGAGGATGCTCAGGCAGGTAGTGCAGCCCCCAAATCAGCATGGGTCAGCGCCCTGCCCCACAGCTGGAGGGGCTGCTGCTTGCAGAAACTTCAACAGCAACTGCTGCTTGACTGGGACAAACGTGTATTTGTAATGCCCTGTTCCCAAATGTCCCCAAATATAATAATCTTTAAAAGTTCTGATCATATGTGGGCAGAGAAATACTTTAAATATACAGGAGTTAGTCTTCTGAGCCCATCTTAAATGAACAGCCATATCCTTTATTTGTATTCTCTGTGATAGGAGCAGTAAATTTGCACTGATTCTGTTTTAAATCTGCATTGGAATATGGTTATTTTATTTCAGCTTTCTTTGCCAATACTAGAGAATCTAACATGGCTTTACTGTGTTACTTCGTGAGAACCAAAAAAATTGATTTAATACAGCAGCCTACTTTGCAATCCCTGGCTTAAGTGAAATACTGAGGGTAAAATCTGTCTAGCATGTGGACTGCACTGATCACCAGAGCTGTGAGCCCAGCATGGGAAATACTGTATAACATGATTAGAATCATTACAGAAAATGTGTGTGCATCATGTAATAGAAAAATCTGCTTCTTAGATCTATAATTTAAACTGTCTCCCCGAAAAGAGAAAAATAACTTAACAAATCTTTCCACAGCCACGCTGCTTAATTGCAGCTGGTTGCTCCAAGCATTGCTGCACCCAGTGGTCTGGGAGGAAGGCAAAGCTCTTTGGTGCCCAGCATTAGAGGCTTCACTGCAGATGGTTCACACTGCAAATGGTTCTGTTCTGCTGCTCATGGAAAGAAGGAGAACAGTTATTAAAAAAAATTCAGATCCAATGTATGGTTATTGCTGTTCCTCTCAGTAAAGGTTATTATATCCAGTGTGAATAGTCTGAATTTAGTCCTGTACTGTGTCTGGCATCAAAGTGTAAAAAATGGAATAGAATCGAAGAAAAGAAAGTAAAGAAAAGAGAAGCATAAGTGAAGAGGAGAAAAATGGATTGTACATTCTATATAAATTCACATTGACTTTTCATGCTGCTGTTGCAGTGAGTGGAATTTGGATGAAGGCAAAAAATAAGTTTTTATGAATTAAAAACAAAATTATGAAATGAAAATAGATATTATTTGATCTTTTAGTAGTTTGCTCTATTACATTTCAGAGTACATACTTCTATTAGTATATAATACAAAATAATTTCTGGCAAGAAAATTTCGTTATTGAATGGTGTGTTGTAGAAAGAAAAATAAAAACAAGAAAAAATCAGTTTTTGCTAAGACATCAAGGCCAAGGAAACTCAAGTTATAAATAATTCTTCACTGAGCAATTTTTTTATCAGTTCAAATTTTGTGGATGTTCTGGTAACAAATAAAAACTACATCAGATGGGTGATGAGAGAACACTAATTAATTACAAGTACACTTCCATATGTTTGAATTTTATTCAAATCAAGAAGAAATCAAGAAATTTAATTGAGACATTGACAAAAGTAAAGAAATGTAGAATATAATCCAAATGGCTATATTTGTTTTATTTAGAATATAATGGGAAGTCAGAGCTTCTTTACCTTTTCATGCTGTTTATTTGTCTAGGATGAAATTCAAAAGTCTGAAACCAGCAGCAAAGAATGAAGCTGTTTACCTGTTTTGGCTGCCAAATTACTGGATTTCACCCAGACAGACATTTATATTCTCTTCCTCTTCTGTGACCCTGTTCTTTTACTTTGACCACACAAAGTTCATATTTTTAGGCAACAAAAATTGTTAAAAGCAACAATTCTGTCTGAAGCTGCTTTGCACAACATCTGCAAGAAAAGGGTTCTTCATCATCTTCTTCATCTCAGCCATGCAAACTGAGAGGGAAAGCAAATCTTCTGTAGCTGTGAAAAAGATGCATGAATATGAAGAAGGAGACTCCTTTACCACTGTAGTCTTTGAGTAAAAAATTTATTAATAATTCTACAAGTTAGGGAAGAAAATCAAGTTAAGGAAGGGTTAGTAATACTTTAAGCAAAATGAGCTCTGCAAGTATAACAATCTGTAAAATACCATGCAGCTGTATCTGTAATTAGCACTAACCACCCTCAAGGCTCTGCCCACTGTGCTGAGGAATAGCACTGTGTGTCTGACCCCCTACTTTCCCCCAGCACCCCTGATGCTCTGTTGAGGACATCTGCTTGCAGTGATTGAACACATTTGAAGAAACTTTGTTCTATTTCCTCAGTTCATGTGAAATGGGAAGATTATGAAAGTGACATTATATTTATCAGCCCACCCAACATCATAAACCAGCTCTCCTTCCCTCTGGAAAAGCCAGCATGGTCTTCCCAGGAGTTAATACAATCTCTGCCTGGGATTGATCTAACACTGACACCTCCTCCTTTGTTTAAGCAGCTGAAATGTTTCTGGCTAGCTAAATTGTGTAAAAACTGTATGGAAATCACCAAGTATTTAATTAAGAATTTTGTGCTAGGTCTTCAAGGCTTTTAGAAGTACAGAAACTTTAAATAAAAATTAAGGAGTAAACTGCATTATGAAATTTTTTAAGTCAAATGTAGTAGGGCTTAAGGACATTATTTGATTGTGCTGAAAGGCTCGGGGAGGATATTTAAGCTGTTCCATAGTGACATGCTTTGGACTTTAGGTGACATTTGTTGGAAAGCTTCAAGACAGTCTGTTCATACAGATAGAAGTCCAAAGCTCCAGAAAAGACAACCTCCTTGAAATTTTTTGCTCACATTACATAACCTAACTCTTCATCACAACTGTGCACTGAAAGCAGAGGGATGTGCAAATTCTGTCTTTTATTGATCTACAACATGTTTTACGGTTTGCATTCCTATGGTATTTGAATGCTTTGCCTGCGTTTTCAATTATACAGAACTCTCTCTCAAAATGTATTTGTAATGGATACTGTTTTTAAATCGAAAAGTTTCAGGTTGTTTACAAAACCTTTTGGGTGGGGACCACCAAGTGATCCAGAGTTTTGGGATGACTTTTGTTAAAACAAGCAGCCATGATAAGAAAGGCTTTGGCTTGCAAGAGCTAATTCTGGTTAAAAAGTAAATGAAAACTATTCATTATTTAAATAAAAACTAAATATAGGCTAGAACAAAGCAGACAATTTAAAAGGCACTCCACCCTCACTCATTGCATCCTCTTTGGATGGGTTCTTTTGCTGGGTCTCAGTTTAGAGCCCTTTCAGAGGCTGTAAGGGCCACTGTAATGTCTGTAAAGGTCTGTTTCCCATTAGTGACCTTTGGTTAAGTTCCTTTCTGAATCTCAGCTCTTTTGGTGTTTAAGTCAGTCCTTTAATGCTTTTGCAGAAGATTGTGTAGAGAAAGTTGATGGACACAGTTTTTTTTGCTAATAATAATTTGCAGAGATAGGGCTGAGAGCAGATAGATACATCTTCAAGGTACATCAAAATCTTTAGTGAGAGCTTTTAAATTCGGTTTAAAAATTCCTGGCATGGGGGATTATAATGGACAATTTGGGCAACCAGAAGGCCATTTAATTCTATTTCTTATGTACCTGCAAACCATTAAAAAGAAGCAATTTTGCCCAGTATATGTAACCTTTCATTTACCTTTAAAGTCTCCAAATAAGCATATATTAATTTAAATTATAACAGCCTACATCAGGTTTTCAAATTGAATAGGGTGAGAAATTTTAAAAGGTCATAGGAATAAAGACAAGATTTATCTGGTTAGCTAAAAGGATTCCTTTGATGTTTTTATCTTCCCAGGTTTCACTGCAATTAAGAGCTGGCAAAACGAACTTGCTAATAGAACCAGTTAGTGTTGGAACCACAGCAGTACTTAGGAGGCATAATCAGCTATCACTGCTTTGTGCTAAGCATTTCATGACCATATAATGACCATCCAGGCAGCCCAGCACCAGAACTGCAGGAGCATTTTCATGTGCTCTTGTGGTTCTGCAGTATGACCTTGGCCCAGCCAGTCTTCACCATGCCAGCTTTGGTGCCCTGGACAAATGCAACCCCACTTAGTACTTTCCTATTATCTACATAATTCATCAATTGTAAGCAAAAGGTGCTCTTGTATTAAGCCAAGCTCTTCTGGGTCAGCAGGGACTCTTTGGTGGTTTTCAATTTGGCCAGTAGAGATAACAACACTTGGGGGGCAGAGAGAATGAGAACAGGCAGCAAAGTTACACCTTTTTTGTATGATTAGGGCAATGCTTGGATGATCCAGGACACAGACCTCAGAGGGGTGACACACAGAGAGGAGAAGGTGCATGGAGATGCAATCCCCTTCCTGCTGGGGACCCAAGCAAACTTTCAGTGTTGTTCTTTTCTCATTATCATGGTAAGGGGCTTCTCAACACCTGCTTCCTTTCTCTTACCCTCTCAGGCTACAATGGGCCACAGCTGCAGCAGGTGGGAAGGAGGTTTTGTATTCCAGGACTGATGCAAGAGGGATGAAGGCTTGGTCTGCTGTGTTTGTGCTCTTTCTTACACTTGAATGGGCGAAGTCTTGTTTCAAAAGTTTTGTCAAGCCTTGCACGATAACTAAGAAGTCCCTGTCTGGAGGTGGTGGAATATGAGCAGACAGAAACTACATCAAGTTAGAGGATTTGTGATTACTGTTCAGTGGTGTTCCCATCACAGCCATGCTCTGGAGTCTACCTGAGCTTCAATTTACTGGTAAGTCTAAATATTCCTACTCAGACTTGGGCTGCCTCGAATGTTTTGGATCCTTTTCAGGGGGCTGTGTTTGCCCTGTGGAATAAAGGAGGCTCCATATGCTGATGCATGGACAACTCTCTCCAGTTTGAACAGAGGCAATCAGTGGTGTTGGGGCTTCTTCAGTCTCTTGTGTGTGAGGAAAGAACATCTCTTATTGTCTGGATTTGTTCAGTCTCAATTGCACTCTCCTGTGCCTTAAACATTATGGAGTAAGTTACATTTAAGATTGGAAGATGAACGAATATGCAAATTTCTTCTGCTGAACTGAGCCAGCAGTTTCTTCAAAATAATCAGGATATGTGAACTTTCTTGAAAAATTTCACATGCTTTGGCAGAAATGCCATTCCCTGCCAAATGAAAGAGCAAGCAAATTAATATGCTGTGTCGTATGACAGGATAAAAGGTTAGTGATACACTATTGGGTTAGTGCACAGTTATTCCTAGAGGCTGATCAGAGGGCAAAATGTGTAATAATGATTGTTTTATTTTAATCAGATTGTTATTTCCAGTTTCATTTAAGTGAAAGATCTTTCATGAATTCTGTCTCATCGTAGAAGCTCTACTGCAATAATCCTGTTTTTCTTGTAAGTTCTGGGAGTCTGGAAGGTTCTACAATGGCAGGATCCTAGGAATCCTGATAGAGGAGGAGGTCCATCTGCAAAGCTCTTGGATCATGGATTCAGTTTCATTGATTTCCATTAAGTATGAAACTGGCAGCAAGTTAGCAGTTCCCAGGGTGAAGTTAAGAGCTTTGGTTTTTTTACATCTGAGCTTAAATAGCTCCTTGTTCCTAGGTTAACTTTGTGTTGGAACATGGAAGAATCTTGCTTTGATACTTGAAACAAGATGGTTTTGAGCCACAGAATGTGTGTATGAAACCTATTTTCCTATAGCTTGGTGCCCTTTGTCCTCTTTAATACTTCAATAAAGCAAAAGTCTGGTAAACTACTCTAGATACCAGATTTCCATGTGTGCTGATCAGCCAGCCAGTTGCAAACAGCATTCATAGCAGCTGAGTTTAGCCTGCTTTTCTCTCCTTGCCAATTCTTACTGTAGCTGTGAGAATAGAGTCATCTTCAAAAATTAATTTCCTGAAAATTGGCTATGGGGTTAAAAAATGACTGGTGCAGAAGGAGCCACAGACAGATCAGATGGTATAATCAAAACCATGTAAATTTTTTAGGAAACCTGCTAAAATTGAGTCATTTGGATATAAACCAGCAAGCACAATGAATTGGACCTCAGCAGTTTTCTGGCTCCTGTGCTCTATGTCAGAGACTAAAATTGGTATTTGGGAGTCCTGCTTCCATGGGGAATTTTTTAGATGGACAGCAGCCAGCACCACAACCCTGGGGCATCTTTTGTAAAGATTAGTCCACACTGAGGGCCTGTGAGAGCTGAGCAGAGCACAGAAGATGCACAGGGAGCACTGGGGCTTTGTGGCTTCTGAGTCCCCTGGCTGACCTCCAGGGCCACATGAATCATCACAGGCCCAGCATCAGAGGTGGGAATGCTTTAAAATGCAATTTATTTCCTCTTCCTGGACTCCAAGCACTGCAATATATACAGACTTCTAAGTAAATGATTTCGGATGCACAGCTATAAATTTCAGTCACACACACTCCAACAGATTTTTTAAAACAACAACAACAAAAAATCACATATTGTTCTTATGTACTCTTTAGTTGCTTTATAGGACTCCCTCTGTTCGTGACTGTTTCTGTTATTGTTGGAAGAATAAACCTTCTCAAAATAGATCATCCTAAGGATGGAATCTGTCCAGTGACCACTTAAGTAGAAATTTGCTGCCAGAACCAGTTTATTTCAGCTGTGATCACGAAGAGTCTTGTGTGCACTTATTTCTTTGCTCTTCAATACTGCCTGTAATATTGAGATGCTCTGCTAGTATCTTTAATGTTAGCCAGTGTTTTTCCAAAACAAAGTAGATAAATACATAAGAAAAGGTCAGAGATAGTTCCTTGGTTTTGTTTTTTTTTTAACAGAGAGCACAGCCTTATATGCCATCAGGTGTCCAACATACCTTGGTTACTTCAGTATGGACCTATTATTGGCAACCATATGTACTTCCTTCTGCAAGAACCAACTTAGATTGCTTGTGTTTTTTGTGTAATGTCTGCTCTTTGATAGGTGCTGCTCTGAAGCTTTGCTATGAAAAGGAGGATGGGCTTGTGTTTCAGCCATATGACCCAAAGTTAGGGTGTCTGGGTTTTTTCTCCTGACTGTATTATGAACTTCAGTAAACTTGCCTGAGTATTTTGTGCCCTTTTTGCCCCCATCTTTTCCTCATCTTCTGTGCAGCAGTGCTCAGAAGGGAAAAATAGGAGAAAGTTAATTTGGTCATTATCAGACACAAACAATTAAGCAACTGTGTGCAGACAGACTACAGTCATTCCTGTGTGCAGGCCCAGAGGTGTCTCCTCCTTTCCTGGGTCGTACACCTGATGGATGACAAAATGTGGTGCCCCTCTGTCCCCAGTGCACTGAAGGGGTGGGGGACTAGGGCACAAGCCAGAAGGAAGGTACATCACTGTACCAGTGTTCTTTGGGAGAGAAGAAACCTTTAGAAGTGTCTCAGACTAGTGCCTGGAGAAGCAGAAGCACTCTCCAGCCAGGGTCAGGGAGGAGCTTTAGCACCCCTGAGTTTCCAGGTGTACCACTCTGAGAAGTGCAGGCAGAGGCAGCTGTCTGGGAAGGACAGGCAGGTTGAGTTGACCAGTGGTTATAGAGCATGATCAAAGGTTAAATGGGAATCATTCTGCTAGAAATGCCATATGACAGGGAGTCTGAATATGTGAGCAAAGGGCACTGATGGGGCAGAACCTTCAAACAGCACCAGCTGGAAGGACAGGTCATGCTGGAGCAGTGTCAGCCCCACTGTGATGTACAGCTCTGCTTGTGTGCTGGGCTGCCCTGGAGGTGTCCAAGTCATGAACACTGTGTCCTGATACCATGTGAGCTCCCACCCAGGCTCCAGGCAGAGGCTTCTGGAGAGGAGGGGCTCCTGCAAAACCTGCACAGGGAGGCTCAGGGAGTCACCACTCCATGCATGCAAATGTGGGGGGCCTTGTGTGCAAGAGCTCAGAGGAGTGGGAGGCACAAGGGGCAGGGAGTAAAGAAATCAGTCTCCAGCAAGTCAGGTAGGTTAGATAGAGATGTCTGAAGCAGACTCCAGGCAGAAGGATCTGCTGTAAAATGTGAAAAGGCCTTATCTCAAGTCAGGCAGATCTGCCTGCAGGCTGGGGCTCTGTTTTAGGCTCTGCCAAGCTCCTGGGGTGAAGTTCAAGCAGTGCTGCTCTTTGCAAGGGCCTCTTGGCCCCCAGCCCATGGGAGCTCCTGAGCAAGGCTATGGGAGAATGCTGAGGGCTCTCTTCTCCCCCAAAGAGTTAATGTATCCTGAATACAGAAGGTTCTTCTCCACCTCATCTATTGTCCATTTATCGTACAGGAACAGTAAGTGATTTTTTGTTTTTTGTTTTTTAATGCAACCCATGGTTATAAACTTTTATTTCAGTTCTATACTCTTTTAGTTCTATTTCATCATTGCAGAGACTTCAAGAGAAGCCCATACTTGCAGAAGTAAACTGCAGTAACAAAATTTCATGTGCCTATAAAGAGTGCTTTAATAGTGAAGTGCATCACAAGCCAGAGATGCACAGATGCTCCTCAGAAAACCCACCACAGCACTGGGTAGCCTTTTCTCTGAAAGAAAAGCTATCAGAGATCAAAACTGTACCTCAGCCTCTGAAATGTGATGTGACATGGTTTTACATGCACACAGGCAAATGTTGCTTATTTGATTCACACAGGAGGGTTGGTTTATGTGGTACAATTAGAACTGATCTAGCTAGTTTGTAGGGCATATGCAATGGAAATATTTCATGTGACTTGCAAAGATAAGGCTCCATTGAAGAACAGAAGCCTTCCTTGATGTTGACCAGAATGCATTTAGTTTGCTAAAAACCCACTGCCACAAAAAAATAGAAATTCAGGTGGAACAGGATATAATTGCTTCAGGTACTTTAAAACCACCAGATTGCATTTCTGATGACTAACATGCAATTAGCAATGTAACAGACCTGCTTGCTGGAAGGGGAAAGGCATAAAACTTGTTTCTTATGTCCCTCATGTGACATGGCAAGAACAAATCCTACTGGCTGTGGAGGAAAGACAAAGCAATCCATGTACCTGAACAAAAATGTTCATCAGCCTACTGACATTTAAATCTTGTTTTTCTTGCTCTTCTTCCCTCCATTTTAAGATCTGACTTTGCTTTTTGCAAGAGAGTAAGTCCCACCAAGAAGCCTCTTGCGTGATACTGGAAATTTGCAAGAGTGCTGGAGATTAAATAAGCATGTTGCCTAAGGCTGAGCTGCTAAGAACAATTCTGGGGTTTTTTACTTAGCTATTCTTAACAGGAGAACAAGGCAATTGCAAGAGAGAGTTTCAAGGCAAGTGGAAGTTTCAAGACCAAAAGGCATATTCACTAGCAGGGTTAATCTGCCTCTTTAAACTCAGAGGAGAGAGGCTCCCTCTTTAAGGCACCCTGAATCATTCCCAGGAGAGACAGACACAGCTCCCTGCTCCAAATGCTCAGTGTTACAATCCTGTCACTCTCTGCAAAAGTATTGGTGTGTTTTGGTTCAAAGGGAAGGGATCAAATCTACTTTATGCTGACTGCTGCATCCCTGAGGACATGTACTATTAGTCCTGACAAGTCCTGACTTGGTTCTGGTGTTTTGGTTTTGGCTTGGCCAGATCTTAACAGAGGTGTAGAACAGGACTTTTCCAGGTGGGAAACTTCCTAAAATAAGTCTCTGAAAGTAGCACAATATTCTGGTTACTAGAAAAGTCCTTTTTCCTCCTTCCTGAGAGGGTACCCTTTCAAAAAGTCATTGCATGTTGCAGCCTCTGCTTTCACCAAGCAGTAAATATTCAGCTCTGAAGTTCCCTCCTGAATTCTCATTTCCAATGGCTTTGCTTGCACTCTGAATCTCCTACTCCTCCTTCATCTTGCAGCTCTCTGGCAATTGCAGGCTCAGAACTAAGCACAGCATTACTGTAGCTATAGGAGATTCCTAAACCTAAACTTCATTTTACTGATCTGAACTACCATGGCTTCAGATTTCACTTATTGTCAGCACCTTTCAACTCTACACTTTGCTCCCACTCTCTGAACACTAGTAGCCCAGACTTTTCTTTCAGCTTACATTAGGCTTATATTGGGTCAAATATCATTAGATACCTACTTGTATATCAATTTAAGTAGGTATCAATTTAGACAAATTATCTAAATAAAATTTGTGGCTTTTTTCCTCCACTGCTGCCCAGGTAAATCTCTCTCTGTCTATCCTCTCTCTACATTAGGACATTGGAGATGGACAAGAAACAAAAGCATTAACTCATAAATAGTTCTGATTAATCACTAACCCTAATCATGGTCACATAAACCTCTGAAACCTCCTAAATGCTTGTATCAAATACCTCATTAAAAGCCAGTTGATCTGTCTCTATAATCTCAAATTATTTGTAACTGTCAACAAATTAAATACCTTTGCTCACAGAGGTATGTTTTTTCCTTGGTCTGCTAGCACATCCCTGGTGTTCTGCCACTTATCTGAGTGATATCACTTACCAGAACTGTAGCAAGTCCATTATCTGATTTCCTTACTGACCCATACAGCAAATTATCTGGACTCCCACTATGCAGCAGTGAGCTCACATTTCACAAATATTTTCATACTTGTTTTCATCAGTTACTCCATGACATCCTTATTGATTTTCAACCATCCCTCATTTCAAGTACTTTTTAAATAGGTTTCCACCATTTCAGTCTTATCAATCTCAATTCAGTGTTCCTGTATTAATAGGCTTTTCATATTCCTTTCCCTCCCCAGGCACATTTATGAAAGCTCTTCTTTCCTTAGCCTTCTGGTCGTTGTTAATTTAGTGTTGTGGATGCCCTCAGCTTGTTCTCTGAGGCTTAAATCCAGTCAGCTGACTGCAGACCATCATCCCTCATACCATGCCACTTGCTGCTGCACATCATGAAACTACAGAGCATGGGACTACTGTGATGTTTAATTTTTAAGACCTAATTGTAATGCTTTTTGAGGTTCATGGGGTTTTTTTTTCCCTTCTCAGCTGCTAAATCACATTTTGAGATCTACCAATGCTGCTAGTATGTGAGGAAAAAGGGCAGAGAAAATTCCATTTGTTAGATGCTGGGTTGCTTTCTCAGCTGGGGCAGTGGAGTGTTTTTCTCCTCTATACAGGCAGCTATCTGGGGATTAATCCATGATCTCTTGAAAACCAAAACTTCATTCTTCAAATTAGTTGTTTGCACCACACTGCAGGAATTTCAGTGACTCATAAATCCTGTTATTTCAAAGTAAGGGAAGTACTTGGAAATATCACATGGAGATTGACTGTTCCAGCCTGTTTCATAGACCAAAATTTTCAGCTAATCAGGACATTGCACATCTTTGCTTGGACATTCACCTCATGTTTTCTGTTCTAAATCAAAATACAGTAAGTGACATCTGGGAGCTTGCTGCCACCCTATATATACCAGACCACACTATTATGACTTTCTGGGGAGCAGCCATATACAAAAAAAAAAAAAAAAAAAAAAAAAAACCAGTTGCAAAAAGGAGAAGTTAAAAAATGAAAGAATTGTAGCTAGTAGAAGGTATTATTTAGCCTCCTTTGTGCTTGCCACTAACTTTGATATCAAGTATACCAAAAGCAGAAAAAGATGAACAGAAGGAAAAAGGAAATACAGGGCAAATATTGGGATAGTTTTCTTTGGTCTAATAAATTGTTGCCTATTTTCTGCAGTTTAGTGAGCCCCCTAGAGTAATACTAGTCCCTTCTCTTCTATCCTATCCTTATCCCTACTTCTGCAGCCAAAGACACAGCTTGCCTTTTGCCAGGTAAGTCATCACACTGCTCCCTGCCACCTCTTCAGATGCTCAGAAGCCCCTTTGTGAAAACACCAAATCCTAGGACCTCTGTAATAGTAATTTTTTAAAAAGCTTTTAAGGATGAGAAGATGATTTCAAAAACCACATTTGATCAAAATTTTTATTTCTTGCCATCAGAATTAGGAATACTTCACTTAATCTTTGTTCATTAATGGCAATGTGATATAAAACTTAAAAATTCCCCTCTTCCTCGAGGTCTCTGTGTGTTACAAGGATGCTTGAGAACATCTAGCCAATGTTGTGTGGGTGTGTGCTGGAGAATATACAAATTTTTATGGCCTTACAATTTGTATTTTTTTCAAAGCAAAATACTTCCCTTTAGAACAGCACATGCTTGCTTTTAAGCCTGGAAAGGTCCTACATCAGTTTAGCAGCAACAGGCTGCTGAGATGTGTAACACCTGCAAGTTTCAGCTACATCTGCACCGAGCACCCTGGGTCTCCATGAAGGCTGCAGAATGTCAACCCCCAGCCTCCCATTCTAGATGTTGTTCCAGGCATTCCCACTGTTTTAGCAAGCCAGTAGCTGATGGAGCTGAGGTTGGATACAAGACACAGGTGAAGTTTTACATAGGACCACGAGGTCCATACTGAGCACTGAAATGTTAACTACAACAAATGATTTAGTTATGTGTTCCTGAAGTAAACTTTTTGCTTTCCTCTTAAACATGAGGTTTGGCAATTATAGACTACTAAGGGGAGGGCCTGGTCAAGAGCAAAGGTTCTCCTTCCCTCGAGTCTAGGACATCCCTCTGGAAGATTCCTGACTCCTGTTTCAGAGCATCTTGGCAACAGAATTGATCCCTTAACACCATGACTTCAGGAGAGGTAACATTAGTATATGCACCCAGCAAGTTTTGAGAACCTGACAACAACCTGACATCGTTCACAGCAAGGCAGCTTTGCTATTTCACCTAAGCTATTTCACAATAGTAGTTTTGCTATTGCTTGCTAAGTTTCACCTAGGAGGCATCAAATATCAACCCACCAGCTCCTTCTGCAGGATGAATGCTTTCAGGGCTGCCCTCTCCCAATTATTCCCGAAGGCTTGGTGGCCTCAGGCAGAACTAGTAACAACAGCTGAACTGTGCCATCTGGTACAGGGAACTGGCTCCCAGGGGACAGAAGGGTGCAGTGTGGCACAAACCACACAGGAGCCATCCCTCTCTCTTGACACACAATCCTCCAATGCTGCACAAACCTTCAAAGAGGCAGAAGACAAGGCTGTCCAACAACAAGCACTTGCACTGCATTTGTCTTTCTAGGGTTCCATTCACAGTCGGCTGTAAATACTTGACTTGAAGGACTGTTTCTTTTGACACAAGCAGTGAATCCTCAGAAATTCACAGGACAACAGATAAAAGGAAATGTTCCATTTTATTTTCAACAGTTCATTTCTCAAATGTAAAAAGTCTGTCCCACACTAACTAAAAATTATTAAAAAACCAAAGTCCACGTGTTTACACTTGTAAATTTATTCCTGCAGGAGACTTGAGAGATGAAACAAAAGTTAACAGTAGCATTATATTTAATTTCAAAACATGTTACTTCTGAATAAACTTACAAGGTCAAAAGCATTTAAAAGTTCTAGTGGTGGTGGCTTAAGAGGAATCTTTCCAACTGTGAACTCCTTTGCTTCAAACTGTTGCCACTCTTCAGCTGACAACTCGCTCTTGGGTGTGAATAACTTCTCCGAGCTGGTGGCTGCAGCAGAGGCTGAGGTGGCAGCATGTCCAGAGGAACCGGCGCTCTGTCCAAATAAAGCACTGCTGGAAGGGGAGGCAGAAGAGCCTGCGGGGGCACTAAAGGCTCCAAAGGCTGGGAGCACAGTGGTGCTTGCAGAGTTCACAGCAGAAGCACTGCCAAAGCCTGAAAAGCCAGAAGTGCCAAAGCCACCAGCTGTGGCAGCTGCTTTGAAGGAGAAGGAGGCTGCGGACGGAGCGGCCGCGCTGCCAAAGCCAGCGGACCGGGGAGCGCTAGGAGAGGATGCTGTCCCAAATGCAGGAGCATTTGCAGCAGCAGAAGAGCTCCCAGCAGCAGGGCTGCTCCCAGGTGATGCTGAACTGATGAGGCTGGAACTGGCTTTAAAGGAGAAACTGCTGGCACTGGTACTGCTGCTGCTGACAGGAAAGCCTGCAAGTAGGGAATTGACAAAAAATATTAGAATGGGTACCCCAGGGATACTGAACCACTGCTGTATTTCAAAGATGCAGCAGCAGCAGCAAACTAGAGCAAATGTTGAAATGTCTTAGTTCTTGGAACAGGAACTTACTTGACAGCCCAAAGCTCGAGGTTTGCTGTCCTCCCATTCCAAAGGCAGGTGCTGGTTGAGTGCCCGTGGTCTTGAAAGCAGAGAGCTGAAAAAATTCCAGAGATGTACATGAAAACTAGATTCCAAAACAGAGAACTCTCTCTCTCTCAGGAACTGTTTGAAACAAAAACAGAGCTGCTCAGTCCTACTGAATCCAACTCACACCATGCTGGACAGTGATCACTCCTCACAACTGCCTGTTCTTGCACTGCTTTAAGTGCTCTAAGGCCATACAAGCTCTACTCTGTAAACCCCTCCAGAAATGCAAATCTGTTCCAACTGATTGATTTTTGCCTGTCAGTCAGTGAGCTGATCCCCTCGGGGAGCTCTCATTCTCATCTCTTCCTATTCCAGCTTGTGCTCTGTGACTGTATTTAGGGCACAGCTTTGATTCTGTTCTCTGTCCTCAGCACATCCTGTCTCCTGTGGTAAAGCCCAAATCCTGCTTGTCCACTTTCAGCACTGAACACACCATGAGCTGGGATCACATTACTCAGCCTTCACTGCACTTCATGCAGACTGCACTCAAGTAGAGCCACTTTCTGTGTCTCCCTGATTATTTCATATGGGCTTTAACTCAAGCATTTGCTTCTGAAAAACCATTCCCATGTGTTTGTCACCTTCCCAGGACCAATGACTCTTGCTATCTTCAAATGTTACCCAGAGTGCTTCTTTCCCACCTAGCTCTAAATTCTGGCATTGGCCAAAGGCTCCATTTATCCCAAGGTGTCCTGGAGAGCAATTCTGGTCCAGTCTGCTGATCCTTTCTTGGAAGAGCCAGCATCAGCACATGGGAAAAAAGGTGTGGTGGGGATTGGCCTCTTCCTGGTCATGTACACAACCACATCCCAACCTTAAGCTCTGGTTGCTTTCATGTGGCTTGCAATGAGAGTATTCCAAAGCTGGCATCCAGCTGCTGCCTTGCTAACACACAACCATCCCTGTGCATATTTTTCCTCAGTTACTGAAGGGGTTTGTTATACCACATGCAAATCACTGATTTCAGGAGTCCAGGGAATATATCCAGGTGGCACATCTCAGAAGTCTTTGTAACCATAATTAATATCTGTGTAAACTACTTCATTAAAAAATGACATCAGGCACGGAGACATGTTGCCATTTGTGAACACTTACCAGAGATGCTTTTGTTGATGCATTTAAAGCTTTCAACTGAACTAGCCGATTTTTCCACTGTAGTGCCAACTTTTGGACAGCATCTATCTGTAAAGGGGTAAATAAAAGCACGTTTTTATTACTGAAGACTTTAAAAAAAAAGAGTCATCTGGCAACTGAATGGAAAAAAGATATCTAAAATAAGAAAAGGAATTTCATGAACTCAGGAAGATTTTTTTCTTTACTGAAACTTCAACGTGAGAATTTGATGTCTGTTTTTAACAGAGAATTCTTTTAAACTCTCTTACTCTTTTCCTTAAATCCACCCTTTTACTTTACATAAGAGTAATATTCAAACAAGTTCTGGAACTTTTCAGATCCAAGTTCTACTTTTTTTGAATTAGATGCTTGGGGAAAAAAATTACACAAGACAAGATATGTAAGTTTTCTAAATATGAGAAGAGACTCTTCAATCTGGCCTTTCCACTTATGCACTCACTCACTGAGCTGAAGTCCTAAGATTTACCTCAGCTTCTTCCACATTTTCAGAATAAAAAACCCCCACTTTCAAAACACTGTAATTCAGAACAGTTCAATAGTATCAACCTAAAATAGTTACTTTTGATGAAATCAACTTCCTTAATTTAAATCCACCCCCTTGTGTGATCCATCAGATAACTGCACAGAACAGTGCAGCAATAAAGGGTATCTGTGTCTTGATAACTGTGATTTAGTACTAAGCAAAAACCTGAAAAGTTTTCAAACAACCTTTCATGAATTTCAAACCTGAATTTCCTACATTTACACTTAAGTTTAGCAACACATCTAATTTGATGCCTGGCCTAATTGAATTTTCCTTAAAACCTAAACAAGTAAAAAACCTAGTGTCACAAATGTCTGCAAAAATGGAATGAGTAATTTTATTGTAGACAAATTCCTTAATTTTTCAAGAGAGTCTTACATCACAAACATCAATAATTCTTTTGTATCTAGTCACATGCTAGAAGATCATGTTCCTTGGTATCTGCTCCTATACAACAAACTGGAAAATTTAGATTCTGACCCAGTTTAAGAATAGAAACATGGAAAAGACATGCTGCACTTAAACATTTTGTAAGAGAACTGTATCATACAGTTATCATCTATACACTGAGAGTTAGGAAAACTTGCATTTACTGTTTTGATGATATCACAATTTATTTTTTTATTTATTTAAATAGCTGTGTATAGCATATTGTTTATAATTTGTTATTTATTATTATTTTGGATAATTATTTTAATTGGAGTTTTAAAAAAGTTAAAAGTCTCCCGTCTCTAAAAATGCAATTCAGGTAAATCTAAACACTCGAAGCAAGAGTGGTGACAAGAGCAATTCCTTCTGTAACACAGAATCAAGAAGAAGAGGAAAGACTGCAATGCAGTTTGAATTAATTTGTACTTGCGTCTATCCAACAGCTTAATTTCTCTCCTGGCACAACATTAAACTCTGCTAGCTTCCTTGATATTGACAGGACTACAAGGAAGGAATGATACATATACATTGAGAGATGTTTTATGTAAAAACATATGCCTTACTTCCAAATGAGTACATACATATCTGTTTCTAGAAAAGAAGTATCTGCTATTTTCATCATTAATTCCCTACAACAAAGGTATGCAAAAGAACAAGGTCAAATGAACTTGTCCAGTCTCTTATTTAAAGCACCAAATAACTACCTATAACAACCAAACCGACTAACAGTACATAAGGTATTAAATGTCTGAGACAGGATTCAAGTAACTTCTACAAATAACACACAGGAGCAGGGACAAGATTAAGCCAAGGAGTGCCTAGCAGCTACTTTTGCATTCCCTTTGATGCACAGGAACTGAAAAATATTTTGGCATTCTCATAATTTCCTAGAGTTGGGAGATAAATCAATCAAGAGTTGCCACCTGAAGAACAGTAACAAGTCCTGACCTGAGAGTGTCCACACCAGCCAACATTTTTTAAACACTTACATAATTCCCAATGATGTTGTTTGATCTGCTGTCATAGTACTCCAGACGCAGCTCTTCTGGCGAGACATCTGAAAAGCCTGCAAGGACAGGAATACTCAAAACCTCCAAAAAATTGAAACTTTTTGATTGATACTTCCACTGCCCTCTAGAGTTGCCAAGATGTGGACCTTGATACACTGTCTTAAGAGAGTTATAGTCAGAGACAAAGAAAGGATCCATTACAAAGTGCCAGAGGTGTGAGCATCCAAGTTGAATTTGCCACCAACTAATATTCCTTTCTGCTGTATCACAAGGCAAATCAACACCTTGGAAATGGCTGCACAGAGGTACAACAGTGTGGGTAAGTCACAGAAACATCCTAAACAGCAGCAATACACAACACTGAAAACATTACCTACCTGAGACATTCGGCTTTTCTTTCATTGGTGAGTAACATGAAAATATCCATTGTCCAGAAGATTCCCAAATTTCCATGTCTTTCACTACACATTCACTAACAAACAAAACAAAATCACAGATGAAGTTGAAATTACATAGTCAAAACAAAAATGCCAGTAACAACCAATTCAAACAATTGGTTCAAATCCAAATTCAAAGTCAAAAACCTGCTACCATGAAAACCAAGCACAGTCTTAATGTAATTTAAAAAAAAAAAAAAATGGAAAGTGTTTCCAAAACCTTGCTTCTCTGGGAAATCACACTGTCTGCTGCTTCTCAGTTCCTGCCCTACAGCTGCAAGTCACTTGTAACTGACTGTGAAACCAATAGTTTTGCTGCAGGCAGAAAGATTCGTTGTATTAAGCATCAAAAAACCAAGTAATACAATTCATTTTCTTAAAGGGGCTCTGATTTCTTATTTTCAAGCACTGACATCTGCTTCCTTCCTTATCCTCCTGACCACAACTTAAATACCACACTATCTCACTAATATCACAGTTGACTATCTGCCCAGCCCAGGTCCCAAACAAGGATCACTTCCTCACCGTGCCAGCATCATTCCAGAGAACCAAATGAAGTGATGCTCTCTTATGTTTCTTCCCGTGTCCCAGCTTTCTCCTCACAATCCTGTCCTCTGCATTATTTCTAGGAACTCAGTAAGCTTTCAACCTGCTCATTCTGAATGTTTTCAGTAAGACAGGACTACAACTTACAGAAGTCTCTCCTCTTCATCTTTAGAGCCATCAGCAGCACTTTGACTGCTGGCTAAGGCAGAGAACCTGTTCTGTGAGAAGTCTGCATTTCTGCTGCTGCCGCCTGACGATCCGAAGTCAGAGGAGCCAAAGAATCCTCTTCCATGATCTCTGCTGCCACCCCATGCATCAGACTTGAATGAAGATGGCTGGATAACATTACTGTATCTCTGGTTAGAGGCACCCCATCCTCCTCCTCTTCCGCTAGTAACTTCCAATTTAAAAAACAAACAAAAAAACAAGCAACAGAAATTTTTAATCATTAAGATATCAATCAACATCAGCAAAAACTGTAAGTATAACTAGTCTTAAAGTGGCAATAAAAAGTTTGAAATTAATAGGGGTTTTTTTTCTAATGCATTAACCTCATCATTAAGCTATTTTTATAGCTTAGCTAGTGAGTAACCCAAAGTAGCTCTCAAGTGCTACTCCTCAAACAGAACAGTTTGGGTTGCAAGGTGCTTTTAAAAGTCATCTAGTTCGATCTCTCCTGTGCCTTAATGAGCAGAGAAACCTTCAACTAGATCACCATGCCAATAAATTGCAGCCCTGCAGAAAGACAATGGCTCAGCTTTGCTTTGGTTGTTTCATGAAGTAACTACCCCAGCAGAAAAACTTAAATTTCACGCTCCGTAGGTTTGTGTTAGGGGTTCCTGCCTCTGTAGCTACAGCAGGGGCTCTGCTCCAGCACAGGGAGCTCCCGAGTTTCGTTCTGAGACCTTGGACACACCACTGTGCCTGTTGTTTACAGGCAAACCCCGACCCTCCTTCCAGCAGGAAGGACAAGCGGCTGCAGTGAGTTCCTGCCGTGCCATCACTGCAGCCCTCAGCTCTCTGTCGTGTCCCTTTCCTTCCCAAAGCTCCCAAACTCCCAGAGCCGACGAGAGTGGAAACAGCCTTCACTGGGTACAACACACAGCTGCTGGAAACTTGCTCCTTGCTCATAAGAGTTTTCCAAGTCGTTTTCCCACTGCCTTGCGACACATCCCGCAGGCACAGAATCGCACGATCAGTTAAGCTGGGAAAGAGCCCTGAGACCATCGAGTTCAGCCTATGACCAAAAAGCACCTTGGTGCTAGACCAGGGCACAAGAACCACATCCAGACTTTCCTTAAACACCTCCGGGGACAGCGACTCCACCGCCTCCCTGGGCAGCCCATTCCTAAGTTTCGTCACCTTTCTGTGAATGCCCAACCCAAACCTCCCCTGGCGCAGCTTAAGGCTGGGTCTCCTCCTGCCGCTGGTTGCCTGGGAGAAGAAACCGACCCCCGCCGGCTACAGCCTCCTTCCAGGCACTTGTAGAGCGATAAGCCGCTAAGTCTCCTGTTCTCCAGGCTAAACAGCCCCAGCACCCCCCGCCGCTGCTCACAGGATCTGCGCTCCAGACCCTTCGCCAGAGCTCAACCCTGCGAGTGCCGGACCAGAGGCTGCCGCGGCCAGTCCGGGCCGAGACCCGCCGGCCCGCTCTGCTCGGGAGCCCCGCCCCGGCCCTCCCGGCCGGTCCCGGCGCGGTGCGGGGGCGGCGGTACCGTGTGGCGGCGCGGCCCCGGCGCGGCCCGCTCCGCCGCGGGGGTGCTCGTTCCAGCAGCGCTCCCCGAAGCGGCAGTAGCCCCGCAGGAAGAACTGGCAGACGCCCATGGCCGCGCCGCCGTCGCGCGGCTCTGACGTCAGCGCCGGGCGGCGCCGCGCTGGGCTCGGCCCCTCGGGAGAGCGGGCGGGAGCGCGGCCGCCGCCGAGGGGAGAGCGGGCGTGCGCGTGCAGGCGGCCAAACGCGGGATGGCACAGCAACAAGCTGCTGATAAAGCCGACACGGATTTGGTTTGTGCTGTGCAAACCTCCAGTCACGGACACAGTGAAACACCGCCGCTCGGCTCTAGCCGCCCTCGCTCGCATCCGCCCCGTCTCCGCACAGCCTGCGCGGTCAAACCTTTCTGCTGTGTCTCACGGGAGGATAAGGAATGTTGCCCACGGCTACCGAATCGTCAGGGTTGGAAGAGACCTTTAGGATCATCCAGTCCAACCACCAACCCGCTCATTACCGCTGTGATCCAGTAAACCACATCACCCAGCAGATCCAGGTGCCGCTTAAGCACCCCAGGGACGGTGACGCTGTCGGCAAAAATTGGATTCGTTACCCAGTGACAAGTCAAGAATCATGTATCTGAAAGACTGTTTAGTTTGGAGTTGCACAAGCACGGGTGCTAGATTGTATTCCACAAACCAAGCACACCAACATTCAAAACTTTTTGCTATTTGCACATTTTAGCACACAAAGGAATCAATGTTCATTGGCTACAAGGTACATAGCTCTTTTATTAAGTTGTATTCTATCTTCTATTGGTTAATTATTCCTCACTTCTCGTGCCAATTAGTCTGCATGCTCAGTCTTTCTCTTCTTGTGGACCTGCAGGTTTCTTGGGTTGTTGGTCCATGAGCCACAGTGGTCATGGATCCCCCTGCCAGAATTACCTTTCACACAGTCAGAGCTGGTTTCAGCACAGTTGCTTAGTGGTTTCAATTAGCTTCTTCCTTATCTTGGGGGGTTCTGCCAAATGTCCTTGTGGCCCATGAATTCTGCATTATTTGTGTCCACTATCAGTGGCACATCCTTCTTCCCAAGCTTTGTTGACCTCCCCCTAGATCAGATATCATTGAAACATGTCCAGCTCTGAACCTTGAGCATCATTTAGAGCTTGCCAGCTGCTATCTGTTTCAGGGATTAAATCTCCCTTCTTGTTGATTAGGCTTGAAAGTATATAATGATCAAGTGTTAAACAACATCCTTTCTTAAGAAAATTGTACTACATATTGCAACAGTGACTCCACCACCAGCTATTCCAATGCCTGACCACCCTAACAGTGAAAAACATTTTTCCAATATCTAACTTGAATCCCCTCTGTCCCAGGTTAAGGCCAGTTTTCTCTAGCCCTCCCACTGTAGGTACAGTATAGCTTCGGATTGTTGTGTCTATTGGGAGATGTTGACCTGTTGCTGTTTGAAGTGTATAAAAGTGTGTGTCTGGCACACAGAGGCTGTGCTACATTTAGAGATTCACCACCCAGCACCCATGTGCACAGCCACATAACTAAGATCTCTGTGCATCAGGCTGTGCAGCCAGGCAAGGGGGGGATTCATCTCAAGTCCTGGGGGCAGTTTTGAGCACCTCAGTATAAAAAGGATTTAAAGCTATTAGACAGGAACCAAAGGAGGGCAACGAAGATCAAGAAGGACCTGAAGGGAAGCTGTATGAGGAGCAGCTGAGGGTACTTGGTCTGTTCAGCCTGGACAAGATGAGACTGAGTTGAAGTCTACAACCACTCAGGAAGTAGAGGGACAGGCACTGATCTCTCCTCTGTGGTGACCAGTGACAGGACCTGAGGAAATAGCCTGAAGTTCTGTCAGGGGAGGTTAGATATTAGAAAAAGGTTCTTCACCTGGAGGGTGGTTGGGCACTGGAGAAAGCTCCCCAGGAAAACAGTCACAGCACCAACCTGACAGAGCTCAGGCATATGGTGTGACTCTTGGGGATGGAGCTGTGGAGGGCCAGGAGTTGGACTTCAATGATCCTTGTGGGTCCCCTCCAACTCAGGATATTCTATGAAACCTACTCTGTGCAAATCTGCTTCTTGCACCCAGTAGAATCCATATTTGGGAGTTCTGGGTGGGATGGCCAAAAACCTTGACTAGATCATCTTCCTCTGGAGAACTGGATGAGGCAGGACTGCAGCACGTACTGACCAACTGATTGTGGACTCCATCAAATCCTCTCCAGTACCAAGGTGGTGAGCAACTCAAAGGTTCAATGCTGCAGAGAGACTCAAGTAAGTGCAAAAAAGGGAATAGAATTCATTTGTAATTGTTGTTTATCAGTGTAACCAATCGGACAGATTTGGGTTGTGTAACTACTGAAGGTCTGGACCTAAGGGTAAAGGAATTGGGTAATTTGAATGTTGCTAAATTTAATGATGGGAACATGCCAATCCACAAGTCCTTCCCATAGCTGTCGAGGATGCATCCCAAAAAACTGGAATATGTTTAGGGGAGATCCAGTGACTAAAGATAAAATGAAGAGATGCTGTGATCACTGGTGACCACTTTATAAATTGGAGTATGGGGAAAATGTGTCATTGCAGATTAATATTATCTATCAGTGGATGTTGGAAAAGGGGATGAGGCTTTATGTGTGAATGTTAGTTCCCTTCATTCCACACCTCTATAACACCGGGTGGAGATGGATAAAGAGGATACAGATCAAAATAAACAGCATATGGGAAGTGAGGATTTGTCCTGTTGTGGGCTGGACTCAAAGACATACTCACCACTGGTAAGACAAACAGTGGGGGCAGAGCATCAGCCGTTTTTTTCTGAACATGTCCTTATACTACTTTTGATATTTGAATTGGAAATGATCTGTTGGTTCATAATGAGAGAATCCTGAAGGAATGTATCAGCTTTTGTAAATTATCATGCTGACTCACAACCCTAATTGGTGGGATATGCAGGCTATATTGAAACCCTCTTTAATGGATGTGGAGATGGATGAAAAGAGAAAGATACCAGAGAAGGCAAAAGGACAGGCAGAGGTTGTGGGGTGGCCCCTCCTTTTTGACCTTTTGACCTGAATCCACATGCCATTTGTGGACAGGAAGGGTCAACTTAAAGATGTAAACACTGGGATGCTGGAGGATTTTAGAGGAAAGTATGGAAGCATCCCCCACAGATCATCTAGTTTCAGTAAAGCTGGCAAATAAAAACAACAGATTTTTGATAGACAGCAAAGGCACACATTCAGTAATAACTATCAGTAAGGTCTCACCAAATAAAGTTACAATACCAATTGTTAGGGCAATGGGAAAAAAGCTTTTGTGGCCAGTCCTACAACCCATGGCTTATACATTTGGAGATAATTAACTGATCCAAGAATAGGTTTTAAATACCTGACTGAAACATTCTTTCTTTGGACACCATATTTTTGATACAGTCTTTGCACAGAATTTCACAGGACAGTATATAGAAGGAAATGTTCCATTTTAGTTTCAACAGTTCATCTCCCAGATGTGAAAAGTCCATCCCAAAATAAAGTTCAAAAGTTTATACGTTCGCATTTATTCCTGCAGAAGAGAATTGAAAGAGGAAATAAAAATCAACATTTCAGAATAAACTTAAAAGATCAAAAGCATTTAAAAGTTCTAGTGGTGGTGGCTTAAGAGGAATCTTTCCAACTGTGAACTCCTTTGCTTCAAACTGTTGCCACTCTTCAGCTGACAACTCGCTCTTGGGTGTGAATAACTTCTCCGAGCTGGTGGCTGCAGCAGGGGCTGAGGTGGCAGCATGTCCAGAGGAACCGGCGCTCTGTCCAAATAAAGCACTGCTGGAAGGGGAGGCAGAAGAGCCTGCGGGGGCACTAAAGGCTCCAAAGGCTGGGAGCACAGTGGTGCTTGCAGAGTTCACAGCAGAAGCACTGCCAAAGCCTGAAAAGCCAGAAGTGCCAAAGCCACCAGCTGTGGCAGCTGCTTTGAAGGAGAAGGAGGCTGCGGACGGAGCGGCCGCGCTGCCAAAGCCAGCGGACCGGGGAGCGCTAGGAGAGGATGCTGTCCCAAATGCAGGAGCATTTGCAGCAGCAGAAGAGCTCCCAGCAGCAGGGCTGCTCCCAGGTGATGCTGAACTGATGAGGCTGGAACTGGCTTTAAAGGAGAAACTGCTGGCACTGGTACTGCTGCTGCTGCTGCTGACAGGAAAGCCTGCAAGTAGGGAATTGACAAAAAATATTAGAATGGGTACCCCAGGGATACTGAACCACTGCTGTATTTCAAAGATGCAGCAGCAGCAGCAAACTAGAGCAAATGTTGAAATGTCTTAGTTCTTGGAACAGGAACTTACTTGACAGCCCAAAGCCTGAGGTTTGCTGTCCTCCCATTCCAAAGGCAGGTGCTGGTTGAGTGCCCGTGGTCTTGAAAGCAGAGAGCTGAAAAAATTCCAGAGATGTACATGAAAACGAGATTCCAAAACAGAGAACTCTCTCTCTCTCACAGGAACTGTTTGAAACAAAAACAGAGCTGCTCAGTCCTACTGAATCCAACTCACACCATGCTGGACAGTGATCACTCCTCACAACTGCCTGTTCTTGCACTGCTTTAAGTGCTCTAAGGCCATACATGCTCTACTCTGTAAACCCCTCCAAAATGCAAATCTGTTCCAACTGATTGATTTTTGCCTGTCAGTCAGTGAGCTGATCCCCTCTGGGAGGTCTCATTCTCATCTCTTCCTATTCCAGCTTGTGCTCTGTGACTGTATTTAGGGCACAGCTTTGATTCTGTTCTCTGTCCTCGGCACATCCTGTCTCCTGTGGTAAAGCCCAAATCCTGCTTGTCCACCTTCAGCACTGAACACACCATGAGCTGGGATCACATTACTCAGCCTTCACTGCACTTCATGCAGACTGCACTCAAGTAGAGCCACTTCCTCTGTCTCCCTGATTATTTCATATGGGCTTTAACTCAAGCATTTGCTTCTGAAAAACCATTCCCATGTGTTTGTCACCTTCCCAGGACCAATGACTCTTGCTATCTTCAAATGTTACCCAGAGTGCTTCTTTCCCACCTAGCTCTAAATTCTGGCATTGGCCAAAGGCTCCATTTATCCCAAGGTGTCCTGGAGAGCAATTCTGGTCCAGTCTGCTGATCCTTTCTTGGAAGAGCCAACATCAGCACATGGGAAAAAAGGTGTGGTGGGGATTGGCCTCTTCCTGGTCATGTACACAACCACATCCCAACCTTAAGCTCTGGTTGCTTTCATGTGGCTTGCAATGAGAGTATTCCAAAGCTGGCATCCAGCTGCTGCCTTGCTAACACAGAACCATCCCTGTGCATATTTTTCCTCAGTTACTGAAGGGGTTTGTTATACCACATGCAAATCACTAATTTCAGGAGTCCAGGGAATATATCCAGGTGGCACATCTCAGAAGTCTTTGTAACCATAATTAACATCTGTGTAAATTACTTCATTAAAAAATGCCATCAGGCACAGAGACATGTTACCATTCATAAACACCTACCAAAGCTGTTTTTGCAACTGTATTTAAAGTTTTTCACTGAACTAGCCAATTTTTCCACTGTTCTGCTAACAGTTCAACAGCATCTATCTGAAAAGAGAGAGAGAAAAAAGTGCATTCTTTTATTATTGGGGAAGACCTTAAAAATGGGAAAAAAAAGAAAAGTGGTCTGTCAACTGAACCAAATGAAGATATTTAGAATTAGAAAAAAAACTTCAGCAATTCAACATAGGAATTTTGCTTTTCTTCCACTTCAATGTGAAAAGATGCACTTTTTAAATTAATACAAGATTCCTTTAAATACTCTTACTGTTGCCTTTGGATGAAGTTTTTATGTCTTTATGTAAAGAGCAATATCAGATCAGACAGTCTGAGCCAGAGATCTCAGGCAAAAAGATGATGTTATTATAGACCATATAGACCAGCTGCTATTTTGGCATTCTCTTTGGTGCACGGGAATTGAAGGACATTTTGGCATTCTGATTATCTCCTAGAGTTGGGATATAAATAAGTCAAGAGTTGCCACCTGAAGATTGTTAACAAGTCTTATCCCAAAGACTGTCCCCATGATTCATCATTTTTAAACTGCTTACACATTTCCCAATTATATTGTTTGCTGTCATAGTACTCCAGATGGAATTCTTCTGAAGAGACATCTAAAAAGCCTGCAAGGACATGAACAATCAAAAACTTCCAAGAAAACAGATTAATACTTCTAACCATCCTCCGTAGTTATAAAGACACGGGCCTTGGTACATAGTCTGTTCTGAAACAGTCGGAGGCACGAAGGATTCATTAAAGAACTTCACAGGTGTAAACGCCCCAAATGAACTGGGAAACGCCGGCTCTCTTTGAGCAGGAATGAGCACAAGCAACCGCATTCCTCGGCTCTCCGTTTAGTCCCTCGCCTTCCAAAGCTGCCCCCCACCGAAGCGGGTGCGAATGGAAACAACACGCAGCTGCAGCTCGCTGCTCCTGGCAGCCAGGCTCCCCGAGCCGCTTCCCCACGGCCCCGTGGCCCATCCCGCAGTCTCTGCGGCAGGGCTCAGCCCCGCGAGCCGAGCCAGGCTGCCGCGGCCAGCCCCGCTCTGCCGCGGAGCTCCCGGCAGCGGCCGCTCGGAGCGGGCACCGGGGCGGTCCGGGAGCCGCCCGCAGCCCCGCGCCCGGCCCGCCCGGGCACCGTGGGGCTGCCCGCAGCGTGGGGCTGCCCGCACCGTGGGGCGCCGCTCCCGGCGCCGCTCCCCGAGGCGGCCGCAGCCCCGCAGAGCCGAGGGCGAGCGCGTCCGCCCAGGCGTGCGGGGACGGTTCACCCCTCAGGACAACGGGGGCCGCGAGTTTAAAAGCGGATGGAAAACGGATAACAGACCCTGTCCAGTCGAAAAAACCACACAGTTCCCTCCAGAATTCCAGTAGATCGGAATCAAGGAGTGGAGACACCAGGGACACGTTTCGTGGCAAGGAGAAGTGAAAAGGCAAGGGAAAACAGAAGTCACACGCCCTTCACTTACTGCTGAATAAAGAACGGAATTGCAGGAACCACAACAGAGGCCGTGAGTGCATCTAATCCTGTCTGTACAGGCAGAGTTGTCAGGATGAGGAAGGAAACGAGGAGCAAGTCTACAAAGCGCTGACTTTGAAAAACCAGGATTTACTTAGGAGAAGCTGGAGGAACTTCAGAACTAAAACAGACTAAACATCCACAGCACCAGCGAGGTAGAGGTAGGCAAGCATCAACTGTTCAAGTTAACTCACTAGTCTCATAGAAACAGACCTGAAAAAATCAGCAAGTTAGAAGAGAGGTGACAAACTACGATGCAGCTATGAATAAACTAGCAGGGGAGCAGGACAGGTATCATTTGTATGGTTTTCCAGAACTCGGAAGAGGCACACAATGTCAATGACACCCAAAGCTGGAGAGGCTGGACTTTGAGGCTGCTTGAAGAAATTTACCATCACGTGGGCTGGAAGTATTTACAGAACTCTGTGCTTCTAAACCAGAGATGAATAATCATGCGTGACTTCTGAAGACTTCTGTAAAGTATCTTTAATTACTTGGTTCATGCCATTTTAAAAACAGTAATTTCCAAGAAGAAAATCAATATATCTGTTGTACTGACTTGCTTTTCTCATTCCTTTTCCCATGGTTGCTAATGGTTTGGCATCCACAGTATGTACAGTCTGATGCCTGGGAAGATAGATTGAAAATTCTTTCCAAGTTTCCAACTTGCTAATTATAGTGCACTATTCTTGTCGACTTGTCCCACCATTCCCTACATCAGTGTAATTAAAAAAAAAAAAATCAAAAAGTCCTTCTGTGAAAGCTCCATAAAATGCTGAAGAGACCATCAAAGTGTTTCTCTAATTTCTATGTATGGCCTCTCTCACCTTAAAAATCTGATAAGCAGTCATGCAAATGATGGAAGAAACTCACTGGAAGAGGACAGCTATCATGATTTAGAGAGCTGTTGAAACATTGAGAATCTTTATTAGACAGCAGTCCTTGGTCTTTCCTGAGAAAATATCTTCATTTAATCCCAGTAAGATTTCTGCAGGTAGGTGTGAAGGAGAAAAAAACTGTTGCTCCTCTTTGTCATGAGCCAAGCTGTATTTACTCACCTTCATTAAAGGAAGTGTCTCTGCAACCGATCCTGGTAAAATGTCATTTAACCAGAATTTTTTTCCTCATCAAATGCTTTAGAGGCATTCTAAATATTTGGATTGGGTCTTTTTGACAAGGCCACACCCACAGTCCTTTTAAAGGAAGATGCCGTGTGATATCACCTAGGTAAGTGGATTCTCAAAACACATCCCCATCTCTTTAAAACAGACAAGAAAATGGGCATGACAAAATCCACATCATAAAATTGCTGTATACACAAACTGAACGACTGCATCTCATTTTTTCCCCTGTTACTAAATTTAACATGGTTCAGCAAAACATGGAAGCAAAGAACCAATAACCTCCCAAGTCCTCGAAGAACGCCTTGGCATCTCCTACAGTCTTCAGATCTCTAGAGTTTCTTCATTTGCCCCACAAGTGTCTACAACACAGATTAAACAACTCGTCACTGGGAAAGCACGGACTTTGGAGTTGGCTATCCACTTGTCTGTTTCAGTGTTATATTCAAGAATGTGCCCTAAGCGACCAACACCCTGAAAACCAGCCAGGACATAGACTATAGATCCCACTGCAGCACACTTCACTGTTACACCTTTCCATGGCATTGGAGACACCATCTTCCATTCATTCATCTTGATATCGTAATATTCTACATTATCAAGGCCACCTACAAAGCAATGAGACAGATAACTGCTTATTATGTTGCACTGTATGGACTGCACTAAAGCATACAGCATACAAACTTCAGTCTTTATTTTCAAGGTTTCAAAAACCCTACACTTAAGAAAAGCAAATCTGAAATACACCCCAGTTTCTAAACTAGCAGCTTATCCTTGTACAAATGCAAAAACAGAGAAAAGTGAAAAGGAGATAGAAAGTAAGATGTATTCTAACAAATTTCCACTTACGTTTTCTAGAGATTCCAATATGTTACTTTATGAACAGAAGAACTTTCAGTGCTGAATTTCTGATGGATTTGGGGCTAGTGACTAAAACTCAGGAATTACCTGAAACTTCCCCATAGCAATGATATTCCATTCTAGAGAGCTCCTGGGTACTTTTAGCAAAACTGGCTATTTACTGATAGAGGAGGTCTATTGTCATGATGATACTAAAATCACAGAAGTGTAAAACCCTCTGAAAAGGGCAAAAGGAACCAAAAGTTGTTAGAGAAGACTAGAATTTGTGACTAAGATTTGCTTCTTCAGGAAATGTGCTAGTAATTACACTTGACAATAACTACAAACATCCTGCTGTCCCTATTTAAATAAGTTTTCATTTCTGGTACTGAATTATTAGATCTGAGAGATTAAGAAATCTCCCTATCATATTAAGAGATATCAGTTTTTCAGCCCAGACATAACTCTTCCTCATTTTATTCCAGTAAGATCAATTTTAAACTCTAAGAGGAGCATTCAGTGAATACATTTATATTTTGCAAGATGACAGATTATGGATTGATAAAATGTTTGTGCAATAAATGTATCTATTATTTTTGAATCAGGAATCAATCACAATGGAATAGTTCCAGTACCTAATTAAAAACCAAGCTATATTCTAAAATAGCATTCATCTGAAATCAAGTATTCCACTTCCCATAATTGGTGATTAAAAAAACCTCATAAATGAGAATTTTTCATTTTGAAAAGCATTTCAGAAACTCTGTACAATTAAAATTCAATTCTTCTTGTAAAGCATTATTCTTCTAGTTTGAAAGACAAGGAGACAGGCAGATCATAATTGACCTTGCCATGACAGTAAATCATATTTCAAAGCTGGAGCAGTCAAAAGAGGTCTCACATTTTAATTATTTTTCAATACCAGACTAGATTTAAGTCTTTAGACTGAAGTTCCTAAAATAGTGGCTACACTTTTACCTGTCTCTCAAAAGAATGCTAAAATCTCTGAAAACACATAAATAACTAACCCCCCCCCCCAAAAAAAAGCCCCAAACAAACAAACAAAAAAAAAATCTTTTATCAGATGCCTGGTCTAGCCACATTAACTGCTTCAGAACTGGGCTACAGTAGAGGTGCATATCTAAACCTGACTGTCATTAGTACAAGAATTTGAAAAATAAGATAACATTGAAATGGGGATGTAAAAGGAAGAAGACAACATTGATGTGACAACAACAGGACATGTTTGATGGTGCTGCTCAAAGCTTTTCAGCTTAACAGAGTGGAATGAATACATCCCAGAACAGAAAAAAACCCCCATGAAACCATGTGTGACCAGCTAAAGAATTCATAAAGTACCTAAACTATTTTGTCCACCCACAGCAAATATCTTGTCCTTTACAAACACCAGCCCATGATTCTTTCTGGCTTCAATCATTGGACACAGTTCAGTCCACCTGGGGAAAAGAAATCAAACAGAAAAGGACAAATCACCATCTGGTTCACAGAAAAAAAGGTATAAGCTATCATTAGGAAAATAAAACATGAAAGAAAGCTGCTTAAGAAAAACCATCTTTCAAGTAGAACTACAAATATCTGATTTCTTGATGCTGATTCAGGAAAAATTCCTTACCAGAGTTTTTCCTGTATTCATCTACACTTCAGTCATTTACAGAGCTAGCAAAGATGCAAAGTGACTAAAGCCATCCTGAGTTAAAACAACACTTACGTTTCTGTGGCTGGGTCATAAACTTCGCAGGAATTCAGGACTCGTCCGGAAACATTGTTTCCCAGGCTCCCTCCGCATACATAAATGAGCCCATTCGCCTCCACCATTCCATGGCTGCATCGCTGAGTCAGCATGCTGGGCTTTGTGTGCCAGCTCTCTGTTCTCGTGTCATAGCATTCAAATAAATACAGTGCAGAATTGCCTTAAAAGAAATAGAAACCCACCAAAGTGGCATTAATCTTTGTGGTTGTCTTTTAAGAGGACTCTAACAGCAATTATCAAATTGATGCTTTGTTTGTTAGAGGAAAAGGGAAAGCTTCTTTCCCGCCTCCAAAAATAGAACTAACCAGCTTTAAACTTGGGATTATTCAGAAAGCACGTACTTGTAATTATTTTGACTCTTTTGTTCAAAAATATGAGTTTATAAAATTGCTATTTGTGTTTAAAAACAGTAAGAAAAAAGTTTGTTTTTTTTTTTCTTGGAGGGGAATAAATGCTAAATAGAGATATATATAAATTACCCATCCCATTGTCATCAGCTATGCTACTCTTACTAATTGGAAATATATTGAACTTTCAGATGTGAAGATGAAACCAATTTTGTAAACTCACTACAGGTTCATGAGTCTTATTCCTCTAAGCATTGTGACTTGCCCAATACCCAGAATACTTGTTGCCTTTGGAATTTGATAGCTTATGTCATAACATACTCCTGGAATTATCAGCAACCACAAAGCAGCTACCTCTGCCAATTTACTTTGTTCCTGAGGACTGGTAGATACTTATTGTCTGGAAGTGCAGGGTGTGTGCACTCTTCCCTCAAAAGCCAAGAAAACTATTACTGAAATCAAGAACAATTCTTCTAATGAAGATAGATGGGGGCTCAAAACTCCTGCTCAGTTAAGTGGCCAAATCATAGCCAAGGCAGAGAAGGCTGAATACAACTATCTCAGAAAAGAACCACATCCTTCTTCCCTCTGTTTCAAAAGATATATTCACCTAGAACATTTAAAGGTGCCTTTTCTTGTGCCTGTTTTACCTTGGCTTTCTACTTCTAAAAATTAAGCATGTCACACTAGCAGCACTTACTACCAGCAGAGGATTTGAACCTTCAAAAGGATGCTATGTTTCCAGACCCAAAATAACCCCTATGAACACACTCCTAAAAACGTGCATTTGTTCACTCCCACCCTATAGTTCTCAATATCACCAAAAACTGTACAGAGTGGGACATTTTTTTCTTTTATGCAAATAGGTATTTTCTTTGAGGAAAAGAGACATTCTTATTGCTTTGAAGTTGTAAATTCCCATCCATGGAAAATCCTGTCTTTTTTTTTTTTTGTAAACAGGTTAAAGCTTCCATTTTTAGTATAATGTTAAGTATTTCTTCTGCACTGAAACAAGAGTGGAAGCATCTGTTATGTTCAGCTTCCAAATTCTGCTAGTTATTGCAAATAGAACAGGACTCCCATCAATTCAAGAAGGGGAAATGACCCATGTTGTCTGTAATGGACTGGCACAGTAATCCAACCTCTTCAATTGATGGAAAAAACATGCATTTTTTAGATTTCTAAGCACACTGCAGCATTTTATCAGATTAATGCTTTCAACATAACTGCCTGCTTCAAATTAGAAAACACTCGATTCAGGAGAGATAGACCTTTCCAAACTTTCAGTATTCACTGAATTCTGAAGAAAAAGTAGAAGCAAAATAAACTCCATTATTAATGTTTAGCTTTTCCTATTCTGTCTTGATTAATATTTATGGAAAGCATAGTGAAACTCCGCAGTAATGTGAGAGTGTATCCATAAGAAAATTGCTACATTAAAATTTCAACTATAGTTGTATTAACTATTTACTATGCCTTAGAAAATATGCTGTACAATCAAAACTTTCTATTGTTCTTCCCCATTAATTGAAATATGGGAAACTGCGAAGATTTATGAGATGTTGTAGTGTTCCCAGTTCCCCAATGTTAGGCTTAGTTAAGCCTATTTCAAGTAATGGGAAAGATGCTATTTCACATTCACCACAGGAGGTGGCAGCTGGGAACTGCTTATTCTCCTGCTACATTAGACCTCCTAAACTATTTTAGAGGTCAGATAACATGGCCTAAATGTTGCAACCTCCATTAAGTGACTTATCAATGTCAACCACTGATCGTGACAATTCTCTCCTCTGTTCACCTCCCTGTGCAGCAAGGCAGACCTCAAAAGGATCTTTGTTCTAGGATTTTTTTCACATTTGTTTTTATTCCCCACAACATAGCCTTATTAGCATAGTTATTTTTATGAGTCTACCATGTCTGCATTTCAACTTTCGGGTTGTTGATGATGTATCATGTTTAGACAAAATAAAATGTTCATGTAACACCACAGTATAAGCCATCTTCTACGCTTTTTGGAAAGAAAAAATCCCAATGGTATTTTATTTTCTTTACTATGCTGAATAATAACATCTAAAGGAAGTATCATTTCTCCACTTGTGGAAGCAAACCAACAAAATAACAGAAGATAACTTCTGTCATTTGACAGAAAAATTGGGCAAATTCCTTTACCAAGGAACCAAGTACAATTTCACCATCAAAAGCAGTAGTTGTAAAAGTTAGACCACCTCATCAGGCCAAACATATCCTTTATAAAAGGAAAGCTGTTGTCAATATGCAGCTATTCTGGTCAAACATTCCTGAAAATTTTAAACTACACAGAATTCTGTGGATTTATAGAAGAAAGGTAAGAGTGGGACTCCCAAAATATATTTCATTGAATCACACCATCATAGAATGGTTTGGGTTGGAAGGGACCTTAAAGATCATCTATTTCTAACCCTTTTGCCATGGACAGGGACACCTTCCACTAGATCAGGTTGCTCAGAGCTCCATCCAACCTTGTCCCTATTTAACTCTTTATGAGCTGCAGTGTACTTTTTACTCCAGTTAATGTAAATATTATTAATTTCAATCAGTGAAACCATTTTCAAAACATAACAGAAATAGGTTGTTGGACTGGGCAAAGTGGGATAAAATTGTAAACATGGGAAAATAAACTTATTAGGCTAACATGGCAACGTGCACTTTCTTGTCAACAAAATCATGCAAAAAACCAGAAAAATTTCCAGCTATCTTTCTTTGTGCTTTTTTGTTTGTTTTAAAGATTTTTAGTGTCTTACCCACTTCTGAACCACCAGATGTATAAATTTTGCCCTCAGCAGCACAGGCTGCAAGGCTATCTCGAGGTGTTGGAGGTCCTAGCTTGGAATACCAGCTATCCTTCACCACATTGTAGCAGTCCATTCGCTTTATAGGGAAGAGCTGGGAACCACCCAAAATATAAACTACGTTGTCCCAGAAGACACAAGCTGCATCCCTGCGCTTTTCAAAGGGACATCGGATGTCTGTCCAGCTGTAATCCTGCATTACAAAGAACAAGTAATGTCTAATAGATTATAACACTTACCTGCACAGTGAGTGTTTTTCAAACAGAGCTTTTCATAGAGATTTAGATATGGTCAGTTTTAAGTTCCTTTTCAAAACAAACATGAACATTGTTTATTGAAGAATACTCCTCAGGCGTACTCTTGAAAAATTCTCTTAGACACAGATATAGTTAGCTGCAATGAACCATGACATTATGAATTTCTATTTTCTCATTCCCTGTGTGCACCCAGTACAGCTTCCCTGAAAAACAGTTTCGGTGTTTTTTTCCAACACAATTGACCTCCTGCTGCTATCATGTTAGAAACAATGCATGTAATCAATAAAGTAGGATTGCATTTTCTTTTATAGCAATGGAAAAAGACATCTTACATATAGTAACAGATTCTTTCTAAAAAATAATAAAATACAGAATGTACCAAACAAAGACAATGGAAAAAGGAGAATATCCAAATTGACAAGCAACTCAGTAAAAAAGCTCTGATACATACTTTATTACCATGACAACTAGAAGCTTATTTACAGAATTTACAAAACACAAATGTTCTATAGCTATCCACAGTCGATAGCATGAGAAATAGGGTAATGCTCCATTACAAATACTGGCAGTCATGATGCCTAGAAACTGATTTTGCATGGATTGGCAAAATCAGCAAGTACCAAATATGAGCAGTAATGCCCAAAGCCTCAAAAACACCAAACTCAACAACTGATGGCAGACCAGGATAGCATACAGCACGAGAAACACTTCTTGAGTAATAGCATCTCACATATTCCATGAGCATAGCTTGAATCCTATACTGAACAGGAAAGTATGGGACCTTATCTGTTATCTGTGCCACCTCAAGAAGGTCTACCTCAACCTGCTGAATGACCTTCACTGTAATGGTTCACACAAGACGTTACATCAGTACATTTTCTTAGCAAGGACATACTTCAAACACCTTGGTCAATGAGGAAGAACAGCGACTCCTACATGGGGGTTCAAAGAAAGAGAGGCAGAGCATGTTATAGTCCAGAACATCTTACAATCTTTTCTTGTAGCATCCCCCATATCAAGAAGAGCTGTCAGCTGCATGTGGCCCTTTATGGTGAGAAACAGGTCCTGGGGCATCCTAGAAAGGAAAGCCATACTACAGCATGGCAAAATAAATAGCTGCATAAATCTTAAGAAAATGTCTCAGTGCATTGTGTAAGATCAACATACTTTCTAGCTCAAACTTCTGGCAATTTTACAAAATATCCCATTGTTTTTCTTTACTGCTATCAAGGGCTGTGACCTGACCCACTTTATGGCTTCCGTTCATGTATCCATTTCATTCATACCTTTATCAAATGAAAAGCCATAACTTGAGTATACTCAGCGATATCCTCCTCTTTCAGCAGGAGGCAATTTAGGTCATCCTCTTGCAATGCTCTTCGATGTTAGTCTGTACCACATAGAACTGATTTCAATTTTTGAATTTAACACATTAAGGAATTATGTAGAAGTGTTGCTTCACACCACAGTCAAGATCCACACAGCCCTGGTCAGTGCAAGTCTCAGTTCTGGGGGACTGAGTAGGGAAAGATGGACCAAGATAAGTATATGGTGACTCTTTTCCTGCTGATCTCTGTTTTCATCAAATTGCAATGCAGGACACCAGAGGCAAAAACTATCCCTTTTTCTATTTTGTCAGTTTATTGAATCACTTATTAAAACTACCTGAACTCCTGAGAGCCTCAAGATCCTGTGACAAGAATGGCACACACAATTATGGGCCCTGTGAAAAAGCACCTTTTGTCATTTAAAACTTCCTCATTTTCAGTTGATTCCTCTTCCAAGTTTGTAATATAAACAAGCAGACATGCCCACTGTGGATCACCTCCCCAGTAACTGCTTACTGACTATAGCTCTATCTCCTCATAAAAGGTATGCTGGTTCCCTTAATTATCAACAAATAGCATTGCCAGGCATCTGTTACTTTTTATTTGCCTTTGTTGAATTTTGCACTGCTGAGAATTTAATACTTCCAGCCATTTCTGGCCACTAGAGATAGTAATTTCAAAAGAATAAGCACATTGCTGACACAAAATCTCAATCATATATAAATTCTGTACTGAGAATTCATAAAACAAAACAAGTATTTTATTCCCAACCTAGGGAAATTTTTTTTTAATATTCTGTGAAAAATTCAACAAGAAAATGCTTCCCACAACTGTTAATAGAACATCTAAGATGTCTAGTAGTATTCTGAAATCATGTATGTCTACTCAAATTAGTGCCAGACTGCTTCACAAGTGTTATGCCCATCTGCATCTGTCCCATTGCACCATTTTCCTTTCTTGATGAAGTACATGCATCAATAGAAATACCAGTTACAGTGCAACAAAGATTGCAAATATAGTCTTAAAATAATACTGCTATCATTCTCAACAAATAAAACACAGTATCCAAAACAGTCTTATTTAAAGAACCCTTCTGACAACAAGGAAATTAATATCAGCATTAGAGACTAATTTTGCGTGCAAAGCAGTCGTGAAAATTACAATTTTTGCACTAGTTTTATCATATAGCAGCTATGGAAACTCATATCACAATCAAGAAAATATCTTCAGGAAAAACATAAGCTCCATTTTGAATTGTTTATGTGACATGCAAGAATTTATTTAAATTTCTGATTTCAATTAAAATCAGAAGTAAAGGACTACGTCACTATTCAATCAGTTCAACAGACAAGCAAAATTCCCATTTTTTTCCCCAATGTCCTAACCTTGCAAAAGTACATACACAAGCTTAATTCTCTGTTCTGTGACCCTCCCATCATCTTTTGATGAGACCAATTAAAGTGAGTTAAATGATAATTCAGCAGGGGTTCTGGGATCCTTGGTTTGTTGCATTTAATAAGCTATTGTCACAGTTTAAAGATTAAAATCATATACTCAAGCAAAACATCCAGAAAAGGACCTTTAAATAGCTTAAGAGTTGTAAATGAAGTAAAAGCTGTTCAACAAGACATGACAGGCTGGCTAAGAGTACCCAAGGAAGCATATAAGCACTAGGAAAACATAGAAGGAACACATGCTTGTTAGAATAAAGATCTCCAATCATACACTTTTTAAATTTTCCTTCCCAGCCCAAATCTTCCCCCACTCCTTATTCCACATTATGGGTGGTAAATCTTGATTAAGAGGCAATTCTTCAAAATTTCTTCCAAGTTCAGTTATTTTTTGGTGTTACACCTGGACAAGTAGTCTATGAAAGGTAAAGCTCTTTTAACCTATGCTTTATGTAGACTTTTACAGACTATTTTTTGTCTACAAAACAGATTTCTTTGCCAAAGCCATGCAACTGCGTGAAAAGTTATAAATGCCTGGAGCAAAGGCTTCCCAAACTTAGACCTTGGAAAGGAGAGAATTATCTGCTCTGTACCCGTCACCTCCTCACCCCCAGTTGAAGTGCTGCTTATCTTGAGTATGTGTATAAAGGAAAAAGGCAGTCATTAGTTAAGAATTTTGAATTCCCAATAGGAATACATATTAAGTGTCTCTCAAGCTAAGGCAGCAAAGCTGGTAGGTTTGGGGCTTTTTCCCTCCAGACTTGAGTGGTACTCAGAGAAAGTGGCCTGAATTTTATCTTACAAAAGGAATGTGAAAGAAAAGTTCAAGACACATCCCAGAGGCTCATTCATTCAGAATTAGATTTGACAGGGCTCACATTTTGACTATAAAGTTTACACAGCACACAAAACTGTTTGAAATTTTAACAAGCATTTAATATGCCGAGTTAGAACCAAAATTTCTTCAACAAAATTTTACATGCATGGGATCTCATAACTTAAGAGAGCCCTGATGTTTACACAGCAAATTTGTTCTATATGTGCTTGCCTGGTAAAACAGGGTATGGGTAATCCTTCTGCATGCACTTGATGTTTTTAGACCCTTTAGTCTGCATAGCTGAAATATACACCATTCCTGTGGCTTGATTTTATTCAAGAAACATGGGAACAAATTTCAGGAAGAACTTGCTTGCTCTAAATTGACCATCTCTAAGTTTTTTGTTGTAGAAACTCACTCTTTTCCACTTGGGTAGTACTTGTTTCCCCATTCTTTTCCTATATACTCAAGAACAAACAAAACTGTGAACTATCGAGATTTAGAAGTGGTTGCATATTTATAATAAATGCACTAAAAAAACCCTATAAAAACTGGGTTCTACACTAACATACTAGCCAGTAATTAACACATGCTAAAAAAACCTGCTTTGAGTTAATCTCTAAACACCTAGGTGCATGCACATGCATACAGACTTTCATATATTCCTAACCAACTGTCTGATGTTTGAGTGACCTTTTGTTTATTTGCAGCTGTGGAATGTACATACCAATCAATGCTCAACTCAGATGGACTGATCAGCTCTCCATATCTAATATTGCTAAGAAACAAACACAATCATTCTATTCAAAATGAAGTATTACATCTAGGTACACAGACTTAAAAAATACTTAATTAACCATATTCTTCCAACTGTATACCCAGGAGGGAGGGAATACTTCCTTCCTAGTATCATTTTGCAGATCATTATGTCTTAGTTAGTATCATCAGCAAAGAAAACAGGTAAGATTACAAACAGTGAATCTTAATGCATTCTGAGGTAACGATTACCTTGGGATTAAAATATCTGCAGGACTGGGGCTGAGAGCCTCCAAACAAAGCAATGCGATAATCGTGTTTTTTTCTTCTTGGCCGGGTACCTTCCACTAACTCTTCTCGGTCTTCCGGGGAAAGGAGGTGGTATCGCATCCCACCTGCAAGGAAGACAACAGCTGCTGCAGAGCCAGTGTAGCTCATACGTGGAGAGGGATGCTTCAGAGGCAGGGATGGGGGAGAGAAGGAAGGGAGGGAAAAGAAGAAAACCAAGTTTCTACATTACACCTACACGGCTTTGATTCAAAAGGGAAGAATGCACAGCAGCATGTGAGGGTGGGAGCATACATCCAGATTCATACCCTATTCCAAACTGGCTGCTCCATGTGGAAAACAGGACAGATATAGACTCATGTTATGTACCAATGGACTCATCAGCTCATTTATCTAATATTAACAAGCAATTAAGATTGTTGCATTGAAACAGTCAAAAGGAAGCAAGCTCAAAAGAAAGCATTCTAAAGAGTACAAAAATATCAGTGACATCACAAGCCACTAAAACCAGACAAAAATTCTTATTTCCTGTACAATGCATCCAACTTGGTGTCACACAAGAAGTATGACTGTGATGTCAAATGTCAGCAAATACTTACCAACATATAGGTTAATTTGAGTCCTGCTCATTGAGTCTGAAGGAAAACAGTTGTGTACTGATTTTCAGATCTACACTAAACTGAAGCCAACTAGTTAACTGCTACTGAAATTGCTTTCCTTTCTTACATGATAAAAATTTACAAATGGTGTCTAAAAACAAAAGGGAAGCTTGTTTCCTATTTAATTTGCATTCTGAGAATGCAAATGCAGGAACAATCATCAGTATTTAATAGATAAAAACAGTAAAACATACACCTAAAATTCTAATTTGCTTAGGAAAGCTTTAAAATATTCAAAATGTTGACGTATTTCTTTTATTAATGCACATATTAACATGAACAGTATTGAAGTTATGAGCCTGTCACAAAGGCAGACTAACTTTCAGTTACCCTAATGAGTCATTGACAAAATCTCCATTCCATTACTTCTTATGGAGTTCATGCCATTTGCTAGGAGAAAACAAATGAAAGTCACACTGTTACATAAAATGAGTTTTATTTACATAATAATCTGCTAATCCAACTTCAATTTAACACAGCATCCTAGAGGAACACAGATGGATTTAATGTGAAAATGTTAGAGCATTTTAAAGCAAAGAATTCTCAAAAATTTTCAAAGCATTTTTAAAATTATACAGAACATCAAAGATTTCAGCTAGAGGTCAACTTACTGATCACCATTTTAAGGCATTCTGGGTTATCCTGAATAAGTGGTTCAGCCTGAACTGTTTTACTTAAGAAGTTCTTTGATATTAGAGGAAATCGGACTTTAGCAAGAATATCAACCATGTAGGGCTGGCGATTTGGCTCATCATACTTCAGCCATCTGACTGCTGCATCATAAACCTTAAACAAGAGACAAGGAGAGAAAGGGATTAGGTACATCACCACAGCAAGACAAGTAACAGAACCTTAATGCTATCTATGAATTGATTCTAATGCCTGCTGGAGGTTAACGTATACTAACATTTTATTATGTGGAGATCCCATTGAAATCTTTAAAAAATAAAACAAACAAAAAACCAAACCTAAAAACCCCCTGCAACGAAAGTCAACCAAACCCAAAAAAAAGACAATGCTCAAACAAGTAAAACAAATGCACAACCACTGAATGAATCTCATCTACAAACTTTGAAAGCCCACTACTTCTGCTGTTTAACTTTTTTACCTCCAAATGGAAAAGATGAATCTGCAATTCACATTTATGTGGGTAACTCCTGTACCAGGTAAAATCTAATACTCTTCAAGTTCCGTGCCAAAACATCAGTAATGCTTTCACAGAAATGAAATAACTTCCACTTGATATAGTCTCCTGAGGTGATAAACTGGTTCTCTTACCAAATCATCATGGTGGGTATCCAAATACATTGCTATTGTTGTGTCTTAGGGGAACCTTTTAAATATAAGTTTTTATCTGCAAACTACTGTAAATTTACCAGTGCCTCCCCTTTTTCTCCTCCTCACAGGAAAAGATAATGGGTTTTCTTAGGGGTCAGGGAAGGTAGAACAGGGAAGATAATCAAGAAATCTGCTCTGTTTATAATTGTCTGCTGGATCAGGAAGAAATGAAAAAAATATTCAGTATTACATGTATACTCTGCTACGTCCACATTGCTCTCAGACATAGCAAGCTTATCTAGTAGCACTGACTCTGAAGTGGCAGGACAACCTCACTGTAAGCAATAGCCCAGCCAGTGCCTACAGCTGTAGCTGAAACTGGTCACAGTGATTGGTGCTGAGTGACTGAGATGTAACATGGAAAGACACTGCATGGAAGAATTATTCAGGACTTCTAGACCACCCCAGCTGTAACTCTGCAAAGTTACCAGGGAATGTGGGAAAGCAAAGAGAACAATAATTAAAAGTTCAATTCCATCAGCCAAGGCAATTCAACAGAATGACCTGAACATGAACATTGTATAGGACAGACTGTACTTAATGCTACCTTCTCTTTTTTCCAAAACTCAACTATGCTCCACACCAAAACAAAAGTTAAGACTATAATGTCAGCTTTCTAGCACTACTCCTAAAACACAAGATTCCTGTAGTACAAGGAAGCTGTCAAACTTCTGTAGTTTCCTACTGAACATCACCAGTTTCCTAAAGGAATTTTAGTAACGCTATGCTGAATACTAACATTTCTACCACTGTTGCCAGGCTAATGCACACCATCCTACCTTGCCAACAGAACTTAAAGAATGTAAATCTTAAGTGTCATTTTGACTGCAAGCTAAACAACACTTCCAGCTCTGAGAATGCTACCCCATGGTCTGAACTTTTCCCAGCACCCAGCAAGAATGTTAAACTATGTCATTACTCATATTTATACCTGTAACAAACCAACTACCATATTCAACCCCCTGATATTATCCCCCACTCTTACTAATTCTTATTTTCAGAAGTTACATCACCATACAGTAGGACAAATTACTAAACCTTAATGCTTCAAATCAATTCTTCTGCCTGTTGGAGGTCAAGGTCAATGGAAACACAGTCAGCAGAACATCAGTTTTAAAGAGGATATACATACCATCTCAACTACAACATCCCTCTGGTGCACTTCAAAGGTATGAGTCAACTCATGATGCCAAACTCACACAAACTTAAATTACCTAATTCAAGCACCAGAACAGCAGAGCTACAAAGGTAAGATTTCTGTTTGTTTTCAACAGCTTTGACTAAGTTACAAGTAGCACTCAACTGTTACAACCAGCCTACAACCACCTGTGCTGCAGTGTAGATACCTATGTGCTTCCTATTTTCCTTCAGCAGGAAGTACAAGCTGGTAAATAATCATTCAGGGCTGTGCTCTAAGCTGAATCAAGCATTCCAAATGGGACAGCTGTGAATATAATTTCTACCACAGGTTACAAATTTTAATTGAGTGAACTCCAGGCTTCTTTCAGCCACCTAAACTTTTTTATGTCCAGTCCCTAAAAAAGGGTCTTCCAGCAATCCACCACTGCCAATGCATGTAGCTTTCAGTGTTTTAGTCATCTTACTTCCAAGTCTCCCAGTTCCCTGAGCTTGTGTATGTCTATGTTTCCATCAGAAAACTCCTCTCTGGAATGGGCTAGGCCATACTCAGGTAGAAATGTGCATCCATTAAGGTGCAGTTTGCTCACCACTTTGAAGTGGTGCACTTTCATGAGAAGCACATAAATTCCCATCTAGAAGCAACCACAACAATTTAGCTCACTACTATTTAATCAGAAGCCCTATAGCTATCTTGACATAGGAAACTTCTGCTTATTCCCTCTGTGACTTCTTTCTTCCAAATTTGCTGAAACAACACGTCTAAAAACCACACTTAAAATGTGAATATTTATTAATATTGGTTTTGATCAAGTTAGGATGCACCTTTTATTCCTATTATTTAGCAAGCACTATGTGCTTCATATCCTCCAGGAACACTGGAAGTGAGATACTTGAATACCTGAAGCCAGTTCTTGATTAAAGAACGATAATTAAGTTCAATGCTTTTAGGTGCTATGAAACAGGGATCTCTCACCTGATCTTCTGCCCTCACTGTCAATGTATCTTGGTTCAGGAGATGTGTCACACGCTTAACATCAAGCTGAAGAAACTCATCTGTCTTGTAAACTTCAGTGAAATGCTGATGGATGAAGTCATCTGCAGTGGCTTTCAGTTCCGGGCAGTCTAGACATTCTGCTAGCACACTTATGCCTATGAAGGAAAAATGGAAAAAACCCTTCTAAACTTGAACTGCAATTACCCTTAATATATTAAAATAGAATACAATTACTGTAATTTCAGTGATACTTACAATTCCAGTTTAATATTTATTACCATGCCTTCCCCCCCGCCCCGCTCCATTAAAACACATGCTATCATAACTCATCTGCAATTCAAAGCAAACTAAGACAGGGACAAGCTCCTGATCCCTATCCCTACTGAACTAATTGGAGAGTCAGGCCTGCAACACTTGCTGTACTAACTGTCTGTCCAGCACTACTTCCTCACTGTTTCTTTCCCAATTACAAAGCAACCTTAACCAAGCCTGAGACAAGCCACACTAAGCACATCTAACCAGAACAGCTTGAGAAACTGGATCCACATTTTATAACCTCTCCTGACCTGCTCATGCAGCATCAGTCACCAGGTAAGCCCAGTTTCCTTCAAGAGTCATGGTGAACTGGGACATTTCTATCCATGTAGCACAGTCAGCTGCACACCAACACAAAGTTGGTCAAGTTGATGTTGCTGGAAGAACAGGAGGTTGGCGTAAAGGTATAAACAGCAATAGCAGCTGAGAAGCACCACTGCCACTTTGGCATTAAAAACCACGTAGGCACAGAGCTTTTCAGCAGCAACTTCTCATCATGCCACAGTCTTCCTTCTCACAGAGGAAATGGCAGTTGGGGTAGGAGCAACTCACTAACATACAGGTTGCAATTAGTCTAAGCTGCTCAGAGTAGTAAAATGCAAACTAGAAGGATAAACTCCACATATATGACAAAATTTCAAGATTCAAATTAAGCCATGGTTTCTTTCAAATGCTTTTTTAAAATGAACTGTGTACTTGCTTATAAGTACAAAACATGTTTCAATTTAAAAACAGTGCCTGAAGGAGAAATTGTTTTAATCTTTTTACAATAAATTAGCAACGAAGTATGCAAGTGTTAGAGACCATAATTAATTTTCCACTTAACAGAAGCCACAGGGCAGAAATATACCTCAAAGCAAGCCTAAGTGGCATTTTCCTTAGGTAATGCTTTTCTTCCAGCAGTTGCTTCAGAGCCACAGCTGTACACTGCACAGAAGTGTGAGTTCAGTCACTGTAATTTAGATATACTCTGCAAAAAATTTCTATTGCTGCTATAAGCATCTGTAATATGATTGAGATGCTACTACGAGAATTGCCTAACAGTGTCAATAAAAAACACTAAAAAAAGTTTATCTTAAATTTCTGTTTATATAAAGTGCACCAAACTTTATGCATGAAAAGTACGTAGTTCTCCTTGTTGTTTACCTTCTCTGTAACACCGTGTTCACATTAGAGCTACAGAATACGATATCAAACCTGCTCAGATGATATTCATTGCTTTCAGTCAAAATTTAAAGTGAGTAAAACCAAAATTAGCCTAAACTTATTCTTGTGAAAGATATGCTAGCTTTGTAAAAGTTACAAATATGTCAAATTCTATCTGCAAGTACAGTAACAACTGGAAGCTCCACCTCACTAAACACATGCAGTTCTCTAACACACAAGAAGCCTCAGCATCCTGCCAAGCTGGATGAGACCTTGCATAGTCAGCAGACCCTGCAAGAGGCAACAGTTCAGATTCAGAGAAAAATCATTTTTACATGCCTGGATTTAGCCAAATGTTACTGTCTATCCACAGACAGACCATACAGCAAAGTTAAAAAACAAACAGTAACTTTAAGTCTACTTCTCTTACCAAGACAATTGGAAGCATCAACTTGTTCTTTTAAGAAGTCCACACACATTTTTTTCACAGGTTCAATCTGATACTGGTTTGCTGCATCTAGTAAAGACTGGACATTATTGCTGTTAACTGAGATTCTGCAAAACAGAGGGTATAAAATTAGCATCACTGAAATGGCCTAAGTTGTGGCAATAAAAAAAGCAACTTACACAAATTCATGTAAATGGCAAAATTATTTCCCTCCTATTTACCCAAGAATCTTTCACATACAGTCCAAGAACACATCCTTCATGATGTTTCCAAACTGCTTTTGCTTGCTCTGCTTTATCCAGGCAGAGGAAAGAATAACCAGTCCTGGGATCTGATGAATAAGCCTTTAAAACAGGTCCTCTGCAGTCCTATACTATTGCTATGAGTGACGTGATTAACCACTTTCACAAAGGAGAAAAAAACTGAAAAAACAACAAACCAAACCGAGAACCTTTTTTAACGATCACTTTCTGTTGTAAAGCTCCTAAACAGATAGCAGCAAAACCTGTCCACACTCTGTTAGGACTGGTCTGGCTGATTTGCCCAGAGTGCATAAGCAGAATAATCAGTTGGGCAGTGCTTCAAGAGGAGATATGGAAGCCACAGTCTAGGGCTTGGGTACCAGGGCAGGCAACCATGTGTCTGGGGTGGGCTGTTGACACAGACTGTCTCTTACCACTGATGGATTAGACAAGATGATTCCTCTCAAAAGAAAGGAGAAAGCCTCCCTAATGAGAGTTAACCCCATTAGATGAAAGGCCTGACATCCACAGGTCTGAATAAAGCTGATTAAGTGCTGTTTACAATCCTAGCCATCTGCAACAGCTCTGTTGGGGGGGTGGGTGGGAAGATTAAAAAAATCCCACAAATACATGGACAAGCTGAGACAGGGGGGAAACACTGCTCAGAGAAGAGCTCACCCTGCCTGTTTTGAGATGAAAGTGTAACTCCTGGAAATGGCTGTGCCATAGGTACTATGACCACAAAGAGACCCTGCTGACCTCAACAAGGACATGAATTACAGAACCATGGGAAACATCATTTGACTCCAACACTGAAGTCAAAAGCTTGAAGTGCTTTGAATTGCTTTCGGGAGACAAATACCCTTCTCTTTAGTCTGTTGGGCTTCCTACTGGTTAAATAAAAAGGAAAAAGGGAAGAAGGATAGAAAGTCTAGTCACATCAGGCTTTAAACAAAGGAAATAATTTTAATGGTAACAAAACTGATGAATCACAAAAGCATTATTTTAAGCTTCTATAATTTAGAATTGGCAGGCTTCATAGAAAAGCATGAGCTTTAACTAACACTACCTTGCAGTATAAGCAAACTCCACGAGCTGTTCAATAATGTCAGGCTCTGCATCTTTTAGCTCCACTTCAAAGGACTTTGATTCGATCATATTTGCTGCAAACAGATTAAAAATTTTAATCAAGAAGTTTTAACCAAGAAGCACTCTAGTTATTGTATGTTTTGCAAACAGTAGAAAATAAAGCAATTATACAAAGTGGTAACCTGCTAAAAACTGCTCGGAGTTGATTGCTGTTTTCCCAGACTTGTTAATGCAAGTCAAGAAAGGAGGCAGTGGAACAAACAACATAATTCAAGGATGTACTCACACCAGCTATCATAATTATGATAAACTGTGTTAAGTAGAAAAAGTCCCAGACTTTGTTGACTGCAGCCAGACTGCCATGTTAGCATTACCAATGTCAAAATCCATTTCCACATTAAAGCTGACAACAGTGGAGACAGCTCTGAGCTCCCCACATCCAGACACAGCCCTAGGTTTGCCCACGGATGGTTACCACTGACCACTGGAATGAATGGTTATTAAATGGTTATTACCTCCATTCCACTTTGATTTTACAGCAATTTTACAATTCATGGGTAAGGCATACAAAAGATAAGATACTACATAACTGAATTTTTAAAGAGAGCATAAATGAAAGAACTACAGAATCACAGAATTATGGTAAACACATCAAGGCTGGAAAAGATCTCTAAGATCATCCATTCCAGCCACTAAACCAAGTTTCTAACCTCTGAAGGCCCAATTTATATGCAGACAAATTCTGTAATGGGGCAAAAAAAATAAATCCCAATTTTCAGGTTAAGGAAGGGAAATAAACTAACACAGTGTATAGGCCCCAGCTATTAAGAGAGCTTATGTATGAAGTAACACTTGACTTGATCTAAAGAGAGTTAAAGGAAAAATGAGGGAAAGGGTGAACAGAGATGAATGGAAGAAGGACACGAAATAAGAAGTCTTCACCTTACCCTTATCCCTCAAATTAATCACTTTCATAAGACAAACAGGTTGACAGACAAATATAACAGAATATCATCATGAAAGTTTAAAATTCACCGATTTCCAAAAAAGACTTACTAGTAAACATCAAGTTAAAAAAATGACTGGCTGAAGCAAGCACAACACGGTGAGCTGGGATCTTTCTTTCTTGAACCATAAGAATGACATCACAAAGAGTTTTCTGAATCAGAGGGAAAAGATATAAAAATCAGCATTTTAAAAAATATTTCAACAATATTTTTTTAAAAACCACTTATGGAAATTCATTGCTTTTTTAAACACACACAACTCAAGACCATTATGTGATAAAAAGATATTCTGAAAATCAAAGTTCAGTAGGCTGGAGAACTAGCAAACATCAGTCTACCCATGAATTTGTACAGGATGGTCACAAATAACATGAAGTCTGATTAAAGTATTTTCTGTAGCTTTACATCAGCCTACAATAATGCAGGCTCTGCAGCATCTAGTAGGGGCTGCATTTATATTGCACTCCTCTACTCTGCTGCTGATTAAAAAAAAAAAAAAAAAAAAAAAAATCACAGGAATCTCATATCTGAAGACTGCCATTCTATTTCCCAACTGGAGTCAAAGTGATGAATGAGTTTAAAGCATTCAGTGAAACATTTTAAAGAAAATGTATGAAAAAATATCACTTCTGTGGAAGGCTTTGACTAGTCATATGATCAGCAACAAGCCTCAAAACAAAACAATTTATTTCTCATTTGTTTGCTGTTTATATATGGGCAGCTAGTTTCTCCCCTACTTGTGAACTGTCATGCTCTAGAAGAAGGGAAAGCAACAGAACTTATAAAAGCTGTCAGGAGGGATTGAGGTAAAAACACATAATTTGAATAGAATCTGAAATGCTATTTCTTCTAAAAGAATGTATTGGGTGAAATAAATGCATACCATACTATAGTTAATTATAACTAACTATTAAGAAAGAAAAACTGAGCAGCATTGTTTCCTCAAAAAAATAGGAAATAATTTTTAGACTATTCCCTTAAGTTCATAGAACTGCTTTCAAAAACATCTACAAACACCCACCCCAAGGCCAGTCCCAGAAAATAACATTTTTGCTGTGGGAAACGTATACTTGCTTAGAACTGCAATAGTGTTTTCCACATGGAGACAATATTATCTAGGGCTGATAATCCACATTTACAATTCCTTTAAACATGCCCTTTTTTTTTCTTTTACAGGACACTCAAAAGCACATATTAGACAAAATAGAAATAATATTATCTAAATGGAAATTAGATGGGGGTTACATATAGCTTCCTTTAGTAGTTTTGAACCATTTAGGACTGATACAACAAAAAAAAAGACCATTCTGAAAAAGTTTCAGAGAAAATCCTTTAAAACTGACATTTCCAACACTTCTGGTTCAAAACAAGCATTGGAAACTAGCAGTACAAGATACTACAAAATCTTATGGCCAAGCTTTGCCAAGGCTTGCAGCTGTTGCTTCAGCTCCACACTGCACTTCTAAGACATTTAAAAACTGCCTCAGCTCAGCATCTGAAACACCTCAGATGTTCTAAGGCCTCTCTGGGTGCATTTGCCAACCAAAACAGACACCACTTTAAATTCTTTCCCTGGGATGTTTCTGGGTGTGACAGTTCCATTCCTACTAATGCTCTTCCGAGGATTTCTGCACTTCTTTCCAGAAGGACACACTGTTGTTACTGGGTCACCTCCGTGATGCAACAGGACTGGTGTTAACCAAAGGACACACCCGAGCGTCATTTTCTGCAGGGGACTTCACCTTCCAAAAAACAGGTTCAGCAACACCTTGCAGCTCTATGCCAACTTCATTGCCAGTGGCTTCACTCTTGGCTGACCTCCACTGAGCTGCAATGTTGCAACAAATGATTTATGCACACGCATTCCAATAGCTCTGGAAAACCCACCAAGATGTGGGTCATCAATGCTGGAGACAAGCAACAAGTCCTCCAAGCACTAAACACACTCGGCCCCCTGCATCTCACCTGTACTGAGTGCAGCTATGTCCCATAGCTCACTCTAAACTCCCATACTCATGGAGGACTCTTCTTCCTCCCAGCCCACACAAAAAGCAGCCTCCTTAAAATGAGCTGTAAGTTCCCATCGGCCCAGATTCCTACAGGATTAACTAATGAGCCAAATATCTTGAGCTGCATGTGCACCTTGACGTTTCCATCACAGGAAATTTTAACTCACACTCAGGTTTTGTAACTACAGGATAGTTCTTGACTTATCAAAATACAAGAGGAAAGAGCTGACTACAAATCCCCTTATAACTTTAGCACAACCAATGAGCTGAAACAAGTGTGTTTTCTTCTGACTACGGCTGACTTCCCAAATTTATCCTGGATAATCACACCTCCCCCTACTGCCTCAGTAATATTTGAGCTCCTCTTACAAACATCTCCTAAAAGAAGCATGAGTTTCATGAAATCTACAAAAATTTCTGGACCAGTCAGCACTGTGTGGGACACATAAAGCTCATCTGAGGTCAGATGGCAAAATTCAGAGCTGCACCTCCCTGGACACAACAGGTTCTGGAATTTGAATCAGAAGTACACACAAACTTCACAGCACTTAATCCTGATCCTCCCACTCCTTGTTTGGAGTGGCTCATAACTGCATGAGAGCTGGCACTCCACTATGCTGCAAGATGAGGCTCTTACACAGAATAACGTGGTACCACGCACTGGAGCAGGGACATGATAAAGCACTGTGAATTTCTGTGCTGGGGACTGCACAGGAGGACAGTATTTCCTTTATCTGCTTACTAATCATAATAGCATCTGGCATTCCCTTTTAAACAATGGCAGCGGCATGCACTAAACACTGAAGAACCAAGTTAGGAATTCAGCCACACCTTGGAATATGCTTACACTTTCAGATCAGAAATAAAGCCTACATAAAAAATATAGATCACAGGCTTTAAGTCTTTACACTACTACCTGAAGTAATTGAAAAAAAAAATAGTTTTTCATACATTAGAGCTTAGCTGCATAAAATGGTTTATGCAGACAACGTAATTGACTGTCTTATTACTGAGAGAAGAACAGGGCTGAAGTGTTAGAGAAAAGCAGAACCAACACCCAGTACTTGTAAGGTCAGGACCCAGACTGCTGCAGACAGCATTAAAAGCTGGACTGAGCCTCTGGAGGACAATAAACTAAACCCTGGAAGACACAACACAACAGTGCCAAGTGTGGCTTCCGAGTCAGCTTTAACGCTGGCTACACATCAGTTTTTAAACAAACCAACGTTCCATGATCAATCTAGATCCTCCACTGAGAAGAAAGATTTCTTCATATGCAAGGAGTTACATGTATGATCCTTCTGCCCTTGTATCATTAGTTCAATGTTTAAAAAAATAAATTTAAAATTAATATTTATTTCAGTTTGGACAGCTCACCTGAAACGCACTTGTATGACTGCAATTTTGGTTACCCCTGTTGCTCTACTGGCAAACAGAGGAGTCACCTTTAATACTAAATAGACTATGGAAGCTGATCAGGCCAAGAGTTCACAGTTTGGGGCCGGATGAAGCCACCAACTCCTACACTGCCGCTGGCTGCCTAGTGCGATGGCCAGAGGCATTCAATGCCACCTGTGAAACCAAACCATGGCTCTACTCGTCCCTTCCCTCCCTCTGCAGTTTCACTGTTCACAGCGCACACAGGCAATTTGTTCAGAGAAGAGTTTCTGGTCAAAAATCCAGCATCAGCGCCTTTCCACTGCCCTCAGGCTTCGGCTGGAAAAGGGCTAACTGGAGACACTGGGCCATCCATCAACCACAGCCCCACTCCTGCCCTACCACACACAAGGCGCCATCAGACAAGGAAAAACAGATCCACGGCGTCTTCTGCCTCCAGCAGCCACCGGGAGCCGGCGCAGGGAATGGGAACTCGCCGCTCCCGCTGTGCGGCCCCGGGGCTCCGCTGGGCTCTCCCCGCCGCGGGAGACCCACGGACCGTGCGCTGGGAGCGGGGCCGGCCCTCAGCACGCCGGGGCTGCGGCCCGGCCAGCGCCGCCCGTACCTGCTTGCGCATGGCGTTCATGACGCCCATGAAGGAGGCGAGCAGCTTCGCCTCCTCGCGGGCCGCGAGCTTCTTCTCCGTCTTCTTCTTGCTGCTCTTCTCCGACCCGGGCGCGGCCATGCTCGCCCGCGCTCACCGCCGGCGCGCCGACCCCGCCCGGGAACATGCGCCCGCCGGCGGCCGGGCGGCGAGCGGCGTGTGCCGGCGCTCGGCTCGCTCGGGGCGGGACAGGGACACCGGGGGCACACCGGGGAGTCGCTCCGCAGCTCCCGCAGCGCCGCTGTCGCCGCGGCGGACGCGGCCTGGGGGCGGGGCCGGGCGCGCTGACGCCATCGGCCGGCGCGCGGCCCCACGCGGGGTAAACAAAGGGCGGGGAGGGGCGCGTGCGCGGCGGCCCCGAGGGGGCGTGGCTTTCCCGGCAGGACACGCCTCCTTCGGGAGCGTGACCAATGGCGCGTGGTTATGCGGCCGAGGGGGCGTGGCCTCGGCCGGGCCCGCTGCCCGGGAGCGGCGATCCCGGGCAGGGATGGACGGGCGCGACCGGAGCGGCCGTGCTGCGGGACACCGTGTGTGCTCCGGGACACCCTGTGTGCTGCGGGACACCGTGTGTGCTGCGGGACACCGTGTGTGCTGCGGGACACCCTGTGTGCTGCGGGACACCGTGTGTGCTCCGGGACACCCTGTGTGCTGCGGGACACCCTGTGTGCTGCGGGACACCGTGTGTGCTCCGGGACACCCTGTGTGCTGCGGGACACCCTGTGTGCCGCCGGACACCCTATGTGTGCTGCGGGACACCGTGTGTGCTGCGGGACACCGTGTGTGCTGCGGGACACCGTGTGTGCTGCGGGACACCCTGTGTGCTGCCGGACACCGTGTGTGCTGCGGGACACCGTGTGTGCTGCGGGACACCCTGTGTGCCGCCGGACACCCTGTGTGCTGCGGGACACCGTGTGTGCTGCGGGACACCCTGTGTGCTGCGGGACAGCCTGTGTGCTCCGGGACACCGTGTGTGCTGCGGGACACCGTGTGTGCTGCGGGACAGCCTGTGTGCTCCGGGACACCGTGTGTGCTGCGGGACACCGTGTGTGCTGCGGGACACCGTGTGTGCTGCGGGACACCCTGTGTGCTCCGCGGGACACCGTGTGTGCTGCGGGACACCGTGTGTGCTGCGGGACACCCTGTGTGCTCCGGGACACCGTGTGTGCTGCGGGACACCGTGTGTGCTGCGGGACACCATGTGTGCTGCGGGACACCGTGTGTGCTGCGGGACACCATGTGTGCTCCGGGACACCCTGTGTGCTGCGGGACACCGTGTGTGCTGCGGGACACCCTGCCGTGCCCAAGGCGCGCAGGGCTTCCTCTGCCCCGTCCCGGTCTCATGTAGAAACAAACGCATCCCATAAAAAAACCTCTTTGTCCTGACAGCTGCAGCCACCTCTCTCCCAGAAATAATGCCAAAATGTTTGGTGCTTTGATTCTCGGGGTTTTTTTTTGGTTTTTTTGTTTTTTTGTTTTTTGTTTTTTTTGAGTAGGATAGTGACGGCCAAAGCAGCGTTTTAGTGTGAGTTTGCTGTTTGTGCGATGTTTGTGTGATGTTTTAATTCCGTGGATAACAAGGCGTTGAACAGCTTAATGCCAAGACTTGAAAGGAAAGAGATTCCTGCAGAAATAACGTGAGGCTCTTTTATTAATAAAAGGAATGAGCCATTTTGTTCCTGAGATCATGAGATCTTTGTTACTGAGATCTTGTCCCACATGGCAAGATTTAAAAATAGGGACTTTGATATTATGCCGTCTAACATTTACTACTGCATGGAAGCTATAAGAATTTTAATGCATTTAACCTTTGTTTCCTTGAAATAAACAAAATTGACACAGCTATCACTTAATTTTCAAAATTTTATCATATAACAGTAAAATAATGTGAAAACTGGGAATGTACTTCTGGCCATTTTCAGATTTCATGGTATAAAGAGTTTACCTACAGAGTTTTAATTTCATCTTGAAGGTAATCATAAGATGCCTGCTTTACCCGTGGGATACACAGAAATAGCTGTGCTGGGAGGGTAAATATCTGTGCTGGGTCCCAAGTGCACTGCCATGTTCTGAAAGATTAGTTGGCCAGGTTAAGGAGTCCAGCCTGTTGCTCCTAAGGTCAGATCCTTTGCTGACACGAGCTGTGGTATCTCCCTTTGTACTGCTCTGTGCCTGGCTGGCAGCATTACTGACCTAGGGACTAGTGTCATGTATAGAAGATATCCAGGGAGCTGCCTGTAGCACAGGCAGGCTGCTAACGTGATGTCCACATCCAGATCAGGCTCAAATGAGCTGAATTCTGCAAGCAGCTTCAGTGGGGTTTGACTCTGAGGGACACCTGGGATGTGGGGAACCTCTGTACTCCCCAAAGGACAGCATACTACACAGCCAGTTTCTTTCAGGAAGTTTTCTCTACTTCTGACCACGGTAGAAGATGGACAGCTTGTGAGGGAACAGCAAGGGCCACCTGCTCTGAAAGGAATTTTGAGGTGGGAGCAGAGCATGATACCAAGGGAGGTGGGAGCAGTTGCCTTACCAATAAGAAGCTGGCATGCTGTGTGAGAAAGTTCTAGATTTACTTTAAATTGAAATGGTTGGGTGTTATTTTATAGGAGATAAGGTGCTATCCACCTTTTTAAATGAAAACCAGCTATTGTGTCTACATAGAATCATAGAATGGCTTGGCTGGAAAGACCTGAAAAATCATCTAGTCCTGGCACCTTCCACCAGATCAGGTTGCTCAGAGCCCCATCCAACCCGACCTTGAGCACTGCCAGCACTGGGGCTTGGGGCATCCACAATTTCCCTGGGAAGCCTGTTCCACTACCTCACTGCTGTGACAGTAATGAATTCATTCCTAATGTCTAGCCTAGGTTTCCCCTCTTTCAGTTTCTCCTCATTATTCTTTGTCTTATCACTACAGTTCCTGATGAAGAGTCCCTCTCCCTGTAAGCCCTTTTCAGGTACTGGAAGGTTGTTATGAGGTCTCCACGTAACCTTCTCTTCTCTAGGCTGAACAGCTCCAACTTTGTGACTTCATAGCAGGAGTGTTCCAGTCCTCTTACCAACTTTGTGGTCCCCATGTCCATCTTGTGTTGGGATACATATGCATACATGCACTGCCATGTGTAATTAAACAAGTACAAGAAGAGCATGTCATGATGAAAAAACTTCCAAACATATAGAGGCACTAGGTTTCAAGACCAAGAAATCACCATCTTTGAGGGGTGGCAGAAAATACAGGGGCAGTAATCTCAGGGGCAAAAATCTCTTACTCAAAATTTTGAGGCAAGGGCTGGAAAGAAGAGTTAGCTCCTTGTGAATGCTGAGAAATTAAATTCAAACAATTCAAATGAATAGGAAGTTTGTAACAGATTTAATACAAATGGAAAGTGTTGTAATGTACCATGTCTCTTCTAAGCACATTGATATTCTCAAAGCACTCTACAAACACTAATAGTTTAATAATATTTTATCCCTCAGTTCACAAACTGAAGTTAAAATCAGAAATAGAAAAGGATTATCCTCTAATGCTTATGAGGGGAAAACCATTGGCCTGACATAAACAATATCATATCCATTGTGGTTTCAAAACCATATCAAATCACATTTTAAGCCATCAACTAATGCTAAACAGACTGCTAAACAGACTGGTGCAAAATAGATAGATATCCTGAAATGTTTAGTAAACATTGTTTGTTTAATCTAATAGTCTCTAATACAAATACATACTAGTGGTAGAGATCTTTCCATCAAGAAGCTGAAGTAACAAACATATTGTACTGAAAGGAGAAGATTAGCAATTCCTGACCTTCCAGTACAGACCCAGAATGACACAGAGTAACTTATTCAGCTGTTTCTGCTAGCCTGGGAAAGAAAGTTAGGATATTTACAGCATCCTTTTCTCTCAGGGGTGCATGTGCTTCTTTGATCAGGAGGAAGATTACTCAGTTACTTTGGCGTTAATAATTTGTTATATACTGTTTATAAATTGTAACTGTTCACCTGTGCCTTTTTTTTTTTTTTCTGATTCACAAAGTAAGACAAGATGTAGAAGTTCTGAATGTAAATATATGAGATATCTCATAATGTCACCGAAATAAGTTCTTTCACACATTGAGCACACACACAATTGAGTCCACTCACAATCAATTTATTTACAGCTCTGCACAGAAAGGGCGCTGGGTGGGAAATTTGCAAAAGCCAGAACTACAAAAACTTTTTGCTATTTACACATTTTAGCAAACAAAGGCGTTAACGTTCATTGGCTACGAGTTATCTCATTCTTTTATTAATTAGTATTCCTTCTTTTCTGGTTAAGGATTCCCTCACTTCTCATGCTAATTAGTCTGCGTGCCCAGTCTGTCTTTTCTTTTGATTTGTGGATTTCTTGGGTCAGTGGTCACAGTTCCCCCTGCTGAAATTACCTTTTACCCAGTCAGAACCAATTTCAGCACAGTTGCTGGGTTGGTTCTGTTAGTTTCTCCCTTGTCTTGGGGGTTCTGCAAATGTTCTAGTGGCCTGTAAATTCTGCATCTTTTGTGCCCATTATCAGTGCTACATCCTTTTCCCTTAGGCTTTGTTAATCTCCTCCTAGATCTGAGATCTTTAGGCATCTCAAGCTCTCAACATTAACAAGGCAATTCTGCCAACAAGTAATTTATCTTTCTAACACTTGGGTATGAATTATGTCACAATGGTATGAACTTAATATGGAATCTGCAGCCACACTATGAATTCATCTTTTTACTGCAGTTTTGTGTCTTTTCCCTTTGATCCTGTTATTAGTAACCCATCTCCACATGCCTTTTCTTCATTCAGGTGAAGCTTGCAAGGCCTCCCCTGTCTTCTCCCATTGTCCTGCCTGTAGTGTCTCTGCCTTTCGTGGGCAAAGTGTATGTGTTTGAGAAGTTAGGGATGATGAGGAAAATTGTGGGTCCTAGTAGGAACATGAGTGGGAAGGGGAGGGTTGTGCTGGATAGAGAGAACATCTCATACCAACTTGCAGTGCCACTTTTGCCCTGAAAGGAAAGCTGCCAAGAGAACCCTGTGCTCTTCTCACAGAGATCAGGACGACTCCCTGCATTCTATTATGACACTTAGCAGAACTATTTCTATAATTTCTGACAGTAGGGTAATGAGAGACTCAAATGCCTTTGGCCAGCTTTTGTGACAGGTAGAGTGCCCTCTACCCACCTGGTGTGGGTGACTGTCAGGTACAAGCAGTGCTGCTGTCACGAGCAGAGCCCACAGTCCAGGTGAAGCAGTGAAATCAAACAGAAACCTGTGACTTGGGATCAGTAACAGGCTTCATTCAGTGCACGTTGATTGAGCAGGAGCTGGCATATGTGGCCATGAAAGAAATAGTGCCCAGGTGAGGCCTGAATTATGCATTTAGCAGTCACTGCATTTAAAATCAGTTCTTTTGAGTTTGTTATCCATTTGTATTCAGTGGATTAGAGAAACACTGAGTTGTCACAGCAGAGAGCAAAAATGACAAATGCTCAGACAAGGCTTTACTGGATTAGTGGAAACAGGAGATCAAAGAAGAAAATAGATGCTTGATTGAGACAGTATTAAACTAGGGACTGTCAGCAGGTCTAACTTCTTGAAGTGAACTGCATGAGAGTCTCAGGTATATTTCTAACACCGTGGCAGATACTTTCCAAATTGTAATGTTTCTGTTTCTTTTCATCTTAGCCCATCCCAGATATATATTTTTTTTACAGAAACAACCTCAGGGCTGTTTTTTGTTTATTCCAGAGTAGTCCTTTTTTTTTTTTTTTTCCATCCAGCTATGTACAGGAATTTAAACTGTGTTATGCCAGAAGGAGTGCCAGGACAAGTCATAGCATTGATGCTTACAAGAGACATAAACTTCAAGGAGAAAATGAGCTTATCACCACTGTAACCAGGGTGCCTTACTGTGTACATTAAAAAGATCAAAGGTTTATTTCCTTGTACTCCATGAGCAACGGGAGAACTTAGAATTCCTGAAATCAATATTCCAGTTTTGACCAGTACATTACATAACTGCTGGTCTTCTCAGGAGCATGGTGTTACTGGGTGTCAGTGGCCTCTGTTGAGCAAGGATGTCTTGTCTCACCAAGCTGTGCCAGAGCACAAGGGGAATTTGGTCTGAACAGTTTCTTTATGTTTGAAGTATTTCCAGGATACTCTCTCACCTACAGTTTACTAGAGGTCATGATTTCTTTCCTTGGAGAGTTGCTATAATGTTTTGAATGGAGGCTTTCTCACTGTTTGTTTCTAGAATTCAAGTGCCCTTTTCACATGGCTTTATTTCTCTTTCTTTAAATAAAATTCTTCTCTTTTTTCTTTCTCTCAAGTTTTAAACTTGTGCCTTCAGTGCTAATGAAAGGAAAACTCTTGTTTTCTTACCCTGATGTGAACTATGGCTTACAATATCCCCTGGCATCCCAAATTTTCTGTTCTGACAGATGAGTCAGTTGCATTAAAACTTTACAGGCAAAAGGAAGGGAGACTAAAATGGATTTATACTTTATTTGTTTATTCATGATGTAAGGTAGGTGTGGTATTTTTTTCCCTTTTTGCATTAAAGACTAAGGTTCCCTTTGAAAACTTGGACCATAAAACAATTTACAATTGAAGCTGCAACTGGCACTTTTCCCTCTGTGTAGCTGCTGTGTGCACTGTGTAATTTTTACTGCTTGCTCACCCAAGCAGCAGTGCTTGTCTGAAAGCAGCACGCTTGTGCCAGGGAGCAGGAAGAGCAGGGCAGCCCCAGGAGGGAGCCAGCTGTGGAGGAGACCCCATCCTGACACGTGAATGCCTTCTTGGGCAGGGTGCCTTCCCCCACACCTGAGCAGAGCCAGGGCTGTGCCAGGACCTGCTGATGGCCCAGAGGTCATCAGGGAGCTGAGGTGACAAGGAGCTGCAGTCCCTGGGCAGCCAGCAGGAGCCAGGGCGAGGGTGGCCAGGGCACTGAGGCTTGCCTGGGTGCTCAGGGCTCAGCAGCTTGTTTGGATGGGAAAAGTTCTTCCAGCGAGACATATTTGGTTTTGAAATTGTGCCCCCTGCATTCTGCCAAGCTGAATTTAATGCTGTTTAATTGGACTGTTGCTGTACTATAACTCCTCTGTACTTTGCTGGTCAGGCTGGGGACGTGACAGGCTGCTCTGTCCTGGCAGCCAGCACAGGACGTGCCTTCTGTCAGGCAGCAGTCCTTTTCCATGCCAGCATTTCCATTTTAGATTATTGTGGGATGATTTATTGCCAGAGACAGCCAAGGCAGCGACTGTGACAAATGAAAACTCTGGAAACAACCTCCTTTCAGGAACAGATAAAGTAAACAAGACACAGAAAGCAGAGGATTCCCTGTATTGCTGTTTGGCTGACCCCAGCCAGTGGCTAATTCTGCCACAAGGGGTGTTAAACACAGTCATTTACATCTCCTGGAAATGAATGTATTTCCTGGGCTTTGGTGTCAGTTGGAACTAATTCCAGACCTTTTCCTTCATTTAGATTTTCCACCCTGAAGAACAATAAATACTTAGGCTGTCTGCAATGCTTCTAATCCAGCCCACTTCTTTATCCCTTTGTCAAGGGAAAAATTATATTTGATGTGTCCTAAAACCAGTTCAGTAACTACTGTAGCACTACTGTAGCACAGGTTGTACCAACATAGCAGCAGAGCAGCTGAACATAGCAAGCCCATCTGTGAAGTACAGAATTTGGGGTTGGTTTTGCAGATTCCTGCCCTCTGTGACCCATGGGACCTTGCCAGTGGCTGGGCTGCAGAGCCTGAACCTGCTGACAAATTTCTGTATACTGCAAAATGGCCTAGACTTCCTTTCCCATGAGAGGCAAAAACAAGCAACCCTAGCAAGGAAGATTTTTGTAGCAGACTCATAACAAGCATAGGATTACAAATAAATAAATAAAAATTTAAGTGGACAGGAGAATGAATTGAAAAAAGTAATCTTCTTGATTTTATTGCTTTAAGTTCTTTGGCATTAATTTGATGAACACTTTAACAGACATTCTTTTTAGTGGGTTTGAGATACCATAACCTTAAAGAGACAACATAAAACAGGATATTGCCTTTTCTTCTTCCAGCATGTTCTGCCCTTCAGCATGTTTTAAAAACCCCAGTCCCTGCCAAGAGCTGTGCTCTCCTTTTGAGAACTAGTCTTTTCTTGGGAGAAAACTAGTAGGAAAGATTATTTACACCTAAATACCCCCTCTTGGGGATGGCTCCGGTTAATAATCTTCTTGCTAAGCAGGGGAATTCAGGCAGTATGTGCTTAAGTGTCTGAACTTGTTTAAGCTCTCAGTAGCTTAACCTCCATGCTGGAAACTGGATCAGAGAGCAGTGGAACTGTTGGTGCACAAGCCCAAACAGATGGGTAAAACTGCTGTCCTGTGTCACAGAGAACATCAGTCTTTCCTCAACAAGGGTTCCATCGGTTCAGAGATTTGTTTCCAGCCAAATAATAAACATTATCTGACCTTCCAGTAAAAATCTGTAGATGAACTCTTTGAATGTGTCTATTTGCAACATAAAAATTTATAACTTAGTATCTTTATGTTTTTTTTAAAGTGGGAACTAGCAGTAGGAACAGTGACAGCAAGGACTAGGTTTATCTGAGATTGTCTTTATAAACTTTACCCACAGCTGAACTAAGGTGCAGAAAAGGAGTGTAACACCAACAATTGAGCAAAGTTAATGCCATCTCACCTACCCAGGAAGGGCTGCAAAACTGAAAAGCTGGTATCAGCAGTTCCAATCACAACTTTTTACAGATTTCCCAGGGTGAACAAGGGGTATTCCTCCGGCCTTTCTACTTGAATAAGCCAATTAACTACTTCTTGTTCACAGACTGAAAAAAAAAAAGGAGAAGAAAAGATTGCTCTCATATAAGGAAAGCTCTTAGCTGGGTAAATTTTTTAATAGCAGCAAAAGAGGAAATGACAAAACTTCCTTCATAATCATGTTGAATTCTACCATCGTTTAAACAAGCTCACAGCCTCTATGCCCCAACAATAATTCTATATATTATAAATACAAATATAAATTATAAAAATATATATCATATAAATTATAGTTCTATATATATGTTTTTAAACAAGTCATATTTTTCCACTCCAAGTGCTGTCTGGAAGAGGATGCCTTCAAGGAAACAATGTGTGAGTCATCCTCAGGAGACCTACAATTGAGACACCTCCTTTGGATCAAAGCCATGCATATCCATCTAAAATATCCAGTTATAAACAGTATTATGTTACTCACATAATTGCCCAATGGCCTTAGAAGCAATGTTTTTTTTTGTGACAGTAAGAATTAATGTTGAGTTGTTGATGTTAAAAGCCAGAATAACATCACACAAAGATTAAAATGCCATTTCAGTGATAGTTTATTCTGGATTATGTTAAGAAGCATTAGCCTGTGATCATTTAAGACTCATAAAATTTTTACTCCTTGTTAAAAACTTATTTGAATGTCTGAATGTAAAAGATACCTTTCTGAGGGTTAATGTGGGAACCTTAGGGCAGATGAAGAACTCATCTGTGGATTTGGCAGGTAAGATAACACTCACAAACTTGTGTGGATTGTTCTTTTTTTCTGTGTACCTTTCTGTATTATGAAAATGTTATTATAAAATAGATTTTCACACATTCCCAGTGATACGTGGGCTTAGTGCTTGCTGTCTGTCTCAAACTCTTGGCTCTCGTTTTGAGTTCTCCCACTCTGAGAGGTATGGGAGAACTAATGCCAGAAAAGAAAGCTTTGAGAAGAGGTAAGTATATGCTAGAGCCTGTTTATTGCAGGTGTGGGATAGAGGGTCTCACAAAATAGAAATAAGGGTACACCTTGCTCAGAAGGAGAAAGATCTTTTTGTGTGACCTGATGCATCAAGTGCAGCACTGTGGAATCCATCTGTGCAGTCAGCAGGACCCTGTACAGTGGCAATGCCCTTTTGTTATTCCTGTTGTTCCATCCTGCTGCTGGAATAGGTCCTGTTGGTCTCTTCATTCCTGCAATAACATGCCTGTGCCCTATGGGGCTAGCACAAGAGGGAGCTGAACTTCATCCACTCTCCTGGGAATTGACAGGACTCAGGGTGAATGGCAAGGGAACCCAGAAAAGGGAAGGCACTATACAGGCAAGTTCTGTCATTTCAGCATTTACTTGAAGAAAATTAAGTACCTGGCCCCTCCAACTCTTCTCTCTCCAGTCACTCATCAGGCAGAGGTTTTTGGAGGTTTTCCATAGGACAGAAGCCACTTTGGGAGCCTGGGAGTGGCCTGGATACTGAATGACTGCTGGAGGAGTTGGTGTTGATAATGCATGTACTGTTGGGATAAACTAGCTTTGAGAAATCATCTTACAATGACACTGATGTATTTGTCATGTTCATTTGACTGCACATTTGTTTTGTGGGTAGGAAGAAGCTGGTTTTGAAAGAAACAATTAATGGTGATTAAAAGAAGCTGTTCTGCAGTCAGTTGCTTTCTGGAGCAATCACGAGGGTGGCTGGATTGCCATCTTTCACTGAGTCCTCCAGTGATGGTGGTACTTCTGAATTTGCCTGCCTATAATATTTTATGCCTTTCCTATTTAGTGTTCTTCCTCTTGGATTTTCTTGGATCTCTTAATTACCCCATATCAACACCTCTACCTGGAATTTTTCCTTCCTTTTGCCTGAACTTTCTCAATTCTCTCAAAAGTACAAGCCAAGATTATGCAGCTAGGACATGCTGGACCTGATCCTTGGCACAGGTAGCTGAACCCCTGGGGGCTGACAGAGGAGGTGACCAAGAGAGGGTTGAAAGGCTCACTAGAGAGGAGGTTACAGGGTGCAGTAATCTGTCTGTATCCAAGCACAGATGGTGCCAAGGACGTTCTGCACGGATGATGGGAATGGCATGGCTGCTTTCAGTAGTGTATTATCCCTTTATAAAATCATCTGAAATTCAAGGAAATTAATAAAAGTCTTTATGAGTATGTAAAAGTCAGTGCCTGATACACACTGACCTATGATATCTCATTTATTCAGCTGTGTTAGTGTCTCCTCAGTGCTACTGGGATATAGTAGGGGCTTTACTGGTTTCCACTGGGCAGAGAGCAGGGCTATGACACAATCACTGACCCAGTTTTATCTGAAACAAACAACCCTTCTCTCTCCTCCCTGCAAACAATAAGATTGTTAGATCCAAGGCCAAATTCATGTTGTTGTGAACAGCTGCAAATCCACTGACGTCAGCAGAGCTGTATCCACTTAGTAAAACAGGGAGTCCAGTTCACAGTGGTTCTTTGGATGAATTTCAGTGGAAAAACTGCATCTATCTATCTAAAATTCTCCTCAGTTTTTCTTTAGATGGATATGCTTTTTTCTGTCCTGTGTAGTGCAGGAGTGGGCTGTCAAGCAGCTGCTGGTGTAAGTGATTCTTGCAGCTCTCTGTGAAGCAGATGAGAGTCTGGCTGGATGAACTGGCTACATCATGGACAAGTATGAGACAGTAAGAGGAGAAATAAAACTTCTGATCTCAAGGGCCTAATAAGCATGATATCCAAATGCAGGATCTATGGAGCATAGCAGAGAAGGGCAGGCACTGCATGGCCAGCAAGAGGCATGACTATAGTGTTCAAAGAGCTGCTCAAAATGATCTTAATTTTACAAGTGGCAATCACTATGGCTTGATCTTGCCAAGTGTCTAAAAACATTAGTCCCATTGTCCCTTAGTTACACAAATCTAGAGTGAAGCAGGGAAGCAGCACTGCAGAACTTAGAGCTTCAGAGCAGTCACTGCTGATTGCAAGGGCTATTTTTTTCTGTTTTCTTGAGAAAAAGGGAAACTCTACACGGGAATGGAGAAAATGCTGGAAGGGTTTAATGACCTCCACTGGCTTCAGCACCAACTTCCAGACCAGCACTGCTGTGTCTGAATTGCAGTGGAGCAAGTTGTTTGACCTTTGGTACAAGAAATTACTTCCTATAGTCTGTGTCTACATTAGATTAGATTAGATTGTGCTGATCCCATTCCCTAATCAGGGCAGCTGCATGGCAGTTGCACTCCAGTTCTTCCCACTGAAGTTGCATCTTTCTCAGGAGGACTTTTGAGGGGAACAGAAAATATGTCTGCTTATAATTTAGTCAAAATGAGTTTCTGTATGGACATCTGTATAGGTAAGAAACTCTGACAGTGCAAGAATGCTCACAGTTCTAACCTTCATTTAAGTTACACAGTGAAGAATTTGCAGATTACTAAAGCAGGCTTTCAGAGCTGACATGTGTGACACAGCATCAGCAGCGACGGTCTGTTGATGATGTTCTTTGTGCAGTCACATTTAGGCTGACCTTTGATCCAAGCAGTGTGAATGACAGTGGTTTGGGATGCTTACCCTGGGTTACTGAAGAAAAAAAAGAGGGTATGTAATAAAATTATTAGCACTGAGATGCAACAGTGTGGTGAAAGATACAGATCTGAATCACTGAGGGAAAACACTTCGTGTACAGGATGGATTCTGAGTGTCCCATCTTCATCTTACTTAGCCTGAGGCTGTGGGAAGAGCAAACAAAGAACTCGTAATTGTTCCCACACAAGAACAGACAAGCCTACATCGAACAGATAATGAGTGAAACTAGCAGGATTCAGGGACATGGCATGCAATCTCCAAGGAGAAACAAACTTCAGTCTGAGACCTTGAATATCAAAAGGAGTTGAAAGACTTATAAACCCTTTGAGAGGACACAGGAGGGGAAGATAACCTTTCAGAAGTTCCCTGTGGAGAAAAACTGAAGGAGAGAGATTGCAAAGAGAATTTAAACATACCCGACTTTGAGAGATGTTAGTTGTTTAGATTAAATAAGTAAGTTTTAAATAGAATGAGTCAATTAGAGTCATTCTGTTGTATGATTTAGTATGCTATTTGCTTAATTTTACCTTCTCACTATAAGTAACTGGATTTGCTGAAGCCTTAGGACACAAGCTGTGAACTTTCACTGACATCTATGATTTCAACTGGAATAAATCTGTTTTCTTACTAATTTTCCTAGTAGTTTGTACTGTACTGCATTTTGGATTCAGTATGAGAATAATATTGATAACACGCTGATAATTTAGTTGTTGCTTATTAATGTTTTTCCTGGGTGTAGGATTTTTTAGTTTCCCATGCTCTATTGGTGAGCAGGTGCACAAGAAGCACAAACCAGAAGAGAAAGAGGATACAGTTGGCATCAGGAGATGCAACTGGAGAAAATTAAAAAAAGTTAATAGCCTGCCTGTGTAGAGATGGAGAATCCCATGTGGTGTTAGAACACCCCAGACCACAAATCACCATTGAACTAAAGAATCACCTGCAGAGCACATGAGGCAGGGGTGCATAAACCAAAAGGGTGTAATTGCCCAGGGATGTCTTTGTTTGCAGTCATTCACTGGAGACACCCAGATCGAGTTGACTTCGCTTCTGTATAACTCTATTAAATTATTTATTCTTAAAAAATCCAAAGCCTGAGACTCTGCTGCAAGAAACCCAGGGCTGAGACTGAAGGAGAAGGAAACACACCTGAGAATGAATGTGTGTGTGAACAGGAGTCAGAAGGGATCATCCATTGGAGCTGCCCTCTGCAAAGGAACTCCAGTGCTGTCATTGAAGTGTTGGGTGCTGTGTGTGCAGCTCCTCCAATGGTGTGAGTGTGCTCAGGCATTCTCCCTTAACACAGCCTCCCTGGGCCAGGAGAGCTGCAAACCTTCCAGCTGGACACGAGCACAGTTTCACAGCTTTGGAGGTATTTTTGTCTTTTGTATGTAAGCACAGACCTGGATTTAAGCTGGCCATTCACTACCTCTGTCATTGACACTGGAGAAAACAGAAGCACAGTCATGTGTGAAGGACTATAGCTAATAGTCTGGAAGTGCAGACAGGACCCCAGCAGGAAGAAGCAGCATCATGATATTTCATCACACACACACAAAAAGATAATAACTAAGGGCTTGGGATGGGGGAAGAAACTGTCTCAGGCTGGGGTCAGAGGTATTTTTCAAGTATAGCAATGTTAATAAGCAACATTTCCCCACTTAAAAAAGAAAAAAAAGAAAAAGAAAGAAAAAGGAAAGAAAGAAAGAAAGAAAGGACTGTATTCTTCCCTTCATGTCTTTTTCCTAAAATCTGTGATTTTACCTTTTGCTGTCTTCTCCTTTTTGATATGTGCAATCCTCCTAAGGGTAGAATTTTATGAATGAGCCTGTTAGATAGTTGCATGTACTAGTAGTTCTTGTAGCTGTTCCTCCAGCTATGTGGGTGATATCCTTCAAAGAAAATGCTCTGGAGTTTCCTGGAAGTGTGATTTAACATCGTTGCTGGTTAAGTGGAATAGTTTGAAAAAGCCTTTTGTAAAATCCTTTGGAAGTATCTTTTTATCTTTTTTGTAGACATATAGTATTTACTGGGGTTTTCTCAGCTTGTGACTGGTTCCTAAGCTGCCAGGCATTGACAGCACATTCCCAGCCTGCCAACCCTAATACCTTTGGCAGTAGATGGCTGCTTTTAGCAGCAGTCATCTGCTGCCAGATCACTTTGCCAATGAGCTTCTGATTTCTAGACAAGTTGCAGTCCAGGACAGGCATGCTCAGGAAGTTTGACAAAGGGCACATCAGGATTCCTACCCACTTGTAGACCAAGAACTGCTCAACTCCCATCATACATGGTGCTCTCCCTTGCAGACACTGCTTCATCCCAGTTTATCCTGCATTATCCCACACTGCTGTCAGTACCAAGATCCAATATTGCCTTTTAAAGCCTTCAGTGTCCCTTTTAATTATTGCCAAATTTAAGATACAGGGCCTTGCTGTCAAAGACTCTTGTGATACTCACTCTAGTCTCATTTTTTCCTCTTCTTGCTTATACAAAAATGATTCCTTCATTTTATTCTTCTGTCCTTAACTCTCACTCTCATTACAGTGAATTTTCTTCATGTGGAAAAAAATTTCTCATTATGTATATAGTGATTTTTCTGAAGAATTCATTATTATCAGACTACCCCTCATCTGCAGACACCTGTTACTGTTTCTCATCCTACACAAGAAAACAATGGGAGCTCCAGGAAGCAAACTAATTATTTTGTTAATTAAAGCCCTCTTTTACAGTGAATCTGCTTTTGTGCAGACTTATTTGCAAGTTTATTTAATCAGGAGGATTTGGGTTATTTATTTGCAAATTTATTTGATTAGGAACAGTCCGATTTGCTTTGGTTTCATGGCAAAATCTGGCCTGTTGTGTGCACTTATTTCCTGGGAAATTCCTCTGTAAACTTACTCAGAAGCAAGAGCCAGAGTCCACACACACCCTCTCCATCCCAGGCACAGACTGAGCCTGCAGACACCACCTGCTATCACTCAGAATTTGCCCCACATCACTGCTCTCTGCTCCTCTCCATCGAAAAGGAGCAGAACAGAGTGAACAAAAGGACAATAGAATGGCTTGGCACATGCCACCCCTCATGCAGGTGGTGGACCTCTGGAGGATGGGAGGAGGCAGCCAAGGTGCAGCCATGGCCTGGCAGTGGAGTGGACTTAAAGGAAAATAAACGTGCTTCTCTGCAAAATTTTATTTTAAGAAAACATCTACAATGAGTAGTAGTGACTTCAGTTTCATTTAAACAAGTTGCAGAAACTCATTTCCACCAAAAGAATTTAGATATGATGCTTCAGAAAATGTCTTAATTCTCAATTCTCCTTTTCAGTTATTGTGAAGATCTATTTGCATTTGCAAATATGAAGTGAAAATGCAGCAAGAATATACACTATTTTTTCCAAGCCAACATCTGGTATTTTTACTATGGAGAAAACTAAAAAACCCATATGTAAAGCATTGAATATATTTTCTTTTTCATTTATGGTGGTTTGCATAACTGATTTCTAATAACTCCTTTGTTTTAGCAAAGCTGTGCTTCAGGTTAGCATATCTGTGGAGTGTTTCAATAATACATATTATTGTACAGTTAATGCATATTTGATTCTTTCAAGAGACATTTAACAAGTTTCTTTTCATATAATAATTTTAAATATCTGTATGTGCCAGTTTTATTTACAGACATTAGGTGAGGTTTGCATTGTTTCTTCTAATCCTTTTTACTCATGAGTCTCCTGAGGGAGTTGCAATTTAAAATATTTGGAACACTAACATTGTCATGTTGCTCTTCACACATTTCAGTACTGTAGTAGTTCTCAGTGGTGAAATTACACCAGCCCTGCTGATGTTAGAACCCTTCACATTTGGACAGCAAAATCCTTGTTCAACCCTATCCCCTCCAGTAGATGTCATCGTGGCAATGGAGAATACTGCTGGGAATACTGGGAATGAGATCTGCTTTGCCAAGGCAGGAAGAAAGCTTTGCAGCAATAGACTTTGTTTCTGTCAAAACAAGGTAATTCTCTCAACGCTTTGCATTTATGGAGAGCTTTTCCTTTCTGTAATGCTTTGAAAAACATGTTGAATAATAAAACTCCAGACTGTGGTCCATGGTAGTGGTGTCTATATGCTCTGAAGATTGTCTTAAGTATAGATACACATAAGGGAAGAAATGCACGTGCAATATTAAGTTTGTGGATTCCTTGGTTTTTAGAGATTTTTTCCACAACTATGGAGACCCCTTGCTCAAAGCCATTATATCCTTTCTGCTCTGATTCCTCCTTCCCTGCTCTAAACCTCTTCAGAAATAATTTCTCCAATGGAAAACCCAAATCCTCCTGTCATAAGTGAATCTCTCCACACCCATCAGCACCTGAGCTGTCAGGTGTCCAGTCAGTTTTAAGGTTCCTATCTGCCTGAGTGGGTCATTGAGCAGTGAGTAAATCCACAACCCTGTATTATTACTAGATATGATTTTAATCTCTCAAGCAGAGAACAAATCCCTAGAAAAGCCAAGAGAAAAGTCAGTCCCTGGCAGTTTTACCTGTGCAAGGGCTGCAAGGCTGCAACATACACATCTATGTCATTTGAAAAACATATTGAAAACATTTTGAGTTATTGAAAATATGTTTAGCCATTGTTCAACAGCTGGTCTGAGTTTCCCACAAAGGTCATGCAGTTCAGGATCAGGAAAAAACATCAGACACCTTTCTCCCCCTTGGAAGTCCCAACAGGTTTGTTTGAACATGTGATATGTATTTAGTGAGTGGTGCCCCTCTTCAATTTTATTAAAAGTCCTATGTCTGTGTTCTTCATGACAGACTGACAATATGTAAGATGTTGTCAGGTAAAACAGGGCACAAGCTGAGCTGAGTGAAGCAAGCTGCTGAGCTGAAATGGGACTTTCTAAAAATCAACAGGGTGCAGCTATATCAAACAATAAGTACATCATTTGAATGTTCTCTTCTGTCTAGATAATAGCCCTATGAATAATAAGTTTTCATTTTTTAAAATGGCAGTCTTTGGGGAAGCAGAGAGGAAGAAAGCAGAGCACTAATGGCCTGATTGACATCAGAGTCTGCTTCTCCTCCTTAGTCTAGTCTTGGAGACTGAAGCAAGTCTCTGTGACTAACATAAATTCTAGGGGAAGTGGCCAGATAATTAGAACAAATTTGTGACCTCTCAACACTAAGAGGAAAGGAAAGCAATTCTTATTGGCAAGATTTTTGTCATTGTTCACATTCTTAAAAAAAATGTTGGCTGGAATTTTGTCCTTGACCAAGTGGAAAGGCTCTCTGCTGGCAGGAGAACAATGTATTTAATAAAAACAAAGCAACTGACGCTTTTGTCAGAACAAGAACAGACATCTGTCTGGCTGTTCTGAGTAAGCAAAAATAGCAGAAAAGCCCCATGAAGGTCTATTAAAATAAATGGAGTAATGGAAGGGTTGCAAAGAATTTGTTTATAAGTTACCACCTCATCTGGGCACTGTCAAAGAACATGGGAAAAACAGTATCTCTTTTATCCTCAGGAAATGTAGGATGTTATATCATCAAGGTTAACAATGAAAGCAAACTGTAAAAAACCCCTGTGGTAACATTTTAAGAACTATGAAGATATAGCTATTAACTATAAAAGCAGAAGATAAACTCAGCTATTATCTATCAGAATAAGTAACAAAGATAACTACCTAGTTCATGTTAACTTTGGATTTTGCTTCAAATATTTGAGATTTTTGTTAGAGCCATTGTCCTATTTAAGAATACTTATATTCCCATTAACACTGTTCTCATCCCTTTTCTAAAAGCATTTCATAGTACTGTAATTTAATTCCACTTAAGTCTTAAAATATTCAGTCTCTAACTCACTGCTTTGAGATGAGAGAATAAGCATCACAGAAAAAAGCCCAGAAGCTCAGAAAGGTAATCATGGAGAGACATCACTCAGTGCTCTTTATCCATCTTAGAGCAGGGTCAAATATGCCCAAACTCTTCTTAAAAACCTGAGCAGATGGTAATTCCACATTTTTTTCCAGGGATCTGCACCTGCAGTGCTATCAGTACAGTTCGAGCAGGCACATAAGAAATATGGAGACAAACTTTTTACCATGGCCTGTAGCAATAGGGAAAAGCAAAATGGCTTACAGTAAAAGAGTGTGGTTGAGACTGGATTTGAGGAAGAAGTTTCTTATAATGAGGGTGGTTAAGCACTGGAACTGATTGCCCAGAGAGGTGGTGGACATCCCATCCCTGGAAACACTCAGGGTTAGGTTGGATGGGACTCTGAGCAACCTGATCTAGTTGCATATCCCTGCTTGTTGCAGGGCTGTTGGACAAGATGACCTCTAAAGGTCCCTTCCCATCCAAACTGTTCTATGATTTCCTAATGCCAACCTTCTGTCTCCCTTGCAGCTTAGCTTGCAATTTGTCATCCTATCTGCTTTAAAACAAACATTAATCTCTCTCAGGATTATGAAACTTGGTAATGTAATTGAAGCCTTCACTTTTCCTGGGGGAACCGTTTGAAATGTGAGTCTCTAAGCCAGTGCTGGCTCTTGTACACGGAGAGCAGGATGTGGCCATGGCAGTGGGGCTGGGCCAGACCAAAAAGTTGTTTCTGTGCTGACACACGGGGCTGCTTCCACGGTTCTGTGTGGAGCCAACCACAGTACATGCCCTGAGGATTTCCTAACACTGCCCGGGTGTCAGGCTGTTTCTCTGGATTAGGAGAGGACACTTTGCAGGCTTGGCTCTAGCGCCCTGACTCGGGTCTAGCGGGCTCACATCAGAAGGGAGAGCTCCCTATACAAAGCGTACGCCTGTGTTTCCAGCTCCTGGGGCTGGCAGGCGAAGCTGGCAAGCGTGTCCCCGGAGCGGGCAGCGCCGTGCCGGCTGGGCGCAGCACAGCCCCGGCGAGCTCCGCGCCGGGCGGGCGGGATGCGGCACACGCGGCATCCCCGGCGGCCCCTCCCTGCGGCACAGCCCAGGCTCCGAGCTCTCACCGAAAGAGTACGGGCTGTCTGGCGGCCCTGGCGAGCCGAGCTGCTCGTTTGCTGTAGTGCAGCAGCGAGACAATAAATACACACATTCAGAGTACCGCCAACGTGCCCAGGCACACAGGGGCGGGAGAGGAATTTTCTGTAGGAGTAACAATTAGCAAGCATCTGAAGAGCCATGAAAACTTAAAAATCCTTCAGTTGCTTTGAAACATTTTCCTTCATTCCTCTCAGAGCATCCTCACGAGCCCTCCCCGTTGCTCCGCGTGCGCACAGCGAGGAGCAGCCTCCAGCCAGGCACTACACACAGCTGTGGTTAGGGAGAGGAAACCCAGCTCAGCCGAGATAATTAAGATAGCTGTGACATTTTAATTGAGCTGCTAATACCAAGGCAGAGGTGTTGTAGAAGGCCTGTGGGCAGCTGCTTTTCTTTCAGTCCTTTGCTGAGCAGGAAGGACGGCAGTGCTGCGTGCGTGGGGACTGTGCCACAGGCTCACAGGAGATGCTCTGCTCTAGTGGATCCTTATCTCTTCCTTCTAGCTTCCCCCTCCCAAATCCAGCCTCCCCTAGCTGTCGGTTCTGTCATGATGCTGTACGTTTGACTGCACTTCTAACAGCAATCTCCTCTCTTCCCCTCCCTTACCTCAAGGGCTCAATTCTCAGGTTTTGGACTAGGCAGGCTTTGATGCAATGCTTGTCTCTTTCCACTCAAACAATTAGTCCTGTGAGCTGCTATGCTTACAAACATGCTTTTAACCTCTGCTTTTTAAGTGTGAGGAGGAAAAAGTAATGGATATCCTAGGTCTTGTATTGTGAGGCTAGTTTATTTATTATTTATGTTAATGATGATTTGGTTGCTACGTTTTTAAATATTGCCTTATGTTAGTGGTATAGTAAGAAAAAGCTTTTTCTGTTATCAAACCTTTATACTATTTTCCCCTTAAAGTTTAATAATAGTCAGAATCTACGATTTTTTTATTTTCAGGTATTTTAAGCATCACCCCTTAGTGCAAAATATTGATGTGGAACATACTGTTTGAATAACTGGCCTTCAACAGGAAGTCAGACACAGTTTTAAATTTGAGTTGCATGAGTTTATACTTTTGTAAAGCCTTTGCATAGTACAATAAATTAACTCTTTAGTTTTTAATTCTTCTGTAGTGGTTTTGTAATAAATATTTCTTTGCAGTATTTGCCAATCAAGCCATAGTAGCGCTGTGCTTGTGTGTAAGCTTTGCCGTGAAAAGCAAAGTATGGAGAAATCCTATGGAGAAATCTCTTGTCAAGAGAACTCCCAGCTAGCAAGAAGTGTAAGATAAAAGCTATCTTTACTTAGAGTACATAAAACTTACCCCAAATTATAAGGATACTTCTTTATAGTTCTATGCTAATGTATGATTTTTATTTTTAATTTGAAGTTCTAGCAAAAGGGCTTTATTCAAAAAATTGACCAACAAAATGCCTATAGAATCCTTCCTTCTTGAATAGTTTCCTTTAAAATGTTTAAAATGGGATGATATGAGAAATTTGAGACTGTGAGATATTCAGTGCTTCAGAGTCAAACAGATGTTAGCTAGTGATTTTTCAGTTTCTGGAAATATCTGGTAAAGAGCTTTCTGCTGGAGCAATTTTCTGTCAAAACATGGATTTGATAAAATGTAGCATTTTGTAGGAAGATATTGATTTCTTTTATGTTTTCAAGAGAAAGCTATAAAAAATATTTTATTTATGGTTGAAACAAGAAAATAAAGAAGAAAACCATAAGTCAAAACTGAACATCTGACACTGTCAGAATATCATAGTCAGTTGTTTCAGAGGTCCTAAAATAAAAACTGCAGAATTTCTGGGTTTTTTGCAGAAAGTGCTGTCATCTTATTTCTATTAGAAAGCAAATTTCAGATTATCTGTTTTTTCTTCATTGCTCAGCATGATTTTCTTACTATTTTTCTCCTTGACTTTCTAATTCCTTGGTTACTGAAACTATTTTAACGAAGAATGCCAGACCAGGAGTCTCCAGAGCTTTCTGCATTTGATACAAAGCTCTTGGACCTCTGCTGGTTTGAAGAACGACTCCATGCTCCCTCATAGAGCCAGTTAGAGGAGTTAATCAAAGGCTCTGCAGGAGCACAATGTGAATTCTGGGCATCTTTGAAAATCTTAAGCTGAATTTCTAATCAAGAGTACTGACTTCTCTTAATTCAGCAGCCAGTGTTGCTCCATCCTAATCAAAACAGAAGGGCTGCTCCACAATGGTGCTCCCATCCATGGAGCAGCACGAGCTGTGACTGTGGTCCCTGGGACAGAGGACCAAGAAATTGTCTTCTGGAATTCTGTCTCCCTCCCTAAACCTGTCCTTGGTGTCTCACAGGCTACAGATTTGGTTCGAGATCAGATGGCTGGAAATAACTGCTGTTTTTTCCCCATGGTCCAGATGCATTATCTTTTAAAAATGGTCTCTGTGTTGGATTGAGCTTTAAGAACTTGGTCATATGACAGAGATTAAGGTTGTTAAGTATTTATTTATCAAGGATTTCTAATTTTAAAGAAGCTTACAACTCCATTATATATCTAAATATAAGAACTTGTAATGAATAGGGAGAGATTGAAAATTATGAAGCAGGCAGAAGCTCTAAGTTCCAAATGATATTTCTGAGAAATGAGAATGTTTGATGAAATCTGAAGAGATCTTCTTCCTGGAAATACTGCTTGTGAAACAGCAGTGAGTAGTCGTGACTGCTGTGAAAGTGGAACAAAAGTTCTGATTCTTTGTGGCCCTCCTCAGAGAGGGCAGTTTGAAATGGACTGCTAGTGACAAAAAAAGCTCTCCCTAAACATAAGAATAAACTGCAGTAAGTGATATACATCTCTGCACAAAAATCTAAACACATTAAAACCAAAATGCATTGCATACGTACTTGTGCATCTAGAATATTTAAGGCCAATGTGCTAAGAATGCCTGAAACACTAAAATAACTTAGGAGGTAAAAAAATAAAATCTGTGGAAGTAATATAAGCTGAACTATTTTCTAATGTGACCTGACACTGAAGGACAGATATCTGCTGCTTGAGAATAATTTGCCTGCCTTTTAGTTTGCAGATGATTCATTCCTTTTGATAATCATTAGAGCTATTATTAACAGTAAAATTAATAACTAATGATTGCATGATCTCAGTACCTCTGTTTGCAATTATCAGGGTCACTTAGTATGTCACAAGCCTAACACCAGGTCTGCTGTATCTTTACTTCCATTTCTTGCCCTTTGGTCCTCCCAGAACTGCAGAACTGAGCAGTAAACCAGCTCAGGGGACAGGATCGTGTTTGAAAATACTTGGGTTTTTCTACTTGGTTCTCTTCAGACTGAATTGACTTGGCCTTTTCTGCAGCTGTTGGGTCACAAAAGCCAGGAGGGTCTCGGGAACAGCTACAGGCAGCAGGTGGGAAAGACACTGTGATGGAAGCTGTGTATGCCTGCAATGCTGTTGGCAGAAATACTGAAGGGAGTGCAGAAAAAGCCAGTCAGGTAAAGGGCTTTAAAAAACCAAAATCCCCAAACTGTTAAGTATTCTGGCTGTGATGCAGATGTGTATTCTTTCAAAGGTAAAAGTTTATTGTCTCCCTTTGAAAGTTCCACTTGGTTTTCCTAAGATTATGGCATTTGACTGTCTCTCTTCATCTCAGCGAAATAATAAAGCCTTTATAAACCTTTGCTGGAATTAATATCTATCTTTTCAGGAGAACAGACCTATTTTATCCAGTGTCATAGAAACTGATGACAGAATGAATTTAGACCATAACACAGTGGGAGTATTCTAAAGACAAATGGCTTAGTAAGACATTTATATTCTAAAAGCAATTTTTATGCATTATGGTTTATATTACAAAAGGTCCTTGAAAATAACACGTAGTTTATTGTCAACAATACCTATGGAAATGAATGGTACAATAGCACAAGTCTAGAAACAGCTCAGACAGAATGATATTGATGTCCATGTGCAGGATGGCCAAGAAAGAAGTAGATTGAACATGGTATTTTCTCAGGTTTCCAGGCTCCAGAGAAGTCAATAAACTTCGCGAGTGAACACATTACCTACCTGTACAGAGTAATTGAAGAAATGAACATGTGCAAGGCAAAGAAGACCATGGCTTTTAAATGAGTAATCATATGGGACAGCACTTTGTGACAGTGTTGGTGGTGTTAATTCAGGCTCTGTCATTATATATTTGACACAGACCAAATCACAGCCTCCTTGCCTTAATTTCACCACACAGCAGTTAGATTACTGATTAACATAATCTTTATTAACACAGAGGATTCCTCTTCTGAGGAATAAAATTTACATCCTGAAAACATACTTACAAAGAAACTCTGGTGGAAACAAAAAAAATGGAAAAATAAAAAGTAGCTATTTGTGGGACACATGGTTGTATTTCAAGATCGTTCTTCAGAGCAGTCCCAGGATGTCAGTAGAAAAAAAAGGAAAAGGAGAAAAAATAGTACTTGAATTTGAAAAGGCCTTGGAGTGCTGTGGAATGAGATTTGCCCACAATTGCTTCACTTGGGAAAGGCTGGTAAGAATCCAGTACCTAAATAATGATTAAGACACGCCTGATGCAAATTAAGAGGCAATCCGTTCCGTGCCATTCCCGTCGGGGCGCCGTGAGCATCTCTGCGGAGCTGGCAGCCGCGCTTGGCCGGGCCGGGGCGCTGCCAGACCCGGCTGCGCCCCCTGCTCCTGCCCCCAGCTCCGCTTTCACTGCCAAGTGACAGCCCGGGGGACTGCGTGATCTGGGACAGCGGCAGAACACAGCAGCTCTGGCGCTGCTCTCTCGAACCCATTGCCAGCGCTGCCACCGCGCTCGCAGGGCAGCTTCGGGAGCGGCCGCTGCCCCGCAGGGCGCATCTCCCCGCGGGGCACGGCTCTGCCCAGCGCTCCGGACTCCTCCGAGCTTCCCCCAGCACCCCGCTCCCGGCCCGGCCGCGGCGGGAGCCGAGCGCTTCTCCGGCTTCCGAGCCCGCCCCCGGGGCGCCCTCACAGCGCGCCCCCCGCTCCCGCCCGGCCCCGGCGCCGGCCCCGCCCACCGGGGCGCGGGGCGCGCGCACGGCCCGCTGCGCCGCGCTATTGGCTGGCGTGACCGCGCTGCGCGCTGTGATTGGCTGCGGCCGCCGCCAGGCAGCGGCGGGGCCGGGCGGGGTCCGCCCGCCGCTGCCGCTCCCGGCGGGAGGCTGAGTTTGAGTCGCGGCCGCGGCGGAGCCGCCGGGCGGGAGGGTGAGTTCGATTCCCGGCCGCTCCCGCGGGGACAACTTTTCTTTCCCACGCGGGGCTGGCGCATCCCGACGGGGCGGCCGCGGCCGTCGGGCAACTCGCGGCCGACTGAGCGGAGCCCCCCGGGCTGCGCGTCCCGCGCCCCACCCTGGGGCAGCCGGCGGCGCGCGGCTGGAGCGGCCGTGACTCGCCGGGCGGCGGTGGGCGAAGGGCGCGGGCAGGGAGGCCGGGAGGGGGCGGCGGAGTTGCCGCGGGCAGGGCGGGTGTCCGGGGACGATGGAGGGGCAGGGCGGCTCCCTGTCCCCGGCGCTCGGGCACCCGCTGCGGCTTCCCCCGTTCCCGCGGGTCCTCCCGGCGCCCCGCCGGCATCCCGGCCGCGTCTGGCCGCCCGCGCCCGCTCCGGCTGCGGCAGGGCACAGCGGGCAAGCGGCGGCATCGCCGGGGCAGCGGCGCCTTGTGCCGCCGGGAGAAGGCGGCCGGGGCTGCCGGAGAGACAAAGGAGCTGCTCCCGCCGTGTCCCCGGAGCGGGGCGGGCAGCGCCGTGCCTGGCAGCGGGCTCCCGGCGCCTTGGCGGGGAGGTTCGGGGCAGAGTGCGGTGTGCGAGACGCGTTGGTGCCGAGCCGCGCCGCGGGTGTGCTGGGCTGTGCGGGGCTGTGCTGGGCTGTGCTGGGCTGTGCGGCCGTGCTGGGGACGCGGGAGGGGCAGCAACAGTTGGAGCGGCGGAGCTGGCTCGGAGCGGCGCCGCTGCCCCGCCGCTGCGTGCCTGGACTCGGGCTGAAGTGACCCTCCATGTGCTTCGGGTACCCAAGGCAAGAGATTGCGCCCGTGGATCTGCCTTGTCCCGTGTAATCCCGGCAGCCGTCACGTTTGTTTCCCGTCCGATTGAATTCTAGCTCCCTGCCGAAAAAGCTCCCCGGCCTTAGGTTCGCAGGGAAAAGATTCGTGTGCTTGAAGATTATGAAGTCCTGCTGGTATCGAGCTTTCAGAAGTTTTAGCGCACACTGCCAGTGTGTCAGGAGATGACGGTAGAAGAGCAAAATATGCAAGTTTTTATTACATGGTTACTGTTAGCGTCGTTAGTTGTAAATTCAGATTTAGTGACTTTTTTTTTTTTTAAGGCAAGCAGAGCAAATTGCACTGCAAAGAGCCAAAAAGCAGTGTTATATGGAGCATAGCGTAGAATGACATTGATGACTGCATTTCATGGTATCTGAAAGGCTTTTCTGCAGTTTTTTCCTCCAGACTTACATGCTACAGTGGTTTTTCAGAAGTTTGTGCTTTACACAATATCATAGAAAGGTTTGGATTAGAAGAGACCTTAAAGATCGTATAGTTTCACATCCCCAAAGGCACCTTGCTTTTGTTCTCTCCACTTTTCAACAAGTTCTTTTATGTTATAGAAAGTAAGTAGTGTTGTATAATGTGGTCAGATGAATTTGCAATCTATTGTAGTTTCATCAGGGAAATAGTTTTGGTAAAAGTAATATACTTTGAAGTTGAATTTTAGATCCTTCTGGCAGTGTTTTTGGATATATTTTTTCCTCCAGGGCAGGAAAAAAATTAAACCCGCTAGTTTTGAAATACAATACCTGTCTGCTTCTGTGATAATCTCTCTGTGAGGCAAGGGACTTCTAACAGGCCTTTCATCAGAGGGATGATAGTTTTGAGGAAGTTGGGTACTGCTTGGGATGATTTATTAACTGTAGCAATTCATTTCCTTGCAGTGCTGAGCTGTTTTAAAGGGACATGTTAAATTTCATCAGAAAGCTTCTTCCAAGGACAAAAGCTGTCAGGGGCAGAATCACGTTGAAATTCTGCTGTGGCCTCCTGAATGGGTGGGTTTGCTTTCCCTTGGGAGAGTCCATGGGAGACGTGTTCCCAGGCATAGCTGGGTAGTTAAGTCACTTGGATTCTAATTTTGTGAGGACTCGTTATCACAAGCATGTGCATGAGATATTGTAAGGCTGGGCACTACAAGTGGTGTGTGTCGTCTGTGTTTTACTTAGCACAGTGGGGCTGGCTCTCAGCTGGGACACAAGCCCATTTGCTGATGTGTGTGAGTGGGTCAAACCTGATAGTGAGTCACTGAGTTAAAGTCTCGTTCATAGTATACATTCCTCTGAAACCCCAATTTCTTGAACCTTACTCGTGTTACTGTCAGGAAACTGATTTTCATTAAAGCCTACCTTAAGGTATATAATAGGTTGTGTTCTTAATCTGTCACAAACTGTAATGCGTGTGATGTGAAAATCACCTCGTTCATTCTGGAGGTTTAAATTACTAGTTTTGAAATGTTGGCTAATGTCTGGTTATTTTAATTAGAAAATAAATGGTCTGATGTGACACTGTGTTTTTTCAGGTTGTAGGGAGAATGTATAGTTTGCAAAATGATTTCTTGAAGAGAAGCCACAGTTCCCAGGCTTCCCTTTGGGACTGAGAGCTTGTGGAGTATTTGAGGCTTTCAGATGAAACTTTTATGAGGCATAAATGTTTATGTTGATGAGAATGTCAGAATGTAGTAACTCATGGGCTCTTGACAAAGATCACCTGTGCACTCAGCAAACACAAAGCCTGCATGGAGGAGCTTAGATTTAAATCCTTTAGGTGAATTGCCAGGTCAGGTTTCATTCCCAGCCCTTCCCTTTGACAAATGCGCTCTCTGCATAACCTGGCACGCTTCCTCTCTCACAAATGGAAGGCTGGGTACAAAGCTTATCCTCAGGTCTCCCACAGGACTGTGTGGGTAGTTTTGTAAGCAGGAGTGGAAGTTACACCAGTGAATCACTGCACTCCCGTGCGTTACATGCAGTGTTACCAAGCAGTCAGTCTTCCACGAGCAAGGTGCGTGAAATTCAAGCAGATCTCATCTTGCTGTGTAGGAAATGAGAAGCCTGACAGTGTGACCTTCCCTGCCTGCATACTCTTGTTTTCTTTGAAGAGAACTAGTGTCCAAATCTTGTACACTTCAGAAAAAACTGAAGACTGCCCATATGTAATTATCTTCTGAGGTTAAATAGTTTGACTGGAGTGACTCTGTCTAATCTCTGATACTTCCATGGGATTATGGAAATACAGCATGCTTAAAAACTGCAGTTCATGTGCAGTGTCTTTCAGTGTGTCAGTTTATACTTGGTAGGATGTACTTAAAAGAGTTTGATTTACTGGAGTCTTGTAGTTTCCCTGATTAGGAGAATAACAGCTTTTGTTTTGTTAATGCTGTTCTGTTTAATTATGCAAGTATATATATTAAAAAGACCACTTAAATTAGTTTTTTAGGCATGAGATCTTTCTTTTAAGTCTCTGTTTTCTTTCTGTTCCAGGAAAAATAGCCCTTTTGCCATTTGCTGTCCTCAGTTGCTAGAGCTGACATGGTGATGTATGAAATGCACATTTGGAAGTGGAGAATGTGTTGGAATTAAAGCATTTTTTATTAACATCAGTTATTTAGAAACTTAAATTGGATTAGTTTATTTGAGGTGCTTCATAAGATAATCTTGGAAGGCAGCGACAAGGTGTCAGGATAAGGACAGAAATCTGTGTCAGTGTTGTTGAAGACAAGGAATACTAAAGTATGAAAATGTTTTTCATGTGCAGCAACTGCATATTGCTGCTGGGCTGTGTGTAAGGCTGCTGCTCAAGCTCTGCATGCTATTAAAGTGTTTATTCCTGTGATGGCCAGACTCTTTCCTCTATTCTGTAATGTGTAAGTGTATGCACACACTTTTTAGGTGAAGTACTTCTGCATGAACTTGAGATTTTTCTCTATAAACAACTGACACTTGAATTATATAAAGTTATTTGAAAACATTTAAAATTTAAAAAGTTACACACAAGGTGTAAAAAGCTGACAGGTGAAATGCTTCTGCATTTGTTCTTTCTGTAAATCAGATTTCTATCAGAATTTGTGTTGGAACTTTGCTAGGGTGAAAACTCAAATACTCTTGGATTAGATACAAAAAAAAAAACAACCCAAAACACCAAAACTGACATCTGAAAGGTCTAACAACTGTAATAGTTTTCAGTTTATAGTATTTCTAAATTAGTGCTGGATATGAAGTATTTTCTTGTACTTGTGGTGTAACTGGTTTGAAGCCTTTGCCCTAATCAGGAGCATGTTCAAGAGGAGCAGAGTAAAAATAGCATCTTGGCTGAGTCTGTGAGGGCAACTGTTATTTATGGCAATTTCTTTAGTCACATCCCCACATGAACTTACATGCTTTGCTAACAACTGGAGAGTCAGTGAATGAAAGCACTATAACTTAAAGCCAATTGAGTCCTGAACTTGTCTGAATGTGACCTTATTTTGTCTTGTAGTGCCAGAAAGGGGAGGATGTTGGTGTAGGTGTTCGTGTGATGAATTAAGGGTTCTGTTTATAAGGCTTCAGTGTAACTTCTAAATAGTGTATAAATGTAAAACAGATGGGTTCAATAAACAGTTGTTATTAGTAACATTATTTAGTAGAACTGGAATCAATAAAGGACATGGAATTTGGACAGATATTTAATTATCATCACTCTTGCATATGGAGAATGCCTTAGAAAGTGAGGGTGTGCATGAAACGTTTCTTAATTTATAAATGACCATCAATGCTGAAGAAATCATCTGGTTGTTGAGAAAAAGACTTGGAAATGGGTTATCTCTTCAAAACACATGCGTGTTTTTGTTTTTCTGTCTCTAACCTCTTGTGTAGCAACTGAAGCATAGTGAAGAAATTTAGATGAAAGTAATACTAGTAAAACATGCTTATTGCTGATTCAAAAGTTGCTGAGTATCTATTCCATCCTGATTGGCACAAATCTAATTCTAAACTTTGTGACAAAAAATGTATATTTTTTATAGCTATTTGATAACTATTAAGGGCAGCTTTCTTCGGCTATCTTATCTCTTACATTTTGTAACTTTCCTCTGTTTGGAAGCTACCCTTTATTTAAAAATAGCATAGCATGCTCTGAGGCTGCAATGGGTACTAATTAACACACTTTGGTGCTTAAAGCCATGCTGTCTCCTAAGGTTTCCTGCTGTTTGCACTGGATAAATATTTATGCTTCAGCAAGGCATTAATTTCAACCTGACGAACAGTGCATGCAACTTTAATATTTTGCTAATACTAAACACCATGATTCACTACTTTTGTTCCATTTTATTGCAGTTGTTTTTTTTTAGGAATGGGGAAAAATCCCATTACACTTTAAATATGTGGTAGGCAATTATATCTAATACTTAACAATTAAGCTGTCTAGTAGTCTGAGTATTGTACAGGAGCTAGTGCTGGATAATATAAGGTCTCCATGAGTGTCTGGTTAATGGACAGGGCTGTACTATGTCATTGTGATTTGTTTTCAAGCAGTTGAATCCTGTTCTTCTCAGTAAAAGCAACTGTTTTCTATTCTTAATTATTTTCAATCCTTTAATACTATTTGCTATATTAAAGGAGCTGACTGGAATATGTGTGTAAGAGTTACGTTTGTCTAGTAAATTTTTAAAAATTGTATTTGACAGGTTTTTAACACCAGCCACCTCCTCTGTCAGTTAGGATACTGCGAATATTTTCAGTGTACTGTGTAAAACACGTCGGGTATGCTACAGCCACATCTCTACCTGAGGAAGGAGACTAAAGGATCTTCAGGTATAAAAATGTAAATGCTCCTTTGCAGTATTTGCTGGCTGAAGGAAATTGTGTTTCTTCCAGATTTGAAGTAGGTAGACAGCAGCATCCTGTATTTGGTGTTAAGCTGACAAAGGGAAGAAAAGTGATCAAAGTGGGGAGAAGAAGCAGTATTGGGGAGTTTCTTAGCTTGTGGTACTTGGTGCTAAAGCAACAATTTTATATTCCTTACAATCAATTTAGACTCGATTTGCCAGTGAAATGCTGAGTATTATACTAATAATAGAATAGTACTCCTGTATTTGGCTAATAGCACATCTGGTTAAACCAATTACTATATACTCAGTTAAAAGAATGTATATCTTATTGACTTCCTTTAGGCTGTTCCAAAATACCTGCCTGTTTCATGTCACATGCTGCAGACGTGCTACTGTTTTTACTCAGTTCCAGCTTTCAGGCTCAATAAGCCACAGTCTTTCCACTCACATCTCTTGTGTTCCTAATTATATCGACTCCGTATGTCAGGTATGCAAACACTAATAGGCTCCTGCATTTTTTTTCCCCACTTTGAACTAAATTCCCGGTGCAGCAGCCAGAGGAGCAGGTGAGAAGCTTTTGACAGTAATTCTGCACATCTGCATCTGTAGCTTTGTGAGTGCTGTTAATCTTTACAAATTTCTGCCTGCCTTAAGAGAGTGTGATTTCTATTTGATTGTAAAGCTGAGGAAAAAAAATTGAGTTTCTTTACTCCACTCCCTGTTTTGTCACCAGCATTATTTGTCAGTACTGTAAATGAGGGGTATTTTCACAACAGTTGTGTTGTGATGAGACACTTCAGACAATGAATTTGTTCTGTTACTCAGTGAAACACAACAAAGGAAACGTCTGTTTTGCTTAGTCTGTAATGATACAACTTGAAGTAACAGGATTCTGTTGTCTCAGCTGGAATTGGTTGAAGTTTTGTTGAATTTTCAGTTATGTGTACAAATATAGCAGAACTACTCTTCCAGCACTTCTGCATCATGCTGGGGATTGGCTGAGTAAATTTGCTGTCTCAGTTGCTTTTAATTCTTCTGCTGCCTTGCTTTTGTTTGTTATATGTATTTTCAATATCATTCTCTTTGTTCTTAGGCTAAAATTTAAGAACACCTGAAGCATATGCATTTGCATTTGTTACCAAGGGTTTTTACTGGAACAGAATGGTTATTTGTGCAGTGATATTTTCTCCCAGACTGTTACTGGCAAACAGTAGCTGCACAGGGAAAAGGGAAAAATGATTATGATTTTCCACCCGAAACAACATAATCAGAGGAGATCTCTGAAGTGTGCTGTTCTCTTGCATTCATAATGCACACATTCATTCATTCATTCCTTAAGGAAGTAATGGAAGTCTTTGGTTCATTCTTATTTTAGTGGTATTCAAAAGTGGCTTAGAGGTTTTGTCCTGTTTTGATAAATAAGTAGATGCTAGTTCACCTGTGCTCACAAAGCCACTCCAATCCCGTGAAACAGTGGGCTTAACTATTTACAGCTGCTTCTTGGTGTGGTGGAATAAAAGTCCTGTATAAATTCAGTAGGTGGAGTAGGATGTGGATACATTTGATGTCAAGGGAAGAAGGAGCACCTGGATGAAGGTCCTGCTTGTACAGTAAAATGAGGAACTGACAAAAGTGAGAATAGGAAGTTAACTGAGTGATGAAACAGGAACCAAATGATGCCAAACTTACCCTTTAAGTTCCTTAAATGTGTCTATTGATGTTAAAAGATAGGTGTATGATGTTTTTGCTTTGTGCAATTAACCCCCACGCCTCCAGTGTCATATTGTTTGAAAAGTGGCCGTTCACTTAGATTATATATTTTTTTTTCATCCAGTGTGATGAAGGTAGCTTTGGTCTTGGTTCATTGCAATGCTGCTTTCATGTGCTTATGGCAGTTTTTACAAGCAGAACATATTGTGTCCAAGGGCTGTTAGGCTGTATGCATGTCCTTGGGCTCTGGTTCATCCAGTCCACTGCACCCCAAATACATGTGCAATCAATGACCAATTTCCATGTATTGTCACAACTGTCATTCAAGTGACTTCTCAGTTGCTGCTTGTAAGCATAATACACAAAATCAAGTTCACAGATTTGAGATTATTATAGAAATAAATTTTGACCACTTTGTAGTTAGGCTACAGAAATATTTGCCCAGCTGAAATAATCAAATCTGTACTCTGAATTGAAGGCTGATTATAAAAGCACTACTCACTTCTTTTAGAACTACTAGATATGTGGGATATGTAAGAATGCTTTTAAAAATCAGACCTGAAAAAGATATTGTGTGATTTAATGAGAATGCAAATAAAAGGAACAGAAAAAGAAAATGAATGTATGTTCTGTTATTTTAAATCTTAAACTGTTTTCTGCTACTCAAGTAGTAACAATGTAAATTCCTTAGAAACTTTCTGTTGTGACTTTGGAATAGTGGCAGATTACTTGGTAATACCAATTATCCTGGAAATCTGAACTCAAATAAAGAGTCCTTCCAGAACCTGTATAATTTGAGTTTTATTACCTTTCTATTTCTTGGAGTAATTAATATTCTGACCTTTAGATGCTTTCATGAAATGGGAACTTTTTATTTTAAAAGCTTTTTCATCTAACATGAATTCAATCTAAATTAATACATCTCTTAACATAAGACAATTATAATCCCTTTCTGCTTTGACTCTATTAAGCTTTTGGGATTTGGCTTTTTTTTTTTATTTAAATTACAATGCAGAGCAAGACATACAGGGTAGTAAATTCTCTTGAGACTTTGAGTTGCATATATTTTGTCTGTACTACAGCATTTGTATGTGACAATAGAGCATTTAATGTATTGGATGCATCTTCTGAATGAGATAGAAGCGTGGGTCCTGCCCTTAAAGTTTTTAGTTGTGATGTCATGTTTTTCTGTAGCTTTTAAAGTACGTAAAAACCTCCAAAAAATTGTTCTTAGTTGCTCTGAAATGTTTTTCAAATGAATGTGTCTAGTCTTGTGAGTGTATGTGGATGGGCAGTTGTGGGGGTGGGGGAAGTGAAGGGATGAGGAAGAAAAAGAGAACTGTCATGAAGAGATAAAGCATGTTTCTCCTGAAACTATTTAACACAGCTAAACACCTGCATTGCATGCATATATTGATGGATAATTTTAATTCTGTAATTTAACAGGGAGCAGTTATCAACCACTAAAACTAAGTCCTAAGGTTATTTTTAGTATTGATGCACCCCTCTTCTGGAAAACGTACCTTTGTATAGGCTTTTTTTCTTTCTCCCCTGTAAATGAGCTACTAACACACCCACACCTGTCAGTAGACTATCATAACCCTCTTTTTGCTATAAAACCTGGGGTACATTCCTGATAGCAAGGTTCCTGCTTTTCTTTCCTGATCTTTGAAGAAATGGTGGAATGGTATGCTGGCAGTAATATTTTGCTGATAGAAAGCTATTAGGAATGCTAATGCTGCTGCACTGGTAGGGTTAGGGTGATGGGATGCATCATAGCACTTACTTAAAATAAAGGTTCTGGATCCAAATAAAACCTTTCCATTGCAGTTGTGTTTGATAATGTCTGATATTTTGCTGTGTTGTAGTTCTTCCCTGGGTAGCCCAGCACAGTGACACAGTGGATCTGAAGAAGCCAAGGGGAGCCCTGGGGAGAGTTCTCTTTTCTTTGTGATGGGCTGGGTGCCCTGGGATGGGCTTGGCCTGAAAGAGGGGCCTGTGCTTTAGCAGGTAAGGCTGTCCTGGCATAGGAATGGTATTCTCCAATTTGATGTTCCCACCAAAACCTTCCAAACCATGCCTACTTGCCGAGTCTCCCTTTCCCTCTCCCCTGCGTAGGGATGGAGAGAAATTAGGGGCACAAAAAAGTAAAGGTTACAGGTTGAGATAAGAACCATTTACTGGAAACAGAAATGAGATAAGAAAGCAAACAGTAACAGCTACACTATCAATAACGAAGTGTACAAAATAAGCAAACAATGCACACATGATCGCTCACCATGCAGAACTGGCTACCCCCAGTGCTTCCCCTGGCAATGGTGAGGTGGTAGAGAATAGCATCTGGATCCTGCCCTGCTAGCTACTGCCTGGCCTGGACCTGACCTAAGTCACTTCTGAAGCACGAGTGACTGCTGCAGCCCAATTCTCAGTTTGTGGGGCTCCTCACATTTTATGGAGGCAGAAGGAAGATTCAGTTGAAATAAGTCCCAAGAGCTGCTGCAAAATTTTTCTCGTGTGGCTTGTGTACTGTCTTCTAAAGTTAGTGTCTGGCTTGCAGATAGACATCTCTGCTTTCCAAATTGGATGAGGTGCAGATACCTAGAGCAGGGCTGGAAATAAGCAGTCTCCTAAAATCTCATTCTCAGCCAGCAGAGTTGGGAAGTTTTGGTCAAAAGTCTTGCATTCTTAATGTTGCTGCTAAAAAGTGAGTGAGGAGTCTTTCTCAAGCTCCTGTCCTGCTTTGTGAGCTGTGTCTTTTTCCTTCTGAGAGGTCACTGCTAAACTACTTGCCATATGAAGGCTTCTGGACTTGTACTAGCTGAAACTATGTGCTGTAATGGTAGAAGGTGTTAAAATTGTGTCTTTTACAGTCAATGCTCAGAAATGAAGTTCAGCCCCTGCTCGGTTCTCCACATGCTTTTTAGTCATACTCAAGCTATCGTGCAGCATCTGCCTGTGCATGTTTTACACTGAGAGTCTTTCAGCAGCTGAATTACCCAACACCTTTCTTTTCATATGACAATGTTCTGAACAAACTTTAACGTGAGATGACTTGCAGTTTTCACTTAGAAAACAAAACTTGGTTTTTAAAATTAGCTGGCAGCAAATAGACGTCACAAATAGATTAAGTGAATAACTGCCTGTAAAGGTAATACTGTGGTAGCATTGAAGGTTGAGGAGGCAAGGAACTACATGTCATAGCATTGCTGCCAAAATAACACTCCATGCTTTTGAAAAGACCATTGGTTGGTTCAAGACTTACACACAGTACTAAAATTAAAGCTGCAGCACAATTATTCTCTCTATAGTTTGTTAATTTGCCTTTGGGTTTTGAGAAAGCTTCCTGACTTCATAGGGATGTAGTGGACTTAAGGCTTAGGGAACCAAGGTATAAAAGAACAGTAAGTTTGTTTGGGGTTCTATACAAAATGTTGTTTATAAGTGTAAATGTTTTTTGAAAGCACCGCTTTCTCTTACAGAAAAGAGTGCTGTGTCCATGTACTGGGGAATTCCCAGTTCACTGATGTTCTCTATACAAGTTACAGAAGTCTTGATCCATAGACAACAGACAAGATTTCTAAAGCTTTCTAGTTCATTCATTTGGTTAAGCTTGTGCTTGTACTCATTTTACTGTTACTTAATTTAAATTCTATTTCTGTATGATGCATATAGTTATTATCTTGATTTTTTTTTGTGTGTGTTGAACAGTTAACAATATTAATCCAGGAAACATAAGGATTTAAGATTTTTTCAATTGTGTGCTTTAGTCTCTCTAAGATTATGCTGTTTATATATCTGTTCTTTCTTAGAGTCAATAAGACGTAAACAGTAATATTTGCATGAAATAAAAGAGGAAGCAAGTATATTTTAGCTGCTAAAAAATAACTGCTCTGGAAGTAATAAGTCTTTTTTCCCTATGATGAAACTGTTGATGAATTACAGATTATAGTAAAGCTAACATTTGAGAGTATAGTCCAGATGAAATAGCTTGAAAGAGTAAGGATTCTGCATGCCAGAGAGTGGGGTGTAAGTGGAGTAAGTTGACTTGCAGGTGGTCACTTTTGACTGACTGTGGTTATCAGTATGGCAGATGTACTTAAGAGTGTGCATTTGTGCAGTAAGCAACAGGGAAGAAATAGTAAAGCAGAATTAAAAAAGGTAGCAAGGAAAAAGTGGTAGATGACAATGAAAAAATAAAATTAAAGCTGTGGAGGTTATTTCCTCTTACTTCATTTTGGCACTGTACTGCTAGGGCTGCTTTTCTCCTACTTAAACAATGTGGATCTGATTTATTATGGCTTGTATAAATTCAAGTGACTATATCAGTGATTGTAGCCTCATATCTCTATCCTGGTCACTTGTTTGACTGGCATAAGTAATTTGGTTGTTTTGGGTGACATTTCTCCTTGGTGGTAAAGGGTGAATACAAGGTTAGTTGAGTACAATGTGGTTTGTAATTGTTTGCTAATCTGAAATTGAGCAAATAAATTTGCCAGGAGTCAAAGATGGGGATTAAAATCTTCATAAACCTTTGCTATTAGGAGTCTTACCTTCTGCTTGAGACTTTTTGGAAAGCTTTCATCATTAATGTTTTGGGTCATGTGTGCCCATGTGACTCTTCACCAGCAATGTAAACGGCCTTGTGGTTTCATGATCTCAACCATAGCTTTGTTGGTTTTTTTGTTTGTTTTTTTCACCCCTCTTGACAGAATTGAAAGGCTGTAGAAGGCTGAGTTATAGTTTGATACATCAAGTATTTGATGCTTTACAGCCCAGTATTCTGTGGTACTGGATACTTTGCACAAGAAACAAATGTATTTAAGGCAGTTATTTATAGTTCCTGGATGGTCTAGTTGATGTATGGTTGCTTTCTATAGACTATTTTTTTCCTTAATTGCTGGCATTAAAACTGAATTGAGGTCTGTCATCTGTGGCTGAGTATTAATAGATCTGTTGTTTAAAAAAAAATGTAATGGGTATCATTCAGGAGAGCTTTTCCATTTGGTGCTCAAATATCTATCACTTTTGTCATATCCCAAATGTAAATTGTTTAAGGATCACAGGCTATGTGCACAGTATTGGGAAATCTTATTTAACTCTATATCATGGAAGAGTCCATTGACTCCTGACTCCTTAAGGCTGATGTTCCACATTGTGAAATGAAGTGTAAGCTTTAGATAAGAGCTTTTATCTAAGGTTACTTCTATCACTGACAAAGGGGAGGGGAAAATGGGAAGCAAAACTGAATAATGCCCTTGGCAAGATGAAATTAAAATTGACTGCAGTTTCATTTCCTAAGGTTCAGTAATCTTTACAAACCACTGGAAACAAATGTTCAGAACAGTTATCTTTGTGTGTTCACTACTATATTGTGCAGAAGACTGCAGAATGACCACAGTGAACCAGATGAGAATTTCTGAAACCTTGTTTTCCAGCAGTGGCTGCTACTAGGGGCCAAGAAAGGACTTAAGTGCTTATATATTTAGTGGCTCTGGGTAGATTTTTCCATGCATGTATCCAGATGGTTGTTTTGTTTTTTTTCCTGTGCGTTTATGTAAAGTTCATGTGCTCGGACCTCAATGCATTCTTCCTTCCTACATTGTTTTTGGTAATTCTCGTTTGCTTTGAGCTTGTCATCTAAAACTTGTTATTTCTCTTGTTAGAAGATGCTAAATAACCATCTCTCATTTTAGGAATTTGCTTGAGCCTAGGTCAGTGATGCCTGGTGCACCGTAGTTGTTTTGTTTTCAGTGAATATTCAGTGAATATTCAGAGAATATTTGATACCGAGTCTTTGAGCATTGTTTGCAGTTGTATATTTGAATAGAGCATGTGACTGTTTCAGGCTCAGCACAATGGGGTGTTTGTTTCTTTGTGGAAGTTTGAAAAATACCGAGAAGGCAGGCCTGACCTTTGTGGTTTCTGAAACCTGTCAGAGTGGCTTTTGGAGTCCACAGTAGCATCTGTCTCTTTTCTCAAGAGACTTCAAGTGTTTTGCTGTCTGTTGTTGCACCTACAAGTGTCTAAACAGAACAGCCTGGCCATATTCAAAATTGTATAGAAAATGAACAGATCACTGTATCACTAAAATGAGTTGTGCATTAACATCAGGAAAATACATTCTCTTCTTTGGCAATTGAATCAAGAATACACTTGCCTGAGTGCTCTTTCCTGTTCTGTGGCTTACCAAGGATTGTCTCTTTGTCTCTGAAACAAGGGAGAAAAAAGGGTTCAGCAATGTGGCTTTTAAGTGTAGACTATAGTCCTTTAAATGAACTTGATGAATCAAATAGAGCTGACTAAAAGGTTTTTGATATTTCTTGTACGACTTCTAAAGGGAAGAAAAGTTGAGTCCTAATTGGCCCATCCCTACTTCAGTGTGCAAACTACTGTAGAGCAGAAGATGAACATTTGCTAAGGGCTGGATCCCTTATGGGTCTGATGCATCCTAATGGAATGTTCACAAGTTTACTTTGTTTATATTCTGGGATGAGTTGACAGATTTGGCTGATGGTTCATAAATAGCTTAACTTTCTGCTCCATGTTTCCCTTAAGCTAATTTTTTGTAAGCAAATAATACAGACTTCTAAGCAGATACTTTACAGATTAGGTAAAGACACAGTATGCTTACTCTCCTCTTCCAGCAATTCCCAGAGGATGAGACTTGAGCAGTTTTTGGCTCTTGGTTTTGTTTTTTCCAGCTCTGTGACTTTCCCTAGCAAGTATCTAATACTGTGGTTTCAGAAGGTCAGTTCTGCAGAACTCAAGCGTTCGTTCTTTATCCAAGTCCAGCCTCCTTGTACTTAATCCAGATTTCATTTACACACATGCATTCTGTGGATGATTTCTGCAAACACTGGGTAGCTGTAAAGAGCAAGAAAGCCACCTATTGTGAGAATTTATTTCAAAAGAAAAACCTGTGCATGTGTTGTCTGTGGGTTCATTCAAAAGATTTAATATAAAATAATTTGATATTATTATATTAAAGTCTTGTGTGACAGGTGTGAAAATCCAAAGCCATTTAAGTAGATGGATGCATTAGCAAGTTTGTCAGAGAACATGTCTTAATTTGTCTTGGCTGGCCCTCCACCAACTCAGTGCCTAGTAACTTTTTCGCCCTCCTCTATTAAAAACAGGAAATTCAGTAACTTCCTGATATATTTTGCTGTAAAGGGTGAGGGGGGGTGGGAAATTACCTCTCTAAGGACTTTGTAGAAGTCTCTACTAAATGAGACTGGGTTTTGTCAGATAAATTTCCTTGATATCTTATTCAAGTTGTACTAGTCATCTTGAAACAAAACAAAAGTTGATATCTCCAAAAAAGGAGACTCATATTATTGTATTAGAATAGAGCAAGACCAACTAAAAGCTGTCAGAGGCTGGTTGGGTTGGGAACTTGTTAATTGTTATTTATTTAAAACCCTTTCTTGGGCTGCTAATCCGAGTTGAGAGTCTTGTGGAAAATACTCCCAAGTGCTTTTAACTCACAAGGCACAAGAATACAGGTTATATTAGCCATATAAATGTAGGCAATTAGCCATGTGTTAGCTAGACTGCAAAAGCTATGCCTGCTTTCATGTGGTAACTGTGGAGATAAGACCTGCAATGCAAGTGGTCACCTGAAGTAGCTTTGCTTCATTTGTGAGATAAACTAGGAATATGTATGTGTCTAATAAAAATTCAGCAGTGCTGAACCACCTGGCTGTTTCTGAGCTGCATCACAAGTAGTTTTGTGGTATTTAAATAATTGAGACTTCTCTTTCCTGTAACAATCTTCATGAGGACATCCAAATGAACAAGGAGCATGGGGACATTTGAAGCTGCTCTTCATATTTAATCGAAGTATTGTTTGATTTGTGGTGACAAAAAACAGTTTTTAAAGAAATTCTCAAACTCCACTCATTTGAAATCTTTGCAGGGATTTAGTGGGAAGAGACCAAGAAAAAATATTAATTTAAATAGAATTACATGCTGATGTACCTTAAAACAAGATTTTTTGGGGAAAAATGCTGTGTAGTGTTTGCTGTGTTATTTGAATTTCCATTACAGTTTTGGTATTTAAAAATACATTCTTAATGCAATTCTGCTCTTTTTTTGCTTTTTTTTTTTTTATCCATCAAGTAGCAGGTATTTATTTTATCCACTTGATATTGCTTTAATTCTGTAGTGACTGGGACATCTCATACTTACAGTGGCCTATATCTTGCAGTTATATCCACGGAAACAAAGCTGTAATTAAGGCATGGTTTTTTAATCCTCTGGGTCCTCTTTTTTTTTATTTTTTCTTTTTTTTTATTATTCTTTTTTTTTCTTCTGTAAAAGGTTAACAGATGCTATAAATTAAGCCTTATTTTAGTGTTAAAAATCCCAGTCTAGGGTTTTTTTAAAAAAAATTGTGGGCTTCAGGAAAAAAATTGTGTCATTAACTGAAACTTGTTAATCCTTCTTTTGGAACAGTCTTGGGTTTTCCAGCTCTGTCCAAATATTGTGCCAGTCCAACTTGATCTGTTATTTAACTAGGTCCAAATGAGGCAATCCTCAGTAAAGCAGTAGATTGTCTGCCTGTTTAAATAGATCCCACACAGCTGATATGTGGAATTAAAGGTTTTTTTTCCCTTCTGGGGAACATCGATTGAATACATAATCCTTTCTTCATGGAAAATAATTGTAAAATTGAGTTCTTATTTATGATAGTCAAATGTGTATTGCTGTGGTTTAAGCAGATATATATGGATTTTTTTAAAGCATGAAGGTAAAATAAGGACAGTCTATCCCCTGTAGGTTTCTACTGCCTTAACTCTCAATGGAATGCCTCTGCTACTTTAAAAATAAATATTAAAGATCTGATCTGCAAAAACTTTGTCCTATTTCTTTTTTTATAAATGTCATTTCAAAAGTTCATGCTTTTGCCAAAAAAAAAGAGTCATCTTTAAATACTTAGTCATAAAATTAGTCATAAAAACTTGAAGTATTATTCCAATGGATAATGCCAGCCAAAGATACTCTCACTGTTTTTGCTGGTCAAATGAAACCTCTGTTCTCTGGGAACCTTTAATCTGAAAATAATGCTTGATGGATCACTAGAGAAGTGTGAGAAAAATTAATTTCTTGGGTAAGTGTGGTATCAGCTATGGACTTGGTGTATCCAGGACTCCTCTTGGCTTTTGTAAATAATGGGATTTTTGCTTGGAGCAATCAATATTAGGACAGGAGTTAATGTTAATGGGGCTCAGTAGGGAGTGGTTTTCACTGTCAGCTGTGCTGAAGCAGGAGACACTACAAAAGCCTTTGTCCACCTTCATAGGAATGAAAGTAGGGCTAGTAAATTGTGGGATTCTGTAGGGACTGGTGAGGTGGTTGCTTCAGTAGCTGTAAGAGGACTAGTCTTATATTTGTTTACACTTGGTATTATCCTTAAAAGCCTCACTTCACAGCAGGGTCTCACACTCAACCTGTGCTGAGCATCCAGGGGCTGCTCCTCTGTATTTTCATTGTTACACTTTGTTCAGTGCTAATCAGAAAGACTTGGTATTTATCTAAATTAATATTCTTCATGGCAATCCTTCCCATTTCTTCCTTGATAGATGATGATAGAATGGATGAGGTCTAAGTGGACCTTTGGTGATCATGAAGACCAACCTCCTTTGCACAAAGTAGTGAAAATTGAAACAGGTGTCTGGCTACTCAAGATCTTATCAAACATGGTTTTCAACATCTCCATAGATGGAGACTCCTCAGCCACTCTGGCACTTTAGGCAATTTTTTGTGCTCTGAGATCCAGGGTTCCTGGGGGCTGCTCTTGCTGGTAACAGCAGAAGCAAAGGTGACAGTGAGTACCTTGGCTTTTCCTGTATCTTCTCTCAGCAGATCCCCTGCTAATTCAGTCATGGAGCCCTTGTTTTCCTGTTGCTGCTGCTGCTATTTTTGCAAAAGCCCATGAACCATTCTAGAACATTCTTGATCCTCCTTCTTGCTTTGATCCTTCTTACTAGGATCCTGTGATCTACTTTGTCATGGTCATTGCAGCCGTGTCTGCCCTGACCTTGATGTCACCAGCCAGTTTTTCCATGTGTGTTTTCAATGCACTTGTTCTCTCTCCTGTTTCCCCTCCGAGAGATAGGAGGGTAGTTTGTGTTCTGTGTGAGTACCAGGTGCCTGTAATGTGAGGCTTTTCCTGCTGTATAGGAAGAGGGCTTCCTGTGTTTTGTCTTGCTCAGGTGATGAGCAGCAAACACCTGCCATAATGTCACCCATGTTGTTCTGCCCTCTCCTCTGTGACCCATAAGCTCCCAGCTGTTTTATTATCCAAGCTGCACGTGTCCCTGCTGCCCTCCCAAATAAAGGGCAGCTTTCCTCCCCCACAGTCCTTGAAGAGCCCATATCCAGCCATGGCAGTGGTCTGGTCTACAGGAATTAAAAGTTTATGCTTCCTTGGCCCTTCCCTGCTGTCCTTTCACCCTCCAAAGACAGTGTTTGGTAAGCTTTGTGCAGACTTGCATGTCCTTCAGGGATGTGAGAGGACATTGCTACAGCTGGTTCCCCGTGATTTCACCTGTCCTGGTCTGTTATTTAATCATCATGCAAGTGAGGAGAGGGGGGCACAGAAGGCTCTGGTTGCCTTATGGTATTATTGTGTATTAAAGTGATTCTTAAAATGAGACTGCTGGACAGCCTGTTCAATTTTATTCCTTTCACCATTCATGTGTTACCAGTAACTTCCTTACAATCTTGTCTGTGCATTGAAAGATATTGGTCACTGCTTAAAGCCTTATTTAAGTTCAGGTTTTCCCCACTCCCCTTGCTTTGGAGAGTTATAGTGAGCTTTTGCTGTTACTGAATCTGGTTCTTCTCCATTTAGGCTTCTTAAAATACACTGTATATAGTCTGTGTATACTCTGCTATAGTCTGGATTTCAGAACAAAATACTTGTTTTACAAAAGGCAGTTCTTACCTCCTGTCTTTTCCTTGCTTGTCGTTCATGGACAAGCTCATACTTGGATACCAATACTTCAAAACTAATTTTAAACTGGCAAAGTAAAACTTGATGGGATATCTCCCATGGCTGAACCTTTCACCAAGACAGTGTTAATTTGTTAACACTGCCCATACTTGGATATCAATACTTCAAGCCCATACTTGGATAGCAATACTTCCAAACTAATTTTAAACTGCAGAGTAGAACTTGATGGGATATCTCCCATGATTGAACATTTCACCAAGACAGTGTTAATTTTTTCCTCAGATGAGTATTTAATTTTGTCACTGGTTCAAGTCCATGAGCACAATTTGGATAAGCTAACAGCATGCTCTTTTAACTTTTACTGGTTTTGTATCTTAATGATACATTGGTCTTTTGTGTCAGAATAAGCTGCTCCAAGGGATAGTTGTTTTTAAGTGGTTTCTCAAAATTGAAGAGAAATCCGAAATTAATTTCAGTAGCCACTCTGCATCTGCTGTGTTCAAGTCCTACTGCTGATGACCTCTGTGTGTGAGACTGGGCAGTGTTGGGCTGGGCAGTCCATCTTAGCTCCATGTCTTGCAGTTGCCATGGTGGGGGAGGACTGAAAGGTTTTCCATCCGCCTTTATTTCAGTGACCTTTTCCAAGCTGGGAATGGCAGTTGACTTGGAAAAACCTAAACAGTAATTTCTCTTCAGTGAGTCCATACAGTTTCCTCTTGAGTTTTGTAAGCTGAAAAATAAATTGAAATTGAGCCGGTAATATTTTCTGTTTTCAGAATGCCATTTCTGAAAAATCTTTGGCTTACTGAGCTTCCCACGCAATACATAGTTGGAATTTATTAAACTGCTGTATGGGAAGACTCCTGTGTTTAATGTTTCCAGCAGTGTGCATAAGTGAGGTACAATAAAAGTTCAAAGTAATGTCACCGTGTAAAATGTTAACAAGTACAAGCATGATAAGATTCTTTTAAATATTCAGAGAGACTTAATTTTCATCATCTGCTTAATGCAGTGACTGGAGTATTCACAATGTGTTTGTTTTTTCTTTCAGGCTGAAGGTTTTGAAGCAGATGTTGGAAGATGTTAGCTGTGGATACTGGGGTTGTGGAGGAGTGGTTATCAGAGTTCAAGGTAATACACTCTCCAGTATTTAGCCAGGAGTGTTTGAATCACTGCTGGTGAAATATGCAGGAGTGCTTGCAACCTGTAGAAAATGAAAGTAGCCTTGGGCTTTGCTGAGATCATATGATAAACACAATGTTTGGCTGAAAGGATTTTTTTCCTAGCCTCTTTGGGGTGACATACTTCCTGACAGAGAGCAGTGAAAATGTATATTGTAGATGAATGATTTTATTGGTTTGAGTACCAGACATGACTGTAGGTTTTGCTCCTGCTCTGCTTAGATACACTTGAAATATGTTTTCCTGTCTGTAGTGTGGAGTCCTTTGAAGGACTGGAGATAAGAATTTCTATAAGACTTATGTACATTTAAATGCACATCTTCTAAAGGGTTAAAGATCAAATTTTTACCTTTTTTAATACTGGCAGAAAATATATTTAGTGTTTAGAGAAGAGCTGGAATTTGCATCAAGTAGAATTTGTGTTTTTCCAGAGTTTTACTCTATCTGGTAATAATATATTGGTCTTGAGAACTCCTTGAAGTATGGATCTGAAAAATGTAGAAGTTTTAGTGCTGAAGTCTCACAGAAATTTCAGTGGCAGTTGCATTTTTTGTAACTTGTTTTTTATCAATTTCCTATCTGCTGTTGTTACATTCTGTATGAAATTGCAAAATTATCAAATGCAGTGTGTCTTCTGGCAATGGTCTGAAAATGTGAGGGTTTCTTTGTGAAACAAGGTTTAGTTTATAGTAAACTCTGGAATATAGTGACTTGTAATTGAAAATTGTTGTTGAAATAGCTGTTGCATTTTTATGATAGAACTTGCTTATAATATTTTTATTTCAGACACTACCAGAAGCATCCATATCCAACTATGCTGCTAGCTTGAAAGACAAGACTGCTTTGATTTCATCTCTTTATAAAGTAATTCAGGAGCCGCAGAGTGAAGTGAGTATTTTGGATCTCTCACCCAAAATCTCTGATACAAATAACACTGGCAGAATGAAACCAAGACCTTGCATGCTAGTTAACTGAAGAAGAGTTTCCTTCAGAAAGTTTGTTCTTAGCAATGACATGGCAAAAAAATTCTAAGTTTTGTAACTTACTGATCATAGCTAAGCTTTAGGTCACATTCATGGGCTTCAGGACTTGGATGTAGAATTAAGAAATACATTAAGGAATTGAAAAGATGTTTGTGTCTGACAGAATTCTTTCTGTAATTATCACTTGGATGTGGATCTCTTGATGTCAGAAGCTTGCCATTACAATGCAAGAGAATAGTTAGGTTAACCATCCTTTTTGGATTGTTGCTTAGGTTTGAGGTTTTCTGTTATTTGAAATGCATATGATATAAAGACATGGATTTATACAGTGGATGTACCCTTACTGAAATGAGGGCAAAATATGAAAAAAATTGTGGGGAAGGGAGGCAGGTTTTCTCAAAGGTTCTGTATCCCATCACTGCCCTTGTTTTAAAATGTCCAGATAAGTTCAAAACATCCTGATCTGGGTTTAATTGTGTGTTGTTAACTGTGGTGTTAACTGCTTTCTACCATCCAGAAATCCTTTTGTGCATTATTTTTAAATTGCACCAAATCTTTAATTCTTCTGAAAAGACCAGAAATAAGAATCTTTCCAAGGTTTGAAATTATGCCAGTACTAAAGGTCAGAGGATAAAATGCTTTCAGTAGATATGCTTTTAGAGAGAATGCTGATATGAAGCTCCCAGGTTGTCCAGCAAAGAACAAATGTAATTTTAATTTGCTGCTCAGAAAGGCATTCTGAGTCATTCCAGCTACTGAGTCAAGCCTGTCTGGTCTTCAGAATTCATATCAAAATGTAAATTAATCTGATGAGTCTCCCTGTTGATAGCCTAATTAATACTTCCATATGTTTTTGGTATCTTACTTCTTCTGACTATCACTAGGTTTCTCAGGGGCCTCAGTAGCAGGATGCTGCTGCACCTTCTGCTTGAAAAGGTTATTGGGATAATTCCAGGGGCAAGATATTGGAGATGTCCCTGTTAGTGAGACTTTGAATTGAAATGAAATGCTAGTGCTGACACTGAGTGTTGTGCTGCCTTGAGAAAAAATCCTAAAAGCTTTTCTGGACTGTTCTCCAAGTAGCCATCACTTGTAGGAGAGGCTACTTGGAGCTTTCCACATTGTGAAAAGAATTGCAAACCAGCAGTTAGAAAGAAAAGTATTCCTTTAACTGCTATTTGAGGTCTGTTAGCTGCACTGTGTAATGTCAGCATGATGTACTGTGGAGGGTGTGTGCTGTCCTCTCTTATCTCACAGGTGTAATGCAAAGGGGAAGGCTTAATGCATGAACACTACAAATAATGCTGAGTTTAAAAATGGACAAACAACCCCATCTGTACACCTTTGAATATATTATTACAATAATTACCAGTACTGTAAAATTGTGATTAATCTTGTTTTGCAGGATGGATATGAGGGTTTTTTTAAGCATTTGTAAAGTAATTATGGATATTTGCATCTGTAACTGCATTTTCCTGCTGGTTCATGTTTGTTTTTCTGAAAAATTAATTAGCCATTTGTAAGATAAATGAACTACTTGTTTAACATCCACTTTATAGTACCTGTGGTAGCAAAGAATTTGTTAGTTACTTTTAAGGTTCCTGGGCCACTGCTAGGTGAAAAATGTAGTTCAATGAGAGGAGAGTCCAGAAGAAGTGAAGATTTAAAGGACTTAAATTCACTAAAGACTTTCAACGGTAAAAAATAATTAAATAAATTTGTGATTTTTTTTTTTTTTTTCAACGATTGAAGATTTCTTGCTTTTTACTTAAAACTCTTGCTGTGTTTTTAGATAGGAGCCAAATTGGGAATTTGCATTAGGAGATAGCAAATGTTTGGAGTGTCGAACACACTTGGGTGCAGCTTAAAAGGGAGAGAGATGAAGTTGCTTGGGTATTTTTCTGTTCCAGCATTTAAAAACGTCTCAGTCCAGATACCTTTTGGAACTGTTTAGTTCAAAATGATATCTTGAAACAGCAGCAGTCCTCGGTGCGTTCTGATATTAGGTTGTAGCATGTGGTGGCATTTTGAGGAAGAAAATATGGTTTTAGTAGTGATTATGCATTTAAAGGTGCTGATACAAAGCTGTCTCAAGTGAGATAACAATGTAAACATGGATACCTGTCACAGCTATTTATGTGCCTTTTAAAGTTCAAGCACATCATTCAGAACTAATACTTCATTACTGGAAGGATGCAAATTGTGTGAAAAATGTAAGCTGAAGATGGAATGAAGTTCTGCCGGTAAAGTTTTTTGGAAGGATATTTGCTGTACTGCTCTTAAAAATGGTGACTAGTTTAGCTTAGCATGGCTTGTTTGTCTTTACTGTAGATTTTTCAGAGATGATTTTTTCCAGAGTTAAGCTATATTTCTTAGAAGTGCAAAGTTTGTCTTTTTTAGAATGGATCAGATTGTCCCAGATTACTTCTTTAAAAAGAACTCAAATCTGCTAAAATCTTCCCATTTCAGAAGTATCTCTGAGGTGAGAAATGTTGACTTTTTTCGTGTTCAGGAGGAAAAGCTTAGGAAAGCAAGCAGGTATTTTTCTAGCATGGTCTCCCTGGTGATTTTGCCTCCTTTGCTTTAGTAAAGGGATGAATATAGAATTTGGTTTCTGATTTTTCTGAAAACTTACTCTATTAAAAGTAAAGTTGTGACTTAGACTAATAGCAGAACTGAATTCAGTAGTTCAGCTGGCTTTCAAAGTGCCTGCTATTTTTGTCAATATTTTTCTAATTGGAGAAAATTAGGAAATCTCATAGTTTCCGTACATGGTGGTTAACACAATGTTTCATCCTTATAGCGGAGGTAGGTGGTAGCACAAGAAGACACATTAAATCCAGGAGCACAGTGCAGGCTGATAGCTTCATTGTTTTAAAATCTTTTTTTAACTTAACACTGATCTAGCTCAGTGTGTTACTTCCAGTTCAATGTTTTACATCCATTTGTATCAGCTTAACAAATTTGATTCTAAGATTACTCTTGAGGCTTCCCATTTCTGTCTCTAATGTATAAATACATTGACGCTTCTAGGAGATTTTAATGAGAGTGGGAAAATAAACTAATTCTATTGTGTACTAAGTTTTTGTAATACTTGGAATTTAAGTGTTATAGCTCTTCTCACTAGGTGGGTAAAGCTCCTAGCTTAGTTTTGTGTATGCTGTTGGAGTTGTAGAATAACAGGACCTTTTGTTCAGGTACTTTGCCTGTATATTAGAGATATAGAGAGGTATGAGGCATGTGATAACTATCCTAAATTTTTTGCCCTAGAGGCTGGAGGAATTAAGCCAAAAATAAGGCAAAGCAACCTTTGGAATTTTTTTATTAATGTGGGATGAATGGCTCTACTTTTATCATCCAAAAGTATGTTATGGGCATGAAAGTGTGAGACTTGAGCAGTTACTGTATCGCTGTTGTCATGCCCTGATAACTAAAATGTCATTTTTATCAGTGTACCGTTTTGGCTAAAGGATTGACCCAGACAAAGTTGTAGATTTTTGTAATGTTTTATTCACTCATGATTGTGACTTGTGTTTCAGCTTCTGGAGCCAGTTTGCCACCAGCTCTTTGAGTTCTATCGCAGTGGTGAGGAGCAATTGCTGCGGTTCACGCTGCAGTTCCTGCCAGAATTGATGTGGTGCTATCTTGCTGTCTCAGCCAGCAGAGATCTGCAGAGCAGTGGATGCATAGAGGCTCTTCTCCTAGGAGTTTATAACTTGGTTTGTATTTCAACATTTTGTTTTAGAATTGAAATGAAGTGATTATTTCAGTCTCAGCTCTTCAACTCCGTATCTGTCAGAAATCTCCAACATGAGCTTTCATTCTCTGGTCAATATTTCCTCTGCTCTTTCTGTGATTCTTGAATTTTTTGTTACTTATTTCTTGGTATGGTGATTAAACTTGCATTCTGTTTGAGAACTTTTTGAGGAAATGCTTTTGAAATTGTTGCCCATATTTTCTGGGGCATTTTAACTATCTGGACTAAAACACAAAAAAAATTACTTTCAATGCTTGACTGCTGAAAAACTTGCTTAGCTTTGAGAAATTAAAGTTGTCCATGTTGAAATAACCTTGACATTTTAGAAATACTTTTTATTAAAATATCCTGTTTCTTGCTAAATCTATGCTTTGAAGAGTGGAATTAATAAGGAGCCCTTAAAAGTGCTACATTCTAGTCTTTTTATGGCTATTTTAAAATACTTGGTGTTTCATTATGTCTGTTGGGATTCTTGTCTGTGTAGTTTGTTCTGGTTGTTTTAGGAAGGCTTTTTGTGAAGTGAAATAGTGATGAACTTCAAGGCTCTTCCTTCTGAAAACCTGGAGAAGGCAGCTGCTATCCATCTCCTAGAAATAATCACAGGTGTCTTCACCAAGCAAGTGAAAATCTCTTTCACCCAGGAGTCTAATTTAAAAGCCCTGAGCCCTTATGTTCTGCTCTTCTTGAGGCAGAGAAGAGGCTTCCTGCCTTTTCTGTGTGCTTAGTTGTATCTGACAAGAAGAACAGTCCTGAAAAGCATTTGGTCTTACCTTACACCTTAAGGCAATTCACTCCTTCATATCCATGATGGAGTAATTTAAAGTCGTTCATGGATGTGGCTGTAATCACTTGTTTTTCTTCCAAAAGAGAGTCCATTTATAGTTAAGCTTGAAACCAGTCTGGTACCATCCTCTCTTAGGTGTGAACAGTTTTTTCCTCAATTAGTAACTTGGCTTTCCATTTCCAGCTGCCTGGGGTCATAACAATTTCACAGCAAGCTTCTCTCAAAGCTGTAGATCAGCGTGACTTTTGGGAACATTTTTTCCCCATTTTGCTTTAAGACATAAAGAATGCTTATGGTAAAACAGTGCCACTGCATACTCAATGATTTCTCACTGCTGTTGGTGCTGCATAAAATTTATAACTGAGCTAATCAAGGTGATATTGTTCATTAGGTTGGAAAAGGTAGCAGGTTACCTGTTTAGATACTTATTTTCTCTTTAACCAACTACTACTACTGTTTTCAAAACCAAGAGGAAATACAATGCCTAATATAAATATTAATTCCTATGTAAATATGTACAGTGGACTTCTGGAAACTCATGTTCAGTAGGAGTCCTGCAGTTTCTTACTGAAGGAAAATGAAAAATGAACAGTATTGCTCAGAATAATTTTAAATTTGCTACACTGTGAGGGTGTGGAATTATTGTGGCTGAACCTTGAAATCATGAGCTTGTTTGTTCTACCTTTGGCTTAGGGATGTACAGTGGTGTAGTGCAAGCAGTTAAAATTTTTTGCTTTCCTAGCTAGTTTTCAGGGTTTTTTAATACACCTCAGATCTTGAAATGTACTCCTGAAACTTAATAACAAACCTGATTATAATGAAGAATACAAATATTAATATTATTAGAATTTAGAAATTTGGAAGTAGCCATTTTCTTTTCCTTTCTCCTATATATTGAGGAACATGTTTTCCACTTTGATGCAGGAGAATATTAAATATTAAAGTATCAGTGGTTTATGAGGAGAGTGGAGGAGCTGTGCAGCTTTTCAGAAGGAACACTTCTATATGCCTTTTTGATCCTTTTCAGTCTTTCTTTACCACTTCATATTTTATTTTAAGACTGGACTTTTAATAATTACTATATGAAGTTAGACATTCAGCCTTCCAATGCAGGGGTGTTAGGAGACACTGAAACTTCTCTTTAATTATTACTTTTGGATATCTGAAGTCAACTGCTGAAGTTTAGAGAAGAGAAAAGGAAAATCTAGTGTGTGGTGTTTGTTTTGGTCAAGTCTGCTTTGGATCTTTAAAAGTTTGTTATTTGAAATGCTCCAGTGCTCTTTTGTGGTACAAAACCACATCTTGTTTTGCCTTACCCATTAGTCTTCTGTTAACTTACAGGAGCAAGAAGTCTGCCAGCTACTGCTGTGGTGGTATCTTTCAGGAAAGGAGCTTCTCTAAAGCTTTGCATCCATGCTTCTTGTAATTCCATAGAGAGAGTTATCAGACTTGGGCTTTTGAAATGCTGTGGTCTGCTGCTGTCAAACCATATGAGGCTGCAGTCATTCCAGAGCTGTAGTATTTCCCCAACAAATTACTTGTAGAATGATTACTTGGTGGTTAATAGTTTTCAGAACAGAATTGTTGATTGTTAACCTTCACAATTAGCAGATAGTGTATAGTTAAAAAAAGATAATGCCATTTTGAACATGATGTTTTCTGTTAGTGTTTTTAATGTTGATTATGTATGCAAATGGATGTGCCCTTGGCTAAGTTGTTTGAAGAGTTTTCATAAACAAACAAAATGTGCTGTGATAGAAGGTGAATAGAGAGAGAATTTCTAGCTTGAAGCTTGGATTGTTATAGTATCCCCATCAGTCCCACTAATAAATAGTATTTAACATTTTAGGATGTCTGTTTTCTGTAGTACAGTGTAATCATTGATATCTTCTGGTTTTTTCAGGAGATAGTTGACAAAGAGGGACATAGCAAAGTGCTGAGTTTCACAATTCCATCATTATCCAAACCTTCAGTCTATCATGAAGTAAGTGACACTTACAAAGTGGAATTTCTGATTGAGAAGGACAGTATGCTTTGGGGGCCTGTTTGTAAAGAACAAAAGTGAAAAGTAGATTTGACATGTTGTATGATGACATAGGAACATAATTCTGAGATTTCTGAGTACTGCTAACTGGTCTTTGAGGCCTTTTCAAGGTGGAATAGTCATAATTGTATAATATCCATGCAGCAACTATGTCTTTTTTTTCTTTTCTGAAGCCATATGTCTTATTTGGTGTAAAATGAACAAATTACATCTAAACAGCCAGATAACATTAAGCTTGTTTAAAATCTGTATATAAATGTGGTGATGCTTATTGTTGTCTCCTTTCACTTGCATTATGGCAAGATTTGAGGTGGGCATGCTCTGAATGACCCTTTTTTCCTTTAGCCTTCCAGCATTGGCTCCATGGCTCTCACTGAAGGAGCTTTGTCACAGCATGGCTTGTCCAGGGTTGTGTACAGTGGACCTCATCCTCAGAGGGAGATGCTGACAGCCCAGAACAGGTGAAATCGTGTCATGGGATTTTGCTTGAGAGTCCAGAATGCATCTGAGCTCCTAATTTTTAATATAGTTGCAGACTGAAGGAGGATAGGTGTCTGTTGTGCTTGGTCATGTGCTTTCTTTGTTTCTAAACATGTGTAAATGTAGATGCAGAGAGATCAGCAGGGCATGTTACTACATGTAGAGGAAAAGCTTACTCAGTTGTCAGTTGTGTTGAAATACAATTCCAGATCTGTTCAAATAACTCTTTAAAATTTCTCTGTGAATTTGTTTTCTTTTAAAAAAATAAAGTTGGTAATGGAATTCCAATGTTTCTTTCAAATCCCAGGTTTGAAGTGCTGACTTTCCTTCTGCTCTGTTACAATGCTGCCTTAAGCTACATGCCTGCAATGTCTCTTCAGTCATTGTGTCAAATTTGTTCAAGGTAATTTCTGTAGGTTGTTTACTCTTAGAATGACATTTCCAGCTTGAAATGCAGTCAGTTTGGACTTGTTTTATAAAAACAAGCTTTGAGTTCCCAAAGGCTGCTTTTAAACTTGACTTCTTCCCATAGATGTTTACAGTTGCATTATTTTCTTTTAAAGTATCTCATATATAACTTTAGGTTGAGATCTCAAAATGGGGAGCAATAACCTGGCTTATATGCAGACTAAGCTTCTCCTTTAAGACAAGTCAAAGGGGCACTGTTTGTTTTTAATAACAGTAGTTGTAGTTGTGTTAACTAAAGAAAACAAGAAGTGTCTTTTAGAAGTGTGGTATATTTTGCATTGTAAGTTTGCTAAATAAATTCAGATGCTGTGCAGGTTGAAACTTTCTTGTAATTATAGTAGGTGTTGAAACTGGAAATACATCCATTTTTATGGATACATTGAGCATTTCCAAAATCAGCTGTTGCTTCAAAAAACCAAAATAACAATGCCAACATACCCCTCCTGACCTCAAAACCAACAAACAAAAAAAAGCCTACCTCAACTTTAATTACAGTGTCTTTTTTTTTAATTATTAAATCAATATCTTTTATCAAAGAGGGATTGGGAAATAAGCATATTTTCTCTGGATTTTCAAAAGTGTACTACATGTTAAGGGAAAAATTAGAATGCTCTCCTTAACCCAGGAAACCCAAGAGACTGAGAAGTCAACTGCACGAACTTTTTTCTAGGATAGTTCCTACATTTTTCTTACAACTAAAGCATAATAATGGATGCCTATCAGATTTCCTTCTCTTCAAAGGAGGCAGGAGACTTTGGAGCTTGGAGCACTTGGCAATATTTACAAGAGTAATTACAAGATCATTGTTAGATAAACTGCTCTAAAATATGAGGTAAAAAGTACTTAGAAGCTAAGGATCGTGTAAAGGAGACTGATGTTCCTTATTCTGCTTGATTGAGTTTTGATTGTATTTAGAATAAATGATTTTTAAAGCATCCAAAAAAAAAAAAACAACCAAGCAGATTACCAGTAGATGCAAGCCTTTCTACTTCAAAATGTTGAAATTTTGGATACTAAATTATTTAAAGCTATACAATTTAACTTCTTTCATTGTTCTTCATTCCTGACTGATTTTGTCATTCATGCTTCTTTGCTTACTGAAAATCTTACCCTGACAGCATTTTAGAGTAGACAGCATGTTAGAATTTGGGGACTGTGTTAGAAGCCCCAAAAATCTTACAGTGTCCTGTTCAGATGTGGTGAAATCTATATTCTGCTATTTAGATATATAGAATAACGCCTTTAATTGGTTTGAGCAATGTGGAATTTAGGGGATTTTCTTCTAGTAGGTCTAACTCAATTTTTATTACTTTCTTAAATTGCAAACATGGATTGTAAATGTGAAAATTACAGCACAAAATATTTCGTGCTGATCTCAAGTCGTAAATCCAGATATTTTGCATCTGGGCAGTTACTAAGTCTCTCTTCATAAGAATGTTGTTTTATATGTCATTCCTGCATTTTTAGAAGAAGTAACTCAGGGCTTCTAAAAACTGATCAGTACTGGTGAAGTATTGAAAGTATATAAACCACAAAGATGGTTCCACATTATTTACTAATGACAAATGTATGATTTCTTTAGAATTTGTGTCTGTGGATATCCTCGCCAGCAAGTGAGAAAGTACAAGGGAGTCAACAGCAGGATTCCAGTTTCATCTGAATTCATGGTGCAAATGCTGACAGGGATCTATTATGCCTTGTAAGTTTTTTTTTCTAATTTGCAAACAAAGCAGAGAAATGCCAGCTTAATTTGTGTACTTGTTCAGACATGCTACCTTGGAGGCATTGTTTTTTTCTTGTGGGCAGATGTTGTGTGTAGCAATAAGGTCCTTGGGAAGAGACAGTTCTCCAAGTAGTTGGATGAAGTGTCACACTGGGGAAAGATGGTTGGAGCAGCACTTTATAGGTATAACTGGTGATGGGAAGAAAACACTGCAAAAAGCCTTTTCCAGCCATTCTCCTGTCCACATTTCTGCATGGTTAGTTTCAGCATCAGTCTAGTTAAGGAAAAGAGGTTATATTTTTTTGTCTGAAATGCTGATGTCATCTACCCTTTGATAGTCAGTTGATGTGTAAAGCTTACTTAGTAACTGAAATAGTTGGAGACTAGTAATACAGGAATGCTCAAAAGGTGGAGTAATATTAAAACATCTCATTTGTATTTCAGAATATTTCATGCCTAGCTGATCAACAGCTACTGAAACAATTTTTAAACTGCTTGGGGTAGCCAGTGAAAATAAAACTTTGTTCTATGGAGGCTACTTCAAAGTTCTCTAATTAGCAGGCTTATAAAAAACCCAAGTAGTTCTAATCCTCTAAACTGAACTCTCAAGGAACACCAGAGCTGTGAAGGTTATGTGACCAAGAAGGTTCATCTGTTGACACAGATGCTTATTATTACATATGATTTTGCCTTTGCAGTTATAATGGAGAATGGGATCTGGCTCGTAAAGCTATGGATGATGTTTTGTATAGAGCACAGCTTGAACTCTATCCAGAACCTCTGCTGGTAGGTATTTTATTTCAACAGCTGGTTGAGTAGAATTTTTGACCTGGGAAATCCTTGCTGTGAGCATACATGATACAGGATGATGTCAGGAACCTAAATGTGTGTGTGTGCTTGTGCAAACAGCTCTATCTGTAAGTGCAAAGTGTAAGGGTTTTTCACTGCACTTAGTTGTGGTGTCATATTTTTTCCTTGTGACCAAGCTGTTTTCAGCAGAATACTTCTAAGTCTTCAGAACTAAGATAGTAGTGCAGCAGAACTCTGAAGGAATAGCCACATCTTGAAACTAGAAACTTTAAGAAAGTGACAAGTATAAATTCTGAGAGCTAAGTGCAGCCAGCATTTATAGAGCACACAGAAGGGTGGTGTGCTTTTTGACCATAAATTGGAATTGTACACAGTATTTTTCTTGAAATAGTAAAAAACTCCAACAGAATTCTTCTAAAATTCGGACCTTTGTGATAGGAACATAAGTTTATCTTTTCTCTTCTAGGTTGCTAATGCAATAAAAGCTTCACTGCCTCAGGGTGCCATGAAATCTAGTAAAGAAGGTACAAGATGCATTCAGGTTGAAATTACACCTACTTCATCCAGAATATCAAGAAATGCTGTGACTAGTATGTCTATAAGAGGCCATAGATGGAAAAGGCATGGTAAGAAACACATTTTGCAATGAATTCTTAGCTTTTTCCATGTTTTTAAAATAACATTGAATATTTTATTATTTCACATATTAATCATTTATAGTCAAGCAGCAGTTTGGAGGTTTTTATTTTCTTGACTTGAATGGGAATCTCAACACAATTCAGGTGAAGTATATTCTTTATTTCCTTAGCCATGTTTTTGTTAAAGGGAGGTGTACACAATTACTGCTCCTTTAGGAAACAATGTTCCTGCTTTCTTCTGAAAATTAGTTTCCTGTACCTGAAGCAGAAGAAATATTTAACAAATTTACCACAGAACCTCATCTGTCTTTAAGTACTTAAATAAAAATAAGATTTAAGGATAGAGGGATAAACTGCTATGTTTTGGAGTTGTGGTTTAAGCCCACACTACAAGTAAGCCCCATACAGCAGTTTAATCACTCTCCACGGTGGGATGGGGGAAAGAAATGGATGAGTAAAAGTGAGAAATCTTATTGAAATAAAACCAGTTAATGAGATAAAGCAAAAGCTGTGCCTGCAGGCAAAGCAAAACAGGGAATTCATTCACCACTTCCCATGGGCAGGCAGGAGTTCAGCCATGCCCAGGAAAGCAGAGCTCCATCACACCTAACAGTACTTGGGAGGATAAGCACCAAGTATCCCTCCTCTTCCTTCTTGTTCCCCCAGCTTTGTACAGAGTGTGATGTTCCATGGTCTGGGGTACCTCTTGGGTCAGTTAGGGGCAGCTGTTCCAGCTGTGTCCCCTCCCAGCTTTTTGTGCACCCCAGCCTGCTCGCTGGTGGAGTGAGGTGAGGAGCAGAAAAGGCTTTGGATCTGTGCAAGCACTGCTCAGCAACAAAATACCCCTGTATCAACAAAATATCAACACCATTTCCACCCCAAATCCAAAACACAGCCCCATAGCAGCTACTGGGAAGAAAATTTTGTCTGTTCCAGCCAAAGCCCGTGTATTTGGGCAAATTAGTATAAGGGCTTCCACAAAGCAGAACACAAGTCTGGGCTTAAAAGTAGGAAAAAATGGTGCCAAATGTACTGCAGAAGTAGCAGTACCAGCAAGAGATTCTGTGAGTCTAAAGGTTGTATTTCTCCACCTTTGCCATTTTCAGATGAGGGAAGAGCCACTGGAGCAGCAATCAGAATTGGCAAGTGTTCTATTGGGATTGTGATCCTAGTAACAGACTAAGAGCATGAGTATAGATAAGAGTGCTTTTCCAATAGGGTCACTGAAGATTTGTAGTGCCATTAAAATTTCTGCATGATGTGTACTAAGTGAGCTTTTGTAGTATACAGACAGTTCAATTAGAAACATTTTGGTAAGTTACTTGTCATAAATAGGCCAAGAGATAATTCAGGTAAGTGTTGAGAAACACTTGGTATCAATAGTAAGCTGCCAGTGGAGTGAAGGAAAGAGAAGAAAGGTAAAATAACCAAATTTTATTTCAGTTGATTAAAAACTACTTAAAACTGTCAGACAAACCTGAGGAGCAAAACATTAGTGTCTTTAGTGAGATGGAGTAGTGGGTCCTGACTGACATCTCAAGATTGCTAAGGACCATTTTATTTTTCTTTCTTCAGCCTTAAAGTTATTAAGCATGGATTATTGACCAGATACAAGAAAATGGTATGATATCTTAGCTTTTAAATGGTTAAATGCCCTCTGAAGCTTGGAAGTTTTGTTAGCTATTATTTTTCAGTGGTTTTGATGCTAATTCTAATGAGATGGAGAGTAACACAGATCAAGGATACTGAGTGCTGGGTCATCCAGAGAAACTGAAAGTATATTAAAATAAACATTCCCTTTGTGTTTACAGGATACCAAAATGGTACAAAATGAGCATTGGATACAGCCTTATAAGAATGCAAAATTTTCAGCAAATACAGAACTAGAGAGGTTTCTACAGTTACTGCCTCCTTGCAGAGAGTGTGGCTTGGTGAAGTTCAAGGAAAAAAGTGTGGGACAAGTGTGCCCTGCAGCAGATAACAGTAAGATGAAAGGGAAATGAGAATACCAATTGAAGTCAGAAGTGGAGAATGCTGTGTTTTATGAGAATCTTACGAAGTAGGACAAGTTGAAAGAAACAGCAATAATCCAGTAAGTGCAGTCCAAGCAAGCAGTGAGTAGTCAGTGTTCAGGGATGAAGACTGAAAGACTAAGGACTTTTCCAAAACAGCTCATGCCAACATTTTATTTGGGTTTCTGTGAAAATGTTGGATTTGTCTCAACAGAACAGGGTTTAATGAAGAGGAAGAAAATTGCTTGGTGTAAGGTGAGTTGGAGTGGAATATGTGGCAGGTTGTAGGAGTGATTGCAAATTTGAAGGCTGTGCAAACAATTGGCTTATTTAAAATCCAAAGCTGAATCTGTGTATCTAGCTAAGTGACAGTCAGTTGTTTAAATGGTTTTAAATGGTTAATACTCCATTTATAAATCACTTTAGCTAATCTAATCAAAATTCTCATTATAAAATCCTAACAAAACTTTTGTTTGTGACTTGGATAGCCTTTTCAAAGTCAGAGTGGATGGTCTCCTGTTTTCAAAATTCCTACTAACCCTAATTCAGTGCCACACAATTCCTGAGGAAAGAAAGATGTGAAATACATCTTCAGGATTGGAATGCAGAAAGGTTAACAAGGGTTGTGCTTACACATGCTTGTTTGAATTAAAATGAATACTGGAATTGGTAGAAATTAGATGACAAACCTCGTTCCTCTTGACCAGTATTCTCTCTTTCTCACAGTGTGAGAGGAAAAATATATTTGGGGGATTATTTTTATTTTCATGATAAAAATTAGTATAAATGGATTTGGAAGTCAAAGGAGACAACTGAGAGGTATTTGGTGTTATACATTATGTGGACTAGGAGAACTGATGAAGTAAATTATCTCATGGGGAAGCAAGGGCAGCAATTTTCAATCACTAATTATGTGTGTAAAATAAAATAGAAGAACCCCAATGAATTACATTTCCAGCTGAGAAGCATGGGCTTTATTTTCTTTATGTTTTAAAAAATTCATTTTACTGTAAAAGTTTTCAGACTTCAGGTCCTGCTAGCCTTTGCTAGAACTCTAGATTAAAGTCAGTTTCAAGTAAAGGTTGACTTAACATTGAATCTTCCTGTGATACTAACCCTGTAATTTGTCCATTAGGAGCAGTTACTTAGAAGAACTTTTTAAACTCAATTAGTTAATGTGACTTTGGACTTCACATTTAGGTACTTTAGAGGTACTAAAGGTGAGGGTGATTTGCAAAATGGATCTATCTAATCACAAATGGGTGGTGTTTATGGAGTGAGCTGATACTAGCCACTACTTAGCAACAAATTACTTAGTGCTATTGGATTGGATAGCTCTTGTTTCTAGAGGTGTGTGTAAGAGAAATACTCTGATGTAACAGATTGAGAAGAACTGACCAGATTTTGGTAAGATATATAACACAAGAACAAAGGCATCAACTAGCAAAAGGATGATGAGAAATTACTTTTTTCTTCACTGCAGAAATTCACTTTCATAGTACACAAGGTTTAGAACTAGTCTTTGAATTCTCTCTGTGGAGAGAGTTGTTTTACTTTTTTTTTTTTTAACAGTATTAATTACTGAAATAATTGTAACTTGTGGGAGTCTGAAATGAATGCTAATCTTGCTTTTATGACTAATTAAATATGATAACACAGTTGTGCAGGACAGGCAGCTTGAGCTTGTGGGGGTTAAAATTGAATTACAGTCAGAATGGGCAGTTTGCCTGTGCAGTCTGAGGTAAATGATCTGGGCAACTGTAATAAGATAGACTATGATTTTGTATTAAGTTTTAGCAGTTAATAAACATGAAATGCATTTATCAAGGTTGGTTGTACTACTCAGAGCATTCAGAAATGTGACACCAAATACATTTTCTTCAACTGCTGTGGGTGTATCTATGTTAACAATGACAGTGACATAATTACTCATTTTCATCTCTGCACTGGTCAGCAGTGACCTTGGTTTTCTCTTTTGTTGCATTACCTTGTGCACTGAGCATTCATAGCTCTCTTTCAAGGGCTAGACCCCCAGAGCTGTCCAGCTTGAACACAGGATTACCTTCACCACCAAGCACTATGAGGCTGAAGGTTTGGGTTTCCTTAAAAGTTGCAAAATAAGGAGGGTATGCTGCTCAGAAGGGCATGCATTGTGTAGTCTTATCCCTGCCCCAGGACTGTAGATGGTATGGGAGACATTATTAATGGGAGTTGAGATACCCAGTATCCCATTTTTTCCATTGGTTTCTTCCTGTAGTCAGTTAAATTCAGAGAAAGGTATATTTCTTTTGTAGTAATGGTTACTCAGCTGTAGGAATGCAGCAGTATTGGGTAAAGTGCTGATATCACAGCTGGATGGTACATTTAGAAGTGCACACCACCAAATAACAATAACTGGGTATTGCTTCTATACAGAATCTTTTACAAAATAAAATCTTCCTCTGTTTTTCTGCTGTGTACTTTGAGTCTTCTTTCTTTAGAGTTGGATAATTAGTGCTTTTTTGACAGTTAAGCTCTGTTTTGTCCTTTTCTCTCTCTGGGGCAGCAGGAAGGAGTTTCAGAGATTGCCATTGGAGAGGCAAAGTTCTTCTCTCCAGTGGAGTTAGAGCATTGAGGCCAATCAGAGCATTGGTCTTCTCACTAACCTTTCTGCTCCTGTGTTTTTAGAAAAAAAAAAAAAAGGCTATATTTGATGGTGTATCATTATCACAATTGTTTATTTATTGTTATTACTATTACAGTTCATGGTGCTCTTTGTCACCTTTACTACTGAAGAGAGAAGACTTTTGCAGAAAATGTTGTTACAAGTCCATGGTTCTATTTTGAGTTTCCTCACAAATATCAGGAATTTAGTGAGGAATAGTTATTCATGCCATTTCCTTTGGATGGTGCAGCTTGTTAAATAGATACTTTGGTCATTGATTAGTTAGAAAGACTTAAGATGATAAGAATTTTCAGGTAAAATAAGGGATAGCTCCTACACCAGGGGACACTGATGTCCCTCCTTGTCAGAATAACTTTCTGGCTCAGTTGTGATCAGTGCAGACAGCACAAATGGTGGTGAAGAGCCCAGTGCTGGAGCCACCTGACCTAGAAGTACACTGTGCCTGCACAAGAGTGTTCAGTGAGGTGACAGGAAGAGGAGGACATCCCCTTGAATGAAAGAGCATTAGAGCTGCCACTGTGAAAAACCATCTCATAGTAAATTCCTCTGGTTTTGGACTTCATACTGTCAGTTCAGTGTGCTGCCAGCTTCTGTCATGTGCAGCAGCAGACTGGCAGCATAGTCTGGGTGGTCCTTATGTAACACAGCTCTTCCAGACCAGAGGATTGCAAATAAAACCAGGACTCACTTGAGCTTATTCTGAGCTCTTGAGCTTTATTTTAAGCTGTGCTTTTCGTGCATTTTTAGTCTTGTCAAGTTTCTGTGCCACAACGCTCTCTTAGTTTTTCTGGAGTATCCAGAAATATCTGTTTGAAAGCAGTTTTTTGAAATGAAGAAAATGGAAATCAAAGTGTGCTTGAGTTGGCTTAGTTGTTTCACTTAGTTTTCAAGCTGACCAAGGTGCAGCATTGTGACATTGTATGTGTAGAATTTCTAATCCTGAATGATCATATATGAAGTTGATATGCCATTTCATTGTAAAAGTAAGCTTCACTCTAGCATGATGATACAGAGAATACAGTCATAAAAGGGAGTTATGAACTGGTCTTTGGCTTCTGATAATCTGTTTCATGACCCTCAGAAATTTCAGTTTTGAAAGATCAAGTGTGGGCCTTTCCAGTATGTGGTGCAGGCCAGTAACTGGAAGATTGAAGACTGCCATTTTAGAAATAAAGCAAAATTCCATACTTGCTAATGTTGCTAATTAACAAGAGGTTAATATGTGTACATCTGCTTTAATTTATAATGCTTAAATCATCTGTATCTGTTGGCTTTTGTTTCATGTTTTGTTTCAGACATTTTTTGTTTTGTTTTTTTTCTTATCCATCTTTAATTCTAGAACAACCAGAGAATGGTAATGATGCTACTGAATTGGGCAACTTTATCATACCTGAGATTAGTGTCACAAGTGTGGCTGGAGAGAGGACCGGGAATGGGGAAAAGAGCAGAGCTCTAGCAGAGAATGATGTTCAGCATTTACAGGGAGTACAGGAAACAGCTACAGATCCTAGAACTGACAGCAAAGGCATGCCAGAAATCAGGAGGCAAAAATCTGTAAGAAAAATGATGGAGGATGGAATAAACTCATCTGGCAGAGTGCAGTTTTAGCAGAGCACTTGTAGCTGCACTCTAAGGTACCTCTGATTGAAAGGGTCACTACTGCATGTTTCAAGAATTAAAGTATGCAGTTAATATATTTGCATGTGTAATAACACAGTTGCATGTATTGCACACAGCTTTGTCTGTGCCACAGACAATGATGACATACTTACAAGTAGATGTATTTAATCTGGAGAAAATACACTGAGACTCAACACACCTTTGGGTTTATTAAGCATATTTATGTGAGTTTACAAAATCCAGTGATCAATGGTGTGAAAAAGCCATCAAAATGGATGCTAAAAGTATCTTGCTATGTAACTCAGATTTCCCAAATTCTGCCTTTCACGGTGTACTGGACATCTCATGTTGTGCTTGAGTTTCCAACTCTTACCACCAGACCTGTGATGCAGAAAGTGACCTTTCAGTCCTAAAGCATTCTTGGGTTGCTAAACATGCAGGTGCCATATTGGGTGTCCTGGGGCATTGATCACATACCTTTGTAATTAACAAGCTTTGCCAAATCCTTTAGTGGATCACTTGCTCAAAAAAAGATTTACACTTTTTTTTTGTTCTGTATGGTAATCTTGAAATTTCTAATTTCTTGCATGAATTAACATGACTGCATTTCTTTTTCTTTTTTTTCTTTTCCCTTCAAAATCACAACAAATGAGATTGGGGGCATGCTTTTTGATGTAGTTAATGCAGCATTACTTGCTGTAACTCTATATCCTAATGAACCTTAATTCCAAAATGTCATGGAATAGGTAAGCATTGTCTTCTGTTCTTTGTTCTACTGCTTTATGGCTTCATGCTTATAAATATCAAAATTGAACAAGATGTAAAATCAGTGAATGTGAGATACTCAATTGCTAATTTTTTATTTCTGTTTCTGCCATGCAGATAATTCTGATTTAGCAATTGAAGAAGAACTGATAGAAGTATCTGAAACCGATGAGGGGTTTTACTCTAGGGCTACTTCTGGTACAAGTCAGTCTGCCCTGTCTAACAGCAGCACCACAAGCAGCAAGAGCCTCTTAGGGAAGAGCCAACGAAGGTCTGGAGGAAGCAAACCTGGAGGAAAAGAAAAAGAAGGGGAAACCTGCAGAGAGCATTTATCACGGAAACAAACTCAGAGAGCCATGAGTGAGAATCTAGAGCTTGTCTCTCTGAAGAGACTGACACTGACAACCAGCCAGTCCCTGCCTAAGCCTGGCAGCCACAGCCTGGCCAGAACGACCACTACTGTGTTTAGTAAATCCTTTGAACAGGTCAGTGGTGTCCCAGTTCCAAATAATCGTGGTGGTGTCTCTGGTACAGAGGCAAACAGGTTTTCAGCTTGCAGTCTTCAGGAGGAAAAATTGATATATGGAACAGAAAGAACAGATCTTCCTATTTTAAGCAAACAACCTAATCAGCAGCGACCTCCTAGTATTAGCATAACTTTGTCAACAGATTGATATTAAATTGGCCAGTATAAAAAATAAATTACTGAGACTTCATCCTGATACTGGTACATTAAGCTCTTAATATGCCATACATTACTTCCTTAAGTCTCAAACCCATAAATTCTTACTTGGCTCGTGTTTGACAGTAGTAGTGAATAGACAGCACTTAAAATTATTTTGAGTCAACTTCTGTTAGCTTTACAGCTTCATGAGAAGGTTATACCATCACCAGCTGAATAAGTGTTAATTGGTTGGTTGTCACTGACCAAGGTGTGTGGCTTCCTACAGATGTACAGTGTGGGAACAAAGAGGCTGTCTCTCCCAGATTCTACATTCTGTCTTCCACTTGGCATAGACAAAACTGCAAGTACTCAGGGATTTTTTTAGGAGGAGTCTTGCAGTTGTCATGCAGTTTTGGAAGAACATTGGAACAGCAAACATTGTCTTACATGTAAGGTTAAACTAGAAGCATCAGTTCAGTGTTTGATGTTCTGGTGGCATTTGTATTGGTCGTTGGTACGTGTAGCAATGTTCATACTTCTTTATGCCTGTGTAAGTCCAATTTGATGAATTTTGGTTTACCTGTATGTCTTCACAACTGGGCCTAAACTTATACAGCAGCATTGCTTGTGGCTGGGAGTTATTATCAATTGCTGTAGTAGTCACTCCTTAGACTTAAAAATTATGTGACTGACTCTTTCTTCAGGATTCTTAAATATCAGTTGCAAAACTGCTCACTGCAAAGTTGGTCATCAATATTTTTATTGTCTGTGGGGATGAGATGTGCTTGTGTTCCAATGTTATGTAGAAGTATGAGCCCTGTGCACTGACTCAAGCAAATCAGGAGTGTGAATGTGCTTAACATGAATTTAATTCTTGAGACTAAGAAAATACTACCAAAGGATGTGTACTTTCAGTAACTTGCAAGCACAAAGGGAAACTATTATGTAAATATAACTAGCACTGTAATTCCTAGGGGTTTTTATACCTATTATTTTTCTAGTTTGAAATTCCAAACCAGCAACCTGTTCAAGGTTAGGTTTTACCTAACCTTTTAATCTCCAGTGAGTTTGACAACTGCTTTTATAATGTTAAGATTTTAATTCAAAATGGACATTAAAACTTCTTATACAGAAATCTGAAGAAGCAGTTGCTGACAAAACCACTCCAGTAGCAGTTATTAGGTGCTGAACAGACAATATATTATTATGAGTGTAGAAGTAGAATGAATATCTAAGGCATAGTTGCTCCCAACTGTCCAGATTTCTGCAGCTGTTAATCCATTATTGTCAAGAGCATTGTAAAAAAAAAAAACAAACACTAAAATTCTGGTAGACTTTCCCATTTTCTTGGAGATAAGTTTAGATACTTTTGACTTAAACTGAAGCACAAGTAACTTGTAAGCAGCTAATGCTATTCAGGTTTACAGCAATTAATAAGCTAGTTAATTAATGAAAAGAGTAAGTAAATTGTATAATTGTACTAATGAGACCACAGACTGGATGTGTACATTCCTAAAAATTCACCAAGTATGCACAACACCCCCATCAATCTGTAGGGGTTCATATTTACCTGAGAGCCTGAGTTTAAAGGAATATGCCACAATTTCTCATTCTTCATTTTGTTGTGTGACACTGTTCTATTCTAGTAATGCAGTGCTTCACCTTTTTACAGTGAAGTATTTTCCTAATTTTACATGAAAACTTATATTCCTAATGGACAAACTACAGATTTTGCCCTGTTTGGTTTTCTAATGCTTTGACCAGTGAGAAAAACTGGTTCTTTGAGATTATTTTTCTAAATACTTTCTACAGCAGAAAATTTAGCCTCTTTTTTATAGGTTTTTCTGCAATACACATTAGACAGGACATTTATTTCACATTGACTAATGCATCTGGCTACTGGACATGCATGACCACGAGCAACATCAGGGTGTTAGCAGCTGATAGTAGGCATTGGCTGTCTCTACACACACTGAATACAGAGCTCTTCCTTCCCTTGAAATTTGATCTAGATGATGCAAAGAAATAACCTGCAGACCTTAACAGCAGTTTCCTGATCTGCTTTTGCAGTGTAGGATCTAAAGAACACATTAGAAAAAAATTGCAGGAATTTAAATTGATATAAAACCGGAGTAGATAAATAAAATTGTAGTAGACAAATATTTGTTGTGATATTAGTTGAGAGGTAGTGTTGAGGGGATAGAATTTCTGAGAATTCTGCTGGTTTTGCTTTGTTTCATTTAATTCATAATTGTTTGTTACCTCCGTGGTAGGCACTCTTCCAAGCTGGGTGTTGGTATAAAAGATATTTATTATACTGGGAAGATTCAGCTCTAAATAATTAGGACTTCAAATTAGGATCTAAAATGCCATAAAGTGTAGATATGTAACATAATGTTTCCAGTACTCTTGGCTACAAGCCAAATGGTGTTGAAATGTAGTTAGTTTATCCTTTTATTTTATCCAGCTGGTCTGGCTTGAAACCAAGACATAGGCTCATATTGGTACAAGTGAAATAACAAAAATCTTAATGCTTTTTTGAGAAAATGATGAAAAGGAAAGGTTCTTGGTACTAAAGACTGTTCTGTCCATACATGTGTGGCTCCATATAAAGACGTTTGTATTGGTCTCTGGAGTAGCTTACCCAGTGATGAGTGTGTTTCTGTGAGCTGACATCACACCCTCATGCTTATTGAGTCTAAAGAATTTCTTTCCTGAGTAACAAAACTTTGAGTTGTGCTTCTTTCTTTTCTTAAAAATTGAAAAGTTTTTTTAAAAAAAAGCACAATGGGGGGGAGTGAGGGCAAAATTACTTGTTGTCCAAATATCCATGGTGTAGGATTAGGAAGGGAGTGGGAAGAGCAGTGGGGGAAGTAGGGCAGGAAGCAGATATTTCTAAAATTGTCAAACTCTGGGGGTTTGAGCATTATCCAATCACTTCAGACTGTCAAATGGAAAGTCTTTGTTATAGAAGTAGATGTCTTCTAAGAGTGTAAAGCAAACTTATTAAGACACCACACATTACAGTCTGCCTGGGAGTGGGTAGGTCTGATGAATACCTTCCAAACATACACAGCTGCACCATTCTGCAGGGAAAATGTTATGTAGGAGTGAATCATCTCACATTGTAAAAGGAGAAGTTGTTTCAATGCTGACGTTTATAACTGACCTTACTGTTCCAAATCAGAGGGCACTGTTTCCAAGGGTGGCTTTGAACAGCAACACTTGCAAAACTCATTGAAGCTGAGAAGAATTATTTTTGTTGTGAGAATATGTAACATTTGTGCAAAAGGTGTATGGCCTCTAAGCACTTGCTGTAGAGCTGCAATGACTTTTGAATGGATTTGAATGTCTTGAATTGCCTTGATTACCTAACAAATTTGAAAGGTACAGAAATAGAGCTATTTTAGCCACACTTCTCTCTAAGGAGGTTTCCTATGAGAAATTCTAGAAATTTCTAATGTAATTGTCCAATACCTTTTGTTGGTGTTTGAGGCTTACAGTGCTGTATATAAATGTATAATATATTGCCTTTTGTATTTGTATAATTCTACTTCTGAGACTAGATGTGCACATTTGATACTCCCTGCATCAGTCTATAGATGCCTGTCTTCACATGAGAACCTGAATTTAAACAACTGCCACACTTCCAATCTTCAGCTCATTATGTGACACTGTTTTAGAAACACAGTTTTTCACCTCTTTTGCAGTGAAGTGTTTTCTTGATTGTACATGAAAACTTACATTCCTAATGTATAGGCTACAAGATTGTCTTTTTAGTGTTTAATAATTCTGGCAGTAAAATAAATTTGTTTTTTTGGAGTTGTATGCTTTTGTAAATACTTTGTACAGCAGAAAATTTTGCCTCTTTACAGACTTTGTTGAAATACACATTACATAGCAACATATTTGTTCAGTTTTCATTCTACAGATCCAGAAGTCATAGTATGGTTGACTGCATTACTTAAGTTATGCTGAATACCCATTTTATACAACATAGGGTCTGCAAATGCAGCCCTGTCAGGAAGGACACCGTGGCTGAGAAATGCTGATGGGTGAAGGGAAGTCCAAGCAGATGGGTTGCACGTTGGCAGAAGCAGATGGTGATCCTGTCATAAGGCAGCAGTGCTAGCTGTGGTGGTGTGAGTGTTAACAGTGGTTTGGCACACAGCCATTATCTGCATTGTGTCCAGGGTAGCCCTGGGGGCTGTTCTGCCTGGTAACTGCAGAAGCAAAGGTGGCAGTGAGTACCTTGGCCTTTTCTGTGTCCCCTGTCAGCAGTTCCTCTGCTCCACTCAGCTGTGGTGCCTTACTTTTCCCTTGTCTTCCTGTTGCTGATGATCTTGCTGCTAAATCTTTCCTTTCCATTGCCCTTCACCTTCCTTGCCATATCCCACTCAATTTGGGCCTTATCTTTCCTAACCCCACCTGTGCATTCTTGGATGGTGCATCTCCCCAGGTTGCCTGCTCTTGCTTCCACCTCTTGAATGCTGCTATTTCATGTCTAGTCAGGAGCTCCTGGTTCATGTTCCATGCTTTCTGCCACCTCTCCTTGCTTTTCTGTGTAGCCACAGACAATTCTTTAACCTGGAAGAGATGGTTCTTGAACATCCTCCAGCTCTTTTTCTCCCATGGGCATCTGGAGAGAAATTGCTGTGCAAGGCAAGCTCATCTCTGTAGGTCCAGGGTCATGATCCTGCATTTAGTTCAGACTTCTTTTCCTTTGCCCTTACAAATGTAGTCTCTGATGCAAAGGAAAGAGCTGTAGTAGAGGGCAGCAGTGGGAGTTCTCACTGCCTAGTTTCCTGTTTTGCAGATATCAGTATTTAACCATGTCTTTTGAATGGACAAAACTAAATTTCCCTTCATTTAACTGGGTGAGAAAGGAAATCTGATTCCAAGCATCAGAGTAGGTAAAAGTTTTCCTTTGCAAAAGGTACAACTTAGACTTAATGGTATGATTATCCTGTAAGTGTGTAGGATTTGCAATTTCAGTTACAGTGAGTGGAAGGCAGTGCTTAAAATGGGCTCTTACATCATTTCAGGTCGAATAGCTATTGGTTAGTGAAAGACAAGATGAATTTGGGGACTTTTTCTCTTCTCAAAATGTGGTACTCCAAAATACTGCCTGTATTTGGAGGATGAGAGTGTAGCTGAGAGCCTGCTGGACAATTCACAGGGAAAGGGGCGTGAGAAGGTATTGCAGGCAATTAGTAACAAGCTACAGAAATTACATTTATTCCTACAGACTTCACAGCTGGTTGCCTGCACTGAGCTTGTAATAGTTGTTTTTCATGTTTTATGTTAATCTGGCTCTGCATTAAAGATGACTTCAGTATGGGGGTTTTCTCCCAGCCCACAGCTGCCAGGTAATAAATGCACCTGCTAATTCAGGGTAGTGGGAAGAATGCCAGTGTGAAACTCCAGAAGCCTTTGTGAAACAAGCCTTCACAGTGCACTGAGCCTGCTTCGTTAACTTGATTGCTAAAATAAGGTTGTGTTTAATCATCTGTTACTCTGCATGTGCAGGGACAATGCAGAAATGTAATGGTGCAGAAGGACTTGTGGAAGTCAGTCTGAGTCACACAGCACTTCTGACAAGCTGCCTGCTTGTTGTTCTCATCAGCAGTGCTGACTAATTCTGGCAGTCCTCCACGCAGACTTGCTTGGTCTGGAGTGTGGTGGTAGGTTTTTGTGCTGTGAGAGGGCACATTTCAGAGGTGAGAAATGTCACCTGCTGCCTCCACAGCACACAACAAAGTGAATGAAGGTGTGTCACGTATTGGCACGAGAAGTCCTTGCTGTGGATATCATTTCTGCAATGCAAATAGTCAGCCAGAGTAATAAATGTTCAGTGCTTTCTCTGGAAAGAAAGGTGCTTTCTTCATGCATGAAGTCACAGTCACAAAATGGTTTGGGTTGGAAAGGACCTTACAGATCATCTGGTTTCATTCCCCTTCCCATGGGCATGGATGCCACCCACTAAACCAGGTTGCTCAGACCCCATCTAACCTGGCCTTGAACACTTCCAGGGATGGGGCATCTACAGCTTCTCTGGGCAATCTGTTCCTGTGCCTCACCACTCTCACAGTAAAGATTTTTTTTCCTAATATCTAATGTAAACTTACTCTCAGTTTGAAACCATTACCCCTTGTCCTGTCACTACATGCTCTTGTACATCATCTTTGATTTCACTGAATACCACTCATATAAAACATAAATTGTTACGTGTGTGTGTGTATTTTTCATGTATTGTTTTCAGCTATCAAGGTATGGAGATTGTAGAACTGCTGTGGAGGCTGCTGGAGCTGGTAAAAGCTTGGACCAGCACTGGTGTCAATGAATTAGGATACCATCTAAACTAGATGTAGCTAGGCACTGAAAGGTTATATAGCCACTCATATATTTTCCTCATGGTTTTATCTGCCAGCAGTAAATTGATTTGAGTATAAATTGTAAAGGCTTTTGAAGTTACTCCTTAAAGATATTTTCTTTTTTTTTAAATAACAATACTATTTTTTCCTTTTCCTTTTTTAGTTGGTAAAAGGCATTTGTGTTTTTATTGTTAATAACCTGCAATTCAGACTTAATTAATAATTCAGAGGGAAGCAGGATAGCATTATATATGATAACATTTTGTGAACCAACTGTCATACCAAATGTCATCTTTCAGCAAACTGTCTTGCCCCTAAATTGTTGGTGTTTTAAGAAATCAGCCTAGTAAATCAGTAGAACGACTCTCACAAGGTAACAGCATTGATATTTCCCAGGAAATTGTTTACTTGTTAGCTCATTGGGATTTATATTCTTGATTTCAGCCATTAGGAAATACCAATCCAACTGCTCTTTAGCAGAACTACTGATTTCATCTCTCCCTGTATTGACTGGAGAAAGATACAGGCACTAACCATTCAGGACACCCTGAGCTAGGAAGATCCTTTCTGACACCCACAAGATGTTTATACCATGCCTTCCTCCCTTCTCACCCTGAACAACTGGCTTAGCATTGCTGCCTTCCTACTGATCCTGACTGAACTGAATCCCTACATTCCCTTTCTTGCTGCATTAAGCCAAAAGAAGCTTTAGCACAGCATCAGTGGCTTCAGCAGAGCTCTGAATGTCAGCAGCTGTCTGCTTTGCTAAAGGCCTTACAAGCAGGCAGATGTCTAGGAAGAATAGATCTGGTTTAGTGGTTCTCTGGCCAGGCTGTAAAGATCAGCTTGAAATAATGTGGACAGGTGCTGGGAATCAAGATTCAAACTGCATCTGTTCAGATTATATGACTAATCATGAAGTAGCTGCATTTTCAATCATTTTCAAATGTCTAAAGTAGGGAAGGAGGAAAGAAATAGAGCACAAATCTCTCTACATCATTCTAGTTTCTGCTATTCTTGCTTTATGATCCCACTTAAAAGTATGTAATACCTTTACCAGCTTTTGAATTTTAAGGTAGAATAGCAGCAAGGCTGTTACAGCTTCCTTAGGAGTGAATGATAAGTGTTCAGCTCTAGCTGAGTCCTCTGACAAATCTTGATTCTTAACTATTTGGGTTGGGGAAGAGCTCCTTGACTCTTTTGCACACTGCATCAAATTAATATCTTTAAGTTTCCTTGGTTATCCATGAGAACTTGCTTTTTCCTGCTGCCAGCATCAGAAGCCATGCTACAAAAGCATTGAACAGTTCCTGCTAGTTCCCTGCTTTGGCATCATTGCTCAAAATAAAATGTGCTTATGGACTAATGAAAAATTACTGAGCAATGGATTTCTCCAAGATCCACACTTTATGATTTTTTTCATAAAACCTGGCATGTGTATTACATACTGCAGCACGATAGGTGTGCCCCATTCTCCATGAATGACAGGGTGTTATTGTACCCTAGGAGCCATGCTGGATAAAAAATGGTGTTTGGGAGCACAAGGAGTTTTGACACACTCTGGTAATGGTGAGATGAGTAACTTCTTAAATACACCAACAAAATTAGCTGCCAGGTAGATCTACTCATCAGGTACTCGATGCCATAATTCAATTTCAGGCAGAAAAGCAGCCCCTTGGAAGAATCTTGATTTGAGATACTGAACAGCTTTAATATGCCTTGACATTCAGTACCACGTTCATAATCCCTGTAATTATTCCTTCCTACTGCAGTAAGAGTAGGCAGTGTACAGCACAAGTGCTGAGGGGTAGTTCTGTTTCATGCTTGAAAGGAGGAACGTGTCACACAAAGCACACTTTGTACTGAGCTCTGGGAAAAGAGGTGAATGGGAGGCAAACCAGAAGCCTCAAGAGCAGTTCAAAGTGTTGCTTCCTCTCTGCCTGTCTCTGGGGCCTCTTTTGAATGAATGAAGAAACTGCACAAAATGGGACACACATAAAGCTGGGAGCTTTTGGAAGAAATCTCTTCTCCCCTGGCTCCCATCTAACTGCCAGGGCAAGCATCTTCCAGTCAGGCAGAGCTTGTGCCATGGCATTCTGCCCCTTCCCTGCCTCTGCTTCCTTCTCGGAGGGGGAGCAAAGTGCTGGAGCTACCGCAGTAACAAACACAGGGAATGTCGTCCTGAAACAACCTACCACAGGACTAGAAGAGCTTTTTTGGGCAACGCTGGGGGCTGCACTCTTCTACATAAATTTAGGTGCTGTTGATTTTCTTGTCATGCTTTGCTGTCAAGAGATGTATGGCCAGTATTTTTTGGAAAGCACAAGATGAAATGCTCAAAGAAATTTTAGCCAAAGGATGGAGCTTCTGGCATTTGCCATCTTAACATGGAGAGGAAACTTGTGTGGAAAGTTGGCATTGAACATAAAATTAACTTAATTATTATTAAAATTAATATTTAACACTCAGTAAGGAACTGAGTGAAGAGGGAGCAGAGTAGAATGTCCAGTCTAGTAGGGTCAGAAAGTCTTCATGGTGAACTATTGCTAGAAGAAAAAGCTGAATTCAACTTCCATAAAGGAAATTAAAATGTAAGTATAGATTCCTTCACTATAGAAAGAGAACAAGGAACAAAACCAAAGGGAGAAGAGCAGGAAGCAAGTGTAAGAAAAGTATTTTCCAGAAGATTGACATTGCCACCCCATGGCCAGTCAGTACAAGGACAGAGTGATGCCAGAGGTGTTCTTGTGGCCAGTGGAAGGTGGGGCAGCCTGGGCAGTGCACAGCCTGAGCTGGGCATCATTCCCTCTGCAGGACCACAGCTTCCCTTACGTGGCCCATTGCTCTGGATAGAGGAGACTCCCTGTGCCAGGAAGCACAACCTGGTGACTCACAGGGTCAGTGCCTGACCTCTCAGTTATCACAGCAGATAACATTTCCTTGAGGGTTAAGCAAGTGTAGTAGAAGTCTTCATGTGGTTTGAATGGATGGCATGAAGGTCAGCAGGGTCACAGTCCTGAAGGCACAAAAGGCACTGGGTCCTTTCGTCAGAAGTGTGATCTGACTTGACCACTTTTGCTCGAATTTCTCAGTATCTGCTCAGTGGGCAGGTTATTAGCTAGCAAAAACCCCTCTCTAGTCTTGCCAGTTACTTCTAACCTATACTGACAGGCAGATCAAAAAGTCAAGTCCAATAAAACATCGAGTCCCTATTAGGGAATATGAGCAGGCCACCATAGGGAAAACAGAAGAGAATAAAAAAGGAGGTTCAGGGTCCCTTGGCAGCCTTTTCCCTATGGACTAGTGTACAGTCCAAAGGAAAGGAAACAGCATGAGAGAAAATACTGACTCATTCACCTGCAAATGTGAGACACTTGGAGCATTTTTCACACAGGTACACAGATGTACCTCTTTGTAGATGTGCATGTGACTGTCATCAACTGAACTCACCCCAATCACATTTGTTGGGAAAATTTTCAGTAGAGTTATCTAGAAGTTGTAAGAATTATCTGAAAAACTACATGGATTTCTGTGAGAACTTGTGGTAGAAGAGAAATACTGGTTAGTTAAGTAATAAAACAGAAAAAACCTAACTTTTTCTAAGCTACTGCATTGTACAGATGAAATGAGAGTTTTGCTGTCATAGTTGATCTCTGCTAATTACAGCAATTATAATACTTGCAGAGAAGGAAATTTGCAAAAAGTATATTAAATGTTCAGCACTCAGCTGCTTGTCAGCTGAAAGGAAGGCAAGTTAATTGAATGTAACAGTCAATCCTCTTTCTGTTGTTAATCAGTGGTTAATTATAATGTGCAGCTACATGGCCATATGTCACTTGCTGTGGCATGAGAGTGACGTGTCACTGCTATTGATCACTGCACTGGAGGAGCTGAGAGCTGCTGTACCCCTGTGCTAAATACCTTACAGAGAGGTGACTGCTTTCAGTGTTGCATAAAATTAATCTTCATTCAATGTGTAGAAATTAAAATTAGGCCATATATGCTACCAGAATCTGAAATTGTATTAGTCTGGTTTTTGAAATGGTAAATAGATGTAAAATCAAAGAGTCATTGAGGTTGGAAAGAATCTTTCAGACAATTGAATCCAACCACTAACCTAACCCTGCCAATCCCACCAAACCACGTTCCCAGGTGCCACATCTGCCTGTCTTTTTTGTACCTCCAGGGATGGTGACTCCACCACTTCCCTGGGCAGCTGTTCCAATGCTTGACAACCCTTTCAAGGAAGAATTTTTTTTAATATCCAATCCAAACTTTCCTTGATACAACTTGAGACCATTTCCTCTTGTCCTGTCACTTGTCACCTGAGAGAAGAGACTGACCCCAGCTTTACTCTGGAGAGCAATAAGGTCCCCTCTGAGCTTCATTTTCTCCAGGCTAAACACCCCATCTCTCTCAGCTGCTCCTTGCAAGCTTTGTGTTCTAGACCTCTTACCAGCTTCACTGCTCTTCTTTGGACTGAAAGCCAAAATAAAATAGATTAAGTGGCAGAAAGATCTCCTAGGAGCAGGCACAGAATTACTGAGAAGAGAGCTATTGCCAAGTGCAATTTTTCTGTAGACTTCTTGAAACTAAGCAGAGCTGCCAGAAACTGATTTAATGTTTCTGGGTATCTGGAAATTGATTACTTTTAATCTATAACAGGTTGTCCACCAAAAATGCAGAGTAGTCTTAAAGGACTGCTTTTCTCAGAAGTTAGTTGTCCACTTGATAGTTTACTTGTGCCTGCTCTAAAACACTCTTTAGAAACCAAGCATGATTTTCAAATTAGTGTCCCATAGAAACTGATCCTGTGTCTCTCCTGTCCTGATGGATTTTCAGGCTTGAGGACTGGCCTGTGTTGGTGCAGGGACCACAAATGACCATGGGAATGAAGACAAAGCCTTAAACTTCAGAGGCTGAGTGTTGGGTACAGCAGAGCCCAAACTTGCAGGCCCCTGGAACTGGAGATGATGGCATAAATATCACAATTAAAAAAGGTAATAAGCAGTATGCACTAGAATACATTGCCAGATATTCCTCTAAGCTTCCCCTGAGTAAGCACTTTTCTTCTGTGAGGATCAAAGCAGAATCTAACAATGTGTATGAGGTGAGAAGATTCAGCATTGGTAGAGAGGGTGGCTTAATGAAGCTGGTCAGGCTAACAGTGAAAGGGAGGCACTTTCCCACACAGATGGATTATGTCAGTGTTGGACATGGGATGCAAAAATGTCATGTTTTCTGATGGCAGGAAAACATTATTAGTCCAGTTTATTAGACTGTACATACTGTAGCCAGTGTGTTTAATATTTTTTCTTCCCTAATAACTAAATAAAAAGGTGAGATATGTGTTGAAAAGGAGAGCTGAGTCTTAACAACATTCAGTTGTTTGAAGGTGAGAAAGTATCCAGCTACCCTCACCTATGGGATAAAGCATGCTGCTCAAACCTTTATTTATCCACCTGTGTCTGGAAGATAGGGAGGTGGGTATCTGCCTGAATATCTGCACTTACTTACATAGAGGCCTCCAAAGCATGGATAAAAAATTAAAGGACGATTAAAGGGTGATAAATGCTTTGCCCATGTAGGCTGGAGCCTTTGATGTCACCTCCTTCTCCTGAGAGCTGCAGCCAGACAGGCTTGCTCCCAAAGGAAAGCACAGCATGATCTGGTTCCAACAGATCAGCTACAGTATTGCTTTCTTCTGTCACTATTCACAGCACTTCATGGGAGGCTCCAGCATCCTTTCAAAATATTTCCACTTGCCTGAAATGAAGGTGCATGTTCTGTATTCTATCAGTGAACATCTTGACTTCTGAATTCAGTAAGAGTGGCAGTGTTGATGCCTGTGGAAGAAGAATGTCCTTCTTCATCTTAGGCTCTGTTTTGATTGTACCTATCTTAAAATTCCTTTTTTTAGGTCCACAGTTCCCTAGAAGAACATGACTTGCATGCAGATTACTACTTGAAAGTCAATGCCATTCAAATTTGATTTTTCCAGGCCAACACTGAGACACCTTGTGGAACCAGAGCTTTCAACACACAAGCTCTGAGTTTCTGTAGTGGCTTGCTCTGTGTGGTCCTAGGTCTATAGTGCTGTGGCCCTGGTTTTGGAGCATCTCTGGAGGTCACCTTTCAGTCATACACATGGTGTCAGCTCAAAAGGTGTATCAGTCATAGGTGCCTCTGTGGTATAAAAGCTCTAACTTGAGCTGACTTGGGTTGCTCCCTCTCACCTTGGCTCTCTTAGGAGCACACGAGCAGAAAAGCAAGTGGGTATCATTCTGGGTCTCTCTGCTCCAAAAGGCCAAGATGAATAGCATTTCTGAGAGGCACTTTTACTTCTCAAAGTGCAGAAATCTCTCCAAGAGCTGGTATCTGCTCAAACACCAGACTGTTTGGGGCAGCATGCCCAGAAATGTTGGCATTTGAGTTGAAAATGTAAGTATTTATACATCCCACTTCCTGCATTTGGTCTGTGTAGTTATGATATGGATCTGCTTTTTCAGGCAGAAACAAAAATACCATTCCACCTTTTCCCTTTTACTCAGATGGTGTCTTGCAATGTAAGAAATAAGGAATCCTTCTGCATAAGGAACAGCTACCATTTATGATTCCTGTGAAGGAGAAAAATGGAATGTCTCCATCAGAGTCCAAAAAGACACAACAGCACTGACACTACTGGCAGCCTACACAAAGTGTTACAGCTTGAGGTAAATGGAATTTTCTTGTCCTCATTGCATGATGGGCTGCATGTTTTCAGGTAAGATGGTCTTCTAATAGTGTTTATCAGACTTTTCACCTTTCCTCTGTGTTAACAGAAACTCAGCTGCCCTGAGGTGAGTGAGAACAAACCAGAGTTTCTGACAGCAGTGCAAACCTGCCTCTGCAGGAAGGGAACATATTCCACTGTTTAAAGGTATTCTATAGTTCAGGTGTCAAGGCCTTTATTCCATAATTTCAGTTTCTTCTCACTGGGCTGGTTAGGGCAAATAGTGTTGCTTGTTGACCAGCACTGTGATTTTTCTAATGTTTTGTATTTCACTTGCTAGATCCAATCCTGACCTTGCAATCAGAGAAGCACTTGCCATCTATACAGGGCTGGGAGAAAGCATGAGATTTTCTTACACAGAAATGCCAGAATTTTAAAATGCTCTGTTACTAAATGTGACTTTTACAATGAAAGCATGTTAGGAACACTAGATTGTGTCTTTTTGGTTGTTTGTCTCTGTGTTGTGTATAATATATATAGAAGGAAATTATCTCATTGAGGTTGGATGGGATTTTGAGGAGCCTGGTCTAGTGGAAGGTGTCCCTGCTTATGGCAGAGGGGTTGGAACTAGGAAATTTATAAGGCTCCTTCCAACCCAAACTGTTCTATGATTCTATTATCCTATTCCATCTCCTCTGACAACTTCCCAAGACTGTGCATGCAGCTGAATTCTGCCCTCATGGTCAGAGATCTGCCCATGACTGTTTTTTTATTACTGTCATAAACGTCACAAGACAACTGTTGGAGGTGCCAGCTTTCAGTCAGCTCCCCTCAGATTTCCCTCTTGCAATTAGTTAACCAAGGCAGCATTTACCACGTACCTATCAGCAGATGGTAGAGCACCCTTTGCCTCTGTAGCCAGAGTAAGACACCAAACCTTTTCCTCAGCATGTGCCTCATCTTCTTGGAGACTTGATAGTCTGAGCTTCATTTGCAAGTGATGCCTGGGCTCACCTCTTTGCATTGTGCTTCTATGCAGGCAGGTTTATGAGACTTTTGTTTGGGTTTTCCAATGAGCTTCTTTATATTTTAATGAAAAATGCTTATGTGATGGCTTCAAAACATCTGTTACACAGCTGTTGCATTTTGGCAGTGGCTCGTGCACCTCTTTTTTTTTAGCTCCTGGTTATTGCCTTGCTGTGTAGTGTGGAACTGCAGCAGAGCTGAGACTGAGCACGTGTGGTGTGGTTGAATTACTGTCAGTGCCTGGCTGCTTTCACAGCTTAATTAATCTTGAGCAGTGTAATTTTGAAGCTCTGTAATTTAGTAATGCCTGAATTAAGACTCTTTATCCTTGAAGATGATCTAGTAAGGGGATTATTCATTGTGCTGGGCTCCAGTGACCTGTCTTGCCTGATAAGTCAGAAGTTGATGTTGTTGGCTGTGAGCAGGGAAGTCCTGGGCACCCGCAGTGCAGCAGCTTTTGTTGTCACCACAGGCTAGGCTGGACATCTTCCAGCCAGGTCACCTCCTTCCTCCAGCAGGTCTTGGTAGTCAGCTGAGAGTATCCCTCAGGTCACCTACCCTGGTCCAGCTGTGTGAGGGAGCAAATTGGGTTTAAACATATTTTTGCACATCACATTTTTCACCCCTCAAATCTATAGTTTATTGTGTGGTAGACACAGTTCTCAGCAAACCAGGCTTTCCCCCTCTCCAGAGCTCATTTTTTGATGTGAGTCCCAAATATATATAAAAGAAGAAGCTTGACAAGTCTTCTAGGATCTATTGTAAGAGAAGAAACACAGAGCAAATTTCTGCTCTTGAGCTCTTTAGATCTAGAGGCACTCCAGAGAGGACAATTATGAGACTGTGCTGGATTTAAGACATTTTACTCGGGTAGAAAATCCAGTTTGTGATGCCAATAAAACATTTGAATGTTTGGACACAAACTTAGTGTCTCAAAGATTTCACACTTATGAGGTTAGCATTGCCAGGCATTGATCTCTAAGTAGCATCAATTCCTTATGGCACCTGCCCTCTTTCCCTTCAGTTGCTATGAGGGAGAAACTCTTTTAGGCAGTCTGAGCATGTCACCAGTCCTTGCTAAATTAGCAGGTGTAACCTTCTCAACACATTTAGAAAGACCCAGCTCAAGGTTGCAGCAGAGGCCAACTGGCTGGTGAGCCACCAGCAGACTTTCTACTTTCTGCAGAAGTCTGACCTAAACTGGAAAGAATAAATATACAATTGTGTCAGAACAAACATGATACGTGTCCAAGATCAAATACCCAGTCCCAGGCAACACCAGATTAGTCCTCTGGGAAAAGGCTTTTGCAGTACTTAACACAAGGACTTTGAGCTTCACTGACATCTGGCTGACAAGGTAGGTGGACACACATACTGTAGCTTATTTAATGTTACTATGGTGAGGGAGAAGGACGAAGACATTTATTTCTCCATGAGGTTTTTACTGGCAGGTGCAAAGGCCAAACAGTCTGTTGCCTTAATCTCATCATTTACAGAAGTTAATATGTGAACCCTATCAAAGCTTGTGAAAGAAAACACATTCAAATCTCCCTTTCTGCATGCTACAGCCCAGCCTTGTTGTAACTGAGCTCTTGTAGCAGTCTCCTTCTCTGGCACTACAGATTCAGAATAGTGTGGGCTGTTGGAAGGCATTATTCACGTGTCCTACCAACTTTGAGTAATACTGTGACTCTGGCTAAGTCCTTGTATCAGGCCAACACATTATTTCCTCATTTTTATTGTTCCAGGACTTACAGCACATTTTTTTTTCAGCCTTCCTTCTTCTCTTTCTTTCCAGCCCTTTGTTTTTCATGTAGCTTTCCATGGAGTAATATGTTTTTTATCAGTAACTACTCAACTAAGATTTGATGATTATTTTACTTCAGTAGTGCATGGGTTTCCTCAAAGAAGTTTAAATTCCATGTTATGAAATGCTGTGCAAAATCCATCTGTGTTGGGCAAACCAACCTTCTGGAAAAGCTGTAGGAGGAAATGATCATCTATGTACTTGTAGATAAATTGCCACAGAGTTTGTTACTATGCCACATCTAGGAAGGAATGCAAGAACTTGAGTAAGTCATGAGGATCTCTGTCCCTCTGTCTGCTGGGGAATTATGATATGGTCCTCAACAAGCATGACTGTTCAATTGTGTAACAATGGGAAGTTGTTGTAACACAGGAATCAGTGCTAGACTGTTCAGTGTAAGATCTTACGAAAGGGGAGAAGGTATTTATTTATAAAATCTTTAGGCAAGTTGATTTCATGCACTCACACTCTGAGTTTTATGCACTCATTCTGCAGTGGAGTTAATTCTCTGACATTCTGACAGTGTATATTCTTGATAACCAACTCATAGATTCCCAGTGGCCTGGCCAGGATCCCTTGAGCTCAGCACAAAGGAATGGGGATGCTGCTGCCACGCCCTCACTACAAGCCCTTGCCTAGGGACAAAGTGATTTCTGGACAGATCTGTCATTTCCCTTAGGAGGCACCAGCTGAAATCTTTTACCTCACAATCCTGTTTGCTTTGTTCTCCACAACAGATAGGCCAGGATGCTGCCCATTGCCTGTTTTCCCCTGTTTTCAACACGTGTGTTTTCCAGACAGGAAAACAGGAAAGGCAGGGCGTATCTGACACTGCAGCCTTGGTACCATCCTCCTGGGATCAGGATCCTGGGTCTTTGCTGACAGGTCATCTATGTTTTGGCTGTTTGCAAAGTGCAGGTCCTTGGCCTTGACATAAACAGAGCAATTCCTGAACTTTTCTGCTGGGAATGTTTTTCTGTATTAACAAGGGTTCATCCTTTTAACCCTCTGTTCTGCTGCTGCTACTGGTGCTTTCACACATTTTCATTAATTGTTCTTTTATTAGAATTCATAATCTCTCTGAAATATCTCATTTAATGCCCCCCCACCATTCTTTGACAGCACACAGATGAATGCCCAGCTGGAATGTAAATGAAGCTGGTAAATGTAATATATCGTAATTGGTGAAAGAAACTAAAATTTGGGGACACACACACACACTATATCCTCTATATCTGCTGAAGCACAGACTTCTTGAAATGCTGAAATATGTGTGAAATAATGAAAGCACTGAGGTGGCCAATATAAACAGCTTTTAAAATAACAAAATTATGCTTGCCAAAATAGTAATGGAAAACTGATAGTCTGTATTTCCCATGACGTGCTGGAAGATTTGAACACACTGCTCCCTCTGATGTCATGTTACTGCTCTGAATTTACTGTTAGTAAACCATTCCTGGTTTAATATCTTTTTGCTTGTTGCCAGCAGTGGAAGTTATAGATTATTGCTGACAGGAGGCAAAACGCTGACTCTGCCTTAAACCTTGAAGCTGAGGTTTGCTAGTGCTGACCAGAGCTGGGTATGGAGTTATCAGCCAGCATTAGGTGTGCAGCTACATGACAGCATTAGACACTTTGAAATGTAGGATAGCACAGTGAAGTTACAGTACCTTATGGTAGAGAACAGAACTTTACTGATCCAGCAGTTCACTCTATGAGTTCTAATGCAGAGGAATGTTTTCTAGGGACAGGCATTTGGACACCTGAGAGGACTGGAAGTTGCACAGCTGGATTTATTAGAGTTGGAGATAAACCAAATTTTGCTCAAGCTAGAACTTGCTTTCCCCCCCTGCCCCTAACATTAAGATCTAATAAAAATAGAAGTTAAATGTGGTTAAGATGCCACAGAAGAATGCAGCAAGAGATGCCACCCACTGCCCTATGTACAATCTTAATGCAGAATCCTTGTTCACAGTCTAGCATGCCAACATGGAGTGATGGTCTGTGACTATTTTTGTAATCACACACTTTGTCTTTTTCAGAGCTTGGACTGGACTTGGATACAGCACTCACCACAACTGTACAGAAGTGCATGAAAACATTTTTTTTCTAATATTTGTTGTGGAAATTGGAGTCAGAAAAATCAGGACTATCTGTTTCTGCCTTTACTATAGAACTCCTTTGTATCAACCTAATATAAGTGCTCCTAATTTACTAATATTTGCATGGGTAGTTCTAGGTAGCCGAAACACTGAGGAATTCCAAGCTGCAGCTGAAGTTTGCTATATGTGTCTATACATATACCCTCAGAAATGGTGCTGGTATTGATATTCAAGCTGGCTCATTTTCAATTAATTCTGATAAACCTGCAGTTCTGTGTACATTTATATACAAATAATGCATAAGTTTCTATACATATGTACATAGAATCACAGAATTGCCTGGGTAGGAAGGGACCTTAAAGACCATCTCATTCCAACCTCCCTGCCGTGGGCAGAGACACTTTTCACTAGACCAGGCTGCTCAGAGCCCCATCCAACCTGGCCTTGAACACTTCCAGGGATGAGGCATCCACAACTTCTCTGGACAACCTGTTCCAGTGTCTCACCAACCCCACAGCAAAGAATTTTTTCCTAATACTTTATGTAAGCCTACTCTGTCAGTTTGAATCCATTCCCTCTTGTCCTGTCACTACATGCTCTTGTAAAAAGTCCCTCTCCATCTTTCCTGTAGGCTCCCTTCAGGTGCTGAAAGGCCACAATTAGGTCACCCTGAAGCCTTCTCTTCTCTAGGCTGAACAATCCCAATTTTCTCAATCTTTCCTCGTAGGAGATGTGTTCTATCCCTCTAATTATCTTGGTGGCCTCCTCTGGACTCGCTCCAACAGATTTCTGTCAACTGAGAAAGCCCTACTGAGAAAAAAGAATACAAGCTTATCAGAAAATTGATTAAATGTGTTTGCTTAGAACTGCCATGCTACAGTAAGATGCCCATGAAATGACCATGGAGAAATAGTTTTATTCAGTGCACTTAAAGTGAAACAAACAGTAGTTTAGAAAAGGCATTGTAACCACTGGTCCATTAAACAGCAAACATGGCAAGTCCTGAATTTACTATAGATGTATCCACCACCCAGAGAAGCAGAAAGAAAGAAATATGATTCTTCCCCCCAGTGTGAACAAGGTTAAGAAGCATTTGTGCAAATGGATATATTTCTGGCCTGGAGCCAACTGGGGAGAGAAAAAAATTGCTATAGATAGAATCCCAGAAGGTGTAACAGAAGTTGTGGCAGGCTGTTGGAGGCTGAAGTATGTCAAGAATGAGGTTAGCAATTAGCAATTCCAGAGACTTTATTTAAGTGGAGTCTGCTCACAGGTAGCAGGCTCCACAGATTTCTAAACATGGAAGGAGTTGCTGGTGTTCTTTCTGCTACTTGGGACAGCAAGTATAAACATTTTTGATTTACTAAGACAATGACACTTCAACACAGATTTAAGGGTCCTGGCTGCTTGACAGCAGCAGGGTTTACATTCCATAGATGTAGAAGTATCTTTTCCTGTCATTAAAACTCTCACCTCTGAAGAAACATTACCAGAGGAACTGATCTTGATCAAGTATATATTTTATTCATGGCATATTCCAGTTTTTAAATCCAAAACTAAGTTTAATTTTCCAATAAAATACTACTGTATTTATTTTGGCCTAAGCACACAACATCATCATGTTCTCTATTCAGACAGTACACACATCTATCTGTTATTTTCCATGTAAAGAAATACAGGGACAAGCTTTTGGCAATTCTGCCTATAGCAACAGCTACTGCTCTAAAAATTAATTTGAATTATCTGTAACACCCTCTGTAACTCAGCTGGGCCTGCTCAGCACAATAAACACAACTCTACATAACAATGTCTTTCTGAGACTGTAATATCTTAACTGCTCTTGAATCACTAACGTTTTGAACATTTCACATATATTTTACAAATAAAAAGGAAACTTGGGTACAAACAAAATATACACCATCTAGGATTACTGAAAGATCATTATGGAGGTAGAGGTGCAAACCTGTGAAGCTTACAGCAGACAAAACCAGCCATACTCCCAAATCTCAAGACTTATTTGCCCCTAATAATGGTTAACAGTTCTGAGCAATGTGTAATTGGGGATGAGTAAAATAACTTTGACACTGGAAACCACATTTCTCAAAGCAGCCGTTTTCCTTAATTGAATTGTTATCTTTCTTGCTGCTTCTTGAGCTAAGGCATCCAGTGGTTTGCTATAAAATAAGCCTGTATACAAATGCCTTCAATTAGAGGCTATTTTGAGGAGAGTTTATATTCTGCAAAAGAGCAAATGAATTTTTTCCCTTTTGAGATAATTGCATATCCAGTACGCTGTGAATTATGGAAAATGATGACAATGTGGAGGTGACAACTCTTTGTGAGGTGTACAATTACACGAGGTACAAGGAGTAATCACCAAGAAGCTTAAAGTGGCCTCTTTTATAATATATTCTTCCAAACCTTCAAACAGCACTTAAACATGTGTGAAGTCATAACACATTAGACATAACAAGAGTCAGACACGGGCTATCATCAAGGTTTCTGGAAAGACTACAACCTACCTTAATAAATAACAAATATGCTTAAAAATGTGAAGTACTTGCTTTAATAATAAAATACTACTTTAAAGTGGATCTTTAGGCATTTGATCTGACTGCCATCCATCTTCTTGGGAAGAATATTCTTAAGATCTACAACCTGACTGTCAGGTTGTCTGCTATTTCATCAGTGTAAGCTGTTCAGTCTCCACAATTTGGGCTATTAGGAATAATTTCCATGTTTGCAAGAGTGAAAATAGTTTATGTGTGCAAAGCACTGAATTAGATCTCAAAAAACTGGATTTTGGTCTTGTTTCTGTAGGTCACCCAAACCCACCCTATTCCTCATTTTCTTCATCTGTAAAATGGGGATAATTATATTCAGTAGCTTTTAAAAAAACATTTCAAGATTTACATGGTTAAGGATTAAGCAGTGTGGATTATCCCTGATGAGTAACACACAGCTGCTGATACACTGACTTATTCACTTTCATATTAGCATCTTTATTTAAACATTAGCAAAACACTCATTTTGTCAAACAGCAACTGCAAAGAAGCTTTTATCCAGCACAAGTGTAATTAGAATAGTAGAGAAGTGATGAGACTTCGAGCTCAAGGCACTATCTGCTATTTTAATTTCAAGTAACTGCAGTAGCAAAAAGTTTCCAATTCAAGTCTGCCCTCCACTGGCTTTAGCAGAACACTGCTAATAAATTTTGGATCAATAGTGTCTTTCTGCAATGAAGTGAAGGAACTAAATTAATAGAGTCTGATACATTTATTAATTGATATCTTTATTCAGCATTTATAAAAATTTTGTAATAGTAGTTAAATGATTTGTAAAATTTTTAAAAGTCCCATCTAGGCTCCCTATCAGATTGAAGTTTTTTAGGATTTCAAAAGTCCATCAGCATATCATCCATATTAGAGCTGCTGGAACTAAAATACAAAATGGGAAGTAACATTCTGCATGTGGCTTTAAAGAAATTTAATAGAAAAACTGCAGAAAAATATTTTGCTTGATACAATTAATGACTCTAATAGATAGTGCTGTATGTATTAATCAAATGCCCTAAAACAGACCAGGATCAGTCCAGTCTAGTAATCTGTCACTAGAAGCAGCCTGTCCCCTTAAAATATGAGAGGAAAAAAGAAGACCGTTTGTTACTGTGTTTATTTTAGAAAGAATTTTCCATCACAAATACCACACACAAATAACTCATCTCTAAACTCAGGACGACATATTTTCCTTTCTATTTTTAAAGTAAGAAGCTAGTTGGGGTGTGGGGAACTATCTTATGTATACTTACTCACACAGATTCATCTAGAATGATTTCAACCCTAAGGTGACATTGGTGTCTGAAATACAAAATCTGTATAATTATGTCCTGGATGATGTGATCGAGCTGAAAAGCCTCTGGTTCATATATCTTGTCATCTTCATGCTTTGTTATACACAACAGCATTTAATCTCTTGTGACTGCTACCTACATCTAAAATAAAGGAGTACAATATTGTTTCTTCAGATGTGTACTTAATATACACTTGAAAGAAAAAGGGAAAATATGAAAGTATTACAGAACCAGTATTTTATTTGGACTGTTTAACTGCTTAGAAATCAGGGTCAGGTTCACAGCTTGTGCCAAATGTGCCTAACAGACCTTATAAAGCAGAACATAAGGAATTTTCACAAATTCCGTGAATGTCCTCTGCATCTCCTAAAGCTCTTGTTGAAATTGTTCTCCTTCAAAAATGAAACCTTTAGGAGTCCATTAACATTTTACAAGAAGCAGTGAAAGGCACACAATAAATCTGCAATTATGGGTTTGGGGTGGGTTGTTTGTTGATTTTTTTGTGGGGCTTTTGGGTTTTTTTGTTAATGTTTGTTTTTTATCTAGGCAGGGAGTAATGGAAAAGCTACTGAAATCTCATTAATCACTGTAGTATCTAGTGCTACAAATCACCCGCTTAAACTGGACTCCAGCATCTAAAATGACTAAAATGCAGTTGTTCTGCAATTCTAGGAAAGTAAAGTTTGAGATTTTCAATAACCCTAACTGAAAAGCAGCGACAGTGATTGAAACACTGATAGGTATTTCCCTGAAAGGTGTCATTTGCTTTCTATGCAAAGAGTCTTAGATGAACTTACAGGCATATGAATCAGGCTGCCAATATATAGAGAAGACATAGTGGGTCTGCTTGACAATGTTTTGAAATTAGTAAAATCTAAAAGCTAAATATGGCATATGACTCCACTAAAATAGACAAAGCATGGACAGAAATTGTATATGAAAGGCAAAAGGGAAATATTTTAAGAAACTAAATTTTATTTTATTGGAATAGTAAAAACTTCATTAACCATGAGTTGTGCTTCATTTAATCTTGATAGTACCAGATGAGACTTGGAAAGAAAGAAAAGAGATTTCCTTGATTGACTTCTGGTATCTAGGAAAGGCCTTATTTACTCTTCATTGTGATACTGATTCTAATCTTCCATGTGCTGAAGATCTCAAAGAATTTTCAGTGAAATCTCAACTACTGAAATGCAAAAACTAAAAGCAGATATAAACGTTGATACTTTTGTCCTTATTGGCTGAATTTCCCAATTCTGAAAGGCAGCTCTTGCTGGAGTGTCACCTTCAGCAGAAAGCTCAGGCAGCACATCCTGAGGAGCTTGGCCAGAGGAGGTGTGAACTAATCCTCAGCTTGCTGGTCATGGTTAGGTCCTGCTGAATTAGGAATATGACAATAGGTTTGTCCTTAAGTTACTGATGTAAATTCACTCAAAGTGAGTAATGATGATAAATTAATAGCTATGTTCGGTTTAATTAAATAATTAGTTCAACATTTAGATTTACTATGAATTATTCAGTTTGTACATATACATGACACATTTCCTTTGTTGACTGGGCAATCTTATTTAAGATCTGAAAATACACATATTTTTACCTTTCCTTTTATGCTCTGGACTCTGTAATTTGCACTACGAATTGTTAAAAAGATTATAATGACAACACTAAAACCTTGACTGTGCTATGCTTTAAAGTTCTATTGAAATTAAAGCTATACTGAATTAAATTTTAATTTATACTTAAAAAAAATCTTAGTTTCAACAAACACCCCTGTTGTTTTGGAAGCTGCAACAAAAAAGGATACTTAAGGATATATACAGTAACTGAAACTACATATAATTTGTTTTACCGGGATTTAAGACAAAACCCAGAACAAACTGGCAAAAAACCCACACAGACCTGTTTCAGATCTACCTGGCATATTTCAACTCAGAGGTTCTTCTTTTTGCTTTACTACATGTTTTTTCTTAGCACATAACCAGTTAATTAGTAGCTTGTATACCTTCATCTTGCAAAATTCTGAGAGTGCATCCGAAAGCTCTACTGTAAATCAGTAAAGCAAGTGCTGCGCACCAATCAGTTACATTTTCAAATATTTCATTGTCAGAAAAAGTTGTTTCAGCAGCATTTTTTTGTAGTTGGATGCTAAGAAAGACTATTACAACAGTCATTGAAGAGAGAAATCAGAATACAACTTACAGTTAGAATTATTTTTCAAATGCTGCAATTCTATGTTCTGTATCAGAGAGAAATATTTCATTTTTCTCTGCAACGAATTACATTATCTGTTTCATGGTTGTTTCACCACAATACAATTTACTAAAGTTGGAATTGGTATAAAGGCAAGCATACAAGGAAAGACTTTGGAAAATCAGAACATATTATTTGTTTTCCTCACCTTGGTTAAAGTAAAAATTTGCCTAAAATAAACTTTTTAAAAGTCCTTTAAAATCTTTATAGATATATGCTGTTAAAACAACATAATCTTCAGCAACAAAAATGTATTTGAGATCTGTTGACAAAGAAAAGGTTTACATTAATAAAATACCTTTAGAGGAAAATCCTCCTAGAGTTAACAAAACCTTTTCTGCTCAGCTGCTAAAAAAAAAGAGCTTAATTTAAAAACAATGAATGAGTAAATATGGGTATTAATTTTGGCCTCAGAAAATCCTTTTATCCATCAGATTTTTGCGTATCACCGGAAGTATGTAAGGAATCAGATTATTGTTTTCATCCTTGGCCAAGCACTGCAATCCTAAAAACATGCATTGAGGAACTTTTGTATTTTTACAAAAACTATCTATGGTAAAAGGTAGCAGTAGCTCCAAGTGTAACACTTAAATCTTCATCATTAAGTAAAGATGGGCAGAATGGGAAAGTCATGCTTCAAACAACACTACAGTTGTGAAGCAGGTAATACTCAGTTTTCAAAAACATCAACAGTTCTTCTCAGAGGTCTCTAAAAGCATTTGATGAGGTTCTTTCAATGCTGTCTCACCTCAGACTGCCGTTTCTCTTTCCCTGGACTCAGAAGCTGTAAAGAAAAATAATAAGATTATAAATCCATGTCACCATTCAGTTTTGGTTTATTTTTAAGCAAATAAATTGTAGAGTTACTGTATTAAATATATAAAATGATTTAACTTCGCTGTTTGTTCCTGCCACTCTGATCGTTGTACTAATTTTGAATAATTTTCAGCCAGCAGCCAAGCCCCACACGGCCACCCGCTCACTATGCCTCACAAACACTGGGATCAGGGAGAGAATCAGAAGTGCAAAATCCAGAACACTCAGGTTGAGATAAAGACATTTAATAGGGAAAGCAAAAGCTGTGCAGACAAGCAAAGCAAAACAAGGAATTAATTCACTGCTGCCCATGGGCAGGCAGGTGTTCAGCCATCCCCCTGGAGAGCAGGGCCCCATCACATCCAACAGTTGCTTGGGAAGACAAACACCATCACCCCAAATGTTCCCCCCTGCTCCTTCTTCCCCCCACTTTATATACAGAGCAAGATGTCACATGGTCTGGAATATCCCTTTGGGATATTTCCAGTTGGGGTCACCTGTCCTGGCTGTGTGGCATGACAGTACAAAAAGCAGAAAAGGCCTTGGCTCTGTACAAGTTCTGCTCAGCAGTAAACAAAAACATCTCAAAAACATCAACCATGTGTTCAGCACAAATCCAAAACACAGCTCCACACCAGCCACTATGAAGAAAATTAACTCTACCCCAGCTGAGACTAGCACAGTGTCTGGCAAGATCACTTTTCTTGGAAATATCCCATATCAGACAGTGACCAGAGTACATCCAAGTATTATACAGAAAATCATACGATGAAGATTCAAATTTGGACAGAAAATTTTTATATGCATTACAGCTCTGCATTCCAAGCACGTTTTGAGACTATGCTAAATGCAAGAACTCAAATATACTCACCCCAGAGTAATCTAGGTCTCATTTAACATGCAGGAGACATTTTAGAATTCTGGTTTATTTCGCACATGACCTAATTGGACAGCCCAAGTCTTTGTAATTTTGACTGTAGTACTTTCCATTTCTCTTTGTCTCTGCCTTTTCTTGTCTTTGTGAAATGAAAAGGAGCATTTCCCAGATCAGTGGTACTGCAGAGAAGCGGGGATTTATTAGACTAGATGAATAGGAATACTAAAATGGAGTAGAAGGAACATCATTATGAAGGCACAATAAAAATAGGAAGGTTAGTCGTAACAATGCAGTGAAATAGAATGCCTAGTCAGAATATACTACTGTTTTTACTGGCATCATAAAGATTCAGCCTGCAGTGGAAATCTGTTGAAGAGATCTTTCTTATGTTCTTGTGCCATTTATACTGATTTATGATATAACCCCAGAGTATGAAATATGCACCATAGCGTCTTTGAAATCTAAATTCCTCCTAAACAGGGTCAAACTAAAACTTTGTTCCCAAGCAGATGAATTTAATGCAGCTTCTTGTCAGTAAATCAGGGAAATCTCAAAAGTGAGACTGCTAAGTGCATAATGGAGGCCAGTAGGGATTTCCTACAATGTTTACAGTGATTTTTCACAGACTTCAATGTGTCACTGCACTTTGTCTCCTTCATCAGCCTCTGAGTTGCATGTATTGTTGCATGGCTTTAGTTTGTGGTTTGCTGAGATAAAGCTTTAGAGCTTTGCAATTATTTAACCTGAAAGATACCCTTTGCACTCAGAAAGACAAGTTAAAGCCATCTGACCAAGTGACATTATTTCCCCGAACCAGACACTTCAGGGATTCAGTCATGTCTATAAGAATCTCAATTCCCTAATTTATCCATAAAAATGGAAATATTTGGCCATTTTACTATGCGTATTAGTGATATTCCTTTGCTGTGTAAACACTTGTGGAATTACTGCTAAACGAGTTCATAAAACAGTAGGGATTCATGTTCTTGTTGTCATGCCTGAAACCTCTGCAATTCTCTTTCTGATTTTATTGTTATTGCTGATCACAAGCTACAAGGCAAAATAAATTCAAAGAGATTTATTTTTTTGCAACAAAAGACTTTCAACATCTATGGCATCACTAATTTTCTTTTGTCACTCCAGCAATTGGGGCTCTTGTTCTTCTTAGTTAATAGATACACCATTCCAAGTGCCTTTGTCTTCATTATCAGCTACAAGAAAAAATAAAATTAAATAAAAATCCTCCACAGAAGTGTTACCACAATAAATTACAAACATGAATACTCATAGCCATAAAATCTTACTTCTATCTTCTCCAGGCAGAGTCACCTACCCCTTACACGACCCATTTCTTTGGGTATTAGGTTTTCTCCCTTCAAAACTCAAAGCTCAGTGTTTCATGCCCCATCACAGGCACATTTGTTTTTAGGGGTCAATTGTCAATATTTAAATTATGTGACTAGTGCTGTCCCATGAACTTGCAGGAAGGATGACTGCTGCTCTCCTTCCCCCTTTGACTGAGTCAGCAGATCACCAAAGGACTGCTGAGCTCTTAGACACTCTAACATCCTAGGTGACACAGCAGTCAAATAAAGGCATGGAAACTTCTGGAGCCAGCACAACCATTTACTGGTTTTATTTTGTTGTGGAGGTTTTGTGGGTTTGTTGGTTGGCTAGTTGAGGTCTTTTAGTTCAAATATGGTTTGTTGGACAGATTGAGACTGTGAATGAAATAAGTGCTCTTCCCCAATCAAAATTCTTTGTTTACAGACATCCTTTCACAGCTTCAGTATGTAAGGCTCTGTAAATTTAGACCAGTAACTATACAGAATCAACACTGGTCTATCTGCACACCAAACACACACCTTCGTGCTCTTCTAGCACTGATTTTGCTTGTGAGAAAACTGGCAAAGTAATACTAACTTTCTTGCTATCAATTTCCTGGCTTCTGTAGTTAAATCAAATAAAATAACCTACAATCTTCTTTATTCAAATTGGCAGACATGAGAAATGAAAGCTAACAAGTTTCTGGGCTCTGAAAATTACTCATTGACTCAATGTGTGAAGGGAAGATTTGGTACATGTGGCACACTTTGGTGAGTATTCTTTCTCAAGAACACCCACAGTAACATAATATGCACTGTGTCACATGTGACACTGTTAAACCAGTTCTCAAAGGAGACAGAGCAACTGTTCAACCCTTCATATCAGGTGATTTGTACATTTTCCCTGAATCCCACTTGCACTAAAATTACAGGAAGGAAAAGCACCTTTCGAATTTAATTCCACTACAGTGGGTCATGTTTTATTGCAATATTTTGTAAGAGATAATTAACAAGCTGTGTGCTGTAATGAACAGCTGGTTTTGTATGCTTAGAAAGAATGAAGTGTGAATGAAGTGTAACAGTAACCACAGTGTGAAAACTAGATCTTACTTGGCCTCATCTACAAAGGAAAACCAGTTTAATACAAACTGCTGAAATATAGGTTCCTGCAAGTCAAAAAAACAGGTTCAATGGTTTGAGTTCTCTTTTGAATATGACAAGCCATTACTGATTAATGAATGTGCCTCTTGCACTACACTGGTTCAGAAGTAGAGTAAATCTGTAATTTTGAATGTAAGCACAATTCCTCTTATGCGTACTAATTTGAAAAGTTTCACAAGAGTGATATACCAAAAAAACTGAAATTGAAATCAAACCTATAGATACACTTATTCTCTCAATTTTCAGTTAGAATTCCAAGGACTTCCACCCCAAAGGCATATTCCTTTGGGAAAGGAGTAGGCTCATAGTTCTATGATCTTCATATTGATGTTCATGATGAATACAGCACTGGTGCCTAACCTTTCCATAGGGAATAAGCTATTCAGTTTATAAAGGAGACACTCACAAACCCTATGCCTCAGATATCATTAAATGTGTGTCAGTCATATGATTGGAAATACTGGTGTATCCCATGTTTAATGTGTGTGGAAGCACAGGGCACTAGGACTGGTGTATAACACGAAAGGCTGTGCATTCTGTAACGTGACTCCACGTTTGTGCCATGACCTCACCAAAATATTCCTTCACCCCCCACGCTTTGATAATTCACAGACTGTGGCAAAACAAGCTATGGGCTGCCAGAACCCCTCTCATGTTGCCTGCAGTTTGCTACCTGCCTGTACCTGGAGAGCAAGTAGTGAGCTAAAAGCTCCTATTTTTATTATGAAATGGCAGAACAGGCATCCATATGCTGGAAGAGTAAATTGTATAATCTGAATAAGTAATATTTATTATGTCCCTGGATTCTTTTTTGTCTCTAGAAAGCACTGACATGCTGATATTCTTAATGTGACAAAATGGGCTACAGAAGTTCAAGTAACTGCTGTAGGCAAACCAATATATAACATGCAGAACTTTGCTATAGGTAGCAGACATGATACAGCCTGATGGTGTTAACTGCTGCAGCTGCATTAGTAATAGCAGAAACCTGACGACCTGCATCTGGCTTGAATCTGGTGTTACAGCAAAAGGCAGGAGGCTACCTGAGAAAAAATGAAAACATGGTAAAGATATGATATAACTGGTTGAGTCAACAGTATAGACAATGTGAAGCAAGGCATCAGGTTAAGTTGTGTCAAACAAACAGTAATTTGGTGGTTCAGCAAGGACAGAGACCACACATTTATTAGTTAAAAAAGAAAATGCTTCAGTGCTTATCTGGGCTCTGAGGTTTTTAAGCACAACAAGCTCCAAGTGCTGTATTTGCAGTTTTTAGGAATTAGGTCTCTCTCCCCATATTTCTAGTAAAGTTTTCACTCCCTGAACTCCTTGTTTCCATGGACTGGATACATCACACAGCCTGATATCAAGGATCACGGAATATCCTAAGTTGGAAGGGACCCACAAGGATCATCAAACTCCTGGCCCTGCACAGGACACACCAAGAGTCATGTGCCTGAGAGTGTTGTCCAAACACTTCTTGAACTCTGTCAAGCTTGGTGCTGTGACCACTTCCCTGTGAAGGCTGCTCCAATGCCCAACCACCCCGGGATGAAGAACCTTTTGCTAATATCCAGCCTACACCTTCCTTGACACAGCCTCACTGACAGCATCACGGAGAGGCATTTCCAGTTTCCTCCAGGAGCACTTTCTCTTACCACTCCATCTCTACCCTCCACTTACCAAAGGCACTTCCCGCCCTCCAGAGGCGGCGTGTGCGCAACACCTCGGGATCTGCGGGGAAGAACAAGCACACGCGTGCGGGCAGGAGCACCCACACGCCCGCGGCCCCGCCGGGCCGGCGCCGGTCCCGCTGCCGCTCCCTCAGCCTGCGGCGCTGGAAGGCGGCCGGACAAGCCCGCAGCGGAGAAGGCGGCCGGAGCACAACGGGCGCCCCGCGGCCGCCATTTCCTCGCCCGCCCGAGGGCACGGCCAGCCCCGGTCCCCGCCCCGCAGCCCAGCGATGGGTCCCGCCCAGCGCACGGCACTGTTACGAGAGCGGCTGCGCTCCTCCTCGTTCTCCTCCTCTTCCTCCTGCGTGCCCCGCCGCCGGGATGCCGAAGCTTAGCAAGGAGGCCAAGCAGCGGCTACAGCAGCTCTTCAAGGGCGGCCAGTTCGCCATCCGCTGGGGCTTCATCCCCGTAGTGCTCTATCTCGGTCAGTGCCGGGCGGGGACTCGCGGGGGCCCTCGGCGGCCACTGCCGAGGCCGGGTGTGGGGGCCGGCTCCCCGGGCCGCCGTCCGCCCCGGCCCGCGCGGAGCTCCGGGGAGCGGCGGGGCCGAGGGCAGGGCCCAGGGCCCAGGGCCGCCCCGCACGCTGCCCCGCCGCCATCGCCGCGCATGTGCGCTGGGAGGGCGGGGCTGCCCTTGGCAGAACCTGGGGACTGGGAGGCTTCTTGTTACAGTGGGGTTTTTTATTTGCATGTTTGTATTTTTGTTTGGTTTTTTGTGTTTGTAAAGAAGAAGTATGCGATCCTCCTACTCTGCTCGGCCCCAGTGAGGCCATATCTGCAGTGCTGTGTCGAGTTCTGGGCTCCTCAGTACAGGAAAGACGAGCAGCTGCTGGAGAGGGTCCAGCACAGGCCACGCAGATGATTAAGGGACTGAAGCATCTCACTTATGAGGCGAGATTGTGCTCTGGACTAAACTGAGGCCGGTTTAGTCCAGAGAAGAGAAGACTGGGAGGGGATCTCATTAAAGCATAAAAATACCTTAAAGGCGGGTGCTCAGAGATTGGAGCCAGATTCTTTAGTGGTGCCAGCTACAGGATGTGGAGCAGTGGCCATAAACTATAAACAAGTTTCAGCTCAACGTGAGGAAGAAATTCTTTGCGTTGGGGGTGGCGGAGCGCTGGAGCAGGCTGGCCAGGGAGGCCGTGGAGTCTCCCTCTCTGGAGACATTCCAAACCTGCTGAACACGTTCCTGTGTCGCCTGCTGTGGGTGATCCTGCCTTGGCAGGGGGATCTCCGGAGGTCCCTTCCAACCCTAACAATTCTGTGATTCTGGAATAATGAGTTGTTTGCCCCTTTTCCTTCCTGGAGGCCAGTCCCGTGTGAGAATTCCCTCTGAGGAATGAGCAGAGCAGCAAATGGGCTGTGATTTAACCCAGTGTCAGTGACTGCCTGCTGTAGTAGTCAGGGCTGTGCTTTATTCTCTAGGGAGTCTGTGGGAGTGCTGCTTCATAGCACTGGGGGCATTGCCAGCCTCTGGCTGAGGTTGAATTTCCCAGCAACTGGAATACAGGTTACAGTCCCTCTCCCTCCAAAAATGGTGTGGATCCTGTTTCCAGGCCGCAGTGGAATGTTAGGGGTGGGCCTTGATGTTGTGCCTGGTGACCAGGGTATATTTTGTTTGCTCCTGTTGTCAGGCTGGCCAGGCATCACTACCACATGGTGTTTCTGCTGAGTTAGAGCTGTGTGCCATCAGCTGTCCTTGTTAAAGAGCTTGACCCACTTAGAACAGGCACATGTGCCACAGGCCTGACACTTTTTTTCACTCCTTTTATGAGAGGGGTGCCCAGGAATTTATCCTTGCAATTTATTTGGCTTACTTTCTGCCTGAACTGTTGGGAAAAGCACCTAAACCAGGCAGCCATCTTTGCACTGAATGCAAACATGAAGGAGGGCTGGGAGCTTGATATGTTTCCAGTCAAATCTGAGAGGTTGTTTTGATTATTTGAAGGGAATGCTGTGCATGGCTTGAAGGGCTTTGATTGTTTATAGATAACAACTAGGAAAACGTTGGTCTCTTCAGCTGTTACAGAAGTGATATAACAGCAGCTACAAGCAAAAGAAGTCACTTCAAAAACCATGGAAAAAACTAATTAGCATTATTAGGTCTGAATTGCATTTCCTGTTTTAGTTTATCAATGATTTTCAATTAATAAGTTTTAGATGGGAATTTCAGCAGTTTTTTATGACCTAATTTGTTGTTGAAGTTTTGTTTTGATTTTACTTCCATGACAGTATCTGTCGAGGTGGGAAAGATGCTCCTTTTTCTTAGTGGCATCAGAGTGTCACATTAGTGACATTAAATAAGTTACTACATGTTGTATAAAGCCACCTTACTGTATTTACAGTTGAACTAACACCAGAGTGCCTAGTATATTTTTGTTATGTAGCAGGGAGAAATTTCAGCTGTAGTAGTTTAGGTTCATATCTCCAGAAAATAAGTGTGCTGTACCACGTTGGCATTGCTTTCTTATAAATTTATCTGCAGTAATGAAAGTGTAAGCAGGTGAGAAGGGGAAGTGCAGATTCCACCTTGATTGCCATAGACATTTGGAGGTCACACGTACCCAAAGTCTGCAGGATTGGAAGAACCTCTTCTCTACTGGGATTACTTTTGAGTCTGGGAGGGAAGATGTGACCCCTGTGTGTACAAAATACATGCTGAACTAAACGTAGGCAAGGAAATGGTTGGAAAACGAGCCTGTAACTTTCTCTGTAAGGCTTTCTAGCTCGGGGCATGCACAAGGAGCCCAGTATGAGAATGTGCAATTATAGGTCATTGCTAGAGTTTTGTTGTATTTTTAAAAACTTGCTTTGAAGGGGCTGCCCTGGTTTTAAGTCTGTAAATTAGACCCATGCAGTTTTGTTAAACCTGATTTGCTCATTTTAAAATACTGGGGCTGAGGGGAAGAGCCAGAAACATTCACACACACAGAGTGTGACTGCAGTTCATGAATTTCTAAGCTGTGTTGCTGGACAGTATGGCAGCCAAAGAACTCAGGTCGGGATGTCTAATAGTCTCAAATAATCCAAGGTTATCTTCAAAGAGCTTTTCCAGTGCCTGTGAAGTTTATGGAAGTTTTTCCATTAGCTATTGTGGCCTGTGTTTTAGGCAACATGACATTAGTTATTTATTTTCTGTAAATGAGGGAAATAATATGTATTTCATGAAACATTTACTTCTAGATAGCCAGTGTAGTGTTGAACAGTGCCTGAATGGCATGATTCTGTTTCAAGACTTTTATTTTACAGTCCAAAGAGCAAAGATATTTCATACACTAAACCTTCAGTTGCTTCCCTAGCATACATATACCTTAGTCAATTGATATATTTGAGTCATTGGGGACTGAGGATGAACTTTTGTGTTAACTTTCATTTCATTTTCCTGGGTGTTAGAGAACAGCTTGTTTGCAAGCTTTAGTAGTATGTAGCTTTTTCCAAAAAGTGCCAATCAGAATAGAAGATTTGAGGTTTAATTGATTTAACATTTAGCATTCTGTTGTGCTAATTGGAGTGAACTGTTACTGAAATACAGCTTTTGTGTGTCAGATGTCACTGGAGAATTGCCTGTTAGGCCTCAAGGTACTCCCTCTACCCCAGTTTTAGGTGTCTTTGTTGGCAGAGCCCTGCTAGCTTGCTATCTGAACATTTAAAATCTGTGAGTTTGTGTGTGTAAAAGTACATATGTCTTGATCTCTGGGATAGATCACTTCATCTCACACAGTTAGTTGACTCTGAGTTTTAAGTTAGGTAAAGATGCAGGTAAGACTTTTTATAAAAAGAAAAGTGTACACTGGTGTTTATTTTCTTTGCTTTCTAACCCTTGTAAGAATGTGCAGTTTTTATTCAGGTTAGTGCACAGCTTTGTGAATCACAATTCTATGTTCAGTAGTTTTCTTTTTTATTGCTATTTAATGGGCTGGAATAACTTTATAGAGATTTAACTGTGCAAGAATCTGCACATACTTGTTTATTTTTATATATGTATATAATGTATGTTTCACTTCAGGTTTTAAAAGAGGTGCAGATCCTGGAATGCCTGAGCCAACTATCTGGAGGTATGTAATGGTTCCAAATGTACATACAAATCCAGTGCAGATACTGGTTTGTGTGTTACCTCTTGCCAGCAACAGTTGTGAATGATGCCTCTATCCTTTGTTTTTAATTGTTGTGGTTCTTGTTTCTTCGGAAATTCAAATGTCAAGTCAGCAAAGTTCTAGTTCTTGGGAAGATCTTTCTCTTAATCTTGCATAGTTTTTAAGATACAGAACTTCCTGTGTCTTTTGCATGGCAGCTTCCCTTCTAATCTGTTGTAGAGCCTAGTTTGCACAAGTTTCTGCACTGAAGAATAACTTCTCAGCTTTCTAGCACAGATTTAAACCAAAACCCAGTCTCCTGCCTTTGCAATGAGGGTATAAAAGGTGCCTAAAATAAAGGGCTATATCCTTCAGTATTAGTCACTGTCATGAAGCAAAGTGTGTTTGGCTCAGTTTGCTTCTTTCTTGTGGGACTCTTTATTATGCTGCAATGTTATGGCATTAGTAATGTTTAAGTTCTAGTGGCATTTAAGTTTTATTGAACGGCTTCCTTCTAATTAATTAAAGTTTTGGAGAAATCGTGGTTCTTCAGTTTTTCAAGAAATGCCTCTGATTACTGTGCAGGACCAGGTATTCCTAAACAAATAATTAATGGACTGTATTGTTTGTAAAGTCATAGATTAACTCTTCTGGCCTTACATAGTTACAGTGTATAGAAATCCCATTTCTAGGATTCAGTGATTCAGTAGAAACAGTAGAAAATATGGGAAAAAGTAGTAAGATTATATTACAATTTCAGTGGAATCCTCTGTTCTCTTGATAACCAAATTGCTTGCAGTTGTTTGCTTGCTTTAATGTTTAGCTTCATTGGTGGTTTGAGACTTCTTTTTTGGTGTGTATCTGTACAGTGTGAAAGCTATGTTTTGTACCAGAATATATATGTGTAGATATCAAAAACCAGATGTTTGGTCTAATCTGAAGCTTACAGCTGCTCGTTTTTGTGAGCACATGTTAGTGCTCTGTAGGCTTAAATTTTACTTTAAAAGTGGCATTATTTCAGTATTTTGGGGGCTAGTGTTTATTCTGTACATTTGTAAGGCTGTTCCTCCAGACTTGTGTTTTACAAATATCAATTTAAAGACAAGTACATGCTGCAAATCTGACTTTATTCCCTCCCCCTCCCCTTTCAGTCTACTTTGGGGATGAAGGCAGTGGTGGTCCTGTTGTAGACGCAGCCGATGGACAGTGTCAGAAGATACGTACATTCCAGAGGATGAGGCCGACACTTAGACCAGCTGGCTCAATCAGCTTGCTAATGACATAGGTTGTACATACAACAGAATGAAGTTTATATGGACCTAACTTATTTGCATTACGGTGTAATTAAATAAATACTGTTTGAATGGAATGCATATTGTTTTTAAGTCTTTACATGATATAGCGTAATAGTTTATTACAGAAATCCATGGTGGGGATTTTTGTTTTGTTGTGTTTTTTTCCAAAATATGGTGATATTTAACTCCCATACTTATCCCTGTTAACAACTGCCTTTTGGATAAAGATTCCTCTTTATCTCCACAGTAACCAGAAAATCGAGCTAATGTTTTCAATGCTTTAATATTCTTCAAAGATTCCTTGCCCAAATGTTGGTTAGCCTCTGTGGCTGGTTATTGTGCTGATCCACTTTGGGTTTATCATCTCCTTCTAGATTCTTTTATCTGTGGATGCAGTTAAAATTGAGGGATTGCATGTTTGTGTTTTCTAGGATAGATACTAAAAACGTATACTGTTCTACTAAACTTCCCTTTTAAATGCTGTCTATGTTTTCTGGGATTTAGGATGGGGTGGGAGGACACAGCAGTTGAGTACTCTGTGTGTATGTGTATAAATTGCTCTTACTGTGAGAGAAAGTTACTAATGTATAACTGAAGGAAGAAAAGAGGTGCACAAAACAATGTCTGTGCTTCATTGTTGTGCTGAAGTCTTGCTCTTTGGACCATGGTTGTTCTGGTTTCCACTGATTTTTCTCCCTTTTAACACTGAAGTTCAAGCACTGATATGGTGACTGTTTGGTTCTGTTAAATAGAAGCTGTTTTGGGTAGATTACTCTCTCTCTTCCAGAACTATGCAGGGTAGTTTGTATCTCTGCAGTGATTTCTAAAATAATATTGTTTATTGGCCCCAAATTATCATTGCAACGAAGGTATTCTAGATTTTGGCATGGCTTTTTTTTTTTAACCCCACAGATTTTTGAGGCAGTTTTTACATGAATTATATGTTTAAGAATAGGAGATTCCTCAGTTTTTATTCTGCCATGGCAATTCATGGTAAAATGTTACCGTGTTTAAGGGCTGTGATTGGAAAAACAGAGAGAAATGAGCCAAGGCAAAAAGACAAGAGTTGGAGAGAGAAAAAAGTTTATGACAGATAATGCAAAGCAGCATGTTTTTTAAAATTCCATTAATCATGATAACTCAGTCAAATGCCAGGAAATACTGGCATGGCTGATGATAGACTGCTGACAGTGGAACAGAGCAAGGACTGAATGCAGAACAGTTTCTCGTGACCGTGTATCTTTTTGCTAGTGCTGCCTTTCTAGTGCCTTTTCTCTTAACAGTAACTTGAGATTAATATAACTGCTCATCTGTCTTAAATTATGAAAGAAATTAAATTTTTGATTCTTTTTGACTGATCCTAATGATAATAGTAATGAAATAATCTCTTGGTACTTCATAGTGGCTTTAATAATGATTAGCAACATTTTTCTTCTGTTGAGTTTTGTGCAGTAACCTGAGATATTCAATACTAAGAGATACAGTATTCAGTGTGAAGTAATTCTTATTTCTCAGTCAGATTTTGCATTTTACAAGGCTGTACGATACCCAAAATGCAGCAGTGGGTGGATGGACCCAAACACCTGCAGAAGCATATTTCATGTGCTCTGTTGTGCGTCTGACATTTGGGGATGTGGTTTGTGGGTCATAACCACCACATGATTGCTCTGGCTGCTTTCCAGGGATGATAGTATTTGGCAAGAGGTAGAGAAATAGGGAAGTGTTTCTCTTTCATGAAAACTTTTACAAAAGCATACATATGTCACGCACAGGCCAGATTCTGTGACGTCTCCAATTCTGAAAGTTTGTCTTAAAAATAGTTGCATTTCAGGTTTTTTGCAACTTGGAATTACTGGATAAATATTGCTTATGCAATTCTTACTTTAAGCACATTGGATAGGAAATTTTTAGTAATTCAATGCTACTGAAGTATGTTTCTGCAAAGTCATTAGCGTAGAACTCTTGGATTTTCAAATTGAGGAAGAAAAAGACTTTTATAGACTTTCAGGTCAGGTTAAATTGAATGCCAGTATGTAGTATAATGCTTTTTGTTTATATGTTTAGACTTTCATTCCTATAGTGCTTTTCCTGTAATTAAAAGGTGAGTGAAACTTCTCCTTAAATAAACATTTATATTCTTCCTGTGCTTCCATGGTGAAAAAAAAAAAAAAAAAGGAAAAAGAATAGGTATTAATCATTAAGTCTTGGCAGTTAATTGTAAGGTAGCAAAACCAAATTGAGGTATTTTTCTTCAAGTTTAAAAATGAAGAAATCTTTGGTACGGATGTTTTGAAGTTACTTTGCACTTTTTATCATATTTACAAAATTCAGATGTGCTTGTAAGAGCAGGTGGTTTGGAAAGTTGTACATTAAGCAGATTCCTGTGAAGAATCTTAATTCCCTTAAATAAGGTCAGGAAATATGCTAGTTTTAGCAAGACTGGTGATTTTTTGGTGATGCTAGGGAGAAGAGGGCAGGTCTATGGAGTGAGGTGGAAGAACTCTCATGTTAGTCCACACTGGGGGCTTTAATTAGGTGTTATTAATTTCAAGTGTTTGAATCTATGATTTTGCCCTTTCTGTTTTTCTCCCAGTAGAACTTGAGAAAATTTTATTTTACTCTCACATGGGAGACACTTAGAAAAGAACAAATATGAGTTTTCCTGCTTGGCTGTATTGATGTTTATCACTGAATCAGTGCCTTCCACAGCCTAGTGCAGATTATTTTCTCTGATGGGGTTTGTGATGGAGTCCTGTGAACTCTTAGTCTTGGAATAAAGTCAGTGAGCTCTGGCTACCACAGCTAAGGTCAAGGCTACAGTGTAGATGAGATGTGTGAAATAAAATCATTGATGCATTCCTGTGTGTAGTGGACATTGTACTGACTTTGAGGTATCCTATTGAACTTATCCCAGAGATAGGGATTGTTTGGCTTTATACTTTGTGCCTTCAAAGTGGAGGGAGGTGGAGTGTGCTTGTGGTTGCCTCAGTGTCAGGGAAATGCCACCTGTTCCTGGAGCCTGTTTTACCTGGTGACGAGTAATTGTGCAAGGCACAGCGAGGGAGTCTTGTGAGTTTGGTGGTTTTCTTGGTCTTGGTGTATGGACTGTGGATCTCCTTGTAGCAGGGTAGAAAAAGAATGGTGTCATCACTAAAGGGGGGAAAAAGGTCTGGCTTTCATTATAATTTTGTTCTTAATAATTGAATCTACAGTCAAACCTATCTGTGTGCATCATAAACTCTTCAAGTCCTGGCTAGTTGTGAGGCAAAATTAAGGTGATCAAGAATTTATAACAGGTGTTTTAATTCTGCTACAAATTCCTGGTGTAGACTGGCACAAAGTAACTACAGTATCTCATCTCAGTTATAAAACAGAGGCTGTGTGACTTTTTTTTTTCTTTGAATGAATTAATCAGCAAATCTTTTAGCTGAACTATAACATAAACTGTGCAGACCAAGTTAATGTTCAGAATTTCATCACAACAGGCTCATTTTGGGGAAGTATAAAACTTGTCTTTTGCTACTTTTTACAGCTGTCTTCCAAAATGGCTGTAGGTGACAAAGAGCTGTTTAAGATCTTGTTGTCTTGCATTGTATGGTAGATGAAATGGTAGACATTTAACATAATGGTCTTAAACAGGAAAATTGCTAAATCAAACTATATATACCCTGGATATTTTTGGAAATATTTTGTTACAGGCTTGGAATTTAAGCTAGGATGATACTGATGATATTTGGAAATTAAAGCTCATTACATCTGTTTTCACCACAGGAGGAGAGACCACATCCTGTTAAATGTCATATGACTAATTTAATTTTTACAAATAACGACTTAATTGCAATTTCTAAATACTTTTCCATGGTGGTGTGATGCAATAGCCATTTCTTGGTTAAGCTTGTGGGTTACATACATTGTTTCTTGGTCGTGCTTATGTTATTTCAGGGTTAGAGAATGAGTTTTCTCAGGAAAAGATTTTCTCAGGAAAGATTGAATCTTGGATCCAATCCAGACTAAAAAATTTCTGTAGAGTGTTTTCTGCTGACTGGCAAAGTAATTCTTGAAAATATAGGAGGATTTGCTTAAATATGTTTAGATTACATTAATTAGTTGATTTTGCTAGTAATTAATGGAGGAAGTAGTACTTCAAGGTTGAAGCCTGCAGAGGTTGCATTTTTTGGAAGCAAGGGGTGGTATAGATGGATTTGGTTTTTCCCTTACCAAGAGGAGGAAAAAAATTCACTGAGAGAGATCAGAAATTGTTATCTAATCATTTGACTTGAAAAGCAAGGACTTAGTCACAAGGTTTGTGGTTATATATGTACTTTATTTTTTTTTTTGCCAGTGCCTTGACCATGAGGACTTTGATGTATACTACTGCATACTTTCCATAATTTTATCTTTTAAATTGAAATTGGAAAATATTATTACTTAAAAATAACCATCGCAAACATTGGGGGAAGTTTCCCATCAAGCTAAGCCAACCTAATGGCTCATTACTGCTGAAAAGAGATGCTGCTGCCATGCTTTACTGGAGGTGTAACTCTTCCATCTCTGCAGCATCAGCTTGGCTTTGCTAATCTCACCATCAGCTGTTAAAACAATACATGGAGGCACTGGAGATGCATGCAGTCTCATTCAAGCAGTTGTTGTTCTCTGCCAAAATTTCGTGTTTACACCAGAACTGGGTGGGGAGTAGTACTGTAGCCTGGAAGTCTGTCAGGCTGAAGTGTTTTACACTTTCTTTTTTTTTTTTTTTCCTTAGAATTTTCTTACACAGTGAAGTACGGTTAAAAAATAGAGAAATGGTACTTCAGAAACCATGCCTTACCCCACCCCCTACTTTTCTATTACAGGTGACTTTAATATTAGGTTGCATTCTGTCTTTTTGGTTTTTTGGGGGGTTGTTTCGGGTGGTTTTTTTTCCCCTCTCTTGTCCAGTGTTCTGGTGTTACAGCTCCTCTTTGGGATATTTTATTTCTCATCCTAAACAGTGTTTCTGAATACTGTGGGCTTTTCTTGCATACTGTATAATGTATGCATGCTTTTCAACATAGCTTTACCTTCTTCCTTCTTTGGGAATCAAAATCAGGATGAAGGGAGCTGGTAATCTGTGAAATATTCCAGAATCTCAGTGTGAGGTTAACTATTAAGGATGAATGGAAATGTGGGGAAAGGCTAGCTGGGATGTGCAGGGTGAGGCTGGTCCTGTGCAGCAGCAGCCAAAATGCTGTTTTGGTGGGTAATTTCCTATTTTTTTCAGGTAATTTTTAGCAGTTCTTTTTTTTATTTAGGTTGCGTTAGTGGGATTTTTGTTGTTTTAGTTTTTTGAGTTTTATTTACTCAGTGAGGTGGCTGCCAGTTCGGAAGAGCTCTCTTCAATAGCAGTGTTGAGGTGTTGTTGCTGAGTATAGTTACTTCTACTGTTGTTCTAGGTTTTTTATGTGTTTGTGCTGGTCTGCCAACTAAAATCAATGCCTTTGTGTGTTTACTAATGTGAAATAGTTTCTACACAGCAGACTTAAAGAGGATGATAAATTGGTTCGTTTGAGAGACCCTGTAACATGTTTAGCAGTGTTTAGGTCTTCTCTGCTTTCATCTGAATTCCCCACTTCAAATATTTGTGTGCCAGAAACACCAGTAAGTGTTGGTTTCAGCAAGTGGTGCTGATCCTGGGAGCAGTCCCTGAAGTTGCCACTGTGACAGGAGATCGATGGCCAGCAAGGCAGCTGCTTCATTGAAGGACCCTGAGAACTGTGGAGTAGCCAGAGGTGAAATAATGGCAGCTCAGTGGCACCATCAGGGATAACACTTTGCTCCAGGAAGGACTTGAAAGTTGACCTTCCCACCCAACAAGCAGTAATCTTTGCTCATCTTCTGCACCCTAAAATGTGGCAGCATTTACATATTTACTAGAATTGCAGTCAGCCTGGGGTAGCCATCAGCTGGAGAGTGCTGGTTGAAGTGTCCGTGCTTGTCTGTCAGTTGCAAGGGATTTCAGCACTCTTGATTCTTACACGATTTTTGGTGTTTCAGGAGATGAATGTGACTTTGTTTAGATGCAGTGTACATGGTAACTAATGGTGATCTCAGGCAGCCACTCTTCTGGGAGAAGTGAAACCAGGAGATGGCTTTTCTTTTGGTCAATTTTTTTTTCCCTTTTTTTTTCCTCTCTCTGTTCTCACATAGTAGTTAGGTCCACTGTGGTATTCACTTTGGGTCTTACAGCTGTTATTGGCATAATAAAAGCCAGAAAGGTCTCTAAACAAATGGTCACTAAAAGAAAATCCCTGTGAGTATAAGAAGTGAAAAGCCTGAGCCAGGCTTTCCTATGTTTCCTGGAGCATGTGCCAGGACAGTTAAAGTAGGATCTTATGTGCTGTTAGAAAACCCATTCACCACAGGCCTCTTTAAAGATCTTGAGATCTCCTCATTCCTTCTCCAGATGTTGCTCAACTTGAGATGACAGTTTTACCATATTGGGCAAAGCAGTGGTTTGTTTTGTTTTGAGCATCTGAGATGTGAGCAGTGGGTGGACTGGTCACTGTTTTGGCATCCCCAGTGGTGGAATGCATATGTGGACAATCAGATCACTCAGAGGAAGAGGAGAGTTTGCTGGCATCCTTATCCACATTCCAAGGCATGCCTTTCATCTGCGCATCTTCACCACTGTGCCAGAAGAAAAAGTGAGGGTAATTAATAATCTACCACTTTTAGGGACAAAGCTTGAGGGCCTTCTGCTGCCTGCATCCCCTGTGTGACTTCCTCTGAGTTTGGGTATATGAGGTGCCTGCACAGCTACAGTGCTGCGATGATGCAGCCAAGGAACTTTCAGTGATTTGATACTCAGGCTTAAGTCCTGTCCTGTTTGATTTGTTCTTTTTTTTTTTTTTTTTTTTTTTCACAAGTATTCAAGAATATGCATTCATGGTATGTGGCATGTCCATACTAGTGAAATATAAATTATAAAAGACAAATGCATGTTGCTGCAGTGCTCAGCAGCAGTATGTTGATTTATATTGCTTAAGGAAATAACCTAAATTTTTTTTTCTACTTCTTGGGGTAGGGGCCAGAAATGATTAACCAAACCTGGAAAATTCCCCTGGATGACAGCAATAAAACTAATCAGAGGATAGTATTCATGTCAAAGTGGTTAATGTGGCTCTCACATCACTTTATTTGTTTAAAAGACGTTATTTGACTTGTAAGAAGATCCTTGCAAACAATTTTATTGGGTGTCCCTTATTAAATACAAGGCACTTCTCCGTTTGTTTCTCAGGAGCACTGATATTTTGTTCATTCTTAAGTGTTGTTTTCAGTGCATCTGGTTCCTTCATATCCCATTTTAAGAATTATACAGTAATTAAGTTGTGTGTACGTGTGCTATGTAGAGAAATGGCCTTATCATACGGAGAAGTTCTTGAAAGTGGTTATTCTGATAATTGCTGGTATTGAAAACTGGGTATATTTAGTCTTGTTTAAAGTTCACAGAGGTTATACAAGCTTTTTTAGAAATTGGCTTTTATTTGTCCTAAAAATATAAAAAAGTCATCTCTCAAATATATAAAAACGTAAGTTATACAAAATTTGTTAAATACATATTAAATAAGTTTATATCTGAATAGTACCATTAGAAAGGAAGTAAAATACATAATTTGTTTAAATTATTTCTAAAGATTGAAAATATAAATAAGAAATATTAAAAACTAATAAATATTTTAAATACAATAAATAAGTTCCTCAAAGGAAATGGGAATGTATATAGAGGAAAACCATTGTTACTATTTCTAGTTCTTAAAACAGAACAACACTGTTATCTGCCACCTGACAGATGTGTAACCAAAGGATTTTGTGCCTGAACTAAAACATTCAGACACTGAAACTCCTGGTGTTTTTCAAGTAGCGCACAGCCCTCACTGTCTTCTCCATAAATGAAGTAAAATCTCGGAGGATGAGCTGGATGGTGATTTTCTCTGTCCAGGCCTTAGTGGACTTCAGCTCTGTGTGGAGAGATTCCTGGGTAGCTGCATCTGGGATGATCACTTCTTCGGGATTGATCACCTATAAAAAAGACAATATTGGGGGGCCTTGGTTAAAAAATTGAGCCTGTTGGAGAGCATCAGTATGTTCCCAACCTGCTGCATATCCACTCTTTCTGTACTGCAGGCAACAGCCCTCCCTGGACCTGTGCTTCCCTCCAGCCCTGCTTCACTGGAGAGGTGTGTGAGGAATTGTGATGCCTGCTATACAATTGCTGTGTAGGAATCTCTGGGCTATACTGTTGGTTCTGGTTTGAATGCAACCTCTGGCATCGTGGTCCAGCAGTCTCTGAGCAGATCAATACACCCCTCCTGCTCTCTGGCAGTCTTGTTGTTGGTTAGGCAGGGAGATCTGATCATGGTTTGTCCTAACCTGTACTGCTCCATCCTGAATTTTAGGTTAATTAGCTGACATTGGAGTACTCTCACATTTTGTAGCAGATTAACAGTTTCCAAAGATGTCAAACTTGTTTAGCTGCTTAATTCTTACTTTCCAGGCATTTAGTCACATGTGACACTAAGTGTCACCAACTTTCACTATGTGAGAGCATAACTACAAGATGAGTAAAAGTTATTTATCTAATGAGTTACTTATCTAATGCTGACTCACAGCCCTGTGCATTGAGTACCTAAATACCTTTGAAGAACTTCTCCCAAGTCATCGAGCTGTTTTAGATGATTTGGAGTCTAAAGTTCTAGCAAGTATGTGCTTAATCCTGTGTTTAGGATCTCTCCTACTCTTTAAAAAGTGACAAAAAGGTGCAAACCTCCTTCTGGAACATCTTTTTTGTGCAATATAAGAGAGAAATATGCCTCCTATCCAGACTACTTGGGAGTGTCTTCTGATCACACCATTTTCCTGGTATGCCCAGCTCCCTGTTGTATGCAGTTAAAGTCTGTGTCTGGATATCCAGGCAGGTATCATGCTGGTGGATCTGTTTAACCACAAGTGATGGATTTTGGCTTTGCTGTCCTTGCCTTAAATAGCAGGTTTTTCTCTCACAAAGAAAAATTGCCAACCTGAAGATCAAGGCTTTTCCTCAAAAACTCCATAGTTTCTACATGTGCAGGTTTAGCTTTTGATTGCTGTATTTAATTCTACCTGTTTTGATTACCTTGGTCAAAAAAAAAGTCCAAACCCAACCCAAAGAAACTAGTCTCTCTCAGTTATGAAACAAACTTTCTGCAAACTTGTGTATCAAGCTGGAAGCCAGCAATCAGTCGCTGTCTATTATTCTGACTATTATTCTCAGCTAGCACAGTGTGGAAAAAAAGCAGTTCAGCTTCCTTTCACATAAAGAATGATGGGCATAAGTAAATATGTTAGGAAAGGTATGGCAAACACACAATACACAATAGGCTTTTCACATGCTGAAAATTGCCTGAAAGGAAATAATGCCCCAAGACTTCTGCAGTCCTTACCTGGGTGATTTTTAATTAGGTGATTTTTAATTAGCAAATGGCTTCCCCAAAGACAAAAAGAAATGCTCATATTAAGGATTATTAAAATGAGCAAGAACTACAGGAATTAAGTGAATTTTTGAAGCGTGATCTTTCAAAGCTCTCCAAAACCTGAAAAATGTCTATCAGAAACTAATAGCATTTTAGTTCATCAAATCAAGAGAGAAGTGGGTATTTTTATGAAAGAAGATTTTTTTACAAGCAAAATCTGTGTTTTTCAGTAGGGAGCTGTCTGGTGTATTGGTAGCAATATCTCAGTATACCATACAGCTTGGCTTAAATGTCTGGTTTGGAAAGTTTTAAAGAGAAATAATAAAAATACACTTGGCTTTTTTTTCCCTTCTTTTTCTTTTTTGTTTTTTTTTAATTTAATGAGCTTTTAAATAAGTTGCTGATTTTTACTTCTCAGTGGGTTCCCACATTAGAAGGGGCTGAATTGAAGTTCTGCAATTAGAAACAAGCTCCCTGAGAAATCTTATTTCTATCAGCCAGTTTAATATACTTGTTCTTAAAACGGTGCATATAGTTGGTTTGGAAATTATAAGTAACAATAGAAAGTAGGAAGAAGAGTTGTTTCTTTAAGAAAAGAAAGCAAAACTTTGTAAAACCTCTAAGTCACAAGGGTGAGATCTGAGCATAAGGAACTATCACCTGTTTTTTCAAGGAACTGAAACAGCATCCTCTATTTCTGACTTCACATCATTATTAAACCACAAAAATTATCAGAATGGATTTAAAACCTACTCACCATGCGTCTTATGGTACGTGCCAGGTGCTCTGTACTATAGGATAGCGATTCAACATTTTGGTTTTCGCTAGTAAAAGTTTCTTGTATGTATTTGAGATATGTCTGAAATGTATAAAGCCCGCTGGAGATTGTTCTCAAGCATTTATCCTGAAATGAGAGAAAGGTGAGAAAGTCACTCAAGAGTTCAAAATGCCTTGATCTCAATGCTGTATGCAGGTTAGCAGATGATGCTTATATAGTGTGGAGGCCTGGCCGGAGCCGGCACAAATCTAGGTCAACTTCCACAGTTGTTTTGAGCAGGTGAAACCTGCCCCAGGTATATGGGATTAGAGCAGAAAGGAGAGCGGTTCCTTGCCTCATTGAAGCCGGCGAGCAGACACCCATCTTTCTCCATCAGCTTGGGGAGGTTGAGGTTGTTGCGGAAGAGCACTTCCACGCTGTTGTGGCAGACGGTGAACTTCTCGCACATCTGGGGAGAGACACGGAGAGGTTTGGTCGCGCCCTTGGCAGGAGGCGGCGGCGGGGCCGCGCGTGTGAGCGTGTGCGGCCGTACCCACCTCGTCCCGCAGATGTCTGGCCCGGTCGTGCAGCAGCTGCGCCAGCCGCAGGCTGTCGGGCAGCGCCGCTCTCCGCGCCGCCGCCTCGTCCAGCTCGGCCTCCCCCGAGGAGTCGGCGTGGGGCAGCGGGGCGGCGGCGGCCCGCGGCACCAGCAGCAGCAGCAGCAGCGGCGGCGGCAGCAGCGCGGCGCGGAGCGCGGGCGGCCGGCGGCGGCCACGGGCGCAGCCACAGTCCCGGCCGAACTTCATGCTGCGGCTTCTGCTCGGCTCCTTTGGCCCCTTGTCGTCGGCGAGGCTGGCGGGGTGACTGAGCTCCGGGCATCCCTGAACGTGTATTTATTGAGGGGGCTTCGAGATTATTCATGGCCTGGGAAAATCCGGCATGAGAACACGGGGGGTGTGTGCTCACGGAGCGCGCCCGCTGGACGGGGCTGCTCGAGAGCCGGGATTGTGAAACGAGCCGGGGGGTGGCTGAAGGCGGCCGCTGGAACATGAAGTAATCGCTCCGTAACTCCTTGGGGGCCGGGCTGCCCCCCGCGCCCAGCGCCGCTCACCTGCCCCGCGGGTCCCGGCCGGCTCCAGCCGCGCGGAGACTGGGAATCGTACATGGACACCTACCGGGACACGCTTATCAGCCGCCACGCCCAGATACACACACACTTTATGCGCGCTACATGCTTCCGTGTGTGCTAATACCTCCATGTGGTTTAACCTTTCATAGATTTTGTATGATGTCTGTTTATCTCTGTGTTTTCGCTATTTTTTTATTTGTGTATATGAAACTAAACGCCTCTGTTTAGGTGCTGGGTAGTACAAGTCGCAAGTTGCCTCTTCCTGAGTGAACTACATGTGGGTAGGATTAAATAAACCGAATACTTTAAATGGACCCAAGCCAGCTCCTACGGGAGGGTGACTGCAGGAAATGCCACGAAGTTCCCTGTTATCTGCTGCCTTATCTCTTTTTGCCTACCTGGTAGCTATTGCAGGAATTTTAACCTTTCAGGGGGACTCTTCACCCAGGGCAAGTGTGCCTGTTGGGATCAATCTTGCAGAATGCAGGCTGAGTCAAACTGTATAAGGCATGCTGACATTGAACTCATGGAATGTCTTGAACTCATTTGGCCAAACTGCCTTTTTAAAATCCTTTTTTCTTTCTTTCTTTTCTCTTTTTTGATTTTTTCCCCTTTTAATTTTTTCTTTTCTTTGTTTTGTGGGTTGGTTTTTTGGTTTTTTTTTGTAGTAAGAAGTCGGTTATGTTTTCTCACATAAGGAAGACTAGAGTCTGCATTGGGAACTGCTAACAGAAGGGTACAGAGTGGGGAGAACATGAGGCATGAGAGAGGTGTTAGAGACAATACAGAAACTGAAAAATACCCCAGATACTTCTACTTCATTTTCTAAGAACAGCCTCAAAAGAGAGCCTCAGGAAAGAAGCAGGGTACTGCTGGTTTTTATTTAATGTTTCTTTCTGCCAGTAACAGAAAAGCACCTACAGTAATTTTGCCCAGTGGAGAAATATTAGAGCTGGAACACAAGTGTGAGAGAGCAGTTCTCAGCAGCAGCAATCTGTCTCTGCCCAGGTCCCTGAGTGCAGCTGGGGGGATTTGCCAGAACAGTATCTGCTGTAATGTCAGGTCTGTGGCGTTAGGCATAGAAGAAGGCAAGCAGTTTGTTTGACTATTATCAGTGAAAAGATCCAACTGAAATGTGCTAAAGGATTAAAACAGCCAGATGAGCTCAAAGCCTGGTATTTGCTTTTGGATAACCATCAGAGGCAGATACATCAGGGAGGCAACTCCTGCCTGCCTCTTTTTCCACTTGCGATAGCACATGGATGTACATGTCTCAGGGATTTCCTTCCGCTGCCGGCGACTCATAGGCTGTTCCCTGCAGACAGTCAAACTTTTCCTTTACCTAACCCAAGTGCAAATACTGTTCTTAAAATTATGAAAATTTGGTAGAAGGCTGTGTTTCCTTAATATTATCTTCTCAGCAAGCATTCTGTAATTTAGTCTTGTCTGTAGCTCTGTAATTCTTAATTTTGTAAACTTGCTTTATGACTTGTTGTATTCTCATTGTGTCATGAAAGTCTCCGTTCCGTAGAAATTTTCAGAGAACATTTTTATGCTGATCACTGTTATACAGTCTTGCTGATGCAAGTTGCAGCTGCAGAGTGAAATAAATACAAGTTTCAACTGTTCCTCATCTAAAAGTCTTTAAGCCTTCAGTTACTGTTTTCTCATTTTGGGGTTTTGTTTACTTTTTTTTATATTAATGTCCATGTGACTTTTCAGAAGTACAAAGTATACTTACATGCTCCAGTGAAAGGTGCTCATTAATGGCTTAGAAACTCTGATAATCTAGGACAAAGCCTAGCATTCAAAGGAAGAAGGAACTGGAATTTACACAATAGCATTAGAATACTCCTATTGCTTTGGACAGTTTCTTATGGAAAATGGCTTTTTAATTGGTACCATACATAGAAGAAATACTTTTGCACTGATCTATCTATAATAATGGTTAAATTTTGGGGAGGGCTTAAAGGAGATCTGCACTGCATTACTAATTAGTCTGCACTGTACTACACTGGATTACACTGATTTATCAGTAGTCACATTGCTCAAAATTTAGTAAGCCCCAAACAAACAGCACTTGCTCATGAGTTACCTACAGATCAGGAGATCTGCCTGGTACTTAAAATGTAGGAGTATTATTAGAGAGAGTCTAAGGCATAGTTTCTGGATGCCAAGGAATTTCTTTCCTGCATGGCTTCTTTGTAATACCACAGATTACTGTTCTTGCATCCTTTTATTTCTATTGCACTTTGTTTCACTGTACACATTTTCTCTTTTCCTTTATACTGCCAACAAGATGGCTGCATCCTGGTATGTAAAAACTTCCAAAGATGGGATTTCAGAAATTCTCAGTACTTAACCAACTTTATCTTCTGTCTGAGTAATGAGCACTACTACTGGACATTTCTGTAGGAGCAGAGGGACCATTTCTGAACATTATAAAAAAGTCTCTCCTCTCTGATTGTCACACATGAAAAGTGTTCCTAGTTCCAGCCGAGGATCAGTTTGTAGCCAATCCAGGATCATCCCATGTGTGTTTTCTAGGATCAATATAGTGAGTACAACTCACTGACCCATTTTGGAAAAGGTTCTCTTTCTTCTAGAATTGCTCTGCCTTGTACTACCCAGCACCTAAAACCTGTGCCACTTTTACTCTTGATAACCTGGGAGATTTGCAGAGAGGAGCCTGTTTTCAGAAGAGGTGGGTGACGCCAACATGGAAATGCTATTGCCACTAAAGAATTCAACAAATTGCGGAGTTGTCATAGTCAAAGCTTGTCTCCCCTCTTCCATCAGCCATCAGGCACATCTTCCACAAATTGTCTCTCATCTTCCATCAGGCACATGTCTACAAGGAGCCCCACCATGTGCCAGGGCAAAGCCCAGTGCCAGTGGCAGCAGCAGGAGACCTTGCTTGCTGAATGTTGTGAGTCAACACAAATGACATTCCTAGAAGGAAAAATAAGGTCTTTTAATGAAGGAGAATTATTAGGGTTGCAGTAAGTTCCAGTCTGATCTGTGTGTTTGGTTTGATTGTCTTTTTTCTAACAATCTCCACTATTTTACAGTAGTAAGAAAACCAGTAATGTTTATTTGGGGATTATTACTTAAAATAAGTAAAAGAGAAGACATACAACTGAAAACGTATTGTTCTTCTATTGAAGTGTTAGATTGTATGTGGAAGAAAATGCTAATTGTCAGAAGTGGGATCATGAAAATCACTAAGCAAATAACTTCCAAATATTTTGAATGAGGAAGAAAGCTGATGTCTGGTTACTCTGACATATTTTTTAATTCCTCAAAGCTTGTAAGGAGGGAACTTGAATTCCTACAGATCTTGTAAAGAGTGTCAGAGTTCTTTGTAACATTAAACCAAGCTGCCCTGTGCTGTATTGGAATTGAACAGGTTGAACAGGTCATGTTCATGTTTCTCATAAGCAAACATTGCTTTGACAAGCTACATGTCACCAAAGAGCGCTGGTGCATTTGACTAACAGCCCATCACTTTTGTGGCTTGGCAAGTTCTTTGCTTCGCTGTTGGTCATTTGCCAGGTAACTGCGAAGTTGTTTGGGGATTTTTGGGTGAAAAACTTTGGGGATTGGTCATTTTTCTTTCCTAAAGGAAGACTTGCATCATTTTTAAACAACACTAAGATGTGTAGCAAGACTTGAATTTTTTTTTCCTTGAGTGCATCGTATGCAAATACCATTAATTTCCTTGCCTTAAGCTAAATCAGAGGTTTAGAGGAAAAATTTTTACTTACCTTTTAATTATGTCCTGGTTTTCAGCTTTATTTGCTTAATTTCAAGAAGATAAATAATGCTATGGTCTTTCTCTAGTCAACTTCCAGTAGGCAACAACTTCCTGCCATGCAGTTCTAGATGAAGGAGGTCCTAAATATAATGGTTCTTGGGGAATATCTGAATGCTACAAGACACATCAAATAAACACATGTCCTTCAAGTCAAAATGATTGCAGGCATTTTAATGCTGGAATGGGAATTTTGTGGTGCCTGACAGTGAAACTAGATTTGCACTAGAAGCACTTTGCTGCTGTGGCTGCACTGGTAAATGGCATCAGGAAGCAATTTGACAAACTTTTCTCATGGAAGGAAGGTAGCTGTTGCTTTGTCTCCACCACACAACAGTGTGCCTGGTGGGGTGGGTGGTGCCTCTTTTAGAGCCCATGAGACCACCAGAGCAGAGAGCTGGCCAGGTTAGAAATACTGGTGGCCTTGGGTCTTTCACAAGCAACATGCTGTTATCTGGCTTGTTTTGTGAGCATCACCCATGAGGACAGCATGCTGTTTTGACAGGGATCTCGTTTTGTCAGCATTGCCTTTTGAATTATTGTAGGGCTGTACTTCTTCTGATCTTAAACATTAATTGACGGTAAGTTCAGCTTGTGTTTAAGGAACTTCTCAGTTCCATTGAGCTTGCTTTCTAAGCATGAAACATGAACATTCAAAGAAGTTATATGATGAAGAAGAGTGAGGTATTTCAGTCACCAGAGAAGATGATAGAGCTGAAAAGAGAGCACAGTGAGGAGCTTGAGTGTATGGGAAGTACTGAATGGTGTAAGTATTTATTTTTATTGTTTACTTTTTTAACATGGTACATTAAATGTAGATTGTGTTTTACAAAGCATTCAAAATGGGGGTTTTCCCTCCAAGGAACTTGCTCAATGCCAAAGGAAACTGAAAGGTGTCAATGTTTATAATCCCACGCATGAATGCATACCAAGTCTAGCTCACCTCAGTAAAGAGGATTGATTTCACTCTTAAATTAAAGCTCACGTGTCGTTCCATGAGACATCTGTAAATCTAACTATCTTTACCCTTGTCCATGCTCAATGTTTTTGTGCCCATAATTTCCTTATTGGGCTATTGACTCACTTAGTTTGCCATTTAGGTGTGTGTTCTCTTGCATTCTCCTTCTTCTTTACCTAGTAATTGCCTTTCTGTGACTTTGTAAATTACCTGCACATAAGCCAAGTCACTTTACAAAATTTTTATGTTTTTTTCTGGAAAGCAATGGTTTTTGTTAGTAGTGAGATCAGAAGTTGGGTGGTATCAGTGATAAAAGTATTTTAACTCCATTGTTGGAACGAGATGCAAGGCTTCAGTGCATTCCTTTTGGGAAATAACTTTTCAATACCACCTTATATGTGTTGGAAGTTTCTCTTAGCAGATGGGTAACTGGAAAGCCAAAGTGCAGAGTGCACCTTCAAGAAGTATTGTGTGCTTTCACAAAGGTTTTCTAGCTCAAGGATCCTGTAGTGACACAGTGAAGCTGCTGTGGAGTTTGTCACTTTGGTCATACCATTTTGTTGGGAAAACTGAGTGTCATGCTCAGAAAGTGCCTTACATATTGTGGGATTTGAGTCTTTCTTCCTTTCTGGGTGAGTTCTAGCAAACTTCTTTGTTATTCTGAACTGAATTTGTGAAAGGGAGCCTACTTACCATAGCAGGAACCCTTTCTAATTCCATGCTAGTGCACTATAATAGGATTAATAGGTTGTGCTGGATCTGCAATATTCACTCTTCCCACACTGCTGTTCTTGAGGCAAAAGTGTCCTGGGGGCCAGGTGAGCTATAAAGACTTTGATCCCATCACTAGAGGATCTGAGTAGTCTAGGTCCAACTAATATTTTCCTTCAGATGGCTGGTTAGATGGTGTGATGCTATTTTGTTTAGATTGCTCAACCAGGATGTGGGAGATGTTGAATCATATCCCTTCTTTATTTAAAAGGATTATGAGCCCAGATTTACTCCTTTACAGGAAAGTCTCCCAACTCCCAAGAAGAATATTGGCCAACAAGTTTTTCTATGCCTTCTCTTAAAGTGAACCATTTTTTTTTTGTCAGAAAGAGAAGATCAGGAGCCTGTGTGGCACCTCAGTGGGCTGACCTGGATTCCAAGGAAAGTTTGCTCAAATATGTAATACAAAAAATTCAGATATTGGGCAGAAATAGAAAGTGATTTCCAGGGACACTCTGACCCCAGAGAGTTGAGTAAGCCGGGGGGAGGTGAAAGCCTCACTTCCTCCATGGGCTGGTTTTTGGAAGGAAGAGCTGGTTTCTGTGGTGAAACCAAGGAAGATTGGGTGGCAGGTCCTCCCTGGCAAAGGGTCCTGGCTACCTGGGGGTCACACCTGCTTCCTGAGAGGGAAAAGCTCCTCTCCCTGGAGTTTCCTTTGTACTGGTGCAGGAGCTTCTCGTGCAGCACACTGGCTCTCACATGCCCTCCTTGGCAGGGGATCTGTGTGCCTGGCTGGGGAGCACACAGCTCTGCCCGCTCTGGTCAGGCGCTCCTCGCTGTGAAGTCCCCTGGTATGGCTTGTCAGAAATGCAGACTGTACTCAGCTTCCCCTGCTGATGTTAAAATTTCGTGTGAGACCAGAAGTTAAAAATAAAAACCAGAAGCAGAGGAACCACTCTGATCTGAAACCATCCCCTTCCCCCAGCCCTTCCCTGCAGCTGTAGCGTAGACCTACATCCTCTACGGATGCAGCTACGTGTGACAATGGCAGTTTTGGTGTGGACAGGGAACTTGTTGGGGATCTCCCTTTGTACTTTAGCTCAGCATCATCAACCACCACTCCCTGCTGCTCTTGCTTAGATTTTCATTGTTACTCACAAATGCTCAAATATTAGATCTCTATGGTCTATTTTTTTTCTGATACTCCTTGTCTGGACAGTGCCTAGACTTTCAAAACTTTCCTATGTGAAGGCAACAAGGGGTATTGTCTTTATTCCCTATGAATACAGGAACAATTGGCAAATGTGAACAGAGAGCATAGGCCTTGGTCAGAGTTACAGGCATTTTTAAGGAAGGGTAAATTAAACTTTTGTGTTTCATTTAATATTATTTCATTACCTGTTTGCAATAATCTATGTAATTTTTCTTGTGCGAAGTTCCATATTTTATACATTTTGCAAAATTACTACTTTCTAAAATTTGGCATCCTACTATTTTTTTTTTAAAGTAATGTAGAAGACATTCCATGGAGAATCTTACACTGTTACCAACTGCACATTAAATCTCCCATTTAGCCTGGGTACCACACAACTATTTAGTGAAATCTGCTGCTTTCTGCTTAACATTTAGCATATAATGGGAAAGATGCTACCAAAAGAGTATCATTGCCAGTCTGTAGTCTGACTTCTGCCACAAGTCACTTTTTCTCACCACTTCCCATGTGTTTCAGCACTGGTGTTTGAGCCATTATGTCAGACTAGGGAGGGGATCTAGCTGGAAAATAAGACACCAAAGGAATTTAATGGTTTTCATTAGGATCCAGTCTGTGATCTGAATGACTCTCTGCCTGCCTGAACACTTGTGTCAGTACGATGGAGCAAGATGCAATGCCTGACTCCTGGGAGAGTATCAATAACAAATTAATAAAAATCACCGTGGTTTTGTGTTGAGCATGAAAAATGGTTATATGTCATCTCAAAATAAATTTCACCTCTCACACCTCCAAAACAGTGGATACTCCTGAAAACAGGTTAAAAAAGGAGAAAGTTTTAAGACATTAATGTGGTCATCACCTTTTATTAATTAACAAAGCTAGTAGCTAAAGTCAATTTGAATTCATGAAGATGTTTATCTCCCCACCTGCCTTCAACTCCAGACAATATTTAGGACAAATTGAAATTGTTTTTATTATTAGTCCCTGACTGGTCTTTTTTGGTCAGCTCTACCCTCTTGCCCACAGAAAGCCATTGCTCATGTCTTAAACTGTTGTAACTCCATTGATTTTGATAGAACTTCACGTGCCTGATAAAAGATCAAAGAGAGTCATGCAGCCACATGACCACTGTCAGTGTATGCTTTCCCATCTGAATGGGTAAGCTGTCAACTTTTTCTGCTATGTGAGCAAATTTCATGAGCAGATAACCCCTGGAAACACAGTTTTTGAAAGGAGCATTGATGTGTGGACATATGGTTTAACCAGAGCTCCCAGTGCTCTTGGGTCTACAGAGAACATCTGCAGAATACAAAGCCTGCAAACAGTCAAGAAAACAAAGTTGACTTTCCTGGCTTATTTCCTGGCTTATTAATGATGAAAAAATGGTTGGAAGGCTCCTTTAACATTTCTAGAATTCCATTACTTTTTGTTCCATGTTTCGTATCTTCCCTATTGGGTCCCCTATTGAGAAAATTTTTGTAAATAATTTCAGGGAATCGGTCACAGGGGTAATGAAAGTATCTGCTTCTCAGAAGAGTAAGATCAGTGTCACAGAGAGGAAAAGTTGTTTTAAAACTTACTCAAAGGCAATGTAAAATTACTGTAAGAGGGTGAACTCAATGGCAACATCTCTATTGAATTCATTATGAAACTTGCACTGTCTTATATATATATTCCTTAAAAGGAAAGAGAGATGAAGTGAGAAATGGCTTCTGCCATCCCTCCAAAAATCTGTATAATTTGTTCACTCTCTTCTGAGCCTGAACTTCTTCTCATCAAGCTTTGAGAAAACTTTTAAAAGCAGTACCATCAAAACCAAAGCTAGTATAGTAAGAAACATACTAATTTTTTGAGATACCACAAGGAGGAAAATAAGTCAGATGATATCAGAAAAGGAGGAATTACTAGTTGCAAGTATTAGATGACATCTGTTTGAAATCCTTTGCTTGCCATTGATGCAGGACACTTCTTTGTCAGGGGACAAAGTCACTCTGCCCTGTTCTGCCACTTCTCCCTTCAAGTTGGTCCCTTAAGCACAAATAATCTTGATGTAGCCTGGAGTAACTTGTCTTACAGTGTGAAGATTAAATGTTTCAAAGTACATGATGGGATTATGATATTTCATAATTCCAAAATGAAGTCACAGGTTTTCTGTAGTAACAAGTTTTTTATTTTGAAATATATTTTCTGAGGCCACTTGCCAGAAGTGATACTTACTGTTAAAGATTTTGAAATAGATTACTTTTTTAATTAAAAAAAAGTTTGTAACTCTTCTAATTTGTTTAGTAAAGGCCTTTCCCTGAACAGCTCCCCCGACATCTGTAGGAATCTGTAATCCCACAATCCCTTGATACTTCTGCAGTTTGCTGTTAGTTCCCTACTGATATGTATATGTTTTGTATCCTCAACCTCCTGCCTGCACATAGTTTCACCAAATGTATTTTCCCCAAAATCTCCTTTTGCCTAGGCTTTTCCTTTTAGTGATATTGCATGTGATAGGTTTCCTTTCAGTCTTAAAACAGCATCACACTACAAAATATAGACAATTTTAGACTTTGACCTGGACTGAAAAAGTCATGGAATATAACTTCCTCCAATTGTCTCAGACAATATTTATTTTCCTGGTAAAGCACTGGTGAAGTCCTTTGGAGCAGCTCGTGCACATATTTAGTCTACTTTCTGCTCTTTCCAGTTGTGTTTTTTACTTTTGCTTCTTGCTTCAGCATTTGCAGGCTGTCATTCTCACCAAGAGTTTATCCGGAAGAACAAGGTCACATGAAGCTAGTGCAAGCCAAGGTTACTCTGCAGCCTTGCGAAGGAAATATCATCAAGAGTTTTCATCATCTTCATTCTATTCCCTTCAGTAATCTGGAATGCTTTTAGTAAATTTTAGGGTACTTACATTAAATAGAAAATATTTCCTTTTATCTGTGAATGCTCTAAAAAATCAGAAGTGGCTCCTGGCATGTCCAAATTGTGGGAAAGCTGCTCAGATTTTTTGTCTTGACCACAAAATGTGGTCAAAAATTAGGAATGAGAATCTAGAATGGGGTTTTTTTTGGTGCTAAAATGTGCCATATTTAATGAGGTGGCTGTTTACAAAGTGAATGGATATTAGGTGACGTGTAAGTGATCACTACGGGGGACCATTGGCTCATGATGTCACTTGCTCTGGAGCTCAGTGATGATGTAACACCTCAAACACAAATGTCCCGGAGAAGGGACTGCTGGCCTTGCCACAGGGCCAGGTTGGTACCAAGTGCAGATGATTCAGAAGCCACAGGAACAGAGTTTCTGAACCACAGCTCCTGACGTCTGTAATGTCATCCTCAGTGACACAGCTGCCCTCTTCCTGGTGTGAGAAAGGAGTGTGATTTCTTCACTGTCCCATGCCTCCAGTACAGACAGGACCGTGCTGCACTGTGGTACAGTGGGATGTACTGTATGTCAGCTATAATGAGTAACAGGAACGAGCTGATGCCAGAGTGGTTCCTCCTCTGGGAGGGGGGAGCATTCCCACCCCTTGGCTTTGAGCTTCCTCTGGCTGATTCCCAGCAAAGCTGCTGAAAACTCTCATGGTGTTTACAGACTCCAGCCGAGGAGAAGCAGCTCCTCTCCCTGCTGTGGGACTGGGAGCACAGTGATCACAATTCTCTCCTCTCTGCCGTGGGCAAGCTCTGGCAGAGGGATGGTCTCCAAGGTGAGTTTTAGTGTCGGCTATGGAAGGAGCCAGACAGCCTTGGGCACTTCCCCTGGCCTGGAATTGTTCCTGATTGTTGAAGCATCCCTGTTTGTGTATCCATCTCCCCAGCTCCTCTCACAGGGTATCTCAGGTGGAAGAACCACAAACAGATGCTTAGGCCCACATTTCTGAGCCAGCCCCTGTAAACTGCTAGTGGGACACACAGCAGCTGGACAGGTGAGGATGACTGCTGGCACTTTGTCCTTCAACAAAGCTTTTTTAAGGAGCCTTTATCTTCAGCACACATTTCCCAGCATACAAGGAGCTAGCGGGTGTCATTACCTTCCTCTCAGGCGGAATTTTATGCAACATGGCAGGAATATGTTAAATGCTTCCTGAAAATATGTGAAAACTTCACAAGACCAAACAATAGAGCATCAGGAGAAAAAAAGCATGCAATATCCTGGCATGTAGCAACATGTTTAGGCATAGTAAATTTTCTATCTTACATAAAAATGCAGTTCATTCCCATTACAAAATAACTATTCACATATGCATGGTTTGTGTCATTTCTCTCTGCTGACGTCCAACTTTCCAGTCTTTTGCATTTTATTCATTACTATTAGTTTAAAGTACCAAGAGATTTAATTTTTGACAATTCATGTCATTTAGATAGGTTTTTTTTTCTAAAAAATAGCAGTACCCACAAAATTTAACTTTAAAGCTAGGTGCTGTTACCATTGAGCTGCAACAGAAGTTGAGGCTATTGTTGTTGGCAGTTTTTTCTCATGCAATGTTTTAGGTGTTTTTTAATAAAGGGTTTTTTAAGGGACTAAGCAGATGAAAGAGTTGGGTCTGGTTTAAATTACTAGGATAAAATTTCAGAATTAACATGCTTGTAGTATGTTTTGGGCAGAGGATCTGGGATTTCATTCATAACTCTATTTGAACTTAGAAAATGAAACTGTTTAAATGTGGAATATCACATTACATTTTGTTTAAAAAAATATTTCTACATGGAGATTCTTTAAATATTATGGGATAGAGTTTTGCCACTTCAAGAATTGTTCAGTAGTATTGAGGGGATGCCAACAAAATGCCTCCTATTAACATTTCCCATATTGCAAAACTATTTTAGTTATGGGTATTGTAAAGGCATTGCTGGTAATTATGTTGCTGGGAATCATGATTAAAAAGGATAATACAGCGGGGATAATCAGACATGTCGCAGCAAAGAAAGGGATTAGAAGGAAATTGAAATCTCTCCTATTGGTGGTTAACTCCTCATTCATGATTTCACCTCTTCTCATCATTGTTTTTCCAGCTAGTAACTCCAGAAATGAAACTGCAGAGCTATCACAACATTTTGGATCTCCATAACCTAACAGATAAGCTCTGACAATAGAAACATAGTGGAAAAAATTCCTGCCTTCACAGCGATGGACATAGTGCCAACTATTGCACGATTTGTGCCTGTTGTGTGTTTGTTTCATGCTTTTGGGATAATCCTAAGTAAATTTGGATCTCAACTGTTTCATTATCAGCACAGCTACATGAGAGGAAAGTCCTTCTTATCAAACCTAGTTTCCTTTTTGACAAGGTAACCTAGTTGATCAAAGGAAGCCAGTTGATGTAATCCTTTTGGAATTCAGTAAATCTTTCCATACTGTTTCTCACAGGATCCCTCTGCACAGAATGTCCTGCACACAGCTGGATGAACACATCCTGTGATGGGTGAGCAACTGGCTCATGGGTCAGGCCAAGGGGTTATAGGGAATGGGGTGGCATCAAACTGGGAAACTGTCACTGGTGGGTTCCACAGGCCACCATCCTCAGCCCTGTGCTCTTCAGCATCTCCATTTATGACCTGGATGCAGGACTGTAAGTTCACAGATTATACCAAACTGGAAGGAGCTTCAAAGGCAGGGAGGCCCTGCAGAGACACCTCAACAAATGAGAGGCCTGGGAATCACCAACCACGTGAAGGGCAACCAGGGAAAGGGCCAGATTCTGCCCCTGGGATAGGGCAGTCCTGGATGTTGGAAAGGGAAGATGGAGAGCAGTGTCATGGAAAAGGACCTGAGGGTCCTGGTTGATGGCAAGGTGAACATGAGCCAGCAGTGCCCTGGCAGCCAGGAGGGCCAACCCTGTCCTGGGGACATCAGGGACAGCATCACAGCCGGGCAAGGGAGGGATTGTCCTGCTCTGCTCTGAGCTGGGGCAGCCTCACCTCCAGTGCTGGGGACAGGTTTGGGTGACACAGTGTAAGAAAGATACTGAGCTGTTAGAGATCATCCAAAGGAGGGCAGCAAAGATGGTGAAGGGCCTTGAGAAGCCATGCAAGGAGCAACTGAGGTCGCTTTGTCTGTTCAGGCTGGAGAAAAGGAGATTGAGGGGAGACCTCACTGCAGTTACAACTTCTTGTGAGGGGAACAGGAGGGGCAGGCACTGATCTCTGCTCTGTGCTGACCATCAACAAGGAGTGGCTCCACGCTGTGACTCTTAGGGATGGAGCTGTGCAGTTGGACTTCAATGATCCTTGAAGGCTCCTTCCAACTCAGGATATTCTGTGATTCTATTTCTGGCACTTCTGTTGTTCAAGATGCAGTGAATGTATAATTTTTTTTTTTCCCAGAAAACTCCTGGATTGTTGTGAGGCAAAGTGTGCCTCTGAATTTAGCAGGGACTGGTACATCAAAACACAGCTCTGGTAGCAAGTATTCCTAGTTTCAGACCTCATAGGTAAGTAACACATATGAGAAGAAAAGCAAACTTAGGCCATTTAGCTAAAAATGTGGGGAGAGGAGGTGACCCAGGCAGTCTTAAGTGGTTGGCTACCATAGTATGCAAAGCTCTCAGGAAAATTTTGAATGAAAGGAAAATAGTGGTTGGGAAGTTGATAAAATGAAACATGACTTTGCAATGTTGGATTGTGTCAGCCCAATACTCATAGAGAAACTATTTCCTACACAAAGGAAATTTCAATTAAGGCTTTTCATGGAGTCTTGTGGGATGCAGAGAGGAGGGAGCAGAGAGAAACAGGGATTAGGTGTGCATGGAGCTGGCTGAAAGGGAGAGAGCACTGCTGAGTGCTAATAAACAGATGGTGAGGAAGGAATTAATGAGCTGGGTACTGTAATGGCAGCAAGAATGCTGAATGGAAATACCTGTGGAAGGGAAGGGTGCTGGTGTCTGTGGCAGGTATGCTTCTAAGGTGATCTTAGGGCAGTCTGGTGAGGTATATCCAGCAGGAAAGGGAGAATCTCATTGCTCTAATTCAAAGATATTTGTGAGATTTCTCTTCAATTTTGCATATGCTTCTGATTGCTCTATGTCAAACACAGAGCAATGAACTTTCAAACATGAACTTTAACTGAAGGGGGCCAACAGTGGTCAGAGGGATGGAGGGCTTTGTGCTGGAGAGGAAGTGGGAAGTGGATACTGTGTTTAGTCTGGTGAAAGAAAGCCTTGGAGGAAACCAGGGCTGCTTCATATTAGCAGTGTAAGTACCAGAGAGGATGCCAACAAACTGATGGGGCTAATCTAGCCTTGAATAGAAATGTGTCTTTCAAGTGGGAAAGTGCTTCCTAACCATGGAACAAATTTTCTAACCAGAAAAGTGTTTTACAGTGGGACTAGTCAAGCACTGCAAGAGTGCCTAGAGGCTGCTGAATCTCCATTCTGGGAGGTGTGTGAAACTTGACTGGTTAAGGCATTGAGCATCTTGATCCTACTTCAAAATAGGTATTTCAGAAATGGGATGGCCTAGCTGGCCTCTGACCTGAATGACACCATTAGAGCAAAAAAGTTCCCAAATACCTTCCACAGCATATGAGAAGAAAAGAAGAGAAGTCCTCAATACAGGTTCCACAAGATTCAGAGTATTTTATTGAAGAGCAGAGAATGGCCAAGTAATGAAAAAGAAGAGGTGATGAGAGCTGAAAAAAAAATCTAATTTTTCAACAAAAAAGAGTACAGTTGAGGCAGAATTCAGGTATAGAAAAGGAATGGGTGGAAAAGCAGAATTAAGATATAGAAAAATAATGGAGGTAAAAGGAAAGAATCAAAAGAGAATTAAAGGGAAAGAAGGACAGAAAGAAGGAGGTCAGGAGATGCCCAGATTTGCTAAAGAGTTCTGCAAAATTGTATTTTCATTGGTAGGTCCAATAGTTCAGCCTCTCCTAAATCATTTAGAAAGTGAAATAAAGTGGGGAACAAATTGGCCTGGCCTTTATTTTTGCATTGTGGAATTATAGAGCTTGCAAAAGATGGGGCTGTAGCCTAGACAGAGTCAGTAATAACATTTTGACTCAGCCCTCTCTCCCTAACTCCTCATCTTACCCAGTAATGCTATAGATAGGACCATCTTTAGGAGAAAGAGGCAATTGTTTCTTCAGACCTGTTTCATCCCTTGGACCAGCAAGAAAAATCCATTTCTTGTTGGTAACTCAGTTTTCCACCAGTATCATTCCACTGAAATAAATACAGGCAATTTGGCTTTTCGTCCATTCGACATACATTAACACAGAAACAGGTGCAAGAGCTGGGCTGATACTTTTCTGAACCAAATGGAAATATTGTAAATGGAGGCCCAGGAAATTTTTTAAATTTTTTTTTAACATTGAAGTAGCAGGCAAAAAACAAACATACAAGGGGAAATGAGTAATTTAAAGATATTTTCATGTGAAAGGCTATGTTATTCACTGCATTCTTTTGTATCTGAAAGGAAAAATTTCTTATGCTTTTGGTAATTGGATTGAGCCACAACTGTTATTTCTGACGGTAAAGAGGTACTAAGGTCAGCTTACCCTAAACTCTGGACCCAAAATATAAATATAAACCTTCATTTAGCCATGATGCAATTCTCCTTGTACGGGCAAGCAAGTCTTGGCCTCTGTGAAGTGCAGGACAGCTGTACATGCCAGATATTTATGGTTCTGCATCCTCTCCCTGCATTGTTTCACTGAGAGCCAGGGCACAGCTTTCTATCTCCTGGTGCCCTGCAGTGTGCTGCCTCTCAGGTGCCCATCCTGGGGGCCTGGGTGGCTCAGCAGGTTGCTGGAAGCCCACTCCAGTACTGCTGCTCAGCCTGCCTTGGGAGCTCTGCACCATCACCTGTGTGTGAGCATGTACAGGGACTGCTTGTGAGGTGGAAGATGCCCTGCTCTCCCAGCACAGCCGTGGGCAGGCACACAGGCCTGAGAATCGAAACAAAAACCTTCCCAGGGAAAAAAAAACCACATTTCTAATTGTTTGGAAGTTCCCTGTATTCATTGCCCAGAGGCAGACAACAATGGATGGGCAGGTGCTCCCCAGTGACTCAAGGATTGCAGTCACTCATTTGCTAAAGGAAGATGTGTCACTCTGGGGAAAGCATCACGTCATTCTGGGGAAAGCATCACCCACTTTGAATGTATTGCCTGGCACCCGAGGATGTGACAACAGAGGAATGTGATGGCTTGGCAAGAGAGGCCAAGTGAAAACTGAAACATGTCTGTGCTTGTATGGAAGGGGGATTCTCAGTTTCTTTCACTTCTCTTACACTCAAGTTTCCCTTTTCCACGATAGTGAAAAAGGACTAACTGTCTCAAAAGCAACAACCTCAATCAGCTGCAGATATGTACCTCTGATAATGTCTTTATATTGCACATCTTTACTGTCAGGATACCCTGTCTTTCTCACCACAGCTATAGTGAGCAGGTTGATACTCTGAATGACTGAAAATTTGCTCTGCACCCTCTTCTGAACTCTCAAGGTCTGTGAGAATCACCTCTCGAATATAGCCTTGCAACTATGCCTTCTATTATCTCTTTTCAGCTTTAGGAGCACTCTTTGGATCTATCTCCTGTAGTGTAATTTCTGTGCCTATCTCCTGTTTTGAATCCCAAAGATTTTCCCTTATCTGATCCACCTTTTCTGGTGGACAATCTGACTGTGGCTTGTCTGTCTCAGAGGAGATGTCACTTGAAGACAGTGCTACTGCAGCACACCCAAAAAACAGTGAAAGGAAAGCTGTGCTACCTCCAGGATGCCCAGGAGTCCTCTGCAGGAGCTTGAATCCAGTGCTGGGCCTGACTTACCAGTGCCTTGCAAAGATCAGTGCCACCTCAGGAGGTAAGGGAGCACTACGGAGAAGAAGAGTGAGGGAGGTGTTTGGTTTGAACCTTCTGTGTATGGAGGCAGCAAAGGATGGGGAGTGACTGTGGAGCTGCTTGGAGGAGAGGCCACAGGGACAGGGAGAGGTTTTGTTCAAGAACTTTATGAAGAATCAGTCACTGGCAGCACCACCAGCCTCTTGTGGGCTGCATGGTGGATGGATCTCAGGGATCTCAGACACATATGACAAGAAGGGATGATTTCTACAGATGGCAGTTGTATTCCTGATGTTCACTCACTATAGGGAGAGGCCAGTATTGCTCAGGAGAAGGAGAGATTTAAATACTGGGGGAAAGAAAATGTATTAAATGAATCAATGGTGGGCTGTGTCTCTACTGGTGAAGATGCTGGAGGCTGCCAGAGTGTTTCCCTGGACAAGGACACTCAGACCTCTGTGTTACCAGAATATACATGTTCCCACTTCAGGCTAAGGCAAATATCACCCTCCAAAACAGTTTTTGGGCATGGTTTGGGGGTTAAGACCAACTCATGGCCACTCCTAAGAGGCAGTTTTTGAGCACTCAGTCTAGTTTGGAAGATGAGATACTTTACTGGCCTGGATCAGCAACAGAGTGGCCAGCAGGACCAGGGCAGGGATTGTGCCCCTGCACTCAGCTCTGGTGAAGCCACACCTTGAGTGCAGTGTTCTGTTCTGAGCCCTTCTCCTCAGGAAGGACATTGAGGTGCTGGAGCTTGTCCAGAAAAGGGCAATGGAGCTGGTGAAGGTCTGGAACCCATCTCCTATGAGGAGCAGCTGAGGCAGCTGGGGCGGTGTAACCTGGAGGAAAGGAAACTCAGAGGAGACTTTCTTGCTGAGTGGCCTCTTCTCCCAGGCAACCAGTTACAGGAGAGGACACACTCTTAAACTGCACCAGGAGAGGGTTAGGTTGGAAATTAGGAAGGATTTCTTCACAGAGTGATTGGGCATTGGAGAGAGTGCCAGGGAGGTGGTGGAGCCACCATCCCTGAAGATGTTTAAGGAATGACTGGATGTGGCACTTGGTGGCATGGTCTAGTTGACATGGTGGTGTTTGGTCATAGGCTGAATTTTATGATCTCAAAGGTCTTTTCCAGTTAAATTGATTCTGTGATTCTCTAATTCTACTGAGCCAATCTACTGCACGGAGCGATGACTTCTTTGGATCCTAGCTTGTAACTACCCAGAGCCAGATCTCTATTTACCTCCTTTGCCATGCACTGCCAAAGCCTGCCTTTGTTTTTCTGACCAGCTGTGGCAAATGCAGCTGGTACTCAGAGCTTTCCAAGGGCACAGTGCAGCAAGGACCCCTAGCCCAGGCACACCACGGCCTGTGTTTGGAGCACAGTGCTGGGACCTGCCCTTCCTATGCACCCCAGCAGAGACACAGTTACATCACCCCAAGTGCCAGATGAATCAATCCTCCACTGTGTCACCTCATGCTTCTGTTGTGTTTCCTCATGCTTATATTGGGGAAATTAAAATCTTTGTTAGCATTGCTGGAAAAACGCCAGTGGTTTCTGGCAAGCTGGTCCTTCCTTTCTCCTAAGAAAGGGAGGCACTTCTCAGGGGAAGCAGTGTCATCCATGAAGGATGCAGGACAAGAAGCCAGGGGACAGTGTAGATCTTGGAACTTGGCTGCACAGGCCCTTTTCAGGACTGTCAGATCTGAGATGACAGAGAGCAAAGAGGTTCTGTACCAAAATCCCCTGGTAAAAGGGGGCATTGCCAAAACTGAGCATGCCATTGCCAGATGGGAGAGATTGAATGAGTGCTACAGCTGCTGGGTCAGATTTTGCAGCCTTGATTTCTGGTTGACAGGTGTTATAATAGAAGAACTAGTCTCTTCAATGTAATTACCTGGGTTGGAAGCATAGGCCTAAGGTCAGGAAACTTCTGCCTCAGTTAGCATTTGTTCAAGACAGCAATTAAATAAACACAGTAGGTGAAATATATGCCTAAAATTCATTGAAATTGTATCTGTGCTTTAAATGTTTTCTTGATGCTGCTTAATCTAGTCACCATTTCATTTCTTACCTCATGAAATCCTTTTCTCTGGATTAAGCTAGAATTACAGCCCTGTAATTTAAGGACCAAACTTTACACATGGATGTCTAAAAATATCAAATTAGCTGTTACAAACCCAAGTTATACAACTTGGTTTTGCACTGCTGCTGCATGCAGTGAAGGAGCAGCAGAAAAAAAAAAGAAGAAAGAAAAATGATTGGGAGATATGTTTGCCCTCCAGCTGGACTATGTTCATGTAAAAGAGATAATCTGCATCAAAGTGATCTAAACAGAGCAACCAGGAAAGGAAATTAAAAGTGTCATTCTTTGACACAGGATACTGCTTGATAAGAATGCAAAACAGCTGTAAGCTAAATGAGCCACAATAATACTGCATTTTTCATGGCATGCTTTGTACAGACTTCACAATAATGTTACCAGCCTATGGCTCTTGTCTGGCAATTAATGATTTGTGCTGGTAATCCTTTTTTGCCATTTAAAAATGTATTCTTCATATTTTGTTGAAAAAGAAGCAGGGTAAGCTGTAATTTGTAAGTGCTTTTGGAATGTGAATTGGTTTCAAGTCTTCTGACAAAAGAAAACACAGTTTCTAGGCCTAAATCCTAAAAAAACAAAAAAGTAAAACAGACTTACTAGTTTTTTTTACATGCGTGGTTTAAGAAAACAAGTTTTGCTTATTATGTATATGTATACACACACACACACATATATGTAAGCAAAATATAAGTTAACACCTATTTTAAAAATGAAATTTAAAGAAAAGATAAAACTCTGTCAAACAATTCTGTCAAACTCTGTTCTCATTTTGACCTGGCTGCTTACGTAAGTTTAGAAAAGAAGATCTTGGCATGTGGAAAAGCGAAAGCTTTCCCATTTTAAAGTTCTTTATCTTTCATCCATTTTCAGTCATTTCAGGCAAGTTTACTGGAACCATTTCCTGGAATTTCTTGGAGTTGTGAAACCACATCCCTCTGACCCTCACTCTGCAGAAAAGACCACTTCAGGCCCTGCACTGAGTGGGTCTTACCTTGAAAAAAAATTTAATTGCCTTCTCCTTCTCCTTGAAGATGCAAATAACATTTAGGGACTACCTTGCAAGTTAGATGAAGAAATGCTCTTTGCACTACTGCTCCAAGATGGGAAGCAAGTACCCGCCCCATGCCTTAGGAGAGAAGGCAGTGGATGCAGGCTGTGCAGTGCCACCCAAGGGGCTGTCAGGGCTGATTCTGCCTAGAGATGGGAGGAGAGAGAGCATCCTCACCTCTGTCCTTCCCTCTCCAGCCTCCCCAGGCAAACTTGCCTCCTTTCTGCTTTATTTCCCAGCCTCTGGAAGAAGGAAACTCAGTCCTGTTTGCCCACATCTGGTGTGTCTTGCAGGTGGTTTCACGGCATGAGCCCGATCAGGAGGATACAATAGCAGTATTGCCACTCTCACACCATGCATTACACAAACATCCCAAGGAGCAAGGACACTAAATATATAATATGGTTTTCATTTCCTATATTTGTTTTACTAGGTGAATATATTTTGCTTTACTGGGGCATATTTAGCTGCTATTTAAACTCCTGTCTATGAACACAAGGCTTGACAATCGCTTCTTTATTATAATTATCAGTAGTATTACTATTAGTGAAATTCCAGTCCACTTTAAGGACTCCAAAGACATTATAGCTTTAATAACACATGTTGGAACCTTCAATAAAGTTGTGGGACCTCATGAGGCTCTAAAATGAGTGAGACTGCAAATAAATGCTTGCTCTCAGAGTGTTTGTAGTCATTTTCCTGAAGATAAATTGCCTGAGCAGGAAAACACAAGCCAGAAAACTGCTGGTTTATTTCAGAAAAAATATTGCGGGGAACATTACTGTCAAAGCAAAGTTAAACATCCTGTCAAGCATGTGTAAGGACCTCAGGTCCCACTTCAACTGAAGAAACATCTTTTCTGGCATTAGTCTAGTATAGCTGGGTTTTGTTCTGTAAAATGTCAGATGTTTCTCTTCCCTTTCTGCCATTCACAGTACTAATACATGGCAAGGATAAAGAAAGTTACATAATGTTCAAGAATTGAAAATATCTCAAGAAAATATAATTCTTCTTGGCTGGATTCAGAGTCTTTGGTTGTCTGAGGAAGTCTATGATTCTACATTCATTAATGCTCCTGGTGTGTTTGAAAATTAGTAAACTAGTAGGGAGAGATTTTCAACAGCACAAATTACAGCCATGTGGCCATCTGCCATGGTTTTTACAACTCATCTTGATTGGGTATCTGAAGACAAGGTGCTTTCTTTGCTCTTCTCCATCCTGATGCTCAGGCTGATGTGGTGGCTCTGGTAGTAAGAACCATGGTCTCCTTGGAGCACTCTCCTTGGCACAGTCTCACAAACCTCACAGACGAGGAGGTGAAACTCTTGCTCAGGAGTGTGGGTGTGCCCTCAAGGTAAGACCAGGAACTGAGTGGGAGCCTGAACTCACCACTGCCCTTTTGACAGTGTCTGAGCATTGTGACCTGCTGCTTTGCTGTTGTGCCCTTTTGCCAGTGTCCACCCCCAGCTGCACCACAAACTACATTCTACAGGCGTTGCTGTCATGCTTAGGAAACACCTCAAAGATTTGACCCTCACATCAAATTGTGAAATGAACGTCTAGAGCTATACTCAGGACAACTCATATACACTCACCTCCATGTCATCCTCCAGGAGACTCTGAGTTGCCTTGTCGGTCTTCTTTTCCTTTCTGGCATGTTTTTCTGGGTTTATGAATAGCTGCTTCCATCAGCAAGCCTGTGAGATATATGACATACACCAGACTTGGGTGACAGAGAGGAACTATCCAGGGACAGCTACCTATCAGACAAAAGTCTATATAGAGCTGTTCAGGGATTTTTTGTTTCTTTGGTATTTTCTTGCAGTTTGTTTTGAAGTTTTGGGGAGCAGTGTCGTACCTTTGGACCAAAGCAAAGGAATGGCAGTGCAGGTAAGTTAGTAGACTGATGAATAATCTATTAAATTTTCCTTAGACTGAATTTTTATGTGTGTTCAATCAACAGTAAGCCTCCAACAAAGAGAAACAAATGGTGAGGTATGGATTTCAGATGAAACAGTTTCCAGATCTGGTTCGTGCCTGCGCTGCTGCTGGAGAGCAGGCTAAAGAGCAGGGGAAGAAGATAAATAGGGATTAAGCAATGTGGTGCTGGGAGGATTACTGCCATACTTTTCGTGTTTTAAGTGATCTTTCCTTAACACACGGTGAGCTGGGACCTGTGTTGTAACTAGTGCTGCAGAGGGGGTTTCAGATGGTTCAGGGGTTACTTTTCAGAGCAGACTCGTAAGAGGAGCTACGTGCAGCTTTGAGCTTGCGTGCACAGCCGTCCCCAGGAGAGACACCAGTGAAGTCATGGTGGTCCTTGGATGACCTCTGGCAGTCTCAGCTGGAAACTGTGTTGCTCAGGCAGATTAGACACCAGAGCCTGAGCCAGCAGCCTGACTTAGCTGTGAGTACGCATGCCTGGAGCTTGCAAAGCTGAATTTAACCCCAGCTCCATCCATAGGGACTGCTGATGCTCCCACAGACAGTTTCTTGGCTCATCGTTTGTCAGTGGCCCAACATCAACAGGGTGTTCTAAGATGTCAGCAGGGCTTGTCAGCAGAATTTTCAGGAGGAAAAACCCACCAGCATTGCCCGCTTTAATTTCAGAAAATACCAGAGTGCTGAGCAATGAGGCTTGACAGAGAAATACAGCAACAAGGAAAGTGACTGTTCACCATGACTGATGAAAATGACGTTGCAGATCTCAGGTCGAGTTTCATAGACTTGCAGTAAATCCATTAATATATCCAGTAAATAGGAGACCTTGCAGTTTTTGCATATTGCACTATTTCAAATTCATGACAGCATCATTTTGTCTTCACCAAAAATTACCTTTTCATGCTGTCTGTCACACAAAGGATCCAGAAACAGCTTGCAATTAGCCAGGTCTCTGCTGTGACTAGGTCATGTAATCATAGCTGCCTCAATGCCATCGTGTGTCACCTTTCCCTTTTCTGCTATTTAATGATATTTAGGTTTTATTTAGGCTCTTTATTTTACTTAGACTCCCTTCCTATTTACCTGCTGTCTGTTGTCTGCATCTTGGGTAGGGAGTAGGGGGGGAAGTTCTGGTGAGTTATGTAACTTCATAGGGAGTTGGAGATGTGACATTTGCTTCTGGTTGGGGTCTTTAGATGCTGTGTAACATCAAACAGTGAAGACAAAAACACTGTAGGTTCATCTGAAGGGTTTGGCAAAATTAGCATTTCCTAAAATGTGAGCAGGACAGGCTAAAATTCTGAAGAACTCCTTTAACTCATGTTATGAGTTGGCACTCAGGTACCATTCATTGCTCCGCAGCACCACTTAAGGGAATCACAATGGGAGAGAGCATTTGGATAGCATCTTATCCTCACAATGTCTTTCTTTGGGATGAATCTTATTCCTATCTTTTTTTTTTACTTCATGAAGTGGAATGTCAAATTGAGCAATCGTCTTGGAAACACTCCATTGCTCTGGTGCTCTTGCTCTATTTCTCTGAAAAGGTAACATGATTTATTAAAGAATATAGATCCTCATTTTGGAAGGATCTTCCCTTGAAATCACCACATAGTACAAGGCTGTAGTGGCAGAATTTTTTCCTCCCATTTTCCTTTTTTCCAGTGGAAAAGCTGGTGATCCAGGTCACTGTTACCATGAATTCAAACTATGGTACATGTTAGAGGGCTCCTCTGTGGTTCACAATCCTGTTTCACTTAGCACCAGGAGCTCCCAGAAAAAGACCAGTAAAATGCACTTCACAAAAAGGGCAACAATATCACCTGTACTTCCATTTTCCCTGTGCAATGTAAATCCAGCCCTGCAACACAAGGAGACATATTTCTTTATAAGCAACCACTGTGTACCTAGATGCTCAGATTGCTGCATGAAGGCGGGAAGGAAGGATGAGGCAGCAGCCCAAAGATTCTCCTGACTCACTGCTCTGTTCCGGCTGTGTCCTCCAGCTGCCTCCACGCAAGTAACGCTTTCTGCTGAGTCACAGCATGACTCGGCATTTTCCCCTCCTGATTAATGCCTTCCCTAGGAGCAAATCTGCTTCTGATTTCTGCTCTCTCCTGCCCTGAGGAAAATGCCTGGGTCATGGCAAAAGCAGATCTCTCTCCTTTTTATATCACTTCCCCCTTTTTCCTGGCTACGGCTCACACCTTGCTTTATCTCTGGAGCATGGGAATAACTGCAGATGTCTTAGGGAATTGCCACTTATCCAACTTACTAACCAACCTCCGCCAGAGAATGTCTGTAAATCTCTTTGTGGGGATTTTCTTTGGCACAAACTGCTGTGGTAGCACAGCACTTGCAATACTCCTGCTGCCTTTGCAGCTCTTACTGTATGTTGCAACATCTTGCACAGCCAGTTTCCACACACTGTCACTGGCTAAATCATCCTTGGCATCAGTGGATAAGCTTTCCAGAACCTGCAACCCAGCCCTGACTAAGCCAGGACAGGAATCCAGGTCTGGGGCGGTGTTTTCTCATTCAAGTGTTTTGAAACATTTTGGATTCGACTTTTCTGGGCTGACCTCACTTGGGCCACTGAGGAGCACACTGACCCCCCAAGTCATGGAGCTGGAGGCACCTGTTTTCAGCAACAGCAAACAGCGTGTCCTGAAGCGAGTTGGGTCCAAAAGTAAACTGTGAGGTTCAAACTCTGCTTTTAGTAAATCAGGTGCTGATATGGGTCAGTGATTTATTGTTCTATTTATCACATGTTTCAGAGAGCAAAATGTCAGGTTTCTTGTATTTTTTGGATAAAATTCTGTGGAAAGCTCATCCAGTGAAATCTGCGAGCTCTGCTGTAATAAGAGAAATTTGTGAGCTCTCCTGTAATAATATAAGATAGCTAAAGCTTCAGAACATCAGCTTGGCCAAACATTTCAGACTGGAGATGTGTTCGTGGAAGGTGTTATTTCTGATTCCAGGGAGAGAAGGCAAAGTTGCTTTCAGTTAGAGACTTGATGAAAACTTTTAAAAATGCACAATGTAGCGCAAGTAGGAAATCATAGGGAAAAGTGTTAGTATGCAAGCTGGAGAGTTGTCACAATTTAACTGTATTTGAAACATATTCCCTAATTTCCTTTGTGCAGACCTGGTGTCACAATGGCCCTTTTGTCATATCCCCCTGCTCTCTCCAGATGGTCAGTCCTGACACGAGGAGCAGCTGCCACAGCACTGCTACCAACAGAAGGTTAAGATGAATGGATATCTGGATGTGAGCTGAACCTACTGTAAGTCTCCAGTAAGGTTAGCAGGGGAAATGTGAATGAAATTTGGCAATTGTGGAATTTCCAAATATCCTAAATATGAATAGAAGAAGAAACAGATGCAATTTTTTTTTTTCCATTTTAGACTACCTTGCCAAATATTGGACGTCAGAGAATCAGAGAAATGTGGAATCATTTAGGTTGGAAAAGACCTTTAAGATCATCAAGTCCAAGGATTAACCCAGCTGCCAAGTCCACCACTAAACCATGTCCCCAGGTGCCACATCTACATGTCTTTTAAATACCTCTAGGTGTGGTAACTCAGCCACTTCCCTGCACAACCTGTTCCAATGCTTCACAACCTCCTTGGTGAAGAAATATTTCCTAATGTCCAATCTAAACCTCCCCCAGTGCAACTTGAGGCTATTTCCTCTTTTTTTTTGTAACCTGGGGGAAGAGACCAACACCTACCTCGTTTCAACCTCCTTTCAGGCAGTTGCAGAGAGCAATAAGGTCTCCCTGAGTCTCTGAGTGTCCAGGCTAAACAGCCCCAGCTCCCTCAGCTGCTCCTTGTAAGACTTGTGCTCCAGACCCTTCCCCAGCTCTGTTGCCCTTCTCTGGACTCTCTCCAGCACCTCAATGTCTTTCTTGTAGAAAGCAGCCCAAAACTGAGCACAGGATTCGAGGTGTGGCTTCACCAGTGCCAGGCACAGGGGGACAATCCACTGGCCACCACTATTGCTGACACAGGCCAAGCTGCCACTGCTCTTGGCCACCTGGGCACACTGACAGCACAGGTTCTGCTGCTGTCAACCAGCACCACCAGGTCCTTTTCTGCCAGGCAGCTTTCCAGCCACTCTGCCCCTGTAGCACTGTCTGGGGTTGCTGTGACCCAAGTGCAGGACTCAGCATTCACCCTGTTACGTGTCATAGCCCTGGCCCATCAATCCAGCCTGTCCTGATGCCCCACAGAGCCTTCCTACCCTCCTGCAGATCAATACTCCTGCCCAGCCTGGTGTCTGCAAGCTTGCTGAGGGTGCACTCAATCCCCTCATCCAGATCATTGATAAAGATATGGAACAGGGCTTGTCCCAACACTGAGCCCTGGGGAACCTCTTGTGATCAGCCACCCAATAAAGAAGCAACAACTTCAAAGCAATGAACCAAAGTAAGATATCACTGGAAGAGGTGTGTTACATGAACAGTTCTCCAGGCAGCCTGATATTTCAGCAAGATGTGCTGCTGCTGCTATTGCAGAGGCTTGCACAGTTCTGCTGAAAGTGCTGCTGCTGCTTTCACATCCTCTTAGATTTCAGGAAACTTTGCTCAACCTCCCTGAAAGTGATTGACGTGGTTTCAATCTCATTACTTTGCATATGCTTTGTTCTGTTTCAGAGAAAAAAGTGAATTGGAATGTCTGTCCCTTGACCAGAAACCAGAAGTACCCTCTGAGAATGAAACAGAAAAAATAAAAAGGCTTGCAGCTGGCTAAAATGCTGAAGGCTCTCACTGTATTTCCAGGGAAGCCAGTGAAGAGAAAAAAGATTGTTATCTCCTTAAATGCCTTCCCAATTTCCTAAGCTTTATGATCTGATTTTCCACGGGCTGAAGATGACTCACCAAACAACACCCAAAGGTGTTCAGTGCCTCTCGAGAGCCGTGGCTGGAGAATAAAACACCGAGCCTGCTATGGGGAGAATGCCAAGGGAATGCAGCAGTGTCTGCTCCCAGACCAGGATTGTGCAGAGCCCTGTTCCACTTCCTTTTTCTGTGAAGGAGACTGTGATGAACTTTCCTGTGTGAGGAAACAACGATGCCTGGCTGACTCTATGGCTGCTAGCTGTAGTGATATTACAATAATTAATCAAACTGGCAGTCTCTAGCAGGTTATCTACAGCTGGTCCCTTCATTGTACAGGCAGGGAATTGAAAATGCAAGCTCTTTTGTCCAAAGACACAAAATGAATTAGTATCAAAGCCCACATGAAAATTCTTGAGGCTAAATGCTAATTTCAAATGCCCACATTACCAGTTAGATGCATCAAAAGTATTTAGCTGGTGTTTTGTAGGCACATGTCTTTAGTGATAATTCAAACTCCTGTGTCTGATGTTAGAATTGAGGGTAGGAAAACCTTATGCTTAATCACAAAATGTAATGACCAATGACCCTGAACCCAAGGGTAATTCACTGCCTGTTTTCTAGAGGTGGTATTACAATGACCAGGGTTTCTTAAAGGAATACCCTTGATGAATCTGCTTAATGGAAATATGCAGATTTTGCTGCTAAAAAAGAGCCCAGACAGCTCTAATCAGAAAAGCAACAGAGCACATTGCAATTACAGGAAGGTGTTTCTCGGCAGGACTCATTAGAATTGGACTCTTTACAAAAACACTCTTAATATTCACAGCACTCTGTTATAATTGACCAACAGGTGTTTGGAGTTTAAACACATGAGAACTGTGATAGATGCTTTGTCATAGCACAAAATATTATGCTTCATTCTCCCAGCTTCATGGTTTACTACAAGTCAGATTCATTCCTTACAGTTTTTAAAAGATCTTGAGCTTTGTGAATTTTCTCTGGTAACATAGAGTACCTCAGACTAGTGGGATTTTAATAAGCTTCCAGATCTTGCAGGCTAGAACAGAAGAGTAGGTGGCATTCTCTGAAAGAAGTTATAGAGATTACAATTGGAAAATATTCAGCCTATATTGCAGTGCACAAGCACCATCACATTCCTCTCTATAGCTGTGAATTCAGAAGGCTATCACTGCAAGTCTAATCTTTCTTCTACTTTGTTTTTAAGACTGGTTTTTTTTGCTGCAATGTATCAGGGTTGCAGACACCACGTAAAACTGGGCAAAACCCTGTGAGTGTTTCGGGTTTGCCTGGAAGAACGTGGAGCGTGGCTGTTTCCCATGAGTGTGGGTGATTGCTTCATCCCAGAATCACTTCCAGCTTCCCTCTTATCTGATTAGCATGTACCACACAATGTAACCACAGCTTTTTAGTTTGGTTTTGGGGCTTTGGGCCTTTCAACTAGGAAAGTTTTTTTATTTCTTCATATTTTTCCCAAAGCTCTCATCTTTCTTAATTTCCTTGTACATGCAGGAGTTCTGAGTTTTAGCACTGGCTGACTGTTGTGGTTTCACCCCAGCCAGCAGGCAAGCCCCATGCAGCTGCTCTCTCATTCCCCCACCATTGGGATCAGGAAGAGACTCAGAAGTGCAAAACTCAGAAAACTCATGGGTTGAGATAAAGACAGCTTAACAGGGAAAGTAAGCTGTGCAGACAAGCAAAGCAAAACAAGGAATTAATTCACTGCTGCCCTTGGGCAGGCAGGTGTTCAGCCATCCCCCTGGAGAGCAGGGCCCCATCACATCCAACAGTTGCTTGGGAAGACAAACACCATCACCCCAAATGTCACCCCTGCTCCTTCTTCCCCCCACTTTATATACAGAGCAAGATGTCACATGGTCTGGAATATCCCTTTGGTCAGCTGGGGTCACCTGTCCTCACAGCCTCTCATGTACCCCCAGCCTCACCAGAATTACTGTACAAAAAGCAGAAAAGGCCTTGGCTCTCTATAAGTTCTGCACAGCAATAACCAAACCACCTCTACATTATCAACCATGTGTTCAGCACAAATCCAAAACACAGCCCCATACCAGCCACTGTGAAGAAAATTAACTCTACCCCTGCTTAAACTGGCCTTGTGTCACACTGCTAGTCTCTGTTGCTGAAACATGAACATTTCTGTCCTTGATGGATAATTGTTACTGAGAAATCCTTCTTCAAGAGTTAATTGAAAAATTAATTTACTAAAGCATACTCTAAGGAGGTGAGAGAAGATGTTTGTACCCAGTCACTGGAAAGTGGTGCAAAACTCCCCCAATTCTCAAGGAAACTCACCAAGAGTTTTGACAGCTCTGCATACACCAGTAGGAGAAATTTCTGAGCTCACTGTCATCTCTTTGGCTGTTGATGCTGTTGCTGTATTTCCTTGGAATCAGTGAGATCACAGCCTCTAAGCACTGCAGCTTCCCAGCTGGAAGAAAGGACCCAGCCACTAAAACTTTTATAAATATTTAACTTTATATCATTACAAAGGAAAAACAAATTGCATGCAACAACATCCCTTCTGAATTAGGATGCACTTTTGCTGCAGTGGTCCAAAACCTGTGTGCCTTTGCCATGTCTCCCTATTTGATCACCTTTTTTTTTTTTTGGTGGTGTTGAGGGCTGTGTCTCAGTGGGCTCAGGATGGTAACTTTAAGCAGTAACCAACCTTCATTAATCAAAGTGTTGTATTAGCTTAATTATGTCAAAGAACACAATTCTAGACATCTGGATTTCAGTTTTGAAAATTTCATGGCTCTTCATTCAGTGAATCCTACCCTTCAAAAATCATGTTTTCAATAACCTCCTGAATTATACTGGAGTCACCCTTGTAGGAATGACATTTTCCTCTAGAAAAGGTGCCTTTGACTGCTTTTCTGAAAATAATGGTGGAGCAGAAGCATTATATTACTGGGTCACTGCATCCCCGAGCAAGCAAGTTTTTCCATTTCTGAATGTGTTATGGTGTTTCTCTAGAATAGATTAAACTCAGGTATTACTACTTTCTGCAGCAGACATCGAGGGTAGGTGGCTAGTTTGGCACACAGAAGGCAGGTAGGTAGTGAGCAGTCAGGAAATGAATAAGTTTCTCCATCAGAATTTTAGAAGAACAAGTCATGGACCACGGTAGCACAGGCTCTGCAAAGGCTACCAAGCATTCCTGGTGTCCTTATCCCATCTAAGTCATAGCTACACAGACAGGAAAATGCTCCTTAATAATGGTTACCTTATTCCCTTTTCTTGTGCACTGTCTTTTTTCCAGCCTTCTTTTTCTTGTATGCCAGAATTAAATTGCAGCAAATAGCCTCTCTTTGTTTGCCTAAGATTTACAGGGGCAGTGGGTGCTCTGAACTCTCTCTCTGACCTTCTGTATTTCTCTGAGCTGTGCCCCAAAGGGCAGTACAGACAGCAAGGGGATATGTGTGTGTGAATCACAGAATCAGTTAGGTTGGACAGGACTTCTGAGGTCATCGAGTGACAAAACACCACATGCCAACTAGACCATGGCACTGACTCTTTCCTTAGGCTGGACTGGCATCCAGCCTTTCCTTAAACACCTCCAGGGACAGTGGCCCTGATCAGCCTGTTCCAATGCCCAAGCACTCTTTGTGTGAAGAAATTCCTCCTGATGTTCAACCTGAACCTCCCCTAGTGCAGTTTAAGAGTGTTTTCTCTCCTCCTGTCACTGGTTGCCTGGGAGAAGAGCCTGACCTCACCTGGCTACAGCCTCCTTTCAGACAGTGCAGAGCCATAAGGTCTCCCCTGAGCCTCCTCTTCCCCAGTCTAAACAGCACCAGCTCCCTCAGACACTTCTCATAAGACTTGTCCTCCAGACCCTTCACCAGCTTTGTTGCTGCTCTCTGGACTCTGGATTTAACCTGTGACTGGGCTGAATAATGCAGTTGTACCCTGACTCTACATTTATTCTCTCATTGATGGAACAGTGACATCATGTTGTGTGTGGAGCTACCTGTTCTTCCATCATGATTCATGTGCTAATGCCTGTTCTGCTTGGGCCACACTGGCTATGTCATGCTGTGAAGTCAGAACTATTTCCCAGGAACAGCTTAACTCACTTCTAGATCTGCTTGTACTATCTGTTGGAAGCCTGACTCATCCATTTCTTTGGCAGAAGCCCACCAAACTCCACAGCTTTTAGAAAACAGACAATTGAAAAATGTCTCCTCTCTTTAAAAGGAGAAAATCCAAAACCCATCTACATCTAGTGAGTGATATTGTTGCCAAACTATTCCATTACTGTGAGATAAAATAGTACAAGGATCACTCTTTGGCTGACTCTGGAAAAAATAATGGCATTATCATGAAGAACATTTGCAACATGGAATACAATATTAGTCAGCTTTAAGCATCCTGCATGTTCTGAAAGGGGAGTTCAGCACTTTTTACAGGGAAATGAGGGGGCTGAGAACCTACATGTTCACATCCTAATCTGTGGGTTGGTCAGGAGAGGATCAGACTCTCTTTGACCTCTGCTAAGCAAGGACAAAAACCTGCCAGTCTTTTGTCTTGGAGGCTCTGGGAACGGAAGTTACTAGAAATCGAAGGTGGTAGCAAAAGGGTTCCACCAAGATTTTGGCAGTAAATGTAACGAGAGAGATAATTGCATGTAGTAGCTCTCTTGGGCATCTTCTGTCAATTATGTTCAGGGTAGCATGAGATTCAGTAGAAAGTGCAAAACTTCCCCAGAAATCTGTGGAGTTAGTTGAGTATTTATCCTGAACTCAGTATTGCAACAATTAGTTCAAAAACTTAGGTATAGCAGGATACAACTATCTAAAATATCAAAATTGGTGCAGTTAATGTCTGACCTTTGCCCTACAGCCTATATTTTAAAAAGTGCTGCTAGAACAGAAAGTCAGTACTGCATGTATTCTTTCCATCAGGCAGGGAATGGAGGAGCACAGGACAATTCTCCTTTGCTGGGATTTGCAGTCAGTTTTGGTACTAACAGTATTTTATATGGATTCTCATGAGCAAAATGAAGGGGTAGGAAATGCACTGAAGACTGAGCTGTCTGTGGAAGACTGCCATGCAGAGGGGCTGCCAAGGCCTGCAGACATCTTCACATACAGCCTCCACAGATTTAACTTATCCCTCTGCTACAGAGCTGGGCAAATAGTTCTTGTTTAGCAACTCAATTTCCTTTCCTCACAAAATGTGTGTTTTCTTCAGAATTTCTTCCTGATGCTACATCTCCTGGGAAGGCATGAGAATTTTCTAGAGGACAGCCAGGAGATACTCTCATGATTGGACTCTGCAAAGCTTCTGGCCTGAGAATCACAATTATATTGGTTAGCCTTTTAGGACCATCTGGAGTACAAGGAACATAAAATGGTCTCTCATACAATGCAAAACCAAACTATATAAAAAATCAGTCACTTCAATTCAAAAATGACTCATTTTTTTTGGCAGAGGAAAACTACTTGGAGGAAAACTTTAAAAAATACATTTATCAGTTTTTGAGAACACTTTGCATTTCTTAGGAATGGCGTGGGGTTTTTGGATCAGCAGAGGGAGGTTTCAAAAATAGCAACATGAACTCCTACTACGTTTCTAGCACTTAATCAGAAGTCTTACTCCAGGAAGGATTCTTTCTATCAAACTTACATGAGATCCCCTCTGACTGCTGATTGATAACTGCCTAGGAAATACTAAGAAAAAAGAAAATTTTCAGAGTTCTATTTAAATAGCAGAGCTCATGGTTGACCAAAATAGTTGAAACACTCTCCCTACCTTAAGGTATTTATGAGTTATTTCTACTCTATTTTTGCACAATATTGTTACAAAACTTGCCAGGCATGTTCTTAGAACGAGTCTTTATTCTATAAATTTGCTTTAACATCTTGGGAATTCTCTGGCTGCTGATTTTGATAAGCAAGAAGTACACGTCTGACACTTGGTCTTTGTACAAAGTCTTGCTTTGTCATTCAACATTAGGTTCACTGTCACATAAACCTGTTATTCTTCTTTCTGCTCCAACAACAACAAAAATCCTGTGAGGACTCTTGAACAAGACACACTGGCTGATACATTGTGCTGCAGAAGTATGGTACCGTATGTAGCAACCTGCAGTTCACATTTTGAAAATAGGTTTTGTGTGTTTCTTAGGATTTGTGTAATATTAATAGCCAATCTGCATATATCGTAATGATCTTCAGCTTAATCCCTAAAATTCTCACTAGATTAGCTGTCTCTCTGTAAAGGAAATAATTTAGGAAATAACAGACAGAAGAAGGGGTGGATTCAGCTGCTTTTTGAGAAAGTGTGGTTGCTAGTTAGTCTGGGAAGTTATGCAAAGATCAGTCTAAGACAGACTGATGGCTGTGAATTGTGGTGCTGGCTACCTACGTTCTCACATTAGGGCACGAGTTATTTGGCTTGTTCACCAAATTGTAAAATTAATAGCTTGTGCAATCCTTGCAATTTGTTCCTTTCAAATTCCCTCCCTTCAAGTCTTGATGCTAGTGTGTTCCAGTAAATCAACAGCAGAGAGAATTTTTTCCTTCCTGGTATTTGTCTGAAGCTTCAAATAATGTTATTTTAGCCCTTGCAAATTGAAAGTAACCAATGGTAGTCGGACACATCTCTCGTTACAAAGTTGGCAGGCAAGTGAAATCCCGCGCTGGTCCCTCTGCCAAGCGGGGAGGAGAGCAGAATGAGGGCAGGGCAGAGGCTGGCAGGGCTGCGCCAGCACAGTGACTCCTGCTCGGCTCCAGGGCTACGTGGGGGGCCGTGTAAAAACAATTAAGTTCATTTATCCCCAGGGCTTTATTCGCTGCTGGAAATTACATGCGGAAAGGAAGAAGCAGATTTGGAATGAACTCTGAGGGTTCTTCTTTGGAAAGATTTGTGGTGCTGTAACCACCTTTACTGGAAGAGATGTCCCCAAAGGTTGATTTGCTTCTGCAGAATTGTCTTGACCCTTTTAAAAACAAAACCACTTTTTTCAAAAAAATATTTTTCTTCTTATTTAGGGTTAATCCTTTGAGCTTTTTAAAACATGATTTTCCCTGAATGATTTTATAATCATTTAGGTACCATTTATGCACTGCATATTATGGGTACAGCAGCTGCCCTCCAAGGTTTAAGACATAAAGGAAGATGTTCAAAATGACCCTTCTCCTTACTGAGCTCTAATCCTAATACTGAGAGACGTATTTAGTTCAAAATGAAAAATAAATGAAAGACTTTAGTTTGGTGAACTTGTAAAGACACATTAATTCACATTTTTCCTCAAAGACTTTTTTCCCTTGGAATATTTTCCTCAAAGTTATTACCAGTAAGGAAGGATTTAGGCATAGTCCTTTTGTTACCTTCTGTAGTAAAGAAGGTGAACCACTGGCAGTGTCTTATCTATGGAGCCCAGGTAGGCCACTGATAATAGCCAGGCTTTAGAAGCTAAAACAACAGTGGTGGTTTTAATTTTCCAGATACCTAGAGCAGTATTCAGCATCTTTGTGAAGAAATTTTGTTATCTGAAGGAATAGAGATGGTATCAGAAGAGAGAAAGACCTGATTCCTCTAATTTATTTGTGTAGCTGAAGCTGTCTATAAAACTTTTGATTCCACAAATAAGGCAACTTTAGTGAAACAAAATAATTAAACATTTTATGAAAAATGTTTGTATTTTTTGGTTCAGTCTATGTAAAGCCCCAGGAAAACTTCTTTAATTTTTTATAGGAATGATATTAATGCCATAATTTCCCTCATATAAATTAATACTTCTGAAGTTTTAGAAGGCTGTGGTAGAACTCCTATTTTGGTTAGCACCTCTCCACCATTTCAGGGGCAGAAAATTTCAGGAAGGACACAGATGGCAGTAGATGAGAGAGGGATCACACAGTGAGAGGGCTGAGCAGATGTTCCCTTCCCTAAGCAGCACTCATCCTGGACTCTGCAGGAGGTGAGAATCACTGGAGAAAACAGCTCATATCCTGCAAAGAAAGTCAGCCTCATGTTGTAAAAACCCAGGAGGAGCCAGCAGGCTCACTGATACACTCCTAACTCACCTTTCAGTGGTATGCAACACTCACCACAGACTAGACGTGGTCTTGATGTGGATGAACCTTGATAGCATCTCTACAAAACACTTTTCAAAGGGCACATACCCAAGTGATTTCACTTGTATCAAAATCCCTTTTCAAGTAAAGACAATTTTTAAAAAACAGTTGGCAGCTCTTTTTTAAAAACAGCAGTAATATTGGTTTATTTGTTTTCATTTCCAATTTTAATGTATATTACATTCAAATTAATCCTCTTTTTTTCCATTTCCTACCCTTAGCCCTATGGAAGAGGTTGGCCAAGGTTTTCCCCATTTAGTGTAAGGTCTCTGGGGTGACTCTGACACCAGGCTTTGCAAGATCTCATGCTGAACAGAGGTGTTGATTCATTGGCCAAGATCTTTCATCTTTTCTTTGAGCCCAAAAGTTAAACAGCTAGTGAAGTTGAAAAGCTGGGAAAACAGAAAATTGTAAAAGCAGAAACAATCTAGCTCAAAAAGTGGTAGTTATTCAACTTTCACTCTGCAGGGTCAGTTTTTACTTCCCTGATTGCCATCTCACCATCATATATTCTCCTAGAACAAACAGGCCCTATAGTTCTCTTTTGGTGTCTCCTTTCATTTCAAAGTAAAACTAAAGTTTTGGAGAGCAAATTATTAAGAAATTATCATGTATACTCTTCTTGTCATAGCATATTACATGTAATTTTTAAAAAATCTTACAAAATCTGTTTGTTTTTCAACATCTTGTCATGATTTTTAGCTCTTTTTTGTTACCAATGACAATGCATGCAGCATGGACATTTAATTGTCATAAATTTGTTTTAAAAGGAAAATCACTATTCACAATAACAGGGTGAATACAGATCCTTTTCTTTGCATGATTGGCACTGGGGTAGTCTGCCTGATGGCAGGGAATTCAAAGGGGCACCTCCAACAGGTTTGTGTGCTCTTTAAATCTCTTCCCATTAAAAGTCAGTGAAGGCAAAGTAGAAAAATAAACATCAAAATACAGTTATTATTTCTTCTGCTCATCTTTTAAACAGATGACATCAAAGTAAGGGGAAGTAGGAACTGTCCCACATTAGTCAATCTTGTAGCTCAACAAAAGCTTTATTCTATTGCAAGAGTAAAGCTGCAGATTTCCTTTAACCACAGTAGGATTTGCTAAATATTTCTGCTCTAACCACGTAAATGAATGGTATTGCAAAAGGTAGGGCAGAAATTCTGAAAGATGGGTATCCTGTTTCACTTGGGGTGAGGAAAAACAGGCTCATAAAAGAAAATGAAAGCAAGTTATGTGGTGATGAATTCTGCAGTCAGTTGAAGAAAGCAATAGTGAAATAAAACCACAAGTTAACCTGAGGAAAAAAAAACCAACCCTGATTTCTTCCTGGTGTTGTGTTTTTGTTAAGATCTCTTATTCTATATATATATATAAAGATTTTTAAAAATTCTCAATATCTTGTCACATAATTGCTGCAGTCACACGCTGACTTGACAGACTAATCCATCTCTAAGGCTCTCCTACTCAAAATTGGATTTCTTTCCAAGAACTTGTGCTGTCCTAAATTTTATGCCCTTCTAATTTTCTAAATCCATTTGATCACAAAAATTTGTTTTGATCACAAAAATGCTTTTTCCTCTATTTTGAATGGTGGCATAATACATTGAGATAAGCTTTCTAGTCTGGTGAATATAGGACTTTTTGAATTGCCCTTCTGAGACATGATTTTGACAAATCAGCCTTTGTTGGAGGAAAAGTCTCTGCAAAAATGGCACCCAGTGTGTGGATGTGAAGCAGGTGCAGATACTGGACTAGGTGTGTGCTGGTACTGGGGACGTGTCCCTGTGTGGCAAAATCATGATGTGACCTGTCCCTCTGCTGTTTCCAGTGCCTGACCTGCACTGTGTATGTGCTTTGTCTGCACTGTCTGCACAGAGCTCATTGCAGAACCTTTTCTGGTGCCCTTATCCTGGCTGAGTTCTGCTACTACAGGACCACAACACCTGCAGAGAAGCAGGATGGCCACTACCACCTCAAACACTCCAGGTATCTTTCTAATCAGAGGTCTTATCATATCATAAAGTCAAAGAAAGTTAAATGGAGTAAAATGGACCTTATAGATCATCTAGTCCCAATCCCCACTGCCGTGGGCAGGGACACCTCTCACCAGAGCAGGTTTTTCAAAGCTGTATCCAACCTGACTTTGAATGCTGCCAGAGTTGGGGCATCCACAACTTCCCTGGTCACGCTGTCCCAATGCCTCACCACTCTCATATGAGAAAAATTCATCCTGATATTTAACCTGAAATTGTCCTCTTTTTTACATGCATACCAATATATAAATCATGCAATGTAACAAGAATATTTACAATATTTGCATTATTGTAAATCAGCTGTAAAAATAATTTGTATATATTTTAAAAAACGTATTTTAACAAACTATTTCCTCTTTCTACTGTAACCACATATTCTGCAATTGTGAGGATGGTTTCAGGGAGTGACATGAATGGCATTTTATGAAACTTTTCAAGGAATTATGAAACTGGTACTGGAATAATTTTAATTTGGGAATTTCCCTAAACATCAGAGAACAGCAGCCTGCATCAGATCCCAGTAAAACCCACTGAAGAATTAGCATACAGTATCAGAGGAAAAAACAGTACAGTGCAATAAGCATGACTCCTGTGGCACATCCATCATCACAATTTCATTTTTTCCACGACTCATTAAAAAAACCCCAAGGGCCTCTTTTAAACCACATTGGTCTAACATTCATGAAGCTGAAGCAGATGGTTGCTCCAGACAGTGGCAAGAGAAAGGCCTGTGTGTGTGTTCTGTCCCTTGTGAGGGGCACAGGTGGACCATGCCCCCTTCTTACTGTCACCTGGAGTGGTGACATCCAGCCAGAGCCAGCCAGGCTATGGAGACCTCCAGAAACCAAAGGGAATGTCCCTTAGCCATGGTCCCATAATATTAAGGACATGCATAATTCTCAGAGGGGTACAAGGACACAGACTTCCCAGGGAGAATATTTTGGTGCTAATATTGCTCACATGAGTAGTCACAAGAATCTGTCTAGGAACCAGATGTCCACTGAGCCTCAAGTCACACTTAAACACTTGAGTCACATTTGAATACTCGAGTCACACTTGAACACTCAAGTCACACTTGAACTCTGTTCAAAAAATATGAACTTTGCATAAAATGGTGTGTGTGTGTGTTCAGTTTCAGATATAGCCTGATTAGTTTTGTTCTGCAGAGTACTAGATGCAGGATTGGCACTTTTCTTTGAAAAGATCCCAATTAAAAAACCTATGTGACTTGTGAAGGAATGTATATAATCACACTTAAGGAATTAAATGAATACATGAATAAGAAAAATAGTGTATAGACATTAACATAATTTATCGTATTTAATTTAATGCATAAAGATCCCATTCCTTTATCAAAGAGTCCATACAATTTCAATGCCCATATATGCACTTTATAAAGACATTTTTTTCCCCTCCTCTTTTAACAAGTGGCTCCACGAAAGCTGCTGCAAGTCTAATGTGGAGCTGCATTGGTTCTAGAATAATGGGCTGACTGACCCAATGCTTTGTTTATCTCCCTCAGTTATGGGTCTGGGGTGCATTGGTGAAACTTAGGGGAAAACATCAGGATCCCCTTGTGCTCAGCAAAGAGGAATTCTGCACTGCAGGGTGCTCTAGTTGGGCTCATTCCATTTGCTTGGCAGTGGATCCTGAAGGAACTATTCCTCTGTTACTGCAAAGAGAGTCCCACTGAATGCACTCCACTGACAATGTATTGTCTTCAGTTAACAAAAAAGTTCGATTTGTATGTTTCATTGAAAGAGAGACTCCTTGAGTCAGGCTGTATTGGAATGAAAGATCATCCTCATGCCACATACACTGTGTGAAACCCAAGATCTCAGCACTGACTCTTCTCACAAGCTTTCCACTTAAACCCCAGCCAACAATGCCTCCCTCCCCACTCTGCTGCTCAGGGAAAGTCAATAAAAAAGAAACTGGCAGAAGTTATTTACCATATTTAACAAAAAATAAAACATCAGAACACCTTAAAGGGGGCACACTGATACAGTTACCTGGTGTAACATCTAATCCAGATAATTAGTGTTGATATCTACTAAAAGATATATAAAGATATGTCTGGGATGGTCTATGGAAACTAGCCTAGATAAAAACATAGATAAAGTCTTTCAACTCATTTATGGTGTGCAAAAACATTATAAAGGTTTTTGACATGGCTCTGCCTTTGAACAATCTATGCTGGCTTCTTTCAGTTATCTTTGTGACTTTCTTGTGTCTGGAATGATTTCCAGGAGGATTTTTTCCATAATTTTCTTTGGACCAAAGACAAAACTGTTTGGCTTGCATTTCCCTGGGATGGAGATAGCTATGATGTGTTTTTTCTGAATATCAAGCATTTCCCTCAGTATCATGGTAGAGAGGGGCCACACAGTCAAAAACCTCATGACTTTCAGGTGCATCCTAACTGGTCCTGTGAACTTGCACCTATCCAATTGGCTCCAATATCCAGTCCTCACCTGTGAAAACAACTTCCTAACAGGGCCCTGAGTGCACTAATGGGCTTCATTTACTTTGACCACTCTCACATGGGACCTCCATCCACACACCAATGACCATGAGACCAGGATATTTGCTAAGTGCAGGCCCAAGGGAAGGAGCCCTTTCCTGAGCTGTGATGCAGCTGCAGGACGTTTTTCCAGTTTTGTCATGAGTCATTACTTGGATTTCCTGGCTTGATCTTGGATCTGTGTTGTCACCTTGCCTTTGCCTGACATCATGGGATGCTCTTCCTGCCCAGGGCTGTGGAGCCCTCCCTCGATGGTAAGTTTACTGCTTGTGCTGTTTTTACCTTGGTCTCACCCTCCCCAGTAGAGAGCCTTTCCCTTGCTCCCTCCTGGCACATTCCCACAGAGGAGGTTAGTGGGATCAGGGGAAGGGGAGAGCAGATGGCAGCCCTTTCTGCTGCAATCTAAGGCCAGAAAGAAAAGTATTGGGTACCCCAGCCTACTCTGCATTTGTCACTAGGTTCCCTGGCCCCTACACAGCAGGGCTGTGTCTTCCTTACATTCCTTGCTGCTGCCAGTGTGCTCACAGAAGTCCCTCTTGCTGACCAATGAAACCTGCTACATATTCTAACCTCCCTGAGCTTTGGCCTTTGTAGCTTCACTCTTGTGAATGCAAGCAAAGTTTCTGTGTTCCTCCTGGGCAGACTGTGTCTGTTTCTACTTTCTATACACTTTTTTATTTGAGCTTAGTCGGGAGCTGTCTGACTCTTCTATGATCCCACTTCTCCCATGCTTGGTTCCCAGATATCAGAAGAGGTTTTACTTCAGAACTCCCCTCAACTCTCTTTAAGGTTAATTGGGAGATTTGAGTCAGTGTAAGCCAAGTTTGTTTCTAGCCTTTTCTATAAAGTTAGTGTCTTTTGCTGAACAGAAATTGGAACATTTGAGACATCACCAAAATGGTGTTTGGAGGAGGTAAGGGAGCTAGAGGTAGACAGAAATACAAGAACAAAACCATAGAATGTATTGTTGTGTAATTCCCAAGGTTAAAATGCTACTCTTGTCCAATTCTGTCTCTTTTGGTCTGCAAGCAGAGCTGCAAAGTGTGCACTGGGATTATTGCAGGTTTCCAGTAGCCTCAGTCCCTTGTTGTCTAACACAAAGGCAAATATCTGCTAACCATAGTTGCAGTTCCCAGAAGGCCAGTTCACACCTTGTGGGCTGGGACAGCTCTCTGGAATGCAGCTGAGGGTGGCAGGAGCTGTAGCAGTGTTGCACAGGTCCCTGCTGCATGCATTTGCAGTGGTGGCCAGCCAGGATGGCCAGGATGCAGCAGTGCATGCTCCAGTGCATGCCCAGTCCCTGCTGGGGCTGCACAAGGCTTCTCCCCCTCTGCTCCCAGGTCCAGACCTTTGGTGTTACAGCCCCAGCTGCTGGCCCTGCCTTTAACAGTGGCACTGCTAGGAAGGGCTTGGCCAAAAGCTTGTTAAAATTTCCTCACTCGTGGGGCAACTGGATTGCTGATCATTAGTGCAGCTTTACAGAAATCCTCATCCATAGTCAAGATTTAATACAAGCCTGAAGGGGTAGCCTCAATTGTTAGAATGGTATGAGGTGGCACTGATCTGCCCATCTCCTGTTGCAGTGAAGATCTCTGTTCTGAACACACTGAGCATGACCTGGTCCTTGTTTTAGAGAGACCTGCCCACAAACAACCCATATTGTACTGCTACATATATATATATGTACACCACTGCATCTTTTCAACAAGAAGTATTTTGGCATCAGAGAAAACTACTGGCTCCAGAAAACCCAAACCTTTTCATGGTTTGAGGGTGACAGCTGTACACAATATGCTTCATAGTGCTCAGGGAAGGGGACTGGGAAAATGGTTGATTTCACACCTTTGTTTATAGCACTTTATGGGCATGGTGCAGACTCTCATGGCCACACAATGGTGTTATCAAGGATGGCTGGGCAAAATCTCAGGTGTCAGTAAAGCAGAACTGGTAATACTGAATAGTTGTATCAGGCCAAATTTGTGCCCAGATGACTGGTGATAAAACAACTGGGAATAAGGACAACACAGCCCCAGTTGCACAGAAATAATGCTGTAAGGATGCTTTAGATTACCTGTGGTGAATTCCATGAAAATGTTTTTTCATTTGGTATTAGCCCGATTTGTGTGAATAACAGCTAATTAAAGAAAAAATAAAGGATGAAAAAAAAGAGCTCTTATAATAATCTGTTTAAAAGGCTCTCAGAGGATTTAAGGAGGTAATATGTATTTAATGGAGGGGCTAAAAATGCAGCTGCATGTAATTACGGCAGGAAAAATATTCCCAAAGCTGATTTGCAGCTTCCCCAAAATGGTAGTTAGTAAGGCACCCTTAGGGAGATGGAGAAGAGCAATTTTTTACATTAAATCCTTCATGTATCAGCTGACAGGAGCCTTCCAGCCCCACTCCTCATGGGGCTGTGAGCTCTCTTTTAACCCAGCTAAGAGAACCCATCCATCAGCCCTGGGCAGAGGGTGAATGCAGCCAAGCATTGGCTTTCTGTGGCAGCTGTTCCCAGTCCCTCTGTACCTGCAGCTCCAGCCTTCTTCTGTCTTTTCCCAGCCCTATGCAGGGTGCCAAAGCCAAAGAACATTATAGTTAGAGGAGTATCCTTTGAATTATTTATTTGGGAAGTTATTTCCTGAGGCACATGTCTCAATCTAGAATACTTTTGTGGCTGGAAGGCACCACCCAGGTCTGGTGGTTTGGACCAGAAAAGTCCTTGATGGCAGGTGTGTTCTGGCAGCTCCTGATTCAGAGAGGAGGCTCAGCCACCAGCTAAGGTGGTACGGAGGAAATCCCATTTTCTCATTTTCTGTAGCCAAAAATGTGGGGTTTATTAAAAGACTGGTTTGTTTTGTGGGTTTCTGAATGTTTGTTTAATTGTGCTTTGAAGGCTGCTTGACTTGTGCGTTTTTGCTGTGTTGCTGAAGCCAAAACTCAACAACATTTGACAGAGAAGCTTTTGGTTTGAGGTTTGAGGACATCTAATACCTCAATCTAGACACAGTTCAGGGGTTTTTTTTGTTTGTTTTTTTCTAATTTTGTTTTTTTCCTAATTTGACGCAAGCTCAGCTGTCTCTCCAAGTTTCCAAACTTGTTTTTCTAGCTACAGAGCCTCTCTCCGTGATTGCGAAGCTGTATCTTCGCGCTCTCCTGCGCTGCTCCCGCTGCTGCACGGGCGAGCTGAGGCCAGGAAGGGTCAAAAATGGATTTTTATGCCGCCGTGGCCGCCGGCGGAGCGGCGCCGCCAGGGGGAGCCCGCGGGCTGCGGCGCCGCGGCCGCTCCGGGAGCGGGAGCCGAGCGCTCGGGCGCGGCGGGGCGGCGGAATTCACAGCTTTGTGAGGAAACCCGGGGCTTGGAAACAGCACCGGCATTCGTAAATAATACAGTACCACTATTTATAGATAATACCAGTATTATTTGCCTAATAATCGCCGCGCCACAGCGGCCAAAATTCTCCCCCCGCCGAGTGTCCGATGAATTAAGTTGCTCACCGAGCGTATCCTCAGGGATTCTTATTTGTCGTGGAATGGATGGTCGGTGGTGTTTAGTAATTTTGTTTAATTTGGTGATTTGAATTTGATGTTTAATAATTTTAATAATTTCTTTAAAGTATTCCGGAAAAAAAAAAAAATCGAATAAAGCAGAATGGTGCATCTCATCAGCACTGGTTGTCCAAAGCGATGAGCCAAGCTCAGTGCTTCTCTGAGTGAGCAGCAGGCAAGGCAGCTCTGCTCCTCTGCTGAAACAGCTTTTGGAAAGGCTTCCCTTGAAAGATCTGATCCAGTCACAAAAATCTATAGAGAATCTATATAGAACATTAACTCCTCCTCCCTCTCCTTATTCATGTAATGGGGGCTTGAACGATACCTTCTGGATTAATTAAAAAGGGTTTTTTTGGTCCTTTTCTAATGAATAGGCTATAATTGAAGGAGAGGAAAAACCTAGAAAGATTTACTTTGTAAAAATGCTGAGTAGACTCTGTTAATTGAAACCAATAGAAAGCCATTGAAAAGAAATTAAATTTAAAGAAATAAATTGAAAGTTAGTAATTTCAGCTATACCCTTTAGTCAGATGCTGAATCCCTTATGATCAAACTTGGTGCTTTTTTTGGCTCTCCAAGGTGCTGAGCTCCCTTCTTTACCTTCACCTTGGAGAAGCTTTATTTTCACCCCTGGAGCAGGTGAGGGGAAGGAAGACATTCGACATGTGCAGAATTAAAAATTCTGTGTAAAATAATATTTCTGCTAAAATTAAAATTGAAAACTTCCAAAACGTTGAGAATACTATTGGAAGTGTCCCTGGCTTGTTCTTTTTGTGGCTGGATGGTAAAACTTCAGTCCAGTTCTTTGACTCAAGCACCAAAGGAGCTCTTGATCAGTGCTTGATGACAGGTGTATTCTGGTGGCAGCTTCTAAGATAGAGCCAGCCAAGCTACAAATCCAGATTCAAGTGTCAGGAAATTCCTGATTTTTTTGTATCCAAAACTTTGAGTTTTATTATAATTTCCCAAAAATATTGAAATTTCTCATTAAAAAGTAAATTCCTTCAACTATCCATGAAAAAAGTTCTTACAAAATGTCTGGCTACCTCTGGGATTTACTTCCTTATTTACACAGATAATCCTATGCAAATTCGGGGGGAGCATGAAGGTAACTAAAACTGGAACGAAAATATATAGTCATTAGTAGCACAGATGATGTGTTTGGATTTAAGTTTTCAAAGCACAAGTGTTTATTACTGCTAAGTTAATATTGAAAAAAATAGAATATTCTTCCCTCTGAAAGATTGGCAAGGAGTGTGCAAAGCTGGAAAGGAGGCTGCAGGTCCCTGGGTGATCCAAGGCTCCATTGCTATCATGATTAATAGAGCTATAAGGCAACTGCTGCAGACTGTGGCAGATCCATTGGTTCCAGATATGCTCAACAATCAGTATGCAGATATGCTAATTTACAGTGTATTACTCAATCTAAAGGATGTTTCCATGCTCCACTAATAGTTCCAAAAAGATAATTATTTTCTAGTTAGTGAAAAAGACAAAGCCAGGCCCCGAGTGCTGGAAAAGCTTTATTTTTATGGAGCTTTGTGATTATGTTCTTGAACAATTCTGCATTCATTCAGAATGGTTTATAATCTACCAGGGCCAGATTTGAATACCACATGTGCCAAGGCAAAAACATGGTGGTGGAACACAAGCCAGATTAGGCTGAAGCTATGTGATGAAGATAGAAGAGGAATTAAGGTAGGCTGGAAAGCACAAGGGAGCTGTGGATAAGGATTTAAGTGAATGCTTTAAGTGGCAATTTGCAATTGGAGCATGGGAAAAGCCAGAATGTAAGATTATAATGTAGTTTTGCATAGTATACAAATGGGTTCATGTATTATATTGCAAATTATAATTATGCCACATTATTATACTAATTTTATGCATTATAATATTTTGTAATATTGCTGTAATTACATAATTGGAGCAAATTATGATGTTGCATTATACTAATACAGAAGTCATTAAGACCCTAAAGCACATGGAGTAGTGCTGCAAAATTCTGATTTTCCTTCCTGATGGGTTTGATGAAATACTCGAGTGATCCCCCAATTAATGGAATCAAAATCAATATATTGTCACTTCACAATCTCACAGTTCTCACTTGTTTTGTCAGCTCCTGCTCATCTCTGGCTACATTTAGCATTAGATGTACAAGAAAGAATGATCAGCAGCTGCCAGCTATAGCCCCTAAGTTGCTCTCATAGTAACTCTCTTGTAATATTTACAGTCCTGAGCTGGCAGCACAAGGCTGGCTCTAGGATGGCTGAAATGGCAGGAGGAACTAGGGGCATGTTGTTCCCCTATCCTCACTCTTCTGCATAGCTGGAAGCTTTCAGCCAGCTGCTCCCAGTCAGCCTCCTCTTAGGGAAGGTATGTTTTGCTCCAGGCACTTGGAATGCATGATTCATTTTTACTCTATGCCTTGTATGCAAAATTATTATTATTTAAATCTAGGATGGCTTATTAGTAAAACTGTGCAATAAACACTGCTGCATAATTCATTTTGTACACTGGGAGCTTTTAAGTCTAATGTGCCACATAATGTACTGTGTGCCTTTGGTGGAATACAAACACATACAGACAGTCATTCTCCTTTTCAGCAGCTTTGGTCAAGTCATTAAAACTTCACTGCTATTGCCCTAAGTTCTCTTCTCACAGTCAGTGGGTGGTTTCCCACCTGCAGTCCTCTGCTGGGATGTCAGATTCCTGGAGATAATGCAGGTGGAAGGTTGCAGCCCTCATAAAACCTCCTTCAGTGCTTTGTGATCTGTGTTTGCCACTGACATAATTTACTTATTGTGACAGACCCTTAAGGTTAGATGTTGGGCTGTTTCAGGAAAATGTCCAATGCTTCTAAATTTTTTTTTCTCATTTAAGTTGTGAATTGCCCCCGCCCAACAAATTACTTGGAGATTGTTTCAGCTGGGAAAGCAGATATTTCTGCTTCTTCCATTTTTTCTATATTCTTTCAAATAATTTAATTCTTAAAGGTCATAAGCTCTGAGGATGTGTGATTAGTGCTAGGACTCATTATTATGTTGAGATAATAATATTAAGAGTAGATTAATTTTTAGGTCAACTATGTTACTGATGGTCACTGTGATATAATAGAAATTGCCATATTCCCAGGGCAGATACTTCAAGGACCATGTTAGGAAATACTAAGTTCACAGATTTATTAAAATTTAAGTTTTCTTATCAGCTAGATGCCTCAGTCCTGGGATCAAAGAAAAAAAGCAATGAAAACATGAGGACAAGGTCTCTATGGGCTTCCTCTGGGAAGGCAGAGCTCAGAACTGCCAAACTGTGAGCTCTGTTTAAGCCAACAAAGCTATTAAAATTATCCAGGCAGGTCCATAGAGACTTCTGGAATAACCTCCTGGTTCTTGGCTTGTTTTGCTTTCTTCTGGCTGAGTTTTTGTTTCTTTGGGTGCTGGAGAGTTGCATCTAACCTTGTTTGGCTGGTGGTGGAGTGCTACAGGCAGGGACCCTGGGGGAGAGTCAGGGAGGGGAGAAGGGTCCAGCTGTGAGTTTGTTAATTCTGCTTCTGCAGAAGGATTAAGGAACACAAAGGAAAAGGGAAGACTGTCTGAACAGGTGAAAACGAGCATGGCTTGTGAAGGGATTCCATGTCTGAGCTGTACATCCCCATCTTGCTTTCTGGTCCCATGTATGTTCCCTGTAGCTTCTGCTGACAATCTGTCCTTGCAGCCTTAGGTGGATGCACTGCTAGGCCAGGTTGCTCAGCTGCTGTTGGATTTCTGTCTGCCATGTGTGTGTTTGGACATCCTGCATCTTGCTGCTGCCATGTAATTCACCTCTGTGAGACAAGCAATGAAAAGAACAAACCCTTTCAGGATGTCATGAAAACAAAACTGTAAATAGCATCGAATCTTTGGAACATTAGTATTTTGCAATAAAGTTAATACAAAGACTAGTTTTAGAAAAACAAGACTCAACTTTGATTAGAATTAAATGAGCAATTTCATGCTGGTGAGGTACAGGCAATGGTTATTAATTATTCATTTGATCCACTTCAGAATGCTTTGATCCTTGCAGAAGCAGAGTTGCAGTAGTAAGACCCCAGCCATCTATGTACTGGGTATTTATGATATTCAGTTCTGCTGGGTAGTTCTGGTTGCACTACTGAATACTGATTTCTTAGGGGTGTTGCTGCTTCAACTGCATCCAGTAAAAGAGGGACAGACTCCAACCCTTAGCACCTTGGTTCTGTTTCCTGAATTACCCCACTTTTCAGAACAGTAGTGCATGGATGGTGCTTTGGCTGAATTATCCATGTTTGAAACCTGCCTCTGTAACTCTGGTGTTAAAGAAGCTGAGCAGTTGCTGTGTTGAAACCTGGCAGCCTCACACCACAGTCAGCAACAACAGCCACAAGGCAACCCAGTATTTCCTGTGGCCTCATCCAAAATGTGGGATTTGTGTAATCCTGCAGTCATGCAAGCAGGCTGCTACAGCAGGACTGTGTGCAGGCTTCCATCACAGCCACAATGGAAGGAGAAAACAGAAACAGCTCTTCCCTGAAGGAGGCAGCAGTTCATAAATGAATTATTTCCTGGACCATATTTCCTTCTTTCTGCCAAATGCCACACTTGTTGGAAGGAGCTGTCACAGACTCATGGATCAGATTAGTAGACTCAGCATCAACAGTCTGGCCACAGGGCTGGAAATACTTATGCCAAGATGATGAGAACTCATAAACTGGATAAAAAAATAATGGGGGCTTCATGCACTGAATTGACATTTTAAGAAACATTTATTTGCAGGTTCCCTAAGTTCTTGTTCAAGGACCCAGCACACAGAGCTTGCTGCCTCTTAAGACAGCCAAATTTGGGCTGGATTTCCCCTTTTGTGAACATCTTATCTCCTCTCACTCCCTCTTTCTCCTTAAAATTGTTTCTCATTACTTGCTGTTGGGAAGACAAATAGAAAAAAGATAATTGTAACATATAAAATGCTGAATAAAGATCAAGCAAACGTTGTTGTGAAGACTGGAGACCTTGCTGACATTGGCAAAGATGCAGAATTTGAAGGGAGAGTTAATAAGTTTCTTAGATTGGTGGGTGGAGTCAAGAGACAATTTCAGGCAAGCACAAAAAGGGGTTTTATTTCCCCCCTCTTAAGGAGAAATTGCTTAAATCTGGGCTAGGTGTTTTTACAGGTTTAAAAGATTAGGGCTGAAAAAGGAGAATCTTTTTTTTTTCCTTATGTTTTGATGAGCTAATTAAAATTCATCATTTTGATTACTTGGGGGTCAAATGTGACCTGGTTAGCATTTTCTAACTGCCTCAGAAAATGCAAAAAAAAAAAAAATTCAGGATTTGTTGGCTTTTTGGGTTTTTTTTTAGCTTTGGAATTGACTCCTGTGGAAACCCTGGGAAAGACTTATTGTTCTATTTTGGAAGGACAGAATTTGGAAGAACTGTTGCAGTAAGAAAAAAGTTGTGCAGGGACCTTGAGGAATATCCTACCCTGTCTGTAATTCTGCTGTACTTTGCCTGCATGATAATTGTTATTTATTGCACTCTTGTTCTTACCAGAGCATTTGTGACTGAATTTATTTTAGACTATAGAAGTTATTTAGACTATTACCACGGGTTTTAGGGATGCTTTTAGACATCATTAAGCCTATACTGATGGCTGCTTTCAAGGTAAACATTAAATTCTTGTAGCTGGCTGAATACCCTCTTGGGAGTCCATTATAGGCAGATTTCCTTCTTAAAATAGGTGTTCTGGGTTTTAATAACCAGGACAGGCTGATCTACAAGAATCTGACTTTTTCTGTTGTTGGAGGTTTTTTTTATCAACCACAATTCTGATATAACTCATTATTCACTTGAGATGTCATTAGAATAAATTAATATTAAAATATTAAAATGTAGAACAAAGAGTTCAAAAAGTTACAGAGATTGATCACCTGAGATGCAACTTTGGTGCTTCATTAGTTGTGGCTCTCTGCACTGCCAGGCTGAGGTGCTTCTGTTTCACCTAATTAGCAATTTTTTTCCATAATGCTGACTGGACTGTATTCAGGCTGTGTGGCTTGATTTTTCTTCTTGCCTGAAGTTTATATTTCTAGGAGATTTCAAGGTGTGTTAGTGAGAATTCATTCCAATTGATTCCAAGAAAAGAGGCTTTGCAAAAAAGTGCAGGTTTTCGTGGTTAACCTAAAATTTGGCAATAGTGGCATTAAAGGAGAGAGAAATGCCATCTTCTCTAAACAGGCCAAATTATTTTTGCATTTCTGGTGTCAGGCTCCTCTTGTATACAGAGAGAGGAGTTTTCTCAGCTTCCCAAGAAGCTTGGCCCACTCTGAATCAATAATCTATGGCATAGCCAGCCCATCTTGTTCACAGCTCTGAGGCTGAGCAGAGAAATCTCTCCTCTCCTGAGCAAAGCTCTCCTCCCCGAGCTTCCTGCAGTGCTGGATTCCATGGTTGGAAGTCCTTAATCCTAATAATACACAGACATATGGTCTAGAGCTGTAGGAAAAGACATTTTTCTAATTGTAGGCAATAGAGTTTTGCCAGGGGAAAAAGGAAGACAAGTTTTTAGCAGTTAAGCCCTTTGCCATGTAGTATGCTCACCCTGCATGCTGCCTTTACTGCACTTGGAGTTTCCCTTGATTCCCAGCTCAGGACCACAAATCTGAGCCTGGCTTTCTTCCCAAAAAAGCTGCTTGTAGGGGTTTTCCTCTGGAAAATCTTCTGCTTCCCCCCATGAATTTGCCCTGGCCCAGTGCCTGCAGGCATGATGCAACACAAATTTTCCAGGGCATCGGGGTTAAATCTGCCAGTTTGGAAGGGATAAACCCAAAGGCAGGAACATGAAACAGTGTGGGGCAAATGGTGGAGGCATGGGGCAGAGAAGTGTCTGCCAGTTTAACTCAAGGCCACATGGAGCTTTCCTAGATCTGAAGGTCCAGAAAAGGCACAAGCCTTTCACTCATTGTCTATTTCTGGTGGGCAGAGGTGGCAGAGGCAGTGGTGACTCCTTCATGCTGGGGAGGAAAAGCAGCCATGCAGGAATGTAACTTTGCATTTCTCTGCACCTAGTTTTTTTTTTTGTGGCTTTGGACCAGTTTTAGTTTGTGATTGCATGTGATGATGGATTTATCTTCAATGCTTGCATGCATTTCGAAAATAGAAGTTATGAAAAAGACATCAATCTGTGGATTTAAAAAGTCCTTTCTGCTAGGAATTTTCACTCCCATTATAGCTGTGCCCTATTTGCCCTCTTTAAATCCTCAACAGAGTAGCTTGAGGTTTTGCATTTGCAGATGTCATGTTAATTCAAAGGCAGCTTTAAAATAAACCAGTGGATTCAATGCAGGCAGAGGGCTGTGTGACTTTTGCTCGTGCATAGGTATCCAAGGTGGGGAAGTGTCAGTGAAAGGGTCTGATCTTGACTGCATGGGCCCTGTGGAGTTTGTGATATGACAAAATACAGCATTTGCTGCAATGGGGGCCTGTTTTAGCTTTTGCTTTCTGTGACATAGTGAGAATGTTCATATCTTTAAACAGCAGAGCACATTGCCCATGAAATGTTCCCAGAGCCTTTCTACTGTTCTGAAAAGTGCAGTGTGCAGCTGGGGCAAACAGGGGCAGGTCAGGGATGTTGGTAGGTTAGTGGCTTGTGTGGTACAAAGGGTTAAGATGAAGGGGAAGTCTCCCTTCCCTGCTTCCAGGCATGTGGTCTCAGATCTCAGCTGTGGGGAAATAAACATTCCTGGGAAGTGGAGCCTCCTGGGAGAAGTCTTCTGCTCCACAAAGCTCCCAGGTCTAAGGGGAATGGAGCCCAAGGCTTTGGTGCTAGCTACTGCTTAAGAAATATGCAGTTTGATGCTGTCTCAATGGACTTAGCACCCAGACATAAAAAATAGCCAAATCAACATTTTAAAGTGAGCTTTAACTTCTGTCTTTCTCTCCCTTTTCCTGCCAGAGAAAAGTTTCTTATTCCCAGGCATCTCTTAAGCACATGCAGGATTATCTGGGGGATTAACCAACACAGAGAAAGAACAGCAGGATTCAGGGAAGACCCAAGGGAAGGGAAGGACTGCTGAGAGGAACACTTCCAGGAGGCAGATTATGTTTAAATTTTGCTTTAATGAGAGGAATCTAGTGCTGGTTGTGCAGGTGTGGTGGTGGAGATCACAGGAGTAGAGGGACTGAACCAGGTTCAAACTGTGCAGCCAAAAGAAACCTCGCTGGTGGGGTCTTCAGATCCTTCCAGCACCATCAGCTCTTCACACATGTTCCCTATCAACCCCCTGCAAGAACAGTATGTGGTCAATACACTCTGCATGCACTTATCTTTCTTAGCTACCCAGCTGGCTAACTTGATTCAAATACTTTGCTTTTCCCCATCCCTGTGGCAGAGAAAAGGCTTTTTATCTCTTAAATGTGACAACAACAAATTTCAGAGTCAGCTTTTACGTGCCCTTTCTGTGCTGCAGTCTTATCACAGGCTCATGAGTAACATTTGCTTGGGAAGCACGTTAAAAAAATTGTCAGCACATAACTAATTGCTTAATTTAAAACCAGTGAAACAAAGAAGTTAAAAGTTCAAAGCTGAGGGGCTCTCAGAGGGCACCAGGTGTTTCCCTCCGACTGCTGTTTTGTTTCTCCTTTAAATTTATGTTAGCTGGCAGAGCTAATATCTATAGATTAAAAATCCAGTTGGTTTCCACCTTCTTTTGCCCAGCCCAGTACTGTTTATCACAGGTCTGCTGCACTCAGGGTTCCTGAGCTGGCCAGTGCTGCTAACCAAAGCCCTCAGGGCAGAGCCTGCTGTTCCAGGGAAAGATGGCTCAGGAAAAGGTGCAGCTGAATGCTCTTTCTGCCTCTTCTTGAGAAGTGTATCTGAAGTATCCTGCTATCCCTCTTGTGTCTTTGACTGACATATTGAAAGCTTTTGAGAATTTTAGTCAAATATCAGTTTAAAGGCGTTGATGCTCTTTTCCATTGGCAAATATGAAAGGGCTCCCCCATGCCCCAGCAATGGGACTATATCCTTCCAGTACATCTATGGAGAGTGGCAGAAACCCCAAGCCTGCTGTAGGAACGGAGAAGCAGGAGGCAGGAAGGCTGCAGCAGGGGACAGAGCTGTCAGTTTGTGCTGAGCTACTGCACCTCATCAGGAGAGCAGCATTAAGCAGAGCTCCCACTCGAGTGACAGTGACACTTTTAACAGATACTCAGGCTGAGTCAGGTGCTTGTTGGTGGGTTATTATCTGTCATGAAGAGGTGTTGCAGCAGTTAATATAGCTTACTGGGGGAAGGCAGGGATGTAGCTGCTTGGAGCAACATTCCCTCCTGCCTGCAGAGTCTCTCTTCCATCAGCATCCTACCGATTTGTAGTGACTTGCTTTCTCCATTAAAGATCGCACACATGATGTTGGGCTTTGATACTAAAATAATTGCTTTCTGGGTTACAACTGTAGCTTTGGCACAACAGAAAGCTAGTTACCTCAGTCACAAGAAAACTTGGAAATAATTCATTTGGCTCCCTGCTGATGCTGTGAATGTTTTATTCTTAACTGGAATGGGCCCAATATTATTTAATGATGGCTTAAATCCATGGGACACCACGGAGAAGCTGCTGCTCTGCAGGTGCCAGTGTTGATCATGAGGACAAGCAGCTGCTTTCCTGAGTTTCTGGGGTTGCTTGGAGGAGCATCAGCCTAGAGGAGCGTTGTGCAGCAGACAGACAGCTGTCAGGGATTGCTGGTGGTGCCTGGAAATCCCCTGTCCACGGGGAAGGGGCTCTGCAGCACAGGGAAGGCTTGAGCCAGGTGAAGGTGGGCGCTGGTGTAGTGGCAGGGACATCAGTGTGACAGAAAGCTGATGGAAAAGCCTAAAGGCAGAAATCAGAAAACCACTTCTTTTACATAAGAGCTTTTCTGAAACAGCATCAAAATTTTGTCGAATTGAGGATGGAATCCTCTTAGCAAAACTTTTTTTTTATTGTGCAAATTAATCTTCTTTTTTGAAAGCAAATAAAGCCCTTGAGATTTAAAAACAAAGGAAGAAACTCATCAAGCTCTTCTCTTTCACTTTTTCTCCTAAATCCGAGAGTGCTGAGCTCTGGCCCATTTTTAGGATTTCTGATTTTCATCTCATCTAGGACAATTTGAGTGCAAATGATGTTGACTTACATCAAAACCTTAGGAAGGGTTTAGATAAATTTTATTGTTGTTTTGTTATCAAAATAATTTTTAAGCCATACTGAACAATTGCTTAATCACTGGGTAATAACATTTGTTGAGCTTGTGATAAGAAGTACTCAAAGATCGTGTTTGTACACTTGTAGTCCTGTGGGTCAAACAACATTTGTTTAAACTGTGGATGCCTTTTATTTTTAATCATAGGCCTGAGCTGGAATTAAGAATTTCTTAACCTGGGGGCTGTTTCCATATGAATCCCTAGGCTGAGAAGGACTTTTGTAACCATTGCTCACTGTTAAACATAAATCAGCCTTTTAACCTTGGGTCTACAGGCAATTAATTTATAGTGGCATTGGCTCTGCTGTTGACATGTCTGATCCAGGAGGTGGACTGAACTTTCAGAAAAGATCATGCTCTGTTCTTCCATTGTAAACAGGTTGACATACTCATTTTAACAACTTATTTATAGTTAATGTATTAATAATTTCTGTTTCATATTGTTACTTTCCCAGTTGATATGTTTTTAAAGGTAAAGTCTGGGTCCTGTGCAGAAAGAATTCAGCTGGTAACCTGCACAAGGTCACTAAATGTGTTTGAGAGTGTGCCTTTAAAGGAATTAAAGTGAAATTGAGCTCCAAGGGCAGAAGACAATGCAAAAATGTGTGCTCTGCAGTGTACTTTTAAATAACAGTATCTTTTAAACAGCAAAAGGCACAGATGTGATTACTCTGGGAGTGTGCAGAGGATGCAATGATACTGTTATGCTGAGAAAACAGTGAGTGCTCCTCATCAGACCCTCTGGTACAGGCTCAGTGTTTGCTGGCATCCCAGCCATCCCTGTCTCCTGCTGGAAGCCCAGCACACGTTCCTGATGCAGGGCCAGAGCTAGCCCAGAGCACAGAGGTGCAAGTGGCTCTTGGGTAGTTCTATGCTTGCCTCTTGCTCCAGGCAGGCTCATACTGGGAGAGAACATCTGGCTTTTCTTCCCATGGTTTGGAGTGATTGGTTACCCAGGCTGCCCACTGCCTTCCTTACATCACATCTTGTAAGATGTCACATACAGATGTCCCTCATCTTCCTCACATTTGCCACAGAAGCAGCACAAAGTTTTGGCTATTTTCCTTATTTTACAGATGACCCATAATGAGCATGGGTGACATCTACAGCTCCTCCCTTCTTCTTGTCCTTGGTTTTCTCCTTTTGGAGCCTAATTGTGAAGAGAAGGCACCAGGAGATCAAACCATGCAGTAATTAAACCCATGTCAAAGATAAAATGTTTAACACTATTTGAATGTGCTATTCTAAGTTTCATGGGGTTGACTCTGTATTTGAGAAAGAAACTTACTGTGCTTGGATGGAACAAATGATAAATTTTGTACACTTTTAGGATGTATATGAATAGTAGGGACTTGGAGCCTGGATCAAATCAAGCAGATTAATCTGGGGAGGGGGGAAATTGCATTTTTGATGGTTTTAATGTCTACTAGACCTATTTTGTTAAACAGTACTTAAAAACACATTTATCATAAGTTGCTTATTGAGATGCATGTCACATGCACCATCAAGCTGATCAGCCTGAAAAAGAGCAGTTTCTCAGCTGATAATCTGCTGTGCCACAGGGAGGTCAGGTTAGAAGTCAAGACTCCAGGGATTAAATGCGGCTCCTTTGAAATTGATAGGCATCTTGCCAATCACTTTGGATTCTGCTCTCTTTTGCTGTTTCACATGGGTTCTGTTCTTGATTCTAATCAGTGATTTGCTGTGGGGCTTGAGCAAGTTTTTTAACTCTTCTGCTCTTTTACCTTTCTCCAGCAGGTTTTCAAAACCCTGTGTATTGCTTGTTACGCAGTAAGATCAACATATAAATACATTAGATGTAAGTGTAATGTTAAAAACCTTGAGATGATCAGCTCCTGTGATTTCTTTCTTGATACACTGATTTCCTGTTCAGGATTGTGAGTAGGAAATGCCAAAGAAACTTCCTACTTTGAGAAATCCAATTTTTGAAGGAGAATATTTGTCATTCTGTGCATAACTTTCTGAACTGTTTTCTGTAAGTTCTGTGAGCCAACCCTCTTTTTAGGTCAGCAGTAGGGTTGAGTGAGTAGAGCTTAATTTGGTGCCTGGTGCATGTCCCAGGATGCTGATGGGAGAGGTGTGCAAGCTAAGCTCCATAGCAGCATGTTTCCTGCCAGCATCATTGACACAGAAAGCACCACTCATGCAGAGAACCACAGCCATGTTATTCCCTAAGAACTGTAAATATAATTTCTCCAGTTGCATTTCTCTTTAAGACAATTCATTTGCTTGCTGTGGAAAGGAGCATCCCTCCTCCTTCACACCAGCTTTGGCTGCAGGCCACACACAGACTGAGCACCCAGTGCCCTGGCTTGGTAAGACTGGTGGTGTGGAAAAGAGAGACACCAAAACTGATGTGGGTTGGGTGGAGAGCAGGATCATCCCAGGGGAGCATGACATTTACTGTGATGTAAAATCCTGCTGCCAGCATTGTGGTGAAATTCAGACTATATTCTATGCCTGAAATCAAAGGAAGATGAACACTTGAATACCTTTTTTTATATTCATGCTGCTGGAGGTCTGACTATATCCATGCAGCCCTGATGAGCAATCCCTCATTCCCAGTGAAGATGTGCAAACTGGCCCTTGCCCAGACACCAGCAAGAGGGGACACCTCTGGGCTCTGCATGATCACCCTGGTGAGCAAGTGGAATGGGACCATGTCCTGGTCATTCCATGGGGATTCTGCACTGCTGATGGGTGAGCTCTTTCTCCCAGAACAAGGTAGCCTTGGTCATCTTAATTACTGCATTGTGGTGTTCCCTGAAATAAGCCTGGACATTGTCTTGCAAGACACAATTGGGCCAGGAAGCCTGCTGGAAGTTCAACGATGTGGGCTGTGCCCCAGTCCACGTCCTGGCCCTGTTTAGTTCCATAGTGCCTGTGTTTCATTCATGACCAAGGATGTCATTATTTTCCAGTACCTTTGCAGCTCAGTGTGGGTGCTGTACCACGGCCTGGCAGATGCTGCTGCAGCAGTACAACACAAAGAACAGGTTGTACATCCAGGAAAGTGGCAAGCAGGTGTACATATGGTCTTCTCATGTTGCAAAACCTGCTTGGAATAGTGTTGGAATGCTGACATAGGAAGGAGGAGCCAAAATTGTAATAGTTCCTTTCCTGCTTTTTCAACTGGACTGTGCCATCTTTTGGTGTGTTTGAGGTGTGGGGGATCAAAAGAGTGAGTTAGAAAATTATTTGCAACATAGGTTTTTGTTGGTGGGTCTTTCCACACCCTGGCATCCTGGATTGGAAGTGCTGTGTAAATAGAACAAAAAAAAAGGGGAATCCTCAGCGATGACTTGCTCTGCAGGCTGCTGTGAGGCTCCAGGGCTGCCTGTGGCTGTCTGCTTTGCACACCTGAGCCATTCATCTCCCTAGGCTCAGACAGTGAGAGCAGCCGTGCTGCCCCCCTCCCTGCCAGACCCACAGGTGCTGCCCCACGACCCAGAGAAAGAAGTCCACGTTTACAGGAAGTCCTTTTCCCTCCCTTTCCTTTCCCTTTTAAGGCTCCTGGCAGAGCTGTGCGATTCTTATCTGGCCTCTGCAGAGCCTTGAAGTGAGGTCATTCAGGAAGTTGAATTAATCCTGTACAATTGTCACTGCATCCTTGGCTGCACATTGCACTGGGGCCCAGCCCACCACCACAATGCCTCTTACGACAGCTGAACATCTGTTTAAAAACTGGCTGCCAAGAAGTAGTACTTGCTGAGCCTCTTTTCCCCTCTGGCTGTATGTATTCAGCTCATCACAATATTGTATAACAACGTTAAGAGAAAAAACAGAAGCTCCCCTTGCTCTAGGGATCAACCGGTAAAGCAAGCTAAAATTATCTGGGAAAGGCCGGTTCTGAAATAGCACTGGCAGAGAAATGGGCTGGTTTAGGTGTATCCTGCTCATATTTATTTCCCAGGCTGGCACCATCCAGGACACTGGGCTGTGAAGTGATGCTGCAGTGGATTCACCAGGGCAATCAGAACTGGGACCTTGCATGTCCCCAAGGCTGTGCCCTCTTCCACTCCTCACCCTGCAGAGAAGGCCAATATGTTTCTTCTTGTCCTCAGGGTGGAGAAGTGCTGCACACACAGACGTAGTCTTAGTTTTTTCCAGCCTCCCAGCACAGCCTTTAAAAATTATTCTGGAAGAAAAGGAGAGACTGGTAATGAAGAGGGGAAATTGCAGGGAGGAAAAGAATGATAGATGCTGGGAGACAGGGGAGCAGGGAGTGCAGGAACCAGCATGAAATGTGGGGCAAGCAATACCAAATGCCACAGTGGCAGAGTAAAGATAAAGGGACACTTAGAAGGCACTGTGACAGGATGTACTTTCATCTGACAGAAGAGTATTCTTGGTGCCATCTGATCTGTCTTTTACCTTTATTTGCTCCAATCCCCCTTGGCTTCGTGCAAAATTCTTAGTCGTGTGAGAATATAAAGAAGCCTAGGATAAAATCCTACCAGGATTTTTTGTAATGGTAGGGGGAGGTATTGGGGCCTGAAACTGTGCAGGTCATCTTTCAAGGAGAAGCAAAACTCTCCCCTGCTCCTGCAGGCAGAAGACTTAATGTTGCTCACATGGGATAACTGCTCCTGTCCAAGAAAGGTGGAACTGGTGGGACTGGGGCTGGTGTGGCCCCTGACAGGCATGACTGTGGATTGCTGAGGAGGGATTTGACATGAGGATTTTCTAATTTGGCATCTCTGATGAATAATGGATGGGAAAAGTCAATGTAGTTAAAAGAGACTTTTTGAGCCTTTGGAGGTAATAATCCATGCTTCCAATTTCCCAAATGGTCTTGCCTTTTGCTTCAGTAATGAAATCTATTTTTCTTAGTTTGGCCTTTTGGAGCTACCTGATTTGTTTCACTCTTTGCATTTGTTAAAAAATTTTAAATTGCTTTCTCTGAGGTTTTGCAGAGTGATTGTGCAGTTGAATGGGCAGAAAGGTGTATTTACATGCAGGCAGATCCTTCATGGTTATTAATTCTGGGATATTCATATTTAGTTCTATACACAGATCATCTTTTATTCTATAGTAATAATTCTGGTTTACCTTGAGAGAAGTTGTTCTTTCTTTGGTATCATATTGCCTTTTCTTAGATTTATGGAAGGACAGAATTCAAAATTAGCAACATACACTAATTTAATATTAATTATGAACTCTAAATACAGTCAAGCTCTAAGCAGTAAATAGTTGACATAGACTGCAGCATAGAAAGGTATCTTCCATAATTATGATGAAATAATGAATATATAATTATATGTATATATAATTACTTGTGTTATCTCCAAAGAACTGAGGTCTGTTCTGGCTTCATGCACAGAAAGATGCTTGCCATGCATTGTCTGAACATTGGGGAGCTGAGCTTTGCAAATGCTGTCAGTGTGCAGTGTTAAATGGATGGTTTAGGTGGTGTCCTTCTTGGTTGAATTGCTGGTCTCACCACAGCACAGAGGCACAAGTGCATGGCCAGGGGCCACTGCTGGTGATACAGTGCTTTTCTGGCAGGAGGGGTGTGTTTGTTCCCACCCCCACAGCATCTCTCTGGAGGGCAAACCCCATCATCCTTCTAGAGAGACCTCACTTGCTCTGCTCTCTAGGCATCTTGTTTTATCCTGGAGCACTTTACACTCAGCTTTTAGTCTAAGGGACGTGTGAAGGCCAACTTAAAGGAGAGTATAAATACTGAGGAGGGCTAGGGGTGATATTTTCCTGGGAGGGCTGTTTCATTGATAGCTTTCTAGCCAGTATTTTCCTGCCTCAACACAATCCTCTCAAGCACACTTACAGGACTGCATGAGTTGCATTTTAGGGTATTTATCTGTCTTACCTTTTGACATTGGCACAGATGTGTCTAGCTCTGATTTTTTTTTTTTTTTTTTTTTTGCAGAGCTCTTGGGAGCCAGTATAGTCTGGGTATGCATCTGTCATAGTGTAATAACTCCCCTGCTGTCCATACCACAGTTCTGTAGTACTTCTCATGTTTTGTGTGTGTCAGAGTTGCCTGAGCTTGCTTACCTCTGAGTAGATGGTGCTGTTCTGTGGCTTGAGTGGAATTGCAGGCAAGGGAGAACTGCTTTCAGTGGGGTGTAATATGACCTCATGATTGTATAAGAAAACTGTTTTCTCTCCTTAGAGGTAGAATTTAAACTCAGGAGGAGATGGATGATGCTAAAATCAGCATTTTTTGAAGGCCAGATTCTGTCCTGATCTGATATCCACAGCCTGAACTTAGATTGGATTGTAGTGGCACAGTCAAATACAGAATATACCCCACTACCCCTGAAATAAATGACAGCTCACACTATATATACCCATATATATATATAAATATATACCTGTATATATATAGAAATATATACCCATATATATATAAAAATATATAAGAATATATTTCGTCAATGTGCTTACAAGACACTAACTAATTAACCTACCAGTGCTTTTATTTAATGGGGCCTGAGTACCAGCCTGCTCACAGAAGTCTATTCCCCAAGCACTGCTCTCTGATGAACATGCCTTTTGATTTAAGTACCACACACAATAGTATTTTATTGATTACTCTGTTTTTCCCCTACAGGGTTGTAGGGGTTTTGTGTAGCAATGGGCTGGAGAATCTTGCATTGTCTTAGGTGCCATGATGCAGTTTCCTAGTGACTGAAATTTCATTTAAATGATTTTTAAAAGTCCATGTATTCTCACAGAAATGGGAGAAAGAAATAAGTAAGAAAACCATCAGTCTTAGGCAAAGATATCATGTCTCCTGTTTTAGGCTCACTTTGCTGCAGTGTGTTGGGTATTTTAGCACAGTGGCTTGGACATTAGAATTACAGTTGGATTTAGATGGGCTTTGGCTCCCTGTTAATCATTTGTCCTTTCTGGATATTTCCTTGGCCTGTGGGGTTTGTTCCTCTCTCCACCAAAGAGCCCTTGTCTGACTCTGACAGCAGCTCCCCAAGGCTGCCTGCTGTGTTTTGGGGCTCAGCAGCCTTTCTGCCCTGCTGATTGCCAGTGTCTGAGCAGCCCTTGGCCCTGGCAAGCACGCTGAGCTGGGTGTGTGTGGGGGAATGTCTTGGGGGGACTTTATGATGCTTGCTTTCCCAATTGTCTGTTCTGTTAGTGCTGAACATTGAGTCCTGCAGCTTTAAAACTGGTTTCAAGTGTAAAGGAGGGGAATAAAAAATACAAAATTTGTTATCAGAGACTACACTTGCTCCCCCACATCCTTCACACAAACTGTGCTGTCTGCAATAGACAACAGGAAAAAGCTCTCCCTTGCTCTTGGGTAACTTCTAGCTAGCTAAAGCAAAAAAGCTCCCTGAACTGTAATTTTTTTTTTTTTTTCCTTAAAATTGTTCAAACCTGCTCTGAACTAAAAGCCCAAAGGAGCACGGGAAGCTCACCCACTGGGGCCTGGCCTGAGCCACAACATTTCCCAACACCAGAAAAACTAATAACAGACTAGATAAATCAAACTGCAACTCACAAAAGAGATGTTCTGAATTTGTCATCTCTTTGGAACGACAAAAAGCTTTGCTGTTTAGTATTGTTCATTTTCCACTTCTTGCTGAGAAAATATTTCCCTGAACCAGTTAAAAAAGAAAGCACTTAAATCTGCCTCCTAGAGAAACCCCATGCAAAAGTTTTTGACCCTAAACCCAAGCAGGGAAGGGCTGCAGCCCATGGTGGGTGCCTGCTGGCTCTGCCTGACCCTGGGCCAGCTTCTCATCCTGCTCCAGGCTGTGGTTTCACAGCTGGGCACAGCAGGAAGAGCGGCTCATCCGCTTCTGCAGATTGCTCAGCCACGTTTCATCTGTGCATGCAGGGCTGTGGCTGTCAGCTGGTGCCTCCAAGTAACCTGGGAACAAGACAGATTAGAGGCTTCCACCAGACAAGTTAAATTGCGTGTCAGGTTGGCTGGGATTCTGCTCATTGAGCAGCTGAGGTTTGGCTCGTGTGGCTGCAGTGCCACTGACACACCTCCTGATTCATGGTTACTGGAGACCACTGAGCTGCTGAGCTCCTTGCAAGCTTTATAGCTGTGCAGTATGGGGAATATTGATTAAAACACATTTCTGGATATAAGTGGCATTGCATACTCTGTATATCTTCTAATAATAGTTTATCCTTATTTCGCCTAAACTCTCATATAGTGAATTTTCTAGCAGACATCTTTCTGGTATATCAAATGTACTGTCAGGCACACAGTTTTGTTTTGGCTTCAGCTGTTGTATTTTTATATGGTGGTTTTTAGTGTTTGTTACAAGTGCCTTAACACCACTTTTTCTTGCTTTCTCTCCCCAGTCCCTCCTCCTTTTTCTTGCTTTATGCTGAATTTATACTGAATAAATGTGGCTAGTCACCCGTCACATACATCAGAAATTTCTGCATATTTGCATCATATGTACTGCCCCCGAAATTCTCCACCATTTTCAGGTTCTCCAAACAGTCATTTCTATACTCTCAAGGCTATAACTAAAAGCAGAGCCAAGGAGAAAAAGGGATTTCTGTCCATCTCCTTGTCTGAATGTCCAGTTTGGGTTGTGTGTGACAGGAGTGAATCCAAGGGCTGAAGGTGCCCATGCTGGAGCCCCTGCATCTCCACTGCTAAAGCAATTTACACCTTTACTCCAGAGCAGGGTTGGTTTGGTTCTTCAGGAGAATGTCCCCAGTTGTTCATTTGGGCTTTTGCATTCCAGCAAAATTTAAAGTGCATTTTTTTCTCTTTGCACACCTGAACCACAGCACCTGCTTAAGTTTCCTCTGAAAACAACCTAGTCCATGACTACCAAATTGCCTTGCAAACACCACCAAAATGTAAAGATAAACATGGGGCTGTGTGGCTGCTCTGTAGTGTGAGCACAGTTTGAAGAAAAGGATGTGCAGATCCTGCCAAGAAGACAAAATGACACTGGGTTTATGGTAGATACAAGGAGCAGGTTTTGTCAGGCTGAGCATAAAGCTGGTCTGGAATCACCAACCCCTTTTCTGTTGGACTGACAGACACATCTTCCAGCTAGCCAGATTGCCACTGACCTTCTTGTAAAGGCATATTTATTGAGTGTGGGGTGCCTCTGTTAAGGAATGATGGGATTTCAAAATGACTATTTTAAAAGTAACCCTGGTGAAAGTAACACTAAGCTGGCTTCTTGAGTGTACTGGCCTGAGCTGCTTAGCAGAAACACAGCAGCCCCTTGTCCACAGGAGGCTGTGGAGCCTTCATCAACTCTGTGTTGGTGGCCTTGAAAAGTTTTAAGACAGCCCCAGTGTTACACTCAGTGATGGAGACCTGCCCTGGGAAGGAAATAATCACAGTCTGCTCTGCCCTTGTCCGGTTTGGAGCCAAAGATGTCACTTTACCACAAAAACAAAGAGGAAGAGGAAGGAGGAATGACCTCACCCAACTGCAGCAGAGAGCACAAAGGGGATGAAACCATTGGGGACAAACTCAGCTGCTCTAGGAAATTCCCTTCCCCGGCCTTTCTGAAGGCATCATCAGTATTTCCAACCAACCAGGCAATCTGTCTGATGCTTCCTGCCCATGTTCATCCTTCCCCACCCTGTGTGGCCCAATCCCCACTCTCCCAGTGCAGCTTTCCCTTGGCAGTGGGACACCTGGACCTGTGCAATGTACCTGCCAGGCTCTGACCTCACTCTTTCATATCCTGGCACTGGCCACCTTTGCTGCTTTTTCCCATACATGGCAGAATTTGCACTTGCTGGTGTTCTGCCCCAGTGCAGCTCAGAGTCTCTCCTTTGGTAGCAATTTTGGATATAGAATCAAAGAAAAGTTTAGGTTGGTAAAATACTCTAACATCATTGGCTCCAACCATTAACTCAGTTAAGTCCACCCACTAACCCATGTCCCTAAGTTCCACATCTACACATCTCTTAAATACCTCCAGGGAATGGGGACTCCACCACTTCTTCTCTTCCAATGCTTGACAACCCTTTCCATGAAAGTTTTCCTGGTATTTATTATCAACCTCCTGTGGCAAAATTTGAGGTGATTTCCTCTTGTCCTGTTAGTTGTTGCCTGGGACAAGAGTCCAACCCCCATCCCATCACAACCTCCTTTAGGATAGAGAGCCTCCCTGAGGTCTCCCTGAGCCACCTTTGTTCCAAGCTAAACAATCCCAGCTCCACCACTTGTTCCTCATGAGATCTGTGCTCTAGAACCCTTTCACCATTTTTGTGGTCTTTGTTGGACTGAAATCCATCACCTCTATATCATAGCCATGCATTAAAACAAAAAATTGAATAAATTGCAATGGGTCATACCTCTTCATCCAGGCTGCCTCTGTATTTCTTCTGGGCCAGCAGACCCTAATTTTCCTTCATGATGAATCATCCTCAAAACTTTTGCCCTTCCTGGGAGTCCCTTTGGTGCATGCTCAGGTGACTGAGTCTGGGTCAAGGGTTTGTCCTGCTCTATTTCATTGGAAGGTGAACACTGTCTTGGGGAAGGGCTGGTATAAAACAGTTTGTATCACACAGACGTTACTGGAGATAAGACAACTCCCAAAGTATCCAGATGCTCTGTGCATTTCTTTTTAACTAAGTAATGAATGAAAACTAGCCTTTATAAAGTTCAGCTTTTAAGAAATTCCAATTTCCTTTGATGTAGGAAAAAACCCCAACTTGTTTTTTGACAAAAATAATATCTACTTCCAAATGAATTAAAACAGTTAATAGGTGAGCTACAGAGGTGTGTATGTGCTTTAGTTGTGAATGAGTGCATCCTTGTAGATATTTTACTGACTCTTTTTGCCCCCATGGATACACCTGGTTCCTTGATTTGTTAACCTGCCAGGGCATGTGAATGTTGGCAGGCTCTCAAGTGTGTAAATATCTGGAGAAGAGTTCAGTTTTAACTGGAGAAACTGAGAGTGGGAGCTGAAACTGCCTTTTTTTCTCTCCTACAATAGTGAACAAGGTTTGGGTCCTTTGAACTAATTAGCTCAGCTAATTAGAGACTTGTTTTGGTCTGTTCTGCTTATGCATTAGTACTGTGATGGAAATAATAGCAGAGACCCCAGGGAGCAGAGAGATTTATCAGCCACTTTTATATTATCTCAATTGGTTTTCCTTTAACACATGGCATGAAAAAAGGTATGACAGCAAAAGTATGATGAAGAAATATGGCCTGTATTGCAAGACTCAGCAGTCATTTGCAAATGCAGTTACTAAATCTTTGATTGCACAGAGTTTGGCTCCAGTAAACACTAAGATAAATTCAGGTACAGCTTCCAAAGTGTTCTTTATTCTGTGAGATCAACCAACACGTCTTGCAAGGTTACAGCTATTTTTTTTCCCACTCTTCCTTCATCCCTTCCTTACTGCAGAGGAAAATTCTTTTTGAAGTCTTTGGACATGGTGCTTCAAAGGAAAATTATAACCTTAAACATAAAGTTCCCACAACTTGAATATCCCCATATCTTCTCAAGGTGATGAATTCTAATTCTATCATCATGAAGAAGATGAAAAAAATAGCTGTCAGTCTCATCAGCTGTTTTAGAAGAGTGATGAGATAAATTGCAGAGTTAAGCAGCTAAAGGTTGGAGTAAAAATACATTTATTACCTTTTTGAAATCAATGCATATTACTGAAATGTTCAGCAATAGGCAGCTTGCTTTGAACAGAGCAGTTTGCTGACAGATTTCTTAAACTACCAAACCAGAATTCTAATGGGAATATGCACGTGTCAAATAGGTATCTCTAATAGAAATAAATTGGTAAAGTTTGTCCTCAAACATCCCAACAGAAAAATCTGTATTTTCCCAAACACTGATCTGGACACTCTGAGTGCTTAGGTGGAGCATGAGCAGGGGGTTCATCTTCTTCTAAGAGGGGAGTGAAGTTAAAAGTAGTATTGCAATGTGTTCATTCTTCAGTCAAGTACTTACAAAAATATTTGGAGCATAAGAATCCTTTTCTAAGCTAAACCTGTTTGTATCAAGAAGGGCTTCTGTGACTGCTGTTCCCGTCTTTGGATTTTCATTCCAGCTTTGCCATATAGATTGTGTTAAAGATTAAATTTTTTATGGCCTTTTCTCCTCACCACTTATACCTCTTCTTCACATCATGTAACTGTTAGGTAAGAATAGACGTATTGGACATCAGAAAGCTTATATTTTGCTTCCAATTTCATTTAATCTTAGGCTTAATGATGTTGAAAATTCACACAACCTCTAGAGATCTCCTGGACTCCGGTCTCTATGCTTACAATTTGCATGAAGGTAAAATCACATGGGAAATACTTAGGAAAATGAGGTATTTTCTTTTCCATAGAAAATACCTTCCTCTGACAGCTGCAGAATCCTTGATTAGTCTTTGTCTTTTACATCCCTTTTTAGGGATGTTATCTGTGCCTGAGTGGTACCTTTGTAGCAGGCTCCAGTGAGTAATTTATTTCCTACTGACTGACAAAGAGGAAGGATTATATGAAGACACTGATTGCTGAACTGTCCTGATTGCTTCGTTACTGGCACTTTGGAGAGAGCTGGGAGAGGAAGCCTAGGGACTGCTAGCCTCAGGATTGAGATTGCCCTCAAACAGGGGAGAGATACCTTTTTTTTTGCAACACATTAGAAAATGGACAGTTCCCCTGGCAACAAACTGCTGCTGAAGTCGAGTTTGCATCCTCTAAAGGGTCTATGTCCTTGAGACCAGGAGTCCAGAACTTGCTCCCAGCTCTGTCCTCAGACCAAGTGGTGCTAGAGAAAGGCTTGGGGGACTTGCAAAGCAGAAACTTCCCTCACAAGTCCTGCTCTTGGGCCAACCATACCCACACCTATTTTTCTCGCCAGGTGGATGACTGTGGGCTTGTTTTTCTGAGTCAGGAGAGCACAGTGGAAGGTCCAGGTTTCAACCATCTCCCCTGGTGCTTCACCCTGGAGGTGCTCAGCACTGCTGAGTCTCTGCTGCCAACCCCCATCTGTGGCCTTGGTGTGCCCATTCCCAGGGAAAGGCTGCAGATGTGTGGGAGGTGAAATGAATGGGCCAGGAGACCAGCTCCTTTTTAATGCCTTTATTAAAGATCAGCTGTCAGTGGGGAACCCGAGGGGTCGCACACTCTACCACTGTCTCCACTGGACACTTTCCCCACTGGAGGAAATCAGCTTTGCCCAACAACAGAGCTCAGGCTTCTTGCAAGAGTCCCTAGGAAGACTTTGCTGACTCTTGGTCTAGGGATGCCATGCTGACCAAGTGCTGTTGAAGCCATGGTGACAAGCTGAAAAAGCTCTTGTTGGTGATTCCATCCTCTCCACTGTTTTCCCCAGTTGGGAGTACCATTTTTCAGTCTTAGATGTTTTACTGGCTCGTTGTTTTTAGGAGTTTTTATCACTGAGTGGTATCCCATGAGCACTTGCTGTCGTGCCCATTTTGAAGGGGGTAGTGGAGGTGGGTATTGGGACGGGGTAAGGGACAAACAGCTAAGAGTATTAACAATTTACAAAGATATAAAACATTAACAACAAATAGTCAACACAAACATCAACAATTATGGTCATCAACATCAACAACAACTGCACTTCAGCATCAACAACTGTAGTCAACCGGGTGGACACCTTGTAGAGAAAAACTTGCATTTGGGAATTTATTCCCCAGCTCTGCTCTGGTGAGCAGAGGGGATCGTTTTGTGAGCTCTGAGGACAGTGCAACACCAATTGTGAGCAAAGAAGGATCAGAGCTTCTCTGTTTTCTGCCATTGTGGGTCAGTGCTTGGGGCTTTTCTGCCATCTGCTGAACGTGGGAATCTCTGTTGCACCAGCTCTGTGCTCATATGCTGATGGTGTAAAATCTGCTTACTCATGCAGAGCTGTGTTTCTCCTCAGCATGCGTGTCTGGAAGAAAAGAAGCAGTCATACAGCAATTTTGTCCTACACTTCTCTGTAAATTAATGATACCATGTTACAGACTCTCCTTTCCCCAACCCACAAGGGCTGAATTCTTGAGTCAAATGCAGCTTGTCTGGGGGACCAGGAAATGTGTGGACAGGACTAAGAAAGGGTTCTGAAGGCAAGGTCTCCTTCTTAGGCCTGGGAAAATGGAGAAGGAGCTGTCTAACAAGTGTAACAATGGTGGAATTGTTCCCACGATGTGGAGAGAAGAGGAGCCTACTTTTGACATTTATTTTGGGAACTGACTGTAATTTTATCTGCCTTCAGCACAGCCCAGACTCCTGTCTTGAATGATCAGTTGCTGCACAACAGGAGGAAGGGATTGCTCTGCCTGCCATAATATATCTAGTGCAGACATTTTTAAAGAAGTAGCATTTTGATTAGGGACAACCCCAATGGATGAATTGGTTTAAAAATTAAAGTGGAGGATGTAGGTGTAATAATTTCTACCCTTTCTTTGATGTGAAGATATTTAAATGTACATCTCATCCAACTAGAACTGACCTGGGGTCATTTAGATGAAGGTTACTAATGTGGTGCTGTCTCTTTTAAGTCTACCAATACCTGTACTGACACAGCCATGGCTCAGCATCAGAATTCCCTCTCTAAACATGTCTGTTTTCAGAGATTTATGTAACTGCTGCTGGAATTTCCTCCTGACTGGTTGACACTTGTCAGATCTATTGAAACCACCTCAACAAATCAGGGGAGAAAAAAGTATTTCCTCCTGCCTAGTATGAAATTATTTTAAAATAATTAATAGAGAAGAGAAAAACTGAAAACTATATAACTTGAAGAGGCAATGAGTAACATTAGAGGAGGCTGCTTGTGTGGCTCCCAAGACCCCTTCCAGCCTCAGTGGGGTTCTGTAATTGTATGAACTGTGAGCCTTGGCAGTGTGATGACTGTGTTCTTGAAAGAATTATTTTAGAAATACAGTGTTTGGGGATAACAATCCTGCTCAAGATTGGCAGTAAGTCACATAGACAGCATACCTGAGGTAAGACAGGATTTTTATCTGAAACCTCCACCCCATGGTGGAGGGAGATGGTTTTTATGTAAGTGCTGTACATCTGTCAAAGAAATCCCATCACATTGTTTACTGTGTGTGGTGCACATGTATATTGCAGTAAACTCTACAAAATACATTCACAGATTATACTCTTCATAGAGTTCCTTTAGGCATTACCTGAACTCACTCTGATGTGTCAAGCTGCTCTGTGATGCTGTGGATCTCATTATCCCTCCAGCAGAGTCTGCAGGATGCCACAGGGGGGCCAGAAAATTTTCTCACTGGGTAAAGTTCTACTTTTTCAGAGGACTAGTTGCCCAGTTTTGCCAGGATTCAGTTTGTCAGAAGCTGCAGTAAACACTAAGTGCCATGGTGGCTCTTTATTCTGAAGGGGGAGATGGTAAAAGCTGTTCATACAAAGTGAGGAGGCTGTTGTGCAAGCCAGTACATGGCAGCACATCAAGTGGTGACACCAAGGTAGTGGTTTGGCTCTGGAGCTTCAGCTTGGAGCTACCTCATCTCCCTCTCCAAACCTTCCCCCCCAGGTTGGTGCTTGACTGTCCACTAGGAATGAGAAGTGTGGAGGAGAAGCCTGTGTTTCTCTGTGCCTGTCTACTCACTGCCAGGTATCCCACTGGCTTCTTGGCTACAGTGGTCTTTGGAAAGGTGGGATCTTTCTGGTGGGTTGGCTGCTGCTTGCTGGTGATTGTTGCTGGAACACTCCAAAACACTCTCCAAGCACCTCTGCAACAGAGACTTCATTTTCATGCATGCTCCTGCCATGTCTGCCTATAATTAAAGCTCAGCAACCAATTAGAGCATCAGCATAAGTCTGTGAATGCCAGCACTGCAGTATTCAGTTGCCTATGTGTAATGAAGCAATAATTCTGAATGTGTGAACCTTGTCCCACGGCTGACTTGACACAGCATCAGTATTGGCTTCATTCTCCTCTTGTTGCCTTCTAATGTGATCCTGTGCCATGTGAAATTGTGCACTTGGGTCTGCAGAGCATAAACACAGGAGCAGACATTTGTAAGACAGTCCAAAGTAAACTATAAAAATTGTCTTTCATTTCTTGGCTTCCTCTTTCACAAGACTTTCCCACCATAACATTTTCTCGTGTCCCTTCACTAGGACAGGCAGTGTGCTGATTTAATATTCCTTTATTCTATTCTGGTTCTTCTGCCGCCCACATCAGTATGGTGTCTTAACTATCACATGCAGATTTGAGGAGAGAAGATTTTAAAAAATGAGAAAAACAGCCTGCTAATTAACATTCTAGGGATGGGAGAGAAATTGTTCTGTTACCATTTAATTCTTGAAAAGCACTCAGTGTAAAGGTTTTGGGAGGAACTTTCTAAATACTTTGCTCAATAAAGCAGCAATTTTGTGAAAATGAGAATAGACAATGATTGCAGAGACAATGGAATATGATTTCTTAAAATAATAAAAAAAAAAAGCCCACTCTGCAAACTGAAGATTGCTAGAGTCATAGAGACAGTGATATTGGAGCAGAATTGATAAAGCTATTCTCAAAAAACCAAAATACTAGACAATGGCCATCTGCCAGCCACTGGATGAAAAGGTAGCTTTTTGTTTTCTTTTGAAACTGAAACAGAATTAAAGATGTTTTACTGAACAAGACTAAAGGAGAGGCCACTCCAGATAGTGAGTCCTTACTCTGGTATGTATGGAAAAAGACATCTGAGGGGCCTACAAATCTTTGCCTGTGTATATGGTGGTCATTGCCCAGCTGTGCAGAGTTTGGGGTTAATTAGCACTGGAAGTTGAAAATGAAGGGATGACTACAGGCAGCAGCTGTGGCATATGGCTTCCTAGCCTTGTGTGGCAGTTATTGGTTGTTAATTCTCAGAGAATCCACAAACTAAGTAGACAAGATCAAATTGCAATTCAAGATGTTCAGTGCTATTTCTTACAGTTTTTCTCATGTCTTATTCTAATATTCCAGATAAACATGGGCTGAGAAAAAGTTAAAGCATCTTTTCTGTCCTTGCAAACTTCTCCTAAAATTATCAGTGGCGTCTCAAAAGTGTGAATGAACTTTGGTCTTAACTACGTGCTTCAGTACAAGTCTTCACAAAAACATCCAGTCTGGATACATGCTATCAATTGCTTCTGAACACAAGAAACAAGCTGAAATAAAGCACGGTGCAGAATGTACAAAAACAGCCCAGGAAGAAATGTGGGCATACTGCAACATTACGTTGGATATATTTTTATCATAGCTGAACAGCTAGTTCTCAAAAAAACCCCAAAAACCCAAAAAACCAACCCCAACAAAACAAAAAACCTCACCAAAAAACAACCCAAAACCCTCAAAACACAAAAATCTCCACACCCCCAACTTTTAGTACATATTTTCCTTAAATTTGTCTTTAAAAAGCTGTTTATATTCAATTACTCCTGGTTCAGACAAAAGGAACTGGCAAAACCAGCATACATAAAAGAATACAGGGTACTACCTTTTCAGTTTTAATAAACTCACTGGCAGCTTCAATGTTGAAAAATTATTCTAAGCACAAGTTATAGCTCATATCTGATGCCAGGTAAAAATAGAACTACAATAGACACTAAAACATACTCCTTGGTCAAAGTATGAGGAAATGAGGGCTTTTCCATGCTCTACCCATCAGTCTATAAGTGAAGTTTATACCTAAACAATACAAGGAAGGGTGCATTAGAGGTAACATGGGTAACTCAGAAAACATGTAGGGGAGGATTCCACACTGGAAGTGTATAGTAAAGCAGGATGTGACTGAACAGAGCCAGACTTGCCTGCACAGAGATAAAAACAAGTATTTGGATGATGATAGTGCAGCTTTTCTACTATTGAACATACCTACCATTTAGAAAAAAAAATATCCCTTCCATGTTGGAGGAATCTGTTCTTCCTAGTGAATTCAGCTGAGTCTACTTCAGTGTCTTCCTTGAATCTTGTCAGGGCAGATTTTTCTGTTACTATCTTTTGCAGCAAGCATGGGACTTTATGTTGTGGAGGGGGTAGATTCATCCTTTGAAGACCCCTTTTTTTGTTGTTTTTGGGCTTGAGGGGATTGCTTTGAAGGCTGGTGCTGATACATCTGGGAACGTGCACCCTTGTAGGCTGCATTGATCTGAGTCAGGCTTGCCTGGCCCTATGAATGTCAATAACCTAAGAATGAAGAAATTATTTCAATCTTCAGATACCTTCACAAGAGTGAAGGAACTGCAGAGATGCCTCCTAGGTTATAGAGGATGTTGTGCTATAGGGAGGATTTGGGGAAAACCAGGTAGTATTCATACATCCTCTGCCTTGTGATTAATGGGGGGATCTTTTGTGCAGACAACAAAGTGACTGAAGAGAAGCAAGAGAGCTGAGTAAGAAAAGAATATGCCTAGCATCAGAGAATCCAGTTTTCCACAGCTGGGCACATTGGTTCATGCCCATCTCATGTCAAAATCCCTGTGTGTCCTTAATCCATGAGATGAGTACATCAGACAGCTAAGGGACCACCAGGAGGCATTCATCTGAGAAAAACAGACCTTCCCATGGGGAATTTCATGTGCTGCCTGTGGGAGAATGCTGGCATGCAGCTGTGTCCCTGGGCAACTCAGAGATGTTGATCTTGGCCACCCTTGCTGGCTTACCTCCCACCTTGGCTTGAAGTTTGGATTGCTTAACTGTGCCCATGCTGCCACACGCCTGCTGCAGGATGGGGACATTGCAGGTCTGGAAACGTGGTGTGTGGGCATGTAGGGATTATGTACAGGAGCATTATGGCTCTCAAAACCAAGATGTTTTCTACCCTTTCAGGACTGGAGCCACCCTCAGGTCTAGTGGTCCATGGCAAGACAGCAAAAAGGCACCAGAATCAATTCTCTTTCCCTTTTATTGTTCATCCACCCTATATCCAGCCCAAATACCAGGTGCAGCAGGAAGCACTGTGCCTTAGCTGCAGAATTATTTCCTTCTGTCATTAAAAGAAATTTTAATGCACAGCAAGCTCCATTGAAGTGCAAGTGAAGGGCCCATTTCATAAAAGATTTAGGCACTGTCTCGGTGTATACTTTTGATTTGTACAGCAGGGAGCTTGTACTTGGGAAGAAAAAGGGGAGGGGGGAGGAATTTGCTTTAAATTACAGCTTTTTTTAAAAATTCATTTTGCATTCAAAAGCCCAAATATATTTTATCTTTCTCTTCCCTTGATTTATGACCTTATAAAAATGAGATAGAATCAGCCCAGAAAGAAACAAAGGTTAGGTCTTCCCAGAGCCTGAAGCCTTTGTGTAAGTCCCTGAAGAACAGCTGTGCAAATTACATTTGCTGCTATCAGATAAAGTGGAGACAGAGAGCAGTTTTTCTAACAGGATCTGGACAAGATTCCATTTTATTTTGTCGTTTTGAATGCAGGTTTGATTTTGTTTGCTGGTAATCACAGCCTTTAATGTTACCTTGCCAAAAATGGCTATTGCAGGAGAACTCTCATCAATGTGATATCAGCACAGGCAGAAAGAGAAACATCCTGTTTATGTGAATGTCCCTAACAAAAGAAGCCAAGATCTAAACAGATAGAAGAGAATGCCAGTAACCATGAAACAAACTACATGCCAGATGTTAGTCACGCTGCTTAGAGCACTGGGAGAAGTTGATCAGCTATTATGTTGATGAGTGCAGCTTATGAACATGTAGAGAAGGGAAGTGATAGTTGTCATTTGCATGATTAAAGTCTTGTGTAGCACTTCTACGTTAAATCATAAATAATTTCATTTTACCTGAGTGTATTACTTAAAATGTTACATTTTAAGGTATTCACTTTCCTTTCCTTACAAGTTCATATAAAGCATTCAAAAGTAGAAATTAATTTTATTTTACAGACTAAGAAAGCCACAGAATCACAAATCAAATTAGGCTGAAAAGGACTTCTGGTCCTAGCCCTTGCTCAGAACATGGCCAGATTTAAAGTCACAAGTTGCTCAGAGCCTTTAGTTAAATTTGAGTATCTCTATGGAAACTAGATTTTTTTTTTCATTGCTTAACTGTGTTCACAGTGGAATTGTTTTCTATCCATCCAACCGAGCAGAAATTCCCTTGCTGAGACTTGTGTCTGCTGCCTCTCATCCCTTTACTGTGCACCTCTGAAAGGTCCCCTCTCTGCTGGAGTCCTCCAAAGGCCCTGTTAGGTTGCTGTGAGGTTTGCTGTGAATCCATCTCTCCTCCAGGCTGGACAGGCTCAGCTCTCACAGCCTCACTTAACTCACAGGGGGTGCAGCCCCAGTCGTTTTGCAACCCTCTACTGAGCTCACACCTTCTTGGGTCTCAATTCTCTTCTGGAAGATGTAAAACTGCACCACAGAGATAGCTCCACTAGCAGCACAGAGAAAGCTGTGGCCTTTCACATGCTGGCTCTGTTGGTTTGATCTGGTGTTTACTGAGGGTGCCCTCCATCCCTCTGCCCAGGGGGCTGAGGAAGATGTTTAACAGTGCCAGCACTGCTATTATCAGTCACAACTGCTGCTAATTGTACTGACTGCTGTGCTGTCTTTTGAACCCAATGGTTCATCTTCTCATCCACCTAGTATTGGTAATGTCTGAACCATGATTAAATTCTGCTGCTGCTTCTCTCTCCTGTGACAGAGGTAACTTGGAGCAGAATATCCAGGACTTGCAGAATGAAACAAGTAGTATAAATAAAATCAGAATCTGATCATTCAGACTGCTCTCCATTTTGAGATTTTTTTGAGAAAGTAGCTGTGCTTCACAAAGATTAATAGGAGTTTATTTTTCTTGTTTAAATCTACTTTGGGTCTCCAGAAATCTTTGAGAAAGCGAGAGTATGGGAAATACTAAGGTTGAAAGTGAAGGAACTGAAGCCAAGACTAGCAAAGTATGGATTTGTATAAGAGTAAGAAGAATAAGACCTGTATATACACAAAAATATTTGTAGCTAGCAGACACTATAAGCACTTCTGCTACTCTGTGTAGTTTTACTGTTTGACTGGGGAAGGAGATATTTCCCCTACAGCAGTGCATCCTTTTTTCAAATAAAAAATTTTCACAAAAGCCTTTGAATTTTGATAGAACTTGAGCAAGTTGAAAAGAAATATCTGAATGTGCTTGGTTTATTGATATTAGGCAGATTTTTTTTCTGTAGTATCAAATAACCTACTTCACTGTATTAGTAAGCACTCATTGTTTTGGATCCTTTATTGAAGTATACGAGGAGCAGTAGCAACATTATTATATCATTTTATGTTACATATCTGCTTGATAATCAGGTTGTGTAGTCAAAATGAAATAATTTCATACTGAACTCCAAATTTACTAAACAGTGTCTCATGGGATCTTTTGAAAAGTCAGTTCTCTGTTTCAGGTAACTTTCTTATTTTCTGAAACTTCTGAGCACTGTGGTGGACCATGTACTTCCATGATTCACAATTCATGATGTGGTCAGATTTCACTATCTGGACCTGCCCAAGGTGGTGGAAACACTTCATGTCTTACTGCTCAAACAGCAGTTGGTGGGCAGTTCTTGATCCCTGTTTTTTTTCTGTACTGTAATCTGATAGTAATGAACAGTTCTTCTGGCCTGGCAGGTAATACACCAAGGTCACAGTTAAGTCTGTCCTAAGATGTGGTGCAGATTTTAAACATAAGAGGTTAGAGGGGCATGCCAAAAAAAAAAAAAAAGAAAAAAAAGGGGAAGTAAGGGTAAATAAAACTTAGCATATCCTCAAGATGCATATGTTGTGTGAATATATCTGTGCATTATCATTGTGTTCATTACACATCTTTTCTCAGAAGCATCATCCTCAAGAGCAAAGGTAAGGTGACATTGTAGCATGACATGCTTTTCTAAAAGCCTGTCAGTGGGGATTTAGATTTTAACTCTTCTCCCCTCATCTTCTCTTGAATATGAAATGGTTTCTAGCTGGGCTGTTTAAAATATTCATAAGGAGAGTGTGATTCGTGTTGGTGATTCATTTGTAAAGCTTCAGGTGAGGGGAAACAAAAACCTGCAAAGAATTTCCAACAGAAAAGTGCATGTGAAGGAGTTAGAAAACTATTTCCTGTATGGACCAAAGCCTTCTGCATGGCTGAGTGTCAAAACTGCAGCAGTCACACTACACTGACTCCCACACTGGCATTTTGTTACTGCTCTATATGCACTAGAGCAGGCAAAGACAGAACACCGTGGACTGGGTTTTTGAATGCCAGGATGTAGAATTCAATCTTTCAGAAAGCAAAACATCGTCAACAAAAGAGAGTGATTGTGCTTTAAAGCCACCTGGGAGCAGAGGGAGAACACATGCTCAAGCACTCAGAAAGCTGAGGCAGCCTCACATTGTTCTGCTCCTGATTTTGCCAGTGAGATGTGAAACTGAAACAGTTGTGTTGTTGAGACAGAAAAAAAGCAAGTTTCCTACCTATGCTGACCTTGAAGGCTGCTCTCCTCCTCCTGAGATAATTCTGTTTAGTCAGTTGTTTCTTCTCCTGAGCCTTATGCTGGGATACAACAGGAGAATTATGAGGGTGGGAAATAAGGGGACAGAGCCACTGCCAGCAGTGTGGAAATCTCAGTGGCTTTTGAACACCTCCAGGCCCCCTGACCACACCAGCACAAGCCAGTGTTGTGCTGCTGTTCCAGCAGCATTGCATTCTGGAGAGCAGCCCCTAGAGTAGCCCCAAAGCCATACTCCACTGGATATGCTGGAAAACAGCTATGAAGGAGAGCAAAAAATGAGTTTGATGACTGAAGAAATCGCCACTGAAATCAGTGTGAATGTGAGGCAAATCTTTAGCAATGCTAAGTTTTGCCATGGGACAGTAGACAAGAAATGAAATGTTGCTTTCCACAATTCCAAGATATTTCTTTACACTTTTTCTGAAATAAAAGAGAAACTCTCATGAAAGTGAATGAAACCACTTGAACCCTTTGCCCTGCAGCACAGGTTGGCAGAGAAATAGGGAAGAATGTTGTGATGCTTCCAGATTTTCCAGGAAACTAGCAATGCTCAGGAAATTGGAGACGCTGGAGTGCCTCGCTTGGATGCGTGCCAGACACAAAAACATTGTTATAACAGCTGAAATTTGTTTCTACAGGCCCCATTGAGCAGGGCATTAATACATACTGAAGCCTATCCCAAGCCAGCAAGGAGCAGAAGCGTGGGCTGAAGTTGCAGTTGTGCTACTGATTGCATGTGGCACTAGTTTGGTTCTTACTGCATCCACAAAGCTTTGCTCTGCTTCAACTTCTTTGCTATATCAAAAGTAATTATGTTGAGGTGACCAACCTGAACTGGAACATGGATTTAGGTTACCTTAAACTAATGAAGGCAAAGATAGATATTTTAGATATTTAGATATTACACTGTCTGATTCCAGACAACTCTTTGGGTGCCCCAAGCCACATGCTAGTATCCATGTCTTTCCCTTTGGGCACACAGGCTCTCAGGGGCTCTCAGGCTCATGAGCTCTAAATCACATTTTAATTAGACGACTAAAATGCCTGTTATAAATATCTTTCTAAAAAGCAAAGTTTTAACTGTGAGCATAATTCAGTGTTGAAAGCAATTTCAAAAATAATTTCAATTTGTCATCACTTGCAGTCATTTAGCTGAGCATGAGTGATCATAAACATACATTTCCCTCACTTATGTAGGGTCCTTATAGGGCACATTCTGCACTGTGCTGCAAAAATTGACTCAGGTCCATGGTGTGCTTCACTGTGTATTCCTCCTGAGGGAAGAACTGTGTACCAGGATGGCTTCTTTTGGAGCAAAATGTGGCTTGTGTGTGAGAACCTGCTTTTCCAAGAAGGTGCCTGGCAGTGTTTTACAGTAATTGCAGTTTCCTGTGAACATATACTACATGCTATACTCAGTTGATGGATGATCAAAGTATGATTTAATAAACCAGATTATAATCTACCACAGACAAGTTTCCTAGCCAGCCAGGGATGACTGCTAGGTGATGCTATGCAGTGTCTGGAAAGGTGATACAAATGACTCTCCAAGTAACAATTTGGAACATAAGTCTTGGTTTTCCAACTACTGTACCTAGTGATTGCTTGTAGACGCTGAAAAAGAGCTGTGTGATAGTTTCTGATAAAGCTGCACTTTCAGATTGTTACCCTGGACCTTTGCCTTTTTATCTCAGGAAAAGGAACTCTGCCTCTGAGACAGCATCAAATGCTTTAGGTAGTTCCAGGAGTGTGAGAAAGGATGTTTACTGTGTAGCCACTGACTAGATGAGATTTTACTTCCACTGAAATGGTTTCTCATCCACGTCCTGAATCTGAAAATACCCATTCAGCTTCATTTATACAAGGCTACAGTTAATCCTGGGTTATTGTTTAGGAAGAATGGAGGTTTAACTATAGTCTATAGCAGATTGTTACCTGTGCACCCAGGGCACTTAGCATGCCAAATAGTGTCTTTGAAGAGAGCCTTCTTCTGTGGGTTTCATGTCAGCTATTTCTGTACAGTGGCACCAGCTTACCCTGGTGGAGGAAAAGTAACTGTTGTAGTCAAGTTCTTGGTTCATGCCCTCTCCTCGGTATGTGAAACTTTGTGCAGGTTGGAGGTAATGGGCACTGGAAGCCTTGATGGAATGCTGGCTGTAGTGATGCCCTTTTATGCTGCCTTGCATTTCTGACACCCTTCTGATCACAACATCCATCTGTACAGAGCTGATTAAATCATCTGTGAGTCACAGGAAGGCTTGGGATGAGATTTGGCAGTATCAGTGGAGAGATGTGGGCAGGAAGGTTTTATGGGACTATGGGACAACCTCAGCTTTTATTTTCTGCCACTTGGAACTTTGGTTTCATGCCTCTGGCAGGGGAACTTGCACAGTGGCAGAAAGCAAGGGAGGTATATGCAAATGGTAGGAAGACAGAGCCATATGGTAGTCAGTGAGCTGATTGTCAGTGCTGTCAGTGTTAATGCCCATAAGCCCCTCATGTTTTCCTCTGGGGAAGAAAACATTTGCATTTTAGCAGACCTTGGTAGCTGTTGATGTCTTTGTGGCCAAGCCAGAGGCTCTGGACCTATGGCTGGTGTCCTAATGAAATGATGGTTGTGATGTTCATAATCTTGATAGCAGGGCTGGCAAGCAGCACCTGGCTAGCTACTTGACCAGGAGACTATCTGTGACAGTTCTAAAGAAGAAAAAGGGAAGAATTTGGCAGTTTTAGTCCGGCAGTCTCAGCACAGCGTTGTTGAAACTAGTTGAACACTGATTTATTTCACTGCCTTCAATGTGCCAGTGAGTTCTTCTGTGAATGCTAGAGACTGTGGCAGAATGCAAACATGTGGTTTTACTCCCCATTCCTTTACTGCTCCTCTCTTCTGCTGTGCCTACTAACTGGAAAACACAGTGAATGGTGGTGTCCTCAGACTAAGTGCTGTGGATTCATCTGTAGCAACACAGCCTCCAGAGAACAGGTTAAACAATAAATGGTCTGGTTTTATTTGCCTTACCTTGCAGTTACTGTTTTCACTATGCCTTGGATAGGACAAAGGTTTCAGACATGGAATCTGTCTTGGAGATCCTAACAAAAAGTTTTAAATCAATTTATAGTTTTTTTGTGATGTAGCCAAAGATAAACCCTGTTTATTTAATTAAGGCATGCAGTTATCCAAGACAATGGATATGTAGGACATGTATGTTAGACATTTACCTGAGAGCTTTGTTACCTAAGGATGAAGGATAATAAAGGCAGGTGTTCTCTCATGACTTAGTTATATTTTTTTTCCCCATTTTACAGAAATGTGAATGAAGACCCAGTGCTAGGTGTCTGCAGTGCAGCTACCTAGGTTTGAGCTACTTGTCTTAATTCACTTTATAGTCAGTGGAATTAAAAATGTTATTTTTAAGACCTGCCTTATTCAAAACTTGCTGGCTGAATTCAAACCTACAGAGTCTTCTTTCTCTCCATTGACATGAAAGTTTAGTGGCTCTTGTGAAGATAGACTACAGATGGGTAGAACCCAAAGGTGAAGAGCCAGTGAGGAACTGATTCCATTACATTATTCTCCATTTTGAAATGCATATATTTGGTTGTTAACAAGATCCAATGAACTTCAAAGTTCTAAAACAGAGTAAGTTCTCAGCCATTCCCCAGGTTGGCTCAGCTTTGTCAGTGGGGCCCAATTAGTTTTAATAACTTCCCATTCAGACAGCATTCTCACTTGCCAAAATAGAATTTTTCATGAATTACTAAATTAATAATCAGTTCTTACTGACTCTCAGCTTCAGTGAGAGCTGATAGGAAGATGTTCTTGGCTTATAATACAAGCCTAATACAAGTTTATTCACTAAGTTTCATCCTATTTTTATCAGCCTTCTCCAGCCACCTATATTCCTCTTTTCCCAGGTGCCTTTTATTAGATTGTTGAAAATCTGAGGGAAGTGAGAAACTTTAACCTTTGAAAGTTTCATAACAGATATCCACTCTTTCTTCTTCTAAAATCAAAAGAACCAAAAAGTATTAGAGATTGAGTCACCACACACCAGTAAAAGTACTTTACCAGCCCATTAGTTTATTATTACCAAAAAGCTACCTAGATCTTAATTAAACTGCAGATCTGTCTCCCTGAGACAAATACAATTTGGCAAGAATAAGGAAAGAGAAACTCAAATATGTAATTCAGTATTTTTCTCTGGTAGTGTCTGTTAGGGTTTTGTTTTAAAATTGTTGCTGAGGACAATGTTTAGAAATAAGTATCTAGCTGTAAACATCTGACTCTATTGAGGCAGTCATATGTAATGTTTGGGGCAATAATGCATGTTCTAATTATTATCCTATAGGTTTGGGTATTAATTGTGATGTGAGATGCTGGACTGGCTTCCAAACTCTGTTCTTCAAAAACTTGCTGTAAATGAATGAAAACACTGGAAGAAAAGGGAAGAATTGCTATTGTCTAACCACAACAGTCCAGGCAGGCTGCCATAACAGCATTTTTTAAGCTCTAATTCAATAATTAGATCCAGCTACAAATGTATTCGTTTAGCCAAGTCCTCTGGTTGGCAAAATGTCTCAAATTTCCTTTGATAAATGCTGTTGTTTGCTCAATACATTGTTAGATAGTTTACAAATTGCTTGTCTGTAAATTAATATGTTTAACAATAAATTATTAATTAGATTGATTTGATTTGGTATTTTGCTAAAAATGTATGAATGCAGAATTTTATCTCATTACAGTTATAGATATAACACTGTTTACTAATGGTAGTGTATCTAATTTTCAGAAAATTCTGTAAATGTCTTGCAGGCCAAGTACAAAAAAGGCACTTTTCCAGGGCTTCAGTAAGAGTTTCAGTAAGTTTTTTCTTGTGGGAATGAAAAATCCATCTCATGTCTTTTCCATGTACAATACCATGTGCTTACTGCAGGTTTTACATGGCTGCTGTGCATGAGACTGGACTGTAAGAGCCTTGTTTTACAGTTCTGGCTGCTCCAGGTAACCTGAACACATTTCAGACAGATAAATGCATGCAGACCCCGGAGCTAGTACTGCTTGCATGCAGAAGTACACCTTGTAGCTGAGGTTCCAGTAAAACCCACCTCTCCACAAGCCAACATCCATAACCTTCCATGGGTGATCCCATCTGTGTTGATGTCTTAGGTCAAACTGGTTTGCTGTCCTAGTGTTTTAAACTCCTTGGCTCCTGTTGCCTTTCAGAAGTCTCCAGAGGTGTTTGTAAACGCTTAGAGGAGACTGAAAGGGGAGGAGATTATGATGGGCAGGACAAAGACAATTTCTCCTTTTCTCCAGGTGTGCTGGATATCTCAGCACGGGGAGAGCTGTTTTGGCCAGCCACCTCTCCTTTCCCACCCCTGCCCTTCTGTCTGCTACTTCCTCGAATGACAGGATTGCTTTGATCATATTTTCCCACAGTCCCTCTGAACAGATGTCCCACAGGACAACTCAGTAGTCAGGGATCCCAGGAGTGCTGTTGGAGTGAGATTTTGAGAGCTCATGAAGTCGTAGCTCTGGACACAGAGGTGAAAATGCCCTTGTGTGGATCCACTCAAATCCATTTACCCTAGGCACATGGTCACTGCCTTCCTGCACTGGCAGATGTGGAAGAAAGTGTCTCTGCCTGGACTTTTGTTTATGCCAGCAGGCCTGCTGGAGTGAGCCTTCCCTCTTCACCACCACCCACACAGAAAGGACAAAGCCACCTGGATTTGTTCACAGCCTCATTACCTCTGCTAGTGCTGGTATGGCTGTACTTCTCTGCCTTTAAGAATAACATTTTATTCTTAACAATAGCTAAATAAAGAGAAACCCATCTGGTCACTAAGCAAACCTACACCATCCCTTGTACAGTGCAGACTGTCTTCTGAATCCCCAATAGAACATGATTTTCTTTTCCAGTCATCAGTCTCCCTGTTTCTGTTCAACAGCTGCAGTCCTCTTATTCAACAGGAAAAATCAGGCATAGTTAAAACAAACCCCAGAACAAATACAAACAAATCAAATTAAAGAAAATGTTTTAGAGCATTTCAATACTCACATGATGTTGTGAGATGGTTTCATGTCTAAAATGGTAATATTATTTCTGGCAATCTATCTCATGCTATTCTTTTGTTGATTTTTCCAACCTCTGAGAGATTTGGAATGAAAATATTTTACTGATGTTACTATCCCTGGGAAAAGCTTGTCAACATAGATCCAGGTTTATGCTGAAAACTTGAAATATTTGGCATGTGGTTTTGTATTTTTCCTTCATCAAAGAGACTATGTGGGGCTAAGGCCTGTTCACATGGAGGCAGCAAGAGACACTGTAATTAAAACAAAAGGTGACCTTTCATATCTGTGTACATATATATGCAAATATCTCTTTTTGCAAATGATAATATCATATGAAAAAGTCATTACATTACAGTAGCTCCCTCATATGAAAGCTGAGTAGACACTCAAGGGATATATGTGCAATAGAAATCTCTCTCTCTCATTTTTGCAGTGGCTCTCTGAGCAGGGGGATCAATGAAGTCTGATTTTGTATGGATTTGTGTCTTGAGGTTGAGACCTTATCTGGACTTTGAGGTCTCAGATGAAGTGCTGCACTTTTTACCTCAGTGAAGCATTAACCACAGCTCTTTACTGGCTGCCTAGTTTTAGAATACTTCTAAGGACTTATTAGTTTTTGGATTTCAATGCCTCTCAAATGTGCTTGATGAGCTTAAGCATTTGAAGACTCACAGAGAGGTTTGAGATGCTCAGAGGCAGCACAGTATCTTAAACACAGTTTCTACAAAATGAAGCTAAAGTATCCTCACCCACATATGGAGAAGAAGCATAAAATACACATTAAAACAGAAAACATGAATTTAAAAATAAAGAAAGAATTTAACAGCTGAGGAAGAAGAGATACATTTTTCAGACTAACCATTAATCACACAGGAGAAATCTTCCATTGCCTGTGAGAATTTAGCACCTAATTGCAATTTGTCTCTTTTAAAATTTCCTACACAATCTCTTCTCTAAATGTATGTAAAGCCTATCACATTGTACATTAAAAAACCCCCCAAAACACATATATATCTATGTGTCTGGGGGGTAAAGAAACTTGAATTTCAGTTGTTTCAGGAAAACTCCCCAATTCCATGGGTTCATTTCTGTGTTTTCTGTTTAAATTCTTAATTAAAAGATATTGATTTGTCATTTTGAGATTTCTATGTTTAGTTAAAAACCAACCAAACTGAACAAAATCCATTGAGAATCTTATTGGCTTTGGAGTTTAATTTGGCCTGTAAGAGAAAGAGCAATAGCTCGATGACAACACTGTTTTGACAGAAAAGGCCAGATAGATGAGCTTTAAGAGTTTTAATTTCCCTGAGGGGTCATAAGGTCCCCTGCTACCAAGTATGTTAAAAAGACAAATCAAGCTGAAGAGTTGAGTCAGGTTCATTAGCTCTGGCAAATCACAGTTACCACAGCAAATGCATTCCTTCTTGGATTTGTTTGAAAGCAAAAGTTTGCTATGCATCAAACAATGTAAATACAATGCTGTGTTCACATTAGTTCTGCCCTTGTCACCATGGCTCAGTGATTCTTTAAAAAGGCCAGGTTGCTAAAGGAAATGCAAAGAGATCCATTTAAGACTTCAAACACCCTCCTGCACACCTGTCCTCTCACAATTTGAGTTCAAACCACAGCAGCAACAAACCCAGTGGCTCAGGATGCTCCTGAGCTCTTTTTGAGTGCTGAAGAGTCATAGCAGGGATCATGTCCCAGTTCCACAGATGATTCACGGGGCAGGACACAGGCTGAGCAGCCATTTGAAGATGCTCTGAGAGTTTTGAAGGTTGGAAGAGGTGCTGGGGGCAGAGGGGCAGGCAGCTCTTAGTGAGGTGCAGGGAGAAAGGGTCAGATGCTGAACTTGAAGAGGTTCACAGGCTGTCAAGTGAAAACTGGGGGTTGAACTAACAGAGGCAGCTTCAGATCTTGCAGCTATGAGTCACACAAATCATGAAACTACTTGAAATACTTCACCTACTCATACATCTCCTTTATCTTTAACCTCTTCCCTCTTTTTTAAAGTTATTCTCCTGTTCTGCTTTCTTTCACGTCACACCCTGCACTGTTTTCCTGCTTCCTCATCCCCTATTCCCCATTTTGGTATCTTTCTGCTCCTGAGCATTCATTATATTTTGCAGATCTTTTACATTTTGGAAATATTACAAGCAGTACTTCTGAGTTTGTCACTGAATATTTGGTCCACATGATGACACAGTACTCAACTGTTCTTAGAAAATTACTTGAGAAACTAATTTTTTTTTTAAGTGTGCACTACCCACATACATGCTGTCAATCTGATAATGAATTTGTGCTATTTATACCCATAGTAAATTGGTGATATTCAACATTTGTAATGCAACTGAGGTCCCACTCTCTGATCTGGTGGAAGGGAGATAAAAACTCAAAACTATCAAACAAGTTATTCAGCCAGAAAGCAGATCCCTAGCAGCTCTGAGGTGTAGGCAGGTTGGTTTTGTTCTGAAGCTGACTGAACCAATGAAGAATTGACAAAGCAGAAAAAGGTGAGAGGTGCCCAGATTTCTGCAGTGTTATCTCCAGCTTCCAGCACAGTGGCTGAATGGTCACCTGCTGCACTTGTGCTGTGGATGAAGCAATGAGGGGCACACACACTTCCCTTCTTGGGTCTGGGAAATGTGTCCTGAGACTGCTGTGAGGCACTGAAGTGGCAGAATGGAGCAAAGCCTCCCCCAGCCCTTCTCTTTACAGGGTCATAGCACATGTGTGTAAAGCCAGAAACAAAAATCTGCCAGGCCAGGCTTCTCCATGTCAGGAGCCTGAGAGCTGGCAGGATCTTGGAGCACGACAGGGGCAGTCTGCAAATCACATGCATTGAGCCTGAAGTAACATTTGGCAAACTAAAATTTGTAGGATACAATTGTCAGGAGAGCATCCCACAAAAAGGGATCTCCTTTGATAGTCATCTGGATGTTGTACAGGAGGTGGGTAGTACACAGCTCACTTACTGCTGAATGGGAAAAGAGGTGTTACAAAGAAAAACCTGCTTGCCTGCTTTTTGGAGAGAAGGTAGGAAAGCATCCACCCCCATCCCACTCCAGCAGGACTGCCTGGGGAAGGGGAAGTAGTGTTTGGCTGGTTGGGTAGCAGGTGGTGTTGTTTTGGAAAAAAAAATTGCTTGCTTTTAAATGCCTCCTGCCAGGTCAGGGAGAGCAAATATTCAAAAAGGACTGCTGCCTGTCAATGACATACTGCTCCTGCACACCAGTACTCTGCAATTCTATTTCTGCACTGCCTATCTTCATGCAGGGAAAACTAAACTGACATCTATCAACTATTCCAACAGAGTCAAGAACTCCTAATACTTTAAGTCTACAAGAAGAGTTTACTATGCTTTGTCAGGAAATGTTTGATAGCAGATAATTCTTTTTTGCCATGATCTACTTAAAAACTGATGTGAAACACACAGGCATGAAAGAGCTTGCATTGTTTTTACTGCATTTCTTTTGATTGTGCTACACCATGAAAGAAAAACAAACACATTGAAAAAGCAGACACTCCCAGGCTCCACATCTGCAAAGTGCAGTAGAGTTGTTTAGGTCTCCAGACTCCATCCTGTATCTATTTAAACATAGATGTTTCTATATTTATATGAAGACTTTTGCATGAAAGGGAACAAAGCCTAATCCAGACTCCATTCTGGAAGGTATATTCAAGCTTAGATTTTTTGCTAGAAAGCAGCAGATGGAGTGTGTCATTAGTTTTGCTTTATACTGGGCCAAATGAAAAGTGTTTAATCTGGAGAGTTGGAAATCTGCAATGTCTGCAATGGTCAGTGGATGTGATATTCCTTCAGTGTTAATGCTGGTGTCTACAAGGGACAGGAGATTCAGTCACCTGGAGGCCAAACTTGTTGAGAATAGGGATCACAGTCCCTCAGAGCCCTGCTGTGCCTTCAGTGACAGTTCACTGAAAGCAAGATGCTCTGAACACAATATTTTAGCTGCAACACACTGTTCTGAGTTTTTAAAATGAAACTGTTTTGCCAAATACCTCCTGACCAGATCCTGTCTTGCTCTCAGATACCCCCCCTTTCCTGTGCAGAAAAACCCCACACTCATTCATCATGCTAAACTTTCAGTGACTTAACAAAAAAAGCAATACAAAATTTAATTTTATACAGTTCCTACCACAATCCTTCCAAAACATGGAATGATCCTAAAAAGAACTAGAGAGGCCTATCTACTCTGTACTCAATTTTCTTGACAACTGATATTCCATATTATGCTGTCTGGCAGCTGATAATTTTTAAACACACTGCAGGGAATATTTATTTCTCTTTTGACACCGTTTACATGTTATACTTATCTTGCTTAGTTAAAAACCAAAAAATTTTGTGTACTGGAATAATTTTACTCTTTCTTAACATAATCAAATTACTTCTGGTTATACTCTAGTCTGTCATATTAAGTCCCACTTTATTGTCTTACTGTGGGTTGTATTGTAGCAGTGCCTGAAGACTCAGACAAAGAGCATGGTCCTTTGGTGAAGCCCACAGAATAAGGATCCGTTATTCTTTTGGGTGTAGATACACTTCTCTTCATAATTACATCCTGAGCTGTGACAAAGTGGCTGCCAGGCAACACAGCTGTCAAAACTACATTGCAGGGCAGTTGGAAAGCACAAATCAAGTATAATAATAGAAATGTTTGGGACATGACACTGTTTGGGATTGTCATAATCACCCTTGTCCTTGCTAAAGTGTTGGTGCTGATATTGCCAATCCCATATCACTCTGGTATTTCGAGGTCTGCAGCACAGTTTTTGTCAGAAGGTTGTCACTATCCTGCCTCTTTTCTGTCTTTTGTGTCAGCAACAGGCATCATGCAATGGGCTGTAACACTCTGCTAAAATAGGTGAATATTTTTTTACATTTGACCTTTCAGATGTGGCTAATGTAATGGGCTACAGCAGCAGAAAGGAGGTGGCGCCAGAATGTGGCTGGAACAAACTCTGTCCCTTTCAAGAGTGCCCAGGTTGCCTGACTCATGCTTCTCATCAAATCATGCACACAGGATGCAGTTAAGTTGATCTGCTACTGAAAGGAGCAGCTCTGCTTTACCTCACTTCCAGGTTTCTGCCTTCCTCCACCCTGCAGCTGTGTGGTCACAAGGTGGATCAATTCAGCTGTCTGGCCAATGGAAAATCCATTATTTTCTGAGGTGTTATTTTTCCACCAGATCGATGAGCTGAATGAAGTCTGATGGTTACCAGATCCCTCGGAAGGGTGGCAAAGGGAGAAACTCATCCAGAGGTCGCAGGTGGGATCACTGTTTCACAGAGCCTGTGGTCAGGCCAGTGCTGCTGAAAGGCCAGGCTGCTGCTGCATTCAGGTGACAACAAGATAATCCAGTGTCACACTGATGCTGGAAGAGACTGTTCTCTGTCTCAGCACCCTGACACAGGTTGGGCACATCTGCCATCTATTATGGGTGACCCTGTGATCCCAGAGGAGCTGGTTTAGGGAGCACATCAGTGATGAAAAAAACCTATTTGTTTTTTACTTTTTTTTCCCCCCAAAGTTAGTGTCATGGTTAAGCCAGTTCCCTGTGGGGCTGGGGGAGTATTAAGGTTCGTCTTGAAACCAGTGAGACCTCTCGGCTGGGAGAAGGCAACAGCTCTGTCTAACATGGCTGTGAAATTGGCTTGACTATAATGTCATTTACTCACACATTTAGGCACTGGTGAACTCCTCCTGGATGAGCAGGTCAGTCTCATTTTTAGCTTTGAGGCAGAATATGTAAGTAAGGGAGACCCACATTACCATCAGTTCTGTGATCTAAATGAGAGAGAGTAGAGTCTGGCAGAGAGGAAGAAACTTCTGTAGCATGAGTTAGAAAAGGCAGGGACACTAAATAAAGAGGCTAAATAAAGTCCCCATAACTCATGGAACTGAATTGTAGACAAGTCTAACAAGTAATAAGGGAATTGGTTTCTGCCCTTGAGTTCTCTTTCAGGGATTACCTGAATGACTGGAAGCAAGTCATTCACCTGGGATGAGCTACTTGGTGTCTCTACCAATGCTGGCTGGCATTGGAGGATGAAACAGACCTCTTTGAGTCAAAAAACCACTCAGAGGGGAACAGAGAAGGTCTTCACCTCTTGCAGCCATAAATAATCATTGTTACCATTGGTAACTCGGGCAAGTGGGAACGCGCGGAGGTCTCCACTCAGCGCTTGGGGCCACACCGGGCTGCTTGGGACTTCCTCCAGCCGGGTCGTGACAGCCTCCCGGAGGAAGCCGATGCCACCCAGCCCCTGGAGGAGCCCGCACGCCTCTCGGCTCGGCTCGGTCCCGCCGTCTGTCGAGCGTGCTGGCCACTGTCCCACGCGTTGTTGCCGTGGGTGCGGGTCCGTGCGGGGCGCCAGCGCCGGCGGGGACAGCCCGGGCGGCGGTCCCTGAGCGCAAAGGAGTTAACAGGACTTTCTGCCTTTTCCTCCCGCGCCTCCTCCACCCTGCTCATTACCTGCACTTTATCACCGCCGGAGCCGCGGGGCGGGAGCGGTGCGGGGCCGGCGGGGCTTCCTGCGGCCGCGCCTGCCGTGCCGTGCGGGGGAAGGTGCGCGGGGGCTGCGTGCGGGGGAGCGCCTGCCCGCCCGCCCGCCGTGTGCCTATCCTGTGCCCGCCCGCCGTGTGCCTATCCTGTGCCTGCCTGCCGTGTGCCTGCCTGTGGGTGGGAGCGCGGCTGGGGCCGGGGCCGGGGCCGGGGAAGGCAGGCGGGCTCTGCGCGCCGCAGCCGGGCAGGGATGCGGCATGGCCGTGGGCTCCGTGAAGATGCCGCCGCCGTGTGAGGGCGCGGAGCTGGCCCGGAGCTGGAGCCCCGGCGGCGCAGCCCCGGAGCCGGCGCCGCCGGTGCAGCTGCGGCAGAAGCTGCGGGAGCTGCCGGCGCTGCTGCGGAGCGGGCTGACGCTGCGGAGGAAAAGCGCGGCCGCCGCCGGCCGGGTGAGTGAGTGAGGAGAGAGCGAGGGAGCCGCGGGCGGCCCGGGGCAGCGCCCTCGCCCTGCCCTGCCCTGCCCGCCGGGCCGCGCTGCGCGGAGGCCGCGGCTCTCGGCGCTGCCCCGGGCGGCGGCGGGGCGGAATGAGCGAGGGAGGGAGGGAGGGAGAGGGGATGCTCGGGCGGCACCCACCGGGAGAGGTGCCCGCGGGGGCCTCGGGCCGCTGCCAGCTCTGGTATGGCATGAGACACCAGGGTGAGAAAGCGTCCCTGTCCCCTCTCGGGCTCCCCGAGTGGCCCTTCCCCTCTGTCCTTTTCCCCTCGGGAGGGCTGACTCCTGCTCTCGGCGGCACAGCACGCCTGTGCTCCGACACCGGAGTACACGCGTGTTCAGCAGAGAACTGCGGCGTGTCCTGGAGCGTGTGACGACGGGTTGAAGTGCAGTTGGGGTGTGCACACCTGGCCCTCAACCTCGCCTGCCTCCTGACAGGGAGGCCGTGGGGTCAGGGGGGCATCACCGAGATCCCCAGCCAAATTTCACTGAGTTTCACCCATTTTCCGAAAGGCTGGTGGCGGGTCTCCGCAGGGCAGTCAGTGCTCCTGTGAAGCACAGCGTGGCACTGCCGTGGCTGGGAGCGGCTGCGACCAGCAGCTGCTCACGGCTCCGAACTCTCTCAGTCGTGACTGGAGCCATTTCGGGGGGTGGCATTGCCACCCCATCAGTGGCAGTCAATCACACCTTCCTTGCAGGCCAGCACTGATTGTAACCCACCTCCTGAGCAGCCAAAGCGACGTGTTGGGTTAATTCACGTGGGGTTGGGTTTGTCTGCGTTGGGAATCAGGTGAGCTGCTGTTTTCTTTCAGTGCACTGATAAACAACTGTGCAGAGAGTTGGGGAAGTCAGCATGGTGTGTGTTTGTACCCTCATCAACTTTGCAGTACTTTGCCCATGTAAATAAATGATTTCTCTGTATGGGGAAGTTGTTGTGAAATATACTGGGGTGTGAATGTCAAACCAAACTTCCTGGGTGAATGGCTTGTTATAAGAGGATATATAGGCAAGGAAGATAATTAGGATTAAGGTAGGATATAAATTCACAGTAAAGTAGCTGTTTTGAGTAATGTGGATTCAGATTCCAGTCATACATTAATTTCTTTCCTCCAGCACATTCAACACACAAAATAAAGACTAACCTCTAAGGAGATGCCTAATGATTTTTATTGTTCTGGTGAATTAGTAATCCACCTGATTATAACCCAAGTTGTCCATATGAACACAGAGCTAATGGGGTGCAGTTAAACAGCTAAGTCTTGCTTTGCCCTTGGAGCATGTTTGGGACAGATATCTTTCTTCCAACGAAGAAAGTCCTTTTCTGAATGGAGTGTGGTTTGTTCCTCCTTAAAAGCACGCTACCAAAGAAATGGAGTAAGTGTGCCGTGAGGAGGTGAGAGGGAGCAGAACTGCTGCTGTAACAGTTTTAGTTCGCAGGCAGGTCTGAAACACTGTTTTTACAAAACAAATTCGTGACACTTCAGGGAGACACCATGCAAGCAGCCTCACGTTTACTCTGGTGGTTATTCCTCGCCACTACTGAAAGCGTTTGACAAGTGAGCGGCACAACAGATACTCTGTAAATATTTGCTGTGGGTGAGTTAACACCCTGGTGAGAAGCCTGGGTAGCTCCTGGGTCGTGCAGCTCCTCGCTTGTGCGTGGTGAACCCTTGGTGCTCTCTTGTTTCACAGCGTTCCAGCTGAGACTCTGCCTGCCTTTGCTGATGCTCTGTGTTATGGACCAGCAAACACAGTGTGACAGATTTAGTGGTGGTGTCACCTATGGCTTCGCCTCCCGGTCATCTTGTAAAGTTTTTCTTGAACCATCTGTCTTGGTAGGAAGACTGGAGGGAGGATGGTGAGTCTGTAAGGCAGTCTGGAGTCAACCCAGCAGATCTTCTGCTAGGGAGAAATTCTTTACTGTGGGGGTGGTGAGGCATGCAACAGATTGCCCAGAAAATTTGTGGATGGCCCATGCGTGGAAATGTTCAGGGGCAGGTTGGATGGGGCTTTGAGCAGCCTGGTCTAGCAGGAGGTGTCCCTCCTATGGCAAGGGGGTTGGAGCCAGATTGTCTTTAAGGTCCCTTCCAACCCAACCCATTCTGTGATTCTATGATCAGGGGGAGATGCTGTGTGGAGATGCTGTATAGCTACATCAGGATCTTTGGACCAGTGCCTTCGTCCCACGTGGAGAATGGGAATGCTGTGCTCTGCCATCTCTGGGTTTGCAGGGACAGTCCTGCAGCTGGGATTACTCAGCAGCATAAGTGCCAAGTGGGGTGTTCCAAGGGGCAGGTCATACAGTCCAGCAGGGTTGTTAATTCGCTCGTTCCCTTTGGAGACAAAGTGGGCGCCTGAAGTGCATGGAATGTCTCCCCACCCGTGTGATCATCCAGCGAGCAGTTTGTTTTTGTTAGTAGCACCCGGTGTTGATTCCTATCTGCTCTGTGCATGTGCCTTTTCCCCCCAGATATGGACTTTTAGGGGCATGACACCTTTCACATACTTCTATTGAATATGAAGAGTAACTTAAACCCTGAAAATGACAGTATTTGAGAGAGGAAAAGAGTATATTAGAACAACAAAATGCAGCATTTTTTATACTTTCCCTTTTAAACATGACCCTAAAATTTTAGAAGTTTGTAAAATAAGGTTAGATAAAGAGTAACACAAACATATGAAACAAAGATTCCCTTTTTTTCCACCTCAACAAAATATTTCAAGTTAATCCAAAGTTAATTTTCAGAGGCTTTGTTTGCTTATGAAAAATACTTAGTCTGTTCTTCCTCTCCAGTGACTTTTTCTTTGTGCCTTTTTTCTTGTTTAAACACCAAGCTGAGTCTTATTTGTCCAGCTGGTTTTATCAGGAGTGTTGCTCACTTAGGTGAGCTGTTTTCAAGTAAATGCTGACCAGCTGAAATCCTGGCTTGTTTAATTTCCTAGAAAAAACATTATGACCCCTGAAGAGGAGTTCTGCTTCTGGTGCTGACTTGCTCAGGGACTGCCTGCAGTGCAGTTTGCTTCCACATCTACAAAGCACAGATAATCTACATGTGTGCATGCCTGGGGACTATGGATAATGGAAGTGTTAAGGGTATTATAATTGTTTTAAGGATGTACTTCACTTCATGCTGTTCAAAATACTTCCTGGGCTTCAGGGGAAAGGAAAGCCTTGTGTAGTAGAGGGTAGTATATGTTAGGAGAGTAGATTACATTTTGAAAATCAGTATGGGGTGAAATAAATTTTTTCAATCTGTTTGGACATCTCAGTCCTTGGCCCTTCACACTAGACTATCTGAAAATTGTGACTAGAGATGGGGATAATTGAAAATACAGTGTAACAAAATTAGATTTCTCTCTCAGTTCAGTGACCTCCAAAACTGGAGAGCAAATAGGTATTTTTTGCTTTCTGTGTTGGGATATGTCTAGCAGTAATACATGTAGAGAACTTGGAAAAGCACTTTGTAGAAAAAGCTGCAATTACCACCCCACTTGGATGTTTGTGTTCTGTGAGCAGTAAAGATGAATACACTCCACTGCTTCAGTCGTTTAGATAAAACAAATGTCCATCTCCTTCTCCAGGGGAGCCCAATGTTTGTTTTAAAACTCTTGATCTTTGAACTGTACATTGACCTTGTCCTTGGTGGTGTTTTTCTTAAATTCATTCTTAGGGCAGGTGTAGCACAGTTATCCAAGGTGGCACAGGTGATTAGATTGCATTTGCACAGTGAGCTGCGAGGTGTAGGTTTTACTCATCGTCCTCTGCTGGGTAAAATAGCAGAAAATGACTCAACCTTTTGCTGAGAGCTTGTGCAGAGGCAGAGGAGGGATCTGTTATAGTGAGCCATGCTGCCCTGTGGAACTGCTCCTCTCTGCCATGTCTTTTCTCAAAAAGACCCTTCTGTTTCCCAGTTTGCCTCCTAGAGTTTCATTGAGTGTATGTGCAGTAGACATGAGTACTTTGCTTATGAGCTGTCTTTGCTGCTCTCACTGCTGCCTGCTAAAGATATCCCTCTTCTCTTCCCTTTTCTCTTGTGACTAGTGATGAAATACAGTTCCATGCCTCTGGAAGAACCAGCAGAGAGGCCCTGTGGGCCAGTCCACCATGCCAAAACTCCTTTTCACCACACTCAGTTTCATTCTTTATGGAGCTAATGCTGCTCTTGAGAGGGCAAGGAAGGAGGAATTGTCTTTCACACACACAGGCACACACCTTTTTAATCACCTCTTCTGCTTTCTAGGTTCATATTTCCACACAGATAAATACTGTTATACATGAACATCAATGTTGCTCTTTATCACAGAAGTGGATCTACTGTGGAAAACCTTTTGGATGTCATGGTGTCAAATCCCATTACTCTGATATTGTGAAATATCCTGCTGGTCTGTAGAAACCTTCTTTGTGAGATGTACCTTTTGGCTTGATCAAAGTTGAAGAGATACAATGAGTATTTCCTCTTCTGAGACCTTGTAGTTACTTCTATGAGATTCCTAGAAGTCTTTGGCCAGGCAGATGTTCTCAGACTGTCTTCATCTTTGCTTTGTTTTGAGCAGCTACTTTGCTGTATGTTTGTCAGGATGTAAACTAACTATGGGGTTACAGGTTGAAAATAAACTGCAGAAACTGTGATACAGCTGCTAAAAGTCTACATGAGTTCAGGGTGAGTCTGGAGAAGTTCATGGAAGAGAAACGTATTAAGGACACATAATCCTCATCAGGCACAGAAGGTTCCTGAGCTGAAAATAGCTGGAGGGTTGGAGTGCATTAGGGATATCTATCATATATTCTGGCACTAGCAGTTGTCATGCTGTTGGAGACAACTCCTCTTTGGCAGAGGAAAAAAATCAAACTATATGCAATCTGTTTTAATTAAATGAAGTATCAGATCCTCTAAACCTACATTCTGCTAAACTTTTCCTCATCCCCTGTTAGGAGCTTTCATTTGTTTATGTCATTCAAGTAGCTATTTTCAAATCAATTCATTTGGCAGCTGGGGAGACTATAGTGTGGTTGATGAAGTATTGCCAGGACATTAGAAACTGGCTGCTGGAAACACTCAGAATTTACAGTCCTTACTTCATGGTGGTGGTTGATATTTTGGTTTAGATTGAGCCGAGCATATAGATCTGCTTCATACTCAAATAATCCTCTCACAAATGACTGACATTTATCACAGTCCATATCCTTGTTGGCAGCTTCTCATGCTCATGGTGCCTGAATGACCTTGTATTTCATGCTGCTGAATTACATCCTCTTCCTAATATTACACTTCTTGAAGGCTCCTGATCTTCCAGTACACCATCCTGTTTACATGGGTTTTGACAATACCTCCAATTTTGTGCCATCAACACATTTCATTAGCACTTTTATGCTCTTGTTACCAGTGTTGTTAATGAGCAGAAAAAAAAATAATCATAATAATTTCTCTGGTACCTATGTTTATATATACTATAGAGACTTTAATGTTGACATTTCTTCTGCATTAGAAAGATGCAGTGATGTTTTGTGTAGATGCTGTACTGGCTGAAATCAGCACACAAAATGCTGGATTGACTCAATGGGTTGGAAGTTTTATTGTCAGAAGTATTATCAAAGTCAACTGATTGATATTGGTGACATTTTGCTTTCAAGTCTGTCACAGAGGTTCTACTGGTAACTTAATACCCCCACCACTTTAGCAGCTTTTATGTGACTAAAAATAATTGTGGTAAGTAGTCTTGAATTTTTCCCTATTGTAATCAGGATTATTATGTATTCCTCCTAAATGTATTTGATTAAGATAATTATCTTTCACATATCACTTATAGTATCCTTAAACTTGTCAGCTCTGTGATTGGTGAACATGAAATATTGAGCAGCGAATAAAATAGCTTTAGTAGCAATGACCATGGTAGCTGCTGGGGAATTTCAGTGTCTCATGTGTTTATTTGCATAATAATTTGTTTCATAGTCAGTCTTCAGTGAATTACTAAACTGAGAATACTTCTTAATTAGCCCATGTGTTATGACATCTGAGAAATTACGCCTGGATTTGATTAACTACAGTTGAATGAAATGGAAAGTAAACCCACACTTCTGCCCCAGGAAGTAACCTAGTAAGTTTTGCAGAATGCAAAGCTATTTTTCTCCCTGAGGCAGGGGATTAGCCTACTTGATAGGACGATGCCCACTGCCTGTGGTCTTGCACTGGCACTGGAGTGAGGCTGGCAATTCCTGGGCTGACAAGTCAGCTGCTTTCTAGCATCCCTGGGAAAGTCCAGATGCAGCTCTAGCAGGTGCTGCTGCCAACACTTGGGGAGTAGGTGCCACCATGTGGCTTGTGTTCATGGAGGCTGCATAAAATTGACATGGATTTCTTGACACATCAGAAATGCAGCAGCTTGCTTTAAACTGTGGGAGAGGTTCTGTTTCCTTTCTCTGCTTTGGTCCAGAGCACATCCTGATAAGCCTCTCTTTGACCTGTCTACCCCAAACCAGACTTGACTGTAACCCCTTTCCCGTGCTGCAAATTGAGCTCCAGCTGAAATTACCATGAGCTCATTTTGCCTGTGCTCAGTCTTTAAGCCTATTGTCTTGTGTTGGAAATAAAGCCTTCAGTTAAGGACTGCAGAAGCAAGTTTGATCAGCCTTGCATGTCTTTTGTGTGGTTGGACAAGGATCTCACTGGTTTCACTTTTGGTTTTGCTCCCCTCACTAAGGGATGTAGCTTGCACATCCTTAGATATGGTACTGCTGTGTATGGACTGGAAAACTATCAAGGAAGTCTATGTAGGAAATAAGATTAACTCCACTGGAAGTAAAATCAGTGTATTTGCAAAACTTCTGCTAGTGTTACATCCTACTGAAATTCTTGATTTAAATATGAGCTGATTGTCCCCTTAGTTACATACTTACAAGAAAACAAACAAAATTCACTTAGTGGAATTGTATACTTTAATTTGCTTGGTTACAAACCTGTATTATTGGTTAATTCACACTAGATTTCCCAGCTGCCAGGATGAATGAACAGCACCATACTGTACAATTATGACAAACTCTGTTAAGATTTGTATTCAGCTGTTGTTACTTGTGTGTCCCCAGTGGTTTGAATTCCATTTGCACCGTGAGGAAATTGCAAAACAAGCTGTGCATTTTTATGCTGATGAAAATGCTGAAAATAGACAGTGATAGCTTTTCAAAAGGAGAAGAGAAAAGAAAAAAGGCAAGGAGAATATGCCGACTTTTCAGCCCAACTCGTAATAAAACAGATTTATGCAAATTATTTAACAATTAAAGAAATATTTCACATGTAGGAAAGGAAGATCCCTTTTCTTTATACTTCTACTATGTAACTTGTGCTGTGTAACTTTATACTGTATAATTTGGTTATTCAGTTCCAGGTGAAGTGCTCCTTCCCACCCATGGTTTCTGCTCACCCCAGGCAGGTGCTGGGTGTAGCAGCCAATGCATGGAGTGATGGTTCAGGCTGCAGAATTTTGGTCTGGCCCTGCTAAAGCACTTGAGCACTCTGATGCATTTCTGTGCCTGATCACCAGGCAGCCAGGTGCTGCAGGTCTGGTCACACACTCATCTCCTTGGGATGTGAGCCATCTCCTCAAAAGGGTCCACATCAGTGCTTAGAAGAGCCTTAAGGATGGTTTGGGCTCAGCTGTAGGGCTGGAAATCAAATGGGACACCTTGTACCTCTGGGCAGGGTGACAGTGCCCTGTTCCTTTGTAGTCTTTCAGGGCTGACTAAGCTGAAGCTACGTAAAATTTAAACATTTTTCATTAAACTTGTGGTTTTGACGTGAGTTTAAGGATAAAAAAGAAGTCATTTGGGCTCTAAAGTTAAAAGCCATGGAAGCTGGATGTGAGTATTTGCAAATTCTAAGTATAAAATGCAGTGGCTATTCATTATTGTCACTATGTCTTTTAGTTCAGTTAACCTATTGTTTGGTTTGGGCTGGTGTGACCTTGTAAAATGATCTTCTCAAGGATATTGTATTAAGCTAGGGTCAATTATTAATTTAATAATTTAAATCCTCTACAATTTTCTTTGATTAATTCCTTTTTTGAAATATATTTTCCTGCAGAGAGTCACAGTGGTCTAACTGATTAAAAGTCACTATACTTTTTTATAGTGCAAAAAGAAAATATTCTGCTGATTGAAGGAGAAAAAAGCCCTTCAATCTCTATAAATAGCAGTAGATGTGTATTCATAGCATCAGTAAGGATCTTCTGCCTTCATTTTTAGAACTGAATTAACCCATTGCATCTTAAAATGATAGATGATTTCTAGTTTTCCTTTTTTGAAATACTAGTAGTGAGGAATTCTTTTCCCCTTTTTGTTGAGGAGACTGCCTTTCTTTCCCTGCTTCCTGAACTTCATACTCAAGCCTTTATGTAACTGAGACATATATGGGCTAGTTAGAGCAATAAAGAAAGAAACAGCAGTCTTTTGTTTGATTACAGGGTGTGTTTTATCTTTGTGTGTGTGTTTTATTGTGGTAGTTGCTCCTGCAGCTGCCCCTTCTGAGCCTCTCTGCAGGTGGTGCTTGTGTCAGCATCAGCACCCTGGCTGTGGAATGAGTGACACCAAGCAAGGAGCAGTGGCTGCTTGAAATGATACCACTGGTGGCAGAAATGTATGTCAAACCATGTCCTTCACGATGAAGTAGGTGGTGTGCAGTTTGCAGGTCAGTACTGAGGAGCAGGAAGGACTGCATTTTGCATTAAAAAACAAACTAAAAAAAAGGACCCAAAACCCCAAATCCCACAGAAAACTCCCCAACAGGAAAACTCAGGTCCAGACCACTTGTGAACATCAAGAATTTATGATGTGGCTTGGGAAAGGGAGTGAGAGCAGGTGTTTGGGGTTTGTTTACACATTTTTTAAGATGACAAGCATTTAATTGTGGTTTTCTGGCCACGTTCTCCCTAAGAGATCGAGACCCAGTGGACCAAAAACTCTTTGCAATTTCAAATGGATGTGGAGTCATTTGCTGCAATAGACTGCCACTGCACACTGCTGAGCAGATGCTCCATTTCATCCCATAGGTGAATGCAGTTCAGTGATACATCAATTGATTTTTAAAATATGGAAAGAAGGGGAGGAAAACAGTGCACACACATGGTTGGCTTTGAGAGTTGTGAAGCTGTTGTTTATTGGGTGGCTGAAAGAATGAGACAAAAGTACCACGTAGATCTGCTCTAGATCCCAGCTCATGTACAGTCCAGGGCTTTGTTGTGGTTTGTCATTTCTGCAGTGCCTGAAGCCTCTTGGCAGTAAAAATAAATCTGGGGGTGTTGGCTGTGAGTCTGGTGCTGAATCTGTGTTGCAGGACAAACTGGGCTGTGTGGTGTTTGTTAAGGAAGGCCATGGGAGATCCAAGCCCTAAAGGAACTGAAGCAGAATCTAGTACTTAGCTGCCAAAGAAGAAAGAGGAGGACACAACCTATCCCAAGTTTAAGTGTGTTTTGGCTTGAGCAGGATAAACTGTAACATCTGTCAGTGCTTGCACTGATTTGTGTATGGGAATACACTAAAAGAAGCCTTCCTTGCATTTTGTTGGCAAAAAATTATTTAAGAAACAAAAATTAATAATCCTTAGTTAGATTTAACTTTTATAAATGCTTTTGAAAACCTAAACTGAGTTTAATTTCCATTCACAAAGAATGGCATAATCATGTTAAAGCTGGAATTTTGATACTTGAAAAACTTATACCGTGCATACCATCTTAAAGTTGCACTCTGTCAGCTCAAAAAGTGTCTGCAAATGATTAAAAGACTTGTTCTCTTTATTCCACATGTATAAAAGAGATTGATAAAAATGCTCAGCCTGTTGGAGCACAGTAATTCATAAATAGTGTCTTTGTAATTGCCCTTGACAGCAATTGCTGCAACAAAATACATAAAATGCAAAAATAGTAATGGTAGCCAAATTAATACCTCTTTATTTATATTTTTACTATTGTGCTGAAGGATACAAAGAGGAACATTGAGCAGATATTTAATTTCTTGTTTTATCTCATTAAACGAAACAAATGAGTTTCAGATTATTTTAACCAAAGCTATTTATCTAATTAGAGCTTTCACTGCACTTGAATGAATGGTTGGAAATCAATAGGTCTCTTAGGTTGCCAGGACATGCATTAATGTTGGTGAGGGTCCAAGCTGAACAGCAGCAGTGATGTCTCTTTGGTTTTTTTCCATTCAGATATCTGTCCTCAGTTCATACAGTGTATGCATAAACTGAGAATTTACCTGAAGCCTTGCTTAAAGGGTTCCATTTATAAATTATCATTTGCAATTTTGTGTGGCAAAAAATATTTATGCTATACTGGTAGAGGTTTTATAAAAAAAAAACCCCAAAGCGATTATTTCAGAGGAACCTAGAGTAGATAAAAACATATTGTAATGGGTCAAGATCATGGTTCATATAATCCTGTATCCATAAGTTTTAAGGTTAATATAAAAGGTAACAGTTTTAGCCATAAACAAAAGGTTTCTTGTATTTTCAAGAGAGTGTGTGGGCCAATGTTGCATTGTCTACCTCCCACACTGTTTTTTTGTTCTTTTTTTTTCTTTTTTATTCTAGTTTGAAATAGTCAGATAGTTTATACTCCGATGCTGAGGCTTCCTAACATTAACCATTTTAGTTACAGCTTTTCACGTGGTGCATATACAAATTTTAATGAATCTGGAGAGTGTTTTGTTTTCAGACTCATCTTGGAAATTTACCAAAGTTTCTCTGTGAGCTTCGGTGACAATGACTTTACAAGGGAAGGAGAACTAAGTTTTGTTTTAATCTGTTATTGATAAAACATTTAGTTTCGATCAGTTTTGAATATTCTACCTTTAATTTCAGTGACCTTTCCTCTGTTCCTATGAGACTCAGAACTTCCAGCTTCTGATTATTTAATTTTTTATTCTTTTTCACAGCTGTTTTTCAAGCAAGCAATTCCAAGCTCTCTAGATGACTCCTTCCATGCTGTAATCATTTTTCTTACCTTGTTTTGAACTCTATCTGGTACTGCAGTGTCCCTTTGAATTAGTGATGGCTTGTGCTGAATGTTATATTCTAGATGAGACTGCACCACTGTTTTATATAAATCATGCAATTTCCTCCCTCTCTGCATCATGTAGGGTTTTCATCCTAACAATCTGCTGCTTTTTTCAGAGCTCCAGGGACACTGATTAGTTCTTCACACAAAATGTCTTCCCAGCCATTCAGGTTGCTTTCTTTCAGCTGATATAGTTAATTTAAAGCCATATAAATTGTCAGCATGTTTTTCCCTGCTTTTGATGTGGATAAACATAATTTAGCATTGTTTACTTGCCTACCTCGACTAGGTCCATTTGAAGCTGTTTATAGGCTTCTGATTGTGACTAAACCAAATTTGTACGTGCAAAATTTGCTTACCTTGATGCTGACATCATAAATGTGTTTTGTGAAACAGCATCCAGCCTGGGATACAATGTTGGGGCATCTTTGTGTTTTCCTTTCCACAATGAGAACAGTCTGTTTCATCCCCTTCTTGTCCTTCATTACTGCTGTGGTTTTGATCAACTAAAATGTTTTGTCTGCACATGAAAGACTGCTTTAGCTTCCTCTGAGGAGTTTTCTGTGTTAGGGTGAGTCCATGCTGTCCTTGCTGAAGCTGGAGGTACAGCTGCAGAGTGTGGCTGTGTAGGTGGTCTCTGAACATAGGAGGAAAGCAGCTGATAACACGTCAGTCTTGAGTGTGTTGCAACATGCTCTGTCAAAGGCTTTGCTGCTCTTCTAAGCAGTGTAGGAATATTCATGACCAGTAAAGCTCCTGTTTGGTGGGTGGACAAGTGTTTGGAAGGCTTTCCACAGATTAGTTACCAACAACTTTGTCAATCTCTGAGCAGAGCTCTCTGCAAGAGTACTTCTTGACTCTGCTCCTACCAGTATTTTCTTTAACAACTCTAGTGATGGAGTGGAGAATAAGTTATTAAGGAGTAGCTCTGATACACCAAAGAAGAAAGAGCAGTGAGGAAAAGTGCAGTTTTTTGCTCTTTTAAAAATAATTTATTTTTATTTTTCTGCCTAGGCAACTTTTGGGCAAAACTGCTGTTAGGAACAAACCCATCTAACAGGTAAACCAACAAAGACTTAAAGAATGTCACATTACAGGCATTTGTTCTCTATTCTTGTAAAGCACTTCATTAAAAACAGAGACACAAATGTCCTTGTAGTGAATGGTCTTTTGCATTTAAGCAGAAAAGTGTAGCTAACAGAGCAGCACTGCTGTTAAATCACAGTTGTGGTCTGATTTAAAACAGTACAAACTTAGGCTCTTTGAGAAGAATTTTATTTTGGCTGTAGAAAAGTACCTACTTCAGTTGTTTATTAGTAGCAAAACATGTTACAGGAAAATTTATGGCAGGATGGTGGGAATTGATAAGAAAACACCACATTTGTCCCTTCTGTAAATAAAAGTAATTCCAAAGAAACTATCCAGAGACAATAATTTCTTGTTTAAAAACTGTCCCTGGTCACTGAAAGCTAATGGTAAATTTTGTGAAACTTCTGAAACTGGAAGCCTGATTTCATTTTTTTTAAAAATTTGAGTTAAGCAAGAAAACAGACTGCATCTTTATCCCTTGCTTTAGCAGTTCTTGGTGTTATCTGACTTTTAGAAACAAAGCTAAATGCTGAGAGTCTGTGAGTCATCTTCTTTTCAGCCTGAGCCAACTCCAGCTTCAGTATGTGTATGCTTGTTTCTTTATACCATGACTTTTTCCCTCCTAAGCTAGTCATTGTTATCTCTTGGCACAAATGAAGAGGTTAAAAATGTCAATAAGCATGAGGCATGCTAAAAACATGCAAACAAACCTCCCATGTAATCTTCCAAACCCCAGAGTGTTCTCATTCCCATTACTTTGTTGTTTATGAACCCATCTGATCTTTTGAACATATCCTGATGGAGGGAAGCAGGGAGGTGAATTCCAAGGCAAGGGTTTACTGACCAGGAATAATGTAACTGAACAGGCCCTCTTCAGTTAACTTCTGCTGGTGTGTCCAGTTTCCAAAACAGACTTCATGGCATTGCATAAAGAAAAAGCAGAAAATAGATTAGATAGAAGTGAAAAATTTCTGTTGATCTTTTCAGAAAGCTTTGCATTTTGAAGAAGTCTCTATGTATCTATCTATGTAGCAAGGAGTTTTGTAAGCTCCTTTTAGTTTTGGTACATTATTTCTGGTACTGGAGAAGCTACCAAATAGGTAATGTACCCATAGGCTTAGTCTGGTTTGGATAAAATGGATGAAGTCCTTGTGGTTTGTGGTGGTTGTTTCATTGAGATAAGGATTCTTTGAAGTCACCTCTGAAAAAACAGTGTGGGAAAGGATGGAGCAGTGAGCAAGGTGATGGGGGTGAGCATCAAGAGTATCTCAAAATGAAGGTCTCTTACAGTGAGTGGTGATTTGCCACCAGTCTGCTCTAGGGCCAGAGTTTAACCCCATGGGTCTTGTGTCCCTGCTGCAGAATTAGGGACTGAGCTGGATGGGCTTTGGAGATTGTCATGGTGAAGAGACTGGAAGAATCTAAACAGAAATTACCTGCTTTGCCCAGGCTGCTTTGGTGAATTGATGAGAGTAAGCTGAGTGTCCCAGCAGTCTGTTAGTATGTCACTGACCTCTTGCTTTTTCTTAGTGTTCATGGAAGCACAGTCAGAGCATCTCTGCTACTCTCTGACAGATCAGTCACTGTGGGGGGAATAATGCCATATATTAATCTTTTGGATAATTTTTCTTCCCTGATTTCAATATAAAATATAATTTTCCATGTGCATATTGCTTGAACCAACTTTTCAAGACAGCAGTTTCCCATCTCTACCACCTCCTGTTTTGTGTAGGTCAGAACACATTTGCTGACTTGAAATGATATTTATTAGTGACTTTTAAAACTGAGTAGGCTGGTAACTAGGATACAGTGAATAAGTGGAAGGAGGATAGCAGCATATTGAAGTGATCAATGTTGCAAGCATTGGCTGTGATGCAGAATATTGAAGAATAAGACAGTTAATTCTCTTTGCCCCTAGAACATGAAAAAATGTGGTCAATCTTTGCCTCCTTTTATTCTCATGGGACAAAGCATTCCTTCAAGGATCTTAGGATAAAGATTTAACATTGTGAAGCAGAAGAAGGTGGCTCAGTTCTGTGTTGTTGTTTTCCATGGATACATAAAGGAGGACCCTGAAGAGTCCTGGACACTGGTGTGTGTGTGGTAGGGCAAGAAGGGTTCAGCTCAAGAAGCACACAAAGTCTGTGAGCTGCCCCTTAGTCTGGTGATCAGAAGCTGCTCCAAGTGTACTGTTCCTAGTGCTGGCTGTCCTCAGGTGGTGGAAATGTGACCCTGTAGCAAGGCAGTGATGTGTGAGTCCTTTCCTCTGATTGTACTCTGGCATCAGCAGACGCTGCTGCTGGCTCTTTGAGGCTGCTCTGTTCAGGATACACTCAGCTGCACTTTGGCTGTGAGTAATGCAGAGGCTATTCTGCTTTTCCTTTGCATGCCCCGTTCACACAGCTGATAAGCAAGCTTCTGTTCACATCGTGTCCCTCTGCTTCTCTCCTACGTGTCCTAATGAATATTCCTTTAAAAATAGTTACAGTGCTACTGCTGCTGTCCCCAGTGAGGGATGAGGTGTTCTCCTGGGTGGTTATCTCAGATTCTGCAGGTGCAGGCTGTGAGTACTGCCTTGTGTATATTTTTAAAACAGCCTTGAAAAAAGTCAAGCACAACTTTCAAGCCAAAAGACTTCTGGTTTAAGACAACAGTTCCTCTGGAGGAGTAATTTTCCTTTCAGCACCTGATGTACAGAGATCTTTTGAAATCTTTAAGAATTCAACCTCTTTGTCAAGAGACAGACCTTACACAGACATGTGTTCAGTTTCATAACATACAATTCACCTCAGATCCCTGCTCTGCTGTAATACTGTACTTTTTTCCACTGCACATGTTTTTCATGCTAATTTAGTTGTTTTTTTGCTTTTGCATATGCCTTTGAGTATGAGAATAAGATTGATTAGGATATAGATATCATATGGTGGGACTTCTGTTGGGATGGAAAACTAGATAATAGTTGCAAATGTAATTAAAGGTTAATTAATTCAGATAATTTAATCAGATGTAGAAAGTAGAAAAATCTTCTAATCCTTTGACTCTCAAATTGTGAGGGTTTTTGTCTATTTATGGAGTAGTATCTTTCTTTTACAGGGAAAAATGCCTTAAAAGTCATTTAAAGGCTTTGTAATGCATTAAAAAATGGAACAAAGGGAACTTTCTGCTTTAAATGCCAGATGCAGGAACTTTCTGCTTTAAATGCCAGGTCTAGTTTTGCTGGAGGGAAATTATTGACATCACAGGGGACAAGAGACTGATGTGGGACAAATTCAAGCAAGATTTGTTTGTTTGTTTGTTTAGTTAGGCTGCCTAGAATAGTTTTTTCATAGGTATTTTCTCCACAAAAGGTTTAGTGCAACGCAGTTTGATATATTCTTTGTCTGTGAATTTGAGTGAGGTTGTCATCTCAGAGGATGCTAATCTTGCAATAGTATCTTGTCAAATTTTGTGGCTTTTTTGCTTAAACTGAGTTTGGCTGCACATCTGAACACAGTCTAAGGCTGAGGAGAGGTTTAGGGATCACTTCTGAAGGCCCATGCTGTCTTGAAAATAAATAATAAATGCAGAGAGCCCTAATAGGACAGCTTCTATTCATGATATTTTCAAAAGTCTATTGTTGGATCAAGGCCCTATCTTTCAAAACTTGAGGTCAAAAAGAGAAAATTCCCTGGTACCAGCTGGAGTTTCTCTAGAGATAAAGAAAACCCTTCCACATAGGGATCAAACTTCCTACAGCAGTAGGAAGGCTGACTTGTAGACTTAATTAAATTTACAGTGAGTAAACCTGAGGCATGAAAATTCAAAATGATGCAGCATAAACCTGATGTGACATATCCACGTGCTAGTAATATCAAATGTGTGCAAACAATTGTTTATATTAATAAAGAATGAAAATAAACATATATATCAGAAGAAAGGCAGGTAATGAAATTAAAGGATGAAGAATATAATTAAGGAAATCTGCCTCATTAGGGTGAAAGTCTTGCCTCACTTGAAAGGCTGTGTTCCTCTCTTGAACCTATTTTCACAAAGGAGGTTCCTGTCTAAAGATGCCTGAACTGTATCTGGGACCTTGTGAGGGTGCTGAGCATGTCTTTTCCTTTCTTATGAAATTAATTTGCACAGGATATGTAATTTGTATTATTTGGTTTTGATTTTATCATGCTAAGTAAAATTTCCATCTCTTAGCTACTTGACATTTGAGCAGTTTTACTGAGGCAAAAAGAAACATACAAAACTCATCTGTGTCTTGCATATATATTTTCTGATTCTGTAACCTCTCAGTCTGGTGAAAGCTAAATTTACTTAAGCAGCATTTTAGTGGTTGCTCATATATTCTAAACTCTTCATGTTTTAATCATATTCCATATCTAATGGTTATTGCACACTACTTTCCACATTGCTCTGTGTGCCAAGCAGTTGGGATTCAATGATAGGCATGCAGTGGTTTCTGCCACATTGGAAAAACTCAGATATTTTTGAACTGCCTTGTTTCTCAGGTCCCTCCCCATCTTAGAGGTGACAAATCAGCCTTTGGAGTGGTTTGCACTTGAGTTTTCATTTGTTCTTGTTTTAATGGCCAGACTAAAGATTTGCAAGGTGATCAGTGTTAGTAAGATCTCACTCTGCAGATGGTTTGGAGGTGCTGGTAGCTGAGTTCCAAGTATTTCTGAGGCTTTGCCAAGAGCAGTCGAGGAGTTCCCAATCTACTTTGCCAAAAAATTGCTTGTGTGTTCTAAGGGAAAGCTTGATTCTTTCTTTGTGTATTGAGTGCTTTTCAGCTCTCTGTGCACTGAGCCCTTGACTGCTTCATGAAACTAAAGTAGTTTTGCTTTAATAGCTTTCCCTACAAAACAGTAAATTACAGCTGTTCTTCTGGAAGTGGTTAGGAACTCCCACTCTCTGGTTCATGGTAGGTTGGCACTGGTTTGTGCCAAGAGCTACTGTCAGTGCAATTATTATTGTTCCCAAGAGGTCACGTAACGGAGCGCTGCCAATACAAACCACAGCACTGCAGATTCCCAAACTGTTAAGGCTGTAATGCAAAACTCTTCAAGCAGAGCTTGTTCACCCACCCTCAAGGCTGCTCCTGCACTCTGGAAACCTCAGAAGCAAGAAAAGCAGAAGTCAGCGGTTTTACTGGAGATTTGTTGTGTTTTAAATGTCTTGTAGGTATTTGAGCTTAGAGTGGGGCTGCCCTGGGTACATGGAGGAGAACTTGTGTGCTCCTAGCCATTAGCTGATAGCAGATTTTTACCTCTGGGTCTTGAGGTACTTTCAGAGCATGGTCATGGTCATTCCCATTGCAACCACTCCAGTTTCAGGAATAAAACTGAGGTTCACTGAACAGCCTGGTGCTTTTCCCAGTGAGTCACTTGGTCTCTGTAAAATCAGAAAATCAGTTTCTCAGAAACAAAGAGGAAATAGTTTGAATGTCTTTTACCCAAAAGGAGTAACTGTGCTCTCCTAGTAGGAAAAAGGTTTGGGAAATTAATGGGTGACCTACCCTCTGTGCAGGCAGTGAAAAAAACAGGGCTCTCTGGGAGCAGGGACATTAAACTACCAGGGCATTGAAAACATACCTTTGTGCACTTGTAGAGCCAATAATGGACAATCTGTGTGTAGCCTATTAAAAGAAAATTTAAGAACATTGCCAGAAAGAGACAGGCATTTTTCAAACAGTAAACTAATGCAATTTACTTGGAGGTATTTTCATAAATCATAATCAGAGCTCAGAATTTTAACTTTGTCTTTTTGTACTTGAAACATTAAAGATACTTTAGTTATTGAAAATTACAAAACTGTTTCTCTAATTGCAAATTGCTTCCGAATGAATTAAGATTATAATGGATTTTTCTTACTCAATAATATATGCTCTCTATATTGACATTTTTAGTCATTTGTCGTCATCGTTCACAGCTGATTTGCTGAATATTTGCTAATATTTGGGGTTTTGTTCCTGCATCTGCGTTGACTGAAATAGCTGCAGCAATCTTGGATATTTTTGCCCTTCTGCTGTTTGCTAGAATTCTTGTGGTGGAGGTGAGCATCCTTGCAGCTGGGTTATGGGGCAGTTCATCAGAAGGCTCCTGAGCCTGTGGTGGCAAAAATCAACCACCCAACCATGCTGGTTTTGCCTGACACCAGAGAGGGAAGGTGTGAACTTACACCTACCTGGTGGGTGGTTGGTAGTGACAGGCGAGATGAATCACTGCTTTAAAATTTTTATTATATTTAATCTCTGAAAAATGTGGCTTGCTGAAGGTCAGGTTCTGGCATCAGTATTATCTGCAGTAATGTTGACAGCTCAGCTACGTCAGCACTTGAGACCTGCCACAGTGGGTAATGTGACAGGGAAAAGTTTTGGTGGAAGGCTAACATGAAAATATGATTTTCTTGATTTTAGGAGCCTCTTTTTAAACACAGAATGCACCTAGAAATGTACTTCTGGTTTCCCTGAAGCTACACAGACATTTTCTCCAGTGCCTGGTACAGCCAGCAGAATTAAATTGTCTGGGAGTGATGGAGCAGGAGACAACTACAGAATTACTTGGGTACTAAGGGGACTCCAGGAGGTTGTTTGATCCAACCCCTGCTCTGTGCAGGACAAAATTCAAAGCCAGAGAAATTGTGCAGGACACTGTCTGGTGAAGTTACAAAAAATCCAGGAAGAAGGTTTTACAACCTGAGTGTTTATTCTTGTGGTTGACACACAATTTCCTCACAAATGTCTTTTTACTAATGTATTCTTGTAAGTCAGGCTTCCTGGTTTTCAGAATGCTTTTGCTAAGTAGCTGTGCCATGCTGTTTTGTTTTTTTTTTCATTTGAAAATGTGTCATGAGAAGGTATTTTGCTGGCAACACAAGAAACATGTCAACAGAGGTACTTTGAAAAGCTTTTAAGTATGCAGACAATCTGCATTTTGCTACTCCTGATCTCTCTTTTAACTGTTTTGTTGGTGTCTTCATTTGGATTTATCTGAAAATAAGCAGTAGCCTGTCACTGGGAACATCATTTTAACTGTAGTGTGAAGTACCCGTGCACATTCTTTTGAAGGCACCAAATATTATACTATCAAATTATAACTTGCATCATTAGAAATATTAGCTGTTACAAAAAACTTTATCAATCACTAAAACCCCCTACTCTTCTTCTCTTATGTGCTGCCCTCCAGATCAAAACCAGACCAGATGCTAGTGGCCAGGGACACAAGAGTAGATTACAAAGACCATCTACTGTATTTATTAGGTGCTAAGTTTTAAAAAAAATATGAGTATGGCAATATTGCTAAATGTTTATGGTAACAGTCTGTGTACAGTGCCTATTTTGTACTGGAAGAAAGGGAGGATACTGCTTTCCTGTGAAATGTTGCTGACAGCCAGGAAAAGTGAAATGCACTGGGAGTTTTGTAAGATAGCATTAGGAAATGTATGGCTGAACTGGCAAACTAGAGCAGAAATGCTGCAATAAAGTTTAGTTAACGGAGGAATATGAATAGACAATTAAGTGTACTCTGCATATTTTAATGTTATATAAAGCATGATAAAAAGCAGTAGAATTCTGATTCTTTCTTTTCATATTTAATGAAATCTCATTGCAAACATTGTATTCGCATATGAGTTGAAAATGTCCATTCTCTCCTTATAAGAAAGAGAAATCTTGTTTAAACTCTGTTTCTGTACTTCAAACTATGCCCATGCAATCTACAGCTGTAGATGACATGGGAATTGTGTTTTGCTTCAGCTGTGAACATGGAGTTGGAAGTGAAGTTCCCCATTGCTGACACCCTTGAATTTTGTATTGTCATTTTTTTGTGAGCATAGTTAACTTCCTTTTTATGTTGACAGAGCTCTGTCAACATAAAAAGGATTTATTAGATGTGTTTTATGCCATCATTCCTTGGATAGTTTTAAATTTAACATAAACAAGTGCTTCCTCTGAGCACAGCTGTCCCTCCCTGCCTCCCTCCATATCCCACAGCCTCCTCCTGTGCCCCCGCTGCTCGCCCCCTGTTTGTGTGGCTCCCCAGGGACCCCACTGAGGAAAACCATCTCTGTTGAAAGGAGTCTCTATTTGATGAGCCAATTCAAAGCTGGTTCTTCAGCCTGGTTCAGGGCATGGCTTCATGGACACTCGTGGAAGCACAAAGGAGAATGGGGATGGGGAGCTGAAGCAGGAGGTGCAGAGAGGACACGGCCTGCTTCCCATTTCAGGGTGCTTAATCTGATGGAAACCACCATGAGCAGCAGGGTGGTGTCTCCTTTCTTTAGTAGCATAAGGTTCCTAACCAAGGCATCCCCTTCTGCTGGCTCCCCACTCCTCCCTTTCCCTCAATCCGGGTGTGTGTCAGGATGCTGCAGTTTCATTTGAGGCACAGGATACAGATGGAGGAGCCTGTGTTGGTGCCTTCCTGAAGCTGCATTTATCCTGGGCTTTTTGCCATGGCAGGACTGGGGAAGAGGGAGGAGAGAAACCAACCAGCCCTGCCATACTGTCTTCTCTGATATTCTTTTCCATTTGTAACTTCTTTTAGGCATAAAAAGGGCATTGAAAATAAATTTTGCTCTTGGACAGTAAATTACACTCCTTGCTAGGCTCCAGAGACTTTGAAAGTGGATGCTTTATGCCAGATTAAGTAAAAATTAGTTTCATTTGAAGCACAAACTCATTCAGCTATATTTAGTTTGCTACATGCTTCTAAATGTATAGCTTCCCTAGCTGTCACTATCTCAGAAATAAGTTTAAACATAAAGAGCACAGCTTCTCTTGATAAAGAACATCCATTTTCTTCTCATGTCTCTTTTTGTTTTGGAGGAAGTGAGAATGAACAGTGAGTTGTGGGTTTCCCTTCATGAAATAACTTATTTTGTAAGGTTTTTTAAATACAGAAAATAAATGACAATACCTCCTTGGTTTTCTTTCATTAATGACCCATTTGGGTTTCTCCAGAGAGCTCTTCAGGCTCATCTGGGAACCCTAAATTGCAAGCTCTGCCTGAATACAGATTTTTCTTTTTACAGCTTCTTGACCTTTTTATGCTGCATCTAAGTATAAGAAGTTTAAGATGATCAGGAGAAGATTTTTCCTTTACAAAAAAGATCCTTTATAAAGGGTTTTATATTTAATCTTAAATAAATATTAATGCAGAGGGCTGCCACATTGGTTGCTCTTCATTACCCGTGAATTCTGACAGTGGGTTTCGAGTGGGAGCAGTGGGGGAAGGTTGTTTGCTACAAATACTATTGGCAGAAAGTCAGGCGTGTTCCACAGTTTCATATGAATGATATCCGCCGAAAGTCAGCTAGCTTCCATCCAACTCTGCTTGCTGTGCCTTAGCAACAAGGAAAAATCTGTTGCCACATGGAAACGGATTGGGATTCATGACAGCACTGCCTGTATCCAGCCACCCTTACACTACGGCAGCGTTTCATCTGCTAAACACAACACCCATGTCTTACTTCGCCTTGAAACAACTGTCTTTCAGATGTCAGATGCAAAAAACTCAAAGGTGGCAAAGTGGTTGTTCATATAGTTCAGTAATTTTTTGCTCCCTTCCCCCACTCCTTGCCTGGCGCTGGGAATAAATGAGCATTTACTCCTGCAGAAATTGCTGCCTTCTTGTGTTGCAGGTTGAGGAGGGTGTGCCAGGCAGGTGCAGCCCAGCTTTGTCTCAGGATTTGTGTTTGGATCAGGGCTAGAGTGGAAACTCTCTAATTACTGTAGCTGCTTGCTTTTAGCAACTCCAGCCAATCTTTTTGATGAAAAACCCCCTTAGGTTTCTATCAGCTGAAACAGTTGCAGTGGTTTCTGTCACTTGTATGGCATTATCATTGTCAGGGTTCATAATGAGAGAACAAAATCTGGTTGAGACACAAATGATTAGCTTTTGATTTGTGTGTGGAGTGGGAGAGAAGCCTGAGGGAAATTAAATAAATATCTCTGGTGGATTTTTAAAATTTTTCCTGAGCCACTGTGTTCTTAGACCTGAATGATCATTGGAGAGAAAAGTACAAGCAGATGATTGTTTTTGAGAGTGAATTTGTATTCAGCTTTATTTGTGATCCTTTTCCTTACACTCTCGTGGTTGGAATGTGAGAAGTTTCCAGCATGAGTACTTGTGAAAATGTATTTTAGGTTTGGATGCTTAAATTCTTGTTGGGTATGTGTCTGAATATATAATTTCCTTTGTGGTCACATTAGCCAATTTAGGATTCAGGTGTTGAGTAGTTGCAGAAAATCCCCCTGTCAGGGAATAGAAATGATCTCATTACCAGGTAGTCTGTGCTACGCCATGTGCATTTCAAAATGAGATGATTTTTTTGTTCAGGCTATTTATATTTAGGGAATAACAACACTGAAACATTTGCTTAATTTTAAATGTATTGAGTAATCCAGTTTGAAATGCACGAGTGTTACACTAAATTCTTTAGGGACATCGTGACGGTGCCCTGAAACTATGAACAATTGTTTTGCTACATTTGTACATACGAAAACTGTTTCTAGAACTGCTCAGCAGTGTGGAGTTGATTGTGGGCATGTTTGCAAATTAAGCTCTGATCAAACAGACAGATATTAATGAATGTATTGTAAACTGAAAACAGGTAAAGTTTGATTGCACTTTGCAAATTCCTAAGCACAGAATATTATGCTCATATTTTGGAAATACAACCAGTTATAAACCTGGATATTTGAAAAATCTAGAGTGGAAGCTTGAACAATTTACTGAGGAAGAAAGCCATGATTCTGCTTTTCCTCATTTCTGTTAGTTTTAAAATAAATCCCACTCTAGAAGATTTAGTAAAAGGCATAATCTTGACTAAAAAAGAAATTCTTCCTTCCCATTTTTGTCATTTTTTCTTGCTAGCTGCACATGAACAGCAGAAGAAAGGCAAAACATTTCTGTTCCTTATTTGAAATTATTATTTTCCTACAATTTCTGTAGCCCCTTTTGAGTTGTTACAGTATGGATTCTAGTGTAGACAGATTGCTGGCTGCAGCCACTACACTAAATCCCAGCTGAGGAGAGCACTTGAACTGGAGCTCAAAGCACTCTTACTTTGTTTCTTTCTGGGCATGCTGGTGGTTAAATTGCTAGCAGATGTATGGAGCATTGCTGATGCTACTGTGACTGCAGTGCTGGCAATGGCAGAAATATCAGCAGTTGCTGGAACAGCTTGGGCAGGAGGTGAAGCACAAGCGACTTGCAGGCAAGTCATTCTCCCAAGCTGAGATGTGGCCAAAGCAAAATCCCAGGTCTAGAAATGAGGAGAAAATTCAAATGTATCTCCAAAAGATACAACTAAATCCATGCTTTATATGCACAGGGATTTGCCGTAGTGGACCCAGTTCAGTATTCTCCCAAGGAAGGAACTAAGTCAGCAGCTTACAGTAAGATACAGCTTGTTCTTTCCAATGGAGCCATTAGTATACTTGTTGTGTAGGTGCAGGCAAATTTCTTTCCAAATCTCTAAAAAATCAGTTTGTGCTGATATATTATGATATTTTCATTGATATCTTCGCATGTTTAACTTTAAATAATGTCAGAAATTCTCAGCTTGGTTTAAAAATAACTGTACAGCTGAAGCAATTCTAATTTAAATTTAGGTATAGCCTTTGCATAGTAGTATTAGTCATTAAATTAGCCTCTGCTTCTGAAAATCTACCCGGCATATTTAATTCTTTGGTTTATAGTTCTATAAGCTGATCATGTAGATTGTAGATAAATTTTTCCTTCTGGTTGTTTTAATTACTTGCTGGTCACTTTATTTTAATCCTCCCATTCTTTTCACATCATTACTCTACTCCTTATGATTTTAGTGATTTTAAAGCCATCCCTCTGCCATGTTTGTAGTTCAGACTCTGGACCATCCATCCCACAAAACCTCTGTCTTTTCTCTTTCTTCCTGCATCCTCAGCGGGAAAGATGAAGCTGCCTATGCACACCCACTCATGTGTGATGGGGCAGCCCTTCTGGAGGGCACCCAGTGCTCTGGGTCTCCTGCACGTGTGGTCTGCTGTCTCTGGACCACACAGACATGCTGCCATAGCCCTGTCCTCTCCCTGACATGGGGCTTGGCAAAGCTGCTCCTCAGGCTGGTGAAGAGGCACGGGGGATGCCAGGGTGGCAGCATCTAGAAAGCAGCACTTGGCGTGGGCATCACGAACTGTTCCAAGGTAGTTTTCGTGAGAGATGAGCTGTTTGCTTGATGACTAATTAATTTGCTTTGAAAGCACATTTAGGCTCATTCTTAGAGTGATTTGAAAATGTATTTTCAATCAGTGTGTGTGTCAAAATAATTTTGGGGGAGCAGCTTATATCTGCCAGGTATCTTCAGGGAGGAGTGGTGCTTCCCCAACAGAGCCACCAAAAGCTGGGGTCTTTGAAGATAGTGGGACAATGGTCCCAGCCTATCTCTTCCTCTCTTGTAGGCTACTGCCCTTTTTGTCCCCAACAGCCAAAGCAGAGTCTGCTGAACAGAGGTGTACTCATTACCTAACATTTATTGAAGCAAGTTAAAAAAAGGAAAAGGAAAAGAAAACTGGATATATCATAGACATAAAAATCCTAAATTTCTGTATCAATTTCAGCTTAACTGCAATGAAAGTTTCAACATTACATAGGCTGCACTAGCATCAATATGAAAGATCATTTTTTCTATTCCAGAAAGCCACTTCCTGTTTTGTTTTATTTTCTCCTATCCAGTTTTCATTTCCTTAATGCTTTTAGAAATTTTGGGTGGTTGGGTTCCTGCATGGCAGGCTAAATGTACTCTCATGGTCTCTCCAGTGTTTCCTCTTTGCTCCATGTTGATATGGGTTCAGGCTGCCACCAAAATCCATTGTCCTGTCCTCTCTTGTCCCATTTCAGGGCTGTGATTTCCTCCTGTCTTCCGTGCATGAGAGCTAGCACTTTGTGGCCTGAAGGATAAACTAGAAGCTTGGGTTTTGTTCTCCACTTGTTTTCAGCATCAGACATCTTTTGCAGACTCCTCAGAATTTCTTACTAATATTTAATCTACATCTACCTGTTTCAGTTTAAAATGATTGCCTACTGCCCTTTCATAACACTCCCTGGTAAAAAGTCCATCTATGTCCTTCGTGTTTGCCCCCTTCAGATGCTGGAAGGTGCTACAAGAGCTCCTTGAAGCCTTCTTTTCTCCAGGCTGAACAACCCCAAGTCTCTTGGCCTGTCTTCATGGGAGAGGTGCTCTACTCTCATGAACAACTTAGTAGTCCTCCTCTAGACTTCCTCCAACAGATCCCCACCTTTATTATGCTGGGAAGCTGACAAATGGATGCAGTAGTCCAGGTGGGGGTCTCACAAAAGTGCAGTAGTGGTGTAGAATCACCACCCTCAGCCTGCTGGTCCTCCTTCTTTTGGTGCAGCCCAGGATCCAGTTGGATCATGTCCAGTTTCTCATCCACCAACACCCCCAAGTCCTTCTCCACAGGGCTGGTTTCAATGCACCCATCACCCAGCCTGTGTCCATGTTTGGATTACCCCAGCCCAGGCACAAGAACTAACACTTGGCATTGTTGAAATACATGAGGACTGCACAGTCCCAGCTCTCAAGCCTGTCCAGGTCTCTCTGGATGGAATCCCTTCCCTCTAGAGTATCAGTCACACCACTGAACTTGTCATCCCCAGACTTGCTGAGGGTGCACTTAATCCCACTGTCCACGCTCCCATGTTACCATGGGGATGTTAAATATTATGGCCCAAGGGACACCACTTGTCACTGATCTCCACACAGACATCAAACCATTGACCACAGCCCTCTGAGTGTGTCCATTTCCTTATCCACTGAGCAGTCCCTCTGTCAGATCCATCTCTCTCCATTTTAGTGATAAGGATATGCATGGGACAGTATGAATATTTTGCACAAGTCCAGGTAGATGATGTCAGTCTCTCTTCTCCTTATCCATCATCACTGCAACCCTGTTTTAGAAAGCAACCAAATTTGTCCTTTTTGCTGAGTTTCATCTTATGCTGTCATGTAAGTGCACACTGCAGCACCAGTATTCTCCCTGGGTGACCCTCCTGTCTTCTGGCAGCACCAGCCTGGGAAAGGAGCAGAGAGCAGGGAAATTATGTATAAACTTTGTGCTGCTGCAGTGAGTGAGGCTTGTGAAATGAAAGACTTGGATGGAAACCAAGAGAAGTGGTGGTATGTAGGGCTGCTGCAGAACCGAGGTGCTAATGACATGCCTGCTAGGAAGAGTAAATGGGATCCGAGGCAGTGTTGTGCTCTTACAGCATCTTTGTTGGGCACGGGAGAGGGAAATTAGGCTTATATGTTACAGTATTTCCATATGGAGCTACTGTAATGCATGGAACTACACTAAGGTTTGTGAAGAGCGTGGAAGGGTAAACAGGGATAGATGCTTCTGTGGTTCCTCGTCCCTTCCCTTTCTAAAAATACAGGAACAGGAATTCAGGGAGGAAAAAGCAGGTGGTGTTACTGAAATATGGATTCTGTAATTCCTACAGGGTGTGAAGGATGGCAGTTTTTTATGATTGCAATATACCAAGTGAGAATTGGATCCTTCTCAAAGCAAGGAATTAATTATGCTGCTTACAAGTTGGAATAATGTGAGGCAGCACCACATGATCTTCCTGTTGTAGTGCCAGTGCACCTCCACTTCCAGGCTTATTTTAGGCAGTGTTTATTTGTGTCTTGCATGGCCTGTAATAAGAGAGAAGTTGCAAGTAAGCATCAGTATAGACAATATTTTGGCTTTTTAACAGTGACAAGATATGGGAAGATCATGGTGAGTAAGAGTGGGGTAACCTGATTCTTATGGAGATGCTTATCCTGTCTCTGCCTTTCAGAGTTCTGGTTCACTGTGAATTTTATAGTTGTAAAACCCAGTCTTTATTGATCAGTGGTAAGATTTTGGCATTTGCATTTCCCTGCAGTGAAGACTTATTTGCGATTTTCCTTTCTGTCTCCTCAAATATGAATCCTCTCTAATTTCATTGAGTGATCAATTATTCTCATGTAATATAAAGCAGAGTACAGAGAAGCTGTCTTTTCTTTGTGCCATATTGTATTATTGCATGATGTCTCTTGTAATCTCTTCTTTATAAGGTAAATAGTCACACCTTTTTCTGTCCTTTCTCACATTAAAATTTATCCAAATCCTTTGTTATTCCTACTGCTGTAATTGTCTGAATCCCCTCTAACATTGGAGCATTCTTTTCTTGAGATGCTCTTACCAGTGCAACATGTGGCATGGCAGAGATAACACTGATCTACATTAGTTACCTCCCTACTGGTCACCATTTTATTCACCATTTATCCTAATTTCTTTTAACTACAGTTAAAAATTTCATTTAGATGAGTGGTCTTTCTTGAAAAGGGTTCTGTGACCCTGAGGTATCTTTACTGAATTGATAAAGTTTACTTTAAGAGTATGTGTAATTACGTTTTTTCCCTCTAGTACATGCTGATTGAGCTCATCATGATACTGCCTTTTCACCCAGCATTTTTAAGTTTATCTTGAGTTTCTTCACTGTCATTTTTGATCTTTCTTGACCCAATAATTGTGTGTTATCTATAAGCCTTTCCATCTCATTTTTCATCTTCTTTTCCAGATCAAGAACAAAAACCACAGAACTGAGTTTACCAAACATTTTTCCTGGTTCTTTTATATAGATTTCAATAGCTAAAAGACTAAATTGCAACTCCTTTTTTTTTCCATGCAAAAACCTTAACAAAACTAACAGTCTACTAAATTATCTTACAGACCCTGTCCAGAAGAATTTCAAATCCATATTTGGAAACCCCTGCAAATAAGGTACTTGTGAAGCTTCTTTTTAATTCTATTTCATCAAACAACATGCAAGGAATGCTTCTGTTTCAGTTCAACCTCTTTGAAGACACTTTTGAATGTGAACTGCAGTTAAATCCAGTTAAGAAGTTATCATTTTATATGTGTGTGTGTGTTACAAATCATATCCTTCTATTACTGAGTTTGCAAACTGAATTGTTGTCAATTCCAATGTGCACTTGCTTCCCAGTGACTTAAATGATTGCCACTGTTCAGCTTACTTTTACAGCATTTGAGAATTTTGGTTTGCATTTCACAAGACTTTGCTGCCACAGGTCTATTCTATATGTCTTAAAAAGTTCCTAAACATAGGAAGCAAACAAACAAAAAAATGAAACCAAACAGCATCAAGTTAGTTCTTTGTGTCAGTTGGTGTTCTTTGCTGGGACAGTGAGGAACCATCACAATAGAAGCCCAAGATAAATTCTTCAGTAAAAAGTGGTGCACAGAGTCTGGGTGGAACATGGTTTTATGGAAGACTGAGCTGGGTTCTGTTTTGCCAGACAAATCTGCACCTTGAGGTGCAGGGTAGAAATCAGGTGTGGGGAAATCAGAGGTGTGTCCATTCTGAAAGACCCTATCCTCCTGGCAATGCATGGGTGAACTGATCTACAGCTATCATAGGAAAGCTCCAAAGGTTCTGAACAGAAGGAAAAGACTATGTAATAGTCTTTCAGTGTGTATTAGGCTTGTAATAAATTATTTAGCTCAAATACATAGGAAATTATATTTCCTTTAAACTGTATCTGTGTGATTTTGCAACGGTTCATATGTCTCTGCTTTGCTAAAATAACGTGTGTTTTCATTTAACTTATTTGTTATTCAAAGGTAAAGCTGATGGATAGTAGCTGTTCTTTCCTAAGGCAGCAAATCCAGAGTCAAGGTTCCCCCAACTTGTGGGGCACCTGCAACCCCTGATACAACTGGCAGAAGTGGGCTGCATTTCCTATGAGACTGAGTGCTTGCCTGTCATTTACTTGGGAAGAAGGCTCAAAGGGAGGAGTGGACAGTGGCAAGGCAATTTATTACAGCAGGAATAAATCTCTGTTTGTCACAGTTTTCAATTTCTCTTTTCATTCAGATTTATGGAGAAAGTTCTTCCTGTGCTGGGAGAGCTCTCAGGAATATTTTTACTCTACAAGCTTCTGACCTGATTAAAGACAGAGTGTACCTTACTGGCATTTGCAGGTAAATCAAAATAATTTGTTTTAATCAACTTTAAGAGTATTATTTTCATTATTTTCATGTCCTGATTTGACAAGAGAGTAAATTCTGAGTGAGAGATTCTGTGTATGACACTAAAAAGTTGAAAAGTATTTTCTTTAAAAAATTCTTTAAAGTCTCATGTACTCCTTATATCTTTTCTTACATTGCAATGTCAGTTGTCAGAAAGCAGCAGTGGCCTGATTGTATATCCATTTATTCAATTGTTTATGATTTTCATATACAATAGTGTTTGTCAGTTATTTTGTTGAAAAGAAGGAGTATTAATTTCAGCCCTGGTTTGGAGTTATGAAAGAGCTTAATTGGATTGCAAGATTTATTGACACAGTGATTTCTGCATGTAATTTATGGAATATTTCTGTAATGAAGTGATTTTCCATTTGTGTTGCATTGTAGCATAAATGCTTTCTCCTGTTTTCAATTACACCAAAAGATGCAGTTCTCTATTATAGCACCACTCATTCACACCTGTGTTTAAGGACAATCCACTACTTTTAAATTATTATTTAAATATATGCATTTACTGAAAATATGAAAGATTAAGTATGTTCTAGAGCAGCACTTACACATATTGTTTAGCTGTACTGATTATGCCTATGCTCTAAAAGGAAACATATAATCCTGAGGCTAAAGCTTGGATTTTATTTCTTTCTTATGCATCTTTGGATGAACTGTACACAGCACAAATTGATAAAAATGCTACATATTGCAAAGTATGCTGCATGAATCAGTATGTAAGGGAACTTGCTCATCTACAATAAGTTCCTTCATTATAGCTAGAGGTATCCCCTGAGGCTTGCCAATGTAATTTCTTCCCTTGAAATGGATAGGTTTACAAAAATCTGGAATTGAGACAAAGAATTTTCTCTGCTGAAGAAAAAGACTGAGTTGTGATTGCTTTAAAAATAGCTCTTTTATTATAAAAAATGTTTTAACATTGCTGTAGTTTAAGAAGTGATGTTTTTGCTTGTTTTCAGGAGAAGTTGTGTTGGATCAGAACTCGTAGACTGGCTTTTGGAGCAGTGCCCTTTTGTCAAGTGCAGATCTACAGCAGTTGGAGTGTGGCAGCTCCTCCTGGATATGGGCATTATATTGCCAGGTCAGTGCTGCCAGTACTTCCAGTGCCAGGAAGGCTGTGCCTTTCTCCTGCACAGGGCAAGAGTCAAGGTTTTGAATGGAGGAGGGAGAGAAATAAAGCACGGATTGATCCAATTTTCTTGCCAGTTCTTTATTCCACTATCTTTTTGGGAGACTTCTGTGACCTTTCATTTCATAAATACCAAAGATCATTCCCCTGGTTTTGGCAGTTTTGTTCCTTTTGCTTTTGAAACTGTAATTGCCTATTATCAAGTTGCAGACAGAGTGCGTGTCTTTTCCAGCCTGTATTTTTTTTTCCCTGCAAGCTATTTTGGGTTTCTCACAAGACAACAGCTGTTTAGTGGCTGCAGATCATGGCTTTACCAGATGACTTCTGTAGATATTAATGATTTTCTTTCACTCTCTGTTTTCCATAATTTTTAATTACAATGGGTTTGAGAGATGATCAGGCTCCTTGAGATGGTGGTGAGATGAGGTTCTGCCCTGCTGTCCACAACTCCCCCACCAAACTGAGTGATTTGGTCCATCTAACCTGGCTGGTGATAATGGCCCTACTAACCAGCCTCTGGATATTTTATGGGTTTTACTTTGAGGCTGGGACTACTTAGGTAGCTCAACTCAGGTCATACCCCACCCTGGGTCTGTGCTAGACACTTAACCTCTTTCCTGTGAAAAGGTGAGGAGTTGTGGAAAATTTCTGCATATGGACACTGACAGTGTACCTTAAGGTTTTCTTCGACTAAACTGACAGCATGTCTGGTCATACAGCCTCAGCAAGGGCTAAATTACTTTTAACAGGAGCTTGTGCTTTTGGCTTTGGACTCTGTCCTTTATTCCCCATAAAATCACATTTTTTTCAGGGAAGACATCTGATACATCTTCTTATCCAGGTCTAGTCCACAAATCGAGTAGCCCTGAATTTGAGAAGCTGGAATGATGATGGGCTGCATCCTCAGTGCTGAACTTTGTTTACTAGTGCCTGACCATTTGTGAAAACAGTTTAGAAACCAATGTAAACTGAGACTCAGAAATCTAACAAAAAAAGAGAAAGGTTTTTATTCCCTAAACCCGAACTGATTCATCAGTCTTAATGCTTGAATTTCAGGACCCTGGAGATCTTTAAATTGAGGTTTTGGGGTTTTCCTGTTTGGATGCACTGAATGAAACTGAGAGGTCAGGATTGTTTCTGTGCTGAGTATTCAATCCTTTTTCCCTGTGTGATGGTACAACTCAGCATTAAGAGCAAAGTGTAATATAGAATGTTGTAGGAATCTTTACATGGTGAAAGTTTAAAGAGTATCTAATACTATTTTTTCTAACAGTGGACAGACAACTCTATTTTCAAGACAGCCATGCTTTCTACCAGTTCTCAGCAGATGAGTGTACCTACCTTTTCTGTGAATTTGAGAAAGAGGAAGCATGGAAGAATGGAGTAAAGCTCCTACTTCAACTACTGCCACTGTCTCCTCCCAGGATTGACATGTGCAATCTGTAAGTGTGCATATGCAGCTTCTACTGACTATTTTGTAAGTGTCTGGCCTTACAGTGACACTGTTCACCCCCAAATCACCTTGCAAATGAGGCAGCTTTCTTTTGGGGGTTGGCAATTCTTGTAGAGATGTGCTTTTCATCTGGTCAGTATGGGTGGAAAAATGGAAGCACTTGACTAGGAGTCTTGGACATATTACAGTTTTTGGGCACCAGCTTTCTGCCTCTAGTTTGCTGTATTTTACCTGGGTACGTGAATTTTTTTTTTTGTCTCCTCTTACATTTGGAGGTTTGGCATGAATTTGGCAGCAGGGATGCTCTGGTGCTGATTTGCAGATCAGATGATGATATGATGTGTCAGGATCAGGTTTCAGATGGATTGACACGATGGGTGGAAATGTGGTACCTTAAGTAATTTGATTTTAATTTTCTACTGTATGTTTGCCAGAGCTCTGTAAACTCACATTATTATTCCTTTTTCAGAGTATGCCTTATAAGAGTTTTGCTTCCTATATGTCTCCCCTTTCACCTGCCTATTGGATGTTATCATACTCTCTGTGTTCATGTGTCTTGTGCCCTAAGGTTGCCTGTTTAGAGTGGCTAGAAGGAAAACACAGTTATTTGTTCCACAGTGACAGGCCAAAATAGAGAAGAAAGGTGTTGGTAAGAGCTCTGGAGGCTCATGACCATTTATGCTTTAGTAAATCTGCAGGAGTTGGCCTGAACAGACAAATTGAGTTAAATTCTTTCATTGTCCCTAGCATGATGATTCTCAAACCCAATACTTTGGAGAACTATTACTCTGGCAGTTCTACAGTTTATTCTCTTTGATGCCAAAGACAAAACTTTCTTCTATGTGTACTTTCCTTCTCTAGGTATTAGCTTTTAAAAATGCTCATTCTTGAAGATGAATGTCCAGCAGAAGTATTTTAAAGGAACACAAGTCCCAAGACCCTGTAAGCTATCTCAAGCTCAGATTCTTAAATTCAGACATGTTGAGCTGGTAGAAAAAACCTCAGTAATTTTTCTACATGGTTCAGGGCAGAAACTTGATCCCCTTCCCTACTGCTGACTACCCTCACCAATCAAATATTGGCAGTTCTGGAGTGGAGCTTCCCTTCAAAATGCATTTATTTGATCACTTTGAGTGAGTGTAGGCAAGTGACAAGAACCCCAAGCTGGCTAGAGCAGCAGGACTGAATATGATCTTCTAAGCAGCTGACTCACATGGGAGAAAACCTTTGACTGTTTTTGCAAATATAAATTCCTGTCTTCCAGCCAACTCTGGTGCTAAACAATTTGTCTGTCCCTTAAATATCAGGGCATTTTCATCTTGCTTTTAGTGGGAATTGGGTTTTTTCTCATCACTGTATATCAGACTCCTTTTCATGGTTTGTGTCTACTTGTTCAAGGGACTTGAATCAAAAAGGACAGAACAGATAGGTCATATTGATGTGTTGTGTGAAGGATGCTGGGTAGGAAAATGGATTGAAGGCTTTTTAGGTTCAAGTTTACAGTCTGCTTTGCAGTTTTATCATTTCAGTGCAACTGTGATTTCCAGTGGAAGATGATCCCTGTCACATGAATTGAACAATTATTCATTAATGTACATTTCCAGCTCCTTCCTGCTCACATTATTCAAATTTGAGTTGAAGCTGGATTCCTTTTGGGAATATTGTCACTGAAAAATTGTTTTCTGGAGCTTTTACCTGTCAGATCATGAGGGTGCCTTTTGAAAAAGTATATACTGTAGGAATTGAATTTTAAATAACAGTATACCCTCAAGGGAATGTGATATTAAAGCAGAAGGAGACTTTTCCAGGTTCAAAATTCTTCATGCTTGATGCAAATAATAAACTGCTAAACCACAGTCAGAAAGGGAATAGGTGTGATGAGATGTTTGTTAAAGTTGTCTGACCTGGTTAAATAAAGCCATATACTCCTTTTCATGAGGAAAGAGGACAATTCTAAAAACCTCTCCCTGCAGGAGTTTGTCTTTTCTTGAATACATAAGCTGTTTTGCATACCATTACAAGCTTAGGGTTTTAAAAAATAATTTAATATTTTTTTACTCATTTTTCTGTCTTAGCTTTTCTCACAATCTATATTGACTGCATTAACTCTATACGTACACAGGGATAGAGAAATCCTTGCTTCACTAATTCCCTGCTTTTGATGAGATCAGAAGCAGCTGCCTGCTTGTGCACCAGAGGGAACACTGGATGTCTCCTGGTGGTCCCAGAGGCCAGATGACCTCTGTCTCCTCTGCAGCTGTGGGCAGCAGCCTTGTGCTTGCCCGGGCTGCTGAGTGCATCAGTGGAGTGGTCTCTGGAGTACCATGGCTCTGCTCTCCCAGAAGGACTCTGTAGACCTGAGTAGGCAGTAGCAGCTCTGGGGACTTCCTTCAGCAGCTATTCTGGAAACCCTGTTAAATAAACATAGCTCAGATTTGGCTTGCTGTATGGATTTTTGATGGATCTGTATTTGTTCCTGCTTAGTTTTAGTGGTCTTACCAAATTACTATAGGAAACTCTGCAATGAAAATACTGTTCTGAAGTCTGAGATGTGCTTATGATTTCTGAATAAATGCTCCCTGTTGGCCTTGGAAATTCCTTACATTCGACATAACACGGGTGGCAATTCACCACAGAAAACAAGTCAGGACATAGCAGATTTTCAGCAGCTCACACTAATCTGAAGGCTAATGTGTTTATTCCACAGGATTCAGACCCTGTAAATGTTGTCAATTAGATGGGACAAATGAAGAGGCTTCTTGGGGTCATTATAAGTCCAGTGTTAAATCACAGTCATTCTACTTGAGTGGAAAAGAAGAGAGTGTTGCAATAGCCTGGGGACAAAAAATCTGGATCGAAAGCTGTGCCATGGTCTCCCTTACAACCTTGAGCAATCACTTAGGCTCTTATTCAATGCCTCCTGAATTCTTTTCCAGTTACTGCAAAGGTGTTGTACCAGGTGTTTAATCCTTGTGAGCTTCTATTTCGTTCTTTGTAAATGGGAGTGTTTATAACAACTCCCAGAGCCACTGGTAGACTCAGTGAACATTTCAAGAAGGCAGTCAGTAGCTGAGACTGTTGAAGTGTATCCCATAATACTTTTAAAAATTATTGGAAGGTATATTAGCAGAGTTTTTTTCTTAATCTCACATTGCTTTTTATTTTCAGGAGTGTTGCACTATATTCTCTGTCTTCTGTCCTGAAACAATTTGCATGTTATTGATATCAGAAAAGTAACAATTCTTAAAAGTAATTTGGTTTTCATGCAAATAACCAGGATGGGATATTGATTTAGTTACTGCCTTATGGAGTTCCTTGAAAGCTTTTGTTGAGCACAAACAACTCTCAGGTATTGTATGGAAACTGATACCTGCTTGCAGATCTAGGATGAGCATCCCTGCATCTTGCTCTGCTGAGCAGACTGAGCCCACAGGTCACTGAACTGTATAAGCACTAATTGGCCTGAGCTTAGTAGCTCCTGTTTGATACCAGACTCACTAGGTCCTAGCAGTCCACTTTTTAAAATAATTCTCATTGTTGCTTTTGTCCATAGGCCTGGGTGTCATAATATACCCTTCCTCTGATTCTGAAGAGCTGACTCTAACTTTTAGTTCCTGATTTCAGAGGCATTTGATGCTCATATGCAGATGACTAATGGGAGTATTTTTGAATAGAAAATGAAGTGATAAAGGCCCAAGAAAGAACTAGCTATACTGTGTGCTGTTCTGGGTTTATAGAGCTACCAAGCTGCTATTTTCTGCCTCCAATTTAGAAGAATCAAGTCCTAGCCTGGTTCTAAGAGATCAGAACAGAAGAGATGGGTAGAGAAACATCTAAAGAGTTCAGTTATTTTAATCTCATTCCAAATAATAAAGAGAAAACATGAATAAATCAGTCTCTGTAAATGAAAATGCATTAATTTATTTCTTTTGGGCTGCTTATAGCACTTAAAATGCTAAATCACATTTTCTTTGAAAAGGAAAGGCAGTTGTGAAAACAATTGTGATTTTAATCTGAATTACCATTCTGATCTGAATTTGCTTGCCCCGAAATGAATGCATGTGTCATTCTGTGCTTTCTGACCTTAATTTTTTAATCAGGGAATGAAATTTTTGGACATGGGATGTAAGAACCACAATACACCAGCTGCATATTCCAGATGTGCTGCCAGCTCTCTCCCTGAGGATATCAAGGCATATAAGCAATGAAATAATTTAGTGAAAGACAGAAGCTTCTGCTAATACCTGGGATTTATGTTTATTACAGCAGCTGCAGTTTTGTGTGTCTGTTCAGCTTGCTGGCATGCTTTTTGAATACTATGAAAAGTAAAGATCTCAAGGGCATTTCCTTTTACTTCTTCCTGTAGTTATAACCCAATTACATTGGTATAATGCTTCTGATTGTCAATAAAGCTTCTGAAAAGCTTACAGATATTTTAGTGATGGGAATTAGATTTTTTTAAAGAAAAACACAGTCTTACTCTGTACTGCCCACTTTTGTGTGGCTATTTCCACATGTGCCAGTCTTCTGGGACAGTTTCTAGGAGGGTTCTCACTTTTGAAAAAACACATTAAGTCTCTTTCTTGCCAGTTACTGTCAAGACAACCTAATATTGTTCTCAGCCATTGCTTTAGTTTGGTTATTTATGGTTTCTTTAATGTATTGTTTTCACTTTCAGTTATTGTTTTCTGAGTATCGAATTTCACGTCACAAAATTATTTTGTTGTTGTCTGTTTTCATCTACATGAAGTTGTATTCCATAGGTGCTGCTCCACACCTTAGCAAAGCTGGATGGTGGGCAGAGAGAAAACTCTTTGTTCTTGGAATATGCTCTTAGCACAGCAAAATATGCAGTCAAATAAGCAACTCTGATCTGAAGGGTCCTGCATTCTTCAGTTCTTCATCATATTTTTATAGCTGAAGAATTCTCTCACTGCTTCAGGTTGGTTGGATCAAAAGAGTTCTTGACAGCCAGGGACAAAAGGTGTACTCTGTCATTACTGACATGATTAATTATTGTCGTGTTGCAGTTCTCATTTTGATGTGGAATCTCAAAGGCCCTTTTACATTAGTGCCTGTGGCTACACAGCTCCTTACTTTCCAGGAATCAAAAGATGTTGAAACAGAATGAAAGAAATAATAAAATTTTATTTTTATTTTTTTAAGGTCTGATCAAAAACTAGAAGATACAGCAGAAACCAATGCTGAAATTCTTGCTCGTCTCACTTCTGCGGTAAGGTCATTGCATCAAAGTTTGAACTGATCATGTTTGAAATATTGTCATGTTTTGGATCCTTTCAAATTAAAGACTTAGTCTAAGTGAGGAGATGTTTGCATATGAAGACTGTTTTCTTAGTCTCTGGAAGGGGAGAGCTTTACTGAGGTCTCACTGTGCGATTCCAAAGCTGTTAAAATCAACCCAAGCAAGGACTGCAGCAGCCTGCTCTTGTAGATGCTATTCATGGCCCAGAAGATACCCACTTGGAGGTGACTTTTGTGCAATGTTCTTTACACTCAGACCCTCTTGGGTCAAGTGTACATTGATGGGAGACAAAGGGAGAGAAAAGTCTTTAGCAGATGTTGTGTAGATTGTCATAAACTTCTGGGGAGACCCACCTGGGAAACTTGAGCTTCCCAACTATGTTTAACCCCAGTAAACTTCACCATAATATACAATAGCTTATTCTGTCCATTCTAGACTTTGGTGCATCTTGTTTATCTTGTGAGATCACTGTTCTAAGAAGCAGACAGGCAGGACTTCAGAAAGTTAAGCTAGACTGACTCAATTTAATGTAATCTGTATGATAGCACAGAGTGCACCCTCAGAAAATTGGCAAGCAATGCGATGCTGGGAGGAATGGTTGGTCACAGTCCCTGGAGGTATTCCAAACATGTGGGGATGTGGCACTTGGGGACATGATTTAGTGTGGACTTGGCAGTGCTGGGTTAACAGCTAGACTTGATGATCTTACAGGTCTTTTCCAACCAAAAAAATTCTATGATTCTGTGGTTGTGTTGCCATGTAGAGGGGCTTTGACAGTCTGGAGAGATGGGCCAACAGGAATCTCAGGAAAGTCAACAAAGGGCAATGCAATATCTTGCATTGGGGAGAAATAACCTCATGATTCTATACAGACTGGGGATTGACTAAAAGCAGCTTTGCAGGAAAGGAGCTGGGGCTCCTGGTAGACAGCAGCTTGAACTAGAAACATGCCCCTGTGGCAAAGGAAGCAAATGCTTCCTGAGCTGCCTTAGTAAGAGCATTGTCCTTAGGCTAAGGCAGGATCATCCCACTCTCCTCAGCACTGGTGAGCCAGATGTGGAGTGCTGGGTCCAGTTCTGGACTCTCAGTACAAGAGACATGCATGTCCTGGAGTGTGTGTGAATGACCATGGAGATGGCTGGGGAATAGAGTACATGACTTACAAGGACAGTCTGACAGAAGTGAGGGTGGAGTTGGGAGAACAGGAGGCTATGGAGAGCAGAAACACTGATGTCTACAAATGCTTGATGGACAGGCTCTAGCTGGCCATGACTCTCAGCAGAGGTTTGGATCAGATGATCTCCAGAGGTTCTTTCTACCTCTGCCAGACTGTGATTGTGCAGATCTGTGAACACTGCACCTAAGTCATGCTATCATCAAATCATGGAATTAGTTAGTTAGTTCTGTTTTTGGCATGTGAGAAAGTACAGAGACAAAAATGAAGCAAGCAAGGTAAAATTTCTATGAAAAGTAAGAAAAGTAAGTAAAATGCTATCTTGAAATTGCTGTAAAATGGAAGGAAAGGAGAATTTTTGGTGTCTTTTGTAAAGACAAATGTCTTTATAAAAAGACATTTCATAATGTGTTTGGAAAGCCAGTGATTCTCTATATTCAAGTTTATGCATGAATATTTTAAAATGTATGACATAAGCACATGCTGAATTTTAATGTCTTTTTTTTTATTGTCTCAAGTATTCAAATTCCTTGTTTTCTCTACTTTTTTTCTCAACTGAAAATGAAAGGTGAACTCAGAACCTCAATATCCTCCATTTTTGTTACCATACAGAGCAGAAATAGAAAACTGTGAAAGACTGTCTGCATAGTTGTGTTTTTGTTTCAAGAACTGAGGGGTTTTGTCAGTTTAAAAAAAGTGACCTGCTTAACAAAACAAAGTGACCTCTTGAGTTTAAGAACTGGATCTAGCAGTTGCTGGATGCACTTGAGTAACATGCATATCCTTAAACACCTAATTGACAGTGAGTTCAGAGAGTTTCACATCTGCAGGGTCAAACCTGTGAACTACATCCTGAGTAATTTCAGCAGTAGGGCACATGCACAGGGTTTTCTTAAATGAACCATTACTGTAGCTAACTAGCTAAAGAAAAATTAGGCAGTTGCATCTCCAGATGGCCAGAGACCCATCTATTGCCATGGTGATGTCAAGAATCTGATCTTTTCTTCTGCATTTTCTGATTTTCCACAAAAGCTTATAGTGCCTCTATAATGATTTTCTAGTCTACCCCTGAGGAAAAGGCACAAGATCAGAGCAGAATCCTCCAATATTTAACACCTGCATATGAACTTTGCCTGTTTATCCCTCCAGAATATTGCTTTTTCTCCATATAGTAGATCAGGACCTAAAATACTGACTGCAATCTTATAGAAAGTCTTTTTAAGTCCCAGAAGAGTTTGAAACCACAGCTCACACCATTCAACAGAGAGCTGGGCTATCCAGTATCTAGGTTCTCTTTTTTTTTGTAAGCAGGAGCTGGAAACAGAAAGTGAAGTTATTAGCTGTTACTGGAGATGTGTTCACACTGGCTTTTTGGCTCCTTGAATGTTTATGTATTTTGTATAAAATTAAACCATTCTTCTTTGAAGAATTCATAATTGAAAATCCTGCTTATGATACTCTTCACACCAATATTCCAGAAGTGTAGAAAAACCCACAAAACCGTCCCTACTTCCAATCCAGCACTAAAGCAGTCGAAGATTAGAGTTGACTTTTTAATTGGAGTCACAAATCCCACTGCTGTCTCTTCTACTTTTCTTTTTGCTTTTCATGGAGCAAAACATTTTTTTTCAGGTCAGAAGAAAGTTTGTGTCAGCTTTTTTTTGGGGGGGGATTCCATTCCAAATTTTCAAATCCTACACTGATTATGAGGATTCAACCCAAGCAGCATTGGAGCAAACCGGCGTGCCTAAAATATAAATCCCTCTTTTAACCTATCAAATTATGTGCTTATGTCATATATTCCATTACATGAGGCACCAACAAAACCATCAAACTTCAATTCTAAAGGCAAGCAGTGCAAAATGCCATTAGAAATACATTTACACCAGTTAATCTTTTTGGTCATGAATTTTTTAAAAAATGCGGTGGTTACTCATGGGTTTAAAAAAGCATTCCAGAGCTGTCATGCATCCCATGTCATGCCTGAAGAGCAGCTTTATATTCAGTGTTTTGTGTGCTAAAAGCAGAACTCGGTGGGATAGCTATGAGTGTTTCCACTGCAAAACCTTTTTACCTTACCTTGTGATGAAACAGAAGAAAATATCAGGATGTTAATGAGGTGTATCTGGAAAATAGTTTTCTGATACTTTAAGGCATCAGCCAATATTACTTTTATTTAGAGCCCATCAAGCTATCATAACTCAAGAGGCAAAAATGTGAGCTAGACTCTTACTCTTTTTCAAAACCCTGCTGTTTAGAGCCTTCTGTTGCAGGGTTTCATTTTGAGATTCTGTAAGGATTGGTATTTTCTCTCTAGGTTTGAAGTCCTGCTTGGCACAATGGCATCTAGAATACTGTCTCACAAAAAACTACTATGGGCAGAAAAAGGAAAAGTGAAAAAGGTGTTATGCACTGTCTGCTAGATGCTGTTATGTCCACTGTGATAAAACAATAAGATTTGTGATAAGAGAAGAGCAGTACTTTTTAAAATTCTCTGTTCTTTGAAGACAAGATTCACCATATAAATGAGCCATTTGTACTTAATCAAGCAGAAATATACCTGGGTATCACTTTCTATGAATATTTTGTATTTTGCAGAAAGAAAACTGATTGAGATGTGGTAACATGCCAACTAATATGACACTCAAAATGTTCTCTTCCAGACTTTAAAAATACTTCTGTAAATATTGTGTGGTGTACTGGCATTTAGACTGAATCAGTTTTGACATCTGCAATGCTACTCAAATGAGATACTATTTGGATAGTGTTAGTTTTGTAACAACAAGCTGTATGTATAAAACATTTTTTAAAATTTCATATGTCGATATGGTAGGCATAGTTCCTGTTTATATATTATATTTTGTGTCTGCATTATCATCTTCAATGTGATGTGCAGCTATTGATTTGTCAAACAGGCAGTAACTGAAATCCTGTTAGGAGGGAGTATGATAATGGGCAGCATGTGTGCAGTGAGGAATGAGTGTTATACATGGATTTCCATTGGTGTAATGATGCAGAGGAATTGCATGTCCAGCAGGGATGTCAAGTGCATTTATGCTAAAATAGACAGAAGCATATAGATTATGAAATCTAGGGTCACCAGTCAAATCCAGAAGGATGCTCAGCAGTACCAATTCTTTGTGATTGGAGTGAATCCTACGAGAGGGAGCTCAGATTATCATGATGGAACCCTTTGATGAAGGAACTTTTGCTTACTGCTAACACCAGAGAAACATATTTTCTTCCTGCTTTATCTGAAGAGTTTTGCTCAAGTTGAGTAAAAAGCCTGCATTAAGTAAAAAAAGCTGCATTCCTGGCCAGCAGCAGACTGAGATATTTAGCTTGACAAACACAAAATAGAGAAACACAGCCTTTTAATTACCTCTGATTTTAGCACTATTTTTCAAACCTAAGAGGTGCCACCTTATAAGCAAAGCAATACTGCAAATACAGCTGCCACATTGCTGCCTTTTCTTCTGACAAGATGGGTTTTTCTTTGCAGCCATGGAGAGATTTGCATTTCTTGAATGTTTGATTGGGTTATGTGATACATTTGCAATTGTTTCAGGTTGTAGCGTCTCTTAAGGATAATCTTAGGATAATGTATTTATTAAATGCTACAAGATAATGATGAGACACCAGTTGAAATGCTTCTTGCTGTCAATAACCTGTGACAATAGACCAGAAGTAAGGCATCAACATGGGTACCTCCTTCTGAGTCTAATGAAGGGAGAGGGTCTGAGAAGTGTAGCCATGAAAAGTCGTGGTGCTATTGTTCAGAAACAGCTTGGGCTTTTATTGAAAATCCTGCTCTTTACTAGATAACTTGTATGTATTATTATAATACTTGTGTATAGCAGCTGCTGCAAGGAAGCACATAAGTTGTTTTTCCACAGAATAACTGTTATTTCCCATTTTACTTGAAGTTTATGCTCGCATTATCCATGATTAATATTTCTCCAGACATGGGAATGAGTGTACAGGAAGGAAGGAAGGGAAGGTAATATTGCCAGCTTGCACAATTGTGCTGGAAACAGGATGACATTTAAGAAAACTGTGGCACTGCCTTCGTATTTTCCTGCTTGGAGTGGCAGAAAACTCTGTCCCTCTCAGTGGGGCAGCATCAAGGAACAGAAAAGATCCTTCTACCTTGCAAGGACAGCAAAAAAAATCTTCTTGGTCCTTTGCCACAAAGGAAAGAAGGATGCAAGCAGAGGAAGGATGTGGCCTCTGGTATGACTGCCTTCTGCCACATGCAGGGTGTACTGCTGGCTGGCTCCTGGGTATCTGATCAGTGGGTGCTGGAGTTACCATTACTGAGATGCCCTAAGTGATTTTGTCTTTCTGCTCAGACCAGTATAAGGCTAACTATTCTTTCACATTTTCAAGCTTCTCTTCAGAGTCATGATAGTGGGATATCAATAGTTGTTAGTAACTGCATTACTTTGGGAATTATTTGTGGGCTTTGTGCCTTATGACCTGACCCAACCATGTATCTTGAGAATTATGTTTGAAATTTCATGTCTCTCAAAAACTGCATGTCAAACCTCCCACTGCCTCGAGCCTTGTCTAGTCTGTTAGACAAGGTGGCTAGTATGCACTGCTGGAGACTTTGTACAGAGAGGTGAGATAATCCCTAGAAAAAGCTGAAAAGTGCCATGTTTATTTTTTTTCCCTTTTTTTTTAATACTGAAGACAAGTTGTCTTGGGAGAATTGGAGAAATTGGAAGGAGCTGAGAGGTCTTCAAAGCATGGGTGGGGCAGAGGAAGGGAAGAACTGAGGTGTATGAGAGGGGTTCTGTAGGCCAAGTGCAAGCAGCTGCAGTGGGACAGATGGTGGCAGTGAAGAAGTAAGAAGTGTAAGAATAATGTATAGAAAAATGACAGGAAAAGAAATTATATAAAAAGGAATCGACCTATGGAGAGAAGTGGATGCAGAGTTGAACTGGCTAAAGGGAGAATAGCTGGTCTATAGAGAATATAGAGATTCTACAGAGAATATAGAGATTCTATAGAGAATATGAGGAATGCAGTGAGAAGAGGACAAGGAAGGGAGCTGGTTAGCATGGCAGGGCTGTGTTAGCACAGGCCAGTGAGGGAGCCTGTAAAACTGAAAATAGCCCTGACTTCTACATTTTCATCTCAAGTGAAATTTTGGTCCTGAAATTCTCTGCCATGGTACTAGAAGAGGCTGCTTCCTCCTGGAAGATCCAAGAAGTGAAGGTCAATTATATACAGGAATCTCTGTCAAATGTCAGCATGAAGGACTTTCTTATTCTGGAATCACACAATAAATCCAGCATTACAGTGTGCTCATCAGAGGCAAAACAAATATGTAACAAGGGAAGGGAGAAGATTCAAGTGTGTACTTGTGAAAAGATAGGCTGTGCAAATAAGTTAAGGTCAGGCTACTGAATTTGCCCACTCCCCAAGAATGTGTGGTATTTACATGGAATTAAAGGCACAGTATTCCCAGCTGAAAAGGAGATAGATTTGCTGGGAAAACTGACTGTAGTTTCAAAACCAGGCATAATTCCACATGAAGTTGATTGCTGCAAAGCACTGATAGCTCTTATCTTACCAGTGTTGCATTTTGTTTTCTTTGACTGTGCTAGAAACTGTAACCATCCTTTTCTTTTCCTGATATTTTAGGTACAGAGAGAACTGGCTGCTGTCATTGCCTTGAAAGCAAGGAAGTCAGGTGAGTCAGGCTGAACTTCAGAGGGGTTTTTGTAATGCTGTTCCCTTTTGTCATTTCTTGAAGTATCTTGAATTGTCACTGCTGTCTTTTTTAATATGGGAGTGAAAAGATAGTGATGGAGAATCTGTGTATATAGCACAATGCAATTACAGTTAAGCTTATCTCCTTCCAGCTCAATACATCTAACGACCTAGCTAATAAAATCAATGTTACAGTTGATCTTGGGTCTCTTTCTGTCCAAAATCACTATTTTCTCTAGGCTTACACTTTTAAAAAAAGCTGATATCTTTATTTGACTTAAATGTAAGACAAATAAGTTGGTCATTTTCCGTTTTCCTTTTTTTTTGTCATCCAGTATCTCCTGCCCTCATCTTCTCTGCCTTTTACTGGCCCAGCCAGGTGTTTTTTTACTGCTAAAGCAAAAGGACAACTTCATGCACGAAGGCATTCTTTCCTGTCTGTACCTCTGTATGGCTGGAGAGGCAAGTCTTTGATCAGGGCAGGAGAACTGGAGAGGCAATTGGATAACTGGAAATCTCTGACAGTAAAAGCACTCTCAGCAAGTGCTGATGCCACAGTGCAAAGGGACTGAAATCTGTGGCCATCTCAGCTCCGTCAGGGTTTGGCAGCACAGGCACTTCAGAGGGTAGAGTCTGCATTGCTGAGCTGGAGTGGAAGCTGTGTTTTCCAGGCACTGCCTGGGAACCAACAGAACCTGCCTGGCCAGACCTGACTCTACAGGGTTAACTCTCTGGTGTCTTAGGGCAATGTCTGCTGCACCAAATTGAATGTATTTCTACAAGTAAAACAGAGGTGGAGTGGCCTTAAATTATTAGCATGTTCCCAAAGCCATTGAGGTCTTTGAGTGCATTTTCACTGAACATCTCTTGTGATATTCAGTGATTTTTCTAGAAATCAAAGTCATAGATCTTGTACTTCTTAAGCTATTTTCTGACTTGTTCATTGTGCTGCATCATAATATCTCTGTCAGTCTGTCTGTGGCTTTCAAGTACAGCACAAAATTTACTACACACATACACAACACTGCATGGTGCTGCAAACTGGAGGCACCAAGAAGATGTGGCTGGTATACCTGCACATGTAAAATGTAAGTATTAAAAAAATATTCTAGACATAGTTTGATGCCTTTTTTTCTGGAAACAGAAGTATAGTTATACTCACATTCATCTATAAATGTAAATCTGTAGAAAGCAAACACAAATGTGAGTGTGAATTCAGACCTGAACTGCTTCTGTGAGGTAGCTTTGCTTCTGGAAGTGCTTTAATAGTTCATGATGTCAACATTGCCCTTACCTGGTGTCACCCCAGTCGCACCTGACTTGTAATGGCTGAACATGCAAATGTTTCTGCTCTGGCTCAGTGCAGAGGAGAACAGGCAATTTTAAAGAAGTGCTCAAGGTAATCTTTTGTTTTGCTGTTAAATGGGCTGAGTGTGGTGCCATGTATTTTTACTTCCTGCTTATGGAGGCATAAGAAATCTCTCTGCTTCTAAGCAGTTTTGTCAGCAAATATTACTACTGCTATTAGCTATAAATAGAAGTCTTTCCCCCCAAAGAGTTGTTTTTAGCCTGAATTAGCCTCTTATTTCCTTTTGGTGGATGGTTGTTAGAGTAGAAAATCAGACAGGCATTGGATTAGGAATAAGGTAAAAGACATGAAAATCTGAAAGGAGAATATCTCTTGGAATCTCCTTTTTACTGGTGTAATTGCAATCCTCAATGAACTGGTAGAAATACTCCAGTTAAAAACCACAGCCTTAAAAAACCAAAGCTCCTTACAAAGCTTTGCAATGCTGTCCAGCCTTTTCTAATACATTAATGTAAGCACTTAAAATATCTGAGCAAAAGATCTGAGCAAAAGATAACTGTTTAGTCAGTTTAACTAGTACGTGCTTGTTGTTGAAATTTGCATTTCTTTATGCCCTATCTTGGATGCCTGTAAAAGATGGGTGTATGATCAGGCATAACTGTAAGGTCTAATTTAAGTTAATGCCTTTAGTAAAGTAGCTGCAGAGTAAATTAGGGTGGTTGGTTATGTTCTTTTTTTTTTTTTTTTAATTTTATTTTATTGCTGGTGGTTAAATTCTCAGTGTGGCAGTTACTGTGAGTGACCAAGCTATGGTGTGCTGTGCCTGGTGAAGTGAAGCACGTTTCAGAGAAAGTACTTCTGGAGCTGTAAGCCACAGCATCTTTCAAAGATATTGTTCTTCTAATCCTCTCCAAGAGTCCATATAATTCCAGGAAATAAGCCACCAAAATTCAGACAAAGAGTTTATTTTGGCTTGAAAAGAGTGGAACATGGCTTCTGGGCCAGCTGCCCTGGGTGGCTTCCAAGCTGGTGTGAATGGCGTGGGAGCCTGGCTCATCCACCCTGGAATTCATGAGTGGGGAGGGCAGGCAATGGGCATGGTGCTAACCTGCTGTCTGGAACCTGGCTGCAGAGGGTAAATGGTTCATTAACCAAAGGCTTTCGTAGAGATCAGCAGCCCCCCTCCCACCATCCACAAAAACAACAACAACAACAAAAAAAAACAACAAAAATTGCCTAATTCAAGGACTATATAATGAGTTCCAGAATTAGTTTAATTTCTGAATGTATCTCTGCCCTTAGAGAGACTCTTCACAGTGGTTTAATAGCACTAGAAAACCTGGCTGATTTAAGGTTTTGCATTATTTGTCTAGAGCTGCTGTAGTAATCACTATGTTAAGTTGCAAGGAAAGCACTGTACAAGCTCCTAAACACCACAGCTCCATGTGCAAGAGGTGAAGAGGTTCCAAGAAGGAAGGTTTACTGTGGTTGGAGGTGGGGGATGCAACTTTTGCCTTAGGTTACCCAAATGAAACAGTTTGGTTTTGTTTAAATGAAGATTGGGTTTTCTACCTAGTATATGTATATGACAACTGCTTGCAACTATTACAGTTCTGGCTGCTGCAAAGATTTCCACACTGTATCTGCTGACAAAAACAGAGAGTCCTGAGCCTGGTGTGGGGTAGGGCACAGTGTCAAATTCTTGCTAGTACAGGATCTGACTTGATGGAGAATGTCTGCTACCAGAAAATGAAAAGCCAGTAGGGTGTGGGGTAGGATGCCTTTCCCCAAGAGCTGTTCTTCTGTTTTCACTGTGGTGTAGGACAATAGGAGAAATTCATAAAACTGGCAGATGCTGAAAGAAAAATGAGGAACCTGAAAAATTAAAAACTTCTGTGCTGTGGGAAAAAAGCTGTTTTCATATTCCAGATGTGTACTGCAAGTATATGACTGATAACAGGGCATATGTTGACAGAGACATGCTTGAGAGCCTTCATGCAGAGGGAGATCAACACTTTCAGTTTCTTTGCAGATTAAACTAAACCAGGGTAAAATAAGTGCCCGTAATTCAGTAGTGTTGATGGACCTCAGTAACACTGTTGATTTGAAATCACATTTATATTTCATTAGACTAAAGCTCTCATGATAAAGGTGACCTAGGAGGGGGAAATGAGCTTGTGCAATTCTCTGTGGCTTATAAAAATGCATTGAAATTATTCTTGCCTAACCTTAGAAATAGATTAAACACTGTCTTCTGTGGTTTGGTAAAAGGTCTTGGGGAAGTAAGTAACTGGAGCAGAAGGGAACTTTTCTTTTAATTGTAGGCACTTGGCATTAAATTGTTTTGTTTATTTATACCCTGCTGGCTTCTGATAGCTTCTGCAAATATGCTGAAATGTAACATAAATGCAGCCTCCCCTCTGAAGGTTTACAAGGGTTGGCATTTATCTCAATTGCTTGTCATGGCTCGTGACATGTTTCTACTGTGCTAGAGATGGTAGCTGAAACAAGGATAAAAAGCAGCAAATAGCCTAAGGCTGGAGGCTTTAGCTGGTGGCAAAGCTACACGGGTACATGTGAACTGATCAAAACCTGTCAGGTAGATGCTTTGTACTGGTGTTAATCCCATCCACAAACAAGATGCCTTGCATTTCTGTGCACACACTGAGCTGCACCCCATGGCATCACCCAGTAAACCCCCTTACAGGAAAAGGAATTTGTATAACTTCGTTTGTGCCAAGGATCAATTGATAAGAGCTCCTGTCTTTGTGTTTATGAATACAGGGGCTAATTAAGATAATAGCTGACAGGGCATGGATGAGGTAGCAAGATGTGACTCAGCTTCTCCCCAGGCACTGCAGGAGCAGCAGCAGGTCTGTGGGTGCTTTTCCCTCCCACTGCGAGAGGCAGGGCAGCCACAAACGCCCTAGAACTTGTGTGTGGTTTTTCTCCCTTATGAATGATAGTCAGGTTTCCATCATATAATTAGACACATTTTAGTCATGCCATTCTTGAATTGACAAGCTCTATTGATTTTATAATATGTTATTTACATTTTATTTATAATCATGTAAATAATTTATGCTAATATGAATTTTGCAATGCATTAACTCCATATTTGAGATCTTCTGGATTGCCTCCACTCTATTCTTACATATATGTATGCACAGCCACCCTTCCCCTTTTCTTTTGTATTGCTTCTGTCAGAACCTAACTGCCTATGTGATTTGCTTCGTATTTTTATTTTAGTGCAGTCGATTCAATATGAAGCAGTCGCTGGGGCTTGAGCTTTGCCAACGTGAATGAAAAGCAAGCTGTGAACAGCTATTCCTTTTCCCAGCCACTGCAGCACCTCTACAGCTCTGCTGTCAGAGCTGATTGCGTGACTCGACTCAAACACACTCCAGGCAATGTCAGCCCGGTTAAACACATGAGAACAGTCAGGCTGGGTCAGGTTAAAAGTCCATCCAGCTAGCTCCTACCGTGAGTGATGAGTAGGGCATGCTTAGAGTAGAGAAACAGGGTGAGTACAGTCCTTCTGGCTTACACACTCAGCATCTACCAGCCTGTGATGGAGGGATTTTGCTGTACCCACATGCTGTGGTGGGTAACCCTTGCTGGACCTTTTCTCCATTAATTTATCAAATTGCTTTTTAAGCCTGCTTATACTCCTGACCTTCATCATCTCTTATGGCAGCAAGTCCCACAATTCACATGTGTAATATGTTAAAACATACTTTTTCTTGTTTGTTTTTGCAGTATTCCCCATGGCCCTCACTCTGTTGTGATGTAGCTCCTTGCTGACAGACAGTAGTGAATAGTCCATTCCCTATTTATCATTATACTATTCAGGATTTCGTGCACATCTGTCATACCCCTGTGAGCTGTCTCATTTCCCAGCTGTATCACTAGTCATTCCTCATTCCAAATCTCTTCTGTAAAATCTGATTATCTTTGCTACATCTCTTATATTCCTTTTGAGATGGGGCAGCCAGAGTATGCATACAGTATAGCAGCAACATGTGCTAGATTTGGCACTGAGTGAGGGTGGCAGCTTCTTATCAGGGTGGGGAGGTGGAGGTGTGTGGAAAGGAGCCCAGTAAGACACTTTTGGCAGCACTAAGCTGTTTTATCAGCTTAGTTAACTCAGGAAACTGCATCTTTATTTTTCAGCCCATTTCCTCAAGTAGTATACATCCTTGTGAGACTTCTGGGTAAATTTATTCTACAATAATTAGCAAAAGCTTTGTCATATGGTGCTATCTGAATGTCCTATGCTATGTTATTCATTTCATTCACTTGTAGAAGTGTTGTTATATAGAAAATGAAAATAATTACAAATTTTCGTTAGGTTTATGTACATACACACTTGAAAAATGATGTAAAAATACATGATCAAAGGTCATTCAAGAATGGACTACTTCAGCATTGTGTGTAAATTTCAAACATATGAAGTACTATTGAATTTACATATTTCATAAACAACCAGGTATTCAATATCTTTGGAGTAAAATCTGCACAGTTTGTTACCACCTATGCCACTGAGAAGTGGCATAATAAGGAATGAAAAAACTTGATCCTATTTACAGAATAAAGTGACAGTAATGTGCCAGGAAGGTGTGCATTTTTCCTTGTGAAAAAATTGAGAAAGTTTGAAGAGTGGGGAAAGGGTCAATCAGTAGGATCTTACTGCTTTTCTGTTCCCTTCGTGTCCCTTTTCAATAGGTTTGCTTACTTAACTCAAGTAGTGCCTCATTTCATTGCAACTTCCAGTTCCTCCAAGCACTCAGTTGTTTAAAGCAAGGGCTGAAATTAGTAAACTGAGAGTTCTTCTGCAAATTCTTCAGCAAATGATATTTACAGGATTCACCCTGGAGAAACAGCCACTTACAGTGAAGGTGCAGGACTATTGTGCTTCTGTTAGGTTATGGTGACTGTATCTTTACTTTTCCCTTGCCCACTGAAATGTGATTCAAAATAAAAGCTTCACCTGAGAACATAGCTAGCAATATTTTAAAAGTGACACTGTACTCTAGGATCTTTCTTTTAGGTCTGTGATTTCAGGTCTTGAAGTAAGGCAGGTGATCTTGGTTTGCTCAGCCCAGAGAAGAGGAGATTGAGGAAAATCTCGTGGTGGTCCCTCATGAGGAAAAGCAGAGGAGCAGACATTGATCTCATCACTCTTGTGACTGTTGACAGGACTCAAGGAAATGGCATGAATTTGAGTCAGGGGAGGTTTAGTTTGGATATCAGGAAAAGGTTCTTCACTCAGAGGGTGCTTGGGCACTGGAACAGGCTCCCCAGGTCTTTCTGAGTTCAAAGAGCTTTGGGGCAATGCTCTCAGGCACATGGTGATTCTTGGGGTGTCCTGCTCAGGGATGATGCTGATGAGTCCCTTCCAACTCAGCATTATTTATGATTCTATTATTCTAATCGTGTTTTCTTCTTTAAGCAATCCTTTCAAAACATTCTGTGCCCTACTGAAGGGAATCTCTACCCCTAGGGACCAGTGGGGGTTACAACGATGTATTGCATGCATCACATGGGATTCTTCCATTATTCCTGAGATCAAGCACATCCAGAAAATGATAGCATTTCAAAAGGGCAGGATCAGACCCCTTCTATCCCTGGGGAATGATGCTCATTTGTGCCCACCCTGGGTGATGCTGGGGGTGGGAAATGCCCTGAACCACATCGGTGAAAGGACTACACAGTAACACTTAGCAGCTGTTGTGTATTCAACAGCTGATACAAAGCAGAATGGACTCAGACTCGGAAAAAGAAGGAAAAGAGCTCTCTGCTGGGAATTGTGGTGAGAGGGATTTTGGCAGTTTATGGTTTTGTTTTTGCAGTTTTTACAGAACCTTGAGAGTAGCTCTTTCTGTGTGATCTTAGGTACTCACATAGAAGAAATCAGCAATGCAGAATAGCTGTGTAGGGGAAAGATATTTTGCACATAAGCAAAAAGAGATGGCACAGTAAGGTCAGAAAGACAGCAGTTGTGCAAAAAACAGCCCCAGGTGAATGTTTTGTTTACTGGGGCTTTGGGAGAGGCATTTACAATGAGTTCACAGAATTTATTTATTCAGGGTCCTCTTTGTTTCCTGCTCCTTTCCTGACCATGCCTGGGGGATGTTTCCATGGAATAGAGAGCAGTTTTTCACTTTGCACCAGCCCCCTCAGCAACAGCCCATACCTCCTTGTTTGATCTGTTCCCAGCAACCATTCTCTGATCATGTAATGTCCTCTTTCTTCTCCATCCTTCCAGCATCTTGTTTCAGACAACACTGTTATAGGTACATTCACTACCACATGATTTTTTTAAAAAATTAAATATCATGCACATGAGAACAAATATCTACAATTACTGGATAAAATTTAGAACTTTCTGCATTCAAGCATCAAATGATTCCCCTCAAGCTGTGATTGGTACAAAACCCCTTGCTTTTGTCTGTTCCTGTAGTAATCCTACAGCATTTTCATATAATTTTTCTCATTTTTTTTCTCCTTGCTAAAAAATATGACTTCATTTGTTCACAAAGTGAGTATAAAATGTGGCTTTATTTTTGCATGCATCACAAAGGGCCAGGCATTGAAAACCAGATCTCCTCTGGCCATCTGAATCAACAGTAGTTGTTTTTCTGCCCATCTCATTTAGCCAGAGGTGTTTTACAAATTTTGTTTTTCTAATGCACCACTACCTGGCATGAAATATGGACCTTCAAAGCCAGATGAAAAACTTTGGTTCTTATAAATAAATTAAACAGAAGTTCCTAACAAAACCAGTTGTACAATAATGTGACCATGATCTGACTGAGCTGGGAAATATTGGTGGCTTTACTTGGTACACTCATTTTTTAAATTTATAATAGATATGTAATGCAGGCAGACCTCAGCCTCATTTTAACTAAAGTTTGTCCTTCCTGTGGTCATTTAGGAGCAGTGGGAAGGAGTGGAGCCTTAATGGTGATCAGCAGGACCAAATCTACATCTGCCAGCCTCCTTTCTTACCACAGTGGCTTTGCTGTGTTTAGATTGCAGATACCTACCCCTGCTGTTATCTGCTCCTTTTGATAAACTCTGCAATGAGAGGAAATGCTCTTGCATCATTTTCTGGAGTCCTGTTTCCTATTTGAGATTTGAGGAATGGCTTGTAGCACTAGGACCCTTGGGAACTTCTTTTTCTATGTGGAAACTAATCAGAATAATGAGTACCCTCTGTGCAAATTCAATATTAGTTCTACACCTAAGGTCAAGCAGAAGTTAATGATCATTTTTTTACATACAGAAGTCAGTTATGAGACCAACATTACATTTCACACTTTTGTAATTGTAAAATAAAATGCTGGAGTAATTTATGTTAAATTGATTTAAACTACAAAGCTTACATATCATAGCATCCCAGATTAGGGTTTGAGAGAAAATGGCATCATTGTCACTTGTGCAATAGTTCATTCACTGATTTACAAGTACCTTTATTCCATCTTGTGCTTACTGTGCTTTTTACATACAGAGGTGCTGAACAATGCTGTAAGCAGGAGTCTGTCTCTAATAATTTTTGCATTTTCTTTGTTTCTTTAATTAGCTGATTTTCTCAGCTGATTGCACAGCTGTCTGGGCAACACCCCCCCAGGGGTCTGCCAACTGTTTCAGAGATATGTAATGTACTCAGTGAAGGGAAATCTGTATGATAATTTGCATGTATATATGCAGAAATAGTGGGAAGGAATAAGAAAGCTCAAAGGCAATTTTTGTGTTGCTAATAAAAGGAAACACGTTAAGGATGAGCTTTAAAAGCTTTCTCATTCAGTAATTTCTGAGAAAAGATTATTCTTTCATGGTAAATAAGGAACCAATTCTCGGATGGAAGGTTTTGTTCCTGGGATTATTGCCCTCACAAACAGCTTTTGGGGATTCCAGAGATACTCAGTGCTTGCTAGTTTTCCCTTTAGTTTGGAAACAGAACTTGGAAAATGCAGGAATATGTATGAGGATGTGGTCTGGTCTAAAATGGTCCCCAAATCCGAGGTTTGCAAAGCACTTACTGGATGCTCATCTTCTTTTCCATTGCTCAGCACTAGTGCTCTACATAGCCTAGAGGATCTGGCTTTTAGTTTCCCCAGTGGTGTCAGTATGAGCTATTCATTTTTTTCCACTCTGATAAATTAATAAGCATCAGCAAACATTGTAACACTGTCAAACAGCTCAGAGCTGCCATAGTAACCAAACCTCTCTAGAGCTCGCTACATACCCTCCACAAAGAACAACAGGGGTTTTCACAAGTTCCATTGTTCAAAATAACAGTAAAGTTTTCAAAAATAATGAAATTAGTTATGTGATTAAAAAAATAAAATGGGTTTGGTTTTTTTTTCCTTAAAAGCTTCATGCCAGCAACTTTCATTGGAAAACAAAATAAAACCAAAAAAATCCAACCAAAAATGCAGAAGAGAAACAAACATTCCTCTTAAAAACTTGGAATATACGAAGAGTGCTAGAAGTTGTGAGCTTCTCACCAGCTGACAATAAATCAACTGGTGCAGGCTGCTGGCAATTCTGGAGCCTTTCCCCTTGGGAATATTCTTGCAGATTCCTGAGATCTTTTTGGTTTGACAGGGACAAAAAAATTCCCACAACAGGCTATAACTATCCAGCAGGGATGAGGTAGTGAAAGTCTCCTGGCTTGTCAAATAAACTAAGTCCTTGTGTTCATTCTCTTTAGCTCTTCCAAGGTGGGAATGTGACTCCTAGCTGTAGACTGGCTAGATAAAAGAGATTAATATATGAGCTGTGATCACAGAGTGCTGAAAAGACTGAAATCATACAAAGGGCAGGCTAGTTTGATGCTCTAGGATGTTAGCAGGTAAAGAACACTACTAAATAATAAATTAACGTCGGCATTTGAAATGAAGGAGCATCTCTGAGTACAGGAGTGATGTAGCCTTAGGGGCGACCGAGCTCTGAATGGCAAGCAGAGCTACTTGTGGAGCAGCTGTGGGCACAGCAAAGTCCCCATGCAGCCTGTGCAGTCCCAGGTGAGCCTGGCAGTGTTTGTGCAGCTGGAATCCCCATGCTCAGCTGCCCCTGAGGGTTTGCAGTGGGCTGAGTTTGGTCTTAGGAGCAGCCTAGGGCAGTGCAGAAGCTGCAGGGCAGGGCAGTGCAGGGCATATCTGCTGCCTGTGGTTTATGGGCTCTTGCCCCCAAAAATCAGGCCCCAAATTTGGCCCCAAAGATGGATTTCGCAGCAAGCTCGAGGGCTGCAGCTGGAGTTGTGTGGCACAAGGGGTCTGGCAGCAGCATCACCTGGAGAGGTGTCCTGTCCCCCTGCCTGCTGCCTGGGTGCTCTGTTCTCGGCCAGGTCACCAAACCCAGCCAGCAGCAGTAATCCTTACCAATGCACAAATCCCAACGCCTTATGGCAGCACAGAGGGGGAGCAGCCCGTACAGGGGGTGTGGGACAGCCGGCAGTGATGGGAGCTAAACTGGCTTCCTGCAATGGCCATGGGGTGCCCCCCAGAGCCAGCTGCTTCCAGGTGTCCTCGCCTGCTGTTCAGCAGCAAAATGGTTAACTGTGATGACAGTCCTTTCTTAGGCATTTAAATAATTAGCTTTCACGGTTAACACCCTATTAAGCCAAAGGAGGAAGTTCACACCTCTCCGGGTGTTATTGTTCCAGTCTGGCTGGCTGCAGCAGCAGAATGACGATAGTGCCTTGGTTTGTGTTGAGAAGGTTATCTTTGCAGCCAGAAGGGGTAGAAAGAAGAAATTTCATTTATAGAAAAGGAAGAAAGCACAATAAAGCAAAGCCTCTGGGAAGATTACAACGCTGTGGGTTCCAGGAGTTGCTTTATTTGTGGATTTTTTTTAACTGTCCTTTCCACTTTCAGCTGGGCGAACAATTCTGCTATATTGAACAAGACTAAGCCTTTAAATGAAATAACGTGCTTGTAATATTGTGTGACTTTAAAAAATCTTACTCGTCAAATGTAATTAATGTAATTAATTTACCTTCAAGTTTGTGGCATCAAAGAGCAGTGTGTCACCGAGGCACAGCTCTGTGGGTGACCTTGGCAGATTCTTCCACAGGCAGGAGAAGGTGTGTAGTGCTGCTGGTGTCTGCTGCTACCCTCACTGCATGCCAACCTGTCGAGCTAAGGAGAGCCCTTTAGCATGTGAGTAGTGCTCCATGCTGCTGGAAAGACAAATCCCTTCCAGTGCCTTGAATCTGCACTGAACTTTGTGGCACAGCTGTAAAAGCAGGGGGGAGCACGGTGGTTGGTTCCAGTGTGAGCAATGGTTACATTCCCTGTCCTTTCACACCCCCATGTGATGGCTGATCCTGCTGGAGTAGCAGGCACAAAATGATTTATTTTGGTTTCTTATTTCTTCGTTAATTTTTTTTCTGCTGATTTAATGATCTGAAATGGAATCACTAAAGGACAAACCTCTCCCTCAAAAGAGTTCTTGTGGTAACACAAGTTTACAGAAGAATCTACTAACAAAATCTCAGCTCTGCTCTGTGAGGAGCACAAAGAACGCAGATCAGATGATGGCCCTTGAGATCCTTAAGTGACCATAAAACATCAACATCCTGAATTCCCTTGACTAATTTACAAGTGGATATGTTTGAGCTGCACATTAACAAGCTAATGCTCATTTGACATCTTTTTCTTTCGTTCATGATGACCTTTCCTCCAACAAGAAATGCTACAGGTAGAAAAGGGAACTGATCCCTTTACATTTGTTTGTATTTTTTTCCTGTCTCAGGTCTCAAGGCTGAACCCAAATACAACATTAAGTAGATACATATAGATCAGGGTAAACAGCCTTTTCCTTTCCCTGTTATTGCTGCTTTGTTAAACATGCTGGGATATTTGTATCAGGGAGCAAAACTGGATTTATGGTGGTGGAGAAGGAAACATTTGGCTCAGCTCCAAAGTTCACAACTTTTTTTGTGTGTACAATTCCAGAATCAGCATTTGCCTGGGAAATACTTTCCCGTCCCACCCTAAGCTTCCACTTGCTTTTCCTGTGGTTGAATTTGCAATATCAATTTTTTAAAATCAAAAAATAAATCGCCAGCTAACAGTAAGTTGGAAATTATCCTTGAATTCTTATATTTTGTGACAGAACTTGTACTGCATGTACAACAGTTCTTGAGAGCAGTGCCTGGGCCAATTCTAGGAGTGTCTGAGTTGTTGTGGGGTTAGGAGGCATACTGTGTCTAGCAATTCTGCAATCAATTTCTTGCATGTATGTGGTGGCCCCCAGTAGTATAAATTTCTAAATATACCAGAATATTTTAAGAAATGTGCGGGTTTTCTCTGTTTTATAGACAAAACACGTAGTAACCTTTTCCTACAGAAACCAAGAAAATATAATTAGGGGTTGTTGCTTGTCTGTGTGGCCACTTCAGCCTTCAAGGGACGATGTTCTTGTGATGGGAAAAAAGAGGGATTCCTTGACTGCTGCTCCCTGGGTGTAGTTAAATGGTTCAGTTGTAGCTGGTTCTTTTGGGTTTGGATAAGAGGCAGGGAGGACAAAAAAAATCAAGTTTGTGATGGAAATTTCAGGAAAAAGAGGTCAAATGCTCCTTCTCTCCCAAGAGAGCAGCAAGAACGTCAGTGTGAGGTCTGGTTTGTTTTTTTTTTTCCTTTAAGAAAATATTTACTGCTTCTTTTCTACATTCCTTACACAGTCTAAACAACATTGAGGCCAAGGAGAGCTGGGTCTGGATGATAAACTTATTCAGGTTGCTTTAGAGTTGAGTTGCGAAATGGCTGATAAAAAAAAATTTCTTTCTTTTCCCTTTTAAGCCATTCACTTAGAGGCAATTTTCTCATCATCTTTAAAATGATGCTCATGTGAAATTCATTCAACACTCAAGAATAGCTGTGTTCATTGGGGTTGTGGTCATGCAGCCTCTTTCTGCTTCCCTTTGTACCAGGTAAAGAGATGTTGCTGCCCTCAGTTCTGGGTGTTTGCTGCTCGTGCCTGTCTCCCTGGCCAGACATCATGCACTCTCTAACCTGCCTGCCCAGCCAGGCCAGCAGCAGGTTCTGCTCCCTGAATGTCTGCCTGTTCACTGGGGTTGAAGATGCTCTGGGGTGCTTGCCCTGGCACTGGGCAGGGAAGGGGACACTTGTAACCGAGGGCTGTGACAAGAAGCCAGTTGGCAGGCACTGACCTTTTCCCCTGGCACAGCTGTTTGTGAAGTGCCCATCTGCTCAGGGCTGTGGAAAAGCTGGCTGGATCAAAGTAAATCACTTAAACCTGGATGCATGGTCTTGTCACTAGCAAGGTGCCACTCCTGTAAATGCCATGATTAATAGCCAGAGTCTGGGGGGATGTTTTGCCCATGAGTGCCTACAGCAAATTGATTTTAGAAGAAATCAGAAAATTGAAAGGAGAATTGGGGAAATGTTCTGCTAATGCAGACTTAACAATTTGAGAAATTGCTCAAACTACCGATTTTCAGCATTTGTTAATGCCTTCTGGCATTGCAGCATTCCCATCTCAGGCAGGTTCCTCTGTAGTGGTCAGCACATCAGTGTCCTGAATGCTCTGTGTCTCCCAGTGGCAGTGGGTAGAACAGGGTCAGGCATGTGTGGGACTGTGCAAGAGGATGAGGCAGCTCTTGGGGAGGAAGGCTGGGAGGTGGGTTACATGGGAAGGTGCTGCACAGAGCCCCCAGCCTGGCTGGATAAAGGAGGTTGCCTTTAGAAACCCTGCCCCGTGCTAGAAAAGCAGGGGTCACACATGGCTGCTCAGGCCATCCCTCTCCTCACTGGGTCATTGTTCCTTTTCCAGGCTGGGGCAGAGATATGGCACAATATCCCCAGAGTGTTTTGGTTTGGCCTAGCTTTAGATATGCTGGGATCTAATGCCCATTATACATACTGTCTGTTACAGCTACAGTCTGACCCCGTGTTTTCAGTGCTCACCTTGAGTTTTACAGGTTTGCTGGTAAAGTGATGCCTGCAAACCCAGTGGTGAAGATTTATGTTAGAACTCTGTTTTCTTCCATAATGGATTTTAAAAGATTTCATAATGGAATAAACTGCATTGACAAAATGACTTATTTCCCCTTTTATAATTACATTTTTATTACCTTTTTTTAATAGCATAACTGTGGGGGAAGAAACAAAATTGTATCCTATATGGCATAGTGATATCAGCAGCAATCCTGCTGTAGGAAAAAATAAATCCCTATAATTTATTTTAGAGGTCAAGAACAGTCCAAAGTTACTTTTCTTTAAAATTGTTAGATGCTGCCTAAATGTTAGGCTGCTTTTTGCCTGCAGCAGACCCACAACAGACACCAAGCTGGACCTCATGGCTCACTTAGGTGTATGAGCTTGGCCATGGTAACCTGATTATCTGAAGATTCAGGCTGAGGGCTGAGGATAGATAAGTGGGGATGCCTGGGGAAGATTGTACTGCTCCCTGCCTAGCCCTTCTCCTGCTCCTTTTGCTCATCAATCAAGTTCTGAGCTCCCTCAGCTCACAGACGGTTTCAAGGCAGCTCAGGACTGGTGATCCTTGTCTGGATACACTGTGCTGTGGGCTATGGCTGTGCAGGTGCAGCTCAGCTGCACAGGGGTGAAGGACAGAGGAGGAGGGCAGGAGGAAGCACACCAGCTCAGCTCTCCCACCCTTCCATCAAAGCCATGAGCCATGAGGTGCTTTTTAGAAAATAGATGTGACAGCTCTGCTGCTACAAGGACCCTTCTGGTATCACAAATGCTGTGGCTAAACCAGGAAATCACTCAATATGTATTCAAGATCAAAGATATTTGAGTGTGGTTCTTCTAAGTTGATGTGTACAGTATAAGGTGAAGTCACTTTGAGTGTGTTTCATTGGGTCTGACTCTCCCAACCTGCATGTGTCACATTTCAGAATGTCTGAGGGCTCAATGTCCCACCAAAATACAGCAGGTGGCTGTGCTGACTGAAAGGGTATAGACAGTAAAACTACCTATGGATGAAGCTGTTTGCAATACAGAAGTCTGAGGTGTTCTTTCATAAGAGGTTCCTTGTTTCTTTAGCTGGATAAACTCCTAGCTCTGGTTTTGACCCTTCAGGGGATTACAAGTTTGATACAAAACTTTAAAGTCTAGCAAAACTTGCTGGCTTTAAGTGATTTAATTCATATTAATTGAGTGAGGTTGCTGGTTTCTTCTGTTGTGCTAGCAGCAAAGAACTTCCAACAAATCTCCTGCTACCATTTATTTCTGGAGATGGGTTTCATGGCTAGAGGTGATATTTGTTAAGATTGACATAACTTTGCTTACGGAGAATTTTCCATCTAAGGTGAGGGATAAATCTGCTTATTTTGTTTAGTCTAACCTGACCTTCTGTAATATAATGGAAGAAGAGAGAGACCTTATTTTTTTGTTGCTTATGAGTCATGATATCTTGTTATAATGTATGGAAAAGTGCAGTTCCTTAAATGTTATTGTTTTATCAGGACTAACAGTAGCATAAATAACTACTTAATACTGGATTTTACTGCCTGGGAAAAAATAAATTATACTGTATTTAGTGCATAATACTAAAAATAGTTTTTGAAAAATAACTGCATTTTTCCAAACCCAGTAAGGTGTACCTTATAGGATCTGTCCAAAACCACTCCAGGAGTTAACCAGAATGCTAAAGTTTAAACATTCATTGAATGGTAATCCTATTTGATCTAAAGTGGGCCATGCTGCTTTGCTACTTTTTGTGATTTAAACCTGCCTGCTTCCAATATATTCCTCTTTCTTATTTCAGCAATTCATCAAAATGAAGAAAACAGCAGTCAAGAAATAAGAGGACTAGAAGAGCTCAAGGATACCTCTGATGCACAGGTACATGTGTAAGATTAATGGAATCTTGGGAATGTTTTCAGATCTGCAAGTTGAAGAACTGCTTCCAATAGCTCTGGGAAATGGATTTTCCTCAATGTTCTGTGCAGGGAGCATGTAGGAAGGGGAAAGTCTGCTGGATTCTGTCTTATGTGACTATTTAGAATAAGATTGATGAATACTCTGGGAATCAATCCCATGATGTTGCAATTGGACAGCATTCTTCAGCTATCTTTCTGCTCCTTTTAGATAATACACATAGCATATACCAGATGTGAAAGTAAAATGAGATGTGTTTTAGAAGGCAAGGGCATATGACATTTTGATTGAATTTTAATCACTGTAAGTAGACATGCAATGAAATAGGGATATTTATTAGTCACTCAAGTGCAAGAAACAACCTTCTTCTTTCTTTCCCTAACTGCCCTCATTTACAACCAAAGCACATTTCTGGATATTGCTCAGAAGAAACTAAACTGCCTTTTAGAGTATTTTATTGTGGGATTGCTTACCCTTTTAAATTCTGGGAATCTTTTTTGATTAATGTGCAATTCATTCAATCATTTAATTCATGTGTTCAAGCTGTGCAAGTGTAGCTGTATTGCTCATTGTACTGGTTCTGATTATTGCTTTTAATTTAAAATTGATTTTTCCCAGTCTTGACTTGTTTTTTCTCCTTATTTTTCTCTTGCAAATGTTATGTTCCCCACCAGTTGCCACCTTCCTCTATAAGCAGCTTGCAGTTCCTGCCTCTGATTTATCTCCCTAACATCTTGGCAAGCTGAAAAGTTGTGTGCAAGAAAGACAGGATTTATGCTGATGTCTGTGAGCAAGCTTAGCTGGAAGGGTACAAGCCATGTAGCAAAGAGTGCATCACAGAGTTATAGAAAGGACCCAGCAGGAAACGCTGCACAAAAATTTTGTTTTCTGTTTTTTGTTGGATTTTTTTGGGGAGGGGGGTGAGGGGAAGGATTTCTGTATCCTCAGTTCTATTTAGTTGCTGTAGTTATTATTTTTTTGAAAATGTTTGTTCCCATTTATGACATAGACAAGGTCCACGCAGAGCTCCTAAGTAGTCAGCCAATAAAATTACCTGGAATAATTATAAAAGCCCATAAAAATGTATTATTGAGATATTGTTTCACCCAGATTGTAATTGACAGGAAACCAGCTTCTAAATTTTACAGAATATGAAACAACTTTAAAGTTATGCAATTATTAAATGAGCAGTTAACAAAAGCATTCATTGCTCTGCTGGGAGGAGAGCAGGAGTGTTATCAAAGCAATGGTTGCTCCAGTTTGTTAGCACCATAAAAATGACATCCAGTGAAAGCCAAATACAGTTTGTTTTAAAGAGGTGAATGATTTTTTTCACTTTAGTGGAACTGTGCATATGACTGGAGCAAAGCAAGGGATCCTGTCTTTTGAGGCAGTGGCACATGATTGTAAGTTTTCAGGTTGATTAAAGGTGAAGCCAGTAAAAATTACATTTTTTTCACCAGCTACAGAAGGAGTGAGAGGTACAATAAAAGAAAACCAAACCACCACAAACCTTCTGCTAACAGAATTGAAGGGTGTGGTGCCTGCTCTAAACACTGCTCTGTGGGAGGGAGGCTTGTAGTGGATAAAGCTGTGGAAGTGTGGAAAAAATTGGCAAGGGAATTTTCAAAAGCAAACAAGCTGTAAACAATGTAAATTATGTAAATGAAAGATCCCATCTTGTCTTCCTAGGTGTGTGTTAATTCACCTCTGTGTCATTGCTAGGATGCTCATTTATGACTTATGCAAAGGGAATATTTTCCAATGGATATGCTGAAAACAGAAAGTGTGTTGTCAGCATCTTCTTCTTTTTCCACCCTCAGTAGTGACTAATTTGCTTTCATTCCCATTAAACTTTTTTAAAATTTCATTTCAAATATTACATAAACACACTTAATTGTAGTAATTTTGAGCCACAAATGGTAGTAAAGCCTTACTGTAAGGTACATTCTTTTATCATTCATTTAGATAATGCCAGTTAAACTATGCAGTTTTTAATTTTCATCTTCACATATGTTAGTAATTGTATCTGTTTTGGCCAACATGGATTAGAGGTCTAAGCAGCAACAAGGGTTTTGGAGGATGTGTGCCTGCAGAAAATGAAAAACAAAGTCATGCTTTGCAAGTAGGGTGATTTGCCTTTACCCTTCTGTCTAACAGCTTCCAAAGTATTGCCTGAAAATTAAATTTTTATTGAGAAGTGAAAATGACCAGTAATTGGACACTGTCAACGTTTTCCTAACCAGGTTTTAGAAGCTGTCATCAACTAATTATTGAATTGACTTGGATGTTTTTTTACAAGTATTTAGCAGGAAGATTTTTAGTGGAAAGTCAGCATCAGTGAGGAAACCAGAAGTAAAAATAAAGGATTAATAGTTCTTTTTCTTTAATTATGAAAAAACATGTTTAGCCTGTTGTGTTTCAAGCGCATTCTTTACTCCCAGAGCCAAATATATACAGTTAATTTAATAATATCTTAGCCCTCTCAGAATTTTTTTATCCTCTGGAAACTCAATTAAATAATTTTTTTTCATGTTCTCTGCAACTCTTTAAATTAAAGAACAGTGACAGGAAGACATGTTAAAGCATTTCTACTTGGTGGTTTTTTGAAGCAGGACAATGTGATTCTTCAATGAAATTGCCAGTTTGAATACAGACCAGGTTTGTGCAAGGGCTAATGGGCTTTTCTGCAGAGTTGCTGCTCTGGGGTGCTCATCCACATGGAAGGCAGCAACGTGCTCTGTGTGAATACAGGTGGAGGGCAAGTGGTGAACATTTAAAACCTTGTCTTTCTCTTGGATGTTTGTCCCACTTGAACATATGAAGTCAACTCTCGCTCCAAAACTGAAGCTCCCCTTCCTCTTCTTAACATGAGTGGTTTTAACCATTGGGCTTTCTTCACACTCTGAAGATCAATAAACATTTGTTCAGCAGGGATTCACAACCATGTCTTACATTTTCAGGGCATGGACTATCTTCTCTGGACACATGTCCTGGTTCCAGCCAGGACAGGGTTAGTTTTTGCCACAGCCAGGACCCAGAGGTTATTCTGTACACCTCATATTGTTGGTGGCGGGGGGAGGAAGGGATTTTCTTCCAGGCTGGGATATTAGGAAAAGGGATCAGTTGGGTACTGTCTCTTGTGGAGGGGTTTCCATGTGAATCATTCCTTCCTTGTAATCTATATGCCATTATTGTTGTTGCTGTTACTGTTTGTTTTCTTCTCTCATTGCTGTTTTTGTTCTTATCTCAACCTGTGATCTTTACCTCTTGTGCCTCCAATTCTCCTCTCCAGCTACCTGCAGGAGGTGAGGGAGGAGATGTGGTGAGGGAGCAAGTGGCACCTCCTTCAGTCTCAGTGGGAGCACTAAACTGGGGAGTGCCATTACTAAACCAGGACAGCACAACAGGAAGGTCCAAAAAGTGCCTCCACAGTACTAAGATACCAGATCCAGAGAGAATCAAAATATTTATAATCCTGAAGCCCTAGTAGGCAATAACACTCTGAAGTTGCCCTTAGCCTACATTACACTGATGTAATACTCTGCTAGAAGCATCCTGCAGCCATGAAATAGCAGGCTTGATTCAGCTGATGTCCCCAAGCATTCAAAGTGTTGGGAAGCACAGGCATCAGGCCTCCCAAGTCTTAGATTCCCTGTGTAAATTACTGAAGAAAAAGGAGACTATTAGGAAACAATTGATCTGATAATTTTTAAATGTCTGCTGTAGAGTTTAAAAAAAAGTCTCTTCCTATGTAGCCTCTTTTCTCTGTTGACTAAACAAGTCTGGACAACTAGTTCACTATATTCTTCCACATTTGATAAAATCAGTCTTGCTGATTTTGCAGGGGATAAGAGTATGTCAGAACTGGTTTATAAACCAATGTCTTCAATTTAGAAGATAAGGCACTGAACTCATGGACTATGTAAGGAATTTGAAATTAGGCAATGCAATTCTTTATTTTATTAGTGGGTTTCTGACCTTCAAACCAGTGACCAGGCTCCTTATGTGAGGAATTTGGGTTTCTCAGGAGGCTGAGTTCAGAAGGAGCACAGGACATTCAAGTCACAGACTGTATCTGAAATCCTTTACTTCATTGGAGCAGAAGTGTCTGATACAGACTTGTGAGGTGATGTCTTCTTCCCCACTGGAAGAATGAAAGCATGTACACATTTCTTTCAATGGGTTGGGTAAGGATGACTCTGGATTTGGTCATGGGGCCCATTTTTTCCATCAGCATTCAAGAACTTATTCATAAAGTTGATTTGTTTTCTTCTCCAGCTGAAGAAATCTTAACCCCTACTTCTCTCTTCCTCAGAGAAACCAGCAGCCTGTAGGATGATTTGGGTGGGCACTCCCTCACCTTCATCTGTCATGGACAGGAATTTACTCAAGGCCCAAAAGATTGGACCCTGCAGGGTTAGCAAGTCAGGGCATCCCTAGATTTTGGGCCTGACTCACAACATATGTTGTGAATTCTGGAGTAGGTAGGGATTCATTTCAACTTCAGATTAACAGTAGAAAGAAAAGGTGAAGGAAGTGGGGGAAATGTTTATTTGCAGATTGCCTTTGATGTTGTATAGCTGTATCATAGCTATGCCACGTGATGGGTCCACCCCAGGCATCTGCTGGTCCCATCAGGAAACACCCATGCCAATAAAAGCTGTGTGGTATCATTGCCCCAGCTCTGGGTTTTGCAGAGGCTGTACCCATAACCAAATCATGGATAGGGATATCAGCCACTGATTTTGCAAGGAGCAGTTTAGCCCATATCACCTAACTTTGCCAGGAGGCTAACTATGCCTATGTGCAAGCAGGAATCCATCTTTTTATCTGCATCTATCTGGCATTTTTAGAAAGCAACCATGAATATTTTGACAAAACACTATCAGCATAGCTTGAATAACTGTCAGATTTAGCAAAAAAAAATAGTTCTAACATAGCTTTTAAAACAAATGTCATTTCCTTCCCTAAATAAATCAAGAGATACAGATTTGTTATTTACGGAATAAAGAAATGTGGCCCAACTGTCTTTTAACTCTTGAGTCTTGCATATGTGAAAAATGGTTGGAGTAGGGAGCAGAGGGAATTGTAGCCTGTTATTTTTAGGAGTGCCTTGTGTTGCACTTCATTCTTTTTCCAGGGCTGTTCCTGGCTAACTTTCCCATGAGTTTTTAACCTCTTGCTCTTGTTCTCTTATGTAACAGGAAACAGGCTGACAGGAACAAATAAAACACAGCATATCTGATAGTTGCACTCAGTGGAGAGGTTGATTTAGTTAGCCCTGCCTTCTTTCCTCCAGAGTAGATGCATTTGGAGATTCAGATGTGCCTGTGTTCCTCTCCAGTTGTTTCCCTGGAAGCAGTGACTTGTTTGTGCTCCCCAAGTGGCACCGAAGTACCGCAAATATGAGGAAACAGATACATCTCTTTTAAGGTTGAAATTTGTGGTGGTGTCATGTCCTGGGATTGTGGATTTAAGTATCTGTTTGCTCTTTCTCCCACCCTTAAGGCAGGAGTTTTATGCAAGCTTCAGGGAAGAGATGACATCGGGCGGATCGAGCTGGTCCAAAAGCTGGCGAGGGAGAACTGCCAGTTTTTGCAGGCGGACAGGAGAGCGCTGGAGAAAGCAGAGCAAGTAAGACATTTCTTATTTGGGTTTTTTGTTTCTTTCGGGTAGGGGAGGGAGATTTAGGTCACAAAACTGAAATAGCAAAGCTGATGGTCAGAATCCAGGGCACACATTAGTCATGGAGCTGTAGCTGCTCTCCTCTGGCATTTACATTTCTCTAAAGTGCGTTCAGGTCAATAATTGTCAACACACTTAAATTATTATGTTGTCATTAACTGTCAGATACTGTTATTAATATCTTATACACATACGATAGAGCAGATGATTTCAGGATGCTTTTTATCAAATTGTTGGGTTTTACAGTGTATTTAAATAATGTATAAGACATATGAGTGCTTCATGTACTCCATCTTAAAATTACTTTACTGTGGGCATATTTGGATGCAAGTATTAGCTGAAACTTTTCAGCATGAATTAAAAAGAATGGTCTGGATAGGGAATTCAGCAGTTTGTGGTTTTTTTTCTTTTAAATTGTGTTTTCAATCAAAAGTTACACTGAAGAAAGCAGCATTCTGTTTAATGCTTCTGAAAGCACTTATTCAGATGTTAATAACTGGACTGAAAATGCACTGAAACTTGACTGCTTTGCTTACAGCACAATGTCTCCTAATTTTGTTCTCCTAGTGAAGATTTCTATTCTGATTGCATATTCATCTAAAGGTGCAGAGGATAATAACTGGAAGAAACAACAAAAAACCCACCTAGTCCTCATGTCTCTTGCCATTATGTATAAGCAATTTATTCCATTTTCTGCTCACTGGACAGTAGAAAAAAGACATGTGCTGTAGACAAGAAATACTTTTCAGCTCATCTGCAAGTTCATTCCTACTGAAATAAGGCTGTTCAAAGGAAAAGAGAATGATGAAGTGTTTTTTCAGAGCTTCATGCTGTTCTGTTCAGCAGCATAGAGGGTCTGGTCTGGTGTAGTTGGATGTGTAGTTAGGTGTGTAATGTATCAGTCCGGTGTGCAGGAGGGAGGAGGGCAATTAGGAGGCTAATTCAACGAAGGGTTAGTTAAATTGTTTCTCAGCTGACCCTCTAGCAATGGATATCTGGGAGAATTTCCATATATCTTTAAACTGTATCCACAAAGCGCAATTAAAAGTTTAGGTGCTCAAGCAAAGAAATTTTACACCAGGGAAGATTTCTATTGTATTTCAGGATTTGGAAACAAGATTACAGATATGTGGGCATAGATGAATGTTGGACTGATACTCAAAAAATTCAGTGGGTATTTTTGCTGCTGCTCCGGTCACTGCAAAGGGTGCTGTGGAGTCAGATGCAGCTCTGTAGCTGCACAGGCTACAGAATAGTTCCAAAAATGGCAAGGAAAGCAGCACTCAGCTTTTCTTCTCCTTTTGAAAAGTATGGTACTTAGCAATTGCTGCTGTTTAGGAGAAGAGTGACTTCAGTTTAGCAGGAGCTGAAACAATTTGCTCATACCCATCCTGAGCAGTATAACACAGCAATTGCTGCTCTCAGACAAGGATATGCCTTTAGACCTTTAGGACATGCTTGTAGAGGTGACAGCAAAGAGAAATGTTGCCTGAGAGACTGCAGAAGCCCAGGTCATTCCTCATGTGCTTTTATTTTCGGGTGGGGAATCTCTTGCAGCTAGTGCTGGCAATAATAAATCGTGGTGTGCTTCTTCCCCCTGTTCTGCACTTTGCTGGTTGCTGTAGGGTGGGTCCAGGCAGCTCATGCCCAGATATAAGAGAGACCTACAGTTCCCTGTCATGGGTGTGTTTGGTAAGCCCCCAACTACTGACTTCAACAGTCAGAAGAAGGCATCCTGAACATGGGCAAAGTTTGTCATAGCTTCTCAGTTTAGCTGACTCAGGTAACTAACTTTCACTGGAAAAAATGCACACACTGCCGTGGCAGGGCAGTGGGTTGCATATGTTCAGGAAGCTGTGAGCTTCCATCCCTTCCTCTCCCTCCCTTCCTTTCCTGTGGTCTGGGAGCTGATCTGGGGCACGTGCAGGTGACAGGATTTGACTGGCTGGGCAGAGTTCACTGCTCCAGGCAGATATCCCCCCTCTTCTCCAAGGAGAAAAGCAGCAGGCTGAATGGTAGTGAGTAAATTGTGGTGAATACTGCTTGGATCCATCTCATCCTGCTGCTACAAAAGTGATGGCAGATTCATTGGCATCAGTTTACTATCCAGTCCCTTGGGCTCACTGTAAATGTTAGAGGAACAACATGTTCAGGGTGTGGTATCCTTACTATGTGTAACATGCCCTTCTTTCTTTTTTTTTTTTTTCTTTTTTTTTAAAGCATAGCTTATTTTACACTGCTTTCTTTGTAACACAGGGTGATGGGCACTGAGTGCAGGAGTAAAATGGAGATGCTCTGTGTGTTTTCCACAGGACTTTAATTTCTCAGCCAGTATCCCTGCACTAAAGCTTTCACCAGCTTTCCCTCTTGGGAAGCTCAAACTGGGCTTACTTGGATGATCTGCCTTCCTCAAAGGAATGGCATGCAGTCTGTAAATGAGAGGCCAGAACACCCTGCCAGGCTGTTCTCCCTGCCCTTGGAGAGCCTGCTACCCAGGCTGGCCTCCAGGCAGCCCAGCTCGAAGCAGAAATGCTGCTGGCTTGCAGGGCTATGTGTTTCTGTCAGCCTGGGCCAGTGTCACTGTTAAAAGCTGGGGCTTTATAACCTGCCTGGAAGCTAAGCTGCTCTTCCAAGACATCCAATTGGAAATTGTGCCTGAAGCAGGGCTCTCCTCTAGTTTGTTCTCCTCTAGGAATATGAAAAAAACCCCAAGACCCCAACTTGAGCATGAGGTTAGAATTGTGCACATGCATAATTCCTCTCCACATGTACTACATCCCAGGCATGTGATGGGAAATGGGCCTGTGGCTCCTCTGGTGTTATACCCACTGTTTCTAAAGCAGGTCTCTTCAGATTAGGACAGCCTCACATGGGTTTCCAGCATTAACAGCACATATAAATCTATTATAATTGAGTTTTGATGATTCTTGTGCTTTCCTGTGAAGAGGAAAGGGTTCTCAGCCTAATTGAAGAATTTGGTACTGATTTGGTACCCCAATAACTCTTTCCTGTACAGTGAATGAGGTGTGGAGCATGATAGAGAACTAGATTGGTTGTCTAGGAGGACTGGTAAACTCTCCTGTCATTCAAATAAATAGTCACCATCTTCATCTGAGTTTGAGGACAAAAGTTAATGACTCACTTGAGGAAGATAGATGACATGTCGATGCACAAGAGGTTTTTTGGCAGATAAAGTACCTAAAGGTGTTCTTTGAGGAGTGGTGTTGGAGGTTTGTGGTCCACAAGGAACAGGTGAAGCATGGATTGGTTTGGGTTTCTAGTTCAGGAGATGAAATATAATTATTTTTTCTCAGAAAAAGCAGATGGTCTGGAAGAGGGAATATATGTGACAGCTGGCTGGCTCACTGGAAGAAATCTTGGCTTGGAACTAGTGGGTGGGAGAAGGGATTCCTTTAGTCTGGCTGTGTTCTGAAGGGTATAAAATTGGAGTATAAATATATCTATATCTGTAAGATGAAAAATCTGAAAGTCCATACTGCTTTTTCTTTTTTTTTTTTTAAGTTCTCTGGTATTCTATCGTTTCACATTTATGGTCTGAATGAAAAAAAGAGCTTTGAAAAAATGTCATAATTTTAAAAGTTCTGTGCTCAGTTTCTACTGAGTGTGAACTACTTAATTGATTTTAACTCTGGAAGCTGACAGTGACCAGGTTGTATTGATGTGTTGGAACTGGTGTTCCTTGGTAGCACACAGTGCTAACTTCTTCCCTGGTAAACAAAGTGTTTGCAAAGTGCTGTAACCATAATGGTGCTCACAGACTTGTAGAGAAAAACAAAAACTAAAAGTGATTTCTTTTTCCCCACTCCCACTTCCTAATGTGTTAGAATAACAGGCTTAATGAAGGCACTGAACCTACCATATGTGTTAGATTTCCTAAAACTTCAGCTTTGCTAATGAGTAGAAAGTAAATAGAACAAAGTAAGCAGATAAGCTTCCTCTCTGTGCTTTTGCATTCCTACAGTATATTGATAACTAAATAAAATTAAGTGATTGTCTAAAATACACAGAAATTATTTTAATATTGAATGTGGAGTAGCATAAAAAAACTGTGCAAGCTTGCAGTTCTAATTTTATCATTACATGCAAATCATACTCATAAGCCTAGGGAAATGTGAAACTGGTTATTTGTATTTTTATGTAATTTAAATATTTCATTTCCTTAAAAAATTGCTTTGACAGAAAATAAATGAAAAATCTGCATTGAAATTTTCAGCTATAGAGCAAGCCTGCTTTTTTGGAGAGGTTTGCTTATTATTAGCATTAATTATAATATAGAAAACAAGCTGTGTGTGTAAAGCCATTTGAAGTAATTTATCATAGCTTTTTTTCCCTTCAGCATACATTTGGGATGCATTCAAGAACATATTTGCACTAAACCATAGTTCTTGGAATTCCTTTTAGTCAACTACAACTCAAATAAGCCTTTATAATAGATGTGAAAATGTGTTGTACAGTATTTCCAGTTATTATTTCAATGAGGTGTTGCACTCATTAGAAAATCATGTCTGTTTATAGTGTCGTTGTTTAAGTAAAATTGTAAAGGGCTTTTTAACCTCAGCAAATGGAGAGAATATTCTTTAGATTATCATATCATTTTCATAGTCAGATCAACTGAATCAGATGTTCACAAACTGACAGTAATATTCAAAGGAGGCTCTTCAAGTACTTCACTGTACCAATAGGAAGGGCAACAATTCCTAAATCTACCCTGTAATCTCTTTACAGATTAATCTATATATTTGTTAGAATTACATACTGTTTAAAAGAATATAAGTATTTACAGCTTGAGTGTATTGATTCTGTGACTTAAGATGAAAGATACATCAGGCAGGTATGTTTTCAGAAGGACAACAGATACTGAAGAACAGTTTGTTAATTTGCTGGGTCCTAACTTTTGTAATCGGTGGTCTCATTAGGAAGACAGATGATTTGCTCATTGAAGCAGGTTAGTGGTTGAGCTGCAGCTGTTAAAAGGCTTACAACAGAAGATTAACGATTTAGAGCCTTGGGTTGTATAGATTACTCATGACCAAGGAATTTCTTAAGGAAATTCCAGCCATGACACACCAGGGGTATTTTTAGGGTGCCCAGCTGGACTCCTGCAAGGAGACAAGGATGAATGTCAGGACGTGTCCAGAGCTGCAGTTTTTGTCAGCTTGACAAAGCTGTGGCACTGTGCTGATGTACTGTAGTTGGATTGATGGTCAGTAATCAGGGATCCAATGGAAAAATATTCTTTAAAACATTGAGATCAAATGATGTCTGAATATGATCAGTGACTGAAATCTGTCCATTATTTTCTAAAAACATCATAACTTCTGTTGTATCTGCTCTGTTTATATCTATCAGGTAGCTTGAGGGCAGGTTTACTGCTTTTGACTCTTGGCAGCTTCTCTGCATCTCTTGCAGAGCTGTAGGTCAAGTGGTCATAACAAATATAACACAGTTTTGCAAAAACTTTCATGGCTTGAATAGCTCTGAGGTGATATAAATGTCTAAAGCCATTTAAACAGAATGGACTTGGCGTGTCAACACAGGAATTTGCTGTTTCTCTTTATACCTCTTGGACCTGCCAGCACTAGCAGAGAGAGCTGTACCAGGGTAAGATGATAGTTTGCAATTTTGATTTAGTCTTCAATCACAAGCCAAGAAAAATGGAATCTATCAATGAGATTGTCAGCATATACCTCCTTGTTGAGTAAGAATAAGTAATTAAGAGTTAGGTACGTGTTTGCTGTGGAGGTAACCTGAAGTTCAAGCCTCTAGTCTGAATCAGGAAAACAGGGAGTGGAGTCTTGTTTTGTCATGTTCTGGAGAGAATGTCCTATTCCAGATGCTCGATTTTTCATCTGCTGGAATGAATGCATAGCTCCAGGTCTTCACCTGTTCTTCATAAGCCAACCTCTTTAACTTCTGAGAAAAAAGGTCCTAGGTTGCTTTGTTTTTGTTTTTTTTTCCTCCCGCATGGAACAGGCACAGACATCTTTTCAAAATGGAAAAAGGTAGCCAGAGATAAGGATCCTCCTGTTCACATGTAGTACTGGGGTCACTGCATGCCTGTTCCAGTCTTTTGCAGCACTTTGAAAATAATAATAGAATTATTTTTATTTGCTATGTACTTTTAAGAGAACTCACAATTTCTTTTGTTGAGTCTGTTTAATGTGGCCAGAGTTTTTGGAGGAGAATGTCCTCTTGTCAGGAGTGCAAAAGAGTGGTGAAATTATGTGATCCTTCTCCTTGTTAAAAAAAGCACTTGAGACGTGCTTGTACTCCCATGATATTTTGTGAGCATAGTATAGGAACACACTGAATAGAAACCTCACTATTTTCCTTTAAGTCAAGTTACATATTCCCACGATACTTTCTTTCCTCCAGATGCTCATCCTAGTGTATAAAAGAGAAGAAAGCCTAATTTTCTCCCCTTTGATTTATTCTGTAACATTATACTTACTTTGTATAGGAGGAAATTCCCTCATACACACTTTACACGCTGGGCTTTCTTTAGAGTGGAATGGTGACTCATTCTTGTGTGGGACAATAACTTAGGTCCTGTGCTGAAAGGGGCTAAAAAGGGCACATAGTATTTAGCAGACTAAAACCTGAGAGCCAGGACTCTGAATTTTTATTTCTGACTCCTTTGGTTATTTAATAAATAACCTTCTTCAAATCTCATCACTTTTCTGCACATTTGTTTACCCAGGTATAAAATGAGGTCTTAAACATGTGGGACCTTGAAAGGTGCCATAAATCCTGCAATGGTTAATGAATGTTGAGGAATTGCTTTGGGATCCTTGAGACATGGTTTGGGCATCTCAAGGAAGCTGGGAGTGGGTTGAGATGTTGACCAGGATCAATTTTTTTAAAATCCTGAGCATAACTGAGGTGAGACCAAACATTGGCAGTCCCTGTGAAGCCTCTGGGTCCTCAGGCATCGCTTCAGGGGCTGTGCTGCCCCAGACTCCTGTCCCCAACCCTGGGCTGGCACATGCAGTGCTGCTTTGTGAAGTGACACAGGGAATAATGAAGCTGAAAAATACAGTGAATACACCTTCCTTATGGGGCTGTTTTCCAACTGGATTGGCTCCCCTCACGTTATGGGGACACGGATATGGGGTGAGAATGAGATATGGTGCTTGGGACGGCCTCTGCTGCTCCTGGTGAAACACAGCCATCCTCCTTAATCCCCCACAGCCTTGTGATGTACCCAGTCCAGAAAGTGGACTGGGTCAAATGAAATGTCCTTGCATTTCTTTTTGGTTGGCAGTATTTTAGTCTAGATGCTGTGCTTCACAAGTGGCTTCATGAAGGCACACACACACACAGAAGGGGGGAGTGATGAATGGGGGTCAGCATCCAGGAGCAGGGGAGAGGACAGGAGTGCTGTTTCTCATGGGCAGCAGGACTACACAGTTCTGGTGGTATTAACACTGAAAGCTCCTTGGTCCTGCCCTTGCTCCATTTATCCACATGAAGAAGCAGAGAAATTCCCTGAGAGCTGCAATCTGCAGGTTGTCTCTATCCCCTGCTTCCAGATTTTGAAACACTAACCTGCTTATGTTTCTATACTGTCCAAAGGTTTACACAGAACTAATCTTATCATATTCTCCCTTTGGATAAGTGGAAATTACCAGTTTATTAGTTCAAAGCTTCTTCTGTTTTGTTTTCTGACAATAAATTGTCCCACTCTCCATGTGATAAATACATTTGATGACATTCTGAATGTTCTTTTCTCCATTTTCCTGATTTATGACATCAATAAATTCCCAGTTATGCTGATAAAACAGTGGATCTGCCATCTACTTCTGTACAGTTACTTCTACCCTTTTTCTGGGAACTCTGAATAACAAAGGTGTCTGTATCTCTCTATTAAGTTAGGAAATTTGTCACTTAAATTCAAGAAGATAAAAAGAAAACGTTGATAATGCTTTGAATGTGTACCATGCAAACTTAGGTCAGAAATTTTAAGCAGCTTCTGCATTTCAGGAGTAGTAATTTTGTCTTTACCTTTCTGTGGTGCAGAACTTTTAAATAATTCACAGTTTTACCAGACTTTTCTGTTGGAATTTAAGCCAATCAAGGGCATCTTGTTTTGGCTCACAGTCTAGACCTGACTGAAAAGAAATACCCAAGGTTGAAACTACATTGAAGCAATTTCTGTAGTCAGATCTGTAGTGTATGCTAAAGTCAGTGTGATTCCAGTGGCAGGATGCTCTGGAGTCGATGAGCCCTGTGTCAGGACTCACTGGAATAAATACTGACAGCATTTGTGGGCATCTGCTCCTGCAGGCATGCTCTGGAGACCACCTGGAGCATGGCAGTGTGGAGACAGCCTTTTCCCTATGTTCAGCTGCCTCTCCTGGACCAGAGTCAGGCTATCCTGTGGCAGCTGTATAGTGGTTGTCTCTGCCTTCTTGTTGAAACCACATACACAGTAGAAATGTAAGGACACTTTGACCTTGTATTTTTGCAGGCTCCTTTTTTCGCCCCAGCATTTGTTTATTTTAATCATGAGACCTCCCTAAAATCTCCCTCCAAACATGTCCTTTTGCTATGGCCATTCCATCACTTACTGCATCTCCATTTTAAAGTTTAATTCAGCCCCTGCTGATGTTAATAGATATTTTTTGGTGAGAGCAGGCTATAGCCTGTAGAGTCTAAAGCTTTGTCACACTGTAGCCATGGAAAGTGGTGGCATTTTGCAAGATGGGCTTGACACACGGCCACCTGTGGCGAAGGCTGATTTGGTAGCAGTTAATACACCACTTGCATCCATTTTTCTTGGTTCTGTGTGGCAGCTCAAAGAGCAAAGGAATGAAAACCCAGGCGATTAGTGGTATTTTTGCTGACTATCTTCCTGTAAATCAAAGCAGGTATTCCCCTCTCCTCCCTCGATTAGTGTTCCTACTGCTGTGTGCAGCACCTCCTGTATTCTAATTCACAGCCCATGAAAATGAGGTCTCAAGTGCATACGCACGGATTTCATTTTAACTACCCAGTGAAAAGTTCTAATTAGGTGTTTCATGTGGAAACATGAAACAGGGTTTGAAATTAGCAATGACCTTGCTGCCTTCCTCGAATACATTTTCTGATAGCGTGTGGCAGGTAGTTCCCAGCTCTTTTTGTCACTGCCTGGAACGCGAGCATCCGAGCGGGGAACGCTCTGACGTGTGGGAGCGGCAGCGGTTGCTGGCTGCAGGAAAAAGTACTTTAGCCTCTTTTGATGACTGGGAAAATAATAGGATGACCTAAGTCAGGAAGAGCATGAATAGTAGCTGGTAATTCCTGTAACAGCTTGCTGAAGATCAAATCTTAGATGGATTTCCAGGCTCTGAACAAGGGCAAACCCTGAGCAGGGGGTGATGCTGAGCTGCACAGCCCTGTTTGATCAAAGGAAGGACCTACAGCTCTCACATGCCTTTGCTGGCTGCTGTGCATCAGCTCTGTCTCCCCTGCCAGCCTGGCTGATGATGTTTTCTCACTTGGAGTGGCTGGACTGAGAGCACCATCCCTCATTTCATCTCCATGTTCCCTGGGAGGGGAAGTGAGTAGACCTGTGTGTCGTATCAGGAGCAGCATTCCTACTTAGTCTGGTGCTGGGAGGAACAAAGATGAGCTTGCTCTTTTTGGCTTGCTCTTTTTAGGAGACAAACACAGAATGCAAAAGTGCATCACCTTTTTGGTTTGGTTGCAATATCTCAGTGTCTCTTATGTTTTAGAGGCACTAATATTTGCCCAATGAATACATCATCAGTTTAGGCCTTTTACTTTCCTATTGCAAGTAGGGGATTATTCACCACAGGAATGTTTAAAATACATCTATGGATACAAACACAACGTTAAATCGATTTACTGTTTGTAATATATGCTATTTAAACATATTTAGCAGGTTAATAGAGACTGGATGTGGTCAGGGTCAGAGAAGATACTAATCAGAGCTGACTGAAGTGGATACAATTTCTGTTCTCATATGCAAAGCCTGGTTGTTCAGGCTTTGAGCTTAAAAACAGACACATTCAGGCTTGGGCTTCTTTGTGTGAATGGCAAATAGCTGGAAGTGTACTGACACTCTAGCTTTGTCTTCTCAGGTGAGAAACCCGAATTTTTTTAGTGGATCCACACATTAATTCAGTCTGTCTAAATAATCTCTCAGTCTCTATGCAGTGTCTGTATTGAGCTAATCATTGGACCATATTGATTTCTTTTTGGTTTCTTGGATTTTGAACTTATGTAAAAGAAACGTGGCTTTTAAGCAGAAGTCTATCTGCAGTGAGTTCTTTACTCCTATTTCCCACTGACACATAAATAAATTAAGCCCAGGTGAGATTTTCCTACCTGCTGTGCCATTGGTATCACAAGAGTTTTCCACCAGAGTTTGAGCAGTGCCCAGTGCTGCACTGGGAAGCTGTCAAATCCTGCACATTGCAGATGATGGCCTCCTGCACCTGGGGCCTTTCTCAGGGTTTCACCAAGGACATCCTCCCTGAGAATCCTCCTCCACCAAGGAACTTGCAGTGCTCGTGGTCCCCCTGTTCTCCTTCTGTAGAGACACCTGCCTATATGTGCATGTGCTGTTCATATTTATCCATTAAGAAAACTGCATATCTTGCTAAAAGCAAAGACAATATCTTACAAAGAGAAATCTCTTACTTACAGAACCCCTTTTCACACTGTAGAATGAACCAGACATTTAAACACACAGTTTCAGTTCTTAACATAAAGAAGATGCTTTCTCCTGGTGACCCATCTGTTCTGACAGTCTTCTCCTCCTCTTCCTCTTTTCAGATTGCATCAGGTTTTTGTCTAGCAGATTCTAAAAAGTTTCAACCTCCTTTTCAGGTCTTCAGGTTAAAACCTGAGTCTTGCTCATCAGAAGGTGTGTTTGAGTAGTTAGGGTGCACTGGGTGGCTGAGTGATACTATAGATAGGTTGAAGCAGATACCTACCTTTTATAAGTCTGAACACCTGAACACCTGAAACTTTCTGGCAGTGGTAGATTTTTAATGTGGGACACACTGAAAGGTACTTTGTTAAAAATGGCCCCTATAATATTTCTTTTTTTCAAAGCGTGAGCTGTAGCTTTCATTTCCAAGGACCCCTAAAATGTGCCTCTCTTAGTTCATTCTAGACACTTCCTGGTAGGAATGCATGCAGGCACTGGGGGAACATGTTCCAATTTTCCAGCAGAGCTGATTTGTGTGGGATCCTCAGCCACCCTCAGAGCAGAGCTGCTCTGCTCTTGCACTGGGTGCCCGTATGCTCCCTGTAACTCGTCTGTTCTCACTCTCCCACCCTCAGCTGTCACACATATGTGCATGTGCAGTTATGACTGTCTCTTCCCTGGAGCAAAACTTAGTTTTGTACTATGTAGGCAAAAAGGCTACAGTTTCACCACACCATTTTCCTTTTCAGCTGCTGTAGCAATTCTTTCCAGTTCTGCCTAATACTTTTACTGGTTAATCAATTGAACCATTTTCATTGCAGTGACATACAAATAGTAAATATTTGCATTAGACAAAAGCAATACAGTAAAACATGCAGTAACTGTTGTTTTAAAATGCCATGAGTTTTTAATCTGTTCAATATGTATTAAGGATACCCTAAGAATAAAAACAGTAAAACAAATAGCAACTTACCCATTTAAGTATGGTAGAAATTAATGTCTTACCTGCTGTGAGAAGAAACAAAAATTCAGCATTCCAGCAGAAGTATCAAAAAGCTGTAAGAGTTGCTTGACCATTATCTTGTCAAAACTAGCTCTAAAATCATAGGCACTTGCAATCTTCCTTGTAATCCATTAATGCTGCAGTTTCCAGTATTCCAGTGCTCTCGTGTGTGGAAAAGATCTGCGTCAAATAGTTGGATGCCCAGCCTGCTTGAAAAAAATCCTATTGATTAAGGTCTAATAATACATCCCATCCAGAGATTCTTCATTTGGGCGATTTTGTGAGCGCAGCAGAACGTGCAATACCAATACATCCACATCACCTTTGCTTTTTTTAAGAATTAATTTGTTCCAATTATTTTACTTTTTTTTTTTTTTTTTTTTTTTTTCCATGCACAGGTTAAGTGCTTGCTACAGCAAAACTTCTTCACTTTCCTACCTTAGACAATATATTTAATGAACTTTATCCATATTGCCTCGTTAAGGGCAAGGAGCTAGGAGCTACCTCTAAATAGACTAGAGCTTTTATGGAAATGAAAGCACCAAAGAGTTGCTTCATCATGGGAAATCACTGCCAAATGTCGTGTGAGCTCTTGCTTTGCTGGCAGACACAATGTAGAGAAACATTTTCATTTTTAGCATCTTGACATTCAACTTTTTGACTTCCAGTGCTTCACCACATTTTAGTATATGAATATTTTCCATTAAAATGCATTGTTATGAATTTGCTTGTATTGAAATAACAATTGAGATAATATAGAGATATAGATAATTAGAGACTTAGGTCATGTTGTACAGATGCATTTTAATAAGATCAAATGAAAACCTGCTTTTTTTTTTAGCATAGTCTAATGTTTAATAAGCTAAAGCTTAAAATCTGATGACTTGGCAATGATTTTGTGATTTGATATTCAGAAAGAATGCGTCCTGAATACCAAATGAATGAAAGTTACTGTGGAATATCATTGCTGCATTTCTATTTTGACCTTGAGAACTGGGTTGGTTTAGTGTTTTATACACTGCTAACCTTGAAACACAGTGACTGGAAAAACAGTGCTGAAGGTTAGCAGTGCTTTTTCTTGAGTTATCATAGGGGAATAGTTTGAAGTTTATGGGGGTGGAAAGAAATTCAAGATCTTCAAATAGCCTGAAAGTTTTGGTGATGACAGCACTTTAACTTACCATTATCCTGAAAATGTCCTTCTGTGCCAGTGAAGCCTTACATAGCTGAAAGGAAAAGTGACTGTAGAAAGGAGTTTAAGTAATGTCAAGAGGATGGGCTTGCCCAGGAAGCTGCTAACAAACCCCTTCTGAAGCTGCAGAAACACCTCCTGCACCGTGGAGGTGAGTCCTCACAAAATGTCCTTGGTGCAGCCACGTTTTGGTAGGTCAGGGGAGCAGCTGTGTGTAGAGATCATACTTCTCATGTCGAGCAAGTGCTCATGAGCCCAGTCTCATCCTCCTCTTTGCTGGCTGCTAGCAGACAGCCAATGCACCAGTACAGACTAAGGGTGGGTGAAGAAACATGCTTGGCACAGGGAGGGTTTTGTCAGGAATAAACAGAGGTATAAACAGAGGTATAAACAGAGACAACAGGCTTATGTTTTCATTTTTTGCACTGTAAACTGCACATTCATTACTTACAGTGGAAAAAAATTCCTAACAGATTTTAGGAATATTAGACTGTGATTACTTGCTTTTTAGGGGACCAGAAGAAAATGTAAGCAACTTTGGCTTAGTGTCATCTGAAAATACAATTAATTTTATTAAACATTTAACAGAAACGTAATGTTTTAGATATGATTTTAAAGACTTTCCCCTACCCCCCCACTGTGGTCTCTCTGTTTCTGATTGGCCCCAATGCATGTGTTAAAATTCGAGGCATCCATAAGGCACATGTCCTCCTGACCTAGTGCTGTAGTTATGATGATGCATAAAATAAATCATTGCAATTACTGAGGCAGTCTCCAGCACTTAGTAACTCATGCAATTGCTTCTTGAAACATGACTGCACTGAAGAAAGGATCATTAGTTATTTCCCTGGAGTACTTGGATATTGTAACCCTCTCCACAGGGTTCTATTAGGGAGTTAAGACCTGGTCATCTGTTCATCCATCTCATTTTATCTTTCTGTTACTCAAATGCTCTGTGATAGATGGTGAATTCCAGACTTCACCCACAGCATCTCCTTATCTATCAAAGTTCAGGTCAAACAGCAAATGACCAACCATGTGAGAAGGAAGAACCCAGCAATGACAAAGTAAACAGGTTTAAGAGGTAATTTCTGAAAGGACTTATGAGAGAAAGTGAATTTATGAGATATATGACATAATTTCCTGAGCAAGGAGAAAGAAGTTGGTTAGATTGTCATGGTTATGAGATGAAAAAGATGTAGCTGTAAAAGGCTATATAAATTGTTTAAAGTTATGATGGTCAGGAAGGAATCTAAGCTAGAAATGGGGGAAGGGAAGCCAGGATCAGAGATACTTGAGAGTTTCAGTACTCCTTGGGTGGCATAATAGTTGCTGGCAGTGTCAAAGTAGGATGCAGTCTGAAAGTAATGGGATGTGATGAGAGAAAAAGAATAGGATCATAAGACATATGCCAGTGGACAATTGCAGCTCTCAGTGATGCCTTGGTTGGAAGAAATCACTGTGCAGAGTATGATATCAGAGATAATTGGCACCATGGAGTGTCCCTTTCTCCTTGTAGGTAACAACAGCTTGCTCAGGAGGAGATACTTCGAGGAAGGAGAAGGGGAGTGACCCAAGGGAGATAATTTGGGAACCTACTGTCAGTGCTGCTCCTCAGGGTGAATTTGATGGAAGAGAGAACAAGCCTGGCATGATAGTGGCTGAAGAAGAGCTAGAGAAGGGCAGCAGGGAAGTACAGTGGCTGATGGATGGGCTGAGACTTTATGGATGGGACTGCCAGTAGAACAATGTGGTTTGAGAGATTGTTCTGAAGACAACTGTTCCCTACCATGTGGAGAAGGGAAGGCTGTGTCAGGCAGAGCTGGTGTGTTAGCTGCTGATAATATCAGAGCCTGGCAAAACGTGCAGCAGCCTGGTTAAGGGTAGATCAGATGCCCTCGTTTTGGAGGTGGCAACATCCCCCAGAAGGGTGGAGCAGATGGCTGGAGGCAGCAGCAGCTCCAGTGCCAGTGGGATGTGCTGCCGCACGTCTGGCAGCCTCCACGCTGGCAGCAAGGCTTTTCTTTCCAGTGCTTCTGGGAATGGTCTTCTGGTGCGGGGGGTACAGCGTGAGCCTGAGGTACACTGTCATTGTAAGGTATTGACTGAGGCAAATCCCAGCAAAACATTCAATATCTGATCTTTTCTTCCCAGTATTTCTTCCTATTCTTACAATAGACCTGGTTAAATCTCCCCATGCAAAAAACCCACTTTGGATTACTTCTGTCAAGGTTTTGCAGGAGAGACAGTGAAATGTGGACTATGCCACGGTTCTGGACGTGGAATGGTTCCACAAAGGAGCCACTCCCTGCGGAGGAGGTCACACAAGAGGCAGATGAGTGTCTACCCAAGATGCCTTACATCTCATTGCAGATACAATGTGATTTACTAGTTGCCATGGTAACAATGCTTTTTTCATTCCTTAACTTGAAAAAATGTTGAGGTTGCCCTTGGTATAACTAACTTAGCACCCTTCTAAAGTTGGGCACAATTGTATTATCTAAGGAAAGCAGAGAGGAGACTCCCAACATTCCTGCTGAAAATAAATTTAGAGCATGTACGCACATAACAAGCAGGCACATGATTCCATCAGGCACAAAATAAGAGTAAAGTAATAGATTATTATTTGCAGTCATAAAATATAAAGAAATATAAAATGTTGCTTCATAATGTGGTGTCATACATCTTTCTGTAATTTGTATTGTTTGTGACACTTCGCTGTTCTTGAATACATAAAAACTTATTTAATCATTTTATAGTATTTTCTTTATATAGGTATGCAAGAAAGTACTTTTCTTCTTCTTCTTTGTTGTAATCCTGCAATAAAATGTCTTTATTTCTTGGGTGCTATAACCTCCAGGTCTGAATTAATTATTGCTGACAAGAGTTGATTGTTAACCTGCTCTTTCCCATCTCCCTTATTCGTTTTTGTTTTCCTTTTGTTAAATATGGACAACAAACATTGGACCAAAACAAACCAAAAAAATGGATGCTTTAATTTGCTCCTGTGCATGTAACATTAGAAAAAAGCATTCTATATAGAAGCAGCCTGATTTTTCTCATTTCTATAGTTACTATTGACATGAATGTGCATTTTATCTTGCATAATAAATGTCAAATCATATCTCCTGCTATTAGGTGGAAGGAGTGAATTTTATTTTTCCTTCTAAGTTCTTTTTTCTTTCCTTTTTTTTTTTTTTTTTTTTTTTTTTTTTTTGGCAGCTTTATTGCATGCTCTACACATTTCTGTCTACTTAGGATCTGTTATCAAGTCTGGGAGTGATTAGTGGCTTATCTATGTTTGAATGATTTAGACTCATGAATTAATTAACAAGAAAAGAGCCATTAGAAAGCATTAGCAAAAAGGCTCGTGATTTCAGGCTATTTTGGAGAGAATTAGAACTGTCATCCAAACCCAAGAAAATTGTAGCCATTGTGATTCATGCTTTCCTCAAAAGAAATCACTATATTACATCTAACCTAGCTGAAAACAACCACCAAACCACAGGATATAAATTCTACTTTGTGATGAATGCTCTTGGTCTAGAAGTTAAATAAATAGTTTTGCTTTTAAACTTTAGCTTTGGATTGTTATTTTTTTACTCCTTTACTCAGTGCTTTTTCACACTTGTGGTTAAATGTCAGGGCATTTGAGAGAGTTTGATCCTGGAGTTTCGTGAGAATGAGTTTGAGCTTTATATAGTATTCTCGGTTTCAGAAAACCTTTTTCTTAAGCCTTTTATGAGGTCAGAACCAGCTCCTGACCTTTGCTGAGTACTCTTTTTTGAAAAATTATCTGCATCCTTCCTTGAGCATAACATTTCAACCAAAGATGTATGCCTTTATAATGATAAGTGCAATGAGCAGCAATAGGCAAGTTTTAACCTTCCCAGTTTGGAATTGTGGCTTATAATGGGAATAGTATACAAATTTTATTTGATTTTATTTTTATTGGAGTGACTGGCAGCATCGAGAGGTGTTATGGAGATAAGTCAAGAGGCAAAGGTTTCTCTAAGACACAGTAAAGGGATAAGTGATTTTTTAAAAATAATATGTTGCTACACATCTAGTACAAATTAGAGTGAAAGACAAGGCATCACTGGTCTTGTCTGTTTGACTTAGAAGGTGTATGTGTTCAGAACTGGTAATTAGAGCAATACAAGGCTGACAGTGTCATATATTTACTGCCATCTCTTTTCCATTCCTTCAGGAGACCTTATTTATCTTTGCTTCAATTATAAAGGTTGTAATGCCTTTGTACACTTGTCCTTACCAAGGTGAATATTAGTCTACATTAATAAATTAAATCTACTAATGGTAGTGAGCTGTGTTCTGCAGTTCTCATTCTTGACTGAAAGCTTATAGGGGCTGCCAAAGAAGTCAAGTTCCAGCCCTGTTAGACGTTAATCAATTTGTTATCTATCTCCCCTCATATACCAGTAATTTCTAGAATTTCACCCATTTGATGCTAGGATTATTCTCAAGTATAATTTCTGTATACCTACACAGTTCATTTTTCTTTCCCTGAGGCATATGGTAATAGTATATGTGTTATCAGTCCTAGGGTATCCAGGTTAAATCTGCAGTCCTCCTTGAAGCCTTGGCACTCCTCCTCCCCTCCTGGCTGAAAACATAAGTCCTGCAGTTTTAATGTAATTTCCCTAATGCTCTTCACTGCAGCTAAGTTTTGAACCACTGCCACTGACATCACTGGAAGACACCATTCTAGAGTCTCCCCCAGATAGCTGGGGGATTGAACTCTTGTTTCACCTACATAATCCTATTCTATTCTATTCTATTCTATTCTATTCTATTCTATTCTATTCTATTCTATTCTATTCTATTCTATTCTATTCTATTCTATTCTATTCTATTCTATTCTATTCTATTCTATTCTATTCTATTCTATTCTATTCTATTCTATTCTATTCTATTCTATTCTATTCTATTCTATTCTATTCTATTCTATTCTATTCTATTCTATTCTATTCTATTCTATTCACAAAGGACATAACTTGCATCTAGTCTTTGAGCTTTTGTCTTGAAGGAAACATTACATTATTGGGAGGAAAACAGTTCTGATTCTGGTTGAAAATAACACAGTTGCAAAACTCTCTTAGGGCAGAAATACAATTTGAATTTTCCTGACACATACCTTGGGACCTGGACCTCGAGGCCTGTTGAGCTCCTGTGTGGCAGGGGATGCAGAAGTCCTGCCAGCCTGGGGTGGGCAGCATGTGCAGGCAGTGGGGGAAGCCTGGCTGGCTGCTTTCTGTTCAAACTGACATGTTCTGGCACAGTTTCAGTTGTACTGAATTAATATTTTTTCAGTGAAAAGAAAAAGTTTCACTGGGAAATTTCCCGTAGTTCTGTACCACATTAACTGCAAGGCCAGTGGAAGGGATGGTTTGCATCTGTCCCTTTTGTTCTACAGTCATGTTCATTTGCCCTGGTGTGGTGCAGGTTTTTCTACAAATTCAGATGCTCTAAGCCTACAATTCTTCCATATACTGAGATTTTTTTCAAATAAATGCTGTCCTGGCAGCTGTGAGAGAATGACAGCAATATTAACACCATCACCCCATTTTTGTCTCTCTTCACTCCCTTCCCCTCTCTTTTTTCCCCTCTGTTTTTGTATGGTTGCAGAGAGAAGGTCTCCCCAGTTGTCCTTGCCAAGGTGGTAGCTCTCTGACAGGCTGTCAGACTTACCCACTAACAGCTATGAAGAGCCAAGAAAGGGAAAACTGAAATGCATAGCCCTCAGTTGTTGTGAGAAGACATGTCTCATGAACCAACAAAGAGCTGGGGAGTGCTAGGATTATGATAACATTACTTCGGTGGTTGTGATGCCAGGAATTTTTTTTCTTTTTTATTTAAAAAGTGTGCCCTTTTTTCCTGTGTTAGAGGTGTTGCTTCCTTTCATTAAAGCCCAATCCTAAAAGTGTTCTCACCTTAAATATATTTAGAGGCAATTGGGGCCAGTCAGGAGTATGAACAATTTGGCCTCCATTTAGGATATTTCTTGCATGCTCAAACAGTGTGTCTGCAGCTCAGCACTGTCGAAGTGTGCCACAGGGAAGTGCACACCAGGATTCCTGTTTTTCAGTCATGGATTTTATGCTTCTGTTATTTTCCAAAGAATATTAAGGATTTTTTTTCTTTTTTAACTGTGAACCTGCTGGTGGTTGTACTTCATCTTAAAGCTCTTTTCCGACATAAACAATTCTATGATGCTATGAAAAGCTTCATGCAGTTCCTCTTTTTTCACTTCTCTTGCCTTTCTTTAACTACACAAACTTTCTCATATTTTCAAGTGGCCTGAACAATGAACCCCCACCCTGCTTGTAGTTGGACCATGGCTTGGGAACATCATGAAACAGAGATTTTAGGGTTTTTTTCCCTTAGGACCTGCCTGCAGCCCTTCAGCTCACATAACAACTCGCATTTAGCAGTGCCCTATTCCCATGAGTGGTTTCTTTCTTCTTGATAATAGAGAAAGCAGAAATAATCCTACTCTCAGCAGTTTTGGGATTACAGGCAAAAATTGTGTTCCTTGATGTATGACTGTGTAGGGATATTAATCTTTTCCCTGATGCCTGTTGTCTGTCATCTCTGTCTTGCCAGCACTGTCCTTTTGACCCCTCTACAAGGATAACTTGTTATTAACGTTGCCTTTGCTGCGGATGCTCAGTATGCAGATGACAGCACCAAGTTTTTCTAAAAGGGATTGTCCTGTGTTTATCAGACACAGTATTCGAAATTAGCTTCAGCAACAAAGGATTTTGATTTTTTTCTTTCTTGTGCTGTGGCTTGTGCCCATCTTATCACCATTTGTGTAGCTGATAAATTCAGAGGAGGTTGTGTTAAGCCGAATATTCTTGTTATTGTGCATCTGTGAGACTGATAGCCCTTGTGTGAGACCACTAGGAAGTTTTAGTACAATGCCTGGGTGCTTTTTCCTGGAGGGAGGTTGGTGGTCAAAAATTTAGAGTATTTTATTGTTTTACAGACTGGTCAGAAGTCACTGAGAGCCAAAACAAAACCACTGTGTGAGGCATTTTTATGTCATTAGTTGATTTCTACCAGTATATGGTGATTAGCCCACGTTTATTAATGGATTTAACAACTGCAGGAGAAAACAAAAATATTAGAGTACAGAGAACTGGGTAAAAGGTCATGACATCAGAAAAAAATAAAGAAATGCAATATGTATATCCTATGAGCTGTATTTTGCAGAGAAATGAAATAACATAGCCTTATGTAACATTTTTTTTAATGCTTAAAAATTGGCATACAACAAAATTCTGTTGATGGTCCTGCAGTCCTGTAAGGTAATGTTTCCCTAGGTATGTGGAAAAGATGGTGATCTAGCAATTACAAAACAAGAAGTCCATTGAAAATGTTTCATGTTTTGATATTTTAAAATGAAGTAGAGTAGTATCTATTTTTTTATTTTCATCTTTCTAAAATAAAGAGAGGTTAACAACTGCAGAAGGAATACTGTCTCCTCCTCACATAGTGGGGTCGAGCTGTACTGGTGACTTTGAAAGCTTTTCTCCTGTGGGAGTTGAAAGTGAATCAAACATCTTAATACAGGTTTTGATCTCTCTTGAAACTCTGTGAAATGCAGTAACTTATTCTGAGATGGTATATCCACAGAGATCAGAAATATTGTCATCCACCTTCATGTTAATTGTGATCTGCTCACTTCCATTTTTTTTGTCAAATGAAGGGAAATAGCCTGCAAAGAATAGAATAATTTTTGCATGAGTTTGTACTTTGGTGACTTTAGATCTAATTTTGCAGTTTCCACAATAACAGATTCCAGGGGGAAACACAATGAAGTGTAAGAAGGTGATCATCTTTAGTCTTGATAGAAGCTGTCTGAAAGCATATCTTAGATCTGTTAATAGAATATGTTTTGTAGTGTTGTTTTTTTCCTTTCTTTTATGTTTGCAGTGTAAATGTGCCTATATTTTATAGCCAGGACTCACCTCATTGTCTATTATTAGCACTAGCAAATATCTCACATTGTAAGACTTCATTTTCCATTGCTTCTAGGAGCTGTTGCATCCTTTTCTGTTTATTCTGAAAGGTGTCAGCCTATGTAATTCTATATGAAAAATGCAGCCAGTGTTTTTCAGAAGCAGCTAAGAGTGAAGTTAGGGGATAAATACTGTTTTGCTATGTTTAAAGAAAATAATTTGGCAATAGTTCTCTGAAAAGCTCTTATGCCCTTATTATTCTGAGTTGGGATCTGAAATCCCTTTGAGGTTTTTTTTGCCGTCTTCATAGGTATTTGCCCAAAGATGACCTGTATAGCTGCAGCTCCTGTCTGTTACAACCAGAATGTACTTCTAGGATGTAATGAGCCAGGACAGAGATTTAACTCTGTCACTTTTGGTGTGTCCAACCTAGTCCCCAGTGGGTAGGTTTGGGGACCTTACTTGGACCCAGTCTCAATGTTAAATCTCAACATATGCTGAACAAGGAAGAGGTGTAGGGATGGAGCAGAACAGTTAAAAAAAATAAAAAATGTTTTAATCAAAGGAACTGCATTAGATAGTACAAAAATTACCAGTCAATGTTTCTCAGTTTTTTGACTTTTCTGTCTTTTTCATATTCTTGTAATTCTTTTTGCATGGATAGTATATACCAGAGATACTACAATATCCAAGTAAAAAGACACCTGTCCAGCAAAACAATCAGTCTTTGGAAATTAGGATCTTGTTATTTAATGGCTTTTGTCAGGCTCAGTCACCAATTTGAGAAGTTTCCCTGCGGGTCAGTGGAAGCTTCTCTACCCTTGTTTGGAGCTCACTTCCTTGTGTTTCACTCTGCTGACACTGACATATTCCTGTGTGCACAGGGAAGCTCCTCACATTCACTGAGGGGAGCAGTCTCCTCTCAGAACACAAACAGCCCTGGAATCCTCTATGAACACCTCTTCCCGTACCTCTCCAGGGCACGACCTGGCACCAGCATCAAAAGACATAGAGGCAAAAGTGATTGCCATTATCTGATTGTGTTGAGTCAGTTTTACCAAATTATGCTAGGAAAACAAAATGTTCCTGCCCTCCATAACTTCTAGAAGAGGCAATTTCTTTGTTATTTAATATGATTTTGGAGCAGATAGCCTGTGTAACATCTGCTTTGTTGCATGTTGCCCAAAGAAGATTCTCTTTGCCTTTGCTTGGCTCTTTGGCAGCAGGAAAATCTGTCTGTGCAGTGGATTTTGCGGGCTCCATTAAGTTTATAGGTGCCTTGTGGGCTATCTCTTAGTTCCTGTATTATTACTTTTTTACCCACAGAAACTGGCAGTGTGAGAATCTGTCTGGATCTGGTATTAGCTGGGGTAGCTCTGTGTCTGCTCCCTTTCTTGAAAAAGCAGGTGAAGGGAAGTTGGACAAAAAATCTGTCATTAGGAAGTGGATAGCTTGCATTGCTGGTTAGGGATGTTCCACCATAACAGGCACTTCAGTACTGAGTAACACAGATACAGAAATTAATCTTTGCACAGTCGTCTTGTCCTGGAGAAAGTATGTGAAAATGGGTTTTTTTTCAATGAAGTAGGCTTCTGAATATACTGTCTGTTGCAGAGCATAATGTTGTTTGTTTTTTTTTTTTTCTGTTAGAAAGCTGTTGGAAAGCCAAGCAGCTTTTAAATGCTATTTCTAGCAGTGGAGGTTTCTCACAGGAAGAGAGGAGGCAGTGCAGTTCTGGGTGTTGGATCCTCTTTTAATTAATTAAAAGGCCAAACTCAGGAATTCAAGGAACACAGAAATATCCCTCATACCAAAGTTATCAGCTGCTTTGGCCAAGGATTGGGATCTTCCCTGCCAATTGCAAATAACCCATAAGGAAGCCAGCCCACTGCGGCTGTTTTCAACACTGCCATTAGGTTCCTCTTCTTCCTTCTTCCTCTGTGCTAACTCAGGGGGTCATGTTCCTGCCCATGCAAAGTGTAACTCACAAGTTGAGGCCCACTAAGCAACGATTTCCAGCTGTTTCATTCCTATAAGCACATAAATATTTATACCACCCCAGGGTTCCTTTCATGCTGAAAATAAAGGTAGCACTTGTCTGCTGTTAAAATATATTACCCAGGAGATAAATGGCTTACCTCAGTATTAGGAAGATGGATGAGAGGAGTGGAAAATTGGCTATAATATTGGTTGGAAGATCCACTGAGTCCAGAGAACCTTGCTGTTTACTTGAAACTCCTGCTGGGAACTGACATCGAGGTTGATAGTGCTGTGTTTAGCCATCAAGAGATGATTAATTAAAAGCTGTAATAAATGTGAAATATAGTGGCTGACAGATGCAGAGCCAGCTAAATTTCCTTGTGATGGGTAATGTGCACCACGGATTGATTATAACATCCTAACAGGATGTGAATGGTGCTTTTGAAGGTACAGATGAGACAGGGAGGGTGTGCATAAGGCCACAGGTAAAGTGGCGGTTTTCCTCTGTGGCATTTTGGTGCTCTACCTCTTCCTGTCCAGCCTCAAGTCCAAATGTATTCTGATCAAGGCTGCCAGGAGTAATTTCCTACATACTGCACCAGAGCAAAGAAAATATCAGATTGAGGGGCTTAAAGTCCAGGTAGAAGTGTAGGGTCAACCAAGCGAACTGGGGTTCTGTGGCAGCCCCAATTCTTCTTCCTGGCCATAAAAATGAGAGCTGGTGATGCTATGGCTCTGTGCCCCTGCATGGCCAGCGCAGGTTGCAAGGCTGTGGGAAGCTGCAGGAAGGCTCGGTTGTTGGTTGGAAGCGTGATGAGGACTTCTCTTGAGGCTGCTGACGTTCAGGGACTCGGCTAGGCTGCTGCCTCGCCCTTCAGTACACGCTGCTGTCACTTGGGGGCCCCTCGCATCCTTCTCGTCTGACACTGGATTTAGATGGAGCAGGCTGAGAGCAGCCCGGTTTTCTTCCAGCAAGAATTATTTCACGGACCATTCCAGATTCTGATAAATGAAGCGTGCCTTGATGTCATTTTAGAGTAATATCTGTATTGAAATCGGAACTTGTGAAAATATGTAGGACTTGCCTTTGTGCTTTCCTTTGTTCAGGATAATTGTTGTGGCTTGCTGGATGATTAAAGGGCCTGATTGAAAACAAAAATACGTCATGTATAAGTGGAGGTTTAATGAAATAGTAATTCTTCCCTTAAAGTGTAATTGGTTTTGATATAAGACAGCAAAATAAAGAAATTATCTATTCCTCTCCTTTTTGGGGGGAAAATATTTATTATAGGTAATGAAAATCCAACTTGAACCAATAGGGCCTTAGTTTTGCCCAATTTTTGTCTTACCTGATAAAATAGATTGGTTTTTCTCTTCCTTGAAATTGCTAAAAGAGGCAAGGACAAGAGGAAAAGCCTTTTGAAAATCTTACCATTGGGGCACTTTATGTCGCAAATTTGCAAACACTTACTCAAAAGGTTTTTTGAAAATATCTCTGCCTAGTGAGATACACCAACCATTGTTAATGTCCTTTCAGTATGAGAGAGCTTTCACCCTCCCAGTGCTCCCTGTTGACTTGCTGCCAGCTGCTCATGTATGTAATGTATGTGGGTATGCTTAAAATCCATCCCCATCTATGAGGAAATGGATGGCTTGTACAAATACAGCACCATACATCACATGCATTCTCCACATGTGCTGCAGTTTGCAATGTCAGTGAGCACAGGGAAATGAGGATCAGGGCTATTTTAGAGGATGGAAATGCCAGAGAAGAGACAGAGAAATGGAGCGATTTATTTGTTTGGATAAATCTCCCTTTTACTGAATTGCTTTAATGCTGTGCCTGTTTCTCGCTTCTTCCTCTAGTTCTCTTTTGCTGCTTCTTTCATTGCAGTTTTTCAAATATGTAGGCAACAAAAAACCATGGCCAGTGAAATGGAAGATTACAATTATGCATCAGTATTCCTGCAACGCGGCTGCTCAGTAATGTCTCCTGGGAGTGTTACAATGAATATCTGACATTAATTGGCTCAGTACCTGTATGTCTGACCTTGCAGAAATTTAATAGATCAATTCTACATGTTCTTTACTGATAAAAAAAAACTTCCTCAGGCCAGGGGCTGCATCTTTGGGCATGCCTGCACCACAGTGACAACCAGAAGTAGCAGTCAGATTCACTGAGTCTTAGAATAAAACAATAAAATAATGGAAAGAGGAGTAATAAAGTGCTTTCTCTCCCTTGCTTTGCCAAGGTAGCTCTGTTCCTCAGAAATTTTTGACCCAATCGAAGTCCTTTTCACTGCTGGATTCTGTACACTTGATGCCCAAATGCTATTATCTTTTCTTTGAGTAGTACACGTATGGCCTTCATATTTGTGTTTGACACACTGAACAAAATAACTAAACCAGGTCAGAATTAGAGGAACAGCACCTACTGCGACGTACTCGCATTGAAACAGCCGCCTCTTTTGTGCCGCTGACTCTCCGGTGGCTGGCTCTGCCCGGCGGACCTGGCAGGGGGCTGCGCGCCGCTCCGGCAGGCGCCGCGTTTCAATGCGCCCTGCTCAGTCAGCAGCGAGCGCTCATTCCCGCGCTGCTCGCTCAGCTGGCTTCGGCCGCGTGTGCACAAATGGATGATGGTGCAGCTCTCTTCAGTTTCAGGGAGCGGAGAGGGAGACAGCCGGTGTATGAACCGCAGCCTAGCCAAGATTCACACACACGGCAGTCACTGGGCTGAACTTTCTGTGGGGGTGTTTGTTTCCCAAGTTAAAAAGTTGTTGAAAAGAAGGGAGATCCGTACACGGAGTATTTCAGGAGATGCTCAGAGGCACACATTACATGCCTGCCCCGCTGTTTTTATTGCCTTTATTGAAGTACAGGAGAGAAGCTTTACAGAAGGTGTATTCTGCCTTCCTGTAACTGGCGTGCTCGGGAGCACTCACCGCTTTCAGACTATTGTTACCTGTCCCCTGCTTTGTTTGACTGCCTGGGAATTAAACAGGCATCACCTTGGGGACACGGAAACCCGCATATTCAAAGTCCCCCTCCTACTGGCTCCTGTGAATTAAAATCCAGCACACGGAGCCCAGCGCCCATCACAAAGGGAGCGCGTTCCGGGGCGCAAGGAGCCCCCTCCCCAGCTCAGGTCTCCGGCAGCGGCCTCCCGGGCGGCGGGACGGCAGCCGCGGCCCCGGCGGGCACTGACCGCGCTCTCTCTGTCCCCCTCGTGTGCACGGAAGGCGGACGATGGAGGCGGCGGCGAGCGGGCGCGGGAGGCGGCCGGCGCGGCGCTGGTGCTGCGGAAGGTGTGGTCACGCAGCCCGGCCCCCGAGCGGCGCGGGAGGTAAGGCTTCCGCGGCTGCGGGCGTGCGGGGCTGGGCGCCGGGCCGGGCGCGGCGGCGGGCGGGGCGGCCCGCGGCCCCGCAGGGCGATGGCCCCCGGGGCGGGAGCTTAGGGGCCGGCGGGCGCAGAGCGGGCGCCATGGGCAGCGGCAGGGTGCGGGTGCCCGAGGCGCTGGCCGGCCGCGGCGGGGAGCGGCCGCTGCCCACCTTCGACGTGCCTTACTTCAAGTACATCGACGAGGAGGACGAGGAGGATGAGTGGAGCAGCCGCTCGCAGTCCTCCACCGAGGATGACTCCGGGGACTCTCTGCTTTCCGACAGATACGTGGTGGTGTCGGGGACGCCGGAGAAGATTTTGGAGCATCTCCTCAGCGACCTGCACCTGGAAGCCGCCCAGGACAAAGAGACGGGTAAGGAGAGCCCGGCGGGGCGGCGGCGTTGGCCGGGGATGGGGCAGAGGTGCCGGTGCCGGTGCCGGTCCCGGTGGCGGCGGAGCGGCGCGGTGCGGGATCGCCCGGCATCCCTGGCCGAAAGCCGCTGTCGGCCGGGCGTGCGGCCGGGCGATGCGGGGAGCATCCCCGTGCGGAGCGGCACCGGGAGGTGTCCGAGCGGCCCCGCCCCGGCAGGGTAGCAGAGCCGCTCGGCAGCAACTTGAACCGGTGTACCTCGGGTTTTGGCTGCCGCCGGGGCAGCGCAGGCTGCGGCGGGCTTTGTACAGCAGCGTCTCTCTGCAGGCAGGGCTGCCATCCCTCGTAGCCTGCAGCTGCTCCTCTCTCCATCCGGATGCTTGCAGTGCACCTCAGCTCCTGGCCAGCTACTCGTTTTGCCACCACCCCAGTACTTTGGGCGTCTGTTTCATAAAAATGGCTTATAAATTTCCTCATAGCCCAGGCACACCGTGTCGCCTAGTGCTCTTGTTTGTCTTCAACCAGAGATATTTCATTCCAGCCTAGAGCAATTTTATATGAATCAGGCTACTTGACATGCAGTTTAATTTGCAGCTGGATCTCTTGGCTATATGCACAGCTTGCTGTCACCAAGAGCTCAAGGAGTAGTTTATCAGAAGTGCCTGCAATTCACAGATACTTTTAATGGAAGTGGCCAGGCTGGTGAGACTTTTGGAGGTCCAAAATGCTGAAGAGGAGGGTAGGTGGCTGCCAAGGGCACTGTGTATTTGGTCATCCCCAATAGGGTTAAAATGCATATTCCTGTATATGTCTTTCTCTACAAATGAGATTACTGAGAATAAACACACTTTAATCCTTTTAAATGTCTGAAAAGATAAATAACATCTGTGATTCCCAGAGGAATGTCTCAGAACAAGTCATTAGTTTAATGTGGGACAATAGGCATATTCCGAGTACTGATGTGTCAGTGCCCTGAAGAAACACATAGAGTGTCTGCCAGTGATATTATTACAGTGTTCCTAGTGCTGCTTTTGTCTGCCTAGACATTAATATTTAGTGCAGAGAGAGGCTGTGGTTGTTTTCCTTCCACAGATGCACTAGGCTAGTTATGGGTGAAATTTACTTGAACCAGCTCGTTGGCAATGTAGTGAGGATCCTTCCTTGGCCTTTTATAAGGTCGAATATTGGATCCCGAATAAGTTTTCTCATTAATGTTTATCACACACAGATTGGGGAACATCAGCTGCCAGTTTTTATAGTCCTTCATCTTGTTTTACAAGCTCACAATCTCGCTGGAAAACAATGATACTTTCAGTAGTGATATGCATTATATTTTCGTGTATGTAAAAGCAAAGCACTACTTATGTAAAGCGTTAGATGCTGTATACATCCTCCCATGTACTACCTTTTGTTTGTTTTTTTTTCATCTCTTTGCTCTCTCTCCCTTACATCACAGAGAGACTGTTGGTAAGCCTGGTCTTTTTGTTGTTCAGAGGGGCTGGTAAACTGTCCTCAAAGCAAATGTTAAACCACTGCTTGCTTGGTTGTTAGCAGATGGCAAAGTATTTAAAGGTTGATTATCTTCCCCTCACCTCTGCCTTATCCTAACTGCTTTGGAAAGAAACAATTAGGCTCTGCCCTGTAGCCAGGGTTAACTGGATCCCAGGGACAGAACAAAGTAGCTGTGTCTTCAGTTTTTTGCCATCACAAAGATGTGTGCTAAACCTTGCCCAGCAGCCCTCCACTCCTTCAAGGATAGTTCCTCAGACACCATTTTCTTCTGACTTTATCAATCTAGTAATACAGAACTTCAATCAAATGAAAGACTTAGGAGTTATGTTTCTCAGAGGTTTATGAGGGGGATGCCCTGTAATGGTTTTTACCAGCTTGTTTGGCAGACTCAGTTGCCTTTGGCATGAGGAAGTATGGGATGTTGATTGTGCATATGTGCAGCTTTGTGTATGTACCTGAAGGCATCCTTCTGCCGTTTGGGTGCTTGGATTGGCTGGGGTTTGTATTTTTTTCTTATTCCAATCTGGCCCATCTCAGAGAACGATCGAGTTGCAGAGCCCTGCAGGCTTGTGTTTTAGCAAGCATAGCTTCACAGAACATAAAAGGACAATGTTGTACCCAGCTGCTGCTCCTGCTGTCTGTTTGCCAGTTCCAGGATGACTTCCGTGGCCTCTTGCTTTCCCTGCAGCCCCCAAAGCAGTTTCCTTATTTGTCTGTAAAGAACATGAGAAAGGGCTGTTCTTACACTCGCTGGTGCACAGGGGGCTGTTGTTCTGTTTGACCCTTTGCACTGCTTCCCAAGGAGGGATGCTCTGCTTGTTTTCATTCCCACCCTTTGTATAGCAAATCATAACTGCAGCCCTCTATGGCTGTTAACAAAAATCCACTATCCTGGGCTGGTGTGGTCGTGGAACTCTGCCTTCTGCAAACACCACCATGGCTGAATGATGCGCCATGGATTGCTCCTCCATTTTCTAGACCAAGTCAGAGATACTGCTTGCACCTGGGAAGCATAAAACAAGTTTTGGGACTGGTCTGAAAAATAATTTTACTGGTGTCCAGCCCAGTCTCCAAGGCTTCCTCCAGCTGCAGCTAAACCTGCAGCAAGACACCTTAAGAACTCAGATTAATGAACTCTGCTGTAATAAACAGGTGGGGACCCAACCTGAAGAGTATCCCAGTGCCTGTAACATAACAGAGCACTGTTTTAGCAACTGAGGACACCTGAAGAGGACACTGCAATCTGCAAAGCTAGACTAGTCTATTGCTCTGGTGACTTCCATAGGCAGGATGTCTGGAAAGCCTGAGGTTTGCAAGACTCTTTGGGCTTAACTTAGTAATGACTGAGGGATTTTTGTGATGACTGTGTCAGGGAGTATATGTGAGTTCTTGGGACATCACCTTATATTTGGGCTGGCCACTAACAAAGGCTTGCCAGCCTTCCATCTCAAAGGGAGGAAGCTTTCATCTCACGGAGGTACCTGTAAAGTACCGACCCCCAAAAAGACTGTTCTTGTTTCCTGCCATGGGGTGGATGGAAGTTTCAAATTTCTGAGACAAACTACTTTTCTGAGTCATCTCTAAGGTGATTGGAATCACTGGGGAATGCCTGCTGAGTGTGCATTTTAGAGTGCAATTTGATGTTTTAAGAACTGAATAGAGAGATAGAGTTCAAATATGTCAGTATTTAGGTGGAAGGTGCAAAATGCACCCCCTGGGCTAATCATCATCAAGGGTGGGGATTTGAACAAGGAATTTCCAAGAGGCCAAATCTTAGCATCTTGGGATCTTTAATCCTTTCCCATTGACTACACCATTTATTTCAGAATCATTGTTCTTTTATGTAAAATCTTTATTTCTTGGATGTTAGCAGCATTTCCTTCTCAAGATACTATTCTGATGTCATCTCTGGAGTTTCCTCCAGCTGGTCTCTGTTCAAACGTCCCGTCTTGCTTTGTGGTGGTTACATTTAGCATTTGGCAGCCTCTGGAATGGTGTAGTGATCATCACATCCACTGCTACTACTCTAAGCCTGCCTGGATCGCTCAGACCATTTCTTTCAGTCCACTGGGTCACCTCTCCCAGACAGCTTCAGCAGAACATTGCTGAAGTAGAACATAACCTCCCCCACTGCATCTGCTGACACCACATGTCTTACCTCTCTACTACAGATTCATTTTAGGGAATGAATAGAGAAGAGATTCGTTTGTGAAGGTCTTTGAGAGCAGGAGACAAAGGGAAAGTGTGATCTGGGGAAAGGAAATAAACGTGGAATGGTACAACTGGAACAACATGGTGTCTGTACTAACTGATGTACCTTTGTAATGGACTGGGTGAAAGGGATTGTGACAAGGGGAGGCATGGCAGTTTTGTTAGGCTATTGCAGAAGTTGGGATGGCAAATGATGGAGGGCCTGGAGAAAGATTAAAGGGACAGAAAAAGAGGACAAATCCTCATGACAGCTAAAAGAGAGGCAGGAAAATATAAGTATGTTCTGGATGTATTTGGAGTAGGAGAAGAAAGGAGTAATGACCTTTGTACCATGCTATGTCACCTTATCTGGGGCTGTGCATGATCCTTGGATTAGTGGGAGCTCTCCCTTGTCATACAGAAGCTGTTTTACCTTTAGGATTGTAACATACCCCCTCGGAGGGGCCTTCAGAGCATGTCTATTTGTCCTAGAAGTCCTGTGTGGTAAGATTTACTTTTGTTGAACACACAATTTGTTTCTACACTGCAACAGTGACACTGCTGTGTTGTTGGGCAGTGGAACTGTATGTGACCTTGGAGGAGAATGGTACCATCTTCCATGAACTGACTGTAGTCAGCTGCTTAATAAGGTTTGTGAGAAAGAGATACAGCTCTGCCTTTTCTGGATTCTCTTTTGTTTTAATATTTCAAGAAAAAAGGGTCTAGTTGATCTTTGATATTTTTCTTAGTTATGAAGGATGTTATTAGTTTTTTTGCTCACTTTTTGCTTTTTACTGATGATTAAAAGGTGTTGAAAAATGTACTCCTGTGACTGCCACACCGTCAGTGTGTATCTGATGCATGTGGACTGATGTCAATGAGAATAAATATTTGCCCAACACTCTGTGATCCTACCTTCCAGGTTTTAGGATGAAGAGAATAAATGCCTGCTAACCCTTCCTCTCAACAGTCCTTCATAATAAAATATTGTCAGTCATAATTTTGAGGGATTTTGTAAACTTTTTCCTGAAGTTTAGGAAGATTTGGTAGAGTAAGTGGGCTAAATGCATATTACTGCCATGCCCATAGGAGGGGAATAACACTTCAGCAGAGCACACCAGTGTAAGAATAACAGAAAAGATAAAAAATACTATATATATCAGTGCTCAGCATGAGAGGACCTGGGGAGGCTCTTGCAGACGACCATTGCTTTATGCAGTGTGAGTCTAAGCTATCTCTAAATTAGACTGTCAGTAGAAGTAGGTTTAGAATAAATCAATAAAATGAATAGTAACAAATCACCAGGATCAGATGTTACTCCCTGAAGACTTCTAAAGGAACTCTGATATGAAATTGCTGAACTCCTAGCAGTGGTGTGTAATCTATCATATAAAGCAGCTTGAGTGGCAGAGGAAGGTGGAAAATGTGATACCAATTAAAAGAAATGGTTCTGTTTGGGGAACATCTAAGTAATAAGGCTGTCATTTTATCAATGCATTATTCTAGCCTGAACTGTTGCTGGGGTTCAAAGAGGCAGCTCAGCCTTTCCCAGCCACTCTTGCCACTGATGCCTCTGTGCTTCTACAGTCTGTCATGTGATTCTGTAGCACACCCAAAGCTAGTCCCAGTTGATACTAACCTAGGAAATACAAAATTATTAGTTTTTAGATGGATAAGTCTTGATCCACTTAATCTTTCAGTGACACCAAATTTGCCCCCCTGACACAGGGAGAGGGTGGCAGGGCGTGAGAGGTGTGCAGGTGAGGACAGCAGGAGAGAGGGACTGGTGTCTTTAGCAGCTGGACTTGCTTGCAGGAGTATGATTAGATGCAGAATTTCAGCATGAAATTGTGAATTTGTGCTGGGAAATTGGATGGCAGTACAGTGGATGCAGAAGGAAGAAATGCATACAGAAACATACTGAGAAGCAGGAAATGTGGAGATTATTTTTTGCAGACAGTCCAGATCTTGTGTATACTGTGTAGGTTTGAAAGATCATGAGGATGTATATGATCTGGTGTGCCTGTATTTTATATTCATCTTTCAAAATGCTTTTGGTAAAGTCCCTTTCCCAAAAATCCTGAAATAAATTTGAAGATCGTTTTGCTCAGGAAGGAGATGCTTTTTAGGACTGGTGATTACTTAAAGGGGAGAAAAGGAAAGGTAGGAGCAAATTGTCTGTGTTTAAAATGGAGGGAATTTGCCACTGAAGACTGGGTGCTGCTGAGTGTGGGATGAAATCTGAGGTAACAGCATGTGCTGTTATTATTAAATGGTTGAGTATCTCCTGATAAATGAAGCCATAGTTTCACCTTTGGTGGCTGTGCAAGTTTATATTCTTGTACACCCTCTTATCCCCACATCTGACTGCCTGTTTGAGCTGTTGTGCTACATCAGGAAGCTGATCCAACTCAAAATTAGTCTCATGAAAGTAATAACAATGGGGCAGTGTTGAACTGGGAAAATAAGTTGGGAGCAGGCCCCTCGAACCAGCCCTATGGCTGCAGAAAGATGAAAGGAATAAAAATCTGTGTGACTGCAGGATAAAATTGCAGATGGGATCCAAGTTTGAAAAATGCAAAGTAATGTGTTTTTCTACCATGAAGAAGAGGAAATTCTTATTATACATATTCAGCAGGGTGCTGACTTGACTATTATCATGCAGAAAATAGGTCTATGGAGGTAGTGTGGATAGTTCTTGAAAGTTTTTTGATCAGCACTGGTCAAAAAGGCAAATGGTAATTAGGCTAATTAGGAAAAAAGCCAAGCAAGAGCTGTAGTTATACCACTGTGTAACTGTGAAATATGGAATATGTAATATGATTCCTTCTTCTCCCCCAGCTCAGGTTGAAAATGAGGTAAAGGGCAGCAAGGGGGATTGACCTTGTGCCAAGTAGGTTTAGGTATCTTCATAGGAGATAATTTTTTCCTTTGATAGGATTATTTTCTGTCACAGTGGTGAGCTGAATCAGCTTGCAGAAGGAGCACCATGTCTGGGATTCACTACAGACAGACAGTGTGCCACATGCTGCAGTGCTGAAGGGAAATAGCCATGAGGGAAAGATGTGTAAGATGCTCTCCCGTGTCAGGAGCCTAACAGTTTTTTCTGAGAAATGAGGACCCTGAAAAGGGTTTATTTGCACTTGGGCACTAAAACTTGTTTGAGCAAACTTTTGGAAAGGCAGAGTGTGGGAATGCTGCTCCTGAGTTGTCTCACCAATACTGGGAAACTAGAGTCAACATGGGGGATGATAAACACTTTTATTCATGATCAGGACTCTCTTTGTAGATACAGATGGTATTTTTTCAGTTCATCACAGCAAGTACTTTATTGCTGTGGGTACACTTAAGAAGTTAGACCCTCTCAGGGAGAGAAAGTAACTGAGGTAGCCATCAGAAAAACACAGGGTTTTGGTGTGCCCAGGAGCAGTGAGGCACTTTGTGCTCTGCAGGCACCTAAATGCATTATTTTTGTACTCAATACAAGAATACCTGCTACAGCCCCGAGTGTTTAATGTTCTGTGTTTGAGTCAAAGTTGCAGAAGAAAAAGCTACCCATTCTATATGACAGCCAATTGGATCATAGTGTTCTCAGTTTCTCAGTCTTTTCCCTGTAATTCAGCAATTCATTATTGCCAGTTGTCGCCTTTTGCTTGTGAGAAAGTGATAAGGAGCTGTCATGAAAGCCTAGTGTGAAACCATTTATTATGAAGATGTGCATTGTAGACAATATCAGGGTTTTTGATGATAGTTGTTTAAGCAGAAAAGAATTGGAAGTGTAGGTGTATCAGGAGAACATTTTTAATGGTAAAAGTAATTTTCTTTGACAGTGGGAAAGGCTTTTAAGTCGGAAAAGGCAAAAAATGTTCATTTGTTGTACTGCAAAATAAGCTTGGGTGATAAAAGCATTTTGATGAGGTACCTGGAAGATAAGATGTCATGACACTGGGAATTTGGGAAGGTTGCTGGAAATTGACCCTAAAGAGATTTATTAATCAGTTATTTATAACATCCCTTTTGCCCTTACAATATTGGAAGTTTAGGTGCTGTAGCTATCAAATCAATGGAGTAAGTATTTCAGGTATATGAAATTATATATCATATATATATATATAGATAGATAGATAGATATAAATAACCAGATACATTAAGTAGCTGGGACCATAAAGAGGCATGTTTGTATATTTGAAAAGTGTTTCTACAGAACTTTTGTCAGAATGATGCTTTCGATAATGTCTGGTGGTGCTAAGCCAAGAAATGTATGGAAGGCATAAAAAAATATTGGAAGACTTTATAAAAATTATTGTATTTTTATAAATACAAGAAAAAGAATAGCAGATGTTGCTTCTTAGTTTCTGCTTTAGTCTGAATCCTTTTATAATCACTTGAGTGTGGCTGGTCAGGGTCAAATGTAGCAGAAATAACTCTTGCTCCCAGGTCAGAAGGTTCAGACTGAGGGCCACAAAGTCGAAGGGGAAAACCCAGTCCCTGCACAGGGGTCATGACAAAGAAATCTCTCTCATCAAGAGATGTCATCTCCTGTCATCTTAGATATATGCCAGCCACTTAGGTTGATTTCCTGCCTGGCTCAAATGCTCACAGGTTAGGGTCAGTTCCATAGCTGCTGGTCTGGAGATAAAGCAGGCCAGGTACCTTCTGTTGCAACTGATGTCACACTGCCTCCAGTGAGCCATGAGAACACCAAAACCAAAACAAGTCAACATCAGCTTAGCAAAAAATCATACCCAAATTCTGAAACAAATCTAAACTGTGGTAGCTCTTGCTGACTTCTGTCTACTAGAGGTTCATTCCCCTGCAGAAATTTGATCAAACCATCAAGAATATGAAGGGAGAGGATAACCTCTATTGCAGAGGTGACACAGCATTCTAGATCCTCTCAGCCGCCAGATACAGCCCTGCTTCATCTTTTCCCAGGAGGTGGCTCACTGAAGCTGACTATAAAACATGTACAATTATCTAAAAGTGCTGTTTCTAGTAGATGAAAAGTGGGAACTGATTTTTAAGAGAGTAGCGTGTGAGGAATAGCAACAGATGGTGTGTGGGCTGGTAGGTCAGTTAGCTGTGAGAGTGGGGACTGGAACTGTAAAAATGAAAGATCAATGTTGCTGCTTCTTATAAAGTGTCCACACATCCTGTTCCTTCGGTGGGAGCCAGCGACCACCTTGTGCTTCACAAACCCCAAACATGGGGCTCTGCACCACAGGTCCCCCATCCATTGTTCTCACCGATTAGTGTTGTACTCCTTTTCTTCCTTCTTAAGGAAGGGAGGAGTTTTTTTGCTATCTTTTACCATCAAATCCTGATCTGCAAGCTGTTGAAAAGCTGGGCTCTGTCATCCAGGTACTCTTCTTCGACCACATTGAGATTCCCCAGCTGCTGACCTAAGTAGGTGTTTGTACACTAATGTTGCTATTAGCACTTACTGCAACGGTTGTTGAGTTGGAACCTTGTTCTCAATATAGAGCAAAGCATTCCTTCCTGAAAGCAGAATCTGTAATGATATAAAACTCAGAGATGGTGCTCTGAAATTCAGATTTTTTTTTGTGTTTTTGAAAAAAGGCTTTTATGGAATGGGGGAATTTTTATGTAAGAAGACTGAAAAGATAAAACTGCATCTTGACATGCTTGCTGTATCTCTGAGTCCAAGAATACAGTTCATGCACTGTCTTCAGAGTTTGAATTCCAGTGCTCCAAGTTGCTATAATACAATGATTTTCTTGTGAGATTAACATTTTGTGAGGAATATAAAGAGCGCCTTCATTCCCCGCCCACAGGGTGGAAGGATGGATTCACTGCAGACCTGTGCTTTGAGGTTATGTATTAAGAATCAGAAAGAAATCTGTTCTTCAAAGCAGCTTTTTTCCCTCTTGTGGACTAAATTTACTCTCATGCTGTTAATTCCTCCTTCCCCCGCAATCCTTCTTAACATGCCCTGAGTTCAAACAGTTTCACAGCACTATGGAAGTAGCAGCCTTGGTCTTTTTGTGAGCAAGAGTGGGGACTGGTTTTGGCTGTAGACAAACTACAATTATTGCTACTTTACTAAGCTCCCTGGCATGCTCCCTGTTACTGCCTTTAGGTGATGCTTGGTTGTGCAGTGTACTGATGCAGTCCTTTTCTTTCCCACTTTACTGCTTTCTGTAAATCCCTGTGCTCAGAGGTCACCCGGGGAGATTAAGAACAAAAAGCCACAACCCAAGACCTATTTGTGAACCATTAATTGGTATAGATTTCTGCCTATTTCCCAGTGGGCTCTTTGTGGGCTCTTAAGACCTCCCTTAATAGCTGGGAACCCTGGGCTGCATCACAGTGTGGAGTGCCTCTGCTTGCTGTGTAGCTGAATAAATGCAACTGCTTGAGAAAGTCTGGGGCGTTGGCAAACTGGAGCCAGCAGGCTCTGGATTGCCAGGTGCAGCAGAGCCAGGCTCTGCCCCTCCCTAACAGTGCCTGCTGCCTTCTCTAGCGTGTGCAGGGGAAAGGCAGAAAAAGAGCAGGTGAGACAGCTGCTGCTGAAGGCCAGATTTTCTGTGTGCTGGAAGAGGTTGGCAGGATGCCCTGCTGTGGTTTGTGATGTTTTGCTAGGTTTTGATTTCAGTGGGCAAGGGAGGAGATTGGCTGTTGGATGTAGAAATAGATGGTTGTAGTGGAATACTTTTGTGAGAGAGTAAGGGCTTGTCTAAAAAGGAAATAATGGACCAGAAAACACTGAGCATAAATTCAGAAGCTCTGTGCACTAACTGCAATTGGTAAGCTCATAAAGCAGGCTTTAAATTGCTGTTGCTTTTTTTAGAGGGAAAAGTTTGATCCAGTTTAGTATTTCTTGGAGTGTATAACACCTTCTAAGAGAGTCTATGTAGCTGGCATTGGAGACAATCCTGCTTGTTTTTTTAAGAGTCAATTTTGATAGCTTCAAAGATTGAAATAGGAGTAGAATTACAGCAGTTTGACAGCCAGAGGTTTTTCATGAGATGTCAGTTACCCTCATGGAGTATAGATGGCACTGACAGAAAGAGCTTTTCAGAATAGCATCAGTTACTGCAATAAAATACATTACTTCTCCCATCTTCTCGACAAGGTGAAAAATACTGATGTGAGCTGTAGCTGTGGCAGCTGCTCACACCATTATCTCCCAAGCCAGGCTGAGATCATGAGATGACCTTGTCTTAGTTCAGAAAAGCTTATGAGATCCTTCTAAAACCAGGATCATACTCTGTGTCTGGTTTGAAAATGGCTACAAGGGCACTGAATGCAAAAACCTTTTGGGGTGAGGGTTTGGGGAAAATAGATGAATGTAAATTAGTGGCAGCATTGATGGGTGCAATTTTGATGGAAGCTAATAATAAAAAACTTTGGTTTTCTTGTGATGGCATGTGGCATGAATTGTGATTTTGTTACCTTGCTTGAACTTGAGTTTTCATGGAGATATAAATTACCAGAATGAGAGATGTAATAATGGAGAAATCATGCTGGAAGCTTTTACACCTCACGTTTTATTGCTTTTCAGTTTCTTTCCTTTTTTCCTTTTTCTACACCCTGCATCCTCCTCCTGCCATTATCCCTTCTCCTCTCACTAACCACAGTGCCCTGCCAATTCCACAGACAGCCTTTCTTTAACCTTTTTCACATCCATTTCTTGGAATTTAGGGCTAGTTGACCTCTCTCTAGGAACCTCTGCAGTTAAAACCAGAAAGCCAGATCCTGGTTTTGTTCTTTCCCAGCCATGAATTCAGAGCCCCAGCAGTAATACAATAATGAAACCCTTGTTGGATTTAATTCTCTGCCCCATAGGAGCCTTGTCCATGGGATTTTGTTTGTTGATACTGTTAGTAACATCATGGGGGATGCACAGCCACAAGCTGGAAACAAACAAACGACAGAGGAAAACAACCACAAACAAATAGCATTTGTCAGATCCCCATTGTCAAAGGGTTTTCATTCAAAGCCTTAAAGCAGCAGTGGCCATGTAGCATTGTCCCAAAGTGTGAAAACCACCAAGAATGGGCAGATGCAAACATTTTGCCTGTTAAGGTAACTACAGCTTCTCTTCTTACTGTGTGTAGATGTTAACTTCTCTGTGGCTGTAGAGTTTAACAGGCAGGTTGAAAATTTCCATCCCAGTTTGTGCCATCAAGAAGTGGCAGGGAGGCTACAACAGGATGATTTAGCAATTCAGGACACACATGCATGCCACTTTCCAGCAGGTAAAATGCCCCCTCACTTCCACTTCAGCTGTGCAGGCATTGAGCAGAGAGGCTGTGTGGGTGGTTCTTAGGATGGACCTGGTGCAGCCAGGTGGTTCTCAGGGTGGACAAACAGGTGCAGACCTCTGTGTGTTGTGAGGAGACAGCCTGGACATGCTGCAGGCTCCTTGCTGTCCTCTCCCCTGGATGTCCCTGAAGCAGGCCAGGGAAGCAAGGGGCACTGTCTATTCCCTCCTTGCTCTCCTTGTGCACTGTAGGGCTCCTAGACCACAGCAGCTTGCAAATTCCTTGGAGGCTCCATCAGTGCTGGGGCTGCTGATGGGCACAGAGCCCTTCCCCAGGGCAGTGACACCCTGGGAGCCACTGCCATCGTGGCACCTCTGAGGTTTGCTGTGGGCAGAAGCCCCAAAGGAGATTTTGGGATGTGAGCAGTTGTGAAATATGGGCATGTTGGACAAGCAAAGACTAAACCTGGAGGCAGGGGAAGGTCTCTGCCAGCTGAAATTGAGCTGCTCCCATTGCAAAGATTACATTTTCCTGAGGTGTGTGTAGTACCACCAGCTTCAGGGAAATTTTATGGTCTCCAGCATGATGTCCCATCTCTGCAGGCAAATATGTCATGGGCTGCTTGTGCAGCTTATGCAAATACTTTGAACAGGTTTTTTTCTTTGTGTGAGTACAGATCGTGTTGTTATTCATGAGAATCTAATTTCCCTTCTGGGGTGAGGGTTTTGACATGCAAATGGGCCATAGGGCATTTGAGGTTACATCACAGTTTAACGGATAAGAAATTTGTTCAGGGAGTCAAGGTTAGTAGGATGTAATTTGGGAAGTGACAACTATGTTCTTGATTACAAAGAACAGTAAATATTTGATAACAGTTTTCTAAAAGCATCTGGAAAACATGAAAATGCCATCAGCTTTGCAAGAAACTGCTGTACTGGGTTTTCTTGACAAATGGAGAGGATTCAAGAGTTTCCTGGAGTGTATGGTCGTGTAGGTCTGGGATGAAGGAGTTACAGCAAAGGTGCTCACAGTGCTGCTATTTGTAGTCTTTGGAAGAAAGCCAGCTCCTCTTCTGACCCTCTGTGACTTGGGGGAGTCCTGGGTGTGCATCAGGGCAGAGAGACCAGCAAAGTCTGTCCTTAGATCATACACAAACTCCACTGAGGTGAATGTCAGAGTTTTGTGTCCCCTTACTGCAGAGAATGTCAGCTCTGTACAGTCAAGCTCCAAATGGAACAAAAAATTTCAAATGGGAAGTGAATGCACCACTTACTCTGCTAATCTGTGAATCCAGAGATTCACAGCATTTGGCTTGACTATTCATGATCTATTTACCTTTTAAAATTCAGACATAGGCATGTGTGTGATGATTTATTCCTCCTTGTAATTGGATACAGTGATTAAATGAGCTTGCATATTATAGTTCATTGTCCTTCTGGGATGTGGGCTACTGTTTCTTCAGAACAGCAGCTCCTAATGGAATTAATTCCAGCTCCTGTGTGTTTGCTGTAATCAGTGATGTGTTTCTAAAAACTGATATGGAAAATCACTTTTACATGTATGTTCTTATATAAGAAGTATTCATCTAGCTAAAGGGTGGTATGTAATCCTCAGAGTCTTCCTTTAAGATGCTTTCTGCCTTCTCTGACAGGCTCTGTAGGAAACACAAATATATGCTCACTATTTTGTGACCTGAAAGAGGCTGCAGGAGGCGTTACACCTAGCAGAAATGTTTACCAGGATGCAGCCATGGAAAAGTGATTGCAGTCTGAGACTGTCATCACATAATTGATGATTTCCCATGGGCTAAGCAGTGGTGATATAGAAAGCATACTGCTTCTTAGTAAGAAAAAATAATTTTTTATAGTTGCCTTTAATGACTAATTGAATAAGCAAATCTGTTTAATAAAAAAAATAAGAGAGAGAAATTATGCTGTTAGCCTATTTAATTTGAAGAGGGTTTGAAAACTGATGGGCAAAGGCAATTTTCAGTGGGATCACCATCTGACTCACATTTGATGGTGTTGGCAAACAGCATTGGTGTTGTCTGCATGGGGACAGTGGGTTTGTGTGCTCAGCCTTGGCAGGTACCTCACTCTTTCCTGAGCCCATATCTGCTTCCTTTTCTCTGTACACTGGCAAAATAAAGCATGTTTTATGAAAACTGTGCTGGCATTTACAGCCTAAAAAAGCTGTAGAAATGAAAGATGGCAGTGAACACTAGTCAGAGCCAGGTGCTGTAGTGGTGGAACATGGTCACAAAGCAGATGATCCAAGAGGAACCATTTAATGCAGCAGCTTAACTTTTACTGCAGTTTGTGATTTTTACCTTTTTCCTTAACATTGCATCAGATTCATGTATGCTTGTGCAGAAAGGTGGGGTTTATCTGTCAGCCAAGGAGATTTCCTCTGTGCCCTGTAAAGTCCAGGAGACAGCTGGCTGTCTTGATGAAAGGCTAAAAATTGAATTTTTAGCCTTTCCATTAAATACAGAATGCATCTTTTGCATTAGATGCTTTCCAGTGTGTGCATGAAAAACACAGTATCTCATAAGATTTGGAAAAGAAAGATACAAAGGAAGAAAGCTGGACTATATGAGTCCAGAGTTATGCCTATCTGAGAGTTGTGTTTTGCATCTATTTCTTTTTTTTTTTTTTTGTGAGTGAATCAATAAATAGCACTAAGAACTGAAATAATGGCAAAAATCTTTAAAAAATTACCCCGCTGTGCTTTCATCTATAATTGCTTAGTATTTCCACTTTATTTAACTGAAATAAGCAGGGCCATCAAATAAAAAAACCCTTAGTAATTACAGTGCAGTTGAACCAAGGATCTGATGCTGAACTCCCCAATGAATGTGAATAGTTTGAAAATTATCAAAATAAGGGTCTTCTGTCTTAAAAGCTGAGATGCTGTGTACTGCAAGCAGCTAAATTGCACACAAACACAGTTCAGCTGCCACAGGAAAATATGCTCATGCAGGTGTTTTAATACTTGCAAGCAGCTGAACTCTGGATAATGTCTGTTCCTCATGTCTTGCCCCTGTATGATCTTTAAACAGTGCAAGCAAGAACCTTTGTGATTGCTTTCATTCAGCTGTCAACTCCAGGTTGTACTGACAAACACAATTGTTTGAAGTTTTTAGATGTTCTTAATGCATATGCAGACTGTGTGCAAGGCATTTTTTTTATTGCTGTCTTCCATTAAGTTGTAAGAATAATAAGCAGAAAAGCTGTCTTTAATTGCATGTTAGCCTGTCACTGGAATGATTTGAGTGTCTCAGTGTAGCAACTACAATTTCAGGTCACAATTTAAGGAGCTATATCTTATTTATAAGCCTACACTTAGTGTAACAATGTATTTTAACGCCACCATCATGAAACTCGTCGGATTTTTTTGGAACCCATTCAGCACACGGGGAAGCAAAGTGCAGCTGCCTTGTGAGTGCTCTGTGCTCATTGTTCTGGTTTTGTTTTGTGAAGCTGTGCTTCACTGCCGTGGGGAGTGGGGAGGAAGGTGTGGAAGTGCAAGATGCAAGCATGGCCCTGTTTGGTTTTTGGGTTCTCTTGGTTGTCACGCCCCTTGTGCCAGCCCCCTCCACTGTGTGTCATAGGCGTGCTGTTAAATATTGAATAACTTATTTCAGACCTTGTGAGAATTGTTTGCCCATCAGCCTGAAGTGCTGTACACCCTGGGTAAGATGCTGGAAGTGGCATCCTTCACCAGAGCAGTGACATTGCAGCATGCCAGTGTCTGTCTGGCTCTGCTGTGGGGTTTGCCAGATGTGTTCCTCCCTCCCCTCTGCCCTCTCCCCAGCAGAGCCTGAAACACATCAGTCACCCAGCGCCTTTGCTGGGCCTTTTGCCTCCATGTGTCAGAAGATGTTCAGTGAGTCTCTGCTTTTGAGGTTACATGGCAGTGGGCCACAGCTGTGTATGCAAGACCCTAACCTAGTGTGCCTGACCCAATACACCAAAAATATCCCACCACTTGACCTTTCCTGTGCTGGAAGAAATGTGTGGTCTGTTCATTAGTCTAGTGCATGCTATTCGCATCTTGTACAGAGATTTGGACCAAATTAAACATTTCTTGCTCAGATGAAAATGCCATAATTCCCTTTATTGGCATTTCTGTCAAGTCTACAGAAGCCAGGAGTGATTTGCCAGTGGAGGCTTTGTCGTGCTAGGCTTCCCTGAAGAGATGCTGTGATGTTTACTGCACATGCTCCAGTGCCACATGTTGGGGAGTTTGCACTGCTTAGCATATTTATGATAATTTGGCTCCCAGGGGCAAACAAGATACTCCTTATATCTCCTTCCTTGGGCTGAAGCACAAAGAAATTTCCCTTTGCTGCTTTGTAGGGGGGAAAATAACAGATCAAAGCTTCTTGCTAAACACTTTTTAAAATACACAGTGTGGATCTGTACGTTTCTGTTCCCCTAAGGGACCCATCCCTCTGGTTGTATGGAAAGCAGTAAGCAGCAGGTGATGGGATAAGGCTGCATGCTGGAGTCTAGGCATTGTGCCTGGCTTGCAGAGCTTTAGGTGGGGAGGGCACTGCCATGAGTAATTTGACCTGTCCTTTATCCGTGTCATGAACTGGCATGGAATGTATTCTGATCACTTTACTGCAGTTGTCATAATCTGCTGGACTGGATGTTGTCCAGATACAGTGGATTTGGAAGTAAAATCTTCTTGGGGCTAATAATCTCAACTTGAAAATAGTGCCACTTAAGAGTTTGTTTATATATATATATATATTCAAACATATATGTATTTTTGAGTTGTAAACAGAAAATTTGGGTTCATTCTCAGAAACATCACTGAGAAGCAGACTGTTTTAAAGTGTCTCAAAGATCTAGAAATTAGGAATTCACAAGTAATTTATTCCTAGGAAACAGTAATGACAGACACGATGAACTTGAAACTTGGTTATTCTTCAATGCCATGTAAGCATTGGACAGCAAAGATGAAAAGAACAAAAATTAAGTGCATCTTCCTTTGTGTCAACTTTTTGAAAGCCGAATGTCTGATTTTCAAGTTCCCTTTAGTGTGCTGGACTCATGGACCAGGCAAAAGGCTCAAGCAGCCTTGGCACCTTAGAGCACCCAACTGGTAGGACCAGGCTTCCAGTGGCAGAGGGGAGAGATGGTGCACTGTGCATGCTTTCTGTGCAGTGCTGCCCGTTGCTGGAGGATGGCTGTGTGCTGTGCTGCCACCAGGCAACAAAAATCCTGTCCTGCTGGCACCACTGAGGCAGTGGCAGCTCTTGGTGGCACCTGGAACTTTGTCATTGAGGAGCTCGAGTTGGAGACAGTGCATCTCCTTGGTTGCCTGAGGAGGCAGGTGATGGCACTGACACGAAAGAAGTTCCTGTGCAAGACAGAAGCAGAAAAGTAGAACCTTGCCTTGTGCTTGCTCATACAACTTTCACTGTGTGCCCGGGGTGCCAGGCCATGTGCAAGCTGGAGGTGCAGACCCAGGAGGGCACATCACAGCAGGCTGTGCTCAGGCAGCTGGTCTGCAGGCAGAAGGATGAAAGGGAGCCATTAAATCTTTTATCCTCTCTCCTGCTGCTCCAGGCAATCCTGGCCTGGCTGGCTTATTTTAATCAATCGATGAGTTTTTCTCCTCAAGTACTTTGGGAGATGCCTGATGTGAACAAGCAGTGTCTGCATTTTGCCCGTGTGAGGATTTCACATGTGCATTAGAATACCTCCCTTTACGGTCAAGTTTCACTGCATGGAAAGCTTCAGTGTTTTAGTTGCAGCAGTCAAAGGCACTTTTTAAACAAAAAGTATCAATAGCTTAGAGTGACTGCTGTAGGAAACATTCCTAATGCTTTGAAATGTCTAAGGCGTAGAGAGTTTGTCCAGTAATTTCAAGTAACCGTGACCATTATAGCTGCACGTGAATCACCAGGGCTCCCTCCCACCTGGGGAAAAAAGAGAGCTTCAGATTTCTATGTGGAAAAATTAGTGTCTCATTAAAGCTGGACAAGTTTGACATTTGCTCTCTGCCTGTGGTTTCAGGGCTTTTTGTCCCTCCAACAAAATAAGAAGCTGCTCCAATACATGTAATAGCAGCAACTGGAATGTAACTTTAGGAGCATCTTTGACCTTACCAGACAGGATGTGTTTGATTGATTCTGCAGATGTTAAAAATACCGCCAGAAATTTTCTGGCAGATGACCTTAGAAATGATTCCTAGTTCTGACTTTTGTGCTCTAATAAAAAATGTGGTTATACAGGTTAAATATCTTGCCCTTATGTATTTTAGTTTTCTAACCTAATGCCAGAAATAAATGTCTTGCTCTTTATTCCTTTGTGCATTGATTTCTCAGTGCCTTGGTGGTTAGGTGACATAACTACTATAATTGTTTTAATACATTAGCAGCAAATTATATATCGATGTTCTTTTTTTCCATTGACCTTTCTTTCTCAACATAATTTTCATTTTTTTGCTTCATGCTGTGTCCATGGTGGCATAGCACTATTAGAGGATTCGATTTTGAATTAAGGGCTAATCCTGCAAGGTCCTGAGCACCCTTGCCATCTGCTGAATGCAAGGGAGATCTGGGACATCCAGCACCCTCTCAGACATGAGCAAGATCAGATCACAATTTGCATTTACTGTTCGTACTCAGAGACATCCTGACATTTTTAGTAAATTGCTGTGGAATTACAGATTACTGAGAAACTTTTACCTTTGAAAAGAGTTGCTGCCATCAAATTGTTTTTCCGTTTCTGCAGAACAAGCAATTTTCTTTCTGATTACAGCTCAGCTCTCAGGACCTGTGTTTGCATTGCTGAAAAGGTTTCAGAGCATTGCATAGTATTATGTGAACTAAACCACACCAAAAAGTATACATGTAGCATTGTCTGCCATGAGGCATGTTATATTTTTTCTCATTTTGCAGAAGGGAGGAAGAGGCTTGAAAAGAATTTATCAAGGCTATGAGCTTTCAGCACTGAGGCGCTGAAAAACTTGCAAATGCTTTTCTGTTGCCTTAATTTTACTTAATTTAAACTAACTGACTGAATATTTAAAATAGAAAAAAACTATTTATTCCCCATGGAATAGTAAGTAATCAGCATCCATTTTACTCAGGCACAGGGCTCATCTGTCTGTTTGCCCAGCTGTAACCCCATCTCACAGGGCTGCTTTTCTTGATGACTTTGAGAGATGCATGTTGTAACTGTTTCTGATCTGTTACTAACCCCATCAGTGAATATTTTCTTTTTAAAAAATTATTTCCAATATGGGCTATAAGGTCAGAAGGTGCATTACTTTTATTGATCCCAGCTTTTTAGTCATAGCAGGATAAAAATTCCAAAGGATCCAGCTGGTCTAGCAGTTGACTTTTTTTCCCCCAAATATATTCTGCAGGATGAGCCTCACAAAATGTTGGAGAAAACTGGTCCTGCAAGGTAGAGATGATGCACTGAATGTAAATGAGAGCAGAGTTGTTGATGATTATTAAATTTGTAATTCTGGCTAATACTGGTAAGTGTATTAACATAAGGGGATGTCAGGAGCTGACCATATGGTCATCTTATCATCTTTGCCACAGTCACAAATGGGAAAATGGCATAGCTAGAGGGTTTTAGAATTTGTTCTGTGTTGTCTAAAATACATTTATTTTTCTCTTCATCTTCGTCTTTTTGAAAAATATCCCTCCCCCCATCAAAGAGATTTCATTATCACACAAAAGTCCCTCAGAGTTTGCATTGATGTTTGAAAATTGCATGTGTAGCCCCTAGTTGTATTTCTTGCTGCTGGAGTTCCTAGATGCTGATGACCAATATACTATACTAAAGTTCTTACATGATGAGGATGAAGAGGGTATAATGACCTCTTTTCATTTGATACATTTCTGAAAGATAAGTTGAGCAGGAAGGAAGGAGACTTAACGATTTCTGCTGCTTGGAAAGCAGAGGGTTTAGAGTGTTATATTTTTAATTTAGCATGGTGTTTGTTCTCCCAGTTTAATTCTCTCATACACAAAGTGACAACCACAACTGCTCTGTAGCATGACTAAGGCTTGCCACTACAGCAGCAAGAGTAGTTTTAACCTATGAGTTACTGAATTCCAGTAGCTTGTTCATTCAGGCAGCTGTTTTTTCTTCTTTTTGTCGTTGGTGTTTGGTTTTTCCTTCAATCTCCATATAGGTTTGGCCTCCACCAGCAAATCCTTGGAGAAAGCTGAATCACTGTTTTGCATAAAGTGGAAGAAGACTTGCATTCCAGTGCTTTATCTATATTTTCTTATAATCCAATTTAGTGTGGAATACAAGCCTGAAAAATCCTTAAATCTTTCTGTAATTCTTGCACAGCCATTCACAATGGATTTGTACAGTGCAAAGTCGAAGAGATTTGGGTTCAGAATAGTGACAAGTTTAAAAAAAAAACAACCCCCCTCCCCAAAAAACCAGATTAATTGTTTTTCTTCACAGTTTAACAGATTTCACTGGCAGTATCCTCTTCCCAGCTAACAGTACATGACATGTTCAATCTGCAGAGAAAGGAATATAGAGTCTATATGCATGTAGTCTGTAGGCTTATACTCCTCTGTGTAGAGGAATTTGCCTTTTGTAAGCCATGCAGGTATAAGAAAAAGCCTCGATGCATTGGATGTTTAAAATCCTGTTGTTGCCTTGGTTTTTTGTGTTTTTGCTTTATTTTTTCATAATATTTAAGTAAGCATATAATGGAAAAAAGATAGAACATAGACAAAGAAATGCTACAAAGAGTGGAAAGAACAGAGTCTGAAAAGTTGCTCTGTAAAGTCTGATATGAAAAAAGAGGTTCTTGTCATCTTAGCAGTCAGTTTGTCACTGAAAGTGGGAGGACTTGTTTTGGCTTATTTTTCTGCTTTTGTTTGTTTGCTTCTTTTTTGTTTTTTTGGTTTTTTTTTCTTTTCTGGTAGCCATTGAGAAGTAACAAACCAAAATCTATTCAGGATGTAGTAGTGTGATCCAAAAACCAGGACAAACTGGAATTTGGCATCAAGTTATCTCTTCTTGTGGGTATAAAGAGATTAACGACTCAGGCATTAGGAATAATTATATCTGGCTTAGCTGGACAGTATATCTAATATTAGCAATAGGGCAGTAAGTGTATTCTAAATGCAGCCTGAGCTATTGGATGTATTTGTAATGTAGAGGCACTATTGGTTTAGCTGTGATGGTCTAAAGATGCTGGTTGGTGCATGTGCAGGCCAGTAAATAATATGTGAACATATAAATTGCTATAATTGCTAGTTAGATGTGTAGCTATCTGTTACATTTGAATGTTTCCATACTTTTCCTTCTTCACTCATTCTATGAGATAGCTGTCCTCAAGTACATCTAATTTAATCAAATGAATTTAACTTTTACTCCATTTGACAAAGGCATTTCCTTTAGATTAGGTCTTCAAATGTTTATGGGACAAATTATTAAAGTGAGGCTGCTTCACTGATGCCTCATACCATTTCAGTAGTTTAAGAAAATGCTCCAGTTTGAGAAGAGGGTACAGATGTTTGATTTGGCAGCACCAAGAAGTGTACTGCCTGTCCTGATTTGTTAAATCACAGATGATTTTTCTTTACAGATCTGTATTAATTTCTGTCCTAAGCCTTAGTAATTGATAGCCTGCCTAGAGAACAGGGTGGAGAAAGGAGAATATAAGCCATTGGAACATCAGATTTGGTGTGCAAACCCATGTAGGAGACCCATTCTTTCCTCCTGGCATTTATAATTGTACCACCACCTTGAGCTGGTGTTTGTAGAATTGTCTTCTCAAAGAGAAGGGGTTTCTCCTGTTAGAGAGATAAGTGGGCCCAGGGAAAGCAGCAGGAAATCCTGTCTATTTTTTAGTAGGTGGGAATAAATGATGTAAATATTTTGTTATTTATGTAAATGTTATTTATTTTGTTATTTATGTAAATATTTTGTCATTCATGTAAATATTTTATTATTTACTGTCTCTGGGACTCTGGGTCCCCCTTCCCCACCAAAGGCACCATTGCTGCTGTGGGCTGCCATCACCCTTCTATACTGCTGCAACTTCTCATGTAGATGTATTGCTGGGTCCTTCAGTAACCAGCTGGAAACAAGTGTTCCCTCTGTGTTTCACGTGGGTGAGAGTGTCTCTATACTGCTCTTTCTGCCCCTCAGCCACCCTGAATGTGTCCTGCAGGAGGACTTGTCCATTGCAGAAAAATAGGATGGGCAGTACTAACTATTCCTGGTAAAGCAGTGTCCATGCTTTATTTCACTTGGGGGAAGAAGGGGACTCATAGCCTGGGAGAAACTGTCTCAGCAGAAGCTGGTGCAAATTGATTATTTAATAACAAACAAGCACAGTGCCTGCTTTTTTATTATTTTTATGCCTATGGAACTCGCACACAATTGGTGTGGTGAGATTTCTGCCTGAGGCTGTGCCCAAAGAGCTGCAAGAAGAGGAGGCCATGGGATTCATGCTGGTTCTGTTGCATGTCTTAATGAAGCTTTAAAATGTTTGAAATTGTTTCTGAAATGAAATATTCCTTAGCTGCAATTTAACTGCAGACTTTGTAATAATTGCTTGCCAAATAAAGGAAAATTGTGAGGAACAGAGAAAAGTTGGATTGATGGCTAGAAGAAAAAGATCAAATAAAAAATTCACAAAGAAGAGAAATAAATTTAAAAATCATAGCATCACAGGCTTTTGCACCAAGATTTCCCTTTCAATATATTTTCCTTTCTGACTATTACTATGCATTTTATTCTCCCTGTTTTCTACAAATGCTAGAAAAACTTTTTTTATAGGAATGATAGGGAAAATTGTCACAAATTTAGGCAGAAACTGGAACATGGAGTAAAATTTTTAAAGGAGTTTGCATTTCACTGCCATTCTAAATGGGGGTATGGTGAACTGTAAATTATTAATGAGTTGACTGGAATTGCCTTTTTTTTGCTCTTAAATCAAATGTGACAAAAGAGAAAAATCCCAGAAAGACTTTTGTTCATAATTGTCAGCCCAACTTGTACACTTACAGCCCTTCCTCATTCAAATTTACTGCTCTTAGTGGCCATTAGTAACAGAATGAATAATGTGCTGTGAATAAATCCTCTCATGGTTACCCTTTCTCTCCATTTGTAAATTAAGACCAGCAAATCATTTGTGGACATGTATTAATGTCCAAAAGTGCCTGACAAGTGTGCAATTGTTTGTTTTGAGCAAGTTATTTTAGAAGTATCAGTACACCCTCAGGTTTTGTGTTCCTGCTATGACATAAAAAAACATTCTGGAATGAGTTTAAATTACAGGGCATTTAGGAAGAAAATGCAGAAGATATTTACAGCGAACAGTAGGACTTCAGGGAAATACCTACAAGCTAGTTCAGGCACTTTAAAATATGAATATTATTGTAAAGTCTTTAGGTGGTGTCTGGTAATAGATATTTAATCTTGCAAAAGCACTTTCATTGCTTACTTGTTAAAGTAATTTAACGGATGAGTGATGCTATTAATGGACCACATGTATAATCCAGACTTTTTTTTTGTTCAAAACATTCCTCTAGGGTTTAAATTTCTAAACATGTTCGGAGGCAATTTGAAAAAATTTAGCCTACACAGAAGCTGTAGGAAACATAATTTATTAACTTTGCTTTTTAGCATTTATTCTGCATTTAGAACATCAAAGAAATCATTGTGTGTACATATGTGCAACTTTAAATGGTCTGAGTGGTACACTTTGTTTTGATGGGGTTGTTAGAAACCAGAGACTGTGGAGGGAAGGGTGAGGAGATGGAGATGAACAGAGGGCTTAAAACTAATTTTAAGTTATTTGAACAAACATACAGTTCCAGGCTTTCCATCACTGTTTGGTTTGTTGTGGTTTTTGTTTTGTTTTGTTTGTTTGTTTGTTTTTTTGTTTTGGTTTTTGGGTGGTTTTTTATTTTTTTTTTGAGAGAGAGAATTGCATTAGTATTGTCTGTAGCATAGTTCTTGCAAGAAAATAAAACAAAGAAGCAAGAAACTGACATTATAGTAAAACCAATCTTTCTTTCCATCCCAATGCTTTGGGATGCTGGAAGAATTGACATCTGGAAAACAGATTATCAGGTAATACAATAAACATATAAATTGCTTTTTAAACACCAGTTATTATGATAAAGTCACACTCTTTTGAACCATTAGAGAAGTTCATTGATAATATTGCAGTTTTGCTTCAACTAGGAGTTAATTTCTTTTCCAAACACATGGCTATGTTTTGCTGAAACTCAGGTATCACCTACACAGGGCAGGAAATTTGGGAAATAATCTGGTTTGACTTTGTGAGGATCACAGCACAGTCACATAGTTCAGTGAAGAACTAAAATGTGTTTGTTGACTCCAAGTTCAGCTGTTTCCAAATAAATGTTTGTGAAACCTCCAACTTTAATAGCCTCATTGTACCATCCAAAAGATGTGCAAAAGAATGAATAGATGACCTTTCAGATAGAGAACAAGCTGTTCACCACGTCTTTTCATTTACTGAGACAAAATACTCTTTTTATGCAGAGATAATACTTCCCACCATTTTCAACAATGTTGGTTAGAATAAAGAATTTAATTGTTTTGCTACTGGGTGCCAGGGGTTCAACCTATGTGTCCCTAGATCAGGACTCTTTCTAGACCAGCAGTGTTAAATGCATTGAGCTAGATAGACTTTAATTTTTTTAAAAGACACTGGTGATGTTTTGAATCCCATGCTCCCAGGGTGGGATGTCATTAGCTATCCATCCATGTTTATCCATGTGACATCTGCCTGCAAATGATATATGGATGAATTCTCATTGCCATTGTGCACCAGAGCTATGGGATCAATAATTTACTGATAAGGTCCCAAGCAGCTGTAAAGGAAATTGCTCTAAATGATCATGAAATTGCAGTCCTGCTGTGGAAAGTGGCTGGGGTGCTCTCAATTGCAGTCTTGTACAAAAAGCACTAGCTTGGACCAGAACAGGTCACAAACAGTGAGAAAATCCAGGGTGTGGCAATCAGGGCTCAGCCTTGTCTTTCTCATGTGAGGTACAGTTTGACCCTTAGTGTTTGCAGCTGTAAATCCACCACTTAAATCACAGCTTAGCATAATTGGTGCTAATTAATACCAGTTAGTTATACTGGTAAAATATTTTTGCTCTGCAATATAACTGAAATCACTTCTGTTATTGTTCGGCTTCTGTCTATGTTTCTGTTCTTATCTGAAAAAACAGAGCTGCTCTCTTGTTAAAGAGAGCACAGCGTATTTGCTGAAATTGAAACAAATATAGTCAAGAGGAGTCCCTCAAACTTGAGGAAAATCTTTCCATTTGGGGAAAAAAACAAACCCAAAACCAGAGAAACAAAAAGAAACATTTTTATGTTGTGGTTGCAAAGACCAATTACATTGTCTGTTTGCATACAAGAAAATATTTCGTTGTGTGAATCAAATACTCTAAATCATGCATCGTGCATGAGTAGTTTACTAAAATTGGAATCAAACTTGTTTAAAAATTTTGTAATAATTTCATTTAGAGGGGAGCTGTGAAACCACTGGGTCCAACCCATGCTGGAAGCAGCTTCAGTAAGACCAGGATGCTCAGAGTTTGCACAGGCAAGCCCTGGATATAGTGATGTTGGAGACTGTGCAGGTAACCTGTCATGTTGGGCCTCCTCAAAGGGAGAAATAATAAGTACCTTAATCTAGACAAATTTTCTTTAGTTTTCATGTCTGATGGTTGCCCCATATAGTTTTGTAGCACACCTCCAGGAAAAGCCTGGCTTGGTCTTATGTCCATTGTGCCACTGGGTTTTTGAAGATCACCATGAGGTTACCTTGAGCCCTGTCATCCAAGAGCAAATCCAGTGCTTTCACCCCAGTGATGTGTGCAGTAAAGTTTTGGAAAAATCCTGAAAATAGTGTGACACGGGAATGAGGAATGGAAAAGCTACTCTGAAATCTGAAACTGGCTGTTTGTCCTGACAACCTGAGGTGCTACAGCTTCAGTGTGTAGGGGTGGTCTGTCAGCAAGCACCTTCAGCCTAGTTTTGTGAAACTGATAGAAACCAGGAGGAGAAAAAAATCTTCGTTATTACAATTGAACAAACCTTAGAGAAAACTTCTCAGCACTTACAGTGATGCCCACAAAACTAACCAACTATCTAAAGATTTGAATATATTTATTTTGTGGTTCTCCACTGCTGTGCATAGATGTTAATCACAGTTCATGGCAATCCTAGTTTTTTCTCTTATTACTAAAAGGTGTTCTTCTGAATCTCCAGAACAAGCTGATGTGTGGGAAGGCTGCTTTGTGTGCAGCTGAGCTAGCCAGGATGGCAGTGTTTGTTATAAGGACTCTTTCTTACTGGTTGCTGAACTATGATGAAGTGTTTTGTGCCTGTTGGTGCTTTGGGAGCTGAGGATGTACTTGTTAAATAAAGGGACTGATCCCTGCAGTGGTAACACGCTGTTGACCTTTTGAAACTTAAAGGTTTATGTATTCTGTATTCTTTGGGCCTTTTTTTAAGGGCAGGGGTCCTGTTCCTGCTGTGCACAGTAACAGGAGTTGATACTCCCTTCCTGCTCTTGCTAATGTATTGTACCTTGGGCTTTTTTTTTGTCTTCCTCTGCAGAAACTCTCCTGGATGATTTCCTTCTCACATACACGGTTTTCATGACGACTGATGACTTGTGCCAGGCACTCCTGAGGCAATATCCTTTTACTGAAAGTTGCATTCATGGGGGGAGTCACACATCTACTCATAGTTTTGTCTGTTGTTGAGCCTTATACCAAAGCTACATGCCTGGTTTTGAAACAGATGGCTAACTCATAGCAACAATGCAATTTTATATCAGCTTTGTTTAAAGAGAAATAAACTTTTATAACTGTGACAAGATAGAATCTAAATTGGTGTTAAAACATCCACAGGTTATGTTAAATCATAGAACATCTACATGTGCATAATACATTACAGAATACACAAGGAGAAAAAGTAAAGAATTTTACAGTCTCTGCTCTTTTTATCATGTAATACAGGATATAAGTCTTAAAGCATTCCAAGATAAAAGAATTATTTTCATGTATTTCTGAAGACTTCCATATGCTATGAAGCTATGGATCAATGTTTGAATAAACCTGTGGCTATAAAATGAACCTTTGGTTTGTTTGCTTGCTTTTTAAAATCTTTTCCCCATCTTTAACTTCTGTGGAGAAAACATCAATTTTTTACCTTCTAAAACAAAGAACCATGAAGAGACAGGAACTATACAAAAAAGTGGGTATTGTCTGACATTTGGTGTTTCTGCCCTATGAATAGAGAACAATGTTAGAAATAATCCTTCATTTTTTAAAAATTTTAATAGTGTCACTTCTATAGATAGTGTAATTTGTGCAGACAAAAAGAAACTGACTTCCTTTGCCTGTTTTTTGTGTTATTGTTAATGATGCTTTGCCCTCCTTCCCACAGACATTCATGCTGGCATTGGTGTGCAGGACAGAGGTTCATTCTCAGTCCTGCAGAAAAGATATGACTGAACATTGTATAATTCCTTTTGAATTGGTTTTACTTTTATAGACTCACCTCTCTAATCTGTAAGGGAAAAAAATCCTGTTGGCAAAGGGGATGAATTGGCATTCCTATTACTGAGAATTTAATTCCCAAAAGTTATGAAACTCCTAAAGCTCCAGACAGGATAAAACATTTAAAACTGAGCAATGCAGTGAAAAAAACCTTTCATCAGCAAATGAGATTTTTGCAAAGTCTTTGCCAGTTAATTTTAAAGTTTCTTTGAGGTCTTATTATATGTTCCTTAACCTACTGCACCTATTGTGCTAAGAACCACCAAGGGAAAGAAGACGACTCTGATGTGTCCTGTAGGAAAAGAAAAGTCTTGCACTTGGTGTCTCAGTGGACTTCTCTCTACAAAGACTGGTTACACGAAGATGAGCATTTAAAACAATTTTTAAAGGTATTGAAACAATTTCTGTGATGCATTTCAGGACTCTTTAATTACATACTGGGTCTAAAAAACCTCAACAGCAAAATCCATAAAACATATTTTTTCATACTTAGATCTTCTCCATGAAATCTATAATATAAAATGATTTACATGTGTCTTCTTTAAATGCCTTAAATTATAGGCAGCTTGAACAGAAATCCTCTTAGTACAGTCAACATTAAATCATTACTTTAACATATGAAACTTATGGAACTCCCATTGTCTCCAAAATGGGAAAAGTTAGGAAGATAAGAAATAAAACTACAAAGATGTGGAGGTTTCTTGGACACACCAATCCAGTCTCTCAGAATAGGGTCTGCAGTCGGTGTCCAGAGGATCATGGGCACAGAGAGTTTTGAGGTGTCTGTAAGAGATGCTACTTTGACTGAGGAGTGAAATCCTATTCCATGGTGTTTGCTGGCTAGACATGGAGAGCAGCATAGTTCTATGTACTTCTTCTGATAAATAAAATTTTGTTCCTTACTTGCTAGCAAAGTTGTCATATTTTTGTCAGGTGTTTTAAGATACTGCTTTGTTTTGTAGACAATATACAGAAATGTGTTAGATGATGTGTATGAGTATCCCATTCTTGAGAAGGACCTGAAAGAATTTCAGAAGATACTTGGGATGCATCGCCGTCAGTAAGTATTGATTATATTAGTGATCAAGTCTTCTTTTATTCAGTGTAATTTATTTTTGTTGCTATTTTTCTGTTACTCAGTGATGAGCGATACAAGTGGCATATTTAGTTTTACAAATCATCTCTTCTTAAAACTAAAGCTAGATGATTCAATTTTTTTCTGATGTTTCTTGGGCAGTGTTTGTGATTCAACATTCACTCCCATCAATTTCATTTGGGATTACTTACAGACAGAGCAATAGTTTGTGGACAAGCTGGCAAAAATTCCTTCAGAAGTTGCAGTCTGTGATTTTAGATGCTATCTTCATTCTCTTTGCAGCACTGAGAAGCAAACTTGGAATAGTCATCTCAGAGTTATTACTTTATTAATAATTATGGCTTCTATAAACGATATTTAATTGGCATGTTTGTCCAACAAATGGAGGTTGTTTCCAAGGTTTGGCCACTGGGGAAGTGGAAGGAGCTGTGCCCTTGGGGGTGACCCTGACTGCTGTGTTTGCTACTCCAACAGCTCATGGGTTGGCAGCATTGCTTTTCACTACATCAATTATGCAAGTCAAAGGAAGGTTCTCTGGCTGAGCCAGGTGCCTTAGTTTTTCCTGAAGAACCTCTGCAGTCTTTCTACAGTGACCATTTACTGTTAAAAACTTTCTGATGTTGTAAAATTTGTTATAACTAAGACTTCCTTTTCCTAAGCTTTGGCTGGAAAGAATAACTGATTTTCCTTTTTGTTTCAGCACTGTAGATGAGTATTCACCTCATCGAAAGGTAATGCCATCCTGGTTGTTGCTGATAGCTAAATAACTTACTGTCTCACTTTTTTGCCCCCTCTGCCCACTTCCCTCTCTTATCTTGGCTTCTTAACTGAATGTGACCAAAAACATGACATCAGTGAGGTTAGACCTGCAATGCTGCTTAAGGAACTTTGATTTTTTTCCTTTGAGTGCATCCTGGATATGAGCAGTGTGAGCTAACCTGCAGTGGCTGACAGTGTTAGCATGTTAACAATTTGTTTTGAGATGTCAAAATTCAGGAGAGGCCTGGGAGTGTGTCCCCACCGAGCTAGAGGGATGTAGCAAGCTGGGCTATCCAGGCTGAACACAGGCATTGACATGGATGTCAAGTAAACAGGACAAAGGGCAGATTTGTTGTGGCAGGGACAGACAAGAAGAGAGGAACATGAATCTGTCTATTTAACTGAGGCAGAAAGCTGCAGCCAGGGAAAGTTGGCCTACAGACTGCTCAGAGGTGACTCGCTGTGCTCATCAATTTTACTGGGCTGAAGCTGAAGTGTGTAATAAGATTAAAATGTTGCTGCAAAAACGTGCAAGGCAGAGCATGAGAGTGTAGTGAAATTGTTAAATAGGCTGATTGGTACATAGGAAATGTATATAAGAATAAGTGTATAAGAAATGGGCTCTGAACATGAATACAGAAAACCTTGAATTGTGCAGGCTGCTTAGCCTTGGCATGTCCTGCTTCCTCCTAAATCCCCACCTTGGCTATTATTTAGTAAGGCAACTCCCATTTTACTGCTCCAAGAGAGGATGGGTGTACTTCCTATACAGAAATCTTTTGGCCAGACATATGGGTTAAATGCTGTATTCTGTGAATTACTGCTTTGTAAACAGCAGGGATGCAAAAAAATCACTGTTTTTTTTCCCCCTTTCTTTCTTTTCCACTCCCTTACAGAATAAAACCTTTTTCCAGCAGTTTAGTGTAAAGGAGAACTGGCTGCAGCACAGAGGAACCATGAATGAAACAGAAGAAAGTGAGTATAAATGGAAGAGCAGAGGAAAAGCTCAAAAACTATTAAATTGTTTCTCAACTATTTCAATGTAAATATTCTTTAGCTGACATAAAGCTTTTGAGCAAGACCTTAGGGACACAAAAGAAGAAATATTTGGCTGTGCAAGTTTGTCTCCCTTCCTCCTGATTTGCAGGGCTCAACAGAGCCATGGTATCCCAAGGGATTTTTGTCCTGTCTGGTTCCTCTGGACCCCTGTCACAGTCCTGTGTGCATCCCAGGTGTGCTGGCAGCCCATCCACCAGGCATTATTTCTGCCCCATTTCATGCTCTCAGTCTCTTGACCTATATCTGGGTTGTAAAAGGTGAATGAAGAAGCCTGTCACATGAAATGGGCCAGGATCTGCTAACTCTGGGAATGTGCCTTAGTTCCTTCTCTGCTCGAAAACATCTCTGCCTGGAGTGCAAGGTGCCACTCCATTTAATGTCAGCCATTTCAAAAGGCAATTTCCCTCCCTCACTGGTAATACTGTAAGGCAGTGAGGCTGTCAGCCTGTAATGCCTGAGTGAGGAAGGAGGCAGGGAGGAGAACACTGTGTACGAGAGCAGGGAACAGCAGGACCTCCTACCTGGCAGCCTCTCTCTTTGACAGTATATCTTCATTTCTTACTGGGAACCAAGCTCCAGAAGTTCACTTGAAGTCAGTGTATTTTTAGTCCTCATTTGTGACAGAATAAAAACTGAGCTTGTTCTACGCCAAGTCAAAGGACTTGCATGGTATGTGCTGCTGATAGATAATCCTCTTTTTGTGCACAAATGTAGGGGGTTTTGAGGTCTGTGTTACCAAGGCTGCTTCTAAAAATGTTATTTGTGGATGAGACCCCCCCTCGCTCATTCTTCTTTCAAAGCTGGACACATCTTGTGTGGGTGACTGGAGAGGAAAGTGTACTGGTGTGAGGGAGGGGACAAACTGTGTGACTGTGGTGGGACAGTCACCAGGACAGGGCCCAGCAAGGCCAGTCCTGACTGAGTTAAATTGCTTTTGTCTCACTCCTTGAGAGCAGGATGATGGGATTGAAGGAATGAAACAGCCAGAGTGAAGTGGAGAGGGGCTGTCTGACTGAAGGTGCTTGTGGAGGATGGTCTGCCCAAGGTGCACTGTGCCACTTGACCTGAGGTGTTTCATCCTCTATTGCAATCATCACCAGAGCAGCTTGCAGCCCGTGGCCTCCTCCTCCCACTGGCATTCCTTCCTTCTCCAGAGGAGCAGGATAGGCTCCTGGAAGAGATGGGATGGTCCATCCCAAGAGATCCCACAGACAGAACGTGGGAAAGGTGTGAGGGGGAGAGTCACTATGGTGGTTGTACTTGACCATCTGACCTGGGGGTTGATTTCGTTCAGTGTTAGTGAAAGGGCAGATCAATAGCCCATTTATGAATTGACATTGCTGTCATTGTCCCTTTGCAAATGACAGAGAGGACATTTTAAACAAATTCACTGTAAGGTAGGTGTGTCAGTCTGCATATGGAGTCCATATATTCCTGTCAGATTTTTTAAAATATGTTTTTCTACCTAGTAATTCAAAGTGCAGTTGGATGTCTCTATCTTCATGATGTGCATCCATTCTGATAAAAGATTCTGCCATAGAGTGAGCATCTCATTTACTCTCTGTCAGCAGAGACAGATTAAAAAGCAATTATAAAATCAGGTGGCTTTTTCCCCCAGTACTTAGTGTTAAGTTCTCCCTTCATTCTCTCATTCATTTTTTTCTTTACTACAACAGGAAAAATCCCTATTCTCAAACACAGAGTTCTTAACTGCTTCTGGCATAGTCTTCACTAATGAAAGTGCCCTGAAGACACGAAGATCTGTAGGACAAGCAAAGAGCTATTGCTACATACATCTGTCAATAAAGATAATAAAAAAAGTTACAACTGTTCTAGAGAAGAGAAGTTCTCCTGTATTGGCATGGTAGCAGCCTGTCTATAATAAGAAGTGCTAGAGTAGAAGGAAATTGAAAGTTTAATTAAGCACTGAAGTGAGTGTGAAACCAAGAGCTGTGACAATTCTGATTAGCAGATGTAATTTTCAAAATATTTATGCAAGTCTGCAGCTTAGTTTCTTCCACCTTAAGTGTGGCAGCTGTATTTGAAAGAACTAGCTAGGGCAAATTCTGCAAAAAATGTAAACCTAAAATACTGGCAGGCAGAGAGAGCATACATCCCTTTCTGTAATGGAAAAAAGCAACCCCTGAGCTGACCACAGCATTCCTAGAGCTGAACCAACCCATGGACCTCAGTGGAAGCAGTGAGCCCAGGGAATTTCTCCAAACGAGTCCCTTTTATACGTGCTGCTTGTGATTCAGGAAATGAGTTGTCAGAACTGATTGTATGGCTGTTTGGGCAGTCTCTGCTGGTGCTGAAATACTCTGGCAATGTAAGTGGTTCAGATGTCTAGACAGATAAGCTATCAGGAGTGGTTGAAAGCCTGGGAGCACTGTTCTTTCAAAGCATCCTGTTCCAGGTAGAAGTGGAGGTCCAAAGTAATTTCTGCAGCAGATATGAAATATACTGAAGGGACAGTGATTTACCTGAACCTAAAATGAAGGGAGGAAAAAATGGTGACAGCTGAGTTTCAGAGAGGATAGGCAGTGAAGAAGGTTGTGACAAATACTGAGGGTAGGATAGATTAAATAGATTCTGCTGTGGGAGTCTGTGTTTCCATTTGCTTGCCTCTCTCATTTCCCAGGGACAGGAGGTGGGGAGGGGAAAATGGTGATGCTTATGCTTAGTTCCATGCCCTTGGTGTCAGGGTGCAGTGACTGCTCTTCCTGCAGCAGCCAGGCAGCTGAGGCAGTGCTGTGGTGGGGTCTGCAAGTTTGCTCCTTGCTCTGTTGAGGTATCTCTGCCCCCAGCTGAGCATGTCTTCCTTCCTTTGTGCAGTTTTCTGCCGTGTGTATATAACAGAGCACTCCTATGTCAGTGTGAAAGCTCAAGTGTCCACTTCAGCTCAGGAGATCCTGAAGATCGTGGCAGAAAAGATCCAGTACCCAGAGGAGGAGCTGGCACTGGTGACAGTCTCATTCTCTGGTGGTAAGTGACTTCCCTTCATCTGGCTACTCACCTTTTATTGCATCAGGTAAGGGAGGGCTGACATGTGCAAGGATACAGCTGTTCCTCCGTGGGCCCACAGCTGGATGACCAGGGGAACAATGAGGAGCTGCTTCCCAGAGACTTGTTCCCATGGCAACAGCTCTTTCTTGGGTACTGTGGGATGCAGCATCTCCTGGCTGGGAAGGGAGTGTAAAGAACTCTCGGTCTCCAGCAGTATTGCAAGCTTTTATTTCTTTCCCACAGATGAATCTCCTGTTTTGGAATTTAAATTAATTTTCAAGGCAATGAGGCATGGTTTGCTTTAAACATAGAGAAGGGAATAGCAAATACTTACGTGCATAGCTGTTTCCTCATTTATGGCATAGGTAATAAATACTCTTGAGCTGAAAGGAAGATGATGTATATGCACAACAGAGATACTGAGAGCAATCTCAGCAATATTTTGTAAGCAACAACTGACATATTTTGCCTATTGTTTTAGTCATTAAGTAGAAGGGCTAATTGTCTTTTTAAGAAAAATAAGAGTGATCATGGAGTGATACTAGGGACCAGCCAAAGTCTCAAGATCTTTGATGTTTGGCAGGTCTCAAGCTCCTTGGTCAGATTGTTTTGATCATTGTGATGGTTGTTGGAAGTAATTTAGGTGCATAGAGCTGTGAAGCTGTATCTACAAAAGGACTAAGAGTGTAGGATATCTTGGAAATATTCTCAGATAATTTTAGTTGGTGTTGACCCCCTAAGAAAAAGGATGCATCTTTTAAGTTACAGCATTCATTGCTGCTTCTTTTGTCTAGTTAAATGAAATCCACACAAGTGTTGGCTTGTTCTGTTTATATCTTTGATTCAAGACTGGAAGGTTACATTTTTTTTTCCCCCATGCTGAGCTCAGTTAAATAAACGTATTTTTGAGTGCACTGGTGTGGGTGGAAGGGAGATGGTGCCTTGCTCTGGTTATTGAGAGCCTGGGCACAGAGAAGCCATTGGGAACACTACACCTGGGTGTTTGGGCCATCCAGGCTACATCATTTTCAGGCATACTCTTACCCTTGTATGTGCCCAAACTCGCCTCCAGTGCATTTCACAGCACTCCAAAATCACTATGCTGCTGTTGTTTTTCAGGTCTTTCTCTCCTGTCCAAGAGCAGGTCAAGTTTTGCTCTGGTAGCAATAAATCTAGTTCTAACTGCCTGCTTAGCTAAAGAAAACCAGCCATTCATAAATAATGAAACATACTATATTGGTTCCCAGGAAAGCCACAAAATAGAAGTGGTTGCCACTTGGTTGTTCAATGAGAAACAGCGGGTATAGTAGGAAAGCCATTTGTACATGACCTTTATAACCCCTAAAATGTTGTTTAGTTACATTGCCTGAGTTAATTTGTAATACAACAATTTCAGTATCTTTCTTCTTATGCATCTTGTACTGCAAGTAATAAACACCAGCCTGCTATGCTTTTTTTCTCCTGCTTTGTGTTTTTGCTGTTTGTGTGACTTAGAACTCTTGTCTTTCATCCACTTGGAGGGCAGCAGTATGAGCACTGGAAAATCTGCTTTTATTGTACTCCAATAATGGATAAGCAAGCTCTTTATTCAAAATTACCTTGAAAAAACATAATGATAGTTCAGCATAATGTATTTGTGTGTCAATGGATAAGTGAGCATGGATAAAATGGAAAACTGTCTGAAATTATGTTTGGCTCTCAGACTCCTTCTAGTCCTACTCCTCATGGGCCATGCAGAGTCCAGGGTAGCTGTCAGTGTGCTTGGATTAGTTTTGGGTCTACCATGTATCAGGTCTCCAGAGGATTACTTGGAGCCTGCAGAAAGTGAGTTTTTGCAGGGCAGTTTTTAAGCTGTATTTGGAGCTTTGCTTTTTTTTTCTCCCCACCTTTCTCTAGTTCATTCAAGGTTCCACAGAGCTGAACCAGCACTCTAGACTGGAAGCAAAAAAATCCTTTCTCTTTGCTACCAGTGTCCTACTCTTTTACTCAGATATTTCCTAAATTATTTGCTCTGAGTCTAGAAGGATTTCCATAAATACTGTGTTTAAAAGGACTACTCAACTCTGCTCTGTGGGATGAATTTTATGGTGTTGGGATCCTTTAAACTTCTTTTCCTGTTGAATGGCTGTGGCTACTGATTTATTCTCCATTCCTGCTTTTGTCTCCAGTGGCACACAGCTCAGTCTGGAGGCTGAGACACTCTGCTCTAAAAAACATCACCTCATTTATACACTGGGTTGAAATTAAATGTTCTAGAAGGCATAGGAAGCTAGACTAGATGATTTCAGGGTTTCTGTTCTGAGTGAAGTGCAGAAGTTTGTGTGAAGTTTGAAAGCAGAAGCAGGAAGCTTTTGTGCTCTTGTCCATCAGAGATATCTTGCCTTTATCTTGCCTGAGCAGGGTGGAGATGATGGGTCCCCACAGAGACTGAATTTGATGCTTAGTTACCTTCTAGGAAGTCGATGTAGCTTCACAAATACAATTTTACCTTTGTTTCTCATATACAGCTTTTACTCCTGTTCTGAAACTTCTGTGGGTTTTTTTGCTGTTTTCACAGAAAAACATGAGCTACAACCAAATGATCTGGCTATCTCAAAATCTTTGGAGTCATCCAGTCGTATGTTTGTGTACCGAAAAGTTCTGACTGATTCTTTGGTAAGGATTGGATTGTATATATTTCCCATTTTTTTTTGTCTGACTCCAAATCAAAACCTTAGTATTCCTCTCAGAGGGCTTTTTTAATGCAGAATTTATTTTTTGCTTCCTCGGTAAAGCTTACTGAGCTGTTCTATTCCTAAAAAAAGAAAATAAAATCTTTCATTAACAGCAGTTATTTGACTGAACAGTAATGGAATTTGTTCATCAACTTTAAATAAAACAAAGCTTCTGTGCAGCTTAAATCTTCCAATCTACATCAGCCTGGAAAAGCTGACCTATGTTTGTACCAGAATGGATGGGATGAGGATTATTCAGGGCCCTTGTGGCTCTTTCCTCCCCACCCTGCCTTGTGCCTCTGTGGCACTTTGGCTGGTACATGATCATACAAAGTGGTGGACAAATTCCATGGAATTACTGCATGTGGAAATGGATGTCATGTGAGTTCCACAAGACCCATCAGTGTGACCCCTGTGCTGTGGCAGCCACGTGGCCAGCTGGTGTGTGCCACTGGCGCTGTGTCCTCCTCCCTTCCTTCTGCCTGGCTGTCTCTCCGTCCCCTCCCTGGGGCTGGGAGCATCAGCAGATCAAGGGGCAGCAGATCTCTCTCATCCTTCCCTCTGTCTTCAGAAACCAGGTTTGCAAGCTCCTTCCCTCCATGCTTTCCCAAAACCTCAGTGAGGCAGGCACAGTCAGGCTCCTGGCTGTTTCAATGGTTTTCTACTAATTATTCAGATGTTTCCAGGAAAGAGTAGGGGTTATATCACAACTGACTTCTACATGTTGTCATTACCTCTGGGATCTGTGCATTCATCCTCAGGATGAGAAATGTCTATTTACATTTTGTTGGATCAATGTGCCCCCAAGAGCTGACATGCCACTACCATTGTAATCTGTCATCTCCATTATCTCCAGTGTTTGAGCCATCTCTAAAAACGTGAATATTAAGGGAAGATTTCCAGTGTAGACAGGTGACAGCCAACCTAGTTTCATTAGTTACATAATAAAAATTGCAAAACTTGCTGTAACTGTCAGAAATATAGCACCAAAGTAATGGCTTAGCTGGTAAGAATAATCTTTCATCTTGGCAGGTGGTTCACATGCCAAGTTTCAGACTGATGAGGTTAAAATAGCCAAGAGAAATGCAAAACTTTGAAAATCCCTGCTTATAATGGAAATGTCAAATGACCCTGAACACCAGCAGTACCTCCTTACTCCACAGGAATATACTAAGTAACTTTTTTGAATCAGAACCCACATCATTTTACTCTTTGTTGATTACATTTGGGGTAGATTAATAATAAAGTGCATGGATTTATGTTATTTGTAAAAGTGGACTGCAGGGCAAGTTATGTGCCTTTATACTTAATCCAATGTGTTTTCAGAATGATTCTTTTATATCAGAAAATTTACTGATGTCTTAATTTAGATTTTATTTTCTGATAGTTTCAGGGATTTTGTTTTCATTATGCTGTCTGCTTGGCCAGTGTTTTATATTCAAGGTTGGGAGAGGGAGAGAGAAGGAGAGAGGGAGAAGGCCTCACTCTCCAAAGCAAATCATTGATCCCATTGACCCATTTCCCATTTCAAGCTATTTATTAAATAGGTTATAGCTCCTTCATTTTGATTAGTGGGGAAAAAAGCCCTCAGAGTGCACTTAGAGAAGATTACCTACTCAGCTCCATTTGGTATCTTAGTCCAGTAATTGTTTCATGGCAGAACCTTTGGCATTTCTTGAGGAATTTGTTTTGCTCTTGTCTATTCATTTAGAACCCATTTTCTGAAAATGAGGAATTGCAGCAAAGGTCTGTGAGGATTTTGGGAATTAACACCTGGGATCTTGCCTTAGAACTGACAAACTTTGACTGGAGCCTCTTCAATGCAATTCACGAGGTAAGAAGCACCACATCACTTCCAGGTTCATTACTGTCCCACAGTGCTGCACTGCTGTGATGCATTTTGGAGCACTGCTGTTCCTGGGGCTTGGTTCACTGTCAGGACAGCATGATTTGGCAGCTCTCAGTAGCGGTGGCAGGTCCAGGAGTTACCTTGCAGTCCTTGAGACTGAAAAGAATTGTCAGAGCTTTGTCACTTTCCTGTGTTCAGGCATCTCATATGTTCCCTGTATACCTGATGTGTCTTATTTGAGATTTGCCTCAATAGAGTAAAAGTCCACGATTATTTTCTAAAAACCCTCTCTGTGAATGTGTTATATATGTAAAATATCCCATGCACTTGATAGTGCTTCAGTAAATATGGGATTCCACAAATAGCTGTCTTTCATATCACTTTAGCCACAGAAGAATTCAGTTTCAGCAGTTCAGATGGTCACATTACTGTTCTTGTTAGGCTTCAGTGAGATGAAAAATACTGGAGCAGGCTTTGTTAAATGAGATAATGGTGTACTTCAGGGCCCATTGGGTTGCTTCAATGACTTTGATAGGTTCTGGTTTGGCTTGCTGAGTAAAGCATACAGTTAACAGTAGAAAATCTCTCTTGAAAATACCATTTACTGAAAAGCATGTTGGCTTTCTGAGAGAATTAATGTGAAATTCCCTTGCTTTTCACCAGATGCTTTCCTTTTCTTTCATTTTGCATTCTTTTATTCAGTTTAGACACTTTACATTTGAAACTGCCCAAGCTGCTTTTTTTTTTAAAACAGAAATCAAGACCCATACCACTATTGATTAAAAATTGGCTAATACAGAAACAAGTTTGAATAAAGTTGAATAAATTTTTTAGATTCTGCGGTGGTTTTATATGGTTGCTTTTTCATACTGGAACAGAAGTGATGAAATACAGGAATAGATTGTCTTATAGCTGGTTACAGCCAGAAATGGAACCTTGGGAATTCTAACAAGAAGAGCATATCTTGCAGGATTTCCAGTCCACCTGCCTTCTGTAATAAGTCTCTAGATTTTGCTAAGCCAAAGCTGAATTATTTGTGATTGGCTCATGGATAATGAAAAAATAACCATTTGTGACCAGACCTTGTTTCAAAAACATACTTCTGAATAATTTACAGTTCATTTATATTTAAATTGTTTGTATATCCCTAATTGTGTTGTCAATGTCTTCCAGCAAGAGCTGATATACTTCACGTTCAGCAGACAGGGCAGTGCTGAAAACACTGAGAATCTCAGTCTCCTGCTTCAAAGATGCAATGAGGTCCAGCTTTGGGTTGCCACCGAGATACTCCTCTGTAGCCAGCTCTGCAAACGTGTACAGCTGGTGAAAAAGTTCATCAAGATTGCTGCCCAGTAAGTTCCTGGCATTGCAACAGAAATCCTTGTAATTCACATGGTTTGTTTGGCAAGAAGTAGGTGGAGAAGCAAGGAAAGAAAACTAATTTTTGTCATCCTGTGTTTTGGTAGTGTAGTAAGCATACCTAAATAAAACAGTCCATAGATAACAACAGCAGAGCCTGGTCAAAACTAGACATGGTGGAGCGTGTGCTGCTCAAATCTCCCCTGGCAGCTTAGCCATGATGATGCAGAGAGAGCTCCTTCTTAGCTGGGATAACCTGAGGACCATATGGCAGAACTATTTTGGCAGCAAAGCAGTCTCACAAGACTAGATAGAAACCAAAACACTCTGTTGTAAACTTTGAAAGTCCCATCTCCAGAGAGGAGCCTAACTGCAATAAGCTGTTGCCCCATGTAATCCTCTCTGGGGAACTCTTTTACTTATTGGAGGGGTAGGCTTTTTCATGTGTTAGATTTGACAGTCTACTGTTTCACTGTTACTAAATAGGATTGGCATTTATTCTATGTCTTGCAACAGCCTACAATATATACTAGACACAGAGATTTTTCTGTAATCACTCTTTGTCTTAGTAACCAAGGAAATTGAGTGATTTAAATATGTGCAATCATCCTCCTCACCTCTCTCTCCACTTGTTGGTCTCCTGCAGTATCTGAATATGCATGTTCATGGAAAATGTATAAGTTGTTCCCTTCATCGACTAGGCTGATTTAATTTGCAAGGCACTTACATACAAAAGGACTGTTCTCTGCTGAAGCATTGCCTTTAGAGAAATTAATTCTTCTAATCTAATCTAGTGTAACTCATAAATGTGATCTGATTTAGTTTGCAAGTTGTGTAGTATCCAGTAATATGATCATTTTCTGCCATATCAATGGCCAAAAAATGGTTGGTTCTATGTGCCTTGCTTGCACCATTGTAGCATTAATTTGCATCTCAGGAAAAGTTTTGTGTCAGTCCTACATGACTAAGAATATATTTGTTACCAGACTAAAGTATTGCTCTATTATTGTTTCCATTCTGTTAAGTTAAAAGCCAGAGTTATGGAGACTAAATACAGTTGTCAGTAGACAGTAGACAGGCTCTCCCAGTGTATTGCAGAAGCACCCATCCACTGGAGAATGTAGGTGATGAAATAAGCAAGTGTGTAGTTTTCACAGGATTGCTTTTTCATCATAAAAGCTGCTTTCTAAACTAACACACCACTGAATCTCATCAGTTCTGGAAGAGTTGATGACAGAGGAACAATTAGGGTGGAAGGATGGTGTGCTAAGCACAGGGCTCTCATCATGAGACAAGCCAAGCAACCCTCCTGTTTTGTTTATGACTAAGGCAGAGAGATAGGGAACCATGAGCAGCTCTGGCTGCTCTCTGTTCTCTGCACACAGATTCAGCCAGGAATCTTTGTCTGTGATTTTCCTCTGGTCAGGAAAGCACCAGGACTAAGATTTCATGTTCATCATCTGTGTGCTTTGCTGTTGAGGAACGCCTGAAGAAAATAAAAGCACTTTACACAAGTGTGTCAGTACATGAAAGGGAGACAGAGTTTTTGAAGAATAAATCCATACACTTCTGTTGATGAGTAGTCTAAAAGAGAAAACAAGTGACTCAATAAAGTTAATTAGCATGTTATTAGAAATTAACATCCTGAGGAGTTAAAGACACAAGTCAATGTAAGGTTGGAACAAACAGATTACCACAGCAGCCTTTTGGTCCCCAAGCAGGCAGTGGCTGACTGTGAGAGATCCCTTCTCTTCATAGCTCGTTGTGAGGAGTGAGCCCACCCAACAGACAGTTTATGCAGGCTTGGACACCTTCCTTGTTTTGAAATGAGTTGCCTTTGGGAGCTGCCTGGCTTTAATGATAAAAAGAATCTAAGCAACAAAGTTAGGATTAACTTGAAGACAGCTGAAGTGAAGTGAGAAATGCACTGTGTCAAGATAGTACATAGTGATAAGGGCAGGCTTTATAAAACTTGTTACAGGTTCTGGCCATTTTCCAGGCTAAGGCCTTGGCATTTACTTTTCCCTGATGATAAATCCTAGTGAAGCCAGTGGATTCATTCATACTTAAAATTTCCTTTAAAGAGGATTTGTATTCTCACACACAAATTCGCCCATATATTCATAAGGTCTCCAAAAATCTGCAAGAGACAGGGTAATACCTTTGTTTTAAAAGGACTCAGTATTTCAGGATCTCAAGTTTCATAATGAACTAGAAAATGGACTAGAAATCAGCATAGTCTGATTGTGTACAGTAAAATGTCAAAAAATAGAGGTATCAAGCAAATCCCATTGGGACCTGTACTGGAACCAGTACTAGCTGCAACTGGTTTATAGGCATATGTAAATTGAACACTAACCAGATTTTCAGACAATAAAAATGATGAGGGATTGCAAATGCATTGGAGAATAGATAGAAAAAAAAAAAAGAAAAAAGAATTATCTAAGGAGTCTAGTGCATGTGCAAACAACAGTAGGATAAGATTTAATTTAGATAGATGTCAAGTAATTCAGCTACAGAATGCTAATACTGAGCCAAAGAAATAAATGCATGATTGTAAAGAACAGCACTGTGACACAGGTCCTTGGGTGATAATAGATGACAAATTAAAAGAAAGGACAAAATGTGATGCTGTTCCAAATAAATAATTTGCTGTTTGTTTTATCTTTGCATAAGAACTTAGAACAGTAATTATATTTCTTCTTCCCTCCCCACTGTCTCACTACATGAGAAAGTAGTGAAGGAAATAAGAGTTAAATATGAGTTAAAATAAATTGCAAAGAATTCAATAACAATATAGGAAAGCAGATTGCAGGCCACAACCACAAAGAGAAATTGAAGGAACCTATGTTGTACAATTTACAGGAAAGATGAAAAAGAGGATGAAAATATTTATTAGACTACAGAATAGAGGTCAAGGAATTATTCTATATGGTAAAGGACAGCTGGGAGTAACTTGAACATTGAAAAGGGAAAATTACTTTTGACAGCAAAGGGAAAAGAATAACCTGCCAACAACAGGGTTGATGCGACAGTAGAACGCATTCTAAAAAACTTCTTAGAGACCCCATCACCTAGACTGCAGGTGGTTATGAGAGGACATTTAATGAGTTCATTATGTGGAAGATGATTGTATGTTAGTGCTGAGGGTTGAAATGAGACTCAGTAACCTAGGATACGTCTGCATTCCATTTATCACTGATTCTGAGCACAAAAAAAAAAAATCATATTTTTATTCCTCAGCTGTAAAGCCCAAAGAAATCTGAATTCATTCTTTGCAATTGTTATGGGTCTCAACACTGCATCTGTCAGCCGGCTGTCTCAGACCTGGGAGGTAAGACACATCTTTATATCTTTCTTTTAAATCTCTCAAAACCATTTCACACAAAGGCTGTATACTGGTGAATTGCCTTTTCTTTCTGGTTATTGTTTTTTCATGCTGAAATGAAATATGAAGGGAGTGTTGGTGGAGAAAATTCTTTGTCACCTGAAACCTTAGATAGGCAGAAAAAACCCTAAATGTGTCCTTCCAGAGTTTTAAATAAGAGCAAAGCATGGAGATCTTATCCTCTACCATTTTAAGTAGATGTCAGAACAGAAAGTCTTAGAAAGGTGGCTCCAAACAAGCAATAACTTATTATGGAATCATTTAATTAAAAGAGCCAAAACAACAAAGTAGAAACAAACCTTTTCTGGTTGTCTTTCATGGTTTTTTGGGTTTTTTTGCAGCTGCTCATCTTGAGCAACAAAGTTAGGAAATGAGCCATGAATAAGGAGCATACTGGAGAAGAGAGATTATTTGCTTAAAAAACTACTGGTTGCTACACAGAGCATGAGTGTGTTTAAAAGAGGGTCCCACTGAGATCTGTATTTATGTTGTGGATATTTTGTTTCCACCCAAATGGATTGAGTCATAGTGTCCATATTGAGTTGTAGTATCTGCAAGTTTACTGTATCTGCCCATGACCCAAATATTGGGGAAGGAGTGATTGAGCAGCATGGGTTGAAACCTTATCCCTCCTTCATGCACTTTACACCACAGGTGTACTCCAAAAATACCAGTCTGTACCACAGAGTGACAGGGAAGGGCTGTGCTCTCCTGCCTTGGGGGCACTCCTGAGCACCAAAAGCTGAGACCAAAGGGCATCAGAGGCTTACAAACCTGTCTGGTGCTGTCCAGAGCAAAGTGTCCTCCCTTAGCTGAAACCACGCATATGGAAACATAACTTGTATATCTGAGGCTTTGACACACAGACAAACAAGGAAGAGCAAGGAAGAGGTGACTTAAATAAGATATGAATTAAAGTTTTAGAGAAAACTGAATACCTGAGGACAACGATACAGAAGCCCCTTGGCTGTGACATCTCTAGAACGCCTCTCTGGGGAACATTTGCCCTGGCCTCCTCCTAAGTTGCCTTCATTCTATTTCTCTGGGCTTTGGTAGGAGAGTGGAAGAGACCAAGTATGGTCTCAAAGGCAGTGCTACAGATCTGTCCTGCACAGAGCACACAGAGCTGCTCTGGAGATGATGCAGTGCCAGGGGCTTCTCTCAGGAAGAGCAGAATATGTTGCTTGTCGGAACAAAGAGTGCATCTGCATACCTACCTCTGTAAATATGTCACGTTTCTGTGTGTAAAATATTTATCAAGTCACAGCCTTGCTTTTTTTGTATTTGTAAAACTTCATTGCACTGGAAGTTTCAAAAGCAGAAGGTTATTTGCATTAGTAATGCGACTTTTAGAAAGTAGAGCAATGTTTTTAAATTAATTATAGTTGCTTACACATGTAAATGAAACAACCTAAATTTAAGCAGCTATTTTATTGGCTCTGCATTTGATTTCTTAAAAGTAGTATGCTTAAAGTAGTGTGCTCCCAAGCATATTCTACATTTTCCCTACAGTATCCAGTGTTTTAATGAGCCTTACTTTCCCTGATTTAAGATAGTAAAAAACCATGCAATTGCAGTTTGACGTTCAGTCATTTTAGCATTTTAATTGTACACATCCACTTAACCTAATTGTTCTAAATCTCTCTTCTCTTGGTACTGTCACTGTGGCTGTCAGGATCTAAGGAAAAACACAAGACAGGATTTGGACTAGGAGGGGATCTCTTTTACTAGACTAACTACTATGGCTGTTAAAAATAGACAGGCTTTAAGGTCCACACACCTTTCTTCTAGTCTGAAATACCAGCATGAAAATTTAAATTGCAGAACAATTGCTTTGAGTGTAGTGATGTGAATCCATTAAAGCATCTTAGAGACAAAGAAGGTGGATGCTTGTGGAGTAGAGCAGGTGTTGGCATGAGGGACAAGGCAGTAGTTTGTCCCTTAGAAAGTGTTTTATGCACCTCTCTGTGGGATTAGGATCAGATACCAGAGACAGAGTAATTAGTTTATTAGGGAAATGTCTCACTTTGGCACCACTATGTGCCAGTGTTAACCCTGATCAGCACTGGCATAATGTGTAAAACAGCACTGAGTGTGACACCTGTTAATTTCTAGAACCTATATTCTGTGGGGAGAGTGCTTACAACAAATGATTTAACATGGATGTGATTAGTTTCTGAATTCTCAGGCTGTGTTACTGCTTCTAGTTTGATATGGATATTTAGTCATGGAAGCTGGGGAAGAAAATAAAGGCAGCTGCTATGAAGCAGTTTCCCTAAAAGAAGGATGCAGGTCCCTAGGATGCAGAGCCCAGAGCCTTGCTGGCATTGCACTGAGCATGGTCTGTGATTAAGGCCCTGGGAGCTGAGGAGCTGGGGCTCAGTGTGTGTTGGTGCTTTCAGCAGGCACCTCACCCAGAGCAGTCTCATGGAAAAAAATGCCTCAGCATTTTTCTGCCTAAATCAAATTATCTCTCTCTCTCTTTTTTTTTCCATCTGTTTTCTACACTTCAGAAAATTCCTGGGAAGTTCAAGAAACTTTTCACTGAACTTGAAAGTTTGACGGTAAGTATGGTGTTGACAGCAGAACAACATTGCTAGCTTTACCTGCCTTCCTTCTTCCTAATTTATTTGGAGTCTGCCTGTTACTGTCTGGAGATGGACTTGTCATGTCAGATCCATGATTTGCTGGAGGCCACGTGGCTCTATAGGAAAAGGAAAAAGGTTCCTGACAGAGGGAGGAAAGGCAGAGAGAGGCAAATGCAGAATCGGTTCACCAGCATCAACCTGGGAGCTGTTCTTTTGCCCTGGTAGTTAATCAGCCTTTATCTGAAGCAACATCCTGCAGATCAGGAAAAAAAGAGACCAGCTCAAGTTTTAAAAAACAAAGGCTTGTGGGTCTTTGTCAGCATTATCAAATGTTTCCTCTGGCTGTCATGGAAAGTGGGTGCATGGTAAGATCACTGCCTGGCACAGGGAACAGGAGATCCAGCCTTTACCAGCTGTCATGCTTCTGTTCTTGGAGTTCTTTTTGAATTAATGTGTTTTAAAGATTCTTGTGAGCTAGTACACAAAAATGTTTACCTTGGAAATCGAGATGACTTTTTGAATTGCCTGCACAATGCATGCATACAATGAAACATACTACCTCATTTTCTTTGAAAGTCTCCAGTGTGCTCCATGGATCTTAAAGCGGTTTTTGTTGGGATTTTTTGTTGCTGTTTGGTGATGTTGGTTTTGGTTTTTTTAAGAAGAAATTAATCAGCAGTATATTTGGGGATACATTCTGTGCTATATAGTAAGAGATTTTACTAATAGAAATTTGTTGGGAAATTACAGAGCAGTCCAAGAGAATCGATTCTGCAGCTTCCTCTCAATTTAGCACTGCTTCATAGAAGAACATAATTGCTTTTGTTCCTTTCACTGTTTATGTTTCCTGTTCAGTTTAGCATGTCAGCTAGCTTAGAAAAACCTTTGAAAACCTTTAGCTACCTTGCATCCGAAAGAAACCTTTTATATCTAAATCATGTTCAGATCATAAGCCCGTAATGGATTTAGAATTGCTCTTTTTAAAGCCTATTGATTTTTCTGTCTATTGCTCAAATGGTTTTGTAGGATCCTTCTCTGAATCACAAAGCTTACAGAGATGCATTCAAGAAAATGAAATCTCCGAAAATCCCCTTCATGCCCTTACTTCTGAAAGGTAATGCTAAAGCTTGGCTGCTCTTCACTGTTGATAATTAAAATAAGTGTAAGGTGGTTTTTCCTTCAGATGCTCTTAAGATGAGCATGTGACAGATATAGTGGCATCAACAAGATAGCACTTGGTCTGGATAATAAACAACTTCCTTTTAAGACAGGGGGAAGATGCCAATTTTCACACAGGTCTTAAAACTTCATACTGTCCTGTCAAGTGTGGATAGAGCTGTGTGCTTTTGCTTTGGCCACATCCTCTTCAGTGAAGTGTGACCCTGCAAGCCCCTGCACCAGTGGCCATGGTCATACCTCCCTGTTTTGCTGGGGTGAACTGCATCTGTCCTGAGAGGAGGAGATTTCCAAGCCTCTTATAGGTCTGAAAGAGATAAATAAAATCTTACTATCTGAAAGAATTATTTTTTTAAATGTCTTAAAATAAAGTACAACTACTTGCTAATGCAGTGAGCTGGGCAGCTAATTAAGTGTCAGGTATTTAAAATACTCCATTGTCTTGGAGTCATTAATTATTAATTGCCTAGTCTTTGAACATGGCAAATTCTTTTGTTTATTCCTGTATTCTGAAAATGTTCTCTTTAGGCTGTTTATTCCAACCTGCTGCTGCTGCTGTGAGATGCTTGAAGGCTGTTCCCCAGATCAGTTGGTGACAGTTTGGGAGCCACCAGACACTTCCCCTCCTTGCACACATCAAAGCAGTTTGCATTAATTCAGATGGATACAATTATCAAGGCTTCAAAATCAATATTTTTAAAGTGTTCTGGAGTATGTCTTGCCTACAAACAAAGGCAGCAAACATAAGTCACTTGTAGCAATGGTGTTTGCACAGAATTATAATATGGGTATAAGAACGTGCACCTAGACAGCATTTGTATCTTTAACTTGTATTGGAGATAGCAAGAAGACTTTGAAATTAATGCAGTGATGTCCTTCAATACAGTAGTCCATAAGGAGATTTTGCCAAGATTGGTAATTCTCAAAGTGCAATGGAATTTATTCCATATCAAGCATATTTGTATTAAGGTCATTTCCAAGACCAGTAAAATGGGTAACATAGAAATCATTAATAACTCAGCAAATTGCTGTATTTCATCACAATAGGAACAAAAGCAGTTTCAATTTAAAAAAATTAAAAATCTTAGATTATGAAAAATAACTTCAGAGTGTCCTTTTAAAAGTTAATTAAATTTAAATGCAGAGCTCTCACAGCACACAGACACAGCTTTTGAAAATCAGGCAGATTTTTCAAATGTGTAATAAAATACTGTGATATACCCTTATAACCTAGTTCAGATGCAATTTTCTGCTCCACTGAATTTATCTAGACTCTTAGTTGTTGGCTGCAAAGCAAATTTCTGTTCCTTCTGCCCTCGGAGATATACACATTGCTGTCAATGACTTTAAAAGCTGTGTGGAAATTTCTGCTTCCAGTATAGGTTTTTCATTAGAAGTGATGGGCAGTTTTTAACTGCATTGATATAGACACAAGCACTGCCTGTGTCCTGAAGTCCTGTCCTTTCTGTGTCCCTTTCCCTGGGTGCCCCAAAGCAGCCCAGCAGAGGAGGTGCAGAGGGTCATGTTCTCCTTTCTTTCCCTCTTTTTGGGATGCAGCCCAGGGGTAGGAGAGGTGCTGGAGGTTTTGGCAGCTATGCTGTGCTTGCTGCATGCACAGGCTGGCATCCTGTCTGTCCCAGCCAAGCCACCCTGGGGCCACAGGAGCTCTCCATCACCTCCCCATAAGAGTCCCAGCCCCGGGTTTCCACCAGCACTTGAAGCCGTTTAGCATTTCAATTCCTAGCAATTACAAAATGCCCCTCAGGCGCAGAGAGAGCCTTTGAAACCCAAAGAAATAAATCAGGTTGGCTGTTCTGAGGCAGGGTGAAGGTGGAGGTGGATGGGGGTGGTGTCACAAAGCTTCTCTGCAGGTTTCCACTCCTGAAATCCCCCAAACCATGGTGTCCATGTGAGTGAGGGAGGACAGGAGAAATGCTGAGGTGCACAGTTTGACTGCTGGGCTGGAGGCTGACACCTCTGCTGGGAGGGAGACTTGTCCCATTTGCTGTGTGCCATTCTCCCACTGGCATACACAGCTGTGGCTCTTAGGGAGTAATGGTATTGGAATGTTCTCTCACTCCTGTGGCATTTTCTCCCCGTGGATCTCCTGGGTGCCCTGACACGCAGGAGAGAGCTGGCAGGGGCATGTGGTGCTCCTGCCAGTGTTCTCAGTAACCTGGAGGGTGCACTGTTGAAGTCAGGGCTGCCACTCCCACAGGGAATCTATTCATATTCTTAGTACTTTATGTCCAAGATAGGTCTCACTTCTGACCTAATACGCATTAGAAAAACAGAGAAAATGGCCTTGAGCTACTGTTTTAATTGTAATCTTAATTTGGCAGCATTTATTTTGCCTGATATTCCCTCCCTCCAGTTCATTACACTGTGTTCAGTTCTCTTCCTGGAGCCAAATATAGACGTTTTCCTTTTTCCTCTGACCTTTTTGTTGCCTTTGCAAATTCCCTCCAACAGCACTACATAAAAGTGTTTTTCCCTTGCCATGATGCTTGTTTCAAGGCTTTGTACTTCACTTTGGTGTCCTGTGTTTAGCCTCTCTGGCTCTCCACTGCTGTACCCTTGTCTTTGGGGAGGATTTCACAGTCACTTGTCCCCCAGAGGGGATGAAGGGGTGTCAGAGCCAGCTCCAGCACCTGGTAGCTCTGCCCCTGTGGAGCCCTGGGCTCAGACCCTGTCCCAGCCTGGGCACAGCCATGGGCAGAATGTCTGGATTGGTGCTGCAGGGTGTGGAGAGCAGACATGCCATCCCTCTGGATGCCCTCCCCTGCTCCCTCTGTATATTATGCATTCCAGAAGCAGCAGATCAGGTTTAATAAGAAATCCTTGCCCCCTTAAAAATACTCTTAACAATGTGGAAATGTTGTTGTTATCTAATAATCTCTGCATATCATCATTAGGCCGGGCTTTTGTTTCACTGTTATTTGTGTCAATCCTTTTTTTTTTGCTTTTTGTTGCTGTTTAGTAATTTTATTCTATTTATTTCCATTTAAAAAAAAAAAGGTTGTGAATAATAATTGTTTTTTTTTTCCCCAGATGTAACATTTATCCATGAAGGAAATAAAACATTTCTCGATAACCTTGTTAATTTTGAAAAGCTGGTAAGCTAATTTTGTCCTTCCTGTTTTTCAAAACATTCATATTCTCTTCTTCCCTTTGCTTTTCTTACCTTGTAAGACTGTAAGGTTTTCTTCTGGCTGAGCCAGGAAGAAATAAACAGGGGTAAAAAAGATCAAGCAGGATGAAACAGCCAAGTCTCTTTTCCCTGCCCTTTTCCTCTGCTCCTCTACTTCTGCATAAAATGGCTAAACCAGTAATGGCCATCATCACTGCTACACAGTCCACTCTCTATTTATACCTGGTGAGATCAATTCCTTTGCACCACCTCATGGGCTGCTCCTTATGACTTAAGTTCTCCTGCTTCAGCTTTCTCTGAATTATGTTTCTTTTTTTTTCTCAAGATTTCTCTAGTTTATCACTTAAGGAAAGATTCCTCTAGTTTATCACCTGCCAGTGGTATTGTAATTTAAGGGATCTTAAATGAAAGTGAAGCTTTTTGATTTGTGTTAAATGAGGAAGAAAATAATTCCTGAAATACAAATTAAACTGACTGTAAATATCACTATTGTAGCTTTTATACATAATGGCATAAAAAATACTTGATGATATATTTTTGGCCACATTCACTCTAGCCATCAGATGACATCTACTCTGGCATGGTATTACTGAGAGAGGTTTGAATTGCCTGATTTGTGTTGGGTTTTGGTGGTTTGTTTGGATTTTGTTGTTGGTTTTGGTTGGTTTGGGGGGGTTTTCTTTGGTAGCATTTTTATGAGGTCACTTGGTCTGTTCAACCTAGAGAAGAGCTCATCACAGTCTGTAAGTTCCTTGTGAGGGAAGAGGAGGGTCAGGCACTGATCTCTGCTCTGTGCTGACAGCAACAAGGAGTGGCTCCAAGCTGTGTCAGAGGAGGTTTAGATTGGAATCAGGAAAAGGTTCTTCCCCCAGAGGGTGCTTGGGCACTGGAACAGCTCCCCAGGGAAGTGCTCACAGCACCAACCTGGCAGAGCTCAAGAAGTGTTTGGACAGCACTCTCAGGCACAGGGTGTGTGTGACTCTTGGTGCTGTGCAGGGATGGGAGTTGGACTTGATGGTCCTTGGGGGTCCCTTCCAACTCATCTTATTATGTGATTCTATGGCACTGAAAGCCAAAGTCTTTATATCTTAACAGTGGTGGAGTAGACAAGCTTGCATTTTTTTTTTCTGTAGTATTTGACCAAGAAACCAAAATGTTCTTTGCAGTTGTGCAGGTGTGCCCTGGCACTGTTAGGCCAGATGGCTGTGGTTGGTGAATTGTGCCCAACTATTTTCTCCATGTGTTTACACTTGTTTGGGAATGAATACACAACCATGGAGTTATTAATGAACCAGATGTTGAACTTATGTTTACATTCTATTGTAATATATGTTGTCTTTCAACCTGCAAGCAGATGTAGACTCTGACTTTTTAATCTGAGCTCCTTTTTTTTGTGTTTTCTGTTTGATTTCTGTACCTTTTTTTGTTTCAGAGTTTACAGGAATACTAATTTGCATTTAATGAAAGGTTTTCTTGTCCCAAGTCCATTAACTGTTTGACCTTTAGGTGTTTTCATAAAACTCATTAGCATGTTCTTCTTCATTGCCTCTTGGAAGTACATCCAATTAACATGTAAATTAAACTAGCCCTTGTTGCACCATAGTTGTTAATAAAATCCCCCCACTGGCCCATATATTTATTTAGTGAATATGTAGGATGTAATTCTTGTCCAGTCTTAGCAGGCTGTGTTCCTTTGTTTGTTTGTTGTGTAATGTATATGTTTCATGTATGCTGGGCTTCCTGGGTAAGAATCCCTTTCCTTTCTGCCTCCATTGTGTCTCCAGAGGCAGTGGGAGCTTTGCTAATTGACTTCAGTGAGCCAGGATCTCACCTTTTCCATTCTAATGGATAATGGGCGTTTTAAATGGCAGGGGGGGAGAGGCTGAGGTGATGGTTGTAGGGTGAGGGTTGTTCAGATTGACACTTCCTCCAAATTATCATTCACATCACGCTCTCAGAAACATGCTGTCTCATGCAGCCCTGTGCATATGAATGCAGGCAATAGTGCAAGCTTAGGAAGTGGGGGCTTAGGAGAGATTTAAATAGCAGTGTAGTGGAAATTCAGGCTGCACACTGGTATTACCCTGGCTCAGTGGGACGTTAAGGGATTTAGTCGATGGCCATGAACTCACAAGATGCATTACAGTGATCACGTATTCATCAGTCCGTGTTTCCTTTCTGAATATAAGGGCTTTGTCCCGAAGAACAATGTCCTCCTTGGTGTTCTGTACTGAACACTGGAGTGCTGAGCACTTACTGACCTTTGCTGAGAAAAATTAGGATTGACATTGACTCCTGCTTGATTTGGATCAAACCACTGAACCTCACCTGCAAATTTGCTGTTGCAGAAAAAGAAGAAAAGAATTATTCTACCATGGCAGATTACTGCTTTGGGGAAGGAACTTACTCACTGTCATAAATGACTAGACTTATGAATTTCAAAGCAAAGATGGTTTCTTGTGTCTCTGGATCACTATTTTGAAATATTTCATTTCTGCATTAAGCATCTCACCTGAAGGAGGACTTGTCAGTCTGAACCATTATTTTTTCCAACTATATTAGTTTCTTTAATAAGATTTTCTTTCTCCCTACAATCCCTGCTTCTTTTATATTCTTGGAACTCAGCAGTCCTACCATGACTGAATTTGATTTGACATGAAATGATAGCAGTGGATATACAAAGTTAATTCAAAATGTAAAGAAGGAAATTTGCAAACAAAAAAAAACGAAGCTATGTTTTATCTCAGGAATGTTACCTATCTGTAGCAAAGGTGAAGGTGTTGCAGTGGTAAAGTCTAGTCTATTATAGTCTTAGATCAATATTTAATATCATACCTGCTTCAACTAAATCTGAGGGTATAAATGAAAATATAGTCTTCCAAGGTCACATCTCAAGGTATTTCCGTGGTATTTTCTTACCTGTTTCACTGAAATGTGGCTTCTTCAGGTTTTTCTCTCCAGCCATCAGTCATGTCTTAGCAATGACATCTTAGCCACACTCCAGCAAACTCTATCACAGGTCAATGGCCATTACCATTTCCAATAGCACCTGCTTACCTAGAGCCTTCAGCTGTAAGGTCTGTGCAAGTGCAGCTGTGGGTTCTCAACCCACACCCCCAAATATCTGTGCAAGCCCAAGCCTGAGGCTCTGCTGCCCTCAGTGAAAGGGGTGCTGATGATCCCGGGTAGCTGGCAGGCTGAAGAGCCACAAGAAATGTGTGTTACTCATCACACTTACAAGGATGCAAGCACCTGTTTAAGCAGTCAGGAGATAGCATTTGCTTTGCAGATACATTGGCTGACTTTCTGCATTACTTTTGGACCCCAGAGAACCTAAACCAGAGAGAAATGCATGATTAGGATACTAAAACTGGAGGATTTGGGATTCTGCTTTAAATGTTGCCCAAAGAGGTTTTTCCCTTACCAGAGCATCACCTCCAGAAGCCAGTCTTGGGATAGACCCTCACAGTGACTGACTACAAAGGAGGGACAGCAAAGAGTTACAGTATGTGAGATGTGTGGGTCTCTCTGACTTCTGAAATCCAAATGCAGAGGATGTTGGCTGGGAAACATCACAGTAGCAGCACTTGTGGAAGTTTTAGTGATGCCAGTACTCACATTATTGATTGTGAAATCTAGATCATCTCATTAGAACTTCATTATAATCAGTGCAAGGACATCAGCACAAGAGATTGTATAATTTCATGGCAAATGAAGCACAGCGGGTAACAAGAAAAATTATTTTGATTTACTGATGAAAGAAATATGAAGTTTCCATTAAACATGCTCTTGTGATAAGCTCTGTGTGGAGGAGCCTTGTAAGCCACTCCCAGGATGCTGAGAGATGAGCTTCTCTGCATCATTCTGCTCTTAAACATACTCTGCTCAAGACAGTTAATCCTTTCCACCTCTAATAATTTTTGAGGGAGATGTGAAATGAGCATCAGCTGTTTGCATGAGCTTTCAGACCATTCCTGCTAACTACAATTTGCTTCTGTTATTAGATATGGTGAGGAATTGCCTCAGAAACAGTAAAATTTTTTAAAAGTCACTGTAAAGAACTTTATGGGCAATATCTAGTGAAAATAAGCTCCCCCTACTGATATGTAGTGAATAATCACAATTTTTGTATAAATTGATGACCTGAGCCCGGATGAGAAACTGAATTTAAACCTTTTGTTTCCTCTGCTTAATGTAATTGAACATCCAATATCCCTGTAAGCACCAGCTTTTGCTGAAATAGCATCCCTACAGGAGAGTTTTAGTTGGTACATACCAGTGGAGATGTCAGGGTGCTTGCTCTTCAGCATTTAGGCTATGGGGTCTTTTTTTTGTGCTGGTCAGGCTGCAGAGAGCTGCCTGGTTGATAGTGGTGCCTGAGTGTGGCAGGCATTACACAAGTGTTCACTAAGAGGTGTAGTCTGTGCCCCAAAGAGCCTTACAGTCCAATTATACAAAGGTGGAGACAGAAGGAGAGGCTACAGACTACACAATAATGCACTAAAGGTGGGGTTGAACCCCAAAGCACTCACCCAGCCCACAGACCTTCCTTGCTGTAGGCTTTCAGTTTAATAAAAGACACTGGAAGGAAAGCAAGCAAATGTTTGGTTATTTTTCATTACCACTTTCCACGGGTTCCTAGGAGTTGTTCACATTTAATCTGTGTGATATCAATAAGACATCTAAACTAACCCTGTTTCATCCAATGGTATCACTAAGATAAAGAGCAAAGTTTCTCCTGCTGTCTTCATTTTCTACCTTACTACAGTTGCTTTTTGCTGCACCATGTAAGGCAAGGAGATTTTTCAGGCTTTGTCTAATGACAGAATCTGTCCCAGGTCTTTGGACTGATGTTTATTATTTTGTCTCTGCAGCACATGATTGCAGATACTGTTCGGTCATTGAGACATTGCAGAAATAACCAATTTGGTGAGTAGACAAAATTTCCTGCTTATTTTGCCTTTGTACATCCTTAAGGGTTTGTTGAGTTTTTGGTTTGGTTTTTTCCCCCCTGTTTTCTTTCCAGTTGCTCAGGTTTACTGCAGCAGCAGAATGTGGTCAAAATCTGTTTAACCAATGGATAAGAGAGGGCATCATTTTGGGAAAATCAACATAGCAAAAACCACATTTGGAGGAAGCTTGAGTTTACAAAATGTTTTTCTAGGAACATTCTAGGCTTCCAAAACGGCACTCATCCCCACAGCTTTTCACTCAGCTGTTCACCAAGAGCAACTGTTTGCTTATCTGGGGCTCTTGAGGACATTTCACAAAACTGTAGAGGTCTTGGAAGGTATGAAGATCCTGTGGGTTTTGTGAAAGTGGTTGAGTAGGAAGAAATGAGGGGGTTGTTTTCTAGGGGAAGCTGCAAATATAGCTGTGCCTGCTTTAGACACTGGAGGATCTATGCTGAAGGCAATGACTGCAAGTGCCTCAGCTGCACAGAGGACTTTCTTTGTTTGCTTTTTTAAAATTTTTTTTTGTTGTTGTTTCCGCCTTATTAGCCACTAGAGAATCCAACCCTAAGGGACCATGCCAGAAAACTTCAGCTCTCTTTGTTCTGCTGCTAGCAGAGGAGAAACCTTGCTTTTCTCCTTCTCAGTGTTCTTATTCTCTGCAGAGATGTTAAATACAGGAAGGGGTCACAAGAACTACTTTAGGGAAGCAGTGAGTTTTTAAGCCATACCCACTAAACATGTCATTTATTGAGGCCACTAAAACCTCTTTTTCAAAGAGAAGTTCAGAACTGTGCTGCAGCCTTGGGGAAAATAGAGTTGAATAATATCTTTTTTCCACTGACTTTTCAGCAGCTGTCAGCATTGACTCCAACAAAAAGAATAATAATCATAATTTTAATTATAAATACAGGTACCTTGGAGAATAATAGGTACTTTTAACAGTTGTGTTAAACATTTCCTGTATAGAATTGCCACATGTACATACAATATTACTTTTAAACAAAGGCTGTTCAGTATTATGGTTCTTGAGTAATTTTTCTAAATATATATATATATGTGTGTATGTATGTATGTAAGTGTATGTAAGAAAGGAAGAGGGGAGGAAGGAGCAAGATGTGCCTTCTTTGAATTCAGATACTGAAGGAAATATTGATTAATCCAAACCATGCCTCTGTAAATTAAAATATCTCCTCTTTGGCGTTATGAAAATAACATTGGTTCCTTTCAGTGATGTGAGGGTTTTTTGCACTTTCCCTGCACATCTTTCATCTCTTTTTTGTCTTTTTTATTTTTCCAAGTGATTTTTCAGCATAAATCCAAGGTTAATACCTGAGATTTATCATATAATCTGGTAGTTTGAAGTAGGCAATTGTTATTTTATTTTAGCACAGACTTGATTTATTGTGAAGCTGGCATTTAAAAAGCAGCTTATACAGACATCCCTGTAGGCAATTTTTTTTTTTCTCCTAAAATTCGTTTAGGCATGAAATGAATTCACTGAATATTTATTGAGACTTTATGGACAGTTTCCTTTTCTAGTGGGCTTATTTTGCTCTCAGGAATGTGAATCTTTCTACTGCATCAATTCCCAGATTGGCCTAAGAGCAGCAGGCATCTCACTGTAGGAAGGAATTCAAACAAAACTAAGCAAGGAATATTATTATTGTTTATGAACTGTATCATGTATATTAAGCTCACAGGCCAACGTGTTTCTGGATTAGAAACTGGTTAGGTTCCAAGTAAAACTGAAATGCCTGTTTAATGGAAATAACATTTATATCCTAAATCCTGAAAACAAATAATTGCAATTCCAAAGTGAGGAAAAGCAGCCTGAGAAAATAACATAGTTCAAGCTTTTGTCATTTGAGGTGTTAATGAGAAATACAAATGTTTTCCCCATGTTCAGCACAGCTGCTGGGATCCTATTCCCTCAGAACAAAAAGGTCAGCTCTGTATCCTGACACAAATTTATCACATTATCCTGTTCTCTCCAGCATTGCTCAAGTTAGATGGCTGCTGTGCAGGAGTCCTTTAAAGCAGCTGCCCAGGAGCCCCATTAGCAGCCACATGCAGAGCTGGCTGCATTCACATCTCGTGTTACCCACACAGCATCATAGAGATGTCTTCAGAAACAAGGGGGGTTGGTGGTTCCTGGAAACTTTCTCATACAGCTGGAGAGGGTGGAGAAAAGGATGATAATGAAACAAAGGAGAGGGAAGAAGTGTGTGAGTTAAGCTGATTGGTTCAGGGAATTTTGAAGGGTTTTCTTTTTCAATTTATGGCAATATTATTAAAAATTCCTTGAGGACATGGATACGAATTGAGCTTTCCAACCTTTGCTCATCTGCCAACAGTCAGCAATGTTGCTTTCTCTGCCTGTCTTGATGGATCTTGGGCTTGGCTTGCTTTTTTCTGTCTCTGCTAGTACCAGCCATGCTGGAGGGTTTTACAGGCAGTGAGTTCCCACAAGCCCATTTTGAGCGTAAAGCTTGTAAGAGAGAACAAGTGCTATTCAGGCCACCCTTCAGTTTGTCTGTTACACAGCTAATTCCTCTTGCTGTGTAAACTCCCATGAAATGAGAGCATGACTTTTGTCTCTGTTACTAGATCAGAAATCAAAAGCCTAACAGATCAAAACACAGCAGCCTGTCAGAGCAGCTTTGAAGAGCTTTCGTATCCATCTGCTGTGCTGTCACCTTTCCCCAGCTCTGAAGAAAATCATCCAGGGCCTGCTGTCTTGTGGACTGTGTTAAAGTTTTTAAAAAGTTGCAGGCTGGGTTGCCCACCCCTGCTCAAGGTCCCATTGTGCTGCCAGAGCAGCACAAAGGAGACTTTGAACCACCCTTACAGGGGATGGAATGCCTGTAATACCAGCAGAACTAAATCTTCCTCTTGGGAAGAGTCAGCTTCTTGCCATCCTTGTGGCCCCCTACTTTGTGCACGCTGGCTACCCAGAATTGCCCATTTCTTTTTTTATTCTCTCCTTTTCTCTATCTGTCTGTTACCTCATGCACTGCACTTAAACTGCAAGTCCTTTGGATTGCTGGCTGTCTTTCCTGCGGCTGTGTAGCCCCTGACAGGTGGCACAGCAGTGACTTTGTGACAAAGGGCAGAGGAGCAGCAGGCAAGGCACAGCTTTCTGATCCATCCCCTTTCTCCTGTCTTGCAGGCAATGAAGTTCCCTCGAAAGAGCATCACGAGCTGAAGCCATACATCCACCACCTGCATGTCATCGACAGCCAGCAGGCTCTGTTTGAGCTCTCCCACAGGATAGAGCCGCGGGCGTGAGCGTTCACAGCTTCCTATGACCTTGTGACTGCAGCACTTTGAATTAAGTGAATGTTTATGCCAAGCATGTTGCTTCCCTTTATGAGAACGGTTTACTGAGTTTTATCAGTAGCTCACACAACATGCGCAGGAAAATCAGGCAAGAGCCAGCAAAGGAGCTGCTCACAGAGTTGCAGGGCAAGCTTGGTGCCATTCCCGCTGGTCTCTGGGCAACCTGAGGGAGTGGAGCAGTGTCCTTTGAGCTCAGGAGCTTGGTTTCTGTGAAAATATTGTTTGGTCCAGTGTAGCTTTCAATGCAGATCCTGCCAGTATTAGCAAGAAAAGAATCATCGTGTCACAGCAGCAAAACATTTCAGCAAGCAACATGCCGCAAGGGGATGGATTCCCAGTTCACCACAGTATGTACCTCACTAATTCAAGGCTGCCAAAAGTATTGTTGCCAAAAATAATGTGCAATCTGTGCAGCTCCCATGAGTCCACTGGAGCACAGTATTTGAGATGTGTTAAGCAACCTATAACAGGAATATAACAAGGCAGTGCAACCAGATGAAGCTCAAGAGTGTGTTGTGATGTGGAGGTCAGCAGTAAACAGTTCAGTCTGTTCTGACTCCTTTAAGAATGTGCTTTATAAAACACGCTGTAAGAGCCAGTCCACTTCTGTTGCAATTTATGGACACAATTGTTTGTACACTGAAAACATGCTATTTTGCTTCTTTTCAGTTATCTCAGATTTAGCATTGGCTCCTGCAGTTAATGTGTTATAAATTATTATAGCAGGAGCTTTATTTTCTGCTTGGATTACAGCCTGTTTGGTATCTATTCATAGGCAAATACCTAGATCCATCTACATTTCTAATCCCCCCCCACTGAAAATAACATTTCAGTAAGTATTACTTCGCCTAACTTGCACATGCTTCTCGTGTTTGAAGAACAGAAAGGTGCCCCTTACAGGATCCCAGGATTACCTGCATACACACCAGGCTCTCAGCATCATGGTCCCTTTACTGCTTTTGTCCCTTTCACAGCCCTCCCCATGACAATTCTCATGTAGTTAAAAGTACTGCATCTGGCCCTGTGCTGAGGCAGCATTTCTAAAGTCATGTCTAGAGCTGACCTGCATCTTGAGCACCACCATCACCTGGTTTCCAGTGCTGAGAAGTTGCCCTGAAATGATCCAGTGGATGCCACAGGTGATGTGCAGGGTGCTCTTTGGCATGTGTTTGTGCACTGACTCTCAGTGACAGTCCCTTTACAGAGCAGGGAGGATACACTGCATTGCTTGCCAATCTCTGTTGTATGTTTTCCACATGAGGAAGACTTCCAAGAAAATGCTCCTTTACTAAAATGTGGGAATACTGAAGTAGCATGCTCTTCATCATTGTGTTATCTCTGGTTTAAAGGGATTTAAACAAAAAGCAGCTTTAACAAGTAGTCTGTGGGGGAATCTGTAGAATGCATTCAGTTTTCCCATCTGTGAAATATTGTATAGATCTATTGTAAAGGAAACAGATGTTTCAGAAATGTATTTGCTTGTACTTTGTTATTATCAGATATTATATGATTTTTTTTATGAGAAAAAAATTTCTTTTTACCCAGTAAAAAGAAAAAAAATAAACTCTTGCTGGCCATGGAGTAAAAATTTCCTATGTTCTTCTGTAGATGTGACTGCACATATTGTAAATAACTCTTTTGTGCAAACAGACCAAAACTGTTCAAATGAAGATACTAGCTGTGGTGGGCTCCTTTTTGCAGTGTAAGAACAAAAACCAGATACAATTTGTTGCTTGTGTTTTTGCAGTTCTTCCTAGGGCTACAGCACTTGGAATTCCCAATCTAGCTGCATTACCTGGATGCTTTCCTGGGTTTTGAGCTCCCTCTTGTGAATTTTTTTTTACTGTGGCATTATTTTTAGGAGCCTGTGTGTAGACCAGCCTGCATGCTTCAGCTTGTGTGGTGTAACACTCTAGTCCACAGAGTTATTCTGGAAATCTGTGGGAGAGGGAGCATTCTAAGGTATTCAGGGTGAGAAGGTGGGGCTGTTTCTCAGTTCACTGCATTTGGCTCTGTGATAGTTTTGGTAGCTACTGTGGATGAAGCAGCAGCTGAGTTGGAGAAGAATAAAAGGAAATGACAGAAGGGAAAGATGATTCGGTGCCAAGGCTTTGATTTGAAAGCCTGATAGACCTACCTGGAACACTCCTCACTCTGCCAACTCAAAATGAAATAAAGGGATGGGTTAACTCTTACCAAGAGGCTTTGAGCCAGCTGAGGTGTTGGCTTTGTGCACCGCTGTAATTTCACACTAAATCAGGTGGTGTCTACCACTTGCAGCTGGCATAAAATCAGTTTGAAGGCACACAGCCAGCATTAACCTTGTTATCTGTGCTGTGACTAATTAAACAACTAGTCAGAGCTTTACAAACTGGTTTTTATAGTGGCCTGTATAACTTGGATTTAAGATTCAGGTGTGCGTCCAACATGGCTGCATCAATTTAATGTTAAGAACTGGGCCTTAAAGCTGTTGCTATAAAGGAGAAGTAAGTAGCCCAAACCTATAGCTAATATGTCTAATTTTAAAACAGGCCCTTCTGTGTCTTCATTCCACAGGTAGAGTATTGCAGAGCCTTGTTGCAGACTGGTAAGCAGTTAGAAGATCTGGAAGTTAGAAGAAGAACTAGAAGTAAGCCCTGCATTAGGGAAAGGCAGCATTATGCAGCCTCTGCCAGGGTCCAGCAGTGGTGATATTGTGTGATTTTTTTACATCCTTCAATAGTGCAATTAGGTTACAAGGTATAAAATCTATAAATCTTGTAAATTCCATTTATCACAATCACATCTGGGGTTAAATACTCTGCATACTCTTTTTTTTAGTATCTAAAAGTAATTAGACAGAACAAAGGAAAGAGCTTGTGTCACTTTATACCTCTTTGATGTGGGATTTTGTGGCAACAAATTTAGGTGTTTCTCTAACACAGCTTTTTGAGTCCAACATCATCTTGAATAGCAATAAATTTCATTTGCATAGCAGTGGCAAAAGAAAGGGTGTTACCAGAAATGAGACCTGTGCTACTGTAAAATTACAAAGAAAGATGTAAATACTAAACATTTTAGCAGAGTAATATTTATTTGCATAGTCTATTATTTATTGTCATCTTATACACTGTTAAACACTGGGATGAAGTCAATGAGCTGAGATAAGAACACCTGCCTGTTCTCTCTTGAGTGCCATAATGGTGTCAGCTTACATTAAAAATAATAAAATAGAAACCCCCAAATCAAGGTATTTACCTAACTTCTCAGGGACTACAGCTAGTAGTTATCCACCATCATGAGACCTGGTATGTATGAAATAATCTGATTTACCAGAATCAATGTTGCCAATGTTTTCCTTTGCATATTTCATGCTTGTTTGCCTCTGTACATATTATTGTGTTGTGTATTTATGAGAGCTAGTAAGCAATAATTTATATGTCAAAATGGCCAAGCAATACAAGGTTAAAACTTGTAGAAGCAACTGTTATGTTTATCTTGCATTTTCCAGTGTTTTTTAATATTGCTTTTCAAAATATAAAATCTACCTTAATGAAGTCTGGGCTCTGTGCCTTTATGCCTACCACACACACTTATTGTTCCTATGTGGAATATTTTACTTCCAGTCATTCAGTTCCACAGACCCTCACTGCATTTGTGAGATGGATGCAGACTCACACAGAGGCTCAGGAGCCTGACCTCTTTCAGAGCTGCTCATTTGTCTCTGGTCAGCAGGACTTGCTGGTACCAGTGTTTCAAAGCAGGAATGATGTTAATGGGGCCTCAGCTGTGCCCTGTCATCACAGCACAGCCAAAGAGGGGCCTCCAGCCACCATGAGAAGTCCCTGTGGGAGAGGGGAGGAGTAAATCAATCTTCATATCCTCTGGAGTCTGCTTATTGGCACTTGATCCTCTTACTGAGGACAGCAAATGCTTTCCCCTGTCATCAGTCATCCCTGATAGGGCTGTTTCCTCTCCTTCCTCTGGGCTGGTCTGCAGCAGGAAGGCAGAGCTTGGCATGGGCTGCAAGTGCACTGTAAAGCTGAGGCTTGCCCTGTCCTTCCTTCCTTTCCACTTGCAAACCCCAGGAACCAGCAAGCCACACCTGGCTGTTTCAGACAGAAATAACACTTGGTACTTACAACATGATGTCTGTTCCGAGTGCTTTACAAATAGGCACTGCTTAATCCTCTGAGTGCTTGCACCTTAAGTAGCCTTAAGCCTGACCTTAAAAGTGTGCCTGCTAGTGTTAGTATACAGACAGGGTGAATTCTAACCTTAATATTTAAAGCAAGCCTGAATTGTTGACACTTCTCTGTAATGATGTTTAAAGATACATTACAGACAGAAATACATTTCCAGATGCAGTTGCACAATCTGAAGAATTTGTGGTCTCAGTGGTTTACAAAAGTCCCTTCATTGGATATCACTGCTCTCCATGGTGTAGAGAGAACCTCCAAACCTGTTGCAGTTATTAAGCCACACATAGCTACATGCAAGCAGCTAACTTTGCAGAAAGGGCTCTCCTTCCCTCCACTGCCTTACTGGGAGACTTTCACAAGAAGGGTGGTGATTTGTAAGTGGCAGGGTGTGGAGCTGAGGACAGCTGCCCCACACCCCAGTTGTGCTAGAGCAGCCACGAGAAGAGGCTGCTGGGTTGTGAATGTCGTCCCTTGAGACCACCTCACTAAACTGTTCAAATAAAGGCTCCTCTATCCCTCTCCAACACAAAGAGCTTGGTTGGCAGAGGCCTGCAATTTGAGCTGCTCAAGGGACTCTGGGAATTTCAATCTGAAGTAATCAGAGGGTCTGTGATGAGCCATTCCTGGAGGAGCTGTGTGACCAGAGGCAGCAGGTGGGGGCAGTTTGTTTGGGGCCAGCACAGCCCTCCGTGCAGAGCAGCACTGACCTATTGCTCTACCCCAGGTAGAGATGAATTCCTCTTCTCAGGAGGAAAAAAAATACTCAGCCTGAAAACCAAACCCCCCAAATATTTGCTGTCCCAGCAGACTTTCATGCCACCCAGAGCCTTTGTCCTGGAGTCTGCTTTTTCTGCTATGGGATGTCAACTGAGATTCAACAGCAAAAGAAGGTAAGTCTTCCACTCCTACAATGTCCACCATTTCACACTGGAGACTTGTGGGATGGCATCTTACACTCATGGATACAATAATACTGTGAAATGCTTGTATTTGTATCAGAGTTAAAAGAATTGAGCAGTGTCCTTGAGGTCTGGGGGGCTGAGGAGGCCTGCAAAGGTGGGCCAAACAAAAAATTGTTGACAGAAGCGTGTTCTCCTGCCTTCCCTCTTGTCTGGAGGAAAGTCTGGGGATGGCCATGAGATTAACTTGGTTAGAGCATGGTGCAAGCAATGCTGTGGGTTTGATCCCAGTAGGGGCCATTCACTTTAGAGTTAAACTTTGATCATCTTTCTGGGTCCCTTCTTACTCAGAATATTCTGTGATTTCATAACCCCTGCTAACACCCTTGAACAGCATCTCCCTTAGCCTTTGAAAGTATGGCAAGGATACAGTCTGCATCAATTTAATTTTCACTGCCCATTGCAGTTTAGGGAACTGTCTGGACTTCAGCATGGCTTTTTCATTTGTTTCTTATGCCAGGGAGGGAAAGTGGCATTGGTCAGGAAAATCCACAAGGGCCAAAGGTTTATGTCCAAAAAGGAGACAGAGGACTCCTGCTACTTTATTTGAATAAAGGGAGAGAGTGCACTGGGGTACACACACACAGAGTTTTCTTTTGGGGGTTTCAGAGGGTACAGCCTCCTTTTATCCCAAATTCCCAGCTGCAAGTTGCCTTCTTCCTTTCCCCATTGCTGAGGTACTCAAGAGGTACAGCCCTCCAGAACTGCCAACTACATATCCCCCCATTAAGTCTACTATTTTATCCCTAAGCTTAGAAACTCAGGCTTGTGCAGACCCTTGTTTCTTTCACAAGCCAAGCTGTCTGGTCTCTGCAACAAACCTACAGCCCAAAGTTAGTGGAGACATTAAAACCCATTTCAAAAACCTTAACATCCACACCTTCACCCATCACACTGTTTGTAAAGACATTACCTTTCCTCTCAGCATGATCTGGAAAGCCTTGGAAAACTTCCTTTACCCTGAACAGTGCTGCTGACCTCTTCCAGATTCGATTTCCCTAGGGAAAATCTCAGGGTAGAGGCAATCCTCCCCGTTAAGAAAAACACAACCATCCTAGAGAAAACAGGCAGCTAAAATGCAAGGGAAAACTCACTTTAGGGTTAGGAAAGAGAAGAGCCATTTGGGAGGTCACCTAAATGCAGCAAATGAGAAGGAAGCTCTTTCTTTTTTATTCTCTGTATAGGTCTGATTGATTGCTCTAGGATTTTTGGCTGGTGAAGTTGTTATTTTGCAGGGAGAGGTAGATAATGCTGGGCTTGCTTGTAAGCAGGGCTGATTCCTAATGAGAAGCCTTTTGTGGGCTGCCTTTAGTGCTCTTTACCATCTTAGAGCCACTAGTTTCTGTGCCCAAGGTTTCACTTTTCATCTCTGTGGTAAGGAGTCAGAGTAGACCTGGGGGTGCTAAGGAACAGTGAACCAACATAATTAAAAATAAAATTTGATTGGAAAACCAAACTTTGCCCTTTTTAGTGGGAAATGTGGCTCAATTTTATAAGTTTATAGAAGTATATGAGCAAGACATGAAGATGCCTTTAAGCAGAATCAGATGAGCTAAACCACTCTGAAGGACAGTTACAGGTGGGCAGCCTCTCTTGGGTAGATGGGTTTTAAAAGATGGTTTGTGCAAGGAGATGGGCTATAAATTTCTTGGTCTTTCAAATAGATTTATTTTCTTGCAGAAAGTTGTCAGGGCTTCTAAAACTTGCAGCTTTTTGTTCTGCTCTCCTGCTGTTGCTAACACCAATTCAAGTCCTTTCCTGTCTGCAGCAGGGAATGGTTGGTTCAGAATGACTGCTAGTGCTCCAGCTAAGGTTATAAAGAAAAATAAAGGAAAGGAAAAGTCTTGCTGTTGTCCCAGCTGAGTGTGGGGCTGCCTCTGTAGGAAATTAGTTAGATGGGGAGTACTACTTAGCAGGGAAAAATGGCACTGGCAGAACTTGTCTGTTTAAGCTAAGTGGCGAAGTGTCCCTTGAGAGGTACTGCCAGCTGTGACAGATGGCTTGAAAGCAAAGATCTGTGCATTGCTGGAAGGGAATTCACTAGCAAATGTAAACAGGCATGTTTCAGACCTAGAAATGAAAAGGCTGGTGAGGATCAAGCCCCAGATCAAGCGCATCCTTGGTAAGTCATGGAGGCTCTTGACACATGTTTGTGAGAGCTCTCTGTAATGCTAGTCACAGGTTTTGCTGCTCATGAGCAATGAAGCTGTTACTGAGGTCACTGTGGGCTTGCCACAGCCATGTGTGGCTGTTGGTCAGACGCTCAAGTGTCTATGTCTGCTGGAAAGTCAGCTCAGCAGCTCCAGGTGATAATTCTTAGGTCATAAAGCCCTCAAAAGTTTGAAGTCTTCAAGGTATGTCAAGCAGCTTGGTAAAACTTTCATCAAAACAAAGCCAGCTGCTGTCATAAGTCTGTCTCCCTCTCATTCAGAAAGACTGTGTGAAATTAATTCTACTGATTTCCACTGGGTTTTAAAAACCCAGGATACCCAAATGCCTGCTGTCAGACTCAGTCTCTGGCTACACTACCAAACAGAGCATGGTCTCTCTATCCAATCTGGAATACTTTAGAATAGCAGATAACCCTGAACTGCTTGATCTGCTGCTGATGCTGGGCTTCAGAGAAAGCCAATCCCTCTCATTGGTGCAGTGCCAGAAGAGGATCAGGCAGAGCTCTTGGGTGTTGGGTGCCCTGTCACACTCACAGTGATGAAAATTTTTGTGGCTGACACCAGCTGCAGCATTGAACTTGGCTCAAGGCTACAGCTATGTGCTGCAGCTTCAGGGCACGTTGTTGTTGGTTGGAGGCCACGTTTTAAGTCCAAGTAAGTGATGATGTGATAGAAAGAACTAGAAGAGGGGCATAAGACAGGGTGTAAAATGAACTGAACAAGTCCAGCACAGCAGAGGTAGAACAGTGGAAATGTTATGGGAAAATAACATGCAAATTTTAAATAAATTCTTGCATGTCTGAAATTCATTTAGACCCTTGTTTGCTGCTTAAGTTGATGAGGTTTACTTAGTTTTAAGTGAGGTAATTCACTTTGCTTTTAAATTGGAGTTTCTGCTGAAGCTTATAACATAGTTTAATCAATCAAATTTAATTCTGTGCATTTTGCAAGCTTGATTGATTCCTCGGAGCAATTTGAATGACTCCAGGGAACCTGGTCCAATGCAAATGAGGAAAGACTTCAGCTGAGTGTTAAGGTTTTCAGAGGACATTGAGAGATCGTACTATGTTGAAGGTTGGTAAAATTTCCCAGAAATAACCAGACAAGAAACTACTGGAGCCACATGTTACTGGAAGACAGACAGGGTTCTTATTGGAGGCATCTCTGCACAGAGTACATCAGCATTCTGGCCAAGGAAAGAGTTTGGTTGACTTGTGGTTAGCCGGTGTCAGCCGGAACAAACTTTTCCTGCAGTTAACCTGCTCCTAACAGTGTCCTTGCTTTCAAAATCTTAGGATACCATTGACATCTAGTGGTGAAGTCCTGTGCCCAGAGTGTCAGTTTATTGCATCAAAACTGCCAGCATGACCTTGAGGGACTGCAAGACATAATGCAGCAGTGAGAGGCCCCTCTGTCATCTGCGTGGTCCACTGACCCCATTTCATTAGATTTGTTGACTCAGATTCCCATTTAAATGGACTGATGGGATTATCTGTTCAGCTTTTTTTGTGCTTGTTCTAGCCTGGATTTAACTTTCAGGCTTTATGATGAGAGTGCACATTCACTTAGGACAGATGCTAATGGGAGTAAAGACTGCTGCCTTCTCATCTGTCAGGAGTTCCTGGAGTCAGCCTCTCATCCAACGCTGTTGGCTGTAGTGAGAACATTTGATCTGGGGTAGGTTCTCCAAACATGCTGCAAAGTTGTCTGGGTGTGTTTGACAAAGGCAGCAAATCCCCAGCCCGCTGGGTTAATGGTGTGAGGCTGAATTCTCTGTTTAGCCAAAGGATGGGTTTTGTGAGCCCAAGGAGCAGGCTGTCTTCTGAAGGTGCAGCTGTACAGGTGCTCCTGGCAGGCTGGTGATAGTGTGTGGCACTGTTCTCAGTATCAGTGGCACCTCCAGGAGCACAGCTCCAGCCAGCTGCAGCTGCCACACGCTGTCACAGGGAAGCTGCAAATAGAGAAGACAGGAGCATTTTGTAGTCATATACAAGGCAAGCCTCCTCTGCAGAGTAAACCTCATATTTCAGCTACACACACAGCATGGGTGTTGTGCTTTTCTCTACCGTTGATGCAGCTAGTGAGTGCAGCTCACTGGGGGCTCCCCAGACTTGCTGTGACGTTGCACCTTTGGGGTATTTGTGATAGCCAGTGTGACTCTGCTGAGTAGGTGTAACCAGCAGGTTCCTAATGGCTGCCAGGCACCTTCCTGGGAGCCTCTGTGCTCCCAGGGTCTGTGCCATTATCAAAGCCTTACCAAGCAGAAGCATGTTGGACGTGGCAAAAGAGTGCAGATAATATTCTATAACCACTGTCATACCCTCTCCAACCTGCTTTTTATTAACACTTGGTTAAAACAGTGATTTTCCTTTATTACCAGTGATTTAAGGTTCGATTCTGTAAGATTACACACACACATACACTTGATAAATCTTCCTTAAAAGAAAATGAAATGGACGATTAACCTGTGATATTTGCCTGTATGTATAATTAAATTCTCTGTCATGAAATATTTAACCTTGAGCTTAATATGGGATAGACTGTAGCTGAAAGAGAATGAAAAGATTAAGGTTCTGCAGTGACAAGAGGAAAATTTGTCAAATGGAACAGCACAACAATGACACCTTCTGTAGAACACTAGAAATGTCATGTCTTACTGCTTCGGCTTCTTCCCTTGGAAATTCCTAACCTATACCTGGCAGAGGGCTGAAACAGACATCTATACAGAGAAGTCCTTTCTCTACCAGGCTGTACACATTCATCCCAGGTTGTCATGTCTCAAGCCGTGAAAACCATTTTGGCAATCCTATTCCATGTTTTGTTTGGTTTTTATTTTTTTGTTTTTTTGTTTTTTGGTTTGTTTTTTTTCCTGTCCAAAAGCATGATTGCCTAGATTGAATGCCTCACCTAAATGGCTTCAAGATCATGGCAGCGTGAATAGAAGGCCCAGCCCAAGGTTAAAAGTACTTCTAAGCCACATATTAAAAATATTCCACTTCATTGTATTTTCTAAATGAATTTGTTAAAAGGAGAGAGCACAAGAGGGAGCCAGACTCTGCATCCTGCTAAAGGCTTGTGTTGGGAAGCAGTAAGGGGAGCCTGGAGCTTGGTCCCTGTGCTCCAAGCTCTGTTGCCGTTTGTTCAGTGGCTCTTGTACCAGTCCTGTGGACACCAGGTCAGACTTCCAGGACGCCCCAGCCCCACGTGATTTCCAAGGATTTGGGTGACAAAGTCAAACCTTATGTCTTTCCCTCTGACATGAAAAGAAGTAGAATAGCATCCCATTCAGGCCAGGCAGGATGTGAAGAGGTGTAAGTTATGGTTTGGATTTCCCTTCCAGGGAGGAGGAAACACAACACAAACCTCCTGTTCCATCTCTCCAGCCACTGCACACCCATGCTGCAGGTGCTGGGTGAAGAGCACTGCTGGAGCAGGTTTATTAACTCTGCAGCAGGACCACAGCCCGGTACTGCACCCCCCAATAGTGCTGCCCCTTGTGGAGACAGCCCGGTACTGCACCCCCCCAATAGTGCTGCCCCTTGTGGGAGACAGCCCGGTACTGCACCCCCCAATAATGCTGCCCCTTGTGGACACAGCCCAGTACTGCACACCCCCAATAGTGCTGCCCCTTGTGGGAGACAGCCCAGTACTGCACCCCCCCCCCAATAATGCTGCCCCTTGTGGACACAGCCCAGTACTGCACACCCCCAATAGTGCTGCCCCTTGTGGAGACAGCCCAGTACTGCACCCCCCCCCCCCAATAATGCTGCCCCTTGTGGACACAGCCCAGTACTGCACACCCCCAATAGTGCTGCCCCTTGTGGAGACAGCCCGGTACTGCACACCCCACCCCACCCCCCCCATAGTGCTGCCCCTTGTGGACACAATCCGATACTGCACCTCACCCAAGTAGTGCTGCCCCCTTGTGGACACAACCTGGTACTGCACCCCCAGCTGCTGTGGGGTGCGTGGGGAGCAATGGAACTCACTCTTCATCAGGGAGCCTGAGAGCAGCTGCTGTGGGGGCATGAGAGGCAAGAGCCTGAGCCCCCACCTTCCTGTGCCACGTTTGGTCAGCACCCACACTGCTTGGGAGATCTCCCTAGGACCTGCAGCTGGCAGCCAGCACTGAGTTTGGAAGCAAACCTTAACTTTAAAGCATCTGAGACTTTTACTGACTCTGATATTAGCTGAAAATCCCTCTTGCAGGATATGACAGAGTTGGGAGCTGAATTTCTGTCCCCGGAACCTCAAACTAGGGTTTTCACCACAGATCAGCCCTTCAGTTGCCACATAGATCCTGAAATAATCTTCTGTGCTTCTGCTTTCTGTAAAGGCATCACACAAAGCCTTTATCTACCATTTTGCTGGATTACTGAAAATGGCATGAAGCTCTGTTTAAACTCTATTTAAGAGTGGAAAGTCATCCAGATTCCTTCACATTTGGTGCACTAATTATCAAATATCATGAGGTTAACCCAAGGTTTCAGTGTTGGAACAGCTACCCACAGGATGTTATAGGGTAATACACACCAGGATACAACACAGGGTATGATGGGAATATGGGCTGTATAATTTAGTGTACACAACCCATGCCATGCAGCTCTTCCAGCACACAGGCATCAGTGTCAGGGGCAGCTGTGTTCTGTTAACACCCTTTCTTCTATCTGAAACTTGTCAAAAGGTTTAGATTAGAGTCCCTAAGGCTTCTTGCAAGTCAGTAAGTGCTTTCTTATTTTTAAGAGAGCAAAACTAAGAACTTGGGCTCTGGTCCATATAATATATCCTCAGGATTTTTTTTCCTGTGCAATTTGACTGACTACAGCAGTGCTAGTTCAGATCTCTTTTTAAGTTCATTTTCCAGATAATACTCCTGCAAGTGACTGCTCAGTTAAAATGTAGATTGCTTCACAATTGTATTCATATGTATTAGAATTCTGAAGACTTTGCACCGTTGTGCAAAGGTAAACATGTATCCCCTTGCACATCAAGCAGCATTAGCTGGGTTTTACCTCTGTTTCAGTGATCTGCACCCTCTTGAGTGTACCTGGTATGATGAGAATTTAGCTGAAAGAACATTAAGAAGAAAGCATTTTTTGAATGGTATTTCATGTTAACGTATCAGATGAAATGTTAGGAGCAAGTTACTGCTGTGGCTGGTACCTGAAATTGTATATGGTGTTAGCTTTAAGTACCAATCCATATAAATTTGTGGAGGTGAGTTAGGTGTTGATCAAGTCTCTGTTGGCATCAGTGGAACATTTGTATTTCAGTGCCTTTTGGATTTCACGCTTTCACTGCTGAAATTTAGTTTTTGAAACTCAGGACTTTTCCCTCTCCCTGGCTACACTGCCCAGACCCTGTTAGCCCATTCTCTCCTCCAGGTTTACTGGTCTCTCACAGTGAGTGGTGGATGCCCAGCCAGCCCCTAAGGGCAGGCAAGGTCCTGGGCAGCAGGTCCCACATCTGTTTGGCATCTTCTGTTCAATTTGTTTTGGTGTGGTGATGGTCTTGGTTGAGAAACATTGACAATGTTTGCATGACAGCTTGCTGGCAAGGATAACATCCCATTTGGAGTTAGCAACACCTGTAGCATTCTGAATTTTGCTGGAGATGTGCTGTATTTACATCTAGACATGTATAGCTCCTCCCCCTCCAAATCTGGCACACACAGGCACTCTCCCATCTCTTACAGAGAAAGGGTGAGCTATTCATAGGAGCCCAGCCCGGGTGGGTGCTGGGGCTTTTGTTGGTGCTCCACAGGGTGCCTCATCCTTAAGCAGGGGCAGGCATCCACTCAGCCACAAAACCACAGAGCACAGCGTCACCTAAAAAAGAGCATTAATTAAAGGGTGTCAGGAGAGGAGAAAAGGAAGGAGTATTTTTTGTGGGGAGGAGGAAAGAAAGGACAATATCTTCTCTTTAAAGAGGAAAAAATAAAGAGATATTTTGCTGCCATGTCTAATTTTTGGAGAGAGTTTTCTTTTTAATATTGCATATTAAAGCCTCTGCCCATTTCCATGCAATTTGGCAGGGCAACGTTTGCAGGCAACATTGGAAATTGAACTGCTCCTTTTGGTTCATTTTCTATACTTAATACAGCACAAACCCTGCTATGTGCTTTGAGATCCAACCTGCTGCTCTCTAAAAATGGCACACAACAGCACTAGGGAAATTCTGCAGTATTTAGGTAAAATTATGTCAGTTTTCAGTAGAATTCATGGATTTTTATTAATTAGATGCTATAATGCAAAACCCATATATATGCAATATAAATATACATATATATACACACATCTTTAGAAAAAAAATCAAACTAAACAAGCACTTTCCTTTTGCAAAAGGCCAGGAACTGGCACAGCAAGTTTGCTAAAGAATACTGTCAATTCTATAATTAGATTATCCACTAGTAAATCAGAAAGTCAAAACTACTGGGATTAATGACCCCTCTGAACAGTGCCAAATACAAGTGCTCTCAAGTGCACAAAATGACTTCACTGGGGCTGTACTCATCTCATCCAAGCAAACTGTTAAGTGCAGCCCCCTGGATGCCCTTCCCCTGCCTTTGGGGAAGGAGGGTAGCAGTGAGAGAGTGTTTGTTTTCCTCTTACAGGTTTTTCTTTTCCTTCCCCATCTTTGTGGTCACGCCTCTGATGCCTCCCTGAAGCTGCAGGTTTTTGCAAAGTGATTTAAAGATGTTCTGTAAGAGTGCATCAGGATCACAACCAGATCTACATTTTTTTCATAACTTTCTAGATTTATTTCTTGCTTCTGTTTCCAAGAATCTCCTTTCTGCTGGAGTTACAGCTAGGCAGCAGAGCTACCTTTTGCCTGCAGTTTCTGCATGAGGACATGGTTTCCTTAATAAATGTGACTGCAAATGCCAATGGTGCTAATAAGGCTAAAGTTAGGCTTCCATTATCAAAATTCAGTTTTTAAAGTAAATTTCACTTCTTTCCATTTCTCCTCAAACCACCATTATAAAACCACTGAGTTGCTGGATACTAATTTCTCCATTAAAAACTTTGTTCTGTGAACAGTGAAATTAATGAAAACTGGTTTTCAGTTAATTAAATTGGCAATTTCTGTGTTCATTTCTCTATCTTCAATCCTTTCCTGTCCACTACAACAGAGACTGCATCTTTCCCCCATATCCTGTTTTACTCTCAACCTTCCTCTCCTCTATCCTTGGCCCTGATTTTCCCCATGCCAGCTTTCTCCAGGGCTCAGCACCCTCAGGCTGTGTCCATCATGATTCTTCCCTAGGTGGGCACAGGCTGGCCAGGTTGTCTGGTTTGACTCTAGCTAGGAAAAGCCCAATGGAAAACAGGCAGATTTCACTCAACAGATTTTCAGAGAAGGAGGGAAGATGATAACCTGGTACTGCTCCTTCTCTCCAGCTGCAACTTTTCAGAAAATGTATGATAAATTATTTCTATGTATATATTTACTTTATTTTGTCTTTCAAATTTAATTGCTGTAGAATTTCTGTTGTACAGTTGGCTGTAGAACTCCTGAGATAAAACTGGGGGTCTGAGCAGTAACTCAATGTGTCAATTACATCAGTCTTCCTTCTTTAGAAAACTAGGCTAAAATGGCTTGGGAAACCTGAGCACCACGGATACCTGAGCACAAGAAGAGCATTTTGAGATCTGCTGGTGCCATAATGGCTGAAGATAATAGATGAGCAAACCGGCAGGGATTGCCAATATAAGACATTGGTAACAAGGAAAACTTAAGGGAAACAGGGTATCCTGAAAAACGCCTGAGGAGAGTGTAAAGTAGCATCATAAAGAATGGGAGAGGATCTCAGCCTACTTTCATCTGTCCAGAAATGCACATCTTTTCTACATGCATTTGAAGTTGTCTTTAGGATTGAAATGACCCCCCCACACTTTAAGTTTTAGTACTTTCCCAATGGTAGTGCAAACCAGGAGGCAGTTTCTAGGGGAGATAATAAATACACATATATTTGCAAAATAATTTTTATACATTTCTGAAAGCTTTTGGAATCTTTCAAATTTCATGTAGTCCTACACAAGGAAACTGAACTGCTAAAACTCCACATAACCTTCAGGGAAGTTTGGGTGGTAAGTCTGAAGAAGAGAAGGCTCTAGGGAGTCTATAGAAGCTTTTTGTTACCTACAGAAGGGTGGAGAGGGAATTTTTACATGGGCATGAAGTGATTGTACAAGGCTGAGCAACCTGGTCTTGTGGAAGATGCCTCTGCCCATTACAGGGGGTTTGAGCTAGACAATCTTTGTAAGTCCCTTCCAACTCAAACAATTCTAGAATCCTGTGATACTGTGTGTACATTTGGGGAGCTGTATTTTTCTCCTCAAATGGCAGCCCTGATGAAAGCATTTCTCTGGGGTACAGCATTGAGCTTTTTGTTAGTAGTTTGACAATATGACGGTGAGGACCTGGCACACCAAGAGAGTGGAAAAATTTTCTGAGCTGCACATCAAACATGAACAAGTCTTCCTGGCACTTATGTATGTGTGAAAATATTTCTACTTTCCCCTTTTGTTGTCTCCCCTGTGGAGTACTTGGGCTCAGGGGACACTGCTTGGTTGGGAATTTAGGTCATGATGGCTGGCTGAGCTATGTTCAAACTAACATCTGTCCCTTCTGAGCTCTAGGATATAAAAAATGTGCAGCATTTCTATATCTTTTTGGTGATACAGCCCCAAATGTGTGAGCAGAGAAGAAATCATGGTAGGAAAAGTAAATAAAAGAAAATGGGCTGTGTTGGATATTGACAGACACATGAAGTGCCACTTGCCTTGAAACCAGTTTCCTCTGTATGAGTCAAGGCTACTTGCTATGCAGCCTGTGATCATAGTGGGCAATCAGGTAAAAATAAATTAGGTTTTAATCTCTGTTTCCAGTCACAATTTGAGGGCATTTTTGTAAAATTCTTCTTAGCAATGTTTACAAGTCCTGTCTCTAAAGATTTCGGGGAAGACACCTTTTCATCCAGCAGTTTTTTGGCTGTCTGGAGGAGCCATATGCCCTGTTCAACATTTCCTGAGAACAGACTCTAAGAGGATATCTTCTGTGTTAATGGGCTAACTTACATCCTTGGACCTTCTGACACATACAGACAGCACACACTGAGAGGAGAATCAAATAACCTGTTTCTTCCTCTCTTATCTGTTTGCAGGACTAGTGCAGTAGTAACTCTATGACAAACTCACATAGCAGCTCTGCTTTCAAACACTCCTAAAAATCTCTGTGGGGACTGAAAGGTTTCATGACAGGAACAAGCAGTGTGACATTCCCAGTCCTGGGTGTACAGTCTGGTTTGTTCCTTTTACAATCTTCTTGCTCATGACCTCAGTTTTGTACAGCACACTCCAGGGATGCTTGTATAAAACCAGCCATAAGTAAAGACAGCTGTATATTTCATTAAAATAGATGAAAGGGGTGAAGGTGTAATGTCAAATGGACAGGAGCAGTGGGACTGAAAAGCTAAAAGGTTTTCTACTAAAGCTGCAATTTATCACTTGCTTACACAACTTGATGTTAGTAGGGGGTTTGCTGAAAATATTTCTTTAAATCCTAGAACCTCTAAATGTTTCATATTTTATGTGTTTGTAAGTTAAAAAAGCACTCAAAAAGTGTGGCAGGCCTCTTTATGCACTTAATTATGTAGCTAATGCAAGTTTCCTTAATTTCCAAATCTCATCTGCATAGATACAAAGATCACAGAACAATTTGGAGGCTTGTTCTTTAACCAAGGGAAAAAATAACAACAAAGGGAATAATTAAACCACAAAAAGTATTTACAAATAAGATAGCATCTGACAGAAAGCCATGGGGGGTATCTTCCATTGTAATTCTTCTTTTTAATGGCAGTACTTAAAAGAAAATAGAGAAAGAAACAAAAGTCACTAGGAAATATCTGAGCATTAATTTTTCATTTGCAATGCTTGTTTTAAAGGTTTTAAAAATTATTTTTACCTCGTGTTCTCCCATTTTATCATTCTCTATTCTATAAAAGTTCTAAAAGATTATTCAGAGATACAAGATGTGTAAAAGGTACATCATTGTGTCTTATAACATTCTGTTGCCATCTGTACTAGATAGCAATAAATATTATGCAGATAAACCCTAAATTATATTGAGTGCCATGTGCCCCTCAATAAAATCCCATATTTATTGCAATTGGGATATTCATGCCTTTATTTTCTCTGGAAAAAAAGGATCAGAATGAGACATCCTGTGTCAGAAGCTTCTGGGCACAATATAGAAAACCACATTAGAAACAGGCAATGGGTATTATTCCTCCCTCTTGCAATGAACAGCAACTCTGGAAAAACAAGCAAACAAAACCCAAAAACAACTGTTGCAGAAATGTTTGATTTCTGAAAGGGATCTTTACAAACTGTAGCACTAGCTAGATGCCATGTGGAAACTCTAAAACTAGAGTGACATCAATAAATAGAACCAAGGCAGTAGGTCTTTAGCTCATGTGGAGACTTCTGAGGCTATGAAGGCTGGTTGCCTAAACAGCCCTTTAAAGCAGAGTAAGATTTTGCAGGTATTTGTCAAATTGATTTAAGATTCATTCGTGGTACACAAACCTCATTACAACATTGCAATTTGTAGTTATTCCAATTGCAAAATCCATACCCTGAATATGTTGAGCTTCCATTTCCAGCTTTTAGATCTTATTATTGTCTTTGCTACTTCATTGCTACTATTCTACAGGACATTGAACATATTAATGAGAGAGAAATCCATGTCTGAGTGTTAAATGCATAAAAACATGAGGCACCAAAAAATCCCTGAAATAAAAATGGGTTCGGGGCAGGAGACTACAGACAGAAGCATAAATTTGCTCTGTCTTCATAATCTCCTTTCATTTGGAATGGTGATATTTGTCTGAATTGATATTTGTTTTGATTCTGTTCTGGCTGTCCATATAGTTTTCCTATAAATATTTACACAGCTTTTTAAGTAACACCTTAGGTTTTTGTCTGCTCTGTGAATATGTACATTGTGCTCTCTGGCAGATTTGGCTGCAGGGCACTCATTTGATCATTACAAATGCATCAACATGGGTCTTAAATTGTAAAAGGGTTGTAGGTAGTGCATCAGTAAGAAAAAAAGAAAATCTAACCTCTCAACAGCTCCTTCTTGGAATAGGCACAGGTAAAAGAAGCCTTTTGCCAATGGTAGTATTCTGCAAAGACATCCACATTTTCACTGTGCACCAGGACTCCAAGGTTTCAGTGTAAGTTAGTGTTTTGCTGGACCATATCCCTATCCCTAAACATGCTTGCATATTTAATTTACAGATCTATGAATACAAATGCCTATATTCCTTGCTAGTCCCTGCTTCACAAACTACCCAAAGTCCTCTGTCTCCATGAGCTCAGCTTCATACTCTCTCTGTCTCAGAGGGATGCTGTGGAAAGTAGTTTTGCACTGGGATGTGCAAAAACTGCCACCTGCTCCCACTGTATGCTTTTATAGTAGAGGATGGACCTGTGAGCATTCCTCCTCTTCAGCCCCTGCACTGTCAGTGACTCAGAAACCCACAAAGCTGCTTTGACAAAGAAGGTCAAAAGGGGGTACCCTTTGACTGTTGGATCCTCGTTAAGAATTGGCTTTGCATTCAAATTATGCAAATATTTCCATGAGGTTTGAGAAATACCTGGGGAGTGACATATATGCTAGAAGATGAATGAGTCCTGTTCTTTCTTATCTAAGCTCCTGTCAGTGGTATATGAGCAACTTAAGAAATTCATCTTATGTCTTCTCATTAACTATGATTGTAACTTCTCAAAGCCTTGATTTGGGTTAAATGAATATATCTACCTATCTATCCATATATGTATTCTATCTTTTACAATGCTCTTGGATTTTCTTGCTTTATTTGCCTTAAAAATAGATTGGTTTGAGGTTTTTTTATTCTTGAGGTTTTTTCAGCTCTGAAAAGTAGTTTTGGGTAAAGGATGGGAGGAACATACTTAGGACAGACAGCTCTTCATGTTCATGGACAAGAAGTTAGTATATTAAACCCAAAATTATTTTTTTTTGTTACCTTCTTAGTGAGATATGGACAGCATGTAACTCTGAACCACAATAAAAATAAACCCAGTTCATCTAGCAACTTAGGAAATGCTTTAGGTACTCAGGGTCTTCATTTAATAACAGCAAAATTTTAATGATGGCAGATGGCATTATTTCTGTACATTTGACTTTACTTGGTTTAATTTTTATCCATTTTTAAATGAAAGTATTAAATACATTCAACATTAAATATTTTAATGGTAGTGTCATTGGGAAAAGTGTTGCATTAAAATCAGAATATAAGTTCTACTTTTGCATATGTATATTTTCCCACTATAGCTATCAGAGATAATTTTACTTAGATCTGCATGAAATATACATCTTTGGGGAACTTTTAGTTAAAGAGCTGTGTATTCTGTCTTGATAAGCACTGGGTATATTATGTATGTTTTGGGTTTGGTAATCCAGTAGTCATTTCTGTGATCCATACAAACAAAGTACCCAAACCAATAAGGTAACTAAACCTTCAATTACTGTAATGTATGTACAGAGCATTTCTCCTCCTCCCTACTTCCCTTTGCCCAAACCATCCCCAGTCCCCCTGGGCATCATCTGGTTGCTAAAGCATTGAATCCATCACGGTGCACTTAAACGGCTGCGGGAAATTTGCTTTACAAGGCTGGTTTTAACCGAACTACCTGCTGTGCACCACATTGCTGCTGTTTGTGAAGTGAATGATGGGAAAAGCAAGTCTGTGATTTCATTTGTTCAGACCGATTAGTCACACGTTGCACATGGTATCATTTGCTTGTCACTTAATGACTGACCAGCCTGCCTGAATCATTAGTGCGGCAGTGCAATGAAAGGAAGACATAAACATAATGATGAGCTCAAGGAAGTGGAGTGCTGTTTTACCTCAAAGAAATGGTGCGCAGAAATCCAGCACAGCTGCAGGTGCTCCGACGACAATGTGGGAAGCAGTTAGCTTCCAATTTAGCAGAAAATTAAGAGCGAAAAAACTGTTATTTGTGAGAGAAGATACTCATGGCAAGCAATCATCCATGCTCTATACCCACAAGATGAGCATTCAGCTGTCTTTGTCGTGACTTAAAACAATTGGTATCTTGGGCAGCATTCAACACCAGATTGGTGCTTATTATCTGCAGTTTATTCTTTCTTGGGATATTTTGTAAAACCCCCCTTTATTTTATGGTTAATTTGCTTGCTTGAATGTAAAGCCATTTAAGCTGAAAAATCTGGATTGGGGTTCATCATTGTGCCAGTGCTCTGAGCTGTGTGATGCAACATAATTGGCAATTTTAAAATTCATAATCCATTTTGTTTCATGCACACACACACACACACACACACACAAACCCTATCATCCCCTCTCTGCAAACCAGTAAAAAAGCATGATTTGAGCATGTGGATTCCTTCAGTGAAATAAAAAGAATCAACAAGAGGAGAGTTTTTATAAAGTTAAGTAATGGATTTCCACTAGTCAGGAGAATATAATCCCCAAAGAAGAATTATGGAAAGTATTAATTAATGGAAGTATTATTATTAATAATAAGTATTAATCTGAAATATCCTCATTCCGAGCTAGGCAAGGCTTCTGCCAGCTTTAGCAGAGCTTCACATTACACAAAAATACTGGAAAATCTGAAATCTTTATGTATGCCATTTTTAGTGATTTTGGTAGAAGGCTACTGAGAAAAAAACATTGTAGATTGGGAGGGATTGGAACTTAGCATTAATAAGGGAAATGCAATAATTTCTTAAATACATGGCTGTTTATATCAATGCACATTGCTATTTTTACAAAAGAACTTAAAATTTACTTTTTCTAATTAGATGATGAAAGGCCAACCAGAGAAAATTCAGGCCCTGGGTCCTTCTGTAAAAGCACTTTGGTTTTTTCTCTCCTGTTTTATGTCTGGTCCTTGTTCCTGGAAAAGCTTACACTTCTCTGGACTTGTTTACAGGCCTTGGAAGCCAAGGAATTTTCTATGTCTCACCCACTTGCCATAAGGTATGCTGCTGGCAGGGTTGGTTATTTTTTTTAAGGTTTATTGCTTCAAGAGTAGCTTGAGTTTCTACATCAAATTTTGTCTTGCCTGAGCTTGTGATTTTAGTACTTCCTTGTGCTCCATTTTTGTTTTCACCAGCTGGCCACAGCCAACACTCAGCTCCACTCTATTTCTCTCTGGCTAGTGGCCAGCCGCCTTGCCTGCCAGCTCTGCTTGCGATCCGCTGGTTCCTCTCCACCCATTTCCAACATTCCTGTCAGCTTGTGTCCTCTACTTCATTAAGCATATCCTCTGGTTTTTCAGAAGTGAAAGATTCTTTATGATGCTGGATAGAAATGGCCTGAGTTCACCAGCCCCAGAGTACCAGAGCTGCAGGGTTTGCCATGTTGCACCTACACGGGGAGGAGATGACAATAACTGGTTCTCCTAGCAGGACTCTCTTCACCCTAGAGTGAAAACCTTTATATCTGAGGAAACTAATTTCATCAGCAATTGGTAATGGCATTATCAACTTTGAGTGAAAATTTTTCACCAGGTATTATATAACCTTTTTCTGAAGACCTAAAGCATTTCTCTGTTCTGTTCTGTTCAAATTCACTAGGCCTATATGCTCTGAATTTCTCTGCTTTCTGGCCATCCACCAATCTGCTCTCCAATGGGAAGGTGCTGCAGCCTTAAGCCAAATGACCTCATGTGAGAGATGGCTACAGCCACTAGTTCATAGAAACACAGAATCATGGAATTAGCTGAGTTGGAAAGGACCCACAAGGATCATCAAGCCAAATTCCTGGCCCTGCACAGCACCATCCCGAAGAGTCATACTGTGTGCTTGAGAGTGTTGTCCAAACTCTTGAACTCTGTCAGTCTTGGAGCTGTGACCACTTCTGTGGGGAGTTTGTTCTATTGCCCAGCCTCCACAAAGGGAACTCTGGGTGAAGAAACTTTTCCTGATATCCAACCTAAACCTTTCCTGATGCAACTTCATGTAATTTCCTTCAGTCCTGTCATGGTCACAAAGTGAAGATAGCAGTACTTGCCCTTCTGCTTCCCTTCACAAGGAAGTTCTAGACTACAATGAGGTCTCTCCTCATTCTCCTCCATGCTGAACAGCCCAAGAGACCTCAGCTACTCCTCACAAGGCTTCCTCTCTCCAGACCCTTCACCATCCTCGTGACCCTCCTTTGGATGCTCTCTAACAGCTTTGTCCTTTTTATATTGTGGCATCCAAAACTGCAGACAGAACTTTAGGTGAGACCACCCCAGCTCAGAGCAGAGCAGGACAATCCACCCCTTGCCCAGCTGTGATGCTGTGCCTGATGCTCCCAGGACAGGGTTGTCCCTCCTGGCTGCCAGGGCACTGCTGGCTCATGTTCACCTTGCCATCAACCAGGACCTTCCCAGTCCCTTTCCATGGCACTGCTCTCCAGCCTCTCATTCCCCAGTCTATACACACACCCAGGACTGCCCCATCCCAGATGCAGAATCTGGCACTTTCCCCTGTTGAATTTCATGTGGTTGGTGACTGCCCAGGCCTCTCATTTGTCCAGGTCTCTCTGCAGGGCCTCCCTGCCTTCAAGGGAGTGAACAGCTCCTCTCAGCTTTGTATCCTCTGTGATCTTGCTGAGTATCCCTTCCAGTCCTGTGTCCCAGTCATTTATGAAGATGTTGAAGAGCAGAGAGCTGAGGGTGGAGCCCTGTGGAACCCCACTAGGGACAGGTCACTGTCTGATGTCACCTCATTCACTACAACCCTTTGTGCCTGACCCATGAGCCGATTGTTCACCCACATACTGATGTGTTTATCCAGCTGTGTGCTGGACATTTTGTCCAAAGGATGCTGTGAGAGATAATATCAAAACTTCTGTTGAAGTCCAGAAGAGATCACATATCTCTCAACAGCTGAGCACTAGGAAGGTAAACAGAAAGTAGGCAATTACTAGGAAAGGAGCTATAAACAAGATATAGGAGCTGTCATTTTGCTCTTCTTTAAACTGCAGGTATGGTCATACCTTGGGCACCCTTTGCCTTCCTAATTGGCCCACCATGGACAGGGCAACAGGAGGTGTAGAGGAGGGCAGCAGAAATACCAGAGACTAGAATTTCCAAACGGAAAAGTGACACCAGGGTGGAAAAACAAGAGTCATATATGATCATAAACTCCAATCACTCTGAATTTCTCACCATACAGGAGCACTGTCAGACAGCAGTTTTGAAACTAAAGGTAATAGTACACTTTCATCTGGCACACAGAATTCCTGTCCAGTAGTTGCTGTGGAATTCAATACAGGAATATTAATGAAAAAGGGGATTCTTTTATTCTCATCTGTATATTTGGATTTGGAGAACATGAAGGATGTGGGTCATTGCAGCCCTCCTGGAGTATTTCAAATTTTGCTTTAAGAAGTTCTGTATCATCTTTCACATGTGCTTTCAGAAGTTCTGTACCACCTTTCACATGTGCTTGTGATTGATTTGGTTTCCAAACAGCAGTGGAGCAGCATCTCACCAGAACAGCACTGAAACAAGAAAAGTTCAGCTATCCAAATTTAATGAAAAATTTTTCAGTATGCTGAAAGTCTGTCTTTGAGACAGGCATTCATAAGTACTGCAAGGTGAACTCTATTAAGTCTGGGTAACTGAATGGTTGTTTAACCCAAATGTTAAAATTGTGGAAGTTATAAAATATTTAATGGATGCTGGCTCATATTGAGTTCAAGTTTCATGCATTCAGATGGTGAGGTGCAGTCTCTGCATCCTAATTGATGGCAACAGCCTCACACTGACAGCTGCCTATGTATAATGACTCACATTTAAGAAATGTGCTCATAGCTGTTTTATTTACTCATTGAAATGAGTGGCAGAGTTCCTTTTAAAAAGAACCAGTTTATTTTATAAAGTAAAGCAAAACATTGGAGAATTTACAGAGCATAATTGAAATCCTCATGAGAGATCTGTCTGGCTTGCTCCATCGCTTTTTCTGGTCACAAAAATTCATGTAGGAATCAACCAAAGCTACCTGTAAACTTTGCCCTAGGGGAAAAAAAGGGGGGAGGGATGGGAGGGAAAGAAGTCTTGGAGAAAAAAACAGTTCAAGGAAAATGATTTTTATATTTTTGTTTCAGACTTAATTTGCAAATAAATCTGAATTTAATTCAAAATAAATCAGTACACTATCCCCATCTTTCAAGTCTAATGGTATTAAATGCTCAACAGATTTCAAAAGTATTTCTGCTTAACTTCTTTTTACTTTTCTAACCAAGGAACTATGAATGACATTATTTTCCCCTAAATAGCTTCAGATCAACTTTAAGTATATTACATATTACCCCATAATCCATCCTCCTCTTGCATTTACACAAGTAAAACCAGTGTGTACCTTCAGAGCCTTGCTTTTCTTTTATTTACTTGATTTCAGAAACAAAAAAGTCATATGGAGATTAACACTATGAGCCAGCATGGGGACCAAACAAAAACTAGAAAAAAAGCAATTGTGCTGCTGCTGCTGGCATTCCTGCATAATACTCAAATTGCAAGGCTGTCAGTGCTTCCTGCCACATTTTGATTTTCTATAAGCCACTTTTGCCTTCAGCTAACAGCATTAGAGTATTTTGCAACTATGCCATATTCTGTACTCTTGTACTTCAAATATTTAGAAAAAAAATCAGATATTTTAATAAACCTCCCGACCATATAAAGTACTATGCAATAGGAAATCATTACAGACATTATTTCTATACCCAGCACAATTTTATAGCTACATGGATATATCCTAGTGTGGGTAACTCAGGGAGTCCATAGTGGCCATTAATTGTGTCTCTTAATAGTTCAGAAAGCTAAAGGAAGAATAACAAAATTTTGGAGAGGAAGAAGGGTTGTCTAGCAGAGTGTGGCTGTCCATCCATACGGCTGGAATCAAAACAGGAAGGAATGCAAGATTTGTCTGGGACACTGGAATCTCTTTTAGATACCTGAAGGAAGTTCTCTGAGTCTGATAAAACACTCATTATTGATGTTCTTCCTTTGACCATATCAGCGGTCACAGCCACTCACTCATTTCTTTTGTGAATCCAGTCTTTCTTTTCTTTTAGGAGCACACAAGGAATTTTGTGAAGACCTGAAAGGAATGTTTACAATCAGGTGAATATTTCTGGTTTATTTAAGTGAGAGGAAAATAAAAAGTTTGATCCAAGCAAAGGTAGTCTATTTTCACAGTCCAAGTCCTGCATTTTTTTCAGCTGAATTCGTTTCCCTTTCTTCCCTCTACAATGTCTCCAGGACTTCCCCTACACATCCACCATGGTGAAAACTAAATTGGCAGAGTGGCAGGAAAAGTAAGGATGGCAATCCTCTCTGTGCTACAGAGAGCATCCACAGCCTCCTCTGCAGCCAGGCTCTCCGTTTCCACAAGCAGAATTTCAGGGAACGGAATTGAGAGGAAAAAGTTGCTCCTGCCGTGGCAACGAAAAGCCAAGCAAGTCTCCAGGAAAGAAAGTAGTTCCAAGAAGGGATTTTCCAATGGAGTAAATTGTTTGTAGGAGTCTCATGGTTTCATTGTAATGGTCCTCGAGGCAGCAATCTTCCTGGTGGATTGCTGTTGTGAGTCAGCCTAGCAGGAAAGCAAGCCTTGCAAGGAGGCAAGCAATCATTAAACTCCTCAACTCTCACTCATAATTCAGAACTATGCTGATTTAACAAGACCTTCTTCTGCAGCTGTCTAAATTCTCACCTTTCTGAGGTTATTGAAAGAAAATGTCCCTCCCTCCTCCTCCCTGAGATAATTTTAAAGTCACCAAATATCAGAGAAAAAAGTTCTGCTTTCATGTAGTTGGCTTGTGCAGTGTCAATACTGATATTGATTCAGAAAGCATATTATGTAGGTGTCACTAAAATATTTGAAATTGGGTGAATAATGTAAATTTTGTCAGTGATAAGTTCAGTGTAAATTTTGATTTTCTCTCTGTCTTTAACTTTCATGACAGATGCCAAAGAGGAAGAAGAAAAGCAAATTAACTAATCTCTTACATGAAATTAATTTACTTTACCTACTTGTTTAGTTATAGTTGCATATCTATCCCATATAACCATATTATCTATTGGTGAGTCTATCTGTCTCTCTCTCTCTCCATCTATCTATCTATCTATCTATCTATCTATCTATCTATCTATCTATCTATCTATCTATCTATCTATCTATCTTGTACTTAGATACCTACCACTACACTACCTCACTGGTGGAGCTCTGCAAACATCACTGCTGTTTCAGCTTGCTGTCAACAGACAGCCTGCTGGCTTATTATGGAAAAACAAATCTGACAGTAATCACATCAAAGAAACAATGTGCAGAGTCTTTACCCAGAGACTTTGGTTATACAAACGCATACAGCAGAAATATAAAGAATGAGACATGACTGATAAATTAAATCACTGAGAAGTGAGTTGTCTTCCATCTGACTAGATGAAAACAAATGAAAATTGCACTGAACTGAAAGAATAACTAGTAAAGCTGCTAAAACTTCTGAGGACAGCAAAGGGAGAAAATGCCTGTGAAGTAATAGTGCAGATGATAATTCAAAATTGATATTGTTACATCAAACACTATGTGTTGTAACAGATAGCTTGCCAACTGTATTTGATGTGAATGTAGGGTTAATTACAGTATTTGAAAAAGCATTTGGACAGCCATTTTTTGTTAATCCAATATGATGGGCATCAACAAATACCAAGGATGAATATAATTGACCAAAGCTTGAAGAAATGAGAAAATTGCATCAAAAATAGTAAACTTCAATATCTCGTTCACTGAACAATCACAATTTTCCAAATATGTTGGAAATAATAAATTTATTCTGATTGGTGAAGCATAACAATATATATTGGTTGTTCAGCTACTGGTGGGCAGCTTGATTTGTAATCTGTTGTTTGAAGAAGGAGAGTTTGCATGTGGCCTCCAAAGACCAGAATAATTCACAACTGACTCATGGCAAAGGCTTATGACCTAATGGTTTTGTTGATTTTGGTTTGCATTTGAAAAATATTCTGAATTTCTTCAGGACATATTGATTTCTGGAAACAGATGTACTTTCCAATACCCAGCTGCATTTAAGAAGCATGGAGTATTTCAGGACAGTGTTATAATTATTAAAAAAAAAAAATCAAAAGATAGTGGATTTTTTAACCCATCTTTTTAAAGTATATTAATTATTTTGGAAAGCAAATAATTGATCGTATTGCAAATCTAAACACAACTGATTCAAAACATTTCAGACCTCCTTTCTACTGAACACCTATAAGATATAGATATGTTCAATTTTAAGTCAAATTCAGTTTGGCAAACAAAATAAACAAATTCAGTAAACAAAAAAAAGTGATCTGAGAACTTGCTTAGGAAACCTTAAATTTGGATATACAGCAGTTAATAGGGTCAATCTTGAAAATAGAATTCAGGGCCCAAAACCCCTTGACTCAAAGACAACAAGGTGCTATAATTACGTATTTCAGTATTTGTATAGCAACACACCCCCAAGTTCTTTTCACCTATGCAGTATATGAAATTTGACACAAGAAACTTCTACAACTGCACTGAAAACAAGTCAAGACCAAACGAGCAACTGCATTGCTTCCCACAGTAATGTGAAATGGAAAAATATTCTCTCCCAGAGGGGTATTATTGGTCTCACAGCATCTCTGGGTGAGTGCACAAACTGCAGAAGTGAAGCAGTTGCCATCTATCAGGAGCAAAACCAGTTGCACCAGCAGCATCTGTAGCTGAAGCTGCACTCCTGTGGGACACCCTGAGCCCTGACACGTGGTTCAGGGATGTACCAGTGCCATATGTTCTGCTGCCCACTGCTGTCCCTGCTGGCCAGGCTAGGCTGTCCTCCCAGCTGCTCGGTGGCTGGCTCCAGCCCATCGCCCAGCTCTCACCCAGTAGTCATGAGAGAGAAAGATCTTTCAACCGAATTGATGTTCACCAAAGTCCCCTGAAATGAATTACCCATCTCAGGAATGATGTCCAGATCCTACAGTGCAGGAGAGGAAGCCAGGATGCTGCAGAGAACAGACATGGGGACGTCAACACCAATTCACCTACGCTACACAGCTGAGCACAGTAATTACAGACATGGTGTGCAGCATGCTTGTTTATTTGCTGCTTTATATCACACACTGTGCAACAGCCTGCAGGAATTCATTCTACCCCTAATTCAGTCTTAATTAAGATTTTGCCTTTATCTGGGTAAGCAGCCAAAAAAAAAGTTGAGAAGGGTGGGTGGAATAAATAAGTAACGCAGCAGATTAAGCCATTGCCTCAACTAGCATCAGTCAAACTCCCTCCTAAATCTAAAACTTTTGAATGGCAGTGAGAGAAAACTGAATTTATAAGAAGTTTGCTCTGGGTATAGTGTTGAACCAGCCTGACTGTCAGCTTAATTAAACTAATGTTCATGACAACAGAGCATGGATAGGCAAAGTTGTGAGTGCATGGATCTCTTGGTGTCTTGTGACCAAGTCTCACTGCAAGCAATTGGCTATTTCTTAAAGATGCTACTGCTCATTTTTCAGATCATACAGAGAACGGATTTACACAAAAATATCAGGTAGTGAAGAAGAATTCACAGACATTGAACATACTTGCTGATCTCCTCCTGGTAGGTGACAATAAATAAATCAAGTAAGACAGCACAGATTTGGACTGACAAGCTGGAACAATCTTTAATGTCACATTCATTCATGTCCCTGAAGTCAACCAAGGCTTTATCTTGGATGGTGTTTCTGTTCTTAAATGACAAAATATATCCAAATTATATGATTGGTTAGAAAGAAAAAGAGGATAGGTCTTTTATAGCCCCAGCTCTTCCACATTAGGGGAGGGAAAAAAAAAAAAGGAAATACCTAGTACATGACCAAGCAAATGTTTTTATTTAATTGGTGATGCAGCATAGGCTACTTTGTATCTGAGCAGGTTGTTTGGTTTCCAGGCAAGGAAACAGAGGAAGCCAACACTTGTATAACTTGGTGGGCAATGACAAAAAGATACTGCGAAGAGACACTTGGCTATATCTTTTTAATTTTTTTTTTTTCTGGAAAAGAAAGTGGCTATATTTTATCCTGAAGTCCCTACTTTATTTGGAATGATGGTCTGTCTGTCCTCTACCTACAGGTAGAGGAAAGTGTCATATCATGGAAAGAGCATTGTGCCATGCCCTTTGTCTGCTCTGCAGCTCTTGGGACAATAGTGTAGTCCCAGCCAAAGGTATGGCACAAGGCAGCTTTGCTGTGGCTAGTGACCATGTGTACACATGGCTTTGTGACTCCAACTAATGCTGTGGACAGGGGCAGCACTGGCTAGCTAGATAATTCTGACAAAGGAAGTCTGCATAAAGCAGGAGATTTTTGAAAAACTCTGTCTCCAAGTATTTTGCTTTTCCAGTGGTCTTTACCTTATTTCCTTTCTGTCACTGTTTTCTTCCCAGGAACAGCCAGAGGCACAGCACCTGTCATTATGTTTTGAGGCCATTACAGCACTTTCACAGTACTAGGTAAATCTACCTATGATCAGTGATTTAATGATTAGAAAAATGGTTTCTAGGGAAACGTCTGTTCAAAGGAGAAAAAGAAAAACATGCATTAGAAAGCTTCACAGCATACCTGCAGAAGGTGAGGGTCTCTCATGCATTTCCCTTACCAACCTCCTCCATCTGTGGGTAAGAGGAAGACTTTCCAAAGACTGTGCATGGTTTGAGGGTCTAACCCTCAGCTGAGTCATGCTTCATGATGGATCTTTAAAGAGATGCTGTCATGAACATAATTCTCTCTGAAAATTTTTTTAATACAGGTCTTTTCAACAGTTAGGAAATAGAGAGAAAAACAGATAGCACATGCACTCCATTTACAAATTATTTGACAATGGATTCAGTAACCTACTTCAGAATTTTCATTAGTTCCTATTTGGAAGGGTAAGCAACTTTTCAAAGCAATAGGACAACATTTTTCCTTCCTGTTTCTTTCCCAGTTACTCACCACCCTTTTCCCCAGTCAAACAGCTTTCACTGTGTATTGTTGTGTCACCAAGGGAAGGCTACAGGACTCTGTCCAAAAATTTGCTGGCTAAAAGTAAGCAGAGCATTGTCTTCCCTCTGCAATCAATTTTTTGTTGCAGTGATGTAGTCTGCATGTTGAGCAAATAAATACACAGCCCCTGTTACATCTTCTCCTGCCCACATGGTGCCAACAGCCTTCCTCAGGAGCTTTTACTACTCAGTGGAAACAGTAGATAAGGATGGACTTGTGACTGAGAAAATGGAGCCTACCAAGAAGCTGAGGTCAGTCCCCAGCAATGCCACTGCTTTTCTGATTATTTTTCACAAGTTCTAGTTCAAGTGCTCAGCTCAGCTCAGCTGAGCAGGGCAGGAATTGCAGCAAATTCAGCACAAGGCTCTCCCCACACCTGTCAGCAACGGAGAGGCAGCTCCCCCAGGCAGAAGCACAACCATAACACCTCCTGGCTCCTGGATCTGAAGATCAAGGAGACATTCAGCCATGTGAGCTGTGCTCCAGGACAGCCCCTAGAGGGACGGTGGTGCTGCACAGCCAGGCCTGGATAAGGGCAGAGCTTGAACTCACTGAAAGCCAGAAGGGCAGCAGGTTTGCTAGAAGGTGGCAGAAATCAGTGACCCAGCAAGTCAGTGACCCACAGCGTGTGCCTGCTTCCCCCCCCCACCCCAAAAAAATGCTGAAAGCCCTGGAACTCTTCAGCCAAGTTTAGATGGCTGAGTTAAGGATTACTAAGCAATCCTCACTCTATTTAGCTTGAGAGAGATTAAATTATGTTTCTCACTTTATTTTAAGGTATTTAATGTTTATTTCTATATGTGCATGAGTATTTAATTTGGCATAATTATTGAGATGAATTGCAGCTAACATTACAAGAAAATTGTAACTTGTCATAAAACAAGTGGGCCATATTATAACAGAGCTGCTACCACACAGAATAGCTTAATAACACAAATTCACACTCCCCAGCATCATGCTTCTTTGGGGAGTTGATTAATTATTAGGAAGTAAAATGGCTAACAAAGTAGCATGTATAAAAATATCTTCTCACAGCAATAAGATTGTAAATCTTAACTCTATTTCATGACAGCAAGTGTAAGCAAGAATTACACACAATGCAATGAGCTGAATGAATTAATATGCCTAGGGCTTTTGTTGCTAGAAATACTTTGCTCTGTATTATAATCAGTCATTGTAACTGATCTCAGCTGCAATTTAGGCTTCTTCTTGCTGTTTTTAAGTGACAGACAAATGCTTTTGCCAAAGAGGCCTTCCAACAGTGTTCATCTTCATAGCCTTTCCTGCCTGAGGCCTGACCTTCAGCATGCAGGTCTTTTCAATACATTAGAAAGATAGAGCTGCTGCTTTCACCTCTTTTCCCATTCTTTTCTGCCTGCTGCAACCCAGTCCTTCTTGTCCTTAGCCCCTGTGGTCCTCCACAGTTTAGCCACCCATGTACATCTTCTCATGGCATTTAGAAACCAAGAATGTTGAAGACAGAGGAAAAGAATGTGTTAAGTATCTCTGCCTTGTTCATGTCCCTGTTTGTGAGGTGATCATCCTCATCCTGTAATCTTTATTTACAGTGCCTATTGCCTTCAATATATTTGAAAATAAACTTTTTATTGTCCCTCACAGTTCTGTCAGGCTTCAAATCCAGTTGAGCTTCATCCATATGAATTTTCTCCCTACAATGGCAAGCAGCATTTCTGTATTCTTTTCATGTCACCTGACCTTGCTTCCACTGGGGATACACATTCCTTTCTTACCTTTTCCCTGAGGTAGAAGATTCCTGTTCAGCCAAGCCTTTGCCTTACCTGCATGACTTCTGACATTCGGAAATTGCCTTCTCCTGTGCCCTTTGGAGGTAATGTTTAAAAAGTGACAGCACTGATGGACCCCAGCACCTACAGGAGACCTTACTTATTAATTCCCTGAGCAGCTTGAAGTCAGCTCTCCTCATGTCCAGAGGTGAGGGTTTGCTGGCACTTTTCCTCTTATCAACAGAGATTTTTAAACTCTATGCCTTCCTGACTCTGAATGCAAGTTTTGTCATCAAATGTTCAAAAAATATTTCTCAGCCACCAAAAATCATACACTTGGCTTAAAAGCCATGAATTTAGAAACAAAGTATATTTTGAGCTCTTGTATTTTCCTTCTGCTTGAAAAACGTGTGTTTAATTTACTCACAGCTTCAATCCTTTCTACCCAGAAAGGAGGGCTGAAGGTTTACTTTTTGTTTAAATAAGTGTTTTGCAGTGCAGTCACATTAAGCCATTGAAATACCACATGAAGCAGTTTTCTGGAGTAAGCAATGAAATCCTCACAAAGACAACATACAAATTAATGGAACACACGCATGTCACATATTATAACTTCTTTGCTGTCACCACTACAGCTGTAGGCATAGTGCTATTTTTAATTTTTTTTCATTTGTGAGCTGATTTTCTGCTTGAGAGGGTCAAGCACACCAGAACGCTGCATTTTGCCAGGACACTTGCAAAGTTTCCTACACTTTTACCAGAAAAATGGTTGCACAATATAGACCAGCCACCTAAATTTGCCATCTGAGGCTTTGCTGCTAGGTGCAGCTCTCTGTCTACTCTCTGTCTACTATGACTGTGCCTCTGAACTCTCTGCAGACTCCATGGGCATTAGACCTGGACATTTGTCCAAGCTGTGAAAGTGCTCTGCTTTGGCACTCTATTGCATGGGCATCTGGTCCTAGTGTTGCTAAATGGCTGATTTCAACAAGCCAGTCATGTGTCTCCACATCATTCATTTATTCCAGAAGTGGAGAAGAATAAAAAAAAGCATTTTATGACAAAAAACCCCCAACTATTATGGGAAACACAATTCCTCATTCAGATGCCCTTGTGTTAATGCATTGAAGCCAGCAATGCTATTAAAAAGATATTTTAATTTTGCTACATTTTATTTCCTGCACCTCCAATGTCAGCTTTTTTGTCTCCATATATATACCCAAAGTTACTGGAAATCCCATTTTATGGCAGCATTTCTGCCTTCATTCTGTTACTGCTTGATTTTGTACTCAGGGTGAAAAACACACTGAGATCTGTATTTAATTTCACCTCTATGCTGTGGATCCATATACAAGCTTAATGCTGCGTGTGTCAATCTTCTAACAGGTTTAATGAAATGGCTGCTTAGGCTGACTATTCCTCCCACAACTGTGCTTTCTGTTCCAGCCAGCCTTGGGACACATAGATGCCCAGCACAGCAGGACTTGTCCCCAAGTGTTTTCAGGCTTAATAGATAAGGCAGGGGAGTTTCAATGTTTTCAATGTCAGGGCTGATTTTCATTAGACAAAACTGGAGCTTAAGTCACACCTCCCACTTCTTAGGCTGGATCTCTGATTTTGTACTACCATACTAATTAGACCTCTAAAAATATCAATCCAAGAAAAGCATGTAGTGTCATGAAAGATCAACTCCACTGACCCTAGTGGGGATTTGATGCCTCCAAGGCAAACCAAAAGAGACATGAAGCAGCAACCCAGCCTAGGCAGCTACACATTGATAAGGATTTCTTCTATATATAGCCTTTTGGAATCTGAGAATTACTTCATTATGCATTTTACCCTCATGTAATGAGAAAAAAAGGAATCACAAATGACATCAGGATAAATTTGGCTTTTTCTGTATTTATTTTTTAAATTTAATTTAATTTTTTTTATTTATACATTTAGGGCCCATTCAGGGTACTCACACTGAAACAAAATAGGTAGTATATTAAAAGTCTTGCACTGTAAAACAAAGCTTCACTGATGCTTGTTTTCAAAACAGGGCTGATCTTCTTGACAACAAGTAAACAGTGGCAACTCAGCAAAATTGAAACCCGATGACCTCATGGAAAATGCAGTCCTCCATGAATTAGGATAGTTCCTCTAGAGTACACAGAACTACACTGGCTACAGCAACAGATCCCAAAATATAGAGAGCCCTCTGCCACATTGTTCCTACATGAGAAAAATATTAAGAAAAGGCACTCTAAAAAATAGATCACAAGGCAGACAAGTCAGTGATGCTGCTGGCTTTGCTAGAGCAGTGAATCCATCCATATGAAATGTTGTCCCAGCACAAAGCACTGCCAGCACCCCTCTGCCAACATCCTAAGTGCCCCTGCATCCTCCCTTTCTGAAGTGCTCTGCCCAAGTCAAATTCAAGGTCCTGGAGTTTCATCTCCAAGGCCCTTCTTATCTCAAATGTCACTCCAAAGTTCAAGACTCTTTTTGGCAACTCTTGAGATCCAAATGACAATTCTTCTATAAGGCTGAAGTTTGCAGAACAGAGAGTGGGACAAATCTTTCTCAGTCTTTTGTGTAAAACCATGTAAAAACCTCCTAAGGACTAACATGAAATGTTGAACTGTAAAGTTGTTGAGTGAGGTTAAAAAAGAACAAGGAAAGGCATATAACAGTCATCCATCACACTGAGTTTTCAAACTTCATAAAGCTGTCCTTGAGTAAGGGGTTAATGGATCTTTGTAAGAACCTGCAAAGCACAGGATTTGGGCACTTGCAGGGGCAGAAGCATCATGAAATTCACTAATCACACGTCTCAGGTGACTCATGCTTAAAGAAATGGATTATACTTTCTGGGACATTTATGGACTTGTAGAAACTTTAGTGAGAATTCAAGTAAAATCAGGTACAGTATGGTACAATCTGCTCTGTACCATCAATATGAAAAAGAATGTAAGTTAAATCCAGGCAACTGCACTGTGAGAGCATACAAAGAAAATATTTTGGTCATATTGTCTGAGCTAGAAGGATATCAAACCAACTTCTGCTAAAGCAGAAGCTTTGGTTATGATAAGGGACACAGAAGTGTCTTAAGCTAAAAGAAAATTTGTGGCAGTGTGATGTGATTTGAGGAGTTTATGTTTGAGAAGTTAGGCAATTTGTGGTGATGTGATTTGAGGAGAATATATCACACCTATAATCTAGGTAAGCTTCTGCTAGAAAGATTGTGCTCTGGTAAAAATCAAGAAGTCATCTCTAATGCAAAAACCAGTGATGTATGCACATAACTATAGCTGGTGAGGTGAAATAACCATAACTGTCCACAGCTTTTCTGGTGCAAGGAAAGATGTTTCACAAGCCAGAATTCCCACCCAAGCAGTTTTGGTAATACATGAGTTTGTGCAAGCCAGTCCTGAACTAACCAAACCTCAAACCTTTAGCTCGCTACGCCACTGTTTTCTCCCTGCCATTACAATGAGCTGCCTTTCCCTTGTACCACAACACTGATATGCATCAAAAAGATGAGCTGATCACCCTTCACTGAGTTTTTGTAGCTCCAGGTGTCTGTCAGACATCCTCTGGCTGCAGCTGAGCAGGGTAAAGAGGCCCAAGTTTAAGAAAAACCCCAAGAGACTTCTGAAGCCCTCTGCTCTTTGAAACAGTGCAACTGAAACAGGATGTCTGGTCTCAGAGCATGCCAGCAGTACTGGTTGCTGTCTGGTTTTCAAAGTTTACCCTAAACTGTGCTGAGATGCTGAGCCAAAGGCAGGAGAAGACTGTCTCCAGTAATGAAGAGCTAAATGGCAGAAAAGTGAGAGAGATGCTTTCCATGGTGAGAAGGATGAAAGAAAACTTCTACCCTGATTTTAAAAGCCACTCTGACTCCAAATTATTTTTATTCATGCTAACTAGCACATGCCTGACCTACACTTTTTATTCCTTTTAGTTGACAAAAGCTTACTCATGGATGCAGAAATGCTTATGATAACTTTATAGAAATCCAGCCTAGGTCCAACCAGCTTATGTCTGAAACTGCTGTGCAAATGCCACTGTGCTACTGCTGAAGCCGGTAGTCACCTGCAGCTGTGTGGCATCAAGCCCAAAGTAAGAACTTTGGCAGTGCCTGATCCTGGCAGGGCAACTCATTGCAGCCTCAGCACCAGCTGGGCTGAAGCCACATGTTTGTCATCAATCTGTCACCACTCTTCAGTCCTGCTTCTGAGAATGGCCTTTAGCTTGGGGTCAGTGCAGATGGCACACACCTCAGCAGGTCCTGGACTGGTGCTCATGCTGTGCCTCTACCTGAGCCAAAATGCATAAGCTGTAGATGAGGGGCATCACCCAAGCTGCCTCAATTCTGTTGTATTATCCAGGTTACCTGATTTTTCCCACTCCCACACTTTCCCAGAGAGGCTGCAGTATCTATACCTAAGCAAGCTGACATGCTGCTCTCTGGGATGCTTAGATTGATTCCTGATTAACCCCAGTCCTCCTACCATTCTTTTTCCTCCTTCTGCTTGTTGTTTGCTCAAAGAACTGGGTCTTTGCTGAAGCCAGGTTTGAAAAGTTAGTGGCAACCGGTTTTTGCTTTGAGCACTAATGAACAAATGTATAATATAATTATTTAAGACTGGCTGGGTGCCATTAGTCACACACAGTAGCATGGTTGTCTGGCACCCTGCAGATCTGGCAGTGGTGACTGGAAAAATAATAAAGACATTTATATTTTTATTAAGGAAAGATTAGCTAAATAACATCCTGGTGATATAACACAATGCCTTGACTGTCAGAGAAACTCGGAAAGGTCTAGACTCTAATGAAAAAGAGTTAAAGCACATTAACATTCAGCAGCTGTGATGATACTGAAGCAAGGAAACAAAAACCTTTATTATATGGCCTTTTCTCTCCCTCTCTTTTTTCAATATTTCTTCCTTGCTTGTCCCAGATGCTACCTGCAATAGTAGTGTAGCATTCCTGGTTTTCCTTTGGTCACTTACAGTGCTGAATTCTTCATCACATTGCAATATCTAATGCAGAATATGGCATACAAGCACAAAGTTAAGGACTGTTCTGAGCCATGGTATTCCAACTGGAGGTATTCAGAGCATTCTGGATCAGGTGTTTCAAAACAATTCTCATTTAAGGTAAAATTAATTTTAAAAGCCACTCCAAGGCTTGTTGGAGTAAAACAATGTAGTGTCAGATGAGCTGCAATTACCCTCAGCAGAGTCAAGAGTCAGATTTATGAATCCCTCATCAGAAAGAGTCTCCTGGGTTTTCCAGGTTGAAGGGTCACAGCTTCAGCTGCTACTTTCCCCAGACAAGGCACTTGGACACCTGTTAGCTGTTGGTTACCTCATCTCTCCCTTCCTAGGGAAGAGAAGATGGTGACACTGGTGGGTTCCAATTTATGCCACTGAAGCTTCATCCTTTTCCCAAAGTGTGGGGGTATGTGTGAGCTTCTCTGGCACCTCTGCCCAAGGAGATGCATCCCGCATTGTGCTTTCTTCCTTAAAGCCCCAGTCTTGGTATGCACCTTAGATTCAGGGATCCTATGGTTTTGGTAGTGTATGGGCTGGGGCATCACTTCCCTGAACCCATTATTCCTCTTGATAAGGTGGCTGTAAAGTATGTAGTGAGATAAAAGGTCAGGCTGAGGGAAAGAAATGAAGGGAAATGGTTACCAACAAGCTTTGTTTTTTTGTTATGTTGCACAGCTGTTGTCTTTGTCTTCCTAATGCCGTTGATATTTTTAAACTGTAAATTCTTTAATAAGCAGGACTTATTTTCATTCTCTGTGTGTAAAGGGGATACATATCATATCTAAATAGCATGTATGATAGCAGAACATGAAGAGTCTCTAAGTGTACAGCCTTCCCTGCCTTGAGTTTATCCACATTTATGTAAAACAGGATGGTCTCCATTCCTTGTCTTAAAGAGTAGATTTTCCTACATATTTTGTTCCAGCATTCACCTTAGACATCCCTGCTTTTGCATGTACAAAAGTTTTGCAGATTACAAAATTATGACTTCTGCCCTCTCATGGGAAATAACAGCTCCCTATGCCACCTATCAGTGCACAAAGTTTTATGCCTTGGACCTCAAAAAATAAAATCAATCTTGATATTTAAAATCTGAAAAGCGCATGAGGAAAATTTAAATCAGAGAGGAAGAAAGGGTTAATTGACATGAACACCAGCACAATCCTGACCATATTGATTGCTGTAAGGTTTTCATTAGCAAACAATTAGCAACACCCACACCAAATAAAATGAATTTCTAAACAACAGGTAGTAATAACAAAATACATTCCTCAGCTGAGAGTCATTAGAAGGTAGAGAAAGATTATCCATAAAGAGAGGATTAGGAAAAAGAGAAACCCCTGATGTAGCAAAGGGAGCCTCAGCAGGCTGTCTGCCTAGATTGAGGTAATAATCCCACATTTTCTTCAAAGAAATAATCAAAGTAAAAAGAAAGACCAGAACCAATAAAAGAAGCCCTTTGCATGATACAGTGTGCTATGGATAAATGCATATGCCTTTTAAACAATCATTTCTAACAGGGAAACAAAGAAGAATCAGCAGTAGGGTTCGGTAAATGTTTAAAGAGACCCAGGAACTGATAATGCCACTTTTATACCTGTGTAACTCCACTGGCTTCTTGATTTATACCAATCTAAGTAGGAGGAGAATCTGGATGCACACAGTACAGTACAGTGTGCTACAGGACAAATTGTTGCTCACTGCTGTTTTTCTGACTGCTGGGGGGCAAACAGAATTAACTAATTGGTCTCTTCAGGGGGTTTTTATTTTTATTTTTCTTAGGCATGCTTTAGATCCCGGTTATTTTCTCGCCTTATTATTAATCATTGTTCCATCTGGTTAGTGAAGGGAAGAGCGGAGTGAAAGTTTGCCCGGTTCGAGCAGCCCCGGAAGGTTTCCCAGCGCTTCTGAGCAGCATTGCTACGGCAGCAGGCAGCTCGGAGAGGGGGAGAGGTACCAGAGACTCTTCTGCCGGTCACCAAAGCGCTCGGTGCCACTGCCGTGGGGTTCTCAGCGTGATGAGTTGGGCTCCAGTCCGCTCTCAGCTTCCAGGGCCTGTTCTAGCAAAGCGCAGGGAGCTGCACCAAGATCTGCGCGCCTTTCACCTGGGCACCTCGGATCCCAGGCTTGCCCATGGAAATTCCAGCGAAGGGTCAGGCTGGGCTCGCACCCTTAGGACCCGCCTCGGTGAGGTTTGCCCCGCAGCCCGGGCGCCCTGAGGGGCCATGGCGGCCGGGGCGTCGCTCCGCGGCCCGGGCGCGTCCTGCGGCGCGCGCCGCCTCCGTCAGGTGGCGCCATTGCCGCGGCCCGGCCCGGCCGGGCGGCCTCAGGCGGCGGGAGAGCGGCCGCGGCTCTGCCCCGTCCGGTGCCGGCTCCCGGGGCGTTCTGTCCCGTCCTGTGCCGGCTCCCCGGGCGTTCTGTCCCGCTGAGTCCGAGGACAGGAGCGGTGACGCGTAAACCAGCGGCGGGAGCCAAGAAATGGGTGAGGGCGCCTTTATTTGGGTGTACCGGAGAGGGAGGGTGTGTAGGGAAAAGTGGTTGAGATTTGTGCCACGTGGCTTTGGCCTGGAAGAGCAGGTTTTGCATCTGACACAGGTCACTCGAAAAAGTGTGAGAGGTTCATCTCCAGCCCTGTGGAATCTTTCAGATAACCGTGGTGTCCTCAATCCCACGGTGGTGTCCGGGGCAGCAGCTGTCCCTGCCTGCTTGCTGCTGGGGTGTCTCACAGGAGCTGTAGGGAGCTGTAGCTACTGCAGCATCTCATCTGAGGGGAAACAGCTTCTGGGCCGAAGGTGGGAAATGAACAGCCGCCGACAAAGCCTCTCGAAGCACTCACCTGCATGCCAGTGCCGCGCTGCACCCGGTGACTTCTGCTCTAGCGCTAACTCTGCACAAGCGTGCGGTCAGATTTAGGAAAACATCTGCCAGATTCCTCCTGGCACTCCTACCACTCTGAAATTGCAGGAGACTGAGCTTTATGTGCTCTCACAGCTCCAGTTTACAGTGAGAGACTAAATTGACAGAAGGTGCTAGTCAGGAAAAGTTACCTAGATACACTTAGTCAATCCATGGCATACAGAACGGGAAAACTATGCAGGAATGGGCAGTTACTAGCAATGAAATCAAAACAGGTCCCTGTCCTACCACGGAGCTTTGGCCGTGGCTCAAAAGACTGTACTGCACAGCCATCAACCTCCACAGCTCCCCTAAAAAGGAACAGATATTGCTGTGGTGGTGATGCTGTGCTTCAGGACTGTCCTTTCTCCACACACAGAGAACCACAAACTTGGCTCGGCAAGAAGAGCCCAGATTTCTGCCAGCCTGAGGTGTTCACCAAAATCTCCTCCAGGTGAAGTGTCTTTTTACACCCCCATTCAAATGCATGGGAGGAGAGGGCATGAGCAACTCCACCCTTGACAAAAGCAAAGTCTCAAGGCAAAATCTCCTGGAGATTTCCTCCCACTCTGCTCCCTCCTATGGTTCCTCCTGGAGGAGGGGACAACGAGGCTCATTATTTATTTAACACCAGATTGCTCAAAAAGTGGTTTGAGCTGACTGTATAAAGAAAAGTAGGTTTATTACCTATAGTGCTTCACATTTCATAGGAGCTTGTATTGTTACACAGTTTGAATTGTTTGACAATATAATTATTATTATTAGTCCATAATGTACACTAACAGGTCTAGTGGTGAAAGGCTGTATATTAATGCACAGTAACTATGTTTCTCTGGAGGGGGTTAAACAAAACTGTAACTAGGGTCAAAGCTATGCCTTTACCTCCATCTGCTAGAAACCAGGCATAGTTGCTTAAATTTTAATTAAAAATTAATAAAACAAAAATATGGTACATTTTGTACTGGAGGGCTAAATGCTAATTTTGCAGCTAACCATGAACTATCTAATTTTGGAAGGCTCTAATGTTAAAGGTTACTGTAGTTTGCCTTTGAAAATATACCTGATAAGAGCCTCGAATTGGAACTGAACTAATAATCAAAAAAGAATGGCATAGCCCAGTGAACTAATTTTTACACCTTCTCTCTTTCGGCAGGTTCAGATAATTTCCTGGCAAGGGCTGTGTAACCAATATTTTTTTCTTAGTAAAGACTGACAAGTTTCTGGAGCTCTTCTATAGCCACACTAGTTTCTGGGAAGAAGAGATAAGCCCTTTCCTATTTGCCTAACAATGATGGCAAACAAAGCAGTGTTCTACAGGAAGCAAAAGGCTTTTTTAAAAATGTAGTTTATGGGCTTGGCTCAAGGTTGCCTGCTAGACTGAACAAGCAAATACATTTTATTCATATTTCTCTAAAACTCATGTTTCAGTACAAAGTACAGGCATTAAGGTGCAGGTACAGAAATGGTTTCAGGGTAACTGGTGTGTTTTGTTCACAGTAAAACATTTCTGTGGTTGATGGTGCTGGAGATACAGCATGGCTAATAGGCACCCTGAAGGTTTTCTTCCTACCTAGCCTCCAGTCAGGAGAGCAGCTTACAAAATGTTTCACTCTTGGGACACAAAACAACTGCTGGCTGTGACTGCAATGCACCATCCCTTTTCTGGGTCTCAAAACCATAAAAAGCATCATGATTCCTGGAAAGAGGTTGTACCCTTCAACAGACTAGTGAAACTCAATGAGAAATATGCAGGAGAAAGAAGATGGTGGCTAGAATATAGGAACTCAGGAGACGGTGAGTCAGGTAGACTCTTAAAGGATCTCTGTCAAAATACTTGTGAAACTTCACTTTTGGCAACACACGTATGTTTAGGCCAATTCAGATCTTAATTTCTCCTAGTCAGTTCAAGATCCTGCTACAAATAATTTTTTGCTTCCCTTCATTTGTCGGGTGCACACACACAACCCAGTTCCTCTGCTCTGGGCACTTTGGACTGTGCCAAACATCTTAGGTGGCCATGACATTCTTTGCCATTTGAGACCACCTTGTGCCCTCACTGCTCAACAAGTTTTGCTGTAAAAAAATAGCAGGTTTAGTAGTAGAAGAACCTTAGCTCTGCAAAGGCCAGAGGGAAAATGTATGCAGTAGTGATGTTGCTCCATCATCCGAGTTATCTTGAAGAAATTGTCATTTAAGACAGGCTCTCCTGTGAGCAGTGACTATCTCAAATCCCAGTTTTGGTGATGCCAAGCCATTTTGAGGAGATATAGGACTCCTGCTGTGGCTGTCACCACCTTGTCTTTGCTGGGATGTGAGAACACTTCTCACGAAGTCCAACCTTTCCAGTCCAGCTGTTACATTTCAGTTGATGGAAAGAGAATTGCTGCCAAGAATCCGTGAGAGAAAAAGAGAAAAGGGGACTGGGCTGATGAGTTACTGCAGGAAAGAAGGTGATTTGTGAAGAGAGAAAGGTGAAAACAGCCAGCCACCACTTCCTTCACATTCTACCAAGGGAGACAGTTAGTGTCCTGCCAGCTGTGCAAAGCAAGCAAATCAATCTGGAATCAGACCAAAACTGCATAAGGAAGGAAGGGTAAGGTAGAGAACTAGTGCTCATGCAAACCCATCCCTACACTTGCATTCTCTGTGTGGCTACAGGGATGTAGTCTTTCTTTGTGTTCTTGCCTGTTTCCAAGGAAGGTAGCATTTGAGAATAAATATTTAATGTCAGCCAAGACTTTTGAGTTCCACAAAGGCAGTTAAATGTTTATTCCTCAGCCTGGGTCCTTGCCTTCTTGGAGCAGAGTAGGTACTGAGCCTGTCCTGGAGATCAGCCAAACCAGGCATCACCACCTTTTCTGTGGCATGCTTCCCCATGGAAAAATTTCAGGCTCTCGTTGCTGTTTGCTGTGGCATGTGAACAAAGGGCTCGTCTGCTGTCCTGAGGGATTTAGTGGATTTGGTGACTGATTTGCCACTTTGTAACAGGAGCTCTCCGAAAGAAATCCAGCACAGTGATCGTGTCTGCAAGTTCTGTCATTTAATCTGGATATATGGTTTTTAACTGTGTTGCCAGTTGCCTTGAGGCCGTATTTTTGAAGCTCTGTTTAAACATGTAGGAGGTTTTGTCACCATCAGGCAAACTAACCTGAAATATGTAATGACAGAGCACACCATCTATGTGCCACGTAACTGTTCTTTTCGGGTTTTTGCTTGTGTTTTAGCCTCTCAAACTGTCTGTTTGGACTTCCAGTCCATTCCTCTCTGTACTATATTCCACCAGTACCTGCTGCCTTATGAATTGCTCAGAAATACAGTCAGTTTGTGTGCATACAGGAGAGTGATTACTGGGGACAGCTGAGCATTATTAATGTTGCAAAAGGATAAGCAGGGTCAAAAGCTTCTCCTGTTCTGACCAACCAGCCTTTGTACCTGCAGGGGGCAACTTCAGGAGCATAACAGAGGTGATGACCTGTCATGAACCTGCAGTTCTGAACCTGAATCTGCAGAAGTCTTGCAGATTGCAGCTCTTACTGCATCTCTTCTGGAGAAGGGGATGTGTTCTTTTTTAAAACTGGGTGGGTGATAGCTACTTAGCAGAAGGCACAAGGAAGGGAGGATGCTAGAGCATGGAAAGGGAGTCCTAGGACTGAGATTTTGTCCCTCAGGAGTATGCAGAAACTTCTGTATGTTTGTGGGAAATATGGTCTTTCCCTGATCAATTATTTTGAGCTCTACTTTTGGTAAGGGTAGGTAGAGCTGTGTGCAATTCTCTTAATTACTACCTTGCCCTCCTTGGAAGCATCGAGCAAGCTTTTTTTGTAATGAGTTCACTCCTGCAACAACAACAGCAACAGAAAAAAAAAGAGCTCTATCTTAACAAATGACAGAAAGACCTTAAATATAGAGTACTTTCCTAATTGTATGGTATCATAAACCTAATTCTCTCTAATAGATATGCCCATAAGTCTTTGGAGGAATAGATTACCTTTACTGAAGTTAGGGTCTGATCTGGAGATTGATATAATGATTGATATAATATTGATATAATGGAGAGGATAGTTCTAGTTATCAATACCAAAAAATGAAAGAAGAGGGGCTATTCCTGCACTAGGCTCTATTTTTACATTCTTGACTTCCTTGAGCCACAGTGCAACACAACTGACTAGGAAAATGTTTTTAAAACAGAACTAATTGCACTGAGTTCAGTTTTGTGCTTTGTAAGACCAGGTGGAGAATTCTACTGTGCTCCATTGTTTTGGTCACTGCACACACAAATTTTTCAATAAGATTCTGCCTGCCAGTAAAGTCAGCAGCATGAGCAGCAGCTATGTCTCACATTAGGTACCTAGGGCTCAAGACTGAAAGAAAGTCAAATGCTACATAATAGACTCATCAAGTGATTGCCTTTGGGCCACATAGCCTCTCCTTTCCCCAAAAAGGAAATCATGGTGGTTTGGGAGCATAGATGCATCAGGACAGCTCTTGAAACTGTGACTCTTCATAGGTTTCTCACTTAGTGAATATTTCATCTACATATTCCTCTCGAATTCAACACCAGGTACCTATAAGTTACCATGTTGGCTTTTGCAAGGGTTTGAGCTTATTTCACTCAGTGCTGTTAGTATCTCTTAAAACTTACTCCTAAAACATTGTTAGAATCACAAAGAACTTTGATGTATTTTTAAAAGAGCTTTTTGATTTCCCTTTAAAGTGATTTGAAGTGATTGCTGGAAGCATTAACAGTCCTGTGGACTGGATTTAAGCTGCATTTAAGTTAATTTGCATAGTAGACATTATTTTCCAAGTTTTCCGTAGTAAAGTATAAATTCTCTTGATTTGTGCAACTTTTAAATGCAAAGGATAAAATTCTCCAGCATGCTTCTGGGAGGCAGACAGTCCTCATAAAAGCTATGAGGTTTTGAAACTATTATAGGAAGACAATGTTGAAAATCCTTTTATGGTGGATTTCATTCAGCATATTACAAGAAGGAGTATGACACAATTGACTTTAAAACGGGGAACAGAAAACCTACTTCCCAAACAATGCATTTGTAATGAAATACACTATGTCTTGATAATTTCTCCCATCCATTGTGAGAAGGGTTATCTGCTCCTTTAGAGGATGAAAGACAGATAAAGCCCAGGAGGAAAAGTTAATTCAAATAAGCTAACTCCACTGGGACAATGTCCAGCTCCATATTTGTAATTTGTGCTCCAGCCAGTGACAAAACATAGACAGATCCAACACAAGCAGTCCTGTCTACCAGACACTGGGCGATGGCAAAAGTCTCATTCTCTCCAATGATAAGGCACAAGAGATGGTAGCAAATACTTATCCAGGAGTGTGGCTCCAGATAGCTCTTCCTGAGGAGGTTGTGTCATTCCTTGCTGAGCTGGAGACATTGGCAACACTCCTTATTGATGGGAAAGCCCATCACACCACAGTCACACACCACTTTGTCCTCTGTGTAAATTAATTCAGGAGCTTTTTGAAAAGTGGGATGAGGGACAGAAGTCTTTAATACTGAGGATAGCCACCTTATTCTGAGATGCTAGAATTGAATGTGAGCCAGAAATAAAACAATTTCTCTAAGAGACTATCTCACACACACAGAGGCATTTGTCAAGGCCCAGCTATCAAAACATAAAGCACAGGCAAATGGGCAAGAGCAAGTGCAAAACCTAAATCGTCTGAGACCTGAGACAGTAGAGTGCCATGGCTGTCAGTAGGGTCACCCTTTTATCTCCCACTGGCAGGGGAGTGGGAGGCCTGGGAACCTTATGTCTGATGTCACCCCCTCTGGGACAGGGCAGCACAGCCTCTACTGAGTTTCTGGCTGGTGCTCACAGCAAGGCAGAATGGTAGTAGCATGATCAGGACTAGGCTTGAATCCTATTTAGCTATCCCAAGAGATGTTTTGTTTTGGCTACCAGAGAGGAAAAGAGGCAAAAGCAGAAGGAGTTTATTCTCTGCTTCTGTGTTTTTGTCTCCCAGTTCTTCCCACCTTCAGATCCATGCTGCTTTGGCTCAGTTGCCGGCTTCTGTTTGCATTTTATCCAGTCCACTCTGGCATGTTGTCTTGGCTTCTTCTCCTTCTGCTGCTAAGATTTAGTACTATTAGCAAGTCCTGGTAATAAGTTAATTCCACTTTCAGTTTAGTGGCTGTGGAAAGAAGTAAGACACTTATAATTTGGCTGGGAGGACCCAGGTGGCACAACACTGGGTCACAAAAAGGCAAATTGTGACACTTTTACCTCATAGTGCATTATGCTTTGTCTTTGCATCCTCTACACTTATGGCTCCAGACATGAATGATACACCTGTTCATTATGTTATTTAATGTGCAGTGCCATTAATAATAGTACATTGCTGCTTGCAAACTTTACGTATTTTTCCTGTGTGATCTCCCAAAAGGCAGTCAGGCAAAAGAAAGGCGTGGATTACAGAATGGGGACACAGCTTCCTACACCTGAAATTAAAACTACGCAGACAGCAAAAAAATTCTTCCTTTCTCCTTTTGCTATATTTATAGTATTGTAGTACAGAAGGAGTATTCATAGTCAAATCCACATGGCGAGTGACACCATATGTGATACTGAAACATACTGTTTGCTGCTAATAAGTGTGTCTAATACAGGTTGAAGCTACTGCACACACTAGCCAGATTCTGGGCATGCTATGCAAAAGAAGTGATTAAGCCTTTTATGGATTGAATGAGCTAACACAATAGAGGCCACCTGCCAAAGTGTTTGCCATATGAAACACCAGTGCAAAAAAATTATTGTAGAGGAAAGAAGGGAAGGCTTTCTCAGGAATTTGAATACAAATGCAGGACTAGAGTGGTTTCAGAGGCAGAAAGAAGTGAGGACACATGGCCTGAATGCAAGCTAAAAGAAAGTTAACTCTGGATGAACAACTAGATGGGATGTGTGAAGTGGAACCATGCAGAATAAAATGGTCTGGTTTTTCTTTTTCCTGTTTTATTGCAGAAAATGGTATTTAAGTGCATTGTAAGTAAACTGGAATGAGCTGAAGAAATACCTATTCCATGATTTTAATTTTCTGCTTCTAAATGAGACAAACTGTATTTTCCTGTGCTTTCAACTTTTTTCATGGTTTTGGTGATTTCTAAGGTAGATCCAGAAGTCCAGGAGAAAAGGCCATAGAGTCAGGATGTAATTAAGTTGAAGAAATCCTTCATGTAAGGTATAGCAATATTTGCAAAACTCAAATACTGACTAATATATTTGAAATTGAAACTGAACTTTGCAAAGGCAATGAAATAGCAGCCTGGAGCACCCAGAGAAGTCCTAAAGAATGAACCTTTATGCAAAAGCATAGCTTTGATACAGACTTTGTTGGGTATGACAAGTCAGAGCAGATTGCTCTCTCAGCCTCTGATGTCAGAGTGAATTGGCAATTGGATAGTTTTTTGAGGAATTTTGTGCTAGGCAAGCTTTGGTGGTTGTGATATCCAGCAGGATTTATGGAACTGACAAATAAGCATCAGAAAGAAATTAGGAGGATGACTAAGGATAAAAAAATGGGAAGTGAATGACTAGAAAATGTGGATTAAATGGGGCTTTGTCATATGTTCCTAGCCTTTTTCTAAAACCACAGAAAGCAAGAGGAGAAAGGTCAGATAATCCTAGCTCACAGAATAAAAAACACCAAAAACATTTCCTCTGAAGGAAAAATCCAAAGCTCATTTCTCTGAAACAATAAGACTCATTTGTGCCATGTGAATGGCTGGGAAGGTAGGGGAGAAAAGGGCATTTCCCATGTCCAACTGAAAAGTTCCAGCCCTGCTGACGCTGCAGAATTTACCCCAGGAGGAATTAGCTACAACTAACACAGCCCCCTCACTGGCAGTTCGGAAACAGCCATCCATCAGAGTGGGCTGAAATACAACTAAGAATTAATTAAAACACATGACAGATACCCCCAAACATCAACAGAGAATTTTAGGATGAATTAGCAAAGGACATGTCTACAATTTGCAGGATTAGATCAAGAAAAGTATGTCAAAGATGTTCTCATAAATTTAGAGTCTGAATTTTTTTCTGCAGCAGTGTAATAATGGAAAGGAAAACTTGTGGGAGGACGACTGAAGCTGGTATTCATCTGCCTGGTGAGTATAGCTGTCTGCCTAATAAGTGAATGGAAAGGGGAGTGGACTCCAGTCCTGGCTCATCTACTTTGTGAATGACTGGCAACAAAGTATGTTTTGCAATATGTAACAACAAATTTAATTTTCAGCAATACAAGATTTATTGGCAAACTGCCCCCACCCCCCGCAGGAATTTGAAGGGAATGGTGGGAGAGCATGGGGAAAGTGACTACTGCAAAATAATAACCTGTGGCTTCATTTTCAGTTGGTAACATCACCTAAGCCCTCAGCCTCACCCACAAGCCAATTTGTTGCAACAATCACTGTGTGTGAGGAAAGGTTTTGAGATGAGTGGGTGGAAATCAAGGTAGCAGGAACATTTGTGCTTTTGTTGTTCTGTCAGATACCACCCACAACCCACTGTTGGAGCACAAACCTTCACCACCACCACCACAATCCTCCGTGCCAGCTTATGAAAATATTCTGCAAATTGACATTAGGCAGTTTGAAAAAACAGTAGTTTCTGTATATAAGTTAAAGTATGTTTCTGGGTTTTGTTAACAGAATACATAATATTAAAAACTGAGCTCAAGTTAAGGCAATTCTGTGTCTCTACCTTTTTATAGACATCTTTGAGAGAAGTGTTTTGTCCTGGATACCATTCATGGTAGCAATTGTGTGTCTGTGTATTCATACAGCTGTTAGAAACTAACTCAGAAAATACCAAAGCACCAGAAATTGTGATGGAAGATGTCAATGAGTTAATAGTCAGGGACACAGCTCCTGGACAAGCGTGACCACAAGTAAATCTTAGATTTGTTGTTTTATTCTATACCTTCTGGGATGGTGATTTGCCCTGCACAGCAGAACAGATCTTGGCCTTTCTTTTTCACTTACTAGAGGATTTTCAGAGCAGGAAAAGAAGATTACAATTCCTCTCAGCAGAAAGTAATCCTTTTAAGGTAGGTATGTCAGCATTCATTGAGAAGTGTGGGAAAGTGCATGCTACTTAAAATGCTTGACAGGTCTCAGAGAAGCATGGTGGCAGGAAGATGGGAGCAAAGACCCCAGTTGTGATTACAATGGCCCCCAAATTAGAGACTGTTAGAGGGAGCAGTGAAAGCAGAATTCAGGATCAAGGACTGATTTTAATGTTTGTCCAGCTTGGCAAATTCACAGCAGTAAAGTCCAAAACTGTAAGCTAGAGTAGTATTTGTAAATTTGAAACTCATGGGAAACAATTTTTCTGTTTACCTGGCTGCTTTAGGGAGGTGGTGGTGCTGTCCTGTAATTTTACAGTGCATCATGTTGTTACTGAGTATCCCATAAACCCATGTATCTGCTATACCTGATATATATTTTGACTAGCTCATAATTCCTTCAGTACATATTTGTTCTGCTCGGAAATTTCAGTCTGATTATCATAGTCATACTGAGCCCAAGACAGAGCTCATTGTTATGAGTTTCATTGTATAGTTTTGAGTCTGAAGAGTTGGACTGGCTAAAGTTGAAGAGTACCTAGAATTCAGCTAAACCTTATCTGAGCAGATGATGAGATTCTACTGACAAGGCAATAACACAAAAACTATTGTGGGTTATTAAAAAAAACTTTGAAATAATATGACGAGGTAAAGAAAATGGGCAGGTATTCAGTGATAGAAAATCCACACTGAGAAGTATGAGCTACAGCCACAGAAAAATTAAACTAACAAAATTTTTAAAACCCCCACACACTTCTAATAAGGCAACATGAAAACAATAACTGAGGAGAAGGGCTTGAAATGCTGAGAAGAAGAATGATTATGAAAGTACAAAATGAAGTGGAAAGTTAGGGAGAAAAAAAGAAAAAACAAAGCCAAAGCAACAAATTGCATAAAATAGCTAAAGATATCAGATAGTTCATAATGTATTTGTAACAGCATAATAGCTGCACATCTCTATTGTAAGAGAATTCAATTTTATTCACTCTAATTTAGTTCAGGACAGTCAACACAGCCATTTCAAATCTGTTGTTCACAATCCAAGATAGCATCTTGACAGCTTTTAACAAACGAAGTGCTTCATAACATAGACTGTTGGGAACGAGGGAAAGAACCAAGCCCAGGGTCAGCAGTGGAACACATAATATACAAGCCTTTCTGTATATTGCACAAGAGATCTTTATTCTTTTGTATTTTAAGAAGTCTGCATTTCAATTTTGCTGATATTATACATAATTCCCACATTTTATCTTCTGCTGAATTCCCTCCTCCCCACCTCATGCCCAGAGCTTATTTCCACACCCTGAGTGACAGTCTGAAGGTGCCTCAAAAGTGGATATTGCAATGCAAACCAGTGTTTAAATTGGCCTGCTTTGTCTAAATGCTTCTTTGTTTGCTTGTAACGACTTCCCTCCCATTATCTCCTAACAAATACCTTCCATGTGGTTGGAATGTAAAGGCTTGGAAGTACTTAAATGGGTAGTCCCCATGTGTTACACAGACAATCAGATGCAATGGTACATGGAGAGGCTCTTCCCTTCAGAGAGAGGGGAAAAACCTCATCTCATCTGTCCTTCACTTTCCAAAAAATGTTACTTTTCTCTAACTTTTAAGTCAATATTTACAGTGGAGTGTTTAAAATACCTAGTCAGACCTGGGAACTCAATCATAGTAGGCAGACTGCACAGTACATTTTGGAGTGCTCCCCTAAATGAAAAAATAAATAATGCTTTTAAGTCTCTGTCATCCAGAAGGTACTGAAACAGTCAAAACAATCTGAATTTATTTTTAGAGTGACAATTCACGATTGTGTTTGAAGGCAAACTACAGAGTAACACACTTGGTTCTTCTGATTTGCTTTTATCAATTCAAAAACTATAAAAGTAGTTATTATGGGCTTATTTCAGCCAGATTACACAGGCAAGTGAATTTCTTGCTATTCTACTCCAACTACCCAGACTAGAGGGCTTGTGGAAGACACCAGACAGAAACCTAGGTGTGAAACAGACCTTGAGACCTTATACTGATAGCCCCCAGTTCAGACATAGTCATCAATTATTTTCCTGTTTTCTCAAATCCCATAAAGAGAATGGGAAAGACACACTTATATTTTACAGTAGTGCAAACATTGAGGTACTTCACTGCTGATCCCAAGACAGCTCTTTCCCTCTGAGTCACCTACAGAGGCCATCCTTTTGAGATGGATGATAAACAGCTGGCAATAGCCCATCAGAGAATGTGTGAGGGTGCCATGCTGGCAAGGCAGAGAAGGCTTCTCAGGGAACCCTTCAAGGGAGAAATACTCAGATGCAAGGATGGGAGAAGGGGAAAGAACTTTATAAAATGTGCCCTAACCAGGGGAGTTAACATAATTGCATATTGGAAAGTGTACCCTTCTATTACCAAAGTTGCTGTAGGAAAACACCATCTCAACAGACTTCTGCTGGACCTGCTTCACTTTACATTGGGCAAGGGAATATTCACAGTGCCAGTGGGACAGGGGGAAGCTGAGTACAGACCTCCACCCCACCCGAGCAGACAACTTTGGGAGCACCTCTCTGCTCAAGGTGTAGATTTTCTCACTGAATTACAGGGTAATCATAACACAAAGTACCTATTATAATAACAATCCCCTTGATTAAAATGGGACACATAAAACGTTGTTTTAAATAAAAATTAAACCTCTTAATTGAGGAGTAATTGAGGTTATTCAGAGGAAACTAGAAAAAATAGTTTGCTTGGTTTTGTGATCGTCTTTCTACTAGCTGCACAGTGGAAAATGTGATGAAATAGGAACTTGTGTGGAAGAAAAGTGCTTTAAATTTGATATGTTCCTTTTTTTTTTTTTTTTAAACAATTAAATCTGATTAGATTTATTTTCCAGCATTTGTGATATTTTGAAACTTGAACTGTTGACTTGCTGTTTCAAGGAACAGTTCTGCTTCCCATCCCTTTCACTTTTAGATTTCACTTTCACAGTAAAGTTAAAGGCTGTTGACTTGGGAAGCTGGGGAATGCATTTGAAGTCTGCCTGTACTTGTCGCTAGTGAGGTCACACATGAGTCCTGTTTTCAGTTTTGGGCTCCTCACAGCAAGAAAGACATTGAAGTGCTGGAGAATGTCCAGAGATGGGCAACTGGGCTGGGGAAGAGTCTGGTGGAGGACCTGGAGCACAAGTCTGATGAGGAGCAGCTGAGAGAGCTGGTGTTTAGCCTGGAGAAAAGATGCTCAGGGGACACCTTATTATTCTCCAGAACTGCCTGAAAGGAGGGTCTAAGGAGATAGTGCTCGGTCTCTTCTCCCAAGGGACAAGAGGAAATGGCCTGAAACTCTGCCAGGGAAGGTTTCTTCACTTAAAGGGTGGTCAGGCATTGGAACAGGCTACCCAGAGAAGTGGTAGAATCACCATCCCTCAGAGTGCTCAGAAATCATATGGATGTGGCACTTGGGGACTTGGCTCAGTGGTGAGCATGCAGTGTTGAATTGATGGCTGGACTTTACTATTTTATACTTCGAAAGTGGCATAATCTGTATTCCACCTCTTCCCCCTCCACCTCCACCCCCACCCCTCCTTTTTCTTTTCCAGAGGTTTTCAAGGCTTACACTTCTCGCCTGTATTGTGTAAATACATGTTTCAAGTTATTTGGAGGATGAAAGCCTATTTCCCCAAGGCAAAGCCTGCCCCTTTCAGACGAAGAGCTGCCGCCCAGCGAGAAGCGTGCAGGAAAGGACGGACGATGCTGGGTGCCCGGGGATCGGCAGCGGCATCCGCAGGGCATCCGCGCCGGCCCGGCCCCTCCCCAGGCAGGCCGCGCGGGGTGCCCCGTCCCTCCGCCCGCTTTCCCGCCGCTGCCGCCCGGCTCCACCCCGCCACCGCCCCGCGCCCCTCCTCCCGGCTCCTTCCTCCTCCTCTCCTCCTCCTCCTCCTCCTCATCCCGCGGCGGCGCGGGCGGCCATGGCGCGGCGCGGCCGGCGGCGGCGGCGGGGGGCGGCGGCGGCGGGGACCCGCGGCGAGGTGAGGCGGCCCGCGGGCCGGCGGAGCGGGGCCGGGCGGCGGGGGCACGGAGCCGGCCCGCGGCTTTCCGCCTGCCCGGGGCAGCGGCGGCCTTTGTCCGCTGCCCGCGGCGTGAGGGGTCGGAGCAGCCGCCCGCCAGCGCCGGCCGCTGACCGCCAGCGGCGGGGCGGCCACCCCGGCCCCGCTCCGGCCCCGCCCGCAGCGCGCCGTGCGGGGCTCCGGCGGCCGCGGTCCCGCCGGGAGCCATCCACGTGGCGCGGCGGCTCCGCGCTGGTAAAAGGCCGGGAATAGGGGGAAACCGCCCTCGGGGTGGCCCTGAGGCGCTCAGAAGCCGCGTGGGGCAGCTGCAGCTGTGCTGGGACTTGTAGCGGCTCTAATAAAGGCTGACGGAGTGGATCATTGATAATTAGTTCGTTGCGAGCCTGGAGATGGATGCCACTTTAGAAATAGCTAATGTGTTTGTTTATTTATTTTTAATTCTGGCCACCTTTAGGTGGTTTTTCATTCTTTCTTCTCTTTTTTTTTTTTTTTTTTCTTTTTTTTTTTTTTTTGTTTGTTTTTTCTTGTTGAAACGTCTCAATGCCAACGCAGACACACGATTGAGCCGCCTGAGACGCGTGCTTCCATCGGCTGTGGTCTGGTCCAAGCCTGGTGGCACATGCTTGGATGCATCAGGCTGATTGTATGGCTCAAATCTTGGGAGGTGGTGTGGCTATAGAATGGCTATATGGCTCTAGAATACTTTGGATTGGAAGGGACCTCATCTAGTCAACCTCCTTGAATGAGCAGTGCCATCTTAAACTAGATCATGTTGCTTAGAGCCCCATCCAACTTGATCTTGGATGTTTTCAGGGGTGGATCATCCACCAGCTCTCTAGATAACCTATTCCAGTGTTTTACCATTCTCTTTATATGTAGTCTAAATTGACTCTTTAAGTTATGGTGATCTTCCCAGGGGGTGGGAAGGAGCAAGGAGAAATTCAGCATCTCATTCAGCTCTTGCTAATGGAAAGTTAGAGTTTTACAGGGAATTCTGTGGGACTGCAGTGTAATAGAGCCACTGGAATATTTATTAGAACCTCTGTCCTCAGAGACTTTGTAAACCTTTCACCTCTGTATGACATCAGGCCCTCTATTGCAGTGTGAAGATAAGGGCACTATAAAACAATTTGGGAGAACTCTGTTTGGCAGTAGACACAAATGGCACTTGATTCCCACCTCCAGTGCTGTAACACAAGACTCCTACCATCTACTAGTTCCCTTTCTGGTACGCAGCTAAAAGGCTGCACATCATGTTTGTTTCAAGGCTCCGCAAAGGGGAGAAGGATATGGTCTGGTCTTGGTGCTTTCCTGTTTCTCACGGGAGTTTGTTTTTGTCTGAGCACAGCCTTCTGCTGGCTCTGCCTTGTCTTTGTGCTGCATTGGTGGGCAGTGAGTTCAGTCCTGGCTGGGACAGAAGGATGTGGTGGCGAAGGTTTCATTGCCTCTGAAGTCATAGTTCATCACTGGTGATGGGCAGATTGGCTCGTGAGTACATGCCCCAATTTGACAATGATTGCCGAAGAACTCAGCACTACAAAACTGTTCTGAATTGCAAGACCTGCAGTTCCATTTCCTGTCCTGGGGTCTGATTTCCAGCTCCTGGCACAGCAGTTTCAGTACACAGAGCTTGTTACAGGAGTGCTGGCTGTGACAAAGTGCTTGCACCCAGAAGGCCTGAACTCAAGTCCTAGACTCGAGCAGTCCAGGCACAAAGCGAGGGTGCATCACATGCCTGTGGTATTGTACAAAAATGTTTTCCTTGGAATGCTGGGACTTGGACAGTAATTAGTCATCACCATAGATGAAATGGATGCTCTTGAATTATGCAGAATTAATTCAGAAATAGTTGTTGCAACTGTTTGGATTGCTGAGAGATTAGGTGGTACAAAGGAAGAAATAGTAGTAGTTGACAGTGTTTGGGTTGTATTCATACGCTGGCATGCTGATATTGACAGTACTACCAATATTTTTGAAGAGTGGGAATACCTTTCAGGAAGGTACTGCCGGTGGAAGGTGACATTTTAAATGATATGCCATGTGATTATGATACTTGGGCAGTCCTTATTTTTGGATAAAGTAGCTTTTTGGGCATTAGCATATTATCAGTCTAAATAAGGTAATAGAGAAACTGTTGGGCTGTTTTAAAAATAGCAGAATTTACCAAAATGTCATGGAGCAATAGGTTTACTGGAGTGAAAATTGCCAGAACCTTTTGAGGGAGTACCCTCCAAGTCCCAGGAGTTATTGCTGTGACAGATTAAAGGCTCATGCATAATTTGTCTTCACTTTAGAATCAAATTATTCCTGCAAAGATCATAAAAATGGGAGATGGCTGCTCATTCTATCATTTGTTCCTTCTTTCAGAGCACTCACTTGCTTTTCAATCTCCTGCTGCTTCTGCAGGAGCACTTCACTGTCTAGGGGATTTCAGCTTCTTGTACTTTAATGATGTTGAGAAATTCTGGAGATTATCTGTGGCCTTCCTTGCCTACCTAGATTTTGCTGCTGCCCACAAGTCTCAAGCTGATTGTGTAGTTGACAGTCTCTTTGACCATGCATCCAGTCTGTGTGATTTTTTTGCAGTGCAGTATGGAGCTTTGCGTCTCTGTGCTTTCACACGTTTGTACGATGCTTAAAGTTTAGAGTGCTATTTTCCTTTATGACTTCAGTGGAAAAAACAGGATCTTGACTTCTGAATAGTTCTGGTTTATTGGTCTGGCACCTACTGACATTCTGGCTGGGCCCCTCCATTCTTGTACTGCTGCCCACAATTGTCAACCTTGGAGTTCTTCCCTGTTCCTTGTTCCTTTGAGGCAGGGAGCCAAATGCAGTGCCTGTAACCCTTGGGTGGCATGCCTTAAGCTGGCTTCTGGACTCAACCAGGGACAAGTCAAGAGGCTTTGCAGCATGTGGTGAAAGTGTGACTTTGCACAGATTTGGTTTTGTGTGAGTATCTGCTTGGTATTAAACTTTGGTTATTTCAGTTATACTGAGTTTGAACGTGACTGAACTTGTCTGTCCTCTGCTTTGAGTAGGAATGCCCATACATTGAATTAAGGGAGCCCAGCCCAATTGATTTTTTTCCCCCATGGTAGGAGCAAATATAGAGAATTACATCTAGCCCTGCTTTCTCATGCTGTAGATTCTGCTGATACATCACTGTTGGAGAAGAATGTGCTAGTGTGACAACTGGCAGGGAAAGTGATGTGTGCATATAACTCTTTAAAAAATTAAATATGGTAGTCAGTGTTGTAGAAATATCATGCTTCCCACCAAATCCACGGGTTTGCATGCAGGCAAGTGTTGTCACAGCCTACAGGGCAAGTTGCAACTTTTCTGGCTTTGGTGTCGAATTGGATTTTGCTTTTTCAATTGAAACATGAAAATTCTTCCTGTTGATGTGGATAGCAAAACAGCTCACGTCAGGTTTTTCTTTTTTTCCTTACCTAACAAGGTGGAATTCATGGGGGTAGTGCTTGGAAAAATGTTCTTGTGACTGCTGAGGATTTTGGGTGCTTTACTTTTCAATAGCTCATGTGACTGAAAGAGTTTTGACAACCCTACCTCTGCCCTTGGTGACAGACCTGCCAGGCTCCACAGGCACATGCAAGCTGCTCGCCCCTGGTTCTTTGGGAATAGGATCTCCATGCAGCCCAGCACATCCGAGTATGCTCCCTGGGTGTACTGGTGGTGTTTTGTCTAATTTAGAGAAGGAAAACCTGAGAGATGTGGATGTCTTGAGCTTTGGACACTTCTGGGGAAACATAGGATTTTTTACTCTGGCAGTTGTTGGATTGTGTGCCATCTGTGGCAGGGAAGGTTTGCTGATGCTTTTGACTAATACCTTGCAGGGGTTTTAAACAACTAAGTGTGTTTTATGTGCAAAAATAAATGAGTTCAATAGATATAAAATTTCCTACCAGAAATAAGACTGACTTTTTCAGCAGCTGTGAATTATTTCCAGCTTTTGCTAGACTTTTGGTATTTAGCCTTTTGTAACAGGTGTCTTTAAAAGACAGTATTTCTCACACCTTCAGCATTTCAGCAATCCATTGTAGTCTATTCATGTTGAAATATTTTCCCTGAGCAAGCTTGTGATGTTCATCACATCCCTGCCTTCATTATTTTTTGAGGGATTTAGTGGCAAAAGGTCCTCTCCTGGAATGCCTGTGTTTTACAGTTATTTTGAATGGATTACATTTTGACATTTCTGTTTAGATAAATATGTATTTTCTTTCTCGGTGTATAATAATTTGTTGACAAGAGTTGAAATCCTAGGCTCTGATGCTAATAGTAAATGTATTTCAGAATGTATTTTAATTGGAAGTTGAAGATGGAAATGTCTGTGGCTTCCAAGACAACACAATAAATGACAGTGATGTTTGCTGCAAGCTTGTCTTTTATGTCAGTGGACTTTTCTTGGAAATAAATTTGGCTTACAATTTCAGGTGCAGAAATAGTGTTGCTAATCAAGATTCACCATGAGGCTTCAGTTCCTAAACTTCTGGAATATGTCCATCTTGTACAAGTCAGATGTTGTCTGTTATTAATGTAAGCCCTTCTGGTAAAACAGGGACTCATTAGTGACCAAATTGAAATTCTTGGTAGTCAGACTATGGGGGACAAGTCACAAACTAAAAATCCTTGAAGCTCTGCAGTAAGTTACTTAAATCAGTACTAGTACCTTAGAATTTAGCAATTCCTACCAGGAAAGAATTTTTTTTATTGTTGTTCAAAATCAGTAATTACAGCCTCATAATGACTCCTCTGGTGCAGATGTAGAAGCAATAGATGAAGAAGAAGAAATCAGGCATACAGTAATCACATCAGTGGCTAACTTAGCTGTACATTTGCACAAGTACTAATGCAGTGGCTCCTGAAGGAATTTTTCATAGCAGCGAGGCTCTCAGCTCCTTGTATGTTTTTCCATTAAAATGCATAATGCTTCTTTTTTAACACTGCTCTGTACTGAGTGAATTTTGTCACAGTGATGGAAGTGGGTTCTGGATGTTCACTGTAGTAGGTGGGAGTGAGGGAATATCCAAAGGGGCTTGGATATGGACAGCATGACTTCAGCAACCGTGCTTTGGATCATGCCATTATAGGCCTGAGGGTCAGTTTTTCCGAGGTGAATTTATCTCTTGCTCCTGCAACAATAAGTTGGTTTTGCATCAGCTTTGTAAGAGCAGAACTAGAATAAAATTAGGCTCATGTTCACCCTTTACTGCAGCTTATTTCAGACCAATGGTTTGGTGAAGGTACTGCTTGCTCTTTTAATGGAAGTGGAACTTTTTCAGCAGCATTACTTTTGGAGAATGAGCCTCCTTTGGGTCACTTGCCTTGCCACAAGTAAACTTAAAAAAAAAACAAAAAAATCATTATATGCCCTGTATGAGCAACATTGGTTTTCTGTGACAGTGGAAAAGGGCAGTCTTTCTTGCTTCGAAGTCTCATCTCTGAGATGTACTGGTGAATATTCAGGACAGGAAAACAGCACTTTCGGATGAGGGATTGGCCTCTGACCAGGCAGTCATTGGTCTCATATTCCTGAGAGTTAATGAGTGTGGCTTTAGCAAACAGCAGGGAGGCTTGTTTCATGTTAGAGTGGTGTGTGTGAGGTGTATATGTGGTCCAGGAGATGTAGGAGACTAGTGTCTCGATGCTGGTGAGGAATGCAGACACTTTTCTCCCAGAGCATTTGTGTGACTAGCAGAATGGTTTTGCAGGTGATACTGGGATGTGTAAAAATGTGTTCTGAATTTTGGCAAAATGCCTTCTTGCTTGGTTTTTAAGGCTTGATCTGTTCATCCCATCCTTACACACACCAGATCCTAAAGCAGCCCACATGGGAGATATCTGAAGGCTTCCTTCCTATCCTGGTACATGCAGAGCCTTATCCAAAGTGTTTGCTGTGAAGTGTGTGGCCCAGTGGAATGGTTGGATGTGGTGTTATGAGTGTCCTAGGCTGGGACTGGACTTCTTGAACTCTGAAGCTGTGACCTTGGTCACCTCGGGAAGGCTGCTGCCTGCCCTTGGCTGTGCTTCCTCCTCTCCTGGTGGGCCACATCATGGGCTTCTAGCAAAGGAGAAGTGTTCTTGGTGAGCACATTTTCACTCTCTTGCCAAGTATCACAGGAGAACGAGTTGCATTGGTTTTGTTTTTGGAGTTAGCAAAGTGTCTGCTAAAATCCATAGTGATACTGTGGGATCTAAAGGTCAGGCTTCTTTGTACTTCATTATAAATTGTGTTCCTCACCTCTGAGCCTTCATTGCTCTGAAAGAGCAGAAGGGGTGGTGGGTTTCCCCATGGATAAAGGTGCCTGCTTGCAAAGCTTCTGCTTGCAAACATGAGGCACACATGTATTTTTATGTCTCTGAAATACTTTCCTGTGGAGTTGAACACCCTGTATAGCACATCCCCTCCCTAATCCCAGATCCTGAGTATGTATTCAGGGATTGAAACAATCTATACAGAATTTTCCCGGAGTTTAGCTAAATAAGGTACAATTTGCACATAGCATATTTTGTGCTATAGACTTTTACTTGCATAGAAATATAAAAATAAGTTGTACTATTGCCAATTGGAATTTTCTTGTTAAGTTGGTGTGTGTGACTCATATTTTCTGTCTTGTTTTGAATCAGAAACAGGTACCCAAGGATGTGGCCAGCATTTTTAATGCCCCCAGTGACACTGAAGATTTTCCAGGATTCCAAGATGATACTTCCAAACAGAGCTTCTTATCAGAGACCAAGTCTGCTGGTTTTGATTCCCTGGAGTCTGGAAAAGAGGTAGGAACAGATTGCCATAGTCCAGTTATGCTCTTGGGATGCAGTAATATCTGAGCCTGTGTCAAAACTGTGTGAATTATGCCTCTCACTTTAACCCGTAATTTGCAGTCCCCATATTAAACATAAATGTAAACAAATTTAGTATCCTTAGTATCCTTTATCCTTTTAGTGGTTGCTTTTGAAAACTCCTTCATAATATAGAAAAGAAATTGTGTTTCATTGGAAGGTAAAGTGAAATTGGTAAGTGTAGCAAACAGGAAAAAAGGGAATTACCATCCTGGAAAGATGTTGTTTGACACATAAGATAGTGCAAATACATGATATTATATGGGCATTTGTGGGTATGTAGACATCAAAGTATTTCTTCCTGAAATATCCCTGTGCTGTCTCTGCACTAAAATTGTGTTTTAATACTGGTAACCCAGAGAAACCATCAGCTCCTGCCACAGTAGTGCAATTTGCTGGTTCTTTGCTCTCTTGATGATGAAGTGGCTTGGATGAGCACAGTGATCTGATATTTTTTGTTTTCTGGTTTGGTAGCTGGAGATACCATCTGTATTTGCAAAAAAAAATAGAACTGGTGTGCTGTCTTGGGTAATAAAAAATTTAGTTCTTAGTCTTTTAGAAACATAATTATATGCTTCATAGCCATGGGCTATTGTATTATAAGATACCTTTGTCATTTGTGCTCTTGCAAAGGTCCCTCTGTTTCATTAATAAGATAACTGAATTTTTTTCCTTTTATTTTCCTAGTCCATCAGGTCAGCACCTGGTTAAGAGGTGCTGATGACAAGGAAGATGATTAGTGTTAGCCAAAGAAAGAGACAGAATAAGGCTTGTACAAGTTTGCATTGTTTTTGAGCCTTTATAGGCAGGTGACCCCAGGAGAGTGCAGAAACCCTTTGTGGGGTAGAGCCACAGTCTGTGCTATGGAGAAAGATAATGTCTAAAATGTAATTAAACATACTGGCCTCTGAATTGGTTTCTAATCTTGTTGCTAGACAGCAGTACTGGCAACTTCAGAAAACCAGGAGGTTTTCAGGAGGTAGCTTGCTCTTGCATTTGTGTTTTTGTGGGGAGCATCAAGAAGGGCAGTGGTGGTGGTGGAGGGGAAGCCTTGTGTGGGAGCTTCTGCTTGTGCCTGCTTGGGGACTGACTGTACTTTTCTCTCTCTTGATTTCCCAGCTTGTGAAATAGAGTTTATTATAATGATCTCTTCTGCAAAGCATTTTTAAATCCTCTGATGAAAAATGCTGGGGAAGGTACTGTTAGTTTAAGATGCATTGCTGAGATTCCCAGTGAGACTTGTTCCAGATTTACAGCTGGCACTGCAGCCTTCCTTACCATTCCTGTGTTTCCCTTGGAATGAGTATTATTTTAAATCTTGATCTGTATTGAATTTAATTTCCTTACCACTAAATGGTACAATAAAAATACCCTGAGTTCCATCCAGCTGCAGCATAATCTGCAGTCTGTGCACATCAGGATGAGCATCTTGTGTTCATGATGCCAAACACCACTATTGCTGCAAAAGCCCACTGTGCAGTAAACAAAAAGGTTTTGGTGCAAGGGGCAAAATGATGGGAAGTTCAGAAAAATTCATCAGTTCTTGAGAAAGGAGGCAAGGTAGCTGCCCTGCTGGGGTGGTAAATGGGCTGTTAGTCCATCAGGCATTCCCTTGGATGCTGAGGTAAATGAGTTAACAAGTAGTGACCTCTGTGTGCCTGCTTTTCCTCAGGGCTTTCTGCAGTCCTGCTCAAATAATCTCTGCACTTCTGCCAAGTTCCCACAATTTCTCCCACAATAGGGATTCCTGATGTGTATTTTACCTGGTGTAGACTGTTCTTCATATATGAACTGCATCTGTGTGTTATCTAGGTGTGTTATTTTTAGTTGCTTTAGCGAACAAATAGAATATTTACTCCAAACAACCTTCATTTGGAATTTCATAGGAACACAGAATACATAAAAACTTCAGTTTCCTCCAAGAAATGCAATTTAACTTTAAAGTAACTTCCCTATTGTGTTTGTTCATTTCTCAAGCAGCTGCACTGCAGCTATCAACAAAAGAATAAAGTAATTTTCCTCACAGAAAACTCATTACAATTACCCATAATAATTTGTACATGTTTAAGTGTAAAGAAACAGCATATGCAGTGGCTCCCCCCTCCCATTCCACTCTAAGTTTTCCCACTTGTCTATTGTATCTTTTTTTCACCAGATATTATCTTAAAATAAAGAAATGTGTAATTAAAGTCAGGGAAGGGAGGGAGTTGAAAGGAAGAATGAAGATACTTAGCAAATGCATTGTATTAAAAGTAATTTATGTTTCTTGTGTGGGAGGAAGAAGTAACAGAGGAAAACTGGGTAAACAAACTTACATGATGCTGAGTTTCAAGAGGCAGGTATGATGTGGGCATGGATTATATTCCTACCAGGAGCAAGTTTTTCAAGAGATTAACAGGAACAAGTTGACTAAATGGTTTTCTACTAGTTCTTGTTGGAAGTATGGAAATATCTTTATATTTAGTAAAAGCCCTGTGTTTAATTGGGATGTATTGTACATATCATGAAGAGTGTTTTAATGAGATCTTTTTGCTTCCTGGTCTATAGGCTAAAATTGAGGGGCTGCCTACCCCAGAACGTGAATGATGAACTCCACTGAAAAAACAGGGAGTTAAGAAGTTGAAAGGTGGAGAGATAGTAGTCAGGCTGTTCAAAGCTCTGATCATTTGTGTTGGTATCAGTCGGTTCAGTGATGGTGTGACAGCATGAGGAGTAGGCCCCATCTCTCATTTGTATTTTCTTCTATTCAAGACCTGTTTTTTTCACCCAGAAGAAACTACATAAAGCAACATGATAATTTACATACAAGAAAACTGATAGTTTATTTTTATTGGGTAGTAATGGAGAAGGGAAGAGGTGAAGGAGAAAGTTTCCCCCACAAGAAGCAGCTCAGTTAAAGCCCTATCCTCAAAATGAAGAAAAAAAATCTTGCCAAGTTAAAATAATACTGAAACTCTGAGTGTTGTCTTCTTGTTGTATGTTTTTTTTGACAGGCTTTGCCTGCAAAGTGCTGTCAGAGTATGCTATTTAGTTGGCACTATCTGACCCGTAACACCTGTTTATGGTGGCTGTGTGAATACTCTGTATCTGTCTCTCACAGTACTGAGTGGTGTTTTTGCAGGGGCTCCGGTTTCAGTCCAGGTACCTCACTGACGAGCTGCGGAGGATTTTCACTGAGGACACGGACTCTGAAACAGAAGTGTTCGAGGGCTTCGCTTCAAACGAGGTGCATGTGAACAAGAAAGAGGTTCTGGTAAAGGCAGTCACACCTACATGTGAATGTATATGTTGACTTCTTTTTTTTTTTCCTGTCTCTTCTGTGTAAACCTCATGTTCTTGTAGGAATTTTTATGAAATACCATGATGGTCTTTTTTCATGCTGCATTGAAACGTGTTGTCTTGAAAGAGAAGGAATGCTTTATTTAATGGAACATTACATATTAGATTGTAGATTGTACTAGGCAAGATTGTTCTTCTGGAGACAGCCATGTCTGTATCCCTGACAATACTAGTTTGTTGATGTTTTGTTGATCTCTGCACGGGCAGAAGTTGCGAACTTGTAAAAAGATGTAAATTAAGGTCGTGGTGCCTTTGGTTGGAAAGACTGCTGTCTAGAACTAGTGATTTAAAAATGACCTCTCTTATGTCAGAGCCAATAATGTAACATGGGATTTTTCCTGCCTCTAGATGGTGAAGACAGAGTTGAGTGATGAAGAATGTGAAAATTTGCTGGATAATGAGAAAGAAGAGGAGGAAGAGGTGAAGAAGGTTTCTCCCAAGAGAAGAAGTTTTGGCCTTCGTGTTGCTTTACAGTTTCCCACCAGGAAGTCATCTGAGAAAAAAGTGCCTGAACAAGTTTTGTCTGATTTACCTCTAAAGGACAGTGAATCCCTCACACCTGTTTCAAGAGAAACAAACCTCAAGCGGTCGGACAAAGTAGAGGGCTCTGCTTCAGAGTCTGAAGAAGACATTAAAGAAACACAGGAGGAAAGTTCCAGTGCGCTGCTTAAGAGAGCCATAAATATTAAAGAAAATAAAGCCATGGTAAGACTTAAGAGCAGGATTTTGTTCTCTGACGTTTACATCCAATTACTTAGCTTTAGCATACTTGAATTTTAGGGTCCCTGCTGGTGCTGTGCTGGAACTTTGGGAAAATCGTATTGTGAATTTTTCTACCTGGGAAAACCCTAGAGGACACTCAGCACTCAAAATTTTATCCCTAAAACAACCCCAAGTAGGGACTAGCCTGGTCAAGTTTAAAACCAGAGTAGAACTAAGAATTTTTAATGTGGATATGAACAAAGTTACAAATGACCAAGTTTTGGAGCCTTCAGAACATGTCAGAAAATCAGCTAGTCCTTCTAGGTGGTTTATGGTATTGTTTGCATAATAATGTTTCTGGTTTTTGTTTGTGTGTGACAGATCTGCTGCAGTTACTGATTGGAAAGCCAGCTAAGAACTGCTGAGGATGATAAATGTAATTTTTCAGTTGTGTGGGATGTGATTTTTACAGTAATGCTTGACTGTATAACTGCTGAACATGTGTGTATGTGTGTGTAGGTGCCAAAAAGAGCAACTGATCATTTCCTAATGTTTTTTCCTCTATTATCCAACATGCCACCAGCTCTCTTTAATTATCATGCTTCTATGTAATCCAAACTGATGTTCAGTCTGTAGTAGCTCCTTCAGTTTTACTGTGTTTCAGGGAAAGTTGCAGCTTCCAAGCAGTCTAGGGGATCAAGCAATCCCTCTTGGTGTGGGCCTGCAGCTCCTGTGTAAAAACTTGCTTCAGCTTTGTACCTGCGCTTCTGTCTTGTGTCCCCACTGCTGTTGTGTTGGTCTTACTGCTCCTTGGTCCTTCTCACCTTCCACTCTTCCTTGCAGTTCAACCACTGTGAAATTCACTGGCATCCTAGGAGCAGTACTGTAATGGCATTAAATAGCTCTTAATAAATGCCACACTGAAGTATTTACTGAGAAATACTGTATTCAGCTTTTAATCTCTTGATGGCTGTGGCAATCTCAGAGAGCTAGCAGCTTGGCTCATCCCCACTACCACTGGCTTTTCAGAAGTTAGCCTCATTCTTCTGGAATTCCAGAACAGGTCAGTGTTTTTTTTGTACCTATCAGCCACTGCTTCTGTGGAAATGTACCTCCAAGACGTCATGTACGTGGTGCAGGAAGTCATCATCCTGCTGAAGTACTTCTGGTGCTGTACATGATCAGAACATGCATGCATTGGGGCAACTGCCAGTGGGGCTTAGTTGCTCTCTGACTTCATAATGAATGTGTACCCAGTGTCTGCACTGCTTAAGGGGACGTTGAGCTCCCTGGCAAAGAGCACAGATGTATCTGCAGTCAGTAAAAGCTCACTTATTGTCGTCTGGCACCCTGTCTCTCTTTTCTCATCCTGTCATATGAACTTAATTTCTCATTATCAATCGTTACCATGGTATAATGCTCTCCTTTGGTGCTGTTTTGAGAAGATACTATGTAAATCTGGCTAGTTCTAATTCTCAGTAAGAATTAGTGGGAGCTGTGAAGTTTGTATTGTTGGCAGAGTTTTTCCTCGTGGCAGAGTAAATGAACCCCTTTTATAAGCCCCACTTTATTTAAGGTTCCTTGCACGTGTTTAGCTATAATTTGAAGTGCACATGAAGAATGGATGGTAGGTGGTGTTGCTTTTTTTGCAAATTGCAGTGAGTTTTTCAGTGTGACATCACTTGTTTCCAGCTTGCCCAGCTGCTGGCAGAACTGAATTCCATACCAGACCTGTTCCCAGTGAAAACGCCCAGCTCGACTCCTTCAGTAAGTTCCCAGCACTGGTTGGTGGTGACAGTAATTTTTGCTAGACTTAGGATTAATATGTTTCACCAGAAACTTTTTAAACAAGTTTTTTCTGGTTTCCTTTGGGTTTGGTCACTTCATTTGTATAGATTTGCTATTGGTCGGGAAGTGCCAGAAATTATGTGAGGAAATGGAATTTTATAAGATAATTTATGAAGAAACATAAAGACTAAGATGAGATCTACTTTATGATTTTTGCTCCAGAAATGCTGTTGAGATCTTAGACAAATGTTTATGCATGTGGGAATAAGGAAGAGTAGTTGCTTTCCTTTGGGTTCAGATCCTGTTAATTTTCCTCTTGTAGGCTTTTCTTCTAAAATCCTCGCTTCCCAACAGAGCTATGCTCATGAAGTTGAACCATTCAACACCAACAGAAATGACACAGTAGTTATTTCAATTGACTTTTATGAGCTTTAAGCAGAGGAGTGCCAACCCCTCGTTCTCTGTAGAGTAGCATTTTTCCATGTATATTATAAACTGAAAAGATTGAGGAAACCTTGAAGGGCCATGTCTTTTGTAGAGTTCTGTGATGTGAATTGGAATGGAATTTGCCATCAAGGAGTGATGTTTTAAAAGTAGCAAAAAGGTATATTGTGTAGAGAGTATATTTGATGGGGTTTGGCTTAACAAATGAATAGGAGAACAGTAGATCAATTCATGACAGTACAAGTGTGGTACAGACATTTTCAGGTTGTTTCTAGTGTTTAACACTACAAACATAACTGAAAAGACAGTTACTGGAATTTTCTTCTCTTTGTAGAAACAGAAGAAAACCCCAAGGAGGACATTTTCTGAAGGCCAGATAACACGTCGAATGAACCCAACCAGAAATGCTCGTCCACCAGAAAAATTTGCCTTGGAAAAATTTACTATGTCGGCTGTCAAATTCGCAGAACACATCCGTAGCTACAGACAGCAAAACCTCTTGAAGAGACTCAGTGTGGTATTTGCCAGATCTTGATATCCCCAGTAGTCAGGAACTAGGAAACATTGAAATTGTTGGACAGCACTTAGACAGATGTCACATCCTACACAAAATTACTGAAAATCTTTGATTGGGATTAACTAGAAGTTATCTCCAGGCCTTTCTGTCTCATCTATCACCTGTTAAGTGGGCTCTATTTGTGACCTGTGTTATTCAGGTATGACAAGGCAGTTAACTTACGGTCTGCTAATAATTCTTCATCTGAAAATTACTAGAGCCTGTAATGTACAAGTGTGGCAAGGAAGTGGGGTGAGTGAGGTGGCAAAGCAAATCTTCTCTGTTACCAGACTCAGGAAAAAAAAGGGTAAAAAAAAATGCTTCTCGGGAAATAGCAGAGGGAAGATGTGAGTTATATGGCTGAACTGAGAATGAATGAAGGGAATCTGCACCAACAAACTGCTAATGTACAGGCTAGTAATTGAAAAGTTGCAGGTTTTACTCTTTCCAATTTTTAAAAATCTCTTTTGTACCTCCTCTAACTTATGGTGGTCTTGCTTATATTTTCTGTATAGCCCTTATGAGAAAGACCTTTTAAATTTGAATCCTTCAGACTGGATCCCAGTTCTGCATGTAGGAACAAGTGCTGGGCATAGTTAGAACATTATATAAGGAACTTGGCTATTAGAAGAAGAGGAGTAGCATCAAATGAGAACCTGGGCTGGTAAATGACTGTTTTGGACAGAACAGAACTGATCTAGAGTGAAGGACAAATGAGGTCTTCAGAGACAGGTATGGGGAATGCTAAGAGTCAGATGAGATTTATTCATGAATAGGGGTCAAAGAGAATGATATTTAAAAGGAAAAAAAATCACTTAATTGTGAGTAGAGGTTAATAACAGGTTAACAAGAAAGGGCTGGGTATGGCAGGACTAACCTAAAACTTCAGTAGAGGTTTTTTTTTTGCAGGACATTAGAGATTGTGCATTCTCTAGTTGCTGTCTCCAATGATAAAGAGATTGAAGGAGGAAAGCATGGGAAGGCAGATGATCACAGTTCTTAATTTTGAGAGGCAAAAAATGGAGTATGAAGAGTTATAGTGGAGGAGGACAGGAAATGCAGAGGAAAGTTAGCAGTAAAATACATCAGGGATTTGTGCAAATAGAAGTAGTAATGATGGAAAGGAATTAAATAAAACGAGTAAAAGGTGTAGTAGAGAAAATATTATGGAGGAGAGGGAGAGAAAGAGGCAGGGATGATTTGGAAACTATTCCCTGTTCTTACAGTGTTTATGAGCCTGTAGTTTGACAGCTGTGGAATGCATACTCATTGTAAATGAAGGAATTAGTCAGCAAGTGTGGTGACAGGCTTCATGACTTCAGACAAAAGGTACTGAGACGAGTTTGTTTAGCAGGGGGATTGTGGAGTACGCAAAAGAAGGAGATCATCTAAGTATTCATCTCATCGTCCGGTAGAAGACATAACTGAGGAGGACTTGGACAACATTGCAATCACTGTTAGAGACAAAATCTATGACAAAGTTCTAGTAAGTGGTTGCCATATTCTTCAGTGTGTCTTGTGTGTTTGAAATGAAAAGTCTCTCACTATTTCAGTGGTGTTTGCTAAAAGGTGTCCTTTCCTGAGGCTCTGGGGAGTTCAGCTCATCATTATGTCACACAAGTACAGCTTTGAAAGCTTTGCCAGATTTCTCTGGGCTGTGGTGGTTGATACTCCCCGCTGGCTTTTTGCCCTTGAAAAGTGTTTTTGTGCCACAGGGCTGTTAAGTTTGCTGTAGCTGTTACTTGCCACTGGTAAGAGTTGGCATACTTTTTGTCTCTCTCACTAATAAAAATGATGTGTTGTACCATTAAATAATAGTGATCTGTACTGTTCTTTGTACACCTGGAAATGTGTACAGGTTGTGTAGTGTCCAGTGTTTTTAATGGAACTCCTCCTTCCTTGGTTTCACTGGATTTGGCTATTATTGATTATCATAAACACCATCTTACCATGTATGTTATGCTTCATGGTATGGGCAGGGATGAGCCACAAGATCATTTTCTCAATAGTTTTAGGTTTTCCCTAGAGAGAAGAAAGGACCAGAGCTGTGATCGTGAGGCTCATGCAGTTTGAGACTTCCAATGCAACTGAAACTTGGCACTGTGAAATCTCTAAAATTCCTAGCATTGTTATATGATTTATCATAGTAACAGAACTTGCTCTTCATTGCTCAATTTGACTTTGGTTTGAAGTTTCTACTTATTATTATTAGGAAAGCTCATCAATGGGCATTTAAGATGTCCTTCATACAAATGTTTTTCTCTTCCTTGCTATCTTTAGGGTAGTACTTGCCACCAGTGCAGACAGAAGACAACTGATACAAAGACAATCTGTCGCAACCAGGGCTGTGGAGGAGTGAGGGGGCAGTTCTGTGGACCGTGTCTTCGAAATCGATACGGTGAAGATGTGAAGTCAGCTCTGCTTGATCCAGTGAGTATCATTCTTGAGCCTGGAATGAAAGTGTAAGGAATAGAGTTTTGTTAGTAGTCTGTGATATTAAGAATATGTTCATGGTAACATGGTGTTCAAACTTTTTTTGCCAAGAGCAGATCTCTAATACTAACTAATAGCTCTGATGTGCTGGCCCAGTGTGGCAGTGGCTGCTTTATTAGCACAAGTGCTTTTATGTGCAGTTCCTGAGCAGCTTGGAGGTGCCTGACTTCATGTACTTGCTGGTTAATTCAGTCCCATGAATTGTCCTGTACCAGCAGGCAGAGAGATGCAAAGGAACTTGTCACAGTGGGTACCCATCTCCTTCTAGGGAGTTGACTACTGTCAGCCTAACATGGAACGAATGTTAGGCATTACAGATGACTTCAGTCCATTTGAAAATGAATACTGAGCACATCAGAGAATCTGAGGCTTCAGAGTAGGAAGTATTCAAGCACTGAATAATTTCTCTAATCCTGCAGAATTTGGGAACTGTTAATAAGGTTGGCTGGCTGATAGAGGCTTGTAAAACCTTTCCCTGAACAATCACATGGTGGGGAAGCCATACCCATGTTTCTCTGAGCAACAGGAAGGCAAATATAACATTTTTCATAACTTGCTTCAACCCCCCCTCCCACATTCACGCCCCTGCAGGCCTGGATCTGTCCTCCTTGTCGTGGGGTGTGCAACTGCAGCTACTGCCGCCGGCGGGACGGGCGCTGTGCCACCGGCATGCTCATCCACCTGGCCAAGTTCTACGGCTACAACAATGTCAAGGAGTACCTGGAAAGGTGAGAGTTCTGCCCTCTGGTCATTCCTTTTTAAACTGTTACAGCCCTTTAAATAACATTTCACTTCTTGTGCCCTGGGGAAAATCCTGCAAAAGAAGTTTCTTGGATTTCAGTTTTTTTTCCTTGGCTGAAATCAGCTTATTTAAAGTGAGGTATATTTTCTGTGTAAACAACTAATTTGATTAAAAATTTGAAAGACTTTTTCCTGTTTTGAAGTCCCTGTTGGTTGGCTGAAGTGCAGTAGAAGTGCTGTTTTGAAGTTATCATCTTAAGCAATGGAAATTTTTGGGGAAGCTGAGTTTCCTGAAAGGCACTAACACTGTTTTCTCTTATCTTCTAGTTTACAAAAACAACTGGCAGATGACAGTTGAGAACACTGAACTCAAGCAGTGCCTGCAACTGGTTAATATGTTAACAGTTTGACTTCAGAGGTTTATTACTATGTTTTATATAAAATTGAATTGTAGTGTCTAGCATATTCATTTCTGTATTGGGAACTTTTTGATTGATATGGTCTTATGCAAAAGGTCTCTCAGGAAAATGTTTTGGTAGAGAAATCTACATGCACAGACCTATATGTTAAGTGAAATGGCACTCTTGAACCTTGAGTGGTTAATTTTTAATAGAGCTACACAGCCACACGATGGAGAGCTTGGTCAAAATGAGCAATATTTTTATTTATATAATTGTGCAAGTTTGCAGAAAGAGTGTTTAACAACTGCCTTCAAAGCATCCCGTCTTCAAAGAAACAAAACACCCTTGTGTACCAGCTCAACCATAAAGATCCATTTTTCCAGCTCTGCTTTCTGAACCTGTTCCACCACCTGTAGTTTATAGAACTTGTCCTTGCAAAGAAGGAAAAGGTACTTTCATTGAATGCCATCATATTCCAGCCAAAGCTGATGCAATCGACCAGTGGGAGGATGTTTTTTGAAAATTTTATTCCAAAGTGCAATTACTCACCAAAACATGAAAGTAGAAGAGTATTAAAAAAAGTGTTTTAAAATATCTCAGTAAAAAAACCAACAAAACTTCTCACCAGCAGTTTTTGTATAGTGTACCTGCTGCCTGAAGTATTTACTCAACTGTTGTAACTGGTCTATATCAGAGTTCAGGATTAATTTTTTTTTACTTACAGCTCACACTTAGATATTTTTTTCATTTGTACAACCAGGCTTTCAAACAACTTTGTTTAAATGCAACATATTTGTATTGCATGTTAAAGTATGTTAAAATTTGTGTAAGATACACATTTCATTTTATGTAGAGAGAATAAAGACTGATCTAATGAGAAGTATTTTGTGATTCAAACTACACGCTGATGCTGATGTTTCCCATTTACTTTCCCATAGCAGGTGTAATGGTGCTTGGAGATCAATAATCATTATGTGAAGAAACACATGAACACAACATTGACGGATGAGGAAATAACAACACAGACCACATAAGTGCTACATTAAGAATTGTGGGTTTTGTGAGACAAATCTGCAGGTTCCAGCTGCCTCTGAAAAATCCTTATCTCCTTTTCCTACCAGGCAGATTGAGAAAGCAGCACTTTTTTTTTGAAACTTTAATATGAAACTGCCAGGAGTAAAGCTAATCCTGCTAGACCCCTTTACCTGACATCTCAATTTTCACCTTGAAACATAGGTTGTTCTCCTGCTTTTGTTTTTACAAGCTGGACATTCATAAACATTATTAGTTTCCCTTTGGTCCACTGGAATAGCATTTAAAAAATGGCATTGCTGAAGTCAGTTCCTGATCCATGATTCTGCTATGGGTCCCACCAGATGTCCTGTGTGGTGCCCACAGTAATAGTAGCACCTGCTGTACATGGTATTCTGTAGTGCAAGATCAGAATTATTTGTGTTGAAACAGTTGCTAAATAGTTAAGGCTACATTTGAACATACAGATGTAGTGTAGACTTTAGATGTGGTTGATTTAGCTTTAGGTTTTGTTGGCCTGGTGTGCATCATCTCTTTGTACAGATGCAGAGATGAGTACATAGCATCTGTCTGGACTGTACTTGTGGATTCATCAACATGCCCTTTTACTAAAAGCAGAGACTGTGGTAGGTAGATAGATAGATAGATAGATAATTTTATATATGCAAACACCAACTCAAGCTCAAACTGCACTTAAAAGGTTCCTTGATACTTTCCTCATCTTCAGAGGAGGAATGAACTGTATTGCCCTTGGACTGACAGATGTCTAGAAAAAAACCCTGAAAAGTTGATGCCCCCATATCAAAAAGCAACATTCAGGTACCATCCTTGCCACTGCTCCATTCCTCCACCCCAACCTTCCCCTTGGGGTTAACCTGCTGTAGTAGCAAGTGCTTTCCAAAAGAGTGGCTTTCCTTTTTATTATATTTGGATCTGGTGACGAGTGCGAGTAACGATGGTGTTTCTTCTATTGCCACTGGGAGTCACTCACCTTTCTCTAATGACCTGTAACTTTGTTGACAGCTTTTCTCAGTTAAAACTAAAATCAGACAGCAGGTCTGAATGTCCTTCCTGAACACTAGATGCTTCAATCTCAGGAAAACACAGATTCAAAAGAACAAAATACAATGTTTGTCATGTGAAGGTTGTTGAAAGAGGGGTTGCAGCTCAAAGGGGTTTCCAATCGGGGACAGCCTACAAGCATATTACAGCTACTGCAATAACTGACTGCTTGAAAATCCAGATGAAAAAAATCTCTTAATTCTTACACTTTGCCCACCTAATTATACCTCATGCTAATCACAGAATCACTGAGTATGCTGAGTTGGAAGGGACCCAAAATACTGATGTTCTCAAGTACTTCCTTTATTCTTGGTATGTCTCCCCAAAAGTTTTATAAGCATTATGACCCAGCAAATAAAAGATTCATAATTCTTTATATCTGTTTATTTAGAATTAGCAACTTTCAGTCAAGGTAGAAGAAGAAAACAGGATAAAGACGATTTTTGTGGGTTTTTTTGTTTGTTAGTTGGTTTGTGGGTTTTGTTGGTAGGTTGGTTGGTGGTTTATTGTGGGGTTAGGTTGTGGGGGTTTTTTGTTCAAATTACAGTTGCGTAGAGATTACTTGTTCCAGGTTGCCAACATGTGGTAACTACTAACTATTCTGCACCTCTTAGAGCTGCAAAAAATTTCTAGAAGTTAATTTTTGCTAAATTTACAGTTTCTGGAATAGTCTGTAAGCTTCTGAACCTCAGTTGGATTAGAGCTGCTGCTTTACTACAGTGCAGACCTTGTTCAGACATACTTAACAGTTACTTAAATGCAGGAAGTATATTTAATGATTAGAACACCAAGCTGATATGAAATTTAAAGTCCCAGTGACAAATGCCAACAATCTAGCACCATGCCTAAGCTTCTTGGTGCTGTTCTTAGGGTCACAATTCTTTAGTGCAACTCTTGATGCCACTTGAATGCCTAATAAACTGCTGAACTAGGAGATCATTCAATTTGAGTTTATTTCTTACCTTGCATGGAAGGCACACAGATACAGTCTCCTTCCCTTGTTGGGTCATACTCCTTGGTCTTTTTGGTAACATCTGCACACCTTATCCAAAGGCCAGTTGTTCCTGCTGTTCCTGCATTAACAGCTTTAAAAAAACCAAAACAATAAATAATTTCAATAATTCAATATCCAGACAGTAATTTTAGTATCAGAACTGTCAATCTTGGGCCATCATGCTCAAGCCTGAGACTTGTGTGGGGTCTGTCCTTCCCAGAGAATGATGGCAGCCCAGGCAGTGTCCTGTGAGGAGCTCCTGGCCACCTTTCTGCTAGCTAAGGGAAGCATTTAGCTCAGTGACCATGCAGAATTTGAGCTACACTGTTACCAAGCACTCGTGGCATTCAGAATAAATGCAAACACACATTTACAGAATCACAGTGTGTTCAGTGGGAAGGGACCAACAAGAATCATCGAATCCAACTCTAAATGAATGATCCATATGGAGATTGAACCCAAAAACCTTGGTATTACTAGCACCATGCTCTAACCAACTTGGCTAATATGATGTGATTATGACATGAAATGAGATGTGCTTATTCACTACACTGCTGAAAGTTTTCCACCCCCTACTGTTGCAGCAACTACACAAAGAGGACTGGGAGACTTGATTTATTTTTCTCCTTAGCCTCATAACTCTTTTATAGAAAAAAATAGAATGGTATCATGAGATATGCACCAAATTAGTTAAATAAAAATAGTAGAAAAACTTGCACTCTGAAACCTTTTTTAAACTATAAAATTTATTTCCTTAGCTGCATTCTCTTCACATTTCTGAGTAGCCTGAAGACAAGTTTGGATTGTTTCCCCTACTTTCAGGAAAGGATTATTTTAATGTTAAGGTGATTTTTATCTTTTAAAAGCTGTGATTAACTCTCCAAACAGCATCACAAACACCATTAACACCAATAATTGGAGAAAAACGTCTGGCATTGAAACCATATGCTTGGTGCCCTGCACCCATCACTGCTGACCTGTCAGAAAGCACTGAGGATGGAAGAAGCCAGAAAACCTCACTGCTGCTGGCTGCACAAGGTCCTGTGTCCAGATGTCAAGTTCTCAGCACCTCATGAGAAAATCAGTAACCCTAAAAGAGAAGCATCAATAGCTCCTGCCTTAACTGTTTGTGAACTGCTTTTTCAGACAAAATAAACTACAGGTTTCAAGTGTAGAGTCGTTTTGTCTGCAGAGAAAGGACATTGCTGAAGCAACCAGAAAGTATAAGCTTATCTACGTATAAGGTGTTTGTTTCAGTGGAATTTGTTGTTTCCCCCATGTAAGTATGTCTGAAATCAGTTGTAGAAGGTGATCAGCATGGGATGGATTGCTGGCAGCAGAGAATGTGTGAGGATGCTCAGTCCTGTTAAATCTGCTGTCCTGGGGAGAAACCTGAACTTCACCATGAGAAACTACCAGAATTTGCTAACAGCTGATGGCTTCTTAAATGCAAAGTGTCTGATACCATCTTCTTTGGTATTTAAACTTCATATTTAAACTTCCAATAAGCCAGAGCAAAGTGCACATCAGGAACATAAGGGATTCTGACAGAGGCTCTGAATTGGCATTGCTATGAGGTATCAGAAGAATTTCCAAAAACAATGCCTGTTTCATCCATGTCTAACCACTGCTGGTGGCAGGCTAAGTGAAAGGAATCCCACAAGATGCTGAACACACAAGCCTAGTTCTTGGGACAAAGGGAGGTGACGGAGACTTCGCTTTAGCAAAGTGCCTGGTGTTTCTGCAAAACCCACTTCAAAGGAAAACTGATTTTCATTAGGACAAAATTTGGGAGAAATATTAATGGAACAAAGCTGCTGGGCTTAAATCACTGGCATGGCTCTCCATAGTAGTTTACCCTGTCACTGTGGGGTACTTACCAGTGGACAAAGCTGTGTGTGGATGGATATGCTGGTTTAGTCCATGTGTCTGGCACAACATCACAGAAGGGTGTGTGTTGCAGCACTTCCATGTGAGGAGAAAACATCAGCTCCCCCTTTGGAGAAAAAGAAAAAGCATACAAAAAGAATAACTATTCTTTCATTTCAAAAAAAGCCACAAAAAGCCCTGAAATAAGTAATTTGCCTCCAAATGGAGATCCAGCTGTTTAAAAGACCTACAGGTCTCTGAAAGGAAAAGGTTGATCACCCTACTCTTTGAGGTAAACAAGAGCATAGGGTCTCGAGGCAATAGTCTCCCTGCATGATTTCTGCTATGTTAAGCTTCTCAGGAAGCGTTTCCAGAATATCATCCCAGACATTCTTAACCTGTCCAGGATAATACAACAGAGCCAATAGAAATCCCAGCCATCAACTCTTTCTGACTCGTCTACTCTCAAGTCTGATATCTTCAGAAGGGCACAAATATCTCATTTTCTTAGATAAAACCAGAGATGCTCCCTCCATCACCTTTGCTGTCTTCTTGACTACAGTATTGAGAGGAATGACTGCAAACCAATTAACACTTAGCAGCCTCTATTTAGCTTTACATTTTCAGGTAACATTGACCCTTGATGACTACTAAGATATTGTTAGGCTTGGGATGACTGCTGTTACTAGGATACATCCTGGAATTGTCTTGATTTTCAGTCAAGTGTGATCAGTAGTTTGTATTTCTCTAGAACCTATGAGCTTCCACCACCCCTTTCACCACCCACAGTCCTTGCTGTCTCAGTCATTAGCCAAAACATAGCACAGGCACTCACATGTCTCACCCCCAAAAAGTCTCTCTCCCTGAACTGAGACAGAACATAAAAGAAGAACAATTCATAACAATACTAATGAGCAGGAATTAAATCACAGCATTAATGCAGCTCAGCCTCTGTTTCTGCCCTAGGTTTGGCAGACTTAATGATGGATGCCATATGTTATAGTCCAGACTCCCTACAGTGGATGGGAACTGAGTGTGAAAAGCATGAGCTCCCCCCAGGAGATGAAGCAATGTTTGGCTACTTGCATGCAGAGTTGTCACATTTCCTCCTGCAAAACCTCCATGATCTGATAGTGATAAGAGGGAGAAAAAAAGAGTGTTCAGAGGAAAAGGAGGGAGTAAAGAAAGGGATGGAGAAATGCAGAACTGGAGTGGCAGTCACAGGGGACTTTAATTAACTCTGGTAAGGATAAGGAGCTGAAGGCTCAGTCTCATCATATGCCAGCCTTTGGAGCATCTGGACATAGTTTCTCAGACCTACACTCAGAAAGGAAGGTGCAGAAGGTAGCCAGATCTGAAAACAGAACTAGCTGAGATTTGTGATTACATTTTCCTTCCCTGCTCCTTTATTCATTTAATCTCTTAAGCACAGCACCAATGATGTTCCATGCTTAAAAACCATACTTTTAAATTTTTCTGGAATGAGTATGGCTACACTAATGTATCTGTATGTCTGACATATATTGACTATGAACAGAGCTACAATGTCCCAGTCAACTTCATATTAAAGGACAAAGCTTATCCTGGTATTAGGGTTGATAGTTTATCAGTATTAATGTTATTGTTCTGCCAGACTCCAGGTTATGTGGCAAGGTGCTGAGGCTAAAAGATGATCAGACACCCTCCTTGGCCAAGATTCACCTCTTCAGACTACCCAAAAACTAAAACTGTCTGAAAATCTCCTCTTCCTCTGCTGCTTGCAAGGGAAGTCTTGGAGCAGCCCCAAGGCTCCTGCTCAGATCAATGCCTAGGAAGGGAAGCAGTGGGAGAGCCTGTGCTTGGGCTGCTCTTCCTGGCACGGAAAGCCTGCACACTGCTAGGCTGTGCTGTGGATGCAGCAGAAAAAGTCAACGCTGCAGGCTAGGAGGGACTTCCTGTGCTTGGCACAAATGAGAAGGTGCAGGAAAGATGCCCTAAGGAGTTTTATGGGAACAAAAGGCAGAGGTCAAGACTAGACCCACCAATTCAACCAACCACACCTTTTTCTATTAAGTTATTGTTTCTGTACTTGCCTAAAAAAGTATGCAAAAAAAAAAAAAAAAAAAAAATAGATCCTAGATAGATCCATACCTTGTTTCCCATGCCACAATAAATTCAATGTGAAAAGATGTCTTCCTAGTGCATTACCTCTTGGCCAGGCTGGTGCATTATCACAACCATTAACACTCATCTGATCTTTTCTAATTTGATGTCTTTTTTCACCATCAGAAATTAAGTTTATTGCTGAATTAACCCAGCAAGATGTGTATCCCACTTATCATTAACAGCACTGACAACACAATGGATGAAGAACTTCACCTCTTTCACTGCAGACTGGTCTGATCCCTCTCCCATGTATACAAGTGTTGGTTTTCCAACGGAGTTTTAAAGAGATTATCTGATGTCAAGAATCCCATCTCAGCATCGGGGTGCAGTCCATACAGGGCTTTCAGATGGAAGCATTTCATCTATGTATTTATGGAATTCATCCTCATCCTGGTTTACTGGTAACATGGTGACAAGTTCCTCTTCAAGCTGTAGGAAAAGAATCAATAATGTTATTGGTAATGCTGACACCAGGAAACATTCTTCTGTATCTACAAAGTTTCAGAAATTTATTTGAAGTCTATGGACATGACAGCTGCGTGTTCTGATACAATGGAACAGGGTTATCCCAGTATTCCCAGCATAGTTACTATTTGCATAATTTCTGGACACTTCCATTTTCTGCAGAGCTATTTCTTATTTCATGAGGCTGCTTTGCATTTGTTTTAAGGGCTGTCACTACTGAAGCAAGTGTGTTTTAAGTACTAAAAGTCTGCATCACCTCTACAGCCATACAAGGTTCTTATGCCATTTTGCTACTCCATCTCTCCAAGTGTAGGAGTCTTGCATGGGGTTTTTGTACTGCTTCTTTGGCCTCAGTGAGATAGACAGTGGTGATAATTTCAACAGGAGAAAAAATTAAGGTCTCAGTCAGCTCAATATTGAGCCAAATACTATTAACTGCACTGTTCCTATAGAGCAGGAAGATCTTAACTCTGTCAGGATATTTTAAGATAAGACTTGGGACTTCGGAGCAGATCAAGATTTATTTAGACAGGACTTTGGTGAGATGTACTCTCAGTGGGCTGACCTCCTAAACAAAATAAAAAGTAATAAAATAAAATAAGAATAAAAGTTGTAACTGTCATATTTATTTTCTATAGTTCCCCATCTCCTGTGCTGTAAGAACTTCACTGAATTCAAAGAATTTTCTCTGAACTTATTGTCATAGAGCTGTCTGCAATTTAAAAGAGGCTTGAAGTTGTTTTTGCTGAAAAATATTTCAAGCTCTAAGTGGTACTTTTCACAAAAGCTATTTCTTCCTAATGCAGGGTCCACTCCACAAAATCACAATAACATTTAACAGCTTCTGGCATTTAGAACAGTCTACAACAAGCTACTGCTCAAAATAACACCAGTAAGCACTTATTTCTGAAGTCATTTTAGTTCTGCAACCAGCCATTTACCTGTGCCTGAACTTGCACCACTAACCTCACCCACAATAAGCTGTATCTTAAGACGCCACTTTGAAGTGGTGCTGAGGCTTTGAAAAAAGCCCTGTTATTTACCTCGAGTGGAAGATCAATTCTGTCAGACAATCTGTACTTACCAGTCTCTCTGCTGGCACTTAAATCACGTTTTACTGCATCTGTGGGAGTTGTGTGCACAGAGGGAGGCTGTGGGTTACCAGGGGTATGTAGCAGGAACTTGCTACTCTTCTGTCTTTAGGCTGGTGAGGTCTGTCAAAGCTGAGGCATAGTGGGTTATTCTAATGGACCCTGAGGAATGAATTTGTAGCTAAAAAAACTCATCACAAAGCAAGAAGTTAAAAAGAGAAGTAATTCCCCAATGAAAACAAAGCCCCACCTCTGATGAAGGACCATCCTATTTACATTCATTTGACTGCCAGTCACTGAATGATTTTCTGGTTTTGCTGGTAATTCTGGGCTTTAACATTTTTCAATTACAGCAAGAAGCTAAGAAAGATCCTCACTGTTTAAAATACCAGTGGACCCACGCTAAGGGTTGGATCCCTAAACTTTCCAAAGGCCATACAAATAGCAGTGATTCTGTTCAGGTTTCACCACCTATACTTATTTTGCAATTATTTGAATGAAAGTTCAGGCTTGTGAAGGTTAATGGACTATCTAAAGTAGTAAAGCAGTAATTCTTTACTTATCCATAGGCTAGAGGCAGAGCTGGAGCCGGCAGGATGATCTTCCCACCATGCCCCCATGACCTCAGCTGTCATGTGGAGAAATCAGCCTCTTTCGAGGTCAGGAGTACAGTGGTGTTTAGCCTTTCCATCTCCATGGCAACTTACTCTTGGGCATCTTCTTCTGAGCAGTTACTTCCAATTTCCTTCATCTGAGGGTGGCTCTTTGACATATGAAATCCTGCTTCTTTGGGACCAAGGAGACACGAGCTGGCTCCTCTTGCTCACAGGCAAAAGGCAGGCTTCACCCACTGCCAGGGGTGAAAGGGGCACCTCTCCCAGCTTAGCCCAGCTCCACAAATGGCCTGCTCACACATAGCATGATCATTTTATTTGTTTTCTCATAAATGAGCTTTTTACCTTCAGACAATGCAAAATTACAAATCTGGAAAGGGCGCTTGAAAAATCTCTTGGCTGTTTTTAGCAAATTGTGTACAATTGGTTCTCTAAAGTGGCTTCTTCAGCAGTTAAGGGGAAGCATACAGGGTTTAAAATATTTATATATATATAATACATACATATAAAACATATATATAATAATATATTATACATCTATATTATATATGTGCATACATACATACACACACCCCTGTATAAACAACCACATTTGTTATAACTATGTATATGAAAATAGATTAAGGTAGTTTCCATGCAAAATTTCTCAGAACTAAAGTTAAAGCAACATTGTCTTTTTGTAGCCACAAAACTTGTAGCATCTGCTGATGATTAGAAGCAACTTTGGCAATCTGGCCCTTTGGAGTCATGGATGCTCCACATACACTTCTGTACAGGATAAAAACTCAATAATGAAATTTTAATAATTCAGGATGTCAGCTAGTGATAGCCTGGCAAACCTACAGAAACAGATGTGTGAGAGGGTAGTGGAAAACTAAGAACAGTCTTACAAGCTATTTTCCCTATTTTAGAAAGAGTGAGATGCAAGGAAATGTATAACATTTCCATCATTTTTTTGAGGACGAAAATGTGTGAAGAGTAAGTGAAAATTCTGAGGATAGTGCCATTCTGGACTGCTGAAACTGGTGAGTCTATCATCTACATTGGTGTAAGTGCAGTTCCATAGAACTTTCCCATACCTACCCAAAACCTTCTAAATGGAAGCACCTTAAAACAGTTTTCTTAGGAAAATGGAAACCTAATTGTATCCAATGTCATTAAGGTCACCATGCAAGCAGTGCTATAAAGCACTGAATTCAAGTTACAAATTAATGGTACTTGCAAAAGTAGACAAGCAATATGCCAGTTCACAAACCCTTTCAGCCAAAATCTGCTCATGATAAACCATCAACAAATTTATTCCCCGCCCCCAGCCAGGCAAGAGACCTTGCCACAGGTGGGGATGCCTGGATGAGACAGTGTGTGGATTTTTTCTTTCCCTTAGGTTAAATATACTGTGTACCTGTTCAAGAGCTTTAGGCACGTAGGAAAACCCTCACCAGGATTTTCAGGCTGAGAAATTCCTGCAGACAGATCCAGCAGAACCTGCAGTCCCAGGCACCCGTGATGTGGCCACCTTACATGATCTCACTGAGGGGGTTATACAAGTCTTCCTGTGACACCCACCTGAGGAATAGAATGCACCACTGAGTAAAACAAGTCAGCTGCTTAAAGCATTTACCAAAGCTGTTCAGAATAAATGCTGTTAAGAGACATAAAAGAAATCCAACTACTTCCTTTCAGAAAGCTTCATGGTTATTCATTTGCATTGATGGGTTTGGTTTGTTCAACAAATAACATTAAAAGCAGATTTCTTTTATTTCGATCCAGTGAGCAGTATCTGTGCAAAAATAGCAAGTTTGTGACTAAAATTCAGTCACAAGTCAGTGTAAGAGATATTATCCAAGCTTTAAGTTTTCTACCTTAGCCCTTATAAAAAACTTTAGAGAAAACCACATTTTCAAAACACCACATGATATGAGAGAACATAACTTCGTGAACAAGTGCATGTATTTTCCCATACAGATCTTTAAAAACATAATCATTGTGAGTGACAGGAAGGTAACTTACTGTGGCTTTCTTAGAGAAGAAATAAAAAACTTGTATCTGATTGCAGTCTTTTATATCTCCTCACTAGGGAATGTTTAGTTACTGAAATTCGACATTATTTGAAATTGGGAAGTATTCAAGAACTTCGGTAAAAATTGAATTAATATTAATCCCATTACTGCTACATCATATAAGCATTAATTTTATTGTAGAATTCTAGTCATAATGCCACAGAGAAAGCATGTGGTTAAGAGTGGTAAAACATTTTATTCAAGGAACCACTGTCTTTCTCGTTTTATTTGGCTTCACAGCATTTGAAGCTTCTTTTTGCTCCCCTTTGGTTTGCAAAATATGCCAGTTTGTGATGAAACCTTTGCAGACAGGAACCTTTACGCCCTTGGGGGCAGTATTTGCCTCCCAACAGTTTGAATAAAAACTTAATTATAGGCTTTAAATATTGCATGATGTGACAGAACAGAACAAGTAAAATAGCTGCAGCTATTCCAGCCTGCTTGCTACATAAACTTCTATGCAGCAATTCGATTATGTGAAATGCTAATCCATCTTTATTTTAAACTGGTTCAAAGAAAATGAAAAAAGAATTAAAAAAACCCCCAAAACACTGGAAGATAATATGCAGTGCTGCGTGCTTGTGATGAGAAGGCTGGACAGAGAATTCCTGTGAAAAATGCCAGCAACTTGGATTTAGAATGGAATGTTCTTGCACTCAGAACAAACCCGCTTTTCTCTTTGTCGGCAACAAAAACTCATTTAACGTTTTTCTAATTTCATATATATTTACCTCAAGAAATTGTTTTTTCCTTTGTCTTTTGGAAGAGTATATCAATATTCTAATGCAGTACAAGCTCATTCAGCTGCACACTTCCGGGACATTGATTATACTGAGATAATCAAAGCTGGTGATATAAAAGGGACATTTTTGTGAGTGTGAGAAAACTGGAATTTGCATTAGAAATATTTTGGGCTGTCAGGTTCACATAATTGCCATCATGTTCTATTCAAAACTGTCCTGTTGTACCCAAAAACCCCACAGAGCTGTTTCGTGGATGGGAGGATAAGGAGAGGACAGAACCCATTTCCCACCACAGCAACATTCGGTGACAACTCCTTGAACACCTGTGTGGGGATCAGAAGGAGGAGGGCAAGGTGGCACAATGAGGCAGGATCAGGCATCCTGTACTTCATGTGGAGACCTTAACCATTGCAGGTGGGTGTGCTGGAGCTTGTCTTAGCAGCAGGAAAAACTGAGACACAAGATTAAATATTCTTGGGAAAACACTTTAAACTGGTGGAAGCTACAACTGAGTCATGGCAATTTCCACTAGCTAATGGGCTAGCTCCAATCAATTGGAAGATTATATAGATATGATTTATATATACATATATATGTAAATATATATCTACAAGGTCATAGACATGGATACATACATAGGAACTCACATTAAAAAAAAATAAATCTATTGTCTTATTTCCCTCTCCAATATCTACATTTAAGAAATCCTTACAAAGCCACAGGGTAATGAATCACTAAGCAGTACAATGAGAAAGGCCAATAAGCAACATTACCAAGGGGAGAGAATAAATAATTCTTGCTCTTACAGACCTTTCTAGTATTCCCTGCCATCAGAATCCTCCCTCTCATTAATTAACAAAATGAATTATCCAGCTTATGAATTGTGGTTTGAAAAGAACAGCTTAAAGCAGCAAGATTTATTAGCAAAGAAAACTAAGGGTTGGAATAAGCTGATTTCATAGACTGCTTTTCTAAATGGAAAGCATTATTAAATCATCATAGTAAAATTAAACAATTATTTCACTATGACACCAAAAGGAGAAACAGCTTGATGTCCTACTAACTAAATAGAGGTTAGTAGGGGTATGAAGACAAAAAAGAAAATTAATTTCTCAGAGTAAATACAAGCTGGAAGATATGGAGAAAACCATATCAGCAAGGGATGATGCTTCTGTCTGTTTTTTTTCTTTAAAAATATCTCTGAAATTTACTTAAATTACTAAAATTGGAGGATCTATTTATTCAATAATATCCTGTATCATTCAGTAACAACTAATTACTGCCTTTTATTTAGGCATTTCACATTTCCACATACAGAACTTGCACAAATGACCTCAACTCAGTATTTAAACTGTACAAGTATGAAATATGCTGTAGCTCAGAAAAAAAATCACTCTTGTATCCTTAACTTTGACTCAAGGGGAACATTACTGAGAAAGTCACAACAAGGTGGCATCCTTAATACATAATAATGACACATTCAGGAAATGCACCATTATTTATACATGTGACGTGCTGTAAATTGCTTCCATCATCAGAACTAATTGTAGTGATTATTAATGCAGTGTTATGAACTGTCAGAATTGCTGTTTGTAATTACATTTGTGCAAATGCTTCATTACCTGCCTAATGAATTTGGCATATATGCACATGTAAACCCCTGTTTTTGTTAACGTAATGAAGGGCATTTTTTTCCCTCTTAGCTACTGATGTGGAACTGGTTTGACCTATATTACAAAGTTCAAGCATCCACTGCCAGAAAAGAAACCACAACCCCCTACTCCCTTTGATCTGATTTATGTTCATACTCACCAACAGCATCATGTAGTGCCAGCTACTTAAATAACAGCTTCAGGGAAAGAGCTGTGTCCCCCTTACTAAGTATAAACATATGATTGAGTGGAAATGACCTTGATGTGTGGTTACCTGGCCACTTGTTACCTTCTTGTGGCCTCTGAGCTGTGGCTGAGGACAGGGACACAGATGGAGATCTCAGGTGCTGATCGATCCTTCCATTCCAGCCCCGAGGGCCAAACTTCACTCTCCCAGGAAGACAACTGTGAAAACTGCACAGAGAAAGGATGTTTTTAAATTCCCCTTCTCTGGCACGCAGATAAGGGTATGCTGTCAAAGAAAAAAGGAGTAACTTACTCACTAACAATAGTGAGCGTTGCCCGGAGCTGTGCCAAAAGGGAGCAATCATGAGGCTGGAGTTGGAAGGAGAGTGAGAAACCCAGACAAAAAATTGTTGATAGTGACACTTTAATTCCCAAATGTCCCTTAGGAAAGGAGAGCTGTTTTGCTACTGAAACCAACAAAAACAGAGTCTTTACCTAGAAGTCTATAAATATTACTAAAATAACCACTATAGTTTTTTAGCTAAATCATCCACAGACTTTATCCCAAGTAGAAAATGTAGGAGTTTAACATTTATTAAAAAGCCTTCAAACTCATTGAAGTTTTACACCATTTCCCAAAGAGTCATGTTTGAAATTGTTTTTTAATATTTTTCTTTTTGCCTCCATTATCTATAATGTTAGTAGAGAATTTCAGCAAGGTGATGTTCAGCACAGGGTTTCAGCTGGTTTTTAAATTATTTGGCATTTGCCTGTAAAACCTGTGGAAATTAATCCTTATGTCTCTGACATTTTTCTATATTTTATGGTTTAGTTTAAGAAGCAATAAGCATAACAAAATTAATTTCGATACCCTTGAAAATAATGATGCGTGGAGGGAATATCAGAGATATAAACTCTCATCTTTTAAAAGGAAATAGATCATCTTGAGCTGAACAACATGTAGCAGAATCTGGGCACGTGAAGCATTTTATGTCTGACAAAAAAACCTCCTTAAATCAGAATGCTGAGTTCAACCATGTAAAATACAACACAAGTCTCTACCCTGAATAAAACCACAAACCCATGAAATGTATTCCATCTAGATTAGGCATACTTTGATTTTCTTACTGTAATTAAAAAAAAACCTTAAGCAGAAATATATTAAAGGCAGTGTCTGCACAGGAATTTGTGGTAAGCCACAAACACCCATGGCTCAGAACAGTGGGTGAGAAAAGACAGTTCTCTAAATTATGAAGCTTAGAAATTGGTTAATTCAAATATATACATATATGTTCTTTCACTAAACACAGACTGAAATAGGATAACAATGTATATGAACCACCTTTATTAAAAACTAAATTTTTCAGCTTTCTATTAAAAGTATTGTAATAGTAAGTCATTAAAAAAAAAACTGAAAAAGAACAAAATGCTGTATTAATCTTCAGCTGCTCAGCTACAAAACCACAGCTATTCTTCCTTTCTCACAAATATCTTTCCAAATCATCCCACATCATCAAAATCAATCCATTTGTAGCTCTGACACAGCTCTTTTTTTCTTTACTTTTATTCCCCCCCCAGCATTGGCTAGTATTCCTTTTTAGAGGAACTCTTACCCTTCTCACATCCCAGCTCTGCCCTCGTGTGTGCTGTGCTCAAGTGGCTACATGAGAATACCTTGCTGAGAGGCAAAAGTGTGCAGTTCCAGCTGCCTTCACCATGGTCTGCTTTGCTGATGCAGACAAGCTGCCTGCTCCAGCACTGCCACTGCTGCAGGGGAGCTGACTCACACTGGCTTGGAGATCTCTCCACAAGTTCCTGGGGCAGCACACAGGGATGACCAGGGATCTGGAGGGAGGGGGCTGCACACAATCTGTGATGCACCTGCTCTCCACATTCTCATGGCTTCTTTCTCCTCCTTCTTCTGTCCAGCCACCAAGCAGGATCTTACACAGGGAAAGAGCAAAAGACAAACCAAACAGCACAAAACCCTTGCTCTTTAATTCCTTTCTTTATGCCCGACTGCAGGAGCCCATACACAGGGCACTGAGCCATTGCCTGAACAACCAGGTATGTCAATCCACTCTGTGGGAGAATGGTCATGATCATGCATTTGGTCAACCCAAATTTAGAGCAGAGAAAAATATGCAAGTACCATTGAATGAAAGAGCTCTGACTTTTTAAAAACTACAGGTTTTGTATCATAAGTGCACCACTGGCTAAAGCTGGTGCAATAAATGCTCTTTCTGTCTTTGTAAGCATACCTATGCATGCCCATATTGAACAGTACAAATGTTTGTGTTGTTGCCACATCTTTCCTCCAGCCCCCTGCTGATGGGAAACACAGAGGTAGGGCAGGGCACAGAGGGCTGGCATCCTGCAGCTGTCAGGTTGGTTTGGAATCACAATGATCCCATGTCCTGGTCTCCCACAGAATGGTCATCAATGCTACCACTTGTACCCAAAGGGGAAGGAGTAATTAAAGCAAACAAAAGAAAAAAAATAGCTTACTTTTATCTGGTCAAAACCATAGAGAGCAGCATGGAAATTAGCCAGCAACCTTGTAGGAGGCTCACCAGTGATTTTAATTGAATCTTCTAGTATTCCTTGGGGAATGATGTGCTCCTCTGTGGTTGGAGCTGGCTTACCACTGATAAAGACACAGAAATCAGGATGACATATTGTATTGCTCAAGGAGTTTGTCCAAGGTCCTGAACCACTCAGCTACTTAGAAGAATATTCCATTGAAAAATAGGCAATATGGTTATTGCACAAAACCAAATAAATTTGTTGCCCTTAAGGCATTGTCATCATGACTTTTTAATGGGGTCACAGTTAAGTCATTGTCATTTCTTGGTATGTATGGAAGTTTCACTGTTAGCTTCTAAAATTTAAGGACTTGATTCTGAAGATAATGAAAATATTATAAACTCAGGGTTAAGTGATCTGTGGTTGTGGGTGTTATCACATACAAAGACAAGAGTAGCTCAGAAGACACCTGGACTCTTTAAGTTCCCTGTAGAACTGGGGCTTAGGACAAAACATGTCCAACACATACTGGGGACAGGACAGAAGTGACAGACAGAAAAATGGGTCCAGCTGTCCTGCTGCTTAGGAAATATGTCTCAGACTACTTCAGAGTCTTACTGTCTTTAAAATTCTAAATACACAAAGGCAGTGGAAAGACACTGATAAGTAAGAGATTTACAATGGAAAAGTAGCTGCTTCCAAAGCAAGTCCTGTTGAAAAAAGGGCATATCGAGAAAAGTTTAAAATGTGGCTGGGCTAAAGATGTTTCAAGCACACCATTAGCCCACACTCCATGTTTCTTTGTTACATACTGACATTTCAACTCAAACTGCAGCTCATCCATGAGCTTTTCTTTGGCCCTTCACTGATGTGCCAGAACCTCCTGATTGCACAGGCAATCTCCATGCAGTGCAGGAGGAATTACAGCCAAAGAATACAACATGTCAGGCACACCCCAGCTACTGCATCACTTTATTATGAGGTCTGCTGGGGGGATATTCCCAAACTGCCCCTCACCACATGGAAAAAGGAATAGGGGAATGGAAAGAGAGGGAGACTTTCATATCACATTACATGATTGCAGCCTGGCAGCATCTGAATTTTCATATAGGCTGCATCCATCCAATGCACAGTGGAAATGATTCAAGCCTTAGTATAATAACAAAATAAACACTCAATACATCAGCTATCTGAATTTGAGATATTAATTATGAGTGACAGAAGAGTTAAACCTGACACCAAAATAATTGAACTCAGTCCTTCCTCTGCCAGTTTGCCAACCACTGTGCCAACTGCTTTTGCTAAATCTGAAACCAAAGTAATTTTTAAAGTATTTCCCAGGTCAGTCAGAATAGCAGGTGTAGGTTGGTTTGATTTTTTCTTTTTAATATCTAATTATGTACCATTTAGCCACAAATGAAATCCATAGTAAAATACTTCATTTTTTTCTCCATTTTTTAAAAAAAATATGCTTATAAAAAGTATATTTAAAAAAAAGCTTATAGTGCAGATGACTAAAGCTTGAGAAGCACTGAGTGCATCCAAACCCCGATAGTTTTAGCTAGCATGGTGCCATTTGGGATTTGGTCAAACATCTCCATGAAGTTTCCTTTCAGACTTCCCAAAATCCTCCACCATCAAAAACCTTTAAAGCAAAATTGTTGCCTTTCTCCTCCCTCGAAAGCCAGGCATGGCCGATTGGAAAATTGAGCAGGTCTGTAACACCAGAAGCTTCTCAGATATTCCCCATCCATCCCTGTGGCTTCAGACAAACCACACTGCCTCTGCCATCTCCCATTTTTCACTCTGCCCTCAGAGCTGTTGAGAACCCTGAAATTCCCCTGAAAACCAGTTTGACCCTTCCCTTCACAACATTCAGACTGGCATGATTAGCTTGCTCACATGAAATATGGTTAAGCACATTTCCAGTTTTGCTGGGGAAGGGGGAGTTTGTGCATTCTCTCACAGTGCCGAGCACACCAGGGCCCCTCATTAATCCCATGGTGGTTTTGTTTCATGCAGCAGAAAACACTGACTCTAACCCATCTCTTTGTTTGTTGCAGGCAACCTGGTTGGCAGACAAAGCAGGCTGCTGCGGCTGAAACCAGGAGGGGAGAGAGCCACACTATTCCTGAAACCACCGTAATGTCAATGCCTGGAACATGCCCTCGTCTTTTGGCTTCAGGGCTGGCAGGTAGTCACACATTAACATTGGCTGTTTAGCATACAGCACCGGGCAGGGAGCATCTTTTCTCGGTGGCATTTATGGTTGCAGTGCCCCTGTTCACTCTGTTACTGTGCTGGCAAACCAGGGCTTGCCAGGGCATCCCACGGATCTCTTTGTCCACTGCAGAGTGGGCTCCTGGTCCATACAAAGCTGGCCAAAGCCGTGGCTGCTATCTCAGAAAAGCAGCACTCCGGGACTAATTATGCAGCTTCCCCAGGGACAGCCAGAGCCATTTCATTCAAGTCTCCATTGTGGCTTGCTGAAAGGAATAGGAGCTCTTAATTAGGCGGGGGCAGGGTGTGCCTGAGGGCAGTCCTACCCACCCACCCGGGCTTTCTGTTTTATCTCTCTGCTCCTCCTGGGAGAGTGCACTGTGCATCAAAACACACACCCTATTGATATGATGTTTATCCTGTTACAACCAAAAGCGAATGGAACAAGATTATTCACTGTTTAGAATTTTGCTGTAATCACTGTTCAGAATTTTGCTGTAATCCACCGGATATTTTGTGTTCTGGGAACGTCCCTCCAGGTGAGGAGGTGTTCCTCATCAGACAGGCAGTTTGACACTTGCTTGGAAAAGAACCCAATGGTCATGTGAGGCAGCTTTCTTGAGTGCCTCCTTTACAGCCATCTCCTGCTTTTGTCCTAGAGAGATGTTATGAAATCTCCCAGAGTCTATAGTGAACCCAAGCTTTTTGCCTGCAATAGAAATAATTGGGGAAGGGTGAGTGATGGAGGGGGAGGAGATGGGAAAATTAGCAGAGCAGAAAGGAAAAAGAATGATAATGCCCCCATTAATTTCACTATCACTTGTGCAGTGCATATTACTTCCTCTGAAGCACTTCACTAAACCCTTACAATTTCAACAAGCAAAATTGCGAGCTCTCAACAGTGGCCTTATTGCTGGTATTAGAAAAAGCCTGCAGAAATCTGTTCCCTCGGTTTTAAGATAATGAACCTTTTGACATTTTGATAGATGCTCAGCATTGTTACTGAGCTTTAGAAACTCTTATGGGGGGTACAGAGCAATTCCCTCATGAAAAAGGGAGCAACATGTGGTAGATATCACATCAGTTTTTTAACTGATTGGTTCAGTGGGTAAATGCACAAGCCTCTCACCTTGTGGGGCCTGAGCTTAAATTGAGCACAGTGAGGTCACAGCTGTATTAACCTGGTATTCTCACTATTGTCTGTGGGGAATAGTAATCCTAAGTATAAAGCCACAGAGCCCTATGCAATTGAATATAGTTTGTATAATGACCATTATTTATTCACAGGGGGCACAAGATTACATGAGCATGGAGAAAATTGCCCTCTGGCCCTCATCTAGTCAAAAGGTAGAAAACTGTACAAAGGAAACCTGCATTATGCCAAGCACAGGAATGCTCTAAAAATTTCTTCATACTGTAGTGCTTATGGCCTTACACTTTTCATCCACCCCATTGTCATGAATATGGTGGGGGTGGAAGAAACTTTGGAACTCGAATCTTCTCCTGAAAATAAACTGTGCTCAATTTTCCCATTGTAATGCATATTCCATCCCAGTGATAAATTAATCCAGAAGTCTTTGTTCTGTTCAGTAAAAAAAATACATCTACATGTCTAGAAGAACATACACACAAGCATATAGCCATACATTGATTTTTCCACATTTCTAGCTCAGCATTCCCCATTTCACTTTTGAGCTCAATTGTTCATTCTTTAATGGGAGGACAGTTAAGTGGTCCTTGAACCAGAAGCAGATAAGAGGCTTATGTATTGTCTCATGATCTTCAAGTGGGTCTAGTCATGAAGACAGGATGAAAAACACAGGAGTGGCTGGATTTCTCTCTTCTTAGCATTCTGCTAAATCCATCCTTGTGCCTTTCACATACCTTGAGCTGAGATTTTTCTTTACAAAGTGACAAAACCTCTGCTAAACACAAAAGATGTGCCTTGATAAGTACTTCAGGTCTGCACCATCCTCAGACTTGGATGGCCATTTTATCAGAAAAATCATCAGGACAGTGAACTGAAGGCAAGAAAAGAAGCAGGTGGGGAAGCAAGAGAGATGATCTTTCCCACTTCCCTGCAGAATAGTGGCCATGTGACAGAAAACAGCAACTTCTGAATGGAAAGGACCTCATTACATGTAGGTAATGCTGTCACATAAAGCTGGGGGCAGTTGAGCAAAATAAATACCCAGGATAAGCTTGTGTTCTCCGAAGTCATGTAAAAATGGGTAAAAATGGTGATTGTGGGGTGTGGAGCAACAGGTCTGTAGGAGCATCACTTGGGATCAAAAAACAAAAACAGTACAACTGGAAAACAAATGTGTCCATATCCACAGCTGAAGACATACAGAAACTTTCTTGATATCATAGAATTTTCATATGGGAGACCTGAAAAATTGTCATGCTGTGGGGTTACCTACCAGCTCTAATACCATCATGAGAACTAACACTGAAAAATATATTTATAGCCATTAACAAGATAGCTTACTCTATGTCTACTTATCAATGACTGCTCCCCTTGGGTACCTATAGTCAATCTAAAAAAATCACAATCACAGCTCTCCAAATATGCTGTGATTCATGTTTTACAGCACTACCTTTTCATAAACTTTTCATTAGGAGAACAGGCTGTGAAGGACCACAGTAATTGATCTCAAATTCTGGCTCACCACTCAGTTCTAGAAGTTATTTGCTTGCTTCTTGAGGTCTGAATTTGTCTGACAAGGCACCGCCCTCACACACACTTGCCCTGAAAAATGAACCCTCAGATTTCATACCTCAGAGCATACAACATTCTGTCCTGGACAGTATTATTAGTTTCTGAAAAGAACTTTTTGGTTTTTTTCTCCTTTTCTGGATAGGTTTCATTTCTTGGTGGATCTTTAAATATCTTTATCTAGCCCTCTGAACACATCCATCAATAGCCTGGAAGAATGTCAAATACAGATGTTGTACCTTTTCCATGATGACTGGAACAGGATGACACTGATAATTTCTGAGGTATGTAAGAAACCCTAGTGCAACCAAGGGACTCAGGACTTACTTGCCTTAAAATACTAAATTACATGTGTATACACACAAGCAGCCATACATAAAAATAGTATTATTGGTAAAAAGTTAGTTTGGTTGGTATTGCCACTGTCTGCTTACTGTTAAACATCTAGATATGACAAACTGGAAACCCTGTATGGGACATTTACTATAGTAAGGAGTGGCAGGAAGTTAAAATTCTATTTTTAAGGGAGTGGAAAAATTATGGTAAAACTGAATTTCCTCACAAGATACAGCATGTGATGTCTAAGGAGAAAGGCACTCAAATAATAAAGAAAACTCCACTTTGAGAACATCACTAGTTCTACTAAAAAAATTATGGTAGAATGGAGGACTTTATCTGAAATTGTCTAGTTGAGGCATGTGTCCAGACATAATAACAAAAAAGATTTAGAACTGCAAAGCAATTTTCCCAAACTACTCTAATGGTACTCCTTGGCTGTGTATTAAAAAGTCAACAGGACTCTTTTGTGTTCAACTCTGAACTGAAAAAGGAAATCCAATTCAGGGAGTTCTCTTTACTACTTAGAAGAACCATGACAGCACACAAAATTGAAAAAGGTCATCAGAGTTGCTTCAGAGACATCTCTGACTCCCAGTACACCTGAGCCCTGACTTTTTCCAGGGCATACAGCTGGAAAAATTAAAAGGAAAAGCAACAGCTTGAATGTTATTTGTATTATTTACTTCTTACTTATATATCAGATCAATTTCAACTCTAATTATCTAAGTGCAAGCAGCTAAGTCATGCTGTTTATTCTGAAACTAGCTTCATGAAGACTTGGCACCATTTTAAATTAAAATAATTACATGACAGCACCTCTGGAGTTTCTACAGCTATTATGGATATTGGGGTAGCAGTAACCCTGTGTGAGAAACTGCATAACCACAGGGTTTGGGCACAGGTATGACCTTCCAGAGAAGAAACAGTAAATCCAGTAAATGTCATCATCAGCAATATTTTTTCCTCACCTGAAAAGTCATTTGGGCCAGAAAAATGAGCCTTTAATTTTCAAAAATCCTTGGCTTGTGAAAAGAAAGGTTGAATATGTGACAACTTCTTTCAGGTTGGAGATACAGCGCTGAATATTGCCTGACTTTTCAACCTGTTTAATTGCTTTGTGGAAGATGAATTGAAGGCCTGAAAGTTAGTACAATTATTTGTATTTATTTGAATTTTCATTTTTTTTATTTACTACTCATAAGGTAATTGGTTTCCTACTGTAGGCTCCTATAAAGAGCTGACCTAAACAGTGTAAAATGCAAGAGGCTGAAAAGAGGCTTTTAAAGGAAACTTTCAGCAAACCCAGGGGTGAGGGCTGCAAACAACAATACTCTTCTGCTTCCTTATTCAACTCAGCATGGAGACTCTCACTTGAGCAAGCTGGTAATTTTAGAGTGGGTGATCTCCCTTACTCACCGTGTTAGATCATTTGGTAGATTTACGATGGGGAATTGTTTATACAGAATTCCTCCAAACTCTTCCTTCCTGGCCCTGTGGGATGGCCTAACAGAAGGCAGGCAAACTTTTGCCAGCACAGTGAGAAGGCACTGTCAGAATGGAGGCAGCCAACAAAGAGACCCGTGGGGATGTAATGTGCTACAGAGCAGCAGGGGATCACGTCGTGTTCTCTTTCCTCAGACACTGCCAATGTAAACATCTGGTACAAGTAATAACTAATGCATCAGGCATCACTGCTGGAGGCAGAATTCTGTTTCTTGCACTTTGAAAAAAAAGTCAGCAGGAGTCAATTTTGCCTTCAGTGAAAGCTGGTGGATGGGGTTGACACTGCCCAGGCTGATACTCCCAGAGCAAGGAATGGATGTTTTTCTGGCTGCCAGTCTGTGATGCTCTTGTTGTGTTATCCTGAGCTTCATTTTCTTTGGCTTCAGCTACCTGAATGATGACAGTTGTCCTGCTTATGTTTTAATTTGCAATAATTATCCCACACAATTATCAAAATATTCCTATCTCTACAGAAAAGAATATGGATACACTCTAGAAAATTGACTTTACTTCAGACAGTAGCAAATATTTAAAGTAAGTAAGCTTCTTATCTTAGATGGACATTAGGGAATAACTGTCCTCTGCAGAAATATGCCTGTTTACCCATGAAAACATGGCAATCCTATTCTAATAGATTAGTTCAAATTCCACATTGGTATTTATTAATTTTATGAGTACTAATTCAAGCACCTAAAAGAAATCCAACATGTGACAACTACATATTATAGATAAGAAAATGTGAATATGGGGAGGACAGCCCCTCTGGAAAGACAACAATTTGACTATTCCTATTCTATCTCATAGAAATGCTACACTTGAAGTAATAATAATAGAATAATAAAAATAGACATTTTACAGGTGACTTTAAGTTGTTAGAAAGAGTTCAATTGCTACTCCCTTGTGTTATATTTCCACTGCAGTTGACTTTGCTGATTAGACTTTCTTTAGAAGTTCACTGTCACCTAGGATACTGCCCTGGGCAGCTGACAGGCTGAGCAGCCTGTCATCCTCCAGCTGCTCCACCTGAGCTCAGTCATGAAATCGTTCTGCTTTGTGGTGAGGACTGACTAGCAGAGGGAACAAAACCACTGTGTTTAAACCACCACAGCAAGAAACAATGTTTTATAGCATTTGTGAGCTACATTTTCTGTTTAATTACATCAGTTAATTTGATTTAATTTCTGAAAGGCCAGTTTACTTTCTGTTCCAATATACCAGATTTAAGGTTCTGGACACCCAAAGTCAGAAGGTTTAGGTCATTGTGGACTAGAACTTATCTCTCTCCTAGTGCCCTTCCTCCTGAGACTACACAAAGGATTGTGATCTTAACAGAGATGGCAAGTTGTAATCTATGTGGCAGCTGAGCAAACCAGAGAATAGCACAGGGCTGAAGAACCTCACTGTTGCAGCAAACAGAGGGGGAAAACATTGTCATGGTTTGCTCTGCTGGACTGATCTTCTGACAGTGCAAGAGCTTGACTGGTCCTATGGGGAGCTCTCAGTCAGACTCTGACTCACACAAAAACCCGGAGTGATACAGGCCTTGGAAGCATGCAGTCCCAGGTGGAACACTGGGCAGATGCAGAGGTAAATGGACAGCTGTTTGCAGATCTCATTCCCAAGTATATGGCTTTCATTCTTCAAGGGCTAATTAAACTCCCTGACCCAGTCTGCCCTTGCTGAAGCAGGAGTACCTCAAACAGGTGGAGCAAATCTTTGCAGGTGAAGTTAGTAAATTACACGAGATAACACACTAGAGAAATAGGAGGTATTCTTGTTATTCATTTCACACCCCTGAGTATTTTCATTTCACATTTTGTCTCATAGATTACAGTCTGCTCAAAGTCCTCCCTATAAGCACTTATAAAAGCTTTTGTCCTCTTACTATATATTGCAGCCACAGAACTGCATCCTTGCAGGAATAAATTGTGATTTATTAATCAAATGGCCTAGCTCCTAACAGTGCCATTATATCCTTGTACAGACTGGCATGGAATTTTATTTACACTCACTGGCTCAAGATCGCTGAAGCAGAAAGCACTGCAGAGGGCTTTAATCCTGCACTGTAAATTAAATGCAATGCACAGAGCAAACCAAGCAGTAGAGGGAAGTGTGGGAATAGTATCACAATAAATTTTATTTCTAGCAGAGCTTTAGGTCAAGACAGGCCCTTTGGGAGCACAGATCTGAACAAATAAGTAAAAGAACTTTCTACACTTTCCAGACTCTTAAAATCTTTCTAATATGGGCCACTAACAATTACAGTACAGTGGATTCAAGCAGGCATATTAATTCTAGATTTAAAATTTCAGAGCAGGCAACAGAAAAATCAAAATGTAGTCCTTACCTTAAGTTTTTTTTGTGAGTCTTGTCTTTCAGCATTAACAACCTCAGCCAAGAGCTGGTCTTCAACCCTGTCCCTGATGGCAGTGAAATTAATGAGGGTGGTCTGAGCCTGCAGTTCTGGATTGTGAGGGTTAGCCAGTTTAGTGTGAAGGATGAGATGAAAATTCTTGTTGAATTCACATTTTTTGTCTTCAATCTTGGTACATCTGGGAAAGAATAAAATGCACAAGAATGTGGATCTCACTAAATTAAAACCTCATAGGTATCTCAGATTGCAAATGATGCATGATCTTAGCAGCACAGCAAATGCATACAAGCCAAACTTTAGGTGCCTGCAACTCAAGAAACAAAATGAGGATGATTGAACAAACCAAAAGTATATGAAAAATACAGAGAGTATTTCTTAACTGTTGTAGTTTCATTTGTATATACAGCAGACACAGGGAGATTATTCATTGCTGTACTGAAGAGTCTGTGGCTTAGGGATAAATGTCTATCATCATTACTTATCAGAAACTAAGGAAAGTTTTAAAACAAATGCCAAGGAGATAGTTGTTAGTTTTTCCTATAATTTCCTTGAATATATAGCCTAAAAACTAAGCAGGGACATGTATTTGTAACAAATTGATAGACTAGAGGAGAGGGAATGGCTGGCAACTGAAACAACAAAAATAATGTTTTTTTAAGGTAATTTACTAAACTTTTCGTTGCAAATTAATGATTTATTGGCTGAAAGAATGGGTTACCCTAGGCTCACCTTTTATTTACTGAAATCCCTTAATGAAGGGTTGTCATTTCCTGATCCCTTACTGTCAGTGAGGGGTGAAGCCTGCCCTATACAGCCACTGCTGCTGCTGAAATACCATTTTGGAGCCCAGCAGTGAGGCAACATGAAGTTCACCTTCCTACTTCTGTGGAATAGCACCAAAAATTCTGAAAGATTGCGTGTAGACTATAGTGTGGGCCATGTGTCACATGTGTGTGACCCAGTGACACAACTTTTTGTCATTGATTTGCCCAGTGAATAATATGCCAATTTTCAGGGTTCACTTGACACACACAAACCCAGTATTTTCTGTACAGTAATGGTTTTGAATGTTCTCTCCCAAGAAAGGAGAATAAAACTCTGTTAAAAAAAGATAGCAGTAGAACATTTATAACATGGAACATGAACCCTTTTCATAAAATTCAAATTGGCAATTGTTAACTCAATTTTCAAAGTGATTGCCTTAGCAAAGATACTAAACATTTTAAATGTGATTTATGAAAATCACATCAGAACATGAACAAAACAAGTACTTTCTGTAGAAATTTTAACATTGCTTACTTTCTGGGCTATCACAGGGCATTGTCAGAACCAGGAACGTAGGTTTCAGCTCTCAAGACCTTTGCCTGCTTCTGACAATGCCCTTAGCTATAAGACATGAATGAAATGGTGGGCTGAGACCCTTCTTCATTTCACCAGGGAGAGGGAAGAAAAGAGAGCTGTCTATGATATAGTTTGTCTGTGGTATAGTTTAAACAATATGTCTATTGCTGGGCAACCCACAATTCTACCAAACTCAACATCAGACATGTATATTGTATAAAACTGCCATGCAAATTACTGGAGATGGGTGTTCCAGGCTTATGCTTGTGTAATACTGCAATAATTTAGCCACATGGTCATGTCCTTCAGGTTATACAGCCTCTCTCAGGTGGACATGAATTCACTGTCCAGTTCTGCAACATGGTCTCTCCAGAGCCTTCGAAACTGGCTGCAGCTGGAGGGAACAAAACTGTAGAGCTTGACATGGAGAAAGTAATCTTGCTTTGCTTTCAAGACACACACATAGATGAAACAGATCTGACAAAAGACAAGTTCAATTTGTCAGAAGAAAAACCTTTGCTAAGGGAGTCACACTATGTTTCAGAACATGTATGAGGCAATATATCGAGTTTTAGAGTTCTGGATTAAAATATTTCCTTTAGGAGTTCTCAATTCACAGAAGCAATAAATAACCAATTTCTGTGATTATCACCTATGAAAGGCAAAATCTACATAATGACTTGGTGGGTTTTATTACTGCAGCTGCTGTAGGTTTTCTGTTAATTACAGATTTGGAAAAAAGAAATGTTTTTGTTATTGCTCTCTCATGGTTCAAGAGTATAAGCAACAATGATAAACAGAGAGGTGGGGAACCCAATAGGATGACTTAATTATTTTTCAGTAAAATATATCTGTTTAGAAGTCAATTCTGAATTATGAAGAAATGCAGCAAAATAGGCATGAATAATGGAAGTCAATGATATAAACAATATCAAAAAGTAGTCACCAAAGAAATTTCTATAGACAACTTCTACTTTTGGCAATGTTTTCTTCATAATGTCCTATTCCCTCAGCTGAGACAGATTGAATGGATGGAACTAATACACCACTCTACCCAGGAATAGACACAGAATATTTCACATGAGTCCCAGTTCCCTGGTATTTAAGAACAAAGTAAATTAAATTAAAAAGAGATTGTTCTCCACTAGTTTTTTTTTCCCTGTTGAAATTCTCATGGATTTTGAAATAAAGTAGATTAAAGGATTCAAAAGGATTTAAAAAGCTTTAAAAAAACCTGTATATGCCTTGAGTAGAAATTATTTTTAGCCAAAGCAAATATAAAAAACAAATAAATTTCCGGAGGTAACAAGAGCATTCAGCTATGAGAAGACTAGGACTTGTGTAACATCTTGTCTGATCTGTCAAACCTGATTGATTGACCTAAAGACCTGCTATTCCCTTGTTCTGCCTAAGGTATCAATGCCTAGGTCTTTCAAAGAGAGGAACTCATGAAGGTGAGAAATTTTGAGTATAGGAACATGACTTCCTATAATGAAATGGCTCAAGAGTTTATGCAACATCTTTTCCTTGTGGACACTTGCATGCAACACAAAATTAAAGTATATCTTTCAAGGCAGATGTTCTCCAAAACACATCACAACTCTAAATGGCAGAATGGTAGGATAGCTTCCTGTATTGAGATGTTTTGGATCAGCTCAGCAAGAATGAAATAAGTGATAAATTTTTGGACGAGAAAGTAAAGGGAAATGATATTTTTCAGAGGGAAGAAAGAGGGATAAACCTATTTTCCAGAGGAGATTTCATTCAGTTCCTGCTGCTTAAAATTAAAAGCTTCTGGAACCAACTTGCAAACCCCAACAAGTAATGCAGAGAGCAAAGTTGGATGAATCAGATGAAAGAAAGCACAGAATGGAGCTGTTACTAGGCAATCTCAGTAGGCAGACTGTGCAAGTTGGTCAAACTAGTTCAGTGGGAAAAGCACTGCCTTGAAGCTGCACAGCTCATGAGACATTCAAGGCAAGGAAAGCTTCTCCCTGTGGAGAAACTGCACGAATTTCCTTCCTGTTTCATGAATAATAGTCATGCCTCATAAGAATAGAAACTTGTTTATACAAGCTACATTTGCACATAAATCAAATTTCAAGACATCTTAAAAAAACCTCTTAATAACCTGATCTTGGAGCTGAGGAGACATGACTACCTCTTTGTAACTGTGCAAAGGAATTCAGCAAGTGTAACACCTAATGAAAATGCAAATAAAAGTCCTTATGAACAATGAATTTATTCCTCTGTATTCTCTCCTGTGAGCCAAAATAACACTGATCTGTTATAGTTAATGCTCATAGCCAGTGATTTCCAAAGAGAGGTTCTGGGGAAGCAGGGTAAGACACACACAGGTAAAAATTTGAGTATTGAAGACCATCCATACCAAACCTATTCAATGGCACACTTTCTTTTATAGCAGGTGAAGGCCAAAACCCAACACCATGTAGAGCTGGAACCTTTTTACTTTTATGGCTTTGTCTATCTGCTCAAAAAAAAATTTAAGTATTTGCATCTTGAATAATTTTTGCATACATTGCTAATACATTGCACCCAAATTTTACTTACTTTTTGTCTTGTGTCTTCCATGCTTGCATAAAACTATGTACTACAACTGATATTTTCTTAAAATTATTTTCTAATTTTTTCCTTTTTCCCTCCCTTCTCAAAGCAAATACCTTGAAATATTTTAACAAAAATCTTAGCAGAAATTTTAAGGCCATTTTCAACATAAGGTCACACACAGTCTAAAGTGCATTAGAAACAACTGAGCAGTTTTGTGGTTTCAAAATGAAAAATAAAAATGTATCCAGATTTAAACACTCCAAAATGTGTTAGGCTTCTAAATACATCCTGAGGGCACTTAAGCATGAAGTCTGCTTTTTAGAGATAACAAGTACCTTCAGTTCACCCTATTGTGACCTAGTTTTAAGGAAAATATAAATTTATTCATTTGAAGTTCTCCAAGGCTGAGAATCTATTTTGGAGGCTTCATTCAGAAACAACACCAAGAGCTATTGTTGCAGAATATCCAGGGGTGCAACGTAAGAACCTCCTTGCAAAGAAAGAAGGGGAGAGGTTCACAGATCAGCAAGTTCTCTAATAAACAGGATAGTAAATTTGCTTTGGAAGGAGTACAAGTTGATAAATCTCCCTTGCTATGCTTTCTGTCGATTGATAGGATAAGATATATTTTACTTAAAATTAGGATTGTCTGAAGCTCAGTGGATTTAATTCTTTGTAATTATCCAGTTGTTGTCAGTATGTGGCCATTTTATGACAGTGGTATCTACTGTGTGGGTCAGGTTCAACTGTACATCTTTTCAAACACAGAATTAATGTACTATTGATGAAACCATTACTAGAACCAAATTAAAGTCTGGGCTGATGTATTGGTCCATGGGGTGCTGTCAGATATGAAAGGAGTAATTAGTATTCATTACTTCATACTCTGCAACATTCCAATTATTAATGAACTTCAACTGCTGGATTGCACCATATCTATCACAAATACCTTTCTAGTCTTTCTTTATCGGGAAAAAAAATTCAAAGTACATGACAGAACTACGAAAATAAAAAAATAACAGAAGTTAATCAAGCTTGTTTGTTAATAAAGGGGTATATATTATGTGGTTATATATATTGTAGTATGTATACATATGTATATATACCAGAATACCACAGAATGCCAGGTCATGTAATGCTGCCTAAAATATTTGGCAGAAGAACCTCTTTTTTAATAGCTTCATGTATTTGCTTTTGTCTCCATGTACACAGCTTCATTGTGCTACATGGAAGCCTTTGCTAAATAAATGCAAAACTATATTGCTGTGAACCTTGTCCTCTTCAACCCAACTTCTTTGTTGTTTCACATCCTTTTACATCCTCCTATTCCTTAAAAGTCTGTCACCTTGTGAAAATTTTGGTCTCTCTTTCAGAGCAGTATAATACTAATTTTCAGTGAAGTTTCTTCACTCTGGATTCTGAAAAGCAAGCTGAATGCTCTTACTCTGAAGTACTTCAAATACAGCTATAGAAAAATGCAACAAAGTGGGTCATTTCAGGGTCTCACAGTGCAGGGCAAGAGTGCATCTTCCAGGAGCTTCATGCATGCAAGGAGATTTGAGCTGTTTTTTGCTTAGATTTATTGTGCAATGCTAGAAATGCTAGAAATATAGGGTGGGAAGGAGAAAGAAAAATCTTGGGTAATCTGTCCAAAAAAGGATAACTTCTTTATTCATAATTTCTTTTCATATTTTCACTTTCAACAATGTGAAGCTGTCCAAGCACTTTAGCCACTCTTTAGCTAACATTTGAGACCCATCCAGAAATGCCCCAGGAGTACCAGAATAAACATCACATTCTCCAGCCTGAAAAAATCTAGCTTGTTGATATGTTGCTTGAAAACAAGAACAGAAGAAAGGAACACTTTCAGACTTAAAAATAAATTCACATTTGAGCAGAAACAATGACCTGGCATGTCAGTTCATCAGATGAAATATTTAATGAGGTTTAGTAAGTTTACTCTCAGGCAATCAGAAATCAACGTTATTCTTGAGGCTGACATCTGCATTGAGGACTCATCAATTTCATCTGAAGGTTTTTGTGAAAAGTTTTGGAAGGCATTACAGGCTGAAATTCTCTTGCACCAAGTACAAACTTCTTTATTTTCCCTGTTATCATCCTGAAAATGTTTATCTAAAAGGTATCCATGCAAGATCTTAAGAAGTATCTTTTTTTAAGTTTGACAATTTTTCAAAATATAGAGGAGAAGGGGGGCATGAGAAAGATGAGATTCACAGACATCACCCCAAAAAGGTCAGAACATAAGTTTACCTTCATTTGTACCATCTACCACTCCTGCTGCTGCTGTGTCAGAACAGAGGAAACTCATTAACTCATTGTGTCACCCAGTTTGAGTCTCCTACTGGAATGCCCAGCTGCAGACCCCTGGGGTGGAGCTGCAGCCCTTTCCTTGGGAGGGAGAGCCCAGAAAAGGCCCTGAATTTGAGTATTCAGAGCACTCACGTCAAAAATGGGGCGTGTGAGTTTTGGTGCTAACAGACCAGGTTCAGGGGGAAAAGTGAGCAGGCATTGCCACCAGTGTGACATCTGCCTCCATGAATTCTTGGCCAGGATCAGCTGGACTGATTTGATTAGTGGGAGGTTGGCACCAATAACCATGTAAACAAAATTGTCTTACTTTCCAGGGTTTTTTTAATTTGGTTTTTTAAAAATATTTTTATATTGCTTCATTATTTCATGAGGTGGCCAAAAAACAATTATAGCTTAGTGAGGGCATAGTTTCCTTAAGCTGAAATTACAGCTGGAAAATCCTTTTTTGTTAAGTCCAAATCTAGCCTGTCTTTTCCAATGCCTTTCCCCTTGCTATAGATGCCTAATGTGGAAAGGAAATACTTTCCTTTCTTTTGAGCCAAATCATAATATATGCTACTACTTGTTTTGCTCCTCTTTTTGAAGTAAAAAAATAAAGAATTCTCCTTGAGTTCGAGAAACACACATCTATATAGCATTCTGAGTCCAATTTGGAAACTGAGAACATAATTTTGTTATCTAAACAGATACAGATACTAACATTTAATATCTCCAGAGTTTAGCCATTGCATTTTAAAAATAAATAATTCGTTACAAGAGGAATTGATGCACTAAGCAAAATGTGGCAATCAAAGCAATATAGATCCAGTTGTCATGGAAAAATTCTGATTACTCAAGCATACCTACCTTCCCTTTTTAACTGTATGTCTTCCAAGCAGAGGATCAGGTATGGGATCAATAGTCACACATGTTTTCAATTAGTACAGTCTCATCAAAAGCTAAGGCTCTTTCAAGGGTCTTCAGAAAACTTCACCTGAAAAATAAATTTCCCCCCTCCAATATTAGATAAATGCTTGTTATAGAAAGATTTTCTTTATATAATACAAATGCCAAAGTTTTTCTAAAAACATGTGGTTAAACCATGGGTAAACTGTTCACAAGGAATTGCTGAATTGCCAAGTGTTTAAGAGTATGACAATTTTGAGTTCACCATCTTTCTACCTATGTTTTTGCTCTTCCTCTATATTAAAAATATATACCCTACATATTAAAATTACCCTATATATATATATATATATATTGCGGGGGCATTTCTTATAAGCAAATGTGGAAGACACTGGAATTGACATAGAAATGTTGGGGCAGCATATATTTAACCTACATCTATATATCTATATCTATATAATCTGTATCACCTATATCACCTATATCTATATCTATATAATTTATATCTATCTATATATTCTTGTGTTGCAGCTTTTGGTACATACTCATTTAAATTATAAACACTTCCTTGAAGGACTTCAAAAACTTAGAATCTCAGTGATTTGGGAGAAATCTGTTGCAATGGGCATGGAAAAAAGAGTAGATAACAATGGAAAGGTAAGTAATCAGATGGTGTAGCTCCACAGAGCAGGGTACTACTGAGTGTGAATGAAAAATCATGATAATTCGTGTGGGTTGAAAAAGAATAAAAAACAAACAAGGACAGATGAAGGGAAAGAGCTGATTCAAATGAGCAGAGGCTAGATGATTAGGACCTATTTTAAAAATCAGGCATTACTATGACCACTTACTGTGTTGTGTAATTGTGTGTTATGTCTGGAATTTAGTAGAAAAAAAACAACCTCTAAAATCCCTTTGAAATGGACCATTATCTCCCTAAATCTAAGTAAAGATAAGAAAATATATGAAGAGATCAGCTACATGCTAGTGCTGCCAGCTAACATATAATTCAGCAATAAGAACAAGAATTAAAAATATATTCGTTTACCAGGAAATGACCCAATATTGGCTTTTGCCTTGAATGCTGCACATGCATGTGAGGTGCACATGCTGTGTTCTGCTGACTAAGCTGTAGAATAAAAGTAAGGTTTTATCACCAGGCTTTGCACCTTACCTGTTGAAAAAGTGATTTGACCTTCACAAGCAGTGCACCTCAAGCTGCACTTCATTTCCTCCTCATCATCTGAAAACAACATAAGAAGGGTGCCTTTTCAAGCACCATTTTGAAAGGAAAATGATGCTGTGGATAAATGAGCAGAGTTGCTGTAATATTTCAATTCTTTAAGTAAGTGCATTTCAACAAAAATCCCTCATGAAAATTAGGGGAACTTGAAGGCAGTAAAGGCAAAAGCCAATTCTTCAGAGTGCACATATCCTTTCTGTCCTAGACGTACGACTTTAAGGTCAGCTCCATATTTATTCTTTATCCATTTAATTCCCTGTTGCTGGGGATCTATCATCAGAGGTCAGCACTCACAGTTTGTTAGAACAGTGGCATTTTCTGTTGACATCCTATCACCCTCGTTACTCCGTGCCACATCATCTGTCAGCGTGGCAATTGGGTCCAGGCCCCTCTTCAAAGGAAAGGAGCCTTAGAATCAGAGTGGAATATAATCATCCAGCAAGGTTACCAAGTAGCCAGACATGACTCAGTGCAATGCACAAGATAACTGGGGGATGTAAATTAAAGTGAGGCAGAAAAGTAAGGAGGATCCCTGTGGAGCTTCAGATGAAAAGAAAGTGATGAGAAGCAGTTTATCATATTTATAACAGATTTTAAAGAAATATTTTTTCTTAAGACGTTTACTTCGTAAAAATATTTCTAGATCAATAAAGTTAAAAAGGCATCATATATTGTAAAATTCAGTGTATTCTGATATTGCAAATTCAATGCTTCTGTCTGCACTTGAGCACCTATTTCTGGAACATAAATCAGTATTTATTCACAAAAAAAAAAAAAAATCATAAGAGCTGGATTCCCATGGCATCTTATTAATATAGCTCAGCTACCCTCAAAGCCAGAGAATGAGGCCATCCCTGGGGGCAGAGGCACCAGCTCCACTCCTGTGAGTGCCCCTTCCTAAGGAGGAGGCTGTCACAGAGCAGCCACCTCACAGCCACTCTTGCTGCATGCCAACCCCCACAGGCACCTGCAAGGAGATGGAACAAAATGCAAGTGCAACATCTAAAATCAGTGCTTACCACACAGGTGTGGGTGGGAAGAGAAATGCCTAATGCAGCACGACAGAATAACAGAGAGTTAATGAAGAAGTTGTTCGGAACAAACAAGAGGAGCTGGTGGAAGCATAATAGAAGAGCTATCCAGATGCCTGGAATTAATTTTTTTTCCCTGCTGAAGCAAAGGGCAGACCCCCAACAATTCCTTCATGGTGTTATTCCAGGCTTCCTTATTAGTGATTTTTGGATTGAATTCAAAAGCCATAAATAAAGGAAAGCACTACATCATCAGTATTAAACCTGAACTATCTTCTCCCCCATCCAGAAGTACCTTGAAAACTCTTCCATCAAAATTTTCCTTCTCCCTGAGCATGTCTAGTTCTCACTGCTGGCTTTTAGACTGAAGCTTCTTTTAAAAGTGCATACTGAAACAAAGAAAACACCTCCATATATATCTGGCAGTAATTTATAATGAAAAGTACTACATATATTTAAGTTGAGCCAAATTTGCACAATTATTAGTAGTAAGAATGGCACCATACCTCTAGTGCAGCTTCTGTGGCATGGTGTCTTAGTTACTGCAGTGTTACAAGAACACATACCACCTTAAATTGTCTAACTCTTGGGTCTAATTTCTGAGCCCAAAATAGACATAACTTTTGATGAATGTGCTGAAAATACAAGCACAAAGGCCCCAGGAGGCCTGCACTCCCCTCTGCAAGCATGCAACACATCTATCTCCCATGTGTAACACACTCATCTAAATGTAGCAAAAGACTGAAAACATGATTTTTTCAATCAATACAATAACTTTCCATGAGCTGAAATACCTCCTTTGTGAAAAGCAATTGCACTGGGGTACTATCAGTGCTCCTCATATTAATTTGCACACAATGCATGAAAAATATCTGAATATAGAGGTACATCTATTGTCACTGTATCTGCACAAAGCTGATGCTTAATGACAACTACTTGTTGTTCCTTCTGTAGATGATTATTAAGAAAAATCTATTTTAACATAACTTTTCAAGGGTATTTGTCTCTTATTTTCCACTCTTCCTCACTTGGACAAAAACAATCAAAATTGAAATGAGGTATTTTGTCTCACTGCTGTTTAGTGAAAGCATCTTAAAAAGTAAAACATCACAGTATGATTTATTTTTATTCATAAAAATATTCCATCCATTTAAAAAAAAGTGTTAAATAAGTTAAGAATGGCATTTATTTCCAGAATCTTACTATTGAAAATATACAGGGGAATTTTTTCTACCTAGGCTGCTAGGTAGAAGGAGGTTTCTGAGAAAGGGTTTTATCTGCAAGCAAGTTTTTGGTGGAAAAGGACAGGAAGAGGTTCCAGCTAAAGCAAAGCTCTAGACAATTTAGTGACTGTTAAATTCTAGCACAAAGCAAATGCCTACAAAGAGATGTCCCCACAGTTCCCAGTGCTGACCTTGGAAACTCAAATTTGGGTTTGACTGTTTCCTCATAACTCAGCTCACCAGCTGTGTCATAGATCTATGATTGAAAATGAGGTAAGTGCTGCCCATTTCACATATTTCTGAGAATAAGCAACATTAATTGTGATATAATGCACATAAGAAATAGGAAACGAGTAGGAAGGGGTGAGGAGCAATTTGCACTAAGGAAGAAAAGAATGGTCCAAAGTTTCAAAAATAAGGAGGGAGAAAGCTTTGCAGAGACAACTGCATTCACTGAGTACTATGATGATTTCCTCCATGTGCAGAAAAATGGGGATTGTCATAACTACATGCTCTTCCTGGAGCTGAGAAGCAAAGCAGAATAGGTCTCTCTGTACAGCTCTCTCATTTTTACAGCATTTACTGTTACAAAGGTGTCACAAAGGACAGACAGATTTTGGCACTGAGATTTGGAAAGGGCAGGGAACCTCTCTCTTTCATTTCCCTCAAAAGTTACCTGTAATCTGAGGAAAGTGTGCCTGTGTGTACACACTCTCTCTATATAAGTGCATATATATGCATATCCTGGGAAACCCTCAATGAGGCACTTGTATATACAGACCTGTACTACAAATGTTACTTTTTGTACCTTTAGAGGAGGAATCCAGAAATGTCCCTTTGGTTCCTGGTGATATTGTTTTGTGGAGGGTCCAAAGTAAGACACAAATGCTGCTGTCAATAAGATGTCACCACATAAAAGTTTTCTTCTGTGCTTTGAGGTTTTCAATGGACTGGCTCCAACACGTTTTTGGACTGCAAAGCAGAATTAGAAAATGTTATCTCCTGAGTACCAGGAAGCGACAGAATGTTTAATCTCCATGTTATAAACCAGAAGCACACCAAAGTACAACAGGACAAGTACACCATCAGCAAAAGACACACTTCCTAAGACTGCAAAGTCTAGGAACAATCCAGAATTTCTGGTGGCGACTTGAAACCTTTGAAGCTGAAAACAATAGTATAGAACTTTTTGTCAAACAGTCTATCTACTGATTTTTTTCAGTATTTGGTGCTTTTGTCTAGATCAGACAAAAGCATGCAGCATGGTGGACACATTTTAATGCTGGCAGCATCTGCCAGTGCAGGCATTTCAAGCAACCCTCAGAAAAGGGAAGGGAACAAGAATATCAGAAGACAAAAAAGAAGAAAGAGCTGTTTCAACCTCAATAAAAGTGTCACTTCTACTTTTTTTTTTTGGCCTTTTTTTCCAAGGGGAGGAGAAAGGCAGCAGAGTTGATATCCCTTCCCATGGCAGGGGATTTAGAACTTAGATGGTCTTTAAGGTCCTTTCAAACCCTAAACATTCTATGATTCTGAGAAGACCCTCAAGGTCTTTTGCTCTTACTTATCTTTCTTTTTTTATCTACTAGCTACAGACATCTTACACATCTAAGGCTGCAATCATTTGGAATTTTGACAGGATAAAAGATGAGGGTGGCCAAACACACAGGCTTCCCAGAGAGGTTGTGGAATTTCCATGGTCCGGGACAATCTGGTCTGACCAATCCTGTTTGATCAATGAGGATAGATTAGAATATCTCAGAAGGCTCCCTCCAGCTGCAATGATTCTGTTAAAGTTTAACTCTAGAATTGCTTTCTTCATGTATTTTTTTTTTTCCTACAGAAAACCCTGGTTTTCCTTTTTCTTTTGCAGAGTTCATTTTAACCATGCTAACCCTGGCATGATATTTAGGATGAATAGTCAGGAATCTCAGATCTTGATGATTTATCATAAGCAGTATGTGGAAAGCTGTTATTTTATTCCACTCATGTGATACAATATTTGAAATTTAAGCTGGTTACTAAAGAATTACAGAAAATGAAAGCATCTTCTTTAAAGAAAATTAACATTTAAGCTATGGATCATCACTGAAGCAGAGAAAGGGCCAGGATGAAAGAAGGGAAGCACCCCAGAACTACTTACAAGGACTGCCATTTATGCTTTGCCTGTACAGACATTTGTTTTTCAGAGCGATGATAGTAATCAAATAATATTTTTCCAGTCCTTTACATGATGTAATCTAAATCAATAAAAATCTCTGAATGTGAAGTGTCCTCTATCCTTCATGTAATTTGATACTAAATGCTTGGTTTTGCTGGTGTCATCAGCTTTAGAGCTTAAAAGAAAACTCTTACTTGTTCTCATTTTTGAAAGCTGTACAGATTATAAAATCAATCTCAAATAACTCACTCCCATTTAAAAAAAAAGATTTCCATGTGTACAAATCCAAAGTAATAAAATAATTGTTAAATTTTATAGTCATGAAGTATGTTCCACTTACATTTCTCAGAAAAATCAGAAATACTTACTGATATGGTTAAACATGCAGTCTTGTGAAGACAGACACAGAATTCAATGATAACAGAAGACTCAAAGTCTTATGTTATAAAAGAGGAATATAGAACATCCACTAAGAAAATAGATGCATCTTTAATCAAAGTATGCTGCTTAATACATATATATTAAGCATGTATATATTTCACAGTATAAGCACAGGAATTTGGTGTGTGAAGCCCTCCTAAACTCCAGTTCCATCCATAAGAGATGCCCAACCATTGACAAACAAAAGACCAGTCCTGTTAAAGGTTCTAACACCAATCTTTGCAGTGTAGCAGTTTTGCTTTGAAGTGTTTTAGGCATCCATTTTTGCCTACAGAAGTCATTGGATTTTTCTTTAAATCATTAACTGAGGGCAACAAGACAATAAATCCATTAAGCTACAAGAGGGCTTTTTGATTTATCCATTCTCTCTTCTTGTTGTCACTGATGGGTAAGTCATAAACAATAAAGAGTACCCACCTCATTCTCCAAAATAGCTTTGAAATTTGAAGATTTGCTAAACATAGAAGGATTGTCTATTTAAATCTTCAGTAATTTTACCATACCAGCCAAGCACCATAAATCACTAGTGACATTGGCTAACAAGGGTTTAAGAGTTGGAACATGCAGTGTAATAAATTTCCAGACAGTTAAAAATCACTATAATTTTATTCTAATGCATTATAGATTGCCTGTAATGTCATCCTGGCCTGGGTGACCCATTTCTAATTTTGAACAGCTGTTCAGCTCGGGAGTTAGTTAATGATTAAATATAAATTGCCTGATTTATTAGTCTGAATGGCTGAGCTTCCAGGTCAATGCTATATAGACAAAATCATCAGTCTTGATGCTTTTCAGAAGTTAACTGTCTCCTGTTCTAGTCAAAAAGAATTTATTCTCAGAGGAAAAGACTTGACATTCTCAATTAATCCTTTCCAATATTTTCCCCCTTAACTTACACAATAAGATCACTAATAAAACCTCAAATTTTGAAGATAAACTTCTTTTAGCTGTGTGTAAATCTTCAAGAGCTAGAGACTGACTATGGGCTAAGGCCATGCATTTGCATAGAGTTTCCAAAAAAAAAGCTTTGGAGGGCTGCAAGGCCAGGCCATCCCATGTGTCTTGGGGCAAAAAAAAAAGTTTTCAAATGCAGATAGCAATATCAAACTCCACTGCTTTTCTACCAAAGGAAAGATTATTGACATATTTTACATTTCTAGCATAGTCATTTCAGAATCTGATTTAAAAAATATATTCTGTTTTAATTGCACTGGGGTTTTTTGGTTAGTTTTATGCTCTTACAATAATTTTTTCCAAACTGATTTAATATTGATTGCTAGCCTCTGCTGAGGCATTTGCAGAAACAAAAGTATCCACACCCTGATCTTGAAAGCAAGGTCACAGCGATTTTAGGAAATCCGACTTAAAATATTTATTCAGACTACCTTGGGAACTCATGTCACAGTGTAAATATTCCTTGTACTTTCTATTTCCTGTCATATACAAGTATTTGGTCAAAAAAGCGAGTTGTTAAAATTCTAGATGATGAATTGAGACAGAACAATTTCTGTAAAGACTTAGGAGAGACTGCTCAGCAATGCTGTAGCTGACTCCAGTGGTTCTGTTAAATAGGCATGCAGTGGCTTTAATGATGTTTGTCTGCAAATAAAGCTAATAATCACACTGAAATATATATAATTTTACCATAAGTACATTTCATTCTTATTTAAAAATTATTAGTTTCTGTAAAAAACCAAAACCAGCAGCAAGTATCTGATGGGTGCCTTCCACTTATTTGCAATCTAAAGTGCAACGAGGGCAGATGCAGGGCGGCTCCATCCTGACCTAGAGGATTATTCAGTCTTTCTGCTCATTAACCAGAGGCTGCCCAGCCTGTCACAATGTGTTCACACTTGTGTATAAATGTGGTGACTTGGTTAGTGAGATTTCTCTCAAGCAATCATGCCAATATCAGTTTCCCAGCAATACTCGGTTTTTAGGAAATAAAATCGTGGAGGGGCACATTTTACTTCATGCAATTTTATTGGGGTTGTTTGGTTGGGTCTTTTTTAATTTAAAGGATTTCTAATAATGGTCATCTTGTCACCTTTGTCCTCCCTTGCACTCCTCCTGCCTATTATCCTCACACAACCTTCAAAAATTTTGGCTTAGCCTCCTGTTCACCAAAAAAGTCAACTATTTAAAAACTCACACTAAGATGAACATTCAGGCGAAATCTTCTCACCTCAGGTCACTTAACCAACCTGTTGGCTAGCCCAGTAATTTTGTTTATTCTGTTTACATCATCTGGACCTAGGGCTGTTTCTTCAACTTCTTTCTCAAGTGAAGATGTGAGTTTATGCAGAAAAGGGATGGGTAAGTGTGGCTAAGATTTGTTGCTTGGGGTTTTTCCTTTGTTTTTCAAAAGCATTGTTTTTATTTCAAAGAATATATTTTAATGACAATAATTGTAGGCAATATCTTTAACTTTGTGGGAGGAAAAACTTCAGAGGAAATGTTTTGCTAAATTCTGTGTTTTTTCTTGCATCTCCTGGACCACCAAAAGTACATCAGCTAACAACAATTTGAATCAAAACAATGCAAGACAGAATTATCATTATTTTTGTTTTGAATCTGTGCCTGGAGGTGCTAAAACATTCAGTAATTTTCTCACAGATTTATTCAGATTTTCTGCATAAAAAATTTTTTGCATGCTGATCTGCACCTTCAACCACATTCTCTGCACTCTGCTCAGAAGGCTTTTCTTCCTGGGGTTTCATACTGCACATGCCTCAAAACAAATTGCCTCAAACCGATTTGTTTCTCTAGAGTAACACACAGAGCTACCAAAAGTGAGTTCCAGCTGAGGGCAAAATTTTCCTTTGTGGGCTTTAATGAAAGAACAGCAGCAGGAGCAAATTGTGCATACCTTCACAAAAGCTGTTTTTACCATTTTTGCAGGATCAGAGATTTTGCTCTCTTCTGTCAGGTGCGCAACCAGGAAATTTAGAAATTATTTATAAATTTAAAATAAGAAATTTATTGGCAAAGGGGGAAAGATACATCTTATAGATTAATAAAGAAGGCTGACTTGATTTCTTTAAGGATAATGAGGCAGCCAATACACTTTTTATGGTGAGGAATCTTAAACTGAGAGACTAATGAGGACTTATACTGAATAAGTATGATGACTTGCCCTCAATAAGACCATCTAACAGAGATGGGCTATAAGTAAAATTTCATCAGTCTAGCATTCAAGGCATAAGAAGAATGAGCACAGTAACAGTTCTCTACTCTTTTTTAGGAGAGACTTATTTCTAGACACCTCAAGTTTGCCTGCATGATAACAGAGACTATATACTTGACTGGAGTTCAAGTGCACTCATCCATCAAAGGCTCAGCTAGTAAAGATGAGAGAGAGAGCCAAACAGTAAGCAATGCCTCAATATCTGTAGAATTTGATTTTTTGGATACATAATAGCCTCCTTTTTCACAGCAGTTCTTATCCTATGATTTCTGAATAGGAAAGCTGTCACTACAAAACACACCATTCCCTTTTGTCATCTTTTCATAGCATGCCACATAAATAAAGTCTAGCAACAGCAGAATTACCTATTGCATTTTATACCTCAGCACCCTAAATTCTATGGGAAAAACCATGTATTTTAAATATACTTGTTTTCAAGGAAGCTAGTGCCAGGAACCTCTGTTCCATAAATAACAGGAGAGAGCCATTACTCTCCATAGCAAGCCTGCTGGACTGTGCCCTTGTATAATTCTTGTCAGGCACAGAGTGTATCTTAAGTACTCTCACATATATTAATAACAATGGTTTGTAATGATAAAGAATACAAATTGCACCACTTCTGCAAAAAGGATCAGCTTAACCCAACTTTTTAACCATAACACTACTTAACTGTACCTTTCTTTTTTTTTTTTTTTCTTGCATAGTATATAGGCAAACTTATTGCAAAATATATATGAATTTAAAAATCATAATTTTCAAAAATATTTTAGCAGATAACAAGTCTCATGAAGGACGGAAATCTGATTTATTTCCACTCAAAATACTTATTAATAATTTTGCTTTTGAAGAAAGAATCCTCTTTCATATTTCCTAATTATGCTTTCATTCAATTTACTGCAATCAACTTACTATATAGTAATTGTTGGGTTTGATGGGATATTAAAAATTTAGCATACAAGTAAGGATTCATAGCCATCATCCTCCCTAGAATTTTTTTTAAATCATCTGAATTACATAGTGTATTTCTATTAGTACTAGCCTGTGTATATTTACCATCAAAAAAGATTACTGTAACAACATTTATTACAATGTTTGCCATAGACCATGAAATAATTTTGGCTAGCTGTTACCTTTAAGATCATTCAGTCCAGCTGTTAACCCAGCAGTGCCAAGCCCACCACTAAGCCATGTCCCTAAATGCCACACCTAATACCTTCAGGGGTGGTGGCTCTACCTGGCAATCTTTTTCCTAAGAATTTTTCCCTAATATGCAATCTAATTGTTCTCTGGCACAGCCTGAGCCCATTTTCTCTTGCCCTTGCTGCCTGGGAGAAAAGCCTGTCCAGTTCACTCTGCAAGCCTCCCTTCCCTCCAGAAACAGAACTCCTGCTTAACTTGGTGTACTCTGCCTGCAGGGACATTCGATCCCTTCATCATTTCTCACTCAAAGATGTATTCAGGAGGCCATGAAAAGTGAAAGGAGGTCAGTGTAGCTGTGCTGCCTAGACTGAAGGTGTGTTATTGATTGCTAACAGCTGCACTGGTTATCATCGCTGAGAATTGCTGGCCACAAAAACTTCTATATGAAAAATATGTACAACTCTCCTTCCCTCTCTCTCTTTGCCAAGAGAAAGAAGCTGAATTATGAGTCAGGGAGTACAGAATATCCATGAATGCAGACACAGAGATCACTAGCATCTGATGCTCTGTCTTCAAGTTTGTTCTTCAGAAAATTGATAGAGGAAGATGGAAAAGAGACAGGCAAATAAATGACTGAAAGGGAAGAGGGCAAGAAATGACCTGAATAGGAGGCAATCCCACTGCCTGGATACTGATAGTCCAGAGAGACAGAAAAATGTCCATATACAGAGAGTGACCTTCCTTTAACATTAGAAGAATTCTTGTTTTTATGGACACAACTCTGAGTTGTTTACTCACACAACTCAGATAAGCACTAAAAGCTTTCTGCAGGCTGATGGGCTACACAGGGTTATCAGCTGCTAAGGTAAATAAAATCAAAGTACCTGTTGCTAAGAGCTGCCTGCATGGTTCGTTTTTCTTTTCACAGAAAAAAAAATACAAGTTTGCCTTCCCCTTATACTAATTTCAAAGATTTTCTTACCTTTAAAAAACCTGGCATGAACCAGGTTTCATAGGCCAGGGGTCCATATTACAAAATACTGAATGAAGAGTTAAGTCCAGCAGATCAAGAAGCACTATGGTTGGAAAAATGGAACAGCTGAAACTTTGCTAGATGTTAAACTCTCTAGAAAAGACAAAGAAAACTGCCAAATATGTCTACAGCATTTTATTCAACCTCTAAAGATGGATGACAGTAAAGTGTCAAAGTTTCATGCTGAATTTGCATCTTTTCATCAGCTAATTCTGATAATGCTACTGCTGTACATAACAGTCATTCCCATGAACAGCATGTTGCACACCATGTCCTTTAGCATATGGATTAGTACAAGTTTCTTGCTGAGGAAGCTGATTTTAAATGTAACATTGAACAGTGCAATTCAGGATCACTGAATAGGGATGAAAACCTGCAGAAAAAATTGTTCACTGTTGACCATGTTGTGCATGTTTAGGTGGAGAATAAACATGAGTCCAAGGAGCCAAGTGCAAAGTCAGGAAGGGATCCTGTACTCACCAGTCTGCAGACTTCATTCCATCTACTGAACTTTTCTAATGAACTCAGCCTCTCATCATCCTCTTAACACTTCACAGGTAGGAAGCCAGGCACTAATGATGAGAGGAAATGCATCTCTCAGACATATAATTTCCTATAGGTGAAACTTCTAAAAGTAACATTTTATGAGGTGGGTGTCACATTCCCAACTTGTTATAATTCTGGAAAAAAATTCCTTCTAAGCTTCATAGATTGTTTGAAGTTCTGGTGCCTGCTAACTTGCAACTCATTTTTTTTTCCTTCTGGGGAAGCTATCAATGTCTTTCATTTGTGTCTTAATGTTACGCACTACTTATAGACATTTTGATAATTTCCAGTCTGCCACACAGCTATTAGATAAAATTAGACATGTAATTAAAACCAGGTTACTTCAATCATTTTCAAATATTTTCTATAAAAATATGCTAAATAACATTTTTACATTTTCTCTCCATTAGTGAGAAATTATATGGTATGAGTACAATAGATACAGAAATTATTGTTAGTGCAAGTGTATGGAAGCTGTTTGGATATAGCATATACACAGATAAGCAGTTTGTGGAATTCAGTAACTTCAATCACCTCACAAAGAAGGATGACACATTAGATGAGAAATTCTATTTCAATCTGGAATTTGCAAGACATTCAAATGAACAATATTTTACACTGTAACTGAAGCTTTTGTAGTGAAGTGATTGGAGGCTGTATAGCAGAGCACCTAAAAACAGTGATTATATTCTTCCTGAGAGATGAATGCAAAATGTGGACCACAAGAAGCAAATCCAGAAACTCCCAAGAGGAATAATTTGCCTTAATTTTTTCTTTTTTTTTTTTCCCAACAATCCTCAGTAAGGAAATGGTAGATGAAGACATGAATTACATAAGTGTATACATTTTTAAAGGTTTTTCATAAAATAAAACTGATTGATTTCTTGGCATCTTCAAATTTCTGGAGTAAGTCACAACTAAGTTACAAGAAACAAGTCAAAACCAAGTTTTCCTGAGTGATGTGTGCAGAAGTCTTTACTATATAACACTGAGTTAAGTGTTACAAATATATCTTAGCATATATAGTGTACACACTGCATAGACAGGTATTTCCTTTTTATTCTTGAGATGAAGTTTATCTGGTAAAATATTACTGGATGAACTAAATTTCTGTTTACCTTTGGAATCATAAAATGGCATAGCTTGGAAGGATCTTTGGGGTAATCCACTCCTACTCTCAACTCAGTACAGGACTCATACAAAGAAAACTTCAAAGGTGTCTCTGAATTCTTTGTGATCAGTCCCAATGTCTTCTTCCCTAAGGATGCCAATAAATAAACAGCAAACAAGAAGTATTCATTAGAAGTTCAAATATGTATTATTTTACATTTGTCAACAGTGAATTTGACCAACTATAGAGTTATTCATTCAAAAACCCCATGAGCTTTGGAGCTTATTTTTGTTATGAGTAATAACTGCTACAGAATTAAAATTTAAATGAAATTAAAAATTAATGCTAGAGTTCCTTAGAAAAGTTCATCAGGTGGATCAGCTAGGGTATTGAAGCAGTTATAAAAAGAATAATTTTAATGAGATCCTCCCACCACGTAAAGGGAATCCTGGTTGAATATACATTATGGATTTTAAAAAGTGGTGAGCAAAAATATTCATAGTAAATGACAATATGACAAGTGTTGGCCTAACACAGGCAACAGACAAATGCAAAAGAATTGCAACTTTGTAGTGCAGAATTCATCCTTTTAGGAACTAAGCATAGCTAAGGAAAAGACTGCAGCTAACAGCCCTCAGAAAAATGCATGAAGAGAGGAAAGGGGAAGTAAATGAATGTAAAAAAGGGGGAAGTAAACAAATAAAAAAGGATTAATCAGATTTGGAGGCAGCTTGAATGCAAGGTCTCTAAACCAGGAAAAGAATTCAGGCAACGAACAGAGATGTATTAGTGCTTTTTTCAGAGGAAAACATTAAAACAATAAAAGATTCCATGAGTTTTAAGGGTGTCAGCTGTGTATTAAAAAAAAAAAAACAAAAACAAAAAAACAAACCAAAAAATAGAAAATCTCCCCACAACACTAGAAGGCTATTTTTTGTCCAAAAGTGTTTGTACTTAAAAGACATACATCAGTATAGATGTGTGAAATAAAAAGCATGATGCTTCCATAAAGCTGTCTTTTAGTGCAGATAGAGGGTTCATTAGGGCAGATTTTGATCTAAATGGGCAACTCCAAGGTCATAAGGCTAAGGCTATTTCCCATGAAAGAAAAATACCTGCTGTAGCAGCTGATGGGATTCTTGGGGTGGGGGTCAGAATAGAAAGTCAGATGGCAAAAGCTATCTCTGTTTACCCATTAACTCTCATTCAGAACAAGAAAAAAATTGATATTAAAATAACAGGAAGAAAACCAGGAAATTCCTGAAATAAAGAATTAAATTCTAAAATACCGTAACTCACAGTCTTCCAAGAATTTCCAACAAGTGAATGTTTGTCATTCTTTTAAAATGCTAATTCATGAGGAAACAGTGGGAATAAACGCCCCATTAAAGATTTCTTCAGCCTTTGTTTATTGCTTGATACCTTAAATTGTGAGGTTACAGATCTAAATGTTACCAACAAAAAAGCCTCAAACCAGGTCGAAGTCTTTTAAACTTAATTAATGTCACAGCTTTTGAAGCATTTGAAGTTTTCTTTGCTAAGTAAGGTTGATAACTTGCAGCAGAAAGTCCTTCCACCCACCACCTCCAATATGCCACAAGATGTCTTTGTATCAAGGGTGCTTTGTGCTGCAGTAAGCATTAAATGCATACTTAAATAATCCCTCTCAATAGTTCAATAGATACTTGATGACAAGTGCAGTCTCCAATTAGATCATTAACTCACAAGACACTTGTCAGTAAAAGACTAATCAAAGTTTCCTCTTCTACATGCACGTGTGTATATGTGTACTTGTGTTGGTGGGTCTTTCAAAACATCAGAGACATGATGTTGTTTTTATTGTATGTTTAATGACAAATGTTAACACAAATGAGTGTGAGCTTCTAAAGCCCTTCCTGGATGTTATTGCTGTGCTGCAGTAGGTAATTACTGGTACAAAAACTTGGCATATATTCCTTGTAAAACTCACTTCTATCAAAAGTCTCACTTCTATCAACCACCATTTCAATTATTAGTCTGTTGGTTGTAATGTGCCTAGATGGCTTTGAGGAAATTCATTTATTTTTGGGTAAACAGCCTCATGTTCTGCCACCCAAACTGCAGGATGTTCTTCAGTACGTTTGTGGGGGAAATAGTGATAATCCCTCATGAGATCATGCCTTTAATATTTGAACTAGACAGTAATAAAATGAACAAAAATAAACCACATTAAAAAAATAAATAATTTAAAAAAAGAAATTAAGTGGGCTCAAGGGGTTAAAGAATGAAGCTAATTAATCAAGCAGTACTTCCAAGAAACTTTTTCCTGATGGTTTATAGTTGTTCTGTAGTTTATACTAATTCAGTGTTAGCCTGAGCCAGCAAACAACATTTTGGTTCTCTTTCACAATTCACCTTGAAAAACACATACCACATTGGTACATTAGAGAAGAAATTGGTCTCACTTCATTACAAAAATTACAAATTATTCCTGATGGAAGACTTTAAGATAATCCTAGTAGTCTTTCATTACATATCTTTGCTTTAGACCCATCTTTCTACACAGCAGTGAGTCAGGCAAAGATTTTTTTTCATTACTGACTACAGCAGATTTTATGATAGTCTAATAAAGGACATCTTAAGCAGAACTGAATGCAACGTTAGTGGGTCTATCCTCCAACTAAAATTAATTTATATGTATCACTTTCATTATTTTAGAATACAGGTGGAAATCAGACAGGCATTACACTTGATAAGTGTACTTCCCATCTACAATTGATAAGTTTTTTATTATTCTGTAATTAAATGAGCATGCTATAATGCTAGGATGAATGGAGAAATCCTGCTGCCAGGTGCTCCAGGGAATCACAAGTGATAAGTCCTGTCTTATGCTCCAGACAGCCAGACCCAGGATGGATGTTTCAAGTGAAACATGTACATCTGGAGAATATTTCCCAACTGTTGCATCATAATGACAATTGAAAGGTCCTGGACAGCTACATCTTTTTTATCACTTCCTACTAAAAATAAATACATGCATACATGCTGCCAAGTACTGAACACTTCCCACTTTATCTCTGGTGGTTGTTACAAGCTCCCCAGAACACTAAGCTGAGCAGGCTAAAACAATAAAAAATTCATTTACCAAAACTCCCCCATCAGGGCTCATTCAAGAGCTGATATATACATACCTCACTGTATTTTACTGTATTGATGGCCCAGGCACAGACACCAGCTGCTGCAAAGAATTTTGCATGGAAATAATTTGGGTGAAAATTCGGATCTTTCAAGTAATGTTCCTTGGCGACCTTCAGGCAATTCTGAGAAATATGCTCCTTATGATAGTCTATTAAATCTTGCAAAGAGTCATCAACCTGTGAGAATTTCCAGTGTATATAATGTTCAATTTTTTGAGAAGCAGAATCTAAATCCTACTTTCATCTCAAAGGTAACACTGGAATCCTGCACTAGTTAATTGGTTTAGAAAATTTATTCAGTACAAAGCAAAAATATTTCCCCCAAAACACAGAAGTATTCTGTCACAAACACAGTTTGTGGATCATGTCTTGCTTAGGAAATTAGGGGAAAATGGGATAAATATAATTAAATCCTCCCCCTTTCATTTTCTCCTGGTTTTGCATTCAGTAAGTTCCAGTGGTGCTCAGGCTGGCTTGAGTTTGTCACCAAAGGTACACAGAAAAGAGCAATGCAGGGTCATATCTTCTCCCTCTAAATTCAAGCTGCAAGAAAATGAAGTTGTGATTAATTTTCTTTTTCTCCGACTCCCTTTTTAAGGTATTATTTCTTCTTTCATCTCAGATATTATCTGGTGTCCATTTGATAATTACACTTCCTATAAAGAGTTTTGTGCTTTCCCAGCTTCCATCCTTGAGCCCTTTCCCTTTATGTGGCAGGATGTTGGCTTCAGCTGGGGTAGAGTTCTTTTTCTTCACAGTGGCTGGTGTGGAGCTGTGTTTTGGATTTGTGCTGAGCACAGGGCTGATAGTACAGAGATGTTTTTGTTGTTGTTGAGCAGAACTTGTACAGAGCCAAGACCTTTTCTGCTTTTTGTACTGGAATGTGAGGGGCTGGGGATGCATGAGAGGCTGGGAGGAGGCACAGCCAGAAGAGTTCCCTGTCTTAATCAGTGACACAGACAGAGGGATCAAGTTCACCCTCAGCAGATTTGATACCAAAGTGAGTGGTGTGACTGACACACCTGAGGGATGGGGTGTTATCTAGTAATGCAGAGCAGGAGACCAGGTATCTGTAGAAAAAATGCTGGGGGATATCAGGGCAGTCTGCTGCTCCTGAGGAGTTACTGAACCCAGGCAGGATCTCAGTAGCCCATACCATTGCAATGGTTCAAATGGTTCAAATGGTTCAAATGCAGAAGCTGGAGCTAAACAAGAGAGTGAAGACTTTTTGCTAAGGTTCTGAGACACCTGAACTTTTTTCCCTCACTGCCCCTTCTTCCCCTTCAAAGGGCTTTCTTTTAGATAATTAGAGGAAATACCAAGAAGGCAATGACTGGTTCATTGTTACACTGGAGCTTTCCCTAAGTAGTAAAATATTCACTCCAGTTTTGAGGTATAGGAAAACATATAAAATTTGTCAAACCAACCTCCATATTTTTCCAAATTTTCCTTCTTTTTATTACTCAGGTCTGAAACCATAGGTCACAACAAGGGAGGAAATAGGAGAAATGGAAATATCTTACATGAAAACACTGTACTTAATTTCAGGTTTGAAAGTTAAACAATCATCAGTTCAAGCAGCTTTGTCAAGACACTTATTTTGGCTTAATAATGGCTTAGATCAGTGACTTTACATCAGTTAGCATCAGTCTTACATGAAATCTGAGTGCCTCCACAGCTTTCTGCAACAATTTAATTACCTGTTTAAAAGCGGATTATGATTTCATTGGTGCAAATTTATCTGGGAGAGTAAACCTGGGGGGCATTCTGTATCATCAGCAATTGTGTATTTGGAGGATTACTCTACACACTTTTAAAGATACATTGCCTGAGGCTGAAGTCAGTTATACTTGGTTCATCCTTTTCCTTGTACCTCATGCTCATCTCACAGGCTCATTTCCTGTCAGGTCTTGCTTAAACCTAGTTTAATTACAGAGAAAGAAGATATTACAGTGATCAAGATGTTAATACTTGGATCAAGCACTCTGCATTGGCAGTAACAAGCCTCTGTAAGAATTTAATATCCTTACAAAACCTGTTTCTACAATTGTCGGGGACATTTTCCATGTAGGCATTTATTAGATAGGACACACACAGCTACTGTCTGTGGAAATAACAAATATTAAAAATCAATATGCATTACATTATAAATGACAAGTTACTAATCAAGTTAAACATGTCCCTCATCTCCTCTGATGTAGTTTTTATGATTTGTTCCTAATTCTCAGCTGGTGTCACTATCACAAATACACCTGCACCATGATCTGCACATTTTCTGTCTTTAAAGGGGTCGGTCCTATTTTAAAATGCAGTGGTATATACACCTTCATGTGTAAGTAGATCTGGCTGACAACATTCAGAGCCCAACAATGGTCAGCAAAATGACAGCAGTGTTACTGCCCACTATTTTAAAACCTTACCAGTGTCATGTTTATGGTAAAACTCTTGCTTATTACTGTACTGTCACAGTTATGTGGAATCTAAACTGGCCTCACTTTTCCTAATAAGTCTGATCTAAAGTGGTTTCCATTCTTCACCTATGCTTCCTTAAGTAATACTTCTCTCCAAGTCAATACCTCCAAGCTACTTACTTGCTTAAGGTTGTAAAACTCTAAAAGCTCTTGTAAGCTCCAATTTGAAATCTATAGGACAGGAAAGCAAAAATAATTTTTTAAAGGGTGATATACTCAAATCAATTAGGAGGAGTCTTCACAAATTACTTAGCTGAAGATGTATTCTCATTTGCTGTGTTTTTTTCAGTAACAAAAGAATGGGAGAAGATTAGCGTTTAGAAACTATCGTTAGCCTTATGTAACAGTTTTAGATTAATGTAGCACAAAATGACACTTTCATTTCCAATGAAAACATTTCAGAAGTGCAATAAAGCAATGAACAGTGGAGTACAGTAATCATTAGTGTCAGGCACTGAACTTCATCCCTGAAACAAAGTGGCCCAAAGATGTGATTATCTCACAATAATCACTCTATGTGTTTCACCTAGCTGCTTAATGAAGTAATTAAAATTGTGTTAAGGGTGTATTTTGAACATCCAAATTGATCAGAAGCATATGGAACCAATACAGGAAAAGCACCACTGAAAAGTGTTTGGTAAGATGTTGAGCTGTTGGATCCCATTTGTATAAGTTTAATTAATTGCACTTGAAACTTCATGGCCATTTTTAAGTCCTGGGTGAGATATGGATCATCAAAAGGCTGAAGTCTGTAGTTATCATAATCCAGAGAAACATAAAGGTTCTGATCATGTCTTCACTTATCTCAGTATCAAAAATTACTTTTCTCTCAATAAAATTAGGATTAGACACAAGGTTTTTGGAAAGGAATAAAATATAATCTGGTGTTAAGTATTTAAGAAAGAAAATAGAAGAAAATGAGACACCATTTTGAATGTTTTGACAGGACAGCCTTCCCTGCTGGTTAATATCTGGAAACTACAAAATCCTTGAAAAGTTTAAATTTCCATTTATCTCAAAAATCAGGCATTAACAACTATTACAAGTCAATTAAGAACTTCTCTCTGCACTATTTGTCAATGACACAACGTACATGAGATTTTGTAGCAAAATCCCAGACTTAAATGAGCCTTCCAGACTTTAAAAGGCTTTACAGCACTCCATACAGCTGGTGCATTATTTCAAAAGCCATGCTTTCAACTGTAGATGGAAATTTTAGACTCCTGATAAAATTATGCATTCCTATTTTGTGGTGAGCAGTAAAGCATGTCAACCTCTGCATTTCCAACACAGATGTTGATAACTAGTGCTAATAGGTTGAACTGAGAGCAAAATAGGAGAGTCAACACTGAAGACATATATTTTCAGGAATGCTATTATAATCTTGAGATTCAAGGGTTGTAGCTTGTAAGATGGTGGAATGAACTTCTGTATCAATTGAGTTGTTCAATTTACCCAGAGTCTCAAAGCCTTTAGAAATCTGAAGTTCTAAGAGATGACTCTTTGACCTTTACTGTATTACAAATAGGTTCTGATTCTCAACATCCACATCCATTAAATGCTTGAATGAGCTCAGTATTTATTGTTCTTTCATCTCATTAAAACAGCTAAAAGGTTAGGAAAAGGCATAATGTAAAGAAAGGTCAAGTGGTAATCATGGTGTGAAATGCTGTTACATGTGTAAGTATAATAATTCTTTAGACTTTATGCTCCCTGGGGAGGAAGTTGTTCAAAACTGTTCACCTAAAAAGGTTTATTTTGTGTTAAATATAGCTCAACATCAGTAAATAGGAGAATTAGACTGACCTTTAGCTCCTCTGCATCTGAAATGGCCTTTTCTTGGCTCAGTTTCTCAGTCTGAAATCCTATCTGAGCAATCAAAGCTTCAGCATCTTGATTTTTCAGTTGCTGGTCTGTCTCTTGAGTAGCAAGTTTGGATTTTAGATCTTCTACCTACAGGGCAAAAGATAATGCATTATTCAGATCATTAGGCATAGTTCTGAGACCCAAAAGCTGAGCTGAAAACAAAATTAATGTTTTGTGGGTCTGCAATGCGAAGCATTGTCTGTTCATTTTTTAAGCTTTTTTTTTGTTTGTACCTGACAGAATTTTGTTGATGTAAATAATGACAAAGTGGCAAAGATGCCAACATAAAGGATGTTATGAAAAATGCTTGGTGTTGACTCTGAGCAGATAATTCCAGCAGAGCTTTGCTGAAAGGTTGAGGCACACTCAGAGACTGCTGACCAAAAACTACCTGTTAGTTTGCTGAAATAGCAATTCATTGCCTGCCAGTTGAGAAACTCATACAAAAATGTCCAGGAACAATATCTTTTCACATGAAAAGGAATTGTTTCAAATAACTGTGAGTTTGGCATGGTTTGGGGTTTTTTGTTTTTCTGCTAAGCTAACCTACAAATCATTTTGTCTGGCAGATAATCAAGATATATTTTAACCAGAGGGGTCTTGTTAATCTGATCTGGACAGGGTTGATAAGACAAAGTGGAAGACAAATATTAGAGGGCTTTATCTTTAATTACATGGAAGGTCTTGAGGGCTCTCCTGATTTGCTGAGCTCCTGAAATCTTACAAAACCTACTGAATTTACCTTTTCAAAATTTGACTATTTGATTTGACAAAGCTGTGATACTGAATTTTTACAGACAACTGTAGAGATCCCCAATCTCTCCAGTCACTTTATTTTTCAATTTGTTTGAGCTGACTTTGTTTTTTTCTTTTAGAAAAATACTAAACAGTGCTTCATTTGATAATCTTCTGTAAAGCTCCAGAGTGTAGGGTGAAAATGGCTCAGTGTTCAAGTGCCTGGCTAGATAGTGCCTGGAGCTGTGGGTCTGTCAGCCAGCACAGCATGCAGCACATGAAAATGTCCAATTGCCATTTGGCCTTCATCAAATTAGAAATCAGAGAAAAAGAGCATTTTAATAATTTACTACAGGGGGCTACTTTATTAAAAACAGACTCTAGAAACTCAGCCACTCTCTTCTGTTGACCATTTTACAGAATCCCCACTACACTTCCCCTCCCTCCAGGCTTTGTTCTTGCTTAAATGGATTGTCCCCACTTTCCAAAAGCAGCTAAAGAGCTCAAACAGCTTCTATGCAAAAAACCAAAACCAAAAAAAAACCCCCAAAAAACCCCCAAAACCCAGTTTCAAAAATCAAGTTGTTTCACTGAAACACAAGAATGCCACTCCACAACTAATCAGTCTAATGAAAAAGTGATGATTTGCAATAAAACAAAGATTATTTATAAAGAATGAAAGAAAAGGTTGTGAATTACACAGTTTACCTGGAAAGGTAAACATGCCATTTGCCAAGTGCTCCATGTGTCATGACAGCCTGTTGCCTTTTTTTTTTTTTTTTTTTTTTTGTCTAGGATGATATTATAAAGCATGATTTCCTCCAGAAAACTATTTGGAATGGTGTAATTGTGCTGCCTCTTGTTATGATTGTACTTGGCCCTCAGGACATTCACAGTGGTGTGGGCAGAAGCCATGAAATCCACATAAACCATGGAATCCTACACGAGTGGCTGCACATACCCAAGCAAATAGAACAAATGGAAACACAAATAAATGCTTCCAAAATTAAGTGTATCTATATAAGTTAAGTATATCCATGTATGTTTATAAGGATGGCTCATTCACAAAACTCTTCTTCAATCTACCCTAAATATAACATTGCCAGCATGTAAAAAACATTAAAGCAAAATGAACTTTCCCCAACCATTTTGCATATAAATTAATTAATTTTGCACTGGCATTCATCAAACCTTCATCACCATGATATCTCAGTGCTTCAATATACTTTAATATTTTTGATCAACACTCCTAAAAGCTAGGAAAACAGATTGAACCAGTTCACTATGCTACTATATGCAGAGTTAATATTCTATGGATTTTCTACTTCACCTCTGGAACTCCTGTCAAAGAGAAATGCTCTCTAGGTTAAAGAAACACAGTAGAGTTGTTGCTCTAATCACACTGGTCCTCACACACTTCATGTATCATCAGATTCCTGTCTGGAGTGAAGTGCATTTTGCACATTTTGAAGTGCAGCTTCAGTTTGAACGGAACTGGACACCACAATTTAGATTTCCAAAGTTGTACCATCCCTGCTTATCTGTGCTTCTGAAAGATAGATTATCAAACTACAAGGGCAGGATCTAGACCACTGTGGAGTGCTCCCAAAAGCTGAGCCTCTAGATACCATAAAATGTCAGAAAACCAGCACCATTTCTGTGCTAAAATCACCTTCTATCATCTTCAAGGGGTATTACCAAGAAAAGTAGCTATGACTTCATGGAGTTCAGATTCACGCCAAGCTGGGACAGTGGAGGCTCTTCTTGATGTGCCAGCCAGGCACCAAAACCACGAGCTATAAATCCAGCTGCAAGCAAATCTCAGCACACTGCAGAAGGGAACCCCAGGGGCACTGTTGTGGCCCTGTGTTGGGTCCTACACAGAACCATGTGGGGTTTCTCTCTCATCACAGAGTCCAAAATGCAGCTGGAGACTGGAAATTTCTCTTCACATACTACATGAAAATTAAAACAGGCCAGGCACATTTAAAACAGCTCCAGATGGTCATTAAGTCATGTGTTTCTGAGCAAAATACAGAGATAAATGCCTGTCTTTATTTACCTCTGACAGCAAGAAGAGGGGCTCAGGATCAAAGTTCAAAGGTCCTTTTCCTGAATTTGTTGGAAACTGAATGAGCTTATACAAGATACCACTCCAGTCCTTTGAATTAGCTTTCCCAAGACAAACAAGAAATAGGAAATCCCCAGAATTAATTTTTGTTCATTTTAAAGGACCCTATCTGCATATATTAATAGAATAAATTCGTATACATGTCTAAGCAAGAGTACTGTATAGAAAATTAAAAGGGAAATACTAAGAAAACCCATTTAACTCCATCACTGTGACTAACTTTCATTTTGTCCTCTATGACTTCTAGCACACTTAAACTTTATCATTTGTGGAGTCACATCTCCCTCATTTTAATGATTATTTATTGCATTCTGTACAAGACGAACCCAGTTCAATTAATCAAGGGAAGCCTAAAAATCAATTAATATGAATTAAATGAGCTACACCAACTCTTAGGAAAGTCACACATAATTTACCAAAGCATTGTCAATAATGCTTAGGGAACTTTGGGAAAATTGCTCATGAGGGGCTGTTGATGCAGGCAAATGTTTTAAGCCTACATCATTAATATTACAATCAGGTTGATGCAGAAAGACTTGCCATTTTTCTCAGTAAAAAAAAAAAACCTCATTATTTTCTTGTGCCTTTTCAGAGGTAGTTTAGAAGAATACTTATTTCACCTATGATCAGAAAAACAGAAATAAAAGCAAGAACTAAATAAAGAATGATTTACTTTTAGGGAAAGCAGAGGCAAATTGCTTTACAAATAGGAAAAACCAGAACATCATTAGTGGGAGCAAAGCAGCATAAATTCACCTTTTAAAAAACCGTTTTTAGAAGCAAGGCTAGTCAGCAGGAATAGATATTTTATGCAGATTTGAGCAGCATTTAGCTTCCAAGTGAAAGGTGTCTCAGCCCTTTTCTCGCTTTTCTCATTGTTTGTGGCACATACGCACCCTGCAGTCCAGCTCTTCCCGGTGAGCGACAACCTCCTTACCCATGATCCGTATGAGAGGTCTCCACTCACAGCCCTGAAAAGCCCTCTAACAACAGTTTCATTTGTAAATCAGTGAGGGACGGAGCGGGTTCCGCTAGAGCTGGAAGTGGCCCGAGACAACTTGTCTCAATGGGGCAAAATAACTATTGTTATGGAGCTTAACAAAATGGCACAGCATGGGAGGCACGGCGAGCCAGAGAGCAGCTGGTTGTAATTCACACTGGTTTTCAGAAAACACTAATCGTTCCCGAACAGACCTCTTTGAGGATTGGTCTTCCCTGCATTTTCAATTTGTCACTTTCTCTTATGATAAGGTCAGCGGTGACAGCACTTTCTGACATTAACAGCTGTGGCTTTTAAAAGGGTCATTGTGGAACTACTAATTGCAGTAATTTCATTAGCATAAATTATTTATTCTGCCATTCATTTATCTCCAGGATTTTTTTTTTTAATACTGCATTGTACTTTTCAATATATGCCCATTCAGGGTTGTAGGCAAAGGAAATTATTATTGCTAATTTAGCTTTACAGGGGAAAAAAAAGCAAACAAAAAAGAGTTGATACAGTAACAAAATCTGACTTAACAGCAGTTCACTAGAAAACATAAAGTAGCTTGAAGCCAATAATGAAGATTAGGCTGGTACAAATCAAAACCTTTCATTTAGTGCTAAAGACAACTGAGCATTAAACCTATATATATTTTGAAAGAAAATATGAGGGTGAAGTAGGTTCATTCTTATACAATCTCTCTACTCTAAGCCTTGGCTGATTGACTTTAAACATGAAAAAAAACCCCAAGGCAAGTTACAAGTAGTTTATACAACAATTTTGCCTGCATCTTCCCTCTATCTTTTCTCAGGATGTAAAATACTCATTTACTATCAAATATATAAATCTTAACTCTTTGCATTTTGGTTGAGCCAAGCAAAGAACAAAAAAGACCAATATCATTGAAAATTATAACATGTTGCAGGCAATTATCATAACTGAGAAAAAAAAACAAGTCAGTGTTTGCTAGAAGGAAAAGGTAACTGGAAAGTGTGAGTGGGTGGACAAGGGGGAGTTTAAGAGGCAAGGAGAGAAAGCAAAATATTACTGCAGGTGGCTTCTTTGCCACACTGAACGTTGTAAAGTACCTTGGAGTATAATGAACTAAGAGCATAATGAATTTATCCTTGGTATGTTAACAGTGTGTGCTGTTTGGTGCTGAGCAGCAGGAAAGCAGCATAAGAGACAGCAACAATAAAATACTTTAGGATCATAGAGATGTACACGGTTGCTATTTTCAAGGAGGTGAATTAAAGAATCCTGATCCTTTTATTCTGCACTGAGTGATACGTGACACCAGATGAAAGTAAGAAGGAGGGGGTGCCTGCCGTGCTGAATTTGGACAGAGATTATTTTAAAATACTGTAGATCGTGTCTCATATCAAATGAGGTATAAAAGCACCTTTGTAAGTTCATGAAGCTCAGTGTATGGATTTCAGAAGTGCTACACCCTGTTCTTTTCCTGTGCTCTTTTAAAAGGAGGTTGAGCAATTTCAGTACTGAAACAGAAGAGGGCTCTTTTCCTCTCCTCTCTCCCAGGAAATCAAAGACATCAGAATTAAATTTCTGATTCTCTCCATTTCCCTTCAAATATCTCTGAACTCACTGTTTCTCGTCCTTCCAGGTGAAAAGGGTCTTGCAATGCCTGCTTCCAACAGGCACCACGATTAGGGGGATCACTGTTCTTTCTGTTCGGATACTTTACACAGGGCAAAAGGGATGTTCACAGCAGCACCCTTCATAGAACATACCGACCGTGCAGCTCACGGTCTCCCTGCTGATCTCAACCTGACCCACTTCTTTCCCTGGATAAACTGTATCTTCCAGAGGCATAATTGTGAAAACAAAGAGATAGAGGAAAAGAACCCCAAAACTAAACCCCTCAAAACTTACTTCTCAGTTCCCACAGTCACTGGGCTTTTTATGGTTTTCCTTCACCATTTGAACTCAGAAATTTTCCATTTTTTAATAGAGCAATACAAATATGATGCCATATTTGTATTGAATTTTTAAGAGAAAAAAAATAATTAAGCTACCCGTAACTGAAAGTAATCTGTCATATTGTTTCATAGCATTAAACAAAAAAGTCCTTTATCAACTACTACTGCTCAACTTTTTGAAAGGGTGAAAAAGACAATTAGGAGCTAAATGTCAATTATGTTAAAAGAATCACGCGGTAGCAGAACTCACACTGCTGATCAATGATAAGGAACAGCATGAGCCAGACACAGGTGAGCACTCACTAACAAGATTTCTGTGCTAAGAACAAAGAAAGGACTTTCCTGATCTAAAATGGAGCAAGCAAAATGACACATTAACACACCAGCACTAGAGAGAAGGAGAGGACACCACCTCCTATAAATTCTTGATCGAGAGGGGATGGTAGACTCTAAGATTCCCTCTTCTTCAGGGTGGTCCTTTTCCACCCAGCCCCTCTCATCCTTTTGATATCCTAATACATCTCTGCAATTGTCCTGTTGCCCCTCCCTTTACTAACTAGGTCACTCTCCCTTGACATTCCTTTTACTCCTCCTCAGACCCTTTGCTTTACACCTCTCCTACCACTCTGGTTCAATTTTGCTTTGCCTTCCTGTCTCCCCTTCTCTCCCCACCCATAACACTGACATAGCTTCTCTGTTATTTCACTGCCTCTGCTCTGAGTACCCTTTCCTCATCACTTTGAAACCTTTTCCCTGCCTCATCCCATTATTTTCTGCATTCTGCTCCTTGTTTTTTGGTCTCCCCATGGGCTGTACATGACTCATGCACCCAGTACTGCTTTACGTACATTGATGACACAAATCCCTTAATTCCCTGTCAATAAAGTGTCATGTTATTTTCTTAGTTGACATTTATTTCACTTGCTGGGAATCAAACAAGAAAGATATTTACCAGGAGCAGTTAACACCAACGTGGAAAAGAGAAACTCATTAACAGTTGCCAAGATCAGAGAAATCTTTATTAATTATCTAAAAGGAAAATAATTACTGAGGAACATAATGCTTTAATTAAAAAAAAGAAATCTCTTCTCTCAATGCAACCCAATCTGTTTCTTTCAAATAAGTTGGTATCACATTAAAAATTAATGCAATTGGATATCACCCCCCAGCTCACCAGTTAACAAATAACTATCCTGACAACACTATAAGTCTGTTAAAATACAGCAGGAGCAGCTGATGGAACACACAAATGCCAGGTTTATTCACAGCCATCCCTCCCTGCCCTGCAGTCCTACAGGAGGCATCTGTGTGCTGCAGGAGCAGCAGCCAAGGAGCTGGGAGCAGGAATTCCTTGGGAATTCCTGCAATCCTCAGTCTTACCTGATTAAAACCCCCCATACAAATAAATGGTATCAAATATAACAGCAGTCCAGAATGAAACTTCTTCAATGGCAATCTCTGGAGGAGAAAAAGCATTTTCCAGATCTACGTGAATAAATCCAGCAGTCTCACTGCCAGCAGGGAAGCTGCTGCATGTTGTCCCATAATATAAAGGACATCAGAGGGAGTTTGCTAAATCTCTTAGGAGAATATGAAAATATTCCTTTCCTCTGAAGAGAAACTCAGTACTGCATATGGTTACTTAGTTTGTTTTTTTCTGAAAACAAACATGTCGCATTCTGCATCAATCGGCAACGAGAATAATTGCCCAGATATTAAAATGCTAAATGCATTTGCCTTGTGGTGCCATGGATTGCCTTTCCAGTGGGAAGTTTCTGCTGTCTAATTGCTGAATATATGGACAAGTCTTTGGTTCACCTGGACTGTGCACAGCAATGTTTAGGCCTTACTTGCTACAGCCCTAGTGGATATATTTAAATGCGTTGGAAAGGGTTGAATAAACTCTGTATCTACAAGATAATAAAAAGTCTTGAATTGAAGGATTCTGCAAAGACAGTGTTATGAATTATGTGCTTCTCTTTCAGTCACTTCTCTGCCTGTGCTAGACAGCTCTCTGAAATCTCCTGAAGGAATCAGGCAGTGACATGCCATTAAAATTCAACTTTTAGCAGGGATGAACTTGAACAACACCAAAGGCAATAAGTATGCAGCAAGGAGTAAAGAAAGCATTGTTTTTTCCCAGCTTATTCAGTTATCAATCTTTCAGTGGTCTCCATTACTTTCTTAGGAAACTGCCGAGCCTGAAGCTGTACCTTGATCCCTTCAGCTTCCTCAGTGAACCTCCTGCTGCTGGGGAAAAGGGCTTCCCATGGCCACTCACGAAGCCAGGCATCAGCAGGGCAGTTAACTATGGCTGGGAAGCTCCTGGCTCATGCTCACAGCATGGCACTGACGGGACAAACATGGGAAAACCTGCAGAGAGGAGGGAGGGAACAGCAAGAGAAAAGAATCACAGGGCAAGTTGAGGCCATCAGAGAGACATGCAGTGAGCCATGGTCCAGCACCAGCCAGTACACAGCTGAGGCTCCAAGCCAAATTTGGCAGCTAATAAACTTTGTCAGCAACCTTGGGCAAATTTGCTCATTTTGCCTTGTACAAACATGGCATTTTGCAGCTTCCTTCCACTCTCTCCACGTCGGTATCAGTTATTCAGTTTGATAACTGTAAGAAGATAAGGCAGGCACAGGGACTGGCTGTATGCAGACAGCCAGAAGGTGCACATTCAGCTGGTCAAGGTGACAGAAACCCTGCAACTGGGTTTCTAAATCTATTCAAGCCTCTTTATGTGCAGTGCAAGCCCTCTAAAGGAGCTGGAAGAAAAAGAGATTTGGATCTTAGCTTGGATGGGAATTTTAAGGGATCATTCCTAATAAAAGTGGAAAGAGATGTACAAAAAAGGGTAGGCCAAAATATTCAAAGGAAAATAAATTCGTGACAGCTCTACACAAAGTAGCTCACATTTGAGAAGGAAGGGTTATTCTAGTCCTCAGTTTATTCTGTGAACCTACTTACTGCAGTTAGCACGTGCTTTGGCCCTTATATATGCTCTTGGTTAGTTGGTAAAATGACAGATATCAGGCTGTTAAGACAGGAATGGAGTCTCTCCTCTATGCTTCTCACTAAAGAAGTATTTTTATTGTACAGGGCCTCCCAAAACACTGATGTTGTTAATACCAATAGGAAACATCCAAAAGGTTTCAGAAGAGTTTATAACATATCCAACAGCCACAAGAGCCAGGACAGAGCCCAGTCAGGCATGCCAGGGAAGTGAGAAGTTTATTCTTCCTTTATGCTAATTGGGAATTGACATTCCTATAAGACAAAACTGGATAAAATAGGAAGAAGAGCAGAAAATTGAAAGAAAAGAAGTGAAACAGAAGCAATAAGAGGAAGAGGTTGACCTGGCTCAATACTTCACTGAGTTTTAATGCAGTCAGATAGAACACAAAGTGATGAGGGCATAGTAACAATGGAAAACAGTTCAATGGTATCTGGAAAGAAGATAAAATGGAAGATAGAAAAGAATTGCCACTATCTCATAGTTTCTAAAAATACATCTCTGCACCAGAAAACACAAGACAGGAATTTATGCAAATAACCTAGATAATAGAACCAATTCAAACAAAGAATACTCAGGTTGGCCAGGAATGTTACGAAGATGGGCCAGTCAGCAAGTTGGCTTAAGGTACAGAAGAAATAATCTACTTTGAATAGTCAAATCTACTTTAAATAATCTACTATGAAGAGGCAAATGGCAGAAATACTCAATTAGAATTCCACCCAAGTGGTGAAAATGATACTGAAACTGTGCAAAGACACAGAAAGATCATGGTATTTACTGCTGATGGTAAAGATGGGCACACACAGAAGAAACAATCAAAAAGACACAAGAATAAATGGTCTCTACCACAAAACTCTCAATCAGAGAAGAACAAAAAATACAGGGGAGGAATCTGCTAGGTCTATTTCATGACTTTTGAACATTGTTGAGTTTTTTGAATTTGGTTCTTAGTTACACTATGTATCCTTTAGTCAGATGTTTCTCCCTCATGTCATCTCATTTTCTGAAAAAATTCTATGCTCTGTTGTAAAATACCAAGACTCATAGTGGGCAATGTTGAAGCCCAGAGAACTGAATTTTCTCTTCTTTATTCCTCTAGACCTTCTCAGACCTGCACACCATCCCTGCTATGGTAGCAGCAGCAATGGAGAGCCTGGAGAGATCTGCCCCTGCTTTGATGTGCTGCTCACAAGTGCCCTTGCTATTGCAGTGGTGCCAAGCTGAATCTCTCACACCTCCAAAGCTGCAAACCATGCACAGACTTGATTGAAGTTTCACCTTCTGCACCCTCCTACGCTCCTCACATTGCTCATATTTGGACTTAACTCTCTAAATACTGAACTGCAAGAAAAGTTCAAATCAAAATCTTGGGCTGTTTGCCAGAAAAAAAATCGGTATATAATGTTTTCTTTAGTCTTATATCCTAAGCAATATTTTCATCTCCCTAAATATTGAAAATTTTTTTTAAATGGGATGATTACTATTTATATCAATCTTATATTGAACTTTAGGGGAGAGGATGCTTTCCTTATGCGATGTAATTTATTAGGAGTGATTTAGAAGAATTACTCATATATATAAGGAGCTGCATTACTTTATATGAACTGCAGATCCCTGAAAAGGCAATACTGGGCTTGTTTACTTTAAGCCTTTAGCACCTAAATTCTAGATTTACTACGTGATACCCAGAACTCCTCTGTTCTCTCCTTGCTCTTGGCAGATGCATACAAATGAGCAAGTACAATTTTACAAGTACAGGGGTACAAAGTAGTAGGTAACAATTGAATTAAACTGTTATGAAGACCAAGAAGGAAAAAAAGTAGATGATTTGTGCAAAACTGAATTCTAGAAACCTTACATGACTGAAGAGTAGTTATCAAATCCAATAAAAATGTAGTGATAGGTAAAATCAGTTACTTACAGAAAAACTTTGTAGATTATTGTGACAGGATGAAGCACAAAAGAACAATTTCTCAATCATTTAATAAATTACTTCTTGGAATATCTGGTTCTAGAAGTCAAACTGTGATATATTATTCACAATTTCCATTATTTTTCCTTAAAACACATAGTTAAGAGATTTTTAGTATACCGTATTGTTAGGCAGGAAATTCCAGCATAGCCCTGAATATAATATAATACCCTGATTAGATCACTATTTGTTAATTACCTTTTGTAACAAAAATATAGAATACAGCATATACTTGAAAAGGTAGCCATAAAAAGAGTGTAACCAGACCCTGATCACAGCATAACCCTTCCTTCTCCTTTAACTTTAGTGAAGTTTGGTGAATTCACACCAGGCATAGATTTGAAATGGCATGTTTTCAGGGCTCATTTGCATTCTCCCCAGTGAATTCCCTATACTACAAAGGATCTTGTGCACTGCTTGCTTTGCACACAGAATAATGAAGATGCCATGTGATCTGCTAGCAAGAGAGCTGCGAGGAAAATTGAGTAATTATTATTAACTACATTTTGAACAATCTTTGCATAAGCAAGAAGGTCTTATTTTGAAAACATTTATCTTTTGTCCAAGCCATACATTACAGTTTAATTTGACAGAAGGAAAAAACTCAAAGAGCAGGAAATTCTCCATGTGAAAAAATGGAGAATGTCTTGCAAGACAACCAGGATATAAATATCACAGTGAAGGTATTTCATTAGAAATAGAAAAATGTAGTAAGTTCTTGAAGATAGACACATCCCTTTCTTTGAGGATTTCTGAGATTTAAACACACACAATAGAGTAATGAAGATGATCATTGTGGAAATAAGAACTGTTATCTTGTGAAATCAGTGTTAACTTCCATGTAGCATTCACAGCTTCTAAGAACACAAAAGCCCTGTTTTTTCAAGTGCCCATTTGAGCCTCACACATGTCACTCTCACTACAGATGTGCAGATATTTTTTGGCTCAACCTCAATCTCCTGCTCATCTCAAATATACAAGCCCCCTAAACTCACTAAGTGCAACCTCAATCTCCTGCTCATCTCAAATATGCAAGCCCCCTAAGATCACTAAGTGCTTCAAACAGTGCAAGACTGAAAACTAAAGAGTATGTTGTCACATACTTGGTCACTGGTCTGACAGTGACCACTTATTTAAGTGTTAGTGCTCTCATGGTTTCTCCACAAACAACAAAAAAAATAATAAACCAAAATCCAAAACAAATCTGGAGTCAGTATTAGTTTAACATAGAACCATAAACCCTAAAAACATAGTTCTTTTTGGCTGGGATTTAAGCACTGAAGCAGATAGATGTGTATTTAAGCCCTCAAAGGAAAAATCATGAGAGCTGGCCAAAACTGAGCTCTGATGGGGCTTCACAAGTTCCTCTCAGATTCACAGATAAAAATATATGTTCTGTAAGTAGCAAGACAAACCACAAAGAAAAGGCTAATGTGTCCTAATGAAAGAGGACTTGGAAATGAAATACAGTAATTTAAAAGAAATCATATAAATATGGACAAGATTGCCTGTGGCAATGCAGGACACCTACTCTGCTGATGTTTGAATTTAATTCTGGTTGAAGCATTAAATTACTGTACTACTAAATTCCATAGAAAATGGAGAACCAGATAAATCCCAACAGGACTATAGAAAGAGGAGACCATTACAAAGATGTGATGGCTAAAGTAGTCATAACAAGCTGGAAGGAAGTTGGAGAAATGTTGGAAAATTAAGTTCTGAATGCTGGGACTGTAAACTTTACATGAGGAAAATACACTATGAAGAAACTTGCTCAAGGGTGGAAGGGCAAGTATTTGAAGCATTCATCACCAGCATTTAGGCATGATGTTCACATCTTTGGGGAAAAGCTGAAGGGTTACCATGACCAGTAAAGTACAGTAAAAGTACAGTAAAAGTACAGTAAAAAAGTAAAATTAAAGTAAAACTAAAGCAAAGCAAAGTAAAATCAGATGGAGCTCCAGAGACAGCAAGACTGACTGATCTCATAACATTCATGCTTTTGAGAAATAATTGCTTCTTCTGGCCTTTACTTTTCCAAGAAATGTGGGTGATGTGCAGAGTGTTTGAGAGTGATTACTGCACAGAGATTTGGGATATTGAAAAAATTGTGGAACCCAAGTAAATCACTGACCTTCAGAAATGTCTCATCTTACGTGTGCCTTAGAGCCATCAGCACATTAACATTTACAGTGTTCATCAACTTTGTTTGCTTGAGCATTATTCTTCCTTTATAATTTATTTCATCATTTGTTATGAAAGTTTTTTAAATTCTCAGGTGCTTATCTGTCCTCAGATAACACTCAGTTGTGGACCCATATTTTATAATGGTGCAACCCATTGTCTTCACCTGACATTCTTCCAACTCAAATTTGCACCTACACACGTGGCATGTTCTCAGTACATTGACAGCAGAATTGATTGCAATGTCCAGAACGAAAAAAAGCAAAAGAAAACCAAAGAGATTCAAAGAACAGCACTGTGTAGTTTTGGTTCCTGAGCTACAGATTCCTCAGCATAAACAGAACTGCAGGATGCAAGATTATAAGTGAGCTCAAGGGAAAATGTGGCTTTATGTAGGATGTTGATTTTTCTAAAATGAAATGGAAAAATGAGACTATATCACTTCACTGAACATTAGACATTATGAAAATGTCTAAATTCACCCTTTTGTTCTTTTTCACATTATATTAGTCTTTTATTTTCCAAATCTAGGGAAATGAGGAGCTGATAGGTCACCCTGCCTTAACTAAAAGTTCATATAAATATCTACCAGTGTGTTAACTCATGAAATTTATGTCTCCCTCAGTACTATAATGTCACTACTTTGCTTCCCTGCAACATGAATAGGTATATCCTGTTCTTGCCTCAAGAAGTGCTAATTTGCACAGTAGGGGACTGGTGAAATTGTTGCAAAGTAAAAGGAGTTTGAAAGCTGGCTTTCAAAAAGCCCTTAGAAAGAAAAGGAAAAAAAAAAAAAAGAAACAGAAAGAAAAGAAAATAAGAAATTACTGTGGGAATAAGGAAAACATAAAGGGTAAAAATGTGAAAGGAGAAAATGAAGAGAGATATTAGAAATAATTTTCCCCCTGTCTTTTCTTAAAAATATATATACAACGCAGTAGTAATGAAACAGAGACAAATAGCATTGTCAGAAAGAAAAATGCAGAAGGTAAGCACCACTATTGACCACGTCACTGAAGTCTGTAAAATTGAAAATTATACAGAATATGTCACACTAGATTGTATACAAGTCTCCATTGGCCTTTAATTGCAGAATAAATTTGTGACCTGAAGAAGTAATGGCAACAAAATTAGAGTTAGGAGGGAACTTCAGCAAAACTTAAGGAGGATTGGGAGAAGAGAAAGGAGAAGAGAAAGGAGAAGAGAAAGGAGAAGAGAAAGGAGAAGAGAAAGGAGAAGAGAAAGGAGAAGAGAAAGGAGAAGAGAAAGGAGAAGAGAAAGGAGAAGAGAAAGGAGAAGAGAAGAGAAGAGAAGAGAAGAGAAGAGAAGAGAAGAGAAGAGAAGAGAAGAGAAGAGAAGAGAAGAGAAGAGAAGAGAAGAGAAGAGAAGAGAAGAGAAGAGAAGAGAAGAGAAGAGAAGAGAAGAGAAGAGAAGAGAAGAGAAGAGAAGAGAAGAGAAGAGAAGAGAAGAGAAGAGAAGAGAAGAGAAGAGAAGAGCTATGTTATAAAGTGTAAGAACTTGGTAAAAGCTCACAGTCAAATCAGAATGCTCTTTAGAACAGTGGTGGTTAAACACCTCAGAAAATTGAGAAACAGAGCCTGCATATAGGATCACTGTGGAATAATCTGCCAGGAAGTCTCTTCTAATCCCCAGTCAAGCAGATTTTAACACAAAAAGTATGAAGCATATATCCCTTTCAAAACATTCTCGTTCTTAAGGCTTAATGGTTTTCAGAGTTCTCATTTTCTTGTCAGTTACACAGATGTTTCAGATGATGTGTGAATTGAAGCCTACATAACCTGGAACTTCCTAAAGATGCCACTGCAAAACCAGTTTTCCCAGCTACAAAAAAAAAGCTTCCCAGCTTTCAGGAGAGAACTACAATTTTCCTCCAAAGCAATGTCTCTAAAACAGACACTTGCTGCAATTATGGTGTCATATCCTGTGTATTGCTAAACAGTTTCAAATCTGAAAACACCTGTGTGGATGCTTTAATTTTTCCAGTTTTATATGGTATAGGAAAAGTAGAAAGAATTAACAATTTCTGTGAAATTTCAATCATTTGTGCAAAAGTTTAAGAGTTGAGCACACGTACAGAATTACTACAGGTGTAATTAGGAAGAGTATTTACAATTGCATTAACAGCACCACAAACTCCTCCTCTCTCTGAAGTGCCTCATTGTGTCCAAGAGTGAAACTAAGACACAGAACAGCTTTGTGACTTTGCTATGAACAGGCAGAGAGTCAACAGCCAGATGTAGGAGCAAAATTTGTTGCACACCCAGCCTCCACACAGGCAGGTTATTACAGGGGTAACACAGGAGAGGCAAATTCAGTGCCACACATCAGCTTTCAAGAGAAGTATGCCAACATATGCTGGGCTATGAGATAGCTGAAATATGTTGTTATTTTGATCAGCTCATCACTGTTTGTTGCCCCTGAAATATGGCTTACTTTCTACTGCAGTCACAGTCTCAGGAATCACCTCCAGGAGTGTTCTCTGATGCCTGTCAGGCCCAGGGCTCAGACTTCTTTTCTAACTCTTGCAACTATGACCTTCAATTCTTCATCACTGGACAGATCTGGAACCTCTCCTGTGAAAAGACAAAGAGGGAGGTAACACAAATAATCTACGTGGTATTTAGCCCAATGGGGTTTAAGCACATAACCAGAGTTATTGTATGATGCTACATAAATCTAATAACAAAACAGTCTTGCCCTATTCCCTATGTCTTTTTGGGTTTGTTTGTTTTTTTAAGGGATAGGAAACAATTTTGTTTTGAATTTGCCCTGATAGGAAGTTCATTTATAAATTATGTTCCCCTCAGAATGGTGGTTCTTTTTTTCACAGGCTGTTGGGAGATTGTTTACTAGTTGGTTGCAAAAGTAAATATAACTTAAAAAAAAATCTTTCAAGATGCACTCCAGCTGTCCAGATGTGTATTTTTTTCTCCCATATTATCCCCACATTCAGAGTCCAAATTCTCTAATATTCAAAACACAGCTGAAGCTTCATTGCCACATGCTACACTTCTGCAGTCATGGGGACATTGCCTGAAATTAGTGAAATCACACCAAAGTAAACACAACATTAAGTCAAAAGGACATTCTGATTTTCCCCCAAATCAATGCACTTAAGCCTTAGAATTTATCTCCTCAATGGGCCATGTTTCTTAACCAAATTTGACTCGATGTTCAAGTTGGATGGCTTGACATGGCCGCTCTAAAATCTTCCTCTACAAATATCTGAAAGAGAAATCTCTTTAAAATTCAATGACAACGCAAATCATTTGTCATTGGAAAAGATCTTTCAAGAAATTTGTTGGTTTAATCACCTGATGCCAACAAGTCATTAATCAGCACAAGAAAGCATTCATCTGGAACCTGGGCATCTGTCAGCAAAAACACTGTGGGCATGTTCTTGGCACCCATCTTGGTGTACAAACTGGCAAGATCTACCTGTAAGGAAAGGAGGCAATCACTCATATTCTGTTAAAATGTTGGTACAGACAAACTGTGAAAAACATGTTCTTGGTGGCAACACATTGCTGACTTCTCCTTACTTTTTTCAGTTTATTTATATATCACTATTTTGCTGTGTAACATCCAAAGTGAAATGCAGTTTGCCTGTTCTCCCCTGTATCAGACACTGAAGTTTTGATGTGACCTAGTGGTAAAGATTGAAGAAATCTCCCCATGAATGTACTAAAAATGGATATTGCAGCCATGAGAGCTCCCATCAAGAACAGGCATCACCATATCAAAAATGTATGGGAATGGCATTAAAGAATCAGATCAATTTTAAATTCTGTTGTTTCTGAAAGAATTTTTTTTGTTGTTGTTGGAGGTGAATTTATTTAGGAAAGCTTTCTTAGCTGCAAAAAAGCCCCAACAAAACTGAGATGTGCACTGCTGCCCTGAGGGAGACATGGTGTGGCACGGAATGGTTTTTGGCTTGGGTTTCCAGAAAGAAAACAACCCACATCAGTTGCATTTGAGTGTGACCACATTTGAAATACAGAATAAAGTCAATGTTGGCTGTTATGACCAAGCTGTCACAAAACCTAGCAAAATCTTCAGGCTTGTTAACAGAGGCTTAGAAAATTTCCTGCTTGGAAACAGCAGGGAGAAAATGACCACTTAAGTCCACAGCTCACACTGCACCTCATTTGACCATGGAAGGAGAGCACAAGAAGTTAAACACCATGAACACACTGAAGAACACGCTGCATTTTCCAAAGCAGAGCAGCATCTACCTCCCTCTGAAAACCAGAGGCTGGGAAAGCTTTGAGCTACACATGCTGTGGTAGTTTGGCCATGAACCAAGGTAACATAAGGGGTTTTTGGGGACTGGCATCCACCAAATCTGGCCACAATCAGATCCTTATTCAGCCTCATCTGAGATTCAGAAATATTGCTTGCCCACAAAGAGTGAAGATGAAAATGTTCCCTCCTTTGCTGTTTGCCCACACAGCAAGGCTTGCAAGGTCTGTAAACCTGATAAGAGCATCTCACTCGATTATATTCCTAATCTTTGCATATGGACAATTTAGGTGACTAAAGGATTCACATGCAACAAGGGGAATTTTTTTTCTTATGTTCACCCACTTCAACTTTGCACCCCTAAAGCAATAAATGTTCAATGACATACAAAAAATTGCACTAAATCACTAATTATAAATACCAGAACTCTAACCAATCTAACCACATCTTTGTAACATGTGAAGCAGCTGGAAAAAGTGGAGAAACTACTAAAATTCTGTGAAGCATGTAAGTGGACTAAAATATATTTTGACCACACGGATTTAAAAAATAAGGAAAAGAGGTACAGCTGGAAACCACGGAACCATAGGAGCTGTTAGTGTAAATTCCACTGTTTTGCCTGTGATTTCATCAAGCCTGTGCAACAACACATTCTTGAAGTCGTGAACTCAACAGACTCAAATTATATCTATTAGTTTACCCTGAGGCCCTGGTTTCTTCTGTGTAATTTGGAAAAGCTCCAGGGAGCAGATGTATCCTGCCAGTCCAGACAAGCTCTGTTTACCACCTTTTCCAATGAGAAGTTCATAACTCCTAGAAGTTTATAGGATAGGACTGATTCAGCACCTGATGACAAAACATCAATAAAGTAACAGTAACAAAGTCACTTCAACATTATTCTTAGCCAAGTTTCTCAATTCTGCTTCCCCCCACATCTTTCCTTTCTTTTGTGTCTGTTTTTGAGATAATGTTCTCCTGACACCCAAAGGTACATTATCCTCACCTCAGCATTTGCTATTGCTTGCAATGTTTGAGCAAGTGGAAAGAAACTTTATTTTCCTTATCAAATATTGAAGAAATATCTGCCAATGACCAGAGCTGTCTGGTTACACATTCTTTACATTGAATTGTTCCAAAACATCCCACCAGGATTCTGATGGGCCCAGTCTGAACTCAGAACACAGACCTAGTGAACTTGAAGGGCTGGGCTGTAGGATCACATGAGAATTTCACACCTGGCAGCTTGCACCACAAAGGTTAAAGGATGAGGAATCACTTAATGAAAAATTTGCATCCAACTTTAATTGACTCTTGGAATATCTCTCCCAGACTAATTAAAGCATGCTATTATTTGCTGACCACAGAATACCATAGGAGGAATGAGGCCAGATGAAGATGTGCCCTAAAATTACACAAAATTGCTAAAATTTCAAAATGTGTGTATTGAGGTAATTCATGCCACAGAAAACTATGTTTGAGACATTGAAAGAAATCTCATTCTAATAATTTATATAAGCATCTCAAAATTATTTTCTAAACTTCATTTTTAAAAATCAGATGTAGATTCTAAGGGATGAAAGACCAGAGCTTAGAGACAGCAGGTTGGACTTGCTTAATTTTTCTTGCATGAATAAATGAAATACCCCCATCATTCTTTTTATGTCTTACACTACTGAAAAAAAATATTGAAAAAAATCCTTGAAAAAAACATTGATGAGAACCTTCTGAAATAAAGGTATAATGTGTCTAATCTGGTAGCATCTAATAAAGAGCTAAAAACATGTCCAACCAAAACATTACTGGAAGCCAATTCTCTTGGACTTCACTGTAGTACTTTGACAGCCTTATTCATGATTTCACAATGGATCCATAAAGAAAACCCCATAAAAGGTGCAGAAAAAAATTTACAGGATCTAATTTCACAGCCACTTTTCCAGGACTGCCAAACTGTAAGCCTAAGACACCCTGTGACTTTGCCAAACTGAGATACCACTCTCAGTCAGCAGGCTTCAGAGAGAGGATAATGGCTTGCCAACATTTTCAAGCAAAACTAGTGATACCTGAGAAGGCTACTGTCTGAAAGTCTGATGATTATTACATCAACCTCTAAATCAGCCTAAAAAAAAAAAGGTCTACAGTCCCTATGAAAGGTTGACTTGATTATCTTTGAAATTTAAGCATTTCTTTAATCCTCTTGGAGCAAAACTCCTACAATAGATGGCTTTGTCAGGAGTGCCTTCTCTTTCATAGCTCCTGTCTGATTATGTGCAAAGTGAAAAACGATGACTCTGAAATCCTAGTGCAACTCACCGAGAAGAAAAGTTTGTGTGTTAAACCATTTGACACTGCAAATAATACAAACTGCTTGAACAAAGCTAATCTCTGCCAGCAGGGGCCTCTGTCTCTTTCTGGAAATCACTGATATTACACATGACCAGAGTGATGGTATCTCTTGAAGAAGGATTACAGATAATGACAAGGAGCAATAATGATATCTGTGCCTCACTTACTCAGCAAAATCTTCATCTTCTGAAAACTGGCTGCTTTTTTTTTTTTTTCCCCGGGCAGGAAAATAAAGCAAATGCAGTAAATCAGATTTTAGAAACAGAAGCTGAGATTGGAGCCGTGATGGGTACTAAGATATTGCCTGATATGAAAAAAACAAATTACTTTGAACTGAGGTGAGGTAAGCATACATATGAAAAAAAAAGTACAGATAAATAAAACCTATGATGACACTTAAAAGTCTTGGCTGGTTTAGATATTAAAAATACAAGGCTGGGCAGCAAAGCAACTCCAGGTCTGCCATGCAGTAGCATTATTTATTATATGCTTAAGGTATTGTCCTTGCCTTGAACTAATCTAATTTTAAAAGCATTTTCCCTTTCTTGGAAACAAAAGACAAATATTGCTTTTCTTATAAAGGCCTGATACATCACTAACTAATTAAAAGATAAGGCAAATTATCTACAGCATTATAGATTATCTCTCCAGTCTCAGAGAATAAGTGGTGTCAATTTCTGTGGAGTGCAAAAAAAAACCAAAAACAACAAAACCAAAAGTGAATCTCTGTTCAAACAAACAAAATGGAGGCTATTTTTAACACTGAGCCACAATCTGCTCTTCCATAAGGGCACCAATGAAGTCTGTGTATCATCTCTATTGCTGCATGGTGTCCTGCATACAACTTCCATTAGGAATGTTATGAGTTTACACTGCAACAACCCCTGAACAGCAAAAAGCAATGACTTCATGCTGCATTGTTGGCATCATGATGGATTGTATGCTCCCTTTACAGATATTTCAGCTACACCCCTGCATGGCACCCTCAGATAGGAGGTTCACAGGAGCAGGCATGTCATTGCAGCTCCCTAGGAACTCCTCAAATAGCTCCCCACTCCTATCTAAAAAAATATTTTCTTTTGTAATGTTGTCATCTGGTATCAAAATAGGATGTCTTAAGGAAGACTAACTGAAACATTCTGCAAAGACATTAGTTATACTTAGTAGATACCCAGTAGACATTGTGCTTGATTCTATATATCCTTGAACATGAACCCGGATGTCTGTAAAATTAGCAAGTCCTCCAGCCAGTTGAACATGCAAAACACAGTTAAAACAAATGTCTGCTCTCCACTGACTGGCACATTCAGATGGGCCATTATGGCTTGAGGCTCCAGAGCAGTACAGGACACATGGAAGCATCAGCACTGCCAGGACCTCCCATGGTCACTAGCTGTTTTTTAATACTGCTCAAGAAAACAGGACAGAGGTCATCATTACAAAATTAGCAGTTTCTCAGCTGTCACCTCAAACTTCCTTCTTTCACAAGCCAAAATATTTTCCTCCTTCCATGCCAGGATGGGTGCAAAAGTGTGATGGGCCAGTGCAATCCCACCAAAACAAAGTGTGTGGTGTGACTTGTCAGGAGGACCTGACAAGTCCTTGCCTCTGAGCCTTCACAGTGATCCATAGGGTAGGTAGACAAAAAAAATATTCTGTAAAAGAACAGTGCTGCACTCCAAAAAAAAAGGAAAGCAGATGAAAACAAACCAGGATCAGACTCATCTGATTTTACAAGAAAGGCCAGGATTTGCTGACCCTATTATATCCTTCCCTCTGTCTTTAATTTCTGCTTTGGTGTTCAGATACCCTTTGAAGACCTTGCTTCCTGGAAAGGGTTGTCAAGCACTGGAAAAGGAGACCCAGGGATGTGATTGAGTCTGCATCCCTGGAGAGATGTGGCACTTAGGTGCATGGTTTAAGGGTCGACACAGCAGTGCTAGACTAATGGCTGGTATTTTTGATCTTAGAGGTCATTTGCTACTTAAATGATTTTGTGATTTTATGATTATTATTTCAGAGCCTCTTCAATCTCTCTTCTGTTCTGCCTAGTCTCCCAAAAGTTGTTTTACTCTTTGAAATGCTGACATACTCTTCTCAAAAACAAACCAACCAACTAAAAAGTGAGCACATCAAACTTTGCAAACCACTACTCTATTTCCACTAAATACATTTTCTGCCTCAGCTTTCTACCCACCTGATCTACCTGACCATGGTCACTTTAGGGCAGGGACTGTCTTCTGCTTTGTACAAAAAGCATTTGCTCTTCACCAGCCCACAATCCAATGTCCATCATTACATTGTAAAGATCAGAAATAATAGAGTGTTGCCAGGTACATGAGCCCATGATACAGACCTGAAAGCCTTTGGAGAGGTCTCTCATATTAAGGGTGTAGTGGAACTTCATATCAGTTGGTGGGAAGTTTTGAATCTCTGCCTGGAGAAGACATGTCTGCTTGCACTACGGCTCAAATGTTCTTCATTATTGGTGGAACAAGGGCTTGTTGCTGGAAGTGGAAGAAAACCATCTTTCTGTAGATGGTAATCAGGGAATCTGGAGAAGTAAATTTGGAGGCAAATTCTGCAAAATGTGCCTGAAAATAAAAAGGGAAAAGGAGATGAAGATTCCCTAGCATCAGACAGCAGATAAGAGTCAATGAAGTGCTAAATGACAATACAGCCTGGTGAGCATACAGCTACTTGTGTGTCACAGAAAATACTTCATTTCTTGCCTCATTCTTGATGCAGTTCCACAGCAGTTGCACGTCTGGTTATGAGCCCCAAGGGCACATCTGACAGATGAATGACCACATGAGACTGCAATTCAGGGAACGCTCATAATAAATCTCGTGTGTCTCTTTCAGTTTAGCTGTAAGAGCAGCAAGATTTTAAACCTGTACTAAATTTCAAACACTATATTTTCTCTTATTCCCTTTCATCTGCTACCTATTGTAGTGGAAAGCTAAATAGTAATTATTTAATGTATTAAATATGGGATTGCTATAGTAAGACACTTCAAATCCTAGCTGGAGCTTAGGCTTGATAATGAAGCTGCCAGAAGCTGGATTCATATGAGCAACATACTGAAAATTATTAATTTCTTTAACAGTTAGCTTCTGTCTATCATGAGTGAGAAAGAAAATATAACTTGATTAATAGTAGTGACAGAACACTGGAGGACTCTACATTTCCAGGCTTAACCTCAGTTGAAGAATCAACAGTTCTGTCCTACAGGAAATCTGAAATACAAATATCCACAGAAGTACTGAATTAGGATTGATATTTTAAAATTAAGGATAATCACACATTTTCTATCACATAATATTTTGTTCAAAATTTCCATTGCAATTAAGATACTACATTTTAACAAAGTTTCTGATGATAAAGGAGATGAGTAAAACATGGTCAAAAGAAGTACAAATCAGTTTGAGAATGCATACAATAATCACTCCTCACAGATAAGAGGAAAATTAACTGATCTCAATAAGAAAAAAACCAGCAAAGATCAAGTATGAGGAGCATGCTCCTCTATTTGCTGCATTATCCAATACTTTTTCTGGCTCTCTAGATAACACAGCTCCTGGTGAATTAAAAGGAGGCCATCTAAAAAGTGAAATAAAATAAAAATAAAAATTAAAAAAAGGCTCAGAGTGGCTGCCAATTTGTATTCTTTTTGTCCAAATGGAAAGACACTCTTGTTTCTTTAGATGTTAGCGTACATCTCAACTAGGACAAGCAGGTCTCTAAAAGAAATACTGTAAAAGGAAAACTCATGAATAATGCAGTTCTTCCCTGCTCAAATCATCAAATTCTTCCTTCCCAGAACTTCATAAAATAATATATTCTCTTTGTTTCCAATGGATTTTACTCTATTTTAGAATTCTTAAGTAGTTACAATAAATTCCTGAATTGCATAGTCAGCATTTTTCTTGATTTGATCTGTTTTGTAAATATGTAAATTTTAAAATTTTGGCAAGGTTTTGTATAAAAATAATCCAAAACCATTCAAACGAAAGAAACATCAACATTTTTAAGCACTAGGGATTTTGAGATCTTAACTCTGAAGTCTTTGTGAAAGGATAAAAAGTTTCCTGTCTCAAAAAAAATATAGTTTTAGGAAGAAAACAGGAGAGCATTGAAACGTTAGCTTTGCATGTCCCTGAATTAGACCTGATTTTTCCAAGCCAGAGATGCTTCAGATTCAAGTAGTCACTTCCTTTTTTCTCTTTACATCTTGTTCCTTATCAAGAGATTCAACTGATGCCTGGTGTCATTCCTTCATGGGATGAAGTTTGACCTAGTGAAAAAATTTAAAAAATTCATCTACATTAAAAGATTGAAGAGCAATACAGATAATTAAAAATATTTTCTTTGTAAGTCACATATTTTCTTCATGTCATATAAGATTACGTGCTTGTATATGAACAAGAATCTAATGTGTATTTATGATAACAGTGAAGTATTTATACAGAATATTGTTATTCCTGTAACAGAATGAACTGAAACACAAATCCATTGATTTTGAACTGGAAACTTTAATATTTACACAGATTCTGGTGAAGGAATACAATATATTTTAATTGCCAAAAAATTAAATTGTCATTTGGAAAGTAAGAAGGTCATCATCTACTCTAGGTGGCCCTGCCTTGGCATCTTGGACTAGATGGCCTCCAGAGACCCTTCCAACCCTAACAGCTCTGAGATTCTGTGATTCTGCAATTACCTTAATTGCCCAAATCAGCTGAATTATCCTTCAGTGGCCATCTTATATGTTTTTATTCTCATGGCAGAAAAAGATTGTTCATTTGAACCAGGATCATAAAGTTTCTATGGATTTTGTTATCTTTACAGGTGAAGAAAACACAGAGGGTGTTAGAGGCTAAACACCTGCAATTTAGGGTATCAGTTTCTGTATCTCAACCATCTCTGCTCAACCATCTTAACCATCACTGGGGCCAACATCCAGCAGCTCCATCAAAAACGAGCTGAAGGATACTTCCAAAGACTCCATAGCCCCTTCACTTTCTGCTTTTTTCTAAAATGGTTAAAAACCTCCCAGGAGCATATGCTTTGCTCTTTTAATCAATTAATTTTGAAGTTTTCTGGTTTTTTCGGTGGTTTAGAGTTGCCAACATGGACCACAGGAAAAAAATTATAACATTAAGTAAGAAGCAAATGCTCAACAGTGTCCATAATCAATATGCTGCTAAACCAATGCATGAGGCCAAACCATTCCATGTCTCCCCACTTCAGGCATATTCAAATCACCAATAAAATGGAAGAGCTTCTCATTCTTTTACTGGAACATAGGTATGGCCATGTTCTTTCTCCAGCTTTTTTCCAAACATCCCTGAAATGTAATACAAAGGCATAAAAATTGTTACCATATGAAGCAACACTGAAATTAAATAAAATCAAGAATTCAAAATCATGCTGGCTAAAATTTATGGAACATTTCACCATGTACAAGGTTGAGGTTTTTTTAATTATTGAAGTCCTTAGTAGTCAGTGAAACTCACACATAGCCTTTGAGGTATATCACCCTGGAATTCTGAATTTCATAAAAGTCTTGCTAATTTAGTTGATTGACTACTTCACAGCTTTTGAAAATTTCACAGCATATCCATCTGCATCCTTTGAAACTGAAATGCTTTGAATGTGAAATCCCCAGGTATCCTGACACTCAGAAAATTAATCAGTGAGTAGACTATTTTCTCCTTCTCCTGGGAAGGATTAAATAAGGTCTTTACCAAAATATGCAAAGTGCAAAAATATGAATGATAGGTATAATTTAATCAGGATGTTTAATCAGGAATCTACTGCAATATCATCTCCCAGACAAAAGAATATCAAGATGATTGTACTAAATTTCAGCCTATTCCCCCAAATGAGGTGCTTTCACAATGGTCAGTGCAGGCCATCAGGTTACAAATTTACTACAACAGTGAACAAATTAACTCAAAAGACCCTTATGTACTCTTCAGAAATGTAAAATATTGAGACATAAACTTTGGATTCAATTTTTATCCAACTACACTGATTCCCTTAGATATGTAAGGGGGAAAAAATCTACGGAAAGCTACAAAGTCATGTTGAAAACACAGAAGAAAACAACTTATATTAAGCATTATGCTGAACTCTGGTACAATGTTATCCTCAACTTTTGTCACTTAGTGAAGTATTCCACAGATACATTAGATAAGATTCATCACCTGCAGAAGTTTGATTTCTAATTGCACTCTTTCAATCTGTGCATGAAAACAGAAACCTGCAGAGATCACCAAGAATTATTAAAGCAGGACTGGAAAACTAACAATCTTCCTTCCTTCCTAGGTCATATATTTTTGTTGTTCAAATTATCACAGGAAGTATTTTGCACAAAAAAACCCCACAATAATAGGCAGATTTCAAGGAAAAACTTCAGTATAACACTGTGACTGAGGCCCTCATCTTCAACAAGCAGCCTAAATTTTCTATCTCAGAGATGGGGTTTGAACCAAGAGGGGGTTATGAAACATTTTGGGAATACAATGGTTAAAATCCTTACAGCACAGCAGAGAATTTAATGCAAACTCAATACTGTTTGGCAAGAGAAAAAAAATTTCTCAAAAGTTTTGTACATCTAACCCAGATTTTTTTTGTCCAGTCAATAATGTAATGAATTTTTGATACACCTGCTATTGATTCTGAGATGATGAAAGTCAGAATTTAATAAGACTTTAATATTTGTCAGTAAGAAATGCCTACATGTATTAAAAAAAAAAGAATTATCAGTTCCATGTATGATAAGTAGAAGAAGAAAAAATGCAGACTACAGACTTAAATTTTTTATTTCTATTGCACTGTGTGTTAAAATATTTTGGGTTGGGCAGAAAAAGAGAATGAAATGTAAGTATATGGTTTTGAACTTGTCTTGCTTATTTAAAAACTGGGCATGATGTTCATGAGAGCTTGTAGGGAATGGAAGCTGCATTAGCACAGGCACAGTTAAGGCTGGACATCACAGCACTGCCACAGTCCTGACTAGCAGAATCATTAGCTCCTTGGGCAAAGCAGGATAAACAAATACATCACTGTGAGCAGTTTCCAGCAGGACTACAGAAGTATTGCCACAGATTTTTCAGTGAAATGATTCATCTGCAGACCTCTACTGTGATTTTGACTGGTGAACTCAACAAATGCTTCCAAGGGCATTTCTGTCAAGTCACAGCCAGTGGAAAGGATGGTTATTGACTGGAGAAGTAAGACAAGCAGATAAAAGAGTGAAGGTGTGCTGGAAGTCAGGACAGAAATGGAGAACCTCAACATATTTGATCATAAATTTTGGAGGCAAAAGCTGTGTTTGTGCTTACCCTGCTTTCCTACCACAGAAGGGAAAAAAAATTTGCAGAAACTATGTGCATATGAAAGATTTAAAATATCTTAATTATATAAAAGACAATTTTGTTCTTTTAGCTCAATGTGTCCCCATAATGTTAAACCCCAAATTAAGAATCCTCCCTCCTGATCTTTAACCTTATCTAAATTTTAAATTATGTCCACAGTCATAAACACTTGCACATTTTTATTCTCTGTTGCAGTGTTCCAGACTTAAGTATTATTGAGGATTCCAGAATGAATGTACCAATATTAGTTTGCATCAGAACATGCCTCCATCAAGCAACATTTTGAAATTTTCTCCTGTTCTAGAGGCAGAGAGGGTGAGTCATAAGCCTTGGGGAATGCTAAATAAAACCCTACACGACATGCTAATCTCACCCACTCTAGCAGTTACCTCAAAAAATGTTATGTGGCTACAGATAAAATGAGAACTGACAGAAAATACTGCAGATTAAAAATGATATGATCTGTAAGAAAAATCTTTTAACCTCTGAACTATGGAAAGAACATAGCAATGAACAGTGGTGAATCACTGTACTTTAACAAGTTCATCTCTTAAGATCTTTTTTATGAACTAAGGCTTGATTTAAATTGCTCATATGTGCAATTTGCTGTGAATGACTCTTTCCATTATGAAAACGATCCACAATTTGACTGTTCCAAATAATTGCTTGGAGTGATGGCTTTAAGACACATGAAAGCATTTCAGTGTATCCTTGAATGCATTTTCCAGGAAGAAATATTGGTACACACAAACACAAAAACAACGTAAGAGGCAGTCATTTTGATCTACACATGACAGTACAAAATCATTCCATCACAGCTCACCAAGACAATGCTGCTAACACAATGGAAAGGAAACACAATATACTTGCTCCTGGATTGTCATGCAGTCCCTCACCTGCTATGATTGGCAGAGGGACTTGGTAGAGGAGCATTTAAAAAGAGAAACTTGGCTAAAGAGCAGTGGACAGAAGGAAGAGCTGCAGACAATGAGATGAGTCCACTGCTTTGGTACATCTCAATTTTTCTTAGAAAAAGCAGAATAGGTTACAACACTGACTTAAGATGTGAGGTAATACGACTAAAATTTCATTAAAAATCCATAAAGTTTCATAAACTCTCAAATTTTATGCCATGAGACTGTTGGTGGGTATAACAAGCTTGGAGAACAAGCCCCTGTGATGTTGACTTCACATCTTTGGTTTATTTAAGAGGTTTCCTGTGAGAAGAATTCAGAGCCTTTGCTGCCTAGGAGCTCCTTTCATCAGCTTCTCTTTGCAATGGAAGGTGTTATGCTTTTGTACTCTAGAGCCATGGCCAGGGTTGCTACTGGAATGGCAGTCATTAACTGAAAAATCCCTTCCTGATTAGAGGAATTTCTGAAAGCCTTTTAAGGCTGATTCCCCATTAAAGGAGCTATGACAGTTTACAACAGCTCATGATCTCACTCTGACACACAGCAAATTTCTTTTCTCCTAATCTTTCCATTCATTTTGATGGGCAAAATGGTGATTAAGTTCTGTTAATGCAGGATTCTACATTAATGTGAATTTGGAAACACTTCAAAGAATAAACTAAAGGTATAAAGAACACAAATAGGTCTTTGCTTATCTGATGTGAATACAGAAGAAATTAACAGAAGACATGAAAGATAAAACATGGTAAAACTTATTCAATTAAGATTTGTGGACTTTATACCCTACTTTTTTAAACCTGGTGAAAATGTAATCCATTAGCAGCAATGTAGATTGGCTGGAAAATTAGACAACAGATTTCCAAAGCAGTTAAATTACACATCAAATGCACTGAAATGCTTTTAAAACTTTATCTGAATTTCTAAATTGTATAAAGTTTTTAAAACTAATTTTTTTTTTTTTTGGGTATATAGTCCTGGACATTCAAAAGGACAAGCCAGTGTATTAACTTACTTTTCTACTGCTTTTCATGGCATGAAAAGTTGCACAGCAAAGAGGGTACACACATTTTTCTGTGTAGATGTTTCCTGTTCAAGTTACAGAAAGGATAAAAGAAAAGGGATGGCAAAGAGGGCATTATCCACTGACAGCTGGGCTCTCCCTTTGGTTGTGTTCCTCATGAGGAGCAAAACAAACAGCTTTTATTAGCTTTGGCTGTCTGACTCCTCTTGTTTCAAAATCTACTACTAGTATACCATTTTTGGCCAACATACAGCCCTCTCTATTTGTGTGTAGTATTAACATTTCCTTTGATCCACATCCATCTCATCTACTCCAAACTCCACCAGACAGGGACTGACCCTCCTTGGATATTTTATGATACCCAGCAAAAGTAAACTTCAACTTCTGCCTGTTGTTTTGGTACATCTAAGCACCATGCAGAGACACCAGGCTAGGCCAAAGCTGGCTCAAGCTTCTTGTGAGCAGAGGTAAAGCCAAATTTTCCCATCTGCAATCAGACAGCAACTTGTGGGAGCACACTGTCAGTTCCAGTCTGCACCAAGCAGTTTCATCCTCTTCCTTTCCCCTTGCCTGCCACAACTTTCAAAGTTTTCCAGTTTGCAAAACAATGAACTTTGCCAAGGCCCAGACAAGAGCAGTAATAAATGGATGTGATAAGACTTTAACAACTGCAGGATATATCTGATCACTGCTGTTGAGAGAAATAAGTTTCTCATGTCTGTATGGAACTCACTCTGGAGCACTGTTGTGTGGTAGTTGAATGAATTGTTGGTCTGAAGTTGTCTTCAGAGACAGCACCAAGCCTATTGCCTATAAATACTGTTTTTCCAGCATTTTCAACAAGCATTTCCAAATGCTATGCCTTTTATTATGAGTAAATCAATAAAGAATACTGGAGATGTACAGTCTAAAATGCAGAAACAAAGATTGACTAAAACTGAAAAGGAAAAACCCCATCAAGCATCTGCACATCACAGTTTACTTTTAAAAGCACTGGCTAGTACTAAATTCTAAAAAGTGATACACCATTCTTTTATTCTCAAAGAATTGCTAAAAGAAGTCGTTTTACTGGATAACTTTTTACGAAGTATTTCTACTTGAAAACTTTTATTCAACTTCTAATAGAAAGCTTTTGAAACCTGGTGGTAGATGAAATGCATTTGTTTCCACCCCAGGCTTTACAGAGCCCGAGTCTCCCTATAACTGTTAGAGAAGAAAAGACTGGTGACAGATGTAGGTGGTTTAATTTCTCAATTATTTCAATTTAATTTTTGGCCTGGCTTTCACCTTACCTAAAACTATTTGGACAAATACTTGCCAATAAACAGCTTTACTTACTGTGAGCACCTAAAAGCTTCCTTACCTGATAAATCTTTCTTTTCCAAGCTCTTCAATTGCCTGATAAATACTTTTTTTTCTAAACACTGTATTTTTCTCTCAAATATTAACCCTCAAAGACAGCAAGAGAGTTGATAATGGTATATATCTTTTGTTGATCAGATCCACATTTCTAAGTCCAAAGACTTCTAATCTCTGCAGGAAAATTCCTATTCATCTAAGCATTAAAAAGTTGTACAATACAAGTTAATGCAATCAAAACACCACGAACCACTTGAGAATATCCTGTGCAGAACACATTGAAAAAAGTGCAAAAATAACCATACCCTCAAATTCAGGTGATTACAACTAACAGCTCATGTTTTCTGTTCCTCCACTGACAGATATATATATCATACCATCATACCTTCTAAATTGGTCTTCCACAAATATACCTCTAACTTTATAAGATGTTCAAGAGCATAGTGGAAAAGTGATTAAGTGAGTGGCTTCCTCTAGATTTCATATGCTTTGTTCATGTGAAGCTAATTTAGCTGGCAAAAAAAAATTATCTGTGCACAAATGTGGCCATAGGAAAATGTTAAGGCTTCAATTTGTAGTGTACAGTTGCTGTGGGAATTATTTTCAATGATTTAAATGGACTGGAGCCTGAATTTCTCTTACTATAGATTAAAGGTACTTCACACAGAAGTTGGTAGATGCCCCAAAAAGGCAGGAATGCTTTGGAAAGCCTGTGCTAGGGCTGCCTGTGAACCTGCATAGAGAGGAGCTCACACTGGAGCAGGTTTGCTGGCACAACTTGTAACCCCATGGGGGGCCCACAGTGGAGCAGTTTATGAAGAACTGCAGCCTGAGGGAAGGACTCAAGCTGGAGAAGTTCATGGAGGCCTGTCTGCCAAGGCAGGGACCCTGTGATGGAGCAGGGGAAGTGTGAGGAGTTCTTTCCCCCTGTGCTAATGGGGTAAAGAGGCAGAGAAAATTGGAGTGAAGCTGAACTGGGAAGGAGGGAAGAGTGAAAGGAAGGTATTTTAAAGATTTGAGTTTTTTTTGTTTTTAGGGTTTTTTTTGTTTGTATTATTTTTGGGTTTTTGGTTGATTTTTTTTTTTTTGCCACTACCCTACTCTGATTGGAAATAAATAAAATTAATTTCCCCAAGTTGAGTCTGTTGTGCCCATTACAGTGTGCTGACTATTTGATTTCCCTGTTCTTATCTTGACTCAAAGTCTTTCCATCATATTTTTCTCACTGCTGTCCAGCTGTTGAGGGGGAGTAATAGTGGCTTGCTGAGCACCTGGCATTCAACCAGGGTCAGCCCTCCACACTACTGCTCTGAGTAAGCAGTACATGTAAGAGAGCAAAAACCCCACTTGATGGCAAAAAATCCCCACTGGTGGCAAAATTCTCTGAAATGCCTCTTTGAGGATATATGTGGCCACCAAATAAATAATAAATTACTAGAATAAAATTGAGAGGGAAAACTTAATATAAATAATGGAGTTTGCTCCAATAAATCTTCAAACTGGATGTTAAAAATGCCAACTAATATAATCAGATACTCACAGGTTTCTACTCCAGGTCTTGGGGTTTCAGGTGGTGAATACCAGCTCTGGATATTGTAGCTGGGGCAGCAGCTCCTAAATGTGCACCACAAAACAGCAGCCACACCAACAGAGTCACAGGCACACTTCCATTGCTTACAAGGGTCAGAACCTGGAAAGTCATCAGTAAACTTTTCAGCAAAAGAAAGTTAAAATATGCTGTTTAACAAGAACGTGGTCAGGGCAATTGTGTTTATTACAGCCCCACAGAGAATTATCTGCAATACAATGCATACACTATTCCTTGGACAAGCTAAACAAACTCTGTTTGAACATGCTTAGAATTTTTTTTTACCAGAACCACAGAAGATAACAAATTTAAAAGGTTCTACTTGACTTTGTATGAGTTTGTTGGAGTTCTACTAATTTAAAAGGTGACTCCCCTGCTTTGCTGATTTGAGTTCTCCTGAAAGCAGGTAAAAGCAGAGGAAGAAAAAAATCTCTCTCAAGGTCAATGGAAATAATCAGAAGATGATTCAGAGCAGGAAATTTAGGTGCCCAAAAGTGTTTCTTGAAAAAGCCACTTTCTGTTTCTCAGATAATCTTAGATTATATGGCTCACCCCAACAGGAACCTTGCTGAGTAACCAGAGTGTTACTAGGGTTTAGGTTACTATGGAAAGCATGAAACCCCAGTCCCTTTCCAAAGGCTATATTCAGATCTTAGATTTGGATTTCATAACATTACAGCATTTCAGAGAGCCCACAAAATTTGTTTAGCTGTATAATTAATAAGAAGGAAAGAGGAAGTCTGTATCCTACTGTGCTTAGACAGACTGATTTAGATTTCCTACACTAGCCTTCCATAGTACTGTGATACAAGGATTTCAATAATGGAATGTTAAATCTGTTTCACTGAGAGACTTTCCAAATACCAGTTTCAATAATCTTATCATTGATACCTCAAATTACATCAGCTCACATCTAGGAGGCACAATCAGCATTGCAGTGTTCATAAGCTAATTTAAGGCTTTTTGTTGTGCCAAATAGGCAAGACATAAAGTGTTAATCAGGTACTAAAATATTACTTAGCAATAGTGAAAGCCAAAGAAATTACAAGAATAAAAGAAAAAGGGAATACAGACTGCAAAACTGTCTCCAGAAAAATAGAGGAAGAAAATGGGAAAGAGGTAAAGGGGAAGCCACTGTAATTGTGTCTCAATGGCTCACCTTGTTAGCATCCATAACAGTATTGAGGGACTCAGTCAACATAGAATCCCTATTTAAAACAAACATTTTTGGCCCTTCATGGGTAATATTGGCTTGTTGTCTCAGAGAAGATGACAGGAGACCTGCAAATTATATTTCAATAGAATCTTATCACTTAAGTGCTTCAACAACAACCTTGCACTGCAATTAAAACTTCAGAAGATGACACATCACTGAAACAAGTAACATCAAAACCATGTTTTCTTCCTTTGTTTGTTTATTAGGTGGTTATTTAAAATAATAAAAAATTCAGTGAACACTCAATACAGCAAAGTGACTGCATTTTATCTAATAATGTCCTATTTCTGCTTTGATTACAGGAGAGTCTGTCATTAGTTTTAATGATATGGGTGAGATAAGAGAGGTACCATGGGTCTGGGGAGAAAATAACAGGTCATTCAGGGCAGCTGGATCAGCATTATCAGCAGGCTAATACTTTCTGTCTACCAGCACCCTGCCCTGCCCTCCAGCCTTTCCAGAACCACCAGTGCTCTGCACACGTCTGATTGCATCAAAACTCAGAAAAATGCAAGAATTCTCTTACACAGTCTCTGGATTCTGGCATTGTCCATTTTGAATGGAGAATGACATCCCTAGCAGGAACACGTGTTTCTTGATATCTTTCCACTCTCAGGTTTTCTGGTGTGTAAAACCAGAGAGTTCATCAGCTGTCAGAACTTCTGCATTAAGTTCATTATAAAGGGGCATTTTTTTTCTGTTTACATGCATCTGATGAAGAACTTTCAGAACCTGAAGAGAAGGAACAGGGTGAATATTACTAGCACCATTTTCAAATAATAGAGATTTTTGACTTTTTCCTGAACATGATCTCTGGCTGGATCCCCACCCTCAGCCAATAGTTTTATATTGTTACTCTTGTCTCTCTGCTAGTTTACTCACAAATTTCCATTAAGCCTAAGGAAAGGAGACTCCCAGCCTGGAATAGTTATATTCTGCACTCAATTCTAATAGAAAGTGTTAAATGGAGAAGAAAATCTATGCAGCTGCCAGCATTTAGCATCAGAAATAGGCAAGCATTATGTATTAGAATTATTAGCCTAGTGTTTTGGCAAGAAATTCCATTATGTCTGTCTAGAAGTCTAATTAAAACATCCTGTTCCTCCTTTCAGAACAAAGTATTACTTAGTCTATCTGTCAAATTGAATGTTTATTACTTCATGCCATGGTTAACTGTCCTTTGGAACATGCAAACAACACATGAAATGTAGAATTTGCTCGTGATATTTGAGCTTTCTATTGCTCATCATGTGGCTGACTGAGTGCCCTCAGCGGCATGTTATTACCCTGCAGCCTCAGGCAAAGGCAACATGAAGAATTTTTTGTGCAACAGCCATGGCAGTTTCTGTACAATGAGAGATGGAAAACATGCTACCTAGACAGGCAGGTATCTTACCCTTTCCATTCCCTGCAATTCCAAAGACAGAGTGACACATTCCAGCTGAACATCCTACCACACAGAAGGGAGACCCACAGTGAGCACCTTTCCTCTCCTGTTGTAGTTCTTATCACAGACAGACACAATTATTCACAAGATTTTTTTTTCCTCCCCTTCATGTTCCAATTCCCTTTAATAGGAAAAAGTAAGCTTGCACTTTCTTGGCAGGTTTGCCTCAGCAAAGGCAATGTAGCATCAAGCAACAGGGTCTCTCAGAAAATTATGAGAGAGTTAGTGCAAAGGAATTAAAGCAGTCACCTCAGTAAGAACAAATCCTATTCTCCAGGCAGCCACACAGCCCAGTAGGACTGTGAAAATCCAAGGATACAGAGCAGTTATCACAATTTTGCTATTGCTTTAGCAGAGTGGATTCTGCAATCAGTTGACAGCTGTAATTCATAAAAATACAAAGTCAGTTTCCTAAAGTAATACATCACTTCCAAAGAAATAGTTGTATGAGTCACAGACTAGAAATATCTTGGCTGCTTGTGGATTTCTGTTTTAGTGAAGAGTGGTCACTCCGATTTCCCAAAGCTGAACAGGAACAAGTTCATGATCCTCAGTTCTTGTCTTCTGATTTACCCAGCAGGAAACAAAATACTCTGCAGAAGACTGATTGTAAAGTTCATAATGCCCCAAGGCAGACCTTATTGTCCTTCATCCTTCCCTCAGAATAATGGAACAAGAGAGAGAAGAGCACAAAATCCTTTATAAATCTGATCAGTCACATTCAACAAACTTGGTTATTTCCACTATACCCCAATAAAGATAAGGAGTGTGCTGTCACACACAGCAGATGTGGATGCTCCTTGAAGAAAGGTGGGAATAAATGCACTTTTTATTTGGTCTCTGTACTAACCAGTGTTTCTCTGTTTCACTTTTTGATCCTGTCTGTAATTAAACTAAATTAGTGCTTAAATTTAGCTTCTGGGCAACTAATTCTTGTGAGTATACATGCACATATGTACATGCATGCACGTGCATTATATTTTAGATTAAAGTCAGAGCACACAAAAGTCACATGTAACCATGCACATCCTAAATCCACACTTTATATATTTTTGCTCCCTTACTCTTCTTACTTCACTATAAATATCTGACCAACAATGAATTTGCTACCAAATACAAATTCTTCTTACTGTGCACAAACGTTTTTGTCACTCTAGATTGTCACTGTATACAGTTTTTCCAAATAGGACACAGGTTTCCCTATGGCCATATTTATCATACTCAGGAACATTACTGCTGTGATGAAATTCCTTTGAAATACTGGGTCACTGAGAGACTCTTTATCAATGCTTTAACATACTCAAAAATAATCTTCATGTCTAATACAACCAGCCCAATGGCAATTATTGTGATGAAAAATCTTAAGGGGAGTAATTAAAGACAATGAATTCTTTTACTTTGAGAATAAAGTTCTCTTCTGGCTGCAACTACAGCTCCAGGGTAGATTGTTTAACCATCTGCTCAAACTGTAGGTTCCTCGTCCTCAGAACATCCAGAGCTGGAAACAGGTCACTTATCACGCTCTGAAAATTGGGATATCATCTGTCACTATTTCATGCAAATTGAGGTCTCTTAAGACTCACAAGAGCACATGGAAAAGGAGGGTAAACAATGTATCAAAAGAGCACTAGATCTTTTTTTTTTTAGGATTCTGTTTTCATTCAAAGGCAAAACACCAGAAACATATTTTACCCAATCCTCAGGTCTGTTCTTGTCTCCTTGTTTCAGGAACCATGCAATTACAAAAATTGTCTTGATAGCATGAAGTCCCCAGTCATAACTGCCCTACAAAAACATTTTAACCAGTCATGTTAGCACATAAAATAAAATAAGTGGTAATGTTTACACATGAACACAAGATATTTTTATTCAATGGTCATCTTTCAATGGCTTTCAATCAGTGTTAGAGGTTCACAAAAATATAAAAGGTTGAAATTTAAATATCTGTATATCTATTTAATTTTCAGTATTTCACCATTTGGTTCCCTGTTTTTAACTGGCTAACATTCTGCAGCCACACTTAGGAATTCAAAATAAATACAGTATTAGTATTATCAATTCCACTCCGCCCCTCCCCTCCTGCCCCAAAAAAAGGAAAAAACAAATCACTTCCCCCCCAAAAAAAAAAAAAATCATCAAACCAAAAAAGCAACAAAACAATAACAAAACTGGAAGCAAATTCAGAAGTTAAAAATATGCCATTTTAAGTTGACAGATGCCATGCCTCTATCCCCTTCCATGATAGTGGTAACTCTGTAAGGGTGAATCAAATGCACTAAATACATCACAAAGAATAATAATTCGAAAAAAATTAATTTTCAAACTCAGGACAGTTCATGATCAGTAAGAAAAAAAATTTTTGAGACAATAATGATGCCAAATATCTGCACTGAAAAGGAGTCTCTACATTTTAGAGATGATACATCTAGGCAAAGAATTTAAACAGAGTTGATAATGAAACTAGGAACTTAAAATTTTGGCAAGGGTTTTCTTTTTTGTTTGGGGGTTTTTTGGTGTTTTTTTTTGTTGGTTTTTTTTTGTTGTTGTTTTTTGTTTTTTGTTTTTTGGGTTTTTTTTGGGGGGGGGGATTTTGGTGGGTTTTTTTGTTGTTGTTGTTTTTTTGGTTGGCTTTTTGTTTTGTTTTCTTTTTGCCTATTTTTTTTCCAGAATATTTTGTTGTTGTTTTGCTGTCTGAAAGGGTGTTAAAGAGCAGGACACACGTTTTAAAAGCAGCCTGGTGTGTGGCTTGTCCAGGGTACAAGGACTTTGTTTGCCAGGGTATGAGAGGACCAGAAGTCCCTTCACAACATATGCACTGAAACCTGATATAAAGTAAAACAATATTAATGATCTTTAGATATGCATGGTTTAATTTCATTATCTTTAGAAAATTGCAAGAATGCATCAGGAAATCTTTGGAATATTTAAATATAATTTTGAAATTATGAAGGCATGAAAATAAAGTTGTTTTTATTACATAAAGGCCCTGCCTGTTCTTTGAGTTTATAGCTTAAGGTTGCAGGGTTCTTCAAGTTCTTATTCCATTGATAAAAATGAATATTAGGACTATCTTGTGAAAAATTATCCAGCTGGAGTTGATTAAAAAGCAGACATATAGGGAAGAGATCATACAGTTCCTAGGTTTGCATTTTTAAGGTAATATTTCTGAATATGGATTCTTTCTAGTATAATAATTACATTATTTAGAAATGCTTCTCCACTCCCTTTTTTTTCAAACAGTTGGCACTGTTTTTACCAGGGAATGTTTAAAGACATCCTTCAATTACAATGTGCTATCTGTTTTTCAAAAAAAAATTTCTACTTAGTTATTGTCTTCTCCAAAAGACAGTTATTTACATGGGTGGTGATATACAATTATTTAATGCAAAACTAACACATTAGAAATATCCAAATGTAAAACGAAAGGACACTTTTTTCCAGATTCATGTCTGACAATTTATTAAGGATGGACATGTGATTTAAAGTGTCTTTAAAACACAGGATGAGACAACATGCATAAATCCCTCCTTTTATACAATATTCAGCTGCACTGGCATGGAGTGTGTGTTAAAGGATATGTGTTAAACCCAGAAGCCCAAAGAACCCTCACCTGTTCAGGGAGCAGCTCCCTGCAGAGAGGTTACCAGGTGATGCATTTCCTGGCCAGCAGCAAGCATCCACAAACCCTTCAGCAGCCAACTTCATCTCAGAGCCCAGCTCAACGCCAGGGACAGCCATGGCACAGGTTCTAGGGAAGGAAAAAACCCCATAATCCAAATACAGAGATTAGTATTTAACCATGGTAAGAGCAAGTCAGCTAAATCAAATGTCTGATGTGTGCAAACCTTTTTAAAAACAGAGCTCAGGAGAGTCACAATTAAGAGTGCCAATCAAAGCTGGCAAGGACCCTATTTCAAAGCAAAATGAGTTCATTAGGCACTGGTGATTGTTAGCATTCCATAACACTGAAGCACAAAAGAGCAACACAGACAGGTACTGCCCAAGCTCAGAGAAGGCACAGGCTCAGTGGGGTCACTTGCCACTGATCACTGGGGGCACAGCCAGCAGCTGTACAGGGTCTGGAAGCCAAGAGCAACACAACCATTGCTAAAAATGTCACCCTTTTGTAAAGCGCTTCAATCTAATTTTATTTTTTTGGAGTATTTTAGTGCTTTTATATGGAGGCTTGGTTGCCTTTCAAGGTTTGTTTTCTTTTCTAAATATAACTGCTCAAACTTTTAAAACAAAAGTCCCGATATTTTAATGACACAAACGAAAAAAATCTTATTAAATCTCATTTTTAAAGGAACATTAATGAATAACGTTATTGCTAAATAAATCCATAATTTCCTCATTGAAAATAATTACTTAATTTACATACTAGCAAAGAGGAGATTTGAATTTTGTGTTCAAGCTAGCTACAAACCAGCAAATTTGTCCCTCAGATCTTTCTTTCTAGTAAAAAAAACCCAAATATTTCTTTTTTTCCCCCTATTCAGAAATATACTGCTGAACTGAATGGCCAATTTTAATTTTGTCATATTTGAGCATGAATGGGGAACCTGAGGTTGTCATAGTTCTGTTCTGACCTGCAGAGCCAGGGATCAAATATTCCAACTCTGGCTTTCAGTGTAACGTTTTCACCAACAAATACAAAACTGTTTAAAGAAAGATGACACAAAGAAGTGTTAAAAAAAAAAATACTACCTACAAAAAAAGAAAACTTACTAGAGTTTTGATACACTGGTAAGCCTCAGCTTTTAGTAATCTGTCTGGCATTGAATTTGGAAGGAAAACACTGGACTATTAAAGCCACAGAGAGTACATGTGGCTGAAGCATGTCTATAGGAAGAATCATCTTTTGAAACATAAAGGAGACTAGTAGGGATGCAGAGGGTTTGAAAAGGCCAGGAGACAATATTGAGTAAAAAAACCCAAAATGGAAAAAGGTGAACATAGGACAGTGGAAAAACAAGGCACTTCTCAAAAGCATTGGAAAGTCCTGGAACCACTGTGACTTCTCACAAAGTTGAATCCCTCCAAACTTCTCTTGAGTTCCATGATCTCACATGGTGGGACTTGAACTAGTTTCAATAGCAACATTTTAATTGCAATCTGGTAGGACCAGATTACATTTATTCCCACAGTTTGAAGAGAAAGTTATTTTGGGGCACTATGTGGATGAATTTGTGTTACCATCTAGTCCTTCATTTACGAATAGTTTCAAGGAACTTTGGAGGAAGGTATTATTGGTTCAGTATTTGTAGCCTGCAAAGGACAAAGAAGCAGTCCTGACATACTCACTTCTTTTTCTTCCTAATTTGTTGTGAATAATCTTTAATTGTGCTGCCACTACTGACTAGACTTCTACCAAGAGGTGATTGAATTCCTCAAAGCATCCTCCAACTCCTGACTGGACCAAACCTTTATAGATATCCCATACAGACTAAAATTAAAAGATTTAACATCTTTTTTTTGAAAGCAAGACTTTCCAGTGTAATTCACATGAAAAAGGAGCTAAACAACAGTCTCCATACTGTTTAACAGAACACCTCACCTCATCATCCATGTGTTCTGAAGAACTGAAAATCTTCACCTGCGTACCAAGGGCACAGCCTAAATCTTCCATGACCTCTATCATTTCTGTGCCAGTTGGTCCTGCAGGAGCACCACTCACTGCTAGGTGAACCTGGGCTGGATTAATGTAACACCTTAACATATTTTTAAGCATTGTTTGCATTGCAATGAATTTCTACAACATCAGGAGCTTTTTAATAACTCTTATGTTTCATGGATGATTTATTCCAAGTCCACTTCATAATTTAATGTCCTAAACCACAAATGTATCCCTCTCATATTCATGTAAACTCATGGTGTGGTACTACTTGGAAAATGCTTATTTTAGAAAAGAAAACTAACTACATCAATATTTTTTTATCAAGAAGGAAGATCCTTCAGTGATCACATAAGACAGGAAACAGGAGGCTATACTTGCTGCTTTGCCTATTTCAAAGATTTGAGCCCCAGGATTTGGCCTCCCAGCTGAGGACTAAAAAGCATTAAGGCAGCCAGGATGCCTGAATGTATCTCTTTTAGACAACTTATTTTAACAAGAAATTCCGTATTGGGGCCAAAACATGCCCAGAAGAAAAAAGATTCAGTGTATGTTGTGTGAAAAAAACCCAACTGGTTTGGACTTCCACAAATGAACAAAAAAAAATGTTGCTGAAAACTCCTGATTAACCTTGGCAAAGATCTGCTCATATTCCTCTTCAGACTAAACAATGAATATCTAGCTTAAGTTATTAAAAAAAATATTTCAGTTATTATAAACGTAGTGGCCATTAAAATGATACCTTTTCTTAAGTATGTGCACATACATTCTCAAATATATTGTGTCTTGACAGCCTCATAATATACGAGGCAGGAAAGAACTCTGAACTTCTAAGGAACATTTAACTTTTCCTTCACTGAGACAAATAAAGCAGGCACTGCTATTTGTAGCAGTCATTACCTGTCAGTCAAAGGTGCAATAACTTGCCAAGGGGCATTTCCCAAGCACTCATAAAAGCACTGAAACTGAGCATCACAAACGTTGGCAAAACAGTGTTTCTGGACATCATGCCATCTATGGCATACCTGTGGCAGCCAAGCAAGAGCTCTGGAACTGGAGACCTAAGAGCCATCAAAGAGTCCTGGTGCCAGGTGGCATATTCAGGTGGTACAAATGCCACCCATCACAAAGCTGCAGCTGTCATCAGCAGGTCCCTCACCTCATTCCTGGCCACTTATGACTAATAATTACTACAATCTATTATAAAGGATTAGATGCAGCTCGAGGCATTTGAGCTTTTATAGTGAGGCCAGTGTAGTAGAAGATAATTTTAATAGAGCTATTACAGCAGAACACGAGGCCTCTCTGTACAAACAATGCAGTCTTTGCAAGGGAGCTGACATTACTTTGACCACAATGAGTTTCATTTTACTCCTCAAGCCTTGTTTCTTCTAATCTGAGTGCTACAATTTTATTTCTGAGGCTCAGGGGAAAATAAGAATTTTTCCCATTTCAATGACAGTCTGGTGAAACATTTTGTTCTTTCAAACCAACTGCATTAGTTTACCTGAACTAAATTTATACATAGAATAAACACTTTGGTCTAAATAAACATGCAAAATTTCAGTTGTCTGCACTCATAGAAAAACACCAGAGGAAAAGATGTTCTGAAGTTGCACATGGCTGTGAAAGGAGAGCAAAACACCCTGTAAATTACTGAAGGCAGAACAAAGTGTGAATGTAAAATATAGCTGATTCAAGCATGCACCTTATGGGTTTGAAGGCTTGCTGATACATCTCTGCCATGAAAATCTTTGGTGCCAATGGCCATGATTTTTTCATGATCATCCAAGGAAAGTTCTCCAAGCAGAATGGTAATAAAGAGCATTTAGCTCAGCGACCTGAAAATATTTAGGTAACCTTCTAAAACCAGATGGTTTCCAGTAGGTCTACCATCATTACCACTAGAAATTAGCTCTGCCTACATCATGAACTAATTCACCATAAAAACTGCCTTGTAAGTACAAATTTTCTGATATTCAAGATGAGATGCCAGAAGAAATCCTGGTTTTAACAAAAATTTGAATCATCTCCAAAACATCAACAATGCAGGTGAGCACAAATGCTGCAGATGGTCAGCCAGGCAGGATAGGAGGAATGGATGGATAAGGAGTTGTGCATAAAATGGAATTGAAAATTCTGTGGTTATAATCTCCATAGAGATATGTACCAGACTTTGCAAAATTGCACTAATTGTACAAGAACATTTATTGGCAAACTAAAAATAGTCCTTAGGAAAGATGAGAGACATTTTAAAAATAGACAAAGCAATAAGGGGATGATTACAAAATACGATATAAATGACTATACAGAGTCATTATGTAATACTAAGTGACTATGGAATTATTCAGGTTTCATATTAATGGTGGGGGGGAACCCAAACTCAACTACTGCATGTAATTCTAAGGAGGAAAATATAAAAATACATGGAAATATCAATAGAAAGATATAATGCCTTTTCTGTTATAGGGAAAATTTAGACACTTCTGTCAGATATTCATGACCCCTTTAAAGTATCTCTTCTGTTTTGTATCTCCCTTCAGCAGATATTCTATTTTGGAAAACAAAACCAGAAGTACTAAAAGTTCTCAGAAAGAGAAAGAGTACTCACAGAAAGAGAAAAACATTCAGGAAAAGTTTGAGGTGAAAAAGGGTAAAGCAAAAAATCAAATAGTACAAGGTGTCCTTCTGAAATGGGACTAAAACTAAACATAAACATAAAGTGCTTGGTTGGACATAAACAAACCCAATAGTTTTGGCTTTCTTACACAAATATATGGGTGTAATATTTGTATACATACTGAATATGTACATTCAGTACACTTACTATTCTTAGCACTGTTGTGGCAGTATATCTGCTTCTAGATTTTGTCTCAGTTCAGAATAATCCCACAAAACCCCAGGAATTAAGATGTAATAGAAATGTCCATGAGGTAGCAAAAATTGAAGAAAAAGCCATGCTTCTTTTTTCAGTAAGTGCTGTATTGTTTAATAATAACTATTACTATAGTAATATGTTAATGTGTTTAACATTTAATATGTAAACTATACTAATATGACTATTTTCACACTGTATTTATTTTCTCTGAATTAAACAAAAAGGGTATGTCCATACCTGCTTCTTGTGGCAACCCCTCAGGGCTGTTGCCAAGCTGTCCTTCAGCCAACCAGATGCCATTTCTACATCTAAAACCCATCAGCTTTGTGAAGCCTTGGCTGGGTGATCAAAAACTCACTGTTCTCTCTGCCTCCATGGAGCAGAGATGTACTGCATCGTGTACACTTTCCTCAAGGTGGAGCAACCAAGACTCCAACTTTGAAGAAAAAAACCCCAAGCATGCATAAATTTATGCACATAACATAAATGGTATATTTTATACTAAAAATAAAGTTCATCTCATTAGTCTTCACAAAGGATATTCTTTGCATCAGCACTTTTTACAAACTTGAAATGAGAGTGGATTTTCCCTCTATTTTCTCTGTCACTGTAACTTCAGTAGTATTTAGATGATAAACTAGATGATAACATTTTATTTTTTTTTTACATATCCACCTGACTTGAACACAGTCTTAGAGCTCCAAATATGAAAGTGTGGAGTTTTTGTGTTTATAACTCCAGAGTAAGCAGTATTTTCTGTCTCTATGCACTCAAACATAGATAGATAGATAGCTGCATCTTGGAGAAACTATCTCCAAGAGACAAGCTGCATGTACTTGTCCATTCAGTCTGGGGCCTCCCTGCTGTGACAATCAATCATCAGAACCACAAGCAACATTGATTTTATGCAATGTGAACGCTTATGCATTCAGCACTGTTCTCAGAACAATGAGTTATTGTCTCAGGAGCTGCTGATCTGCTCTCCCTGACCTACCACTACCCAGTTAGCACACATACTGGCTGGCCAGTTGGCAAACATGAGGCTCTGAACCAGCTGAAACCCCTCCAAGCTGACAGGGGATTTGTGAGAGTGCTGCAGGTTTGGAGAGGTGTGTGCTAAAGGATAAGACAGGAGGGGATCTGAAACTATAACAGAAGATGAAGTAAAAAGAGGAGAATAAGAGAAAAAGTATGAGAAATGCAACAGTCAACCACAATCTTGATCAATTCTGTGACTTTTAGTACTACTTTTTTCATTTTCATTACTTCCAAACAGTAAAGTCTCTACACTTATTTTAAAAAACATTTTATGTATAAGAGGAAGACATATAATTTATTAAATTAGGTAACAAAATGTTCTGGGTTTATTATTATTTATTATAAAAGTGGTATTTCTTATTTCTTGCAGTTGAAGGAGACTATTTAATCTACATCCCAAAGAGGAAAAAATTCATGAAGGAGATTTCACATATCTCAACATCTTGATCATTAGATCTACGTTTGCCATGGAACAACACGCTCTTTTTCTGTGCTGTATGTCCCAAGGGCAACATTTATATATTCTTCTGTATTCTCTTGAAATTTAAGATCAGCAACATTGTCAAAAAGTTTGGTAAGTTGACTAGCTATTTGCATCCAAAGGTATCAGATGTATAAGGAAACCATTTACAATAGATTTGTGCCAATCACACTAGTGCATGTCTCTGTTCAAGTGGATGGCTCTCTGACAGTTGAATGGTTACTACACACAAGGTTTTTATGGGGAAAAGCTGGGCCAAAATGATAAATCAGTGAATGGAGTTAATTACACTTCTGTCAGTTGTCTGAAGAGACTCAAGGCAAAGCTCAATAGAAAACTGAGAAGTCTTGATATTGTTATTATTTAAGGCTAATGCTTATTTTACAAATTGCCTATTAAGGTCTAAATGCCTTTTGTAGCTACATATCTCTCCAAAGACCACGGAATTTAAAAATCACTGTCTAAACACCAGCATGCTCTATCCTTGACACCTAAAACAGAAGACTTTTTTGCTTGCCCTATATGTGTATGAAAAAAATCACTGAGATTTAGTTCTGTGAAGAATCTATGAGGGCCTACCATCATGTTTGAAGAGGCCCCATGTTCAAGCCTTTATCATCTCTGAAAGCATCAATTCTGCTACAACTCACAGCCCTTCAAAAAAAAAGGTTTTGCCTGAGGCACACTAAAAACGTAGCACTGAGAGAATTGACGGCTGTGGCTGGATAGTAACCAAGGCCAGGAGTATCATCTGGCTGGTAGATAACACAGTATGAAGCTTCTGAAATATATCAAAGTGCCTGTACCTTGTACAGATTGGTGTTACAAAACCCAGCAGATCATTGTCCAAGGGAGGAACACAGAAGGATGCCTACAAAAACATTTCCTTGTGCAAGATTCAGCAGCTCAGCCAGTAACAGCCTGCCAGACAACCCAGAGATCTTTCAGTCTTACTTATCAGCACTCTCCATTGCTTGCCTGAAATCTGATCAATTCATGCTAGATGAAGAATTGATCTGATGATCTCATTGACCCCTTCCATTTCTAATTCCTGCAAACCTACAACCCAAAAAATCCAAATAAATGCAGCTTCCATGTGGCTAAATTTCCAGAGAAGACGGATTGGGATTTGTAACATCTCTCATCTCCTCTTGCTGAACACCCTGTACTTGTCTTAGCTGGGGGGGGGGGGGGAAATAAATGTTTACTACCTTTCTTAGGCAAAATGCTCCGATTTTCAAAGTAAATTAGAAATTTGCTTGGAGCAAAGGTGCAGTTCAATGATATTATCAGCTCACAAGGTTAAATGGAAAACTTTCCTTTCTGTAGAGAAAATTAAGCACATTAATGCACAAAGAAGCTCACCTGTTTTGGCTGTGTTCCACTTTAAAGGATTTCTAGGAAGTCTGCTGAAAGACCAAAATAGAAGAGAGGAAAAGGTATGTGCTGGCTTTCTATGTATATAGTCAATATTTTTCACAAAAAGACTGTCTGAAAAACAGGCATATTTTAACAACACTTGCCTTAAATCACCTTAAAGCCTGGAATTCCCTCCCAGTTAAGGTAAAAATCAGACCAAACATTAAACCAGAACAATATAATCCACTATTGATATAAAATAATAATGATGAACACAGTTGTAAGGAGCAGAGAAGGTGGCAAACCTTTCATGTTTCCTTTCCAGAAAATGAAAGGGAATTTCGTTCAGACTGTGAAAAGCAAGGGGATGGAATTGTGGCAGAAGAGTCCCCCAAAAGGTAAATCAGGGAAACTCCTCTTCAACCTTCCAGAGTCCAGTCTTGGCAAGTAAGGGATGAGGAAAAAAAAATTTCTAACTCAACAGGGCAGTTATGTGCAGATGAATTTAAAAAGAAAACCACCAAAGTAACAAATAAAAAAGTTGATAAGAATCAGTTGAGTGGGGGAGAAAATTAACCACCTTTTAAAAAGATACACACACTATTTTTGATGTATGAAGAGTTAAAAACATGAAAACACATGTTGGTATTGACACAAAAAGTATTTAGGATCAAAATATTCAATTCTGTGCCTATCTGGAAAGAAAAAGAAGCCATATTTATTTATGTTTATTTATGTTTGACTCCAGCTATTAGCTTGATATCACTCAGAAAACAAGTGGCATCTCAAGAAGCAGGTTTGTATTGGGGATTTTTTAAACTTCTTATTGCAACACCTTTCTGCAAAAAGCAACAGACTGTGGCATGTACCTTGGGCTTTTTTGTAGCTTCCATCACATTTCCTTTATTTGTTATGTTAGTCACCAACAGCCACACAGAAAGAAAGGGAGCTATTTCAACTCTCAATTTTTTTTTCTATTTCTCATTGTTTGCTAAACTGGGACAAGAAAAACACGGGAAAAGGAGCTGGAAGAACACACCTAATCAGCTTAAGTTCTATTTCTTAGATGGAAAAAGAAAAATAATTAAACCACAAGCACCTATGTTCACAGTGTTTAGACTGAATATAAAGGAAAAGTAAAATGAACAGAGAGGACTGCAAATATCACTGATGATACCAATAAAACTCTCCAACAAGATAAAAATGACAGATTCTAGCAAAATTATTAATTTAGAGTATTTCTGCTTATGCAAGCTCAATGCCTTTTTCAATATGCACCATGAAGAAACTTATGCATGTTAAACACCACAAATAATTTCATTGCTCTTAAGAGGTTCTTGTACAAAAATATACCTTTTTTTTTGCATATAGTGAGATATGCTGCTGTCAGTGTTTCTAAATTGCAGATTTAAACAATTAGAAATATATTTGAAATTTTAAGCATGGGAGCTCCCTATAGAACATTATCTTATACTAGCTTTTCAGAACTGTACATGATGAGAACTTTCCCTGGCATCTGTGGATTGAATTACAGGTGTATTGGCAACACAAAATGATCATCTTTACTATGCAAGGGTTCAGTGACTTTTTTTTGGTCAGAATGAACAATTAAGGCATAATGCTTTGTGTCAATTCAAGTGTTTGTGTTGATTGCTGTCATTACCTTCATCCATTAGTAAATAACAGACCATAAACTTGTATTTCAGCCATCACTTTCCTAAATGATATGGAGCTTGCAGGAAAGATTTCTGCACCTCAGCAGCATTGTATCTCTATGTGGCTCCAGGAGGTTAAAAAGCTAACAAAGAATAAATAAAACAAGATATTAAAGATGTGAATGAATGACCTGCAGACTTTTGTCTCAAATTGTGACAGCAGCAACTACAAGTCCATGTGAAAGGAAAATAAGGCAGATAATTTCTTTGATGAAGATACCACGTGTTGAAATTCCATCAAAATGGAAATGACAGAACCTGCCATGCTGATTTATTTTGCCAGCCTTTCACTTGTTCAATAAAACCACATACTTACTTTTCAGAATCACCTGAGTCTGAAACTAGACAGACAAACAAAACAAGCCAAAAAGACCTGCACTAATCAAAATAATTTCTCAAGCAGAGGAACTAAAGCTAAAAAGACAAATTAACAAATCCTCCTGCAATTGTTATTATTGTGTATCATAAGAGAAGACATCTTTAAACATTGAAAATGGACAGCATATTAATAAAGGATTTTTAAGAAATTGAAAGAATTAAAAGCTTAGAAAGCTGTTGGTTTTTTTTTTTAACTCCTACATGGAGACAAGAATGTTTTTAGAATATATATTGTTACACAGCATACATGTAAATTCCCAGTACTAACAACTGGAGACAAAAATCTGAAATAAAGATTCAGGAAAAAAAGTTTTAACTTGCCAAGTATATCAAGGGAGTGAGTAATATTGATATAATAATAGTATTTCTAATAATTAAAATCCTATTAGATTGTTACCTTAAGTTTCAAGCAGCTGTTCATTGAACTTTATTAAAGAAACTTCTGTTCTTTTATTCTCTTGGTAAGAAAATTCCACGGCATTCCATGTTTGTCTGATTTCTACAAAAATCTGGGAATAATTAGAGTAATAATAACATCTATCTATCTATATATCACATTTCATATTTGTAACTGAGGAATTTAACTAAATTATAGGTAATTCTCAGTGATGGTAAACTACACCACAGACAAGAAATCCATTTTGCTAGGCTGGAAATTTTGATGTCTAAGTAAGTCACATGAAAATATTCAGTTCTATGATTATTTTCTTGCATCAACACCTAAACAAATAGTTTGTTACATATTATCCTGAAAAAACAGAAATAACTGACAACTACATTTTGGACTTTATCTTCTATCTTTACGAAACTGGAGTCCCAGAAGTTCTGAGAAGGTTTTCTGCTACTAAAAGCCTGATGTGTAAAGAAAAGAGACAGCAGGGAGTAAATTAAGTCAATGAAAAAGAAAAAGTCCAACAGAAGCACATAATAAAGTGTTCAAAGGGAATCTAACCAAAAATCACAATTAAATAAGTTAAATGCACTCTGGATACCAGATATACTTTCAGATTTGCCACCAAAACTTAACCAGCCTAGCAGAAATATTTCTTGAATGCAGTTACAGGGTTTTTTTGTTGTTTTGTCTTGCACTCTGGTGTTTTGTACTTTGTAACACTAAAGGTAAGTTTATTTGCATAGATGCCATTGAAGCTGATGTAAGATACAGACTCAGTATCTGCAGACCAGAAATCTTGGGGTGTGATGGGATATTTGCAGTATTTTGTTGCTACTTGCTAGGAGTAATTAAATTTTGTGCTAATCCTTTTTAGAGCTTCCTGCATTAAAAAGAAGTTTAAATATGTTTTTATTAAAAGTGTATGTGAGAAATCATTGGTATACTGAAGAAAAATTCTGTTACACTCTCTTTTATGCTTTCAGCTTCACAGTTTTTAAATTTTAAAAATGAAAAAAGAAAAATGAAATTAATCTTCAATTTTTCTTTTCAAAATGCTTTGAAAGAATTTTATTCAAATTTTCAATATCAACAACTGCTCCATCTTATACCCTATGAACCAAAATCTCTGGGAATTTGAAAAAAAAGAATATGAGGTGGAGTTCACACTTTGAAGCAATTTAGGAAAAGACATTTACCATGAAGGCTGATTTTTCTCTTAAAAGACTAATAAATGGGCATGAAATACAGATAATTTATTTCTGAATGAAACAAATGCATGAACAAGAAGAAACTTTATACCTGTTAGGTTCAAAGCTTTGTATTCAACCACTGTACTGTCTGTGAGGCACAGCTGTAGTGTCCTGCAAGTAGTCTGGGAGTCTTTGTTGTTATTTTTACTTCATACTTCTCTTGTCCCATTGGAATTTTCTTCTGCAGGGCTACTGTCAACAAAACATTGAAATACTTCAAACAAAAAAAGTGTTCTCCTTTTAAAAATTAGCATCTTCCTTGCAGCTCCCAACACTCTGGAGCTGTCTATGTGCAGAGCAGATGATCCTCTGCAAATCCCACCTGTGAAAGTGATTGTGGTCTGCAGGGGCCTGTTCTAAACCCCCATCCTCTTTTTTTTATTTCCCATACTGCCTCAACTCAGAGAGGTGACAGAATGATTTTACATATAACTCCACAGAGGCTGAAAACTCATTCAGCAAAATAAAGTTTTAAAGGAAAGCCCCCAAAACAATGCATGTTCCAGAATATTCAGCTTGGACATGGGTAATAAACCCACCAAAACATCCAAGTGGGTGGGAAGAGTGAGGAAGGGGTGGCACTGAGACAGACAAATTGCAGAAATAGATGGCTGTGGAACCTGCCTTGGCAAACCTTCTGAGCTGCACATCCATCTGTTCCACATTAATCTCTCTCCACTGGGTTTAAGCCCAATCATCAATGCTGCCCTGAAACAGAAAGAACAGATAAAAGCATCAACAACATTTGGTAAACACAAGCTTCTGCTACAAAACAGATAAATGGATGCAGGGTAAAGCCCATCCTACAGCAATAGCTCATGGGCCTTAATTTCTTCCTACACCACCATTACTTAGCAAGCACACATAATAACATCTTCTCTAAATTGAACTCAAAGGCCAAGCATTTTAACAGCTTAACGTTTCAGTATCTGATAAAAACATACATACACAACTTTCTTGTGCTATTAAACACACATCCATATCCACAGGTAACATACAGGTGCCCCTGGGAGATTTTCGGGAAGATGCCCTGCAATTCCTCCTGGGGGTGCTACAAACAAAATCACAGAAGGATGATGCAGTATATGTGTTTTTAAACTTGCCTATGAAAGGCAGCATCTTGAGGGAAACAAAACTTTGTAAGGTTGATTCCCACTACAGGTCTGTATACTGATTTTTCTGGACTCTTGTTTCTGGTATTGTAGAGCTTTCTAATGTACAGTCCTAAGTTCTGAACTGGATTTTATGGATTTCTGAATTTTCACTTTTTACTTTAATTAATCAAGCAAGTTCTGAGTATTAAGAAAGCCTTAAAGGAAACTACAAAGTTTGCTTGGTTTTGGGATTATCTTGAAATTGGTTGACTTGGGAACAGAGATATTTTTACTCTGGGTATCCTAAAACATAGCAACTTTTATTTCAAAAGCAAAGGAATGGTACAATCTTCAGTATTTAATTTTTTAAATCAAAACTACAGCACTCCTAGGATCAAATTAAAAATATAGCATTCAAATATATTCTAAATTTATATGTAATTTTAAGAAAAATCTTACATTAACATAAACATGAATATCCCACACTTTCTTGAGCGACTGCACTTCTTTTCAACATTGTTTCGTGTGCTTGTAGCCCGGAATAGATACTTCAAACAGTTCTGTAGATAGATTCCTGCATTAGAAACATTTCTTTGTCCAGCATCTCAAGCTCCTGATTTGCCTGGAAGAGGGAAGGAACACTCACAGCACAGTTGTAGGATATATTGAGCTTACTGAACCTGCCAGTGAAACCTATAGATCCTGCCCATATGATTCAAGATAAGAAAAGCTCAGAGAATTACTGCAAAGAGGCCACAAAGCTGCATTTGCATTGCTTCTGAAAGCACCCTAAAGCACACAAAGGACTCTATGTTGAAACCACAAAAGAAAAGCTGCATAGAAAGAAGCTATTTTATATTCTTGTGTTCTTTAATTTATTAAACCACTTCTTCTTAAAGTTGTGCTTAAATGTTAACAAAGTCCCCTTATGATGTTTTAAAAAAGAGCCACTTAATAGTCTACTTTAGGCTACTCTACTCAAGAGCACATTATGCTGTGTAAACGAACATGAGAAATTATTTCTAAAATTTTTTGGCAAGCATACACAATACTGGAAGAGAAATAAGAAATCTGAATTTGGTGGCACTAGAATTATACCAGCATCTTGGGAAAAAAAAATAATTCCCAAACCAACACACAACAAAACCCCCAATACACCAGTAAAACAAAAAACCCTCCATAAAAATAAACCCAAAAAACCAAAAACCAAAATCAATCAAAAAATCTAATAAAACCCCAAAAGACCCAACTCACAAATATTTTAATGTGTAAATTGAAATATCATTAACTTTTGTACTGAAATATTACAAGCAAATATGTTTTTCTGAGAATCCTCATCACCTTGTTGAGATGAACACATGGGTTCTCTACAGCAAACTGAAAGGGAGTTTCCATTTTAAATCTTTCTCTGAATTCCATCTGCTCACCCATGAAGAACAGGTAATGTCACTTGTTACTGATTAAATTCTCATTAAAAAAAAAAACTCAAACAAACCAGAAATAAAAAGGACTGATTCCAGAACTCAACATACTTCAAGTAAAGTGAATTTTCTTCTGATTAACAGTAATGTCAAATGCCTGAAGAGGAATTACTCTGTGCTATTCTGACAGAGCTCTATTCTTAATGGCATTCCATTCTTTAGGCTGCTTCTATTTAACAGAATAACATTTCCTTTAAACAAAATATATCACATGTGGTAGAAATACACCAGTAAGATCTGTATATTAACAGTGAGAATATTCCAGCATCTACTTATGAATGCTTATGAATAAGAAATTAGAGTGGATGAATTATTTAACCAAAACTATATTATATGTCATGGCTTCTACTACAATTTTTGTTAACTGGAAAAAAATTCACTATATGGATCACTGGTAATTATAAACTATTTGAACTTAATAAACTCAGTTGTTTTATATACAATCACATAAAACTTCATTTTAATTAAGCTGGAAACCTTCCACATAATATAACAGTGAGTTCTACTCCTGCTGCTTTAGCACACTTTCAAATATGTAAAAATTACCTGGAAAAAGTTTTCTCAGTCTACAAATCTCCCCAAAATCTCCCCAAGAAATATCCACTAAACCATGTGAAAAAAAAATCCATCAGGATGAAAAAGATCCCTTGACAGGGGGTTTATGTCTGTATCAATAGCACAAGAAAGGGAAGCTTGAATCTAAGTCACTTCAGAGTAACTAAGCTAAAGGTACATATCTAAAATCCTACAAAAATACTAGACCAGATGAGCACAGAAATAGAAATTCCACCATGGACTGGAAACCTCACTGATGCTGGAGAGAAGTTTTAATTGTTTGATGAAAACCTTAGTTTAACTTTTGCCCTACTTTGTTTAACAGAATTTATAGTGCAGTGCATATCCCAAAGCAAACCAAATAAAGGTCTCTCGTGCAGATGCTGCTCTTAAAACAATGGTTTAATAAGTTGTTCTTTTAGTGTCACTAGAAAAAACTACAGCTGTTGTGCTTTTCCATCTATTCTTCTAAACAGATTTTCTTAATTCAGGTAATTCCCCCAAATTATACTTGCCACTCACAAAAATTATGACTCAGATGGGTGTGTGACAGATTATATATAGAAAAAAGTGGCTGAGGATGTCTGTAACATAGCACCACCTGACAGCCATCAAATTCTACTTTTGAATCCATATGTGAACAGTTCCAAGCTACTCCTACCTGTGATATGAAGGCAAAGTAACACAGACTCTCACTGGAGTTTCTATATGGACCTGGGAGGGGTTTATGAAAGTGAACATGATTTGGTCATTATTAAGAAAAAATAGCACCAAAAAGTGACTATGGGCCCCATTAGAACAAAATACAACATCAATTTTTGGACTGATTTTCCACCATTTACATAAAACAAGTCTTTAAAGAACAAAAGAAAAGATACACACACACCTTATGCATCCAACAATTAGGAAGTTTTGCATAATTGTTCCCTATTCTAATGCATATAGCTAAAGCAGAATTTGGAATGTTAGGTTGGTTCAGCATCAGCAAATATTTACCTCTCTCAATAAAGGGATAGCCTCTGTCTAAAGGGAAGGAAGAAACAGTTCATCTTATCCTTTCAGAAGCCTCCACACAATGACTTTTTGTTTACTTTGCTTTTAACCTCAGATTCAAAGGCACTAAAATACCATTTTAATGACTGAAGTATGAGAAAGTATACAGGAGACATCATTTAATTAGTATTCAGCAATCTAGGAGTAAGGATTAAGGGCTTTTTGAAGTTTGAAATATTAAAAGAACCATTGTGTTTTACAGGGCAAGGGCTGACAGTTATTATCACATTCCTGCATGTGTCTCTGGGGAAGCCATTTACTACAGCAATGACCTTATTTACTGTTTAAAGAAAGAACTCTTCACTGAGCAGGTATAGGACAACTAGATATCCTGACTGGAAAAGACAACATGCCTGATGAGGAGAAGCTGAGGGAGCTGGGGTTGTTTAACCTGGAGAAAAGGAGGCTCAGGAGACCTTATGATGCCTACACTGCCTGAAAGGAGGTCACAGTCAGGTGGAAGTCAATCTTTTCTTCGAGGTGACAAGTGACAGGACAAGACAAAATAGCCTCAGGTTTTGCTAGGGGAGGTTTAGATTGGATATTAGTAAAAAAATTCTTCACTGGAAGGGCTGCCAAGCATCAGAACTCACTGTCCAGGGAAGTGGTAGAGTCACCACCATCCCTGGAGAATTTAAAAGGCACAGAGATGTGGCACTTAGGACATGGTTTAGTTGTGGGCTTGGAAGTGCTGGGTTTAAGGTTGTAATTGGTGATGTTAGGGGTCTTTTCCAACCTGAATAATTGCATAAAAATATGTAATGCTTAAGATTCTAAGATTCATTCATACCCTACTATGAAGCCAAAGACAAACCTCAGTTACATATTTAGTTAGAGTTCTAAGCACACACCTTAGATCAAAATTCACTGCCAGGAGTTGGTTTTGAGGATTATGCTTAATTAGTTTGGTTTAAATGAAACTGACAATCTTAATCCACCTGAACATTCCATTTACTGTAGGTCTGATCTTCATACTGGTCAAGAGATTTCAACTACTCCACATATTTCTGAGAAATAAAGATATTTTCTGGACTTTCAAAGAATCTGGAAGGCAAAAACCCACACCTAATCAGGTTTTTTTTCTTTTATTGATAGCACCTCATGAACATATTTTGGTGGAAAGTTTTAACTTTCACCTCCTTGCATGTAATTAGCTATGTTAGTTCTTCAACATTGGAATTGTTATTACTCAGTAATTGAATTCTTGTGTGTCTAAAGCTCTCACAGGAGCTTCCATCCTCTGTGGTTCCACCTGAAATCATGTTTGCTTAGGATCAGAGCAAGAGGAAGGGACAGAGCACAGTTTTCAAATAGCTTGGATGTCTAGTTCCCCCATAAGTATCTTTAAAGGTCTTGTCACCACAGAACAATAAAACTTTTTATGGACCTCTATGAAAAGTAGGACCAAAATATCTGTACTTGTTCCTTCAGTTCGTTAGAACATTTAAGCTTTCCCAAAGTAACCAGCATATTTTTGTTAATGATTTAATTATAACCTCCTCCTCATCCCTCCTCTTATTAGAATATAAATTAAAGCATTATGAACCAGCAGGAGAATGCACTTGTATTTTTGCATTGTTCAATACCTTTTTAATGTGTTCATCATGTTCATTTGCAGTTATCTAGTTCTTCACTAAACAATTGCAATGAAATATTGCAATTTGGGGTAATTATCTCCACAGACAGGGTTTTTTTTAGAAAGCTTCCAAGATGGTTGAAAGCTTGAAATGAAAATAAAAAGAGAAAAAACCCAAACAGCAGAGAAAGCAGTAAAGTTCTCTTTCTGTAATACCCTCAACATGAAACCTCACCCAAAATATTTCTGAAGTACAGAGACTGGCACTGTACCAAGCTATACTGTTGGTGTGTCATGTGCTTACCAACAAACCACATATTTCTAAATATGCTCTTAAACTGTCCCCAACAGAAGAATTCTAGAATGCTAAAGAATGACAAATTGGCTCAGATCCTATGAAGTATGGAACTAGGCTTTCCAGACCTAGAGACACACCCTGCACTCTTGATACTTTCTCAAATCACAGAATATTCTGAGTTGGAAGGGAAACACGAGGACTGAGTCCACCTCTTAAGTGAAATTCTGTCCTGTGACTTTTCTAACTTGTTTAGTTTTCTCCCCTTTTTTCTCCCCTCAGATGTATTCTCTCTCATAAGTCACTAGGCTCTTCCTCCTGAGTCTCAAAAAAATTCCAAGTCTTACTTGCAAGGTAGTGTTTTCTAGAGGAAAAAAAACACCTACTCCTGTAAAAACTTACCAAACAAGTGGCAAGAAGTGATTTAAGTTGCCTTCCATTCTCATTGATATGTGTAAAGTTAAAACAAGTTATCTGCCTTTTGAAAGAGTAGATGTAATAAATTGTATGCATTATCTGAAATCAGTGAGAAAAAAAGTTTGGAAAGAAACAGGGTAAACATTAAATACAAGACACTCAATTGATATATTTATCATTATTTGATGATAATCAACAATACCAAAAGTGTCAACCTAAGGAAAATTCATTTATTCAAAATTAGTAGCTAAATGTTTTTTATTACTGCCTTATACCCACAACTAATTTGCAATAATCTGCCACAGTTTGAGTGCAACACAATGTTATAGAAATGTATGTCTAAAAGTGACTTCAAGGGTAATTAGTCCATGTTCCTGCACCAAGAAGAGGTTTGCTATACCTATGCAATTTGCAAAAGAGTTTTTTATACCTCTCCCTGAAAGATTTTTCAATAATGAAGAACCTGTCACCTCCTCTAGCAACCTGTTCCAGTAATTCATTATATTTGCAATAAAATGGTTTTCTCAGTCATGAGACTTGAACCTTATACATTTTAAATTAAGTTCAGTATGTTCTGGGTGTAGGGAATAGACTATTTCCTTCCTGCATGCAGAAATCTTTATTGTATTTGAAGATTTATGCCTGTCCTCTCTTCTTCTTCATCCTCAATGATCATCAACAGATCCTTTTTTCCTGAGGTGTAATGCCTGAGCACAATACTCCACTAGAGGCCTCATCAAGGCTGATGGAAAGGTGAGATTTCACATCCTTGTGACTTTCAGGACAACCATTCATTTGAACACTTACATATCTCTTTCTTAATAGCATGATTTCACCCATGTTTGACATATGACATATTTTGAAGAACTGTTTCTAATCAGTCCTTTCCTAGCTTAAGTTTTCATTATTCCTGTATAAGAATAATAAATGCTCCAGGTATCCAGGTTAACTATGTGCTACACTGGATGGAGAGCTTGGACATGCCTGCCATCCATGGATTCTCTGTGCCTTGTGCAAATGCCAAATAAAGAATGACAGTGAGCTGAAAGTCTCCCTGTTTCTTTGAATTGCATTTTAGATCTGGCTTTAGCTATGGGTTAACTTCTAGAAGGAACCTGCAGCCAGAACACCACTAAAGCAAGAACAGAATCATAGAACACAGTTTGATTCTCAGCTACAATACATATGTCAGTATTTCAAGTAATTCAATTCACAAATAACTTAACTAAAGCTGTAATTTTAGCAATGCACAAAACTGTCTTCCTAATAATAAATAAAGATTTTCATGTATATGAGTACTGACTTTGAATACAGATTCTAAACTAGAACAGTCATGAAATCCTACACAAAACTGAGACAACATATCTGTCAAGATCCAGTGTTTTTGCTTTAAAATCAGTATAATCTTCAAACCCCTGTAATGTTAAAACATTAGTATATAAAGTATAAAATGCTTGTGTTTCCAATGGCAGAAAAATCTGATGGATGGCATATGGTAGAGCTAAACACATAGCTCACCTCTGTCACTGAACACACTGTTGAGATTTTTCAGTACTGTTTTAACCAACAAGCAATGATAGATGCTATTAACAGTGACAGTTGTTTTGGAGGGTTTTTTTTAACAGAAACTGAGTTAGCAACTGAAGCATTTTCTCAGAAATACAGATGGATTTTGAACAGCAGTTTAATATACAATGCAAGTGTACCACTACAAAATCAATACATGTGTGTACTAGAGACACCTTTGTTTAAGAAGCACAGTAAGAGGGATACCCATCTATATTGCCCCTTGCTTTTCCACTGTTTCATCCTGTCAACCCCCCTGTTAAACAAAGATCTTCTCAACAAGTTTTTTATAAGGCCAAATTATGTTTATCTGTTTTCATTAGAAAAGCCATTATGCACATCAGGCTTCAGCTACTAAAATACTTAAAGTCAACTCACTAAGTAAACAATATCTCTTGACTCTGAATCATTGTTACATTTAATTAGGTTGTCTTAATCCATAGCTACATGTATCAGGCAGCAGAACAAAAGTAATTTTCTATTGCACAGATGTACTCTATTAATACTCAAGGTAATTAACCATGTTCACAGATGACAATTTTTTGGAAAAATAATAGAGCAGAAAATAAAGGTGCATATTAATGCAAGTGCATGTTGGCTCTAAAGGGAGAGCTCCAGCACATTTTGCTTTGTTCCATGAGCAACACAAACAGCAACATGCAACATGCAACTACACTCATTACTTTGTGAAATATGTTAAACATTAATCATCTCTGAGAATTTTTTTTCTTTGCAGCTCATCTGTATCTCTTTTCTGTTGTAAGCCTCTTGAAAAACAAATAAATTAACAAATAGAAGTATCAGTAGCCAAGGTGGAAATTTAAATAGAAACCAGCACCTTTGAATAGGCATGTCACATTAACTTGTTTATTTATGAATCTTCTTCCTTTCTAATTCCCTCCATCCCTCAACTAACATGGATTTTATTTGTTTCAGGTTTTTTTAAATACATAATACAAGCCCACTCATATAAACACAAAATCCATGACAAGATGAACTACTGCACTTCTCCACAGCAAATAAATGTATTTAGATATAGTTCTGTGGCTAAATTAGAATATATTCACCTTTAAGGATACACATATTTAACTAATCAAGAATCCATTTAAGAAAGTAGGTCTGAGGAGGTCAGGTTTGTGCCCTGAAAGCTAAGTTTGATCCTCTTTGGGATCAGAACCTCCCCCAGTCACACCAAAAACCAGATCATTGCTCTGTTCTGGTTTTCAGGCAATTCCATTCACATTTTAGCAAAACACATTCCTGCCTATCCAGGACGCATGTAAGGCTTGTTCCTGAAAATATGTGGACACTATTCATATATCATGCACTTAACAGCATGAACCTTGAAGCTTCTGACAAATAAATTAGCTGTAAGATGACAGCTATTGCTTGATAAAGCTCCTGATTAGGTTTGTAAAACCCAAAGGCAAATAGTTTCTGAAGAACCTGGAAAATAAATATTTTAGTGGTGACAGTAAAACCAGTGCAGTAATTGGTGCTTGGTATTTCACCTGTACTTCTACTGTCAAAACAAAGACTGCATGCATGAGGAAGAATGGCCCAAACTTGAAAACTGATACTCATTGACTGTGTTTTACCTGGCAAAAGCTGGAAAGTCAGCAAATTTACAATGCAGAATGCTCATTCAGAACTGTGCTAGAAAGGCTGCTTTTGTCCTGAGTCAGTCCAATCACTAAGGAAGCACTCATCACCTCAAAAATGCATCTATTCAAACCCTCTTACAGTCTACATCTCACCAAATGTGATAATTGCTGTACTCTACCTAGCAGCTTAAAACTGTTACTCAAACATGTCACTAAATTTATGTTTATATACTGAGTATGCAGGGAATCCTCCAGAGGTAAACTATAAGGTAAACTACACACAGACCTCAGAAGGGATGTCTTGAATCAACATTTCCCACAGACAAGACTGGTTCAGGGCTTCCTGGTGCTCCAGAAGGAAGAAAAACAGGCAGCAGTAGGTCAGTGCTGCCATTCACTTCTCCTTTCTGAGACAGCTTTGTGCAGGGATCAGCAGGAATTTACTGTGAATTGTAAGGGATTTTATCAGGAGCAATGAAACTCAGAAGTACAATAGAGTGAGTCCTGACCCTGAGACATGGAAAGCTTTGCCATGGGTTTGAAAGCAGTACCAGGATTTTACTCCAAAGGCATTAATAACTTTACAAGGCTTCTGTATGAAATAAGCATGTGCCATTCATTTAGTTTAGACCTGGTTTATAACCATTCCTCTAGGTTTTTAATTACCTAGATTAAGATACATACTTTCAAGAAAAGTCAGTGTATGCACACAGAGATTATAATTCCTACCCCATCTAATGAAACAATAAATCTCTATATTTTGCTAATAATTTTCTTATAAGTATCATTAATCTATATATTATCAAATTATTTTTATTTGTTATTTATTATTTAAATGACTTTACTATTTGTGTCTATTTCCAAAAATTTGCCTGTTTAATTAATATCTTAGCCAAAAAAAACCCCATTCATCACACATGCAGCAACCTCCCTCCTTAGCACTCTGCCAAAATTACCATACAGCAAATTCAAGCTCTCAGAGACCAGCAAAGCTCATAGTCCACCTTCTAATGGTCTGCATCTGGGCAAACCCAGGTGCCAGGGGCACAGGGAAATGGCAGGGACACAGGCAGGAGAATCCCTTTCTGGACCAGGATAGTGAAGAGGAGAGTCATCCCAGGGCACCCATTAATTACATCTGCACCTGGAGCTGGACACACCTGGGATCCACCAGCCCCCACACTTCAAGTGGGATTTAATCAATATCTCCCTGCTCCACAAAAATGCAGGGTAAAAATGAAGGAGAAGAGACAGAATTTGGCTGCCCTCCTACCAGCTAAGTGTTCTAGCCAGCAAGCAGCAAAGCCAACTGCATAATATAAAGAGTACTTCTATATTTGAGTTTATGTTAGAAGTGGATTAAATCCTTCCAAAAACTTAATTTTGCAAGTTCATAGATATTTATAGCAATGAACTAACACCAAAATTTTGAAAATAACAAAAAAGTGTCTAAAAAAGTAAAGTAATAAAGATTCTGTTTTATTATAAAGAAATAACATGACAGCTGGTGAGCATAGTGTTAGGAATTATTTTAGCTTTTATTGTAAGACACCTCTATAAACCAACATTTTAAAAACATTCTCTATATTTTGAGTAGAATCAACTGATTTTGTCTCTGCACCAGAACTACATGTAATTTGCATCCTAACACTCCAGGAAAAAAAGCTTACAGAACTGACAGTTTTGTAAATTATATGTGAAAAATAAAGCTTTTTTTTTTTTGACAATTTTGCTGGGATATTTTATTTTGTTTTACTTTATCCAAATTTATTTTATTCACTTATATCCACTAAAAATCTTTGGTGAAAGCCATTTGAATGTGTCTCTACATGTGACACTTCTAAATAATTCACCTGATCAGGAGAATGCATCCAGAAATCTATCCTTATGAAAAGTAATTTCTGTTTTAAAGAACAAATGGTAGACACTGTACCCAGTTGTGTTGGAAGCCTACCTCATGCCAATCTGGTTCAATTCAACACTACAACATTTCCAGTGTCACAACTCCAAGTTTACAGATACTTTTGAATAAACAAGGAAATAAACATCCTGTGTACAGCATGCAATGCTAACATATTATTGTAATCTAAAGGATTGCATATTCTCTTTCTGAAGAGCTTTCCAGAAACTATTCAGTCATTCTGCTCACTTTAACTATGCCCCTTGGGTCCACCAAAAAAACAATTTTTCCAGCTTTTGAAATTGCAACATAATAATGGAAATTTCCTTGATCAAACAAATAAAAATAATTAACCTCTACAAAAAAGTCAGTAACAAACCTATGTTTGAAATGGTTTTTATCATTTGACCTTTTTTCCCCTTCTGGTTTGGCTGAATGAGCAGTAAAGTCTGTGCTATCTTAAATAATTACTATGAAAGAAAAGGTGGAGGAGCAACAGATATTTCCAGCAAGGCTCCATCCTGGTTGTTTCACTTCCAGGATTAAAATGCAAGTGGAAATTAATTGTTCCATAGAGCATACACATTTAACTCCATTTCAGTTTCAGCAGATTGAGTTAGAAAAGACCTAAACACGTACTCCCATGTATAAACACGTGATTCATTATAATAACAGAAAATGCTGCTATGAAAATTAAACTTAAATCTTTCCCAGAGGAGTAAAATTGAGCACACTTTAACCTCTTTCATAACATGTGCCAAATTAATTTCTGTGGTCTCTGATTTCACTTGAATGAAGTAATTGTTTTATGTCCCAAAGGAATGAAAATAACTTTTTCCTTGTAAGTTTAGATATCAGCAACAGCTATTCTCCCTAGGAGCAGACCAGTCATGAGTTCCCCAAGCTGTTCCCTGGTCACTGCAGAGCTCTGGTCCCACCATTGTCATTACAGACTTCCCTCACCCCTGGCACAGGGCAGGGCTCCCTGTGGCCCCAGCTGATAATGAAGAGCCCACACTCCAGCACGAGCTCCTTCACCTGCAAAGGCTGAGCACGACATCTCTGATGGGCACAAGCTGCCACCTTTGTAAAACTGCTGGCACAGGATGCTCTTCCCAAATATCTACAGCTCCTCCCCCCACCAAAAGCACCTCAACCTGTCTTTCTGATGGCAGACAGCCAAGATCCAAAACATTCACCCCAAATCCCTTTCACAAATCATGCTGGTGGGCACTTTCAGATGCTGTAAGATTGGATTTCTTACTCTCAGAAGGTTATTTTTAGGGGTGGGATGGAACAGCATGCTGTCTCAATAATTGCAGAGTTAAAGTACATAATTTTCCATCTCAGATCCCCAAAGTGAGCCTCACATTTCCTGGAAGGGCATGGGTCCAGGAGAAGGTCCCAAAGATGCTTAGAGGGATGGAGCACCTCTCCTCTGAGAGAACTGGGCTTGTTTAGGCTGGAGAAGAGAAGATCCTGAGGACACATTGCAGCCCTTCAGTACTTAATGGGGATTTATAAGAAAGATGGGGACAAACTTCTTAGCAGGGCTTGTTGCTATAGGACAAGGGATAATAGTTTTGCACTTAAGGAGGATAGATTTTGACATTAGGAGGATGGTTTTTATAGTATGAGGTGGGGAGACACTGGAACAGATTGCCCAAAGAAGCTGGGGATACCCCATCCCGTGAAGAACACAACCTGATCTAGTTGAAGATGTCCCTGCCCATCACAGTGGAATTGGACCAGGTGACCTTCAAACTTCCCTTCAAACTCAAAGTATTCTATGATTCTGTATTTCTAAACAGCTGCCAGTCATGACTCCCACTACAACAGCTTCCAGTTTCAGTAAAGAACAATGAAAAGGCCCCAGGGGCAGGAACCAAAAGCTATGGCTGCTCCCATCCTACACAGCTGACTAACCACAATATTAGACAAATATTCTGCATTTCTTTCCTGACCTCAGATTTTCATTTTCCCTTGCTTAAAGGCAGAGATTTAAAAAGGGAAGTGAAGGCTGTTCTGTCTCATCCAATGATTAGCTTAAAACACTTCATTTTTTTATAGCTACAAATAGATGAGTTCTTAGTTCTTAGAGGCAGATGCCATGCTCAGGAGAAAGTTCTAGCCATGGGCTGCATGTGGAGACCAGCATTTCACTAAAGCAACTTCCAAATCCCTAAGAAGGAGTGGATTTAGGAATCACCTTTGCAATTTCTCATGATGCTAATACTAGTCTGCTCCTTGCACAGCATGTGACATTCTCATCTTGTTCCACACTCTTAACTCTCCTCCATGCACTCTGATTTTGTGCTCTGGATGTTAGAAACCTGAGCCTTGCTGTCTGCATGACTGAGAATAGACCCCTATTTCTCAGATACTGTATTTATCCAACAGCATAGATAATAAGTAATACCTCAATCTTCAGTGAGCTTTTAGGGAGCATATCAAATCTGGAAAACAACATCTCAGATGTGAAACCCCATTATTTAAATTCCTCAGCACTGGCAAAGTAACTCTCCAGCATGTTTCTGTGATTACAGAATAAATCCTTATATCTTTTTTAAGGTAGTTTTTGCTGTTTTCACATGCTTCAATGCTTCTTCAGTTTTTTCTTTGAAAAGATTTTTAGTGAAAGACACAATATAGACTAGAATGTAAATAAATGAACCACAGAAAAAAAATTAAAATTTACTTTAAAAAATGTAGTAATGGCATCAATCATAAAGTTACTTTTCAATTTATATATAAACACAAACCCCAACATGTTATATATTTTAAAATTTTTATCTCTAATGATTCTAATTTTATAATTATCTGACAATGCAATGCTCACTTTTGAGGTGCTCCCAGAGCATCCTCAACATGCCCAGCTAGACTGATTTACATATCCTCTTCTGTACAGTGAACTTTCAAAAATGCAAGTGATATTGGAAATTTGTTCACCTGTTTGACATAACATAGCCATGGCTTTTGGGTACTAATTTTCCTGTAGCATATATTGTGCCAACAAATGCAGAAATGGGAATACAAAACCCTCTTAGATTCCATCATTTAGTAAACTTGCAGAAGAGGGCTTCCCCAGCCCCAGAATCCAAACCTAGCACACATGCACAAGTAATGTATCATAGTTCTCCTACTTCCTGACCAACAAAACATTCCAGAACAGTGAACCCTACAGAATGTCTTTGCTTGCCAGCATTTAAAAGTGCTCACACTCCTAGCAGTACACTTGGCTTCAGTGGAAGGATGGGGAAAGCTTATTGACCACAGAAAATGCCTCAAGGCAGGTCATTCACAGCTTGTTTACACAGCCCATATTTTCTTGGCCTGTGCAGCTCTAACCAGCATTTTGAAATTCACAAACAGAAATGTCTACTAAGAAATGTGATAAGAAAAGAGGCAGCAAACTTGCACCAACAAAGGAGAGTAAGGAGCAGCAACCCATCCTGAAAAGGTTATATGGTTTCTAGAGAATTTGCTTCATTAGACAAGAAGTTTTGTTCTTAAGTACACAGTATCTGTATGGCTGATGACTATCTGACAACTATTTATTCACCTCATCTTCAAATGTAATAATCTAAAACCAGTTGAAAGTATCTGTAATGTAATTTGGATATTTATTAGGCAGCTAAAAGACAGATTAAACCCATGTCTTTTTTAATAGTGTCCTCTGTATCAAATAACTTTTATTTATTAGGTGGTTCACAGCCCTTACTTGAAGCTACCTGAGGAATATGTAGGTTGTGACTCAGACTCATGCAGGTGTGCTGTAGAGCTCACAGTGGATCCATATCAGGCAGATGGTGTAAAATAACATTACAGATCTTTGGGAATTTCATCTTCCAAAAGAGTTGAATGTTTTTCTCCAGTGGTGTCAGATTAAGATCAATATCTTGGAATGTTACAAGTGCTGTAAAAATATAAAAGTGAAAAAGCTTTGGCTTAAAAGAAGATAACTTCCAAGCTAACCAAGACTCAACAAGGAATGCAAGGTAATTATTTACTTAAATTAGAAAGGTTTTAGTGACATGTTACAATTAAAAATTGTTCATGAAATTGCATGAAGGCTCACCAAGTGGCTGGGATGGTTTCCATTCCACTTCTGGTAGCCAAGGCTGCTCAGCACCTTTCTAGAATGTCTGTAGCTCCTCTCAGTGATGCCAACCAGACCAAGCAGAAGCAGGAATCACCACAGATGCCTAGGTCATGGAAATGTGGAATTTCTACTGTGAATGAAAGGAAAATAAGTCTGAAGTCTGCATTCATTTTAAACAGGGTGTGTGTTGGACAGGCCAGGTCTGGTCACCAGAGGTCTAATTATGTATCAGTTAATGCTCCTGGCCAATCTGGCACCAAGTGCATCCTGACATTCTGAAAAAGAGCTGTGTTCCAACCTCTGGTGTTATGTTCAATGACTTGGGGTTTTTCATCAAAGGGGAAAAGGACTCCAAGCTTTCTTCAAGTTTAGCAAACTGACAACTTTTTCTCACAGACTGCAGAAGTTTCTGCTGCTTTGCCCTTCAGCAGAAGGCATGACACACCTTCTCTGGGCTCCTGCTGGCATAGGAGGACCTGGGAGAAATTCAGACTCACACAGGCAGTTTGTTTTCATCTCTGCTCAACAGAGGCCTGTTCTTTTCCTGCTCAAAAATTTATTAAAATGAGAGATGTAGAGCAATGCCAGCCTGTACAGGTGACAAGGTCCTGGTGAGCAGTGCTTTCTTTCCATCACCTGATGGGTGTTCCACATATCTCTGGCTTCAAAACTTTAGAAGAGACCTGACTTTTTTTCATTCTGTCAGTGTAGGCTATTGTCTAATTAAAGACACCTGATGAAATATAGAAGCTTCAGTCCTTTTTTCTAGTCATATGCCAACACAAATACTCTTTCACTATATTTCAATTCCCTAATGCAAAATTATGGCCTCCATCAACAACCCAAAATTTTAACACAGGCACTTAAAAAAAATTTACAAACGTGACTATTTCAGGTTTTATTATAAACTTTTATCAGTGATGTTTAACCACGAGTTAAATAGGAAAAAAATATTTGTAAGTGTAAGCTTTTTGCAGAACTAGTGTCTCCTAAACTGAATAACATTATAGAACAAGCTGGTATCTCACTATATTTCATTAAAGTTTAATTTTACATACAAAAGTACTATATTAGCTAATTATTTCTTTATTGCCAACTGCCTTATTTTTTAAGCAGTAGAATTAATCTGTCTGCAGATTTACTGCATCTAAAGTATCAAAAACAATGCTGAAAAAAGTGAACATACTAATTGATTTTGCTACTTCTAACTCTCTCACCTATTTTTAGGATGGGAAAAGTATCCACATAAAGTTTGAAACAAACAAACAAACAATCAGCCATCTCAGCTCATAAAAAGCTCCTGCATCTCTTATATAATAACTTAGCACCATGACTTAAATTTTCATGTTAAGACAAATTATGGATTTCTTTGTTACACTTACACACATAAACACAAAGTATACATCTCACTCACTCTACCCTTACCATCTTCTACTGCTTGAAAATGTCCTGAAAAGCAGGACAACAGCTGCTTTCTTTGGCTTTTAAGAAGTTAACAATCGTTTGTTTTGGATCCAGACAACACTGAAACTATAATTTTAGACAAGAGAAAGAAAACAGTTGAAGATCAGGGTTGCTTGTCAAAAATATAGAACTTACCACTGCACTCAGAGAATTAATTAAGAAATATGTCCCAAGCCTACTAGCAAATAAAGACTGATATATGCTGGCTGAAATCCTTGGAAAGGTCAAAAAGTGGGGAATTAATTGGATTCTTCACAGTTCTCACTCACCTGGCATTGTGGCGTCACAACACTGTGAGTAACAAGCATAGAAAAAGAAGGAAATTAAACACAGTTCCCAACAACATTTTGCATTTGGAAAGTAAGTGACCTTGCCTATATTTTTCAATTAAAAAGAGCTATTTTCCTTGTAACAGGCTGTGATTATTACCATTAATCAACATTGTCTGGTTCATGGCAAATTTTGACAATAATTTCCTGAATATAAACTTTGTTCTCAAACTCATTTTCTCCATAGTGTGAGAAATGTCATGGGAGGGAATTTAGAAGAGATGGACAAGAACAACAGAATCCATTACACCTATTTAACCCCTTAATATTAATTTAACTTCCTCTTATGCTCAGCTCAGGTTTTCTTTTGTAATTTATGCAAACCCTCACTAGTTTGGGAAACCACTATAAACTATTTGTAAAACCAAAACAACATAAAGTCGTTTTGGTGCCTCATTTTTCAAAGTGCATAGAGAAAGGCAAATCAAATAAAAGTTCTTCTTGATGTTTGCAGTGATACCAGAAATCTTTTACCTGTTTTTTTTTTAATGTTTTCTCTTTTTGCTTTCCAAAAGTTCATCTCAGTTTGGAGGCCCATATGAAGACCATGCAGAAGATCAGCAGTCTTTACTCAGTGTCATGAAATCTGTTGAGACCACCATTGATTCCACTGCATGTTCCAGTGTAGCAATTAGGATCTTGTCTGCAAAATACAAAAACAGCCCCTGAATTTCAAACCAAATTCTACCTCATGATAGCACAGAGCTCTTCACTCCCCATTCCTATTTACACTTTAAGGAAGAATAGCACTGAAATTTAGTTCTGACTAGAACAAGATAAAAAAGAAAAAAATCATGAAGACAGAGCTAAAAGACTGTTTATAAAGACACAGTTCACATTTCAGCTGCATATATTAATCAACACCATGCCCAAACATCCTCTCAAAAATTATTGGCTGCAGATTGGTTCCTTGCAGTCATTACAGAAGTGAAAAATCTAAATTTTACTATTTAATTTCCTAATGTTACATGGTAATTTGTTTTTTTTTAAATAAACATTAGAGTTGACATAAACATAAAATATTAAATAGATCATATTTAATATATTTTATTACACTTTGCCAGTGTTTACAAAAAGAGTAACTAAAAATACACAGCAAAGCATTTTAATAAAATATTTATGGAACATTAAAGCTAACATTCTGTTCCACACTCTATTTTTTTTCCTTCCACTTAAGCCAATTCATCAGTTCTGCCTCATTTGAAGCTTACACTATTTTGTCTGGCACACCTGCTTTACTGCCATGACATGGAGCAAGGAGCTGACCCTGGCCAGAGCCTTCAGATAATTTGTTATTGACAGGATTATAAATCTTCATTTATCCAACAACCTATTATCAACCATCTCTGTGCACAGTCAGTCCCAAACTGAAACCAAGACTTAGGTTTGCTTAAGCTGTGAGCTCTCTGGAACCCAGCTCAAACTATTGGTGCCTCTACAGGTCAGAGAGGCACACCTGAATAATTAGTGACACTCTCCTTTTTGATGCCATTCTTTGGTATTGGTGTTAGTGTCATCAAAAACAATAAGGTGCCTTTTATGATATCAGTTTACTTCACATTAAATGCTCAAGGCAACAGAGAAGTGCAATCTATTGAAAACACATTTAAAAGGTAACTCAAGAGAATAAATGTATTTTGTATCCTGAAAGCATAGTTTCAACTGATTCCAAATTTTGGTGACTCTACAGACTGCTTAAGTCTTACCTTCGAAATTATTAATCCCAAAATATAAATGTCTGAAAATTCATACTTCAGTATGGCAAAACAATTACAGTTTAAAATACACTAATTGTACCAAAAATACTTTAAAACATCTTTCACTGCCAAACATCAAAATTGACAAGTAACCTTTGAGTTACAGAATTCAGGGAGATGAACCCTTGCTAAGTACTCAGTCTTAGGGCCAGGTGCAGCTTAAGATATGCTGCTACATCCATAATTGTCCCCCTGATTCCTTTCTGTGTCAGTGATTTGCAAACAAGAAACTGAAATGCAACACAAAAGGAAGCAAAAAGGAAAATAATGATGCAATTCTGCTTTTGCATAAATAGTTACAAACTCATGGTGCAGTTTAGCTTGTTTTGGCTGCGAGGACATGAACAGCACAAGAGTAACATCAGCATAAACATGAGGAAAAATGCAAAGCAACAGGTGGGTAAAAAGAAAGCTGGAGAAGCCAGTGTGAAAACCACAGCACTCCTACTTTTCTGTTTTAACCACCATCCTTCTCCCAAAATCTAAGTTTTTAGGGCCTGGTAGAGTAACAAACAGCTTTTTCCAGCACCTTGAAGCTCAGGCTCCATCCTAACCTGCCCCTGAGCATCACCAGCTGCTCCAGGGCAGCAGAAGTCTGCTCTCCCAGCAGCCCATCCTCCCCTCCTAAAAGCCTCCTGACACCTGCCACACTGCTCAGCCCCCATCTCATCCACGAGGAGGGAATGCCTTCCACTGCTTGTGTGCTGCCTAGAGACTCATGAGGCAGACATTAATTCAACGAGTTCATCTGTGGCTTTATGAAGTAATTTATGCTCCCTTAACACAATAAACTCCTTAAAGTTCATGGACTTCATAAATCTGATAGGGTTTGGATTTGCTCCAGTATGGAAAAAAAGAGCAAAAATATCATTGTGGGAGGCTATTTTTCTATTTTTGAACACTAAAGTCATGTTATGAGATGTTACTACTAGATTTAAATACCAAAATTATAAATTAAACTCCTTCTGTATATACTGAATGAGCAGTAAATTCATGTCAAAAACTTTTATTTCTCTTTCAGCATCTTATTTGCAAAAGGTTTTGAAATATTTTAAAATAAATTTTTAAGCACTTTGTGATGACAAACTTTTTGTCATTTTGGTTTGTTTGTTTTTAATAACACAAACACATGGAAATTGAAAATTACTACATACATAAATACAAACTCTAGCAGGTAATGTGGTAAATTCTGTCTTCTCTTTTGGAGAATATACTAGTTTAGCTAAACAGCCACAATAGTGCTACAGATACCACAACCAAATCTTATATATTAATTTCCCTAACTTCAAACCAAGGATAAAAATTATCCCATTCTCATTTGAAGCAGAAACACCTAAGCCAGCTGAATGCCTGTATCAGTTTTCACAAAAATCAGCCTCCTTAATAAACCCAGATTTAGCAATGAACTGTGAACTTGATTGCCACTTTCCTCTTCTCTTCGTGCTAGTCATGATTTGCTCTCAGTCTTTTTCTTTTCCCTGCTAATCTTTGAAAAAAAAACCTTGACCTTTCCAAGCTGCCCAACAGTGGATTTCAGATGCATTCAGGTTGCTGTGCTTGAAATCTTTCTGCTTTGATGTTGATGGGAGTTTTGTCCTGGGCTTCAATCAGGAAGAGATTTCAGTCTCGGCGGGGGAGTGTGGTTCCATCCCTGCCCCTATTCATGACCACTGCCTCTCAAGATCAAACTGAAAAGATAATGACCAGCCTGAAGTCTGAACGCTGATAAAAAAAAAAAGCAGACAAAAAGAATACTTTTTCAACTTCCTGTCATTGCCATTGGTATTTATACACACTATCTGAAATACTGCAACATAAGTGGCACACATTTATTCCCTCTTTGAAGCTTCATTTTCTTCCATAAAAATGCAGGAGTAATAATTAAAAACTGTTCTGTGAAACCTCTTTGGCTTTCCTGGTCTTATATTTGGGTTTCCCCAAGTCTGAGCTCTGGATATGAACCACCACATTCTTCTCCCTTCAACCAAAATTTGTACCTGCATCTGTCAACCCAAAATTTTCCACCAGAACTGGAGTATTTCCACTTGAAAACATGCTGTTTTGATAAGCCAAACCTCAATATTTTGGAAAAGAGACCCAAATAGTCAAGATCAGGACCATAGGCATGGCTTGGGAGCTGGAAAGAACAGTACAAAATCTTTACTTCATGATGTTGCCTTTTTGTACTAAGTGTAAATACACCATTGCTATAAAGCAGAATTTCTAAAGCAATTTTAAGGAAAATTTAATTGCAAGGGTAGGAGTCAGGCCTGGTTTGCAGTCTCCCTCTCCTTTTTCTTCAAAAGTGTTCATATGGATTCAGTTGAAAAGTTGAAAGACTAAATACTTCATGTTAATCCCAGAACATTTACAACACAAAAATACACTGAACGTTTTGTACCTATTCCTAAGTGTCTTCTATGTATTGTTAATAAAGTAAGAGATTTCTAAAGAGATTTATGACATGTACTCTAGAAGAAGGTGGTTTTCTTTAAGAAAATCTTCTACAAGTAATTGTTTTTATAGTAAGCCTTACATGACACACTGTGAAATCTTGTATACCAATCTTTTGCAATTTACAGTTCAGAAGCAGCACAATTTTAGGAAGACTCTTGCAAAATTAAGTATTCCTTCTCTTATTACCTTCTTATGAGCTTTCCTCCTTTTATGAACTGCAAAAGTATTTAATCTTGCAACTTAATAAACTGCTTTTGCATCATGCAATCATCAGAGAGCTGATTTGAGGTGATGACTCCTTGTGTGCCCAGCTGCTGGTGGGGCAGCTCCACACTTGCTTCCGAAGGGGAGGCAGTTAGTCATCACTGCCCACCAGGGAAGTGACTCATGCCTCATCTTTCACAATGACCTAGCCTGGACAAGAAGTGCATCACCTCACACTGCACTGGGGATGGCTCTGGAGACTTGAGCACAAGCAAGAATATATCTTTCATGCAGTAAACAATTCAGATGACAGCAGTCACATCCATTATACAAAAGGCAGCAAAAAGAAAGGAAGAGTGACATGCTGCACAGAACTAAGCCTCCAGCAACAAGTCACTTCTGATGATTATATTAGAAGTGGAATAGCTACTTTTTTTAAAGAGGCACCTTCATAAGAGCTATTTTTCATCAGTTGTCTCTGGCACCAGTTAAAATATCATTCTTTATCTTCTTTTTTTCCCCCTGCTTTATCATAAGTATTGAGATATAAAAACCTCTTCTGTGAAGGCCAGTGTGTGCTGGAGCAGTGTTTGAGCCAGCTCCCCAAATTGAAGGTCCTTCCTGTTGTTCTCCATTCCAAGGCATTCTGTGGTGCTCCTCATAGCACAGACAGATTTCTCCACCACCTCATGTGGCACCAAAATCAAGGGAAACACAGGTTATTGGTTTGAAATCCCACTGCCACATTTCCTTTAGACAGACAAAAGATGAGGAGGGCTTCAGCTGTCCATCATAGCTCTCCAGCAACTGAAGCATAATAGAAACCTGAACCTCAGCATGTTTTGTTTAGATAGAGTGAAGAAAACATCATATGTAAATAGGCAACTTTCAAATCAAAAAAATGTTTTCCAGAACACCTATACTACACAAACATACATACTCCTTGTTCTTCCTCCTAAACTTTCTTTTCCACCCTCCCTATGGATATTTACTGACCTTTACCAAGCCTCTGGGATTGGAAATATGATCATACACATCATCTTTTGGAAACCATCCCTGGATATGCCATAACACCTTTCATCACCATATTTTAATACACATAATTGCATTTAGTCATCTCTGCTCTGCCAAAAATCCATATAGTCTTATCTTCCAGAGAGCCTGATTGGTAGGTAACAGATATAGAATCAGGGTCCTCCTTCCAGGTACCAGCAAGTTATATTTAGGAGATGAGACAAGATTCTCACAGATCTAACTCTGTTCAACTCCATGTACTTGACTCCTTAAGTTAGTGGGAACTAGGAAACTATTTCTGACAGCATAATTTCATCATAAATTGTGTCTTCATCTTCATGTCCAAAAATAAACTAGCTCTTCAGAATCATCTTTGCCAGGGCTCTGTATTTCATGGCTTGGCAGCTCTGCAAGTTACTGTGAATTTCTCTGCTTGCTCAGAAATACAGAACTGAAATCTTCATTGAAGCAAAATGCTTTTAGCCTACCTGAAAGAGTTAACAGCCATTACTGAGTACAGGCTAAACTGAGTGCTCTCTGGGACCATACCAACAAGAAATGGGTTAATTCTGTCACACCAACACGCACATACAGCATTGACTCCTAAAATGAGGTTGTAGCCAGTTGAATGGTATGAGGCAGAGGGCTAAGAGAGACAGAGACAGCTCCCCAGCAGAGGAATAATCCCCTCAGAGAAGGTCAGCCTGCTTATGGCACAGGTCAACAACTGGAGGTAAGAAATAGCAGGAATCACTGCCATAGCATGAGCATGACTCCACTGGTAGAAGGATGGGAGGGAAAAGGGGAGCTGTGCTATGCACAACTAAAGTGTTCACAGATTTTCCTGTTGGACACTAGTCATGAAAACAACTCATTTGCTACAAAGATTTTAGCTGGGACCAAGTTTTACACAGTTCTTGTATTTCTAGTTCTCAATACAGATGTCACAGAGACAGTACAGCAGAGAAATCAATGACCTTTGTCAAAGTAAATGGCACAGAAGATCTTCAAAACCATACACAGTCAAGAGAGGAGAGGTCAGGTAGAAGATTGACACTGTAAAGCACCAATATTTCTACCTCTTGGTTTCTATCAGAGTTAAACTATTCTTAAGATATATCCAGCTTACTGGATGAGAGAGACAAGTGGAACTTCATGGTGATGCAGAGAAAAGGTGCACAAATAATTTTTGGAACTTGCTCTGCTGGTCAGACCAAGGTTGTGGAATGAGTTTGAGGTTTCATCCAACCCCTGTTCCCTCAAAAAAAAAAAAAAAAAAAAAAAGCAACCAAACAACTTTTTTTTCTTTCAGACTGACACTGAATTCCATCGAGAGACGACATTCTCACTGGCTTGGTTGCTGGCCGTTCTTCAGGTTTTCAAAATAACAAACCCTTCGGAACTGAAAATACGAAACACAACCCCACTGCATTTTCCCACTACCCATCCCAGGAGTGGAGGAAAGAACATGCTCTGAAATTCCCTGCGAAAAGCCCCCCATGGGCCGGCAGGAGGCACCCGCGATGCCCGGCCACTGCCTCCCGCGGGACCGCGGATCGGCAAGGGACAGGGGGCTCGGCAGGGCACAGGAGAGAAGTCGAAAAGGGACGGGGGGGCTCGGCAGGGGGAAAGGGGGGCTCGGCAAGGGACAGGGGGGCTCGGCAAGGGACAGGGGGGATCGGCAGGGGAAAGGGGGGCTCGGCAAGGGAAAGGGGGGCTCGGCAGGGCACAGGAGGGTCGGCAGGAGACAGGGGGGATCAGCAGGGAAAGGGGGCTCGGCAGGGCACAGGGGGGCTCGGCAGGGCACAGGGGACCCGGCAAGGGACGGGGGGCTCGGCTGGGGAAAGGGGGCTCGGCAGGGCACAGGGGGGCTCGGCAGGGCACAGGAGGGTCGGCAAGGGACGGGGGCTGGGGCCGGCCCCTCTCACCTGCCGCTGCCGGGGCCGCCTCGGGAGCGCGCTGGGGCCCGGGACGCAGCTGCGCTGCCGCCGGCTCGGGCATTCGCCATCCCGCGCCCCGCTGGCCGCGATCCCGGCTCCCCGGGCACGGCTGCCCGGCCCCTTCCCGCACGGCGGCGCTCCCTCGGCGGGGGGGAGGGCACGGCAGCGCGGCGGGGTCTCGGGACTCGGAGCGTTCACAGCGGCGAGACACTACGGAGCAGCACTGGTGCGTCCGCCCCCGCGCCGCCGGGAGCGTGTGAAATACGAATCCCTGTCTCAGCATCTCTCTCCGCAAACGTGCACGAAAGTGCCATAAATTAACTGTTTGTTGCCTGCCCCTAGCTGCTCCCCAGCGCGCCCTGGGGATGCCAGGACAGCGCGTCCGGCGGGAGTTGTTAGACACAAACCGGTCCGCGAATGTCCGGCTCCCACTCGGGGCTCCAGGACAACCACCGCGACAGGTCCCGCCGGATCCCGCTCCCGCTGCTGCGGGGACACAAGGACAAGGGGCTCAGGAGGAAGCAATGCCTCGACAGCAGTTTTATTTGGGCAGCTCTTAGTTAATCTTCAGGCCATGAGAGCAGCAACCGCCTCTTCCCCGGCGGTGGGAGGACAGCTGCTTTCTGAAGTTAAACTCACTGTGCGACAAACACTTCCTACCGGGATTTAAAACTGCTCCTCGGCTTGCAGGACAAAAAAAACCAAAAAACCAAAACCAAAAACAAAAACACAGGTCACTAGCGTTTGTCTTCCCAACTTCACAGCTGCTAAAGCTGCCTAACTGTATCTGATTAAGAACAAATAAAACAGATATTTTCATAATGCGTGCTTTCAACCCAGTGAAAGCAAAATATCTGTGGATGTCTGAGAAAAACACCCATTATGTCAGCTGAAAGGAAAGCCAGCTTCACTTGGTGTGTGACAGGTTTCCCTCTGAGGTTTCTTCAGTTTGGCACTTCCAGGCTGCTCATGCCTCTACCAGCCCATGGTGGTCTGGCAAGCTGTAGGGCATCTCTGTCGACAGCCACTCATCCCAGAAAAAGTTGATTTCTGCCATGTGACTAATGCAAAAACATCCTTATGAAATATGTGCCTATTCTTGACATGGGCATCTGGAGACCTCTGTGATCATGGAGTTGTTTTCAAGAAAACATCTAGAATGGAGCTATGAGTTGAGCTCTACGACCAATGTACCTTATAAAGCAGTACAGACTGCACAGAGCCCTGTGCTGCTGCATGTACAGCTCTCCAGCAACTGAGCACAAATAGGGGGGCAATGCTCAGCAATACACCTTGTGCTACATGGTTGCCCCACAGACCTTTGGAGCTGGTTCACTTTCTTTGTGCAGAAAACTCTAGTGTTGAATCATGAATTTTACTCTCCTCATTTTGCAGCACAGGGGACATTACATTTTTTCTGCTGCTTTCTTTTCTGTGAGCACCTTTGTTCCTATATTCTAAGAGAAGGCGATTACTTTCCCATCTGCAGGGGTCAGCCAGAATTCAGCAGTGTTGCTAGGGCTTGGAGCTTGGCTTTCTCACCAATGCCATCAGTTTGCTTTTCATGATTCCCTTGGTCAACATTTAGCATGTAACCAACTTTCAGAGCACTTTCCACCTTTCTCAAGGAAACAGAAAGAAATATTTTTTTTTCTTTTACTTCTCTTGCTCTTTGCAGACATAGATCTGTGCAATATAGCTCCTCACAGCTAACCTTGAACTACATCTCATTTCTGGAATCACAGAGTGGCAGAGAAAACACCTGTCTTGGTGTAAGTGCAGGGGTTTTTCCAGGCTTCCCCTGCCTGGACGAACCTGACTCTTGGGTCATAGCCAGAGGAGTCTACAAACTTAAATGGGCACTGATGAAAAAATTTAATTTCTCTCTCTCTCTCCATCCATCCATCCATCCATCCATCCATCCATCCATCCATCCATCCATCCATCCATCCATCCATCCATCCATCCATCCATCCATCCATCCATGTATTGAAGGCAAGTAATTTCCCCATTTCCTGTGGTGAAATCAAAACGTGCTTTAAAGAAAAGTTAAAAGACCTATAATTAAACAAGGATGAAAAATCCTACAAGTTGACCCAAAGTTTCCTCCTCACCTATGTAACCTCAGTGACTGTTATCATAATTTGCACTCAAGCTTTATTTGCTCTATTCTTTCCTGATAATCCTTTTATTTCTTTAAATCTTATCTCATATATTCAGCAGAAAATGTAGGAGTGCACTAGGAGTGCAAGAATATGGGTAAAATCTTCAATGCAAATTATTGAGTTAGCTACTGCAGCTATAGCACAATGAATAGACATATTCAACATAATATATAGAGTGGATATTTGACTCTTAGTTGGCCAGTCAGGACAATTAACAAATGGTTAACAGACAAATTCAACAGAAATTTGAGATCATAATAATACATTTTGAGGGCTATAAGGTGACTATTTACTAGACATAGGTGAAAAGGATACTGATCTCTAAGATCTCAGTGAAACAGTATAATAGACGCTTTTGTTCTCTGAAATGAAAAAGGTTGGCACCTTCAAAAAGTAGTTTTCTGATCCTTATTAAAAACTGCCTGTTGAATTCTTGTGGAAAGCTTTGTTTAGTTAGTTCAGCTGAGGGTCATGGTACATTCTGTCAAGTCATTCAAATGAAGGGATTCATACAAATTTTTGTGGCACATGTATTTTTATTTCTTCAATATGATAAAATGGTCGTGTCCAAATTCTTTTTCTGAATATGTGACACATTTGAAATCTGTTATCATCTTCCACAATAATTTTCACTTTCTATTTTCCTCTATGTATCATTGCTGTCCAGCTGGTAGGGGCTTGCTGCAATAAATATTTGTTTCAGTCAGCTTCTTTTCACTGCATGTCTTCCTGTGAGTTTGCTAGGTATCTTCTCAAGACCACAGATGATGATTTTTCCTCAGTGCCAAACTACTTTTGAAAATTGCAAGTGTAAAAATAGAAGACTACCCAAAGGTTTCAATCGTTGTTCCAGAAGATGCTTCAGGCATTTTATCTCAACAAAAGTGAAACTTAGAGATGCCAATGTAGAAGTGTGGATTGTGTTTAATCCAAAAGTCGTATTTACCATGATATATCTGAATTACACCACTTGAATGTTATCAGTAAATTGATGTTGGATGCCAGTGAAATCAGTTCTGCTCATATTTAAGAGCAAGAGCTTAAATGTATGACTATTTCATGTCTTAAGCTCTTACCATTAAACTAGAGTATTTTTATTCCATCAAGGCTACCAACTTTATTTTTGTGTAGTTTCATGCTGCTATAAAAGAGGAAGTGAAAAAAAGCTGAGGGAAATTGCATTTTTTTAATGTAAGTAGAAAACTCACTCTGGTTTATGACAATCTGTAAAAACTGATTGCTTCTCTTAATGTAAACAGATGGTAACATCCAGGATGACTGACATTTACTATGTCCATGCATAGCTCCCAGAGGACTCTACTTTTAACCGAATTTTAATCTGTCTGCAAGTCCAGCAGTTTGGAGAAATAAACACTAATAAGGATTTCCACATTCAAAGACCTCTCAGTAGTGAATCTGCTGAGTAGTCTGCGACTTCTGCTCAAGATAAAGAAGCTGCCAGTACCACGTGCAAGACCAGTGTTGTGTCAAGACAAAAGCATAAAAAAAAGTATAATTTGCAAAGGGAAAATCTTACCCATTCTCCACCTCCTTCTAGCTCAGCATGGTAACTACTAATGGTAACTACTGCTTTTCCTCACCATGTAGTATCATTTTATACTCCATACAGGTTTCTTTTAGCTCTTCAGTCTCCTATTTTGTAATGTACCCTTTTTTCCACACGCCCCACCCCCCCAATTAAGTATTTTATCACCCTTCCCATCCCACTCTCAGGTAATTCTTGCCTCCTTCAACTATCTTGACTTCTTTTCCCTTTATGAGCAGCAGTAAACTTTAGTGACTGCTGTCAATAAATCTGAACACTTAAGGGGGAAAAGGTACTCAACCAGAATCCTGTTTATGCTCTGGCTACCTTTTTTCTCCTTTAAACAAACACTTCTTCCATATCTAGTTATGGAAGTTTCCTGCTAGGAACTGACATGAAATGATGAATATCTGGCATGCCTAAGCAAAAATTACAACAGTACAAAAGTAAAAAAAAAGTAAGCAAAAACTTACTTCACGTGGTTTGGCTTTCACTTTCTTGGCTTTTTTTCAACTCATCTGTTAATTTTGCATATAAATCCTTAGATTTTTAAGACTGTAAGGAGAATCTATATTTGCAAGACTGAAGTAGAACTGACAAAAAGTAGCTAGCAAGAGGATAGTGTTTTATATAGTTGTTGATGTACAAACTCAAGAACCTTTAAGTCCTGAAAGATGTATATGCCCACTTAGCAGACACACATATTACCTATCAGCATCAGTTTAAGTTAGGAAATTGAGCTGTAAAAGTAAATCAATGCCACATTAATTCACTTACTTAAAAAAAATCTGAATGTGTCTAGGTCTATGCAGAGAATGCTTCTCTTGCTACTTGCTTTCAGTAGTTTTAAAAATCTTTCAGAACTTTGACAAATGTGCCAACACCAAAAGGTCAGCCAGCTTTGAGATTGGGCTCTTTCTGGAATTTGGTCCAAGACTTTCCATTAAGATACATAAAAGTGACACAAAACTATGCATTCGACTAAAAACAACATAAAAAGAAATGCTTAACAGAATTTTGGTACTTGCTAAGAAAACCATCCAACAAACCATAATAAACTGAACAGAAAAACACCCATTACCATATCCACAGTAGCTGGGCAAAGCACCACTCCACGTGCTCATGATAACCTCTGGTCATTTTTAGTGAGGCTCTCTCCATGGAAGGTATTCTAGCAAGCAAAAGTAGCACTTGCAAGTTCTAGGTCTCCACTGCACTTCCATTTTCATTAAAAAATCTCAAGCAGGGGCATGAAAGACATTAGGAAGTTCAGTATGAATTAATCCTGATATTTGCTACCTAGTCGGACAGAAAATAAAGCTAATGGAATAAATATAAAATGTAACTTTTGATAATTTTAGCAAAGGTAATGAATTTGCAGTGTGTATTACTCAATTTGGTGTCACACTTCATGCTTCCCAGTGTAGAATGATCACATCTGGACTAAAAGAGCAAAAAATGATGTGCACATTCATCCTTATGTAAGAATCTGTTATTTTCTGATATTGTATATTTGAAATGGTGTAAGCAGAGGACTAGCCTCTTACCAGTAATGTGGAATTTGCTTCAAAACAAACCAGTGCCACAATACTAAAAAACTGGGCAATAAAGACATATTAGTTGGTCAGATGTCCATTTACTTTGCATTACGACATAGATTGACTTCAGAAGTTTGACATTCAAATAGAGGTTACTGAGACTTTAACAGGTATTTAATCAAACATATAACAAAGATCATGTATTTTATACCTCAGTTAGGAAAAATGATTCTGCTTTGCAGTACAAGGTTAGAAGTTCCAAATTATAAATTCTAAATTATATCTTCTTTTGGAAAATGGAAGAAAGTGGCCTTCTTATGTGTATATGTGGTGATTAGGGATGTTTTAGTGGTGAGATTTGCAGTGTTAGCTTTTCAGTGGAGTTCAAATATGTTGAAGGTCTCTTCCAACCTAAATGATCCTGTGATTCTCTATGTATTTCTTCCTTTGTGAAACTGCATTATTTTTTCACTCCAAAAGTATGGCAAAGTCTACCATAAAAATTTTTAGAATTTCAGAAAAAATTAGTATAACATTATCATTAGCAATTGGGCATACCATGGAAGCTATTTTAGTATAACACAATGCAGGAGCCTGTCGACATTTCACTAAGAAAAGCTCAATATATTTTCTATGAATTGAAGTCAGTACTTTCAGGTTTCCCTTTTTGTTATATTTACTCCCTGTGTGCAATACAGTGACACTTCTATTATTTATCTGTCAAACTGAATTATCTTCCGTTTTCTAAATTTGTATTTCATCCTTGTGTGCGTGTGTGTACGTATATATTCCTTACCTTAGGAAATTTTTCCCTTTGGTGTGTTCAGGAACAACTGTAGCTTCATTCGCAAGAGCTGAACAAACCCCACAGAATTCATGCTGAGCTAGAATCTGCTGGTTTAATTCCCTGCTGGGAGTCTGCCAGTTGGGAAATGCTGACCAGCAAGTACAGCTCTTAATTACACAAATCCAGAAGCTGCTGCCAACCTTTCCCCATTGAGAAGCATTTGTTTTCTAGTGTTCTTCTTGATGAACAGATTATCATACAAACATTATTTATTGCTGCTTTATATTGTAAGCAATTAAATGAAGAAACCTTTTAAACTCAAGGGAATTTTAATAGGTTACTTGCAAAATGTTATTGCAGGCAACAACTTGTACATGATTTTAGTTCCAAACCCACCAAAAAATTATACAAATCAGCATTGTAAAAGTGTCAGATTAATGCCTTACAGGCTTTGCTGGCAGAATTAATTTCTAAATTCTAGATGTGGGGAAATGTTACTCTCATTTTTTTCCTTTTCCATTTTTTTTTAGAAAAATTTACAAGTGAAATATTACTACAAAACTTTTTTTTTTTTATAAGGAATTTTTGCAAAACATTTACATTTTTACCATCAACTATTTTTCTGTTTCAAAATCATTATGTAGATTTAATACCCTATGCTGCACATCAATTCTTGCGGGATGACAATTCAGTGACATGCATAAAAAAACACCACAAGGCATTAAAATGAAGACTTAAATACAAATATTGTTGCAATAAAACAGTTATAAAATTGAAAAATAGGACCTAAACATCATGCTTACTTAACTTTGACAAATTAACTTTTTCTCCTAGATTACACACTTTTATTACTGCTCTCGTGAAAGAATGTGATAAATAATGACTTAACACCAATTGCTAATGTAATCGGCAACACATACACAAACCTAACCAAAGAAAGTATATTGTAAGAAAAAAACTATTCTAACACTGGAGTTCTACCATGGTAAATACACTTTGCACTGATAATTACAATAAAGCAAAATTTTTAACGGTGGCAAAGGGAATGAACAGTGAAATGCCATTAAACAAGATACTACTGCACATCTGTGCCCTATTACTTACAACAGCTATATCCCACTGAGTCAAATAAAGGACATTGAAATTTACGATCCTTTTAAGACAGAAAAGTGGATTCAGAATGGTATGCAGAACAGACTGGCAGAATGTTTCTAATTCCAGCGGTAAAACGTGCACCTGCTAACACAAGTTAATGTACTTGAGATGCTATGAAGCCAACCAGATTTAGATTTGGATAAATCTATAATAGGGATTCATTGCAGATTAAAAATTACTTCAGTTTCCTATCTGCATACATAAGTATGCATGAAAAAATTACATATGAAATGGTTGTGCAGAATGTTTGTAACTTCAGTTTACAAAACTGTTAACTTTTAGGAAATATTAACATTAGGAAAGTTCTTCTTTGCATAAAGTAATGTAGAGCACTGATTGTGAAGCATAATGATAAAATATATCTTTGACATTTCATTTCCTTTATAATAAAATTAACAGTTAATACTACCTAATGTTCATCTGTATTAAATGTAACACCTAATTGCTTCTGACGTTTTAAATCCAGATACATCAGTTAAGAGTACTTTAAATAAAATATACAAAATAATGTACAAAACCCAACTAAAATTTAAAGACTCTGTTACAAGTCTAAAAAAGCTTTAAGAAACTTGAAATTCATAACCACAGTGTAAAATTGTTTTTCTTTAATCTCAAAGCTTTTTATGTAAACTGAAAGTATAAAATACCCTCAGCTTAGTATTTTGCTACAAAGGGCTGGCCTAAAGTGTACACAGTGTAAACAATGATATTTCTTTTGCTTCAAAAATACAGAAAACACCACAAGATTGATAAATTGCTCATATGAGAAGTATATGGTCTTTAGGGAATGCATAGGGTACCTGTTATGTCTCACAAACCAACAGCTACCACACACATTCTTCTTTCATAATTTGTTGGGGAAAGAACAAAATCTTGTTCTTCTTGCACTGTACTTCCTTCAATTATGTTAAAAATATTTTGGTGTATAAATATCCTAAAAATTGGTCATGAGGATTTATTAGTAAGTGACTGTAGATGTAAAAGGTTATACCTATGCTTAGGGGAAGTAATTAAAAATCCTGAGTATGAAATATTTGGCCATCTTTCCTCCTTGTACCTACTGGAATTTTCACATAGAAAATAGAATTTTTGTTGTTTTTTTTCTTTTTTTTCTTTTTTTTTCTTTTTTTCTTTTTTTTTGTAACATTTCCTCTATATTCACTGTCACATCTGAAAATGTAACCAAACCTTTGTAACCAAAAGTCATGTCCCAAAAAGATGATAATATTTCTCTTTTCCCAGTTTGTTTTGTGGTTGGAAGGTCAATATAAGACTTGATAGGTAACAGATATTTATTACCAGCCTACGTATTATTCTTGAAGAGAAAAAATGAAATGGTAATATTTAAGGGGAAAGAGAAAATATTTACTTACTTCTTATTAAAATGTGATAATTAATTTTTTTCTTTGGCTATTAAGTCAAAGCACAAAGAACTCAGCACATTAACCACAACATAATAAACTAGTATTTACAGAGAGGAGATACTGGACAACAGTCAGTTGTCTGATTGATTTCCATGATTCTAACAAAATTTAAACAGTCAAACACCTAAGGTTGAGCTTTTAAGATTCAAGTTATCTATGAGTTAGAAATGGGTCACAGATTTTTAAAATACAGAATCATAGAACCACAGAATGGTTTGGGTTGGAACGGACCTTAAAGACCATCTAGTTCCAACCTCCTTGCCATGGGCAGGGAAATATAAAATGAAATGAATTACCAAAAATTGACACAAGTTTTTTTCATTCTACATAAAGATACCATTACTTTTGTAAATCTTATGTTAATATCTTTCTATGGTTTTATCTTTCCTACCGTTTACACCAATTCTACGTAACCTAGCTCTCCACTGGAAGAGAGGAATTAGAACTCACTGATTGTCATTTATATACACTACTATAATGTAGTAGTCCAAATTAATCTGAGGCCCACCTCAGAATCACTTTGCAGCATGCATCACTCAGCTGCTATTTGAGTAATTCCAAAACTTGAGAAAAGATGGCCAAAATTAACCAATGTGTTGTATGGACTGAGCAAAACCCCAAAATACATCCACTGTTTTTCATCCTGTATTCTGTTTTGCTGTGCCTTATGGGAAAAGGATGCTGTCATGAAAATATTACAAATTTATGTTAAAAACAAAGTGCCTTCATCAAATGGTATTAATCCTAGTCAAGGTCCACCCAGTTTTACATTGATACTATCTGATTTTATAAACACATTAACATACAGTGCTAAAATAGGGGGGTAAAGTTCACTTAAAATCATTACAGAATATACAGACATATAACTAAAAAAGTACAGTATGGAAATATTATTCCTCTGTTTATCCAGTCATCAATTTGCGCTGTTTGTATTTTTGAAATTTTTGTCTTGTTGCACCGGTGTACACTTCCCATGCTGACCCTCCAACTTGGAACACTTACAGAAGTCATGACTGAAAAAAGATTTCCTGCTCTGTAATCCACTTTACCAGCCCACTTCCATATCCTGAAAGGTTTGTAAACTTAAGTGCAGCACTAGGTGTCCATATAAACGATCCTTTCAGAATTCTTCCATGTTTGTTGAAACGTTAGGGGTTGCTGGGTTTGAATCTTGAGAAATGGCAGCAACAGTGACAATTCTTGGAGAACCAAGAACCTCAGTAACTGAAGAGTCCAGTTCTCCTGAGGTAACAATAGCAAGGGCTGTTCCACCACCCTTCTTGTTCTGATGAGTTTTCACGTGTTTCGAGAGATGGTCACTTCGCATAAACCTTTTAGAACATTCTGGGCACTCAAATCTCTTTTCACCTTTTTTAAAAGAAGAAGAAAACCAAAATGTTACTGAAAGGGAGCACTGAACACTGCTTGATCATCTGAATCTCACCATATTTATATATATCATATATCATACATTTTATTTTCCATCTGATTAATTTCCAGATGTGATCTGTTCAGTCACAGGCTTTTGGCCACATACTCTTCACTACTAAAATGTTCTCAACAAGTGTTTGCTACATTGTGATTATCTGACAAGAAGTTTGAATTTTAAGGACATCAGATAATTTTCATAAACTTCCATAAACCTACCAGAGTGAGGGAGGCAAAAGCACTCAAAGAACAACTTGGTAGCATTTTTTAAGAATAGTTTTGTTATTTAGATTAAAGTGATGGGAAGAAAATTCAGAAACATGAATTCCAATGCTCCATGAAGATGCATGGAATCTATATTAAGGGAGACAAATTCAGTTTACCAAAAGGTCCTGTAACTGCTCAAATGCAATTGGTGCTTAGACATCAGGTGCTGTAAATTGGGGGAGCAGAGACAGGGAGGGGGAGACACTCTACTGGGCCTAAAAATATAAAGGCTGATAAAATTTTCAGCTTTTAAAAGGCCAACTTTTCCATTCTGAACTGTTAAGAGAATTTACTTTATCAGTTCCCATTTGAAACTCTAGGAAATTTCCCAAGAAGATCAAATCTAGTGTATGGACTAGGTTAATAAATTTCTTAAGGTCTGAGCTAATCCAAGGGAGGAAACAATAACCCTGGCCCATGGCCAATCCTACATGCCTGACCTAAATTTATTATATTTAGATCAGGCACTAGCTAATGTACATCAGCTATCTATGATGAAATGGCCATCTTTTTCTAGCCAACATACAAAAGAACAGTTGAAACAGATCCCTTTTTATTTATATGACTTCACAGTCAGCCTAAATTAATGAAAACTGGAATCTACCACTTCCTTGTTTAAAAGTTATTTTATTTACATTTAAGGGTAATTTTCAGCTAAGTTAGTAAGTGAGAACCTTGATACCATTGTTTAACTATAGCCACTACAATTCAGACTTGCTGTACAATGGCTACAGAGAGGGATGACCAACCTGTGTGGGTTCTTCTATGCCTTTGTAACTCATCACTCCTTGTGAATCGCTTGCCACAAAAAATCCAGTTGCAGACAAATGGTCTTTCACCGGTATGCCAGCGCAGATGTGCCCGAAGATGAGATGTCTTGCCATAAACTTTTCCACACCCTTCAATATGGCAGATATGCTGTTTCTTTTTTCCCTGGCTCATTGCTGCCTCTAAAAAGATTATATTTAAACAGCTAAGTAGTTATATTCTAAAACATTACCAGCTATTAGGAGAAACATTTCATGCTAATCGTGGCAATTTTAAACCCCATCTAAAAAAGCCCACACAAATGTCCTTTCTAATAGAAAGCATTAAAAATCTAGGCAATATAGGAGAATCTCATTCCCAAATGAGGCAAGCTGTGATAAAGATGCTTAAATATATACTGATAAAAGCTACATTTACCTTCCCTCTCCCTCTCTGCAATTAGGACATGAGCAGGCAACTCTTCTCAGTCTCTTGCCAGGCTGCACTTCCTGGTCAGAAGCTTGTTGAGCTTGTTGAAGCTGCACTTGTGTTATCTGATCGGGACTAACAGCACCAATTGCTGCATTAGCAATGCCACCTACTGCTACGGTTACAGGAGCTATTGTGGCTTGCTGTACTTTTACTCCATCCTGTCCTTGCTGTTGACCTGCAAAATAAAAATTGTTTGTATCTCTTATTAGTAATTTCAATAAGTGAAATGCACAAATTAAACTTTATACATTTACATTAGGTGGACAAAAATCCACCTAATGTTAAGGGAAGCCACAAACAGAATGTTAAATCCAGCCATTTTCCTAAAGCACTACCTACCTGTTAGTTTAATGTAATTTGTTATTAAAACAGCACAAAGACTGCAAATTACTGACTGATACTAAGAAAAATTAACTAGTTTAACAAAGGTATTCTTTTTCATAAAAGCTGAGACATGCAAAATCTTACACAGAAATATTGTTCAGTCAATTGCCAGTTAATGTCTCTAAGAACCTTTGAACTATATCTGCATTCAGAAAATTACCATTAGCTAATTAAGAAGTTGCTTTATGGCACTTACAGAATTGTCACTTCTCTTTACAATCTTTCTTGAATCAACATCGAGCCAGAAAGGAACTTTTGAATGAAAAAGAAACTTATGACTAGACTTGAACAAGCTAATATTCCAAAAGCTTTCTTGAGACTGTTCTTTTGCTGGATTCTCTACTCAGGATGGGGCTAATCCTGGTTAGCTGTATAAATGGGGGAACAAGAAGCAAGAGCAGCCCTGGGTGAAAGAGATCTGGTGTTTGGGTTGATGGCAAGCTGTAGATGAGCCAATAGTGTGTCCCTGGCAGCCAAAAGGGCCAGCAGTAGTGAGGGAAGTGACTGGCCTGCTCTGCACTGGTGCAGCCTTATCTAGAGCACTGAGTGCTGGTTGGGGTGCCTTATATGTAAGAACAACATCCCCAACTGTTAGAGTGTGTCCAGAGGAGGGGACCAAGACGGTGAAAGATCTCGAGGGCAAGACTTAGAAGGAGCAGCTGAGGTCACTTGGGTTGCTCAGCTGAGAGAAGGCTGAGGGGTGACCTCCACACAGTCTACAACTTCCTCAAAGGAGGCAGTGGAGGGAGAGGTGCTGATCTCCTCTCTTCTCTTTCTGGTGACCAGTGGTAGGACATGAGGGAATGGCATGAATCTGCACCAGGGGAAGTTCAGGTGGGACATTAAGAAAAGGCTCCTCACTGAGAGGGTGATTGATCACCAGAACAGCTTCCTCAGGGAAGGGACCAAATAAAATTCTAAGACTGACTTGATGAACAAAGAAATCAGCTCCATTGCATAAGTCCATTATCTCATCGGCTTTCTTGATCTAAGGAAATCTGCATTACTGGCTTGATATTAAAGCAAAAGAAGGTATTCCAACACAGGTAGGAAGGGTAGTTTCTTGAACAACAAAGTAATGTTATGTTTGTCTTAAAAGTTAGTACTATACAAACTTAGAAAATACATGTAATAAACTAAATCTGACACAGAGATATGACTTCCAGTTACAATACGACAACACTGAATGCCAGCCCTCCTAGTAACAGGAATGGGACAAAATATAATTAGATGCTGCCATTTTCAAAAATTCATTGCCTTCATACAACTGTGAAATTAAAGGAAATACTACCTTCTTATTTAGAGAATGTAACAGGCAACCAGAATTCTTTAGAGCAGAATAAAATATTTTAAGATATGAAAGTCGTCCTCTAATTTAAAATGTAGAAATTCCCCAGGGATAACAGGATTCAGAGATATCTGAATGGGTTTTAATGACTTCTGTAGCATCCATAACAGACACCAGCAATGGGGACAATAAGAACCCTCTCTCTCTCTGAAGCCTAAAGTGCCCAGCTACTGAGTGAGTTGACACACAGCCCAGCATGGGACGATGACTACTTCATTCACATGATTGCTGAGGGGCAATAGACTCTTGGACAGACTATCTTGTGTAACACCACGCTACGAGCCAGAGATGAAACCTAACACACACCACCTAACATCACCACATACATGCACGTGTTAGGACTGAGGAACATCAGATACAGAGAACCTCCCAAAGTGACTTGTCATCTAAAGGCCATGCTGGCTACAGGAAATAGAAAAAATCTGGTTTCTGCCTAGGTCAGTACCAGGTTATTTTCACCTGAAGCACTGACCAAATTTTCCCAGTTATCTCCCTTAGTTTATGCCTGGAAGTTGCATCTAATCTGCTTAGATATGAATAAACATTAATTCCTTGTCTTAAGAAGGCTACAAGTACTGAGAGACACTGAGTGTTTTCAGTTCTCTGAAAAGAGCAAGGACAAGCCCATAAGAGATAGTGTTTGAACTCAACTTACTGTTGGACAGACAGTGAAAAAAAACCAAAAACCAACCAAACAAACAAACAAAAAAATCTAAAAGGATTCTAGTATCAGCAGCAAAGGAAAAATAATTACAGGCTTAACCTTGAGTGCAGAGGCCCCATATGTTTAGGATAAAACCAAATCTCTCTTTTCAGAATAGCAATGTACTGGAAATATATATATTTCCCATACTTTAATAGGAAAGAAAAGCACTCGTGATAATCCTTGAGGGAGAATATGATAGGGAAAGAAGAACATCATGATATAAATGCAAATAGTAATATCAAGTACTTTGGTCTAACAGTGGCTGAAGAGGATACTAGAGCTTTCAAACAAAGTGCTAGTACTCGGGCAACTTTGTCAGTCTGTTGAGCTGCTGGAACACTGACTGAGTGCTATAAACAGCCAGAGTGAAATAAAGACTAATCTTTTCTTTTTATATATCTAATGCTTATCCTAATATGATAATATTAATATGACAATATGATTGCTTGTGATAAAAACCAGTTGCACTTCTGGTGAGCCAAAGGTAAATGAAAAGGAAGAACTAGCTCAATGTGCAGTCCTTTGCAGAGCACCATCCACTCTGCCTGTTAAACACACCCAAGGTGCAAACTCCTTTACTTCAGAGTAGCACTATAAATAAAGGGTCTGTGAATGGTCACTACAGAAGTCAAAGATATAACAGATATTATGGCCTCCTGCAGCCTCCTATTCCATTTTCTTTTCAGTCATGTTTTTGAGTACATTGTTAAGAATGACACTTTTTTACTACAGTCTGTTAGAAGGATGACTCCATCTATGTCACAAAGTCCAATTGGAGCAAAGAAGTCCTGAGACCTAAACAGTCTGTGGTCAGAACCCAATTGAAGAGGATGATTATCTCTTTCTCTCTGATTTTCTTGAATTGATATTAAACTTTTGATGCAACCTCTCCCTGGGCTGGTGTCCTGAGGTGACTTTATGATGTGGTATCCTGGTATCCCCATCATCTGTAATTTTGCTCAGAAATGGGCCCTGTAGCTCTAAATTAGGCCCAGAAAGACAGAGGGAGTGACAAGGGAGAAGCACACCGTTTATCTGCAGAAGCTTCACTTTTACTCCCCTGAAATTCCTTTTTTCACACACTGTGCTGCTTAGCACAGGCAGCAAAAGAAAAATAAAACTCTCAGAGTACACTCAGAGTTCACAGCACGGTAGCTGGGAAGAAAAATGGAGAGTCTTTCTTTACTTTTAAACTGGCTTCTAGTTCATTAGCCAAGACAAAAGGCTTTCCTCTAGACTGTGGCTTCTTCGGAGGAACTGTTCAAGTTCTGTTCAACTGTTCAACTGTCCAGAAGACCAACACTGACCATGCCAGCAAACCCCAGTGTGGAGAGGCACCCCGCCCACCCCCTGGATGCTGCCTTGCCAGCTCCTAACCTGAGAAAAGCCATACCTACGAAAGAGAGTTTAGATTCTGAATCTCTTATTTGTTCAGAGCACTGAGAAATTTTATTGTTTAATATTATTCATTTTTTCCATGTTTGTGAGTACTTTGCTCATTAAATAAGCAGCTTTTCCACTTCTCTTGAAGAAAATTTACCTCCCGAACTGGTTGGAATCTCTTAAATCTACTTTCTAAAGAGACCCCTTCAAAAGTTTCTTCCCTAAATTTGCCCTAAATAAAGATAGCTGCCAAACCAAGGCTTTTCAAGCAAGACGTGAATTGAGACCCTTGAATCCTGAGAAGAACTCCTTCTTTATTCATCCCATGATTACTGGTTAATATTCAGGATATAATTCTAGGATATGACCAATCCACATTTATAGAGAAGCCTGTTCAGCATTTCTAAAAATCTAATATATTTTGCTGATTCCAACCTTCACTGTCCAAGTAATGAGATGAACTGCAAGAACCCTGAGGCCTGGGAGTTTTGAACTTTCTGTGCTTTCTGGCACTGACCTCCAAGGGAACACTGCTTTTGACTTGAGGCCTCAGAGAAGGATTCCAAATTTGAGTGATGGAGTTGGAATCACTGGTGTGTAGTTTGAATAGAAGTGTGTAATATCACATGGTAAAGGGTTTGGAATTTGGGGTTTTAGAATATAGTAATAAGTATGGGACAAGATGGAGGTTCTTGGGCAGTGGCTTCTTTCTTCTTATTCCTTCTTCTTCCTGATTTCAGGTAGTAGTTTTCAGCTGGATAGAGAGTACTGCAGTGCGAGCCACAGGTGCTTGGTCTTTGGGTCAAAAGTATAAGTAATACAGATGTTAGTTTTTAATTGGATAGTCAGCCCTTGAAAAATCTTGTAACAAGCAAGATACAGCTCCATTTTCTTTTAGCTTGTTAGCTAGAGGTGCTGTAGAACTCACTGTACTTTAGATAAGAATTAATAAACAACTGAGTCTGAACACGAAAATCCTGTCTCTCGTGCTTCAATCCTGACTCTGAGCAAAGGCAGAGGAAAAAAGAGGCCAGCCACTAATAATGAGCAACTACACAAGGGTGCTCTGACACTTCTTCAGAATATCAAGTACCACTGCTGTACCTTTCTGAACTTTCCTTCTCCCATATGAGGACATGGCATATCTTGGAATACAGGATACACACTACTGAGCTACAACCTTAATCTATTCATTAAACATAATGCAGTGACACATTTGAGTAGAAATTCTTCACAATAACCATAAAAATGACAATAAAAATACAAAAGGGACAATGCTAAGTAAGGTTGCTCAGGCAGACAATTACATGCCCCACATGGTTTCAATTAAACAGTAATTAAATGACTGCTCTTTAGATAGCATTAACTAGTTACACCATTTTTTAATATGCACGTTGATTTTTCTTCTTTAAATTAATCTAATGGAGTCACTATTTTAAACTCCCTTCCCTTGAATTCCACTTACTAAATTCAGAACAGAAGGTTCTGAAACTCTCAAAATATACGAATTGCCTTATTTGAAGAACCAGGACACAACATATAATAAGCAAATCAAGTTTTTTGAGGTAAAAGAGTTACTGAGGAAAGCACACGTACAAGATAAATATTCATTGTTAGAGATTTATGCAGCTATGAGAAAACACTGGGAGGTTTAATAATGTAATTACTGGACCTAATTTTCGTTTTGAAGTCCTGAGAGAACACCCCAACAAGCTAGCACACAAGTAATACACAGGGTAGAAATGTATCTATTCTCATTTTAAAGCTGTTAAACATAAAAGTCTTTGTTTGTTGAGAATAATAAGAGTGTATTTTAGACCAGTTGAAAAATATTTTATCCTAAAGAAAAACCAGAAAAATTTCACAAATCAACTGACAGAACATGCCCAAGATCTCAGTGACTCTGCTATAGTCTTGAGTTGTATGGGATGTTTTTTTAAACTATATACTAGAATTCAATGGATCACTAGGGGCTTTAACTTTTACATCACTTGTGCTTATTAAAGAGGAAGAAAAATAAAGGGAATATAAAGGGAAGATAAGACAATTTAATTATTTCTTAAAGCACCTCTACCATAGAAAATATACTGAGGAAACTTAATATTGATATGAGTTTGTCAGCAGCCTACTAAATTAAATGAAGGCAACTTCTGAAAGTTTAAAACAGAGAGGACTTTTCAGTTGAGGGGATCTAGGTCCAAATTGGCTTATTTGAAAAAAAATCTCCAAACTAACCAAACAAATCTGCTTACTCTAGAAACAGGTGGCTGAGATAATGTTACCCATACAGGAACAGAATGATCTCTTGACACTTTCTAGATGGAGAAAAAAGGGCTTATTAAAAATATTCCTTTGAATGTCTTACTAGGGCATTAAGTGCTATTTAAAGCTTTCCAGAAACGTTGCTATAGTCAGGAGATCACTTGAAATTGTTTCTTCCTGACACACTCCAAACCACAAGACCTGATATCACTACACTTCACCATTCATAATCCAACCCTTCAGTAACAACAGCTCTCATGTTTCAGCACAGGTTTCAAAAAGAGATCTAAACAAATCACTCTGTGAGGGAACAAAGTCACACTTCAGTTCATCTATGCTATTCTGCATGAGCTGTGAAAGCAGTCACTGCACACTGACACCTGCTTTTGGGACAGAGAGCTTTCTCAAGTTCCCATAATTTCTCTAATAAGGATTTCTAAAATGGTGAAATATCTTGATTTAAAAAATCATCGCTGAATTTGCATATGTCTGAGCTTTATTGTACATGCTGTCAGGATATAAAGTTAAGTTACAGCTAAATGTTACAAAATACCATTGATACAAAATACCATTGATACTCAATTGCATTTCATTTCCTCTCAGGCCTAAGTTCTCTCTTGCTATTGGATAGTAACCACTTATTCCACCATAGGACAAAATGCATACAGCAAGGAAACCTGATACAGTATTTACTCTACAAATCCAGTGCAACAGAAGTCTCACTGATTGCAGTATTTAAAATATGATTATGAAAGAATAAAAATTTTTAAAGTTTCTCAAATAAAAGTACCTGAATGCACTTAGTCACTTCCCATTTAAGCCATTAAGCAATACTTATCAACACAAGATACAGGATTGTCAAGAAAAATGACTGTATATCCTTTATTCTTCAGCATCACTTGCTTAGCTTTCCAATTTTGCAGTAAAATTGCATCTTAGCAGGTAAAACTCACATATACTTTCCTATACGTGAGTTTGTAATACATTCATGCAAGAAAATTCAACAACTTTAAGTAATTACCATTAAACCAAATAATACACACACACCCACCCCAATCACATTTTGCAGTTAAAAATTAATTTGCAAAACCTTAACAGCACTTGAATGATTTAAGAAAGCTAATGCATGGTACCTGAAAAAGTACTTTTCTACAGAGTGATTGACCACTGGCTATTAGGCTTGGCCATGCATTATAAGTTAAACCAAGCTTCCTTTTATCACACACTACACCTGCTTCCCTACTCTTGCTCAGCTGAAGTAACAGGGACAAAAGACGACTCTCTGAGGCGAAGAGGGCAGAAGGGAAAGAAAAGGACTTAACTTTACTGATCTACAGAAATCATGAGAGCAAGTATTAGAAAATTGGATCTTGGAAAGCGGAGAAATTTAAGACTAAGAAAAGATACTTCTGAGTTCTGGTACATAGTTCCTCAGAAAAACAATTATGGATTTCCTGTTGCAGTTGTGCAAGCAATGTTTAGCAATGTTTAGATAAGAGCATCAATGACAGAGTTATTGGTGAAAGAGTAGTAGGGTGCACCTTACTTCAAAATCTGAGAAACACTTTGCAAAATGTACCTAGAGCCACAGTGGCTAACACTGCAAAAAAAGAACATTTGTTCAACTGCAAATTCTAAAAAGCAAAGAGAATATTGCAGTTAGAATCCATAATTCAATGCATACTACCACAAGATAACCTGCAGAGTTCCAAAGCTCTACAGGCATCAGAGCTGATGCAGCAACTCACCCATTCAAAAACTCACTGATACAAAGCATTGGGAAAAAACGTTTCTCATCTGCCCTTGCCCTGCATACACCAGGTACTGTAAGCTTGAAAATACCCTTTAATATTATTTTTCCACAAAGACAAATGCATAATTTATACTAAGATAGTATCTATATAATTTATATATTTATTTATATTACAATATACTTACAACAACATGTCTATATAATAGAATAGAACATAATGCTTTAAGATATAGCCAAGATTTACATATTATTTAAAATTATGTGTCAATATAGTTAGAGATCCTATTTAAAAAAAATAAAAATCTACTATGAAGGAGGTTTCATGCAGAAAAAAGAATCACGATCATATTTAAAAATTACATATATGTAAAGACAGCACTGAATTTAAATATCTACACAGAAGATGATGCAGTATGCTGACAGTTCTGCTCTCTCTTCTAAGCAGTGGTTAATAAAGATTTATGAAGAAACAATATGTGACAAAAGAAGAAATCCCCAGAATAGAAACTGCAAGCACTGATACAAGGGACCCAGACATTCTATAGAGAAGATCAGTGCAGGGTAAGGAGAGAATTGGATCACCCAACTACTACAAGGGTGATCACAAATCACAGCATTGTGTCCAGATGCTACAACAAGCAGAAAGTTTCCAGTGCAAATTGCAGCATCAAATAGACATCTGTTCTTTCTACCTCCTACAGGGGCACTGCAGCAAGTTTCTATCTTTTGTCCATGGCTAACTTTGTCAAGGTTTGTAAGAACTTGTTATACCCTTCTTCAAAAGCTTTTTGAGTCACAGCATGTTAAAAAAAATTACTGAATAGCATAACTATGCTTAACTTCTGTTGAAAGTACTGCCTCAAGAGTGAAATTTAAGGCAATAAAGTTTGAAGGGTTTAAGCATCTTAAAAAAAAAAAGAAGTTTGTTTCCTTTAGTGCAAGAATCATATTGGTAACAAAATTAAACCAATGCCCCAGAAGTTTCACCATATTGCTTCAATGATTTTTCAAAAATGTAAGGCTTTACCCAAGCACTTTAGGACAACCTGAGGGCACTTCAGCAGAAAATAAGCTTTCCCAGCTGGTAGAACTTTTCACTAAACTGAAAGCAAGTTTACTTTTTATTAATTTATTAAAAATAGGCAAGCTACCACAAATACAACACAGAAAGACCCATACAAAACCAATATGAAAATCAAACACAGAGCTACAATTTCGCAAAATTTAGTCTTGAACAACCAACTGGTGGTTTCAGTTAAAGCAAAGTAATGTTTCTGTTTGTTCTGGATACTGTCTATTCAAATGAAAAGAAAACAGGGTCTATTTATTAAGTATTCTAAAGAAGGAGATGGAATCAGAAAAGTAACTTGCTGTACTAATGAAAAGAGACCCTTCCAAAAAAAACCTTGATTTACATCATTATTGAATGAATAGTTAAAAAGAAAAATATATTTAGGGTGAGTGTCCAAGAACACTTCTCTGCAGATAAACACAAGTAATTTTCTGCCTGCAGAAACTTAGAGCAACAGCTGAAAACTCAAGCACCAGCTGTGCTGCAAAGTCTCAGACACATTGCATGGAAACTAGCAGCAGATGTAAGAAATTGAGATTCTCAGATTTACTTTTATGGAACATCTTCCTCTCCTCCATCCCCTTGTCCCAATTCTCAGATAATTCTACAGCTTATAGCCACAACAGAATGTGGCCCAGTTCTTTCTTTTAACTCTTTCCCCTAACTCTTAAACAGGAGTAGGACTAGAAAGAAACCTGTTGACAGTCTGTCTTTGCAATCTGACTAGAGGAGCTCAATACCTGACAAACTGGAATGAAACAAAAATTCCAAAACAAAACAAAAATCAAATGTCTATCTTACACACATCTGCCATATGGCAACAAAAACACACTCTCAGAAGATGTCATTTTCTGCATCTCCATTCAATTTATGAATATTGCCATGAAGTAGTAATTACTGAATCTTGAAAAGACAGAAGTAGGCTAACATGAAAAAATAGAAGCTAAGATTACAGTACTCTATTTGGATTTTGGGAGGTAGGGCTGGGAGCTTTACTGGGTGGGTCTTATGGGATTTTGACTATGCTTTAGCTGGCTTAAATATTTTATATTTGACTAGAAGGTTAATTAATTTCCTTGAAGTAAATATTTTGGCTATATGAAATGTTATGTTGAACAAGATAAAAGTAAATATGCAAAAAAAAAAAAAATAAAGGCAAGGTGATTAAAAGGAATTTAAAGTCAACTATAAGGAAAAAAACAAGATTCATAAAACATTTTTAGAGATACAGCAAAACTAAACATGAGCCACAACATTTGGTTTTATTAACAGCCTATGGATGAACAGTCTGGCCAATATTAAAAGTGACTTGTTTATTAAAATGTAAAAAATGAAACTTTGTTATAGCCTTCACCAGGCAAGGACCAAGAAAACTACATATTATAGAATCACAAAAGAAGAGCCACATAAATCTGTAAGATCCAAACCCATAAAAGTTCTGACATTTTCTGTAACACTGTTAAACCTGCAAAACTGTTTACGGAGTCTTGTTTTTATGATCAGAACAAACTGAAAAGCTTCACATTTTTGTCAGTTACTTCCTGATGACCAAAGAAACAAGAAGACCAAGGTCTGTATTTCTTAAACGTCACTATTTTTCTCAAGGGAAAAGTGGTCACATCATCACTTGAAACCATAATTAAGGAAACTCAGGCTTGTACTTAACATGTATCCCAAGGGGTTTTCTGGCAGGAAGATATTAACTGATAATTCTCTCTTTACAACAAAGTAATAGTAGTCTGCAAATCTATGAAGACTGGCGTGACACAGTTTTTCCAATGAGCAGCTGATCAAGGTATATGACTGTTATCAACTCTCAGCAGCATTAGACATCAGTGAATATTCTACTGTTAGCAACAGATGCATACAGAAATCACTATAGCTGCAGAACCATACTCCAAACTAAACTAAGCATGTGCCCTGATGTTACATTTCTCAAGAGACTGCAGATGTCCAGAGCTACTGTCTTGATGAAACTGTCATAACTAGAGTAAAATATTAATTTTAAAAATGATACTTCATTATGCAGTCCTGACTACTTCTAAAGCTATTATGCTATAGCATGTAAATCAAGCTATTTTTTTAACTAAATTATCCATTAAAAATCAATGACCACTAAAAAAAAGAATTATTTTTCAATAATCATGGAACATCCTGAGTTGGAAGGGACCCATAAGCATCGTGGAGTCCAAGTCTTGGCTCTCCACAGGGCAACCCCCAATAATAACACTGTTTCACTTGAAACTGATACTCCTCTTAGAACACAACATCCCATTCTATATAGTTAGCATTTCCAATAATCACCACTGCTACTAAAAAGTTTGTTAAATATATTATAACAGTAAGAAATTATTTCATCTACCAGATACAAAGTCATATGATTTTAGTTAGGTTTTAAATTAAAGTTACTTTAAAATTTAAGTTACAGTGAGGAAGCTGTTGAAATTAGATTTTGAATATGCATCTTAAGTCTTTCTCTTGCACAAGGTTATTGATAATGAAAGAACAAGAAGTTTGGCTTAGTGCAGATCTAAGTATGCTTTAAAAAAGAAAAAATACTAATGAGTTGTTGAAGATGTGCCATATCACTCCATTCACTTGCTTGGCATTTTATGAACAAGAAAGCTCAGCCATTTATTTTCCTGTTCTATACACTCTGATTTCTGACAATAGGGATTGAGAGAGGAGATGGCAAACCCCAATATTCTCAAGAGAGTGCATCTGTATAGATGGCAATCTCATATGGAAATACAGCTTCAGTGACATTCTTCTTTGAAGACTTTAAGGCTTACATTTTGTTCTCGAAGTTTATAGCATAAAAATAGCTCATTGTAAGCCTATTTTACCTGGCAATCATGAGCAAAGTTGGTACTTGAAATGCTTCCCCTTCCCACTTTATTTTAGAAGTAATGATGAAGTCATGCCTTGCTACTCACAGGTCAGGCAAAAAAAGACTCATTTTACTGAGGCACATTTACCAGGTTATTCTCCACTGGCAATTTATCTGAACAGGCAGATTGCACATTCCTTAGGCATCAAGTTCAGAACCAGTACATTGACACTTTTATTTTATGCTATCATCACCATGGCAAATGTTTGTTTTCAATTGCAGTTTGTTTTCTATTGCAGTTTGTTGTCAAACTGTTTCAGCCAGTGTATTGAATTCCAGTTTAAGAAAATCCCATAACAAAAGCAATTTAGTCATTAGGAGACTAAATGCTTCTCCTGTAATTACTTTGAAACATTTGAAAAGGATGCCAGTAGTGTAATATTTAAGACACTGTGGTTCTGCAACAATTCTCAGCTCAAGGCAGCCTGAGAACAGTTGTGACCTTTCATGACTTTGGAAAAAGTATGCTACATTTCTATACTCCTCCCATCTAAACTCTCAGAATGCCAAGTCTCATACTGTGAAGTAAAAAACCAAGACAGACATCTTTTTTTGCTTGTTTCATTTTTTTTTAATACAGCTCAGTACTTTGTACTTATCTTTTTACTACAGATTCCACAGATTGCAGCTTATTTCTTTCAAGATGTTTGCTGCATCTTGCTTGTCAATGAACATTCAGGAAAACACTGCATGTTATTTTAAAAAAAAATAAATAATGCAACTCCTATCCTTCAGCTCCTTTGACTTCCTCCTTTGGTGTTTATATTTGCCAGTCTTCTTGTATGCAATGGGGCTATTCTAAACCTTTTTCACCTTCTTACCACCCACAGGAATCCCTTCTAGCTTAGCTACACTACTCAGTGACTTCTGTTTCTAGACATACTCACTATTACATTAACACAAGAGAGCCCCACAGGATCTGTTATCACAAAAATGCATTTTCTTTCATTCAACAATGTAAGTGTAAGATTCCAGGACTTCAGACTAAACACCTTTGCCTCCCTCAAAATCTAGCACATGTAATAGAGAATAATAGGAGACTGTGAATATTATGAAGATTAATCAGGTAATTTAAGTTTTCATGACAGAGGAACTTCAGAACTTTAAATAAAAACATATCTTATGCAACAATTAAAACAAATATATTGCAGCCAAATATTGAATGCATAAAAAAATTAGGTAGACTCAGAAAAGGCAAATTCAGAGAAAAGATATCCATAAATAACTATTAAACTTGTTTAAAAAAAAATTCCACTTCTGGCTCAGGAATATGCAGATGACTGAATGAGGGAAGGGAATCTGAGCACTACTCTTGTATGCATCCCCTGCAGTCAGCATGAGATAGGGTCAGAAACACTTTTGATTCTTACATTCATAGAACCATAGAATGTTTTGGGTCACAAAACATTTTTAAACATCTTTAAAGATCATGTAGTTCTGATCCCCCTGCCATGGGTAAGGATATCCTCAGCTACATTGCTCAAAGACCTACCCAACTTCACCTTGAACACTTCTAGGGATGGGGCATCTACAACCTCTCTGGAAAACCTGTTCCAGTGTCTCACCACCCTCAGAGTAAAGCATATCTTCCTCAACCTAAACCTACCATTTTTCAGCTTAAAACTGCTGCCCCTTCCACTGTTACTGCGGGCAGGTCTTGGTAAAAAGCCTGTCTTTCTGACAAGATCCCAATATATGTCTGGAAGGCTCTCAGAGCCTTCTTTTCACCAGTTTGAACAACCCCATCTCTCTGAACCCGTCTTCATACAAGATGTGTTTCAGCTCTCTGATCATTTTCATGGCCCTCTTCTGTACCAGCTCTAATAGATCCACGTCTGTCTTCTAATGGGGATCCCAGCACAGGACACACTACTATGGATGGGGTCTTACAGCAGTGGCAAAGAGGGAATCACATCCCTTGAACTGCTGGCCTTGTTGGTTTTTATGTAGCTCAGGATACAATAGGCTTCCCAGGCTGCAAGTGTACATTGCCAGCACATATCCCATTTCTTACCTGCTAATAACCCCCAAGTCTTTCTCCACAGAGCTGCTCTCAATCCATTACTTCAACATGCAATCTACGCTGAGATTAGGGATCGCTCCCCCACAGCTGCAGGACCTTTCACTCAGCCTTGCTGAAGTAAAATAAAGTTCACACTGGCCCACTTCTCAAACCTGCCACGACCCCTCTGCATGGCATCCTTTCCCTCAAGCACATCAACTGCACCACTCACTCTGGTGCCATCTGCAAATCTGCCAAGGCTGCACACAATCCCACAACATCATTAGTAAAGATACTGACAGTACTGGTCACAGTATGGCCCCACTGAGGGACATCATTGATTACTGATCTACATTTGGAGATTGGACCACGGATGGCAACTCTGAATGTGTCCATCCAGCCACTTCCCTATCATCCATAAAATCCATATCTCCCCAAGGCTACTGTGAGGGTCTATGTCAAAAACCCTTACTATAAGTCATGGCAGATGAAGCAGACTATATCAGCAGCTGTTCCACTACCAACTAATACAGTCACTCCACACAGAAGGCCACTGGATTAGTCAGGCACTATCTGCCCTCTGTGAAGTCATGTTTGGAGTACATTTGGGACAACATGCTGGCTGTCTCTAACCACCTCTGTAACCATAAGCCTGGACATAGCTGGCAGGAGATTGTTCCATGATCATACCTGACTGGTTGATAGTTCTCAGGGACCTACTTATTACTACCTTTTTAAAAACTGGTGTGATGTTTCCCTTTTTCCAGTCACTGAGTGACATACAGGTAATCTAATCCATTTTTTTCCTGTTTAAAGAATTGGGTAGAATGCTTCAATGTCCTTACCAAACTTTGAGCCCAGAATGAGAGTCATGTCTAAACAATATATTGAGTCTTTGAACTGCAAGTCCTAAAACTAGTGACTGTTACACAAGAAGAGTCAATAAAGAGGGAAAGGGAAGAGAAAGCCTTGAAGACAGGCTGAACCTGGACACAGACAAGTGGGAAAACGCACAAGAAATCAGGAGACCTCAAGGTACTGACAAATTGCATAACTGCTAGTCACAGAGATGTGAAAGTATCTGGCCAAAGAGAAAGATGCCTTAGTAGCTCACATTACTACAAAGTATGAAGCAGAATGGCAAGGCTCATTATATTTTTAAGTATCCCAATAAGAACACTTGGCATTGGATTTCACTGTCATTAAGAACTATTTTGGAGCCCATCGCACACCCCTACAAGAGACTCAAAACTATCCAGCTTTACTATTGCCAGGCAACAGACTGTTCCACTGAACAGAAGTCACTGCTCCAGGTTATTTTGGGTGGATGAACTCCAAATTCCCCATAATTCAGGCCATATCACCACTCATCATCAAGAAAAAGGCTTGAACTTGTGTGGCAAGGTGATGGAATCTGATGACTTTTGTTTAAAACAAGTAAAAACTCTTAGAACAAGTATGACAACAAATAAAAAACAAAAAATACAAACAATATTTTTCACTGTTTTGAAACAAAATCATCTAATTCACTTTTGTATGGGGTAAACACCTCCATCACCATGTAACAAAATTACTCTAAGATTTATAATTAAGGTAGATATGAGTGTGATCTATCACTTTGTTTTCTCATATGAAAGAAGGATTTTTTTCTGAGGGACAAAAACCCAACCACCCAAAAAACCCCCCAACACCAGAACTCCCCCTGCCAAAAAAAAAAAAAAAAAAGAAACTGAGAAAGAAAAACACCAAAACTAACCAATCAGCCAAAACAACTTGATCTACTGAAAGGAAACAATTTTACAAACTGAATATTTTGTATATTTTTGTATATAGAATCAACTAGTATTAAAATTAGTTTATTTCACATAGACCCTTATATTATCAATTAAAACATCTAAACAAATCAAAGGACCTGAAAATAAGTTATAGAAAGGCAAAATATATCTTATTTTATTTTAAAAAAACGGCTGGAGACTTTGAATCCTTTGAACTTGCATCTGCAACTCTCACAGCAGAAGCCTTGAAAAAAGGCAAGGGTACTCTGCACTATCTGCTTTTCCCCACGACCACAGGGGCTAAATTCAGGAAGCTGCCACCTGTAACACTCCAGGCCATCTCCTTCCACAGGGAACCACGTGCAAAACAACAACTGACAGAGCAGAGAAGAAATACTTAGTGCACAACTAGCTTGGTAAAAGGCTATGACAGGTACTCATCTCATAGCAAGGCAGGTATTAGTAGATCCCTGAATGTTCAAGCAACCACAGTGGTTTTTATGGAGCCTGTTGTTTGTCTACCTCTTAATTAAACTGTTTAAGGACCTGGTTTTAACGATCAGAAACTTAACTGAATGAGAAGATTAAAACTTCCTTCTGTACATTTAATTATGCCTTTGACTGACACTTTGTACCTTAATAAAATTTCATGGAATCACATATTGGTGTAGACTTTAAGAGATCTCTGGAGAGTATCTGGTCCCATCACTCTGCTCAGGAAGGGCCACCTACTGAAAGTTGTCCATATATCCAGACAGTTTCTGAATATCTCCAAAGATGGAGAGTCTGCAACTTCTCTGGGTTACCTGTGACAGTACTCAGTTGCTCTCACAGTAAAAAAATTATTTTCATCATTGACATTGAAGTCTTCCCTCAGACCAGAAAAAAAGAATGCAAGAATTTCTCTGCTTTCCCTGGCTTTTTGACCACATGCAGCATATGACCCTAAGTATGTTACTTACCAGCATCAGTTTTTGAACTTTTACCAGAAAAACACAACAAAAAAGCCCAACACACTTATGCAACTTGCTAGGTTTACAGTAGACTCTCAGTAACAAAGGTCATGAAAGGTGGACCAAAATATAGTATTTACCAGAAGATTTCAATATTTTTCTTCCCAATGTGAAATTTTTCTCTTTTGGAATTTAGAATCCCTTTGACAAAACAACAATAAAAACAAACAAACAAAAAAACCCCAAAAAACAAAAGCACAACTCCCTCCATATCTGAAAACTTTCTATAAATTAACAATTTGTTATAATTCTAAACTATTTTTCTCTTTATGATTTCATTCACTACTGAAAAACAAAAGAAAAAAGTGCTTAAATATCTCACAGTGGAAATTAGGAAAACCACTGTTCATGGAACAGAAATATGACACAAATACAAAACCAGTGATTTATTGTGATTTTTTTTATTGTGATTTTACAAGTTTTTTCCTAGAAACTCAGCTGGCTTGATTAGAGGGTTTGATTGAAGGACAAAGTAACTTCATTTCTCTAACAAAGTTAGAGCACCTGAATCAATGCATGGGATGGGTTCTTCACTCAGCCTTCTCCTTAAAATTTTCTGGGCATCCTCCATACAGCTAATTTCTAACACCTACTGCTCATTTGTGGCGAATGATCTACTTGTGGAGAGTTCAGCTTATTTTCAGGACACTTCACACTGGCAAGCTCAGGTACTGCAGAAAAGAAATACCTGTCTGCAGATATTGAGGTAGCTAAGCTCTTGGTTTTTCAAAAGGTTTCCTGTAATGATGCCTGGGAATAACAAAAAAAACCAAACAACATTTTAAATAGAAACCAGCAAACCTGAGGAAATTAACAGTCCCGATCAAGTCAGCTTATTCTATTTAGGTGGCAAGCAAAGTTTAGATCTTAGCATGTTTGCAATTTTCTATTCCATAACCATTCTTTCACTGGAATCTTAATACAGCATTAGGAACTGCACATCATGTTCTTCACTTTCCATTTTACCATGTCTTCTATTCCCACACTGTAGAATCAGGAAGTTTCATTGGACAGAAGCAGAGATAAGTAAGAGAAGGAAATTACAACTAATCTCTGGCATTCACAAAGCTTGTTCTTTCTCCTAAACATCAAGTCCTGGGTGAGAAATAGAATCTTATTGACAAAGGAAAGGAAAAAATGTCAGGATACTTATAGGGGTGGAGCACCTCTTCTATGGGGAAAGGCTGACAAAAATGGGGTTGCTCAGTCTGAAGAAATGAAGGCTCTGGGGAGACCTTATAGCACCTTCCAATACCTAAAGGGGCAACAAGAGACTTGAAGAGGAACTTTCTACAAGGGCATGTAGTGATAGGACAGTGGGGAATGGCCTTAATATGAAAGAGGGTAGGTGTAGATTAGACATAAGAAAGAGGATTTTTTACAATGAGGGTGGCAAAATCTGGAACAGATTGCCCAGAGAGGTGGTGGATGCCCCATCCCTGGAAACATTCAAGGCCAGGTTGCATGAGACCCTGAGCAACCTGATCTAGTTGAAGACGTCCCTGATCATTGCAGAAGGGTTGAGCTACATGACCTTTAAAGGTTCCTTTCAATCCAAATTATTCTATGTTTCTATGATTCACTGCTGCCAAAAAATTATGGAAACAGCTGTAAGGCCTACTGGGAGCAGGGCAGGAGAGAGTGGGCACAATGAAGAGGAACTCTTGGTCACAAAATGTAGTCTAGTTAACATACAAACACTGTATGACTAAGGCTTGGCTTGTCCAGGACCATACTTGTGATTCATTGCTCTTTTTCCATCCTCAAGTTACCAATTTCAATCCCTTTATTTTCCAAAAGACATAATATACAAGCACAGCTAGGGTCAATATAACCAACAAAGATGATATACAGAATCTCTTGTTCTAATACCTGCTAGTGTGTACTGAATAGTAGCACATCATTAATAAGCAGAGAAAAAAACTTATATGCCGAAAGGTTTTTCCAGCACCCCCAAATCTAGGCTGCTCCCAAAGCAGACTTCCTACAGAATCCCCTACCAAAGTAGAGGCTTTTGTCTAAGAAAACCTTCAACCAGCATCTTTTCATCAAGAAAAAAAGTGTTCCAAGGTAAATAGGACTGCACCTGCTCAGTAACAGCTAACCAAAACTTCTCTTTGAACCATTACAGCTAAACACAAGGCCAAGATTTTAATTCTGATTACCCAGATTAACGCTTGTGAGACACTCCTCAAACAAGCCAGGTTTAGCGCATCTAACTCAGCTCTTAGTATTTCAACATCCCATTCCATGCTGAGAAGTACCATAGCAGACAAAATTCTCCCAAAAGCAAATTTCTTACTACAAAACTGTATCAGTAGTTATGTCTCCTCAAAAGCATTTCAATTAAAGAGAACAATCTTTTGCCCAGTTAAACTTTTGTCATCTTAGCATACAATTATAAAAAGCCAAACCATGTAAGAGTCAATATGATATTAATGTTTGCTTATGCAGACTGGACAACAGTTAAACATGGTGTGTTTTTTCTAACAGATTTATAGTAAAAAACTATGCCTACAGTATGGCTGTTGTTGAGAAGAGTTGATTGTAACTATCACAATAGACTTTTACTTCTATGACATAAATACAAGCTTAGATAAGTAGTTATCAAGCTGACAAAGCTAACTCCTACCTAAATCAAGTTTTATCTGAAACATTAGAAGTTAGCAAATTTTACATAAAGAGTTGTCTTTGTGGGACACTGCAGAGACATTGCAGAGTTTACTGTAAAACTAAAGCTCAGTTATCAAACCTAGAGCCTTTTAATAGCTCCTTTCCCAACTATTAGACCAGCATAACCAAACAGGCATTTCATAGTACATATCAAAAGTTCAGCAGCAAGTACTGAAGTACAGTCACCAGTTGGTTTAATCTTTTTATTTTAAACCAAGCCACAGAAACTATGTGCAAGCACACCTTATTCCAGTCAACCTCCTAGCAGAACTCAAACTTCCAAGGGAACAATTTTATGAACCAGTCAGAATGCAACGAGTAGTTCCATATGAATGCATGCCTGGACACAAGGTATCCCAACTCACATATTGTCACTTCTCATTCTACATCCCCCAAAAGGAGTTTAGGAACACTGCCTGGTTGGAAAGAGCTTTTTCGTGTTGTTTTCCAAACACATCAAAGCTCTAACAGTAAAGTCTCATGTTCATTTCTGGAGACTACATGTCTTTAGTAAGATGGAGGGCAGAAATATTTAAGTATAGTTTATCAAATACAAACAGTTCCATTTCAACTGACGCAACGGGTAATATTAATTCAATGTTTAGCAAAAATGTCAGCTACCTTAAAATCTGAATTTCTTAGTGATAAGTATAAGATATTTCCTCACAGTTAAGGGTTTAACATTCATTACAGAAAATTCTGAAGAAAGTGTTAATCTAAAATTATCTGGTATTCTTGTAATAGCCAAAAAAACAAACAAAACACACAACCAAACCAAAGCCACAAACAACCACCACAAACAAAACAAAAAAACCCTACAAACAAGCAAAACCCCAAAACTTTGTCAGATCACTCACCCGCAACGCTGGTAATGGTAACAGGAACTCCTTGAACTTGAACACCTGCAGCACTCAGGTTGGCAACACTTACTGTTTGAAGATTAGGTACCGAAGCAAGCTGGGCAGCATTCAGAGTGATGGGGGTACCAGCAACAGCCACCGGAGCAATCTGGGCAATGGTTGTGCCACCACTTGAAGACACAGGGGTAATGGTTAGTTGTTGGGGTAACCCAGCATTTTGAACTTGCAGATTTGAAAGGCTTTGCAGATTCTGAACCTGAACAGTTTGCCAGCTGATCTGTCCTGATGGTGTTAAAGTTGGAGCCCTGATGAGCACCTGAGTTGGGCTCACCGCCTGTAGCTGAACATTCTGCAAAGGCTGCTGCTGGATGGTCTGTATAGTCTGCCCTGACTGGAGCTGAAATGACTGTGGAGGAATGGCCTGAATAATCTGCTGTTGAGGCTGCTGGATCTGTATCTGCTGCAGAATAGGCTGACCTACGATCTGGACCTGTTGAAGGGAACCTGACTGATCCTGAACGTTCTGTAGTCCATTGGACTGAAGCTGACTGGAGCTCTGCGCTTCGGAGTCTGTAGCAGTTGTTTGAGGTTCTTCAGTCGCCTGCTCTGAACTGCTGCCTGCTGTGCTTGTGTATTGGCCTGTTTCTGCAGAGCTTACCAGTGTGTCACTGCTAGTCAGAGATGTCGAGGCAGTGGTTGTAGCTGTGGAAGATGAGGAAGGAGACTCTGGCATGGTACTACCAGAGGCAGAAGTGACAGGTGTAGATGCCAGTTGATTTCCATTGGAAACGCCACTCTCAGTAGACTGCCCAACTTGCCCTGAACTTCCTCCAGTGGCAACGTTGTTAATCACAGGCAAAGCCAGGGTTACCCCACCAATGTTGATAGGTAGGGTTGTTACAACTTGCGCCTGAGTACCAGGAATAGTTTGCAGTTGTAGTGGTATGGAAACACCAGGCCTAATTTGGACTGGAACTGTCTGATTTGCCAGATTTTGAGCAATAACATTTCCTGAAGCTGTCCTGTTTGCAGTTGTGAGGATAGCTTGATTATTCCCTGCAGGAATAAGCTGAATTTGACCCTGTATGTCTTGCAGACCAGTGGCGCTGGATGGATTGATTTGACCTTCTGTTGTCTGAATCTGTGGAATCACTTGGTACTGGACACTACCACTTGGATTCTGTACTTGAATGACTTGGAATTGTCCAGGGGTCGTTGAAGAAGAATTGCCCGATTTGGTTTTTGAAGGAGATGCACTTCCATTGTTACTGCTGGAGGGACTTGCTGCACTTGAGGCAACAGAAGATCCTTGTTGAGGAGCATTATTTTCTTTTGAAGCAGAAGGAGTAGCGGCAACGAGCTGCCATGCATTTCCAGCAAGCTGAGTTGTTACCAATTCCAACTGCTGTGGCTGATTCTGAAGCTGCACCAAACCTTGATTTGGGTCTATAATAATCTGCTGTTGTCCAGTTCCTTGATTTTCACCAGGAGTTCCTATTTTGCTGCAAGTGGCTGCTAGCAAAGCAAGAGGTGACGGCTGAGAATCCTATCCATAAGAAGAAAAAACAGAAAGGATTCAGGAGAAGAATGCAAGCATGAACCATCGGAAGTCAGCATTAAGGTTTGTACAGGAAGTCAAAAGAAAAAAAAATAGGTGCTTCTGCACAGAGACCAATGATACAGCTCTGAATAAGGAAGTATGAATTGCTGTAAATAATCTTTAAATATAGTGTTCCTAAAAGTTCCTAATTATCAATAATTATATGACAGCTAAGACCTCAACTGCATCATGAATTCAGTCTTTCCCCCCTCTAAAATAAAGAAAATAATGTTTAAATGCTTCTATTACATGGAAAGCAGCTGATCACTGCAAAACGCAATCAAACAAACATGTCCAGGCAGTAAAAACATTGCACCCAACCAACTGTGCTTCATCCAACCCAAAGAAAGATGCCCTGAGCAGGAAATGCTGTTAGCTGAACATTTCATTTTAAATGCTAATAGTTTGGGCACTTCCCTGTTCGGGTGTGTGTTCTTTACCTGTGAGCCTCCAGTTTTCCCTTTTTTATTATTATTGTTGTTATTCTCTGCCTCGGGAGATTTCTCTCCCTCTGTGGGCATAGTTTCCTCCTTCTTTTGATCTGCAAAAATATCAAGTGTAACAGGTTAATTATTCACCTTCATTTATACAAGAACAAAACCTACGAGCATATCCTTTTTGGTTCCCAGCTTGTCGCTTTTACCTCTTCATAAAAACAACAGTACAAATCATTATTACAAAAGAACGAGTCCTAAGAAACGTGGTTTGAAACCCAACCCATGGGGGCTGGAGAGTTAACACCCAGAAAGGGGAGGTTTGGTTTCCTCTCCCGGAGACAGCAGGAAAAAACCACCCACAACCCTCCTCCTCCTCCTGCCCCCTAAAGCATCGACGGCCACTGAGTGGCCGCCGATGCTTTAGGGGGCAGGAGGAGGGTTGTGCATGGGAGGGAAAGAGGGAGGAAAAGAGGAATGAAGGAGGGAAGGATGTGCACAGGAGGGAGGGTTAGCGAAGAAAGGGGGAATGGAGGAGGGAGGTACGGAGGAGGCAAGCCGGAGGGGCAGGCAGGAGAGGAAGAGAAGAAAGGGGGCATAAGAGGAAGCAGCACGGATGGGCGGAGGGGCAGCGAGAGAAGAACGGGGTAAGAAGGGGGAGAACAGAGGGAAGAAAAGGGGGAACCCGGGAGGGCGGGATAGAGGGGGGATGAAGGGTGGAGGGAGGAGCGGAGGGAGGGAGGGGTGTGCACAGGAGGGAGAGAGGGAGGGGGTTACATACCGCTCATCCCGCATTAATGCCCCGCTGAGGCGCCGCTCTAGGGGGGAGGAGAAGGAGGAGGAGGAGGCGGAGGGTGGGGTGGGGGTAGCGGGGAGAAGGCCGGTCGCAGCCGGAGCTGGGAGGAGCGGGACGGCCTATTTTTCCACGAATGGCCGCCGCTGGGCTGTGGCGTAGCTGCCTCTCTCTCCGCCCGCCGCTGCTGCCGGCCTCAGCCCGCCGCCTTGAGTGACAGCCGGGGCCCGGGGTGGGCGGCGCGGGGGCGGGGCCCGCCGGGGCCCCAACGACGCCCACTGAGCAGGAAACCGAGCCCAGCCGCCGGCCCCTCGGTCGCCCCGCTCCGCCTCAGCCCGGCTCCCCACGCCGCAGGCACAGGGGGCGGGCCGGGGGCGGGTCGCGGCGCAGGGCCCTCGGCCTCCTCCTCCTCCTCCTCCTCCTCCCGGTGCTCTGCCCGCCCGCGCCGCGCGGGGGGGCGTGGCCGCCGAGGCGCGCGCGCTCCGCGGGGGCGGGGGCGTGCGGGCGGCCCGGGCCTCCGCGCTCGCGCCGCTCGCTTGACAGCGCCGGGCGGAGGGGCGGGCGGGGGCGGAGCCTCGGCCGGGGCGGGGCGGGGCCCGGCCGAGCCCTCAGTCCCGCGTCCCGCCGCGGCTCGGGCCCATGATGGACGGCGCGCGCGCCCCGGGCGCCAGCGAATCCGGGAGGGGGCGGGCGGGGCCGCGCGCGGCCGCCAGCCAACCCGGTGGCGCCCGCCCGCCTCGCGCGCTCGTAACTGACAGCGCGCGGGAAGCCCCCGAGCCGCCGCTCCCCCTGAGGTGCGGCCGCCGCTCCCGCTTCCCCGGCTGTCCAGGGAGAGGGGAGGAGACACCCCTGCGGCTCCCAGGGAAAGCAGGGCCTGTTCGCTCTGCCGCCGCTGTGCTCCTTTGTAAGAGCCTCCCGCCCGCGCTCTGCCTGCGGGCGGGGGAAGGGGGGCTCGGGGATGGCGTCCACACCTGCTGCGTGGAGGCGGGAACTGCTTCCTCCCCCCCCATTGGCTGGGCCGCAGCGGCGGGCGCGCGCGGCACGCCGGGACATGTAGTTCCAGGCTGGATGTGGCGACGGGGCGCGCATGCGCGGCGGCGGTGCCCGGCAGGTGCCTCCGGCGCGTTCGGGGCGGGTCCGGCCTGAGCCGTCAGCGCTCGGCCTCGCTGCAGAGTCACAAAGCGGGAGTCGGTCAGCGCGCTGTGCTCCGCTAGGCTGGCTCTTGTGGGATTAAAACCGGATGAATTGCCGTGCTGCTGTTGTTTACTCCCGATGCTTGTGCCGCTGTTCCCTGCGGCTCAGCCTGACTGGTGCCGAAGCTGGTCGTGGCAGCTATGTGGTGCAAGACATGGTAGATCTACAATAACCACCTCCATGTCTGTAAGCCTTATGCAGATTTGAAAAAAAATAAAATTGGTGCACATATACAAATTTTGTTTGTTTAAATTTTCCATGTTATGTGCCCAAGTTGTTTGTCAAGTGCAAAATCACCAGGCTCCATGATGAAGGGTGGCATGGAGCACTTCTCCTACAAGAGAAAGATGAGAGATTTGGGGTTTTTCAGCCTGGAAAAGAGAAGGCTTAAGGGTTAACCTTTTTGCAGCCTTCCAGTGACTAAAGGGAGCCTTAGAAGAAAGATGGAGAGAGACTATTTGTAAGAACTATTTGTAGTGATAGGACAGTGGGGGAATGGCTTCAGTCTGAGAGTAGGTTTAGATTAGATGCTAGGAAAAAATTCTTTGCTGTGGAGGGGATGAGGCACTGGAGCAGGTTCCCCGGAGGAGTTGTGGATGCTCCATCCCTGGAAGTGTTCAAGGCTAGTCTGGATAGAGTTCTGAGCAACCTGGTCTTGTGGAATGAGTCTCACATGCCAGAAGGGTTGGAACTAGATGATCTTGAAGTTTCCTCCTTGTGTAGGCCATTCTGTGATTCTATGATAAGATGAAAGTGCCAAAGCAGTTCTTTGCCAGCTGTTCAACAGTTTCATCTTTCAAAGGAAGGAGGCCACCCTCCCCTCAATCTCTACTCCAGGCCTCCAACAAACCCTCTGGAAGAGAGGAAATGTAGAAATACCATTGTAGAATAAGGAAATGATAGACATAAGCTTGGTATGTCTGTTTCCAGACATTGTACAGACAGAAAACACAGGTCACAAATAGAAAATCACAGTACATAATAGATGGGAGTAACCCACAAGGATCATTGAAGGATCAAGCTCAAGTATTACATTGTCATGGCAGTGAATGAATGATGTTTGTCCCTACTACGAACATAACACAGCCATGCTCTTAATCTCTGCTCTGTTATGTTCTATTGTAATGGTGAGGCACCAGAACAGACCAATTGTTGGGCCAAAGGAACTCCCTTCACAGGAAGTTTTTGGGAAGTTAAGATGTGAACGTGCCAGGCTGGTCCATGGGGTATTTGATTCCACCAGTACAGGGCTAGACTCCTGAACTCCATCACAATTCTGTAGTTCTAAAGGTTTCTGTTTTCTAAAGAGACAATTTTCTTGTGTGTCAGTCACTGTGATGTGGTTTTATCCCCAGAGCATTGCTCCATACTTTTGAAGGTCTATCAGTTTACCCACTGTAGCAGTGAAAATTAAAAACTATGTTCCTGAAATTGCAGCATTTCCTAACAACATTCCAAAGAAAGGTACACAGAAAAGGTATCACACATAACATAGTTAAGATTGTCTCTTCTGTGTTTTCTACAGTGTAAATGTTATTTTCACTTCTTGCTTCCTGAAACTGTCCAGCCCAGTTGTTGTGAACTGGGATTCTAAGCACATCTCACTATTGTGCTTTTAGAGAAAATAATTAAAGCTTCCTTCTTTCATCTATAAATTTCCCAAAACATCTTGAATTCCTGTTCTATCTAAATGGCAATTTTTTTTTTGTTTCACAGCAACAACAGTTGGGAAGGAATCATGACCCTACAAAAGCTGAATTATTTGTGTTCAGACAAGCAAGTGGTAGTAGCTCACAATTTACAGCTCAGCCAAACACCAGTGCCTCCTAGTCAGTGCCAGGGAGCAGCAAGAGGCTTCCCCTTTAGAGCCCACTGCCAAGGCAGGGCAGTGCCCTCCCAGTCAGGGCACCATCCCTCACATCCAAGCAGGTCTGAGGTAGTGACTGGACCTGCTGGTGATCCAGTGGCCATCAGATGAGCAGGAGACTGGGCCACCTCCACCACGGGGCCAGGGATGAGCTCCATGAGAGCTGCAGCCCCTGGACACTGTGTGAGGTGTAGGGGCATCACAGCTTTCCCATGCACTCAGCTCTGGGAAACGGAGCATGGGGCACCTCCTGAAGGAGGGGATGTATGAAGAACAGGCAAATGGGCTATCAAGGTCACGCTCCTTTTTTTTTAGTGAGAGATGGAGGTTTTAGGTCCTATGGAAACTTTTAAACTTTTACTGGATTTCCATCTGAGGCTGTAGGTACAGTGCTTTTGAAAAATTTGCTCTAGGGTGCAAAGAGTAAAATTTGTCTCAACTCAGCAAGTGATAGAAGTGACAGATAAAAGATGGTGGTGGTGGGTGGTTTCAGTAGGGGCACCATGATTTTAATTTTTTATTTTTTCCATCCATAGTTACTCCTATACCACCTATTCTTTCCCAAATTCTAAATGACACTCTTGCTCAAATTCTTTCTGACAGCTTAAGCTGTCTGAGTCTGCCCCTTTCAGCATTGTTCCCACATGAACCAGTACCTTCCCTGTGCACCCTGACACTGGTTGTTCTCTGAGCTTTGATTGAAGTCAGCAACAGTCACCTGGTGAGTTATATGAAAGAAAAATCAGGTCTGAGATGTATGTCTGTTGGCACAGGAGTCCCAGCTGCTAATAGGGATCTATGAAACTAAAATATCAGAAGCAGGGAAAAATCAAACAAAAAGCTTTCATCACTGCTTTCTTTCAGGCTCAGAACTTTAGAAGTGTGTTATCACCCAGGAAAAGAGCACAGCATGGAAATGTGTGGGTGAGCAGAGACCCACTGAAATATGAGGTTCCTGGCAAGATGTAGCTCAGGCATAGTATCATATGAGGGTGGCTGGTTTGCACAACAGCTCAAACTAAGAAAATCCAATTAATGCTGAGTCTCTATTGCTTTGTGTTTCTCACAGCGCATATATATTTTAACTACAAAGAGCTTAGCTCCTTGTTTTTGGTACTTTAATTATCCTTTCTCTCTATCCATATGTGCAGTTTTCTGTCTCTCTTGTTTGTCAGTTCCTCTGTGTTTTGTTTCTGTTTTCCCAATATTTTCATTTTCTCTTTCTCCAACTGTGAATTTAATTCCCTGGGTCTTGCTTTTCCTATTATTTTTTGCTATTTTCTTTCTTTATTTTAATAACCACCCATTTCTCCTCCTCAAAAAATTCTCTCACGCCAAATCCCCACCTGTATTTTGCATTTTTTTTTCTTTTTTTCTCTACCTTTTCAAGCTCCCGAACTCCCTTATTCTTTATCACTTCTGGCTTGCTCTTTAAGCTGTCATTGATTTTTCACCTAACACACTGACTGATATTTTTGAGCCTATTTAGGCATGACTCTCTAGAGCACAGTGGGGCTTGTAATGCTGAACAGAACAACATCCGAATATCTTTACAAAAGGGAAAAAAAAAAGAGGGGGCGTGAAGGGGGAGGGAAAGACAGCTGTCTGCATGCTCCAGTTTCATTGGTTCCCTTCTCTACTCTCTGCCAGCACTCACATAGGTTTCATTTGGACAGAGAGACGAGAGGCCAGCAGCTGCAAACAGCAGAGACAGTAATGACATGGTGGCTTCACTAAACTGTAAGTCCAGTGGTAGGGTAGCTTGTATTAGATTAAAAATGCTTCAGCCCTTAGACACAAGGTGCTGAGCTACTATAAGACCACACTGTCTCACTGAAGCTGGGGGTGGTGGTGAGAATATTTGTATAAACATATGAAGGAGTAATTTTTGTCTACCAGGATTGCATAAGAGCAAGTATCAGATAAATATATTTCTGAATGAAGCTTATTTGCCAGGCCAAATGCTCTTTTGCCAGTTCTTTCGTGCTCCCTTCATGCTCTTGGTACTGCTTTGTCATGAAACTCAAATGTTTCCCAAGAAATACATGCAGGCTTGGGTGCATATTTACTCTTTTACTTCTGGTGGTTTTATTGTAAACTGTCTCAACTCCATCAACAGCAACTTTGAAGAATTTGGTGATGGTGTAGCACTACTGCTCAGAAAGAGCCTGGACCAGAGCCACAGTGGAAATCATGTACTTGGCAAGCAAGCTCCTTCGGCATTGTTCCTCATGATCCTAAGCAAGAGGTATTTGACCTACTTGGATTCTGTGGAAAACATCTATTGACAACACCATAGGGACTCAAGCAATGATTTCTTCTGTAGTATTCTCTCTTTGGAAATGCAGCAGCCTGGGGAACCTCAGACAGCACAGTAGGATTGGATAAAGAATCCTGCCTTCAGGAAGACCAGTGTTAAAAATGAGTGTTTCAGTTCTGATTGCCATGGTCCTAACTTCTCCAGACCTGAAACACAAAGCTTCCCTTGTACTGCCTTCCATTGCACCTGCTTCTCACTCACCTTATGTTCTCCCAGGATTTTCTCCTGTCATTACTGCGTTGCAGTTACTGTGAGAAGGAAGGTATATTTCAGGTGCTGAATCAAACACTTATTCTGAACAGGATTTATTTGTCTCTAGACAGGGCCCAGGCACTCCACACCCTGCTACTGTATCAGCTCAGTCTATGGGATGACATTGTATCAGACATTGTGAAAGTGAGTTTTTAGCTTAGAATGGGAAAGGGAAATCTACCTCACTTTGCTCAAGACATCAGACTTTATTTCTTGTCACAATAATATGTGACAGCTGCAATCCAGGACTTCAGCATCCAAGGACACAGTGTGGAAATTGACTTCAGGGCATTCACTGAGGAGCTTCCCCTACCAGGTCAAAAATGTGTTTTTTCCAATACCCAGAATCATGTCATCCAGTACAGAGATGATCCACCTTAAGGGAATGATAGTTCTCTTCTGTACACTTTTCTGTGCCTAATCTATCACAATTTTGAAAACTAAAATCAAGTCTTGCCTGAAGTACATTTGAACTCAGGGAGTTATTTGATTCTACTTGTCATTGCTATGAAGTATTTTTGGCTTCTCTCCTCCTGCCCCAATCTTCTGTCAGATGTAATTCTCTCTCTTCTCCTTTCTCCCAAGCCAGAGAGCTCCTGTTGGCTAAGTATGTGACATGCTCTACCATCATCAGTGCTAGATTAAGTAGGGAAGGAAAAACCTGGAGATGTAGTTCCTTCTGATTAGGAGAGAGATAATCTTAAATATGAAAAAAAAAAAAAAAAAGCAGGAAAGCTATGAGTAGAATAAAGTCTGACAGAAAACAAAAGATTTTCCTTTGAGGTGGACAAGTACACACCGCCATCAACCACTTGAAAGTAATTAAATCAGTAACTGAAAAGGTCTCAGTGAAGATTGCCAATGGATGAGTTGACTGCCAGGGTGCAGGCACAGTCCCCAGCGGTGCTGATGGGTCAGTCTGCGGATCTCAGTGTGCTGGAGCTTGGGGGATCATAACATTCCTGTGTCAGCATGGCCAGGAGAGAGCTGCGGGACACCCGGGACACTCCTCCATGTATCGCCTAACCTTAGAGCTGTCTTCCATCGTTAGTTACAAAAGCTTGCAACACAGTGACTCCTGCCTTTTGATCTAGAGTATGGATGCTTGAACTCCTGGATGTGGTGGTTTGACCCCAGACAGAAACTAAGTAACACACAGCTACTCACTCACTGCCCCCTGGCCCCGGTGGAATGGGGAGGAGAGAATTATGGGTTTACATAAGCACAGTTTAACAATTACAATAAAACATAAAGCACTAAACATCAACCATAAACTAAAATATAATAATAATAATAACGACAACAGGAATAAAGGTTAGCAACAAAGAGAGAGAGAAATAAAAGTAAAAGCCAAGAAAGACAAATTATGCACAATACAATTGCTTACCATCTCTTGATCAACATTCAGTCCAACCCTGAGCAGCAATTGTCTCCTCCTGTCAACTTCACCTACTTTATGTACTGGGCATGGTATTCTGTGGTATGGAATATCCCTTTGTCTAGTTTGGGTCAGCTGTCCTGGCTGTGCTCCTTTCTGGCTTCTTGTGTACCTGTTCGCTAGCAAAGCTTGGGGAACTGGAAAGCCCTTTATTTAGAGTAATTGTTTCTCAACAGCACTTAAAACAGCAGTGTGTTATCAACGTTATTCTCATACTAAATACAAACCCCAGTACTGTACCAGCTGCTAGGAAAAAGCATTATCTCAGCAGCAGCCAGGATAGCGGAGAGAATTTTTACCCCATCAGTGACTCTGATGCAGCTGAGGATATATCCAAGTCTACTACCATTTCCTATCAAAATGGTTGTTCTAATTTCCTAAATAATTATATTTATTATAATAGATAATTTAATATCCTAAATTATTTAATTTTCTTGCTTGCTGTTGATCTTCCGGTCCCAAAATGTTGCCGGGGCACTGAAGTAGGGGAGCTGTGCTTTGGGTCTCTGTATGACTAGTTATTTCTTCCACTTGCTCAAAAACATGCTTAGACACTAGTCTTCTCACCAAAAAAAAAAAAAAAAAAAAAGGACTGAACTTATTATCATTAATATTGTACTTCCCATTCTAGAAATCACTTCTTGCTGCTGGGCTGCCCTGTCTGCATTTGCAGAACTCCTCTCATAGAGCCAGATGTGATGCTCAAAACCATTCAGTCTTTGTCATCATTGAGAATATATGACTGCACAGAAAGTTGTGTCTGATGCATAACCAACTTTGCAGTCTCATTTTTGTGGCCCGCTGTGTGCAGGAAACGCTTCTGGCTCGGGAAGTCTGCCTGCATCTGTGCTGCCACCGAAAGCACTGCTGCCCTGCCCACATACATGTTTTTGCTCAGTTCATCTTCCAAAAATGGAGACACTGTGGTGGCAGGTGTGGTGATAGGTCCAGGGCATTTTATATGAGTTTTTTTAAAGCAGTTCAACTTAAATGGTTCAAAGACAGGATCAGAGAATATGCTGAGTTAGAAGGGACCCATCAGGACCATTGAGTCCAGCTTGTGGACTAATGATCTCTCTCACCTATTTCTTGCAGTGAAACCGGGCTGGCAGTTTACAAAGTACCAGAGGATGGGAAAGTAGGATGAAGTTCAACCAGGATACTTGTTTACATGCCTGTAGTACATACAGGCATAAACAGGATACCCTATGCCTGTGTTACTCGCAATTTGTAATCCAAATTTTGTATGTGGTACCAGTGACCCAGTTCTGCACAGGTCTTGTATTAGCAAATGTAGATGAAATCTGTATGAGAGACATGTCAATTACAATGTTGGTTGTTGTTTGAGAAAATCAATGAATGTACCTGGAAATTCAAGTCTACAGGTACAGCAGATGGGGGGAGAATGGGAGGTAGATTTTTTCCTCCTTGAACTCTAATAGAAAAGACAACAGATGGAACAAGCACATTCCATAGTCTCAAATATATTTTCTAATCTTGACTCTTCAATAGGATACTGTTTTCATAAAATTTCTGAGGAGAGGGAACTGGTAACGTGAGCCATAGACTCAATTTTTACCTAGCTTCAAGTCTCAGTGCATTTTATTGTAGAAGAATAACCCTTGTGAAAGAAGTGCACTAACAAGGGTCCAGATAGAAATAAAGTTGTAGTAATAGATAATTTCAAGTACCCAGGATTAATGGCTCAAATACCACTGAAGGATATAGCTAAGAGTAGCAAATTCTTGTTACCACAAAGGACTGCTTTAAGCAGGTGGCTTTGCTGGTACGCAAGAGATTTAGTCCTAAGTAACAAATGAGATCTGATTTAAGAAGTAATTACAGCTGACTCTCCCTGTCACAGTAGCTGCAAGATAGTGAAGATTAGTGTAGTGATCTTAACTCTAGAATGGGTGTCCACAGGCATAAAACCATTAAATCTACGGCAAAGTATTTTAGAAAATAAAATCCTTAAAATCAACTCAGTAGTTATTTAACTACATTATAGTATAATGATTAAAAGAACAAACATACTGCATTAGATAGTGTATTTGAGTAATAAATAAGCCTATGAAGAGTTAAAAGCAGCCTCCGTGATGCCAGGGGGAGGCATCAAAAACAGTACCATCTGAACTCTGTAGCTGATGAATGTGTCAGAGAGGTTCTGCGAGGAAATATAAAATTCAAGTGGTCAGGAATAAATGTGAAAGAAGAGAAATATTTGGAATCAAAGACCAGCAGGCATCAAGAGATGCATTAAGCTGTCTTGAGAGAATGGAAGAAAGTCAGCAAGAGATCTAACCTCTGCAGATGTTACTGTTTAAAATGAGCAGACCACCAGGGCATGAATTTCTGAAAGGCAAGTCACTGTCAGAAACTGTCACGAAAACATTAAGTACTGAGAAAAAAAAAAAAAAAGCTAATTTAAGTTACAACTTTCTGTTTGTTTGAGACTGTAACAAAAGTAACAACAAAGAAAATCCAGCAGGATCCACTGTTTGCCTCTTCCTTAAAGGAATGGAGAAACTCTGATGAGTATTTTTCTAACGTTTTCTTAGAAAGTTGAATGGTGGAGATTATACCACAGCTCTTGGTGACCTATTTCTATCTGTAGCTATCCTTAGAGTCAGAAGGTTTTCCTCTTTTATCCTAAACCTTTCCAGCTGCAACTAAAGCCAGCAAGGTTCTGTCATCCCTTCAGTGTCATGAAGAACGATCATGAAGTGGGATCCCTGCTTTTCAGGACTTTCTACGTATTGGAAAGTTGAGATATCACCTCCACACCTGCCATCAGCCTATATTTTTTAGAGCAAATATTATCTCTCCCTTTTTCAAGAATTTTCCATATCTTAAACAATTTTACAAAAGTACTCTTCTTTATGTACTATTGTATTAAACTACCCCAAACAGGGACTTCTGAAAGGTGAGTTCAGAAAAAAAATTACTAATCCTGCCTTACATATGACATATCTATTAGAATCTCCCAGTATGAGTTTTTCTGTTTTTCCATCAGCATGGTATCATTGATTCTATTTAATATGTGGTTGATTGCAACAGCCAGGTCTCTTTCTACAGTGCTGTTAGTATTCTGAATTTTGTATTTATGCATTTGATTTTTTTCTAGCCTCAGTATAGTACTTGGTTCTTGCATTTATTGAGTTTCATTTTATTGATTACAGACCACTTCTCCCATTAATCAAAGTAATTTTGAATTCTAATCCTTCAGCTCCCTTGCACCGATCTTCTTTGGCATTTTTTGAGTGGGCTCTCCATTCCATCCACCAAGTCATAAGTGCAGATTTTGCATTGGATCAAATTTTGACCAGAGCCTAACAGAATTCTGTATTATATATCATTTTTATTTGAAAACAAAATATAAATAAGTCTAGGAGAATTTTCTTCAAGCCATTATGCATCTATTGTGTGCAGCAAGTTAGCCCAGAACAAAATGTTTCTGTACCCTGTTAATGAGAATGGCAAGTAAGATAGTGCCCAAAGTTCCCATAAGTCAATACACATCTCTTCTACTGCCTTTTTTGCTACAAGCCAGATAATCTGTTAAAGAACACATAGCAGTTTATCAGACATTTTTCTTGCAACAAATCTTTCCTGCCTGTTTCTTTTTCACTGACCCTCCAGGTGCTTTGAAAGTGTCAATTTAATAATTTATTAAAGTATTGTTCTTGATGTTGAAATGATGTTGACTGCTGATTTTTTCTTTCTGAAGATGATATTTTATTCTCCTCTATTCAGACTACCCATTGTTCAAGAATTCTTGAAAACAGTGATGACAATGCAGCATTATAAATGTTTTAATTCTAGGACCACAGAAAATATCTGATATATTTAGATACTGTGTTTACATAAAAATTGGTCTCTGTTCTCAATATTAATATTTGACACTTGCTTCAAACGTGGAAAATTAAGTAAACACTTTAATAAAGACAAAATTTGCAAGACAGAAAATAAAGTAAAATAGCTTTTCAGAAGGAAAGCTGTATGTCAAGTTTATTAGTATTCTTTGTAGCTTTAAGAGACTTTTCCTTCTAAATATTACTGAAGCTAATTAGAAGAAGCTAGTTAGATACTTATTAATTTTCTCTATCCAAACTACATTATAATTAATTACTGGTTGCCCGATTTCTTCTCTGGAATAAGTCAGTGGCGAAAAGAATAAAAACATGAACAAAAAAAAAATAGAGGTAGTGAGATATAGAAATATTGAAATACACTGTATTTACACATAACTGGCCATTTTTATCCCTTTACCCCTCTATTTTCCCACTCTTGTTCCTCCCCAAATCACCTAAACATCTCCCTTTTCCTGTGTCTGGATCCTCCCCTAAACATTATGTAGTAAATTCCATACAACTTGAAAATGCTCTTCTCTTGCACTGAATGGTGTATTCCACCCCTAGGCAGCACCTTTGCTTGGTCTGAAAGGGGATCTAGGGAGATGCTTGCTTGCAGCACCTTGTTGTGATGGCTTTTCCACCTGGACACTGGCTCAGGAGGGGCCTGAATAAAGTGTTTATTTCTTGGTAGTCCTTGCTCGGCACTGGTGAGGCCACACCTTGAACCCTGAGTTCATTTTGGGCCACTCACTACAAGAAAAGTGCTGGAGAGTGTCCAGAGAAGGACAATGGAGCTGGAGAAGGGTCTGAAGTGCATGTCCTATGAGGGAGCTGGGGCTTATCCTGGAGAAAATCCTCCTGGTTCAGGAGGAGCCTTACTGCTCTCTACAACTGCCTGAGAGCAGGCTGGAGCCAGGTGGAGTTCAGTCTCTTTTCCCAGCTAACCTGGGATAGGACATCATGAAAAGGCCTCAAGTTGCATCAGGGAAGGTTTAGATGGAATATGAAGAAAATTTTGTTTTGCTGAAAAGCCTTTAAACAATGTACAATGAAGTGGTGGAGGTATTACTCCAGCTGTGGAGGTATTTAAAAGATGTGTAATTGTGACACTCAAGGACATAGTTTAGTGGTGGACTTGTCAGTGCTGGATTAACAATTGGACTCAATGATTTTACAGGTCTTTTCCAATGTAAATGATTCTTTGTATGATTCTAGGTTCCTGCCTGCCACTCTGCCTTCCCTGTACTCTGGACTTGTGGAGATTGGTCCTCAATGGTCTGGTGCTTCTGTGAGAACAGCCCGACTGTGTAATTTGGGTTCCCCATCCTTCCACTGTCTCTCTGAGCATCTTGTGGGTGTGCAGGTGAGCTATGTCACACAACTCTTCTGCCACAGATGGCACTCAGGATAACAATAAGAAAAAAAACCCAACAAAGAACACAAACCACCCCTCTTCCAAGAAATAGTTGTAACCTTTCAATTGTAACTGATTTATTTTAATGAAATTTAAACCTCTGTCTGGAGGAAAGCACTCATTTGCTGCTGGCCGTGTAAATACAGGTACTTGATGCTGTGGGTTGTGGGAGGTGGTTACTGGAATCTGTTCCTTCTTCTCTTATAAGGAAAAAATATCAGAAAAACAGTGAAGAAAGTATACCATTTTACATTAGTCATACTTTTATGGTTTCTTTCGTGGCTTCCTTTTTACCTTGCTTTTGAGTCAAATTATGATGAAAATATACGTGCTTTCTTTTTTTTAAAGATCTTCGTATATATTGCCAAGACTAATTTACAAGCAGTTAAAAGTCACTTTCTAAATCATAACAAAATTCTTCTATTTTCATCAAGTTTCAGTTATTATGTGACCAAAAAAAAAGGAAGCTGCTTTTGGATACTCCTTGGAATTATGTGGTGCTCAAAGAAGCTACTGCTACGAAATTGCAGGGTTCAAGTTTTTCTTCTTAGCAGAAGAATGTGGCCATGAACAGCTCTCCATCTGCCTTAGAAGAACACCTTAATTTATAGCTGTATATTTAAATTTATATTTTAGACCACAGGCACAGTTGCCTGTCATGAAAAACAGCTTTCCTAGGCAGCAAATTTACTGTATGTTGAAATAAGCAGCTCACAGAGATTGACAGAACCAATCTGACATCATGCAGCCCATTCATGTTAGCCTTCAGATGAACTACTAAAGAGTCTTAATGTCAGAGTTGTGTCTCTTGTAACAGTGGATAACAACTCTGCACTGGCTAGATGCCTTCTGCTGCTCTCTAAGCTGAACAGGAAATCTAATTTATCTCGTGTGGTTTCCTGATGAAATACATACTGGCAATGACAAGTGTATGAGCACTGCTAAATTCAGTTGCCAGATAGTGAAAGATATCTTTTGGGTTTTGTTTGTTTTTTTTTTTCTACATTAAACTTGCCAAACAAATGACAAAAGGTCAACATAAAATGTAATATGGAAATTGTTTCTCTCTTAACCTACCTGAAAAAATAAAATTAAAACATAATTAAGAGAGAGAGAGAGAAATGTTCTGTTTTAATGTGTGTATTTTACATATTAAAAAATGGAAGATATTTTCACTGAAGTGACATCTATCCTGAAGCTTCATAAGGGCACCTCACAGCTCTAGAGTAGGCTCTGCTCTGGTGCTTAGCTGCCAGGGCTAAAGAGCATGAATGGAGTGCCAAACTCTTTGGGTACCATTAAGTCTCGCTCTTTGGGAATGTATGCATTCAATCACTAGGGAGAGGAAGGGGCAGAGAAGAGTCAGTGTTCAGTGTTCCCCCAAGTGTCTGATCTTCTAATTTCATCACTCTTAAGAAGATCCAAAAATCTGAAGAATGTGCCTGGGATGTGACCCTTCAGCAGATACTAAATGTACTCCGAAAAAGAAGCACTGAAAGTATCACTTCAATAGGAATGAACCTGCTCTGCCTACTGACCTTTTTAGTCTATATTCATTATTAGTGAAGGAACACATTAAAGGCAAGAGTCAGCATTGGCTGTAAATTATCTCAGTGGCCAAGAAAACCTTACTCTCCCATGCCCTTGCTCCCTTTCTTCCTCATTCACATGTTCTTGTGTCCTCAAGCACCCATCCTTCCTTGTTCCAGTTATGACAGGCTTTGTTGTGAATTGACATGACCCACTGCTGACTAGTGGTTCCCAAAATGACCTCATTAGCTGTGGAGCCAGCATGGTGCAAGCATCAGGAGTGAGTGGTCAGTGCTAGGGGCAGAAAGGAAGGGAAGGGCAGGGAACAGTATGTGCATCAGCTGTAGAGAGGTGTTGAGTCAGCTGCCTAGAGCTGTGGAACCATCCCTCAAAGATGAACAGTCTGTCTTGCAACTAACAACAGTGAAAACACTCATCAATAAGGTTCTATAAACTCTGGTAAGCAGCATTGCTACCATTACTAATGAAGGCAAAAACTGGAAGGTAATGCTCTTCAAGCCTGCCTTTGCTGCAAGTATATCACTGATAATAGAGTAATATACAGTTGAAACTTAATTGGAACACTAAGGAAAAGCTTGAGCTATTTATGGTATTTAATAATTTAATAGTACAAAGTGCACTGATTGTAGTAGTATTCATTTTTTCTATTTAATTTAATTATTACTTCTATTTCTTAATTAATAATGCAAGAGTGTATTTTTGTGTAGCACATTTTTTTTGTGCAGCTCCCATTTTGCACCAGCATTGAATAAAGATCTTCCTGTTGTTTGTAAAAAATGAGGACATTCAGGTATACAGACATTCTAAAAAATGAGTCTATCATCAATGAGATCCTTGCAAGGCTCATAAAGAGGGTCTTATCATTAAATGTTTATTCCAGGGTGTGTAAAAGCCCTGTAGTCCTTACATTCTTATGTTTACAACACTCAGGTAAAACCAGGGAGTTTTATTTCTCCCACTACACCTGGGATATCAAAGCACAGAAGTGTTAAAGTCTGTATGTACTCAAAAAGGTTATTCAAGATCGTGGATCCATCTACATGACTTGCCTAGAGTGTTGAGAAAAGCTTTTGTGCAACAAGCACTGGACTTGCATCTGCCAAATCCAAGAGGATCTTCCTTACTAGTGGACTTTTCTGTCTCACTAAGATTGCAATAAAGAGTTCTTTAAAGCTGAGTTTAGAGTACTTTGTTGAGTGGGAAGAAAGATTTTCTTCTAAGGGAAGTTTTGAATGTAGGTCGACCAGAGGGCAGAAAGGATATGGAAATTACTGCTGACACACAGGATGGCTTTTTGGGCAAGGAAAATGAAAGCTGTAATGTTTTGGGGGAAAAAAGACCATTATCCATGACATGAAAAACAAACATATTAAGGAATGCTGTGTTATACTGAAGCCCTAAGGGATTGAAGTCAGTAGAGAATAGTCTTTTCACTGGAAAAATAAAGGAGGTACTCCATAGGTCAGCTTAGCATTGCTCTAGAACAAGATGATGTTACTTAAAAAGCCAATGTGCTGACAGCCTGTGCACCTATTCAGAATGTACAGAATGGAAAACAATAAAAAATAATCCATTTTTAGGTCATGTCTTAAATGTGAAGAAATAAAATGCTATATTTTTGTTATGGGTTTGCTTTAGTGTATTGATGGTAAAATACTTCACAGTGTTTGAGATAATTTATGAGTATAATTATGGGTCTAAATTTTGTATCTCTATTTTACATGAAATCAGTTTGGTTGAGATATTTATAGTGGACCTGCATGCAATTTTTATGGCTAAAAAAGCAAATTTTAAATTGAAGGGCATAATATGAGGAACAAACACTTTCCAAAGGAATTTGCCCTGACATCAAAGAAATTCTTGGTGGGCCCTCTAATATCCTATGCTTGATATAGGAGGCCAGCCTAAAGGAATAAAAAAAGGTGAATTCTCAACAGGTGGCATAGACAGAATATACTTTATTATGACCTGCCTTGTTCTGGGAGTTTTAAGTATCATTGGTAACAGAACTGGATTTTAGGTCCATGCATGACATAATCTGACTAGTCTTGCTTTCTAGAACATGGTTTCACTCAATAAACTTTTTATATTTTCATAATGTAGTATTCGACTTTTAATTTTGTTTTAATTTTTTATTATGACATTTTATTAATAAAACTGATTTTATATAATACATTGTATATTAAAAAAATGAGTATTCAAGTGTTATTTTACCAGTTCCATGAATAATGTATTTTCTGATCACAGTATTTTCTTCTATAGCCTAAATAAATGTGCTATTTATATGTGTTATAATAATAAATTATTCTCTTCAGGATGTTCAGAATATTTGATTTAATGAATGGAAACTAGTTTTAAATGCTAGAATTAAAGACATAGCATTGGGTAATCTTGAAAGAGCCAACTGAGCTCACTGCTCAAGAAGCTCACTGCTCATAGAGGATGTTCTCTTTCCCTGGGCTGGTGTGCTGTGTTGCTGAGCTGAGCAGGCCACAAAGAGGTGCCACCCACATGGTGGGAGCAGGTGCTAGGTGACAGAGGGGAGGGGAAACACAAGGAAGGTTTTTCCTCTTTCTGTAGTGAGGAGTGGTTTCATCAGCTCACCCCGCTTAATGTAACTTCAAGTTCATTTAGAGAAAAGGGAAAAGGTTTTTTGGCTAGGCCAATTATTGTGAAGACAGATAGGGAAACCCCTAGAGGGACTGTGGCCTCTGAGTGACTCCTGGTGGAATAACGACCATGATTAAACAATCATGAAGGCATAAGCAATGCCCTTTTTATTTCTTTTTTTAATGAGGCTGTCCCACATTTCCTAACAGAAGTGATTTTTAGTTCTCTGAGGTTCTGTTAATGTACACACTAACAGCAGCAGCTCTTCACATCAGCCTAACAAAGCTTTGAAGACTAAGCAAATCTTCTCCCAGCAGTCTCACACCTATTGAGGGTAGAGTACAAAGCACAGGTTGTATCCCTTGTCCCTTGGATAATGCTGAGCTCATTACATAGCTGTTGTTCAGACCAACTTGGAAACTGAAATTGCAAGAAAGCATAGATATTTTTCAGTGTCTTTAGCTTCCATTCCACATAGACTGACATGGCTTGTTCCTTCCAACCCATATGCTAGAAATTGCAGCTCCTTCATCTCCTCCCCAGCTAGCCTCTCATCACTGCTCAGAATGATAAGGTGTCCATAACTTCAGGCAGTGATAAGTGTCAGGTATATGTCAGTGAAGGCATGAAAACAAGCTGAAGTAGAGCCAAAGTTCAGCTTTATTCAGCTGGAAAAGAGGTTTCACAGTGACCTAATTACACCCTCCTAGTAGCTGAAGGGAACAGGCAAGAGGGGTGGAGAGGGACTATTTACAAAAACATGTAACAGGATAAGGGGGAATGGATTCAAACTGAAAGAGAGTAGGTTTAGATTAGAGATGAGAACAAAAATCTTTGATATGAAGGTAATGAGGCATGGGAACATGTTGCCCAGAATAGTTAAGGAGGCCCCATCTTTGGAAAAGTTTAAGGCCAGGTTGGATGGAGCTCTGAGCAATCTGGTCAGGTGAAAGGCACCCCTGCCTTTGGCAGGATGGTTGGAATCAGATGATCCTTATGGTCCCATCTGACACGAACCTATTCTATTTCTATTCTATTCTATTCTATTCTATTCTATTCTATTCTATTCTATTCTATTCTATTCTATTCTATTCTATTCTATTCTATTCTATTCTATTCTATTCTATTCTATTCTATTCTATTCTATTCTATTCTATTCTATTCTATTCTATTCTATTCTATTCTATTCTATTCTATTCTATTCTATTTCATTTCTATTCTATTCTATTCTATTCTATTCTATTCTATTCTATTCTATTCTATTCTATTCTATTCTATTCTATTCTATTCTATTCTATTCTATTCTATTCTATTCTATTCTATTCTATTCTATTCTATTCTATTCTATTCTATTCTATTCTATTCTATTCCATTCCATTCCATTCCATTCCATTCCATTCCATTCTCTCCTAGGGAGGTGGGAGATCACGGTGGATCACCCATCCCTGTCAGTGTTTAGGAGGCATTTGAACAATGCCATTAGTGTAAGTCTTGGTCAGCCCTGAAGTGTCCAGGCAGTTGGACTGGTTGATCTTTTTAGGTCTGTTCCAACTGAAGTAGAAAATAAATGAACAAAGCACCAGTTTAGAACAGCTGATCATCTATCTGTCTGGGCCCTTGCACAATGGGCTGTGGAAAGCTGACCTGCTCTGGTCAGCCCCTTGGCCCTTCCAGCTAGTTTCCCTGCCAACTGCACAGAAGGCACAAGAAGGGGCTAGTTTTAAAAATAGATATCTCATTCAGATCCAAATAGATTACTTTGCATTAATGAAATACTGTTGAAAAATGAGCAGGTTTCTCTTCTAAATGAAAGTAACAAGTAACAGTTATTTGAAAGGATATTAAAGCTAAGAAGTACATGTTTCAAGAGACTGTAAGCAATGTCACTTGTGGCTGTCAGCCACCTTAAATATCTGTGATTAGGCTTGAACAAGAGGAATGACAAGTGTGGCTTTTTAAAAGAAAAGTCGGTGGTTTTTCTTTTCAGCACTGAAAAGATAGGAAGCAGTACTTTGGCATTGAACAAGAGCTATTCTTCTGTGTGCCTGGTTGAAAGGAAGAGTGAATGACAAGCTGAAACCCCAGATGCTTCTGTTAGCTTACTCAGGTGGAAAAAAGAACAATTATTATGAAGAAAAGGAAAGTTACAAGCATATCAGATTGCAAACCAAACAAAAGATTATTCTCTACAGACAGATACCAACTTACCAATGTTTTCTGGAAACATTATATTTTAGTTTTATGTGGCAGATACTTCCAGAAAATATCAAAAAGCACTTTCAGTTACTTCTTCAGTGGCTATAAAAGCAACATCTAATCACAGACAGATTGAGCTAACCATGTTAAAAAACCCACAAGCTTAGTTTCAGATTGTATTCTTTGCATAAGGCAAATATGAAGACTATTTACTTAGAATAATTCTTAATTTTGTTAGTGCTTCCCTGCTTTATTCAAGCTGGGACATAGTCTCTAAAGTAGCCTAGGCTTAACCTAGTTCTGATCCCAGCCTGGATGTTGGGATAGGCTCTGGTTTGCTGCATAAGTAAAAACCTGTTCAGAGTCAGTGGGTGTGTACAGCTTTCTTGTAGCTTCCTTTAATAACCTGTCTGTACTGGCCAGGCCAAATGCAAAGCAGCATCAGAAGTCATAGTCATTTGTTGTAATTGTAGTCTTGAGTGAGGAGATGGAAGTGGTAGAAGCTGAAAGACGAGGAAGTGGTCAGGAGAGAATGAGGCATGTAGTGATGTGGCCCTGCAAGACTGCCATTGATGCAAATGCATCACAGGACTCCTAGTAACCACAGTCTGCCCTTGAGCTTTCCTCCAGCAAGGTGGTCTATCCAGCCTTTCCTTAGCCCCAGCTCTGTATTTGTTACCACTGTAAGGACAGCAGTGTGCCCTTGTGGCCCAGAAGGGCTAAAGGAATCTCGGGGGGCATCAGGAAGAGGAATTCCAGCAGGTTGAGAGAGGTGATCCTGACCTTCTTCTCAGCCCTGGTGAGGCTGCATCTGTAGTAATGTACCAAGTTTTGGGCTCCTCAGCACAAGTGACACAAGGAGCTCCTGGAGCAGGCCCAGCAGAGGGCTACAAAGATCATTAAGGAACTGGAACATCTCTCTTATGAGGAAAGGCTGAGGGAGCTGGGCTTGTTCAGCTTCAAGAAGAGATGAGTGAGAGATAAATGAGATAAAAGAGATAAATGTCTGTCAGTATCTGAAGGGAGGGTGCCAAGAGGATGGAGCCAGGCTGTTCTCAGTGGTGCCCAGAAACAGGACAAGAGGCAATGGGCAGAAACTGCTGCACAGGAAATTCCACCTGAACATGAGGAAGAACTTCTTTACTGTGCAGCGACTGAGCACTGGAACAGGTTGCCCAGAGGGAATGTGGAGTCTCCCTCACTGGAGATATTCAAGAGCTGTCTGGATGCAGCTCTGTGCAGTGTGTGTGCTCTAGGATGACTCTTCCAACCTTTCCTATTATGTGATCCTGTGTTTCTGTGAAAGAAAATCTAAACCTACCACTTAAGTACCTAGAACCAGGAGAGCATCCCCCTGGAAGGATGTGCCCTAAGATTTCCATCTATTTCAGAGAAATAAAACAGGTGTCTTCTGCAGGAAATTGCAGGCAGGTGAGTAAAATATATTGAAGACAAGTAAACAATACATTATTCTTCTTTAACCATTTGGTAGCTTAGAGTATTGAATTCCCATGGTCACAGGCACCATGAGGCCACAGATGAAAACAACTCCTTCCCAATCAAATTTTGCAACAACAGCTGAAAAAGGAGCTAGAGGGCTCATGGCAAAACACAAAACATTTGGTCTTCATTAATGTATTTTTTAAAATGGGTGCAGTCTCGAAAACTATATGTCCCAAAAAGGTGATGTATACCTGAAAGATGATGGATAACGTCACTACAAATATTTTTTTTTGCTTTTTCAGAAGCAATCTTGTCATGTTCTGTATTTTTCACCTGTATTAGCAGCAGAAACATTGCAAGAATTTTATTCTAAAATGATTAGAATTATTAAATGTCTTGGCTGTGTTTTACCTGAGTGTCCACCACAGACACCTTTGCCTAAATTTCACTAGGTTTTATCTCACTTTTTACCCTTCAAAATGCAACCATTTATTCAAGTTAGAGAAATAATGATTTTCCTTTTAACACTTTTCTTTTTAATAGTTACCATCATTATTTTCATTCTAATAGAGCAAAGTTGGCTAAAATTAATTATAAGGATGATGGTTTTTATAAGCCTCATGTCTGTGTTTACCTTAGCACAGCGCAACTATATATAAAGCTAAAAGGTTGAATACAGTATTTATAATGAGGATAAGAAACTAAAAGGTTACTTAGGCATTTTCTTGCTAATATTTACTATGTGATAAATATTTATCCTATATATTTCATTTTATTAACGTGAAAAAATAGATGTACAAGGAGATACACAAGCTCCACAAATGGGCTTTAAAAATTTTGTAACAATGGGGTTAATTTCTATAGAAGCTTGTAGGAAAATTAAAGATTATTTCTTTTAAAGTTTCTACATAAATGCTGTCTGTTATTTGAGATCAGATCTCTGAGATACTTTATAAATTTCTAATGTCTTCTTCGAAGGGTTACTATCTTCTAGTAGCCTAACTCAGTTTACTTTTGACTGGAAAATTGGGAAAATATAAATTATTGGTTTCCTCATTGAATCCCAAACTGTGCTTTTTCTGCAACCTATCAGTCATTATCAAGCTCTGAAGGTAAAAAATATGAGCTGGCTTCCTTCAGGCTGTAGCAGGAGAGAATGACAGCTCTTTTCCAACAACTGTCCTGCATAGTCTTAGAGGTGATATCACTGATAAACAGCCCACATGCATGAGCTTCACTTTAGTCATCTAACTTTTTCTGTGTCTTCAGCATGCATCTTTAACTCTACTCTTAGTGCTTAGTTTGCTATTAAAGCATTTGATTCCAATATTGAGGCAAATATCATCATCTTGCTGAAAATGTAGTTTGCTGATGTCAGGACAAGCTGTGAACCCTGGACTGTGTGGGACAGCAGAAAAGTGGTAGGAGCATGAATTAAGGGTGGGCAAACCATAGAAAGGCTTGCAAAGGTGAAAAAGGTATGAAAGGGATATGATAAAAATCTATTACCTTTTTCTTTTCTAGAACATTCACAGAGTGGATGGGAAACAGGACCAGGAGAGTGAGTGGCATGTCTGAGCACCAGCACTTTCCTTTCAGCCTGTGCAGTGAGCTCTGTGAAGAAGCAGAGAGCTGGTCAATGCTGCCCATTTTCCCTGATCTGTCATTCCCACAGGGAAAGGAGCAGCAGGGGAGAAGAAGAGCTTCCCTGAGAGTATGTGTTACCTCTGCTTTGCAAAAACTGAGTTACAGCACCAAAGTCATAGGGATCCCTGGAAGATCTATGTCTCCACCTATGGATAGACAGGTGATAAGTAACTGTGTTTGCTGCACAGCTGTCTGGCCTTCAGTACTTGATGTTTCTGTATGCTCCAGGGAAAGTGCCACTGTAGACACTACAGATTCATTTAACACCTCTAGAAGGTGATTATTTTACTCCAGGAAATTCTACACTAGGAACATGCTGATCCATTTCAGGACGTGCTTAAGCACAGATCAGGAACTGGGCATCAAGGCTCCTTTTAGCAACTGAGACTACTGTGGCCTTTTTGATTGGTTGTTTGTTCAGAACCTACTTTTTAAAGGTAATTGAGATGTCTTCCTACCTTAAATTGCATGAGATCTGATTCAAAACCCAGCCAGGCTACAGAGTTTATAGCAAAATGCTGTGATTTGTGTTTTGTTCTCTTCAAATGAACACTACCAGTTCCCATTAAATCTGCCACAACCACAGTGGCAGTCAAGATCTCTCAGCTGATAATTGTCCCTCTTAAAGCAGATGAATGGTAAATTGTAACATAATGTTCATATAATCTGTAGTATTTAGCAAAATGGCAAATATGACATTTTTAAATAGTGTCTTCTTTCCTGAAGTGGGTTTAGTTCTTCTTGCACTATCTGACAGTCTAGTAGGAAAAAGTCTCACTACTTTGCCTGTAAAAGAAAGGTATACTGAAAGAGTTTTAATGCAGTTTGCATTAAAACAGGAAACAGGAAAATTTACTGGCTGTGTGCCTTCACGAGTTACATGTGTTGAATATAATATTTATTATGAGAATAAGAAACAAACTAGATTAATATGTAACTAAAATTACTTATGCTGCCTTTTTACACTTAATCTCTGGCATAAATCTGGAATGGGATCTATGGAAATTTCAACATGAAAACCTGAAATATAAGATTAATAACCAGAAACTGAGTACTGTTCTTGAATTGTAAGTAGAAATTTTGTATCTTTAAATTTAATTAATTCCATTCAAACTCTGTGTGTATATATGATGAATATGTCACAGGACAGCATTAACAAAAAATAAATGGATTAACACATACTGCAGTTCTTGCCACACAATATTAGATTTGCTGTAAAAACTTTAGATATGGAAGGGTTATAACTAAGGAATAAAGTTTAAATTTCCCTTTAAAAATAAATAACCACAATATACTTTTTAATTAATTTTAAATTATTTTTAAAATTTGAATTAAATAAAATTTCTGAAGCAGTGTAATATTTGAAATAAAATAGAATATTAATAGTTCTTGTAATCAAAAAATAAGACAACAAAAAGAGAGACAAGAATAAAACTCGAGGAAGAGAAGTGATGCACAATACAACTGCTCACGCTTGCTCACTGCTGCCCAACCCAGACCTAAAAATTCATTAGACCCTCCAGCCCAGCTCCCACCCAGTTTATATCCTGGGCATGGTGTGGGATATTCCTTCAGCCAGTTTGGTCCAGCTGTCCTGGCTCTGTTCCCTCCCAGCTTCTTTTGCTCCTCCTCTCAGGCAGAAACTGAAACTGAAAAGTCCTTGAAAAACTATGAGCACAGCTGAGAAACAGCTAAACATCCATTTGTTATCAACATTATTGTCATGCTAAATCCAGAAACAGCTAAACATCCATGTTATCAATATTATTCTCATGCTAAATCAACAACACAGCACTATACCATCTATTAGGAAGAAGATCAACTTTATCCCTGTGGAAAGCAAGACTTCTGAACATATCCGAGATTTAAGCAATATTCAAGAATCAAGAAAAAAAAATAAAAAATCACAGATTCATTCTTAAGAGTTCAGTCCTGTGTTTTTCTTGAGGCTAAAATCACAGAATCACAATAAATGGATGTACTGAGTTCCATTCACTCTTATATTAACTTGTACAGTTATTTTAACCTACAAATCAGCACACATATTTTCTGCATCTTTTATTGTGAAATTATTACTCTTATTATTTTGGGCAGTTGACTCAAAAATAATGTTATTTAGGATAAGCCTTCATAGGGTTTGCCTATATAGCCTATATAAGGTTATGCCATCACTTGTTCAGAATGTTGTATGACAATATGGCACCTAAGTAAAGATGAGTCAACAGTTTAGAAAAATAAACATTATTCATGAATATACATATTAAATAAAACGTCTATAGGAGGGGGAAAAAAGTGAAATTCTTTGTACTCTCTCTTCTATATAGATTGCCTTTGCAAGGGAAAAAAATATGCCTTTTCTTTGAACTCAGTAAATGCCCTCTGGGTCATTTATCAAAAGGGAAGGGGACTTCTGTACAGTCATCTTACCAAAGGAATTACAGAGCTCTTCAAGGAGATGACATGCTTCTGGGGACCGTAACGCCCACATCAATAATATTAAATAGCATTTGCTGTTAAGGGGAATCCTGTTACAAATGAATCTCTGAGTCTGAAACTCAGATTCCATCTAATCTTTTAGTTGGCTTCATTCCTTTGAGACAGTCTTGAATAGAAGCATTAGGTTTACTCAAGCTGTATAGCATGTCTTTAATGCCAGCAACCACAAAGAGGTTTTTGCTCAAGGTCTTAGAAAAGGATCTGGAATTTCAGATATTTTTTGGACCTTTTTCAAATCTGTTGTTCTCTAGTACTATGAAGCATTCTCTTTTCTCTCTACAAAAATAAAAAAAATCTTTTCTGCAGCTGCTCTTGGAGCCCCATTTTACACCTACTCTTTCAAATCACTAATAACCTGTAACTAAATGCCTGTCATGTCCTATCCTTCATTGACAAGGAAGATTTTATGCATGGATGTGTGCACTCTCACAGACAGAGTCACCAAAAAGGAATGTTGGAACTGATGCAAAGTGATCATCTGATCCTCCACCCTCATGCTTATTGATATGTATAAAACGTGTGTTTTCATGTGCACTGCATTGGTGTATGTTATCAATGTGCAGGAATAAGTAGTCAGCCATTTGGTGCCTAGCTAGTAAACAAACATTCTGCCCAGAGTTCTTTTTGTTCAGGAATCTTACCTACTGGAATATAAATTTTCTGACAGATATTTTTTTATTAAAAGCCAGCCAAATAATCAAGAAACCTGTCAGTTAAATAAGAGAAAACGTCATCTATTGAACATTTCCTCCTTACCTTGTGTTTCTCTTTATAATTGAAATTGCTTTTATGAGAAAGCCTAAAGCAATTTCTACATTTGTGCTGGTGAGCAATATCACCTCTGGTAAGGAATAGTGTGGGTTTGTGTTCTGATTAAGTATTAAAAGGAATCCCATTGTGCATTCTTTTCTCTGCATAGTTTATTCTCCTAAGTCATTAAAAAGCAGGAGACACTTCAGTTCTCCCAGCTGATCATCACTGTGAAACTGTGAGATGAAAAACCATCTAAATGATAATTTAAAACTGAGCACATATTTCCAAACATGTATGCTAAAATCCACTCAGTGATCTATTTTTAGGATTCTATCAAGTCATTCCAATGATGAGATTTTTAGTAAAATCCCTGTGAGGAAAATCGTTTGGGGAAAGAAACTCTAAAAATCAGAATAGGCTCTAGAGTTCATCTTCAGAGACAATAATACTCAAACTCTACTGCGACTTAAAAGTTTTCACCGTGTGATCTGCAGAGTGTTGGAAACAATATCCTGAGAGAGGAGCGTTCTCCTGTGTAGCTGCCAGGTAAAAACACATGGTACTTTCTGTGAAACTCTGCCTGTGTGTGCAGTTGTTATTGCTATCACAAGAAAGTTGTGTGACCACAGTTGAGGGATGTAAACAATTCAGGCAAAGGTAAATGACAGGTAAAGTGTGTCTATGCAGTCCTCAAAGGAAGGAAGGACTCAGAGGCATTTCTATGCTATCAGTAGATTTAAAAGTCCTGTTTCAGGATATGACTTAATAAAGAAATAAGGACTGTCTATAAAAAAATCTCCTTAAACAAACTGTTTTCCCATTGCAGGCAAAGAATAGGCAGAAGTGTGGAAGTACAGTGAACGAAGAAAACATTCCCTGAGGGAAATTTCTCACGTAAATCCCCAGCACACGTATCTGCCTTGTCTCCCTTAACAGGATGGGCAGCCGAACCCGCGCCCTTTCCCCCTCCTCCGAGAAGGCGTGCTGCCGTGGAATCGCTTCCCCGAGCCCCGGAGCAGCGGGCGGTCCCGCGGGGATGGGGAGGCGCTCTCCAGGGTCCTGACCGGAGCTTTGGCCGTGCTCCCGGCTGGGCCAGGGCGGTGGAACAGCACCATTGCTCTGACTCCTAAAGAGACCGCAGCATTGAGTAAGGGGCTTTCACCCAGAGTCCTCAACACCGTCCCTGCTTTTCTCATTAGTAAGCAGAATTAGTAACTTAGGGGAGCATATGGCTCATTTCTAATCAGTTGTACATTAGCACTTGGGAATGGGTTCTCTCCTCACCAAAAAAAAAAAAAAAAAAGCTTTATGAGATACGCACATAATGAAAACTAGCTAAAGAAACTGAAAGAAATGAGAACAGACAAAGCTATGGATCTGCTCTGCAAGTGTGTGAAATGGGAGTTCAAAGTACAATTGAACTGTTTGACAAATAAAAGGAGGTCACCCTCTCTTTCTGATTGAGGAAGTGAGCAGAATTTTGGGTGTAATGTACTAATGTTCACCTCTGCACACCATATGAGAGACTTTAACTGTATTTCTTCTTTATTTAACACAATAATATGACTAGAAGAACTAATACCTGGCACATCCCAAGGCAGAAGGACTCTTTCTCAAGTGACTGGTGATTGTGGATGTAAAATTAAGTTGTGGAGAAATCATTGACTTCTACTCTGAAAATGAACTGTAACCTGCAAAAAAAAAGAATTTGACTTATTTAAGAAAACAGCTACCAAAATGATGCCAGGAAAGAAAGCGAGCAGATGAGATGCTCCCTTTCTATTGTAATGTGATTTTTTTGTCATGTTAGTTCCCAAAGGTAATATCTTTTCTCATTTTATGAATAAAATTATATGTCCAGCATATTGTGCCCCATCTCCTCTTCTTCTTATCTCTGCTCCCATCAACTTTGCTTAAGTTGATCTGTGTTTCCATGATAAGGAATATTTTAAATGTATGAATGTTATAGGTTGATCATGGAAAGTAGAAGGTGAAACAGAGTTTTGGAGTGAATATTTATGTATATATATCTACCTTTTTAGACCTTGCTACCTTTTTTTGCTTATATAAGGTGAATTCTCCAGCTTCTTCTAGGCTATGTTTATGACAACAATGGTAGAAATACAAATTTAAATGTCAGTTTTGGGCCCCTCACTTCAAAAAAGACATTGAGGTGCTGGAATGAGTCCAGAGAAGGACAACAGAAGAGAAAGGTTTGGAGCAAAAGTCGTATGAGGAGCAGCTGATGGAACTGTGAGTTTTTAGCCTGGAGAAAAGGACACTTAGGGGAGACCTTATTGCTCTCTATAACTATGTGGGAGGAGGTTGTAGTCAGGTGGGGGTTGGTGTGTTATCCCATGTAACAAGAGACCAGATAAGAGGATTTCCACCAGGGGAGGTTTAAACTGGATATTAGGAAAAAATTTCTTCACTAAAAGGGCTGCTAAGCAGTGGAACAGACTGTCCAGGGAACTGGTGAAGTGACTGTCCCTGAAGGTATTAAAAAATGTGTGTATGAGGAGTTTAGCAGTGCAATTTACTGTCAGGCTGGCAGTGCTGGACTAATGGCTGCACTTAACAATTCTATGATTATATGATTTCCTCCTCAACACTTGTGCAAGACTTGGAGATAGAAATCGAGAAAATAGAACTAACCCTCTGTTTGCAGAGAGATTGGTTCCTGACCTTTGTCTCTGATTATCCAACATAGTTTGCTCAAGGATAACAACTGACAGTCTCCTCAGTACACCTGGGTCTGAGAGCCCCAAATTTCCTAAGGACTGCACCCTGTTCGCTGAGTAGATGATTCAGATGCCTGTTGTCAAGCATTATGAAAGACTCATTTGCAATTTCTGTCTGTGTGAAGTAGCTTTTAACTAGACAAAATATGAGGCAATATTTTTAAAGTAACCTAAACTGTCATAAATTCTAAATGTGCTGGATAAAACTTTTTTGTGTGTGTGTGTGTTTACTTCATGGTATAAATTACTCAGGAGATAAACATCAACCAATTAGTACCTCTAAAAAGAATATGTGCACATAAATGTTAACACAGGTGGAAAGATGGAGAGTGTGATAAAACTCTGGTCTGTGCATTCTTTGTATAGAACATGCTGTGCCACTGGCCAATTCCAGAATACCACAACACAGGTGATCACTTCTAACACAGTGTGTAATACATAAGAGAATAAAGAGTCAAAGTCCTGTTTTCATTCCAGTTGAATTCTAAGATCATTACTAACAGTTAGGATTCATTACTGGGAAACTATTGTCAAATGATATAATAAATCAATGTGTTAGAAGCACTCAGTACTCTGCATGCACATCACACTTGCATATTTTATAAATGTTCTTTTGTACACTGTAAAATTTAGAGATAAATACAGATGTGCCTCTTTATGCAGTTTATTTTCTAGTAGCTGCCTTGGTCCTAGTCTTTTATCACAAAAATCTCTCAGCTTTTGACCCTTATTCTTATAGTCTCCTTTGAACATAATATGTAGGTTGCCTAGCACAAATTCCATGCCCTGCATTAGGAAGTTTGGAGTGAATTTCTTTCTGGCAATGCAGTATATGGCAATGGGACTGCAGAGCATTTGTCTCAAACATGGGGTAATCCAGAGTGCTTTCCAAATGCACAGCTGAACAGGACCACTACCAACAGTGAGGAAAACCTGGATGAAGGAGCCATGTCTTGATCAGGCAATTCTGATTCTGCATTTTTTCACTGTGGTTCTAACAAATGAGGCAAACCCCACATAAATTAATTGTTCTTTTGGCATATAACATGCTGATTACTCTCTGCACAAAGCATATTCTTGGACAGTTAATGCAAATCTTCCATGGGTGTATGCCAGATAGGGAAAAAATGGAATCAAACCAGTGCTTCTGTGACACTTCCTCCAAAGGCCAGCAGTACACAGCACGGGTAAAGGTGCCACTCACCTGGTTATGGGTACTGCACTGTTTCAGCTCAGCTCTACTGTGCCCAACTGAGAGTGCAACTTCTTTTTTTGCATTCAGTCGGCTCCTGCTCCACTTTGTGTGCTGCCAATTGGCACAGTGTGCTTGACAGTGGTGTAGGGAGGAGGATGTGGGAGGGGACTGCAGGTCACACTTGGAAAAATTAACTTCTGTGCTTAAGAAATGGCAATGACAAGGCAGCCTACCAGGAAAACCCAAAATTAAACAGGTGCTTCCTGTGTGTTTAAGTATAACCACATAATGGTTTCCTCTGGTCGCCCAAGCCTTCATGACCACAATCAAAATGAGGTTCTAGGTGGAGGCTGAAAAGACCCTTTCAGCTCACCAGAGAATTCATTATGAATATGGGTGTTGGACAAGATTTAACCCAGCTGACCTGAGTAAACTACTCATCTCGCCTAGAAGCATAGTTCAAATTCTTACTGTCATAACTTGCTTACAAGTTCAAATGGCTCCCCAAGCAAATAAAACTGCAAATGGCAAGCAGAGGAGATTATTTACCTTTACTGTCTCTCTTGTTCTCTTTTTCAATTTTTTTTAATGTAGTTTCTTCTTTTTTCTTTTCTTCTTTTTTTTTTCTTTTTTTTTTTTTCTTATTTTTCTTTTTCCCCTTTTTTTCCTTTTTAATTTTAATTTATTTTAGGAGGAATTATACATCAAAATCTGATGGTTTCTTATTTCATCACTTATGATATGTTAGGCAGGGTTTCCATATCATCTGATGAAAGATTTTATAGAGGACTTCTTTTCAAAGTGAATCATATGAACATCATAAAGTTAACATTCAGAAAATTTTAGAAATTAAAATGAAGGAGTGTGTCTGCAGCTCAGGCTGGGACCCTGTATTTTCACTGTTATCCTTATAGAGTGCAGAATGAACACATTGAGAAATATCTACACTGAATCATTCTTCTAACATCATACATTCTGTTATGATCAGATTGGTGAAGAAAAAATATAAAAAGGAGAACCACACACTTTTTTTTTTTTTTTTTTGCTTGCTCTTTAGGACATTAGCTTAAATATTGTTTCCTATGAAATGTGAGTTAACTTGTAATGATATGCTTTCTGGGATTAAGAATTTTTTTCTTCTGTATTTTGTTGATCTGGAACTCATTGAGGATTTTGCAGTCCATATGAATTGAAGCTATTTATGTGTACATATATATAAGCAAAATTTCCCTTAAAATAAAAATATCTGCAAAAATACCCTTCTGCATAACTAAGTTCTTTTGGAAAGATAAACATACCCTTCAGTGCACAGGTGGTGACACTACAGGTTAGAATATGTAAAGTAATGCTCATTATTCTGAAATTTTTCCCCAAAGACTATGACCTTCAGTGAAAATAAACAACATTTTGAAAGCAAAGGTAATGCAATTATTCATAGGCTGTTTTGGATTAGTTGGCAGAAAAGGAAATATTTCAGTTTCAGCTTGAAAATCAAGCCATTATTTAACTTTCAGTGTGCAGTTCCCATAGTAAATTCATTTTTAATGGGATGGTGTACCTGGTTTGTACTCGGTAATTCAGCTATAAGAAATCTGAGCTGTGTCCCATAAATCAATCTGAATGGTAAGCCATAAGACTGCAATAAATTTATGAGCTGCCTTAAAAAATAATAAAAAAAAGAGAATAGAGCATGTATTAAGTATTTTATGTCCTGTACAGATTGCAATTCAAATCTTTGACTCTAGAAAGAAAGCTGTGGTAGATTTCAAAACTGTAAAACCTCATTTAGACCCCGTGGAATTCTTTGTATTTTGTCTATCCCTGGCCTGAAACTGGTCTTTGGGATCCCTTTCAGATTTATTGGAAGATCTGGCTGTAAGTCACGTTCAGGTAGTATTGCAGAAGAAGCTGTCAGGTAATGTACATTTGTGCTCCTGGAAAATCTTTACTAATGGGGGATTGTAGCTGTGGATGTGACAGCTCTGTCTCTCAGGTCATTCATCTCATAGTTGGCAGCAGGAGCCTGGAGTTTTATGGCAACAGCCCCTGTCAGAGCCTTGGGTGAGCACATGGACCTGCACCTCTGCTGAGACACCAGCCTGGCTTTGGACAGCCACAGTGCTCCTCCCAGGGAAACAGAGACAATGCCAAACTGCATTGATTTATTGGCTAGCTCATGCAAAGCTGAAAATCTGACAGAGCAAGCAGGAATAATGTCATTGGCTTCCTTCTACAAACAGAAAGTTAAAAAAAAATGAATATACTAATATTGAAATCCTGAAGGACACACTGAAAAGGGGACTTCTCAATTACATGATGCTTGATTTGGTAAATCAGAGAACAGTACATTGTACTGAACTTTTTCTCCTCTCCTGTTGCATATGCATACCTTCACTTAACAATCTCAGGTTCTGTTTGGGGTAATTTTAAAATGAAACCTAATTTTCATTCAAGCACAGTGGGTTCAAGCCATGTTAAAATTAGATCATCCCTTACTGTGTATAGAGATTAAAAAAATGAACATTAGGAATAAGAATTATCATGTTAGATATACTGTAATTTAAATAAATGTTCATGTACATACAGCATCTGATATCACTGTCTACCAAAAAATAATTCTGTAAGGGAAAGGGAAAAGGTTGAAATTTTGTTGGCTTTTCAGAAAATCATAGAATTTTTGGGATTGAACAAGACCTCTAAGATCATGGAGTCCAACTGCTGACCCAGCACTGACAAGTTAAACCACTAGCCTAAGAGTTACATCTACATGTCTCTGAAATACCTCTGGTGATGATGATCCCACCACTTCCCTGGACAGCCTGTTCTAGTGCTGAAGAAATTTTTCCTAATATCCAACCTAAACCTTCCCTGGCATAACTTGAGGCCATTTCCTCTTGTACTGTTTCTTGTTACTTGTCCAAGCTATGAGCAGTAGCTCCTCCAGCAGAATAACCTGGGAAATATTGGCAAAGCTGTTCCTGAAGTCCAGGTAGGCACATCTACAACCTTCCCCTTATCCCTAAGTGGATCCCCTTGTCATAGAAGGAGAGCAGTTGCTCAAGCAGGAATTTTTTATGTTCTTGACAGCAAATATCATGAGGAATACTGGTGGTGTAAGTGACTTTCGTATGAATCAGTTAATTGATGCTGAAATATGTGGTCTAAACTTAAAGGGAGAAAAACTATGAACTGAAGAGGTTGGTGCTAGACAGTTAAAGACTCTGACCTCTTTATCTGTATTTCCAATAAGTGCTTAATCAGTTAATCTTTAAATTTTCAAGATGTGAAAGGATGTATCTTTTTTTTCAGGACCTGGATAGGAAATTTTGCTCTGTGTCATGATTGGTTCACATGTTTTGCTTCCTGCATATTTCTCACATCCATATATTTTTAATCTATCTCTCTCCAGAAAGCAAGGACTTAGAAGACATTAGAATCCACCCTGCTTAACCTTTCATAGACACTGAACATATGTTTTAAATCATGTAAAACTGTTGACAGGTATTTCAGTGAAATGAAATTTCTTTATTAAGAACAAGAGTTCCTTTAATTATTGGTTCAACTATACACCTGAATTTTCATCATCAGTTTCTGGAAATGTAATTTTTTTCATGGTTTTGCACACTTGAAGAGTTAACAGTGATTCAGGAGATGAGCCCTACCTTAGAAATGAGTGATTTAAAGATAGAGAGGAGTATGTTGTGTGGTGTATGTTCTGGGTAATCTACTGAGAGAGAAGAGAAGAGAAGAGAAGAGAAGAGAAGAGAAGAGAAGAGAAGAGAAGAGAAGAGAAGAGAAGAGAAGAGAAGAGAAGAGAAGAGAAGAGAAGAGAAGAGAAGAGAAGAGAAGAGAAGAGAAGAGAAGAGAAGAGAAGAGAAGAGAAGAGAAGAGAAGAGAAGAGAAGAGAAGAGAAGAGAAGAGAAGAGAAGAGAAGAGAAGAGAAGAGAAGAGAAGAGAAATGTTTAAGTTAAAAAGGACCTTCAGTTATCATCTAACCCAGCTGCCTTTCACAAACTGCAGATAACCTTTAAATAATGAGACTGACTATGAGCCTTCATTCACAGTATGCAGAATCTAAATGTAACATCCTGCAGTTGTTCCCCTGAGTGGAGCAAAGCAACAGGCTGTATTCATTTTGATTTGACACTGCTTCACCACAGCCATCTGATTTTGGGTCAGTTTAGAGAGTGATCAGTGAGGGTTTGTGTCTTGCATTTGATAAAATTTTGATACAGCCTCACTGATATTTTAAAGTTCAGCATGACCTAGTTCCAAGAAGCATATTTTTAATGTGGTGAAAAAAATAATATCAAAGCCAAATGAGAGCTGCTATAAGCAGACTATAGATTCCAGTTGAAAAACCACGTGCTGCATCTTTCTTCTTAACCTTGCTGTGCAGACAGGTCTTAAGCAAGATGAATTAAAATAATTAAAAAAATAAAATTTATTCAAACGTTGACTGAGACTTACTTTCTCAGCAGTGGTAGTGAGGCACTAGGTGAGATACAGAAGGCAGCCATCTGATAGAGTATAAACTCTACTGTCAGCTGTTTCCCACCATCATTCTCTGCTCATACAGCTACATATCTGGTGATGGGAAGGTAAGGTCATTCTCCTTTCTGAAGACAACCCTTTGTAGGGCTTTGCTTTTCCTCTAATGATACACCCCAGTGCCCTATACACAACTTATGAGGAAAGAGGGAGTTTGGCTGATAATTGCCAGCCTTTCCTTGTATTCCTCATTCCCCTGCTCTCCCTTCCACCAATATTTCCTTACCTGCATGCAAAGAAGAAAAATTCTGAAAGATCTGAGTAAAAAGCTTTGATTTATGTATCAAAGGGAGCACAGCCACATCTGCAACACACATCTTTTCAGCCTCCTCATCTTCCTGATAAAACTGGCAGAACCCTCTCTTTTACATGCCCTCCTAAAACTTTTGGCACCTTTGAAATACAGGTAATGAGCTAAAGCTCCTGAAGTTCTTCATGGAGGTGAAACTTCTAATTAACGTTTAAAAAAAATCATCTGACAGAAGACACTGTTATTTCCTTTTCATTTATTCACATCTTTAGAACAGAATTTTAGCAATATCTGCAGATTTCCTGTACTATTCCTCTTGCTCCCAAAGTGGTTTCTGTAAGTGTGGGAACATTTTTGTTGATATAAATCACTGAAACCTTTTAATTTCCTCAGATATTTTTAAAATTAGCCAAAGGGATACCTCTAAAAGAAACTAGTTTTTAACCTCTTGCCAACTTTGCTTTCCTCAGTAACTCAGTGTTACTGACCACATTCCTCCAGTTCTGAAAAAACACTTCTGAAAGTAGAGTGAATGTGGTCAAGAGACTGTTTTTCATGAAGTGTAGTCTTAATATAGCAATATAGATGTGATCTGACAGAAAAAGCAGCAGAAAACATTTTCCAGTCTATGAAAACCTTCCTCTAAAAGCCACAGAAGAGCAGACCCCAAGCCACTTAGGTGCTTCAATCTCATATCTCCTAATTCAACAAGCCTGGATTTCTTTTAAACTGAACCATCAATAACTGAATTTCATGATTTTTTGTAAGAATTAACATTTCTGCTTTTGTAGTTAACAGCAACCTGTTAGTAGCTTCATGCTTCCTTACAAATATTTCTTGTCAATCCCACTTCTAGTTTCATGTATTTCTAATGTTCAGTGTATTTTTAAAATTTTAGGAATTCTCTAGATGTTTTTGAATGTCCAAAAGTGATGCTAATATTTCGGTTCTGCATCTTGCCAAAAAGATGCACCTCAAATACATAATCTGGACTATTGTGGTGCTACTTGAAAAATAAAAAAGGAAAGAGCATGCAGTGCACAGCAAAACTTCTGCTACTGCAGCAACAAGTGTTTTGATGGAGCCACCTAATCCTTCAGCTAAGTCAGACCTGCTCTTTTTAATGGAAAATCTGAAAAAAAATCAGTTCTTGAGGTAATAGAAATGTAAATGCTCTAGTCTGGTTTTTCTTTTATCACAATATACACAGACAGGAGATGTTATCACATACAGCTGACAGAAGTGTTTCAAACGGAGAACAATAACTATGTGCAAGATAAATTAAATTATTTTTCTTTGTGTAACTGTCATAGATACATCAGATTATTTTTTTTCTGTGTGTGAGGATTGACTGCTGGTGAATCTCACAAATTGAAATGATCTTAATTGCAAAATATCCCATCCCTTTCTTTATTTTCAAAGAAAACATGAATATAATTTTTTTTACAACATTATGATTTCCAGGCACAATAAAAATGAAAGAGAGAGGACAAAAAGCCTCTCCTGTATTTTGCTGACATTAGCTAGGTTCTTACAGCACTTTGCAAGGCTGAGTGAAATAAAATTCATCAGACCAACGTGTTAAGCTCATAATATTTTCACTCCTGTATTACAGCTAGGGAAACTGGAAAAAAGCTACCAAGTAGAACACATGAATCCCAGAAGGACTAACATCTGTTTCAACTTAATTGTTCATTTTACCAACTATCTTGTGTTTTGCAGGCAGTTTCCTCAGTTGTGCAAAGAACACACAAGTTTTTCTAGCAAAACTGGAAAATAGAGAGGGAAATGTTCAGGTTGGAACTCTCAGACATTTTATAATTTGTATTGTCCTTTCACAAAAAATGCCAGACTTGTTCTAACAAACACCTTTGCCCCCATTATTCTGATGTAATGCAACATTCCATTTGACACCTTTAAGAGCAGGCAGAAAGTAGGAGAGCATGGGGCATAAAATTAACTGGAGAGTTAGACATCATCATCAGAAGGAATTAAAGATGGAAATTTTTTCATGTAAAACTGTTCTCTGAGATACTTGAGATGAATTTGCAATATTTTATGTGCTGCACAAGAAATACCTGCATCATAAATTGTATTGACTCTAACTTCTGCATGATACCCTCACCTGGAAGGGGAGAGTAAACTGCCTGACATTTCAAGGCTGCCATTTCAGCACCCTGGAGGAAAGGAGTTGTTGCTGAGCCAGGTAGTGACCACAGCAGCATCTGCCTGCAGGGAAGGGCTGTCTGGAACTTGCAGGGCTGCTGTGTGATAACACCTTTGCCAGCTCACTCTAGAAATGGTCAGAGCTCTTTTCTGTATGAAATAAGGACCTTTCTAAGAGGCAGGAGGAGAGGGAAGGGATTAGAGCAGAGGAAGGGATATCTGACAAATCCATCCTCTAGCCAGGTGCACTGCTGAGTTCCTGAAGATAACATATTATCTAGATTCATTGGATTTACATGAAAGACATTACCAGGAAAGATCTTTCCTTTTTTCCCTTTCATTGCCTTGAGGGTGATTAACAGTGCCTGTACTTTCACTGCTGCACCTGCAGGTAGTGAAGAGATGTATTCACAACAGCAAGCAATTTCACAGCATGAGCACTCAGAAACATTATTTATTACTACCGTTCCAGCTAAAAAGTCTGAGACTGCAAAACAGTAACACATACAAGATCTCATCACTCATCTGTAATTTGCATTTTTCATGGATACAAACCTGGCTGGCTAATTGGGAAGTCATTTGACTTGAGACTTAATATACTTTTGCCTTATGATGGATTCAGCATGAAGAGAATATATTGTGTTTTCATTACTTAGAGCCAGGAGCAATTTTCAACTGTGTGTTTTCCCAGTTTCAAACAAGAGAAAAGATTTATTTGTGACAATAACAGATTGGCCCATCTAATTCAGCAGACTTCCAGCAGTTGCCACCAATGCAGTAGCTGCTGCTGAGAGTGTGCCCTTTCCTGATGATTATATCTGAGAATGCACAGTTACACAAAAACTTGCAGTGGTAGTAGAGCAAGGGAAATTCCTCTTTGTTCAAAGAGTGCAGGAATGAGCATTGCTATGAAGGAAATCAAATTTCCCTCCAGTTGTTGTGTTTTCTGTGGTCAAGGTCAAGGAAAAAAAGAAGACTAAAAACAGAATGTGGAAAGGTGGTTAATTTCCAAAGCATGGCACAGACAATCCACAACTACAGAGTGAATTTCATGTCTTTCTGTGTGCCACTGTTTACCAACACCCAATATGGGCCTGGTAAAGGCTCAGCTAAAAGGGACCAAGCTTGCTTGTGAGTTGTTGATGAGGATGTTCAGAGAAAGGCCTTCCAGATGGAAATAGATTGTCACAAGTCTAAAAAGCTGGAAACATCAGCATCCCTCCTCTTGCTGTGAGGCAGCTGTCAAGGAAAAGCACCCTGTGCTTCTAAAAAGGACGAATGCATGGGCACAAAAATGACTGTCCTATGTCTTTCCTGGACAGCTTTCTTCTTGGAAAGCTTACTTGGAAATCTACTTAAAAGATTATTCTTGTGTGGTCTAAAGCTATATATGGTCTAGGGTACTGAAAAAACAAGGTAGCTTTCTGTCTAGTTTAGTCTAGTTTATAAATACACCTGCAATTTTTTTTTGTAATGTCCCTTATTGTGTACAGCAGAAAATATTATTTATTCCACTAGAAAAAACATACTGAAAAAAATTTGTACGTTCATGCAGCTGTGATCACATTTAAAGAGACAAATAGAGTAGGTATTTCAGGATTAGGTACAAAGAGAACAACTTCCAACTATCTGCTGGCTGCATAATATGTTGCATTCAAGGCATAGCCTGATAGAAAAACCAGATTTAATGGAGGTGTGTTTACACCCACACCACATTCCTTCGGTGTTGTCCATCTTCCCAGGTGCTACAGGAGCCCTGCATCCACTTCTGATGTGACTCAGAGGAGTGAGTTCTGCTTCTCTTCAATGCTGCCCAGGAGTTCAATTTGTCCCATGTTTGGTGGCTACACATATTAGTGGCTGGCTTCTTCTTTCTCCTGCCTTCACTCAGAGCCAGGATTGAAACTTGAGAGACGGATTTTCTTGCTCATACTTGGTTGTTTGCTAAACACAATATTTAATATACTAAACATATATTTAATACAATAAAATATATTAAGCAATATATTGAGCTCTGTTGGGTTCCAACAGTCCATAAACCAAATCTCTTCGACAGAGCAGAACAGTTTGCGAGCGCTCGAGTAGTGCAATGGCAACAGGGAGACATAACTTGAGCGAGTCCCTGTAGAAGCGTAGTGGCACATCAAGGACTTTTGGCTCCATCATTTCATCCCCTCGTTGTACAAAGCGGTAAAACATACGGTATTTGAAACAGGGATGGGAAAAGGGGGGATAAGGAGCGCTCCTGGTCGGACAGACAAACCAGAGCGCCCTCGTGTGGCCGCCGCGGGGGCGGGGAGCGGCCGGGCTCGGGGGATTTGTGTTGTCATGGGAATGTCCTGCACCCTCCCCTTACTAATTCCATCATTTTCCAGGAAATTTGTTAAAGCTGTTCCCATAAGCCCAATAAAGATTATTTTAAATGCACACGCTCCAAAGCCGTTTACTTCCTTCTAGTTTGGTAGTACTACACTACATTATTTTTCATGACTGTGAGAATTTCCTTTAAAAAAATGCAACGACTCCTATTAGTCTAATTACTCTTGGTCTGTTTTTTTTTTCCTTCTGCATGCTACTAAATTTAATTTTATAAATTTATTTAACTATATTGCAAATTTTCCCAAACCCTCTTGTGTTTTCCTTTTGACGTTCACTCTCTTTTTTCTTTGTTTTTTTTTCTCTTCACAAAAATTTTTTGGCATGCTTCATTTCACAACTGAATGTGGACCTAGCAAAATTAATATCTTACACAAAAATTGTAACCATTAATGTACTTTAAAAAAATTATATTGCCATATTCCCAACTTAATAAAACCTTGATTTCATGACCATATGGTTTATTTACAGGATTAAGGAAAAAATCAAATTTGCAGAAAAATGCTGCACAAGAAAGAGCCAAGACCAGTGAAGAACTGTGTTTCTATGAGTTTCCTCTTTAATGTCCAGACATCTGGTTCAGTCTGTATGTTTTATATTAGGAAGTAAATGTTAATTTGCTCTATTCATTAATGATTTAATGTGATTCAACAGGTGAATTGTCCATGTGTTTTTATAGTTGCCACCATATTTCTGAATACACAGACATTCAGCATTAGGATCTATTTTTTCAACAGTTGGAACCAAAGTCCTTACACAGTAAGATAAATCAGATTACAAAACAGTTTCTTTCTTTTTTTTTCCCTACAGATTCAAATGGACACAAAATAATAGAAATTCTTTTTCCTTTATTACAAAACACCACAGAACAATCACTTCCAAAAATGTATCATTAGTATCAACGACAGGATAAATGGAGCTATTTCATTAACTGGTTAGATTAAATACAAACTAATATTTATCTCAGTGTTCATAATGACGTGTGAGTCTTTTATCAACATTCAAATAAAGTGTATCAGATGTTATTTTATATTTTATTTTAGAAGATATTTTAATGCAAGTCAATCACTTTCAGTGTTGACATCCCTCAATCAATTAACATGTGAAATAGACCTAAGTATAAAAATGTTTTCACTCAGCCAACAGATGAAAGAGGAAAAATGATGAGAAAAGAAGTAGAACTATTCTCATCCTCCTATAAATTCCTGCTCAGAAATTGCAAATAAAATTTACTGTTTTATCAAGGCTTGCTGGAACTTATTTTCAAAGAGTCACCAGCCAGCCAAGCCATCAATTTTTCTGTGTCAAATGGAGACAACATGGGAGCTGAAATCTGCACTCAGCTGTTTTGCTTTTTGGGAGAACATGGTGGGATTAAGCAATCACCATTTACCACACATTTTCTGTTGCTCACTGTGTGCTCTGTCATGCAGGATCTGTGTCTGCTCTGAGTTTTTACAAAGTCTGTTTTTTTCTCGTTGTATGAATAGAAATGTGCATGTTCAGGACAGTAGGCACCAATGAACAGACACATGCACACCTGTGCATAGACAGGGAAAGAAATTGCTCTCAGCTAGCATTGCCAGGTATGTATTTTTCCAGTCACCACTATTATGTGTAAATATTTAGTAATGCAGTTGGTTGTAGTTTTGGGGTTTTTTATGCTTCTGCATTCTAAAAGCATTGTTTAAGGGAATACCTTAACTTTTTAAAAATTAGCGTTTTTTTAAGTGAAACATTGGAAAAGATGAAATTGTAACATTTTCTGTGTGAAATACTTAATATGTTAAAGGAATATGTTTTGGTCAACAGAGGGCACTCTATGGTTTTTGAAGGAGCCTTATAGAAGCTTAAAAGGGTTCAGTAGGAGATGACTGAGTGTGGTTTTCAAAGAGCGTTTAGTACTGGTCAATCTATAATTTATTGGAAATGCTACTGATTTCCACAATAACATAGAGTACAGGCATGAAAGAGAACCCCATCATTTGATAAAGTCAGATACTAGGATTAAGGCTGTGATGTACACAGCCTTAGTTACATCTTCAAAATTGGAAATTATGTGCAAAAGTTGTAACATATTCTGAGTCAAAAGTGTACTTGCCCAGTAGTGCAGTAATGATATGTTTAACCCTTGCTGTTTGTTTAAAAATTATAACTTTGAATATCCTAAGTGTTGACAGGTCAGTCCCAACACTGTTCATAGGGATATTTCTTCCAGTTCATAAATAGGTTACTTTCCTGACACCAGCCTACCTTGTGCTGTCGACTTTACTGACCACTTTTAGTTCTGTTGTTCACTTATTTTCAAATAAAATAATTGCATTTAGAATTAGAACCTGAAGGGGAATTTTGTTAGAGCAAATTAGGTGGTTTTAGCCTGTCTGTCTAGGATGCATGGAAATACAGCAATAAGAATATAGAACAAAATGAGTCATTGATACCATATAAAACTTCAGAAATTACTGTGATTTTTATATAGAAGCCAAGCTATGAGAACCTGCCAGGAGTACTGCATGCAGAACTACCATACATTAAGGTAGCATGCATCTATTTCTATAAAATAGATTCTTTCTGCTTAAAATTCTAAAACTAAAATTGGGAAAGCAATGCTACAAGCCCACCCTGGAGAACACAGGACTTAAGCACTGACACAGCTTTAAGTAGGTGCATGTTTCTCACCAACAAACCTGCAAGCATGTGATCTATGTGTAAAGGTGGGGCAGTACAGACATCTCCAGCTAGAGAGAAGATGCTAAAAGCTAAAACAGAGAGAAGTGCAGTAAATCCTTGTGTTATCCATTCCTCCTATAGTAACCCCCCTGAGAGTTACTGAGTAACACTGCTTGTAGTTACAGACAGTAGGAGAGCCAGTGAAGAACTAGCCAAAGTTTAGAGGGCAAATTCTTATCTCTTTTCTGTGCCTTTGGGTGTGGAACGAATTGAGGGCAGCAGCTGGAAGCGTGCATCAAATCAGAGCCCAGCTCTCACAAGGAAATAGGATTCCTTTATGGCAAACCTGATGAGTAGAAGTTAAAAGCTGTTTTCCTTGCTTTAACACTTACATTTGCCAACAGCTGTTCCAACATTTATAAACACAATTCCCACTGGCTGCCAAATTACCATAAATTCATTTCTGCATATTTTTGAGTACTAGGCATAAAAAATAATTACATTTGATTAAATCCATTTATGCTTTCACACCTTTCAAATGTATAGTAGATATGAATTGTTGAAATATATTATATCTAAACAAAAATTTGATGAAGACTTCAAGACAGGTTACCTTCAGAGGATTATGAAGCAATAATTTATTAGGTATGGTAAGGTCATGGTATTTCATAGTTTCATTCTAGCTGGAGTACACAGTGTCTGCTAAGTGACAGCACAACTCCGGGCAGCAGCCTGCTGAGGACATTCAGGGGTTCCTTCTGTGTTCAGCTTCATTTAAGTGAATTCTTTTTAATGTTATAGACACCTAGAAAAATTCTGTCTATAGGAGAAGGAGACCTTCAGAGTGCTGCTACGAAATTCTGCCTCTCTACTGAGTGTGTTTTCTCCCTCTGGAAATTTAAACCATGCCTAGCGCTGCTAAACACTTGTTCCTGCTGGAAAATGTGCATTTGACTTCTTCAAATATGAAGTGTGTGTGATGCTGGCAGGCACTGTGCTTGAGAGTGTGGAGCTGCAGGGACCGAGTTTGCTTCTTCCCGCTGAGCACGTAATGCCTTTCATCACATCACGTTTAACCTCGCGCGTCCTGCCGCAGTCCTGGCTAGCACTTCACGTTAAGTGTGCCAGCATTATTAATTCATTTGGTGTTCACTGTAATAACACTGATCATAATTAACTCATTCTGTAGCCTCGTGAGTGTTTTAAGTGCTCACATGGAATTCCGCTGCAATTCAGCATTAATTAAGGTACCACCTAATTTTTGCAGAGAAACAAGAGCGTGTGATCTGTCTCGTGAGGTAACTCCCTTAACATCTCACATGGAGTGTATGGATCTCGTGAACGTGTTGTGTATATTCCCTCTCTGAGGAAAATTGCATATACCATGTAGATAAATTACAAAAGAACAATATTATCTAACGTGCAATGCACACATGCCTATTCTGTCACTATGTAGAGTATATTGCATTGCATTTAATGCTGATAAGCACTTTTCCACTTTATAAAACATGAAAAGAGCCAAGCTGCTTTTCAAGAACTTAAAAGAAAAGCTATAAAAATATTTTTAAATTTAAAAAATGCCCTCCTTTTAATTTTATAAAACTATAGCCCATATATACATATTAATATCCAGCAGCTGAAGCAATCATGTCAAATGCCACATATTAGTTTAACCAGCTTTCTTGCTGCAAAGATACTGTGAGCTAAATAATCTCCTTTCATTTAAAATTGGGATAAAATTGTTATGCTTTTTTAAAGTACATTGTAAATCAGGAAACTAGAACACTAAAGTCAAAATACAAGCTCTATTTCATAGCAACTTAGTAAAGTACAGATACAGCTACATGATTGCAATACATCTTTTAAACTATTATTTTCAGGGATGATTAACTTTGTTGGAGAAAATTATTTTAGACAAAAAAACTGGGCAGGTAAGGCTCAGCTTGCAAGCTGATTTTCTCTTCTACAATTTCTTGATTTTTTTTCCAAAATTACTCACTTTTGCTCATTTTCAAATGGTCGAGAGGGCAGCTTTATGTTAAGTATATCTATACACTGTGTGCTCACAAAAAACCAGATCATTATCAACAAAGTATTTGGGATGTGTGTTTTATCTTGTTTGATATTCCTCGACTTGTGTGTCAATTTTTCATTTTGCTACGTTAAACCCCACCTTGATAATAAAAGGAAACTTTGAAAACTGAAAGCAATGTCTTAATGATTTAGGCTGTTGCCTCATGTTTAAATCATATTCATTAAGCTAGCAGTCCACAAGGTCCTCTTGGTCTACATGAAGGAATCAAGGGAACTAAAAATAAACATAATTCAGCCAGTAAATGTCTCAAAATAGTATTGATTTCTTTTACAGTCCAAACATGTATTGTGGAACACTCTCACCATTGGAAATCAATGGCAAGATTTTAATTGACTTCCACAGAGCCATCTATGAAATTTAAGATTGAGGCTGTGCTTCATTTTTTACTCACTGCACTGCAAACTGCAGCTAGAACAGTGGTCTTCTGTTCTTTAATAACTATGATTCTCATTAGTAAAAATGTGTTATATACTAAATAGGAGAAGAATCCCAATATTCGTTCTGTACTAATTAGTGAGGCAGCAAATATGTAATATTTAGGCAGAGCATACTGAGGTTTGAAATTGCTTCTTAGAAGTCACAGTATCTTTTAAATTTCAGTATGAAAGACATCTTATTTTTGAACAGAAAGGCTGAAGAAATAAGATCTTACCTTAGAAAAAACCCACAATATTTGATTTACAACTTCTCAGGTAGTAGATCTGTCCCATTGGCTACCTTGTAGGGTGATATCCTGCTTCAGAGAGTGCAGCCAAAGGTGTTTAGGTGCCCATTAGGGAGTTTTTCAGAAAGGTTTAGAGCTAGAAAACCCTGAATGCAGTTTCTTAACCTGAACAAGTGTGCCTTTCACTCTGTTTTCTATTTCTGGAGTTTAAGGTCTCCATTTTCTAGAAGCACAACAATTCATGCCTCATAATCTTGCTGGATTATCTTGTCTGAATTTATTTAGGCAACAACCTCCTAAGAGGGAGATTAATTTTGAGTGCCTTGCTGTTGCAATAGACATTTTTACTGTGTCTAGTGATTGTCACTTCTTAAGTACCCCTAGAGCAAGAGCTTTGAAAACTCACTTGATTGAGACAGTGGTACAGTTATTTCATTTAGCCTTGAATTTCTGTAGAGTTTCTTATGTGGAAGGAGAGGTGCATCCTGAGTGATGCAGCTCAGTTCTCAGTTTGACCTTCCCAAGGACCATTTGTAGCTTCATCATTGGAGCTCAGTCTAGTCACTGCCTTGCAAATGCTCCAGGTGAAATTTCCTTTTTTTTTTTTTTTTTCTGTTGTATTGTTATTTTGTTGATATAATTAATTTCCTTTCTCTCAAAGTTCTCTAACATTAAAAAATGTGAAGTACTATGTCAGTCTCAAAAAGATTCAAAGAACATGGCAGTGATCCAGATGCTCCTTCTCCACGTGTTTTCCTCTGTTATGCAGCAATACAGCAAAAAGGAGCAGAGGGGTGTTACGTATCTCTCATTTTGCTCCTTGCTTGCAAAAAGTAAGAAGTAATAATAATTAGTTAGACTATGTACTTTCAAAAACATGGCAGAAGTATTGATACCAATTAAAAAAACCTCGTGTAGCTGAGGCAGAGTTAGATAATGCAGTCCAAAAATTGTATTTTCTCTTTATACTCTGACATAAATAAGTGAAAGCATACAATAACCAGTATGAAAAGAATAAATAGAAAGTAATACCATAGAACTGATTAACCCTGCAAAAATCTACTAAGGTAGTGTTTACTGTAGTGGGATAGTCCATGTTAATGAAACATTTAATTATGTTGGTTGTAAGCCTCACCATCAACACAAAAGGGGCATTCTTTCAAACTAAATGGAAGGAACATGAATACAACATTGTAACATTTTTTTACCTAATTTCTGATTTATTTAATTTCTCTTCATTAGCTGAAATGACTCATTTTTCTTCCAAGTAAGTATAGTTGTTTTTTATTGTAATAATAATTAAAATACTGATAATAATAAAAAAAGATGATGCAGACTAGAACTCAAACTTATCCAGAGCATGAGCTACAACATAATGTAAATGGTATCTCAGAAGTTTTTTAAATCATTGAGAAATTGCATCAATTAGATTGTACTAATTGTTAGCAACATGTAAGATATAACAGATATCAGATATAACAGATATACAAGTCATAGTAGATTTAAATCAGATTATGATGTAATAAAATGTAGAGCAAAACAATCTTTTTGCATACCTTGTTTCTATGCACAATTTAAATTGTGATAGATTGCTCTCTAAACCAAAAGGAAAATAGTAGATAAAATAAATATAATCTTTGAAGAAACCAAGATAGTACACTACAGTCTCTATCTCATGGATATCTTTTAGCAGTCTCAAAGCTTTCTCACATCTTTTTGACCTTACCACACGATGTCTGAGTTCAGAATGGTAACATATTTAAGCAAAACCTCTATTTCTCCTGCCTGCTTTAACATTCTGGTCTCCTCATCCCTGTAACTTGAAGCTGGTCTCAGATCTCAGGTCTTGGCAGGTTAGGAAGGATGTCTTGGCACTGCAACATTTGTGTGCCACTGTGCATTCATAAGCACACATATTTCCCTTAGGGCAGTGAAATTGGGCTCCATGAGGACCCACAGGAAAATGGATTCTTTGTGTGTGTGTGACTTTCAAGAGCCTAAGTCTTTAGCCTCAGCACATCATTGAGAAATGTTACATGGTATTTTTAACTTAAAAAAAACTCAAATGAAGTGCTGTTAGATCTTTTTCACATTTTCTTTCCAAACTGTAAAGCTGGTGAGTGAAACAGAGAAAAATGGTGGAACTGTGAGAGAATCATTAGGTAGCTGATGTTGGAAGAAGTCTCTGAAGATCATCTGGGCCAATCTCCTGCTCAGTGCAGAGGCAACTCCAGCAGGCTCTTTAGGAAGAAAAAACAGCAGTTCTGACCATAAGGGTAGCGGGTTTCCATAGCCATCCCCTCAGCTGCTTTATGACATCAGGCTATACCATTAGCTATTCTGTCTCAGAGCTCCCATCTGTGACTGAAATGTATTAAATTCTAGCACAATTCCTAAATGTCTCCATACTTTCTAGAAAAATGCCTTTCTAATAGGAGTGGGAGATTCTTCTAAGGTTACCAAAAAAGCTGCTTAAAGACTTTAAGACTACCTAAAACACTTGCATTCTTCACTTCAACACTGTTGTAACTCCTGTCTTCTGAGTATGTCAACATAAATTCATCCATCCATCACTGCTGGAGGAGACCTGAACACATCCTGCTGACTCCCTGCAACCAGTTGGGCATAAGGAAGCAGATAATCTGAAAAAATTGGAACTTTTTTGATGGATGCTGTGAGTAACAATTCTTAAGCACTTCTGTCAGCCAATGTTCACTATGAGCCCATAGAAATTACCCATTTAAGTACCATGCAAAAGGTAATGGAAGATGATAATTCCCATTGAACGCTTCCAACATGCCCTCTGTCCTACAACAACGTGCCTTAATTTGCACTGAAACTCATTTGAAAAATCAAAAAACTTAAATCTCAACCCAAGTACTAAAAACTAACACAAAAACATTTAAGTTTACATACATCCACTTCAGAAGAGATTTCAGACATGTAATATCAGTATTTAAGTTTCAGCTCCTGACGTATGCAGGAGCAACAAAGAAAAAATCCTAGTGTTTCAAATGCCATTCCCTATAAAAGTTCTCAGAATTGGGGTAATAAGTGTGAGGACTTTCCAAGGCTGTGCAGTCAAACCCCACTTCAGCTGGGGTTTGTGCTTCCATAGCAGATGTCCTTGTCTTCATTTAATGAGCCTTTACCTGCTAGTCTGCCCACAGTAAATGCCTCTGGAGAGAGCATGTAGACCACAGGATCAGACTAGAGCATATCAGAGGTGGAAAAACCCTGAACTATAGGTAAGGAGTTCTTCAGATTTCCTACACAAACCAGTTCACTCCGAGTGGCAACTCTTTTTGTCCCCACACTTGTCATTGTCACTATCTCCATTAATACTGCTTCCAAGAGGGAACAAGTTAAGTTGATTCGTGTTACAATAATTTCTTGCATCTCCTCTTTGAGCTGCTGCAAAGAATCAGAACAGGAATTGAGTTAAAGTCCTTGTAGATAGTCTTCTTTTCCCACCACTTCAGCTGCCACCCCAGTGGGTGAGAAAGCATAGAGATAGCACAGTGTTTCAGATGCCATTTATTCTAGGGATTTGTTTTGAAAAATATTTAGTATCTATTTAATCCTTGTGCTTTTAAGAGACCAAGGGGGAAATGTGCTTTTTTTCCCCTCTGATAATTAATATTAAATTAAGAAAAGAGAAAGGGGAAATGGAAGGCAAACTGCCCTATCAGTCATCATTCCCCTATCTTCCCCTGCTCCCCCCAAAAAAGGAAAAACAAGTACTATAGGACAAGTTTGAAAGAAGTTTTAAAAACAAATTTATCATTTTGAGTTGGGCCAAAGCAGTGCTTATGCACACCAGGAAATAAATGTGATAAACAAGAGCTGGTTCCTCCTGTATATTGCCATTGGGGATTACTTTATATTTAAATGTTTCAAAGATAGTCAGAGATCAGCCTTTCACAGAATCCAAATATGAAATTCAGCCAAACTCAATGACTAACTGACCCCTGTTAGTCACATGTCCTCTCTTCAGCAAATTACTAATAAATGCTTGTAGGAGGAATGTCAGACAAGATTACACATCAGTACCATTAGTAACTCTGGATGTCTTTCTTATTCCATGGTTGGATAAGAAATGCTTTGTCATTTTCAGGAGTCATGCAGAAGTGAATTTCATATTCATTTACACCTCTTAGCAGAGATAACATGGCAAGTAGCAAATGGATCATCCTTTCAGCTGTGAGCTCCTGAGGGTTCATTTATAATAATTCTGGCAGTCAAGCATGCAGTCAGATAAAACATCTCCTGTTCCTATTCTGGTTTCATACAAACTTAAATACTGCCCAGACTTTAGGTCTGAATATGTGTGTGCATAGATATACATATATGCATACAAGCATGAATTCTTCATCTTTATTGTATTCCTTATTTTTCTTTCTATGCAATTTCAAGTTCCCCATTATTAATTTAGCCTTTTGGTATCTCCCAGCAAAGGGTGAGCAGGGGTTTGAAAGTTCTCTGTTGCCATTTAGCAGGACTCCTCCATCATAGCTGTCCAAATGTCTTTAGATGTTTAAAGATGCTATTAGGTACCCACTGGGATCTATAGACGTGACTCAGTGCCACCAAAATGTGAGGAAATCACATGTTTAATATACTTCAGACTTTTTTTTAAAATCACATGCAGCATATATCTCTGTTTAACCATCAAAGCAACTTTGTGTACACTTACAAGTTGCTCACAAGTGTCTAGCACTGGCTATGCCTTCTGCTTACTGTCCTTTCAATATCAGCTTGAAAAACATAACATTAAAAACCAAGCAGTCTTTCTGTTAGTAATATTAAGGTTCATGAGACTTCAATTTTTATATTCTATAATTTCAAAATCTGAGTGTATATTGCAATGTGCTTACTTGTCTTGTTCTTGAAAAAGATGAAACTTACATTACTACTATAACAATTGACTGCCTCCTTTATAGATGTGAAAGAATGGGTTGAAATAACCATCAATAGGAAAATAGTCTAAAAATCTGGTTAAGTACAATGTAACAATAACAATAACTAGCAGATGAGGTACTCAAGGATTCCACTAAATTGGTGTATGGTGCTTCAGAAAAGCAAGCATTTAAGTCATTTACACCAAGACAGAAAATAGATTTATGCTTTTGAGACAGTAGTGGGAAAAAAATATGTTTGATAGAAGAAAAATTCAAAATGATTAATGAGTGAATGAGTTGAAAATAAACTGGAGTAATATGTTCTCCCCTCATAGGAAGGTTATGTGAGGGCTACAGAGCAACAGGACTGGTCCTTCAAAGGGGGAGTGAATCTTCAAACAATTCAATCCTAGCATGTGGAGAAGCCATGGCTAGAGAATAAGCTGCAGCATTTGGCCTAAAGCAGTTATCAGGCCACAGCCCCTGGATCAGGGACTGAGCCAGCTCTGGGACTGATGACCAGTTTCCCGTTTTTTCATAACCTGCCTGGAATCCATTGGTGGTGAGCACTGATCTCCAGCCTCCTGTCTGACTGCTGCCTTCTAAGTCTCTGAGCTCCTGCATCGGGCAGGGAGCTGAAGCTAGAGGTGCCAGCAGATTTCCATTGCTACTCCTGGCTGGGAAAAGCAGTCTGAGGTTCCCAGACCCCTTCAGTACCCTGGGAGCAGCCAGCTCAGCAGCAATAAACTTCTGCCTCCAAACCTGTCAGAGCACAGAGCAATGGCTCTCAAACCCATTCATTGCTCAGACTAGGGTCAGCACCTCCCCCCACATAAATCAACACCAGATACTATTCCTAGTCCTCTCACTGCCAAAGGGGACCCTACACCTGGGATCAGTTTTCTTATCTAAACTAAATAAGGAAAACTGACTTATTAAAAAGGTAATTTGTTTCAACTTTCCTGACTTAAGCAGCAGGGACTGAGTTATGTTACATTTGCAAGAGGGAATCTGAAGAGAAGCTCTTTTTGGTCAATCACTGTGCATTTCAGTCCTGGCTTTGTCGTTTTTAATCATAGTGGGCCCAATTTGACTATGTGCAAGTGCTGAAGCATAAGCACATTATTACACGTGGGATGTCAAAGGGGGATTGTACTTCCAAGCAGAAGAGATTTTTTTGGAAGAATCCCTTTCTTGAGTGTCTGCAAGGCAGGTGTCTCTCCTGTATCAGACTCAGTGATGTTGGTTGTGGTTCTCAACACATGCAGCCAGCCAGCAAGGGAGAGTGGGGCTTGAGCTGCTCATACCATCTCTCATTTGTAGAATGATGACACTAAGAGTTCCTACCTTTGTCTATCTGTGCCAGACAGTTACTGATTTACCAAACAGGCCATAGAAGGCTTTGGGATAATTTGCATGTGTTAACGCTGACTAATGTTTTACTGTTGCATTTATTCCTGTAGGGTCTACTTCAGCAAATCTACAGTGCATATTATTTTTCATTCACTTGAGATGAATATGCCTGGTACACTTCTGAAATGTCCCTTTGCAGGGTAAAATAAAAGAATCTTCGTAGCCATCATTAAATGCCTTCACCATAATATTTATACTGCAATCAGAACAAAGCAAATGGGTGCTTTGGCAGGGGAAAAAAAACAGTCTTAAAAAGACACAGGCTATTGTTGTTCTCTTGCAAAGTATAAAATTCCTCAAAAATTACATGGTGTCACACAGCCTGCCATAGCTTATAAAAAAGATGATGCACTGCCTTTACTTTTATTCAGAAAATTACACTGCATTAACTCTTTGTGTCTTTGAGGGCACATCTCTGCATTGCACAGTAAAGCTATTTCCAGACAGATGTGTGCCATGTACACGGCTCAGGGTAACACTGTGTGGAGATATTCACTCTGCAGAGGTTGCCTCAGATAATTTCATCAGCACAGGCAAACCCTGCAGCCAGGGGCTGGGAGCCAGACTGCTCCTGGCCTGGGAAGAGGAGAGCTCTGAATAATGGGAGACCTGCATGGGAACCTTGCTGTTGCTGCTGGAGGAACGAAAGCACTGCAGGAGTGAGGGAGGCTGCAAGGATGAAGCCCATCTTTTATGTCCTCAGAAGCATCAGCCAACTTGCTTTTTTTTTTTTTTGTCTCTGGCATAAGCAGAGTAGGCAGCAGAGTAACTCTCAATGCAGCAATAAACTGCTTGACTTGTCTGTGCTCAACCCCTTGATTTACTAAAACCTACCTGCAACACAACCCACCAACTCCAGGCACAGGTTTTGGTTTTTTTTACCTTCTAGGGTTGAGGTAGCCTGACCAGAGCTTTCATGGGGATCTGTGCACCACACATCCTTGCATAGGGAAAAGCTTCCCCAATACTCCAGAGCTATGTATTTTTTAACCAAAAGTCCAAAAAAGACCTCTGTGTGAGCTTGGTGTTCAAAATGGGAAGGCTGAAGCCATCGGATTGAAGCCAAGAGATGTTTTAAAACTCATCTTCTGAAAGTATGGGACCTTGATATCCCTAGCACAATTAAAACTTCCTATGAGGTAAAATTATTAGACAACAAAGCACATTCTTAACCCTCAGTGTTTTTATTGCATTAGTGAGCAGCCTCCTGTAGACATTTGCTAGTCTTTCAAATAGCTAAAGCATAAAGTCAAATATTTTGTGGCTACACAGTCATAAAGCAATGATTTCCAATCTTTTTCACAAAACTGTTTAACTTTTTCAGGACAATCTTCCCTTTAGCCAATATTTAGCTGGAGAAATATTCTTACCCTTATAAAAGATTTGGGTGATCACTGCCTGTTTGAGTTCTCATGTTAAAGATGCCAAAAAGTATAGGTGAGAAACCCATGGTGTTGATTTATTGTCCTATCTGTGACAAAGGAGGAAGGAAAGCACAAATGAGGTATTTCTGTTTAGAGCAAATGTAGTTGCAAGAATCAGTCCTGTTTTACACACAAAGGGCAGAACTTCTGCTTAAAAGTCCATGTAGAAGATCACATAAGTTTGAGGATGTAAAGGACACATTTGTAAAGAGAGGCATGATGTCTGCATCAAATATTTTCCTTGAAGGTATATCTTGTTGGCAACACTGGCAGATTCAAGTGGCATTAGCTGAAGTCTAATATTTACATCAAAGGAGAGTGGGGCAATAAACTCCTGTTTGGGGTGACTGAAGATATGAAGTATGAAGTGGATGTATTCAGCATGCATTCAGCCATTTATTGTAAATAACATACAGAGTAATGGGAAACATCCTCAGGACCATGTTCTTGCTCCTCAGTGTAGCCTTTGGCAGTGGGATCCAAATCAGAAATAACAGGCACAAAATGTAGAGTAACTAACTGAGTGACCCTGCTAAGACTACCAGAAACAAACCACGTTATGGCAATGCTGTTCTCCAGACTGTCAGCTTCACCATGCAACACCAAGACCTATTCCATACAGAAAAACTAAATAAAAAATATTTTCAGAAATGCAGAACTTGATCAAAATATAAAGAGTCATAGATTCAAGGATTTTATGTCTGTCATAACCAGTATATTGCAACATTTTTCAGTTTCTCACTGATTTCACAAATCCAGTGCTCACCGGAACTCAGTAACGCAAAACTTAAAGACTAATGTCTTTGGTTCAAGAGGCTTGTGAGGCAGATGGTCCCAAAATTTTTATATATGAAGAGCCAGAAAATAAGTGTTACTATATTTTAACATCATTCAATTCCTAATTTTAATTATTGAGTGACTGTATGCTAATTATGAGTGTTTGTTATCAGTTACATTACCAAAACAAGCACTGTAATTACTTATTTGTATTAAAAACCAATAACAGTAAAGACATATCTTTATTACTGAAAAGCAGAACTGCCAATATTTCCTGTTGGCATGATGTCTGACATCAAGAGGGGTAATCACAAGACAGAAACAGAAGAAATAAAAATTAATAAGGGAGGGTGTACTAGAGTTGGGCTGGCTTAAATGGAGGGAATACTTTTCAGTCCAAGCAGAGCTGCTACACCATCAGCACACTTTTTTCTGTACCTTTTGTGTTGCAGCCTATTAATGATTTGCCCAGCCAGTTTCAAGAGAAAAGGGGGTCTCTACGGGAGAGCAGGGCATAGATGTGATAAGTGTGCTGGTGCTCCAGACATTAACCTCTTCTTTAAATGTGGGAAAGAGCAAAATTCATGCAATGTGTGTGAGTTAGGAACTACAATTAAATGCTAGGGTAGCACTTTTCCACCTTTCGTGTAACAGAAAGAAATTTAGAAGTTTAGAAGAGACTCAATGGGCAAACCATGCTCAGGGACTCTTCAGTCCAAAATTTGAACAGGTGGAGGTATCCAAAAAGAGAAGGGACAGAGCTGTGATTTTGGGCAAACATGGCTTTCAAAACAGTGTTTTATTAAGGATGATAGGCTTCTTCCTTTAGTCTTTTCTGAACACTTGTTTGAGTGGAGTATTTTAGATTTACATCTGTTCTATATTTTTATAAAAAAGAAATCCTTCACAATGGTGGTGGTGATTTTTTTTAAATGAAAGGACATGGTTAATATTAATGGTAAGTGCTAATAAATTCCGTCAACTCCTGTGCAATGGACATAATGCTCTTGGCATCCCTGCAAGAAACAAAGCAGAACAATTATGAGTCATCAAATGTATTTGTCAGAGGATTTTGTGTGGTAAAAAAAAGCCTGTTCATGTTAGCATAGTGCTGAAAGACAAGGAGTGAATTATAGCTTGGAAAGTGATGGGATAGATATAAAATCCAAGGGTCCAGAGGCCAACTGACTATATAGACTCAGCTGGAGACAGAAAATACATGTTATGTGTTTTTTCAATGGATTCTTCCATTTATCCTGTTAAGAAGTAGTGACTCCCCAAATCAAGTGTGAGTTAGGCTAGAATTTTAATCGTACTAGAAATGTTGCCACTGCAATTGGTGTTTGAAGCTCTCCTAACTGATAGTTATGCTATTTGTTCTACTGTGAATGCAGAGAACCAGCAACACAGAAACTGGAGCTGTGAATAACAGGACAGGCACAGCAGCATTCAGGCACATTCCTGATGAAGTGGCATGTAGGTGTCCTCTTTTCATGGGTGCTGGTGTCAAGGTGAATCCTGGACCTGTTCTGATAACCTAGAGATTACTATCAGCATTCTCATAAACTTTAAATTTCTTTTGTCATTGCCCTGAGAAGTCTCTCTAGAGGTACAGGCAGATAAGAATCTGTCTGTTGGCATTCTAACATTAGTTAATAGGACGAATTTAGGAAAATTACATAATTCTTTATGGTATAGCAGAAGAACTTCATTACTCTTTTTTATATTTTTCTAGAAAAAGAAATGTGGCTGCAATTGGAGACTTTTTCTTTTTTTTTTTACAATGAAGACATAAAATAAGCAAAAAGCAGGATTTTTGCAGGAAAAGCAGGAAACCTTCAGGATTTGAATTTATGACAACTAATGAAGAATTTGAAAACTCCTGTACTGGTTTCCTTCAGACACGTAAATGTACAATGAATTGAGCATGCTGCTCTGATAGAAATGGAATAATATTAACATTTGAAAAAAAAATGTATGGTTGTTGCTATTTTTTCTAATCCATTGAATCTAATTTGCCAATCCCAAGCATTTTATAGTACCCACAATTGTGCAGGAACCCAAACGTTTGATGTAAGAATGTCACCAAGCTTGAATTCTCCCAGTGTGATGGAGGTTGTATACAGCTGGACACTGCCAGTGAATGGCTGAAGTGACAATAAACTGGGAACTGCCACATCTCACTGAGGGAACCTGATGCCATTTCAAAAGAGGGCTGGATGAAAAGCTCATGAAACAAGTCCTAAATAATTTGTCTTCAGCTCCATGTATAATAAACTGATATGAATTTTATCTTCTCCTTTGTAAACCTGCATGGTCTCTGGAGTTCTTTCGTAGCCTTTCATTTGAGTGGTTGGATGGATGAGTGGTGTAGTGATGCAGCAGCCAAAATTCATTTTTGTGTTGTGCTGGGTTAACATTGTACTTTCATGTGCAATTTTAACTTCCTTCCATGGGAACACAGGCCATGCAGTTGCATTCTGATTTTGCTTCTGACTCACAGACCTGAAGGTATTCCTTATTTAAAATAGTGTCTGGCAATAATATGATTCTACTTGCATAAATTAGAATTTGAATAAAGACCAAAGCATTTTGTTTATAATATTTTCAAAGGTAAAGAAAACTCTGGCATGTCTATATATATGCAGAGCAGCAATTTTAAGTACCTAATAAGTAGTAAGGTGTTCAATAAGAATTTTAATGCTAAAAATGTAATGGTTTATCAGATTAATTCAGGTAGTTTTCAGTATTAAAAATGGCAGAATTTTTGTTAAAATGGCCAAATAAGCACCAATATGATACTTCAAAATTTATAACTAGGAGGAATACTAAACTCTCTGGTGCAAACACTACCTCAAGGCAAAACACAGGGAAGAAAGATCAGTAACACCTAACTGTTTTTTCAAACAAATAATAAATACAAACATTCTGCACAATAGTACAGTAGTAGCAGATGTGATGTTATCAGGGTTTGACAGTATTTTCACATAAATTATTGTGTAAGCACAGTTAATCATTATGTACAGGTGGTCAGCCACCTGTTTAATTCAGTTTCAAGCTGATTTACACAGCTTTTAAGATAAACAATCCCCCCCTCAAAAATTACAGTTTTGCCTGGGTATCAACTAATTTGAACAATTTTATTTCCCTTCACTTCTCACCACCCTGCAAAGACACAGAGAGAAAGTTGCAGCTTCTACTCCCCCTTTACAGCCTGGTTTTAGCTGCCAAGTTGTAAGAAGTGCCATTATACAGGTAGTAACAGATGGTTCCAGCCCCTCCAAAATGAATTTTTTCCTGCTATGTGAACAGTAGTGATTTCATCACTTGTGTTTCACCATTGTGCCTCTTGCTCCGTGTTTCTGGTAGTACACTGCTACCTGTGAGAAAGACCAGCCCCACTTTACAAGCAAAAGCTCCTCTTCTACAGGCCTTATACTCGGGCAGCCCTGATAATCAGCACATGTATGTTGTGTAAGAAATGCTGACAGCTTTATAGCAAAGTAAAAATGAATAAGCAATCTCAGCACACCTGCAGGTGGGGATCCCAGCATCAACATGAGCTCAGTGTTAATATGTGAAGGGAAATTAATTTTCACCCTACTTTTGGACAGATTAGATCTGTGTTTCAGTTTATGTTTTTCATCCTGTTATCTGATTGAACCTGTATTGTACCCTGGGATAGTTTAGCACTGTCACTGACCATCCTTGTTTTGTTGGGCTCTTTTTTGTTCTTTTTTTTTTTTTTAATATTCTTTTTCCCTTAACTTGAGGTAAAGGTCTGAAATGGATAAACAGATCCTGCTCCTATCAGGTATGCTAGAATCTATCAAAATATCCAGACAACTGTTAATATTATTAAGCCTCTTCTGAATTCATTACTACATATCCCCTACTTGTTTTGGGGCTATCAGCAGTCTTTTTACTTTGTGTCCTGAGTACAGAGGTGAACTGGGAGGAACATTTCAGGGCTACAGGAGAGATCTACATTCTACAGTATACCCCAACTTCTACCTTATCTCAGCAGCACATTTTTAATCTATTTTCATCATCTCTATTTGTTACCATTACCCAAACACATCCCTGCATTTACCAGCTCGGGCGGCTGCAGCTTGCCCATCCTTGTAGCTGGTCCTCACAGCTCACTTGCTGGTGAGGACTTCAAAGAGCCAAAATATTCCCCTTCTTTCCAGCTCTGAAATTGTCCTCTGGCACTATAATGAAAAGTATAAAGCTGTCAGCAAAAGGAGAGCTGAGGCACATTTTCCCTGGTCCCTTACCCAATTAAAAAAACCTGATGAATTAGGCAAGGTAAAAGTGCAACATCTTAAAGGTTGCAAAAGCTTTTTCTTTTTTTCTGTTGGTCTCTATTAACATACAACAGAAACTGAGTCCTTCATTTAGAGTCAGATGTTGCACTGCTGACATAGACTAAGAGAGAGAAAAAGGCATCCATCTGTTGATTTAATACACCTAAAGAAAGAAAACAACACACATTTGCCATTCAGTTTTATAGCACTGACCCACATGTGAAAGGTGCTGGTGTGGGGTCATTGGGGAACAGGGTAAAGCTGTGACCATTTGCAATATAATGTTGTTTGGACATGAGCTTTACCTCTCTGCCCAACCTCCCAAGTACCTGTGTGGCTGGGAGCTGGCAGGGAAAGCACATATCTCTCACAATAGGGGAAGAATTTGGCAGAGACTTATAATGAAGGGCTGTACAGAAATACAGGAATTACAGAATTATAGAAGTTTTAGCATTCCTCATTTAGGTTATGAGGTAGCAATAGTGACAAGATGTGATTAGGGAAATACATCCAGTGTCTGGAAAGCAGGTGGGCTGATCTGAAAAGCTTTTGCTGCTTCAAAGTGGTAAATGAGTGGTGGCGACAAGTACGTTTGTCTTCCCTTTGCTTGTCTAGTTTACTGGAGGGTCCCTAAGGGTTAAGTCTTCCTGGTAGTTTAAGAGTTCATCCAGAATTCTTCATCTCCACGCACCCAAGAGCAGACTTTTTGTGTCACCTGGGGTTTTGACCTTATCCCCCAGGAAAGTGGTAATAGCATCAATGCATTTGCATGGGATTGAGGTGGAATTTTACTTGAGTGTTTTGTTGGTTTGCAAACAGTCTGAAATGAATTTTCATAGTTAGAACTGGATATAAGCACCTTAGGTTAGTGTATAGGTAACAGAGGTTGCCTATTTTATTGCAAGCTGTTAGCCCTGTTGAGAGGGTGCAAGATTTGTTTGATTGTACCTGACTATCATCTTAATGTGTCGCTTACCTTACTGCTTCTCCATCACTGTCCCCTGTCCAAATATTAGCAGGTGTGTTTATGCAATTATAAATACAGAACCACAGAAAATGTTCCTGGCAGTGGTTACTTAATGAGGAAACTTATTTAATTGAAATAATGAATCTGAGTAAGTTCCTACTCTGATGCGATCTGACAAAAATGATCATAGGATAAAATTGCTGCTTGCTGATCCCCACCTATCTTACATCTCAACTTGCTGCAAGATTGAGGCAAACTGCACCAATTTACTGCTCCCAACTGCCTGATAATGGACACTTTGCTGTGCACTCTCCCTTCATTACAGCACAGGTCATGGCTGTTAACAGGGCTCTTGCCACTTTTGACAGATAGTCACTACCAAGATGAATGGCACTAGCCACATGACCACTTAGTACTACGCTTTTCCTCTCTAGCACCTTTAAAGCACTTATATTTTTAAAAAACTCACTTCATCCTTTAACTGTGTATTAACTAGGAGAATCAATAGGAACCTGCTGAAACTGAACTCATGCAATTCTTCTAAACTTAATTGGGTGCATCACTATGAATACATCTGGGCATTTGTTGCGTGCCAGTAGTAAGAGATTCATTTAAGCATTTATTTTAAATTCCTTAAGGACATTCAGACAATTTCCTCAGATTTTCTGTGTGTACTCTAGTGCCAGGTTTTAAAACGATTAGAAGCTTAAGAGTTGCAAGGACTGAATCATAACTAATTACCATTTTTTTTTCTTTTTTAATGAAAATATTTTGGCTTGAATTTATGGCTTCTTGAAATGCAAAGTATTTCTATTTTTCATATTTCCTATGTCTGCTTTTAACACTGTCAGCCTAAATATTAACAATTTCCTTTTTAGCATATTTGTTTTTACTCACAGACGTGAGTAAAATGCCAAGCACTTAACGATTAAGTTGCTTAGGTGCATTCAGTTAGCTAAGAAAAATTGTTTCTGAGACAGTGCCAGGTATAGTCTGTATTTTTGGTTGGCTCATTGCATTACATGACAGATCAATAAACAGCATTTAATTTCAAAAACAGTGGGAGTGATTAGACAGAGAGAAACTTTTTTAATAGCACATATTCCTGTGGGTTTTTTTTGCCAATACTAGTTTTTATTGAAATCTCTCAGAATTCCTAGTTATAGAAATACAAAATTTGCTCTTTATATCAACCAGGATGCTTTATTCCTGGCGTGGAGTGGATTAAGACTAGAAGATGACAGAAGTGTGATCAGCCAGAACAGATTTTTTGTAATACATAATCTGAAAGTCTTCATGGTTGTGGTCATAGAGCGAAGGGACTTTCTTGAACCAAAACTGTCAGCTGGTAAGGATATTAAAGGTAATGGGTGTGCCAGGGATATCAAGCTACTTTTTAACAACCAGATATGAAAGTTTTTGTGAAACTTAGACCTCATTCCAACTCTCATGGAAATTCTCTGGCCAGCCTTTGGTTACAGCACCTCTGTGCACTGTTTTAAGCCGCAGCTCACAAGAAACTACACCTAATCTGCACACACATATTGATGTTGAATGAAGTTCAGAAGTACTAAGTTATTTTAGGCTCTTTGGCAGATGGATGGAAAACAGGCAGATGTACTAGCAAAGACCAGTGCATTATCCAGTTTGATGATGATCTGTTTTCTTCTTGTGATATCTGTTTTTCTCTTCTTTTTTCAGCCTAGGTATATATCTCTCCTATTTTGACTTTTCTGTTGTGCTTTCTCCTGCACAACTGATAGAGTTGAGACCCCAAAATGAGCATACTGTGGGGCATTTGCAGCCAAGGAGGCTCCTCTTTTGTTTCTTCTCCTTTCTCCAAATCTGAAGGAACAAGTAGAAGCCTGGGAACTTAAGATTTTCTTTCCTCACCTTAATTCAAGCTATAAAAATAAGATTTTTGTGACTGTATTTCTCCAACAGCCAGCTACAGTGTAAATGTCTTTCTTTCCTTTACACGCAGTAGGGAGTGTTGCTTGTATGACAAAAGTGGGTGTAGAGGAGAGGACTCACAAAATATGGTGACTGCTAGAACTTTCAGCTCAGAATGTGAATACTGTTCTTTCCTGTCCAGATCTGCAGTGTTAGGATAAGGTCCACAGCCTGCTTCTTCCATCTTTCTGTTCAATGTGCCAAAACTGTTGTTTGCTCTTCAAAGGGGAGGCAAGGTTAGTTTTTTTTCTGCTTTTGGTAGAATGTGTGGAGAATCAGTATCTTCCATCCCTTTGGCATAGATGGTTGGTGGATTTTCACACCCTGCCCTGTCAGTTTCTTCATCTGCTGTGCTTGCCTGTGTATATCAAATCCCAACTGCTGGTAAAGGAGAGAGGAATGGGAACACATGTCCTCTAGGCCACACCACATTTTCTGGCTTAAATTACACTAACAAGACTTCTTCAGATTATAAACAAGAAAAAACATCCATAAAATTGTGATTCATAGGATCCTAGAATGGTTTAAGCTGGAGTGGACCTTAAAGATCATCTATATCCAACGCTCCTGCCATAGACAGGGGCACCTTCCACTAGACCAGTTTGCTCAAAGCCCCCTTTAACCTGGCCTCGATTTCTTTGTATCTTGTTTCAAAAAGAAAAGCACTTTGCGTGTTTCTGAAGTGCTTTTTACATTTTTTTCTCATATTAACACAAGGAGGTGTGATATTCCTTGATTCCATAGGTTACTGCAGTGTCACTAGCAAGTGAAAGAGACTATTGCCCGAAAGGCAGACCCGTATCCATGGCAACGTGTATTCCAACATGTATATTTTCAAACATACGAAAGGACAGCCTCTTTACATAACATCAGTGCTTCAACAAAATCGTGTGTCCTGTGCCACACCAGCTGAGATGGCCGTGCTGTCCCTGCTGGTGCTCCGTGTTCCGTCTGTCGCCCACAGCCGCCCCGAGCGGCCATTTTGCTTGTCAAGGCCTCACGCTTGTTCTTTCCCGTTTTTTTCCCTGAACCTGAAATAAATGCCACTCAGATGGAAAGCACTGCTCTGTGTGCATGGAAAAATAGCCATAACAATTATTATGGCTTCGATTAACAGCAGCAGTGACCTGGGGGTCGGGCATTTCTCCAGCGCCAATGACCGCATGGGTTAAGGGCCCCTTGCTCGACGTCGGGTCCTCAACTCTTTCAGCTGGTCATTAACAGGCAGAAATGCCAGCTCTCAGGGCCATCATTGATTAATTAATGCAGACTATAAAACAATTTTCACCTAGTTTCAGTCTATAAAATCTCTGTCAATTGCGTAGCATCTCTGAATTGAAAAAAAAAATGGAAAAGTTATTTTGTATTATTTATTAATTTGCCTGCTTAATATGAATACATAATTAATGATACAGAACGATTTTAGGGAAAGATCTAATAGAAATAATTACACTGAACTCACAGGCTTTCAGGGTTACAAGAAACTGTCACTCAGTTTACACACAATTAATGTTTTTCACTCTGTGTAATTCTCAATCATTTCACTATGCTTTGCTCTTGACAAACAGTCAAATTATGTGGTTACAACTGCTATTAGATTTACATTGCATTGTCTAATTCACTTTGCCTCATGAAATTAGATGAATTATTAAGCACATAATCTGTTATTCCCTATTAAAATTAATTGATTTTCACGTCAGTTTAAAACTAATGAATTGTCTAGGGATGGTCTCATAAACCTCGTCACCTAACAGAAAGATTGTTTTATTTCTCATCATTTCTGATAATGATCTTTAGAATATGATACCATTAGGCTTTCACATATGAGTAAATATATACAAGTTTTTCAGCTTTTTTTTACAGAAAAACTGTTTCCAGTGTAGAACTGTTTCCAGTTGTTCTACATCCATGACAAAAAAAAAAAAAAAAAAAAAAAACAAACAAAAAAAACAAACTCGCAAAAGTTATAGCTATATGAAAAAAAGAACAAATACCAGTAAGTGGTTTTTTTAGCCTGATGTGAATGAAACAAAGACCACAGGCCGGTTCAAGATTATAAATTTTCTAAAAATGCTTAGCTGACAGGAAGGAAGGAAGGAAGGAAGGAAGGAAGGAAGGAAGGAAGGAAGGAAGGAAGGAAGGAAGGAAGGAAAAGAAAGAAAGAAAGAAAGAAAGAAAGAAAGAAAGAAAGAAAAAGAAAGAAAGAAAGAAAGAAAGAAAGAAAGAAAGAAAGAAAGAAAGAAAGAAAGAAAGAAAAGAAAGAAAGAAAGAAAAAAAGAAATAGAAAGACGTTTACTGGATAAATTGCAGGTAAAACGAAGTAATGTCCTCCTCAAACTAAAGTGCACAAATTATACGACCTCTTAAAGTGCAGAAAATTATTAGCAGTAGCTTCTGAGAGAAAAGTTTGGTTCATCATACCTCACAGTACTAAAATTTCAGGGAGTGGTCCAGCCATGTCTAAATTTACAATTCATTTTATTAACTAATTCTTTTATTCAGGTGTCCTCCCCTCATCTCACCTCTCTCCTCAACTTCTTTTTTAGGTTGGTTACTTTAATGTTGCTGAATTCAGCTACGTGTTTGGTGTGTTTGACTTCATTATATTCTTATAGACATGTATAAAACCCCATTCAGCTCTTTTGTCTGTGAGCAGCTCCATTGCTTCATGCAATGTAATTCAGCAACTCACTTCTAATGCTCCTGATTGCAGTGCTCATCTAAACTAGTGGCACTGGCATCAAACAGTGGTCTCCAGTGTGTAGCATTGACACAATAGCTTCCCAGGGTTTTGAGAAAGCTGCTAATTTCACCTTTCAGCTGAGATAAAGCACTTGCAAAACTGAAGCAGTCCAACAGTGTTCCACAACATTAAAGTTCCTAGGATTTCAGTTGAATAGACTTTCTCTGATTTATTTCTTTCTACAGCTCATTCCCATTTTATGCATATGATTGCTATTTACCAAGAAACAAACATTATTTATGCCTTACATTTTAAAAATCTTGAAAGGTTATACATTTCCTGACTTCTTTCTAGCTCTGACTTCTAATGCATTTTTTGACTTTTCTTTCTTTCAAGTCTCAGAGAGAAATAATTTCAAACAAGCCCAATTATGCTTTCTTTTAACATGTCTCTATGTTTCACTTCAATTGAAAAAACGTAATGGCACAATGAAAATTAAAAATATTTGAAGGAATAAAATAGTGTTTTGCTATTGTTTTCATAGACTTATCATGCATAAGCCTACAAATATGTCTAAATAATATTTATAGTATAATTTTAAGCAGTTTGCAAAGCTTATTGAATTTTACCCTGCATTAGCAGTCTGAATTTCTAGGAATTTGAATTCAAACAAGGAGGAGTTACAATACTTTTAGAATTGTTTGGCTGAATACACGAAGCGTAGTGCAATGGCAGAATGAAAATGCCTGTAGTTAATCTGTATACTGATATCCAAGCTAAGGTTTTGTTCATATGTTTCTTTCAGACTGCTGAAAGATATGTTGAGTTAAGGGACGCTGATTGTTCCTTCCAAAGCCAATTTGTCTGATCTGCTGTCTGGCGTGGGTATCACAGCTATTCTTTACAGCTATTATTATCATAGGATACAGATACTTTTTGCATAAACTGCATCATAAACTGAGGCACTTCATAGAGTCCCTGTGAGCCCTTCACAAAGATCATTATCACAGGGTTATACTAATAGGAAAACCTGAATAAGGCATGTCTTTATTTTTCATTTTCTTTTTCACTATCACTCCACATTTTATTTGTGGTGCTAAGTCTCCAGTGTTTCATTTTCACCAAAAGTCACAGTGTAACTTGCAATATTTTGTCCTGTAGGGCTGCAAAAAGGTTTAATCTGTGTGCTCTGAGCTACATTGTCCTGGACAAGCGCAGCTGAAGACTGACTGGTTAAAGACCTTAAACCATAGGACCAAGGACCTGGCATGGTATTCCGTGCAGAGAAGAAAGAACTTGCCATAGTCTCTGCTTTCCCCAGTACCAGCTGCATCTTGCAGATGCCTCTGCTATTTGTTCACATGGGTGCTGACTCCTCACACACAGTGTGTCTCACTATCAGGCTCCTGTCACTCCTAAGTGGCAGACTGCTGTCAGTGAGGTCTGTCACCTCTCTGTACAACGGTGTGTGGTCTCCCAGGTTCACTGGAGCAGGGCAGGGATGAGATTCATGCCTGTAGAAGAGGTTCCCGTGGAATTTTCAGGGCTTTTTTTCCCCATATTGCACTTTTTCTCTCCATTTTGACAGAGTGAAACAGATGTGGTGTGTCAGGTACTCCAATGATCTTGAAGATAGAAGCCAGTAGTAGTTTGCAAGCAAAACCTGAGGTGACAAGGCAGGTCACCACAGAAGCTACTTAATCACCAAAGTTACTTCCACTCTGCACCCTTTCTTACAGCTCAGGAGCAGTTGCTGTCTTGTGATGACCAGGTTTGGTTGAAGCCTAAGTGACATTTTTCAAAACAGGGACAAAAACTTTCCACAGGAGCTGTGACCTTCTGGTAGGTGGAATGGGCCAGTGAACAGGCTTAGTCCCTGCTGACTCAGTTTTCTTTGTAGTCCATCCCTTTGCAAGTAGTGGGACTGGCTTGGGGGGGGTCACACGAGGGTTTTCCTGACCCAGCCCCATGGCAGGAAGCACCTGCTGGACCTGACCCACGAGCCCACAGAGCCAGAGCTCTCTCTGGGTTTGTAGGAGGAGGAAATTGTCTTAAAAGCCTGATGTTCCTTCCCAGGGAATAGAAAATGAGAGGGAGAGGAGGAGCTCAAGAAATGTCCTGAAACCTTCACCTGTCGAAAGGATGAGGACTGCTCTGAGTGAGCCTGTGAGGCCTTCCCAAATCTGAATTTAGGGAGAACACCACAATCACTATTCACCCATAAAAACCCCACCAGTCTCTACAGTGGAATGAGGTATTTTTATAGCTCCAGAGTGGGGGTTTTATACCCACCTAAAAAAGCCATTCAAAGAAACTTCCCCAAGTCAACACAGTAAAACATAATTTATACATTATCAAGGTCCAAATAACTTGCTTGGTATTATTAGATATTAAGGTAATAAGGAGCTAAAAAATAATAATAACAAAATTAACATTCCACCTACCTACTAGTATTCCACCTACCTACTAGCACCAGGTAAATAAGTCTCTGTGAAAGATAACATGGAAAATATGTTTATCACAACATTCTTGTATTAATTAAGAACACTATAAAAACCTTACTTCACTTCAGCAATTTGAATCTTTATTTTTCTTTAATAATAATTTATTTAATAATTTTAGAGTAAAAAAGAAAGAGATCCTTTCAATTGTTTATAATGTATTTCATAAATAAATGCATAATAAATTCAAGAAGGTATTTACTAGATTATTAATATTACTATTTATTATTTGCACTGCTTTAGGTTTTAGTGCAATGATTATTTTCTGAACTGGAAATGACAAACGAGAAAATAATTCTCCTTTTAATTTCAACAGTTCCATTAGTCTGGTTAATACAATTTCTTCTTTCATTATATTGGAGAAGAAAGAAAAGATATATATATATATATATATCTTGAATTTCTCCATCGATTACAATATTCAAAATTATTTTCATGAAGATGATATAGAGATGATAGAGGTATTATAAGCCAAGTTCTATTTGGGACTAGTTTTAGTGCTATGTAAGATTTATCAAAAGTTTTGGGGTCATGCTGAGTCCAAAATGCTATGCAGAAATAAGTTGTAGCAGTTTGAGTTACTGCTGAGGTGATTCCTACAAGAATGTCAATCTATTGTTTTAACATGAGATTTTTCTCTCAAATTTTTCTTTTCTGAAGTAGAAATTTAATCCATCCCTTTAAACATCAAGTAAATTATTTGATTTGTTAGTATGGAGTCAAATTTCATAAATTCTTTGCGTGCAAAGGCAACTTGAAAATTCTACAGCAGTGAATGTTCAAGTGTTAAACCACGAAGAGCAGACTGAATGTTGTCTTTGATGCCAATAATAATATATAAATGAAAACAAATATAAAACTTTAAAGCCTTACAGATGTAAAAATATATGTACTTCACTGTCAAAACCAATTGTCAAAGTAAAAAAAAATAAAAAATCTTCATACACACCCAAATGCATAAGCTTGCAAGGAGAACAAAGACTGCTATAAATATTCCAAGAAGCCAATAAAAAAACTAGGAGTGGTTAGTTCTCCTGTGTAATGGGCTGCCATAAAAGCTTTTATTGTTAAAGGAGTTACTTTACTAAGAGCTCTATGAAGAAAACTGAATGAATGTGAAAAATTGCATGCAATAACCTGAACTGAAAGATGATTATCAACCTCTGAGTTCTATGCTTTTGAGTGGGTGCTGCTGTTAGAAGATTGCCGTTGTGGTTAAAGAAAAGCTTGTTTTGTACTACTATCCCTCCTCCAGGTATACAGAGAGTCACTGTGTTCCTCTCCAGCGCCTTTGTCTGTCCATATTAAATGTCATTTTTTTAAATTGAAGGGCCTGATCCTGCAGTTCTGCTTTCAGGAGGCACTACCATGCACTGGAACATTTCCATTGGAATAAACTTTAAGATTTAAGGGTCTGATGGTCCAATCCTGGGCAGAGAAGCAATCATTACTCACTCTGTCTGCTGTGTTGCACTGAGCTGAAGAGAGTGTCAGACTGCAGGCCAGAGTTTGTAAGTGAAGCTTGACCTAAACCCACAGAAATTCCCTTGCATGACTCAGATGAGTGCTAAATCCACTACTTCCCAGCAATAAATACAGATTTTCCTTCTGTGACTGTTGATCTATTTATTTTGCTTTTTTCACTTAGTGAGGTATTTACAAGTACACCAAACACACACATGGGTAAAAACCGAAACCCCTAAAAGCTGTTTCACTTACAGCCACAAAGGAAGGAAGTAAAAGCCATAGTTATTTCTATACTTCACTATTTGGGAGGTTCTGAGTGCTGTGCTAATTAGGATCTTATCAGTGGCTAAATGAATAGGCAGGTATCCTGTGCATTCCACGCCACTTCAAAGGGCTCTCCAAACCGAACATTTACAACACCAGGCTTTTAGATATTGCCACTTTACGGAATATCTTTCTGCCTTTGATTTTTCTGCTATTTTTTCCCAGTACTTATCAAACACAGCAAGAGCAGAGGATGGCTGCAAATCAGAAATCCACTAGATACATCTGCTTAGAATTTCCATGAAAAATGCTAAGACACCATGCTTGGGGCCTCTCAATGTTTCATGTACATTCATAATTCTTTATCATCCTTCCTGACTTTTGCAGAGATCAGGTAAAAGAGAAAAGCACTAACATCAGTGTTATTACTTCTTTCTGTTCTGTTCCCAAGGAATAAAGTAGTCTGAAAGAAAAATCTAAAGGAAGATATCGTTCGATCTTGTGCAAAATCATCACAACAAAAAATTGAAAGCAGAGCAGTTGAATGTGTTTCTGTAAATAACAACCAGATTGTCCTAGATTGGCTCAAATTGCCTTCTTTTGCTACAAATCTCTAAGAATTGGTATGCTGTGTTAATATGATTTTAAGCAATATTGATATTTATAACCTTAATTTATCCTAATAAAATACCATTCAAAATCTCTGAAGCACTAACTCATTTTCAGTGTTATCAGACCACATAGAAAGTTTAGCTAATTCTCTGTGCCAGACACTATTCTTTATACAAATAAATTTTGCCCTGAATTGGCCATTAGGCTATTGGCTTCAGAAGTTAACAAATAAATGCTGCTGCCAGTGCAGCTTGAACACAAGAAATGCTGTGCTACAGCACAAGCCTATTCCAGTGAAGTGAGACTTTGAAGAACATCTAGCATGAAATCATCTCTCCCAAGAAAACATCTCTTGAACTGCATAAATTACCTTTGGGAAGAGAGAAGGTTAGTTTCAGAGCACTTGATTCCTTAGATATAGTTTTCTGCTAAACAGACATAAATTGTATAAACTAGGCTCCTCAAAAGAAAGTATTCCCCACACAATCCCCACTTCTCTTTACCTGTAGCTGCTTTTGGAGGCAGTTCAGTAGTTCTAAGCATGTACTTCAGGCTATTTTAACAATTTCAAAAAGGAGCAGCAAAGTTGGCTCTTTATTATTATAAAGTACTACATGTGATTTGTACCTAGGAGATTAAGGATACTGTCTGATCGGCCTTTTGCCTATAAATCTCACTGATTCTCCCCAGAAGAACAGACAGCACGTCTGGTTTAAATGGGTCATTTTTGCTACTTAGAATCAGGAACTGTTCTGACCCCAAATCTTCAAGAAGAAATAGTGGGTACCTAACAGACAGTATTTGGCCAGGAGTGTTAGACCCAGCCAAACTTGCCACTTCTACTTGGTGTGTCCCTGATAGAGGCCACCTTTGACAGGGAAATCAATCACACTTGCCTCCAGCACTGGCCATGCAAACAGTTGGTATAACATTAGTCTGGGAACAGAATATTAGAGGGCCCAAGTATTATAATAGGATGTATGTTCTCAGCAAAACTTGTGACTGGTGGTGATGTGGCTGGAGACTAAAATCACTCCTGGGCAAGTGGGATGGAGATCATGGCTTGGTCTATCTCTACATCCCATCTGACCTCTGCAGATCCAACCCAAGCTGCTTTCTATTGTTTGCACAACCGCTACAAATCCCAGTTAATCTTAGCAAACACATAACTTGCTTGCAGAATTTCCAGGTGATATTAAGTTCTGTTTCTCTCACTGTCGTTTGTCTGGCTGAGATAATAGGTTGCTGCAAACCAGCTACAAAACCTGGGTGCATTCCAACAGGAGGAAGACTTCTGATCATCACAATGAGCTGGAAAAAAAGTGGAAGGCTATTCCAAGCTTGCAGGCAGAGGAGCAGCTGTGTGGCAATGATTTCACAGCTTTCTCAGGATAAAAACTCAGCCTTTGAAATTCCCTGCAGTGTACTTAGAAACCTGTAAGGCATGTGTCATGGTGTGACTTGGGTTTGCCAACCTTAATATATTTAATTTCTTTTAGAGACAGGACCCAGGACTAGAGACAAGGCAGGCTCAAAACGTAAAAAGGTACAAGAAGAAATTTATTAATAATAAAAAAAAATTAGAATTCAGGATAAAACTTTTAGATTGTTCCCTCCTCCCCTTCATTCCACATTTCTTACCAACAACATACAGAGAGAACACTTCAGTCAGTTATATACTCAAATAATCAGTTCAGTTTTCTTCAGAGAGAAAAGTCCCTTTTCTAGTTATGGCTTGGGGGTGTCTTCACCTTCAGAGTCTGCTTCTGCCCAAGACCCACAGAACCATGAATTTTCCTCCCATTTACACAATCCTTCCAGAGCCGTGTTATGGCTTACGATGCACACATGGGGTACTACCTTTAAAGGCAGGCTGCTAAAAAACAGAATTCTCTTCATTGTCTTCTCTATTAAATGTCTCTGTTCATATTTCAGTTCCAGAACAGAGACCCCCATTCCCTCGGGGCAAAGGATCCTTTTCTCAAATATTTCAACCCCGCATGTATTTTCCACAGTTTAAAGGAACTTTAGTGAAGTCACAATCCCCATAGCCCACAAAAAAGGTTTTCAGCTACTTGCGTCTTTTCAATCTCTTCCCACCAGGAAGTTTATCTTCATTCCACTGACCTCTGTAGTCTCCATGCTTCATTTTTTTTCATTCAGGGGAACTCAGGAGATCGAGGATCCCATCCAGGCATAAAGAAGTTACAATTGTATCCAAATCGCGAAGAAACAAACATGGGCAGCTGGAGGCCTCTTCTGCCACGTGGAAAGGCGAGCCGAGCCCAGCCTTTGTTGGCCAGAGCCACGTGGCTGGTGCCAAAGCCATGTGGTTGGTGCTGGAGCCATGCGGCCGGTGCCGGGGCCATGCAGTTGGTGCCGGGGCCATGTGGAGCAGGGGTGCCCCAAGCCAGGGGCTCCCCGCAGAGCCGGTGCTGGGCCGGGCCCCCCGCTGAGCCCGGAGCTGGACCGGGGGGCCGGTGCCCCGGCCAGAGGTCGCCGCACCTCCAGAGGCCCCAAGCCGAAAGAGAGAGCAGTTCATTCTATCCACTGTGATTTGTGACAGCGAAATAACTTTTCATTGGTTTCCTGAGCTATCCATCACCAAATCAGCTCTCTGATTGGTGCCAGCAGCTCACAGGGGAAGCTCCCAGAGACTGGAGAGTGCCTCCCACTCCTCAGCTTCATGGAGCCATACCTGAGGTGAATCCACCCCTCCCCCTTAGCACATGAAACCAATACAGTATGCTAAACTACAATTTTGCTGAAAGTAGCTGTGCACATGGATCCACTCATAATACTAGCAATACTATGGATGTGCTTGAGAAGCATCAGCACCTCACGCATTGCAGAACTACATAATTTTGCTTCCAAAATTGTAATGTATCTTCTTATTCTTGTCCTCCCACTCCTGAGCATTGCCTTACTGCTTTGCAGTGAGTTTCTTAAGCTGCTTGAAAGGACACAGTGTTAACTAAATTGATGTACCCTTGTCATTTCTCAAAAAATCAAGTGTATTCTTGAAAGCTCTCATAATAAAAAAGTACTTGCTGATTTAGAGAAAAGGAAGTACCTAAAAGGCCAGTGCTGCAACATCATTCAGGGAAACTTTCATTTCAATTAACGAAGGTTTTGTTTGAGAAATGATTTAATATTGGATCTGCAAAGGCATGATTAAGGAAAAAGGCATTAACCTGTTGGATGACATGGTCACTTGTTAAGCAACAATACAATATTTTGTTCCTAAGGAGAGCTTATTGAGTTTGGTTGCCTTAAGTTTTCAGCTTCTACATATGTTCTTTAGAAGACAATGGGAACAGCTTAAAATAATAAGAAAGCTGCTAAAATTGCTATGGCTGCTGCGGTATTATAAAGACACATGTTGGCTCCCTGTGTATAGTGTGTAATATACATTTAACCTGTCACCAAACACAGAGAATTTTACAGGTAAAATGCAAAGGGATGCATTTAGTAGCTATCAAATGAACATTTTTTTTGTTGTACTTGAAAGTAGCTACTTAACTTAAAATATTAATTTATTAAATTATGAATTAATGTATGCTGCATCAGAAATGCTCACAATTCCCTCCTGTTATTGCGTGAATCATTCTAATGCAAAGTTACAAGTTTCTGGAACATAATGAAATTCAAACTTGCATTCTTATTGCAGTTGCCATGGCCAATTCAGCTGAAAATGAGAATTATAGTGAGAGCATTTCCTGGTCTTTGACCCCTCTTATAGGGTTTTAAAAAGCAGGTTTTTGTAAAGCATTAACCTCATTCCCAAGCAATTCATTTCTCTGAATAATATGAGAGGTGCTAAAACACTTCAATAAAAGGAAAAGTATTTAAACATCTTCTATTCTATGTTTCAAAAGACTGGACATTCAGCTTCAAGAATTCCTGGCTGTGTAATGTGAAAGACTGACAATAGAACCAACTGCAATAAAGTATAGTCTCTAGTATATATGCATATTTATCAAGAAAATGCCTCATGACAGCTAGGCAGTAAGAGACAGCCATATTTGACAAGTTATAGTTACATATATACTCTGTACTTGTTTCTGCTTTTCTGTTAACGGCACACAATAAGAAAGAGGTGAGGGGGCAAAAATAAAAAAGTGCTGATCCTGGACAATGAAAGAGAATTTCAGAATTTCTTGGGTCTTGATGAACCTAAGAAGTCATCATATGTATTTTATAACCCTACAGCACCAGTTGAATGGTCCTGAGATAAACAGAAATGCTTTGATTGCGTAAAATGTTTGCATTATAATTTATTTTTCTTTTGGATTTTTTGTATCTTTCACTAAATTATGCCCATGGATTCTTGTAAAAGTGAACTCTGCTGAAGTAAATATGAATTGTTTTATATTTATTTACATACAAATATCTATATATAAATCAGAAATCAGTTTTATCATCTCCAGCACAAAGAACATATGTGCCTGAACAACAAAACCAAAATTAAAGATTGGATGTTAAGTATGAAATATTAGATACTGCATAATGAGTCTACTCAGTTCCAACATTTTAGCTGCTTTATGACAGAGGTAAGAATGAGTCATTGCAAATACCATGTTATTAATGAAATGGACTAAATTGCTTATTACAAAGTTAGATTCTATCCAGTTTTTGTCCCTATAAACTATATTGGCATTTTGCAGCTTTTGTTTTATTATTTTTCAGCTTTGACAAACAAGCACCAACTTATCACTCAGATGGCTTGTCATAGCCTGTACTTTTCAGACAGTATTAGAAAACACAATGAACTTTCTGCAAAAAGTACCAAAGTAATTTGAAGAAATGATTTGAAGAAATGAACATATAGAACAAGCATTATTTCATTATTCTGGAAAAGAGCTATAAAATTGTCATGTAAAAATGTTATGCTGATGGAGGGAAACTTAACAAAGCAAATACTTATTTTCAAGTCAAACTTGCAAAAATGTGAGAAGTCACCGAATGTGTGAGCACCTTAAACTGTGAGTTTCCAGGCTTTTGAGGCAAAACAGTGGCAGAATGTTGTTATATTATAGGGCTTTTCTTGTCAGGTACTGTTATGTGTGCATAAAATTATGTATCTGGTGGGAATTAATGGAGTTTCTCAAAAGGAAACCAATTGTGTCTTATTGCATACTTGAGATTGGCCCAGTATTTGGGAAGTATATCCCAGCATGTTTGATGTCCCTGAAACTCCCTTTTGGCTTACTGGTAAATATCCACAAACCCAGTAGTTTGAATATAACAATGAGTTAATTGCAATGCAGAAGAGAAACATGCAGCTCTCAATACTATGTCTGGGGGCAGGGAAGGCATTATGGAAAGGTGCACCTCATGGAAATGGTGAAGTTGCAGCTACAGACCCAGCTGGAGATGCTTTCTTTGGGGAAAGCCAGACAAATTCGTAAAAGCAGCTCCTCCAAAGGCTAGTAACAGGGCACAGTGAGGTTGTGGTCACCTCAGAAGATACCTCCTGCTAAAGGGTAGGGCTTGCTCACTTAGTAGGATGGATCTTTACAATAACAACACTTCTACATACAGAGGAGCCAATCCCAAGAGAAGGTACCCAAATGCTGCTGTTGTTGAAGAGCCAAAGTGTGTTTACTCCTATAGACTGAAGAACCAAAATGATAATCTCCACAGCTGAGTCTAACCCTAACATGAACATCTGTGATTTGCACAAGATGGAGCTGAACCCCTCCACTCCCTGTGTTGCACAGTGCACTAGGTCTGCTCAGGTGCATCTATCATAAGTGAAGCTTCTATTAACTACAGGTGAAAGAGGAATCTATCCATTGAACACACATACTGGAAATGTTAAGAATGGTATTGCTATGTAAATACATTACTGCTTTCCTTATGCTACTGGAGAATAAAAACCCATCTTTTGGAGAACTGGTTTACAACAGAGTGACAACTACTCAATAATGTGTATTTTCTGAAACACAAATCTCTTTAGGAAAATAAGAGAATATAACTTAATTGACACTTTTGCAAGCAATGGTTGCTTGCTTTTCAAGTTTTCACCTTACTAAAGAAAAAATTGAAATGCAGCCCAAGATGTAAAATATTGATGTTGCATTATTCAAACGAGAAAGCTTTGGTATGTGTCTCTTTTGTTTAATCATGCTAAAAGCAGAAATGCACGGGGCATAAATGACAGAACAATAGAGCTCTTATGTATTTAAATGACATCAGACTCACAATGCAGAGCAGAAAATAAAACGCCTCTAAACCTAACATTTCCTAAAAATCACAGACACATAGAAAGATTAGGGTTTATTAACATGATCCTGTTGTGAGGTTTTTTTATTATGGCAGTCTTTTTGAGAGTGATGCTATGCTTAAATGTGCTAATGTACACAGAATAAATAATTGTCTGTATGTTAAGATCATCAACTTAAACATTTGAAGTTAGGCAGTTCCCGTGGAATCCTTATTTGGATCATTTTATATCTCTGCTAAAAAAACAATCATTACTTATATGATCATACACTATCTGCCACCAACCTTCTGTCTCTTTCAAGACACAGGATGGACAATGCTTACTTAACAAAGCACTATTCAGCATTACATTTCATCTCTATTCAGCATGTGGCCTTATGACATGTTTATTGTATTCCTTGTTCTGAATACCAAACTGTTAATACTCTCTTGGTTTTCTCCTTTTGTTATACTCCTCACTGCAATATTTGACTGCATCACAAATGATATTGAATTTATCTCAGAGCTCCTGTGAGGCAACTTTTTTCTGTGCTACAAACGAGAAATAGGTATTTATGCAAGATAAAGTCTCTGATATTTAGAGCCCAATCTAAGATCCTCATAGTCTGATTTTTCACAAAGTTTCTTTCTTCATAATTTTGAACAAGTCTGTGTTATTTAACTGCATGTATTTCCTAACACATTAATATTTAGGTATTGTAAAACTTTCCAAAATTGATGTTAAGGTTTTATTCCCATTGTTTGCAAGTAAAATTAATTAGTATTAGATCTAAACACAAGATAAAAATTTTTTACTGCTAGTATGGTTGAACACTGAAACAGATTTCCCAGAGAGGTTGTGCATTTTTCTTCCTTCAAATGTGATACCCAAAACCCAACTGAGCAAGATCCTGGGTAATGTTCTTTGGATGACCCTACTCTGAGCAGGAGATTGGACTAGACAATTCCTAGAGATGCCTTCCAGCCTCATCTACTCTGTGATTTTGGGCTTATGTGAGATTTAACTAGGACAGCTGAAAACATTTATAATAAATAATAAAGAGGGAGCTGAAAAACACAAACCATATTTATGCTTATCTCAAATTCATTAAAATCTTACACTGGAGTTGTTTTTATTTAGTCTGATATTTCAGCTCAATCAGGATAATGTCAGCATAAATTTCAATTAATGAAAAAATATATAGCTGTGTTTAATCAAACTTGATTAACAGTCCATACCTATATTTCTTAGATTTAGAACAAATATTGTGAAATTAATCTAAATATTTTCATATTTTGAAAAGGTACCTTCAATGAAGGAGAGATGACTCATTTAAGATCATGAAATGTTGCAGCTTAAAAATAAAATGATAAGCAGCTGCAGCGTAAATTAAAGAAGATTTATGGAAATAGTATTAACTGCATTATTTAATCTAGGGAAGCAGATTATTAGAATTTGGAAAGCACACTTCACTGTCTATGTTCGAATTACCTCTTTTTGTAACATAGAAGAACAAAAAATGCAGATTACTTTTTAATACAATAGATCTTACAATAAGTATATGCAGGAGCTTGATACAGTTGAAGATTCTGCAGTTCAAGGCAGGCACCCTACTAACAGGTATGATACAGGAGGACTTGCCTATCCTCTCACTGTCCAGGTGATGGGAGAGATCCAGTAAGACTCACATGGGAACAGCATCACCTCTCACCCACTGAGGGACAGGGGAGCATCCTGCTGTGCTGGATCACAGAACAAAAAGCACCTTCCTGCTCAGTATTTCCTGGTGGGATCTGGGATCCATGGAATAGGGTGGGGGGGTGAGATTGGAGCTCTGAGCAATGGTGGGATGTGGAGCTAGAGTCCAAGCTGGGCATTGCAGTTGGAAGACTGGACTGTCAGGGAAGCTGAAGATCCCTCAGCAGCTTCATCTCTCTGGCTAATGCCCAGCAAAACACCTCTTACTATTCAGTTACGTATATAACATACTTACTATGCTTACTATACTCATCCCACCAAAGAGCTCTCTAAAAGCTTTTGGCCAGTAACGTAGCAGATCTATAAACTATTGCACTCAGGTGCATTATGGCTCTTCAGATCTTCATTGTTGCTCAAGGGGAGCAGTTTTAAAAACCAAAATTTGAAAATTATATCCTAAGCCCTGAATATTGGTGTGATGTTTCTATCACAAGGAGATCCCAAATGGAACGAAGCTGGAGCCTGCACAAGGCAGGGATAACTGTAAAATTCTCTTTGCCCACAAGAGGGTACATCCCACACTGTGACACTTCTTAGGTCAGGATAAAAATTTAGATTAAACAGTCGTAGAATGTGATGCAAAACTGGTCACATTTTAGATGCTTTCTCTTATCCAGAACAACATAAAAGGGAAAAAAATCATTGTGTGGCATTTCTAGAGACAAGAGAAAGACAGGAAGATGTAAAAAATGCTGAGCTGAACAAAATTATACTCATATGGACTTAAACTGGATCAGGATAAAAAGAATAAAATAGAACATCATAATCATCATATTTTCTACAGTTCAGGATCCTATTATGCCTAATGGTTTCCATTCAAAAGCACACATATCAGTGAATATTTACCTTATTAATGCAATCAATCTAGCAAAAATATCTTTAGAATTTATTTTTAAATATAAAAAAATAATTTTAGGAACTTAATTCCAGAAATTAATTACTGCCTCATAGACAATTGGAAAACATAAATAATCCTGAATTTAAAACCACTGTATTTCACACTTTGTAAAATCCTTATGTTTTGCTAAATCTTTGCAACAGAAAGAGGCATTTGTATTTGATTTCTAATAAATTTGAGCTTTCTTTTACAAACTCTAAAAATATCCCTTAAAGCTTACAGACAAAGCTGTCATGTGTCTAGTGACTTTTAGGTGTGTACTTTGTGTTCAGTCAAATAACATGAAAATACGGTTCACTGATAAGGCAAAAAGCATATACATTTGAAAATAGAGATGAAGAGAACCCAAAGGTCAGGGAATAACATATTTGCATGGCAGAAAAGGTTTATGAAGTGAGCAGTCAAATCTGTATTTCAGTTACGTGCAGGAGTTTAGAAAAGCATATACAGTTTTCATTGCCTCAGGCAGAAGAGTGATCTGGTGGGATGATCTTAACCTGGGATAAGAGTTACAGGGTGGCCTGTTATGGCCGAGAATTGATGGTCTGCTCCTCTTTTTTTCATCTCCATCTCCTTTTCTTCAGTCTTTTCCTGTGGGCTGAATGCATGGATGCTGTCTGCTGTGCTGCCTGTGTCCTGAGAGTGTGCACATCCTCTCTGTGTTATGGATAAGTAGCACTTGACAGCTACATCCACATCCAAGTAGAAAGGATTCATTTTATCTTGAATCTAGCACTAAAGGACCAGTTCATTAAGGCTGGGTAGCATATATTGACCAAAGAGATTTTCCTAGCTCTGTGATGCTTTATTCAAACCTTCAATAAGGCAAAGCAGAGACAAGGCAGAGGCTAGGCATAAAATCACAGTCTGCTGTGTGTAAAGATTGGTTTATTCACAATCTTTTCTTGTTGCTACATTACACATAGGAGCTATGGATGGATAATTCCATGTATGCCATGTTACTTCTGACAGTTTAAGAAGAAACACCACGTTGCTCTTGCAGCTGCCATGAATTTCCAAGAGTTGTGTTACCTTTACCTAGTGTTGTCTTGCTCTATGTTGTACTCCTTCATATCCCTATATATGCACACCTTTGATCAAACCAATGCATTTCTAAGGTGAAGAAAAAATGTAAATAACAATAATAAATTTTTGCACAACCCAAGCTTTTTTCCAGGTTAGCCAAATGTTTATTTCTGTACTCTGTGTCTCCCAAGAAATTAATTTCCACAAGTTCCTGTCCTTACAGTTTTAACTCTGCTGGCTATGGAGGTAATTTCAGAAATCTTTCAATCACCACTAGACTCTGCATGCAAGAAGACAACATTCCCCGAGTTTTAGACTCTAGACTAGTAATAACTTATGACACATAGCAGTTAAAGAAAAGGATTTCCAAAAGACATGGTTGTTTGTAGGATTCTGCTTTCTCTATATTTTCTTGAACTCTTCTAACATATATACTGCTAAATAAGTGGGCATACAGCTCTGGATAAACACAGTTGAAAAGCAAGTGAACTTAAGGAAATGCTCCTCAGTATCTGATAATATACAGCTAGAAGATGTGAAGGGAAGGAGAAAACATCATGGTCTTTCTTTTTCTCTGTCTGAATACCTTCAGTAAATGTTGCTAGTTTTAGTGGAGTCACAGTGTTATCCATATACTTCCACATCTTCAGCTTCCATACAGTGTCTGTTGGACTGATATCATAAACCAGATATGCAGCAATGAAAGAGCATGGGTCTTGAATGAGAAAGAGCAACATCTCATTCACTTATCACATTCAATGGAAGAGGTTGTTACTGAGGATTTGTGGCCTTCCAATACACATGGGAAAAAATAGAAATGACAGACTGTAATTAAAGTCTGCATTAGTGCATGTGCAAAAGCAGACAACACGAAAATTTGAGGAGTGAATTTAATTCCCCCATTCCCAACCATTAAAGTGTTTGGCTTTGTAATTTCAATATTTTAACATCATTTTTGTTATGTTGTGTATATCTGTAGGACCCCACTTTTTAGTTTACACCTCCTGAGGGACTGAATGCTTCAGAGTTAATGAACTTTCTCATCAGTTGGCCATTAGTTTGAACTGAAGCCAACTCATCAGGATGAAAAGCATCTTGCATCTAATGGATGTTTGGGGTTCTGTATAGAATGAGTTTGGCAGGTCTCTTTCTCTAGCTGCCACAACACAAACATGCCATAATGCTCTGCACTAATTGGCAGATTCAGTGAAGAGGCCAAATGTTGGCTGATCTATTGAGTCTGATCTACCCTTTTTGCCCCTAGAGGAAATCTTCCACCTCAGGTATGCTGTCATGGTTTGTTAGTGTTTGTTAAGCTTACCAGACTGCCTTTTTTCCAAATCCAGAGGATATCCGTCGTGAAGGATGTCTGGTGATGCCTCTCATTATTACTAAAACCATGCAACTACTTAAAGTTGCCATGAATACATTTTTTGCACATAGGAAAACATTTCATTAGCTCAACTGAATAAAATTTCATCCACTGCTACACAAACCTTGGCAGCTACATAAGTCTGCAGAACTCCTACTTTCTTCAAAGAGAGTTTATCAGTTTATGCCTGTCTGTGTCCCAGTCTCGTATCAACAAGTGTTTGTGTTTACCCAGAGTTCCTTTATATTGTAATCCTCCAGCCTTTCATTTGTACATATGTTTTATATTTATTATATTTTATATTTTATATATATTAGTGTATAGTATCAGTACATTCAATATTTCTTCTTGGAGGAAAAAACCAACAGTCTGTCTCTGCACATATTAATTGGAAATTCTTGGCATGTCAGCGAATGAACAGGTAAAAAGCATATTTTTGAAAATAATCTTTTTGATTCTCATGCTTTTAATATTTTTTTTCCTCCTTTACTGTCATAAAGTAACTGAAACAACCAGATGGAAGGATGCCAGACTAACATGGAAGAGAGACATCTGAGGTGCTGTTTAAACCATCCCTACCAGCCTTTTCTGCCTTTTCCAGGGAAGATTTCAGGGAGAGATTTACCACCAGAAATCAGTCACGTTGCCAGTGAAACAGAGAGAACTTTAGATGCATGTGTTTTATGAGGTATCTTGATTTTGGATATCTGCCCCAAGTTGGGATACTCCATGGACAATTCTGTGGTGCACTCTGCTGGAAGGTATCAGCTCTTCCCAAGCAGCTGTTATGTTTTATGTCAGGCAACATAAAAAGAGTCTGTTTGGAGCAGATTTCTGTTTGCTCCAGCTGTTTCCAAGGTGTTAATCTGCAGGTTAACTGTGCCAGCTTTGAGGGCTGGGTATCATATTTGCTTTGCTGTGTGCAGCCCTCTCCCTCTTCAAAACACAGCAGCTGGCCTCCATCCTCTATTCCCTTCACTCATTCTTGCTCAGTGTTTGACTGTGCTTTGCACATGTTACCCATTTGCTCTCTCCCTTTTATTCTCTTTTCTGCTTTTATTTCTGGTAATGCAAGAACATATTGGGTTTGTATCCATGATTTTGTGTTTATGTGAAAAGCACTAAATGGCAATATCTTTATCACTTTCAGCCAATACAAGTTATAACCAGACTCATGCTCTCATATGAGGCTGGAATATTGCTTCTTAAACCATTACCCTTTTTTTAAGTTACAGATCCTTTTTTCTCCCACACAATTGATTTCAACTCAGGACATTTAACCACTGTTGCTCAAAAGTTTTCATAATTATTTAATGTTTATTTAGTCTATTTGACAGGAAAAAGTTTGGTGGGGTACTAGGGAGAACGGGACATAACACCATACATAATTGAAATATGTTAGAAATGTGTATAAAAAAATCCAAAAACACGTGATTGTTCTTGCTAAATGCATAAGCCCAGTTTTAGAACAATTCACTAATACTAACCATTGAATATTTCTTTAAAATACTTTTTAAATTATGGCTTTATTTTTATGGAATTATAACATAACCTGAGTTGAAAGGGACCCACAAGGATCACCAAGTCCAGCTCCTATCCCTGCACAGGACACCCCAAGATTCACACCAGGTACCTGAGCGTTGTGCAAACACTACTTGGACTCTGTCAGGTTGGTGCTGTGCCCACTTCCCTGGGGAGCCTCTTCCAGTGCCCAAACACCCTCTGGGTGATGAACATTTTTCTGATATCCAAACTAAACATCCCCTGAGGTTTTGCCCCTAGGTTGGGGTGTATCTTTTATCAAATAGGAAGTTAATTAATTAGAACAGGAGACTGTAGAACTGATATGTTTATATTACCATCTGTGTCTGCAATGAAAAAAAGCTCTTTCAAACCTAAATACCAATTGTTTTTGAATGTAAATGAATGAAGTCAAAGTTGTAATTTCACTATTTTTTAAGTAATCAGGAGTATTTTTACTTGCACTTTCACAGCTGTGGCAACAATTCCTGTGTTTCTTCTCTTCCAAACCCACCTGGAATGTGTCAAGTTTGGGGCCAGGACTATATTGACAGACCTGTTTCAGGACCTCCTCCAGCTCCTATACTTTTACTGCCATCAACGTGTTCTCAACAGTATCAAACTTTTTGTCAGATTGTTCTTCATCCAAAATTCAACAAAAAGGAAGGATCAAGACAACCCACAAGAAGTCCATAAGGTCAAAGCTCTCACCTTAGAAGCAGATGGACAGGGACTTGCATGGTGGTCATTGGCATCTGTTAAAACCTTGGGATTTTAACATTTTTTAACAACATGCTTCCAGAGTCACAGTCACAAAGATCCCAATTTTAATCAAGCACAAGTAAGAGCAGAGCTTAGATCTTCAGTGAAGGCACTTGGCAGTGAACTGCATCAGGCAATGGCTTTAAACACTCCAACTCTATCCCAATAGAACTCTTCTATTACAGAACTTACTGCAGACATTGATGCTTCTTTGAAATATTTTTTTAAAACTGCAAGATGGTGGGTTTTTTCCATTTTCAACCCTCCCCACAGGTCATCTTTTTTCCCATGCAGTCCAGTGAAATTTACTGAGCCATAATCCTCTCTATTTTCAATGTGTATCTTGAAAGGGGAAAGAGAGGACTAAAACAAACAAACAAACAAACAAACAAACAAAAAACCAAACAAAAACAGAGAAAGAACACTTGAAAATGCAGGGGTTTTGAAGGAATGAAGATTCAAAATTTCTCAAAGGATGTGGGATCAGCTCTAGTAGTAAAGTCACACATAAATCCAAGCCAATAAGAGACACCATCATTTGCTTCCTAACTTGGGCTCAGGAACTGCTGAGAAGTTTTCAAAAAGATACTAGCATGTACAATTCAGATAAGAATGTTGCCCTTTTTATTTACATTTGTATAGAGATTTTAGCTGTATTTATACAATTTATACAGGTATTTTTAAATGCTTGTTCCTGACTACCTAAAATAGAGAGGCTTAGAAATTGCATATAGGCAAGTATGTCTCAAACACTTCATAAGGCTATTTTTAGTTTCACATAAAGCTATCCATCTACAAAGGCAGATATTAAATGATTAAACAGTAATCTATACTAAAATTTCTACAATTCTTCCATAGGTCTAATTTACTTTCCTTTCATATTTTTAGTATTCTCTGTGTAAATGAATGTAATATCAGAGGAATGCAAGAATTGTTATCTGCAACTAAATAAAGGGGGCCTTGGTGACTAATACCTTATTTTCAGGATACTGTAGAATATCCTAAATCCCATATCCACAAAATGGTGCATACTTCTCAAGTGTGATCACAAAGTGAGTTAATAATTCATATTTTACAATATTTACTGCATAAAAGGGGTCATGCTACACTTTTCCCATTCACAAGCTCTGGACCTAGACTTTCCAACCCTTTATTTATCAAAAATGAAATATTATGCTAACCATGACCTTTTAACAACAGCCTATTCACAGTGGCCAAAGGTTTTTATTGCTGACCTATTAACCTATTATAAAACAATAATTTCCCTGGGTTGCCTTTTTTTTCTGGGCGAAGCGAAACAAAACCACAAAGATTAAAAGAATAAGGATTAAAACTCCCTGAAACATTCACCAAACACAGAATTTCTTCCTGTTTCCTCTGCCAGAACACATCAAGCAAATACTATAATTTATAGCTTACCCCCCTTATAAATCATGAATCCACACAGAAAAAAAAAATCTGTTCTGTACATACCTCTCTTCTAGTAATTTTAAGTTTTCCCATGTCCATTAGGCCCTTACAACCTAATCTTGCTCTGCCAATTGCTCCCATGGTGAGATCATTAAGTAAATTATTTAAAGATCAAACAGCCTGCAGTGACAATGGAGTTCCATGTAAGGTAAATGCTTCAAAGCCCCCCCTCCCCCCTCCCCTTCTCAAATTATAGCTCTACAGGCTATTCATCACCTCTGGATGGGGCATGCCCCACCATTACTTGGCTTTTTGCTGCAGGCTAAGGTAGCACCACTAATTGGCCTTTGTAACAAAACTGACCTGTGGACAGGATAAAACTTGTTTGGAGCTTTAGAGACAACAATTATTCAAGGTTAAAAACACATCAATGCCAGAGCTACGTCACTATAATAAGGGTGAATGAATTTCTTCCTCTTGGGTCTTAATGTGAAAGAATGCGTTCATGTTGTGCCCATGCCAAACAAAAGCTCCTTCAGGTAGTTGAACTGGTCCACTTTTCTTTCTTTCCCCCACCCCTTCTTTTTTAGCTCAAGGACAAGTAGGTCTATCATTTTCTTTATTTCTTCAGAGCCCCTCACAGTGAGGGCCCTTTGATCTCCGAGAATAATGGTAGATGGAACAATTTAACTGCTTCATACAGGTGCAGGAGTTTATTTGACAGGTTGTGGCTTTTATTTCTAGCACATTAGCTGCATGCATACAAATGTGCTCTTGACAGACTCAAGCAGGTAGATCAGAATTTTTAATTTTTTTTTTTTTTAAGAAGCCTCAACAAAGCCTGACCACACCTGCAATGATGGCACAATTTGAAAAGCCGCATAAATTAGAGACAGGTAAGGCCAATGGATTCCCTGCTGTGAATGAATTTTTACAACCAGTGAGAACAGCAGGTAGGAGGAAAAGCTGCACACATCAAGTAAGCAACAAGGGATCCTGTCACTTGTCTCTCAAATTAAAGAGATCCTATTTGATTTATTTTAAAATAAACAATGCTGCTAGACAAGATTTTATGTTGTATTCCCTAGAACAGGATAAAATGAAGGCTAGAAGCAAAGTGGGGGAAAACATTTTCAAATTGCATTTACTCAGACCAGCACTTTTTTTCCCCAAAGGAAGATAATCTGTACAAATTTTCTTAAATTTACAGTTACATATGATTATGACTAGTAAAGTGAAAATCTGCCCTTAGAAGCCTTGTAAAATGAGGGTTTCTTCACTCTTTTTTTGGTTTTTCACTTAAAGTGTCATTGAAATGGCTTGCATAAGGGGATGCTATTCAACAGTGTACCAGCTAATAATAAGTCTGCTAAAGATTGATTCTCCAGACTGCTACCACTTATGGAAGAAACACACACAATTTTTTGTTTATTTGTCTCCACTCTCCTGTTTTGAGCTTGCTTTTTTTTTCAGTGCATTGCAGTTTTTCAAAGAGCATCCTGCCCTCAAAGTCATGAATTCAAGAAAAATAAAATGTGGGACATTGTGCCAACATAAACAATTTGTTTGGAAGTTTTATATCAAGACTAGTAATACAGATGCAGTTATGTTAGAGGCAAGATATTTTGTATTGGTTTAGTTTATTTGACTTGTGGGAGTATTTATTCTAGACTAACAGTTTTTATGGCAATGTAAGTGCTTTAGCTTTAGCACTTAATATGTGACACTCTAAATGTGAGTGTGACACTGTGCTTAAAATTTTAAACCTCGAGGTTACATTGACATCACCTCTGCTAACATGGCTGTGATGGAGGTAGGAGGGTGTTAGAGCTGAGAAAAACCCTTTATGGTCCTTTCCAGTCTGAACCGGTGCATTCTTAGTGAGTGTTTTGTCTCTGCATCAGGCTGGTGATGTGCTGCTCCTGTGCTCCTGTAGAACACATGGCCCATTTATCACCTGTGTGGTAACTACAGTAACTATTAAACAGATTTGGTGAAAATTGCACCACAGGTCTCTGGGCAATACCACATTCTCAGAGAGACAACAGAAGCACAAGACTGCACTGAGGAATAAACACTGAGGACAACTACTAGTCAGTTTAACTGTTTCAAATTTGTGCGTAGTGAGTCATGTTCAAATGTAATTAAAACATGGAGTTTTTCTTCAGGTGAGGTGGTGTTTTACTGGACATAAACAATTCCTTCCAATAGACAGCTTGAGCCACACCTAAATGTTTCAGGGGAAAAATCCCAAAGTGAATGTGGAGTTCCTAGAGTGAATTTTTCACTGATAGAGCACAGAATACTGAAATTCTGAATTAGATGAAAACCATAGAAGTATAAGGCAGTGTAATTATCCTGGGAAGATTTCTGCTATTGCCACATCCCTAGAGGATTTTTGTCATCAGGTGATGGGAGAGGTAGTTTACCTACACTGTTCTGTTCATCCTTTTGCATATTGCAGTTCCTGGGGTGGTTGAGGGGGCTCCACATTGCTTCAGTGCTGCAGGTCTCGTGTAGATCAGTAACCACCTGTGGAATTACATCTGCTGACAGTCTCTTCCAAGAAGTTCTGCTGCTCCCAAGCTGGATTGCAAATAGCTGCTGTACAGCAGAACCTGCTGGGGACACTTCACCAGGGAAGATGCCACCTGTAGCAGGGCAGAAGGAAAGTGTTCTGTCCTGTGGAGCAGAGTCCACTGGAGACCTTGCAGCGTCCATGTCACTGTGGGAAAGGCTGCCCAAAGCCTGTGACACAAAGGCTCCCCCAGGCCAGACCACAGACCCTGCTGAGGGTCTCACCATGAGATCAGTATCTGCAAACAAACTCAATTCCCTTTTAAATGCTTTCTTCTCCACTCTGCACCAGCTGTCCTAGGATGCTGACAAACAGGCACTCCTTGTCCTAGAACAAACAGCCTCCTTCTTTGTTTGTTTGCCTGTTAATTAAAAAGCAAATTCTCATTTGGAAAGAGCTGAACATCAGGATGTGGGGAAGACTGGCTCAGACACAGCAATGAGTCCTGTCAGCAGTCTGCTGCTCTCTCTAGCTCCCACAGCCAGAGTCCAAGAAAAATCTGAGGTGTTCCATCTGCCAAAACAGTCCTGGAAGGAAAAAAACATTAATGATCAGGTATTTCAGAATACCTAGTGAGAAAAAAACCACGAAGACTTATCCTGTTTTTCCTGTTTTGCCTTTTCTATTCACACTGAAATAAAATACGCTGCAGCAGATTGTATTTCTGTTAAAGCTATAACATGTTTATGACAGTACTAAAACAGTGCAGCAAACATGGAAATTAGTGTAAGAGTCTTTTAGCATGCTGTATTACTCTTATCCAACAAAAAGTGTAATAGCTTTGTAACACCTAAATGTACTTAAGTAGGGACTTTTTATCCAAGAATTTTAATTTGGATCTGGTAACAGATCAAGCAAACTTCATTGCCATGGATTTTTAATATACAAATCTCAAAGGAACTCCAGAGTACCTGTTACTTAATATTCAACAGATTAGGAACTGAGCTACAAAACCCCAACTTCCAAAAGTTCATATGTGATAACATACCAGCTGATACACTCTATAATGGAACCAGATAAAACAGGGATATGATAAATTCTTTCTCAATGCTTCACTTTTTTTTCAGGAAAGACTGTAATATTAAATTAGTGGTGGTCCAGTGGTGGTGGTCAGAGAAAACATCAGAATTTTTTTTTATTAATTCTGGATTTCTTTGCAAGGGATTTAAAAAAAAATTCTGCTTCAATGAAGAGTATTTGCCCCTTCGATGGATAATTAATCTGAGCAATTAATTTACAGCATGACTTAATGTTTTTTGTCACTGGGCATCTGAAATGGCATTCCTTCTCACTATGGTATTGACTATGGAAACATCCCTGATTTGTTCTTGTGGGACTCAATGTTCAGTCCATATGCTGGCTGTGAAGACTATCTGCCATGCCTCACTCTGGAATCACCTTGTCTAAGTGATTTCAGCTGGACTAGTGTTCCTCTGCAGTGATGCATGTGGAGAAGCTACCGTATTTCCAGGCAGAAGTACATTAGGACATATGGAGAGTAAGGAACTGCACAGCATCTCCAAACTAGTTCAACTGCACAGTCATGTTCAGGATATGCTATAGCTCTGTATTTCCCAAAAACTATAACAGAACTGTTAACTGCACACATTTATCTGTAATTTTTGCACCTCATCCCAGTGTGGATCCCAGCTGGACAAAGCACTTTGAGGTCTGCTTTAAGAACAAGAAATAATTGGTCAGTGGGTCTTTTTCATTCTAAATTCTCCACCTCTGCCACTTGATTCACTACAGAGAACTCAGAAAGTAGCTCCAAATATGCAACATTTTTAGTTTCACTATGGGAGATTGAAAAGTTTCCTTCATTCTGTACTTTTCAGAAATCTGGGTTTATTATCCTTTTTAAAAAGAAATATTTAAATGAGAGCTCAAATTTATACTGTCTGTAGCAATTAAATTCTGTAATCTTTGCTTTCTACATGCAACTGAGCATGTAACCATCTTGATCCATAGTAAACAAAGCTATATTTGAAGTCACAGACAAAGTAACACAGAAAGCTATTATTTCTCAAATGACTAATAGAGAATTATCATGACTTGCCCATCATAAGACTGCTCAAAACTGAGATGAATTTCAGGGATGAAGGACTAAAACTGGATGTGGCATGAATGTTCCTCTCAAGCAATTAGCTAAAGCAGCAAAGACTTTGGCTTGCTAAGATCTATATAGTCAAACGACAAAGAATTATTAAGGTTATTATTATTTAACTTTCAATACATATGAACCATCAATTATATACTCCATTTAGTTACTATATCTAAAGATGACAGGTTAGCATATACAGTGTTTCTTTCAAGCTACTATTTTGCCATCAAAAATTAATATAATAACTATATTAGTCTAGATTAACTACATGTAGAATATTAAACAGCACCAAAACAAGATTTTTTTTCTTACCTACACAGAATAACAGAGATTTATTGATTTTGCAGCTCATTAAGTGTCTACTGCATTAAAAGTTGTTCACAATTAAAGTGTAATCAGTTGACCTTTCTCTAGCCCATTGCACATGCACCCACACCACAAACAAAACTGCAGTTTGAATATTGCTGACTGAAGTTATGCTCATTTTTTTCTCCTAACAGAGATGCAATAAAAAACCTTCTCCTGTTCATGAATAGACCTATAGCCTTATACATGAAAAAGCTTATAGAGTCCTGACATTTTGCACATCTCTGTGAAAAACCATGAGTCTCAGCTATTTTAAAAATGACAGAGGATATGACAGGTACTTTCAATGGTCCAGCGAAACATGTTAGATCCTGAAGTTTCTAATTAATGCTGCAATGCTTTTATTGTTTAGCAGAGGTTTAAAAAATTAATTCAAAGCAAATGAAAATAATTATAATATTTCCTGTGACTTCAAGGGCTTCAAATCTGAGTTCTAACTGAACTTGCAGTTTTTCCAGATGTTTCAACTCACATACATATTCAGCCACTTCACAGGACTTTGCTTAATTTCTCAGTTTCTCTTCTTAAGTCCCCTGTTCCTGTTTTGATGTGCCAAATAGGTTGAATGACTTTTCCCTATTTGCTTTTTTCCCTATTTCACAAACTTCTTTCAAGGGGTATTCATCTTAGATTAGCTGTGTTGTCAACCTGCTCATGAAATTTGTCAATTTTCAGCTTTGTCCTGCAGAGCAAGCTGTTCATTTTGGTAGTAGAGGAGCACACTCTCTGCTGGCTCCTAAAGGACAGAAACTTTGGGGTTTGGAATAACCTCTACTGGCTATTTTGTGTCCTCAAGTGTGCAGTTATGTCTTTTTGATTGCTCTAGCTACACCTGAATTTCTTGGGCTCTCGAGTGATCATCAGAATTCCCTGGGGAAGCTGTAATTCATCATGAGGACGGGATGTAGGGATGCCTACGCTAATAACTGGTGAAGTGCAAAGAGGGAAGGAGTTTGATTTGCTACAGGTCTCTTCAAGTCTAGGATCTTGTGACTGTCTACTGGCAATGAACAATGTTTGCTTTGGCCACTGGTCCCATGCCTGTGTCCAGGGCTTGCTGCTGGAGGACACTGGCTCTGCCTCACCTCTGCATGGTGTGACTTCAACCCCACTTCCACCAAGGGAGAAACCATTAGTGGCATGTTCAAACACTAATGATTCCTGTGCATACGAAGCAGATTTCCACCAAATAGATCCCCCACCACCTCACTGTATCGCTGGTGTTGCTGTGTCCATCAGATCTTCCAGTAAAAAAGCTGGTGCTAGATAGTAGGATTTTCAGCCCATGTGAAACTTTGACAGCATAAAGAAAACTTCAGTGGGATAGGATGCCACAGTGTGTGCATTCTAGGATTTTTCCTTCTCTAGCAGTTGTGTGCAAAGAACTGGCTGCCCACAGAGCTCTTTTTGCTCTCACTTCCAGGTGACCACCTGCACTAAAGAGCACTACAACCCTGACATCCAGCCTAGATGTAAAACCAAAACCAAAACCAAAACCAAAACAACAAAAAAAGCCAACAGAAGAAATCAAGTGGATTGGTTAGCTTTGTCAAGGTAGTATTACTTTATTAGAACTTTTAAGCAAGTATTGATCCTTAGTCTTTCGCTGCAAACTAAGATCAATTTAAGGTTATTACCTGAGCCAAAATATTTTTGGTGTCTCTACAAGGAAAGCATCATATTTTTTTAAAAACAGTTACATTTTTATTTTGTTATTTTGAAATAGGTTGATTAGAGTGGTACTGATCATTTGTTGTGGTGAGCACAGGTATAGGACTAATGTCTTCTGTTGCTACCTGGTTTCTTTAATAAAAACAATTCTATATTATTTACCAGTTCTATAGGGTTATGTAAGTAGACCATATCAATAAATAGGAGGTGCATTTGCCTGAAATATGGATTTTTCTCTCCTTGGCCGATGAACACAATGGAGCATTATCACTTTCACCCTGCAGACTGAACTATAGCACTGCATAATGCAACTTCAGTCCATTTTGAGATGACTGCAAATTGTCGTAATTTTTTGTTAGAGTAATGATCAAATATTGATATTTCTTCAGTTCATACAAATGGATAAAACCTTTTTACATGCTACTTAGTCAATATATTCTGATGTTCACATTAGGGATTTGGAAATCAATGTAGTTTTCCTGTTATTCTTTTATGATTAAATCAATTGAGGTTATTTACTCATAGCAGAAAATATGGGTGATTGCAAACCCTACAGCTTGGTGAATTGCTTTCTCACTGCTGCTGCCCTGTAATGAGAAGGTACAGGTTCTGTTCAGGGGTTGACTAAACTAGCTTATGTATAGAAGCCATTTGAGGTGCAAAAATTGTTTATTATTAAGGGCTAGCAGTGTTTCCTGCCAAAGGGCATCTTCGTCATTTGCTGTTACATTAACATTGACAAAGCATGGTTAGTACTAGAGCCCAGCACTGCTGATCATATGGAGGAAAATAACAGATACTTGGCAATTCAGCTTAAACCAGCACACTTTGACTCCCAGGTTAGAGACACCAGTTAAAAGAAAATAAAATAATGAAATGGGTGCACAACAGGAATTTTGGAAATATTTTTCCTGAGAATCAGAGCTATAGAAAGGTAGTAGATGGTGCACTGAACAGATTTGTATTAAAACTTCCCATAAAAGCAGAAGCAGCATAATCTGATATTCTAGATTGGGCAAACAGATTTTGTTCATACTTCAGAAGCAAGAACAAATATTAATTAGTGAAATAAATTTAAATAAAGCTAGAGTTAATGGATTAAAATACAAAGCTTATATTGCTGGAGTCTAAGTTCCCATGTTGATTTTATTTCTGAGGGTATCAGCCATACTTTTCTTTTGGAAGGTGTGTGTGTGTATGTGTGAATGTATAGAATGTACATACTTGGCTATTCCCTTGGTGCATTTAGAGAAAAGCACCTCTCATGCATTAAAATTATTCCAGTTCAAGCCTATTTGATCAAACTAAAACCCAGTCAATTTTGGAATTCCACTATTCTTATTTGTGCAGCTCATTCCAGAACCTCAAATTTGGAAGTGCTATAGTATGTCATACACCTGATGGAAAAATATGTTTTTCATAATTTGAGGTACAGAATATGTGACCATTCATAGACAGAATCAGAATTTATCAGAATTTAGAGGCCCAAAGATCCCAAATCAGATTGTCTCCTGAAAAAAAATATTTTCTATACATGAAAAACGGAACACTAGCCTTTTGTAAGGTAAAGCAGCATGAGCCTTCTCATGCATGAGGCTTCAGGAGGTACAGGTGCTCCCTGCCCAGTTTTGTACCCCTCACATGATTTACTGGATATAGAATACATCTGACAAAGCAAAATTCGGGTTTTGGGGAACAAAGGAAAATACAGGATCTTTAAAGCAATGTGACTGCAAAGCCCTTTGCCAAAATTATTTCTATGGCTGAGTTTTAAACTTATAAAATCTGGGTCTGTGATGAAAGAACTTATAGACTCTTAATTATGTCAATAAAACTGAGTGCCTATACAATAAAAGTCAGGTGCCAACTCATATTACTACATCTTGAACCACACAAACACAAAGGTGAGCTATAGCAAGCATGACAAGGCAGCAGTGTCTTTAGATCCCACTTAAAAATCAGTGGAAGGGAACTTCTCTTTCTTGACAGCAGTAATCCCATAAATTGAGCTCATTGATGAATGTTTTAAAACACATTTTCTCCTTTTTCCTCCTCTTTCGACCCAAACAGGCAAAGATCAAATACTCCTCTGCATAGAAGCCCATCCTTTCCAAAGCATCACTAGAATGTTGTTGATTCCTGTGGAAACTGGCCATTCAAATTTTGTAGTTTTGAGAAACTCATTGAAGTTTGGAGACAAGGTGGGAACAGGAGGGACAAAGAAAACTATATGGACTTTTATAAAGTTCTTATCTCTAGGTTCCATAGTAGTCCTTTAAAGAGCCAGATCTCAAAATCAACACCAGCATGAACTTAGACATTGAAGAAATGTCTTAAAAGTGTGAGTTTCGTGGCTAAAATATTTGAGATGGACAACGAGTGACTGGAAGGATGTGGTGAAGTCTGCTCCCAGGGGTTGCCAGGACCCCTGCCAGCAGCCACAGCCATAATTCAGTTTGGAAGCAGTGAAGGAATACACAGGTGTCAAAATATCTGAATGCTTAAATATGCAATTTTTTAAATATAATAATTTAATAATAATAATAAGTTACATATACTATACTGAGTTGATTCCTACCTTGATTTAGTAATAGTGTAATTCTCTTGATTTCACCACTGTACCAGAAAAGCAGAATGTGTCCCTGGAACCTTTAAAAAAAGATGCCAAAATTGACCACACTTCTGGAACAGCACTGCAAAATTCACACTTTCAATAAAGCAACTTCTCACTAATGCAGGTGACAATTTCCTGGTCTCTGTCATCTCCTGTGAAATGACTCTGCATACCCTTAAACCTTACCAGCAAAAAGAGGCTTCCCTCACTGCTTGTGACAGGCAATGTTCAGAGTCTGTGGCAGTGGCAATCTGGAAAAAGGCTGCTTCCCTCCTTCCCCAGCACTGTCAGCATCCTCCTTCCTCCCCAGCCTGAATCTGGCCAAGCATTTCAAGATAATTTCCAAACCTGGCTGTCCTTCAAGCCGTCATCTTGGTACAGGTTGCCAGTAAAATGCCTGTGGCCAGCTCCTTCTGGGTAAGCAATCTTCCTAATGAAAATAGGTCTGAAGTAATTATCAAAAATAGCGTTTTGCATATAAGCAATGCAGTTAAATACCTTGATGGAATCTAGTAAAATTTAAGTACAATATTTTAGGGTGCAACAGGGTCTTTGAAAAGAGTTAGGAAATATTAGTGTTCTGTGACTGGAAGCTTGATTTGCTAATAAAGACAATACCTTACCCCAAAGGTTTTTTTTCCAGCTGCAGCCCCTGAAGCACAAATGTTGAGCATGTATCACACAGAACTGTCAGTTACTACTGGAGCCAGAAAATTGTTGTTTCAAATGTTACAGTACAGGAAAATCGCCTCTCTGCACTTGCTGCCAAAAAAATGACAGCTTAATTTATGCCATGCTGAAGCTACATTACAGAGCCATTCAGCCTGGCAGTTAAGTACACTCCATGCTCACATCTTTCCCCTGTGCAAGTGCACTGGGGAGAAATACACAGGGACTGTAATAAGGACAATTGGCTGCAGTGTTTTCCATGTCACTGGAACTAAATACAGGTGAAACAGTATCAGCAATAAAATACATCACCTGAACCTCATATGCAAAACACAACTTGGTGTTTGGATTCACAAATAATCAGGAAGGATGTGGGACAGAAATGTTATGCATGAAGTGGATTATGGAGAGGTTTGCTCGTGTCAGACCTCTGGGTTTTATGTTGAAGGGAGGTGCTGAGGTATTACCCATGCCTTTGAAAATTATGTCAGTATCCTTGGTTCAGACCTTCAAAACTTGGCAATGTTTACACTTTCTGAAATTAAAAATCTGACAGTATTAAAGCACAGCCTAGTGTCGATATTTGTCATCAAGGTTTTCAGAAGATATTAAAGATGCACATGACATTATTTAAAATGAACCATCAGCCAAACAAATCCCATAAAATTATCATCCTAAATGAATCCCAAGATTGCTATGTAGTTTTTTAAGGCCAAAGCTTAATTTTGTTTGACATTGAAACAATGATCATCCATGTAATAGAATGAAAGGAAATTATCATGTCTGTTTTTCTAGTTACTTTATTCATATTAATCACATGGTAATTATGTCCAAAAAGATTGATCTTAAACAATCTTGCAAATGAAGAATTGTAATTCATTTCATAAACTCATCAAGATCAAAACCAGTTGATCTTGATGTCAGTTAATTTAATTCCCCTCTCCTTCCTTTTCTACTCTATGTTGGTACCAATATTACTGTGTACAATATTAATGCCTACCTTTAGAAGGCTTTTGCTAATAGCTATCCCATTCACAGCTGACTGGCTTCACAGCTGTTTTCTGAGCTGCAGGGCAGTAAAACAAAAGGCTTCATGAAATGAATCAAATGCTCTGACTGAGATTTTTAAAGCATAAATGGTCTTCGACTCTACCCATTCTTGCTTGTGCTATGAAATTTACCTGCAGTGAGTAGGGCTGTATATAAAACAGTGGGTGGTTTGAATAAAATATTTCTTATTAATTTGGAAATTCTGGATACAACTGAATGACTTCAGAATTTATCATAATGTCAGAATAATGTTGGGCTTAGAACTGTCATGGTTTCTTTGGGAGATCTTGTGTCTTGCATGAGCTTGTGTCCACATCTATTTTAGCCTGAATGAAATATTTCCCATTCCTGTTTTCACAGGGGTTACAATTTGATCAGGCAAAAATAGAAATCTCAGTTGAAATTAGTGAAGTGTGTCTGTTGAACTAGAAATAGTCAGAAATTCTCACAATTTTTATACTGAATATTAAATCTTGTTCACTCAGAATCAAATGCTGGGAAATCTTTCATCCATGTAAGAGAAAGTCTGCCTTTTAGTAAGGCAAATCAAAATGAGAAGAACATAATTCCATAGTTTTATTTAAATTTCAGCTTCAACTTGGTACATTAATACTAAAATATATTTTAGTCTTTTTTTGAAACCTCTCATAAATTTCTAAATGAAAACCTTTTCAACTTCTGTCATGTAAAACTCTGTTCACTCCAAATTGGGCATATAGCAAGGTTTTATCTTACAGCACTTGTGTTTATTTTTTTATTTTCTCTCTCTGTGTACAGCCCTTGAACCGAGTCACTATATTATTTGTGCCTGTCCATAGATTGACACTATCAAATCCATAATCTCTTAACACATACAGGGCATTTCACATGAGGCATTTTCCATGTGATTAGGAATGCTGTAAATTATCCACTTTCATTTCATGAGAAATAGGCTCCTGTAGTACAAAGGTCTGTGCCAATCCCATTCTTTGGAGAAAGAAACATGACATTCCGTTTCTTAGGAGCCATAACTCACTGCTAGCTCTACCACATAAACAACAGGCTCATCTTTAGCATGTGTACCTCTACTTATATGGACATATACAAATTGTCTATACTTCGGCTGTGTCAGGTTTTAGAATATTATTATCACACATGAAATAGGGGAGGCAATGCACTACTAGAAGAATGAGTTTCACACTCATCAATGATTAATGACCAGTTAATCAGACACTGAATGTGTTTCCTTGTGAAATTAACCAACAAATACTTAGGAAAGTACAGAGATGTCCTAGGTTTCAACCACATAGCCCTAGTAATTTAGTCTATTAGCTAGAAGAAAGGAGCTTTACAAATATGACAGCTGTATTTTACAGTTTTTCTCCTGAGGAAACTAAAAGCATGCTGATGTTGCACCCAAAGCCAACCTGAAACTCCTAACTTTTATAGTATTAGCTTAACTTCTATGATTTAAGTGAAGGATTAGAACTCTGAGAATCCACCTTGACCAAGAAAATCCCTGCAATCTATAGATGTTTGGTCATCAGGAAGAGTCATTATAGGAAATTTAGCATTGTAAGAGTGCTTTGGGCTTTAAAATTTCTAATTAATTAATTAATTAGAAATGTAATCCAGCACAGTGCTATTTGGAGTGAGGTTTCCTAGACTGTTTTTCTGGATGCTGAGATGCCTCAAATCATGTTTCAGTAAGAGAAACCTAGATGTATGTGAATGCCTCTCTCTTTTGTATACATTCTTATTAATATTATGGCTATTACTATTTGTTCTCTTATCTCATTGCTCTTTCCAGTAACTTAATTCTTATGTCAACCTGTGATCTTTATCTTTTGTGCCTTCGATTCTCCTCCCCAGCCCACTGGAGGGAGAAGGGAGGGAAAATGAGGGCTCTGGAAAGTGGCAGTGTGGTTTGGAGAGCCTCAGTGGGATCATGAGATTGCAGAGTACCATTCCTAAACCACAAAAATTGGGAAAGACAGATTTTGCTTTCTTGCCTTGGGGTAGACTAATCCTTATGAAATATGAAATGTTGGATTCCATTGCAAAGGAAATCAATGGCTGTACACACAACTACACCAGTGTGTTGACAGTCTGAAGCTGACTTTTCAAACTTGGAGACATCACCTGAGTACTGCCACATTCCACAAACAATCTTTCACCTGCAGCAGAAAATAGCATGACATAAGAGAAATCCTGTTTTGATTTTCCCTTTTTATTAGGAATTTCAGCCTTTCTTGAACCTTTCAAACTCAAATCATACTGTCCTGATCTCATTAAGGTATATCATTAGGAAAATAAGTTACCATTAGATGTTTCTTCTTTCAGGAATATAACCCAGAGACAATATCTCTAATATCTAAAAAGAAACCAAAATTGTAAGGAAGATGGAAACTGGAAGGCCTTGATTTTTCATGCAAATGAGTGAATGAATGCCGAAATGGAAGAAATGCATCTCCACAAGCTCACTCTGAAAATGTGTGTTGAGAGAAATGCAGCAAGCATGCAGCCGCCATTATGGCATCTATTAATTTCTTTAATATAATTTAATTCTTTAAATACTTCAAGTTTGCTTTAATCTTATTGAATAAGTTTTCTAGAAGAGCAACATGAAAATTTCAGGAGTGCTACAACTAAGTGTTTTTTTCTGATCCCAAGAAAGTCTTAAACCACTTAGAAGTGTTCATTAATGGAAAAATCCAACAACATAGTCATAATACCCTCTAATAAAAAAGAGCAGATATTGTAATAATAAAAACTCCAGTAATATGCCCATGTATTACTCTTCTTTTTGGCTTACAGTTAGAGTCAGTCATAGAATGTTTTGGATTGGAAGTCTATCCAAAAATCATCCAGTACCAACTCATGGACAAGAACACCTTGTACTTGTTCAGAGCCCCATCCCACCTGCCCTTGAATACTTCCAGGGATGGCAGTCCACCACCTCTCTATGCAACATTTCCAGTACCTCAGGACCCTCTGAGCAAAGAATTTCTTCCTTGCAACTAATCTAAACTTACCCTCTTTCAGTTTAAAACCATTGCCTCTTGTCCTGTCACCATCTGCCCATATACAAATTCCCTTTTCCTCCCTTTTGTTTAAGCCCTCCTAAGGTACTGGAAGGTGCTATAAGCTGTCCTTGGAGCTCTACTCTGTGCTGTACAGCCCCAGCTGTCTCAGCCTTTCCTCATAAGAAAGGTGCTCCAGCCCACTGATCATCTTTGTGCCCTAACATTTTTGAGCAGCAGCAGGTCAGTGTGAGCACCAGCACTAGACCCAGTTTCTAAAACTCTACTTTTTTATGTGTCAATTTTTTGTCTCCAAGGGTGTGAAATCAATGGACCACTGGGACTAACTGTGCTAAGACTGTAAATGTTTACTTGGTCAGGCATGCAGACACGTAAATTTGCACATGACCAGCAGCAGCTACAAATTTTTATTTTTATCATAAGTTTATTAATCCTAGATTATAATGTTTTCAGTATTAAAATGCAACCCCCAAGTTATATTCATACAAATATTTGACTTGTCTAATTAAAAAAAATGCCATACAGTCAGCTGGAATTTTCCTTCCATTTTGTCAACTTAGAAAAAGGTAGAATATAAAATCAAGCCATGAACCTCATCACCTCTATTTCTGACTGAAGTATTCTCCTCTTGGTAAGGCTGCTTTTTTTTTTTTGGCCCCAAGCACAAACAGAAGAGATCTAACTAAGTTTTGTCACTGAAAGCCCATGAAGAAGGAAGAAGAAGAAGACACCATTCTCTGTACAAGTGACAACTGTATTATAGACAAGGTAATGAATACCTGCACATGACCTTGCTTTCCTGTTTCCCCACCATTTGAGTGTATTTGGGACTGGTTATTTCCAGAGTACAGGTCCTGTCCCCATCTTCAGTTAAGACCCCCATGTCCTATCTGGGTCCTCAGAAAACACTGATGAAGTCTGTGAAATTTTGGCCTCATATTTGGTGGGTTTTTTTCATAAACTACCTTCATTCACACACGTTTTCTTTCTCCAGTGGAAAACTGTTAGGTCATCTCAGCTTAATGGAAATATAACTTACATTCTGGGTTTTATTGTTCAATTGATATGTGGATTTTTTCCTGCAGAATTAAATATTAGTTTTCTATCAAAACACTACATTCAAGCACCAAGGCAGTCTTTACAGCATCAAGATGATACTTTAGCTCTGACACAGGATTCCATTTAGGACAAAATTTCATCAATTTTTAAAATATGCCGGTACTCTAACTTGTTTGAAGGCTCAAAAAAATATTCAATTTATTGTCTTAACTTAAGCATAATTCTGTGCACTAAAATGTTTTGCTTGTATTATTTTTATCAATCATCCTTTAAAAATAGTATCTTATACAAAAACTAAATCACTACAAAACTGTAAAATTTATTTAGCAATGAAAGTTATATTTTTTGGGTTTTGTGTTTTTTGAAAGTGCTAGACATTGGAGGCAGTGTTCCTTTAAACAACCCTCTCTGAATAGTAAGTATTAAGATTTTCTTGTCATTCAAGTATATTGTAACTCATATTTGGAAACAACTTTTTTTATTTTGTTTTAGACTACATCAAGGCAGATGGAGAAGACAAGGAGAGCAGCTAAATGAGAAATGTAAATTCTTTCCTTCAAAACTGAAGTATTTTATAATAAACAAAGAGCTAAATTTCTAGTTGCTAAGAGACCTACATCAAAACAACTACCTTTCCCTTCTAAATAAGGACCCAGCATAGACTATGATTTAACTCTTTGTGGTCTCCCAGCTTTCCACACCATAACATTGAAAATGAACAAGGGGATTACAAAAAAACCATTTGTGTAACTACAACGAAGACAGTTAATAACACATAAGGTATGTAACTATTTTATTAGCTAATGGTTAGGATGCTATCAAAGCTTGCTTTTTTTTCCTCAGGAAAAAAATGCAACATTTCAGAGAATATAAAATTACTGTTTAAGTAATAGGATGAACTGTTTTTAGAATGTGACCTTTTAGAGAAACAAAAAAGAATGTTTTGATCCATATGTTTAAGTAGTGCCTGTGTTGTACTGACTGACTCGTAGAGTGTTGGTATCTTTGATCCACCACGTAAGAGAATGTGTGGCTGCAGGCCAGCAAAAACAACCCCAGAAACCTTTAAAGAGTCAGCAGCTTTTCCTTTTTTTTTCCCCTTCCCCCTCTTTTTATGTCAAGGAAATCAAACATGCAGCTAAAGGGCATCATAAATATATCTGATCACTGTTCAGGGGGTTTCCAAAATGAGCCACTGGAGAGACCATCTTTATTGCAAGGCCAATCCCAGTTTTAATCAAAGCAAATGTGCTTTAAAACCTAGTTGATTAAACTGGAGTAAATGTCAAAATAAAGACCAGAGAACAGTATTTACACAGAAGACATGTCCATCTCATTTATGCAGTGCCAAGGACACATTTCTGCACTGTTCCAAAAGCTGTCCTATTCATCAGGAAATTTGTCCAGTGCCCTCTTCTGGACTCTGGGAAATGATGAAGAGGAGGCACTGTACTTTTAGTCAGTTTTTCAGCTGCTTCAGTGTCTGCACAGATACTTCACATATCTGTCTCCTGAGCATTCAGTGAGCCTCCCTCTCTCCCTCCCTCCCTTTCTTCCTTCCTTCCTTAACCACAGCACTACAAACTATAGTTCCTTTCACTTTTTGGGTCTTTAAGCAGTTCTGCCTGTGAAGCCAAGCTTCCTCACCTGGAATCAGTGTGAGTGGTGTAAGTATTCCCCCAACTGACCTTGTCTCACCGCAGGTCTAGTGGAAGAGAAAAATGCCAACTCTCAGTTTGATTTAACTTCAGCTCTATAGACAACATGCCATCTAGACGATAATTTCTGACACTAGAAGAGGTGAAAATCGACACCTGCTTCCAGACTCTTGCTGACTGCTGAGATGTTTGAGACATTTTGCCAACAGAGAATAGAATATCAAAAGACAGGAGATCTAGATCAGCAGCCTGTGGGAAATTTGATTGTTAGCAGTCTGAATCACTTTAGCACGAGTGTTGTACTTTACCCTTAATTAACAAACAGAATAAAAATTGTATGCAAAGAAAGCTTATCCAGTAAGAAAAGGCAAAATATCCTGAACGATTGAGTGGTAGCTGGCAAAAAGCTGGAAAATTGCAGAGGAGTCAAATATAGAGCAGTCCTCCTGCCAGATGTTGCCTCTGTTTCTTCCAGCTGCCTTACACACCTACTACCTTTCAGGAGCTATGTGGTTCTCCAGCTTTTTCTGCTGAGTACTTTGATTATCACAGAACCAGAGAACAGTTTGGGTTGGAAGGGTCCTCCAAAGATCACCTAATCCAATGTCCCCTGCAATGAGCAGGGGTCATCTTCAACTAGATCAGATTGCTCAGAGCCCCATCCAACCTGATGGTGAATGTTCCCAGGGATGTGGCATCCACCTCCACTCTGGGCAATCTTTTCAGTATTCTACCACCCTCATCATAAAAGCAAATTCTTCTAATCTAATTTAAATTGATACTCTCTTCGTTTAAAACCTTTACTCCCTGTGTTATTGCAACAGTCTGTGCTAAAATCTGTGCCTTGCTTACTTTGATTCACTTAGAGATAAGGTCTATTCATCACTCCATACTGTTTGGTGAACCTTCATGGGGAAATATGTGATGTTTGAGCTCCTCAGCCTTGTCTGAAGCTCCAGTCCCTTGAGAAATATGAATGACCTCCAGATTCTGTCGAGCCTTAGAACAATTTCTGTCACAGTAATCACAACACTAATGAGTTGTACCTCAACATGAACAAGCCATCAATGTCATTAAATGGATTCCATGGACCTTCTGTTTTCCACCTTTGCTTCTACTGCTCATTTAAGTCCACCTTTCATTCCTATTTCGTGATTTTTTAGGAGATTACATGCAAATTCTCATATTATTAATGAAATTGACAGCTGTGGGGCTGAGTAATCATTCCCTCCAAATACTGTTGCTATGCTTGTGGTGTTCAATTATTTCAGTAGTTCAAAGGACACCAAATCAGTGCAAAGTATTGTAAAGTTAGTTCAGATATATGCTGTAATAAATGACAGTAGGCTTAGCTCAGTATTTTAAAAGTATTTGTTAAGAGAAGGGAGAAGGTAGCAGAGAGAGCCTGGAAAGGCCAGCTGCTGAGTCAGGTGTATGGCATAACTTTCAAACACCCTAAATATTTTGATAGGGAAGTTCAGCAAAGAAGGGAAAAGGGAGAAAGGTTTGTTTTCAGTTGTAGGCAACTCTATTTCAAAGGTATTGCAAGAAATATTGAGCATGACTGATTCAGCATGGAACATAAAACTGCAATCATGAGTTAGCCAAGTCAGAGACACACAAGATTAATAAATTTTTTTCCCTCAAGAACTGGCATGAGACAGCTTGTTCTTTTGTTTTGATATTTTCAACATATAAACTGATCTTACAGGTACACATGGAGGTAGTCTAGTTCTTGAAATCAGTTCTCTCACAAGATGAGTTCCTGAATTAACCTGTTAATAAAAAACTAGGAGCTATTTAGAGTTAAACATGGCCTCTGAGAGACAGCAACACATATCTGGGAACAATACTGTTAGTATTAGCATAGTGATCATTAGCCACCATTTGCAGCTGTTTTGCATCAGTCTTTGTTTTCTTAGGTTGTAATTCTGTGTTCCCTGTAAAATACATGTAAACAATTTACTTATTTAATGTTTACCTTATGTGCACTCTTATGATGGTAATATCAACCTTCTACCGAAATCACAGCCTCAGTGCCATCTAAATGAAATTTTTTTTGATCCAAAATTGTTATGGGAATGGGATCAAAACAAGTCACCAAATCACAAAGGGTGCTGTTACTGATTATTTAGGCCTGATTGCTTTGTAAGACATTTGCAGATGTTCCAAGTCAGCTTTTCTTTTTAAGCTGGATAAGAAAGCTTGTTCCCAATACTGAATGCTATGTCAAAGCAAAATGTTTGGATGTTTTTTGCTTCCTGTGGTGGCTGACTGCCAGTTGTGTCTGTCACATCACCATTTTGTGCCTGTCCACTGGATGAAGTGACACTTCTGAAGGTCAGTGTTGATATTTTCAAACCTAAAATAGCTGATCAGTGTACACAACCTGTTAAATCAGTAGAGACTCAGCTCAAGGAAATTGTGTCAGAGAATTCCAACCCAGTAAATGAGATCAGAACCTGACCCTCCTCAGGACAGGTGATGGAAGAATAACAGAGCAGCCTTGTATCTTCAGCCTCCTTTCCTTCTCCCTCAAACCAGAGAGATATTTATGGAAAATATTTATTGCAAGGAAATGTCTTCTAGAAAAACAGCAGACACTTGATATTTATTCTGCCCTGAGACAGTCGGGAAATTTATGCATCTCTTACAAATTTTGTCTTTATGAACCTTTCATTTAACTATAACCATGAACGTTAAGAGTTTCTGGCAGGGTCTGTGTCACCTCTCAAATATATTAACCAGAGGCAACCAGAGGACAAGAGAAAATGTTGTTAGCGTGGGATAAGTGCCTTGGAAAACAATGAGCATGACAAAAGACTGAGCAAGTCATGGTTCAGAGATACCTGTGGATATTAACTGACATGAGATTTTAACATGTCCTTCTTGCCCTTGGGATTGAGAACAGAGCTGGTCTGTCAGCTGGATGCAACCAACAACATAAAGCAGGAAAGCAGAAGAAAAAGCACTTTAAATAGAGCTGTGTAAAATAAGAGTGGTCTCTTGGCTTTCTAGACCAAGGGGTCTAAACTAAAGAGGGAGTGCCCTGGACAAGAAAAGAGAAGCTAAAGTTAGGGAGGAGATGAGACCATGGGGATCAAAAGGATGAGGGATAAAAAAAGGGTGGGAAAGTCAGAGCAATTCTATAGTGGAGAGGAAATGAAACCAAATGTTTTTATGTGCAAATGGTTTTTGCTACCTTTGTATGGACCTGTAAATAGCTCTTTTTGCATATGAACAGTGGGAATGTATTTTAAATGTTGGTTAAAATGCTTGCCTTCTTTGTTGTGAGCAAACTCAAATACTCAGGAAAAAACAATCCTAGTGAGAAGGTAGGAAACTGCAGAGAAGGTTGGGGAAAACGATTGGTGTCAACAATTTTTTTGTGGAAGAAATGGGACTGGAACACCTGCTATGCCTTCTGGGCAGGAGGGCTGAAACGGAGTGACTACCCCTGCAGTGAGCCAAGGATGCATAGCTGGAGTGTTGTCAGGCCAAATAAATCCAAAAGCATCAGTCCTAACAGAATTTTCTAAAGCAAGATGTTTTGAAGACTACCATAGTCCATTGAAGAAGAAGGAGCTCTTGCTTTCCATTCATTTTTGAGGACCTGTCAGCCGAAGCAAATTCCTTTCTGGGAATACTGGGTTGCAATCTTGCCCAGCCAAGGGTGGAGAATAAAGTGCAGGATGGACCTTATTTCTAAATAAGCACATTCATGCAAACTGTATAGGAGTCTGTTCCTACAAACCAAAGTCAATATTGTTTATAATTGAGCTAATGATATATTAACTTTCTTTTATTACAGTCAGAAGCCTAATTGCTTGCTATAAGATATGAGTTGCAGTACTCCATGTGTCAAGTATGCCAAATATTCAGAGGAGTGGCACACAGAAAGTTTTACAAGATTAGGCTGGGTTTTTGGCTTTATTTTATTTCCATATTTTATTTTATTTTTGTTCCGTGTTTTTTAACGCGCGCTTTGACTTTGTCACAGCGCTTCAGACACATGACCCATCCAATGGTGTGGCTCAGTGTTAGTCTAATCAAAGCATGTTAGTCACATGAATATTTGTGAAACGCACAGATGACAGCTTCACTGTATGCATCCAGGATGAACTATCTCTTCAAATGAATGACATCAATGTAATCTCTCTGAATTCAGCAAACTATAAGTCATGTCAGCTATGTTCTACCAACTTTACAAGACTGTAGGACCCTAATCAATCTCACAGTCATGTTTTTAATCCAAAATGTTTAACCTTGCCCATTTACAATGTCATGCCTCGAAACTCGCACAGCAAACCAGACTCATTTCCTTTCTTAGAAATTGTCATTAATAATTTCTGTACTTGCTGACTCATAAACAATATGATTGTTGGGGAAGTGCACCTACTTCCTGAAAATTACTTTCTTATAAAGAATATTATTTTGGGTATTATTTTAAACTGACTGAAAGCAATATAAAATGCTAGAAAGATGCATTACTCCATAGAGGAAAAAGTGTTTTTTCCTGTACATTCACAATTTAGGAGGACAATTTAATCTTCTGGCCAAAATGGTTAAATACCTCACAATTCTTATATGTTAAAGCTACCTTATGAGATGGAAACAAAATCCTGTAAAAAAATGTTGGCATATGTCCTCCATCATAATTAGATGATTAATTTTAAATTGTGTAATTTTAAAAGAAGATGAAAAAAAATAAAATACTCAAAATTCAAATACCAGAATTTACACTGTGAGATGCAATGAAACAGAGAATCACATAAATATATCACATCAATGAAGCTATTAAGTATATTTTTGCACTAATTTCAGGGGCAATGCTATTAAGGGATTACAGTATAGGCAATATTTTCCAAGACTAAAGAATGTTCCACTGTATGGTAGGTACTGAAGAGAGGGCTAATGAGAAAAAGAGTGATTGTGACAAGCAATTATGTCACCTATGTGAATGGCTTAATTTTCTAAATTAGCCACTTTGATAATTATGACATCTCATTTGTCTTTTAATTCCATGAGCTGTGAAGTTTACCTTTGATTTTTTTTCCAATCAGATAAGAGGCTTTGATAAGCCAAGGGTCTATTATGTGCCTGAAAACCTCACATTTCAGTCTGCTCATCTGCTTGAACTGGAGAAAATAGCACTCTTCACAAGAGCTCTCCAAACAAGGCTTCCACTCCTTCTATTGGCACTAGCTATTAAAAAAATATTTGCTAAGCAAATTAATAATGTAAATAAGACTGCAAGTGGGAATGTTTAGTCTGCTTAAGAGGGAAGGCAAACAAACTGTTTTCAAGCAGTTTTTAAACCTCTTGAACAACAGGCCATTTGCATACAAGCAATTAGCATGTTAATTACAAATGATTCTTATCCACTCATTAGAACATTTCTGAGATTCACTGACAAATATGGGTCTTTCTTTAATTATCTTGACTCATAAGGGAGTGATAAAGCTTGTATTTAATTAAATTAAAAGGAAAGAGTAGTATTTTAAAGAATTAAAAGGGAAGAGTAGTATTTAAAAGAATTACATCTGATTTGGGATTTAACTACAGTAATTCTTCTGACTTCTTTGTTCATGTGTAGGGCACATACCCACAGTGCTGTGTATATTTTATATAACATATAGAAAATAAATATTTAATGCAATTTTTGAATATATGTGTAACTCAGCCTTCATTTATCTTCACAGAATAGGTATGTGATTTCTTTGCAGGGACAGGGCTATTAACTGTGAGAGAGAATACAATAGTTAATGACTTATGGAGGAATCTGACAAAATAAAATGTCATTTAACATGTAAACTCATTTGGTGCCATCTTCTCCTCTCTATTTGGATGTGCTGGTTGCTATTTCAGCCCAGAGGGAACAAGAGTGGACAGATTGTTCTTTTCAAAATAAAAATACGCTGCATTGTCATTATTTCTGTCATGCCTTCATATTGGCATGAAATCAGCAGGAATCAATGAGAAGTAGGCTTTGGTCTCTGACAACAGCCACAACCGGGCAGAATACAGTCCAATTACTTTGATCAGGATGTCAATATTTGTGATATCAAAATACAAGTCATGCAAGCTTTGTAGTGGGCAAAAGCTTTGCTACTTAGTTGAAAAGCAGTAGCAGGTATGTGTCCTTATGTAAAGTCCTTTTCTGTTTATTTGTTATACAGCAAAGGAGGTTTTCTATTGCTTGTTTTTGCCAAAAACATTTTCCACTTTTATTCTAAAAACTACACAGATGTAGAAAGCATATTACAAACTCTCTTGGCTGAAGCTAAATGATGTGTGTGCAAAAGTTATTGCTGTTCTGAACTGTCTTTTAAATGGTATTGAATCCCTCTGCTCTCCAGTAAATACCTAGGTGAGACACCAGTTAACAGTGATGATAGATTAAATCACAGCTTCATGAAAGTAGCCAATCCACTTGAAATGCCATGTGTGTTTTTGCAGTACATCCTTTTTCTGACAAGTTTGAATGATGATAATGCTTTTGGAATTGTATTTAAAACACAGGTCTGGTAATTGTTTTAAAGCCATATGCACTTCAGTTGGTTTATTGTATTTTACCACAAATGTCACTAAAATCATAACTTCCTGTGTTCTTGTTAGCCTCCCCTTGAAAACTCAATGAATGCTAGGAAAACTCACCTGTAAGAATCTCATTTGGCACTGATACCAGCTGATGTCCTCAGTGTGCCCAGGCCTCCAAGGGTTTTGTGAAAGTTTGCAATGGAAATCCTACAACAGGCTATGAGACATCTGCTCATTTTCATCCTCCTCTTCTGCACTTCTCTTTTGCCATTTCTCATTCTCCTCCTCAGTCTAGATATCTCAAGCATCTGAGCATCCCTAAGTTTGATTTGCAATATGTGGAATGACAGCACAAAAATGGCACAGTCTTGTGTACCAGAGTAAGAGTAGATAATACCATGAGTTCCCTTCCAAGCCAAATGATTCAGTGATTATGTGATTATTATTCACTTTAAAAACCTGAAACAGAAACATTTGTTTGAAAAACCTGGAATAGAGGATTTTTTACTATTATGCACAGTTTTACCATCTGCAGCTCAGCTTGGTAAAAATTGAGTATCAAATAGCTGTGATACAATAAATCTTCCTAAACACCAAAAAAGTAAAAGAAAAAAGCAACAAACAAAAAAAAAAACTCGCGCTCATAATTTTATTTCTACAGAACACTCTTTTCCTGCTCCAGGCCCAGACTTTTATAGATGGATATTAAATAAAGCCATTATATGGTGATGATTGCATCTAAATTGTACACTAGAACAAGTCTTGGATTCCAGCACATATTTATTATTAAAACCATACATAAAATGAAGTCAAATATTAAAAAAAAACAAACATATTAAACTGTCTTCACTATACAGGCATTTGAAACATCCTAAAAGTGTGAAAGATATATTGGAGGTATTTTGCAATGTAACATAGATAATAAAAGCAATCAACTATATTTGGACAGAAACCCCACTTTATTTCCCTATCCTTCCATTTTAAAAAAGCAGTAGAAATCTATTTATTTCTTTGTCTGTTCAGCTTGTCACTTCAGTCACTGAAATTTTTTTCTTGTTTCTCAAGTTTACTAAATTAAATAACTTCTTTTCTCCCTAAATTTTCACAGCCCTGCTAATATCTCTGGCTTTTATTTCTGACTGTCTGTACTTGAACCCATTTAGAATATCAGATTTGCTTTTTCAACCATCGGCTTCTTCTCGCACTGGTTCTGCTTTCCCCCCTGCCTTTTTTTTTTTTTTGGCTCATAGGTTTTGAATTTCTAATTTGATTACAGCTCCTACCTATTTCTTCTGAAATTCTTTCTACATCTCTACTTTCTAGTCTCAGTTCCTGCACAAGCTGCTGCTTAACTTATTTCCATTTCCAAAGGAATCTTTCCAGCCATGCACACATATTTTAGAGGCCCTAATTCTCAGTCGAGGGGAGATTCACAATGGCAGAGTTTTTCAGAGTTTGTCTCCAGTCAAAATGTCCAATATTAGTGTTTAATTTTAGCAAGCACAGGTTACAGTAAGAGCCAATGAGTAAAGCCCTTACATGTTAACCTATAGAAAATAAACTTACAGGCTTGAGGTCTGTGGATTAATTTCCCATAAAAGTAAAAGAGACTTATGGATGCATTTGTGAAAGAACCCCAAATCCACTAAAACAGAATAGTCAAATAAAATATCAGTATGTAGTACAGAAAACAGGTAATTTCAGACATGCAAGTGGTCAGTCTTTAGATTTAGAGAAGCAATCGTGCTGTTTAATACTTGGGAGTTATTTGCATGCTGACTTACTTGAGCTTTCAACAGCTGTGCTCTCTCAATTTTTGTGTTTTATTTTCTCACAACTGCTCTACCTTGACTATGAGGAGCCTTGAAGGACAGCTGGGGTGACACATTTTTCTGATGGATGGCTGCAGGACCCAGATGGTGAACTCTCAAAAATGTTGCTGGCAGATAGTTTTACTGCTGGAACAGTTTGGTTCTTTCTGTGGTTCCCTTAGCTGACGCTTTACTAAATGCTGAGCAGTCACTTCTTGGCTAAGGTCCATCCAAGCTGCATTTGGATCTTGCTGGAATGGCTACAAGCTCATAAAAGTTCATTGTTTATACTCGATCTCACTCACAGAGAGTTTGCCAGCTCGTAAGCACTCGTATTCTTAGGAATTCTTCAAAATAGCTGCCATCAATGGGATGTTTTGACTTTACTTTTACTGTAGAGAAAATACTGTCAAAAAATCTTTGTCATGCTGTTTATACATACTGTACATTTTATGTGGAGTTATTTATAGAGCTGTGAGAGTTTTGAAAGCCTGGAGCTCTCTTTGTTTAACATGTCTTTCAAACCAAAAGCATATCACAGGTCAGTAAAAAAGTCTCCAAGACAAACATTTTCTTCTCTAGAGTAATCCTTTCTGACTAGTCCTCTGAAACTTCCATTCATACTGTAATACACAAATTCTGGAGGTTTTCAACCTCCCTTTTTCTTATGCTTAGCCTTACAGGTTTTAATCTGTCTCAGAGTGATGGTTTCCATTGTGATTTTGTGTAAATGTGATATCCCTCACTGGCGACTCATCAAGCCTTGTTTGCCTACTGAATCACTGCTGACAAAAAGATGCCACTGAATGGTGAAATTCTGACCCATCGTATTAAAAATGTTGTGTGTGAAGGAGAATATAAAACATAAGTATGCAACCCTGAACAACATTTGGCAGTACTGAAACTGTCACAGTAAATTTTGCCTAATTTGTGCGTGGGCATGTGCTGTAGGGTTCAGTGTGGTAGTTTTTTTCTTTCTCTTTGAGTAATCTGTCTAAAAGCTACTTATAGCATCAGATGAAATTGGTGTCTTTTAGTTCTTCTCCTTGATTTCTAGGTAGTGCTGCTGTGTTCCATTCAATAACAAACAAATGTCCCAAGTACATGACACACATTTTGAAAAAGGCAATCAGGGATCTCTACATCTCTAATATTACTTTATGGAAAATAATGACATAAAGAGAAAGGTTTTTAAAAGAACCACTCATCGAGCGACCATAAGGCGTGAAAACATGAGAGTGCTAACAAGCAATAAAATAAAATTATGTTGAACTATTTACATCTAAGGACCTAATATAAAACCTACTAAAGCCGATTGGTTTTTCATCTTCTTTGCTGGTTCAACTGTTGAAAAACAACAGTTTTAGAGACTAATCCCAGGCAAGTAGCCATTAGCCAAAAATATGTAACTTTAATAGATTTATGGATGTTTTGAACTTAAAATCAAGACTTTAAAAATGGTTGGTTTTGTAACTTTCTTTTATAGACTAACATCTTTCTTTCAACTGTTTAGGAATAACATTTTCTGTTACATTAATGCCAGTTTTGCTTATAATAACAGCCTCAATTCTCCCTGCTTTTCTCATCTTTAATAGATAAGATAAATTGGACCTTTAAATCTAAACTAATACAAAATGTGGTGATTCAAGACAGGTACCTCAAAGCAGAATGCAGCAGAGGAGGAGAATTCCCCATCTCTGGAGGTGTTTGGGAAGAAAAGAAGAAAAAAAATTCTGGCAGGTTTCAACAATTCTGACAGCAGTTCTGAGCTGCTTAGAGAAATCACCAGCTGAAAAGAAAAAAAGAACATAGTACAGGTAAGGCAGGCAAAGGGTGTTAACTACAATAAATACAGTTTATCATTTTGTTATAGAAATTTATTGCAGGGATATCAAAATATATATTTAGTATAAATATCTATAAATGTATATCCAGAGGCATAAATATAAATCTCTCCATATAAACTCAAAGATTTCTTCACTCTCTGTTGTCACCACATTCTCTATTAAATCCACATCTAACAACAGCACTATTTCCTGTTAGACTACTCAAGATCTGCTTAGAGTGAATTTTCTGCTATCCCCTGTGATCTTTTATCTAACTCTCTTACCTGTGTTAATACATTCATCATTCTCTCTTTCTGCTGTCATCTCTGTTTTATTGTCACTCTCACCAGCACATTGTTTGCATCCATCCCCTAGTGTTTTTATGCAGTGCCCTGTCACGGCAGGAAAAATATATGGTTTGTTATTCATGCTCTCCATAGCTTGTTGAGCTAATCCATATTGCCTTTTCAGACACTCACATTTCAGTTTCCTTTTATTAATAAATCCTAATATTCGAGTCAATTCAAATAAGAGGAAAATATCCAAACCTTTTTTGGTCTCTTTTTTACAAAACCCCCAACACTTCCTGCAAAAAACCTGAAGTTATTATCAGTACTACAGAAGATAAAGTTTGCAAATTTTTTTTTTTTAATTTTAGTCTTCTATTAGCAGGGATGGAAAATGAAGGTAGGCTGTTAGAAAGGAGGAGAACTAATTGGGCTCTCTGGCCAGAAAATTGAACACTGCATTGCACGTGTATCACTGACTTTCCTTCAGTTGCTACCTCACCAGTGATTTTTAGAGTATTGTGCTGTACAGGAGCAAAATGAATTTATAAGGAATGTATACAATTAAACAGCATAATAAATCAACAGTATAATTAAAAAATGTCAGACAAGGCCTTCCTGACCATCCACTGTGGTTGTACACACTTCATCACACAGACATAACATTGAGTGATTGGTAAGTCCTTGTGGGCTGGTCCCTTGCAAAATGCACTGTCTTCTGCAAAAGACATAGATGTGGTGGAATGCAACCTGTGGAAACTTTAGGAAGACAAAATGAAATTTGCTGAAAGATAATGAGCTATTTATCAAAAAAAGGAAGGAAAAAATTAAGATGAAATTAATTAATGAATGGATGGATAAATGAACAAAAAACCCAAATTTGATATTCCAATCTCTTCTTTAACTTGTTGATGTGACTATTTTTTAAATTCAAATTTACTGGTTTAATGAATTGCCATATATGTAGTGTGTAGTGTTGGACCCATTCAAGTCAATGAAAATATTGCAATTAAATGTAATAAAAACTAAATTCAGCTTACAGGTTGGTTTGAGCTTTTGTTGTTTGTTTTTGTTTTTTTTTTTTCTTGCAGGGTTTGAAATATTTTGTTTTCATCAGTACATCTTGATCTTCACTTTTGCTCCTGTAACCTGGAGCTTTCTTTCCAGGACAAAAAAAACTGATAAATCCCCCCAGATTACCTCCTAGTCCATATTTTTATTTTACTTTCTTAAGAATTTTTGGTCTTACTTATTTTTTTGTTAGTGGACTGATTCACCCAAGCAGTGGAGCTGTTTGATAAACCTTATTCTTGAGAGGTGGTATTAACATTATCAGTATTACAAAGAATAATATCCTGATAATTAATACACTAATTTTTAAAAGCTAGCTTGTTGGATTTTGTAAATCATGGTCTCATTGTTTTAGTTTCAGTATTTGCACCCAGGGAAATTCATGCTAGGAAAAAAAAAAGGACTTTTGCCATGTGATAGTCTTCTGAAAGTCTGGGGTCTGATTCAGAGGGAGATGAATAATAAACCAGGTAATGCCAATATATTAACAATGCTGAAGTGGTTGTCATGTACGTTCTATAAAGCGTATGCCAAAGAAAAATGCTGGCAAGTGCTGTGTTGAAATATCAGCTTAGTTAAAGGATTCATCATGAACCATTTGTCTTTTACCCTTCCCTCACTAGTCCTGCCAGCAATTCTCTGTCTGCCAAAATGAGAAAGGGACAGCTGCCAAAGGGATGGATTTCAAAGTGCGATTTTTTTTTTGTTTGTTTGTCTCAGCTTTGCTCTCTCTCCCATCTTTTAGATTCTTTCCCCCCTACAAAATGCAGCATGTTGGATAATAAGAGTTAATAAGGAAAGCTGTTAGCTTTGGAAGCTCTGCTTAGGCTGACTTTTCTCTCAGTCTTTTCACAGGAAGAACATTAGAGATTTCTGACTTCCACTGAAAGAATCTCTGTACCCAAAGCAAATTCAAGCCAGAAAACATGTAGTCAGTAGAAAATGCTCACAAAAAACTGGTAGGTCAGGAGTACTGACTTTCTGCATATCTCTGTGCAACACTGTGGATTTGGCTAGTATAGGAGCCTACATGTAATTTTTAAAGAGGTTTTCCCTCAGTGTGCTGAGATGAAGGGATGAAGAAAAGTTTGCTCTTCCCAGTAGCACAGGAAAAAGTTGCTGGCTTGGTAGGTAATTGGACCACCTGAGGCTACAGTGACCCAAAAGGACTAACAATATTAGAAAGCCGGACTTTTTAGGGAAAAAGAGAGCCATGAAGAATGAGTCTGGAATGAAAGAAATGTTCCTGCATGACTGCAGCCTGCTTAGGTCCAACAGCTGCAGTGCACCTCCTCTCCCAGCTGCTTCTGCTCCCAGCATGGTTCCAGCATGTTCCCATCTGACACACCTGTGGCCTGTAGTCTCCCAGCTCCACACCAGGCATTCTTTGTATGAGAAGGCAAACCAGAGGGTAGCACCTTTCCCTTCTACAGCATCCTTCTGTAAGGAATATTCCTCAATGCTAATGCAAGAACTTGCAGATTGAAAGGAGATTTGTCTGGCAAAATTTTTGTATGGAGAGGCTCTGAAGCACAGATTTGATGGCATGGTAAGATATTTTTCCCCACTAAAATAATTTTTCAATCCCTCTCTTTCTTATATATCCTGGAGGTTTATGTCTTCACTCTACAGGTGTTTTCACCTCTGTCCATCCAATAACATTCTCAAACCAATGAATAAGCCTGCTGGAAACCAAAGAAGTGCTGGGGTGTAAAGCTGCCTATGACTTGAAGCCAAAGTCTGTTGAAAAGCCCAGCCAATGTTCTCAATGGGTGAATGACTGCACTGTAAACTCACTTTTTGAACCAGATATTCAGGAATCCATAAGGCAGAGGAGCTGTAAAACACAAATGCATAGCAAAGCATTGTGCAATGAAAAGTAGTAATTGTATTTCTCATATAAGTACTTCTATTCCTCCTAAGGCTGCCTGCAGAACTATACTTGCTTGTGAAATATTTAGTACAAATTGAATATTTGAGTAGGATGGACAGCACTACTGATGAATCTCAAAATTGGTCCCCCTCCCATGCAAACTGGCTTACACAAGGGTCATATAGAAATGCAAATTCCTATGGACGGATGTTGATCTCAATGATAAAGAATAAAAAAATTAATTAGTTTTTATACTGCACTCTGGGGACAACATTTAGGCTTAATCTTGCAAATAAACTTGCAATGCCTCACTGTTATTGCCACCAAAGTTTGAGCTATGGCTCGCAGAGGCATCCATCACACCTTTTCAAGGCACACAGTCCCCAGGCTATTTGCTGCTGACACTTCCAGCCTTTTGTCCCTTCTGCTGTTAACAACATGGAAGACCCAGAGCTGCCGGCTGTTCAGCAGCTAATGGCAGGGCTGCTTCTTTTATAGTTCACCTACCATACCCATGTGCAATTGAATGTGTCTCCCATACGCTGCTCTTGCCAAGTCTGTCTCCAGCAATTATCCTGTCCTAGTACTCCATTGCAAAGTACCTGCCAACAATGAGGGATTTGCAGGTGGCAGCTACAAAGTGCTGCTTCTCCCTTCTCTTTATGTGGTGGCAGCTGAAACCTGGTGGTGCTGATGTTCTTCATGCGGGATGACACAGGAGGTCATGACATGGGCCAAGGCAACAGCTCTGCCTCTGTTTAACCCCATCCAGATGACAGCTGTGCTCTCTTTTGCCCACTGTCTTCAAGGGAAGATGAATGCTCTCTTCATCAAACTAATTTCAAGCTACTTGCTGATTTTTTCTTTGATTTTTGAATTTCTTTTATTTTAAAATTCCATTTTGATGTAAGTCTTTTGTGTGCAGAAGTTTTCAGATGATATTTTAGCCAGTAAGTGAGTATGCTGCTTTTGCTGACCACTGAAATTGCTCCACCATCAAGCAGGTCCACTGCTGGGTGAAAACCACATGCTCACAGAATGACTGGGATGAAAGGGATAGCAGGATGCCTCTCAACCAACCTCCTGCTCAAAGCAGGTCAAACTTGAATACCTACCATACAGTCTGGTCTTGGAAATCTCCAAGGATGGGATTTACAAAGCCCCTCTTCATCTGCTGCTGTAGAGCCCTCACAATGAAAATGTTCTTTATGTAAAGTCTGAATTCCTGTTTTTTCAGCTTATCCCCCTCATCCTCTCAGCACACATGACTGTGAGGAGCATGGCCCTGTTTTCAGTGGCCTCCCCATAGGCACTGGCAGGTCCCCTGGAGCCATCACTTCCCTGGTTTAAAAAGCCCAGCTCCCTCAGCCTCTTCCCACTGGGCAAGTGCTCCAGCCACTCCTGTCCTGGGGGCACCCCACTGAACTTGCTGCAGGTTATTCATGTTTTAGGAATAGTGGGAGCCAAATCTGGATGCAGTTTTGTACATAGTACAAAGTAAAGGGGGAATATAACCTACTGACTTTTCTCCTGTTAGTAGACCCTAGCAGGCCACTGACCCTCCTTAATGACATAAGACACCCTGGCTCATGTTCAGCTCACAGTTTGCCAGCATTTTATGGTTGGTAAACCTCCCCAGCCAGGCAGACCTCAGCCTGGATTAGCACAAGGGATTACTCCATCTCAAATGAAAGACTTGGCATTTGCCCTTGATGAATTTTGTGAGGTTCCTGCTCCATTTCTTGCAGGCAAAGTCCTGAGCCCCTCTCACCAAACAGCAGCAACCTCAGAGAAAGAGACATTTTCTTCTGTGGTCCAGAGTTACAGTGCTCAGAAAAACAGGGACACCAGCTCATCCTTCCTGATCCCCAAACAAGCTTATAGGCCCTGGATCTAGTAGTTCTTACCCCAGCTGGGCAGTCTGCTGTTAAAGACAAAAGACTACATAATCAAAAGGCATCAAATATTGGATAAACTGCAAGTCAGAAGGCTTTAAAATTCACGCCTTTCACCTCAGACAACATACATGCAAAAATTTTTGAGTCCATTTTGTCTTTCTTCTGTACTCACACCTTGTGATGCCTATTTTATATTTTGTTTTGTTTGAGGGTTGTTTGCTTGCTTGCTATTATTTGTTTGGTTTTTATTTGCTTTTTTTTTAAATCTGGTAGCAAGATACAAAAGCCCCATGAAACAGAAAAAGTCATTATAGAATATTTTCCCTTGAAGTATGTGAAATGGCTAGAGACCTGATTATTAGGTCAGGAATACAATAGGATACACATCAGAGCTATGTTTGTCTTGAGTAAGACAGCCAACATAATGTCTTGCTTTAAGACTTTATTCTGAATATTTGCATGATTGTCCTTATTCTTACTCATTGAATTCCACTCAGGGTGGCAAAAGCTTAAACCAGTGACAGCAGGGCACTTTTTAATCAATTCCTTTGGAAAATCACATAGGTCTGTACTGTTCCATACAGCAAACAGAATTAGTATTAGCTGTAATTCAAAGAGACTAATTTTGTGAAGGAGGGGGAGGCTTCTGAACTGTGACAAGTTCTTATGTTAGCCCCACCATCTCCTGCACTTATTTAAGGAGAGTGAGTACTATCACCACAGGGTTTTTCACACCTACAGAGTCTGACCTGGCATATGCAGCAATGAAAATGGATGCTAACAGTCCCATTTCAAGAGAGGGTAGTACCAAACCTGAAAGAATAAAAGCAGGCAAAGTGAAACTGCATCGGCCCAGCATTTCTGGTCTCTGCCTGTGCTAGGGATGAGTGATCACTTCTCATCCATCAGACTCGGTGGAGGTTTGAGGTTTAACTCTTTGCATATGCAATTTCACAAGGGTTGTTTGTGTTCAAGTGGCCTCTCAAGAAGAGGTGTAATTCCCATCAGCTTCTTCCTCTTGTTTGGCCAGAGGCTGCTTTTGACCTTTACAGGCTTTGAAATTCGATTCATTTCGTATTACAAAATATCCATTCCTCTGAGCAGTGAATAAACCGCCTTTGAAGTCACCACCTAGGGCTCCTTAAGTGTTTTAGGAAGGAAGCAGAGGTGCCTGCTGACTGCCAGTGCAGTGCTGTGCTTCCCACAGGAACCCCAAGCAGCAGAGCCAGTGCTGCTCTGCCCTGCTTGGGAGGAAGGTGTCTGGAGAAGAACCTGCTCCTGACCTTGTCTCTCCTCTAGACACAGAGCAGTGGGCAGCAAGGGCTGCTCATACTGGTGGCGTGATGGGAATTTGAGGAGAGAGAAGTGGCAAAGCAAAATCGAGATGGGGACGGGGTAATGGCATTTCCACAGAGGGAATACTTAAAAATTACTGTCTTTACACCCTGAAATACTGTGTAAGGTCAATGGCTATGAAAATTGCTTATAATCACAGTATGATGAGAGCTGGGAAGCAGTTTCTGCAATAACAGTGTTTTGCTTCCTGGGAAAAAATGATTCATTCAACCCTTATCCTCAGAGACAACTTTTTAGAAAAATTCATTCATATGCCAGTATAAAATCTGGTCTTAGGAGTCGTGTTGTTGTAATTTCCTTTGATGTATGCAGCTTTGGTCCACTTCAACTGACTGACTCTCCACTTTTTGCTGTCTTTGCCTTCCCTGGACAAGAAAGCACAATGTGTCCAGCTTTTGCCTCCTTCACAGCAAATCTTAATAACAATCTCAGTGACATTAGCTGGCATTCAAGGCTGGCATTTGTACAGAGCATGTTAATAAGTGCTGAAGTCACATCCTCATGGAGGCAAAAGAAGGCAACATGTTGTCCCACTGAGGCAAAACAGATGAACATCATGCACAAAACTATGTTCTTGCATCATAAGTTGAGTGTGTGTTAGTTTTAAAGCTTTTGGGTTTGCATTTTTAACCTCTTATTGTATAGAACACCCTGTGCTGCTCAAAGCAAACCAAAAAAGGTTGGCATTGCACATAGCTTGGAAATTTAAAAAAAATTATTATGCAGAACCCCACACTTGCTTTATTGTACTGCTGCTGAACAGGCCCAGGCAAACATAAAGTAAACTAATTTTAAAGTCTTTCTTATTAAATTTTTGTAAGAAGTGAAAATTCTTAGGCAGGTTTTACTGTGAAAACACACATTCACACTGCAGAAGCAAATATCAATATTTTTTCAATGTGTTTTAATCAGCTATAATATCACACATTAAAGGACTCATTTTTCATTTCAGTCATATTTTTGAGGTTTAAACATCACTCCAAGCATTCAAAACAAGCTGATTTCTTTGCATACTAACAGCATTTGAAATAACTTAGGCCACTGCAAATTCTCAGTGGTAAAATGTGTTTTAAGCTCACAAACTGACCGAATGGGAAATTATGAGCCATAAGTCATGGATAACAGCTGAGCACATTCTCCTTTGACTTGACACAAGACATTGCTTTTTGCTCATCTGAGAGAAGAACTATAACAGATTCTGGGACTTGTAGGTGTAGCACATGGGCTGATGTGGGAGGGCTCAGTTCCATATCCACTTGTCTCCATTTCCACTCCAGAAATGTGGAAGAAGTGGAGTCAGCAGACACAAAAAGATGAAATTCAGCCACGCTCACCTGACTGTCTCACAGGCAGGTGCCCATGACTGAGCTAAATATGTCACATTATTGCTATAGTCATCAAAAGCAGTGCACACCTCCAAAATATGGCTCATCTGGACTATTTTAGGATGTGGTGAATCACCATATATTGATTTATAGTTCCTCTTCATAGATTCCTATAAATTGAGGCCAGTGAGACTAATTTATACTAATATATCTATCTTTTAAGTGTTTAAAAATTAGGAAAACAAAATCTCTTATAAATAAGGGCTCTCTTAAGTCTGCTGATGCTGTTTTACTACTGCTGCAAGGTTTGGAGTTGGAAACATTCTCTCTTTCTCAATATTTTTTTCTACAGAGAAACCACACTGTAATTCAAGAGTAAGGAAAAGTAAGATTTTTCCTTAGAAAAATTTTGATAATGAAAATAAAGTATCCTGTTAATGTATGTATTACACTACATTTACCTCAGCATTAATTTAAAAAAAATAATTAATTAATGATCCATGATATATGCAAATAATGTTTTTTCTTCGTTCATTTAAGCTCTTTATGTTGGCCACTTGTCTCCCTTCCTCTATGTTTTGTACTTTTCTGGTGGTTTTTGTGTCTGATATCTGGAATAGTCAAAGAAATAATCATTATTATTTACATGATAACAGTCTTTCACCTGGGATTATCTAAATCAATTTTTTTTTAAAATAAACCATCTCCTGAACCAGGAGCAAAATCACAAGGTACAGCAAAGTTGTGTCGCCAAATTGAAAGTTCCAGATTTGGGGTAGAATTAGCTCTTTGTCTTACACTGATACTGAAAATCTAAGAGAAAATGTCTGAAACATCAGAGGAAGCTGGCTGGAATCACTTGAAATTAGCCTGGAAAGATGGACCTTGTTGACTGTGCAGTCATATCTTTTCATTGAGAGTGAAGAAAATGAAAAAGGAGAAAAGATTACAGATAGAATAGAGTATACCAGAATTAGAAAAGAAACAAACTTTCAAAAGAAAATCCACTGGGGGGGAAAAAAAGTCTGTTCAGAAAAAGAATCCTGACTGCAAAAACACAGGTTTTTTTGTACAGTTGTAACTGTACATACTCTTAAATGGAAATAAAATTAATCCACGTGTGGGAAGGGAAGGGGACTTTTCAGTTGCACCAGTGATGCAGTGATGCCCTAAACCTTCAGTGCTGCTCCTGGAAAAGATTCAGCTCCAGTACTTGTGCAGGCTGCTGAACACGCACCAGTGCTCCTCCCTGTCATATTATTGGGTGCTACAACTTCCCCTAGAAAGCCACTCTGTCCCAGCAGTGGTTGTTGCACCAGGACAGCACCTTTCCGGGGACTCCCTCCTGGCGAACAGCCACTTTCCATGGTCACAGAGCCACAGCAGTGCTTGCAAAAGGCAGTGGCACTCATCACTGCCAATACAATCACAGTCATGCTGTTTCAAGATATAGTGAATAAAAGATTACAGATTACCTGGGGGTTCAATGTTTTGGTCTTTTTTTAACTTAAGCAAATTTTACTTTTACCTACTTTAGAGATGTAAAGATGTCGCATTCCTGTAAGCCTTGGCTGTCTCATTTTTTGATAATTTCCTCTGCCTCTGCAAAGGGAAAGTGTTGATATTTGTGTATGGCCTGTGTCAATCAATGATTTGCAAGGACAAACTCAGAATATTCATGTTGCAGATCAGTTTGTGCACACACCTTACAGGACACAAATGGCACTGGGTGCTAGAAAGTGCTGCTCAGTTGCCAAAGTCTCTTTTTCTTGTCATACATGGAAAGGCATTATTAAATATAGCACCTTTATTACCATGGTGCCTAGTAGTGCTATAGAACTCAGGGAAGAATTGGTCATTGGGTGGGTACTGCAAGCTACCACTTTGAAAATTATTTCTGCATTTGGATATTAAAATTTGTCCCTGTTCTGATCACAGCAATGCAAACCCACAAGACAGGAAATATTCCACTAGTAATTAAAACATGCATAGCATCTTATTTTCATTTTTAAGCCAAAAGAATAGGAAAAAAAAAAAACATTTCTTCCTGCACAGTAGGTCTCTGCTGTGTATTCATCAGCATGGAGGATCTAAAAGGCAGCCACAGTATGAGAGAGCTTTTCTCTAAGAGGTCCTGTATCATGTTAAAAGTTGATACCAACCACAGGGACATCCAGGCATCCAAAGAAAAGATAAAAATGTCGAGAAATGGGAGTAAAATTCAGAGTGCAAAAGATCAAATAAAGATAATTTTAACAAGTAGACAATCTTTCCCTATATACATTTCCAAAACACAGGTAATTTTTGAGGAGATGTTAAAATTATGAGTATAAAGAGCTGTACTAACAGAATACTTGAAAATACTTTGAAAAATTGTTCTGTGGAGGAAAAGTTGAATTGTTCTTTTGTGCATGTTTTGATTTTCTATCCTTCCTCATTCAAGAAAAGAAAAAATTAAATAAAAACTTATCTTACATCATATGTCATCTGCACATTTTCTGATTCCAAAATCCAAAGTTTCATATATATTATAGATGCAAAATTTGCAAAAGACCTCCTTCTTCTCAATGAGAAAAACTAGAAATCTCAGTTCATTTCCTTCTGCATTTTGAGTTGTTTGAATCTGTAGTTTAAATTTAGAATTTCTTTCCAGGTACTGGATCTAAAAGTATTTTAGTGAAACTAATAGAGAGAACAGACCTTGAGGAACAAACCTGAGGAGGAAAAATCGTGTTCATTCAGACCTTGAAGGTATCATGGCAAAACAGATATAACTAAAACATTTCAAATATGCTTTTTTCCAGCTACAATTTTAGAAATTAAATATCTCTCTGACCTTGATCTCACAAGCCTCTGGATAAATTCCAAAATAGAGTGAAGTATTTATCCAGATCTCCCCATGAGCTATGTGACCATATTTGCCAGAATACCCACTCCTTTGTTACTAGAATTTATCCCTTGCATTTTTAAAAGCACAGAGGAGAAACAACAGGTTGGGAGTGTTCATCACCTGCAGCAGTGACAGCTAAAATGAGCACAAATTTCACAAAGGGATTCAAAGTTCATATATTCCTGCACTGTGATCTCACACTGAGAAAAGAGAAAATGTACTCATTGTAGCTGTCACCACTTTTCAGCCTCTTCATGTTGCCTTTTTAATTTATCATTTACAGCAGCATTGGCCTAATAACAGCACTGCTTTTCTCTTGGGCAATTTTATAATGCCTTTGCAGAATTCTTACTAGCTTCACTTCTCCTGACACAAGATTTTTATTTATTTAAAATGAGAGAACAAATATCTCAGGTTAAGCCAAGCTGAATAGCAAAAAATGGATGAGTATTAGTTACTTCATGGCAAATTATATGCCTGGATATGATGGAAATGCATGGCTTGTAGTAGAAATGCACACATGCTCCACAATTTCAAGGAATCTAAACCAAAATAAATAAGAATTTGCACTCAGAGATGTGGCTGCATTAGCATACTGATCTCTGAGATAGCTCTATTACCACATCACATATTCTTTCAAAACAATAGTGCAACAAATATTTATACCTATCTTGCTCTGGCTGCCTTAAATCACCACGAAGATGCTGGTGTTGGACTCTTAGGAAATCATTGTTTTTAACTACAGGTCATTTGCTTCAGTGAATCACTCAGGGAGAGGGAGAGGTTTTGACAGATTTTCAGAAGAAACCTTCAGAGATGAACTTGGAAGCCAACGACTTCCATTTAAGATGCTGTCCCACTGTAAAACCCAAGTTTTTTAATGGACACATCTGTTGTTTCAAAGCATTTTCCCTGTGAGGTGTTTGTATATTATCCTCACTACTACATCTAGACCATGAAGTATAGCTCAATGAATAGCTAACTGATGATTACATTTATGAGTAAAGACTGCTCATAGCAGACAGCTACTTCCTACAGGTGACAAGCAATCTTTGGCTAGGGCTTCACCTGACTAGTCATTTTGGGACATGATCACAAGGGCTGGAGACTGATGAAATTATCCTGTCCAACATCAAACACAAAGTGGTTGTAAATCAGCTGAGGCTGTGGCAGGAGTAGAACAACTCATTCTTTATGCAGTACTGGCAGCTTTTTCACCTAGTAGCTACATTAAGAATCCTAACAATGTCATTAAATGACCCCGGGAAGAACTTGGCAAATTTTTGTTATTGACATTTGTATGAATTTAGCATTGATTCAAAAGGGGGGAAATCCTGTGGAACACAAAGCTGTGTTATTATAAAAGCAATAAAATGGTTTATTGGTGGGGTTGGGGTGTATTGGGACAACACTTGCAAGATACATACATAAAATATGCCTGTTGTAACTCTGTTTGACCTTGCAGAGCCATCTAGGTGCTTAGTTGACATACCATTATAATATCCCAAAGGCTTGCTCCATAAAAAAAAATGATAAAAGTCTGACCTCTGCAATATAACCTTTTCTTCCTGCAAGAATAAATAATTGTTTTTTCAAAACAAATCTAAGTTAAAAAGAACATATCTGCTGCTTCTGATCATACACAGACATGATGTAAAGAAACACATTTTAGGGAAGAGTTTGGATGTTGTATTTAGAGAAGCTCAGATTAATAAATACATCCATAGTTGTCAGTGTGCTTAGGAGCTTTTTTTCTGTCACTCCTGCTGCTGCTAGACACAATAAGTAAATATGCCCACAAACAACAAAAATATTGAAAAAAAGTACTCTGGATAACTACAGCGGAAATAAAAATTATCTTGTAGACATAAAATCTTCATTAGATAAACATATTTTAGGAGAAAAAAACCCACCAGACTTACCAACATGACTATCCAGGGTTGACAGAAATTCAGTAAAGCCCATTGTTTTGGTCTTTGCAAGTACACACCTGCTGCACAAGAACACTGGAACAGATCTGAAGGAAAAGAAAAATGCATCTTGTGACCAGGTGCTTTGTTTGGGAATAAGGATGGAATTGTGTTTGTACATTTGTGTATCCTTTATCTCCTTTATCTAATTCCCCAGCCCTCTCTCCCCTTCCCTCTCCAACAGTGTCGTGTACCCACCTATTAACAGCTAGGCTTCCAAGTAATGTTTCAGCTCTGTTAGGTTTTGCCACTGAATGTCATAAAATGCCCTGTTGGAATCATTTGTAGAGAATTTAGGGTACTAGATGTTCAACACAGGTTGCACAAATTTCTAATAAGGTGGCTGTGAATTCAGTTTAGTAATGCAGACCTGTTTGCATAGCAGGGAGTGAGGGGAGCATCTGACTTCTTAAGGGCTTTCATTTTCATGAGTTGAATTGCAGGCCTTGTTTCAATATTTGAATTTTGAATATTTGAATATTATTCATGACATTGCTGTGTAGAGAATGGTTGCTCTATATTCCTGCAGCATATAATATGTGTATAGCACACCCATCCATGTATTTTGTATAAAGCTCCATTTCATAACACGCTTCCCAAAGCTCCTTCCTCTCTAATATCCACTTGCCTCAATTCACATAATAGAAATTCTGTCTCCTCTGCCCTGCTAGAAAAAAATCTCCTCCTCACCAAGGCTTTCCCAAACTTCTCTAAAGAATAAAAATACTGAAGAGGCAAAAACTGATTCCCTTCAGGGGAAGACATCAAGGGAAAGAAATAAATGGATGGAACAGCAGTCCTCCAATAAGCCAAAGAAATGTATTTTCCAAGTGCTTTCTTGGATGGCTATTTTTGTGCTCTCTCTGCAGCACTCCTTTGGCACTTACACTTTAATTGCCCTGCACTTTGTTTGTGCAAGGTATGGGCTGGCTGGCTGCCAGTGTTGGCTGAGATTCATCTTGTCACTACACTGTCTAACAGCAAGCACAGAACAATATCCCAATTAGATCCCTAAGTGCTGGAAACATGAGACACTGCTGTTGTGTTGTTCTGGAACCCAGAGGTAGGAGGTTTTGGGAAATAGATTAACCGTGTATATTAATTCTGATCTCTTGCACCATAACAGCAAAATCTGCAAAAAATATTTTTTCAATATTATAAATCATGACAATGATTCTGCATTAGTGCTCTCAGTGTGGTTTAGAGGGGACTGGGTTTAGTGCCCTCCTATATAGATCTGGGTCATTAGAAGATTTATCATTTTATCACATGTAAAAGTCACAATCCCAGCATCATTTTTTCCTGAAGATTCCTTGTTATATTTTTTAACAAAGGGGTTTTTTTACTGCTCACTATAAAAGTTCTATATGCAAGCCTTGTGGGCTATTTAAAAAAAAATATGTTTAAAAACCTGTTCCACTAAGTTATTGCTGAAGTGCCAAGAGAACTAGGGAACCCTTCACAATAAAATATAAGAAATTTAGAACACTGGGTATTATCAGGACTTTGACTTTGAAAATTTCCTTCTCTCTCTTTTTTTTTTAAATTTTTTTAATGCTGCTATAGGAAATTGCTAAACAATTACTTTAAGCTTTCCAGAGTAGGTTCTGATCTTTGTTGCTGCAATTTGTCTGTTTCAGTCACATTTCCTTTTATTTTTAAGGAAAAATAAATCTTAAAAAATAAAAAAAAATAAATCTCACATTTTTGTTGCTAAAACTTACATTTCCACCTTTATTCTCCCTAAAAATGCACTGGCCTAAACACTTTTGTAAGGTTACTTGAAAAACAAAATGAATTGGATATCCTGCATCCTTCCCAATTTCCTCATGATGTCTCAGGAATAGACACTGAAGGAACAAAAATAATTTAGCTGTTGGGCCCTACAGTTTCCCAAGAGAATTTGGTGCTTGTGAATAGCAAAAGACAAAGTCACTCTCCAATTTGGGATGCTATGGGTACACAAAGGAAAGGGGCTGAAGCCCCACAGACTTCCTTGCATTTGCTTCTCAGTATTCCATTTCTCATGTACATCAAGTTGTTTTGCTGCAGAGGATTCATATATGAGTCCCAGATGTCTGAAGGGCAAACAATTTTCTAGTTCACAACTAATTTTTAAATCTTTTACATGAGCCCTAAATCTCCTGGATTACATTCACACCTTACTTTACTTTTGGAAATCTTGCAGATGTTCTAAGCACTCACAGCATAAGGGGGAACAAGGACCACAAAATCCTACATGTGTGAAGGAGGCTGAGCAAAACTGATCCAACACAGTTGTACTGGGGTGATATATGAGGATCTTTCCTCTGAGCAAATTTCTGTGGCTGTGACAGAAAAGAGGCCAAGGAATTTCTTTGACTTGCCTGACTCTTATCAATCTGGTAGTATTGAACTCCAAAACACAGATGTGCTTACTTTTACCTTTGCTGTCTGCCAAAATGATTTACAAAGTGAGTGCACGCAGGCTCAGAGGATAAAATGGAAAGGAAGGCAAGTGTTGTCCTAGACTAAGGCCAGGAACTTTGTATTTGCTCTGCATAAAGTACCTTTTCACTCCTTCTTTCCCTGTGTGAGCTCCAGACAGACAATGATGGGACAGCTGGGGGCACTTCCTGTGCCAGTATAAGGAGTCTCTGCCTCTTATTTACCTTCTCTGCTCCTTTCCACTCTTCTGCTGCTTGTCCATGTCCAGCGCAGAGCAGGCAAAAAGGGCTCACCATTTCTGTGCAGATGGTGTTTGGTTTGATATCAGTGTGATCCACATTTTGGTAATGACAGTCAAAATCCATCCAGTGTATCCCTGCTCTGCTGTCAGTGACACCCACAGTGTGGTTTCTGTAAGGCCCTGCTAAACTGGTTTCATGCCATTGTTTTGCAATTCCTGTAACTCTCCTATAATCACAGACACGTTTTTCCCCTCATTAATAAAATCCCCAGTGCTGCTGCATCCAACTTTCAGACAGTGGAAAAAAAATTTGCCTTAAGGGAAGATTTCATTGTAGCATTTATAAGAAAAGGATAGTTAAAATCAGTATGAATATTAAAATGAAAGGTTATTTGGCATATATCTTAAATTTTGATAATAGGCAAAAGTGCATGATATCATAGAATATTCACCCACATTAATCTCTGGTTGAGCTCTAGATAATGACTGGGTATGCACAGTCTGTCTATGTGGGCCCCCTAATCTTTAAGGAGATTCAATTGGTTATAATTAAAGGTTTCAACCAAAATACTAAAAAGAAAGATACAAACTGTCTTTTCCCAAAGACCTAGACTGCAGAGTGTAAACTACTGCTTATTTTGCTTTTTAGTGAAGAAGAAATTGATAGATTTATGATCAATTCAAGTCTTAACTTAAAAATTTGTGATTTGCCCTCTAGCCTTTTTTTTTTCCTGGTTTATAGGCATAAAACTATATTTTAATATACTATGTGCAATAGTGAGCATAGTAATGGCTTAAAAATATTAACAGCCATTTAGAGAAGCTTTCTTTGCATGTAGGTTAAGCTATTTAGTTGACTTTACAGTAAAGTTAAAATGTGAGTTACCACGCTGAGCCATTCATTTAATTTGGTAGCCATAAATTATTGTTCATATCTGTACCTGTCATGATTCCAAGGAACAAAATGTTCCAGTTGAAAATTATGTCAGCCAAATAAAAAGAGTGGTAGTGATCTTGCATCTAAAAAAGGGGACTTTTAGAATTTGCTTAAGTACAACTTGATTTTTAATAGAATTCTGAGGATGTTTACCTTGTATGCTTAAAGTAAACAGTGAAGTAAAAATGAAATTAAAAATAAGAGATTATTGTGGTATCTTAATATTTTAATTAGATTCTTGTAGTATCTTATTATTTTAGGTTGCTTTTCCCTCTTTTCTTTTACTGAATTTGTATCACAATTTCCCTACTTTGAGTGAATAAATGTCTTTCACAAAGACTTATGCAAGAAGGAAAATTATCTAAACTTACTGTATATGAAGAAGAGTTTGAAAGATTACAAAATTTAATAAAGTTTAATCCACAAAGATCCAAAGTCAACACTTTGTTAAAATCAAGCCTGATCACACAGAGCAAATGAGTAACTTTCATACAAACGAGGTTTGCATGTACTTGATGTACAATATATTTACAGCTAAAACTTATTTGAAACTTGTAACATCTCTGTACTAGCTGCAACAGGTATAAAGATTTCTTCCAACTGGCTTTTGAATATTATTCCTGTCAGCCTTCTGAATTGCTCACTTCAAACCTTTCCTCTTCCTCCCCATAAATTATAGAATCAGACTCAATTAAATTGGAAAAGACTTCTGAGATTATCAAGTCTAACCTTTGATCATCAAGTCCATCCTTTAAATAAAGGAAATAATAATATATAAATATTATATAGCAACAGTTTATTGAATTAATAAGTATTGTATGTATTAATAATAAATTAATTAAATACACAGTATTAACCTAATAAACCCCTACATTACAATCAGATCTTGCAATTTTTTGTGATAAGATTATTGAAGAACAATTATGATAGTTGCTAACCATTTGGCAAATTACTTCAGTAACTAGTATTTTAGTCATAAGAAAGAAAGAAACATTTTTAAAGTGTGGATTACTTAGTTGTATATGACACACTTCAGCAGAAGAAAGAGCTTTGCTTTGTGGCAGCACACAGATGATTCTGGCAAAGAGATTTTTGTTCCACAAGGATGGCACCTCATTCCCTGGGGTGTAGAGCTTGCAGTCCAGTGCTGGGAAGGAGAGCTCATAGTTGGGTGACTCAATTGCATCTAGGTCTTCCCAGTAGTGGCATGAACTTACATAGCTGGTCCTATCTGACACAGTCCCACCCTCTTGTCTCTGTTGATGAGGAGCAGCTGAAGCTCACAAATGACTGGCCCTAAGTTTACTATTTCATTTATTTTCAAAGGACTATGTAGACCTTGCATTTCTGCTTCTTTACCTAGCTCAGGGAAAGAAAAACACTTCTGGCATATATCCAAAAGATAAATATATCAGAGAGATGAAGAATCAAAAAAACTTCTTGCACTGTGATAAAATCCTGAATTAATAAAGCAGAAATAACCTAGGCTTTCCAAAAGGAGCACAATCTGGGTATCTTAGTGTGTGCCCCAGTGGTACATCAGCACAGAGGAAATCTTTCCAGCTGTCAAATAATTTTAAAACTTTTGCTGTTGTATTATAACAATTTCACCTCTGCACTCTTTAGTTTCCCACAAACCTGACTGCTATGAGCATAATTCTGCCCGTAGGTGAAGGCTCCATTACCTAAACAAATCCCAAATCAGCTGCCTGGAGGGTGAGTGGATCGTGCTTGAGGACCTTATAGAAATCTGGGTGGTGATATTCACTGAGGTATGTGAGATGGTATTGCACCTTCCCACCTCGATTAATCTCAACTTGCAAAAAAGGTCACACTTTAGCCCTCCTCCTTATTGCTCTTCCTCCCTCTCTTCCTTCTTACTTAAAGGAAAAAAATGTAATTTCACTTTATTAATAAACTGAGAAAGGTTCTTGGAGAATTTAAATTGGGGTGTCCTCCTCTCCTCTCCTCTCCCTCTCCTCTCCTCTCCTCTCCTCTCCTCTCCTCTCCTCTCCTCTCCTCTCCTCTCCTCTCCTCTCCTCTCCTCTCCTCTCCTCTCCTCTCCTCTCCTCTCCTCTCCTCTCCTCTCCTCTCCTCTCCTCTCCTCTCTCCTCTCCTCTCCTCTCCTCTCCTCTCCTCTCCTCTCCTCTCCTCTCCTCTCCTCTCCTCTCCTCTCTCCTCTCCTCCTCTCCTCTCCTCTCCTCTCCTCTCCTCTCCTCTCCTCTCCTCTCCTCTAACCTCAGTTTATTCTTATGCAGAGGGTGGAGAAAAGAGAAAAGAAAGAGATGTAGTGCAGGAGGGAGGGAAGACAGGGAGTAAAAGTAGTGCTAGTCTTTGCACCTGTGGTCTGAAAGTTAACTCTGTTTTCATGATTCCTGAAAGCTTTCATTCTGCAAAGTTTTTAATTTTATTTTTGATAGCAGTGCCCAGAGCAGCAAACTCGGTGAGTGAGAGAAAAAAATCAGTTGTGTACGATAATAAATGGATTTCTGCCAATGACAGGTCATGATACAGAAAAAAATTCTCTGATGACCCTCTTTCCTCTGCTCTCATTTATCTCTTACTGGTGACCACTGATAGATTTCTGCTGTATGATTTATTGCAGAAAAACACCACCTAGAAATGGGCTTTTGATAAAATTGTTCAAGGATTCCTGGACAATAAATCCTAATCTTTACATGCATGCTGCAAGATGTTTCACCTTTCTTATGCTATAAATAATATATGCCAAATGTGATAATAAATCCATACATCTAAGCTCTATCTGTGTGGTTTAAGAAACAAAATTACAATATGTAAGCCTGATATTAATAGCAGCTATATAATGCCAGGAATATTGATGGCAATATTTGTTTATTTGTGATCCAAATTTCCAGTGTTGTGGTGTACTGAAATTTCATTGCTTTTATCAGCCTGGATGGTTATCTTCTGTAAGGAAATCTGTGATAAGCACAACAGGCACTAGCTGGCTTGAACCAACAAAGATGCTTCTGTAGGTCTGCCAAGAACCTCAGCTGAAATTTTCAAACATAGTCTATGCAAAGATCTCTCTTCATAATTAATCATCTACAGTAGGAAGTGTCTGATAGCATCTGTCACCTCCCTGTGACCCTACAACTGTTACAGTGGGGTTAAATGTGCACAAGCCAGCATTTAAAGCTCTTTACAAACTACAGGCTCAAGGCCAGGATCTGGCTTAATTTTACTCCACAGTGGGAATGAAGTATAACTTCTGTCTAGGGCATATGTGCTGTGGTATTTGGTTTAAGCCTAAAGACTCACTTGAATTATTCAGTCTTGTACAAGCTATAAAATATTGCAAGCATCTTTCCCAGAAAAAGCTAGCAAGCCCTTACTTAGGATATGAAAACAGGCAAATCAACTCTTTGCAGTCAGAGCTGATCATTTGGATTTAGGGAAATAAAAAATTACATCAGAAAAAAAAGAATAATGATGATTATAAGAGACAGAATTCCAAAAATGGTATGAGAAGAGTGAATGACAGAAAAAAAAATCTTAATGAAATATGCTTCTCTTAGCTTTTGTTTCTGTAGAGACAAAATGTTTTTTGCTGTTTTTAGAAGAAGGATGCAGCCAATTTTGAGTATTTTTTCTTTTTTTTTCTTTTCTTTTCTTTTCTTTTCTTTTCTTTTCTTTTCTTTTCTTTTCTTTTCTTTTCTTTTCTTTTCTTTTCTTTTCTTTTCTTTTCTTTTCTTTTTTTTTTTTTTTTTAATTAAATCATTGCAATACTTGGCTGCTTTTTTTATTTTTCTGCCTAGGGGAAATAAAATATCTGCCATGCACCTGTGCAAAAGAGAATGGTACTGCAGTCTCTTCCACACTCATAGAGAATTTTCTGTTAACATCTGTGAAAGGGGAATGTATTCTAAGCAGGAAAACTACAGGGCTAAATTGGCCAGTGAAACTTAAGGAATGGTAATACCAAAATACTGAAGGAAAAAAGAGTGGGGAAATATGCAACAACAACAAAAAAAATCCTTTAATTGGAAGGGGCCAAGCCCACATAAACAGTGTGTTTGATTTCAGCTGTGTCCTCTGATCTATAGTGAAGGTCAAAGAAGGAAATGCCACAGAAGTTATGATTATGTGAAATGAAGTGAGAAACAATGATTTGGCGTAATAAATACCTCCTGCAACTAGAGAATGTTCTGCTCACTGAAATTGTCTCCCAGGTGTCTGCCTGTCTCCAGGACACATGGATAATCCCAGGCTAAAATGACAGTGAGGCATGTTGTCTTCAGAAATACATGACTAGTGTTGGTTTATATGAAAGAAAACTCACCTCACAGCTCTGAAATACTGCAAAAACGTCTCCCTTCTTTTTTGCATGAGTCAAAACATCAACTTTCCACCTTCAATTCTAGGATTTTTCAGTCAGCTATAAAAACCTTTGTGATTTTCTTGATAAATTCCTCTGTCCTCTCAGATGCAAGACAGACTAAACTACTCCTGTACTTGAACCATGTCCTAAAGGGCACTTATTTCTCTACAGCAACAACTCTGACAATTCTGAGTGGGAAATCTTCTGACAAAGCATTATAGGCCATCAACCCTTTGCTGTCATGCTACTGCACGTGCAGTTTATGAAACTATTGAGCTCAATTTATTGTTTTTCACAAATGGACCCCAGATTCATTCTGGGTTCAGATCTGTTTCTCAGATCAGGTATTCTGCCCTCCCCCATGTCAGTGAGAGCAGCACATCCTTCACCAGTGTCCCCCAGCTCACCCAATCCACTTCTCTGCAGCAATTGTGGCCTGAAATATCTGCAAGTGTGTTTCCAGGAGTGTTAGCAGATCCTATATCCATATTGAAGCTGTGGCCATGTCCACTTCACCCTCCCCAGGGGGCTGAGCTCACCTTGATGCATTTTAGTCTCCATGGATAACAGGGAGCTATTTACCCATGGATGGTACAGACAGTTTTGAACCTGCTCATAGTAATGCTGATGACCTTGCAAGAGCACTAGAATTACTGTAGACACTTTATTCTCCTTTGGCCACTTGTCTGATTTATGTAGAAAACCTTTTCCAACATTCTTTAAAAAAATATGGATTGAAAATGTTTAGAAATTAAAATAACCCAAAGTTGAGTTGGAGCAAAACTGTGAAGTGAACTCAAGGATTCCTGGGAAGTGTCTGCTCTCCCTCAAAATTGGGGAATTTGTTTTTGGAAAGTTGAAAACTGGAATATGTGAAAATGGCCTAGTGTACAAAATTGCATTTTTTAAAATCTGGGGTTTTTTTTGTTTTGGTTGTTTGTTTGTATGTTTCTGAGAAGTTGTGGGGGTTTTATTGGTTTTTTGGGGTTTTTTTTTAGAAAATCCAGAAATAATTTTGTGTATATCTACTACTGTGTACGTTTTTAACACACTGTGTAACATTGTCACATATTACAATTAATTCTTGTAACAGAAATGTCATTAAGATTTTTCAGCTGGATAACATGACAAAATTATCAAAGAAAACAGTTTAAATCTTGAGTACTAAATATATCAATAGAAAATTTATCCAAGGAATTTATTCTGTTTCAGTGATCAGTTCCATTCACAGTTGCTAATAAATCATTCACCCACACTGGCATAAGCTCATCAGAAGTAAATACTACCTTGTATGGTCACTGTAATATTTATTAAAATACACTGTGATTAATTTAATTAATAATTAAAACTGGAAAACATATATTTCCTTCTCTTTACGAGATTAGGCTACCACGTTAATTTTATATAGGATAATTTTGGCTGGAAATTAGAGATTACCTTTCAAAGACAGTGGAATTAAACAGAATCAACTGTTTGAAAAATAATTTTTTTTCTCCATTCTGCAGGCAAAAGAAAAGTGGTGCAGGACAGCAAAGAAAAGAGCAAAAGAAAAAAAACCTCTCCTCTCAATGTCTGGTTCAAGCCCTGGCTCAGGTACATGTGAGATAATTTATGGGAGCATAATGATGTGCACCAGGAATCTCAGGCTCAGCCTGCCACATGACTGAGCTAGTTTCTATAAAGGACCTGGAAAGCTGGCGCCACAGCAAACGAAGAAAATGAGTTTAATCACTTTACAAGCTTTCTGCTTGTGATCTTTCTGGCTATATCTGAATGAAATGTAGGAAGAAAATAGTCACAAAAAGGTATGCTGGATGCCTCAGTAGTTGATGATTGTTGAGCCGTGGGAGGAAGGAGGGGAATCAGTATACCTAGGGGGATGTCAGGCAAGTGAAAACAAGGATGTTTTACAAGCAGAACATTGGGAGTCTGGGGTTCACAATGGGAAGGACGTGAAAGCAGCTAGATGTCTGTCCCCTAGAAGGGGTTAAAGGCCTGATAAATGGATAAATAGTGAAGCTGGTAGCTTCCAAAGCAAGGTATTCACAGGACAAAAAAATCTACCTGGCTGCAAAAACAATATTTCTAAATAATATTCTTCCCCAACCACACTGGAACTGTACCTATGGATCTACAAAGCAGCAATGTTTGAAAACACTTCCAGCAAGATCTGCTTCAATGTTAAGTAGCAAGACTGCAGCTCTGTGCTCCAAAACAGTTTTACAGCTATAACCATGCAATGATTCACATCAGGTCAGGGTGAGTCAGAAGGGTGAGAAATATTAGAGTTAGAAGGGAGTTATAAATGCAAAGATTATTTTGAAAAAGAATTCAAGATATTAGTTTGGAATTTTTTTATTATGGTTTTGAAAAAAGACCATCATTTCAGAAAGGTATTTGAAGTAGACATAAACAGAAAAATAGACTCTTATTTGTTTTTCTTTCTCCTACAGAGCTTAAAATTTAGAGAACAAATTTTTTATAACAACCAGTGTGTGTGTGTGTATCTTAATGAGTGGAGACATTACATCAACCTGATTTTATTTTTTATCTTCTTGACACTACATTCTTTGGCCTGTTAGGACAAACATGTGCTCTCAGACAGTAATTCATGTTAAGGCATTCAGAATTCAGAAATGGCTTTCCAACAGCTTCCAGACTGGAAGATTCCTCACCATCTAACAAGTCCAAGAAGGTTGTATCAGATTCAAGGGCAGTAATGACTAACAAGAAGCAAGCCTTCATTTTTCCCAGAATGATTAGAAAATTTACCTCGACCATTTTTCCTGTTCATTGCTACTTTTCTCAAGTGACCGAAATATTTTGTCAAAGCAAATATTAGAAAAATATTTTAAATAAAAATAAAAAAGAGTTAAGAAGGACAGGAAGGCTGCTCAATTGCAACTCCTTCATTGTCACAAGATTAAGGCACTAATGGGGATTTTTCATCAACATCCACAGAAGAACAGATTGCAGCATTGCTTCTGACACTGCCCTACACTGCATTGCATTGGCATTGATGGACACACTAAGACAGATGAAACAGAGAGGCAGAACCAGATGTCTTAATAAGGCTTTCTGGCATCTTTTGTGGTGGAATTACCTCTGTGGATAGCAGTGTCATGAAGAACATCTAGTGCTACTGGCTATATTCAAAAATGCATTTACACTAAAGCAAACAGGCTGAATTTATGGCTGGGATAACCCCACGATAGTCAGCACAAATAGGAACTAAAATTACTGAGTAAATATCTTAGAACCAAGACCTAGATTTCTAGGTATGGTGTGGGGGAAAAATCTAACATTGCCAGTGGTTTTATTGAGACTTTGGATGCCATTTGTACCCTATATACTGCTAGCCAGTGTATCCTATCCCACTTGGAACACAATGCTGTGGCAGACTCAGGCATCCCTGGGAGCTCAGCCAAGGGCTTGTTTTTCTAAGAGCTCAACCAGAGGAGGCAGTTTGTTGCCAAAGAAGGCATCAGCAGAAAAGGTGCCTGTCCTCAGGGGTCTGCTGTGACAGTGGTTTGAACATTCAAGCAGATTCATAGAGTCACTTCCCTCTAGCCCTTTCACAGCACCTGACTCTCAAACTCACTGGGCATTTGATTATTCCAAAACCTGGTGGACGAGGTCATGCCAGGTCCAGATTTCTGTCATCATCTTTCTAATCAGCAATGTCTGTCTTCTGGACTCAATGATTAAAAACCTGTTTAAAATGTGCCCTGAGGGACTGGTGTGAACAGTGAAGGAGAGCAATCCAGAAGAGAGAAAATGAACCAAACCCTGAGTAGACAGAGGCTCTCTCATTGCTCTGTGATGCCCTGGAGATTTAAGTAGGCCTTATCCCATTTTTTTCCCAGTATTTTATCACCAGAACTCCACCAAGTTACTGTTAACATACATACCTACCAGAAAGCTGCAAACTGTAGAAACTCGTGTATACTGAAATGTATTTGGATTTTAGTGATTTTGGAATTCAACATGAGAACACTTGAGAAAAATTTTAAAGTAATTGTCATGGATGAAAACAGCAAATTGGGTAAACAACATGAAGTTTTATTTTTGTATCTGAAGGTTTTTATGGGATATTATCATGAATACCTGACCAGGCTTGAACATATACTTTAGATTTCCCACTGACATAACAAAAATGAAAAAATAAGTACTTGCCCAGGTTGAGAAAGATTAAATTACCACCATCTCAAATATACAATCTGAAGTCTGGAAAGAAAGGGAAGGGAAGGGAAGGGAAGGGAAGGGAAGGGAAGGGAAGGAAGGGGAAGGGGGGAAGGGGAAGGGGAAGGGGAAGGGAAGGGGAAGGGGAAGGGGAAGGGGAAGGGAAGGGGAAGGGGAAGGGGAAGGGGAAGGGAAGGGGAAGGGGGAAGGGGAAGGGAAGGGAAGGGAAGGGGAAGGGAAGGGAAGGGAAGGGAAGGGAAGGGAAGGGAAGGAAGGGAAGGGAAGGGAAGGGAAGGGAAGGGAAGGGAAGGGAAGGGAAGGGAAGGGAAGGGAAGGGAAGGGAAGGGAAGGGAAGGGAAGGGAAGGGAAGGGAAGGGAAGGGAAGGGAAGGGAAGGGAAGGGAAGGGAAGGGAAGGGAAGGAAGGGAAGGGAAGGGAAGGGAAGGGAAGGGAAGGGAAGGGAAGGGAAGGGAAGGGAAGGGAAGGGAAGGGAAGGGAAGGGAAGGGAAGGGAAGGGAAGGGAAGGGAAGGGAAGGGGGAAGGGAAGGGAAGGGAAGGGAAGGGAAGGGAAGGGAAGGGAAGGGAAGGGAAGGGAAGGGAAGGGAAGGGAAGGGAAGGGAGAAAAGAAAGAAAAGAAAGAAAGAAAAGAAAAGAAAAGAAAGAAAGAAAGAAAGAAAAGAAAGAAAAGAAAGAAAGAAAGAAAGAAAGAAAGAAAGAAAGAAAGAAAGAAAGAAAGAAAGAAAGAAAGAAAGAAAGAAAGAAAGAAAGAAAGAAAGAAAAAATAAATAAATAATTTTTTTTCTGTGTTCAGGTTGTACAGAAGGGAGTCCCTGAGTACCTTAATAGCTTCCCATAGCTCCATCCCCTTTAATGTTTCCTCTTTTCTCAATTGCCCTGTAGCTTCTCACTTCCTTCTTCTCTACAAGTGTCTTCGAGTTTTATGCAGTTTATGACAGATGTGCAGAGCTGACCAAATCAGAATCCCTATCATCCTCTGTCACCACTTTTTCATCATGCTCATGAGTGTCTCCTGTTAAACCCAGATACTAATTCTTAAGTCGCTGCCCTGCCTCTCCTGAAGTACATGGCAAGTCCTGTTTTCAATCTCTGAATTACATCTTGAAAATGGTGAAAGTTTTCCCTTTCCTGAAAAGTCTCCTAACTAATTAATGGAGCCAAAGCCCATTCTGTGCCATGGAACACGAGGACACTACTTGTGATAGACAGTCCCTGTCCCCAGATGCTGAGGAGAGGTCTCATTGTGGGATTGCCTCGTACAGCTCCATGGACAGGAGCCCCCAGCTGATGCTGGAGTCAAGATGAGGCAAGCTGGGTTAGCTTTGGGTTACAGACATTTTTGTGCTCTGACCTCACATCTGCTGTCATGTGCAGGAACAACAAACTCTGCCTTTCAAAACTCAGGGGTATCAACATCTTCCTTTTGCTGTCAGAAAAACAGGGGAAAAGAAAGAAGACATAGCAATCCACTATGTGACATATATAAAATATCTTTCTAATGGTCTGGCTCTTGCTGTCAGCATCCAATTTAAGAATAAAGATTTTTGTTTATTCAAGGTTGACAGTGAGGGTGAGATTCTGCCTGATAGCAGTAATCTGATAGGTCCTCAGTCCATCCTCGAGGTGTGTGTATACAGCTCTATATACAGCCTTGCAAGAAAATCTGTTAAAAAATATATATATATGTGTGTGCAGGATACCAGTAAATTACTTGAACAGGAGGTACAATTTTTTAATACGATACCATTATGCTATAAGGTTTGTTGTGAAAATTGGGATTTGTAACGTTTTTTCACATCATGACTGACTTTTCCACCTCTGATCTGTAGTGTCGTTCAGTGATTCAGTCTAAGTACACAAAAAAGGTAACTAAAAATACAGCAAGGCTTGACTAATAATCAATTTGCAGACTTCTAAGAGCTGTCATGACTTGTCAGTCTTAGAAGAGAAGGTAAAAATTAGTTTTCCACCACTAAACAGAGTCACAAATAGCATTGGTTTCCTTGGAGACTTAGCAGCAGTTCTCAAAACACTGTACTTGCAGGAAAGGAGTGATTTGTAAAGATACATTCCCTTTTCAAACTTTAATTAATCTCTTCTCTTAATAATGCACACCCACATCAGCTCTGTGTATTTGGTATTTACCTGATTATACCCTCCTCTTCTGAAGTCCTCTTTCATGATGTATGTATATAATATATAGTGGAATTATGTTACTTGAAAAGATTTTTTTCTGTATTGTTTATAATGTGCAAAAATCATAATCCTACAGAAAATTATTTATGCTTTTTCATACAATACATATTTTCATTAATTGTTGAAAATTATAAAAATAGCCATCAGTTCAGCAGTTCTAAGAATCCTGACATAAAAATAACATTGCAATTGAAAAGAGCACTATTTCCTCCTAAGTAAACCTCATGAGAATAAAACCTTGAATTCTCCAATGAGGACAGAGATGACAAAAAGGTAACACAAACTGACAGCAGAAAAGTTCTTTCTCATCCTTACTCAAGGTGAACTGGTTGCAGGCTGGTAAGACAGACATGAGTTTTTGTCATTTTTCACAGTACTTTTACCTACTTTCAATACCAGAGATGGAGTAGGAAGCCACAACATAAGTAGATTCCACAGTTTCTAAAGAGAATGTTTATATCTGTTGTTAAAAAGTGTTTAGGTATGTCAATGTTTATGTCTATCCATAGTTATTTGTTCACCATGTATGAGAAAAGCAGAGCATTATCTACAGGTGAACATACTCATAGCTAAGAATTGAACAGTGTGGTATTAAAAATATTTAAATTCTTATGCCTAATTGTAACTGATGAAGTAATCACTGCAAAGTGTCTTCAACAACTAAAGTTAAATACAAGTAAGAAATGCAAGTAAGAAAATTCTACTTGGTAATAAATTGCTTTCTTGACATCATCACTGAAATAACTCATTTTCCATATACTAGGCATCAGAAATTTTTCAGAATGGCAAAAGCAGTTTTTGAACAAGGTGACATAATTAAATGGAGTGCTGATTAAAGTTTCATGAGCACACCACTAATCACTCAAAAGTTCAGATATTTCAGCATTGAAATTACACATTTAGAAGTCACTATATACTCAAAGAAAATATTTCATACACGAAAGACAAGACCATCTAATGAATGGCCTAGAAATGAGAAAACAGACCTTGATATTAGTGGGCATTGAGCTCCTTGTTGTATGACAATTAAACAGCATACAACATAATACCCTTGATTTGGTCTGATGTGGTTCTCGTAGTCTAGGAGTTCATTTGACATTTATATTTTGTACAAATCATTTCAGGCTTAGACTTTTAACACTATGTGAGAGAATCTGGGTTCATCCCATAAGAAATCTTAGTTTGGGTCATGAACAGACATCACATCCATTCAAATACTTCATAAAGATTTTATCTATGTTATCTCTCATCTTTTTAGACTTGTATTTCTTGCTTTGGTATCAAGCACATATATTAACACAATTGTGTTTTGTGGCTGTACCTGCACTTTCTCTTTTCAACACCTTCAGCTCTGCCTGTTCCTTTCCCATAACTTACTGCACACGGGGCACCAGATCCTAAATACAGCCCTTGCTTACTGGTTGATTTAATCCTGTGATGCCATTTGTCTCTGATCCTCATCAAACCTACATCTAAGCCTTCACAGTACTGACTTCCTTCCAATTCCAGTGTGGACAGCAGTGGGCCTGAACAAGAATGTCTAGTCTAGGTTGCCATGAGTTTGCAGGTGCTGTTCACTGTTCACATTTCACATTCAAATCACTAGAGCTGAACCCAACAGTTTCCTTTAAGGGCCAGATCCTAAACAAATCCATTCTGCTTTTCAGGTCCAGTCCTAATGAAGCCACTTTTCACCAGCTCAGCTCCCAGATGGTCAAAGATTATCATCTTAGATGATAACCCACTTCACTGATTCCCTTTGTTGATTTTCCAGGAGTAAGACATGCTCCTCTAGGCTTCATTTTTTTCACTTACACAAAATGTAACTCTAAATAAAAGATGTCACCTCTGCCCTAAATATTTATTATCTGTTACACTTAGGTGTAAAATTCTTGCCTTAAATCAAGTGGTTTCAGTAACTCATAGAGCAGGCACCTCTTGAATTGCCTCACACAGAAGCCATGTAAGTGTCTTTTGAAGTGAATGATGGCTATGGATGTACAAAGCCCTGCAGTGTTACACATGAAGAGAAGGTGGAAGGTGGCTCCAGCTGGGAATAAAGCTGCCTCCTGCCACAGTGAGCAGAATATCTCATGTTGACCAGAGAAGCACTGAAATATCATTGTGCCTGTGGTTCCTGAAGCCCTCATGGGCCATAATTTTCCATAGCATTTCAGTACACCCTATTTTACTTTTTTTTTTTTAAATTTTTGTACCACTTCTGCTCTCTAAGGTATATGTATAAATACAGCAAGGTTCACTTTGCTGTACTATGGGCATATAACTCTGGTAACGGGAGTTACACAGATGTTTCAATAGCTAAATATATTCTTGTGTTTTATTCATTCAAGGAGTCATTGTTGATTCAGTGGCTCACTTCCACCTTGATAGCCTGTAATTATAATAATCTTTAGCAAAAAAAAGTGAGGTGTTTTAAAATACTTCATATTTAGGAATCTGATGTCTTGGTATTTCATTTTAATCTTAGACCTGCTACTAGTAAGGACCTTCTTTGTGGTAGAACATGATTTTCTGAACTTTTAAGTCAAAATATCCATACTGTTTAGACTATCATTAATATTTGTGTACATAAAGCTAGAGTTCTCTAATTTTTTTTATTATATATTCTTTACATCATAAATGCATGAAAGACCTTTAATTATAGAAAACATAATCAGATAGGTACAGAATATTTTGTGTGTTTCTTGTCTGTTCCCACCAATTTGCTGTAGGGTTGACAAGTCAGTGAAAAGGCAATTTTTCCTTTTCAGTTTTTAAATTTCTACTGAGCTGAATATTTATAGTGTCAGTATTTCACTCCTGAGTGAAAGTTTATTTCAAACTTTGGTCAGAGGCTCACTATGTTTAATCTAAATGTATTGGTTTCTGAGTCACAGGCAGAAGGCTGGCATTATACTGGTTAATATACCAAACAGTTTTGAAGTGGTCTCAGTGGGAATGTTAGAAGGGTTATGTGAAAAACTCCCTATTTATGGAAATGTGGAGAATAAAGGGAAAAGGGAAGCAGATGGAGGGATTGGTAAGTCAAGACCTAAGGCTTCAACGTGTTTACATTATTCCCTGCAGATAATAGAAGAATAGCAAAATCATAGGTCTCTGTGTTGGGTTTTTTTCCTGGGAGATGAACTATTGTCTACTTATTCACAGCAGACAGTGGTTGTGATTTGAAAGACATAGATCATTCCCATTAATTACTGAGTTTTAAACTGCCTAACCTTTACTGAGTACTCTTGTGGTGTCTTTATAAGGCTGTGTGATGGAAAAAATAGTCACATATTCCTGCTGATTTTGCCACAATACAAAAATTTTTTCCTAATTCCAAGAGTATTATACCAGTTACACTCACAGCACTTTAAAAACAGATTCCTAATCGCATTACAGAGACAGAGGGTGAAAAAATTAGAAGACAGGTGGATAGCTATGTGCTCCCCTTGTTCTGTTCTTTATACTAGTATTCCTCTTTTTCTGACATAATAAGAAAACCCTTACAATTTAGAGGCCAGTTGCAGAACAAGGGTGCATTCACAGCCTTTTATTCTGCACAAGTTAGAAACTGGCTGTAAAACCAGAGACAGAACACAGAATAGAATTCACACTGTAACTGTGTTTGTGACTGAAATCCAAGCATCTCAGTTTGTGTTGCTTGAAATGATGAGAAATAGAGGGAAAAGCTGGAATAGCATCAGAGTAACTTTCATTCTGGAAAAGCTCAGCAGTCAGGTATCATTTAATAAATAAGTCGTATTATTTGAATCTTTAATTTGATAGGGAAGAGAACATGGAGATCTGCTCCTATCACTCTGAAGTGAGAATAAAAAGGTGCTTGAGTGCAAATTGGGGAAAATTTTAATTTCAGTTTTAAGGTAAAAGGGAACTGGATACTGTCAACTTTACAGGCTATTACCTTCCCAGCAAAGGATATGTTCTTTGCATATTTCATTATTTGGTCAAGAGGAAGACGGCAGTGTTAGAAGGGAAAGTTGGGAGGATATTAACAGTGAGCTCCTCCACGTTAGTTCATATTCGTAGAATGGGGATCATGGGATAGAATTTTTTTAACATTATCTTTTGGAACATTGACACAAATAAAGAGTGCTGATGGAATTGATTAGGACACATAGTAGGATACAAAGGTGGATAATGCAGAAACCATGCAGAAAGCTGGGCTGAATAAATGGGTCAAATTCAATGGTGCAGCATGCACTTGTGGCCTATTAAGAAAAGATGTTGCTGTGCAGCTGGCAATGACTGTTTAAGAGGAGGACATGGCATTTTCAGGAAAGCCAAGAATCACCAAGTGTAATGCAGATACAATTACAGGATGGGTGAGACAAGACAATTCCATGACTACAGACAAGTATTACCATCATTTGTTGAGTTGCAGAGATCTCATTTGGTGCACTGGGTATGGCAGCTTGTACAGAATGGGTCGAGCCAAAAACTTGCATATGAGCTCTTACTTACACCAACACAGCAAAACATCTTTTGAGAATTATACAGACTGGTTACCACACATAGGGTTAGTGGTGTCCTGGGCATGTGTACTCACACATCCAAATGCACATATACAAGGAAAAGACACTTTACAGTCACAAAGGCTTATCTCAAAACTAAAGGAATTAAGCATCTATACAATTTCGATGCCTTTGAAAAGAATTTTGTCCTTTAGAGTCTGAATAAATTTGAAAAAAAAACCTGTAATTCCTAGGGTGCCATTAATAGACTTGTAATGCTCACAAAGGAGGAAAAGAAATTAGGAAATTACCTAACCTACTCCACTACCTGGGAAATTCATTTAAACCGAACTGTTTCTAAATAGACTTAATTGATAGAGATTCCAGCATTTTTCTTAGAGAATTACTACACAATTTAATACATCTAACTAATATACTCTGATTTCTACCTTGGGGTTTAAAAAACTCTTGTATGCTAGCAGTCTTCTTAATTTTTATACCCACCCAGCCAGTGCAATAGTTGAATATTTTAGTGTGCAAGGTTTCTTCTGTCCAAGCCTGTATTCACACATACTATAAAAGAACCTTAAGACACTTCAATAAACTTAATATGATGTGTCACTTCGCACAACTCATACATGCAAATAAAGAGAAGTGATTTATATCAGAGTTTCTGCATAGCATGACTTGGCTAATTAAAGTACACATTTTCTTATTACATTTTATGCACTCCATTACTGTAATGCAGGAAGCATCAAGCAGTGAGAGCAAATGAGCCTGGGGAGAAGTATATGACACATTTGAATCCTTTCTATGAGTGCTGTGGTATTTTGGCTAATAGAAGATAACACATTGCTCTCAATCAGGTCTAAGAGAGAAATCCAATACTTAAATATGTTGATGGGCACCTAATGCCTTTCAAGAATTTCAAGAATTGTTTTGTGCAAAGCATGTACACTTGTAGCATGCATCTTTATGAAAGCGTGTCCAAACCTATTTTATGCCAATAGAAGAATTTTACAGCAATAATACAGCACGTGTTTGCACTTACCAAATGTTAACCAAATTATGTAATGGTTGGAAATCCTTACTTTTAACCTCTGCCATCACAGTTTATATGCTAAAACATATAGATTTCTTTTTTTAAAAATATAACACATTAACACCATGACCTTTTAATGAAGTATGAATTTTGTTATTATTTCATTGACATAAAGAGGAAAAAATAAATTCTTCTAAAACTAGGATTTTCAGATGAATCGCTTCTTATTTACATTTTGCAGGCTTCAAAACTGTCACCTGACAATAAGGAGATGAAGACATCCCTGTGAATTTCAACATACTATATTAAAATAAATGTGTCCCTGATGGATTTCAGGTATTTCATTCTTAAAATGATGAATTAATATATTTGACTGTTTATTTAAGTCATTGGTGGTCTGAAATTTGAAACACCTATCAACTTTTTCAACTGTGTATTATATGGGTTCTTCCTTAAGGTTTCAAAAATAATTGTTTAATATTTAGAGTTTTTTTCAGTAACTCAGAAATATTTAGCACTACTGACCTGTAAAAATAAATTATCTCACAGACTCTTGAAATATTCAAGTGGAAAATAAAGGCTTCAAATCCCTTTAAGGTACCCAAAAGTGAAATAAACTTTCTAAGGATCATTTCATCTTGTGCCATGCTCATTTAAGAGGACTTCAGGTATCTGCATCTTTCATGCTCATCCAAAGAATAAGGGGACACTCAGATTATATGAAATATTCATGTGCTATGCCAAAACACAGTGACCAAATGTAGTGGTAATTTCTTTTAACATATAGTTTTAAAAAGGACAAAGTAAATTAGATTATAAATGAGAGATAGAAAGAATGGTGAGGACAAGATGAGGGCACATTTAGTTGGTGGTTCTTAATAATCTATTGCATTAAAAATATGTAGCAGTGGTACTTACCAATCTCTTGGGTTCCCTCCCCAGCCATGGCACTAAGCACGTTCTGTGTGTCCATCCCATACAGCTAGAGCAGCATACAAAAATATTGCACAGCTGTCACTTTGCTGACAATGCTTAATGAAAATGGAAAATGATGAATATTTTGCCATCTATTTTGGGTTTGTTTAGATTCTGGGTATATCAGTCTGAACTTATCCAGATATCTATTGTTCCCACCCTCTCAGAGGAATTAGGTGATCTGCTTAAAATGCAATTTTATTTATTTTATTTTTTTTAAAGAGGGAAGTGTTAAGAGTAACTAAGCACCAAAAATTCCTCCAACAGAACAAACACTCTGGTTCAAGAGTACAGAACAAATGATCCTTATAAAGACTTTGACATTCTTTGTCACCAGGAAGGGATTGATTACCTGAATCCAGGGATTGACTCCCTGAATCAAGGCCAGGTATATGAAATGCACTATGCCAGCCATCACTATGGCTTGGGCATGAGAGATCCTAAAGTCTTAAAACAGCTATGGCTCATTCATCAGCAATACAAAATTTTACTTTAATGTATATTTAGTGGACCTAGGTGCAATGTTTTCTTCTTAAGCTCTGTTTCTAAGTAGGAAAACCCCTTGTTCTTTAAGTAGACCTTTCCTATCAAGCCCATATGATTAATGAAAGACACGAACACTCCATAGAAAATAAAAACAGCAATATTAAAATGCATCCCATACATTGTGAGGCAAAAGAGTAGGTTTTTAGCACATGAAAATTTACAGTAATTTTTCATTACTGGTTTGTACATGGTGGTAAATTCTCTGCCATCTGATTACTACTAAAAAACAAACAAAAAAAATCTTATATCTCATTCAAGGGCATTCAAAGAAATGCCCAATGCATCATCCACATTGCTTCCAAAAATATGTTCCCCTTTTTAAAATGATGGTATTGTATTTAACCAGCTTTGCCAGTTTTGCATACTATTAAAATAAGGATTATGAAATCTTATTTAAAATAACTGCAGGAAGAAGGAAATAAAGTGCGATAATTTAATCTTCTTTCCTAAATGTAACAGCAGTATAAAAATGGATGCTCTCATCCTTGTAATCAGTTGCATGGTGCACAAGGGCAGCAGTCTCTGGTGCCTCATCTGTGAACTAATCTTTCATTTCATAGCAGATCTTTCCATATCAAACAACACAAATGACTTAATTTGCATGACAGGATTTGTAACGGGGCAAATCTAGTGTCAAAGTCGATTAAAGATTACACCGGAGAACTATCATAATCAGTACTCTAATGAGCCTAAATAGTACATGTAAAGTCTCCCCTTTTTGCCATTCCAGTCATGTATAAAAGGGAATGTGTTTCTTTTCATCGGTGAGCCAGTCCTTTGGTTTGCACATTACGCCCTACGTTGAGCTAAAGTCATGTCAGTCTGGTTTCAGAGGGAGAGAAAGGGAAATAATAAAGCAAACATCACTTCACAAATGACATTGCTTGGTATAAGCCAACGTTTGAAGCCCTTAATTCTTCTAATCTGCAAAATAGTCAATGCTAATGGGTTTTTGCCTTTGTGAAAGCTGATGCATAGAAAGAAAAACTTTAATGAGCTGCCTGGGTTGTATGCTTACAGATACCTGTCAAATGTCTGTCATCTTAGCTATCGTTGAGGCATTATAAAGAAAGTAAGAAGGAAGGAACGACAGTATTTGTACAAGCATTTTCATGCTAAAATGGCACAATTTTCTTCCTGTCATAATTTCATTGTATCTGAAAGTCAGAAAAGCTTAACCCTTTCAATAGCACATCCTGCAGAGCATATCACACATAATGTTTGAACTGGCAGCTTTAGAAATAGCATCATAGTTTTGTAAACAGCATCCTCTCTTAATTTTTTTTTCACAAAACTGATTTATCTGTATCTTAAAAAATGTGTCAACAAATTATTGGAATCATTGCTGCACTTTGAGGAGATTAAGAGTTTACCAAATGTACCAAACCCTTAGTGTGAGTCTGTCATCACAATAAATCCCTTCTGAGTTCTTAATTTCATACCCCTTTCATTTCTATGCTGACAATATGAATAGCCAAGAGGGCAACAAACTCCCTTATTCTTACTTTCTTCTTTATTAGAACAAACAGGAATTTGGATGCAAGTTACTAGAAACACACCTGCTAACTCTGCTATTCTAAGTTATATCTATGTCAAGCCAGTCTTGCTTTCAGGTGTTTATGCTTAGTGTGAGAAATTGTTTATGAACTGAAATCATGCATTCAGAAGTCTTAGCCCAAGTGAGCCTATTTGCCTATTTTTCTTTCCAAATTTGTCATCCATCCTCACTGTTTTCAAAGAATTCAGCCATCCAGAGCATGGACATTTCAGTGCAGAACCATGTTTCCACCAGTCCAAGTGAAGACAGACCTTTGGAATGAAGATGAGCACATTCTCTAAATGTGGATATTGACCTCTGGGAGTCAGGATCAAAAAAGGCACTTAGGTGCATGGTGAAATCTGTCTGTGCCCAGAGCTGTTTGTAGACTCATGGCCTTCATTTGGGCAGAGGACACACAGAATGTGCAGAGAAGGGTTTTGTGTTCGAGGGACACCTGCCAAGCCCAGCAGAAAGCATGACTAAGGCTTGTGGTGGCAGGTGCTCTGCTCTGCTGCCTGCCCCTGGGGAAGTCACTTACACTCAGTTTCAGTACCTGCAATGTAAAGCAGGATAAATGTTCTGAGCGCTCCCTCACGAGTGTTTGGAAGCCTCATTTATTCCTGCCTGCAAGTCATTTGGGTGATATTTTTGCTTATTCTATCAAGCTGTCAGTGTCGGTACTTCAGGGAGGCATTTCTGTTATTGTTCTGTTATGTCTCTGTTGCTGTTTTTACCTGTACTTGTCAATCCTCATTCTGGGGTCTGCAATACTGTGTCAAGGTGTACTAAGGCATGACACACTTCAGTGCATCTTAAATATTCTTAAAAGCCCTCAGGCTCTGGCTCACACGCTTCCATTGAGCCATTACAATCCAAATAAAAGAACTTTAATGAGTGTACTGCATCTGTATTGCTTACAAAGGACTCACTGGGAGCTCACTGACAGTATCTTTCATGCTTCTGCTGCAGGTGAGGATTTTAATTGAATGGTGTTTTTCCCTTGCTCTCTCTTTATTTTTTTTTCATACAAACTCACATAGAGGAAAAAAAAACCCAACCATAAGGCAAACTGATTTATGTGACTTAAAAAGTTTGAGATTAAACAAACAAAACTAAGGAATGATAATTACAGCTGAACTTTTTCACCCAGACTGCACTGGGTAAAATATGTGCTGATATCTCCCAAGACCTGCATATCTCACCTAGAAGCAAAATGGGAGCAGGGAATCCGTAGATTTAGAGCAAAAGAGCTGCATTACCAGCAAACTTGCTATTGTTTTACTTAAGCTTTAGCTTACAATTACGACATACCTAACAACTCCCAATATTTAATGTAATTGAGTGAAAGCAATTCCCATACCAAAAGAGCAGAAAAAAAAAAAAATAAAAAAAATAGAAAAGTTGCTGCCATAGTAGGTGAAAGGAGAGGGAAGTTTCCACAGAATTCATCAATCTTAAATGTTTTTTTGCAATTTTATGCTGCCTCATTTAATTTTGAAACTTTTCAGATACAGTATGGAGAGGAATCCTCTGTCAGAAGGGAAATACAGCTCCCTCTAAGGCCCCTTTAAAACCACAGCATCCTGCCAAACTATCCCAAAGCAAGGAGGGGCAGGGTGACAGAAAGGTCCTAGTTTTTTCCCAGAGGTGATTGTTTCAGCCCATCAAGGCGCTTCCTCTCAGCTTTTTTGGGAGCTGGAATCTTTTTTTCCTGGTGTGTGCCGGACACAGGAGCCCAGTCCCAAAGCAGAGCCGACCTTCCAGCCCATCCTCTGCCAGTCCTCTGAGGCAGGCTCCTTCCACACGCCAGCTGTGGCGGTGTGGCAAACACACCTACACAGAGGGGAAACATGCACTTATGAATCACTCTCTGTTTAAACTGGAGCTGAACACGGAGCCGTGGCTCCTGACGGGAGCGCCGGGTTCCGCAGGGAGAGCTGGGCTGCGAGGGGTTAGAGCACAAACGTAAATAACATACATTAGCCGCGCGCGCTTAGCTCGGACTTGGATTTCATCCACTTTCAGATATGAATTATTCATCCCCCATCTCCCTCCAATTGTTCTTTTAATTCATATCGCAGTTGTTAAAAGGTTAGAAGCCACGTTACTGAATAATCCTTTACTGTTTCCCCGTGGCAATTTGCGCCCAATTTTTGCAGATTTCAAGGCTCGGCTGTCCCCGCCGCAGAGTTCATTTTTATTGCAATTCCCGGCTAGCCTTTTCCCCCCGAACACTACCTCTGTGACCTAGCTGCTGTACCTCTGATCCCATGCACCCCAGAAGCTGTCACAAGTCTCCCTCCTTCCCAGGAGTTGAACACACAATAGAGAATAGGCCCTGGCTGTGAGGTTCAGCAGCCATTAACCCCTACCAGCTGTTCCTGCAGGGAGCCTTCTGTGGCTGAATGTCCTTTCTCTGCGGAGGCCCTCATTTCCACTAATCTAACTATTGTTGGGTAGGAATGCTGACAGGAGAAAAGAAATTTTTCTTGTGTCCATGCAAGTGTGTGTATCCATGTGTAAGTGAAGGAAGAGTGAAGGCTAATTTCTATAGTAGGCATGAATGGAAGGATTGGGAAAAAAAACTAGTTAAAATGTGTTTACTTGCTTAAAAGGCTCAGTCAATTTAAATAATTTCAGTAGTATGGTCTATTTTGGGGGGATGGGAAGAAGGAGGAAGCAAGTTGCTATTATCATTTTATGCAAAAGCCGTTGAGAGATTCCCCTGCGTTTCCTAAATACTTCTTAAAACGTGAAAAGAGATTGGACAAATGTACAAATTCCAGCTGCAGATGAACAGAAATGCATAGCAACAAAATCTAATATTTTTAAAACCGTGGACCTGAGAATCCAAACATTTACCTTTATTTCACATTGATTATCCATTTTCAGTAGATCAGTGATCCAGACTGTCTTGAAATATGCAAAATGCTTATCAGGTTTTATTAGAAAATTCAGGATTTTTTACTAATACTCTCAAAAAGAAAAAATAAACAACTGGAAGCAAGAAATCTTTTTTTAAAAAATTATCAGCATTTTCAGATAACCAGACTGAAGTCCTTACAATGTCATCTCTGACAATGACATCATCACAAATCAGGATTTAGACTTGCACTTTAAAATATTTTTATGCAATGCCAGTAGACATAACATCCTAAATCACAAATTAGTGTTAATGTTGCTTTTCTTTTTGAACCATACAAGTGAATGAAATCACAACAATGCAACTAGCAGGAAGGAAAACTATTGTATTTACTAGAGAACCACATGCCATTTTAAGTTTCAATTAATTCATCTTTTTCTCTCAAAAGATTGATAAGAGAAACTGTTTTGAAACGTAGCGCTCCATTTTATCACCTGACAAAGTTCAGCAGAATACAACAGTTGGTCTAGTTCAAATCAAATTAGAAATAATTCATGTAGAAATATATTTTCTGGGCAATTAGACTGTATCGTAGCAGGGCAAATGTCTGATATAATAAAGCTCTACTTTGCATCTGTTCCTGTGTCTAGACGGCTGCAATTACTAGTCCCTACAACAGCAGCAGCAAGAAAAGCACTGCTTACAGGTTATAGCGATTAAAATGGAACATTTTCTTTCTTTGCCCCCCTTTATTACCTAAATCATTTGATTGTTATAAAATTTAATTTAATTTAATGAAGTTGCACTTTCCACATCTTCAATATCAACACAAACACAAATAAACAAACGGCAGAGAATTCAGCTCATTGTTTCTCCCCAACATTAGCTGCCATGCACGGATACTGGTCTCATTGAAGTTAAATATGTGCAAATAATGCTTGCTCAGAGCCCAAATGGCTGAAATGGCTCTGTGGGTTAAGAGAGGACCCAAAGCCCCACGACTGTCAATTTGGCACCCTTCAAAGGCACTGCAAAAACCCCACACAGCATAGTAGACAAAGCATATCTTTAACTACTGCACTTGGCAAGAAGAAAGGCCAGTGCCAAAGAGGGTACATTTGTAGTTAGATTGGTAAGTATATATCCCTAACAGTAGGAAAACCCTAGGTTAGACAAATACAAACTGAAGGCCATGCATCTACAGGTTGAACCCCCAAACGACATCTCGTGGCACCAGCAGGAGCTCTGACATCCTTGTCCTTTGCTGGAGGAGATGACAGCAATGAGGAGGGTGTGCTGCATCAGCTGTACTTCAGGCATTGTGAATCAACTAATGTGGGGTTGGACAAAATCACATGTAAAAGAAATGGGTCCAGTCCTTGAGGCCACATGGAAGTACTGCTTCTTTACTATTTTGGCTTACTGAGTACACTGAAGGATTATTTCAGCAGGATTTCTGAAACTGCAGTTTTACACAGTTCATGGGCATAAACAGTAGTTTCTGGTGTTAATGAAACTGCTTTCTCCTTCAAATTCTCCCTATAATTACAGGGTTTCTGGGTTTCTCAGCAAACCTGAGCAAATTTTAAGTAGGGCTTTGTTTAGACAATCTAAGATATTAAATCATAGTCTTGAAACCCTGCAAAGAATCAAGCACACAGCAATAAATGGTATTTGTGAAATATTTCATGAAAAGAAAGACATTAATTGAAACAAATACAGGCCTCTTGGCTAATTTTGAAAATAGTAAAAACACAGAATGTGTTTTAAGGAGATCTGGTGGTAGTTACAGGCCTCCAAATGTAGCTTTCTCCAAGACATGCTGGAATATACAGAAAACCAATCCCACATGAGGAGTCATTTACATAACTATAGCTATTCCTATTCAAACATTTTTCTTATCATATTAATTAATTCATTTAATGCAGTGAGACAGCGTCTATGTTTATATGACAGAACTTCAGGGGATGCTTTGGTGAGAAATTTCTTATGCTGTTTGAAATAAACTTAAATTCCTCAACTAGGCCCACTCAGATGCCTGCTATGTGTTTATAATCTTCCTGCATCAACTTCTCCCAGGGTCTTTCAATGTCTAATGTGTGTCTTGCATCTCATCTTGGTTAAATAGGCTGTCTTACTGAGCCCTGAGATTTCTCTTTAAGGGCAAATGGATCATGCTTCAGATGGGCCAGGGCTGTCCCCATGTAGAATATAAAAAGAAGACCAGAAGATTCTGTCACTCTGAAAGAAAATAATTGACTGTCCTTCCTAGTATTGGTGATTCTGGCTGCCAAGTACCTGTCTTGAGCTGGCCCATTAACAACAAATCTGAAATAAAGCTGCCACCCAGTATTTGCAGAGATAAAACTTGTTTTTTTCATTGTCATAATGGATATTTTATCATGAAATTAACTTTCTGTCTAAGAAGCTGGAGTTCATTTCATCAGTATTTAGAAAATGGTGATGGACCCTTCTGTTCCACCTCTGGCTATAGTATCTCACACAGGCAATGTGTGTCAGAAGGCTTCACTTGCAGAACAAGTGTCCCACTTCCAGGTCCTCAATACCAACATGTCACAACCATAAGAGGGAGGAACATTACTCCAGAAATACTCAGTAAGGTAATGATACTTACCAAATAGTGCACGTTATCTTCATTTCACATGCTGCAAATAGCATATAATATTGCTGCGGTAATTTATTCAAAGAATATAATAAAGACATCCCCCTGAAATTACTTACCAATATTTTATGCTATATATTTCATGAAAATTATATAATCTGGAATGCAATTACGGAAAAACCCCAAGGAAAATCTCTGTGTCAGAATCTTACACTTTTAGCATGTTCTTTATCAGGATAACATGTAACACATACCAATCTGCAATTTACTTGGAATTCCAGCTCTGAGGTATGAATTTCCCCAACTACATAATTCCAGATCCAAATGGCTGCATGCCTCAGAGGCTCAGACTTTGATTTTTATTTCCTTCTATACTCCAAAATTCAACTCTGCATAGGAAGTTGTTACTCTGCAGCAAGTGGGCACCCAGCTATTTGCTACCTGACTTCTCACCATTCTGAGGTCTGCCTGCAGCTGCCTCCCCCTGATATTTCACCTCATGCCTGCAAAGTGTTTGGAGTACAGCCCAGGTTACTGCCACAGTTCTGCAGCAAGAGTGGGAAGGGAGGAAAAGGGTGACTGTCCAGCTCACTGCTCAGAAGAACAAGGGTCACTTGGGCACACCTCAAATGAACAGCTTGGGTGATGAGTACTTTGTGTGCTGCAGTAGTGTATGAGAGCATGCTTATGGGATGGGTGAGAGCTTTCCTTAGAAGCTATGCCAAGATCATCAATGGATATTGGGAGCTAACACATTGAAGAAAGCACTGGATTTGCGTGTTCTGCCCAAGGGCAAATAGAAATTACAGCGATACGTGCTGCCACCAGATCAATGGCAGCTTAGGATGGGCTAGAAGTGAGGGAGGAGTCATGAAAATTAAAGTCTGCCTAACTTCTGGCTGGGTTGTTGAGGTGGCAGTATTATGGGGAGGGGTGGAAGGTTGGTCACTTCAGGAAGTTGTAATTACAGTGTTAGCAAACTCCCTGACTGTGACTCCTCAGACAGAAACAGAAAGAGGAGGAAAGCCTTGGCTACTTTTTCAGCAGGGGTATTCCTGTAGTTATTGAATTGACTGACTGACTTCTGACAAATCCTGCCATCCCTTCCCCAGCTCTGTTTTACTGACTGCTATTTGCAGCATAACATTTCCTTAAATATAACAATTCAAGAAAATAATGTTTTATGAAATGCTGACATGTCAAATTTTCAGGAGAAATGTGAACTCAAATTGTGCTTCTGCGTCTTTTTTATTTTAACAGAGAATGTTAATGGATTTTCAGTCATGAGGCTTAAAAAGATGACATTAAATGTCACTTGATGCTGAAGAAAATAGACTGTTTAAAAAGAATTGCATAGAACCCAAAATTCTCTCAGTGCTGTTTTCTATCAGGAAGTCTGTTATTTCATTTGTCTTTTGCATGTTTAAACACAGAAAGTAGAAAACCAGAAGGATGTTTTTCACAGACTACCATCCTGGTATCTGTGTTTTACTTTCCTGGTAAGGCATCCTTTGAGTAGTGTCCAGATCTGGGAACTTTTGCCCCCAGAGTATTGCTTGATGACATAAAATGTCGTTGAAATTTACTATAAAATATTTCTAAAGACTAAGCTAACATCACAGATAAAATTTCTAACTGTGACATGCATTATTAACCTCATCTCTTGAGCAGAAATTCAGCCCTCATCTATTACATCAGTTCAGAGAATGTGGATGTGCTCTGTGCCCACTTGTTGCAACAGTTATTTCTTTATAAAATGCTTCTAAAAAATTACCAAAAATCATATTGAAGTCTCTTCTTAAAAATGAAATATCCACATACCAGCTATAGAGACATCATTTGAATTTACTGTACATCTCAAACTGCTGCATGACACTCTCATTCTTAACAATCTTACCTAAAATCTCTGCATACTTTTTGCAATTTGTCACTTTTAGAGAGCCATCCTTCAAATCCATGCATGCAACTCTTCACAACCTGACATCCTCAGGAGACTAATAATAATGTTCTGGATATTTGTGAATCAATAGTTGGTACTAACACAGGTTTACAGTCAGATGTTTTCAAACAGCACAATAAGAAATCTACCCACCAATAAGCAGCTCCTACTTGGAGAAGATCTGGAGATAAAATTGTAGTTTTTCTGTTGCTATCTATGGAATAAGTAGCTCACATTCCTCAAGGAAGCTTTAAAATAAACTTAAAACAAACTTTAAGTTTTTATTCTTAGCACTGAAGTTCATAACTAGAGACTGACCTCAGAGATGCCTTAAATATTCTTCATAATGTTAGTGTCAAATAAACAATTCCATTTTGGACAACAGATCAAGAGATGCAGGCACATTAGGTGCTATCTAAAAAAGAACTACATAGCTCTTTCTACTCATAAGCAACACAGTCCTCCCTAATGTGTCAATAAAACCATATGACAAACCACAAAGAGTATTCACACACACACACACACACACACACACACACACACACACTCTCTCTCTCATGTTCTTGATAGACTTTAATGAATATATAGATTACAGTCTTTTGTAGCATAATCTTATTTGCTAAAATGGTGACAGTATTATGCGACATTTATTTCAGGTCATGAACTCACAGTTGCAATTCCTTTTTAAAAACTTCTTGGTCAGCTGCTTTACTCTTCAGATCTCTACTCCAAAACATCCAGATTTTTTTATTCTAGAGAAATATTAAAGTGAAATGCTTTTAGAAAATCAAATTGAATAGAAATTCAAGATGACAAACAGGGGACCTAATTTTCTCATAAATCAGATCTTTAATTTTCTGGTTGTATGCTAAGCATTAACACAGAGTTATATGCTAAAAGTAATGCAATTCCAGTAACTATCTTTTTATTTTCAGTTTCTTCTGACATCAGTAAACTCCTGGGAGCTATTTCTAATTGTGGACAGCAATTGTCCTGTCCTGTGAGAATTTTGGATTTCAAACAAGATTCCCACCATAAACAGAAAGCCACAAATTTTCAAATGTTCAAAAAATACTACAAAAAATTAAAGCACATTGGGATGCAATGCTCTGTGTCAAGAAATCCAAAACAGTTTACTTTTGATTTTGACTTTTCATTTGAAGACATTGGGATTTAAAATATTAAAGCAGCTAATATTTCAAATCAAAGCCCATGAAGTTTATATTTTCAAAATGCTTAACAAGGTTAGTTTGAAAAATTAAAGTGCTCCTTTCAAAATATTTTAGAATCTGAAAACACCACTTCCCTGAGTTAATTTCATCACTTCTGAACCTTCTAGTAACTGAACTTACAGGCTACAATTTTTTTTTCTTTTTTTTCTTTTATTTTCCTTGGGTTTAGATTTGTTGTTGTTGTTTTTGTTGTTGTGGGGCTTTTTGGATTCGTTTGCTTGTTTTTGTCAGTTTCTTTTGTTTGTTTTTTTTGTCATCAGGAACACCAAATAAAAATATGTGCTTGCACTGCTGATCATAATTCATTCTGAACACACACGAGGTAACAGGCCAAATTCAGTTTCTGTTTACACTGTCTTAATGCCATGAAGTTGTACTGCTGAAGCTGAGAGATGTTAGCAGTCACTCAACAAATTACCTCTGCTGAAAAACCTCTGTTAAAAAGAGTCCCAGGCTCTGAACAATTCTGAAACTGGAGATTTCTGGAATGCGCCTGACGGTACAGGAGACGTGTTTTTCAGCACACTGACCATGCATGTGCATGGTTGGGTTCTGTGTTCAGACTGCTCTGCACAAGGCTAAGCACACACTCAAACACCCAACCTGCTTCTCCACTCTTTGTCTGCTAAAGTCCAGCATTGCACGAGCTGCTCCCTCCTGATTGTGAATCTGGCTTGTTTAATTTTTCTGCCATTATTTCAGCCAGCAACACTTGCTTATAAGGTGAGGCTCAAATATTTCCCCGTATGGGAAGGCTTTGGGGCTCTTAGCTGTCCACATTCATATCATCTCTGCCCCCAAAGCCTCTTTTACCCATTCCATGTACCCTGCAAGCAGAGAGACAGCAGGGCAGGCAGAAAGATTCCCTGAGCAGGAGTTCTTTAAACTCCCTGCTTTGCATGGGCTCGTAGAGCTTTAGAGAGCCAGTATCTTTCAGAAAGCATTATATGCAAGAAAGGGGGAAAAATACAACTATTAAAAACGCACATACACTGCTGGCACTGTTGTGACAGCCAGCAGTATCAGCGTCAGTCAATTATCTTCACAAATGCCTCTTGTGCTAATGAGCACTCACAAAAATCACCAGACTTTTCTGGCAAGGAGAAAAGATCAGTTTCATTGCTTGCAGAACTAATTCAGTGTACAAAAGTGAAGGCTCCACCATCACTGCCTCTTTTACTGCTCCTTTTGTAAAGGCTTTTGATGTGCACTGAAGAGATCGGTCTGTGTTTGGGTCTCTTCATCTCCAGTTCATTGCCTGTCATTAACATACATATCCATATGAAAAGTTTGGTAAGTCACTAACAGCTGTCCAGAATGGAGTTTCAGGAAAAAAAGGACCTATTCCTTCTCAAAATGCTGACAATACTATGTAGCCCTTTTTGGCAATGATATACCTAACTTTTTAAAGCCGCCTTTCACTCAAAAAGCAACTAGGCATAATACTACATTCAAACACATAGTGGTTTTCATTTTGAAACAGTCATTTGCTGTATTCAGAAAAGGCCTATAGTTGCCAGAAGCGAAAAGAACTCCATCATTCATTATAAAAAAAAATTCTTTCTGAGCATAGCTTTTCAGTATGCCAGATAACCTCACATATCCGATTTAACACAGGGGAGAAAAAAGCCCACAGCAGATGCTCCTGAGGGTCATTTCATGCACACCGAGTTCCTGCTCAAAATTATGAGACCTCACAGCTCATGGTCACCAGCAATTGTGAATTTTAGCAATGAAAGAGCACCAAACCATGGCTATAGTAATTTATCACTAGAAGTTAAGGAAAAATATGTCTGTTTGTCTTCTGATGAATTCAAAATCAGCCTGGAAGACTAATTCTACAAAATGTGGAGCATAGATGAGGATATAACTATTAACTGGCATATATCAAATTAGGTAGTGTGTGCTCCTTCCTATATGAGACCTTAGTAAGCACCTTGAAGCAAATTTAAAACCATATGTTTCACAGAGCATACTCAATAAACTGTGATTTTTTAATTTATTTTTCCCCCCAAAATAAGAAAGCTGGAGAAATTTGTCATGATTTTACTTAATTTCCACTGGTATATGTATGCCTGCCTTAAAGGAGTGGTCATAACCTCAGACAGGAAGGACAATAACTAAAAAAAGAACAACATGGTTTTAAAAATAATGAGTTAAGAGGTTTTCTCTCCCAATCACTTGGGCTGTAGCTTAGTCATGTCAGACTCAGAAAGAAAACTTTTGATTGATAAACACTTTTCTGTCCCACCCTCTCCCCCCAGCAGCCACTCTGGAGTTCATGACCCCGAGCCATAATTTACAATACATCGCGCCCAAGGTTTTCTAGGTCTTAGCTTGAAAACCATAGTGGGTGCATCTGTGTCAATTATCAAGGGGTTGACATAGTTTTACAAGCATTTTTATCAGAAGCAAAGTGCCCGGCAGGCTACCGACCACTAATTCTGGAAAGATTTTATTCCTGTACTGATCCTCCCACCATGCAAAACCAGCTTGTGCTGCATAAAACCCAAGACTTTAATCCCACTTGTTGCTTCCTTTTTTTTCCTCCCCCTTTTCAGAAGCATCTCTCTCTCCCACATCAGTCAATAAAATCTTTAACTCTGCCTATTTTGATCTGAAAATTAAATCTTATTTATTATGCATCCTGTTTGTTGTCTTTGAAGAACTTGAGCATTCATTTAAAGAGGGCCAGAATGACTTCTTAAACACATTTCTCTCTTTGCTGCAATTAAACAAAGTGGAGCTGTGATTAGTCCACCACAGGGGGGAAAGAAAAAGACACCCTTGAATCAAAATGGGGAGACCTGACTGTGCATTATTGTCTCACAATGCAGGAGTTTATTGCTGAAACCTGCTTATCGCCTTGCACTGCAAACCATGGGAACTTCAGTCAGGTGGAAAGTTATTCTCTTCTCTGGCTGAAGCAGCTTTAAGTATCATAAGAACAGCTAAAGCCACTAAAGCTCTTCCTAGTAACTGAGACATTTAGGATAATCTTTATGAGAGTTTTGCATGAGCTTCTGCTTTTTGTTGCAGTTAGAAGTAGAGTTAATGATGAGCTTTCACTGGCTTTTTCTTTCTCTTTTTTTTTAATCTAAGCCAAAAGCGCCTGTTTAAGTTAAGTACCACCTCCCTCCAGCCCTTGGGAAACCACTCAAGAGGGATTTGCTTGGCTCTGTGTGCATGACACATAATGAAAACAATTTTACGCTGTGGAGGGAAGTATCGGGCAATTACTGATGTAACAGCCACCTGCAGAAGCGAGGCCCTCGCCGGAGCACTGGGCTGTTCATGAATATTTTATGGTGTGATGTTATTTTGAATGGCTGGGGCAGGTGAAGGGGGCTGAGGATGTAATAAGTAACTCTGCTGGAGACTGTGTCGCAGCTCTGTTTCTCTGCAGTGGTCCATAGTGTAACACCAAGAAGAATCCTGACCCTGCATAAGACTATGCAAGGGCAGCTGAGGCTGAGGAAAGATGATGTGACAAGTCGTGGTGGGCACCCTTTAAAATCTGTTGTCTAGCGATTTTACACATGATGTCTGGCTTAAAAAGCCCCTGCATCAATCTTGTCCAATTTAATTTGATAAACTAAGTGTGGATAAGGATTAAATGAGAATTTTGTAATGGAGAAAACTTGTTCTTACTCTTTAATCCATGAAAGATCTTATGAGGTAAACCAGATAAAAATTTTAGCTGTTCTTGAGGAAAAACAGTGTTACTTTTTTGTTTTGAACTAGTTTTAAAATCTAGTGTTCCCTTAAGAAATAGAACCCAAATTTATATATATTTTACTGCCAGCACATATACACATTTTACTCAAAATAGATCTCTTCAAAGAAACATTTCAGAAAGTTGTTGTAAAATTTGATTTATTTGATGCAATTTATTACCAGTAGAGAAACTTAGATTCATGTTTTAACAGAAGCATGGTATTTTACACACATTTGTATTCTTCCCCACAGAGAATTTTTCATGCCTGGAAGAGGCAGGGAAGAGTTAAACCGGACATCATACAATGCAACATGAAGGGGATATGTTCTAAACCTTAAGAATTTGTGATGATGTTGGCATTCTTAAGATCTTTAAACCATATCAAATGAAAAAAGAAGTAAACTAATAGGACTAAAATATTAAAGGTTTATTTCTACACTTCCCTGCAGAAAGTAAAAAAGAATAATAAACAGAGCAATTGTCTCATATTACATTGATATCAGCAGCCTTTAAAATTATTTTTCACCTTGCTTATTATAAGCATTAATAGATTATGGCACTTGAAAAGAAAAGCTGAAGAAGGTTTCTCTGTAAGCTGCAGAGTGAATAGCTGAGGGATTCTTTTTTTAAGAATAGGACGTGTTTAGAAAAAGGACACAAAGAGATTTACAGAAACCTTGGGCAGAAATTGGAAATGAGAACTGAAATCCGGAAAAGCGGCTGAGAAGGAAAATGTAGCTAACCACACGCTGAAAATAATGTGTGACAACACAGGAATTCCCAGAGTGACAATTGGAAGATTATAACGATACTCTTTAATTTTTGTAAGCGGTGGTTTTGCAGATACGCTCATAACATTTCATAACATTAATTTATAGCTTGCACCAGTAAGGAATAATACAATGTTATGTTAATTTTCTATTCTAATGTCACCTCCCTAACAGAATACTGAAGTTGTGCTGCTCGAGATAGTCGAGATGGTTGTCTATTGATGTTTGTATCACAAAGCCTGCAAAAGTAGCCTGACTAGGATGATGGTACGTTGCACAACTCAAGCCATTATTTGCTCTAAGATTTCCTGGCTAATTATCTGAGGCTGATCTAATCAATCAACATCAGCATTAAATATCCAGTGAATAATAAACTAAAGAGAATAAAACATGCTGGAGTGTTTTTCCTAGATTCTCTCAGTGAAATGCTGGGATATTCTTCCTCCAACACAAAATAAATATTCACTGAATGAAAAAACAGTAAAAGAACATTAGGCGTCTCTACCAATAGCCTCTCCTCTTGCTCTGTACCTCTGTATGGAAATTTAAGATAAACACAATAAGAAAAATCAAAAAATATTGTTACAGAATCAATTACGTTTAAGACTGAAAAAGTGTCCAATAAAGAGTGTGCTGATTCAGCTCCAGAATAAATGTTAAAGGTGCTGTGTTTTAGCAATTTTATGTAGACTGAATTATAAAACAGCAAACACGCAGTAAATTTTGGATACTTATAATTAGATTTTCAACGTAAGAGAAGTTAAGCTCTGTATGTAAACGGCATTATTCAAAAGCTTGTCTTGAAAAAGAAAATTGCTGTTTGACAATTCTATAGAATATTCAAGAAAGGTAATTATACTGCAGTGGCTGTTAAAGACGCAGGTGTTGAATATAGTCACTGCTTCAGCTTTTACAGAAAACTATAGAACATGAAGAGAAAGGAGACAATAACATCAGCACGGTGAAATATTCACCTCTGCAAAAGGAGTTTATATTATCTTACTTTATAGATACACAGAAATTATGAACTAGCCTCCTTTCACCCCCTTAGATTTTTAGATTATTTGAACCTTTTACACTTCCATCCCTTCCACTTCCTAAGAAAGGGGAAAAGCACAACATAGAGAAGTCCCTGGTGAAAAAATCACCTAGGCAAAGACACAAGTGAAATGAAAATGGCAAGAAACCAGAGTGCCTCTTTTTTTAATGAAAGGCCACATAATTAATCTGAAAAACAAAAGTGATTGACTAGCACCAGTGTGAAAGAAATGTACTGACTGACCCCCAGCGACTACACAAGTGCTCTGTGTCACTGTTGCTCCACAGCTAACTGCTTTCTGAAATGCCTGTCCTTTAATACAATGCACCACTCAGAGAAGCAGGCTGAAATAAGTTCATTATTAGAGTTACACTTTTAATTAAGATGTTAGAACAATCAACAAGTGCACATGAAACCAGAAGAGATGACATTTGGAAATGTTAAGGGGTGCATTGTTATTCTTGGTCCTTACGTTCAAAAAGCAAAGGAAAAATCCATCTGCTGGATAAAGGATGCCTTTCATCCAGCTCTTAGAGCCAGGTTCACATGTTCATTGTGGTGACTCGTGACTGTTCTTCACTTCAAAATGCTCCCTGCCAGAGCAGAAAACACAGGACAGATTTCAGAGCTTCAGGCTCTTAAGAGGGCGTCTACGAGATGCCACAACACTGCACAGACCACAGCCTCAGGCAACCAGCAAAAAAATCCACTTTTCCTACAGATCCAGGGGCCAGGCTGCACTTGTTGAGAGGCAATGTTGCTCAAGGCAGCAAGGGACCAGTCTTCTGCCCTCCTCATATCCTGGTGATCTCTGTGGAAAAGACAACCTGGGTGATATCAAGCAAACATCATGCTTTGTAATGGTTAAAGCACTTTCATGGGAAGCAAGTCCTAGATCCTGCCTGTTCAAATTCATTTCCTGCACCAATGAAACTGCCCAAGCAGACAACTGGTAGCCAAACTACTTTCTGAGCTCTTTGAGGAGACAAGGATAAGAAAGTCAAAAGTGAGGGGGAAAAAAGGAAAGAGAAAAGGCAAAACAGGAGGGAAGAAGCATTCCTGCTTGGACTGGGAAAGGGAGCAAAGTAATTGGGTTAAAAACAGGCTTAGAGAAGAGATGAGCACTGAGGTAATTAAATACATATAGACTCCTTTCTACAGAATTCTGTGAATGTCCAAGGGTTTCTAGAAGTCCTTATCACATAGGTGCTTAAACTGTCCTTACATTGCAACTGCTTTATGTGCTTGAGGCACAGGCTTGCTCATTTTTCTTGGAACCTAGAGCTCTTCCAAAAAAATTAATTAATTTAAAAGGATGGATTCACCTTGCAAATCAAACTATGAATTGTTAAAGATGCTTTCAACTGATAAGACAGCTTCAGGTACCTTCAGCTGAAGAGCCAATGGGAGAATGAGGCATTTTAATTACATACATTGCTGCAATAAGTTTCTATATGATGATACTTCTAGGCAGTACAATGTCATCATGGTAATGGAATGATGCCCAGCAGCTGTCCCTGAGGTGAATTTGCTGAAAGCAGCAGCTTCTCTGAATAGTACAAATAAGCAGGTACTTCAGAGAAGACACTCTGGGAAAAACAGAGAAGAAAAATTAATGGTAAAGACAGCAAATTTCATTATTAGCCCATGCAAGGGTTAAATGGGATCACATCTGGGATGAGAATAGCTTCCTTTCTTGCTAGGAATGTAACTGAACAGGCTAAAAAGTGCCTGAGGTGACTTCCAATACCTTTCAGAGCTAGAAAAACACAGCTAGCACACCAGCTCAAAAGTGGGCAAATGGTCCACAGGACAAGGCTGTAAGAATGTTAAAGAGAAGCTTTATTCTTCTTAGACTTTTGTAATTTCCTAATGACAAAATCTATCAAAATACATGAATAAGGTGGGTTCTAGGCCTCTCTGTTCTATCAGGAGACTTTTTCAATCAAAAGAAGCAGACTTAGCGGCCACCATTATTAAATTTCTTCACAGTGCTCTATTATGCATTAGTCAATGTTAAAAGGCAAAGGTGAAGGAATGCTTTAGCTACATTCAAGAATTATTATATACCTTGACATGACTAAAAGATTCTGATCACATAGAAGAATTATAGATCCAGGTTTTATATTATTTTGTTGCCAGCATGGTGTAGGTTTATGTCACAGAGGTAGGGCATACCTGTAGGAATAGGAGCCTGTGGGAGCCAGGCTGATAAATACAGTAACCAGAGAAGTCTGGTTGCTCATCTATTGAGCACCATTGTAAAATTGCAGTTACTGTGAAATTGCTTGGGTACCTCAGTTATGATGGAAGACTTCACTTCTCCAAAATGTGGAGGGCTTCTGCAATGGCTTTACAAGGCACAAAATGCATACTCTTTTTCCCAAAAATACTTTCTTTTGAAATCTTGGGCAAATGTAGGGAGGCTTCTTGGAACTGGAGAACAATTACTCTGTATAGAACAGGGATTTTTCTAGTCATAAAAGCAAAAAAAGTAAAATCTGTGAAAAAAATATAAATTTTGTGTAGACTGTGGAGGAGTTAAAAATACATTTTCTAATGGAGTACAGAATGCCAAAAGAGGCTAAATGTAATTAGCACTGGTGTTGATGAGTAGGAGCATGACTTCTGTGACAGTGGGAGTTAGATAAATAGTGAAAACCCCACAGGTTTCACAGGAAATAAGGGTCACTGGTCATAATTCAGGTATGCCACTTCTTCCCTGCCTAATTTTATTACTGCCTTGTAGAAAAGGATTTTTTAAAATATATTTCGTTTCAGCTCACTTAAAGCACGTGTTTCTGATTTTCTTGCCTTTCCATATATTTAGGAACACAAAATCTTTCCCTGTACCTGCAAAGGCAGGCATGTTGAACAGTCAGATGAGGAATGGCATGGGTCTTGTTCCAGAGAGGTCCTGCCTCTGGAGTTCAAATGGACCCTTGCAGTGGCAGGGGTGAAACAGGACCTGATACTCACAGCAATGGCTCTGCAGTGTGCCACACATTATGTGGCCTCTTGTACAGGCAGCTGTAACTGAGAAAGAAGGTGGATTGCAGGATTGCTCCCATGATTAGTGCCCTGCTTTAGCAAAGATGGAGAATTCTGGGTTTGTACATGAGTGGAAAGAAGGATAAGAGCTTATTTCCAGCCTCCATTGCAGACAGCTTGTCTTAGGAAAAAAGAGCTCCTGTCAGCAAGGAAGAGCAGAATGCATGGGTCAAAGAAGACATTGGCAGCGTTTCAATATGTTTTTATAGTGCTAGTTTTTCTAGACAAATCTTTCAGGACTCCAACAGCAACATCCAGACAAGTTGCAGAAGCGACAAAATGAGGATAGAGTAAGGAAATCTCTCAGTAATACATTTTTATCCCTGTTTTGATATTTCATAGGTGGACTTGCAAACATTAAATTACCTAAGTACCCTCCCTGGGCTTGGTTGATTAATAAGGGTCTCTTGATGGTTTCTAGGTGAAGTAGTGTTGGGTGCCTAAGTGATGGCAAGAGAGCAGATGAGTGTCAGAAAGTGATTGTGAAGATGTATTTGAAGGAGAGCAGTGCAGCTGCTCTCTCTTTTTCATGTATTTCATAAAAGAGTGAAAGGGAAAGCACATTTCAGACGAGCATTCTGGCAACAACCAATAATGCATGGGAAAGGGTCCAGGCAACAAGGAAAAAGCCTGACTAAAAGTAATCTCCCAAGTCCCTCTCCTCCATAACATAATACACCCTTCAAGCAGCCTGCTTGACAGAGGAATTTATTCCCCCCCAGAGTTGTTTCTATTTTCATAAAATCAGAGGCTGGGTTCCGTTGGAAAGACCTTAAAGGCCCTCTAGCTCCAACCCCCCTGCCATGGGCAGGTGCACTTTTTATTAGACCAGGTTACTCAGAGCCCCATCCAGCCTGGTCTCGAACACCTCAAAGAATTTGGCATCCACAGCTTCTCTGGGCAGCCTGTTCCAGTGCTTCACCACACCCAGTGTAAAAAATCTTTATTCTAAACTGACCCTCTGTCAGCTTCAGGCCATGCCCCCTTGTCCTACTGCAACATGCCCTTGTGGAAAGTTCCTCTCCAGATTTCTTGTAAGTCTTTTTACATTCTGAAACTTACATACTTTCTTTCATAGTTGTATTTTTCTTAGTATTTTTCCATTTTTACTAAGGACTGGCAGAAAAATTACCTGAAGCAACAGCTGTGCTTTCAAATGTTGGTGATTCCCTGAAGAGATGGAAAAATGCCTGTGGTTGCTATTTCAGCATATGTGAGGTGAATGTTCAACACCTGTATTATGAAGCATGATTACAATTCATTTTGACAATGTTATAGAAAAAAGACAAGAAAAAAGTATCTCAAAAGGGTACCATATGAAGGAGCAAGTGATTGAAATAAGTAAAATATGAATACTGCTGATTTATAAAGAAGCATTTTTTCTCTTTTGGTACCTTGATTTGAATGATAAATTGCAGGTGAAATCTGCTGGAGGCCAGGGACTCAACTTTGCCAAGGAATGCCTAAAATGAAAGCAAGTTGTTTAAGAGAAACCTACAAAGGTGGCAAGGATGTTATGATGCCTTCACGAAGCCACTAAACCAAGTCCCTCACAATAGCAGCCACTGTTGAAAATTCCCCCTGTTGTAGCAAGCATTGCTTTTGAATTCACAAATTCAAGTCATCTGCTGCTGTTGCAAATATTCTAGTAGAAAAGGAGATTCATGATAGAGTATAAACACATACATTGATTTACTGCTGCTATTCATATCCAAAAGGATGTGGGTTCCAGCCACACCATAGATATATAACCATACAGCAGTTCTGAGGTTTCTTGGGATGAGAAGCACACACGGCACACATACTGTAAAACATGTTCTCATTAATGCTCCTCAGTATGCACAATCATAAAGAACATCAATCTGGTTACATTCTCAGATCAATCCTGCCCCCCACTGAAGTCAAAGGAAACTAACCTGTTGGTTCCAATAGCACCCAGCCTTTTATAATTTGGCAGACATTTATATGTAAAAAGCATGAATTCATTGTAAGAAGCAATGAATTGCTACTCAGAAAGAGCAGTGAGTCCTTACACCTATTGCTGAGTGTTATGAAGCATTGGGATTGGTACACCAATTTTCACAAGTGCTCGAAAAACAGCTGGGGATAAATGTCACAGCTTTGAAAATTTATTCTCAGATGTTTAATAACAAAAGTATAAAATTAGATTGGGAAATGTTAGATTGTTCAGTACAGTAACAAGACAGATAATTAATACTACCTTAAACTACACAAACCATTTCTATGGAGATTTTAAATTGTGACAATAAATCTCATAGACCAATATGACATACCCCGTTGAATGGACCATGTCAAAGTTCAGACTTTCATAAACTCACCTTACTATTTTAATGTTCATTCCTAATTTTCTTATTTCTCTTTGAGCTTTTACTACTGGGGGCAAGGCCTCAGTTTAAAATGGTTTGTATATCCATTTATTGTAGCTCTTCTTTTGGATCTCTATTCCCCCATCCCAGAGCAACTTGTATGCCATCTTCCTTTTCAGGTATCAATCCCAAATCTATTTGATAGAAATCTAGACATGGTTAAGCAAAACATCAAGAGATGTGCTACATCGTATCAATAACTAACATCTCATTTTAAAGTTGTACAATAACACTCTATTTTCAAAATCAAATGTGAACCCTATCTAAGTAATTTTGCTCAGAACACCAGGACAGGGTTGCACTGACAAAAATCCTAAACCTTTAAGCAACCATAGACATGGTTGTGTGTTAAACACATTAGGTCCCTTAAATTATTATCCCTTTATAAATGGATCCATATCGATACACTCTGTGTATGTAACCTATTTTTATAGTGCTTAAATTAGCTTGATCCAACTTGATTTTCTGTTTCCATAGAGTCAATGGAAGTCTGACTGAAGAAAAAATTAAGGGTCTCATAAACAAATCCTTGGTATAGCTGTAAAAACATCTCTTCTTTTGTATTTAAGGATGTAGTTAACCCTGTCAAGAATTTTTGTTGAAAAGTAGCTAGCCATCATTTTGGTACTTTCTACTAAATATCTTGCTATTCCCAGATGAAATCTAGACTGGTTAAGTGTCTTGACACAAAGCTTACATTACTATCACCCTACTTGCTAGGTTCAGAATTTCAGTATCAGCTTTTGGATCAGTTACTGTTTATTTATCTAAGTCATGATGGAAGAACAGAACAGGAATTATAACCTTCATCCACCAAAATCAGTGGGAATGTTAATTCAAATAATAAATCCAGAACAAGTTTAATTTAAATAAGATGAATTTTGGTTTGTTTCTTTTTGTAGTAGAAGTGTGGTTATTTGTGGTGGGATTTTTTCTCCATAAAAAACTTATAGATGTTTTTTTTCTGTTTATGCACTAATCATTTAGACCTAAAGTTAGAAGGGATCCTCTCTAGCAAAATAAGCTCACAAAAATTCATGCTAAGCCCTTCAACTACATACAGGCACAGTTTTAAAAACTTGGTTAAAAGATGCCAAATCCTGCACTCTGAACCTGCATTGGGTAAATAAATTTGCACAGGTTTGATTGTCAGACTGTTGGAAGGATACATATAGCAGAAGCTCTGGAGAGCAGGCAATCTGGAATATACATGTACTGTCATTTGGTATGTGCATTATATACATAGCTTTATATATTTACTACATGTATTTTTATTATATATTACTATTAAATCCATTCCATCCACTCAACTATAGGAGCATTTTTCAAGGACAGTATAAAAATGTCTACTATGATACAGTTTATAAACTTATTGCTGCATTTCAGTCACATTCAAAATGTGTTTGAAAAATACACTTGCTCAATAATGTTTAGTTTGAGCAATTCCATTTTGATGGAGATTTTCTAACTTGACTCCCAAATTCAGCTGATCTAGACATGTGGCTAGGCAGCATAACCACTGTGAAATCCTTTCCTATCACAAATGCTTATTGCCTTTGCAAATAGCTGGCTGTCAGAGGGTTTACAGATTTGTAATTCAGACAACAATCAGATCAGTGTTTATCTAACCCGGAGGCAAATCTGTATCTGGGCTACTCTCTGCGTTTAGTTCATCATAATTTTTCTCCTAATGTGGAATGTTACTGTCTGCAGGAAGTTTACAGCTTTTTCTGTTTAAAAATTCAGATTACCTTGATGGGTGGCTTGGAAGATGCAGCAGAATACCACAGATTCTGTCTCTGCCCTGAAGGGTTTTTGGCCACGACCTCACCTTTGCCTGTTTTCTCAGATATAGCAGAATCAGTATCTCTGCTAACATCATGGAATCAGGACTTCCTAGGGACCTGGAGATGAGGCCATGCGTGTCAAGTGCAAATCAGGCATCTGGTTCTTTCCTAATACACAAGGGTAATATAATCCACAATTTAACCTAAGTACCACAAAAGACTTTTTAATAGTTTGTGCCAGGGAAACATTTTTCGTGCTTCGGATTTTACTGGCCATAGCCTTGTGGTAAGAACAGCAGGTCTGGACAAAACCTCAGCCTCTTTTAGGGTGTTGCTATCCCTGGTAAGCTTTTCTCAAAGCATACATTTTTTTAAATATAACCAGGAGAAGACCTAGGAGTTGACTTATGGCCTTTTCTAGGATAAATGTAGAAGCACATGGCATTTTAGAGTTTAGCTGAATATACTCAGTTCTAGATACAAATGTGAATGTAATGTTTAAAAGATTTTCTGAGCCTTTCTGAAATTCAAAATTCAGTGAATACAGGAAAATGTTCTGAAGGATGATTTTCAGATAAGATGTTACAGGCTGCCTGATGAGATCACTGAAACCACTCCTTTAGCTCAGGTGAAGCTGCTCCACTAGGAAACTGATATTGCAGATTTAGTCTCACCAACGTCCTCTCCATGAAAATTAATTAATTGGCATGTACTGTACTTTTTTAAGGACTGGGAGTAAAATGCTTCATGAATATGCACTAAATGCTTGTTGAAGTCAAGAGGTCTTTTTCAACTGCCTCTGTTTTCCCTAGCAACATATCCCAGAGGTATAAAATAAAGCTGTAAGGAAATAGCATTTTAGTTATTAGGAATAGCTGGGGGGGGTGGAGGGGGGGATGGAATATGGAAAATATAATTTTTATTGCCAAAAAGTATTTACATGTGTTTTTTTTTAACGTGATCATTGATAGTCACTGTTTGTGACAGTTGTTTGGGCCCTGGTATTAACACCTTGAAGTAGAAACAGAAGAATAAAATGACCTGTTACTTATGTTTAGAAGCTATTTCTACATTGACAACAGATATTAAGAAAGGGACAATCAATAAAAATAATTTTATATTTCAGTGTAATGGCATCTTAAGCTATACTCCTGAGAGCAGCCTATACACCCCTTAGCAGACCTGTTAACATCAAGATGACTTCCTGTGCATGAGAAGGCCGTGGGACTAAGGTGACAATGTGTTGTAATTCTTTAGGGACAATCCCCTGAGATCATACTCAGCAGTTCAGAGTGAGGCAAGCCAGCCCAGACCAGAGCCATGTCTGCAGCAGCACTGGGTGGCTTCAATGAAAACCATGATGGCCAGTTTTAGCACTGCTGCTCCCGTGCAGGCTGCAAAAGGTTTAAGAGGAAGCAGGAGAGTGGGAGCTGGGAGGGAGCTCAAAACGTGTCAGAAAAGTCTTAGTAGACAAAAAAGAAGCAGAGAAAAAGAGCAGAAGTAAATTAATCTTCCTGAAGTATATTGCATAAGGGGAAATGCCTGGTAGTCGTTATTTGCTGTAACAACCCAAGACAAATGAGCAGCCGGTGTGTTAGTTCTGATGAAGGACATGCAAGAAAGACAATGGCTTTCCATTTTTAAGTTAATCAGTACCCAAGTGATGTACTTCTGAAAAATAATAAAATGGATTAATCAGGACCTAGGGGAAAGAAGAGGGCAGACATTTTATTTCCACCACGTGTAGATGAAATATACATAACATAATAAAGGGCTGCTGTCGACTATCTGCAGGAAGAGCACCTGGAAGATTAAAGCTGTGGACATAACATTAACAAAGTACAGACCACACTGAATTAATGAGCACTGGAGATAGACATTCAGTGGAGTCTTAATTTATTTTCCTTTTCTAGCTCATCCTTTAAGAAAATGACAGTGTCTTCTTATCGATTTTACACTCAGAGATCAATCAGAATTGCCCTGACTCAGACAAAATTTACAGCACTCCCTGACACTGCCTCGAGCATCTGGGCCTAAACAGACATTACAAGGAAGCAATATATCATGTTTGTATGTAGAGCTTGACATGCTTAAAAATAAGCTAATCTGTAGTGGAATTTCCTTCTTTTTGACAAGTTGTTCTGCCCAGCTCTTCGGCCCCTTGTTATGAATTTCTCTCCTAGCTCTACTATTAATTATAACATGCACATAGGATTCATGTATTTAGACCCTGAGGGAGGTCATCTGCTCTGCAGTTTTAGATAAAATATAAACTAACAGATCACTCGCTACCTAAACAATGTGAAATGTCACACTGATGCACTCCATAAAAAAAACCTAGAGGTGTTCCATCAGGAGCTATGATCAATTCTGACAACCCAACAATATCAGAGCTAAATGATGGGCCTCTACATTCCCAAACAACCCTCCATGGAAATTGCTGTATCCAGAAGCTCTTTTGTGCAAGTAACTAGCTGTATTAAATGCAATAATTACAGAAAAGACACTGGCTGGGATGCTCAGGCAGTAGTTGGCTAAGCTAACTTACTCCTGCACTACAATTCTTCTTGTACCTAGGGATTGACTCCCAGATGACTTTTTACACTAAAGGAAGAGAGGTCTCTTCTGCACTACAGACCCCAAGACCAGATGGCCCCTTCTGGGCTCAGAGGAGCCAGTTTTACAAAATATTTGCTGCATTTCTCTTGAAGGAAAGTATCAAGACCAGAGTTGAGAAAGAACTAGCATGTATCTGAGGAGGATTGAGGATCAGCAGGTTTTTCTGAATTTAAGTCTGTCATCTCCTTCAGGCTGCAATTTATTGGTCACTTCAGTACCTATAAGAAGCATCGAGGCACCAAGAACTAAAATGTTTAGTGAATGTCCCAAAACCAGCATATTATTTTGGGTCTTTGTTGTTTTATTTTTAATCTTTGATCATCTGACAAAATACAGGGTGGAGGGGAGGACAGTTCCCTTTAGACATTACATATTTTCAGTATATATCAGAATTCTCTGCTCCCTTTGCTTTTGGGAAGTTCAACACATCACAAAGTTCAACCACTTAGTATTAATAGTATTAACTGGGATGCTGATCAGTATAGCACAAAACATTCCTCTCTTTGGAACAAGCCCAAGTCACAGCCTAAAAATTTAATACCTTGAACTGTTCCTATTACATCCTAGTTCATTAAAGGGTCCTGCTTGCATTTCACTTAGTTAAAAACCAATAAGAAAAAAAAATAAACTCTTATTGGTACAGGCAGAACAGCTGTAACCAAAGGTTTACAAACACTCGTAGCAGAGGATTCTGCTGTTTCCCCATGTCCTAATTCTTCATGTTAGTGGAAGTAAAAACATGTAATTTTTGGACTTGAAACAAGGTTTAAGAAACAAAGCTGATACCAAATTGTTAGCAAGATAAAATGATAACTGACTTACAATCAAAACTCTGATACACAGAAATATGACAACGTGTAGAAAATCAAATGTTACATGGTTTATTTATGACACCTCAGTATGATTTGCCCTCAAGTACTGTGATAGTAAATTACTGCAGTTTCAAAAACCAGTATGACGAACACTGATTTATTTTACATTTTCTCTTTTCCCTTTATTTGTGATTGTCTGACACAGTGGGAACAACCCTCAAGAAATTAGAAAGATATCATCTTGTGAGGGATATTGCACTTATTTTCCCTGCAGGTGTCTTTTTCCCTTACACTGTCTCTGCCTCTTTTAGCCTCTGGTTATTCTCTCTTATGGGATAGTCTTATGCTACCTGAGCACCTGGCTGCTCTCAGCATAAGCTTGAAAAGAAACCAGCATTTTCTTTCAGAATGAGAATAGAGACAAGTTCTGAATTAAATAATTTTTTTCCCTTCTGTGTTCACAAACACGGACATTTGATATGGCCAGCAGATTACCTTGTAGAAATGGACATTGAACTGGCCTGGTCTTCCAAAATCTGACTAAAAACCAAGGGCCTGTTTTTTAATATAGAAAAATAATTACTGAATAACTCTGCCAACAAAGTCTGGGTTGAGTTTAAGCATTTCAAATACAACTAGCAATCTAGGATGTGTCTGCTTCTGCCAAACTAACCTGAAATCTCTTAAAGGAAACTAATCTCAGACAATGTTGGGTATGAAAGCATAGAAAATCTGGACTGTTTAAAGATACTGTAAACTGTCCAGAACACAAGTCTCCTACTGGGTCTCAGGGCTCAGTTCTTGCTTCTGACTCTACTTCAGACTTGTTAGTGTGGCAACTGCCTAAATTTTGAGCTCTAAAAATTACCTGTCCTAGATGACCTTCCTCAACAACCTGCAGAGAGGAATGTTGGACTCTGGAGAGCAACTCATCCCAACCTTATTTTTGGCTTTCTAGACCAACTCATCCCGTGCTAAAGGCAGTTGTTCAGCCTGCAGCCTGTGCAACAGGTGTGACAAGAGGTCTGTCCTGGCAGACACACAAGGAGCAGAGCTGTCTGGTGATGCAGTGCTCTTACAGCTCGAGTCAGGTGAGGGAAATGTATTCACTGCATTCCAGCCTCACAGGATCTTTTAAATCCCTGCATCCAAAATTCATAGGTACAACCTGGGACAGCCAAGGAAATCATGAAAATTTCATCTGTTGCTGAAAGATTCACTTTCACAGCTAGTTATAACATTTATAATTATTTGCATTTCTAAGCAGCAGATTTGCATCCTAAGCAGCAGATTACATTCTTCATGAAGTTTTAAAACTATACTTACTAGCAAACCAGAAAACCTACTGTACCCTTTTTCCTTTAAAGATATAACATTTGCAAGTGTTTCTACTTTCTTTATTTTTTTTAAATACTTTTCAAGCTGATCTAATTTCCCAAAGTAAAATGGTTTTTACCTTAGCATTTAAAGAAATGTTATGGTCATATAGACTATACAACTTGGTCAAGAATAAACTATAACACTTTATGCATCTTCTAAAATTTCTTACATAGTAATACATCTCACCTTTTTTTTTAAAACTGATGGAGCTCAAGGAAAGAGTAACAAAGATGTAATGCAGTTCAATACTTCATACAAATTTAAATACTGCTAAATATGATAAAGTCCTGAGAAAAATAATAGTTGCTGCTACAGCATGTAAAGCACGCAATGGAAATGTTCACCTTTCAATGTACACATCATGTGTGTCAGCATCTCTTCACTAGTAAAGGAAGAAATAGATAATATTTTCTCATATCTTCTCATAGCAGGTAGAACCCCATGTCTTTTCACACAGTGAATAATAGGTGGCATTGCTGTTGCTGTGCTCTCATGGGTGTTCTGCCATGCAAGAGACTGTCATTTCAGTTTACAGCTCAAATGCAACAACAGACCTTAGGCAGAGCAAATGTGAGGCCATTCATCAAAACTTTTCCTTACTACTCCAGTGAATCTCACCTGCCATCTGCACAAAATGAGTATTTCTGGCTGAGTTGCAATAAGTGCAGCATCACACACATCCTATTCCATATACCTGAACAAGCTGTAGGACACATCACACAAGACACACCACATCAACCAGACCAAAATACAGAAAATTCTGAAAAATATCTCAACATTTGCTCATTCTGGAGAAATCACAGCATCCCCAAAGCACCAGGTCAGAGACAGAGCACTGGAGTAGTTTCCCATGAAGCCTATTGTACTATGAATGGTCACAGCTCACCAGGAGCCTGCCATGCCCTGCAGCAACTACTCAGCAAGGGGGAAGAGACCCCAAATCACCAGCCTTTAAGAGCAGGGTGCTAATCACCACTGCTGCTGGGATTGTTTGCTAAGTACATCATGGAGATTTGCACTAGAATTCCCATTAAATTCCAGGAATTCTTGTTCCTTATTTTTTTTTTTTTGTCCAGAAATATGGGGATGTGTGCATTCCTTAGCAATTCAAAAACCAGGAAAATCATCAAAAGGAAATTATGCTATGTTTAAAAAGTGTGTACTTTCATCTGTTGACCTCCTATAATCTCTTTGCTGGAATGTAGTTTAAGTGACCAATATATATTTAGTGTAAATTCACTGAAATAATGAAGACTCAGTTTCTGAGATCCTGAGGGCATGTGTAGGCAAAATTACAGTCAATCTATAAAACCACAATGCAGCAACACAAAGAAACTAAAGTGTATTACTAGCTTCATGAATAATTCGAGAGTTCTGAATGAAGATATTGAATACTTTACAAACCCTTAGCTCTCTCTTATGAAAAGGGGTGATGAAGGTGGGTTAAGAAAGTAAAATCATTATGGAAAAACACTTAGTAATATCAATGTTAATATGTGTTAATGGTAGGAATAGACAATTCTTGATAAATTTTGGAGGGGAATGTGTCCCATCAAACTCATCTGCTCTGACCTGGACCTGCTCCTCTGAAACTGTGAGCAATGACAAAGTTGCCCATTCACCCGTAGTGGGTTGCAAACAAACTATGTATCAGCATGAATATTTAGTCCATAAATCTGAGCAAAATACTTACAACCTGAACATGGGCAGTGAATTTTGCACTACCAAAACTGAGTCATGTAAATAATAATAGCAAACTTCCAGGAATTTCAGGAATCTGTGGATGTCAGGTTAATCCCAGCATTTTTTGATTTTGAAATAGAAACTTTCATGCAACAGGAGACAAATTCTTTCATTACTATGTCTAATTTATGCACTGAAAGGGCTGAGAAACCTCTATCCAGCAGGGCTCTAGCTCTTATATATTACCCCTTTAAAAGGATGAACATGTGCATTGACAGAACCTGTAGCAGCTCCCCAAAGAGCACTATAAGGTCAGGAGACTTTACTGAAAGAATATTTATGACATTGTAGAATACACTCAAAGGAACAGATATTCTTATGACTGGGGATGCTGGTGGAGTGACCAGGGTGGTTTGCATAATCAAAGAGAAATTTCTAACTTTGTTCCTGTAGACCCACGCTGCAGTGAAGGGGAAAGCACTATGGCCAGTAAGTGGAAAGGCAGAGAATCAAAAATTAATTTCTTGGTTTCCCAACACTTTGTAAATCTGCTCACCTAACAACCATAATTTGTTCATCATTTAGACACAGAGCCTAGACACTATTGCAGACCTGAGGCAAATCTGGCCACACAGAGATGGGAAATAATCCAGCTCAAAGAATCAGAGCACATGATTTGTCCAGACATCTGCACAGTTCATAATTTCGTCTATTTACTACACCAGGCCTCTCACCATTGCAGTTAAGCCAAGAAATAAATAATAATTCTATCTTAGGTAAAGTAAAAAGGGAGAAAAAAGAAGCAGTGAGAAACAATTTCTTCCAGCAGTTTGGTTATAATGAGCATGGGAGGCTGCCTGGTCCAGGACAGTAAAATTCTCCTGCTTCCTTCCACAGAAGGGAATGTCACCAGGCAGCATCTTGTAGAGAAGATTCAGGCACTGAGTTGTCAGCACCAACACAGGGATTTTTTCCTTGCCTTTCCCTTTCATTTGAAGGCTTATAAATCTATTTGAATAGGTGAATGGAACATTACAGGAAAAAATAAACTGTGGGGAAATAAAGGAGTTTTTAATACTGCTTTTGAGAAAGGTTTCCTCTTTCATTTGCTGCAGAAACTCCAGGTACTCTGTGTAAGCACTGTTTTGGTTGGGTTTTTAGTTTGTTTGATTGCTTTACAATAATAATATTTTTCTTTTGTCTTATTTTCTAAGTTAGAAAAACTTCAATTTTCAGACATAGCTGTTGCACCATAGCAGACTGAACTCAGAGATACCTGCAAATACACTATTAAATGTTGTTAACTAGATCAAAGTTACCACTTCAGCTGTAGAACTTTGTAACTTGTAGTCTATGAAGGGTCTCAAATGCAGAAGTGTGGGCAATGGTGGTACCTATCAGACTCAAGGTAGAAATGTAATTATAGGGTAATAACAGATACCACAAGAAGTCGTCATAGCAGGTTAATGTGATAATTTACTGTATCATCCAATGAGTAGGAATACTAAAATTTCTGTAATAAAATGGTATTAGTGGCATATTAGGCTAACATGATATGACAAAAAAATTGCAAACAAAATACTATAATTTAGCCTAGGGCATAAATGTGAGGGAATAAAACCAAATATTGTCATAGAGAAACACCCTCTTCATTTAGAAAAATGTGGAAATTTTGTGATAGAGTTTGCTGTCGTGTCATACTGATAAAGTTCAGGAGAGATTACATATTGCTGGGTGAATTGTAAATTAATACAAATGATATCTTATATCCACATATCAATTTTACTCCAAGGGGTATCAAAGACCTTTGCAAGCTTAAAGAGACATACAAAGCACTGTCTCCATGTTTATCATCAGCCTCTAACCTGCAGCTGAATTGATTTCCCAACAGACCCCAAGTTTTTCATTAAACCAAAGTTTTATCCAGTTGCTGATGGCATGACAGAATTTATATGGAGTGGTTGTCTTTTTGAAAATTAAGTTTTCTTAGGAAATAAGGTTCCTCCAGGCTCTGTATCAACCAAATTTTAAAGAAATCTTCCATTTGCATGAAATAACTGGTAAATGCATATCCAATGTTATAAAACCCCATATTAATGTACAAAAAATAGCATACAGATACTCTCTGTCATGTTGGGGTATGATCTTACTCTGAATACCATAATTATAAAATCATAGCATTGGTTTGGGTTGTAAGGGATCTTAAATACCAAATAGCTCCAACTTGCCCCCACCAAGGGCATGGGATGCCTTTCACTAGACCAGGTTGCTCAGAGCTCCACCCAGCATGGTCTTTAGCCCTTCCAGAGGTGGGGCATTCACAGCTTCTCAGGGCAACCCGTTCCAGTGCCTCACCACCTACACAGTGAAGAATTTTGTTCTAATATCACCATTTAGACAAAAGAAAAATTCTGAATACAAGTTGTTGTTTGACTTGTCACTCACACACTGTTCACACTTCAATGGTGTTCCCACTTAGCTTTTTGAGAGGTGAACAGCTGAGGACAGGGACACTTCCAGACCTGTTTCTGCTAAAATTCAGCTTAGAAACATTCATCACAGAGCCCATGATGCCCAATTTCCACACATTGTCCAGTAACCTGAAAAACAGGACATACATATTATATACATACACACACATACAGAGGTACTTTAAAAATGGATGAATTTCACCAGGCCTTCATTTTTAAGCTCATCAAGGCTTAGTGGCATTCCACTAAAGAATAGCTAAAGAGATATTAGTATGTATTCCTCCCTGAATGCCTTTATATGCTTTTACTTTGCAAGCCTCATGGATTTCTATAGTTTTCAAACCAGAAGAAAAATTCTGATCCTTAATTCTACAATTATTTTATGATATTTATGCACCATAAAGGAGACTAAGTATCCATAATTATTTGTCTATAGGATTGAAAATACTATTGACAACATACAGAACATGCCAATGCAGCAGGGCAGTGGTTCTTGGTAGTTCAGCAACAAATTAATTTAAATGTATTAATTTAAAATTTTATTCAGGGACAACAGTGTGGTCATGGATCACAATATGAACTTGCAGTGACTATGTTAACATTATCCTGTTTATAGCACAGAAGGCAAAGAGTCAACACTGATATCAATGCAACAACTCAGCCTTAAAGAACACTTGCAACAAAGAGCTAACAAGGAACTGTGGACAACACAACACAGTACTTCCTTGTTTCTGTTCATCTATTTTACACTATCTGGAATTTTCCATTTTATGATGGAAAGTTCATTTTGCATCATGAAACATTTTCAGCCACACAGATCGTGTTTCACCATCAATGCAAAACGTCTACAACAAGTCCCTTGAATTTTCTGTCATTTTTTATATGCCCATTAAAACTCTCAAAACCCTTCAACACTTTCCTCACTGTGCTTTCCACTGAATTAGCTACCACTTCTGTTATTTTGCTGTTTTACTGAACCTACACTGCCCCATCACAAAGCCATGACCTCCCTTGGCAGCTACACTCTCCTCACTGTGCCAAGTTAAAAGTCTCTCCTCACCTTTGGGCTCCATCAGTGCCAGCTTTCTTCAGCTACTGATCTGGTTCTGTGCATCAGTAATACCAGGTTTAAATGTCCACTTATTCCCTGCTGCCACATCATGGAGTTGCTTTCTGAAGAACAGAACTCCATTCTGAGGTGAAGCCATCATCCCTGCTATTGGCACTTAGGGTGTCCCTACGATGCTCACAGAGTAAATTGAGGGATAACAAGCTCTACTTGAACAATTTGTTTGTTCTATAAACACATATATGGGAAGAAGTTCTAAATATTTTATTGCTGGATTTCTCTCTTTCAGTCATTTCCCCCACCTAAGCTTTTCTGATTAAAAAAACCCTTAGTTTTACATTGGGGTAATTGCATTGCTATATTCTTATCCTTTCAAAGGTGGGGATATGGATATCTTCCTTTCTCTCTTGACACAAAAACAATAACTAAATTAGAGCTGGGAGAATATCTGTGCATGTGCACACACACTGTGTTTATACATGCAATGACATGCTTGAGATCAATAGTATTTCATGCTAGCTTACAGACTATGGGTATAAAACAGAAATTCAAATGTGTGACTTGCAACATTTTCTGAATTAGAGAAAATAAAGTTTTTTCACTGCTTTGAAATAGAACCACACTTCCATACAGTAGGTTTCAGTGGTGTTTTTCTCTTACAAATAATAATAAAAAAAAGACTACACAACTGAAGAAAGGCTTCCTTTACTGAAGAGCACAGCTGTAAATAAATCACTGAACCACTGAAATACCAGTGAAAATACTAAAATCATCAGAAACCTTGACCAGAAGATTTTTTTTAAATTGCAAAAGAATAAAGAACAAAGAGTAAAAGAAATCCTTTCAATTTTTTTGTCATTGCAACAGAATTCTTAGCTGTAGGGGGTAGAATGATGCATCCATTTGCACTTACAGTACCATATTAGGGAATGAGTAAATTACTTGTAGAGCCCATTCCGTGTCGCCACTTACGAGTAACGATATAATTTCCTAAATCACATAAATAAATACACAAAGTAAGCTCTTGGAATTCTGTATTTTTTTTTAATCCCTGTATTACAAAAATAAATGAGGATGGTCATTTTTATAGAATTCAATTTTTTTTGTCAGTACAAGAATACGTTTAAACATTTGCATCCTATTATTGCTGAAACCAAACTAGATAATATGCACCTTGTGAAATGTGTTCATTCAATATCTCTGTATTTGCTAGACAAATAGCTGCAATCCTTGTTCTAGTGGAAGGAAAAGGTAACATTTACCTTTATACTGTCCACAGTATTTCAAGATATTTTATGCCAAAATGTCTGGAAAAGCTAAGACTCTTCAAAAACACATTTCCTAAAGTTATGCTGATTTGAATTATCAGAGCAGCTAAGATTTTGTATATTTATTTCCATGTCTTAAAAAGGAATCTCATATTATTAGTGAAGATAATGTATGTGTCAAAAAAGAGGCATCAAAAGCACTTCCTGTGCACTTGACAGGGTGACAAAATATTTCTCCTATCCTTTCCTAATTGAGCTGCTGTACAAAGGGAGACATTATGATAATATTAATAATAGTTACATGGATATTTGTAGGTACTGTGTAACCCTTCAGTCCATTTTCCCAGACAATGGTGACTACAAAAAGGCTTCAAAATAGAACATCACACAATATGAATGCCACTTTTTTCTATCTTACATTTTAAAAACATCATTGAAATCAGAAAGTTCATTTACAAAGGACTGGCAGTTGCAATCACAGCAATAATGTAGTGCTGAGAAAAAAAGGGTAATTGGTTTGGTAAAGATCGCTTTCCATTACACCATAAAGCACTACACAATAGGAAAGGTCGCCAATTAAGCAATCATGAATACCAAGTACTGAAGCTGATGAAAATAGGGCAGTGGTTTAAATAGATTTGCAAGCAATTTACCTTTTCACAATGTTGGCAATCTGATGCAATTTGCTTGCAATTTTGTCTGCTTTCAGTAGCACTCGAAGCTGACACTACACAGACCAAATGGCAAAGAGGCCTGCATAGAAAATGTAAAACTATCTTGGCTGCATCAGGGAACCAGAATGGTGGTTCATCAGGAAAATTACAACAATTAACATAAGTGCTGCAAAAATCAACACTTTAAATGTCACACTCACTAGTCTGTCCAAAGACTGTAAAAGTACCATCTCCGTTGCTGGACTAACAGTAAATATGAAGCAATCACCAACAAGCCTTGAGGCTGATGGCTTTACAATTGATGTGACATTCTCTGAGTGATAAAATAGCCTTTCGTTTTACAAAAGTAAGTATTTTTCTTTTTCAGATTTAACCTGGATTATGTCAACCCAAAACTTATACTTAATTTTTTTTTTCAACTCTTCCTCCAACAAAACTATTTTGAACTTGAGAGTGCTCTTTACTTGTTTCGATGTTCTAAAAAATTTTATGTTTTAGGGTATTGGATCCAAACTGATAAAACTCAAATATCGATCCATTCTTTTTCAATGTAAATTATACTCAAGATTTATATCAAAACGTGTTTGCTGCATGAGATGATCCATTTGTGATTAGGGCTTGGTTTATAGTTTAGGGAAGGGAGCCCCAAAAGGTAACTGTAGGTATTCCCTCAGGTTTTGGTGCAGAGCACAGAATACCTTTGCACATCTCCATCAATGTAAGCCAAACAAATATGAAAGATGACTTTTGGAGTAATTGACATCCCATGTAATGGCTCCCAAGTTAAAGACAGATATAAATTTGTCAATTTGTGAGGGTGAGTTGACTTATGGTGTATATTTAATGATTTATTCTTTTTTAGCAGGCTGCAACACCAAATAAAACAGCAGTTCTCTCTCTCTGAGATCACACAGGAGAGAAACAACTTTTTCTGTGGCATCACATCCTGAAAAAAGTGCATCTCCTTGGCCAGATTTTTTGACACAAACCTTTATTAAGAGAACCACTTATGGTCTTATTCAAAATATGGTCAGGTCAGTGGAAGTTCAGACATCCAGGACCTTGTCATTCTGAAAATTAGCAAGACTCAGAGAATCTGAACACTTTAACCCTTTTTTTTTTTTCCCAGGACTCAACAAATGCTGATGGCTCAAGTGTTGTTGGCTCCTGGAGTCTTGTTTTTTCCATTGTGCATGCAGTCAGGAATGGCTGGTCCTATGAGCTACCCTGAGCATTGCTGTTCCAGTGGCAGGACCTTCACCATGCTGCATCCTGAGCTGCAGTAGATCCATTAACTACATAGTTTATATTCATTTAAATGACTGGTCCTGAACAATCAGTTGATAAGGACTGGTAGAAATTGGTAAGAAAGCATTTCACAGCATCTTCAGTGGTGTACCACCTCTAGTGAACGATGGTCATCAATCTTTTGTTGCCTCTATCAAATGGAAGAGGAAGAGGAGTGCCCTGTGAGTTCTGAATGGCATTAGACACTTGGTTAAATGTGACATCAGTGCAAATGTTAGGTAAGCAACGTGAGAGACACCTACTTTTCCTTTGATGTATTTCAAACGTCCCACCAGATGTCTGCTAGTTTTTTTACTACAATTTGAGTAATATTTTGACCAAAAGAAAGCAGATTGAGTACTGCAGTCAGAAATGCATGTGAACCCATCGATTTCTATAGAAAAATAGGAAGCAGACAAGGACAACAGAACAAATATATATTTCAACTACTCAAAGGGTTCTGCTGCTATTCCAAATGTCTTTCAGCTGAATCTTTTTTTAACAGGTTTTCCTGAGTGCAAATCCCTCACCAAGGCTACAGATACAAATGTAGTTTCAAAGCAGTTTAATTTTAATCTATTGCTACTTTGAGGCGAGACTCCTCTACATTCATTTTGGCTCCCAATCTTTTTAATTTCCTATTTGTTTACCTTTTACAATATTCTCCTTGACTGGCTTAGTCTCATTCACAGAACATGACAGTAACTCAGCATATGACAATCAATCTCAGCACTTTCCTTTTTTGCACTCTTCCTTATATTACACATACCTCAACATCCTAGCTTCAAAATCTTTGTGTATGTTCAACTCACCTCATTCCCAAATCTGTTACACTAAGGGCAATTAGTGTCACTTCCAGCTAAAGGAATGCTACTGGCAGGAAAATCCTAACTGTAGTTATTACCTGAACATAAATTGCAACTTCACTACTTTTTCATCTGCTGCTTTACCATCCCTGGCTGGCAGGCTCCTGTTCACATGAACATTATCACATTTATTTGTCTGCCTTTCTAATGTACATCACACTTACCAGTTGGAGAGTTCCTTTTGCAATACAGTGTGTTCTTTTGCTAATGCTTCAACAGGACAGCAGTACTGACCACCACAAACATACATGTTCATGTACATACATACATACATACATACATACATATATATTCATGGCTGGAGACAGACTTTTCACTGCAAGCTTTGCAAAGCAACTGCTCTTTCTTTAGCTACAATTTCAAAAGTTGACAACCAACTTTATCTCAATTATGCTTAGAAACTTCCTTTAATATCTGCTCTTACAGACACCATATAATGTGAGAATGTCGGTGTTCTGTAATAATTCAAAGATCAGTAAGATTCCACTGAGGCAATATTTGAAGCAACACACGAAACAAATACCTGGAGCCCATTTTAAACTGACATAAGATGAAGTATGGAGGTGGTTCTCACATCTTTTACGGCCCTCCATTCATAATTATGTATTCTTTATCTGATCTCTTCTGGGGCTCTGAGGCAAACCAAGAAGGGAGATATGAGACAAGATCTGTACTACCAGTAAACTCAGGAGTCAATCCAAAGGGCTCCACACCAATTATTTTGGAGCAAAGCAGCAGAGATATTTCTATTCCTTTCCAGAGGATGCAGGAGTGAGAGGTGATGACACATTTCTGAATCACAGGGATGGCTGGTTAGAAATTATGCAGCTCTGAATTTTCACCTTCCAGCCCCTCAACTGCATAATAAAGAAGATAATTCCTTTAACAATATTTTAAAATAGTCCTTATGAACCAGTTGCTAGTCAGGTAACAATCTAAAAATTCACAATTGAAATTAAAGGAGTTCATCCTAATCTGAAATTAAACGAATGAGAATTAATTACTCTGCCACTAATCAATCTATTACACACTTTAATACTTTGTTTTTTCATGCCTGAAAACATATGGAGATGAAGAAAACCATGATCTTCAACGGAGCATTGAACTGGGTTTTGGAAATTGTGAACTGAAAAAACCAAAGAAATTAATTTAACAAATATGAGTTTCACAGTTTGGCTTTAATCCTTGCTGTTGGGAAACAGGGAAAAGTCAGCAATGAAAACACAATTTATTTTCATTGAGTAGGTCTAGGTTCTTACTCAATGGTTAGCCTCTGTGGACCTTCTTTAATAGAGTCACAAAAATTTATCCATCCGAGGAATTGCTTTATTGTATTTAGATGATACCTATGTATTAGGATTGCTGCATAAAATAAAGACACTTAATATCCTTAACGAATATATCTACCATTAATAGTAATAAGATCTCTGTATCAATACAAGTAAAGCATCACTCAAAACAAATTTAAAAACCCTTGCAAATTTAGAAAAAATTTTTGGAGCCCCAAGCTAAGGGATGTCCATCTAGTATGGAATTTTAAATATAAGCATGCATATATGTGCACAATATATGACGTGTATTGTGTCCATACTTGTTCCAGCAAACAGATGCCGAAATATCAATAGCAGGGAACATTGTTTTTATGGGATTTCTTCAATCCTTTGCCACATTTCATACTCAACCCAAAATACTCTTATTTAGGAAATGATAATTTTTCAAAAAGACAAATTTGTCAGCCCATTATTAATTTTATTTCAGTCACCCCAAAGTGTTTGCTTTAGCAGAATCAAAATTCTCCATATTTAGTGAGTGGATTAGGATTAGAAAAATACATAGACCTCAGCCTGACTACTAGGACTGCTTTATGTCAGTTTGTAAGTTTTGTGGGAATAAAAAAATTGCACAGATGGGACTATAACTGACCATAACCTGCTCTATTGTATTTCCAACAATCTCTAATTACAGCAACACACCAGAGGAAAAGATTTGAAAGGGCAGGTGATGGGATAGGAGAGAAACCTGTTTGACTTAAACAGCACAGGATCCCTCACCATCAGGGCTGATGTACATCAGCCTGACAGCTAATTAGGGTAGACATGAATTTTTCCAATGTAACAGATGTTCGCTAATCAGGCCAGATTTGGAGCCCTTGCGCCAGCAACATTTCATGCACAATTTAACTATCTAAAAGGAATAAACTACTTAATGCATTGTACTGGAGGCACAGCTGTTTCACAATCAGAAAATTTGCTGTCAAAGATGTTCTCTTTAAAACTGACATGTTTTTATATAACTCTGATGGGGTGTTTATAATGTATTAATAGTTGTCAGTAAGAGCTGCTGTCATCATCAAGAAGTAAAATATTTCTGAAGGTATATTAAAATGAACAGACTCCTTTCTCTTTCCAAAATCTATTTAGATAAATTACTTTGAATGTGGCCTGTTTAATTCTAAATGTACTTTAAACAAAAGGCTTAACATGTATCTTTCAAGTTACATCAATAACAAAATATACAAGTCTACCTTCTGACTAGAGAGTAAAGCTGAAATATCTTTTAGCTATAGTATAAATTTATTTTATTTGCAAGAAAATCATAAACATAAAATATGCCATGCTAAAATGATATGAATGGTCTCTCTTCTCTTCATAAGAAATAAATCACATGATAGAAAAGTCAGATGCAAAGTATCCACAGGTTATATCGATTCATTACTTAGGAGACCAAGAAAAGGGCTATATAAGATTTTTATTCTTGCATGTCAATTTCACAGACCAGATCCCGAAGTAAATGAGAGGGTCTAAGTCAATTCACTGAAAGCTAAGGCTCTTGCATTATTGTGTCTAAATTTAAGATACAATATCATCAACTGGCTTTCTTCTTAATGGCCTGGTTTTGGAGTTTTTTGACAGTTTTTTTAACCCTACGAAAAATCAAGAGATGCAACATTTTATAGACTGCTACATAGGAAAGTTTGGACAAATGTTTCATAATCTGTAAATTCTAGCAGTGTGACATAGAGCACAGAACTGGGAAGAACTCACTGTGCTTGTGATAACATCATCTGAAACACCACACAAATGCAGTTCCCAGTGAAGCCAGTTGGGTTTGCAGGTCGTGGGATACCAAGATGTCAAGCCTGGCAAAGATGCCCGTGGCTACATCTGTGTAAAACCCAGCACTGTGGTCATTTAACACCTCATAAAGGACAAAGTCTGAAACCTGTTCTCGTGAATCTGGGCTCCACTTGCAACTCAACACTTAAGAAGTAAAATACAGACTAAATGGAGTTAGAATACAAGTGAACAACAGAGTCTGGCTCTTCAGAGAGAAGACTGAGACAAAGGATTGTCCTTTCCTGGGTCCTCAAGTTCAAAGTAAGGATGATGCCATTCTTACCATCATTTCTCTGGAAATCAGGCTGCATTTTGGGGTAATCAGAAATCGGGTCACGGAATTTGGCCAAAGATATCAAGTTCTCTGTTTAAAAAAAAAAAAAAAAAAAAAAAAAAAAAAACCAAAACCCCAAACAAACAAAAAACAAAACAAAAAAACCCCAAAAACGAATGTGAATTTTATAAGGAAAGTTGCTGAAATAAAGAGATGTTAAAAACTTCTAAGAGTCAAAGACAAAAGCAACAGCAGATATGGATTGTGCCAAAATACTGGGATTCACATTCAGTGAAGAGGAAATATCCAAAGAGTCAAGCACAATTTTAACAGCTTTCACAAACATAAAGAGAGACAGAAATTAACATGGATACAAAAATGAATGATGATTCAGTAAGACTGTTGCTAGCAATTTTTTTTAAAAGAAAGTTACTATATAAAATAAAATAATGGAAACCCTTTTAAAAATAATAATAAAAATAAAGAGCTTGAAATAAATTACTTGTGTAATTCTGAAACTTTTAAACCATCCAAAAGACACTACACATCCTTTGCTATAATGAGAATTTTCCTTATCAATTAAGACCTGGTGGTTTTGTGGATAAAGAACCAAAATCACCAAAGTAGTGCAAAGCAGAAGAGTGATCTGACCAATAAAAAGCTAACCTAATTAAAATGATCACCAACAGTGAGAAATATTATCAAAGATTACCAGCTATCTAAAGGATGCAAAATCCTTGTCTTTGGTTTATTGAGAGCACCTTACCCTGGATTTACTGGATGTCTCATTTAAAAAGAGAGAGAGAGAGAAAGAGAGAATTTAAAAGAGCACTAAGATTTTAATGATTAAAGTTTTTAATACATATATATGTTTATTCAGTTAAGGAATCCCCTCAACTTCAAGCTAACACATATATGTTTATTGGATGAAGTTGTTGGCAGTGGGACATAAAGGATGCAGCCAACCTATGTGGATTTCAGTATAGACTTGAAGCTGCATCTCACAACCTTTGAGTTTGAAAATGGATTAGTATAATCCTGAAGAGGAGGATTTGGTGGGCTGGAAAGAAATTGCAAGGAAAAGGCAGTGCATTGCATTGATGAGAGGTGTTGTGGGAGGTTTATCCATGGAGAGAGAATAGTTTTGTCTTCCTTTAACATCTTCAGTAATAATCTGAAAGAAGTAATGGTCTTAATGAATTCACTATCATAATGAGCTAACAATGGTAATTTAGGAGGAGCTGAAAGTACCAGTAAGAACAAAGACAAATAATACAAAGGCACCCTGAGAGATTAAAAGCATAGGCAGAAATACTGTAACAAAATGAGGTTTGGACTGGAAAGACACAATTCCCAATGCATTTGTTGAAAAACAATCCAAAGCATGAATATTCAATGACAGAGTCAGACACTAATTGGCAATGCAAAATGGCTGAAGAGAAAAAAACCAACCAAAAATACCCCAACAGCATATTTCATGCTGCCCATGTATCAGCTTCACAGCATGGGAAGTCAGGAGTCTGTCTTTTCTACATTGCTGATGAACACAAGAGAGGAATTACCACCCTGGCCCAGGCCTGCCAGCCATTGCAGTATCCTACACCTGATTGTGAATAGTAACATCCCTTTTCATGAAATACTTGGTCTTTATCACTAAAATAGTGGGAACATAATTGATTCTCTTTTATCTAACTGCAGGCAGTCAGGGGAGGTGGCTTCCCTCTACTCATTAGAAACTTTTGAGCACTTTAAAAATGGAAAACCAAAACAACAACAAAAAAACCAAACATACAAGAAAAAACAAAAAAAACCCCAAAAAACCAAAAAATACCAAAAACAAAAACCAAAAAAAAACCCCTGACCTTCCAGAACCTAGAGACAGACAACCAGCTGAGGCCTTATAATGTTATAGGCACTATGTTACCAGAAAAGTATTCATGTGATGGTGGGGTATGAACTATGGGGCAGCAACAAAATCATCTGAACACAGAGAAAGACTATGTTTCAGGGACAAAAACATATGTACATTCACTTCCACTAAAGAATGACAAAGGTACCAACAAGATACAAGTCAGCAATATATCTGATTTTACAGCAACATCTGATCCACTCCTCAGCAGCATCTTTTTTGCTGTTCATTTTTGCCAGCCTCACATATACCCTCTTTCACTGAGGCCATGGATGGGACTGTGACCCTGTGTAAATCCATTCCAGGATGCAAAAATAAGTGCTGCACTCCTTCCAGTGCTCTGGATAAGGCCAAAATACATCTAGCTCTTCTTTCCATCTTCACCCCCGTGAATTCACTGCTGGAATAGCAGCTTAAAAGAAGCAGTGAATGTTTGAACCACACTTAAAGCAGATTGGACAAAACCCTAGAATATCACTGTGTTGTGAGGACTGTCGTCACACTGATCAATAGCATCTAATTGTTACTTAGGTTCCCCCATCTGTTTGTAGCCATCTGTTGTTTCTCATGTTATATTTAGGGTGCCTACTGCCTGTGTACAGAGACACCCAAGCTGGCCTCACACCCTCTGCAGGAGCACTGAGGAGTTTGTGGGGACAGAGACACCCTGGGAGCCAGAGGGGGCCTGGAAAAGTGAAAGTTGTTTGCTCCTCTCAGTAAGAATGTATGGCAGGGCTGTAGTCATGTGCTATACTGCTTTTCTAACCACACTGGTGTGCCTCTGTGAAGAGAGTGGCAGTTTTTCTATGTTCTAAGTAAATGGAACATATAAGATAAAGGCTGATTAAGGAATTTTTTTATATGCAGCTCTGTTAAATCTTGAAGCCTGTTACAGCTCATCTTGTCAAATGCTAGTTTAGGAATTGTACAGTGTTTTGCAAAGGGTATCTAAGAGTCTAGAATAGCAATGAACACACAGGAGAGCTCATATTCTTGCTCAATGGCTGCACAGACTCTTTAGCTAAAATTATTACTATGAACACAAAAACATGCATATGATTAACATGAACTGCTATAGGGGATCTATACTCTGCCATTTCTTTTTAGAATCTATACAGACTCAGAATCCCAAAATAAAAACATTGGAACTTTACCTACCAGTTTCATAATAAAATAAAATTGCAAAAAAACAGCTCAAGAAAAGAATCAACAGGACTATGCAGAAACTTCTCTCACTGCTCAAAACAAAGACAGCTCTGCCAGCAAAAACAAAAATTTGACAAACTATCCAAGACCTCAAACCTTTTGTGGTCCCTTATCAAGCCAATATTGTACAACCCTGACCAGAATTTAAGAAATTGTGTAATTCCTAGTAGCTGATGGAATTTCTAAAAACAAGGAAATATTTGCAAATAGTAAAAACCCCAAGTACTGTAAAGAAGTTTCCAAACTGCATGGGAAATATATATCTCCTATACTGAGCTGCAGGGCAATGTTCTTTCTTCCACAAATGGGATCAGCCTCATGTACAGAGCAATAGAACCAGCTTAGGGTCACACCTCAACTATTTTTAATCAAGGCTCCAAACTCAAATGCCAATCTCACTGGCACAAACTTCAATCAGGCCACAACTAGAAGTATCAAAAGCATTATATATAAAGCTGAGTTCTGGAAAAGTGAAAGCTGTTTGTTTCTCTCAGTGTAAATATATGGCAGGGCCACACTCCTGTGCTGTACTGCTCTCCTAACCACACTGGTGTGCTTCTGTGGAGACAGTGGCAATTTTTCCATGACCACATACAAAAGATAGTCATCCATACACAAAAGACAGTTTCTTATGTATAAAGTACACATGTCCATGATCGTTTGGAAATGACTTGTGAAGACTTGGCTCCTGTTTTGTGAGCCACACACTAGTGGCAGAGATTCCTGGGTCTCAGTGAAAATATTTTTGCAGTAATTAAAATAGAGAAAGCTTAAAATACAAAAATTCGACAATATTACAGCTGCAACCTAAGATTTTAAAACAAATTTGACCTCAGTTTGGGGAATTCAATCTGCTGCATTAAAAACAATTGGTGTCAAGTCCTTGAAATTCATCAGCATTTAACCAAAGGACAATATTCGATTCTGTGCCCATTCAGATGTCTCAATCTTTAGCTCTGATCTTGTAGGCTCTCTGTGAAATTTGGAACATCTGAGTAAGTTTTTGTATATAACAATGTGTAGAGAAGATCAGTCAATATATGGCTGAGAACATCACATTATTAGTGAAAGACAAGATCAAGTAAAATATTGATGAGAAGCTAACAATCAACAAGCATTTTTAAACCCAAAACTTTAAGGTATGTCCCATGCTTTCTTTTGTCAGTTTGTTTGTTATTTACTGAATGCCTGAAGTGACATGCTTGCTTCAAACACTGACCAAGTATATTTTTTCCCACTGAGCATTTGAAACTCTACATTTTAACATAGTACAAAAAAGCATTGTCCAGTGAATATTCTGGTTCAAAATTTTTGAAAAAATCACTAGATAGAAATATTTCCAGGATAGAAAACATAAGATTAGGCTTTGCATTTTAGATTTTAATGCTTCACATGAAAGTGCAAATGCTATGCTATCCCCTCACTCCTCCTGAATTGCCCCCAATACAGCAGACAATGAGTTTGCAGTTGTTTGATTTTTTTTTCTCTGTTTTTTCACTTTTCTCTGTATCAGTGTTAAAATATGCAGCTACTCAACTCTCTGCCTAATGGCACCTTATTTTAAGACCAAACTAGTAAAAATATGAGGCACAGAAATGGCAGCTAAGTATACCCAGCTTGGGAGAGAGCTGTGGTTAATGTGCTCTGACAGCCTTTGCAAGCCAATAGACTTTCAGTGGAATATGGCTGCAGATCAAGTGTAATCATTTCAGCCACTTTTCAATTTATGGACAGGGTGAGTAGATAGCTTATTCTAACATTTGGCTTTTTGGGGGCCAAAAAGCTTGTATAAATTAATGGCATGTATAAGTACATACTGCTGCACTGTAACGATGCAAAACAGGAGCATTCCAGTCTGTTCTTTCAGCAAAACTCTGCTATGCTGCTGCTCAGCACAGTAGTGCTTTATTTGCATCCCTGCAAGCTACTCATTGTGTTGCTACTGTTTTATGCTTTTCCTAGCTTCTTCTGTTCATGAAATGCTGTTTTATCTTGTCAGTTGGAGTAAATCTCTCTTTATATACCATGCATCTCATTTAAAAACTTGAGAGAAGAAAAAAATTAGACTGAATTAAGTAATTTTAACAAATTATTTGTTATATATCTTGGTAATCAGTAGGAGTTTTATCAATAGGAAAGTGCAATGCCTGGATGTGATCAGTGGTAGACTGTGAGTTAAACACTTAGGTCTGTCACTGCACTTCTCCACAAACTTAGACAAACAATTTAATCTCCAGCTGCTCTTCTCCCTCTGCCATTTGCCTTTATTATTTGCCTTTTTATTTACCTTTTTGGTCTTGCACTGCACTCAGTTAGACATCTGAACAAGCAGCTTGCCAAAACTGGGATGCACTACTACAGCTGTACTGTATCTTTGATGTATTTCTCTTACACTGCTCATCATTATTGTTATCATAATCATCACTATTATTAGTAATAATTATATACAAATATAACATGGAGTAAATAACCAGTCCTTTCCAGTGGCTGAATTTATTGGGAGGAGGAGATGTAAAGAGGAAACATGAATGGGAAGCTGCAGTCTGCCTGGTTGGTTCCACTTGGATTACTTAAGAGGAGATGAACTCATGGATCACCACTATTTTTGTACATGGAGGTTTTGACTTACTCAGTTTTGGGCACTTTATCTCTCAAAATGGTTGCATATGTCTTCAAATCCCTGCTGAGATCTGGTCTCACCTAAACTGCCTGAGACAACATTGGTCTCAGTCATAGCACTTAAATTCTTCTGGAAACTGTGCTACTGCAGAGCATCAAACCCTCTGTAATATTTATATTCACTTTTATTGCTTCCTTACATTTCTAGGTAGTTGAAAATAGATTTAAATCGAAAAGAAAAAATTAGGCAAATATTCTTATATTGATGGCAGTTTCATATTGAGTCAAAAGATCAGGATGTGCTAATTTGATACACAACCAGCAGAGAAAACAATGAAAATCTTGCTATTCTTTTGAACTGAACAGAAGATCACTGTCAAGCATAGGGAAAATGGGTTTTCCTGTCTGGTCTGACAGCTGCTGTACCTAAAGTTCTGGATCATGACTACATCTCATCTGAACAATATTTAGGGATGAGTATGGAAAATGAAAGACTTCACCTTCTTTACATACAGGTGAGAAAAACATGGGTCACAACTGCTGCCTCTATTACCTCAAGGAGTAAAAGCCAGCAGAGATTTGTAAAATCATCTTCTATGTGCAGAAGCACTCTGCATACAGAGAAAAATTGCAGCCTACATCTCCTCTGGTTTTAGGGGGTTTTTGCCTTTTTTTTAAATGAAGGACAATAAATCAATTTTAGATGTTCCAAAATCACAGAGTTCACCACAATTGTTTGGCTTTTTTTTAAAGAAAAACAAAATCTCTTTATAACAAGTTGTTATAATGTTGTCTATAACATCTTGTTATTAAAATCTCTTCTTTGTGTAGAAGCCTACAAGTGGCAAACTGACATCTTAACTTTTCCTTAATAGACAGACTTGGCTCTGTGAATCTCTTTGTCTCTCTCAAGCAAACTTTCCACACTTTTAACTTTTACTCATGTGTTCTGCAAGTCCTCTCCTAGCTTTTATCATCATTTTTTTACAGTGCAAGCTTGTGTTCAGCTGACTGCCCTCTCTGAGATCCAAGTCCCTGCAATTGCTTCTCAAGAAAGAATTCCCTGTGTGTACACAAACACCCCTTTGAACTGGATGTGCCTGAAAAGGGATTTCATGAGAAGCTTTCTGCAATGGCCAGAGATAACCACAGTTCCCAGGAAGCTCCTTCACCACTGCATTAAAAGACACTGTGGCATTTCATCACACCCAAAGTGCAAATGTGTATGTTTCAAGTCTACATATGTAAAAAAAATTACTTTTTGAAAATGAATAATATTTTTAGCAGTTTCTAACATGAGCAACAGCACATTGGGTGAACATTCCTTTACAGAAATCGTTTTGGAGGGATTAAATAGTGACAAAGAACCTAAGAGAAAACATCATTTCTTCCCAATGATGGCTTTTTCCAATCCATTTGGAAAAATCCCAGTGTCCTTGGCGATGCAAGGGAAAGAAATAAAAGTACAACTCTCTCAGAATCATTTTAATATGTGAAATTATTATTAACAAGGGCACAAACAAAATATTATGAGAGTGTAGATTTAGTCTTCTGCATTTTCCAAAATTGCCTTCTACTTATAACTTTGACAACAAATCTCTAACAAATTGAGAATATTTGGTGAAACAATAGCAACAAATTGCTGCAGTCACATGATGAACTTTCAGCTGCCAAGTCTCACCCGAGAGAGAATTTTCATAGCTGAGCTGCATAATCCTCAGAAAAATGAGCATTTATAATAGAATTACTGACAGACTTTCAACTGCAGTATTGGGAATAGTGGTGTTTAACAAACTGGTGGTTATGTTTTTATTTTGTTCTTTTTTAGAGTTTGCATATGCAATAATTTTAAATAAAACTCTACAACAGACCTCAGCTACCTAGAAGAATAGATTATGGAGCATAACCAAGATAAATCAGAGCATAGATAACACAAAATATATTTGAGTTGCTCTATATTTAGGAAATTCAGCACTGGAAAGTAATTTTTAAAACACAGATTTAAGTCAGTATAGAAAATTAAAAATATAAAATCCAGTAAGTGTGATTAAATTAAGTTGTACTCAGGTCACCTTTATAAATTCAGTCGATTTCAGGTGGTCAAAAAACAGTCCAATTTTTTTCAAAGTACAGAAGTACTGACAAAACTATATCCTTTTAATATTGGGAGTGGTAGCATTAGTTGTTAAATAAAAATATTTGGATGAACACAAAATAAGAAAAATTTTTACAAAGCAATTGAGTTATCAGAAGTTTTGGAAGAAAAAAAAAGACAACCTAGCATCAGAATAAGTAGAATGAAATAAGAATATAGGCATATACCCAAAATAGGAACATTTTCTTCTGTCTAAATATAGATTGTGCTTCGCTTTTCATGCAGAGAAGAATTAAATGGATAGGCAAAAGTAGTGCTTGAGATAATACCTACAGTAAGAATGACTATGTCTTTTAGGATTTTTCCCCCTTTGAATTTAACAATGCAAATTTAACAATGGATTCTGCCCAATGATTGCAAATTTCAGCAGTGACATCCTTGATGGAATAGCCTGATTAGAAAATAATTGTACTTCTTTTCAGCTACTGTTACCTCACCCACACTTTTCATTTCCTATAAGGTACAGTGGCAAAACCGCATCTTTCAACTCTCCCTCTTTTATCTGATGTAGTGGATGACAGGTAATCTAGCTGAAAGTTCCTACAATTGCACCACCAGAAAAACACTGGCTGATGAAATCTGAGCAGTTATCACACTAACCATCACCTGTCAAGCCTCCTGCCTCAATTTAAGGTTGCATCAATTTTCTGAAGAGGAAATCAAGGGCAAAGAATAAAAGCGCTACAGATAAACACTGACAAAGGCCCTTTCTGGGTTTTTTTTATTTATGATGGGATGTACTATCATAGGTTGCTCTGTGAGGTTTTATCAACTGTCCTGATACATCCCAGATAGCCTGGAATTCTTTGGCCATTGATGAAGTGCTACACTTGCACTTACTGAAAGGGCAGAAGATTTCTAACTGAAATTACTTTCACTAAATACCACAAAGATATTGAAGTCAGAAAGAGCAAAGAGATGGAACAAATGACAGCTGCATATAACAACGAACTTCTCTGTTCTCTGAGCGGGCAGAAAAGGCTGATTAGAGTTAAACATGAAACAATGTTTTCTTAAAGCCCAGGGAGCATATTGTGTAAAGTGTCAGCACAAAGACTTCGTATGTTCTTTGTAGTGAAATGTGAACACATTTGTTGCTTACTGTATTTGCCATGGACTCAGCCAGTTCTCCAGAGTAAAGTATAATGGGACCTTCTCACAGGTGGGAGAAAATTACAAATTTCTCAGGGAAGGGGAAAAAATACCTCAATATCAAAGTGAGCCAAATTCAGGTTGCGAGCAATTACATTCAGCATCACTGAACTTCCATGGAATTATAACAACCAGTCAGCAGTCAGCCTGACTTGAATGGTGTTGGCATTTTCAAATGTTCTTCCTCCTGTTTGCAGAGGGAGAGACTCTCAGTTCCAATGTGACTCTGGCAGCTATCCTGAAGGGGAGCAGATGAAACAAGCAACATAAAGAGAAGTAATAGCAAGAAAAACATTCTCACACAGATTCACATCTGGCTATGAATATACCATGAGACTCTGATTTTTTGCCCCACTGTTTCCAGATTCCTTACCAATTATCAGAAGAGCATCAATACATCCCTATAAAACCCATGTGTGACTTCCTGATGACTTCTACAGGCTTTCAACTGAGCATGAAATATTCAGATACTTGCAACCTCTGTTCCAGTCAAGCACTTGTTGTGGGTGCAGGAAAAGCAAAAGACCTATGAGCTCATTAAGGACTCTTTAATCCAGAAGGCCCATTGTGTTTTTTACTTTTTTTTTTTTTAACTTCTTTATTCATTTGTTGATATATCAGCCCACAGTGAAGACAAGAGAAGTGGATAAATGATGCATGCAGTCAGTCATGCAAAAGCTAGCTGCTTTTCTCAGTAGACAACATGCCAAGTTTGGGATTCAGCAAGATATAATGGAGATAGATCAGTACAACAAAGTTCACAGTTCTCACTGGATAATATTCTTACATCCATGTCAGGCCCCAAGACAAGGCCCTTGATGCTGACAACCTTGTCGAGTGGCAAATTGCAAATTCTGCCAGTGTTGCTCCTGTCAAAAGTATTTTAAGCAGAGCAACCTTCAATGGAAAAAGTGACAGTGTTGTCTGCAAAGCCTGCAAATACCCACTAACTACAGAGCAAAACATTAGGAAAAACTTGCTTTATTAGTCTGAATTCATCAAGCAATTTGTACAAATGTTTCTCAACAACTGCATCAATTGCAGACTGTTTTAGATGACAGCTCAGTAAAATAATCACAAAGAATTAGTGTTGCTCCTTGCCTGGATGACAACATTTCTGAACAGAATAACAGTAATTCCACCAAAAGTATTTCTCTTTTGGGTTTCTCTAGCAATTCTTTGAACTTCAGCTCTCAAAGTTAAATGATTTCTCAAGAAAACAAGAATTCCTAGCAGAAAATAATTTTTACTTCTCATATTTGTGGAGAAAATTTGAAAACATTATTAGCCTGAAAACTATGAATTTCTAAACCAGAAAGCAAGTTCAAAGTACCTAAGCTCTTTCTTATTGTTTAACTTTATCAATGTTTTGAAGGATTGACTTAGGAGTTTGAGTATCTGAATCTGGCAAACAACAAAACTATAAATAAGGGTTCCAGGTGAATATTTAATCAAGTTGAAATGTATGACATCATCTGTTCATCAGTTCTTTCTCTAAATTTTGGAGATAATTTTAATAATCCCAGAGGGAAAAGATCTTACAAAAAGATGACTATGTTATCAGGTTCATCTTCAGGAAATCATATTCTTTTCCTCTTCAACCAGCTTCATTTAAGAAATATAATCTATTCTACTTTTGCAAATATGCAGCAGGAGTTCAATAGTTCATCTTAAATGATGCTAAAAATTAATTAGCTATATTCAAATAACTGCATTTTTTGAAAATTTATACTCTTGCTCTGCTTACATGATATAGTTACCACCTCCTTTCTAAAGAATGCAATTAATTTTACTTTTTTACCAAGAAAGCAAAATAGCTGATTCTAATCCAGCCTTAAGAACACCCAGATAGTTCAGGTGGGTCTATGCTACACATTTCCACAGAAATCTTGTTTAAAAAAACCCAAAAAAATCCTAGTAAACTTTCCAGCACTATGGCTGAAGGCCCACAGCCAGGGGCCTCTGTCTTGGGGAGGGACAGAGGTGATAAAATGTGGGCTAAAACATGTGAATATAGTAACAACTGCTAGATTATAGCCACACTGCAAGCCATGGGACAGTTTAAATAAACAGGTAAAGAGCATGGCACATTGTTTAAATTTTCCTATTAAAAAGCAGATTTTTATATGCTAGGGCATGTCTTGTTTCAGGTTTAAGACTATTTTAGACATCTGAAAATTTATTGAACTGATTAAAAGCCTCCCATATTTCAAGAACTCATATTTGACCAGCAGCAAGGATCTTCATTTGGGAAAGCATGAGAGCACATACTTAAATTCATTATAAATCCAAAATTGTTAGCAAATATTTGCTGAACAGAAGTGGTTCTGAGCTCATGTCATCCTAAATTCAATTTACAGTTCCTATGTTTAAACAGTGCTACCATCCTGCTGAGAAGATGAAGACTTTTAGACTTTTGGTGACCAGGCTCAACCCCAGAGTCTATAGGGAGAGGCTGTGACTTCCCAGTACAAAATTATTGATGCTTTGGATGTGGTTTGTTTTGTTTTGCTGTATTGTAAGGCAGCAATCATTTACAGAAATTATTTACTGAAATCTGAACTAGGTTTGGATCCTAAAGTCAAAGAAACCCCAAAGTTGGTAGAACCAGAGCCTTGTTCTGACTCCATCTGTATTAGTATGGTGTTTGTCCCTGTAGGATTTCAAGAATGTGCAGAAAAGATTCATATAATAAAAGCAAGATTTTTAGAAAAACATCAATGAACGTGATGTCTCAGATATAATGAAACCCAGCAAACCCCAAACATAACAAAAATGAGTAAATAATAGTTCTTGATTTTATTGAACATTTGATGTAGTATTTACAGTACAATATTTTACAGTATTTAATCAGAGGTTTCAGTAAGAAGCTTGCCCAAGAAAATACTACTGGCAAAATTGGTTTATTATTAACCACTGTGCATTATTAAGTAATTTTAAGGAGAAAAAAAAAAAAAGAGAGGTTTTTAAAAAAACCCCAATGGCTTAACCTAGATGACAACATCCAAACTTATTTTGCTTCCCTATTTGGCATCTATGAACAGGAATACATTCAGTGTGCATGAAAAAATATCTGCTGTATCTTCTGCTGGCTATGGGGGTTATGGCTAAAGAATTAGTGGGGCAAGAGGAAGGGGAAAGGGAAAGGGAAAGGGAAAGGGAAAGGGAAAGGGAAAGGGAAAGGGAAAGGGAAAGGGAAAGGGAAAGGGAAAGGGAAAGGGAAAGGGAAAGGGAAAGGGAAAGGGAAAGGGAAAGGTGGTCCAAAGCAATCCCCCCTCTTCAGTACTTTAACCAAATCGTGTTTCAGCTGCCTGCATTTGCTCAAAAAATATTTTATATTATTCTGCAGAAAGATCTTGATTTTTGTTACCCAAACTCTGACTAAACTCCTTCTTTCACAGCATGCAGGGCTGTATCTTCACCTGTTATACTGTGTAGAATAATCCAAATCTGATGTAGCTGTAGTGCTGTGGACAGGGTATGGATTCCCCTAATCCTGCAGAAGTGTTTTAGTGGAAAATGTAAAACATCAGGGAGGAAACTCAGCAAGGTCCATGTGCCATGTATGGCCCAAGAACACAGCAGCCACAGCATGATGTCCCAAGTGCTTTTACAAAGGACAGAAGGAAGAATTTCCAGGAGAATGCAAAGTTACTCTCTTAAACCCACGGCCAAAGCTGCTGAGGTGCTGGACCTTTTGTACCAGGGTCCATATTCTTGTCTGCAAATTTAGGCTCCCTACATGCAAGAGTGTCTTGCAGCATGGTTTATAACATACTTGGGAATAGATTCAGTAGGTCAGTTTGTTTTAAGCAACTATCACCAAATTTTTTTTTTTTTTTTTAACAGTGCTGTGCTATTTCTGGGCTGCTGAAGCAGGTTGAGGAAAATCACCCACAAAGCAAAAGGAACATGGCAAAATGTTCCTGCAGTGTGTTGCCTTAATACATTTAAATGATTTAATGACAAGTAGGGGATTACAGGAAAACACAATGCACGCTGGAGGTAGCAAAGGACACCCGCTGCCTGTACTGTGAAATTCAAAATGGATTCCAGGAAGGGAGCACAATGCCAGGCTGCTTTAACTATTGCTCCTACTTCCTATACTATTATTACTGCTCACCAGTCTTGAAGCCTGAATGACAGTGGTCTGAGCCCTTTCAAACCACAGCTAGAAGGTCAATTTTTGTAATGAGAAAATGGAAGTGGTGGTGCAGTGGATCGCTGAACCTTACAGTTTCTTCTATGATAAAGTAACAGTGCTCAATCAAACTGTGGTGTAGGAACACAGTGACAACACCACCATGAAACACAGAACGGATGAACTAACAAAAGGACTTAAATCTGTGAAAGCCCAGTGTGATATCAAAGCTAAGTTTGCTACTACTTTCACACTGCAGAATCACTGTAACCCCTCACCAGCACAGCAGAAATCTATCGACAGCAGGAAGATCGCGTTGCTCACAAAGCCACTCTTCTGTCCTGCGTGCTTAGATCCCAGCCACACAGTAAATAAAATGGTTGGAAAGACTTATTGAATGAGCTATTCCAGAGAATTTAAGTGCTTCATGCATACAAAACCCTGCTTTGATTAATACTTTAGCTCCTCTTGTTCTAAGACTCTGGAACTTACTGCAGGTGAGCAAGCCAGCATGAATAACCTCGAGGTTTTAAAATACTGTCAATAGATCTGCAATTACAGTGCTCCAAGGCCACAGTGTGTGCTTGTGCATAAAGCCTTGCAAAGGAACAGAAATTAGCAGCTCTAAGCCACAACTATTTCACCCTTGAAGTCCTGCACAGTAGTTGAATGAGTTGGAAGTGCCTCTGTATCCTATTCACCGCATCTCCCCACTTTCATATACAGTAATATTAAGGGTAATGCCTAGCAACAATATTCACATATTCATCAGCTTCACATTTTTACTTTAATTTGTGTCCCTTTAACAGCCTAAGTGACTCTAATGAAAGGGAGAAAACCTTAGCACAATAAATCTGTGAAAGAAATTACAGACACAAACAAGAAATCTGAGGAATAAAGCAACTTGAATGTCAGTAAAATAGTAAGGAATTGTCTGGCACTCTGAAGCACCAGCTGATCAACAGAAAATGTGTATTATTTGCCCAAGCACACCAAATAAGGAGAATTATTTTTTAAAACTTGATGATTTTTTTAAATTGCCCTTTTTCTAATGAGAATGATGGAGAAGCATCAAGTAGTACGTGCAGGACACTTCCATCTATAGACATATAGAAGAAATAAAAATGCTGAATCAACTGGACAAGTTGGATAGCCATTAACCAAGTCTGACAGGTACATCCTTTTTTAAAATTTTGAAAGGAGTGAATTAATTTTTAAGGCTCACAACCTGCAAATGAGATTTACCCAGAAAGATTTTCTAACACACTGACAAGCAGTCAGTGTGATGGGTTAAACTTTTCTTGCACAATTTCTGTCAGCCAGTCTGTACTTTAAGGAATGGTTTTGACTATTCATGTATTCGTGGCTTTTAAAATGTGAAAGGGACAATATTTCCTTATCTTACAGCCTACTATAAAATAATCTAATTCTGCATACATGGACAATTTTTTACCCAATTATTTCTAAAATGTGTCAATGGTTAATGCAAAATATAATACAAACATTAATTCACAACTGTAATAGTTCTGTATTTTACTGAAATCAAAACATTATAAGGAATTTTGATACTAAGCAACTTAAACTTACCAATCACTTTTGGAAATCTCACTTAACCTCATGATAATAATTTTTCAAACACAGTTAAAGCCTTATTTTCTGGCACAAGATTGGTGAAGATTTCAGCAGGGGATCTTCATGCTCTTGATCAGAACCTACAGCTCTTAGGCAAGAGTTCATTTACTGACTTTATTTTCTCTATTTTTGTAAGTCAGCTTCCCCTCTGTCCTTTTATGTGCTTTGTTTACAACAGAAGTGATTGTGTTTATTTGCTCTTCCAACAGTACACGGAATCTTTAGGAAGCTTGGGGTGGGACATATGCTGATTTTTTTTTTAATGGTACTAATTGGCTGAACAGCTGAGTCATGACACCATCTCCATTCCCTTGACTTCTGAGGTTTGCCATTGTTCTCCCTGCATTCCCACCCTCCAGCAGGCCAAGCTTTGATGCAGAATTAGGAGTCCATTTAAATGCATATTAACAACTGAAAACCTGTTTTCATGTCAAGTTCTATAAAAACTTCAGTACTGTTTATGAAGCATTTAAAGTGATATTAAAACTGTGGGATCACTAGTTTCAACAGTAAATTAATATGTGTTTTTTGCTGGAATGAAAATTACGGTAACTGTAGTAAGAGGCACACATGGAACAATGTATCAGATACAATATTTGCACTCTCTGAGTTGATTTTAAAAATATGGATAGTGTATTAAAAGTCACTTATCTTCCCAGTCACATAACTAGAACAAGAATTCTTCATGCAGACCTTCAGAGAAAGCTAACAATCTGGATTTTCAGTCCCTACAGGCAGTGCCAACCTGCCACATGATTTGATTTTTCTCACATATCATAGCTAGGTCTTGGTTATGTTCCTGCATCACTGGGCTGAGCACAACAGAAAAGCCTCCCCAGGATATAATTTGTTTTAAAATATATTAAAATAATTTTTTTCTTCTGAATATTCTGCACTCTCACTGAAATCAATGGCAACTGGAAGAAGTTAGCAATTCCAGGGACTGAGCTCTACTTGCTAAATACTTCTGTACTGCTACAGAATACACATTATTTTTTAGTTACAAAGAAACCAAAATTCACCCAAAAGCTTTTTTTCTCTCTCCAGTCTAAATAATTTTCAAGATTAGATTTCTCCTTAATAGCATTTATTTTATTTTTGTAGAAGCTAGAGTTAGAATATCTCCTTCTTTTTGAGTCTTATGATAGCCTATTAGTCTGCAATTACTGCTATTCATATATTCAACTATTTATCATGCAAACAGCCTGCTTTTGCAGTAGGTGTCCATTTGATTTCTCTGCTTATATTCATCTATATGTTTTGTGTCCTTAGTTAATCAGCAGGGATATCACTAAGAATTTGCCCCTTTGGGGCAAGAACTGCTTTATGCCTAAAGTTAAGCTTATAGTGAACCCTGCTAGGTCTTAGGAGAAGGACTGTGCATGCAATGGTGTTGAATTTAATCAGATTCCTGTGGGCAGATCCTGCAAGATGTCTACATCATTTTGAATCAGACTTTGCAACAGTCGAACAAAAAGGAATAAAAATACTTGAGAATTTTTTTAGTGCTGAGTCAATATCCAGGGCCTGGTTTTATCTAATAAAATTAGATTTAATGGATGACTGGTTGTAGGTCACAGGGACTCAGTATCAGACTCAGCAGACCAGACATACTCTGTGCCTCAAAGGGAAAAATGTCTTAGCTACAATCTGCTTACCAGGTGTACTGTGATAAAATCTGTGACCCAAAACACAGCCTTTATGCACAGGCCACTTTTAAGTGCTACAGGATTGTCACACCACTGAGGTAGTCCCATGAATAATTGTGCCAGAGAAGCAGAGTGTTTCATTCATGCTTTGAGCTGCAAGGGAAGCATGCAGGGCACATGCACCACAGCTCCTGGTGTTCTTGCTCTTTTTGCAATAGGATGAGCACAAAGCTGCTGGAAGTCCTCAGGACTTGGGCTGTGGCTTGTCACAGCACAGAGAAGGTGTCTCTCCGAGTTTCTGTGTGTATAAAGTCAGAACTAGGGGCTGCAGTAGATTCTGCACCTCACCTTCCAGCCCACAAAGCTGTCTTCCTTAGAAACACATTTTCCTTTAACTGCTGCAACTGTTCTAAGGTGGTGAAGGGAAAAATCTGCTCTCTGTTTTTTCTGGTGGGAACAAGCAGAGATTTTAAAACAGGGCTCTACCACCCTGAAGACTGGTATCTAACTATTGTTTTTTGCCAGTGGGAGGCCACCACTGGGAAAGGCCTGTTAAAACTCTTCTGCAGCCATGCAACTGGTGTGTATACAAAAAAAAATCTCCACAACAAATTTTCTCCTCCTATTTAGGCTGCTGGACCGTGGGGAGTTTGGGTTCTTTTTAATTTTATTTTTTTTAAGAATTACGGTGTTTATGTTAAATTGTATCAAACACTATCCTTGAAATCATTTTCAATGCTTGTCTTTGGGTCCAAGGAGCATGTATGTTTCATTAGCTTAATATTAATCTAATTTTAAATTTTAAAAAATACAGTAAGCAAATTTACTTACAAATTATTCCTATCTTGACCTCATCTTGGCTTTCTATTTCAAGTCTATGCAAACCTCCACCAATAAAATTCATAGCACCTGCATGTTGAATCAGTCCAATCAACAGCCTTCTAACTGCTCCAGAGAAGAAAATAAAATGCAGTGACTGTCCCAAAAATCACAATTTTGTATGGTGCACATTCCATGTTAAGTGTAGGGAGCAACAGTTAGCTTGCTTGAGAGGATATTCCCTCTATTGCAGCTCATGCACTTCTGTGATTGGTGTGAACCTCATACAGCTTCTCCTGCTTAAAGCAGTTTACTTCACCAAATAGCTTGGCATTTCTACTCATTCCAAAAGCTAGCCCACCCATCATCTTCAGCAAGGCTAACAATTGCTCACAGGTCAAGCAGCCTCCAGATATTACAACACTATCATTGCTGGCTGCATTAATAACCAGCCTATCCTTGTGTAGGAGAGATGAATTCCCTTTTACAATAACTTTGATATGAGTGGTTTGATTGAAGGGAGTTTATAGAGCAAGACATAGGTATGTTTTCAGAGAGAAGAGAACAAATATGTGACAGACGTCAGTCATGTTACTTAATGCACTGCTGGAAAGAAACACACTTGAATGCTACAGGATAATAGTTTCACAAAGACATCCAGAAGAATATTAAGCAGAGCATGCATAATGGACCCACAGACAGCCGTTCAGACAGATGCAATTAGTAATCAGGGTTGCAAAGTAAACTTTCAGGACAACATGGCTTACCATTTAAAGGGCAAAAACATACATTTTCTTTTTGCTTATCTTCTTTATTTCCTGCTTCCTTGTTGAGCCATTTGTTTCAAGGGAAATCTTGTGAGAATGCTGACAAAGCTGGGACAACCCAACAAGCCCTACAGTCAATCCTCTGACAGCAGTGCAGGGAGGTAAACAAAAGGCAAGACCTAGAGTCATTTCCCTTGCACCTTACCATGGTCTCAGTTTTATTTTGTGGAACTTCTGGAACCAGAACCTCATGCCTTATTAGTGTCTCCACCATGCCAGGTATAATCCAACAAAAACAGATTCAGATCATTTTAAATCAACTTTGCTTTGCCCAAGAAGCCATTCCTGTCTTTTTTTCTCTATCACTGTACTCGTCTCTGAGAAAGCCAAATGTTGAACAGTGAAGTAAATATTATTTAGTGTTTTCTGAGCTAATAGAACAAAGACCAAATTAATACCTGTTTCTACATAAAATATGGCACTGGTGACAATAGAGAGGGAGAAGACATATCTGCTGCTTGCTAGAGGGTACCAATGTTTGGAAAAGGCAAACTTAAACCAGGCAACACCTCACACCACCTTCTGTGAATGGGAGCATTTGCTGGTTGCCAGCCTCTAGATCTATTTTATAACAGCTTGAGGCTTTGAACAGATACTTGATTCTCTTTGGACAGACAACTAATTAAACTAGTACTGAAATGTATTTGGTCAATTAGGGAGAGGAACTGTTTATCTGATATTTTTATTCCATAGTGATTGTACCGGTCTATTATGGCTCTTAGGAGAAAGTGGTAGCAAGAAATGCAATATCAGTTTATCAGCAGAGATATCAGCAGTGCTCAGATAAAGTCCTTGACTTCAATAGTCTATACACAGACACTTGCTTTTGTAATGACTTTTACAGAGTGAATTCATGCAAAAGCCTTATTCTCAGGCTGTGTCAGTAGCACAAAACCCACACAGGATATCTGCTTCTTTTACTCTGGATGTGTATGAGGAAAGAGAAAAAAAGATTGCTAAATTTGCTCTCTATTTTCCAAAAAACACTTTTGTACCTGATTCCATGAAAGGCTTCAGGTTGTCAAATATAAAATGAAAGAAGTACTCCTTCTACTTTCATTAGAAATTCTTAAGTAATGGCAAAATAATTAAGGCAGAGCATAGCTAGCTGTTCATTAAGTGCTCAGCAAAATAGAATTAAAAAATGAGTGTCCATGTGGAATTCTTGTTGCAGACACAAGCACTGTTTGTTGTTGATATGCTTCCCATAACAAGATTCTAAAAAACAAATACTTAAAACCTAGCAGTTTCTGAAACAAACAGCATAGTGTGCCTGAATTATGATATAGGCTTAAAGACTTGCAGGAGCTGCAAGAGACCTGCTGGACCATGGGCTTCAGTCATCATAAATCATCTTAAGGCATTATTTCCATAAACATCTTGGAGGAATTTAAGTACAATCACATTACAGTAAACTCTTCTTTTCTCATCATGCAGAGTGTGAATGAAACTTGCAGGGTGAACCTTCTCCAGGGGCTGTGCAGTGAATAGAGCTGTTGTCAATCACAGTCTTGTCTTGCATGTTGAAGAAGCTGGAGAGTAAAAAGAATGTAGGAAACACAAGGGCAGAGTCATGGTTAACAAAGTTACTGCTGAAGAACAGTATTCTTTCTGTGACGTTGTTCAAGTTTCAGAAATCAAACTCCCATTTTGGACAATGTCTCGAGACTCTGAGAATTAGTTCCATTTATTAGCCTTTGTTATGCCAGTTCTACGGCTGTAAAGTTGCATGTCTTTGGGATTTCCTGCTCTCCACAGGCTGTATTTCACCAAGCACTACAGTTGTATAGAACTAGTGGAATTTTATTGCCCAGCAGTCATAAAATGCTTTACAGCATGTGTGGTTTCACACATACAAACTCTAAAGAAGTTATGAATAACAAACATTTTTAAATTAAATTCTCTGAAAATTCAGATAAAATTGATAATCCCTGCTACTTTCAATAAGTTAAATTCCACTAGATTTCACAAATGTTATTTCCATTCCTTTCCACTTTTACATGCTGTTCTGTCTTTCCCTAATGATAACAAAATAGAGTAACAAGACAAAAAAGAAAAATTGGTGAGTTTCTTGAATCTGCTGGATATACTGCCCAGAATGGAAGGCCTTACCTCATGATATATAAGAGGTCTTCCCCCTCCCACCAATAAGGTTCCCCAGTGCAAGTCCACTGAAATTAATGGAATGAGCCCTGTTGTTTTTAAATAGGCTTTGAGTAGGGGATCTCAGCAGTTGTTTATTGGCTGGGTTTATTCTGTTTTTCTTTGCTGTATTCATACATAATTCCTTGGAATAATATGAGCAATTTTTACCTTTCACTGCTCTCTACATTTCCTCAAATTCTAATGCAGTGCATTTGTTCCAAATGCAGATACCTTTTTTTAGATCCATTTAATGTTCTGCCTCTGCATTTGAGCAGACCACTTTGTCAAGTCAGTGAATTTGGTACAACGAGGAGACAATTTGTTGCCTCCTTCTGGGGTCCCCAAAGACATCAATTAACTCAAAGCACGAGTTCTGACAGCACAAACAGGAAGAGTTAACCCCCCACAGTTATTCTTTATATTAGTCAATCCACCCTCCTCATTCCCTCCGTCCCTCTTCATTTTCCTTTCTAATGAACAGGGACAGATACCTCTTTCTACTGAGATACTTCCACTACAATGACAATTCCCTGGCTCTCCCCAGGTGATTTACTTTTCAAGCAGTGCCCACTTATTGATCTCTTCTGTGACAAATTTCAACACATTCACAGTCCTGGCAAACATTTCTGGAGATGAATCCTTCCTGCTGTTTAAATAGGAGGATTATTTTTATGCACTATGTTTCAAAAAATGGTTCCTGGTATAGAATCACTTTCAATAAATTGTGCAAGAATTCATCTACTAACAAGTTAATGAGAATTACTGCTGAAATTCTTACCTTCATTATTGCTTAAATATATCTGTATAAAGTTTAATTTACATTGATATTGTTCCAAATTTTGACTTGGAAAATATTTTTTAATTTTGTTTTTAAACCATAAAACTTGTTGATTTCTGATAGAGTATCTAGAACTAGAATTATTTCCGTTTAAAAACTGATGGCAAATATGAAGTTGCTTTTGTAGTTAAAATGGCAGGTAAAAAATAATATTTTCTGAGAAATAAACATGTAGTCCTTTCATCTACATGCACTAAGAGCTCTTGCCAGTTCACTCTGACCAAGTTGCAGACAAGAATAGCCTGGGAAGCACAGTATTATGGCAATGTTACCTATAATAAGTATTAGGGCCAAGTACTGAAAATAGAGTTGAAAATAAATCATAATTTAGCCTCAGAAAAACACCACCAGTCACACTTTGTGTCTTTTTCTTTAGCAAACAGTGGCTAGTGACTTTACAAGATCTGGTATAGATGTCTTTCCCTACAGTGGCACTAAATGCTTCTAATCCCCAGCTCTTGCTGCAAACACATATCCTGAAGAATGGCCTTTTCCAAAATACCTGACACACAACTCTGGGTTTTCATTATCAAGAAGAAATTTTCTGCAAATTGTTCCTGAAAGTTTGCTAATGGTCTCAGCTCCTGCTTTTCCTTGGAGAATCCAGAACCTTCATAGCCCAACCCAACTTGGTGGCACCTGGCTGCCAGAATATGCATCACTTGGATCAAATTTCACCTGGAACAATTTATACAAACTGAATACAAAATTCTTTTTATCATGCTTTCTGCATTGCTTTATCTTGTGTTACCACTGGCCAACCAGAAACCATGATCTTCTTAAAGCAAAATTTTGCTTTTCCAGCAAAAAGTATTCAGATAGTGGTGCCTTCTACAGCACCAGCACTCCATGTTCTTTAATTCTTTTCTTTCAAATGCCCCTTCTAATTTAATTCTTCAGCAGAATTTCCTTTTAATGCTTCCTCCTTTCTTCTAGCCACAGGCTGACCTCCTCCATCCTGCTTAGTCTTACCTGGCTCCCTAACATGCTGCTTCTTTTCTACAAGCCCCACTGTACTTTGTTAGTCTGCTCTCCTCTCCCTCCCATTTACATAAACACCTAAAAAACGTCATTTCAGGTAATTTAGGAAGCCTTATTCAGCTTCTTGGGCCTTTCTCTTATGAATAGTCCAACTGAATCAGTAGATCTTTTCACACAGCAAAGTTAAGACAATTTTTCCCCCAAAATATATCTTCTCTAAAATGTTAGCTCAAAGTTTTCTCCAGGGATGGTTCCTAAATCTTTAATTCATCCTTATAATTAGCCAAGAAAACAAACTATCTCAACATCCCAAACCCTCACAAATACCCTGAAGAACTTTTCTCTCTATTTAGCAACAGGTTTCCTTCATCAATTAAACAAAATCGAGTTTTTCTTGAGAAGACAAGTTATAAATAACTGAAAGTAAAACTAATTACCTATGTCAGGGTTGTTTGGATTTATTTTTATCTCTTTGTTTGTTTTAAGATTGGCTTCATTTTATTAAGATTGAGGTTTATCCTAATTTAAATTGTAAGAAACTTTACATATTTTGAGCAATTACCCCTGATTTGTAGACCTCATCTGAAAAAGTGGAAATCTAAAAACAAGAGCAATATGAACCATGAGAGGTTTTTACCCCTCATCCTCCCCATTTGTATTGTAATCATACATGTCTTTAAGTCATTAGCAACATTTTCTATTTGCAATTCTGTTAATGTTTCTAGGTTACTGTTGGTAAAATATCTGACTGGAAGGTACGTACAAAGCTCACTGTATATTGGGCAAGTTTTGGGCATCATCTGCTTTTATTTAAAGCAAAAAAATAGTGCAGTGTTTTGGTTCAAACCCTTATTTTTAAATTTGATTATTGCCAGGTAATTTTTACAAATGTTCTCATACCCTGAAGTCTTCAAACACAGCATTATTCCTTCAGTTCATAAAGTTAGAACTTCTAACAGTTTAAGGGATACCTGCACAGATCTCCCAGACTGTGTAATAGAGTCAGTCTGTTTCTATTTCCTTACAGGGCCGTTTAGGGAGAAATGCAAACAAGAGGCTTTCAAAAAACCAAAGGTTTCTGCTCTCTGTGTGTGACAATGGCAGCAGAAAGTAAAAGTGGAGCTGCACTTTCTCCCAAACTTATTTTACAGCCTGAGCCTTTGCAGGAAACACGTGTTCTTTTGCAGCACCCCTTGTCTTTGCAGCCTGCCAATGGCAGGAGGCCACAGATCCCTCTGAATTTCACATTTGCCACTGAACTGAGTGGCAAATATTGCTGAGAGGCTGCCAGCCCCCACTGAAAAGTGCTGGTACCCCTGTCCTGAAACACCAACCTGCCCAGGACACCTGCAAGCAAGCAGAAACAGCAATGGCAGTGCTGAGGTGATTAAGGAAAGCAGGTGTAAAGCACTCCAACAGGGAATTGTGCATTTGAATGTGATTTGCTCTCAAGAAATACAGTTTAGACAAATCTGCTTTCAACTTTATGTGACCTTTGCGACCTATATCTCTTAGGTGGGAAGGTTCAAGGAAGAGAGGGAGAGGTTGTACTTCCTCCTTCCTGTCACTCCACAAGTGACACGATTCATTTATCTGGTGTTTCATCTTCAGTACTTCTGACATCCAACTAAATAATGCAAGAATTGAGCAAGTTTTAATGAACTTTGAAAAGTTTAACATTTGAATATAAATTCGGGAGGATTCTGTATGTATCCAAATTCCTGATTTCTCCTCTGAAATGTACACCAACACCCTAACTTGCACATACACCCAGTTAAACTTTGCATTGCAACAAACAAAATTAATCAGGGATGAGGAAAGGAGTGAAACTTGCCATAGTTCAGTGCAAACAAAGTAAGCAGTTTACACATTCTGTCTCCTTTGTCATTTAAACAAAATAATTGCAAAGTTTTGAGGAGAAAAATTTTCACATATTAGACCATAACAAGTTATAAGAGCACTTTCCAGGAGCTGGGATATATAACATTAATGAGAATGTGGATAAAAAAGAGCAGAACCACAGTGGCTTTCCCTGACTGCCTTGTGCTGGCAGACACCCTCTCAGACCTGCAGCTCAGTTTGTGTCTGCAAGAAAAGTGCAGGGAGGGAGCAGAGGCAGTGCTGTGGGAGAGATATAGGAAACAATATAGGAATGGGGAGAGAGTGGGAGGGTGATGGCAAAAGCCCAAGGAATGGTGGGAGTGGGAATGGAAATGGAAATGAGGGAGAGAAGAAAGCAATAGACAGGAGATCCACATAAAGCAGGTTGTGAATTCCAGGGTTACGCATGGCAAGCCATCTGTCACTTCTCCTCAGGCAAGGATACTTGTTTGCAGTGAGATGGATAACACTTGGCTGTGTTTCCATAGCAAGCATTCCCTTACTCCAAGAGTAACCAAATTTTGACTGGGACAATCCCGCAGCTTTTGATGATGCATGGGAGAGCCATATGCTTTGATCAAAGCCATCTACACTACCAAAATCACAAAGAAGATGTCAAAGCACATCACTAGACATCAGACTGCCTGTCACAGTCCAGTCAGCACATTCGTTCTCCATCCAAGACAGTCACAGACTCATCACATGATTGGCCCAGTGTCTGAAAAAGCACAGCTTTTTGATTTGTCAGTTTACTTCCTTCTCCACCTAAGGGCATGGCTTTGATAGAATCTCCATTCTTATTATCAGATCTCCTACAGTTTAGATGCTTGCTAAACTTTTGCCCTCATTATATTTTTCTTCTTATGGAGTCACCCTTCTTTTGTGATATTTGTATAATGTGCTGATTTTGGCTGAGGCAGAATTAATTGTCTCCACAGTGGCTAGTATGGCACTATGTTTTGAACAGTGCTGATAATACAGAATGTTTGTGTTATTGCCGAGCAGGGCTTGCAGAGAGCTCTGCTTTTCAGGCTGCCACACTGGAAAGGAATCTGGGAGTGCAGGGGGAAGAGAGGAGACACAGATGAGACAAGTGATGCAAATTGACCAGAGGAATATTCCAGACCATGTGGCACCATGCTCTGTACATAAAGTGGAGGGACAAAGGAGGAAGAGGAGGGGCTGATCTGGGTTAAAAAACGGGGTGTATGGCATCAGTCAGCAGGTGGTGAGCAACTGTATTGTGCATCACTTGGGTTTCCCTTTTTATTATCATTATTAGCATTTACCATTATTACTGTATTTGACTTTACTTTCAATTATTAAGCTGTTTTCATCTCAACCTACAAATTTTACTTTGATTCTCCTCATGCCACCAGGTTTGGGGGAGAAGAGTGGGGGTTTGAGTGAGCAGCTGCAGGGTGCTTAATTTCCAGCTGGGCTTAAACTACAGTTTCTGTAGCTTAGGGAAGTACTAGCCAAGGTTAGAAATCCACTGCTACTGATCCTCTACAAACAGAATTGAAAAGTGAATTCCTGTCACAAAGAGCAAACACTGTTGATGTAAATGTATCCTTATTTTCAGGAAGCATTCAACTTGCCAAGCAGAATTCTACATTTGCTTTTTATTTTATTTTTCTTCTTCTTTTTTTTTTTTTTTTATAGTGAAGTTTATGTTAGAAGAGGCATAGGAGCCCATTGGATTCAAACACTTCTTAAAGCAGGGCTAACTTCAAAGCTAGGTTGGGTTTCCTAGGGTCTTGTCCAGCTGAGTTTTTCATACCTCAAAGGATGGAGATTGCACAGGGCAGCCTTTCCAGAGTTAAGTCAGCCTCCCTAGGAAAGATCACTTTTCTTCAGAGGAATTTCCCTTGTTTCAACTTGGGTCCGCTGCCTCTTGTTCTGCTGTGCACCTGCAAGAAGAGTCTGGCTTCATATTTTCCATAACAGAGATGAAGACAGAAAATTGATCTCTTTTTAGCCATCTCTTTTCCAGGCTGCAGAAATGCAGCTCTCTCAGATTCTTCTCATATGTCATCTGCTCAATGCAAATGTTTGCATTTTCCTAATTTGTCAAATCTTAATGGAGTATTTTCACTGTTTGAAATTATGGGTCCCACTGAATGTATCACAGTGGGAAATCCTGACAGAGATGCAGTGAGCAATCAGATTCTGGCAGGGCCCTGAGAAGCCCTCTCTCTGGTGAGGCAAGGGTTTCACTCTGAGAGCTATCACACACTTTAAGACAAAAAGACACCGAGGCCTTTTTGTTTTCTGGCACAATTGTTTTCCCAGACCTTACTATCACTGAAATTTATCTTGATTTCCCACAAAGTGCACTGATTTAAGATGTCTGCATTCCAAATCCAATTGCCACCTGTGCTGTTGTTTTCACTACCATATTTCCAGTGGCTTATTCCTCAACACTATGATTTGATCTTATCCTCAAAATATGCAATACTGCAGCCAGGCAAGTACCTTGGAAAAAATCAATTACTACACATGCATGCACAAACTCAGTAGCTTTTCTTTTGATGATACACCACACTGCAGATTGCATATATGAGGGCAGATTGAGCTTTTAAGAGCATAAAAGCACTTAGAGGACTTCACTGTTTAACAGACACAGACTAATCTCTTCCTCTCTGACAGTCAGGCTTCAGAGTTCACCGTGTGTGCATACAGATACAAGATAATGAACAGATACTTATTCTAGACAGAATCCAAAAGTAGAGTGGAAAATTCTCCCATTTCTACTGAGTGAAATTTCAGATATCTTGCTGCAGTAAGATAAATTGTTACCCTGCATAACTGTAGCTATTCTATCTAGTATTCTTGCCCACAAGTGAATTGTGTATCTTTCATTATAAACCATTTACAGTCCTACTTGTGAAACATGTGCCTTTTCCTTCCTTTCCTTAAAGGTAACACAACAGTGCAATGAAATGTTAGACCATTCACTGCACATACATGTCTATCTCTTTGCATTGAGAATGAAAGCTACTTCCTACAATTTAAAACATTTCCACAATGACTAATTTTGATCTTCAAATCAAACAAGAGAGTGTGCTTTATCATTTAATTTATTCTCAGTGCTTGAAATTAGCCAGCTACTTCAAGGGACGTTTGTTGACTTCCACCTAAATTCTCATCTGCATTAGATGACTAGTAGTATTACAGCAAATGAACAACTTAATAAACACAAAAAATGCTTATCTAAATGTAGTTGGTGAGAGTTATTGAACCAGATCATTTACCCTGAGTTTGCTGAAAAAGATAAAACTTTGTTAACTCACTTAAGCCACCAGGAAAATTAACTTCTCCACTATCAAATTTCTTGCAAAGTCCACTCCCATTGAATGGGGACTTGTACCTCCTTTCATTATCTCCTTTCTGTAGGTACCTAGAACAACCACTCAATGACCTTTCTCATTAATTTTGCTTTTGGAATGTAAGAAAGTTAGAGCACTGCTTTATTCTGCTCTCTTTCAGTTGTCCTTTACACAGAAAAAGAACTTTAAATCCTATAAATATTTTAAGTTTCCTCAGAAGTTTTCTTTCACCACCACCAACCATGGAAAATTAAATAGGTCCCATTTTGTGCCAGTGTAGGCAGGGTTAGGAATTCAGAGTCAGCAGCTCTAGCTGCTCTGCTCAGACCAATGAGTCCCAGAAAGGTCCCAAAGAGGTTCAGAGTGATCTGCTTATGCAAAGCACTGTTGTTCATCAGGGAGGGCTAGATTTCCCCTCCTGTGAAACCTCCCAGACACATAATGCAGGTTCTCATACAGATTTTCAGCATCCAAGTCATTCTCACTTGTATTGCAATGTTCAGCCTCCATTTACAAGGCTTCAGGCTTTTTAAACAACTGGGTTTGGTTTAAAAAAAAGCAAACAACACAATCCATGTCAGCCTGATGTTCACCTTCAGAGTCAGCCCATAAATCAGCAAGAACAAGATGGCACCAATTTCTCCAGAAATAATTGTAATTCAGACTACCTAGGAAAGACATTTAAAACTTCTCATGTCTCTGAGTTACTGTCTTTGGATAATAGTGCACTTACCTTAATCTTGGAACGTCTAAGTCAGAAACTTTTCATCTCTCTGGAATTTTAAAAATAGAAATGGCTGTCTAATCAAATATATTTCTGAATTTGCGTTTTATAAAAATGAGTGGTTTATAAATCCTAAAGTCTATTGATTCTTTCCATGAATGAATTTCATGCAAGTGAAACTATTTACAAAAAAACATGCTTTTTTACCAGCCAAGAGACACAAGAAGAAGCAGCTACCACCAGAAGTGAAACAAACACAAACTAGGTAGTGTGCATCCAGTTAAAAAATTTGAACTTAATCTCTATCAGGATACAACCTTATTTACCACTTATTGCTTCTTATTAATTAATTTACTGAATTATGCAACATAAAGAAAATCAAGGAACTCAGAGAGTATATCTAGTACATCACAACAATATTTCCAATATTACTTTTACAGAATCTTAAGAGCTTGACTACAAGCAGGTGCTTCCACACTGAGGGCAAACATCCCTGAAGGTGATAGTAAGTTAAACATCTCATCTGAATCACACAGGTTTGTCTTGTTTTATAAACGTTAGTATTAATGATGTTTTAGTTTAAAATTAAATTATAATTATTTACTTGGATTTCTAAGCATGAACCATAGTTAAGACATTCCAGTGATCAACCTTTAAACATTAGTACTCACACACCTTCAGAAATATTAGAATTTCTGATGTTCCTGTCTTTCTGTGGATCATCTCTTGCCTTTGGGTTCATTCAAAGGCAAGACATGTGTTCATGGAATTTAACACTAAAATGGTTGCATTTGTGTTGAGCCATGAATGTGCTGTGAGGAGAGGGAAAATCAGGTTCTGTTAAAAAATCAACAACTAGATCAGCAGCAGCAAGTAGAGGAATGAATCTTTATATTTGGCATCTTCCTCACACCAGATATTAAAAAGAATTCTGTTCAACATCAGCAAATACAATGTCTCATTTATTTGAAGCCCAGCTCTCCAACTACAATCTTTTTTGTGTCTCTGGCACATGCATACTGATGCAACAGGTATCTACAGGTTACTTGCACAGATTGTCACAGCAGATTTTTAATCTATAATAAAGAATGAGAAGTTTGTGTTGACTGAAAAGTAATGAAACTTTCTGTCAAGATAAATTTTACACATTAAATGTGCTCTGGGTTTCGATCAATGCAGATAGTGTCAAATAAAACAAAATACTACAAGGGAAGATTCACAAAAATTGATTGTGGCCAAAATACGCCCCAGCACTGCTAAGAGGTTTACTTCAGCAATGTCTGTGGTCATTGACTAGATCAATGAAACTCATTCTTTCAACAGCATCCAATTATCAGTTTACCGTGGAGTGAGCTTTCTAATAAATCAGTATACTTTACATAAAAGTAGACAAAGCTTCAATGAAACTTAATAGCAAAGTATAAAAATATTTTGGTTCCAGGAAACAGAGGTTTCTATCACACCCAAGGAAAAGGCCATTATTTGCCTTATTTAATGCTGGCCCATAGGTAGTAACACTTTGAGGCAGTAACTTTCTGTTGGCCAGTTTATGGCTAGCAGGAAAATAGAGTTTGATTAAGCATTTAGGACAGGTGATCAAAATGCTTCAGTCATATTTACAGAAAAAAAATGGCACATACAGCAAGTACCAAATAACATAAATTCAGGCGTGGTATCACATAGTCAATTAAAAACCACTTTCCACAACACAAGCTCTGAAATGCTTTTCTTGCCAGTATTATATGCCTCAGTTATATGTTTTTCCATTTTCTTGGGTGAAGAGGCAGCCAGTAACCATTTGAGCTTTACAGCAGAGCTGAGTAGAGTGGCAGACTTCAGGTCCTCCATAGCTACTCTCCTTTGTGCTTCATGCTGCCAGTAACAGGTCAGAGACACAGATAAACTTGAGCCCCACACAATCTGTGATGTGTTTGTCACATCACTTCTGTAGAGCAGAGCTTTTCTGACTATCTCAGAGGTGGGAAGTCAAAAGAGAGAGAGATGAAGGACCAGGTCTTAGAAAGATCTTGCAGTTTAGAAATTCCAGCTGTCTGTTACACAAGACCAGGGGAAACCAAACAGACATAACTGTGGAAAGCATGCAGCACTGACAGCCAAAGGGTTGAGTCTCAGAGGATCCAACTTCACCCTGGTTAGCTGAGGGATTGAAGGTCATCTAAAAGGAGATGTTATTTGAAAAAATATACTGGCAATTTTACCTGATCCTACACTGAATGAATGTCTCTGCAGTGATTATAGGCAGAGAGAGGCCAGGAATTGGACAGATATACCTGTGTCCAAATCCATCTCCAGAAGCCTGAAGAAAGGTTCATAGAGTACAAAAGGCCATCAATGCCTCCTCTGCTCCTTGCAGAACATGTATGTGTACATCCAGCACTACTTGGTCCATGTTTTTACACCAATAAACCACATTCTGCTGTTATATAATCTCTCTCACCCATTGCTGTCATGGGTGATATCATTTAACCTTTAGTGTGCTCCAAAGGATTCTACGAAAATTTAGATTGCATGAGATAAACTAGGGAGGTGAGCCTGGCCACTGCCCTGCAAGGAGCAGAGCACTCTGAAAACACTCTCTGGTGCTGCACTGCACTGTTCCACCTGTCTGAGCTCTGTCTGTAGCACCAGGGATGCCTGTGGGGGCTGTGCTGCATGTCCTGGGGCATCTTCTGCATCACAGCAGCCACTGTGGATAAAAGAGCTGGAAATGGGCAAACCCTAAAAGCCAGTTGTTATTTTGTCTAGCGAATGGAGTGAATGCCAATTATTTAAAAACCTAACTGATCAATTAATATTGATTCTGCTTTGCTTCCCATTGATTACCAGGCTCAATGTAAGAGAGGAAAAAGAAATTGTTCTCTTGTATCCTTGATCCTGAGGTATAGTTGTGGCAGCTTGGCATACAGCAGTAGGTTTCTCATAAAATCTACACAGAATACAAATTCCTATTGACATCAGCACCAGAAAAAAGTCTGATAACTCCTTCGTCACAGGTTTTATTGCACTGAAGAACTCCCCACAAAATATATTTCATTTTATGTGTACCAGAGGTGGTATATTTGAACAGAAAACTCCATGGCTGTAGGAAGTACAAGTTGCTGACAAAAAGCTATCAGATTATCAGATACTGAAGTCAGTGAGTGATGAGTATTAAGACTGGCATTTGAGGGGATATGATTTTTATTTTGTGCATAAGTGGAACCTACCCATAAAGAAGGGAAGATGGGAATAGTGAACATCTTTTTCAATGGCAATAAACACAGCAAGGTTCCCATCTCCTTTCCACAGATTTTTGTTCTTCTGTGTATCTTTGAGAAAAAAGCTACTGCTTTAAAAATAAAAAAAACAAAAAACTGTTTTAACGCGGGGAGGCAAATAGTAGTCTATGAGAGACCATAAAAGTTCACAAAAATCAGTTGTTTATCAAAGACAATGCAGTGAGGCATGTTATGATCAGAGAGAAATTCATACAGATTTTTTAGAGATGGTATAAGCAGATGAGTTTCTGGCCCAGGAAAATTCTCATGTAAGTTGAAAACCTTTGAACTCGATCTTTCAGTAATGGATAGAGCCCAATAAAGGTTCTGAGCCTGATGTTCCCATTGAGCTGGCAAACACACAACAGTCACCAGTGAATTCAGTCCCCTTGCAGCCCCTAAGCCTACAGGTTGTCTTTGATGTTTCTAATTTGTTGGATTGCTCCTAGGAAAATCTTGGCCACCCTGTCTGATTCCAGCTTTGCTGGCTGTCACAGCAGCTTTAAAAAAAGTCTAAATCACATTGTTGAACCTACCTGTGGATGCACAGAATCTTGAACCCACGTGAATCTGGATTTTAGACCTTTAAAAGACCTAGGCTGGGCAAAGCCTTGTTATTTATTTCCAGATGTTGGAAATAAAATTAATACCTTGTGCTCTAGATAAAATACAATGACTGTGTGGTTACAAATGTTTACACAACGTTGACACCAAATATTCTGTGTCTTCCCACTGAGTTTCAGCATTTGTGGGGCCCACCCACAGCTGATATAAAAATCTGTCCATGCAGATGCCTCCCCCATGAGCCTTAGAAAGGGGGTGAGCAGGGCATATGCAGCTCTTGCTCAGGCTTGGAGCACACTGTGGCTGTTCTGTGCCTGCCCCAGGACACACGGCAGTCCCTGGAAGGCTGAGCTCCTGTTCTCTTCTGCAGCTGTGTGTCCTGGGCATGGAAAAGATGCACCCCTACCCGGGCACCCCAGCCAGTTATGGGGATAGAGATGACAGCCACCACCTCACATCCCCCGAATTCCCTTGAATCTGGGAGTATATAGAGCACTTTGTCTTAGAAATAAACTAATGATGACACAGTGCTTTCAAAAAGTCCTGACGTGTTTTAAATGCCTAAATATGAGCTTGCCTGATTATTTTGGAAAACCATCTAAAACCTCCTTTCTCTATATTATACTCATAACTGAAATAATAAAATATAGAGACATGTTTCCTATAAACCTGATTTTACATTTTAGCCCTAAACTCTTCTTTCACTTTCAGATGCTTACATATGCATATTTTCATATTATAGTTTTCATCATCTTATTTTTTTTCTCACAATTTCAGTTTCTGCTCAAAAAAGCAGCAATTATTTAAAATGCAATATATTTCTCTCAATTTTGGAGCACAGCTCTGAGCTATTCTCAAAACCATTCTGTTCTATTGCTTTTCTATACACGCGATCCATTTATAAACTGATAATTAGATTCCAACACTAAACCATCTTTTACCTTGCCTATTAAAAGTAGATTTATAACAGACTGATTATAACTTCCCTACAAGGTGTATACAAACATGCTTAAATGGAATTGCTCTAGGTTAGTTAAAACCAGCACCAAGACAAAAAAAGACTTAGAAAATAATTATTTCTGCAGCATTCTTATAGTTTACTATGAGAAGAAAATTCACAAAATCTATGAATCTATACACAGACAGACATACAGACACACAGATATTTAGCTCTCGTTGGGGAGACATGAAGGGTCTCTTTTGTTTTGATCACTTTACCAGCATTTCTATCTCATGCAGCATATTTTTCATGTAAGGCTTCTGTTAACAAGAACTTTAGGAGGTTTCTTCTGAACTGATGTAGGAAAATTGCCAGTTAACTTTTACTAAACTCTTCTTGTTATTGTTCATGTTTTCATGCATATAGCTTTATACACTAGAGCTTCTTTTATCCAAGAATCCTGAGGTACTTATAAAATTAAATTAAAAAGTCACAGTGGTAACATGGAGCAGAGATTTTGTGGAATGTGGGCTCTTACATATATATCTCAAGATGGGAAAACCAAATGATAAGCTATGATTTTGGTTCGAAGGCGATATAATAAAAACCAATTACTAAAAGATATTTGTAATGACCTAGTCAGAAGGTAGCTAAGTGACATATTGTTTCTAGTATCAATGCCCTGGATAATCCATTACTTGTGCAGTTACTTCCAGCAACAGCTAGTAACTGATATTCCCTGAATCACTCACTTAAGCATTGAATGAGTTACTTTGCAGCCCTGACCTGCTATCACTTGTTGAAACCCTTGCTATAATCAGAAGTAGAGCCTGAAAAGTAATTTGAAGATACAAAATGCAGAGTTCCTTGGAGGAGGATGTTATCTGTTCTGTAAGAATAATAATTGTAGCAATCCCAATCAAGATATCTGAATTTCTAGTGTTAGAATGCAAAGCTAATTCTGGCTCTACAATGTGTAGGAACAGGGCAGGACATGAGCTCTTGAGGACTGGATCATACTCACAATTTTATTAGCTATTCAGTTACTTAAATATTTTGGTGGGGGAGAAAGGTGGATGTGTAGCTCCAGAGACAGAAGAAAAGCAGCTTTCAAGCTGCATGTGAATTGGAAGTGCTGCAGTTGAAAGGGCTGAGTGTGTAAATCAGTCACCCTTTGGCTTAGAGCATTACACAGTTACATGCTGAAAATTCTCACCACTGTTTAAGCACTAAGGAAGGAAAAAAGGGACTCATCTACTTGGAATCACTTGCAAACAGTTGACCAAAACCTTTGTGTACTTCACTACCACATAAGAAATGTTAGCTCTGTAACGAGCCATAGGCTGTACCCCACATGGATTCTCTGTTGTTTAATAATAGAATTTATACTACAGTCATTTTCTCTGTGGGGATTCTAATACATATCTTTTTTCCACTACACAAACACCTATTTTCATGAATTTCACTGGAAATTCATATAATTGAGCCATCTTTCATTGTTACATCCATTTCAAATTGATCAGTGAGTTAAAACTTTGTTAAAGGGAGTCTCTGGGCATCCTGGTAGAACTATCACATTAGCCTGATTTCCTTAAGGAGGCAGGTTAAAAATACACATCAACATCTTTCCAAGTATGTTACTGTCCAAGCAACACTGAAGTCTAAAATAAATGGCATGTCTGGACGAAATGCAATAATAAGCTAGCATCAGCCTATTTAATTTGGTTATCTCTGTGTTTTGCTGCTATTTCTACATGGCTACAAGGAAATGGCAAAATTACCTGACATTCTGTGCTCTGCTCCAGAATGTGAGGGGTGATTCAATAAAACAAGCACCAGAGATTCAATAACATCACTAGACCTTGAATTCAGTTTCTGGCAAGAAATTTAAAAAATTCCATGAATATTTTCCTTGTACCACATGTTGATATTTATAAAGTATGAGATAATGCATCATCAGGGAAATGTTAGTGATCTTACCTAGAAATAGATTTGTTATTAGAGTTTTTATAGTAGCTAGGGAGCTGTAGCAAGTGAGCTATACTATCAGTTGGCTTGCAAATATGTTTCATGTTTTGTGTTCCTAAGGCTGCTTCTACTGGCAGAATTAACTTTTATCATCAACTAAGTCATTGCCTTGCTTAGCATTTGCAACACTTCAATACCTTGTGTAGTTAGGAAATTATTACCAAAACTTAATGATCATCAGTTTCCATACTTCCCTCTTGCATTGCTACAAAAATAATCTAGTGAAGGTAACGGCTGAAAAACCTTTGTATTGATACAGTGAGAACACCTTGATAAAGTGAAATATGCTTGTGCCATCAGCCGAGAACAGAGAATTGGTAGAAGCATTACTGGGAAGAAGAAAATCAGATTAAATAATTAGTGTCAATTAGCCCAAGCAAATAATTCTATAAACAATTGGTCTCTAGTGCCCTGTTTAATTATGTGAGACTTTCATCGCTTCTTATCAAGTCTGCTTTGATTTATGTTAGACTCTTGAGCATCCCAGAAGTATAATTAATTATCCTCTTGTAAATAAACCTTTGGTAATTAATGGTAGCAGAAAACAATGCACTATCATTTTTAAACTATTCCACTATGGAACTATGAATACTTGAAAACTATTTTAGGTTTCAGGATAAAAGGGATTCATATTGCAGCAAGAGACATAATAGTTTTAACTAAGGCAAACTTGCTAGAAACAGTAATACACCAACTAAAATTATACTAAACAACCATCCTGTGTTACTTACTACAACCAGTGTACACCTTTATAATCTGGCTTTAGACTGTAATATCTATTTTACTTATACTCAATTCTCAATCCATATACTAAAATAAATTAGACAGTTAATTTTTTTCAGATGTAGGCAGCAAATACAATTTCTGCAAAAGAAATTCATTGCTAAGATAAACTTCTCATTAAATGGCAATGCTTTGAAAGCTCTAGCACAGTCAGTCCTTCCTAGATACAAGAATCTCAGCTAATCCCAGAACTACATGAAAACAAGTAAATATGAAAAAATGTACAATCACTTCAGTTGCTCAAGTAAAACAGTACATAGCCTGAATTGTGCTATTTGAATTTGCAGATGCATCTCCTGTAAATCACTTGATCCTTTGCTTCCTCTACACTTGGAAAACTAAATGCAGTATCCTTTGCCTTGAGTAGATTCCCACAGCTAAAGCAAGCAATGGCACAGGAGATAAATAGGCACTGAAAATCATCAGCTAATATAAGTGTGTAGTAGATATTTTCTAAATTGATTGAGAACAAGCTGAATTTCAAAATGCTAATAGCTGGTCCATACTGTGCTTTAAACCACTCACAGTGCTACTGGTGTCAGTGAGGAGGTAAGTTACAGGGGGTTTTGTTCAGGTACTGCATATTACACCATCACTGCACCTTAGCAGTTCTAGCACTGTTGGAAGCTTTTGAGTAAATCAAAGAGTACTAAAACTTCAGCCCTTTGAAACTTAGGAAAACAGCCACTTGACCACAATCCTGGCCACTCATTGCCCAGATGCTGTGGCTGCCTTTCCCTCTTTTAATTCAGATCTCTCTCCCACAGAAATTGGGGAAGATGAGCCTAAGGATGAATACGGGGAGGAAATGTGGTGAGAGGAACAGTTCATTCTTCACCACTTCTGTCCCAATATGGTCTTGAGCACAGCATGCATTCAGATGCACAGCTGGACATTCTTGAAATTTTAAATATTTGCCCCTCTCCACTTTCAGAACTGGGGAATCCAAGGGTACAAATATTGCCAGTACAGCTTCACCAGTAACAAGCATAATGAGATAAAAACTTCCCCTAATCTACTGGCCTCAGTCCTTGCAGTATGCATCAGTAGCAGATTTGTGTTATTTGCAGTGGGCACAGAGTGCTGGCTCATGCTCAGCCTGGTGGCCACTGTTCAGGGACCTCTTCAGCCACCTGGCTCTCCTCACCTGCATGAGGTTACTCAGGATGCTGCACCTCTTGCTGAACTTCGCAGATTTTATGTTGGCTCCCATCCCCAAGTTTCTCAAGGCCCCTCTGGACGGAGTCTTCTGCTTAGCATGTTAACTAATCCTCCTAATTTGCTAAGAGCACCTTCTGTTATATCACTGCTGTTGATGGTGAGCACAGTGAACTGAGTCAGTCCCATTTCAACATCATGGTGGTCTTTTTATTGTCAGCTGTTAACTATTCATGAAGTCATTGATAAAGGCCTATGGATTCAACAGCCAAGACAAAAACAAATGCATTTAGCAGTCTCCTACATGGAAGAGATGGCATATGGGAGAGATGGCATGAAAACCTTACTAAAGTGAAACTTTATATCCACCAGTCCTCCCCCATTCACACAATCCAGTCACTCCATTACATCAAGGGATCAGGCTGGTCAAGCTGGATCTGTTTGACATTTGTACTAGAAAATTCATCTCAATGGTGTAAAACCTTCCTGGATTCCTTGCACAGTGCTATGCTGCCTTCCCAGGAAAGGTCCCTAGTTGAAATCCCAAGCAGGGTGAATGCCTGCAATCAGAAGATTTCTGTAGCTGTTTGGAAAAGTCTTGTCCACTTCACCCTTCAGAGTTATCAGTTGTGTGGGAAGCTGTCAGGCTTGATTTGTATGGAGATGCAGTTCTTCACTGGGAATTGAGGAGGCTGCTCTCTCCGAGGATTAGGACCTAATTTCTTTAATTCTGACTGCCTTGTTTAAAACCAACTTCCCAAAACATAGAAATATCTAAAAAGCCAAGGAAAATATAGACAACGAAGGGAGCTTTCCCAGTATAAATTGTAGATGTTTCACAAAAAACCAGAATGTTCATAAAAAAGGGATTGGTATAAATGCAAATGCTGAGCCAACCCAAGCATGACAAAGTCTGGGAGACAACACTTCAGGTACAAGTTCAGAACACAGGGTTATGCAGAGAGTTAAAGCAGACAGCAGGCACAATGACATGTTAAATTACCCACATGATGTATAGCTTAATGAACCCCCTTGTGTTGATCATGCTTGGCATTAATCAAGAGCCATGAACAGATTCCCTTATTTTCTCAATGCTGCTCTGATAAACTGCAATTTCATTTAACCTTGGACAGGAACTTTAATAGCTTCCACGGGACAACTGTCAATACTTTCCTGGGTATACAGTGATTAAACTGCAACACAAGATGCATGTCATGAATTTTCTTCGTTTGAAATTAGAATTTTCATTTTTAACAACCATTTGCATAAAATATGCTGAAAGTATGGAAATATGTAAAGGCTTGCATGATCCTTAAATAGAAGCACACCAACACAAAGATTTTTTTAAAAATAAAATAATTAACAACATATTAGTTAACATATTGAGAGCTTCAAATAACCTTATGTTTGGGAAACAAGACAACAAAAGACAATAATCCAAAGAAGGGCTTGACAATGTCTCCTTAAGTTAGCTCATTATGCATCAGATATTGAACATTACATGCTTCTCTAGCAAAGGCAATACATAGAGGCTAAAGGATTAGCAAAGGTGGGGGAAATGCATTGTTCCTCAAACTCCAGTGGTTTCTACAAACATCTTTGGGTGCTTTTTTGTCTCTAAAAGCAATGCTTGTTACTTCCTGAGTCCAGTCTCTCTTCCTCAGAGACCACATAGAAGAAAAAATTACTAGAGTTACTGAGTGGACTAGATTCACTCAGTCTGAAGGTTAGTAGTCCAGGCAGTCAAAGGGGACAAATAATAAGACAAATACAGATTCGTTGCCTTTCCCAGGCAATCTGTTCTAACAGAGCTCTACAAACAACTCTTTTTTCACTACCTTCATTTAGAAGATCTTTTCATTTGTTGCACTGACAATGAGAGACCAAAACTGGATCACAAATGACTGAGAAATTTGTTATTTTTAATCCTCAAAAATCTTCATTATTGTTAAGGACTAAATGACAGGAACAACCAAACTACAAATGCCTCTGCTTAGCCATCATGAGTTACTTTTGCAATTTTTTCTGTGTGTTGTTTCTCCTACAAAACCTGAATAATCCTAATAAGGGGAGGGGGGGAAGAGGGGGAACAAACCAACCATTCCACAGTTTCCCAGATTCCACTGGTACCAGTGAAAAGCACTGCTGGAAGTACTGTAACAATCTGCTAGCAATAACACCAGCTAAAAATGTCCTGATGTGACTGATGTGGGACATTTAGCAGCAATGCACAAAAAACCCACACAAAATAGGGAATGGGTAGGAAGCAAACCAGAGAAGGAGTATGATTCTGTGAGGATTCACAAGCTAAGATCAGAGATGGAAAGGAAAAACAGGAATAGGGTGACCAGGGTCAACATAAGCACATGATTTTGCAGCTTATATTAAAAAACTGCATCTGTGAAGGTAGGTAAAGGTAACATTTCCAAACCTTCAGAAAAGGATCATTACTGTCAGGCTAAAACACTGTCTTGGAGAATTCTCATTTGTGCAAAAGGCTTCATTTGCAGGTAGAAATGTAAAAATTCTTCACCAAGGAGGAAAAGTGAAAAACAGAAAAAACATCCTGCTTCCAGTTAAAGGCAAAGCAAAACTACAGAGTAAAGTAGCACTGGAAATAGTTTGCTGGGTTGGTGCCTGGAATGTGAACAAGTTGTCAAGCACTTGTCCTGATTCAAGCAGAATATGAACAGACTGAATCCCAGCTCCGACTGCTCTTAAACCATATTAAATCATCAGTCATACATACAGCTAATTCCCAGCCTAGGGTGAGAGAGAATTGTTTCTTATAGTGTTACAACTATGAGATAACCGTGGCAATTGATGTCAATTAATTAAGCACTTTCGCAATATCTTCATCACAAAATGGACTGTTGCTAAAGACGGCCTGGAAAACCCTGGGCAGCCACAATTATGTGCTCAGAAATTGCACTGAGCTACCCACTGGCCAACAGGTGAACTTAACACACCAAAGGAACAAAAGAAGGGCAGTGGCAATGTAAATGTGAACAAAGCAATTTTGGTTCCCTTGGCTTTTTCTTTTCCCCACAGCTCCTTCATGAGCTAAGTTTAAAGTTTACCCCTCCCATCAAGAAAAATATGATTCTGTACTCTATATACTAAAAAAAAAATAAGGCAGTCTGGGACTACCTGGAGTCTTCATACTCTATTTAAACTATTGTAATGACCTGCACAGCACTTAATATAAATTTAGAGGCTCTGATGAAAGAATGCCTCGTACTGCACTAGGACATGATTCACACATTTCCAGCCAAGACAGTTACAACTGTGTACTCTGTCCTCTTGCATAACACATGCTACAGGAGCTCTCCAACAATTTCTGCCTCAAGCCACACCTGTAGTGTACCTTCAGAAAAACATGTAGGCTTGATTTAATGTGTATAGAATTGACTGCATCCTTTGTCAGTATTTTCCACTAGTTAATTGTACTCCCTCCTCAGAAATTTCCAGTTTGAAAACTTTGATTTCGTTATATATGGCCTTTTGTTTTGTTTTGTTTTTTAAAAGGATTTTCTTACTCAGCTAATATCTTGCTATGTAGAGGTTTATAGAGCACAGTCAAGTTGTTTATTTGCCTTTATTTTTTAAACAATTTAAATAGATAAAGCTTCTTTGGGCTGCCACTGTAAAGAGCACTTTCCACATCTCCAAGCATTCCTGCAGCTTTCTTCTGAACCTGCTCCAATTTTCCATCATCCCTTTAAAAAGTTAATATCTTAATGGGATGCAACTTTCCTACAGCAACATTGACAGGCAATTACTACTTACTAGTCATAGCCAAATCTAGGTACCTCTCTAATACCAAAAGCATAATTTAAACTAAGAAAAAAATGCATATGAAGCTGGCTTAGAAAGAGTTGCTTTTAATTATTACAAAAGAAATCTTTTTACTGGCAATTTAGCATCCCATCACAGTACAGTAAAGCCAGGAATAAATATGTGAAAGTTTTAATTTAAAAAGAACAGCATGAAGCTTGAAGGCTGATTTAACAGATACTTTCAAGCTCAATCACCTGATGTTAAGTTGGAAAACATTTCCTTGGTGCCATTAGAAAACACTGTTGGCTACAAAACTACGGTGTAACTAATGCTGTTAGATTTTACATTTATTGAAAAAGTAAAACTCCTGTTCCCTAACCTACACCATCTGACAAATCAAGATGGAGAATCAGGCCAAAAGAATGAGCAATGAGCAAGAAAACTTGGAAGGTTCATTTCATCATGATGCCCTGTGTACTCCAGTTTAATAAAGACAAGAGCCTTGCTGTTAAGCTGTACATCCTCTGAAAAAGGAACCTTTAAATAAAAGAGAACTTTTCCATTTTCTTTTCCAAACAGCAAATTCATTCTATATCCCATGTTAAATCTAAGGAACTAAAATAAATGCTGGCTGTGACTGCTGTAAGGCAAATATGAACATGTTTCTTTTCACAGAGATAAGGGCTTTTCTGGGACAGATTTTGTAATCTTTGGCTTTGCCCAAGTCTTCCAATTTATTTGGCTAGGACTCAAAGATTCAAAATCCCTGGACTATCTTGCCCCATCTTCGTTCAAATGCTTCTTGTAAAAGGCTGCCTGCTGTGGTCTATAACCCTCTGCCTACATGGGCAGGAAAGTGGCAGTTTCCACTGACCCTTTGGCCCTTCCTATGGGGCCTCCACAGACACCAATTCTTTACTCTGAGGGGATTGGTGAGAACATTGAGAGAGCTGGTGGGACACATTTGCATCCAGATGTTTCTAACTGGAAAATAACCTCAAAGGTGAGCAAGAGATCCCAAAAGTGGGAAACTCCCCCTTCCCACCACAACTAGTGAAAGAAATACAGCAGGCATGTCCTGCCACCTAAATGTGCATAGCTGAAATAAGATGGTTTCATGGTATCAGTATCTATTTAGGTCTATTTGTGGGGAATTTCCAACAAGTTGAAATGCAATTTTTTTGCCATGTTAATGCCATTACTAGCTTTATTCTTATGTACTTAATGAAACTGAGTGCATGACTGGGAGATGAAGGTTTTGATTTATTGAGCTATGTCAGCCAAAGTTTAGAATTATGTTTATGCTGAGTTCATTCATGCTGCTAAAGAAAAGCTTTCCAGAGTATCAGCAGAACAAGTATTAACTAGATTACACAAATCTCTAATGCACAAGAGAAGAGAAAGCTCAACATGCTTTAAAGAAAAAAGTGAAACAAGATTTCATCTATTTAGCATGCCAGCACTCTTATTACCAGCCAAAAGTCATTGACTAACACAAATATTAAAGTAAAATATTCCTAAAATTGAAAACAGAATCTGCAATCCAGTCAATAGATGAAAATTACTAAGGTATTTTTGCAAACAGATGTTTGGAATAGCTTTTCACAGAAGAGAGATTTAAATAGAAAAGTATATAAGGCAAAATTACCTAAGTCAGTCTGTTTGCTGTTTAATAGCGTATTCTGAAGGTCAGATATTTTGATGACTAAAATATTGATAATATGCATTTATATAGCACCAGTGATCTGAAAGAACCAGACCTCAAGGTGATTTAAAGTCTGCATGTTAGTCTGAACATCTCTGTGAAGAAGCCTCAGAGGTGAATGGATGATGGATACAGCTAAATATAGAGAGGGCTGGCACCAGTTTGTGCTTTGTTGTTAATTCTAGCTAGAGTTAGAGCAAGATCTCACTGTAAATATTCCATGTAAAATATACCTGCTTGCAGAAGAAGGCAAGAGGAGTAAGGCATTATATTAAAATCTTATGCTCTGCTTGAACTAGGGTCTCCATCTCATCAATAAAAGTTAGAGAAGAATGCAGTGTCTGTGGCAAGAGAGACAGAGAAGGCAAGGCAAGGCAAAGCATGGCAAGGCAAGGAATTGTTAAATCCTAAAGTTTTTGTGTAATGCACATAAATATTCTGCATGATTCCTTTGAATATCTTAGAAAACATCAAATTTTAAAGGCTTGGTGTTCAAGCTTCTAACTGTTTGTTCAGCTGTATGCCACTGTGCAGACACACAGTAGTGGTACAGGGGATTCACCAACTCCTCCATTATCTGTCAAAAAAAATTATTCTAAGCTATGACTTTTGGTTTATTCAAGGTCTGAATGGACCATCACACTTCTGAAGTACTCTAGAGATCCTCTGATGGGTGCTTCAGAGCATGACATCAACAATACATAATAACAGCAACAAAACCAGCTGCCCACTGAGCAGTGCTTTAATTTTCTTGTCTTTTTTTTTTAACTGTAAGAACTAAACAGGAGAGGATGTATCCAGAACTTTCATGATTTGGCATATGACCAGTCTTAACAGAAACCATCTTAATTGAAACCATCTTGCAGAGTGTTTGTAATTCAAATACTTATCTGGAGTTATTTATATTCTTGTCACTTTCCCCACCCCCAGCTAACATGGAGTCAGATTCTACTCTCAGTTAGCCCAATGAAAGTCCACAGAAATCAATGGAATTATTCTAATTCGCTCCAATGTGACAGAGAACAATGGCACTGAACATCACCATTGTGCTTTTGCACCTAAGCTGCTCCTTTAAAATATAAGTATTTGAGTAATTACTGCTCTTTATTTTCTATAGAAATACAACTTCTTCCTCTGGAAATTCTGAGTAGCACTGTCCAGTGTCTTTATAGATGCACTGTCCTTCAGTGTGCTTGGCAAATAGTCCAAATTGACCTCCCTTCCCCCCTCCTGGTACCTGGTTCCAATCACACTCAAATCATATTACTTATTATTCCTGCTATGAAAATCACCAAATACAGTAGGTAAAGATTTATTGTATCTCTTTAAGAAATAAATAATTCATTGAATACATTAGATGGAGCATTGTAGACTTTCCGAAAATCAACAAGATAGCTATTTCTTGCAGCTGATATGGTTTAGAATGCTTTTAATCTTGGAGTAGATAATAAGTTATGTTTCTGAAAAAAAAAAATGTAAAAGGGGAAAAAGAGAGTTGTGTAAATAAACAATATTGTTTTCTCCTCAGAAATGTATCTATGTCCAAAAAAGCACATAGAAGTGCAAGCAAAATTAAGAGCTTGCTTAAAACAATATGATTTAATATTTTAAATCCTCTTCTGACAAGGGATGATGCAGTTTTCTCTGAAATAATCTTTGAGTTAGCATAACAACAAAATATAACGTGGAACAGAACTACATCTAGTTGGGAACCCAATATATTTCTTACAAAATCTGGGTAAAATGAGAATAAAGAAAGGGGAGAAATAGATATTTTTTAATTGTCATTATGTGACCAGTAAAACAAAATTTAAAACACCACTCTTGTTCTTTCCAGAACTCAAAGTGTAAAGTAGATGACAGGTTTAAAATGACTGGATTGTGGTTTGGTCACAAATAACAGAAGACCACAATGTGCCCTCACTGCTACAGGTCACTAGGAAAATCCAAACCTCTGAACTAAACTTAGATCACATACTAAAAATAGACCTACATCACTGAGTGAGATAGAAAGAACCAGGAGTCTTTTTTCTGTATTTCTATACAGAGCTCTTCAGCTGAGATCAAGTAATCTTATCTAGGAATCTGGTCATAATTCAGAACGTGTTTAGTAAAGATTATTCATTTGGATCAGGTAGAATTTGTGAAAGATTGGGTTTACATCCAAAGATACGTACAGTCAGTTTAATCTAACATCTCTGTCTTAGCATTTGATTGTCGTGGATGTTGCTCCTTCATCACAAATGAGAAAGCTATTCAGTCATGCTGAATGGGGATATTTATATGTAAATATAGGAATTTTTGCTTTGGCAGTAACTTCATCTCTGGGATGTTTATGCAATTCTTCCAATGCTACATTAACCACCAAAAAAACCTGACACAAAATAAAGCCAAAAGACAAGTCTGCTACTCTGTCCCTGGACACATTTTATGCCTTTCTTCTGCTCAGTAGCCACTACAAAACTACACAATCAGACAAAGATGGTTTGAGCCAAACTTGCTCCTGGAGTTGGTCCCCAGAAAATCAATACATTTGTTCCCAGAGTGACCCAGGCCACATGAATGCTTTATGTAAGTGATCACTGGGCTCACTGACAGAGGAAACTTTTCATGTCTTCAGGAGGAAAACACGAAAATACAGAAATGGCCACACAAAATATTCACATTGAAACTATGGTTGTGTTGCAAATTTAAGCCCCCTCAACTTCAGAAAAATCAGAATTAAGCTTGCTTTTGCAACTTTAATTTGAGCTCGTTGCACATATGCATGATAATAAGTCTTTAACTGCAGAGACACATACATCATTCAGTTCATAGGATGGACGATGCTCCCGGAGTGAGCAGCTGTTCAATATTCTTTTTATTCTTATCACTCAATATGTAGCTCCATGCCTTCCTTACTGCACATCATTCAAACCCTGTGCAGAATACTGAATTATTAATAACTTTATGGGTGCTTCTGCAGCATTCTCTACTAGGGTTTCTGAGTGCTTCCCAAATACTAATTAATTTACCTTTAAACCTGAGAAGTGAGACTGTACTCTTAGACTGACTGTATAGATGGAGAACTGAAGTGCTGAGCCATTATGGCCAAGATTGATGAAAATGTCCACTAATCTGGGGTCCTCAATATGATGTGTTTAGAGCCAGATTTTCCAAGATGCTTAGCATTTTTGTGGTGTTTTATATGCCTAAAGCATAAGTCCCATTGATTTCAGCATCTGTGAGTACCCAGCACTCCTCTGAATCAGTCCCAAGTGCATGAAGTTGTGCACTCAGGAAATAAGGAATACACAAGTGCATCCTACCTGTAAAACTTCCACTTGAATCACATGAGGAATCTGAGTCTAGAAAAGGGACTAAATCAGGATAGGTGAGGGTTCACTTATGGAGCTACAGCTCCAGGAAAATCCCTTTATGTATCATAACATAGAGCTGTTTTCACAGGAGAGTTTGCTGTCTCCCTGCTCTGGTTTCATTTATGGCAGCTTCTCAATTTTTCATGATACTTGAGCAGATGACAGCCTTTTATGTTACAGTACCCCAGGAAGACCCAGTGCCTGACAAAGTGTGAATGCTGTAGAAAAAAAAGGAAAACAAAAAAGACTGTTCATTTTAAGACTGATACATAGAATGGAAGAGGACACTTAGGGCTGACATTGAAAGCTTAATTCTGTCCATTTCTAATCTCTCAGTTGAATGCACCATCTTCAGATTTATTTTAATACTAATTTTTAGTATACAGTTTTTTAACCCCTTCTTTTTTAAAACAAAAGAGGATTTTTGCTGTGTACAGCAAAACTGCTGCTCAGGGTGGCTCTTTGGCATGGCTGTCAGCTTGTAATTCACAACATCACCTCCTACAAGGCAGAATAACACTGCAACAGCAGTGGTGGTCATGGAGCTCCATATAAACCCATGGCACAAGTGTACATGGCATCCTGCCCATAGATTTGACAGCTGTTTGCTTTGCAGCCATAAAATCTTGAGACAAATCTTGACGAGGGGTTTGTGCTAGTAGTGTGTCTTTCTCCTTCTAGTATAGCACTTAAGGTCCTACATCTTCCTTTTTTAAGCCCATTTAGATGTATTCAAGAAAATAAATGTAAAATGATTCTTAAAGTTAGCTAAAACATGCTTGTTTATAAAATTAATTTTGGAATTGACAAAATTTCAAATTTTGAATGACTTTTTTCTATTTTAAAATTTTAAGATTTGGCAGAGCACTGGTATGGAAAATGTCAGAGTTTTAATGGAAAAATTCACAACATTATAAGAAAGATAAACACAGAGTCTTAAAATGGAAACTATTGAGGTTCCTCAATAAGAACTTTGGAGGAGGCAGGGGTTGGACAATGACAGTACATTTATTCCTTGTCAGATTCTGACTGTCTTCATTACCTTCTTTTCTTACACTCTTACTCATAATCCTTTGGTTTAAAAAAAATAAAAATAAAAAAAAGATTTGTGCTGATAACTACTGAGCTCATTTTTTGGTTATTGCTCAGAGGGGTTTCTAGGTCTGGTAATAGGTTGTGGGTTTTTATTGATACATTCTCTTTATACATAGCCATATTCTATATTTGGCTATTCTGTGATTTTCACCCTATTTTGTAAATTGATTTCCTTTCAAGGAACATATGACTTTTTCCCTGGGATGCATTTAATACCTACATAGAGAGACTGTCTGTGAATAGGGAAGGATTTGGCAGCTATAGCCACTGTACTCTGTTTCTCAGCAGCCTGTTGAAACACTAATGACTGATCTAATAAGCCAGAAGTATTAGAAGGTCAGAGTGAACAACATTGCTCAGTTTGACCTTCCATTATTTATGGTTTGTCACATCAGCTATCAAAGCTCCAAGCCAGGAGCTGATAAGGAGCTGAATCAGCAGCACAGGCATGACTCTGCAGCATTCTCACTTTGTGTGAATAGCAGCCCTGCGTCGTGGTGACCTGTGCAACCACCCATGACACATGCCCCTAAAGGTGGTCCCTGCCTGTTCACTATTTCATGTTGAAGCTCTCTTTGTAGAGTTCAGGATTAACAATACAGTTGGCACTGCACTTTTGCTTTTCTTTTCCTTAAAAGGTCTAGACCCCCAAACAATCTTTGGAATCAAAAGGCTCCTCTTTTTATGAGAGATCTATTTTCACATGGTTCAGACCATAATTTAATTATTTGATAAATTATGTGATTTTAAAAAACCCACAAATACAGTTTAAACTTGGAGGTAGTAACATCTTCATCTGAGAGAGAGACCTCACCACAGCAGCAAAATTACTTGATAGAGCAAAGACAGGTGGAGAGAGTGAATCCATTCCTAAAATCAGCTCCTGTCTGCATTTTAGCACAGAATAAAACAGACTGGATTAAGACTGGAGCAATGCAGTGGGTGAGTGTTACAGTCCTCAGTGTGTTAGACTCTCACTGGGATCACAGAGACAGCAAGAGGACAGCTCCTGGCAGTGGGAGACTATGGATGCTAAAGGGCCTCAGAAGCCACTCTGCAACCCAAGCCAGAGATGGATTCACACCCCCATCCAAGTGTCAGGTGTTTGTATGTTGTTGATTGTATGCAGATCAGGGTAAACCACATTAACAAGTGTTTTCTTTGTTACATTGTTTTTTATTCTGTCATGATGAGAATGTGAATGTCATTTTATCAGTTTCTGATGTAATTAATGGCAAAGTTGCTCTTCATTTCAAGAGCGATTTTCTGGAAGCTGACAAAGTAACAATATTGGGCCATGTCATTAAAGACTGCAAATTTTTCTCTACCTATTTCACACAATTTAACAAACCATGATAACATACCTTTGAAGGTTGCCAATCCAAACCACAAACTGCATGTCATAAGCAATAAGGAGTTAAAGTGTGATTCCTTTTTATAAGACAAAGGCAAATGCTGTGAGCTGCTTCAGTGTCTATACACTCATTAAAATCTTCCTAAGCTTATTAACTTTCAGGATCTGTTTCCTCAAAAAGATTTGGAGGTGGGACTCAATCAAAACGGTCCCAAGGCTAGTTACAATGCTTATAACTCTTGCAATTTTATTGTGTAACTGTATTTGGTGGCTTTCTTCAAGCTATAGATTCCAGAAGAAAATGCAGTTGCAAGATTCACAGCTCTCAAAAATGCACCAAATTCTATCCTGCATTGTTTTACAAAAAAAGTCATAAAACGAGTGTACACCCCAAACTCATAAACCAGAAGGAAAATGCAAAATATTTAATCTCTATCATCTCTTGAGAAGGCCATGCAGAATTGACAATGGTTTGTTTGCCTTCTGTTACAAAGCACAGCAATCTGGAGAAAACTTATTGTAACATTTCTATTGGAAAATTAATTTTCCTGGCCAGGCTTGGCTTAGTTACTTTCTAAATAAGACAGCTGACAGGACTGTTTTTTCTGAGCAATGAGAGAAGGCTAACAACAAATTCAGTTACATGCTGCTTGCCCCAGCAGAAACCTGCAGGAGGATATTCACTTCTGGGCAGTCTAGCAAGTCCCTTTTCTTTCTTTATGCTATTGTCCTTTGGACTAAAATCTTCACTCCTGCTCTAAGATTCAAAGACTATGGAAACAGAGACTTGAGGAGGCAGCAAATCAATTTCTGTCTCCAAAAATCTAAGACCCTAGATGAAGATGAGGACGTCACTCCACACAGGGCAGAGACAAGTTTGGTATGTACATGAAAAGAAACACAGGAAATGGAAGGTGTAATTTTAGTTCCTGAACAAGAGAGACTGAAGGGGAAAGTAGGATTTGTTGCTCATTATTCTCTTCTGTAGTGCAGAAGGTTTTCTGCAGTCCACAGGTTTTCCTGTTTCTGTGGGATTCTTTTCTAGATTGGTCCAGCTAGGGAATCACAGTGACTCTTCCATCTGTAAATAATAATTTCAAAAACTTTTTGGTCTTTTTACGCAAACTTACCATATTTGCAATTGGAGGTGACACATTAAAGTCTCCTTTAAGTATATTCTGATACAGTCTAGAAAGTCTCATGCTAGGACTTGATAGGGGTAAATACCTTGAGATTAGACCGGCATTTCTGTGGAAAATACAATTAATTTATTTTTATTTAGAAAATGTTAAATGTCAATACCAGCCTTACTAAGAAACAGCATCCTTTCTGCATCCTTGTAAGATGAGCAGATAAACAGATGTTAGAGCTCTAAGAATCTAAGCAGTAGTAACAGTGTGACTGAGCTGCTGATCCATCCTTTCAGTGGCAGAATTGGGTGTAAGCCAAATCAAACCCACCACATAACCACTGCCTAAGTGTCACCAGGCACATGACAGGCTAACTTCAGAGAGTGGATTCCCCTGGACAGCAGAGCTGAATTTCACAGTGTCTAAATCTCTCTGTGTATTTTGCACTTCATGCTTTCCTCAACTCTTAGGACTGTGAAGCTGAAATCCTAGGTCACAGAGGTGTGTGCTTCACCCAGTTGTTGCTGGAGGGCACTCCAAGGTTCATCACAGAAGTTCTTAACTGTGATAATAAGATATGCAATGAACATTCCACTATTGACTACTAGTTTGTCTATGACTGGAAGAGGACATTACAATTAATTTAAAAATTAATTTAATTTCTATTCTGACTTTGGAGGTTGGGTTTTTTCTATTTGTTTGTTTGTTTGATATTTTTGTTCCTTTGTTTCTTCTTGCTTTTAGAAAATTTGCTGGATATTAAACCAGAGATAATGAGATTAAGCATTTCTTTTACATGATAACATATTCTTCCCAGCCTCTTCTATCCCCTTCTCTTCCTCCTCCACCCCTTCCCTCTCTCCTCTGCTCCATGCACAGTTGTGTCAAAAGATGCCACTTTTGAGCTTGCTAGGAATATGCTAAATTACATTCCTCATATTCATCTTCCTCCATCACTTAACACTGCACTGTAATTCCTAATCTGAAAGAATAAGTATTTTCTGCTTTATGCTCATGTACAGAACTGCAATTTACAAGCTCATGGGCCAAATGCCTAGGTATAAATTATTGTTAAAACTTTAATTGCAATTAAAATGTGTTTTATTAACAAACACAGACTAAACTAAAACCAACAAAAACCAAAAAAACCTCATAGTAGGATCAAAATTCCAAAGACCTTCTACACTACAAATTCTACCGTTCAAGCAGTGGAAAAACAATACAATTACATGCAAGGGCTTGTGGAGACTTGCTTAATGCATGATGAACATGCTGACCAAATACACAGTCCTCCTACCTCTCTCTCCCAGAAGTATCTGAAAGGAAGAGGACAGCTGTAGTCTTCCTGATTTTGGGCCATCACAGAGAATGGGATGACAGATGTTGAGCTATTCTTTCAGAGCGGGCAGGAACTCCTCTCTGTCAAACAAAGAAGATTGACAGTCTCAGAGCCCAGTTTATTTGTATAAAAAAGCCAGCTGCTTCTTTAACAGTTGAAGGCAGTATTCCTAGCATAGCGAAAGTAGATGAATAAATTAATAACTACTAACATGATGTCTGTTGAATGGTTCACTGGAAACAGTAATTCCACAAAAATGTAGCATAGACTTAATGTCACTTTTCCCCATGGAATGAAATATGTTTTTACTACTGAACATACCGGGTTCCTAAATTTGTACTTGAAGCCATCCTGAAAGTTGTGCAAGATCTAATTAATGCTTGGTGCTGTAGTATATAAAACTGCATCCTAATAAAAAATTACTTTAAACTTTCTGCCTTTGAGAGAATTTTTTGGTGTAAACAGATTTTTTAATTACCAACGAACGGACTTAAACCATTTCAGAAAATCCATTTAGTATTCGATATCTCTTTTATCTACTTTTAATATGGCATGACACAAACTGATATTTAAAGGGTCGTTCCGTACAGAACTATTCAATTTTTCATTAGACAAGAACACGTAAGGAAAAAAAAGCAGTTTATGGCATAAAAGTCAATTTTTAATTGAAAAATAGAGTCCGCACACAAACTGTGGTCAGATTACACACCGAAAGATACTAAAACCGCAAACTCCTTCTAATTAGCTCCCATCACAGTGAACCCTCCGCGGCCAGACCCGAGCGCGAGGAGGCGTGTGCTGCGCTGCGATCCACCTGTACGCGGCTTTGGCGGAGCGCGGGTCGCCTTTGCTGGCGGCGGCCCCGAGCGCTGCCCCGAGCGCGGCCCCGAGCGCGGATCCGAGCGCGGCCCCGAGCGCGGCCCCGGCACGGCCCCGGCGCTGCCCCGAGCGCGGCCCCGGGCGCGGCCCCGGCGCTGCCCTCGGCGCGGCCCCGAGCGCGGCACCGGCGCGGCCTCGGCGCGGCCCCGAGCGCGCTCTGTGCGGGCGGCGCTCCCGCGGCGGGGGCGGGCCGGGGCGGGGGCGGGCGGGGGGCCGGGGCGGGGGGCGGGCGGGGGCCGGCCGGGGAGGGCCGCGCCTTTTGTGCGGCGCCCTCCCAGCCTGGCGGCGGGGCGGCGCTGATTGAGGGGGAGGCGGCGGGCGGAGCTCGGGGCAGCGCTCCGGCCGTGCCCGCCGGCCCTCCCGGGGGGCTGAGGCTGCGGGCGGCTGCTGTGCTCGCTCCGGGCTCGCTGGTGGGTCGCGCTTTGCATACAGGTGCAGCGGTCTGTGTGCGCCGCTGTGATTTGGGAGAGAGGTCTGCGGGTCGCGCAGGTCACGGCTGCGGTCTGTAAGGAGCCAAGGCTCCCCGCCTGAACTCTCCCCTCCGACAGGGTGTTTCTCTATGCTTTGGCCCGGCCATCTCGGCGTGACCCAAGTGTTTATCTCAGTGCTGTTTCCAGCTCGGGGGACAACTCTCATTCGGGCAAAACTCAGTACTTGCATCGCTACCATTTATTCCTCCCCGCTGTGAAACGGGCCGCTGCAGTAAACTTCGTCTGACACTGTTCAGTGTTTGAAGAACAATTTTACATTTGCACAAAAACGAGAAGCAATGAGTTTTTCTACCAGAAATCATTCTGGCCTTTTACGATCCAGCTCGGATACAGAACAGTTGCTAGACAATTAGCTACACACCCCAGGAGCAATAATGTTGGCTTCTTCTTGTGCAGACATCCCTACTCAGCATCCACCGCATCTAAAATCGCTGTGTGTTCTCTTTGGACTCGGTCTCATGGAATGCAGTGCTGTCATTACTTCGGGCTTTTCAAGAAGCTAGACTACATCTTGTCCAGCAGAGCTCTTCCCCGTCCAGATGGCTGTTTCACTTGAGTTGGTTATGGTAGTGACGTTGTGGTAGTGAATCCAAATGCCAGGTTAAGGCATTCAGAGCCTTCTGCTGGTTTAAACCAAACTTGCCTGTCCATGATTTCCAGGTATACACAGCGCAATCTCTTACAAATGTAAGAAATAGGGCAATTATTCCTACCCAAAGAGAAACAGCCCAAGCTTTGGGTCCTGATGGAGACTGACCCTTCTGAGAAACCTCCCGGGTAACTTAGGCCAACATGACAAAAAAATCAAAGTAGACACAGTCACCTGGACAGACACAATACAGCATGTTACACTGCTTCAGTAGGGTTGATCTCATCAATCATCTCACACGTGTCAGGAGTGAAAAATGTATCCACTTTGAGCTGGGCAGACGGAGGTTAAGGGGAAGGTTACAAGGGGTAGATGTCCTGGTAGGTGTCCTGGATGTAGGGCATGTAGGGTAACGTATCAGCTGGGAGAAAAGCACATTGCTTTTTCACAACACTAGTTGCATTCCCCCAAGCACAATCCCAATGGGTGACTTGCCTGTTCCTCAGGTAATAGGAAAAATAGGTGGACCCACTGGTGAAAATATGGAATATCATACTTGTGTTCCAAAAGTTGCTACTATATGTAGTCAATTAATCCACACTGTACTAAGCTGGCAAGAAAAAGTGGAGGCCCTTGAATTTTTTAGAATTGGCAGGTACTTGGTGTATTCTTGAAGATATGAGCAGAAGAACCGTGTGTTGGTGTATTCTTAGAGATGTGAGCAGAAGAATCGTGTGATGGAAAGAAAAGCCTGTCACGGATATGGAGGTGTTCCCAGCCTATCTCTTCGGAGGTGGATTTATGATGTGGAGGCAAGCCAGAAGAATTTGCCAAAGTGATTTGGATCCTCGGAGAAGTAGGGCAGGATCCCTCCCTCCCTTTACAAAAGTAACCCAAAGCGGGAGGAACACACAAACCCCGGGAGGCAGGACGGTCCCTCCGGGCTCAGCCAGCCCCGGCTGGCCGCACGCCGGGAGCACTCCAGGAAAAGCCGCCTTTCAGTCCCCGGTGTGCGGGAACAGCGGGGCTGGGGAAGCCCTCGCTTCTCACATCTCGCACCTGCGTTCGCCTCGGCCATTGCGACCTTCTCAAATATACGTACCGCTCGCCTCCGCCGCATCGCCTTTGGAGAGGTTTACCCAGAGAAACGGCATTGCGGTAGCGCTTTATTGCAATATAATGCACTGGGGAAAAAATAGAAGGGGCTCATTATTGTGGTTGATAAACATGGGAAAAGCACATGCCTGACCTTTCATTTGTACAATTAATTGTTCCAGCAGAAAGAAAATGAGTCTTAATTGTGCACAGCTTCCTAGAGGATCAGCTGCGTGTGCCCTTCTGCGTTCTGAGAAAAACGCTGTGAAGTTTTCCTGAAGGCTTTTACTTTCCACTGGGGCAATAACAAGAAGAAAGGAAGATCTCTATGTCCCACCCCTCCTCTGTCTCAAAGAGGAAGGATATTGAACTATAGTCATATTTCAGTGACCTGCCGCACTTCCTTCGGTTTTGTAAAACGAGCTTTTCCGCTTGTCCAGTGCTATTTCGCCCCTATAATAAGGAAATTTTTAATAATGCACCACCAAAACTCCATTTCAGAGATCAAGGGTTAGCCCAAAGCTGCACCTTAAACCCGAGCTCAGTGTTTAGCTGTCAGATCACGTCGGTAGCAGTGGGTGGGTGGTCAGGGTTAGGACCGGGACTTCCCAAGCCCTGCTGTGCTGGTGTCCGAACGGTGTATGCGCTGCTTGCGGGCTCTGAAGGGGCCGCTTCCCGTGTCCTCACGCAGGACTCTCGGCATCCAGAGCCTCGCTCGGGAAACGAGCCTCTTCGCTCGGTGACTGGGGACATCAGCCGCGGCGGAGGGACGGAGCGCCGCGGAGGGGGAGCGAGGGGACGCGCCCGGGACGCCCCCTCGGCGCCCGGGAACAGCGGAGCACCGGGGCCGCGGGATGGACCGAATTCATCTCACAGCACTGACAGTCCCGCCGGCCCCGCGGGGCTGAAGCCCCCGGGAGACCGAAGTTTTGGTCCTTTCAGCACCGCCGGAAAAGCTCTTTTGTCTGGCCCCGGTTGATGATTAATAACCCCCGGCACCGATCCTGCCCTCGGCATCGTCCCTGGGGAGCCGCGGGGCTCGGCCCGCCCGGTGGGAAGGGTTCGGGCCCTCCCAGGGGCGCGGGTGGGATCCTGTCGCGGGAGTGTGACCGTCTTAAACGCGCATTTTACCGATACCGATTTTTAATCTCTAAATCACAAAGGGACGCATTCTGTGCTCCTTAATAGAGCACAACGCCCATTGACTTCTGTCCCATTGACTTCAATGGGAGTTTCGCTCCATTAAGGGCCGCAGAATTTGGCCTAAACTGACCGCAATAATTTTGTTGCCGGTAATGGAGCTTCAAAGCCCTCTCTAATTAGCCGACGAGCAAGAATCGTTAAACATGCTGTACAATTCCGAGTGTGCTACGTGGGGGCTACGGAACAGCTGAGCAGTCCCCTTCAGACCTGGGGAAGCTTAGAAACCGTGTTCAGCGAAAATTCCAACTTCCCGGAGACAACTTGGGGACAAGGGTGTCTTACAAGTCACTCCATATATGCTGCGTTAGTGTCCGAGCGTGAGGAAAGAGATGCTCTGAAAAGTTATGAAAGCTCTGGTCGTACGCTCGGCTTTTGTTCCCCGTCAAAGACGCATTTAAAAGATCACAGTATACGCTGCTGCTCCTATTTACCAAAGATAAACCCAACTGTGGTGTTTATCCTCAGCCCGGAGCACTCCCAACGAGTTACGCTAAATCCCGGCGTGCCTCCGAGCAGTGAGCAGCTGTAGTTTGGGCTGGGATGGTGCTCACTACGGTCAGGCACCTTCACGTCTGGCTTTATGACTAGCGCTTTTCTCAGTACGGGGGCGGGGGGAGAGGGGGAAACACAACAGAAACAAATTCAGTCCGCTTTAGCTGAATTCATCTGTAAAGGCACTTTCATTACACTGCGCTCCTGGCGTTGGTGGGCACAAACTCCTTCCTCAATTCGGCAGCTGTAGATCTAGCAACGTGAACAAATATTTCGCCAATATTTAAATTTAATAACCTATTTGTTACACACATACATTTAAATCCCTGAAAACTGTCTAATACCTGTCCATTTCAAACTGGAAAAAAAAAAGCGTTTTCCTCTTGAGATCAAATATTGAAGCAGTGAGAATGAAGTAAAGGCTTGTGATCCTTCAAGGTGAAATGCAGAATGAAGGAAATAATAGTTGCTAAATAGCATAAACTTCTAAGGCGATTCATAAAATTTTCTCGATGAACTAACCACATGAGGAAAAAAAAAAAAGCCCTCTCGAAAACTCTAGGCATGTCCAGTATATTAGTCATCTATGTTTAAAAAAAAAAATGGGTTCGGAAGTTTTGGTCAATATTCTAGGCAAAATATGCTCAACAGATGATAGTGGAGATGCAGCCAGAAAACAACTCCAGCTATTTAAACTGCCAAATGAGACATAAAGCTGCATTGTAAAAATCATCTGGAAAACAGGTTTTCCTATTGAAGTCGCTATGTGTTAATTACTGTGATCTGGAAGAGCTCTGTATCTAAACGCCTGGAAGCCGACTTTCACCCCGCATATGTAAATGAAGAAAGTGCTGAATCTAAGCCAGAGGGTTCATGTTCGGATTCATTTCCGTGCATGCCTAGACATTAATATGTGTTCATGTAGGGTTCGTACAGTACGAGGTGTTATTTCCTTATAAAGAAACACCAGGTCTCGCTTTCCATTCTCCTTACAAAATTATTCGCATTATTTATGCTACATTGAGCGATCTAATTTCTTCGTGATAGTCAGCTAATTGCTCTGGCAGGTAATTAGAAGCGGTTTACAACGTAAAGGGCTTTTGCGGTGGCCCTCGGATTATTAAGTTGCTCTGTAAATTATACCATATTTGCCGAAGAGAGGGAGGGGGAAGGGGCTTTTGAGAAGTTCTTCTGCTACGATCAGAGCTGAGACACGTCCCTGTCCACCCCCCAACACTTAAAAAAATGGGGGGAGGGGGCTCTTCCAGGGCTCGGAGTCGAATTATTCTCAAGCACGCGATCTGAAGCCCATTTTGTTCGTGCTCACTGGTCCAGAATAACTTGGCCATAATGGCCGGGAATGGGCCAGGTCTGCAGCAAGCTTCCTGCGCCCTGGCAGCATCCAGCAGGCATGTGGGAAAAGAATGGCTTAAATGGGGACATCTGTTCAGTGTTGCTCATCTCGCTCCTGCAGCCAGGTCGGGTTAAGAGAATAACCTGTTCACCACCTTGCCTCCCTCCCGCTGCTCTTCTGCCCCCCTCCCCCGAAGTTAATAAGGCTGCAGGGGGGGAAGAAGGGGGGAGGGAGCGAGGGGGTGACCTAATTGCTCTGCCATATAGGCAAATAACGACAGGGAAAGGTGGCAGCTACATTGTAAGAGGAACAGTAAATATATCAATATTAGGGTCTCTCAAGTCAAATCGCAGGAGTTCTGCATTCAGGAGACGGCTGTGGTGCACACTGAGTGCGTGAACGGACGAGGGCAAAGCTTTCCTGGCACAGTGCTTCGAAGGTACATCTTTCCCGTAAGACCAGGGGTTCTCCATTCCACAAACTGCAGCAAGCAAAAATGTTTATTTTTTTTTTCCAGATTGACACTTCTGTGCTGTTGGGAGAACAAAGAAATAAATACATACGTACATGCATACATACATGCGTAGAAAGCTTTCCTTCTCTTCTATGTTCTCTGCAGGCTACGATTTTGGGTGGTTTAGGATTTGTATACGCGAGTGTCTGTCACACACATCTATATACGCGAACATATCCTCAGGCGCCCGTGTGTATATATATTTATATATTTGTATGTTTATATATAAATAGCATGTATTTCGGGGCGTGACCCAGCTTCAGGCAGCATATTTAATGGGAACGTCCTGTCTTACACACCGATTTCCCAAACGTTTACTATATCTTGGTACCTTCTTGAAAAGCTTGTACTATGATTTGAACACGTGTGGTTAAACCACCGGACTCAGAGCAGCTCCTAGATTATTTGTAATTAAGCACAATTCCCAAAGTAACATTTATCTTCCCGAAACTGCGATTGCAATTGTCAACCGTCTGGAGGAGACGCGGGGTAATCTGGAAGCATTACCTCCTCTCCTAACGGAGCAGAATGAAAAGAAATCAATACCGCTGAGGAGAAGAATTTAGTAGTTTTTAACTGTAAGTGGTGCCTGGGAGAAGGTGATATATAATAGGAAAAAACCAGAAAGCAGCTTAAACAGATCTGCTGTAGGCAGGACGGAGGGAGCGGCGGCGGCAGCTCCGCGCTCTGCCCCGCCCGGTGCGGCGCGCTCAGCCCGGCGCTCGCTCTCCCCGCCGGCGCCTCCCGGCGCTTACATGACCGCCCAGGAGCGGAGCGTGCACGGCGGCAGCGCACCGGGACAGCGGGGGGTGGGGGTGAGGGGGGAGAGGGCAGGGGAAAAAAAAACGGGGAGAAGAAGGAGGAGATGCGGATCGGATCTAGGCGCACACCGGCGATGTAAACAGAGTGGGTGTGAAAGTGCCTCTTCCTCTCCCTCCCCAGGCATACACACACCAGCATGTGCACGGTGTCTTCCCCGGCTAATTTAATTACTGGGACCTTTCGGAGACGCGGCTACTTGCTTTTATTTATTTATTTTTATTTTCTTTTTTTTTTCCCCAACAGATCCAGACAAATAAATAAATAAATAAATAAATAAATAAATAAACGACGAAAGACATCAAAGTGAACCGTGAATCCCCTCCGACGGCTGCAGCCAGGTCGGGGTATACCCTCTCCATCTCCAAAGTCGCTCAGAGAGAAGCCCAGGCTCTGCCGGGCGCCTCCCTGCCGGCTGCGCGGTGGAGAGGTCAGGCCACTCAAGGCTGGGAAACGCTTTGCGGGCAGCGGGACGGGGACCCCGGCAGGGCTGGTGGATACCTGGGACACGTTTACACCGACGGAACAAAAAACCCACTCGGCAATAGGTGGAGGCACCGGCGCACACGCACCGGCCGCTCCCGCCGCTGCGCCCGGTGCCCGACAGGAGCTCCGCTCTCGGCGAGAGTGCCCAGTGAGGGAGTGAGAGAAACGCCCCAGGTAAAGCACAGCAGTGCAGAGGCGCAGGTAGAGGTTAAAGAAAGACATTAACCCCACTCCTAGCTCAGTGACCGCCGAGCACAGCACGGTCCTCTCTGACTGGTGGCCGTTCTGTCTCGTTTACGTCCTATTCCCCTCTCTCCACTCCCCGAACAAGCCGAGCCCTCGTGCGCCTGGAGAGTTGTTTGTCACCCTCCGTCATCTTCCAGGTGACAGATTCTAGGTGAAGGTGTCGGGCGAAGGGGACACTTCCTGGCGCCCACCTACCCAGGGCAGCAGGTACGGGGCAGGGGGGCAAACACGGGGGCAACGCAGCCTTTTCCAGAGCACGGCGCCCGGGGAACACGAAGACAAGGCCCCCGCCTAGAGGCTTTCCCCTGACCACGGGAGCGGAGCTGGGAGCCGCTGGACGCTGAGGAGCGAGGCTTCCTCCTCGCTGGACGCTTGACAGACGGCGGGAGGCAGGAAGGCGACAGGAGAGCCGGGCTCCCACCCGCGTGTCCCTAAATCGGCGCAGGGGCGGCGTGAAACGCTTTCCCTCGCTAACACGGACATCCAGCACACGGCGTGGTCAGCCCGCAGTGTAATCTTTCCAGCTACGCCTTTTGAAATAGCGCAGACCTCTGTTTCCTCAAAGAGAAATCCCCCCCTACACCCCGGTAGCGCTGTCTGTAGACAGGCGAGGACCTCTGGTACAAGGGTCTATCCATCTCTGTCCGCTTGCCGATCACAGCGCGGAGACTCGGGGTTTGCTCCAAGAAAATCCACCCCCCTCCCCGAAAGGTTAGCGACAGCTATCGTTGTGGCTAAAATTCCGAGATTGCTAATCTACATTGTAGACTCAAGATGTTAGGTAGACTTGAGCAAGTTGTTCCCAGGATGTAAATTAGGTCCCAAAAGCTGTTGTCCAAATCGAAGAAACAGAGAAATTAATCTGGGAGACTATCCATCATAGACTGTAATAAAGGGAGCGACATGGATGAGACAGATGATATGATTAAGGAGCTGTGGTCGTTTTAATTAACTTTTTGCTGTCCTGTAATGATCAAACTGGTCAACAGACCCGGTCAATAAGCATGTTAATATCAAACAAATAAAACCAGGGATGATTAAAAACCTCCTGGTTTATTAAATTTGAAATTCAAATGAAATTTATGCTGCAGATGCATACAGAATGCTAATAGATTTTAGCTTTATTGAGAGTGGATCCCACAGGTTTTCAAGAAACGGCACGAACATTTATCTCCTCTCGTACATTAAACTTCAAATGGGGGGGAAAAAAAGTTTTAATTAATTTCTGGAAAACCTCTCTTTGCTGGCTCCCCCCAACCCCCCCCCCGCCCCCCACCTGCATATTATGTTGATGTACTGCACCCTTAAGTGCAGTGGTCAATAAGGCAAATGCAAACAAAATTGTAAGCTTGCTTAAATCCTTTGCCCAGCAGGCAATGTATACAAAGGAGAAAGGTTACAGATGTTTCCGTGGCGAATTCAGAAAATATCAGCTCACCGCTCTCAAAGTTCAGAAGTTGCTGCTTTTCCAGTTTCGGGGGAATTATCAGAGTTGCAGGAGGATGCCCACTGGCAGGAGTTTTGTGATTTCTGTTCTAATGTATTTGCCTTTTTTTTTTCTCCCTCTCAGTTGAGTTCCCTTGTAAAGACTCCCACGACTATTTTTACAACGAGTTTTTCATAATTTCCCACACGGTGCTTTTAAAGGAAAAGCGCACTGGAAATTAAAGATTTTCGACCCCAAATCAAAAGAGTCAGGGCAAGCATCGGAACAAACAAACACGAAAAGATCAAAAAAGGACACGTTTCCTCTGGGCAGACAAGTGCAGACAAAATACGGATGCGAACGGAAGACCCACCCGGCGAGGCTGTCCTAAAAAGAGATATATCACTAAAGGCTCCTGCTTCCCCGGTGTATGGCAAAGTCTCTCAGACTTTCTGGGGCTGAAAGGAATGCGTGTCGATCTTTTTACCTAACCTGGCACACCACAAAATGCGATTTTGTGTTCCTCTAAAATGTAATGCTCACGATGCTTGTTTTGCTCTTACGCTTTCTGATCTATGTCTTAATAGTTCCTCCCCATCTCCAGCAGATAAAGAAAGTGGAGATAAAAAGTTAATAAGCATTCATACAAGGGAGTATCTCCGGGAAATGTTCTTCCCTTCTTTGCGGGTGATAGTATTGATTAAATTAAACCCGAAATTGAAACAAGTGTGCGTTAGGTCTGTAAAATGAATATCATTATAGAAGGAGACCAAAGCAATGAAGTTAATTCTTTTTTATTTGTTAAACGGAGTTCCCTCCTTCCCCCACCCCTTCCTCCTTCTGGGCTGGCCTGTCACGCCTTCTCAACAGGCTAAAATCATTCAGAGCAGCTCGCAGAGAGAAACGCGACATTTATGGTAAGCGTCAGCTTTCAGAGAAAGAAAGCAGTTCATTAATTTACTTCACTCTTACTTCAAAGTATGATAATGTACATTACCCCCTTGATCAATAGATATGATGTACAGTCAATATCCCCAGGACACGGAAACGGGTCAAAACCGAAGCCGAGAGAAAGAGGAGAAACATCCCCTGGGAAGCTAAGCAGAGCCGTGGAAAACCCGCGGGGTGAGAGCACCTGGGCGAGCAGGGCCGGGCCGAGCGGGGTCCCCAGGGACAGGGGGAGCGGGCTTTGCCCTTCCCCGCAGCCGCCAGGGGAGCACAGCGCTCACCTTCGAGGGGGACGGGGGCGAGAAGCCAGCCCCTGACTGTGCCGGTGCCGCCCGGGTGGGCTCCGCTTGTGCAAACCCACCGCCAAGAATCACGGCTGAAACCGCGGTCGGCCAGGGCGAGAAGGGAGGGACCGACAGGCAGCAGTGGCCTGAAGTGTCCCCCCACCACTTGCCGGGACAACGGGAGAAGAAGGGCTGCCCAGAGGAGATCGAGATGGGGCGAGTGAGGGGGGCTAGTGAAAAAACGGGATGCTACCGCTCTCGCCAGCCCGTGCCGATAATCACAGAAAGATTGAGATGATGATGATAATAATATAAAAATTCAAATATAAACCGCTTCGCGGGAAAAACCCCGAAAACCAGCTGTTGTCAAATTACGCACACGGCGGGGGGGTGATGGAAAGGGGCGGCGGGGACGAAGCAGCCCGGCCCGGGATGAGCGGTCCCTGCGGACCGGGACCGCAGATCGCGGCGCTCGCCGACGTGAGTGCGTGAGGTCATCAGCGCCGGCGGGGCTCGACGGCCGGGCTCGACGGCGCTGCTGACTTCACGCAGTCACGGCGGCGAGCGAGGCGGCGGTGGCCGGGATTGGCTGGCGGTGGCTCAGCGGCACTTCAAAGCCGGCGAGGGAGCTACAATTGTGGTGGAATGGGCGGAACTGATCATTGTATTGCACACCTCTAAAAAAAACACTGCCTCTGATTTATCAATATAAAAAAGATCCTCTGAGAGGAGGGCACTTTTGTGTGATGGCAACTTCACTTCTAGGGGTGAGTCTAAGGATTTTTTTCTCTTGCTGGTTTAATTGGTTTCTTTTTATTGTCGATTGGAGGGGGTTAAAATAACCCCTGTCTTGACCGGGGCTATCAGTCTCCTCTATTCAGCCTGGGGTTTTTTTTCTTTTTAGTTTTTTTTTTTTTTCTTTTTTTTTTTTAGCTTAAGTACAAGTGAATTTAGGAGAAAAGAAAGAGTGAGTGGGGGAAAAGGGGGCAGAGTCACTTTTCAGTGAGCAAGAAAAGGTTTTAAGGGCATTTGTAGAAACAACCTACAGCGTCTGGGCTGTGCTGTTCCTGTGCCCCCGAAGAAGTGGCTTTTCTTCTTTACATGTGACTGCTGGAAGAAAAAAAAAACCAACAAACAAACAAACAAAAAATCCCAAACCCAGCACTATCGGTGATTTTTTGTGTGCAATTTAAAAAAAAATTACAACAGATTGTAGCTTTTTCTTTCCCTTTAAAATAACACAACCCACCGTGTCTAGCAGGTACGTTCGACTCGTGTATGCATACATATTTACATATGTTAAATTTATATATGTATTTCATTTCGTTGCTATGTAAATTAGGCTGATTTAAAGGACGCTTAAAAAAAATAGTAATTTGATAGTCCTGCGATTCTATATTTAAGAAAACAGCCTTACTGGCCTGAGGGATGGGGACCGGCCACGTCCCGGGAAAAGGGAGCAGGCTGAAACGTAGCTGCCGCCGTGCCGGGGGCATCTTTAAAGCTACGGTAACAGACACAACTTTTTTTCCTTCTCTTTTTTTTCTCCCCCTTTTTTAACCCTTCCTGAGCTCCTTCGGGGGAGGGGAGTTGGATGGTTAAAAAAAAAAACCCGGAAGGCATTTGGAAGCAGAACCGCGGTGCCGGCCCCAGCGAGGGGACCCTCTCGCGGGAGTCGCGAAACTTTGCGCCGGGGGCCGGGCTGCGGAGCGGAGCGGAGCGGACGGGGCCGGGCTGCGGAGCGGAGCGGACGGGGCCGGGCGCGGAACGCGGGGCGCGGGGCGGCGGCGCGGGGCCGCTCCATCCCTGACGCCGGCGGGACGGCCCTCTTCCCTCTGTGCCCGCAGGAGGAACCGCGGGTAGGCTCCACGCCGCTGGCCATGCTCGCCGCGACCTGCAACAAGATCGGCAGCCCCAGCCCCTCGCCGTCCGCCCTTTCGGACAGCGCGTCCTCCTTCGGCAAAGGCTTCCACCCCTGGAAACGCTCCTCCTCCTCAGCCTCGGCGGGCAGCTGCGGCGCCGTGGGCTCCGGCCTCCCGGGCTTCGGCGTGGCGGGCGCGGCGCGGAACGGCTCCTCGGCGGCGGCGGCGGCGGCGGCGGCCGCGCTCGTCTCGGACTCGTTCAGCTGCGGCGGCTCGCCGGGATCCAGCGCCTTCTCCCTCACCTCCAGCAGCGCGGCGGCCGCCAGCTCGCCCTTCGCCAACGACTACTCCGTCTTCCAGGCGCCGGGCAGCGCCGGCGGCGGCGGCGGCGGCGGAGGCGGCGGCGGCGGGGCGGCGGGGCAGGAGGCGGCGGCGCACCAGCCCGTCTTCATCTCCAAGGTGCACACGTCGGTGGAGGGGCTGCAGGGCATCTACCCGCGGGTGGGCATGGCGCACCCCTACGAGTCCTGGTTCAAGCCCTCGCACCCGGGGCTCGGCGCCGGCGAGGTAGGCTCAGCGGGCGCCTCCAGCTGGTGGGACGTGGGCGCCGGCTGGATCGACGTGCAGAGCCCCAACGGGGCGGCCGCGCTGCCCGGCTCGCTGCACCCGGCGGCCGGCGGACTCCAGACCTCGCTCCACTCGCCACTGGGCGGCTACAACTCGGATTACTCGGGCCTGGGCCACTCGGCCTTCAGCAGCGGCGCCTCCTCGCACCTCCTCAGCCCCGCCGGGCAGCATCTCATGGACGGATTTAAGCCGGTGCTGCCCGGCTCCTACCCGGACTCGGCCCCCTCGCCGCTGGCCGGCGCCGGGGGCTCCATGCTGGGCGGTGGCCCCGCCGCGCCGCTGGCCGCTTCGCCGCGCTCCTCCGCCCGCCGCTACTCGGGGCGCGCCACCTGCGACTGCCCCAACTGCCAGGAGGCCGAGCGGCTGGGGCCGGCGGGGGCCAGCCTGCGCCGCAAGGGGCTGCACAGCTGCCACATCCCCGGCTGCGGCAAGGTGTACGGCAAGACCTCGCACCTGAAGGCGCACCTGCGCTGGCACACGGGCGAGCGGCCCTTCGTCTGCAACTGGCTCTTCTGCGGGAAGCGCTTCACCCGCTCCGACGAGCTGCAGCGGCACCTGCGGACCCACACGGGCGAGAAGCGCTTCGCCTGCCCCGTCTGCAACAAGCGTTTCATGCGCAGCGACCACCTCAGCAAGCACGTCAAGACCCACAGCGGCCCCGGAGGCGCCGGGGGTCCCGGCGGCGGCGGCCCCGGCGGCGGCCCCGGCCCCGGCGGCAAGAAGGGCAGCGACACCGACAGCGAGCACAGCGCGGCGGGCAGCCCGCCCTGCCACTCCCCGGAGCTGCTGCCGCCCCCCGAGCCCGGCCACCGCAACGGGCTGGAGTGACGGGCGGAGGCGCGGGGCCGCCGCGCCCCCAGTCCCGCCGCCCCCGGGACCCCGAGCGCGCAGCCCCGCGGCGGGGACGCGGACACGTAAGTAGCTGGCACGGCTCCGCAAGAACAGCGCTCGGCCCCGCCGCCGCTCCGCTGCCCTCCCGGAGCCCCGCACGGGGCTGGCGGTGCGGCCGGGCCGCGCAACCCCGCGACGGGGCAGGGGAGCGGCTCGGCAAGGGCGGAGAGCCGCGACCCCCCGTGGGGCGGCCTCCTTTCCCCTTCGCCTTGAGACCCCCCGCCTCGTGTTGCTTTTTGAGCGGAAAAAACACCCACGTCCCCTGTCGCCTTGCCGCTGGAAAGCGGCCCGTGCCCCGTGCCCCCTCCCTCCGGCACGGGCGGCGGCGCGGCCGCGGTGCCCCGGGGGAGCCGCGCTCCGTGCCCGAGCTGACACTCGGACCTGCTCTCATCCCCGTACCTGCCCAGAGCCCGTCTGCTCCCCAGCACCGGAGCGGCAGCGTGCGTATTTTCTTCCCCCTGAAATTTTGGTTTTTTTCAGTTTTAACAAATCATTTACCTCCTCGAGTCCAAATTTCACTGCGTTTGCCAGCACACTTGTATAATTCTCGTTCGAGCAGGAATCGAGAAATACATTGAAAATAATTAGGTTGAAAGTCGTATATTTTTTTTTAACTTCAGACGAATGAAGAAGCACCGTGGGTTTCGAGGGAAGATGTATTTCCAATGCCAAAAAAGGGAGGCCGGGGGGGAGAATAGGAAAATTAAATATTTGTAAAATGCTTCTGAACCTATAGGTTTGTATCACTGGGGAATCGTTCTAGATTAGCTAACAATTAAATAAAACTCCACCAGTGTATCGGTGTGAGGTGCAGTTGTCCAGGAGACGATTTTGTATAGTATTTTTCTTGTAAATTTCTTCCAGTAAATATTTGAAAATATATTGAAGTACACTTGAGCTTTTTTTCCTTTTTAATTTTTATTTCTTTTCCTGTCACGAGAAAACATTCTTGTTGCAGTCCTGGTTCACTGCATTTTTTTTTTTCTGGACTCCTTTCTTGAAGTGTGCATCAAATCACACTTCAGGATATAGGTTTTGCTTGAATATTAATTTAGCTAGGCATACAACTGTAATTAAGCAAACAATATTTGATAAATGTTGAATGACATTTAATTTAATGGAGCATGTACTTATTTGCATTTGCTGGCAGTTCAGGTATAGTTACGGTGAGAGTTCTCCTATATTTCATAAAGTGGGTTTGCCACGACCCATGTATTAAATAAACTGTCCAAGTGAAACTGAACTAATGTTGGCCTATGTGTATTTCCTGAAAATAATATTGATAAATGTTAATAAACACTCCTGACACTACATTAGCGGTTTGCAATGCTGCAAACTAATTGTCTCATTGTAATGTTGAAATAATTTGGATATTTCACATTGAAATGAAAAGCCCTTCGCTGGAACATTTTAGATTTGCATTTTAAATGCATGAAATGTAATTGATTTTTATCTGTAATATTTTAAATGGTATTAATAAACTCCAGAAAAACATTCTACCTTAGGTCAGCCAGTTGTTTTTCTTCTTTGTAAGTCCATCCTTACAGTCAATGATTTACTTTGAACTCATATGGCATAAGTTGCTCTCTAGAGTTTCAGAGAAAAGTAAGCATAAAACGAACGTAAATTTTAGCACATATGAGAGCAGCTTTGAGGCTTTAAAATGGGTAAGTTGTTGTTCTGTTCATGCTTTTGAAGATGCACTATCAGAGGAAACTAAATGGAAGACATTAGCTCTTTTTTTTAAAAAATATATTTTTATCAGACTAATAATACAGTTCCTCTCACAAATCTGAGCGTGTTTGAGAAGCTGCTTTGCATATACCTCCTCCTTGAAATTATTTTTCACATCACGCCAGATCCATTGTGAAAGGAGATTTAATATTGAAATGCTGAGGGTCATTATTGCTTTAAAAGACGAAATAAAAAGTGGTCCTCTGCTTTTGTTTTGAGGTAAGGTGGTTGTGGCTGGGAGCGATGCTAATTGCCATAGTGAGCACTAACTTCTTCAGGTCTCAGAGCTGGGAAACTTCGCGGCTGTGTGTGAAAACTCCCTTCTTGTTCGGGGGCGTTTTTCCCCCAGGACCAGGAATCTGGGCAGTTTCAGGGGCTGCGGGGTGCTGTCAGCCAGCCGCTCCAGCGCTGCTGCTCTTGTTGTGTCCTTTAAATCTTTCCCACAAGCTCTCCCTGGACATAATAAAAACACAATTGTGCCTTTGGCATTTGCTTCGCTTTTTGGCAAAACCCCCCAAAACACCAAACTGAAACTGAAACCAAACCAAACCCCTCAAACTCGTAACACTTTCTTTTGCCACCTTCTTTGGGGGGTGGCGGGCTGGGGGTGGGGAAGTGTGTGAAGGTCGTGTTGTTTCTGTTTGGAAATCTGGCGTCTTGCATTACCTAGGGAGGTGATGCTCAGTGTTGGGGTACTGAAAAATCAGGGCTAGAGCATGTAATCTGCATAGCAGAATGGTCTTTTGTGCACACATGTAAAACACATGGTTGTTAGTAGTACTTTAAACAACACGGTATTAAACTACAGGGCAAAGAAGCACAGAGTAGTCAAACTGCAGATGCATTCAAGATTTGGTCCACTGCATGGTGTAGGGGGCTTAGACAGGACTGTTAACAACCACTAGAAACAAGAGTTGCTCTGTTTGACTTTTTTCCAAGCTGCATTCGAATTTTTCTTCATTACAAACACAACCAGGAGAGGCCTGCAAAGTTTGCTACTGAAACAAAGCAACAGTTTGCTCTGTTTTTCTTGTTTGTTTTTTAATGCCATGTAAATGGGGTGGCGTAGCAGCAGTTGATTTCCCCAGTGGGAGTGAGTGGTTATGTTACTTGGAAATTTTGCTCATGATGAAATGGTTTGAGCACCTAGTAAAATGGGTAATGGAGCAGAGGATAACTTCTAATACTGCTTCTCCAGCTGAAAAGAGAGCGCTATCAAAATGCTGTTGTCCAGGAGCTTGATGGTCTCTTTAGGGCACTGGTTGCTCCATCTCAGGACTGTCTGGCAGTGGGATAGAGCCAGCAGCAAAACTCATCCTTTGCCCAGGAAGGAGTGTGTGCTGCTGCTGTTTGGGAGCCGCCAGTTTGGATCCAGGCTGTGTGAGAACACACATATTTTTCCTTTCTTTTACCAGCAAAACCCAGCACTCGAGGGCTGAATAGCTCCTTTTTGTAGTGGATTTACTTTTACTAAACCCTTCCAGATAAGGGCATTGAGTTGCTTGATAGGAGCCGGGAACTTGTCTCTGCGTTGTGCAGATCAAGGTAGAGTTAAACTAGTTTGCTGACCTGCAGGTCAAACCGGTGTCCATCAACTTACCTCCCAACTGCCTTCAGATGATTGTGGCCATTCCCGTTTGCTCTCTGACCTTTTAAGTCGCTTCCCTTCAAGCTCGTAGCAATGTCTATCGAATTTCGTGTCCTGCTTTCCCCATTATTCCTGCTTTTTATTGTCATTTTCCAGTTTAAATTTTCAATAGAGCAGTGATGGGAGATGTGTGAAGCTGAAGTGATTTAAAACACCACTTCATTTCTGCCTGCTGGTAGTGCCTTTCCTGCTACCCTCGGTCTGTGCCTGACGAGACTAAACAGGAATCAAAAGGTGTTGACTTCTCCTCGATTCCAGTCTAGGAATACGAAAGCAGAAAACAAGAACTGAAATCTCAAAAGCTTTATTTCTGGATGTGATGGCTAATCCAGCCATCAACACGTTCACAGCTGTAAAGGTGATGGAGTAAGAATACTTGATGCAGTCCAACAAATCTTTCAGTACGAGTGGCTGAAAGTAAGTATGCACTTGCCAAAACCTGCCACATTTCAGTTCCATTCCGTGAAGCGACCTCTGGTTTAGCTTTGCGAGGAAGGAGCTGGGAAAAGGTGTGAACAAATTAGGTGTGCAGTTGCTCATGCTCTCGCCAGATTTGTGACAAAAGGACAAAATTCTTTCGCTGCATCAGAATAACTTGTGTTTCTTAGAATAAATTGGCGTCTGCTTTCTCAGCTCACTCCATTACACTTTTTTTTTTAAAATCATAAAGATATATTAAAAATTCCTCAGCAATCCCATGGAGGAAAGCACATTTTGCAATATCTGCTTTAAAAAGTAGAACATCCATTTTTCACTTCTTATTATAGCATCGTTTTAAGCAAACTGGCTGTCTTTTGCTAAAGTGTATGGAGAAATTGTTATGCATCAGGAAGGTGTGTATTGAGAAAAACTGTGCTATTTAGGACAATTACAGTGTTTCCTGTTCTATGGTTTTCTAACTGCCACTTGGAATTACTTTTTTAAAAAAACAGGGATTAGGGAAATAGAGGATAATGGCAAGTGCATTGGAGCTTTAGTGGGGCACTCTAAATACAGAGTAATTCCATTTTACACTTGCGGATTTCGAAACAAACTGGGATCCTGCATTACTTCTTGAGAAGAGCACAATTTTCCAAGAAGCATATTTATATTGCCTGCAAGGCCCGGTGAGGAGCATAATAATGGACCAGCCTCCTGTGGAGTAATCTTGGTCTTGGCAACCGGAGAATTCTGCTTTTCAGGCTGAGCGATACTGCTCTGCAAAGTGCAAGACGCAGACAGGGAGCCCCGAGCCTTCACAAAGTCGGTGTCCCCAGGGAGGCGATGCTGGGAGCAGCCCCCGCTCCCGGCTGGAGCCTCGGGGCTGCGCTGTGGGTCGGGGACGCAGAAAGGAGGCTTGTGAGCGCTCATCCCTTGTTTTGGAAAGAGAGGTGGCTGGGCGGGAGGCTTCTTTGGAACTGGCTGGGCGGGAGGCTTCTTTGGAACAACTTTTGCTTCTGGGGCGACGTAAAGCCGTTCAAATTTCTTTTCCGGCGACGAGTAGAATAATACTCTAATACATTGTTATTATTATTATTATTATTATTATTATTATTATTATTATTATTATTATTATTATTGTGTTAATTATTATTTCTGCTGCCGGCACCATACTTTGCTTTACTCCTGTCCTCGTCCCTCGAGACAGGAGGATGTGCGTGCGTGTGCCCATGCACTCAGTGTACCTCCAGCTGTCTCCCACGCCTTACCAGCTCTCCCTGCGCTGGCAATGAACCCGGCCACTCGCGCATCCCGGTTGCTGCTGGGCAGGAGGCTCTGCAGCTCGCCCGGGCGTTCTCCCCATGGCTGCCTCCCGCTGCTGCCTTCCCCGTTCTGCCCCGGTGCGGACCCGGACGCCCCGGCGGAGCTGCCGCGGGCTCGCAGCGCCACCCGGCGTGTGCGCCCCGCCGGCAGCGGGACCCCGAGGGGACCGAGCCCCCGGGGGCTGCTGGCCGGGCCGGGCCGGGCCGGGGCAGCTCTGGCAGAGCTCTGGGGCTGACCCGTGCGGGGCTGGCCGGCCCTGCCCGCGTCGCACGCGTCCTGGCACCGGCACCGCCGCCTCCTTCAGCCTCGGGGTGTTTTACTCCAAAGCACAGCCAGCTCTCTCCTCTGCACCAAGTGCCCTGCGCTCCCCCGAGGGACACACCGCGACACTCCTTAGGACGGTGGGCTTATTTTTTTGCAGAGCAAATGGTCCAGAAATTCGTTTCTGCGGGCAGGTGAGCAGCTCCGCGCCTTAACGGGAGAATGAATCTCCGTGAAATCGCCTGAAATAGGTGAGATGGAGAAGGTGCCTGCAGCCCCCAGGATCTCGGCTGGAAATGGGGTGGCCGGGGATCCCCGCCGATCTCCTTGTCTCGGATGAAGAGACGCTGGAAATGCGAAAGCAGCCACTAGGGAAGGACTAGGGATTTATTTTAGCTATTTCATCCCCGAATTCTTTGAAAGCTGCGAGAAGGGGGAGGTGACAGGGTGACACAGGCTTTTGGCTGAGTTGCTAAACTCATTCATGTCGTTTAAAGCTAGCTCTGAGAAGGCTTTTTTTTCCCCCCCCCTTTTTTCTTTTCTTCCTCGAGTTTGTTGTAGGAAACTCTGTCCCGAGGAGACACTCCAAAGTACTTTCCTATATTTTCTCAGGTTAGCTCAGGTATTCTCTTCACCGACTTGTTCGTGTGAAAGGCAGAAGATGTGTTCCTGACAATTAAAATTGCTCCACAGTTAATTAGCGCTGCTCCCGGGTTTAGTTTTAGAAACTTATTTATTTATTTATTTATTTATTTATTTATTTAAATCAAAATGTACGGCGTGCTGTTAAATTCTTACAACCCTGTTGGCACCCGGTTCGGGAAGGGCAAGGGGGGCAGCCGGCAGCCCCGAGGGGACGGAGCGGCACGGTGACAATGTGGCAGTGCAGCGGGATGGGCACAGCGGGCGAAGAAAGGTGTCCTCTCCAAGGAACGGCGAGCGGCAAAGAAAACCCCTTCAGCCTGCAAATAAAGTGTTGAAGAGCTGTCGCCGCCTGCTTCCCTGCCTCCGATTGCGGGGAGCAGGAGGTCAGATTTTTAACTGCTCGGAAGGAGTTAACTACTCGAAGAAGTTTTAACACTCAGAACTGCAGGGTTTTCGCCTTTGCACTGCTGTCCCTTTTTACACAGCTCTCGGAATTTTTAACTCCTTAGTCGCCTTCTCTCCCCTACTTTTCAGAAGTTTGGGATTCTTTTTGTTTTGTTTTGTGGTGGCTTTTTGTTGTTTTTGTTTGTCTGTGATTTTTGTTTTTAGGTACTTTCATGCTCATACTCGAAGGTCAAACATGGATGCCTGGCAACACGTATGAAGATTTTCTTCTCCATTAAAGCAATCGACCTGTTGTGAGGATGCTCCCTATCCTTGCAAATCTTGCCTATTGCAAAGACACTTCCACCACACTTCACCCAACTGCTTTCTCAGAGTTGCCGAGTCCTGTGAACCTCTCTTTTGTCAGGATAGAGTAGGCGAGCCACCATTATTTGCCAGTAGTGATTTTTGGTTTCTTCAGATAAATAAATGACCTATAAAGTGGAATTCCCAAACAGCAAATAGTACTATATTTGCTGTGAAGTTTAGGTGGGCAATGCAAACAGGCTGTCCCAAGGAGGAAATCCCTAGCTGGTAATAAATTGGTACCTGAAACATGAGTAAGAGCCAGCACCACTGTCTGCTGTGTGTGTGTTTGCTTTGCTTTGCATAGTCCAACCATTACCACACTAAGAATGGGGTTTAATTTGCTTATTCATATACATGTGAAAGGACAAAGCCAAATTGAGAAAATACTTGCCAAACATTATTTTCAATTGTGCTGGATGCAGTGGCATACTGCTAAGTCTGTACAGCCATCCTCTGTGTTAGGACAAACACAGGTCTCACTTTTCAGAGGGGTGCAGAGGCAGGACTCCTCCCCTCCAGAGCACTGGTGTGACACACTTACAGTGACACAGCCCTGGCTCAGCATCTAGGGAGTTCAGTCTCATGCACCAAGCCCAAGATTTCCTGATTTCTGTTTTAATGCTCACTTCGACACTGGATCACTTCTACTTTCAATTAAACTCAACAGCCTGTGGGAACAGCTGCAGACTAAATTTATATCCCGTTTTGCCAAGCACAGAATATTTAGAAGAATGAATGAATGAATGAATGAATGAATGAATGAATGAATGAATGAATTGAAAACACATGCAAGCAGCATATCTTTATTTAAAAAGAGCTCTCAAAGCTCTGTAAATTCTGAAAGACTTGGATCCTGAAAAAATTGCTTTCATCAAGGGCATCCTTAAAAACGTAAGTGCAATATATTTGTTTTTAGTTCTACCTAGTCCTTCTCCCTTCATGACACAGAAACCCAAAAATTCAGTCTGACCTGTTTCTACTCATAAATGAGAAAAGCTTAATTGATGCCAAAGTCATGCTGTGGATCTTGTTTCTGTTCTGGAGAGCTACTGAGTACCCAAACACGAGTTCAGTTACAAAACACAGTATGTAAGAGTTCATCATGTTTTATAGACATTAAATCACAACCTGGCTAGCATTCATGTCAGGCCCTGCTATTTTCACTTGCTGTGGCAGACATGAAGTTTTTCTGACTGAATGAGTCAGGTAAGAAAGATGATGGACTTCCAAGGTGCTAAGTTTCCGCATCCATATCCTCTAGTCTATCATGAGGTAAATATTCCAAAGCACTTTGCATTCAGCATCATGGCATATCAGAGAGGGAGTGTAAAAAAATCTATTACATATACATTCAAGTTGAATATAGATACACAGAACAAAAGATTTTCCTCCTCTTCACACAGTATTTTTTGATCTTAAATGTACAGCAGGCAATGATTTCCTGTTGTCAGTAATACCACATAGAATGATTGTGGGTGATAGAAGAAGCTGTGTTGTGTTCTAGAGATAATATACATTTTACAGGTTAGACTACTTACTTTCAATATCTTTCTATCAAAATGTAATAAAAGATGAAAATCATTTAAAAAAAACCCCATGGTTAATCGTCCTAATTAGGAAACCTTTTTATCTGGTAGTATTTATCTATTTTGTTTTGATTTTCTCATTTGGAGGCAGAAAGACATGTTTGTTTCATAATATAATTGCTGACCTGCTATCAAAATGCTCATGTGAGAAGTTTTAAAAGAAACCCAAAACCTCAAGAAAATATGCACATCGTCACTTCTTCCCATGTAAAGGAGTGAGAGAGAGAGATTCAACAGCTAAATATGAATGAAAATATTTCAGCCTTTTGTAAAATAGTTGGTGAATTGCACTTACTGATTGTGGGCCAGACACACATTTCATCTGCTGCAATAAATTTAAAATTACATGTGTGGATTTTGCCATTTGCTAGCAGAGGAAAATACACTTCTGAAGTCAGGCTTAATTCAAGAAAGTTCTGTTAAAAATACTTTCATATAATTTATTGTGTTTCTTCAGGCACAGAAAAGATCAGAAGGGAATAGCTGCATCAACTAGATACATTTTTGGCATATAACTTAGTCACACCTCCCCTGTTTGTAGCAGTCATCATGATCTCACTAAACCTGCTATCCTTCCCTTATTTTTTTTTTTTTTGTCAGCTGTCATTTCTACCCCAACTGCAATAACTTCTCTGATAAAATCTCTGTTTAGTCTGTGTTGGACAAATTTTCCTTCTCATGAAACACTGTTTTTACTGGGGCTTTGCTTGGGTGAAGACAGAGCTGAAGAGTCAGTGACACATCAGGATTCATGACAATGTGCTTTAGGATGCAAGCACATGGGAGAAGGAAGGATCTTGATTATGGGTGGGTTTCAAGGCTGATCTTACTCTGGTCTTCCCCTGATGGCATGGGTTTCTCTAGGTTACTCTTTCTGTTTTCTGAGGCAAAATCTGCATTTCCAGAGAGCACAGTAGCACCAGAGAAAGTAGGCAAAATCTTTCCCCTTTCTGGGGAAAAAAAAAGAAAAAAAAAGGGGGTAAGATGAAACCCAGTGAAGAGAACGGGAACTAAAACACGGGCATTTGGCAGCTGCCAAACCCTGCAAGCACCTTACTGTGCAGGTCTCTGCATGCCTAGCTGTGGATGTCCCTACCTGCTCTCAGGCTCTGTATGGCCACTCGGGAGTCTTATCCTGCTCATCCCTTCCGAGCTTGACCCTGCTCACACGTTTTGAGGAACCCCTCTGTACTGTACCAGGACTTAGCTCCCCACACGATGTACAGGAAGCCGCTTTTAATGGATGATGAGAGGAAGGTCACAGCTGTGTGCCTCCCAGCAAGGCAGGACTTCCAAGCAGTCAGAGCAGAGGTGCCCAAGCTGAGAAGTGAGCAGAATTTCAGTCATTTGTCCCCAGGCACTGTCTCACTGCCAAATGCACACTGACAAAACTAAGCATTTGCTCCAGAGATCAAATGATGTGTGGTTTCTCTTGTATTCACGCCAAAGAAGAAAGAGATCTCTATCTCAACAGAGATGTAAATGCTGATGTAAAAGCTTCTTCTAAAACAGGAGCCTTAACAAAAGCTGCCAGGCTGGAGAGATACTTTAACTTGTAGCAAGGCATGAGGTTGGCCTTCACTTTAATTGGGATACAGGAATAAGCTCCACACTTAACTGCTTATTTTCTTCGTTTTTAGTGAGCTAATTGCACCTCAAACCAGCCAACAAGGGTTCCTGTGAGGGGAGGTACAAATGCTGACTAGTGGTTTGCTTATATGAGATTACTTCCATTACTTTCCACTTCAAACTACAGATGAATTTATTTCCACATGTGCACACTTGCAAACATAGTTTAGTGAACTCAGAATAATCTTTACATTTTTGACTAATACAAGAATACATCCCTAGTATGACTAGAGTCTGCCTGTTTCTTGAGGTTACATTTATATTTGACAAGTACCTTTCCCATTATGTAAAGCTGATCTGTGTTACTGAGGCTGTGAGATGGATAGCTCTAATAAGGAAAATTCAGAAGGGAATTGTAGCACATTTAACTCAGATTCATAAACTAATTAATTAACAAGAGACCATTCGATTCAGAATCTGGTACAAATAGCTTGCAAACTAAAGTTACTGAGCTGTAGATAGTTTTCTCAAGCGGTGCTGCCTTACAACTTGTTTTTGCATGTGGAAAAATTCTGAAATACTTTTTGTTTGATAAAGTTAAGTCAGTGATTTTCTCTGAGCACAAGTACCTTAGATTTCACTTTTATCTGATGGGAAGGCACCTCACATATTGCAAATCCTGCCACCAGGACCAGTTTCATTCCTCCCTGTGGGAAGCTGGGGGTATAAAACCTCTATTGTGATGACATTCTGTATCACAGGACTAGAGCAGTTGTGGAAAGCTGTAAATTTAGAATGGATTTAGGACTGCTGAAAAGAAACTCTTTCCCCTGTGCAAGGAGCAGCTCTGATCCTTCTTCCTGGAAGACTTAATGCAGCAGCATGAAGTACACATTTATATGGAAGAGAAGTGGAGATGTGCATAAGTATACTGCAGCTCAAATTAACTACTGGGATACACAGGCCATTTTTAAAATTCAGCTGGAAAGTCATATATCTAAGCATATAAAATCTCCTGTCTATGCAACTCTACCAAGACAGGGAGCTTAGGACCTTCAGAATGAATCAAACAGTCAGAGGTCTGGTTAAACCAGCAGGAGGAAGGGGAGCTGGGGGATGACCATCCCTGCTCTCCTGAGGGCAGTGCTGCTGGGCACACAATCAGGAACTGCAGCTGTGCCTCCAGGCAAAAAGTGACTTTTCTTAGCCAAGCATGGGACATGCTGAGGGAGGGACAAAAGTCTCAGTCACACATGCATGTTGCATAAACATCAAATATGCCTGCAGTACAATTCTGTCAGAGGCAATTTTCACTTCCTCCTGGTTGCCTTGGGAAGCCTTCCTTTCCTAGGCTGAGTTGCAACTATCAAATCTCAGCTGGTTTAGCTGAAAAAGTATCATGGAATGATGACTTTTGACTGAAATGGTTTATTTCACACCGTGTCGTAATAAAAATAAAATCTAAATTAGTCAAACTTGGTCTTCACCAAGTTACAAACCTGGCAATTTTTATGAGAAGACAGGTTTACTTTGCTTTATTTGTGAAATGATTTTGAGAAGGTTTTCACATTTTCGCAGTGCTTTCCACAAAAAAAGCAGGAATTTTTTCTTCTTGAAAGGGAAACTAAAAAACAGATGCTGAAGCAGCTAGCTATAAATCACAACTGAAGTCTATAAGAATATACTGATTTTTTTCTTCCCTATATTTTTGATTCAAAAAAGGTATTTTTGCTAATTGCACTGAAAACTTCAGTGAGCATTGCAGGTCTTGTGCTGTGTGCTCAGGTCAATACTTGTCCTGTCTACTGAAAGATAAATATGTTTTCATGGGACGATAGGCTAGACTCTCTGGCAAAGCTCATGTGGAAGTAACACTATCACAGCAAGTGTCTACTTGAGAATTTGCAAAGAAATCCTTCCCTACAGGCATATTCACAATTTGTTTCCTAAAGCACCTGAAACAAGTCAAAACAAGTGTGCAGGACAGGAGGGTGGAGGGCCCAGCTGAAAAGCAGTGTCTTTGTGCAGGGTACATAAGTGGCTGTCCCAGCTGAAGGTTCACAACTGTTACAGGGTTTAAGATTTTTTTCCAGATTTGAAACTACAAATCAGATATTTCCTGCTAGACCTCCAAATTACTAAACTATGTCACACAAGGAAAATATTCAGCATTATGCAAGCAAGCAGCAAAACCCTTCTGACATTGTCAGTTTGCACCCATAGAAGAGGAACACTTCCCATAGCAAAGTGATGGATGAACAGAAGACCTGACACATAAGGCACCCTGAAGAGGACAATCAAGGTAATTGAAATTCAGAAAAAAAAAGCAAAATGAAATATGAACAAGTTTTGATGTAAAATTACAAAGGGGAAATATTATAAGCTTATCTGTAACAAACACAATCTGGCTGTTTGAAAACACGACTCTAGCCTGTCTCTCAATATCTTCCTTTTCCTCTATTCCATCCTACCTCCCATTTCCCCCTTGAAGGAACAGTCTGGTTTGCAGTTTGTTTTGTCACTCCAACTTTTTATAGGACAGTCTCTTGCCCAGAGTGTCTGGTGGGCTGTCTTACACTCATCAGTGACTGCTCTGTTGCTGCTACCCTGGTTTAAGCAAGTTCACACAAATAGAAAGCAACAAGTCTTCATCATTAAATGCAGAGAGCAGTGCACACATAGAGGGCAGAGTGCAAGGTTAGGTACATAAATGCTTGCTGGAATATGGCAGGAAAGAAAAGGGCAGCTGAAAGAATCTGTAAAGATAGTCCAAAGAGTAGGAGGTGGGAAGAGTTTCGTGGGAAACTGTGGTGATGCCTGCCTCCAGTGTGTAAGGACAGAGGACTTGAATTTGAATATTGCAGACACCTAGTGTTAATTCACAGAACCACAGAATGGTTTGTGTCACCAGGGACATTAAAGATCTAGTTCCAACTCCCTGGCATTGGCAAGGGCACATCTCACCAGACCAGGTGTCTCAAAGATGCTTCCAAGCTGGCCTTGAACACCTCCAGGGATGGGGAACCCAAACATGTCTGGGCAAACTGTTCCAGGGTCTCACCAACTTCATTTGAAATGAATCTATTTTTAAAAACTGTGTCTTGCTCAAGACACACAGTTTGTGTGATTTCCTCAGCTTGTAATTTAGTGACAGCACTAGAATCCAGTGAAAAATTTCTGGTGAAATCAGATTGAAGGATGATGCAGGGAAATATAAGGATATTTAGTGAAGATCCACAACGGGGGGCTGGATAAAAAAGATTTTAAGGACACTTACTTCTATCTAGGGAAGGAGGACAATTAGGGGTTACATCTAAAGTAATAGTACGGAAAAGAGAAATAAAAAAGGGAAAGGCTCTTGTGATCCTTCAAGGGTTATTGTGTGTGAACTCAGCTGAAATGAGCCAAGTTTAGACTGCAGGCTGTGAAATTCTAACTGTGATGATAACTAGTAATGGGAATTAAAATAACCATTTTCTGGAATCATCATAAAAAAAAACTACAGTAAAATTCTCGCTACTGTTAACTCTTCAACCACTTTTTTTTTAGGAAATAAAATGTAGTCTAGGGAGAAATTAGTTTAGGGGACTCCCTGGTGCATAATTTGAGGGTAATCACAGCAGTCCTCTACAATGAGTTTACTATCTCCAAATCTATGTAGATAAGCCATCAGCTACAAAATTGCAAAATTATTTGACTGCCAGAGGCTGTAGGAAACTCTAATCTGTATTTAACCTTTCAAACTCTGTGAGAGGTAGAAGAGGCTGACTCTGAACTCACAGATCTGTTCCAGTGAGGCCCACCATCAGCTTATGCTGAGATATTTTTTGGATAATTAGGTTTGAGTGGGTTATTCATTTATCTTAGGTGTTTGCACAATAAATTTGAAATGTGTTTAATTTATTTCTTGATAATTTGGTGAAAATACAAAGTTTGAGAAAAATCAAATTTTGACCAGTTTTGCTGACTTATTAATTTAAGTAATTAAAATAATTTTTAAAACAATCAAATGCTGACTTCTGCAAAACTTTATTTTTGACAGTGAAGGATCATGTTTAGCTTTTCTTTCAACCCTGATTCATGGCCCACTGAAATTTATAGGAGCCATTCATTAGCTATAATGAGATTTGAAATGGGTCCCTTGTGAAACAGACTGCTCAGATGGGAACAGATGCAATCATATTTAGATTTTTAAACTGTGCAGCTTGAATCTGAATTGCTTGTGTTCCAGTCAAAATGTGTTGACTTAGAAAATTGTAACAGCTAGATGCATCTGCCCACTAACTTTTACTGACTGCTCTTCCATGAATTCCTCATAAAACAGATGCATAAATGAAATTCTGCAAGAGTTCGCCCTGGCTGTGTTATATTCAATATTTTCATTAATGACCTAGATGGGAAGAAGAACATGCTTATTAAATTTCCAGAAAATGTCAAGTTGAGAAAGACTGGATGCCGGAGGACAGGATTAGAATTCAAAATTACCTTGACTAACTGGCTAAATTGTCTGAAAAAATAGGGCAATATTCAATAAGAACAAGTTCTAGGAACTAAACTCAGCAGGGAGTCACCAGTTGCAGCAATGCCATGTTGTTGCAAAACACCCTCCTGACATACACTAGGCAGGAATACAGGTTACAAAGCATGGCAAATGATCCTTCTGCTCTGCTCAGCACTGCAAATTCCTCAGCTAGCATAAGCAGCCTGGCTTTGGGCAAAAGACTTCATGAAGGATGTGAGCCAACTGGAAAATATCCAGCAGAAAATGATGAACAGAAAGATGATTTAGGTTAGATATCAGGGCAAAGCAGTCCTTCAACAAGGAGAGTGAAGAGGTTGCTGATGGTTAGGAATTGTCAGCACTGGATACTTATTTGTCTCTAAAGTTGGAGGTCTGCTTTAGACACTCCACTTGCAAGTCTAATAAATCCTTTAAGTGAGTTTGAGCTGTGTTTATTCTAGGCTTTGTACACCACAGTTTGAATTACTTATAGTTCAGTAAATGTTTCCAGAAGATAAGTCTACCCTAAACTCAGAAGTGGGCCTGTCTAGCATAGGACATTTAGCAGTGCCTCAGCTATCAACACTTACATATTTCAGCTAAGATTATTATACTTAAAAAGATGCAGAGATTATTTAGTCACAACTTTTAAAAGATCTTTAGTACTTCAACAAATGCATTTCTGATTTCTTAACCCATGACTGAGTCATAATGTGACTGATTAATAATAAAGCATTCACCACTCCCATTTCCTCCTCCATGTAACTTCAGTAATTCCATGGGTCACACAATAAATGCAAACCAAACCCCCTACCACTTTCCAAATAATGGTAGTAATGATCTTTATTGAACTGAATCCACTGAAGGATTAAACACCACAAGAGTTTGAAACTCAAGCACTCAAATAGTCTATTTTTCTGATGATTTGTCCAGTTTGTCAAGGACATGTGTTTTAACACTTCTTGATATTTTGGTGTATGCTTGGCAGCTGTGGGATGGCATGCATCTCTAAGAGAGTAAGCAGTATTCTGTTATGGGTTGGGATTTCCTATCCTGGATATTTAGCTCTGCAGGATACTTCACCAGAATCAAAGAACAGATATTTCTTCCAGGAAATAAGCAGAAGGAAACTTATGAGGAAACCATGAAATTTTAATTTTATTATGTGCTGAAAATTGACTGATAAAACCAGTAAAAAATTCTTTTCCATTCCAACTGTCCCTTAAAGAAGCTCAACATAGCCTTGAGGTTGTGCACCTATAGTTACTTCATACTACCATTACGTGTGCTAGCCACATTGTCAATTAACTTATAATTTATCTACAAATGTGTAAAAGAAAATGAAGATCAAGAAAAAAGAGATTGTGGTTAATGAAAATTTGTCACAATCCTTAAGCTTCTCTGTAAAATGTTGCTGTCATAACTAATACTTTGTAATCATATTTGCTCCTTATTAGGATTTCTCTATCCCTTGTTCTTAGGGTACTTTGAAGCAATTAGCAGTAATACAGATTTACATAAAGAGAAACTGAAGCATGGGATGAAAACATTTGGGGTACTCAGGGATAGACTACAAATCTCTAAAACCCACCTGTAGCAATTTAAATTGAGACTGAAAATGGTTAAAACACTGAATAGTAAGTTAAATTTGATCTGAGCTGCGATGCAGGTTGAAACCAGAAAAAAATATTTTACAGATTTTAATTTGTTTGATTTGTGCTTCCAAATCAGGCCCATCACTACAGTCCTTAGCACCAAGAGTTCAGTTTAATGATTTAAACCTCCTCTTACAAAAATTAACATAAAAACTAGAGCAACAATTTAAGATTATGCAGCTAATTAATTATATCTGTCACTGTTAGTTCCAAGGGAGTCTGCACAGTTGCATATTTTATGGAGGAGGAAAAGAGGGAGTAAGCACTTGAGTGAAAAGGTGAAAAATTGTCTGCAGTCACATTCATATTCAACTCAATGTAAAAAGTGTGTATTTATTCTCTGAAGGCAAGAATACTCTTCAGGTTGAAAGACTTCCAGTCTTAAATATGTGCTATGTACTATGGAAAAAAGCCTGTAAATCCAGCAGGTCAGACAACGCCCTTTTGATACTAACTGCTCTTTTTTTTATTCCTTCCCCTTCTGACAGCTCATTTCTAAAGAAGACCTCAAGCTACTGATGTTTTATGGCAATGTTTGTGCATTTGCTAAATTAAAATATGCTTCATGTCTTGCCATTACTGCTGGTGAATTCTTTTTATTTTTTTTATTGGTAACAACTAGAAGAGTAACTGTGCTTGGTGCTGGTGATGGTAAGTGGTTGCAATGCAGGTCCTTCTGCTCTGGGCACAGGCAGGAGTTTGTTCCACCATCTGAGGAAAAATAAGATAAGGTATAATGTGTCTACTTGGTCTGGCAAAGAGAGAAATGGGTTTGGAAGCCTCTGAAGGCAGCTCTGGAGATGCAAATTCATGCAAGTTAAGATGGATAGGATCTATTTCTATGACTCTGCAAAGCATCTCTGTGTAATGTCTGTCACTGACTAGCTAAGAGAGTGTGCTTTTGTAGGTCTGCTTCACTGGACAAGTTGCACACATTTAGTATAATTAGGTATAATTTAGGTATATCCCAGTATAATGCCTCTCACACTTGATAACCCTCTGCTGGCAAAACCTGTTACTTTATTGACCCTTCCACCACAGGGATGGGAGGAGCTCAGGCTCTTCAACTTCATGAAGTTGAGTCTAATGACCCAAATCAGTTGAGTTTGATTCAAATAGTCAATGTCTAATCCTGAAAATGGAGATCTACAGAGCAGTGAGAGGGCACAAAACAACACCAAATTAGATGATGATACTGTTTTATATGCTGGGCTATATTGTCAAGTAACAAACAGGCCTGGTTGCTTTTTTCCCTAAGGTTAAGCAGCTGTGTTGTCTCTGTGTTGCAACTTCATCAATTATGTCTTATGAATATCAGGTCTGAATTTTCATGTTATGGACAAAACCTGAAGGGTTTGTCTACCCAGAGAAATTTACTGCCAGAACTACAACTGTCTTCATGGATACATTTATTCCTTCCATCCCCATAGGGAATTACAGCAGTACAGTTAAGTTGGTAAATTTTTGTATTTAGACAGGCCCAGACATGTCAAGAAACACTGCTAAATTAAATATTTCTCCTGGGGGAGTAGCAGATACATGCATACTTTCATCAGGTTTAGGTTATACCTATACACACAACAAAAAATTTTAAGAGACAACTACCTGCAGTTGTGTTACAAGGATGTTTTCTCATGCCATGTTCAGTCAGGACTCATTCATCCTGCAAACCTTAATGCAGCTTTGAGCTGCACGAATCTGTGACCATGGCCCAAATTTTGTGAAGCAAAAATATCTTAGAGGAATATCTGAAAATTTTTTTCCTCCAGAAAACCTAAGTCTCAACTGTGCAGTAAAGTTGTTAGAAGTGCAGGTTAAAGTGTGAGTAGATGTCTACTGAGAGTTATTTTATCTTTTCTTCAGAGGTAGGACTAGAATCTGGTGATAACCCCATTCTCCTGTTTTTCATCTTAGATGTATTGGAGTTGGATGTTTTATACTACATATGTACTGACAGAATAACTTTAGACCAATGACAGAAGATGCATTGAAATTACCTTATGTATCCCATATACTCCTAAGTATATTCTCAGGGATCTCACTGAAAGCCACAAGAATTTTTTTTTGTTTGTTTAGACTCTTCTGTAAAATATGAAGTGCACATAGGCCCATGTGTCATCAGAAACTATGAATAAAGTGCTTCTGAATTTAGGACTTAAGTATCTTAACTAGAACAGAGGTATCCACCCAAGAAAATCTTTCTAGTGTTGGATTTGGGCCAGTGACATGCTAATGAACACCTTGATCTCTCTGATCTGCTCATATGATCAGAAATTCTTGAGCCAGAGAAATGGCTGTCTACTAAAATCACATTCTGCAGCTTCTTGATGCTAAGCAAGCTGGTGACTGCCTGTCTTTTACTGGATTTCAAAGGCTTTTAGCATGTATCAGTTAAACCATATTTTAAGATTTAAATACCTTAGTTCAAACAAAAACCCCCAAACACTCAGAAATCCTCCCCTATGTATTCTGGAAAAAAACCCCAAAAAATGGAGTTTATAAAATATGATTTGAACTCATGACTCTTTTGAACTTTTGGAATGTCACTGGAGAGTGGAAGTGTTCAGATGAACTTTAAAAGAATATTGCTGTGAAAAAAGGCAGTGTAATATATACTTGTATGAAAATGGCTGTTAACAGGCTTCAACAAGGTCTACAGTGGTTTTAAAAAAATTCCTGAGCACTTAGTTTCAGCAGTTCATAACAGCATCCTGGGCTTTGGTTTTCTTTTATGAGGATGCCTGTAATTTCTCTCCATTCAAGGACATCAGTAAAGGGGTGAAAAGGCAGTAAAGAATTACCAATTTGGGAAACATTGCCTGGTTGTGTAAGAAAAATTGGACATGTGGCAACCTTAAAAACACAAAACTACGATAAAGTAGAAACTATACTAGTGTACTAGTATTTTGAAACATAAGCATTTAAAAAACAGAAGGGAAGAACAAAAAAACTCAGAAAAATTATTTTCAAACAGAACTAAACACGGAACTTGCACCAGGACCCTGCATTTGCCCTGCAGTGTATTAGCTGAACATGTCTGAACAAGGAGACAAAGTAATAACCAGACACAGCTTGGGGTGACAGTGAGTTGACATAAGAAACTTGAGGACCAGTTGGTGCCCATTCTGTACTTCCACTGTGGCAAGGGCAGAAATAAATGTTTCCACCTGGAGTACCCACACTGGATCAAATTCATCTTGTTCTCTTTGCCTTTTCCCTTTTCTTGTACATTCCTAAGGAACTCTGTACATTTTTATACAAGATCTGAAGATTTATGTTTTTTGAAAGCTTTCCTGGGAAGAATCACAGGGTGTTTTTTTGCTTTTCCTTGGAGAAGGCAGGGAAGGGTAGATGTTGAAAAACAGCTGTCTATGTGCCTGCCAAGTAAATCTGGCAAGATAACATGATCTTCTATGTAAGATATCAGCAATAGGAAATGTAAGAACAGTCTTGGTATATCCCTGGTGAAGTAGAACACTTATAAGGATGGGAGGATATAAATACAAGAGGGCAAAAGAAATTCCCAAAACCCAAAGCCATGGCAGTTGCTGAAGTTGAACCACCCTTTATTAAGTTTCCATCATCCTCCTTGACACAGAGCATGAAAGCAGTGTTTCATTTCCACTTATATAAATTGGAATTATTCCTTAGTAAAATTGGACCCATATTGACATAGACATATCTGTCTTATGTGATGCAAAAAGGGATAACTTAATCGGTATAACAGCTTTCCTCCTCTTAATCTGCAACTTGCTGATAGTAATTTTAAAGATGGATAAGGAAAAATAAAACCTGTTTTCTTACAGATCACAATATTAAACATCACCATGTTGGTAATAAGTAACAGTAGTAATCACCCTCCCTGTAAATCCCTGGAGACTGGACAGTTGCTCTCTTTGCATAGCTGGGGCACTAGTTAGATAAATCAATAAAATCATCAGTACAGCAAATTGCAGTCTTCTACAGTGCAACACAAGAGAAGTTCTTTTCCCTTATCCACAAGTGTCAACAGATGATAGTATGTCCAATTTCAACTTGAAGGCACAAGCTTTCTAGAATGAGGATATCTGAGCGAGATAGATGCACAAAAGAAATGTCACAGAGCTCTAAACTTCCATCAAATGTGCCCTTTGAGATGTGATCAACAATGCTTATGTGCTACTTATGTTCTGAAAACTAATAATTTCATGTAGTCATTTGTCTTAAAATGCTCATGTTGGAGTAAGAATCTATTGTAGACATATGTTTTTAGGTAGCTCTATCAGACTTGGATGTGCTGAAGTATTACACTCACCAAAAGATTTCTGCAATATCCCTGAAATGCTGATGTGGGTGTAATGGTGACTAACTATTCTGAATAACCCTTATTAGCTGTTCTTCAGTTTCATTCTACTATAATCAGTCTTTAATTTCAGGTCTGAAGCTCTTTACACTGGCAGGAAAAGAATTAGCTCAGAGTTTGCATGGAAAATAATGGCAAACGACCATTTTTGTAGGGGAGCTTGTGATGTCCTTCCCAAACCAAACAATTTGAAAACACTCACATAGCATGCAATAATAGCCCCTGGGCCTTGAAACTCCTAATATTTAAATACCACACAACTCATTTGTGATCTGAGTACCTGTTGTCTTAGATTCCTTGAAAATTTTTCCAGGGCATGGAAACTCTGCTATCTTTTAATAGAATGTGACATTATCAGATGCTCTTGCCACCAATAAAACTGCAGCATGAATAATGATTGTATAGTGTACTGCACTGTATTACTGTAAGTGTAACTAAAACACTTCAGTTAAGTTTGGCTTGATCTGAGCTTAATTTTTATAGATTACAAACCAAAAAAGATCACACCTTCTGGCTATCGAAGACAACAGTTGCAAACAGTTACTTTTCACTAGGCTGTTTCTGCTTTGTCTTGCTAATTTCTGTGACATAAAGAAATTTTTACATCACAAAAAAAAAAATACCATTTTTTCATCACCAGATTCTTAATAACAAATTTCAAGACATGTCTAGCAAACTGTGTTGTTTTTTTTAATTTTGATGATAGCAGATCTTGGAGCAGACTTCATGTAATGTGATTTTCTGTAGCAAAGTTCATCGAAGAGCTAGGTTTGCCTCTGATATTTATGGAAGCTGGCAATGTGTAGGCTTAAATGGAGTAAAGATATTAGAGATATTACATGTCACTGTTCTCCAATAGAGGAAAGCAACATTATTCTGTAGCTTTTCTCCATACATGCTTTGTGTTACATGGAACTCTTTCAAAACATCTGCCAGATCAGCCTGTTGCCCCAACTCTGCTTCCCAGCAGCCACAGGATGCTGTGCTGTATGTGAGCTCTACACGTAGTGCTACTTGAATGCCTGTCTTAGAAACCACCCTGCAGAGGTCAGATTTATGCTTTAGAATGCTGCTTTTACACATTTTCCCATTTTCCTGGAGCACACTTAATCTAACATATTGCATACAGTTCAGTGCCCCCAACACAAGAAGGACAGAGAACTGTTGGAGCAAGTCCAGAGGAGGGCCAAGAAGTTGGTAAGAGGACAGGAATGAAGACAGGCTGAGAAAGTTGTGTAGAGATCTCAGCAACTTTCCAGTGTCTGAAGGGTCCTACAGGGAAGCTGGAGAGAGACTCTTGGTTAGGAGCTGTAGTGATACATGGGGTAATGGCTTCAAACTGAGAACAGGTTTAGATCAGATGGTAGGAAGAGACTCTTTGCTATGACAGTGGTGAGGCACTGGAACAGGATGCCCAGAGAAGTTATGGATGCTCCATTCCTGACATTCTTCAAGGCCAGGCTGGATGAGGCTCTGAGCAATCTGGTCTAATGGAACACTACCCTTCCCACAGCAAGTTTGAACAAGATTATCTTTAAGGTTCCTTGCACCCCAAGCCATTCTATAATTTTATGATTCTATGATTACATTTAACTCCTGATGGACACCCCAAAACTGAACAGTGCACTCCAGGAGTGACCTCACAAGTGCTGTATTGATTTTCTTTAGCTGGTGCAGTATTGTAAATGATTCCCAGCATGTGGTTAGTCTTCATGACCAGAAGGTCATACCACCCAATTTACCATCCACCAGGATCTCTCAGGTCCTTCTCTGCAAAGCTGACGTCTAGTCAGTCAGATCCCAAACTCTCCTGCTACATGGCATTACCTTTTGTCCCAATTATGGCATCCTCCTGAAGTCTGTCAGTCCATTTCTTCAACCTATCTAGATCCCCCTGAATGAAAGCCCTGTTTTATGATTTATTAATCCTTCTCACAGTTTTATACCATCTGGAAACCTAAGTTGTTATGAGGATATTTTAAAGCTAGATATGTAAGTGGAAAGATAGTAAAAGACATTGGCAAAGTGTAAACAGATTCAAGTGACTTATAAAACAACATATTCCAGAATTTTTGTTTCCAAAGAATAGTCCAGATTAGAATATTTTTGTCACTGGATTGCCTTGGCCAGTGCTGATGAGAGGTCCTCCATGATCCTGGCCCAATGTGGCAGATGGCTGGAGTGCCCAAGGTCAGGGTCACTGGTGCTGGCACAGGGCTTGGAAAGGCTGCCTCATCCTTTGGTGGCAAAAAGGAAGAACAAAATTATTGCTTGGCCTAATTCTCCTTTTAAAACAACGTTGCCAGCACCAGAGGACAAATGAAGCAAAAAAGTGGATTTCATAAGCTCTAATTTTAATAATCAGCCACCAAAAACACATTCCTGCACACCAGTGGCCTCTCTCTTGCATTGTGCAGCACTCTTCCCTGGCTCTGGGAGGTCATATTTCATCAATATGCATATCTGTCTGGAACAAGATGTGTTTGTGTTTAGCACTTAACCATTTCTAATATGGCAAACTTCTTTTCCAGACACTCCCCCTCTTGAGGAGCTATTTAAATTTTTTGATCATCTGCCCTTCAGATGTCTCACCTACACTGCCAATATCTTCCCAAATATTACTAGCATATATGATTAGGCATAACAAGAGTAAATACATTTTACTGCCAGCAGTCTGACACCAGAATCAGATAGGATCCAAAAATGTGTCATCCACTGAGAGGCTTTTGATAAAAATGCAGAAAATGCCTAGACTTTTAATTTTTAAGCTTAAAATAAATATCTTTCTACGTATTTTACTAATTACTACAAAATGCAAAATGGTAAGGAAACAGAAGGGATGCCTGAAGAGGGGATAAATAAACATTGACAAGCTGAGAACATTATTTTAAGTGGTTTCAATTTAACTTAAAATTCTTAGTAATATGTGTTTCATATTTTCCCTAAAATGTTCAAATCCTTTTCTCCAGCCTCAATTTATTTGTGTGCTTGACACACCATGCGGTTTTAGAGAAATTCCAGGTGTGTTTTGCCTTTTGGATATGCAAATATACTGGGATCATGGTTGTGGAGAATTTAAAAAGTTGCACCATCACATCTGGGATCAACAAGGCCTCCTCCAGATTAAACAACACCTGCTTTCAGTCACTCCTTGAAGACTAGTGCTCCAGACTCTTCCCCAGCTCCACTGCCCTTCTCTGGACATTCCAGCACCTCAATGTCTTTTTTGTAGTGAAGTGCCCAAAACTGAACCCAGGATTCAGGGTGTGGCCTCACCAGTGCTGAGGACAGGGGGACAATCATTGCTCTATTCCTGCTGGCCACACCATTGCTGATGCAGCCAGGATATCATTGGTCTTCTTGGCCACCTGGACACACTTTTGGCTTATATCCAGCCAGCTGTCAGTCTGCACTGAAATTGCTTCCAGTTGAGCATCTCTCAAGCCACTCTTCCCCCAGCCTGCAGTGCCACCTGTGGGTTGTGATCCCAGTACAGAACCCTGAACCTCTCCTTATTGAATGTCGTGCAATTGTCATCACCTCATCAATCCAGCCCATCAAAATCTGCCTGCAGAGCTTTCCTACCCTCCAGTAGACTAAAACTCCCACCTAACTTGGTGTTGTCATTGAACTGTCTGAGGGCACTCTCAATCCCCTCAGCCAAACCATCGATACAGATACTAAACAGGACTGACCCCAGCACTGAGCCCCAAGAGTGGCTGGCCTCCAGATCTGTTTAGTTCCATTCACCATCACTCTCTGGGCCTGGCCAGACAGTTTGTCACCAGCAAAGACTGCACCCATCCAAGCCATGAGCAGCCAGTTTCTCCAGGAGAGTGCTGTGGGACGTGGTGTTGAACGCTTTACTGAACTCTGGATAGGCAACACCTGCAGTTTTTCCCTCATCTGCTGTGTGATCACCCCATCACAGAAGGAGAACAGGTTGGTCAACAGGCCCTCCTTTTGTAAACTGGTGCTGGCTGGGCCTGATTGTCCTGCATGTGCTCTGTGATGGCACTCAGGGTGATCTGCCCATAACCTTGTACCGAGAGCAGGATGACAGGTGTGTAATTCCCTGGATCATCCTTCCAACCCCTCTTACAGAAGGACACCACGTTTGCTAATTTCCACTCAGCTGGCACTTCTGTTAACCAGGACTGTTGGTAAATGGTTGAAAATGGTGTGGCAACATTTTTGCCAGCTCCCTCATTACTCTCACATTCCATATGGACCCATACACTTGTGGGTGTCTAATTGGCATAAGAGGCATAATCCTTTCTTCCTGGATTATGCAGGTTTCATTTCCCATCACTAACTTCCAGCCCTGGGAACAACAGATTTTGGTGTTAAAGACTGAGGAAAAGAAGCCATTAAGCATCTCAGCCTTTTCCTTATCCCTGGATGCTATGCTACCCTCTACATCCAGCAAAGGATTGAGCTGCTCCCTAGTCTTCCTTTTGTTGCCAATGTATTTATAGAAGTTTTTTTTTTTTTGTCTCTTTAACCACAGTGGCTAAATTAAGTTCCAATTTTATACAAAAGGTTGCTGCTGAAATAAGAGCTGAAGTGTTTTGAGAAAGTCTGTAGTGTTTTAAAGAATACAGATGTAAACTAGAATTTATTTCCTTCTACTCAGAAGGCAATCTATCTTTGTGACAGTGAAATATTTTCCAAGATGTGAAGGGAGGTGTAAATCTGCACATTCTTAATAAACACATTTATGTTTATTAATTTATATGGCTTGCCTCAAAACACCCTTCACAGTCAGTCTCACATGAATAATTAAATATACCCTCAACCTGAGTCCTTCAGTAAAAGGGAAATACAGAAAATCAAGACTGAATCCTTAACAGGACCCACCTATCTCAACTCCATTCTAAGTATTTCTGAAATACTCATTATTTAGAAGCATAAATCACTTGAGAAAACTAAACATCATCTCCATTTGAAGAATCAGGGAGTTCCATAAATGAGAGAGCTTCACTAGTGGTTCATACATGCAGGAATATCCCGTGCACAGTAAGGTGCACCTCACACAGACTGCATGCACAAGTGGAAACAGATAACATTGCCTAATCCCTTCTACTGGCTTCACTAGGGAGCCTGTATAAGATGTGATGAATTCAGGTGCTAATGACTGCTTGGTGAAAACCTGAAAATACATTTATTAATACAGACCACCCATAAGTACAAATCCACTCTTGTGTAACCCCAGCTGGAGTACTGCATCCAGCTCTGGAGTTCTCAGACAGGAAAGACATGGACACTTTGGAGAAGATCCAGAGGAGGGCCACAAAAACCACCACAGAACTAGAATATGTTTCCTATGAGGACAGGCTGAGAGAGTTGGGGCTGTTCAGACTGGGGAAGAGAAAGCTCTGGGGACACCTTACACTAAGCTTTCAATACTTAAAAGGGCCTTACAAGAAAGATGAGGACAAACATTTTAGTGGGGTCTGTAGCTATAAAACAAGGCATAATGATTTTAAACTAAAGGAGGGACGATTAAGACTAGATACATGGAAGAGGTTTCTTACAATTACATATTGCTCAGAGAAGTGGTGGATGCCCCATCCCTGGAAACATTCCAGGCCAGGTTGAAAGAAGAACCAGATCTGAAGAACCAGCTCTAGTTGAGGATGTCCCTGGTCATTCCAGGGTCTAGATGACCATTAAAGATCCCCTCCAACTACAAACTACTGTATGATTCTATAATTCTATAATCACCTGATTCTGTCCAGACCTCATATCACCAAAGCCACCCATCACTTGAAGGAGGAGGAAGAAAGGTTTCTGGAATCTTTAGAAACAACATCCTTCAAGCAAGTATCTTGCTATCACTCCATCAATATTCCTTGGAAGCCTGTCTTTCAGTGTATTCCTGGCAGTTTCAGTGAGAAGTCACTTGTTCTGAACACTTCTGCTTCTAAGAAATCAACAGGAGCTTGGCATCTATCTGCTCCAGGTACCCAAAGGAAAATATATTTTCTTTCATATACAAGCTCAGAAGAATTTGCAGGATGAAGTCACAGAACTACAAAAATAAATGTTGCTTTCAACTGTTTTTAACAGGTCAGCATTTAACCTCTAATCAGCCAAATGTAACAGCTTTCCCAAAAAAGAAACACCTAAATATGAGAAATGATGGTCACAGGAAATATTAAAGCTAGCTACAAAAGGGTTAGCAAATGACAATACATGATGCCATATGATCTGTATTTCTTCCACATTTTTTTTTGTTATCACTTTCAAGTTGGTATTGAAGGCTGTTTCCTCCCTAAGAAACCTCTGTGGTCATCTACACTAGATGGATTTTTGCTAGCTTTTCCCTCCTGCTTTTTGCTTCTGAGGAGTTTATGAAGTGTCCTGTTTTTTGAGGTTATATGACCAGGAAAGAAGGGAATGTGCCTCTGCATTCCCTAAGAATTACACATGTTGTCTCTGTGCTTGCTGACGGTGTTTGACTTGTGTCTTGTAATTCTCTTGTGGGTTTTTTGAGTTTTAAAATTCTTTTCATCGAAAATAGGGATGACCCCCCAAATGATTGACGACAATATTATCAAGTTTGCATAAATTATATATATGTAAAATACAGTGTTTGGACCATTTGTGTTGCTGTGCTTATACAGTGCCATCATCATTGTGGAAACTCAAAGAGCTTCATTTATAGAATGTCACTGTGACAAGTACTGCACAGAACAGGAGGAAGAAAGCTGTATAGAAAACACATCCTAACAAGGCCACATCACAGGCACAGCCTTTAAATTCTGAAGACTGGGAGTGGTACTGACTTGCCTTCCCTAATACCTGCAAGTCCCTCTTCATCCTGGTTGTCCATGGAACTTACATCATCAATGCACTTACAGCATTCCTGTGACAGGAAGCACAGATGCTATGGAAAAGATCAGAAGTTATATAAAGGAGACAATGATAGAAATACCAAAGATAGAGATGTTTTATATTGCAGCTCCAAGTCTTGTGCCAGAAAGCTACAATCAGATAATTAAAGAAAAAATAGTTTGCAGCTGAGTGTTAAATATTAATTCAAAATCTCATCCTCTAGATCACAGCAAGAACTATAAAAGAGTTGTGAAATGAAGAGAAGAAAAATAAGAGGCCATGAACATGTCATGGAAGTCATTCTCCATGGCCTCATCTCCCCTGACAGAAATGTGTATTGCAATCTGTCAACCAGGCAGTGATCATTTTTAAAAACATCCTCCCAGGCTGCATGCATCTGTAGTCTGTGTGCACAGAACTGCTGCTCACACAGAGCTGGAAGTGATGGGTTTGGAGGACAGAATCACACTGCCTTTGTTAGGACACTGAGATTACACAATTTCTCTTCTCCCATTCTAGCTTGTGTTTTAACACAAACGTTTGAAAAGTAACTTATTCCAGGATTTTATATTAATTATATTAATTTATTTTATATCAACTGGCTTCGGTTCAGACTGGAATACAGAATTAAAGACATTGAAAATAATGCAAATTTTTAGTTTGGCAGCTGAATCACAAAATAAGGAAATTACAAATCAGTCCAAATCAGAAAGTTGGTGTATTTTTCAGTGATTAAAAAAGTTAATGGCTATAAAAGTTATTTAATGGTACCCAAAGTTCTTTCTTTTCCTTTTTCTTAAAATACTCAACACTTTGAGTGATATTTGAAAAGTTGAAGCTCAGCTTGAATTGAAAATACTGTTTTGAAACAAAAAGTTTCAGCTTGAAAATAATAAAATAAAATGTTTTGCCTTTTGCAAATTCCTGTCTTTTCTATTCCTTGCTGAATTTAAGAAGTTGTTTCGATTATTGAAAAATGTGACTGTATGGGCAGATTTACAATTTTTAAAAATATTTTTAAATTTGTTGCCTGTCTGGAATTGGTTCTTGTAACAGTTCAGTTGAAACACATTAATTAATGCATTCTGTCTCCTTCCTTCTCCCTGATTTCTTGCCCATTTTGGGACTGGACTAGTCTGAATTCTTGTGTCCAGGTACCCTTAAACTTTGAAGAACCTTGAAGTTTGGCATCCCTCACTGTTGCCTGACCTCTTAATGCAAGATCTTAGGAGACTCAAACTTTTGGAAAGTTGTGGTGCAAACTTCTTAACTTCACAGCTTTATGACTATTACCTCTTCATCCTTTAAGCTTAAATAGAATTCGATTGAAACACACGTGCCTTACATTCATTTATTGCAAGTACACTTTGGGTTCACTTAGATTACTTTCCCTCCTAAAACCTGCCTCTTTTTCTCCCCCTAGTGTGACTCATTGCTTGCTTTGCAGTGCTTCACCATAGAAATATGCACTCTGTAGTGAGTTTGATTTGATTAATTTCCTTTAAGACTGACCCATATTTAATGTCATAATGTCATTTTATTTAATGTAAATCTGACACAGAAATGTCATCAACAGACACAGGGTGAGACTTTTTTCTCGTTCTCTAGCTAACTTGTCCCCAAAGGTCCAGTATTTTGTTTTTAATAAGGTAGGAGTTTCATATAAGAACAGACTTAAGGAGCAAAGGCATAGAAAGAAGGAAGATTATTCAGTGTGTAAGAGGCCTCTTTTCTCCTTCCCACATTATTGCTATTAAAATCTTCAGTGTCTGCAAATGCATCTGTCTACACATGAAAAAGCCATGACAAGCATTAGTTCAATAGTGCTCTTGCTAATTAATATGAACATTTCACATGCAAATCAAAATAACTATCAGTTTGTGCATGCAATTACTTGATTTATGCATGAAAATGTCCAGCTGAGGCCAGGTCTTAACCTGTTGTAAACTGAAATAACTCCACAGGCTGCAGTCAAACTATGCTGGTTCATAGTTGCTACAGAATATTCCATGTTTTATTTCAGGCAATTTTCATTCTTGTGGAACTATAGACACAGTTATAGACCTGCTTTAAAAAGTTGACTTTTGGCACTCCTAGTAAAGACAGTGTCTGATAATAATGATGACCTGGATTTTGCATTGTCTGTAAGTTCTATATGCTCAGGCTCCTCTTTCTCCCTGAAGCTCAGATCATGCCCCATAACCTGCAGTCTGATTCCAAGGATGGAGTGAAGGTAACTGCAGAATGAAGGTCTGAAAAAGGCTTAATTTTTCAAATATTTGTCCAGCTTAAACAAGACTCTAACAGTGAGCAGGCTATTTTGATGTAGATACTGATTCCACCTGAGAGTATTTCCATTGAGCCACTACTGGCCATGTTGCATTTGATTAGGGAATGTTGTGGTCCAAATGACATCAATGTGGTCTGAAAAATATGTTTTTGAGGCTTTCTGGGTTTTTAGCCTTCTAGAGGTTTAAAGAAGGAGCTTCAAAATCATTGCTAAAAGCTTTGCAGTGGATGTATTGCAGAGCTCATAAAATATAAAATGTCATTTTTCTTGACATAAGATTAGTCTGACCCTAAAGAATACAGAGATGCTCCTTTGGTTCTGCTGGGTGGAGCAACAGACCTTTTAAGGAAAAGTCAGTTGTAAAATAACCAGACTATTATATAAGCTTTCATTTGAGGGTCAGCTGTAGCAGGTGGTTTGGTTATGGAAAATAATTCCGGGCAATAAATACCCAGGAATTCTTCTCCATCTTCTACCATTCACCATTCTGAGTGTGCACCCTATGTTGCTGCCCTGGTCACATTTGTAAGCACAGTCATTCCCATCCAGAGAAGTGCATGTCACTGGTGTACCATGGACACCTTGGTAATGGTTTTCTGTAAAGTGACCCTGAAATAACCTGCTGAATGTGGCACATTCTGAGATGGCCAGAAATGAGCTCCCAGAATAACCACGAGTACTGGGATACAAGATAAGGAGACATACAGGTAATTCTGGATGAAAATGATAAATTTCAGCCAGATTTGTTTGATCTTTGCTAGTAGATTTGGCAGAAGTAAGGATGCAAGGAGCAGCATGGAAAGCAGGCAGTGACAACAGCCTCAGAGAGACATGAAGAATGAAGTCCAGGGCACACAGCCAGAAATGTGTGGAAACACCTCCTGATTTCTCAAGCAAGGTCTAGATTCAAAAAGACTTATTGCTGTGATACTTGGAAACCCTGAAAAAATTAGGAATCTATGCATGTTGCAGTGAGATTTTTTCAGTAGCAACATGCATACAAGACCTGAGGAATAATCAACTTGACCTTCCAAGAGATCTGATAGGAAGGCAATGTTAGCATCCAGAGGTGACTAAATATATCTTTCTGCTCCCTGGCAAATGAAACAGCTATTTTGTCCATGAGCTCTGCTTCTTAAAATTACTACTTGATTTACAGCTGCTAAGTCATTTTAAGGACCTGATTAATCATTTGCTCTTGGCAGGCAGAGTTACAGCTGCTAAAAATAAGAAACAATGTCTTGTGTCTTAATCAGCAAAATGGGGATCGTGGCCCAACAGTGGAGATTCTTGCAAACTTTCTGGGCACATATATGTATATATGATGTATGTTTGGGATTGACATACAAACACTGACTGCAACATGCTTGGTTAGTGGACCCAGTTATCAAAAAGAAGCTGAACTCCATTCCCACTGCATTTTAGTGCCATGATGGGTCAGGGATATTGTGTGAGAAGACAGTGTTCAGTTGTGAGTGTACCTAGTAAAGGTCTCCTCTGAGACTTACAGGCACACCAAGAGGTAGGGAGTTAGCAAATGCTTCAAGTATCATTTCTTTTTCACCATAGAAATTGATACAATAAAATAGAACTGGCCAAGAGTATAATATAAATATAAATATTTACTAACGGTTTGCTTTTTGGTTTTGTTATTGTGCTTGACAGCAACCCACTAAAGTAAGACTTTAAATTCTATATACCTGAGAAATGTTTGTAGAACTTATCCCACTTTCCTATAATGAAATCCCTGCAAGAAAACAACTGTGTGCATACTATATTTCCCTTTTGCACTTATAAGCACTCTGCCATTTTTACATATTCTATATAAGTTATTGTAGTAGCCTTTAAGAATAGAATATTACAGGTAAATTCTAAAGGGACTGGATAAAGACAGCTGCATAGTCAAATACTTCCTCACCTCTTATGTCATGATCCCTCAGCTGTGAAAACTGAATCTACCCCAATTTAAACAAGAAGGCTAGAAACTGCTTGTTCTAAACCCTATTCTATTAAACCTAGAATTATCTGCAAGACTTCAGTGATTAGCAAAGGATCACTAATGTAGTAGAAAAGGCATTTAGTTCCTTCTTAGTCCCCTAATTATTATTCTTTATGTACAAAAAATAAAAAGACAGGCCAAAAAAACCAAAAAACAACCTGATTTAATAACTCACTGAAGAGGGCTGTAGTTCATGAATTTTATACAATTCTCAGTCACAGTCTTGAAAATGGAAAAGAGAAGAAAATGCTATATGAGTGATAATTTCCAGACTAAGAACGAGCATTCAGTATAAAATTTTTCAATGCAGTTGTGTTGCAAACTCTGTTAAAGACATTGGGCTCTTATGTGCTTTTTGAAAGAACATCATCAGTGTGACAATATGGATTTCATTAGCTCCAGCTTCAACTGTGGAAATAAATTTGTGTTGAAGACACTGTCTAACCTCTCTATAACAAATCACCACTGAGCTCAGATAAATATTCATGATTTCAAACTGTTCAGGGTAATAGGATTTGGCTGTTTGCTGCATTAGAAAAACTGAAGAAACTTGCAATTTGAATTAAAGATTTATATATAGTACTTTTACAGAAATCGTTTCCCACACATCAATATTTAGATGAAATCTTGAAAAGGAAGCCCATATTAAATGAAAATGGAAATAAAAAGGAAATTTCTAGATCATGTACAGCACATATTGGGGAATTTTTTTCATAGGTTTATATTAAGATGAATTTTGCTTTTTTTTCTCCTACAGACTTATCAATAAAATTAGTTCACTCTTCCTGATAGGAGAATTAAAGCTGGATGTTCTGGTGAAAGTTAGAATATTGACTCAGGAAACAGATTATGTTTACCCAGAATATTTCCATAGGTAACACAGCAATAGAAACATAGAAATAGAAACAGATTATATGCAGCTTTGTCCAAAATATGCAGTCATTATAGCTTTGCTTAGACCTCACAAGAATATTTTGGGCTTGTCTATGCTGAGTATATGTATTTAAAATACACTTAGATATACATATAGGTACATATTTCAGTCATATGCAGGAAATTTGTTTATGAAAATATTTTTTTGCATTATACTTGTCAGGTGTCTTGACCATGGCTTTGACTGTTCTAAGTGGGATTTTCTTACTGCCAGTTTGCAGCTTCTCACTACTAGATCATCAGTATTTTATATTATTCCCTATTTTATAAGTATCTGAGGATCCTGGTGGACAACAAGGAGGGCATGATGAGCAGTGTGTCCTTCCAGCAAAGAGGAGATATGATTAGTGAAGGAGTGCAGTCAGCAGATAGAGAGAGGCAATTATTCTCCTCTATTCAGAAACTGGGAGCATGTGAAGTGCACTGTGTCAGACTCTGGGCTTCCCACTGCAAAAAAAAGGACAATGACACACATGAAACGAGCTAGACAAAGGCTACAAAGACAAGGAGGGCTCTGGAACACACTGTATGAGAAGGTATTGGGATGCTGAGAGAAATGTGTATTCACCTTGGAGAAGCCAAGTGCATGATTGCTGTCTGCTGCTGGGTGATGGGAAGACCCAGAGGAGCTGGAGACACATTCTTGTCAGAATGGAAATAGGAAAAGGATGATGGGCAAAAGATGCCAACTACAGGAAGGAAACACCGACTGAGTAAAGCAGCACAGTATTCACAGGGCAGTGGCCAAGCTCAGACTGTCCAGAGGGGCTGTGGGTTTGCCAGCTCTAGGGCATTTCAGGAGTGTGTTCAAGAGCCCTGAGTAACCTGCCCTTGTTTCATAGCTCTCTCTGCTTTGAGCAAGGGCTGGATCAAATAAAATCACACTACAGTTTAGCATTGAGACTGCAAGCCTCTCTGTTGAGAAATTCTTCTCTTTGAATGAGGGAATGCTAGAAAAAGGAATGATTTAGCAGTGTAAACACAACTGGAAATTGGAGACTCCAAGAATTCACTTTTATGGATAAATGAAATGAGCAAAAGCCTCATATGTTCCTGGGACACAGCAAAGTGTACTCATAGGAAAATGTGTTCTCAAATATACTGTAAAAGCTCAGTCATTAATTCTTCATGCTTTGTAAATGGGAAATGTGCCATATATGCACTAGGACTCAATATAACCTTAAATAAACTATGTCAAGAACAACTGTTTTGAGTAGTAGAACCCATTCATTCTTTCCCTGAATGAAGCAGGACCACATTCAGAACCATTTTGGAGATTAGTCATATCCTTTTTAAGATGGGGGATTAAAGACCAGGAAAGTGATGGCAATACTGTTTAATAATCAATCTAAGAAACATCTCTAACTGGTGTTTCCCTGTTTTATGGATAATCCAAGACTGTTAAAGGTACTTACCATGTCACTTTACTAAATTTATTTTTTCAATTAAATTATGGTAATAAAAGTAATTCCTTTACACCTTCAACAAGTGTGAGGCAAAACAGGGGACCAGGTCACTTTCAAACTGTGGTCAGTGCTCACAGACCAATAAATGATATTTCATACTTTAATTTTAGTACCTTCAGAAATAAGAAATCAAAAAATACTTTGAAATTATAGTTATTTCTACATTTTGAGGATACACTGCTCTTAGTGTTGTCTTCAGCTGCAGGAGGAATCAAACAGAAGAATCCAGAGAACAAGGGTGAGAATACAGGTCTGAGTCATTCCATAAGGCTGCCTCAGGACTATAAATAACAGCAGAATCCAAGTTTAATGACTGTGCTGTATCAGTGACACTAATTTTAGAAAAAGGAAGCAGTCCTTCTGATCACTACAGAAATAGTCGTTGATGTGCTGTTCTGAAGAATTGATGTCAGTGTGAAAGGGGAAGTGGAGTGCAGGAGCTCTCACCAGCTGTCACAAGCTCACAGGACCTTGTTGGTCAGAAGGAATCTTCAGAGGTCATCCAGTACCCCCTGTGCTCAGAGCTGCTTGAGTCTTCACCAGCTCCAAGGATGGAGAATGAGCAGTTACACTGCTTGAGGAATATTTATCCTTTTCATGTTGGTTGTTTTAGGATTCAGTGCTTGTGTTGTTCATTATTTTTTTAAGGGTTTATTCTTTGTCTTAATATGGAGCATGATTTCTATTTGGTTTCAAACTGCTGATGCTTGATCCACCCTTAGGATCTCCTGTGGTGACTAGTTCCTCTAGTTACACCTATTTCAAACTAACTCAAGGAGGATAAGACATGAGAAAATTCAATCAGTCAGAAATATATTGTGTTGGTCACTGTAGCTCTGAAAAGTGCTCCAGTTTCTCTTGGTAGTTTCACATAAGTACTCTGGTATTCAGTTTTAAATTTATCCATCTTACCAAATAAGCCTCATTACTAAAACCTATTTCCTATGGGACTTGGTGATCTTACATGTCTTTTCCAAACTTAACAACTCTATGATTCTATGTAACATTATAAAAATTTCTCTTAGTGATTAGGAATCCATATACAAGTTAACAGTATAGCAAAAAAAAGAAAATGTGTTTTTTAAAGCCCTAGGAAAACAGTACTTATTTTTCCTCAGTGGCATTGTGTGTGATTTTTAAAGGTCATTTATTTATTAAGTATTTATTGACTACAACGATGTAATAATTACTTAGCACCTCTTTAGCAAGTTTGCAAGCAAACAATAGATTCTTATATCCGGTTACAACTTTTAATTCTATTTTCTGGAATTTTGTCAAATTCTTGATGAAATGCTTTTGGTGGTTGCTGCAATTTGCAAATACATTTTTGTCAGTGTCTACAGTTTACCAAAGCTAACGTTAAGTCAAGTAGAGCCAGATTTCACACTTAAAATTTTGCAGTAATTTCTTTTGTGAGTCCTTCTAGTTTTAGCCTCCTTTCCCCCCACAGATTTAATTCTAGGCAGTATGCAGAAAGACCCTGGCCACAGCACACTGGCAGCAATGGCAGAACCACACCTATCAAATGGCTTACATGGCATTCCTGGGCAGGCCCAGATAAGTACCTGTTTTAAAGTAATTTTCCAGAACATAGCTTTTAAACTGTGCTTTAGTAACCTCTGGAAATCCAGTTTCACTGCTTTTATTGTCCATTCTAACTTGGTTTAACTCGATGTTAAAAAGAAGTGTCTCAAGTTATGCTCCTACTAACAACAGTATGTGAACTGACAATGTGCTGGGTCAAGACAGTGTCTCTCTCTGCTCTGTCATGCTGTCAGAACTTTTCTGCCTGCCAGAGCTGACAATTAATCAAACTCCATTAGATGGAGTGGTGGAGAGCCTGTCCGTACCTGGCCTCCTTAACCCCTTCCAAAACTTCCATTTGTACTTTTCATTTTGCTGTTGGAGGTAGACCAGTATGGGAGGAAGGTCCAAAGTGTTAATATTTCTGTACAAACAAGGGAGGGAATGTTTTCTGTGGTTTTTTGATTTTGTTTTCAGTTTGGCTCCTACGTATATATAGGGCTCAGAGCTGCAGCCTCAGCTGCTGCTCTTGTCTTTACAGCCCACTCTGAACTGTGGAAACCTTCACCCACACTTCTAACTGAGACTATGGGCAGAATTGTGGCCAGGAGATTGCAGAGGAGTGATATAAAGGGGTGCAATCTCATTTGGAGGTGAGTTGATTTTGGTCTCTCAGTAGCAGGCAGCACTGAGCACCAAGGGTTTTCCTGATGGTACCATGATGTAGCTGTTAGGTCTGTGTGTCCACATCTGTGTGTCACTTTAAAGCACATGCCAGATTATGCTTGAATCACAGGTCATGTTGTATTTTAAAGCTCATCTGAGCCATTCAGAAATAAACAAACTCACAGTGGTACATACAAGAAACCAGCATTTGTAAAACTGCTGAGTGACAAATGCATCTATGCATGATCATATTTCCAGCTCCCATGTCTAAAAAATGTCTCAGTAGGGCTTTGATCCATGATATATCCAGCCTGCATACTGTGTTTATGAAAGTAATAACAGCAATGAAAATCAACTTACCTGGGAGGTTGCAAATGTATAATATGGCTCCTTTTCCTCCATCAGCTCTGTGTGTTCCCATTTCAACCACTGTGCCATCCACAATGCCCACTGTTACATCCACAGTTTGAGCAGTGGAGAGACAATGAGCAGTAACAAAAGTTGTTTGACCTCACGTGGCCCATAAACAAAACACCAAACTGTAATTCATGTCCCCTGTTGCTTGGTGGTTTGGAGTAATTCCTCTAATTTGTCGCATTGATGCTGCTGTTACAACCCATTGATCCCATCTGCTGAATATCCGTATAATCCATGATTCTCTCTCAACTGACTTAACTAACAAAGGGCTCCTTTCCCTGGCAGACTGAAGTCATCACCTGTTCTCTCTTTTGGCTTGTTTACTGCTCCTGCTTTTCTTGCAGTGTGTCTTTTTAAACTGCTGTTGAAAAGCCCAGCAAAGATGTGCAAAGCTGGGAGCACTTCCATGGGGAATGGCTCACTGTTGAAGGACACATCTGCTCCCTGTGTCCCACAGATTCTAACAGCATGACACCAGTTATTTGCCACTGGTAAATGTTGCACAGCATTATCTGGCTGAAGCAATCAGTTTGCCTTAAATAGGCAGCTTTGGGCTTCCTTTGCCACACAAAAAATATAGAGGCTATAGTTTGGTAATTTATGGAGGAAAGCTATTCACCTCACATAAGCACGAATGCTGAATTTCCAGGAATAAACACAAACATACAGGTTAGTACCAGCAGACTGCCTATACAAGCAAAGAAGAGAGACAAAAACCTTTTCCAAAATGCATCTTACTCAGTTTTCTTCCTAATGAACTGCTGGAAGTTAAACAGTGCAGTTAAACTGTCTGGGGTGCTGCAGTGAGGGCTCCTCCTCTCTCAGGGCCGTGGTGTCAGCCCAGCCCCCAGCTAGATAAACCAGGTGGAAATCATTGTTGCAGAGGTGGTGAGGTGGAAGAGATGAGGATATTGTCACAGAACAGTAGGCAGCTTTTTGACCTAAATGGGAAATAATCCTTGTGCTTGTTACAAACCTGTCAAGGAAAATGGTAACTGTCACTTTTGTCTTCTCTCTGAATTTAAATTGAATTCATGATTTGAGACAAGTGAAATGAGAGATATATCAATGACAAAGCACTTGCTTGTCCTAGTCCAATGTGAGCTAGCCATGTCTCACCTATTTCTAGAGCAGATGCAGTGCTATGTAGTAAGAGAATTCTGGGATTGCACACTAAAGCTCAATTAACAGCCATTTCTGGTTTCTGACCCCTGATTTCTGCAGATTTCTTCTTTCAACTAAAATGCTAATACATTTTGAGAAGAAGGGCATAAGATCTATCACTTTTTTCACAGTGAAAAAATAATGTCTTATAGGATCTAACTGAGTATTAAGATAAATGGTGAGATCCCCTTTGATTCTGCAAAGCTCGGGCTGCAAAGGAATGGGATCTAAAAGTGATGTTTTCTCTCTAGGTGACATTTTCTCCTAGAAACTGAGTATCAGTGGAAATCCACCCTAATTCAGAGTGTTTTCCCACTGACAAAACTTCCATGTGTGAGCAGGTCTCCTGGCAACAGCAGCAACATTCATGAGCTGTAAGTCCCTTGGGTGCAGCACCTTGCTGAAGCAGGACACTGGGCTTTTAAAAACAGATTCTGAGAGCTGCATTTTCCATTTTCGACACAAGGTGGCTGCAACAAATCAGTTTGTGGTTTAAATTCACACACAACCTCCCTCTCTGTGTTTTGCTGGATTTGCAGGGAGGCATGTGTGACCCACTTGGGATGGCATTTAGCTCTCCTTTCCCTTCCGATGTCCCTCCAACATTTCTACTGCATTTACATTCACTCAGCCACTCTGTAGCTTTCAACTTTGTTCTTATTACCTGGCTGATCTTAATTTCTCTATTGCCAGTGTGCATGTAAACCCCTTCATTTTCATTTTGTTTGGTTTAGAGAAAAGTTAAATTTTAGAGATAAACTGATGTATAGACAAACACACAAAACTCCACTACGCACATGACAAAATCCCCAGCTCTTATTTAGTCTTGAACTTCGTGCCAATTAATTTCCAAGGAAGAAAGTGATTTAAATATCATAACAGAAGATCCATTACATAGATCATGAACACATTCTCCTTTTGTTTTGATTAAAACTTGTTCATAAATTGCATTTTCTATGTCATGTCTTGCACCTGTTTTATTAGTCATTCAAAAATGATGGCTGCATGTCTGACCATGCCTATGAGTTCTCAGAAATCTCATATGCAAAATGATTTTTAGGTCATGTTCCTCCAGGATGGTCTACAGAAAAACATGACAATTTCTATCAAAGGATGAGATTTCATTTTATGACCTTTCACCTCTGGATCAGACTGATATATATAATAGGGCAATCTGGTATCAGATTAACAAGTCATTAAGTAATGTCTCCTTTAGGTGCAGGTAGTTAGACATCAAACTTCTGGATGGATGGCTAAATCCAGGTAAAATAATGCCCACATTGAATTGCAAAAATTTTAAAGTTCAAACTAAAAATGTTTTACAGGCTGAAATGTTAGAAACTGGAAATTGATTGCTTTCAGAATTACTCATCTTCAGTGGAGAAAAAGTGATTATCACTAAAAGACAACAAGAAGGTAATTCTTAAATATTTATTAGCTTTAAAAAGTACTTACTATTACAGCAAGTTTTATATTGGCTACATTGTAAACATCACTATTTCATTTACAGTCTTGCATCAACTAGCAAATTAAGCTTCACTTAATGTACGTGAACATGATATCTATGTCCAAAAATTGTTTCAAGCTTGTATAGTAGTCTACATTGTACTGGACCAATCTTTTTGTGTATAATTTTCCCCCAGTTTATCTATTTAAAACATCCAGGAGAGAAGAGTTTACAAGCCTGAATGGAAGTTCCCAGTTTTGACATGCACTTCCCTTATTCTTCACTCAAAGGGGAAATACTATGAATGAGTCATCTCATACAACAGACACTTTCTACACCCCTCATATAAAGACACACATTTCTTCTGCACCAAAGGGCTACAACCATGAGGAATCACTCCATATATAGGCAGCACAGCATGAAGTTTGAGAGGGTTTTCCAAAGGCATCCGGAATTGCCCAGGGATGAGCAGAAGCTGGGGAGCAAATAGCAGCTACAGATAATTTCAAGAGAAATATTAGTTCAACTGCAACCAATTTCCTGCCCTTTGCCTTGGGACACTGTTTTGCATGAGTCTATTTTTAACCTGGGTTATTTCTTTGCTATGTTGTGGTAGCTGCAGGCGCGCTGCCTTCAGATTATCAAAGCAAACATTAACTTGGAAAAATTGACTTATTCAGAATGTATATAAAGGGAGGAATAATACTGTTGCCTTTTGTTTTACCAGCAAAAATCATAGCAAAAGACATATTGAAAGAGCTGGTGCAAAATATTATGAAAGTAAAGTCTTAGGGACTGATAAGAAAAACAGAGAGAAAGACCAGCTTCTCTGGCAGATATATCCTATTGTGCCATCTATGCCAAGAAAACTGAATTTAAATAAAAGTCCTCCACCCAAGGTGCTGGCTCTGCATGTGGTGGACAAGGGGGAACTCACAAAGGTTGCTTCACTGTTGTCTTGAGCCTTTGCTGCTGACAGTAGTTGAGGGTCCTGGGGCTGTCCTGTGACAATTTAAATTTCAGGGCTGAAGGATCCCTTTGAAATCAACCTCCTTTTGTACCTGCAGGTCTGCATTTTCTCACCTCTGTGTTTTACCTCTAGAAGCAAATAAAGCCACAGCACCACAGCATTGTTTCATGAAGTATGTTTATCCAAGCCATGCTAGGAGGCCAGGTGATGCCACCAGCTGACACACCTGTGAGCTGAAAAGAGCTGTCAGAGGTGAAGAACTGATGGGGGTAAACACGTCAGTATAAAAAATTATAAGCATTGCAGAGTTAGAAAAACAGGTACATCTCTTTGCTTTCAATTCTACTGCAGGGAAATGAGTATGGGATGGAATTTCCAAGATAGAGGACAAAAAGGTGGTTGAAGATGCTTTTAAAAATATATGGCTACACCTAATTCATGAATTTCACCACTTAAGTACAGCAGATCCACAATAAGACAGAAAAGAATGTAGCCTTGAAAAAGTTTTCTTGAATTAATTTTAGGATGATTGGCAACAAAAAGTTAGCAGTAGATGGGATATATTTTTAAAACTGAAAGACACATGGAATCCTTTCCCAGCCATCCTATACCATTCCTCCATTGAGTTCACCTGTCATCAGGATCATAAATATGCTAAGTTTGTTATGAATTTGTATTCAGGTGGATTGAATATCTAGTGAAGTCAGTTGAGCTATAGAGCTCAGGGACTGAACTTGAAAGGTCATTCTATTGAGAAGAAGCAAAAACTACCAAGAATTAAACTGCCTTAGGCCAAATACTCATCTCAAAAGAAGACCAATACTAGTGAACAAAAAACCTGGGGAAAGGGAAAATTATATTTATCACCAAATGTAGGTGGATTTTTGGATGTTGGGATTATAGCAATGAAGCTAGAATAGTATCAAATCAAGCAGACTGGGATGCTGCAAAAAATTAAACCGAATATCAAGTGGTTCTCAAGACACAGAGAGAGAAAATGAAGGAAGCAGCAGCAAGGCCATTGTGTATAATTGCCTCCACCAACACTGCATAATGCAGGCATTAGGTAACTACAAAGTTATTACCTTGTCTCAGCTTCCCAGGAAGCTGATGATGTCATGTACGTGGGAAAGGCAGGATCACAGAGGGGTCAGAGAGCTGGGAAATGGAAATGACCACTGCCAGGGAGCTCGTGGGCTCAGCCTGGATAATCTCTGTTCCAGAAAGGAAATGACATCTGTGATTCTGCCCAGAGGCAGCCAGTCTGGGACATTCTGGGTGCATCAGAGGTACACGGCATGCTTTACTTGGCAGAAAACAGATATCACAACATTTTCTGGATGTGAAGAAACTGATTAGAAATGACAGAATTGTATTCTAGGCTTGTGCAAATAATTTAGGCAATATTAAATTTATTTTACTGAATAAATAGTATGTATAAGACAAATCAAGGGAAAGTTTAATTTGTACTCAAATTGATGACCAGTAATTTAATTTAATGAACTCTTCCCTCATCAGTGAAAATTGAATTTTAAATCATCAGGTTAAATAAAGAGACCATTCCAATATGTAGCAAGATTTGTTGTGCAAATTTTCTGTTAGGTCAATGATGAGTAAGACCTGTAAAACCAGAAAAAAACCCCTTTTGCTGGTGCAAAGTAAAGACTGGCCACTGCCACCAGCATGTCAAAAGACATGACAAAATTAAATCTGCATCTCCTTAAAATTCAGAGAGTGTATCATAGTATATGAAGTTCCTGTTTAAAGTTGGTGATTCATACCACTACTCTTGGATATAAAACAGATGTTCAGACCAGAAACTATTATTTCACTGTTGCTTTTATCTGGTATTAGAGCACCTCTAGGACTGCTAGTTTATAAATTGCACATATAAAAATAAAACATTATAAATGACGAAATTCACAGAGAACACAATCTGATTTACAAAGAGCTGTGGTTATAAATAAATATACTCTTCTGAAAAATGTTTCCATTTAGGTGGGAGAGTCACTATCCTAAAGTGTTGAAAAAACGTATGGATATGGCACTTGAGGACATGGTTTTATGGTGAACAAGGTAGTGGCACTAGATTGACAGTTAAACCTGATGATCTTAAAAGCCTTTTCCAACCTTAAGGATTCCATGAGTGTATGAAAATTCTGTAAATGATTTAAATTTATTTTGTATTTGACATGATGAACACGCTTATACTCTTTTATGTATTGGCAATTAAATAAATACTACCACATATTTATGATATAATTTTGACATGTAATATATTAAATGTACTAAATGCATCATTGCATATAATATATACTTATACAACATGTATGTCTAATAATATTTTCTTATTATGGAGATATATACACATGTGTTTCCCCAGAAAAGAGTACAGAGATTTAGGTCAGTATATGGTATTTTCTTCATGAATTAATTAAATCCTAGATTTTAGAGTATAACTTGCTTGAAATAAGGGCTGTGAACTATTTTTTTCATGTTATGCTTACAGGCTTGCTTTTGACTAATGAGCATTGTTGTCTTTTTGCACTTTTCCTTTAAAATACCAACAAAGTATATTTGTTTTCTGAACAGATTCCACCCAGACCTTTCCTGTCTTTTCCTCAAGATTAATACTCTTGACTCCTAGAGCAATTCTGCCAACCCTCCAACTGATGTATTGAAAGGATTTTCTTTTTAGTATCTTATCTATGTTTCTTGGTGAGACATTTGAACCTGAACATATAATCAATAGTCAGCCAAAATGCAAGTTCAGTGGGATACCTTCTCAATTTTATACAGAAACTTTTTGGATTAAAACTTTTAAACTTTTTTCTTTTAATTTCTTTTCCTTTTATTTTCTCCCCCCCACCCTCCTTTTTTTTTATTTTTTTCCCCCTGAATTAGTGAATTTACGAGAAAATTCTGATGGAAATAAATATTCCCATGCTGACAAAAGTGAACAAAAAGTTCACGACCATACACCATAAAAACAAGCTTCATATTTTAACAGTAAATTTGAAACGATGGAGGGAACACACCTAAAGCAGCATGGAGCTTGGAGCAGGAAGATGTTTTCTGAAACAATACAATTATTTTTAAATGACAAAGCCTTTTTCCTCCAGAATTGTTAAAGTTGCTGTACTCGGATTAAGGATAGATGTGATACCTTTTGGAGAAGATTTCTTATTTAGGACATTTCTCCTACAATTTTCATCTCAGCAAGACACATGGGTAAGCAAGGCTAGAGGGGGACCCTGTGTTTCAATCCTATAGAACAACATCCTCTGCAGAACATATTGGAAAAAAAAGGCAATTAAAAAATACAAAATTTTGCATGTCCATCTCTCCTTGCTATAATGTCCATCTTCAAGCACCCAGAGCTTGTCCTTTCAGTGCACAGGCCTATTGACAAAGAGGATCTGACTGCAAAATTCCCTGGGACTCTTCATCAGGAAAGTTACTATTGTGGTGCAATTTTTTTTTTTTTTAACATATAGACATGACAAGTCAAATGATCTAAAAACTCCCACCAAGGACTTTCAAAATTCACAAGCTAATAATTGCCTCTTGGGGTGGGAAATCAGAGGGATGTAGAACACTGCAGTACCTTGTGGCTGGACTTACACACAGCCTCAAGGACTTTACATCTAGAAGAAATAATTTTACTAGCACTTTCATTTCTAACTTCCTGCCCCTTGGAGAGGCACTGGGTTTCCAAGAGACACTCCACTTGAAGTGAAGTCTTTCCCCAGAATGCAGCATGACACAAGACAATGTTATTGCTACAAATGAATGTTTACACAAGTGGAAATGTTCTTAAAATAAAAACATGCCAAAAAGAGGGGGCCTGCAGTGAGTGGAGCTTGCAGAAGCATGGACTCTGCAGTTCATGTTGTGCAAAGGGAACAGGCCATTCACAGTCTAGACTGAATTTTTCAGTGTCCTACTGGCAAGTTATCCCAGAAGCTCTTTACAGGGCAGCTTGTGGGGCTGTGCCCTGGAGTGGCAGCGTGCTACTGCAGCAGCATGGGGCATGCACTCACAGCACTGTGAACATGGCTAAAAATACTGCACAGAATAAACAGAATAAACAAGCAGGGATCAGTACACAGCTTGTGTGCCAATAGATGTCAGTGTTGCATATCTTATGTGGCTTTACAGTTCTGGCAAATGCTAGCTGTGCTGGGAAAGATCTGTGTATGTGTTCTGTTTTGTTTCATGGGCTCTTGTCTATGTTTTTTTTTGTATCTAAGCCTGTCCATATGACAAGGAGGAAGCAAGCTGGGGCATCTGCTGGCTAGTTCTTCATCAGTTAGTAGTTATAAATAAGTTTTATCTGTCAAATAACAGTTAAAGCAGACGTTTTTCATTGATCTGATTAAATTTGCAGGGCAGACAATTAACAATACCATCTGCAATCCAGTTGCTGATCAGACTTCAGAGAGAGAACAGAGGTGAAGTGGAGGAGCTGCAGAGCTGCACAGAGCAGCCCCAGCTGCTCCCAAGGCTCTATTGGTGCTGATACATCTGCTCATGTGCCGAGTTGTTGTGGGCACACGTAACTGAGAGCAGGACTTGGCACGTGTTTTTGGCAGCCCCTGGGTCTGACTCATGCTCTGAGAGAAATACCAGAGCACTCCTCTGCTGAAGCACTGGGAAAAGGTGCCTCTTCCACACTGGACACATCAGCGGGAGACTGAATGCAGGAAGCAGAATTTTCAGGGGTTTTTGTTCTCTCACCAAGGGTTTGTTTTCCTTTGCTTGCCACATCATTCATCCTGGCCAATTCCTTCTCCACTGCAGCCCCCACTCCCTCTGCTGCATCTGTGGTTACGTAGCAGGGGAATCACAGAAAATGTCACTATAATTAATGTGCCACTGCAGGATCCTGTCCTGCCTGTGCTCTCATTCTTGACTAGTGACTCAGCCCTTCTTTTATTTCCCCTTATGGCAATCAACACACAGCAGTGCCTTTACCCCAAATGGAAATGTTTTGATTTAGGACAGCTGGCATACCCCTTGCTTGGCGATGCCAGGTAGAACACAAGCAGTTCTGATACTACCACCACAGCAGAGAATCCAAAGAGATTTTCTGGCCTCCTGAATTTCCTGAGTCTCATTAGCCTGTCCAGTGCACATCTGTAACAGTTCACAACCAGGCCTGTCAGCACATGGTTCATTAAAAAGCCAGGGCTGGCAACTTCTGCTGGCCGAAATCCTTCCCTTCAGCAGTAACACAAACACTGATCTGTGCACTGTGTACCTTCCTGGAAGCTGGGAGGGAACAAAAGCAATCTCTTATCTGACAGGTCACTTCTCTGTGGGGGGTCAGAGCCTCTGCTCTCCTCAAGAGTGGGGAAGTTGAAAATCCCCAAAGATGAGACTCTGACCTGAGGAATTTGCCTTGTAAATTACACAAAAATTCCCAATGGGCGAGAGGTTTTGTTCTCCTGAATTTTTTGCTTGTTTTGCTTTTCTTTCCTCCCTCAGTAATATTGTATGTCATACAACAAACAAGATATATACTTTAAAAATAAAAAAAAGGAAAAAAAACAGATGAGAATTTAAGTCAGGGTTATTATTTCCAATTCTCCTTTTCTCTGTCCAAGTTAAAAAACCTTTCTGGTAAATTATTATAATTTAATTATTGGAGCATTTGAGCTACTAAACTTGTATCAGAGGGCAGAATTCCTTAGGGTTAAGCTGTCTTGAAATCCTTCTCATCCCAATAACAAAAGCTGGAGGTGCAGACTATCATCACCTTGCTCTGTTAATACTGCTCTTCTTCAGGAATCTCAGATATATCCTGTATTAAGAGAATGTCTCATGAAAACATAACTCAAGATCTATTTTGGCTAAAAACATTGATTTATGGCAACTTATAAATATTTGACTATCTGTTCAAGCATTAAAAGGCCCTGAGAGTTTTTGGGCTTGTGTTAAGGAACGAGGAAAGGCAGAACTTTATCAATACAAGGAAGTTGGGTGCTATTTTTTAATAGTAAAAGTGTTAAAACCAGATAATAAAATGAAATCAGGATGAAAACACAGATGACACCTTTTCTGTTTCAGACCAGACCCAGGGGGCAAGGCTTGCTCAGAAGGCCCATAGAGGGCACTGCCAGCAGCCCTGGACCCCAGAGAAGGGCAGAGAAGGAGTGTCCCACCTTGGACAGCACTGCAAGGGTTCCCTGGGACAGGGACCACAGTGTAGGTAGTGGTTGTGCCGGGCAGGTTCAGCGTGGCACAGACACCCTCATCCTGACAAAACCAGTTTTTGTGTGGTGAACACTGAAAGAGGCACACCGAGGATTATTATTTTATTTCTTGTGCTTGGAAAGTGTTCTGACAGGACTGAAGCTGGATGGTGCCAGTCATTTCACAAACAACTTGGGGAAATTCCTCCCCCTCTCTTGACATGCTTGCCATTTATTCTGAAGCAAGATAGGACAAGGGAATATGATGAGCTGAAAGAAGGAAGGCCACGTGAAAGATGGACGGCTTATGTCCTTGTAGAACATAATTTACGCCTCAAGCCTCATGAAATACTTCCAGAAAACACCCACATCTGACTATCCTTCAATTCAACCTTGAATGGTTGCCACGGGTTTTTTTTAAGGTTAAAATAGTGCAGTCCTGAGAAAGAGCTGGAGATGCTTCTGTTTGTGTGTATTTACCTATGCATGTACTTCAAGTGTTTAAGGTTTGGGTTTTTTTTCCTGTTTTATTTTTTTGTTAGATTGGTCTCATTTAGAACAGGATTCTCCTTGCCTCATCAGAACAAGGCTGGCACATTTTAAAGGCAATTGTCCAAATAATAAATATGGTAGCAATTATAGTAAAGTCCCATTGGATTCTGACTTGCCATCAAACTAGGTTTACATGCAGTAACTGCATCTCAGTATTGGAAGTTCCCAGACATTTCTAGTGCTAAAAGTTGATCAGGACCTCTTTATCTCCCAGGCACAGTAGCTAAAACACAGCAAGCCACTTTTTGTGTGCCTCTGCTTCCAGAGAATCATTATTTCAAGTAATGTCTCCCTAAATGGGGCTTTGCTAGTCTTAGTGAAGGATGGTGCTATGAGGATACCTAAGTTTCTTTCTGTGTGTCAGCTTTTGCCACTGAAGCATTGACTAAAACCTGGAGCAGTCTAAGAAGAAATAGTGGAGATGAAGGAAATTCCATCAGATTTTGGGGAAAATGAATAGAGCTGCTGGTATTTAAAAAAACAACTCAAATACAAGTATGCAATGCAGAAGGTAGTTTTTAGCAACGTTTTGCTTTTTACAAATCACTTGTAATCAAAGAACACAATCTTTTATATGCAACACTAAAAAAAACCAGTGTCTTTTCTTGTGTTTTTGTATTTTTTATTAAAAACTTGAAATTCAGACAAAATTGTGACTAGTGTTAGCACAAGTCTGTTATAAACACCTGTGGATATTTATGCAAATATACCACTCCTGGTGGCACTATGATTGAGTGTAGTTAACATGAAAGAGGATAAAATGCAGTTTTATGTGAACTGTGCTCCCCATAAAGAGGTAAACAAGCTAAAGAAGCCGCAGCAAAGACTGAACTTAAATGCATTTTAAATGCCACTGCACAACACATTTCTTCCCTGGTGCTTGGCAGTGCTGTGTGATGATGACTAGGGTGGGATAAGCTGTGCTGCCATTGGCTTGACACAGTTTTTAAGGACACTCAGTGTGAGAGTGTTAATCATGATGGGTGGCACTTCTAGGCTCCTTCTGTATTGAGCATTTTCTAACATTGAGAGGGGTTCAGAGCATCAGTAAGGCATTTCTGTTCCCCTTTTGTTCAAGAATGATGTGCAACGGTAGGATGGATGGGGCAAGAAGGAAATATGAAGCCTTCACAGGAAAACTCTCCTTTCTGGAAGAAGGGAAACCTCTGGCAAGGCAGAGAGATGAGGAAAGGTTTAATTTTGCTGTAAGTATTTTCAGTAAAGCTGTTTTGAGTTGTGCAGTTTTTCATAATAGCATCTCTCATGAAAGCTGGGCGCAGCTGGACAGACCCTCTGCTGCTTTCATAGCCTGAGCTGTCTGGGCTTTTCAAGTGCAAGGAGTTTAATTGCTTTCTCAGAAGATATGGCTAAAAGGCCTAGATATAAAACTAACAATGGTTTATCTACTGAAAACAGAATAAATATGTGTGAGTCACTGGCATCATGCGGGCAAGTGCAGTAAGTGAGCCAAGGGAGAACTTAATAGTCTGACTAAGCTGAAAAGAGAAATTACATCATCAGAGCTTGATGAGAGAGAGATTTTCAGGAGAAAAAGCTCTTTTTGGCTGCAAAATTGAATTAAAATGCTGACAGCAAATGGAATTTTCCCATGATTAATTTGAATTTTTTATTAGATTATTTTCAAACTTCTTATCCTAAAGAAATCTACAGTGAATATAAGTATACAGTAGTATATATTTTATAAATATAGAACTATATAACCATTTAAGTATGCTCTCATATGTATGTATACATTGTATGCTTTCTCTTTTCTATGAGTGGGGCAGATTAGAATTTTCCTCTTAGAAAAAGTATACTCATAACTGAGTTTATTTTTTAAAAACAATCATGTATTGATAGGTCCAAAGATTAAATGATGGTGGTGGATGCAGAAAAATTTATCAGAATCAAAATACACTATCACAGTGTGCATCTAAATTTATATTTATGAGTGTAAAACAATTGCACTAAGGCTATAATATAGAAAAAAAAAAAGGAAAAAAAAAAGAGAGAGAGAAAAAGCATTATAACATGACACTGGAAGAGTCCTAGAAGAATTGGCATCAATTCACAGAAAAAGTTGTCCTGGGTCTCAAAGTTTGTGTGAAATAAGAAATTGAAGAAAATAGTGTAAGTCTGTATTGGAAATGCCATTTATTCCAACTAAAACTACATTACTGATTACTGAAAAGTAAACTACATTGCAGATATCTCTTCATATTGCTCTAAAATAATAAAACTCACCCATTATAATTCTTTTTCCACATTCAGTGTTGCTGATATCCACTTCATTTGTAGTAAACACACATTATAACCAAACCTATTAGTGCTGTATAAAGTGATAGTTTTCTGGCTGAGTTTGCTTTGAAGAAACACACATACTGCATTATAAGGGATATGATCGTATGAGTAACAGATGCAAAAATGGGAACTCTACTTATAATTTTTAGTGTGATTTCATAAAAACTTCATACATGTATATGTTATTTCATACCATGCAGATGTTAGAGACATCAACTATTTTGATTCCAGAAAATGCTAAGTCCTTGTTTAAAATTTTATGCATGCCATCCAAAAGGGAAGAAATGCAGATTCTCCTCATTCAATCATGGTTAAAAGCTGGTTTGTCTTTTCTGCAACCTGTATGCTTCCTTCCAATTTTTTGCACATTCATGATATTTCCTGAATGTTTTTCCTTCACTCCAAAGCTCCTTGCACTGCTAATATCTAGATGAAGAAAACTGGTCCTTGTTTACTGTTTAGATCCTTCCTCTTCCTCGAAGCACTTGGCTGCAAATCTGGGCTCCCCAGTGCCTATCTGGAGATGCCTGATGAGCCCAGGGAAGGATCTCCAAGAATTATTTGCAGGAATGATAAACTAACCTAGTCATCTCTTTAAGAAAGATAAAACATTTGGAGTAAAACTCCCTTCACCTGATGTAAATGTAAATGCACACTCTGACTGAAAACTGATACTCATAGTAAGAAATAGGCACTTTGATTTAGTTCACTGTCTGTCCAGGCAGACATTTTGGAAACAGAAGAGTCATGTCCTAGAGCACTTTAAAGGCAATCTGACTGATTGCTTGAGACCCAAATGTCTGCAGTTATGTGGTAAGTACCCCACAGCAGTGCCTCTTCCCCCTTGTTACCCTCTTGGTAGAGTAACATGTGCATTCTCCATGAATGCTGCTAGCAGTGGATCAAATACCAAAGAAATCCTTTTCTCCTTGGTGTGAACTTGAACAATTATTTCCACAAAAATGGCCATATTCATATAGCTGTTCTTCAAGGACCGTAACAAAAGGAACTATTCCAGGGATGATTGACAGCAAGGTTTTTGCTTTGGACAACATAGGATAGACAGAGCAGTAAAAACACATTCTGTTCATAAGGATTAGAGACAAACGAGAAGGTTACTCCTAGGGAAAGAACAGTGCAATGAAAAGTATATTGGCCAATTTAAACAAGTCCACAAAATCTATTTGTTGAGCTAACGTGACTTTAAAACATCTTTCTGTGAAATCATTCAGTAGCCTGGCATTTTCAGGAGAATTACAGGAAGGCTTAGCAAGTTTGCTTTAGAGCTTGGGATGCTGATGTCACTGAGCAGGCAGGGGATAACCTCAGTGGATGTCTGAGCTTCCCTAAGGCACAAAAAAATATTGTTTCCAAATGAAAAGATATGCTTCAGTTTCTGGACTTAACTGCTGATGAACCAGGTAGGCAGTAAAATGCTAAAATGAGATAATTGCTAGGGTATCAGGCAGATAGGATCTGCCTGAACTCTGGATAACAAGAACACAGCACAGAGGCAGATGAAAGCAATCCTGTGTAAATTATTAATTTACTGAATGGAGTGACCAGTTTTCTCCTGATAAATTTCTGTTAATTGCAGAAAGAAATCCTTTAGCTTTGCTGTTTTTGTCACTTCCCCTCTCATCTCTCTCTGCGCTTTTTACCAGATCACATGGTGCAGCATCTGTTGTGTGTTCTAGGCAAGGTGCTTGAGGAGGAAAAGTAGTCCAGGCAACTGGAAGAGAACAGTCAGGGAAGAGCCATACCCTGGAAAATCTCAGGGCCAATCTGTGGTGAAGCTTATAAATAGGGCAGCTGGAAGGCGATAAATGGTAACAAGGCAACTGGATTCTTCTACCTTTGCATCTAAAACTATCAGTCATTTACAAGTACCTAAGGATGAGGACTAAACCTGATATAAGCCCTTCAAGTGCACTTTGTAAGAAGAAACTACACAGATGCTGTTTGTGACCTTGTTGCCCAGCTGTTTTCCTTTACCACGTTGATGATCTTAGAAACACTTTAATGTCTCAGACATGGAGACGTGTTTTACTGAAGTCTGGTTTGTCTACATACAGCAGCAGGGATGCACAGAAAGAGGTAAAGTACAGGCTTTCATCCATTGTTTTGTCCAGTTTATCTGCAGTTTGGATACAGTTCTAGTGATTGCCAGACCACATTCCTCTAATATTATCCAAATCCATTAAGAAACAGAAGAGTTTGGAAACACCTTGGTAAAGCTGCCGCTGGATTTCCTGCTTCAGCAAGACACAACCACATCTCCAGATAAACTGTGTGAATTTTTCTGCTCTCCATGGAATCACAGGTTGGTTGGGTTGGAAGGGACATGGAAGATCACTCAGTCCCAATCTCCCCACCATGGGCAGGAACACCTTCCACAGACCACTTTATTCACAGCCCCATCCACCTTGGCCTGGAACACTTCCAGGGGTAAGGCATCCACCCTTCTCTGGTAGCCCATGTCAATGCTTTACCACCTCCATTGTAAAGAATTTCTCCCCAATCTGCTTTTAATCTACTCTCTCAGTTTAAAGCCATCACCCCTTGGCCTACCACTGCACATCCTTGTAAAAAGTCCCTCTCCAGCTTTCTTGTCGGTTTCCCGTAGGTAAACTGTTTGTTTCTCCTTGGAAAAGACAAGTTCCCTGGGCAGAGTGCCCATGGTTGCAGGCAGCAGATGAGCCTTAAATGGGGGCCAAGCTGGCTATAACAAAACCACCCTTATTCAACCAAGAACCACTTATTCCCAGAAGAAACTCCATTTGCCCCACCCCTGGCAGTGATGAGGTGGTGTAGAACAACCTTTGGGTCCTGACCAGGCTCCCTCTTGGCTCTCCCAGCCCTAGCCAGAACCAGCACATGGTTACAATTACATTTTTTCCTGAAATGTTGTTCTGTGCTGTTTTACATCTCAGGTGTCAGAGTTAAAAGTTTCCCCTAACCATGCTCAAGTGCTGGTATTCTCCAAACATGCCCACAATACGTTGAGTCAGTGCTAGTGTCACTGGGAACCTCACCCCTAAAATGACTGCCACAAGGATAGGGGTGGTGGGAGCACATTGGCCTATGCTTGTCAAGGAACACCAAAAGCCTCATTCATGACTGAAAGAGGAACACTTAGCTCAGACACTTGCTTAATGCCAGCACTGCTCTAAGTCTCCTATGGAATTATTAAGATATGAATTCCCAGAAAAGAGAATGAAGACTTCAGAGAAAGGCATTTAGAAGGAAAAATTGAGTGTTTACTTGGTGGAAGCAACAAATCCTCCATTAGGGTTGATTCTTTTTGATTTCTATATCATATAGGGCCTGGTGCTGAAATAGGTGACATACATTTCTGTCTTAATTTAGATCTGGTTTTAATCAGAGCATAGCTAGTTTGCAAGCTCTATGGGCACATCCAGCCAGGAAGATGACTTGGATGGTCTGAAATAAACTATCAGAGCATAGAGTTTACTGTTAGTGCCTACAAGCTGAACACATTTGTCTCTTTCTCTCTCATGGAGTCAGTAAAGTCATTCAGCTCCATCTGTGTGCTACTTGGCAGGCACAGCATGTTGAAAAGTATGGATGCTGAACTGAATGGATAATGAATGCTGAAGTTACTTCCCCTTTTTATTTTCAAAACTGAGAATCAAAATCTAGTGCTTGTAATTTTAACTCCAGTGCAGAAACAAGTCAGGGAAAAGAGAATTAATTTGAGCCCACAATAGATAATTTGAAATGTAATAAGGGCAGCAGTTCCATAGTATGTGCCTATCACAAGAAAATTATGAGATCACACAAGAGGGGTGCCTGAATGAATAAAAATTCCTCCTGAAACAGTCTCTGAGAAAAACTGTGAGGGAGAACAACTGTATTTATTTTGGCAATCCTGAGATCAGATTTCATTCTGTGTTTTATTCCCCTTGTAGGTCCTGATGCAGGAAAATAATTGAAATGAGCAAAGGAGATGGTAATTACTGTAAGTTTGTCTGCTGCAATCTGGAAATTATAAAGTACTGCAGGTTGCTCCAGGCTATAAATCCTAGCCCAAAGCCACGTGTAAAGCCTTGGAAAATTAAAATGCTGCAATTGGGTTTAACCAGCCAAAAAAATCCCAGCTGCTGAGTCACTCTGACTACAGAGTACATAGTCTTTCTTCAACAGTTAAAGGATGTATTGCAGCACCCTGAGGAATATATCAGAGGAATAACAAATTATTAAAACACATGTATAAACAAGCTTTGCCAACACTTAAAAAAAACCTTTGAAATTATTCATAGAATAACAGAATAATTTAGAATAGTAAAGACCCTTTAAAGGATCTAGTCTAAATGTTAACCTAACACTATCAGGTCCACTATTACACCATGACCCTAAGGACCATGCCTATTAAAATAAAAGGAAATTATATTGAAACCAACATTTCCTTTTTCCTGTATTTTAAAGCAAAGCTGTTTACATGGCTGTCAGGAAGCTGTGCCAATAGATTCCATCCCAGCTCCCCACAAAACTTTTGAAATTATCTTGATGGATACAAAGAATTACTAAACTCTTTTAGGTCAGCATTTGAAAAATACTAAACAAAAAATTGGTATCTTTTATGCAGTTTATGTTGACATGGAAAGGTTGTAACTATTATAATTATTGTCTGAAACAGAGTATTGAATATCCAAGTGATGCCTTGGGTTTTAGCTTTTATATCTTTCAGAATCTCTGCTGCTTAGTGTGGAACTCTGAAACTTCATATTAGGTGCTAGTAGGTGTTAGTAAGTTCTCTTCATAGGGTAGTTAGACAAAACAATTCCTTTCTAGCTAGAGAATCAAGGACAATTGGTACCCAAAAAGCATAAACAACAGTGAGGGAAAGGGGGCAGGCCGAGGAGCTGAGACTTCATGGCCTGGGGCTGTGGTTGAATAATTGACCCCAATATGTAGATGAACCAAAACTTACAAAAGTGTAAAGACTCGTGACCAGGATTCATCTTGGATTTGATTTGGGTATAGCCCCGGGAAGGTTCTTGCACTGCCCAAAGTGTATCCTTTCAATAAATACCTATTTTATTACTTTTGCTCTGTCTACTCTCTGTTCCAGGTCAGCATTTCCAGGCAAACAAGAAATGTGTGAAGCACAGCAATATGAGAAATGTTGCATAAAGTAGGGAATAAAACAAGCCCACGTTTCAACATCCTTCTCTTTAATACATTTTTTTTTTTTAAATCTCAGTTTTCAATAGGAGTTGATAATCATCTTTAACTAAAGAAGACTTTAGGACTTCTTCTGGCTGGTAATGAAACTCAAAGAGCAACCCCAAGCACCAGGTTGTTGTTTATCTGTGATGCTTAACTGCTGTCATACTGTTATCACCTATGGCAGCTGCTGTGGGCCAGGGTTTGGGGGCACAGGGAGAGCAGGGTGAGCTGTGGGTGAGACTACACCGGGTCTGACACCCTCCAGAGCATGTGGCACACCAAACTGCTCATCTCATCCAGTCTCTAGGACTCCCCTGTGCACCTTCTGTGCCCCAGCACCAGGCATGCACTGCTCATCCCCACGGATGTGTGGGCCAAGGGCTACACTGGATACAGCAACGAGGCAGCAACACAATTCCTGCTCATTCAGCACAGGCACAGCCAGCAGTAACCCTCTGTACAGCTTTTCACGTCTTCCCGTAAAAGAAACAAAACAAAATAAAAAAGGCCAGCTCAGCAAGCGGCACTAATTAGAGACTTGTGCATTCACAAGGGCATAGTAGTGTCCTTCCTTTGCCAGCAGCTGGCTGTGGGTGCCCTGCTCGACCACCCTGCCGTTGTGGATCACCACGATGATGTCGGCTGTCTGCACGGTGGACAGGCGGTGCGCGATGACGATGCAGGTCCGACCCTGCCGGGCGTTATCCAGAGCCCTCTGCACAATCTACACAGACAACACAATGCTGTCAGCGCCTCAAACGGCTTCCCTTGTCCCAGGAGCACTCTTTTATCACCTGAATGCATGCCCCACAGATGTACAAGTCACTGCACACAGGATTTCTCACTGAGGTGAGTGAGCCTAAGCAAACAAGTGTGAGACAAGGTGTGTTGGGCTGATGTGGCCAGAAATGTGTATTCTATCACCACCTGTTAAAACCCGGTGGGGTAGTGATTTGCTTATCTCCGTGTCACATATTATCTGCTAATGGGCCATCTTTAAGACCAGGTGGGCAATCATCTTTACCTTTTCCACAACCCATCCTCCCTCCAGGAAGATATCATCTGCTGATGGGCCATTGAGTCCCCCTGTATGACTGATAAAATTGCATCATCCCACTGGGAGATGCTCCAGCCAGGGGGAGGAGCCAAGTCTTTCCTACCTACATAAGAAACTGAGATTTTGGACAGCAAGATACCATCTTTTTGCTTGATTCCAGAGGAAAGCCAGACTTTTCCACATCATCTCTGGACTTTCAGAGGAAAGCTGCACCCTTCTAAGGGAGCACTGCTCCAGCTGAACCACATCTGCCACTGCAGGAGGACTGTAGCCACCATTTAATGGGACTGCTACCAACACCCTGACTGACAGGGTGTCAGGCTGTATTCTGACTCTGTCAGTGTTTTGGGATTGTTCTTTGTAATACTGTGTTTCTATTTTAATTTTCCTAGTAAAGAACTTTTATTCCTAATTCCAATATTTTTGCCTGAGAGCCCCTTAATTTCAAAATTATAATAAGTTGGAGGGAGGGGTTTACATTCTCCATTTCAAAGAGAGGCTTCTGCCTTTATTGGCAGATACCTGTCCTTCAAACCAGGACACATGGAAAAATGGGGTTTTGGGCATCCAGCTCAGGTCAGATAAATATAATATTTGCCATCAAATATATCTGACAGGAAGACAGCTGAGGAGTATCAGAACAATGTGGAGTTTTATACTTAAAAGTTTCAAGTTTTTTCTACTTTTTATTTAGTAAACATAAACAGCTTTCTAGAATAGTTAAATTCAAACCTTTCAGGTTTGAAGCTACTCTGATACACCTGATTTGTTTCACAACTGAGCATTTCTAGCATATTTGCTTTAATTTTATTCTACAGAAAGCTGCTAGCCATGTACCTAGGCATAAGTATTTCACATAATAATCATAATTCACCTTTTCACTTTCTGTGTCAAGAGCAGAGGTGGCTTCATCCAGAAGCAGAACAGCAGGATTACGGACCAGAGCACGGGCAATCGCTATTCTTTGTTTTTGGCCTCCAGAAAGTTGCGTTCCTTTCTCACCCACCCTGGTATTATATTTCTGGATGTTAAAAAATAAAAAAGATCACCAGTGAATACTCTTAGAGAAGGGAGATTAGAGAAGTAAAATTTATTCATTGCTATAAAAGTTAAGCATTCTCATTTTGAAAGGAAGAATAGTGAAGTAGTTTTAAGAAAGCTAAGGCTTTATAAACATCTCTAGTAGAAGCAGTTATAAATACAGCCACATGTATTCATACCCAGTCTGAAAATTTGCTCCCTCAAAGGCTGGAATAGGTCTTGAATAGTACCAGCAATGAGGCATCCACAGAGCATATGATTATAAGATTAACTAACAATTTAATACTTACTGACATATAAACGAAGAATTTGATGCTGCAAAGCTTGCAAATTAAAAACCTCAAACATTATTAGTAGCAATGAAAATGAAGTATTTTTCAGCAGTATTACCTCAGTTACAGGTACCCAGAACTACAGTGAAGACAAGCTATCAAAGCACTTTTCCTTGTTAGAACCAAATTCTTGTCAGGCATGAAGGTCAAATGCCATGCCATTCACTTTTGATTTTGTATTTATAAAGAAACACTGCCTGTGCATATCTGTTCAATTAGAAATATACTACTCTGTTTTACCAAATTTTTTAGAAAAATAAAGTGTCTTTATCAGAGTAACTTGAAGAGTTTCTGCTATCAAAGGAAAAATGTATTAAAAATTACTATCATCACTTTATACATAGAACATCCTCTCATTTCCCGCTCCCCACCTGCGCCTCACCCCTCAGCCCCTCAAATATTCTGGGTTGTCTAACACTGTAATAGTGGAAACATTGTCTTTTTTTTAACAAACTAAAAAGTATTTTGAGCTTGAAACACACTGACATTTTAAAACATAAAGGCTTTTATGTTAGGGGAAATAAAAGTGTTTATTTTTAATTTGATCTATGCAAGTAAGCACTACCTTGATATCTCTATAACATTCCAAATATATGATCTCACTGTGAAGGAAATATCACTGTCTCTTACCTCTGGCAGTTTTTCAATGAAGGCATGAATATTTGCTGCTTTAGCTGCTTCTTCAATTTCCTCCTGACTAACCACCCTGCTGTTGTCTCCATATTGGATATTTTCAGCGATGCTGCAGTCAAACAAAATGGGCTCCTGTGACACCAGACCCAGCCTGGACCTCAGCCATTGTAAATGCAGAGATTTGGTGTCAAATCCATCTGCTAGCTAGAAAGAACAAAAGAAACATGATGCCAAGCTGGCTACTGAGCTCACCCACACATACCTGCTATAAACAGGAAAGTGAATTCTAAGAGAAAGCCCATTATGTGTAATTTTACCAGATGTAATCAAGTAAATTTTTTGCATGCTACATGGAAAAGAACCAGCAGAATAGATGAAATATTTTCCTGCATTAATTTTTAATTTTGTGTTGTTTTGCTTCCATTTGCTAGAAGGCAGAAATAACATGCAGGTTACAGGTTGTTCTTGTGGTCCTTCCAGCCCTACTGGCCACAAGAAGCACGTGGAAGCTCATGGGAAAATCTGCCCCTTAAGAAGCTGAACACAGTAATGAATATTTTCAGCTGTAGGCCTTTTGATCTTACAACCTCCAAAGAAGGTTTCTTTTGACTTTTTATATCCATTAGCAGGGGGTGCACCAAAAAGCCCACTGGGACTTCCTGATGGTGACACAATAACATCCCTGTGAGATTACATTTGTGTTATCTGAAGCATGTATCTGTGTCCCCAATGTGTTAATTCACATCAGCAAGAAAACTTACACACTGACAAGAATATACATTCATGTTATGCCCCTGTCTGACCAGGGTGTGAAGAGCCCTGGGGAGGAAATGCAGTCAGACATGGCCATTCCTCTCCCAGGCAAGATCTGAGGAAGGACACTGTGCCAGCATGGGTGCCACTGCTCGTACAGGTGGGCAAATGCACAGGGCATTTGGGATCTACAGATCCACTGAGGCACAGCCTCAGCAACTCACACCTCTAAAAAAAGGCATCTCAACAGAGGGACTGCCAGAAAGCCTCTGAAACCTTGGCAGATAGAGAGCTCTGTAGACTTAATTGCTATTAATAGCCACACAAGTCTATTCTTACCACTTGTCCTTCCACAGGGTCATAAAATCTCTCCAAGAGCTGAATGGATGTGCTTTTGCCACAGCCGCTGCTTCCTACCAATGCCAGAGTCTGTCCTTTTTTAACCTTCACACTGAGGCCTTGCAAAACCTGAACTTCAGGCCTTGTTGGATATACAAAATGGACGTTTCTGAATTCAATGTTGCCTTCAAAATGGCTCTGAAAAGCAGTAGAGAGTTCACATGATCATATTAACATTTATTAGCCTAAACTATAACAACACTTGTTAAGACTTGGTTATTAAAGTGAGAGATCCAAGAAAGTTTGGGAAGATGTTTTCAAAAGTGCTTTTGAAATTCTTTTAAATGACATATTGGACTGAGCATAGTATCACTACTTATAGGATGTTCTGTAAGTCACTGCATCTTTGTAGTGACTTTGGAGAAGTTTTCTGCATCTCTTCTGTCTATTTTTCAGTTCATCTTTGAAAAGAATATCACAGAAGCACAGAATAAGCTGAGGTGGAAGGGACTGTCCAGGATCAGAGTCCCACTCCTGGCCTTGCACAGCACCATTCCCAAGAGTCACATCATGTGCTTGAGAGCATTGTCCAAACACTTCTTGAGCTCTCTCAGGTTGGTGCTGTGACCACTTCCCTGGGGAGCTGTTCCAGTGCCCAGCACTCTCTTAAGAAAAATAGACAATATCCAGATTTTTCATTTCTAATATATTTAATTGAGACAATTCAACTTGTGATATAAATTGTGTCATTTGCTTTCCTCATCTTACTGTGCAGGTAGCACAATTTGAACAAATGTAACACAAGGTCAAAATCACAGATTAAGACAGCAGAGCTAAATTCTTCAGGGCACAGAGGACAAGCTGTGTTTTAAAAGCAGTGATAGTTGTTAATTAGCCTTTCTAGCCGGGCTAACATTTAAGCACAAGTGGAAGAAATGGGAGCACATGCCAAGGTTGTTGCCTGTTTTGTTCTTTGGGGTATGAGCCAGTACCACTATAATGATGCTCTCACAGAAGGTAAAAGCCTACTTTGATGGACTCAAAGCTTTTCTTGATTAAGACACAGGCATCACTGGCAGTTAAGTCCAGTCTATACCAAAAACTGTTAAGTCTTACTTTAAGTTTTATTTTACTGGAGTTTTATTTTACTGGAGACCTTCTGCCAAGTCATTCAATGTCTGTGCCAGAGAACCCTGGTTCAAGAAAACATGCAAGCATGCTCAGAACTTTAAAGGCTGAAAATCCTGTATATAAGCTTGAATTTATAGAAAACTGAATCATGGCTTCCTGAGTAGGAGCTACCATCTAAACCTACATGGGAAGTGAATTTTAAATTTAGATTAACTCAGATGTGCCATTGTAATCCTTCCAGAACATGTAAATTGGAAGCATAACATGCAGAAATTTGACATGAGGTGAGGTCTGCCTCCTTAATGACAATTTTGATTTAGAAATGAAGCTCATTGGATGTTTGTTTTTTTAATTTTTATTGTCTTTGCTTGTTGTGTCTTCCCTCCCCCAACTTTAGAGTGAACTAAATTATTCATTAAGCTTGTTTTGACCTTCACAAGAGTACATTTTTAATTGTAAAAGTTTCCCCACATGAAATAGGATGGCTTTTGCAAAGTCTCTGTCTGTAAAGGAACTAATCTCTTATATTTACAAAATAATTAGAAAAATGCATTAGTATTTAATTTCTCCTATAAATCCTTACAAAGACAAAAAAATTCTACTGGAACTGACATTATCAGTGTTTTCCTGAAGTCATTTACATTGTGACTCAGAAGAATGAAGTGTTTTTTAAAAATAATTTTGAGAAAAACTACCTTAAGAGCCATACACTTCTGTCTGAAATCCAGAAATAATATGGTCCCTAAAGAAGTCAGTACCACTATTAATATACAGTCTGTCTTTTGACAGAACTACAGAAGAGTTTGGGTTGGAAGGGGCTTTAAAGAACATCTAGTTCCAACCCCCCTGCCATGGACAGGGACACCTTTCACTTGACCAGGTTGCTCAGAGATCCATCCAACCTGGCCTTGAACACTGCCAGGGATGGGATATCCACAACTTCTCTGGGCAACTTGTTCCACCCTCACAGAAAATAAATTTTTTTTAGTTATTTAAAAAAAACAAAACAAAACAAAAAAAACCCACTCAAAATCCAAAGAAACAGATCACAAACATTTCCCCCAAACCCCCATGCGAAACACCACCAACCCTTACCAATTTTTCACCTTGTTCACTGTAACTGTCAATTAGAGGTTTTCTGTCCAAAAGCTGAAAGATTTTTTGGGCTGAAATTTGAGCTTTGCCATAGTCTGGTGCCATGGAAGAAGACTGACCAACATTCATAGCTGCAAACACGACAGCAGAGAAGACTCTAAAGAGTAAAGAACAAAGTATGGTTCATTCCAGGTAGAACAACGCATTCTTTTCCTACTTTCCATACTTCCTCTTCTTTTTCCTCTTCCTGCAAAACATACCTTCAGAATAAAGTGTTTTAGCATCTTTAGATTATGATATTTCTGGAGCTCCTCACACTCCAAGATGACATCCAGAATTAGGAAAGTCAGCTTGTTGTCATAGCTGCTTTACAGCTGAACAGTGGCATCATGTCACTTCTCTTTTTAGCACCCTCTGCCTGGAAGGGATGTCAAAGGGCAAGGGCTTCTCCAGAGTAGGTGTGCTGAGCTTGCTGCTCACTCTTGCTGTTTCAATGCCCAAATATGTACCTTCCCCCAAAACAGCCCTCATGTCCAAAGAACACTCCCAACAAACTGAATTCCTGGATTCCCATGCCCCATTACCTTTGCAATTTGATAAAATAATTTGCATGCATTGAAACACTACACTGTGTACTGATTTTGATCATTTTTATGTTTTATAAAGTATACTCACATAAATACATTTTCAAAGTTGGTCAGACAATTAGCAATGAGCCATGCTCCAAATCTGAAGGCTGCTGCATTAATGAAGTACTCTGAACACTGAGCTATTCCATAGGTAAATCCATAGAAAGGGGCCTTTTTCAGAGATTTTCTGATAAAAGAAGAGATTTTCCATAAATTATTTGTAAAATAGAAACAACAGACACTGGCTGGGGGATAGCCAGACTTCTAGAATAAAATTTTCAAGCAATGCAGCTCACCCCCAAAAACACAACAAATCAGCCCACAACACACACACTCACAAACAATCCCTGCCAGACCCCAAGAGCCCCTGGCTTCATGAAACAGAACTGCCCTTAGGACAGAAAGCAATGAAACCCTTGTTCCTCAGTTATGTTAAATTGAATTCCCTTCCTTTGCTTTTATAGCAGGGCTGGTCACTGGAGCAGTTAGTTAAAATAAAATAAGTTAATAATACTCCGTATGACCCATTGTATTAAGAAAATAAGCAGGCTCCAGCCTGGCCTAAGAGCTGCCTGCAGGCTTCCACCAGCTCATCCCATCTGAGCAGAGCAGGGAGGCATTGCTGGGTATCCCCACAGGAAATCAGACTATGCCACTATTTCCCAATCTATCCCTCTGGAAAGGTTTCATTTTGTATAGCTAATTGAGCACACACCAAATAAGAATCTGGTGAACTCTCTGTCCTCATTGTTTAGGATGCTCTCCGAGGAAGAGGAAATCTCCTTTCTAATCTGAGCTGTAAATCAGACCTGTGACAGTCCAAGCAAGCATCCTGCCCAAATCTGGGTTCTTAGCAGCTCACCAGGCATTGAATTTTAATACTATTTTGGCTAAGGGCAGATTTTGCAATAGATCATTTTCAATTTCTTCATTTACATTAGAAGCAATTTAGATTTTAGGCTATTTTATTTAAAAAATGTAGCTAGAAAAATCTGGCAACCATGGTGATTCAAATGCATTTCAGTGGAGGAAAATTCAGTGGGATGTAGTGGATCAAACAAGGGAAATGTACAAAGATATTTTCAAGGTTCAAAGTCATATGAGGGGAATAAAACTAGTTTATGTTATAAAAGATGTGGGGCAACTGTCAGTACCTAAGTTAAGTAGAATTAGTGAAATACACTGATAAGGAGTGAACATATATCTTGTATTGTAGGCAAAGACAATATTCTGTAACACATATGCAGAGAATGCATTTTATAAAGTGTTTGAATAATAAAAGACAAACCCTTCAAAAGTTTTTTTCACTTTGCACTTAATGTACATCAAAATATAGACACTATACACATTTCAAAGCTATATGGACAGCTATTGATATTCTTCCCAGTCTTTTGGGTATTGGTTAGGTTCCAAGAAAGGTATTTACAGTAAATCTAAAAGACTAAAGTGTACTGTAAAGAAAAAAACCCACCTATATGTATGATTCAAACTAGCAACATATCTTTCATAAAATGCTTCTTCCTTGGTCAGTGAAGCTACAGTTCTTATGTTTTCAACTGTTTCTGTTGATATCTAAACAAAGATATTAAACAAATAAGAGGTACAACTCTTATTACTCTTACAACTGCAATCTGCAAGATATCTTCTGAATACTTGATTTATGCTTTAGCATTTATTATTTTAGATCAGAACATGACTGCTTAAGAGTAGAGATCAAGGTGAGAAAAGTCCTGAGAAATGAAATTATTCATCAGCAGTGTCTTCCCTAACCCATGGTTTGTGGCCCTTATTAATTAAACCAAATTTAATAAAATGGGGACAAGCACTAGTAATCTGGACACAGCTTGCTCTTTTGCATCAACTACTTCTGTCTCCAGGTGAATAAGCACAGTACCCTGAAACTCTTGAGCACATTAGTGTCTTGCCTTTATGACAGAATAAAACAGTACTGATTTTGCAACACCTGTGGCTGCAGCAGAGCAGTGCAGAGCCACGCTGCTCACCCTCAGCACAAGGTGCACCCGTGCTGGGGCTGCTTCTGCTGCCACTGCCCAGAAATCCACTATGGAGGCTTTCAAATTCATTTGTATATTCTAATTTGCAGATGGTTTGTGTGATATGTGTTTTGCTTTTCTTGAAGGTTTATAAACACCCCCTCAACACCCTTCATTTATCTTGGACAATTGAATCAGCTATGATATAACAATGCTGCCCTTAAAAATGATCTCACACAAGATCTCTGTGGTTAATATTGAAGAACTTACTCTTCCAGCCTCTTCCAAAGCTTTTTGGTCTTCTGCAGCATGACCAGCCATGGAGCTGGCATTCACAGCATTTGCACCAGCAACAAAAGGAATGCAGGCCAGGACAAGCAAAGTTAGCTGCCAGCTGTATACAAATGCAACAATGATGGCAGTCACAAGGGTAACGACAGTCATAGTCATCAGTGCAAGTCGGCTTCCAGTTGCCTAAGAAAACCCCAGAAACCCCCAAATATACACCATTAGATTTTTCTTTCTGTTGCTTAGATTGCCACTTCAAATTGCTGTAGTCAAGGTCAAAGGTTTGGCTGGAAAAGGAAACCATGTGCAACAACGTGTGCGGACACTATGCACCAAGTTTGGTAACCATTCCTGGAGATTCCTCACACCTGCTAGCATTCAGGCCTTCAAAAGGTGTTAATGTAGTCTGAGAGCTGGATGTGACAGTTGTTTAATTAAATGTGTCTGGGGCTTCACACACTACCCAAAGTAGAGAAAATTGTGACCACTGTGATGGTAGGGTGAGTTGGCAGGTATATGACCAGCTTTAGGAAAGAGGGGCTTGGTTCTAACAGTCATCCACTGAAACCCTCCACACTAACAGTGGTGAAAAATATTAATCCTCAGCTTCTTACATTGCTGCACTTGAGGTTATGTTCTTAGGAGAAAAGAAATCTGAATTAGGCCACCCTGCAGAAATGCTTTATCTCAGTGGGATAATAAGTAGGAAAGATTGACTGAAGAATTCTCAACTCCTCCCAGCCTGTATAACCTTTTAATCAAAAACTTTTTAAAATGAGAGTTGGTTAGTATCCAGCATATGGGTGGGCTCTGATCTGCTGAAAGAACTGCAAATAGCCCTGTGGAAATAGTTCATCTTCAAGAGTTGTGATGGTACAAACAAAAACCCTTGGGTGGGAAGCAAATATTCTTTCTTTTGCCAAAGGCTTTCCTGCCCTGAAAAGACTTTTCTTGTTCAATAAATTTAAAATATTAATTAAACCAAGGCCAAGGTGAATAGCTGTCATATGTTCTAGGGATTGCACATAAAGATAGATTTGGTGTAAAACCTGGGGTCCAGTGACTGTGGTCCAAGCAAGTATGCAGATTTCACTTTGCATGGTGAAATGCATTATTGTATATTTAGCTTAAAGACTTGCAGGGAGGTACATGAAAGGTACATGAACATCTGCTGGGTTCTTGATAGCTGTTGTAAATTATCAGCTGGGAAACCATTTCCAGTGTGTCTGTAGCATGTTATGCAAATGCATCTGCCTGCCTGTGGGGTGGATTTCCTACTTTGTTTTCTGAGACAATCTTGGAGTTCCTTGCCAATTGCAATTAATGTTTTTAAGGAAAAAGATATTTAAAAAATACACATAAAAGAATCAACGTACGCCTTTAACTTGGGAAGCATCTGTAGCAAGACGAGTTAGCAGAACACCAACAGCATTTTTCTGGTCATCATACCATCCAATCTCCTGCAAGAAAAGACATTGATTTTTATTTCAAAAAATTGCATGAAAGTACAAAACAGGATGGCTAACTGAATATTCTCTCTGTGTAGTCAGCATTTCCAAGTATACGAAAAGAAAAAGCTTAAAAAACAATATTATTTTGTGGATATTTAATTGCTCATATCAAAGTGTTCCTGGCTGCAATGTTTTCCTGAACATGCCTATTATGAAACTTTTGTTATAACCCCTATTTACTTAGACATTACTGAGTCCTGAAGAGGTTAAGACCGTTATCTTACAAAGCACCTATCACATCAGCTATAGAACCATGGAATATCCCGAGTTGGAAAGGACCCACAAGGATTTGTCCGTACAGAAAGGAAAGGAAGTGTTTTATTTGCAAATGCTATGGTAGGGTTCTTCTTTCTTCCAATCATCAATTCACTGTCTTCTGATCACTTTCAGATGTTTCTATGAACACACAGGTTCTTGTCCACTTTATACCTTCTTGCTCTCTTTATATCCCAACTGCCCAATTCATACCTGCTGAAGTAATGCTCTGAAGGACAAAGAGCGCAGTCTCATTGTTAGGGCTTCCCCAGACTTCCCAAACATGATCCCCTGCAGGAGGAAAAAGAGTCATGTTTTCTCATCTGATGCTGTGGCTCTGTTTATAAATCTGCACAACAAAAGCAATCACACCAAGAAGCACAACAAAAACCATCACATCTACAACCCCCCCCGAGAATATATATCTGTCCTGGGAAAAGCATCATTCACATTCCTGGACCTGAAACTTGATTTTCTCACAGAAAGGAAGCAACATTGCAAAAAAGGCATCTATAAATTACATACTTGTATCACAACCATCCAAGCAAAGGGAGATTAAACTTTTCTGGTCAACCTTGCACACACAGACAGCAGCACTGCAAGATAAATCAACCTGTCTGGTGGTTGGTCTCCCTACTCTGACTGAGACCAGAGATATTCACTCACAGCAGTCAAACTGATGGATTTTTATGATATGGATATCAGTGAGCACTAAGTGTTTTCTGCAAGCTTTAAAGCAGTCACAAGAGGACAGCAAATGATGGAATTTACAGAATGGCATGAAAAACACCATCTGCAATGGAAAGAGTGAGTCTGCTTTATACTTACTTTGGCAAGAGTCTGCAGACTAGTCAGTGAGAAATATCAGTATTAACTTTAAGGCCAGACCCTCTACTTCGATTTCAATCATGCTGAATTAACACTGCCTTCATTGGATTATTTGCACCAAGAGCAAATATAGACATATGTCATTAGGTAAACTTTAACATTAAACCTACATATCTCAGGAAGACCTTGGCACTTGGGCATATTTCCATAAGCTCTGATTGTTGTTTTACTTCTCAGATTTTGTTGATATGAGTTATACCTGCAGCCTCCTGGAGAGTTCAGAACTTTTAAGATTTCAGTGTAGAGACACTTACTTGGATTATGTATGCTGCTAAAATAATCACTCCAAGTATAAGAAATATTAAAGAAAGCACCACAGTGTTTTTACTCCTTTTTTCTGGATCTCTTTCTTGAAAAGCCTAAGAGAAGGAAATAACCCACAAAAATGAGTACATAGACAGGCATCCATTACATAGCCAGCCTTCACATCAAGAAGCTTATCTGCTTTAATTTCTTTAAGGAAGTATCCTAGATCCTAAAATCAGTCTTCAGTGAATTTTCTTTTGAGGACCCAAGGAGATAGTCCAGCTTTCTGTTTAACCTTCATTGCATTGACTTGTTCTCCCAGATCCATCAATGCTCCTCCTTTCCTCTGCTAGTCAGATGCAGTTTCACCATCCTCTGCCTCTAGAAAGTCCCCTCAAAACACTTTTCAACAGATGCATTTATACAGGTTAATCCCACTCAGAGACTTACATGGAAAGAACTAAATGGTTGGGCATAAGGAAAGCTCAGGATTGCAACTTCCACTTGCAAAAAAAAACAAACACCCAAACAAAGCAAGAAACCAAAAACCACTCCTCCCCCCCAAAAAAACCCCAAAACAAAACAAAAACAACCTCCCACCCCAAAAAAAAAACCAAAAAAAACCAAAAACAAAACAACAAAAAAAAACCACCAAGAAAAAATACCAAAAAAAACCCACCAGAACGAAAAAACCAAAAGAAAACCGAAAAAAAACTTACCCCAATGATTTTCCCAAATATAACAGCAAATGTAGGATTGACTGCACCTATGACAGCAGCAGCAATCATTCCCAGCAGTACATAGAACCACTCAGGTTTGTTCAGAGCCAGGATTTTTGAGTAAGGCACAGCAGGGAGATTATCTTCCTACAGGAAAAAGTTGTAAGTTTTCCTTGGAAAGTTGCAGAACATAAAATTCCCCAGACAGTGAGTGTTCATTAGACCTTGAGCAGTGACCTGTCTTGGTAAAGTGCTGAAAGCCCTCTGTGTGCACTCCAAACATGCTGGATTTGCTGCTTTGCTGTTGCATGCCCTGGAGCATCAACTGCACTGTAGAAATTTGGAGGCAAAAAACTTAACAAAAGGCTAAGTGATGAGGGGAGAAGGGCCAGAACAGTTCACTGAAAGTCAGATAGGGCTGGTCACTGTGAATGGCAACTAACATTTCAATCATTATAATCACAGTTCAGAGGACAGAACAGATCCCTCCAGTTCAGGTAAGAGCCAGTGGGCTGGCAATAGAACAATTGGGTAGAGAGGTCATTTTTCTCTTTGCCAAACTATGTCCAATGATCATTACCAAAATCAGGAATGAGGCATTTGTTAGAGTCAGTTAATCTATTCGCACTTTGAAGGCACAAAAAAATGTTCTGTCCTGCTCTAACACATTTTTTAGGTGCCTGTGCCTTCAAAGGGATATTTCTGGAAAAGCAAATAATAAAAACATCAGGAATGAGACAAAATATTAGTCAGGATTTTAAGCAAGTTGCTCTTGCCTCCTGGTTATTTCATCCTGTGTTTTAGATGCTGAATGAGAGTGGCTAAGCCTCAACTATGAAAGTGGGCTGACTTTTTCTGAAATAATTACAACTGCTGGATGTTCAACTTCTTCATTTGTTCTGAATGTGATGAATATTGTATTCTTGAGCATGAACACCCTCTACTTCCTCCAAGGTCTTAAGCAGTATTAATATACAGCCAAAAAGTATCTTTAGAAGTTACATGACTTTTAATATGAAAATGGGAATGGATCCATCTCGTTCTTGCTTTTTGAAATATTCATTAGCTGGAAGATGTGCTTTAGAGAGGAGGAAAAATCTATAGATAAAATTATATTAAGGATTTAATAATTATTTTAAATATTATTTATTACAGATGATATTCTAACTTCTACAGAATCAGAAGAATTAATGGTTTTACTTTGGAATTTATATTTTAATTCTTCACTTCAAAGGTCTGTGAAATCAAAAAACCCCAAAACTAAACAAAAACTCAAGCAACCTTAATATACCAAATCACTCTTCCAATATGTTTACTGAAAAAAGTACTACAAAATAGAAAAAAAAACCAAACAAGTTTCTGTTGAGCTGCTCATCCCAAGTCTGATCCAGAATGCATTAGAAATCTGCCCTTTTTGATGCTATGAGCAAGTTTGATTCAACTTTGAGGAAACAAAATTTTTCTGAACCCCAAGCTTCCTATGTGACTTTTATTGATGTATGGCATATGTCAACCAAGCTCTTTAATCTGTAAAAACCCTGCAAAACTGAAGCATATACTAAAACAGAGAGAGTTATGGCTCTTTTAATGGCATGCTCTTCAAAATGTCAGGGTTTTGAGTCTATTTTTTGCTTGACATAAATGCAGTATGATACTCCAAAGTGCCTTCAGTTTGGGAGCACTCACTCCAGGGATTATATTATCCAGAAGTATTTGCAACAGCAAGTACCAGGAAGTAAAGAATCTTGCAAATGAAATTTCATAACCAGTTTTAATTAGATAGAATAAAAACACCTGTACCACTGAAATAGTACTCCAAAATTGTGCAAAGCAATGTGATAAATCAATAACAATTTTTTTTCCAGTTCTACATTGACTCAGTAGTGTTAAAATGAAGATTTTTGTTAAGACAAATTGTCCTCAGATACTCAGACTGGTGAGTACTGACTGCAACAGCACCAGAGTAAAGGTTGCATAAAGCCAGCTATCTAAATGTAATCCAAGTTATGTGCTTTTTTTATGCTCAAATCTTATAATTAAAATTCTAAACTGAAGTTCTAATACCCACCTCCACTTCTTTTTTTTTCTTCTTTTTTCCAAAGGGATTTTTATATGACCTCCTCTTGCTCTTATATCTGCTGGATCTTCTTCGAATGCTGCCTCTCCCTGGTATCACAGATGTTTCAAAATGATCTTCAAGAATCAGCTCTTCCATAGGATTTTTTTCCTCATATTCCTCAGCTTCCGTGCCTTCACTATCTTCTGATGTGCCATCATCCTGAGCATCACTGCTACAACCCTAGTGAGAATTCAGGATACACAGTTACAGAGCATTTTGAGTAGAAAGAAAGGAAAGGATGTTTTTTTCTCATGAATGCTGCTGTTTCAATAGTGCAACTGCAGTTGTCTATAGGCCACATATTTCAGTCTGCAATTGCAGAGCAGTAGACCATTTAATTCATATTTTCCCTCTCTTTTCCTTTAAAGCAGCCTATGGAATCCACCTGGAATCTTAACACCTCTGTGGTTATGCCATGATTATGCAGTCTGTGCCTTTAACTCACTTATGTTTTTTGACATATTGGATTGTGTGAATATGAAATACTTATGGGTAAAACCCCCAAGAATTCCAAGCCTGTGTCTGTGCCCAGACTAGAATAAGTGAGCAGCTGCCAGCTGGACAGCATGCAGGAACTAGAGAGGGAAAATGGCTCCACCCAGCATTTGACAACTTTGTGAAACAGAGAAAGTAAGTAAATAAATTTGCCCTTACCTGCTGCATTACAAGGGAATAGTAGACTCCTTTCTGCAGCATCAGCTCGCTGTGTGTCCCCTGCTCAACCACAACACCTTTCTCAAATCCAGCAATAGTGTCAGCAGTCCTGATGGTGGACAGTCTGTGAGCAATCACAATGGTGGTACGTCCAGCCCGAGCCTTGCCAAAACACACAAAACCCACTTACAGTTAAACTGTGCCAGAAAACAGCACTGAAATAAAGTTACTTCAGCCACCTGTAATATATAGTAAATCAAAACTTTAAAAATACTTTTCTTTCTTTTAAGAGCAAAGATTGTTATCCTTTCCTGGTTTTGTGTCCTTGTTTAGCAGTCCAAGGACAGTTTTGTTTGACTAATTTAGATCAAGAAAGCCACATTACTCTTTTTAGAAAGGTAACAAGGATTAAAGACTATAATTAAAATTTATTTATTATTTGGCTTTTTATAATACTTGAACTGTTTGAGCTAAAGTTGCTCACAAAGTGCTTCCATGTGTACGCAAGCATGATGAGGAGATGTTATGAGAATCGTTAGATCTTTCTGAGGACAAAGCTAGGATAGCAAATATAGAAAGTAGATATTTTCTTTATATACTGTCTCTGCAAATTTTTGGAAGTACAACATCAGGATAATTTCTGACAAGAATTAGCATGAAATCAGAGGACCAGACTTGTATCAAAAATAGGTTTGAGCCACTCCCTTCTGAAACTTATTTGACAATAATCCTGCTGGGATTTGGCAGGAAGAGCTGCTGCAGTCTCAGCTGGCAGGTTACCTGTTCCAGCCCTCTCCAGCTCCCTCTCACACACCATGGCACACACAGCCCTCATGCAGCAGATGAACACAGGCCACTGCTGGGGAGGCTGGCTTCCCTCCACCCTGATGCCTGGAGCAGAGGGCAGCTTGGCAGGAGGAGACATCCACGGGAACCCCACGCAACAGGGAATGTTCTGTGCTCCTGGAACCTGCTGGGAGCTTCTTGCTGCAGAAGCTGTACATCATGTGGGCACAGGGGCATGAAGAAGATGAGGCCACCTGCAGTAGAGGGCTGCTTCCATGGAGGTTTAAATTCTTCCCCCTACACCTGGTGCAAGTCACTCCCAGGAAGCTGCCACAGTGTGGTTTTTATGCCTCTGTCCTAGCACACAAAGCCTTCACCACTGCAGCTGGGAGCTGTGATCAGAACTAGCAAAATGTTTTTATAACATAGAAAGTTATCTAAAATACAGCTGGCTACAAGGAGCTGCACATGAATGCCCAGAAACTGAGCATTCATGAGGTTAACTCTGCTCCTCAGCTGTAAAAATAATGAACAATAGTAGCACCACATTTTCCACTCAGGGATGTTGAAAAGAAATTTGGAAATGTCATTAGGGGACTACACTGATGGACTTCAAAAAGCTGTGAAAAGATGATGAAATTATGGCTCAGGGCTCATTTTGGTGTGTTCTGAGAACACAAAGAAGGATGGGAAAGGGTCCACTTAACTGAGTGACCTCCCTCTGTTATGCACTAATGCACTAAATGAAGCACTAAGCTTCTGGAAAAGCTAAGTACTTGATCACAAAATTTAAAAAACAAAACCAAAGACACTGAAGAAGGATTATATGAATATTATTTTTGCATCTACACGTTACCTCAATATTAATATCACTGGAATGACATGAATATAACAAACAGCTGCACTTTACTCAGATTTAAACTGACTAGCAAGGGAAGATGACAAATTCTGTATTTCCCTTGAGCCATACTGGTAATTCATATCTCTCTGCATAACTACTGAAATGAAAGGCAGGATTTTTCACTTCATTTAAAAGAATACATTAAAATAAATATTAGACAAAAGAAAAAACATTCAAGCCAAACCATGAAGATCTTTTTCAATCAAAGCCTATGGGTTGTACTGTATGCTGATGGAAACTGCTGATGAAGGTGGGCTGTAAGGAAGGTATTGTGTACACAGAGCTTTCTGAAAATTATGAAGCAACTATTCAATAAAGAACAAATACTAGGGATACCAGTAACATGTATTTTTCTATTAATCCACCAGAAAAAGTCCTTTCTCTTCTCATACCTTGCTTTGATAGGATGTCATCAATATTTGACCAGCAAATAAGTTATAATTTGAGAAAGGGAGTGCAGCAGACCTAAATTACAGTTCCATGACTAAGTGTCTTTGTAATTAGCTATAATGAAAAACCAAAACCCCTAAATAAACAAACACAATTTTCAATAAAATTTTTGATAGTTCAAACTCCCCGTTAAAACACTGAAGCTGAGCATCCATCCAAATTTTATTTTCCAATGTTCTTGATTCTAATGGAAGCCTGCACTGAAAATTGCACATTAATTTTCTAAAGTCCTTGCTGCACTTTTTCATAGCAGCTGCTAGCTTCAGTGAATCCTACCTTATCAAGAGCTGCTTGCACTATGGATTCACTCTGAGTGTCTAATGCAGATGTAGCTTCATCCAGAAGAAGAATCTTGGGATTTCTTGCCAGGGCACGGGCAATAGCTATTCGTTGTTTCTGTCCTCCACTCAGCTGAGCCCCTCTTTCACCCACCATGGTGTTAAATTTCTGATAAAGGAGAGAACAGAACAGAGGTTGTGAGACATCTCAAATACTCACTCCTCAGTGCAACCCCAAATACTCATCTTCTAGCAGATATAGCTTCTTCCAGCTGACTTGAGCACAGGCAGAGCAAACTTAGAAGGACATCCATCCAATGGCTCTTAGCTAAACCCTCCTAACCCCACATGTTGTGCCTGCCTAACTTTAAACTTATGATTTTTTTTAAAGATCTTTATTGCTCACTCAGTGCTCCAAACCCTGGGGTTTCTCAAGACACGCCTGTAATAGAGATCTCTGTATTTTTTGAGGTTTGCCTACCTTTCCAAAAGGGTTGGAACTATAGGGACACAGCAAGACTGTGCCTCTTCTGATTCTGAGATACTCTCCCTTGGAGCCATAGTTTGGTTCCTACTGACAGTATCACTTACTCCAAAGTGACAAGTCTCAAAATCCACTATTGTATTTTATTATATAGCTATTTAAGAGTAAATATGAGAAGAGGGAACCTTGGAACAGATTGACATGCTTGAAATGGCACATACTTGAGAGAAGGAGCCAAGCTTTCTAGTAAAAAGATTTGAAATCAAATCCCAGGTGGGCACTTTTCCCACATTTTTTAAATTCAGGAGCAAAGGGAAGGACATATTATCCATTTATGAGGATGAATTTAAATGCTTGACCTTGCTTCTCAGCCCCATCCTGAAAGGAGTAAGACACCTACTGCTAAGAGAGGGCTCAAAGCTGTGAATCTCAGGCAAAGGGAGAGCTTAACCTTGTAGCTGCTAAAAGGGTCTTGGTTCAGAGCATACTTATTTACTTCCACCCACTCTCCCCATTTAATGTGAATGTACAGTCAGCTCCTGACAAAGGGCTTTGGATTTCTGGTTCTTCTTTTTAAAAGCCAGTTCTTCTATGCCTTATGAAATGGGTAGGAATGGCAATACAGCTGTGAAGCTTCCTTTCTCCTGAGTTAAGGCATTGACATTTTTTCCCAGACTCCAGCACAAGTCCTTTGAGAGCAACTAAAAGCACAATGTCTAGCTGAAAAACTCTCTAAACTGAAAGCTGCTGGAGGCAATATTTTGAGAAGTTGTAGTCTAACTTGGATTCCCATGCTCTGCCTCTCAGATACAGGACACCAGCCTAAATGGACCTTTCCCTCTTACACTCGAAGTGAATTAACGAACTTACATCAGGCAGTCTGGATATAAAGTCAAAAGCATTGGCCTCCCTGGCTGCTCTCTCAATTTCAGCATCAGAAATGTCTTCTCTGCCATAGCGAATGTTCTCAGCTATTGTGGTGGCAAACAGAACGGGCTCCTGGCTCACAATGCCAATATTTTCTCGTAGCCACTTGGTATTGAGGGTCCGAATATCCCGACCATCTAAGGTAATCTGAGAGGAAAAGAGTGTGTCAGTCAAGGAAATAGCTCATAACAAAGGAATTAATTACTCTTACTTGAATGAAGTATCAGCCAGAAGGTCAAGAAAAAAAGAATTGTCTCTAATAGAAACTATGCTGGGGGAAAAGCTACAACTGCAGTTTTTCCATCCATTGCACATGCTGGAAAATGATGAGAAGTGGCATCAGCAGAGAAGACACTGGGGCTTTTTCTTTTCCTGTCTGTTTTCCCCCAAAAAAATGTCTGAGTTTTCTTAAGAAGTTTACAGATTCCTTGCACTCTTTTTACATGATTCTCAAGCCCCTACAATGTCCTCACAGTTGTGGTTACACAATTATCTCTCTGGCTGGGCTTTACACCAGATCAAAGAGAGTTCAAGCTGGCTAAAAGGAAAGGGAAAGTTATTTTTAACCTAGGTAATTTGCAGTGTGGTCATATGAACATTGGCATTGACACAGCAAAATGAGGCATAGGGGCAGGAATGAACAGCCACAGGAAAGCTAAGTTTAAGAAAGTACTGTGTTGAAAACAGCTGCCTTGACACCTTATATATTGATAGTGAAATTTTTCGTATTTGAAATGTTTACCTACTGGCAACTAGCAGTAGTAACTATTAAGTAGCATCCTTCAAATATCAAGAATAAAAAGCAAATTTTCTTAAAAATACATTGTTTCTTTTCTGTCTTTTTCTTTTTTTTTCCCTGTGCAAATTTCTTGTGGGAAGTATTTACCGTTTACCGACTGGATTTAGTGTTCAGTGGTAAAACACATACAATGCAGAATGATTGAAACAACTTCTGTGGGTTAGCAGATAGTGGAAAACAAAGCCAAGAAAAAAACCATTTAAAATAGGAAACACTCTCCAGGTTTTAGCTTACATTCAATAAAAAGGAAGCAAAATACAGAAGGACTCTGTTGGATTATGCCTTGCTCAAAAAATTTTAGGGAATTTAAAAAATGAACAGTTGATAACAATAATTTTAAGTTCAGATCTTGCAAGTCTGTTCCAAGATTTGTGGCATTTACTATTTGTGTCAGAGCACTGTAAGAAGGAGCAGATTAATGAAGTCAAGCCAACAAGAGAAGACAATTCATTTGAAATTTAAATTGGGGAAATATGAACTATGGGGATACATGGTCAAATTCAGTCAAAATAGAAAAAAAGGTTCAGACAACATGTGAAACTCATGCATGTCCTCATAGCTCTGAGTTTTTACAACTCTTTTGCAGACACTCACTTCTCCCTGGTCAGGATCATAGAATCTCTGCAGCAACTGAACAGTAGTGCTTTTTCCACAGCCACTGGCACCAACTAAAGCAATGGTCTTCCCAGTTTGAACTTTCAAGTTGAGACCTTTGAGGATCTGGGAATAATAATAATAAAAAATTATACCTTAATTTAACAAGTTTGATTAGAGAACAATCTGTCAAGGTAACTGTACTGGCTGCAGGCTACCAAGGCTGTAGCAAGGGCCATGTCTGAAGGTATGACAACATTAATGAGCTGATTGTATCTGGCAATATCCTGGAGCACTGATAGAAAGAAGTCTGCACCTGTGCTTGTGAAATGTATTAGCCTTTGAAACAGGATGGCTGCATGCAACCTGCCTTTTGGGAATGGCCCCTAGATCCTTCTGGCTACCAAAGCAAGCCTGAGAATTTTTTGAGAAGATTGATAGCTAGGCCAAGTTTATGCCAAGAAACATTTTAAGAGTTCCCTTGCATAGACCATTGCATTCCATTGCCTGGGAAAATTCCCCAGCACACTGAAATAAACTAATATTGACACAGCCACACGACTCTGAACTTCATAGCTCATTTTTTCCAATTTGTGTGATCTGGTAGCAGGCTTGGGGTTTTAAATTCTCCTGCTGTCCTCCAGAGCATAATAATTATGAATCTCACAGAAAATTATTTTCAGGTGCTAAGGGGTATCACTGAAAACCAAGCCTGCTTTCTTCTATTTTTATAATATAAATGGCTGTTTTGATGAAGTAATTGCTGGGAAGCCCTAAAAAAATCCCATTCTTTATTGTTAACAACCTCAGCAACTTTACCTCAAAAGAGGTTCATGTCATTACAAGTAATGCTGTGTAGTTGCCAAAATATTTGGCTGCTATGGGAACCCTTCTTGTTTATACCAGCCTGATTTATAAGTTTGCCTACACATGTTTTTGCAATGAGAGATTAAAATAGTTGCAATATTCCTCTTCTCTCCCTATATTACATCCACTCAGTTTTATATCTCCAGGAAGCTGATATTCTGGTGCCTGCATTATCAAGAATGAACTTTATTCTAGATACTATGATATCTCCAGATGCAAATAATCACTACCACATACTAGGCTAGTTCTAACACTCTTTCATCAGGCAATGTATTTCCAAGATTAAAACTAACAATAACTGTACTCCTTAGATCTCTATTTGGTTTAACCTGGACAGGAAAGATTATACTGTGTTGCACCAATTACTTGAGAGACTGTGGGTAACTTCTATGCAGCTTTGCTTATTCTTTTTGGCTCTACTAAATAACATTGATGCTCTTAGTAGGGGGAGCTGCTGACTCAGATTTGGGAAGGATGAGAATTTTTTCTTATTTCCCTCTCATTTGGTGTGCTCACAACATAGATCAGGAGCCTGAAGAGGATTTTTAGGAAGAAAGATGAAGACTCTGCTCTGTCCCCTTTAGATTTCTGAGCCAAGAGGGATAGAAGATGAGTTATACAAAATACAGTTAAGCAAAGAACAGGGACAATGGCTTTTTGAACAACAATTTTAACATATGCCCAAAACAATGTTTGACTTCCAAGTGTACATCTAGGATGATATGTTTCAATACTCTAGATAGTGTATTGTTGTAAAATCTGTCAATTTTTCACATGGAATATAGTGACCCCAAAGAGCCAAGAAACTGAAAAAAAGTTACTATCTGGTTTAACTGCTGAAAGTCTGGAAGCCTTAATAAAAGATTTTGAAAAATCTCATTTGATTTATCAAAGCTCTTGTTCGTAGAAATTCAGACTAGGAGCAACACTTATTAGATTTGTCCTGCAGAAGAGAATGAGATACATGGTGACAGTAGATCTAGAGCTTTGTCTTTGTGCATAACTGGGGGGAAAATTATTCCCCACCCCATAAAATAGGGATGCATTTCACATTCAAGAACAAAATTAGACAAACTATATGGGCATAGACTGAGGAACTTTGGTACAGTAATCTAAACAGAACACTTACTTTAGCATCAGGTCTAGAAGGGTAACTGAAATGGATGTTCCTGAATTCAATTTCTCCTATGAGCTTGTCTGGCTTGTAACCTTCCTTAGAACTGCTATCTATGAGCCGTTTCTGGAAAGAGGTTTGTAAAAATAAATTGGTGGTTATTTCACTTTTGAAACTCTTATTTCTGCAACATACATTGTTCTTTACTTTCTCAGATGCTAGTTTACACTGCAGCTCATCATTGCAGAATTGCTGCATTTTACCTGCGGAATGCTGAGTATGGGGGAACATAAAATTGTGAATTCTACTTGACAAATATAGTACATTTTCAAAAGCAAGAAACCCATAGCAGAAAATCTGTAATTGCAGAACTTAACCACATTTTCTTGCAGCTAAAATATGAGCCTCAGTAATCTCTATAGGAGGGTTTTATGCCCACATCAAAAAGAATGATATAGCCATTTCTCCACAAACTTTTTAGTCCTACTTTAAAATATTTTCCTACTTTAAAATATTTTATATACAGAGATATGCAATTACTGCATAGTACAGCAAGACCAAGATAATGATATGGAAAACCATTTTTATAGCACCATCAGCATTATAGATTATTATAGTTATAACTTTCAATAGTGATATTAATCCCTCCTCACCAATTCCTCCTCCTCAATAAACCCCATCTCAGCTGAATTTGTGCATACATGCACTTTTAAAAACTAGTATGGTGCCATATTACTTTCCCTCTGGAGCTGAAAGTCCAATAAGAGAGAAAATCTCAACTATATATCTCAGACATGCATGCCAGGTTTTCCAGCTTTTACTGTAAAAAAGAGGCTGGATTTTTTTAGATGGATGAAAATATTATGGATTTCTGTAGTAAACATTGTAGATGATTTGGGGCTTTAGAGCACTTTTGCTACATTTCTCAAGGGGAAAAAAATTAAAAGGAGAGGGAAGTGGAAGCTAAGTTGGTTGAAAGGCTTCTATTCTATGTAGTTAGGTGCTTACTTTATTGATAATCTTATACACTTCATAGGCAGCCCCACGTGCATTGGCCACAGACTCCAGGTTAGGAGCTGCCTGGCCCAGGGAGAAAGCTCCAATAAGCACAGAGAAGAACACCTGTGGGAGATGGAGAGGAACATTGCAATCAATGATTACAGGGTCACCAGTGCCCACATGGGCACTAGAAAGGCTTAAGCACCAGCTCTAGGTTATTCATCCCACCTTACAAATAGAGTCCAATACAATCACACTTGTTATATTAAAAGCTAGGAAAGATGAATACCTTTCAGTTGTTTTGTATTAAGTCTCTAACAGCTGTTTAGCAAGCATGTGGCAGAAAACAGAGACACCACTTGCATAATTTTCCCTAAAGAAACAGAACATTTATCAAATCTGCATTGCTGTACTTACAATTAGCACACGGGTGATGTCATAATGTGGATCCTCAACAGTGAGCTTGGTTCCATACCAAAATGCAAGGGCATAGGATCCAAAGATAAAAAATTGTGAAAGACCTAGGCATGTGTTAGTGGTAATGGATTTTTGTATTCCAACACGTTTAGCCATCTCCAGGTTTGCATCATATCTGAAAGTGGGTAAGGAAACCATTAATTTGACAGGTACCACATGCTATTCTGGTTGATTTTTCCCAGCACCCTTTCCTTAATTAACAGGATTTATGCAAGAGAAACAATTAAAATCTCAAAGAGAATACAGATTATTATATATATATATATATATATATATATATATATACAGAGGACTATTTGAGAGGTAATTAATTTGAATAAATCTGCTCTGACATATTGTTATGGAAGACATTCAAAAAACAAATAAGTATCACAACTTAGTTGTCATAATGGAAGACACGGTAGCACCCTTGAACTCATTGTTTCCATTAATCCTGAAAGAAAACCTTGAAAAACCTTGAAAAAGTTTTAGCAACATTATTCAGGCAATAGGGAAGGAGATAAATGTGATGTCCCTCTGACTGCAATGTTGTTCTCTTACTGGCCTTTTTGGGATTTAAGTATCTTCCCCTTAGTTCAGTTACTAATTAACATATATAACCAGTGAACACAAATGATCAGTATAAAGACTAAAAATTTCAACTAGAGAATTATTTCTTCTAAGGATGGTTCAAATTCATTCACTCATCTATAGTTTTCAGCAAATAGCTTTCATTTACTCAAGTTCATTATGCAAAGTGTACCCTAGAAACAGTGTAACTTTCTACTTGTAATTAACACAGTCGGTTGCTTGCACTCTTTTCCCAATACATATTTTCAATAAAGTACAACTCCATCATAGAAAGACATGAAATTAATTCAGCTGGGAAGCAACCTTATAAAAACTGCATTAATTTTGTTCATGAAAATTTCTAAGATGCCACCACTGCTGTATTTGTTAGTCAAACATATTGAAATATTTTGACTTGATTGTGCTCTTAAAACCAGGCCCTACATTTGACTCAGCAGCATCATAGGTCTTCCAGGGAAATGGGTACTGCATTTAAGCAGTGTGATAAATACATGTGAACACTCAAATACTTAGGAAAAGCCAAGCCAGAAACTAAAGATGTCTGAAGATCGCTTGCAATAGTAAACTATTTGTGGTCAGTGGAGGCATTTTGCAGTGAAAGGATGCTTTTCCTAACTCTGAGATCAGCATTCAAGACCTGTGTAGGAGTCACAATACTATCTGAAAAATGCATTCCCTAGTAGGAGTTTGTCCCTAGTAGATGATGTTCCCAGGGGAGCCACTATGCTTGTTGGAGGTTTTTAGAATAAATGGAGATAGAGCTGTAGAAGAGGCTGACTGATCAATCATAAAAAGGAATGGCCATACTTGACTCAGGTATCAGTTATTTTGTTTTTAGACAAAGTATTTTGAATGAGTATTGGCAGCTCCTGTCATTTAATTTTCAGACACTGGTGATTCCAGAAGATTGGGAGAAGGGGGCAGGGGGACTTATCTAGGTCATCTTAGGGCTTTTTTTGCCTTTACTGTGCAAGCAGGCACAGTGTTACTACTGTTGCATCTTAATAACAAATTCCAGTAAGCAGAAGACAGTGCTATAAGATAGTCAGAGCTCCATTCCTGGAAGCAAATGCAGGATCAGGCTGTAGGATCCTAAGCTAGGCAAGGCAAACATGAGTTGAAAAAGACAGAAGAGTTTCATGGGACATATGGATCAGGTCATCTGCTTTGCCTTTCCCAGCTGCATGGAGTCAGTGATGCCTTGTATTTGTATAAAAACATTTATTGCTTATGCTTGTTGAGTTATCTGATAGCATGTCAATAAGTTTGTGATCAGCCACAATCATTTCACCTTGTATGTGTGACTAGGGCCAGCACTGGGCAGCTACACATGCTATTTGCAAATCACTGCAAAAGCCAGTAATGTGATTTTACCCAAGGCTGTTATCCAGTGTAGTTTAAAAGTAAGCTCAGTAATCAAAGATCAGAACAGTAGCACAAATGCTCTAGAAGATAAACGACTGATTGCATGCTTCATTGCATCTGACTCATAGCTAAAGGTAACCTTCCCACCACTTTCACATTCAGTTCAACTCCAGATCTCAACCAAAGGAGAAATTTTCAACTATGCTGCAGTGACAAGTAGCCTGTATTCACTGACTAGGTCTATTTGCACACATTAGTTTTTAGCTGATTTGTCCATTTATGGAAAGACAAAGTGACACCAAGGAGAATCTCATCCCTCTGCGCCTCCAAAAAAAAAAAAAAATCTCCACAAACTAAACTCACAAATAAATTTTAAATATAATTTTTAATCTAAAAACTTACTTCTCTAATGCCTTCTGCTGTCCATTGAAAGCCACAACAGTCCTGATTGCTGTCAAAATTTCTTCTGCCACAGCTCCTGCTTTGGCATAAGCAGAGAGCTCTTTAGCAGTAAGGGAAGCCATGAGCTGAAAAGTTGAAAAACAGCTGTAATTGCAGCCTATTGAAAGAATGCATACACTTTCTTGGTGAATCAGAGCAAACACACAAGGTGCACAAGATCAGACTAGCAATGCAGGGTCAGATCCTCCCCAAATCGAGTTCAGTTTATCATCGTCTCCTCATTACAATCAAAGGCTACACAAATATCAGGTGAGCTTCCTGACTAATCTGCTTTCCTCCCAAGCTGAGGACAGCCTACAAACTACACTGGGAAGAGTGAAGGAGGGAGTGCTGGAGCTGCTCTGCATTTCTGAGGTGTTCAGACAGAGTAGTGGCAGATATTAAAATAAGCAAGTCAGTCACATTACAGCCTCTAAGATTCTTCTTCTTAGCTTATTTGTAATGCTTTGGGCAGGAAAAAAATTCCATGAAATAATATAAATAGCCACTCAGGAATATGAGCCATACACATTAATGTGGCTAAACAGTGCACAAGGGGAAAAAGCTTTCCTGTCTGAAAGGGAAACCTCTCCAGCCATTCCACTGATTTGTATCACTTCAGTTTTCAGCAGCTGTATGTATCTGCATAGCTGTACAGATCTATTCTGTGCACAGCATGAAGCTTGGTAAATTATTTGCAAGAGATGTGGTACATGCATGTGCAGATGGAAAGAGGTTGAAAGGTATTTGTGCTAGGAGGGAAAAGGAAGAGCTTCCCCAGCGCTTGCCATGAGGAAATTGCAGTGCCAGGAAGATGCTCTGATGCAGATTACCCTCCTGCAACATGGCATGAGGACAGGATATGCAGACAGAAGGAACACAACTTACAATTGTGTGCTTGGGAACCCAGGGAAAGGCTGCAGGAGGAGCAGAAATCAAAGTGAGAGTGGGGCCAACCTCCCAACTTAGAAACCACACTAGGTTTCTCCCATTCTCTCCCCCTTTTCTGTGCATAGGAGTTGTAAGGTTTTTCTGTTTTCTTTGTTTATAAATCCCCACACACTTACAGTTGACCAAAATGCTGCTGATGCAGCAAGAAGTGGGCAGACTGACAAAACCACCAGTGCCAGCTTCCACCCATAGATGAATCCTATAATAAGCCCTGACACAAACGTGGAAAAAAACTGCAGAAATATACTGATCTTGTCTCCGATGCCTTCGCGGATGGTGTTGATGTCACTTTAATAACAATAATAGAAAAAGATTTGTTAGTTTAGAATGCCTCTCATTGTGACTCCCTCCCACTTCTTTTCATTCTGTGTGGCCTCATGTCACGAGCTTTGCCATTTCCTAACTGGCAAAAGGAAATTTCTAACCACAGCTACTGAACTGTACCATTAGGCTCTTCTGTGGCCAAAACACAGCAGAAACCTCCTATTTTTAAGGACTCATTTTCTGTATTGTCACCATTCTCTGCTGTTTCTATGTCATGTCACTAGGTCACCAATGACCCAGTTTCCTCGTCTGGAATCCAAATGGAGCAATATAAGTAAACAATCAAACAGCCTCTTCACCCAAAATGACCATCTCTAAATAATTTCTTCTGCTCAGCTCTCCAATGCATTTTATGTTCCTAATTTTGCCTACTGACTCAGATGAAGAGCTACCTCCATTCCATCATACCATTATTTGGAATAACTTGTATGTTTCGTACAAATTTTCTTCCCTATTTTTTCTTCCCAGAACATACAGATATTACAGTTGAGAGTGTTTTCATTTAAGCTTTTTCATATACTTTTTGGACAGACGTGTGTCCAAGACTACCATGAAATAAAAAATAAAAAATTAAAAAATTAGTGTTCGCACATAATCCCATAGCACGTGGGCACCCCTAAATCTATTAGAGTCTATGGAAAAACTCCAAAGACTTTAACTGGCTAGATAGAATACTGCCTGAGATTGGACTGGGTGCAAGTACAAACTCATTTCCATCGAATTAAGTGTCAGCTTTTGGTGTTTATAAACTAGGTGGAGGCAGCAGAGATGTTTGTTTAGCAGTGACTGACAAGTGCTTCATGGACTTCAGAAAGCCAGTGTTGGGCATTTCATGAAAAAACCTTTCCAATGCACATATCTCAGAAACTGCACAAATGAAGCTGGAAAGGATAATGAATTTCTCACTTTGAGCTGAAATATTTCATACTTTAGGTTTGGTGGATGGTTTTGCGGGTTTTTTTAGTTTTTAAAAACTCTCTATAGGGTATTCTGCTGAGATAAATGTCAGTTTTCTTTTAAATGCCATACTTGGAGGTGTGTGTATGTGTGTGCAAAAAAAAAACCCATAAGCAGAGCTCTCACTCTGTCAGTCTAGTGTTCAGTGTTCCTATCTGGGTAGTATCAAACCAAGCCATTTCCTGATGGAGCACTGCAAAAAAGAACTTCTGCCGGATCCTTGTGGTTTGCCTTGTCGCAGTAACCAAAAATGTCCACACTTGGATGATGCTCAGGATAAGCACAGCAAAGCCAATTGCCACGTAGTAGTAAGCAAACCTGGGGTAAGAGAACAAAAGCTCATGTGATCCCACTGTATCTCATGAGAGAAGTTAGACACACTGAGCAGCAACTAGTCCTCACTGATCACACCAAAGTAAATACTCTGAAGCATGTGAATGCATTATTGGGAAGCAAACATGGCTTCTGCACAAACAGATAACACAGTAAAAGAAAATCCTCCAACACATTAACAGGATAACTACAGACCCTTACTTTGTCATTTCACCTTCTATATCCACGCTTGGGTCTGACGGGCAGCTGGAACTGTTTACTGAAGTATCTGTGAAGGGGAAATGAAAAGTAGGAATATTTGTGCAAGTGTTATATAGAACATTTGATTCACAGTAATATGGTATATCAGTTTGGGAATGTTTTGTATTTTGCAAGTGGGATCTTGTAAAACAAAATGAAATACAAAATAATTTGGCAAATGCATGTTTATTTTTAAGCAATTAGTGCCTGATAACTATCTCAACAAAGTCAAAGTTCATTATTAAAGTGTACATCCAATGCTTTGGTTTTACCCTGGTATAGTCATTAAAGATGGATGGAAATGACTGGGTTATTACCAGCAGGATGAGTGACACTCATAATACACTTCCTTAGATATGTACCAGTGCACAGTCTGGGGGGAAAAAAAGAATCTTTGCCTCAGTAGCAAAGCCAACCAATATGTAGAGAAATTTAATTCAAACTTTTTACCATTGGATTGCATGCCACTTAGCACAAAGCTGTTTGTCATCTCTCCAAAGATGATAATCATAAGTGGCATTCCAGTACCATTTGCAGCTGCTGCGACCAAACCAACTATCATCAACAGGACATCCAGCCCATCAGCATAGCGAAACTAGGTAAGCATTAAAAAGAAAAGGAAAAAAAAGAGAAAAAAAGTGACATTACACGTGACAGTTCATGTGTTTGACGTGCAGAACATGCTTCATCCACATATTCTAAGGAGCAACACTCCAGCTGAAGGCAAACTCTGTATATAAAGATATTGTAGTAGCCCAACTCATCTTTAAATCAGTACTCAGGCTGCTAAGAGAATACTGGTGGGACACAGATTCTCAGTCTGGAAAAAAAACTACGTTTGCAAACAATGATGACCTTTGTACAATATATTGTATTTTTGTGTTCCACTGAGTTACATATTTACTAAGATAATGCCTCCACAATGTAAACAAGAGCGGGTTATTGATCAGCACCTGGCTTACACCTACCAGCAGAAAAATGTTTCCACCAGAGAGAGATTGTATTGTAAGACTTGCTTATCCCTGAAGCTTTGTTTTTTTTTTTTAAAAGAAGGATGTGGATTCCAACTGCTATAGATATTCCAGGATGTGGTTAATCTGAAATCAGAGTATTTTATTCCTGGCTGGCGTAACCATCACAGAAAGTGTAAATACACATGGAATAAACCATGAAGAAGAATAAAACTTTTGTTGTTTCAGAGTAAGCAAGTCCACGTGCTAGAGGTATTTTTGTTTGGGAATAGTCGTCCTATAGAAAATCAACACAAAACCTTATATCACTGGTTCTCAGAGAGCAGGTGTAGAATCAGTAGTCCTCTGGCTTCTTCTCCAGTTTTTGATTGCCTATGGATTTTAATTCATAAACAACTCACAATGCCAAATAAAGAAAAGAAAGTATAAAGCAGACCATCAAGACACTAACCAATTCAAGAATGCCAACCATTTTTTTCTCAGGCTTCTCATCTTCCTTCCTAGAGTAAAGTACAAACAACTAATTAAGATGAGTATTTTTTTTTAGCAAACCTGTATTAAACTCTTTCTTCCCCTGCCCCTCTTACTTCCCCATACACCCAGTTAACTTTAAGTTAAAAAAATACCTACTTTTTCTTCTTGGGCTCTAATTGGTCCATTTGTTCTATATGTTCTTCATGCTGGAAAGAAGGCCCATCACATCCCTTGTTTCCAGATTCTGTGAAATAAAAGGACTTCTTTTAGCATAATAATCCGTCTATTGTACCCCCTTCTTGTGTCTTTCACTGCTGATTCTTTCGCATTTAAAGATTAGTGTTTTTTTCATGTTCTTGGGAAGACGTTTCAAGAAAGCCTGTTGAATTTTTCTCTTCAGTTCCTCTTTATTCCCAGAAAAAGCTTCTGTGTCCATTTCTGAGATACAATCAACTTCATTTTTATAATTAAAATATATTTATACAAAAATATAATCAAAAACTAAAACAAAGAGTTAAGTCTTTCTTCAAATACCTGCACAAGTGAATGCAAATTAGGAGAAGTTCTAATGAAATGAGTGGAATTGCTTATAGTGGAATTTATAATTGCTGTAGGTAGCACAGAATAGATGGCAGTTGACTAAAGAACCATGTCCTTGGCTCTAATAACCATCTTCACTACTCTGTTGCAGTAGTTGTTACACATCCCACTTCCTTTGTGCTGAGGACATCAAAGATATGTGAAAGCATCATCCTACCCTAGAACCTTATAGTTCTAAATGCATAGAATAAAACATAACAAATATATAAAGAACAGATGAGTAACCACAGTGGAGAACCAGCAGTAAATCAGAAGTAGAAAAGGTGTTCCCTGTACCAGCCACTCCCAATTTACATTTACCTTAACTTTAGCTGCTGACTCACAATGAATAGAATTTTTTGCTGCTTTAATGTTGGTTGGGCTACAATGGCTCTTTTAGAAAACTATTTGAAAGCAAGAACATTCTTCCAGCTTAACTCAGGAGAATTTTCATGCCTTCCTGAACGGTTTTGCCAATGTAAATTAATTTTGTTGAACTTGATTCAAGCAGAAAATGTTTTATAGGTGTGGCTTTAATTTGCTCATTCATAGGAATCTCATAGTTTTATCTCCTACAAAACCATTATGGCAATCAGGAGAGCTTTCTAATTTTCTTTACATTCAAATCTGGGGAACATATTCTTCAAACACGCACATGGTTTTCCTTCTTACCAGGATCAGGGAGGTCCTGTTCTATGGAATTTGCAGAATAGTCCTTCATCGTTGTTTTTGTTGTATGCTTATGAGAGAGTCATATTAATTAGAACCTGCAATAAACCCCCCCAACAAAACACTTTGATTTAGTAAATATTTAAAGAGTTCGCATCAGTAGGTTTTTCCATGACTCATCACATTTTGGCCTCATCATTATTTTACTTAAACAGAAAGACTTAAAAAAAAATAGGTAAGAGTATGAAGAAAGAAATCCTATTAATGAGATATTAGGAACAATGCACACTATTATTAGGAAACTTAGGTCAGTAGCCTGTTTTAGTAGTCCTTTATGCTAAATACTGAAATCATTAATATAAAAGTTATTGCAAGCAATCTATTACAGAACAGATGGCATCTCTCATTACCTTATGTTTGATTAAAACTATATGAACAACCACAAAACGGGCAGGAATACAGTGATAAGGACACGCACTCGCTATGCCATGTGGTACTAGGATGCATTTAGAGGCAGTAAATAAATGATGCTCTGAGTCTCCCAAGGCTTTTCTTCTGATCTATCAAGTACACTGGTTTAAAAAAAAAAAAATAAAAAAAAAAAATCAAACAACAACAGGAACAGAATCCCGAACTAAGAGCTACGCGTGAATCTGACAAAGCCTAAAATAATATTGGCAAGAAAATGCCTTAACAAATTCAAATACTAAAAAAAAGAAAAAGAGAGAGAGAAAAAAACCCCAAAACAACCTGTTCGATTTCTGCCTGTGCTTTTCCCCTCTGGTTACTCCGGCTCACCCTCGCAGCCCCCGCTGCCTCCGGCCGCCGCCTGCGGGGCGGTCCCGGCGCTCGCCCGGGTTTATAGCGGCGGCACCGCCCGCCCGGGCTGGGCTGGGCTGGGCTGGAGCGCAGGTCGCTGCCGCAGCAGGGCAGAGCCGCCCAGCCCAGCCCAGCCCAGCCCAGCCCAGCCCAGCTCGGGTTGCAGATAAAGGTCGGCGCTGCAGCCGCCCGGGATAAGGGATGCTGGCCGGCTCCTGCCCTCTGCCGCCCTCCGGGAGCCGCCCGAGGGTCTCCGAGCCTGCAGAGCACCCACGGAGAGCCCATCGGCCCCTCGCCTGGCCATCCCCAGTCTCACAGAGTGGTTAATATTAGCTGGGGACCACTGGGCATGGCACCCGGCCCAACCTCTCTGCTCCAGCATCTGTAGCACGTCATTTAGGTTTGATCTGTATAGATTTATTTCGAATATTCACAGCACAGCCTCTCTGGGAAAACCTGTTAGAGTGCTTGGTCACCTGCAAAACAAAGTTCCCCCACATGTTCATGGTGGAACTTTCTGTGTTCCTAATTCTGTTTGTTGCCCCTTGCCCTTGCCTGGCCTCACTGGGAAGAGATGGTCTGTCCTCTAGGCACCAGATACTCACAGGCATTGATGAGATCACTCTCAGCTCCCTCAGCCATTCCTTACAAGTGAGGGGCTCCTGTACCCTCATCATCCTCATAGCCTTACACTGGACCTGCTCCACAAGTTCCATTGTAGAAATTCTCTTATACTGAGAAGCCCAGAACTGGACACAGAGTCTCTCCATTACTAAAACTGAATTTGAATCCAGAAAACTAAGCTGCTAAGCAGACACAAAAGGGATATTTGAAGAGTCCTTGTCCAGGGAAGCATTCAGATTTGGGAAAGCTATCTGCAAGGTCCTGCCACATTTGGGAAATTGCATCACTGCACTTGGAGAATTTCAAATAAGACTGAAGATATCCCCGTGGAATTCAACTAAGAAATGTTATTAAATAAAGGCTTTTGTGTTTCCACTCCTAAATGACATGACAACTGAAACCACCTAAATTCAAAATTGTTTATAGAGAAGCTAAGCAGCATGTTTTTTCCATTTGGTTCTCATGTCTTCCCCACAATTTGTGTGGGATTTTATTGATTTTTCACACACCTTCCCCCCCCCACCCACTGAAATGAGACTGTTTCTTGGTTTGGGTTAGTTGAGAGGGTGGTGGTTGGTTTTCTTGATGTGTTGTTTTTTTGTCTCCCCTGTCTGATGAAATCAGGTGAGCAAGGTTTTCTGCACAAGCTTAAAAATAACAGTTCTTCAGCTCCCCCACTGGTACATATTATAATCTATATAATTTGCTTTCAGTAATGCCATTAGGGTTTATGATCTATAAACTCCTAGTTGTTCTTCCATCCACTCAAATGCCACTATCCCAAAGAAGCCTCCCAGATATTTAAACTAGTTACTCAGCTGAAATTTTTCTCAAGTAACAAGTTCAAGACCTGGCCTAATTTAAGCTTCTCTTGTCCATCTCCCACTCAGTATTCAGATTCTGTATATTTTACATTCATTGCTTGTGATGCTCTGAAAGAACCTCAGAAGAAAATGCATTATTGGGTATTATTGGCTCCTGCCCACTGGCACCCTGTATGTTCAGGTAGAGTCAAACTGCTGCATGTCAGACCTATGACTTCTTTAGTACTTTCTTATCTCAGCATTACCTAGGGTTTATACCACTTACTTATATTTTATAGTAATTATATGTATATATATGTAATTAATAATAGCCTGGAGAAAAGGAAGCATTGTCATTATCTAGAACTATCTGAAAGGAAGTTGTGACAAGGTGTGCATCTGCCTCTTTTCCCAAATAACAAGTGACAGGAAGAAGAAGTGGCCTTCAGTTATGGCAGAGGAAGTTAAGTTTGGATATTATGAAAAAATATCTTCACCAAGATAAGCACTGTTAAGCATTGGAATAGCTGCCCAGGGAATTTGGCTTGTCACCATCCCTGAAGGCATTTAAGACATGCCAGCTGTGGCATGTAGGCACATGGCTGAGTGGTGGACTTGACAGTGCTGGGTTAATAGTGTGACTCACTGATCTTAAATGGTTCTATGATTCTACAGCTCAGTGTTAAGCCTGCATTATGCACATACACATCTATTCTCTGTTTCAAAAAGTTAAGATGGGCTTTGGCTTTTGCTGCTTTGAAGAATATGAATTTACAGATTTTTGGAAGAGACAGAATAGCAAACTGAAATTGCTTCACTGTCCCAGCCCCAGGCTTCACAATTTTATGCAGTATTTCCTTCACCAGAGGAAACAGGTCTTCTTCTTGCTTATCTCAACGAGAGTGAGAACATCTCCTTACCACATCTCAGTTTTTTGTTTAAACCAGTCATAAACTGTTATTTTCAGAAGAAAGCTGTATTTGCATATAAAATTTTAGACAGAGGGACATCCCACCTGGAAAGCAAACTCGTGGTGTGGAATTGAGAGCACATAGATAGCAAAGCAGAAGAATGGAGGCAGCATGAATGCAAAAAAAAAAAAAAAATCACAAGGACCCGATGTCAGAGCTAAAATGTACTCACACATCACACTCAGCATCACTGGCATCTAGGCAGTGTTTAATCCCTCCAAAACACAGACACTTACACTTTTCAAAGCTTCATTATCAGTTATTCACACGCAGTAACAGTGAAGTGTCAATCACAATTCAGATCCATTGCTCTACACTCCACAGGCCTGGCAAGAAAGAGCCTCAGAGCTCGCCTGCTTAGAAAAGTTGGTCCAAAAAGGGTGTGAGAGAAGAGCAGGGCATAGAACCAATCATGCAGAAAAAAGAATCACAGGATGTTGAGAGCGAATTTGTTTCCTTATTTCTCCCTCCTCTCCCCGTTTCTTCCTTTGGAATGGATGTTATTCTTTATCCAAATTAATGAGCATCATCAAAGGGAGAAAAAACCCACCCAAGCTATAAACAAAGAAATTAAATAGAAAATGAACAAAAGAAGGAATAAGAAGTAGTCTCCTGGAAAAATATTCCCCATCAAACCTACTGAGAAATGGACTCATAATCTAGTTACAGCTCACCACTGTGTGCTTAAGTAAAAAATTAATCAGCATATTCTGATAGTTTTGCAGGAGAAAAAAATTTTGTAAGAAAATACATATGTAAAACAGAGAAAACTCCCATCAACAGAAAGGAGAGGAGCAATAAAAAAATTGTGGTTTACAATTTTGCCTTTGTAATTTTGGGTGAACACTTTATGATAAAAATATCACAATAAGATTTTGAGAAGATATAGTATTCTTCCTTTATCAAAAAGTATTTTATATCTTTGGAAAATACTAGATGCATCTGAAAACTATTCTATTCCAAACAGCCAATATGCACCCATGTCTCCATGTGTTTGGTTCATGTTTGTTTTGGTGCAAATTTTGACACTGACAGGAAGAGTAACATTAAACACAATCAAATATCATTGATTAACATCAGCCATAATGGACTAGGAAATAATCTACTTAAAAAAACCTATTATCCATAAGCACATTAGGAAAATCAAGCGAATGAAACACCCCACCAGAAACATCCCTGTAACACTAGCTGGAAATGACAACTTGTTTTCCCAAGAAAACCATTAACCCTGGAAAGAATGCAATGCATGCTGTGCAAAACCAGGTGACACCCAGCTTTACTGAAACATTTCCTCAAAATGACAGTCAAATACAAAGGAGGTGTACTGTATTTCACTGGTATTACAGCTCCTTAGCACTTTTTGATTTCCTCAACAGACCAGAAGAGCACCAGCAAGAATCCTCTCTGCACTCAGAAACCACCAGTGGGAAGTCAGGGCTAATATTTGACCCACTACCTTAATTACAGCTGATCACCTTCATCTTTCATGCTGGCTTGTAATTCACAGAGAGCACCTGTAAAAGATCGTGTTTCACTTTGGTTTTTGTTGCTTTGTGACTTTTGCTTATGTGACCTGAGATTCAGCCAGAAAGGGCTTGACAGAGTCACTTAAAGACAAGAAAGTCATGGTTTCTCGTTTATTTCTTGGCAATCCAACTGAAAAATGGGAAATTGCTATTGTAGGGTTTGGGGGCCATTAGTTATAACCCCCTCCCACATATCCACAGCAGTACTATATATATTTACTATACTGAGCTCAACAGTAATACTATTATTAATCACTGGGAGCAGCTGTGGTCATGGCACAGTACTTGGAATTAGGAGACTGGATTTTGGTGGGCATTAATGGAGTGGTTTAATAAAGGAAGCAGTCAACTAAAGGTTGTAATTCTCCAAACTGAAACAACATTATTCATTCTGCTGTAACACTGGCAACTGCAGCGCTATTGGAGCTTTGATGCAGTGAAGGGAGAAGGTCTGGGTAGACGTGAATGTTGGAAGAATGAAAAATCAGATAAAGAAATATGTCCCAACACTAGAACTGTCTGAGAAAGACTGAGCTATGTTGTCCGAAAGTCCTAATGCTGTAACAAGAAAAACCAAACATTATTTGTGGTTTCCCAGAAACTGGGGATAAGTAACACATCTGAATATTTTTAATTAAAAAGTGACATCAAAGATAGCTATTTATTTACAACAGTTTCTAACAGAACAACTTGCAAGAATTCATTCATTAACGCTGAAATAGTTTTTCAAGTTCTCTGTAGTACACATATTATCTAAGAATAAAAACAGGGACATGCATTTTATTCTTGTCTGTGAAGTTTGCAGGTCTGTTTTAGGAGATACTTAAGTGATAACTCTGAAGAATGTGGCAGAATTACTATAATTTTCTTGCCCTAAAAAAAAAAAGTCAAGTCAATGTGATTCATTGCTTTTCATAAAATAGAGATGTTTTATTCTTTTTTCCTTCGAAGTAATACAAGGAGATAAGTAGTAAGATCATATCAAGCAAAGAAGGCAGTCATTCTGCTGAAAACTTTGTATGTCTTGAAAAATGTCATACATTATGAAAATGGTGACTTAAACTGGTAAAGATCTGTAGAGATAGTTCAGGGGACTGGACATTGTTATACACATATTTCAGAAAGACAGGGAGGAAAGAGAGGGAAAGGGAAGAGGAACTGCCTTATGAAATGAGTTATTAATTCTAAGGCCTTCTGTCCTGTATTAGGAGAAAGACAGAACAATGAGTTTTTAGCTATCAGCTCAGGAGTATTAAGTGGGCAACAAAGACAAAAGGTAAAAAAATGCCTCTTAAATTCTTGGAAAGTGCCAAGAACAGAATTTTCTTTCAAAAGTCAAAAGAAGTAACTGGAGATGGGCTTTTCTACATTTCATCCTGAGAAATGGAATGAAATCTAGGAAGATTTGCATAAAAGAGACAGTGATATCCTGTAGTTTATTATCTTTTAGAGAAAAAGAGAGGAATGATAACAGAATAAATGAAAGCTTGAATATAGTATTGTTTTTACTCAATAGGATCATTGTTACTTATGGAAAGGCAGTCTAAGGGCAAAAGGGATAAAAAGAGTGTGTAATTAATAGAAACTTTTTATGAACTTGAAACACAAATAAGAGAGTATTTCATTCAGAAACACAAGATTCTCGTGTAGAGATAATCTATCAATAAGCAGAACCTGGGAAGAACTTTACAGGCAGCTTTTCTGCAAAATAACATCTGGGAGATGTACTGGAAGGAAAACTGAATAGAAGCCAATGCTGTCAAACTGGGATGAAAAAAAAGCAGAATTCACAGAAGCACAGAAGAGTCACATGTGAAACATATGGAGGAGTCTTTTCTCTGTGTACCTCTGTGTCAAGCCCTGAGCTGGAGCTCTTGTGTTGGTTGTTTCAGGACAGATGTGGGTGATAGGAATTAAGGAAGAAAGTGAAGCTGAAGGCATATAAAAGATATGACCCTTGAGGAAAGACAGATGGAATTGAGTTTGGTATAGTGGAAAATATGCAATTGACTCTAGAAAAATCTGAGAGACTGTTGCAAAACCAGTGTAATCCAGTGTCTCCATATCTACTGTGGTACTGAATTACAATAAGAAAGAAAAAAACCAGAATGCACTGGGCCAAACAACTGATGAAACTCTTGGTGTCTAGACTTTGATGTATTTCCTTTTTGTTTTCTCCTTTTAAAGTGAAGGAAATTTTTTTACAAGGAAAAGATTGGTATAGATGATTTTGCCTTGAAGATTGGGAAAAGGTGAAATTGTCTTCTGAGATCTTCATTAGTTTAATTTTCTCTGTTGTGCTGATAAATATAGTGAATGGTAAAACAAAGCAAAAGTGGTTTAATCACAATTTATATAGTGATTAAAGAATGAGTTTTGCAATAAACTGAGTCTGTGGAACAGCTGGAAGCAGTTTTGGTGAAGGGTGCAACTGGCAAAAGATGGGAAAGTGGACAAATGGCAAATACTTCACGACCCAGTCTGTATCCTGGGTGGGTCATTGACGTGGCCCATTGAAATTAACATAAATGTTCAGGCTTCTTTTTTGGAGTGCATCAATTTTTTCACTTTCAGATGAAAGTGTGGTTTGGTCTTTGGGAGTAGTTTGTTTCTGAATTTAGTCCCAAGAGCTTATTTCTATAGAAAACTTTTGGTTCTTTCCATCTTTTCCATCCTGGAACATTGCACTTGTGGCTTTGTTTCTGCACTGACATGATGCATTCTAGAGAATGCACTGCATATCCTTAGCTTTGGCCTACAAAAATGTTTCTCTGTGTGTTTCCTTTCCATATAACATCACTGCCAAGATGCCAAGGAAACTCAGGCTGTGTGGTATTCCACAGGAATGAGGCTGTCCAGAGGGACTATTTTTGAGCAAAATGAATAAAAGCTGTTAAAACCATGAAGTCCATGGACCTTTTCTTCAGGTAATGAATATATATTTTCAGCAGTGTAGACATATCTCCTGATACATTTTTTTCACTGATACAATTTCATAGCGTTTCATTAATATAACCCTGAGATAAACAAAGCTGTGTGAAATTAAACCTTTTTTTATCTGAAAGGTAGTATTCAAGCACCCTATCCCATCTCACCTATCACAAAGTTAGGTGATTGTGAATTATCAACAGTTCACAATACAAAAATGTGGAGAAAATATCAGAGGTCTTTACTACAAGGATGGCATCAGTCAAGCTCCTGTCTTTGAACTGAACACTTTGAACATGCTGCATAGTGCTGGACAGGATGTGAGCAGCACAGAGAAAGTTCACTTTTTAGTCTCAAACTCTCAAAGGTAATTACCAAGTGACAATTACTTTCTTTTAAATATTTGTATTTCTCAACATAATGCCAAATCTGGAGGGCAAGGACCTCTTTCTTTAACATCTCACCCTCCAATAATGGAACATTTGGTACATATATATAATTTAAATACCATGACTGAATCAAATGGGTTATTATTCATACACATAGGATGTGTTTACTACTGGAAGATGTTCTGATTAAATGTTGATATGCTCCCAAGGGTCAATAAATGTGGTAATTTTCATCTAAAGGAACCAGTGTAAACACCTCTCCTCTCTGAGCATGCTCTTCATGACTCATGAGCACGTCACTGAATCTTTCCCTGGTCAGGACAGGCCATAATAAAAATTAAGGTTTTTAAAATTTTTTTAAAGATGTGTGCAGAGTAGTGACCTTCCGCTGATACTATTTAATCTAGGAAAAAATAGGAAGTTATAATGTAGAGGCAGAAAAAAAGTGATGAAGACACATAAAACATATAACCCTACGTAAAATAAAACTCTTAAGGCACACAACTGTGGGTTTTGTATTTAAGTAATGTACATGGACAAGTCCTGAGAGATGGAGAGAGTGGCTGTCTCTGGATTGAGCATAGGTTTTCCTAAATAGTTTTTCTTATCTGCTCCCCCACCCAGCTCTGCACCCTAGCTGTCCCCTCTTCTGAGACACACAGCACCTGCCTCTGCTCTGGTATCACCACTTCCCTCATTTCAAACCTGTATTTTTCTTCTGTTTAAAAGTTCCCATTTCTTTTGGCATGCCTCAGGTGTTGAAAATCTTAGCTGTCCCCTAGCATTACATCTCATAGTCACCTCCAAGTATATGATTCCTGAGGACATGAAAGGGAAAAGCATCCTAGGATTAATAAGAAATTGACTCAGAACAGAGGAGATGGGGGAAATTTCTGAAGGCAGCTGCCTTGTACTACTTGCATCCAAATAACAATTGATCCCCAGAAGAAAATATCCCAATTATAGACTTGGCTTAAATCTCTCAGATTAGAGTTGTTGCTTCTGCTCATGAATTTGTGCTATGTGGTCACAATATTGTTTTGCCTTGGGGTAGTTAGGTTTTTTCCATGACAGACCATTCACATGTACTTGGCCACGTTCTCTTCTGAGGAAAAATATTTTGGCATTCCACAAAAAAGCAGTAGGATTCCTGCCAGCTAGTGGTTTCTGCATTTCAGACTACAGTGTCTGGTGGCTGGTCTTGATGCTGGCTATGATGGCACTGAGTTCTGGTTCAGAGATAGCACGACTGACAGGGCTGAGGGGAGGAACAAAGAATCACACCTGACTGTCCCACAGGCGAATAAATTGTGGTGAGAGGCAGTGAGAACTCCATTTCCTAAAGCTGCCTTAGTCATACTCCAGTGCTTAAAAGGAAGATGCTGGCAACTTCTAAATTTCCTTTCCCTTTGAGGAGGTAGTCCCTCAGGTGTCACTACAATCTCCCTTTCCTACTTCTTCCCCCTTCCTCTTTGAGAAGTAAAAGTATTCACTGACCTTGGCTATCTGCATACTCTGCAGACTGGGATCTAAAACTACATCTGCTTCCCATAAGTTCCTTCAGCTGACAGGTGAACAGAGTTCAGGAACATGTTTTGTCCAGTGTAATCTTTAACAATTTACTCTTCCAGGAATGAAGGAAGCCCTTTACACGGACTGAGGAGTCCTCAGGGGACTAAAGGGGCTAGTGAGATACAGATCCTGGTTTTTGTTGTGATGTAAACTCTAAATCAGGGCTCTGTACTGTTTTCATGCAGGGCTGAACTTTTAGCTCTAAATGTGTTTAGCAATATTAAACTAGTTATGTAAGTGTACATTTTTGTATGCCATCACTGCACAGTGATGCCTGGGCTCTCACTAAACCTTTCCTTCTGTTGTACCTCTTTCTAAACTGACTGCAAGAACTCTAAAGAGCTTCTGGTTGGACTGAAATTAACATGGCTAACAACAAGGTGATGAAAGATATTTCCTTTTAAGTAGAATTTAATTCTTCCAAGGTATGCACAAGAACATGCCTAAATAGCTCTTAAAGATTTGGGAAATGGTTAGCCTTTTCAAATTAGCAACAGCATCCCAAAAAAGATTAGGTTACCAGAGACTAGGTTTTGAAATATATCAATCTTCCTTTATGTGCCTATAAGAGAAAGGAGAGGAGCACTGAAAAATAATGGTAACCAGTTTTAATTCCTCTTTGTTCTTTTCAAAAGGATGTCAGATCATCTCTGCAATACTACCAAAAGCTGTTTGAAGATCCTGAATGATCTTACCATTGCCTAATGAATGTCATAGTATAGGAATAAATTCAGGTAGTACATCACTTAATAAACTGGCTCATAAAATAACTACATTCAGAGAAGTAATACTTCTTTTTAAGGGATCTTCAGTTGCATTGCATAATGGTAGTAAAATAGACATTCTAAGAAGTAACTATTTGGGATCAGTGTCAGCAGAAGTAAACTCAAAGTGCAATAATAAATTCAGTTTTAATATGGTTGCTACTCAAATATTGCTTTGATTTATTATGGGATACAAATTTGTTTAGGCACACACACACACACATAACCCCAAAACAAAACAAACAACAAAAAAAAATATATCCAAGAACTCTTGTCCCTCCTTGTAACAATCTGTGTCATTCACTATGACCCAGTTGTACTATTCTGATGAACTGATACTTATGGAAATAATTAGAAGATCCCAGCAGTACCCACTACCCATTACCAAATATCCTGGAAGTCAATATGTACTGTGTTACCCTTTTTCATGTCATTCAGAAAAGCTTTTAATGAATTGCAAGTAAATTCTTACCATATGTCCAAGAAAGCAACTGGGAGGAACTTTCAGCCAGTAAAACTGTAAAAGCATTGGATTTTTTTTTCTGTTTATATTGGATGCTGTCCTATTACCAGTGAGAAGACACAATCTGAACATTCATCACTTTTGCACTTTCAAGGCATTTGTAATACTGCAATGCCATGGAATAGAGCACTCTGCTATGTTGCCTTAGCTATACACTTGATAAAAATGAGCAAGCTCAGAACCCAGCTATTTCTCCTGAGAACATGGAGATTTATGTATTTTTTAATCAACAAAACTATTATTGTGTCTTTTCCTTCCAAAGACCCCAGAATAACCTATCATAGCCTAACCAGAATCCATCAGGGAATAATCCCTCTCTTGCCAGAAGCACATAAAAGTTCATCCTTGGAACAAGACAAAGCCAAAAATTACTGAAGTGATAAAAGCAATCAAGAGTGAGGGCAGGAAACTCTTATCCACCAGCAGCTCAACATTCTGTGGGATGCACAACTTTAAATTGCTGCTCTGCTGGATGTGGGTACAAGTGTGGCTCTGGGAGGAGCACATCTCTACAAGCAGACATCTCAAATAATGTGTCTGAAGGTGGGGACAGTGTCCCACGTTGAATGTAGGTGAGCACCACTGTGTTTTTGCAAATGTTCATGCAGTTTTTCCCCAGGGGACAGCCTGGAAAGATGATGGTTCAGGATGGTCAAAACTTTCAGTAAACTTTTTTTTTTTTTTTTTTTTTTTTTTTTCATAAACCAAGTCCATACTCCACTCTGCTCTATCATCCCCTTGAAATGTTACTCTGGAGGAATCACAGTGGTCTTAGTTGTCTTAGTTTGGAGAGGAAAAAATTAAGTTGAGTTTAAGATAACTGTGTCCCTTGCTGTCAGTACATAAGGCTCACTCTTTCAGAAAAAAAGAACATGACTTGGTTAAACCTTCCCTTATAAAACACTGTGCTTATGGGTGTTTCCTTCTGATAATTTTCATTTTATGTGCCAGCATGTGTTTTGAAAATAATGAGAGTTTAAAATAACCAAAAACCATTGAAAATTACTTGTGGCATTGGTAAATATTATGGACTTGCATTTAGTGATTTAAGTATTTACATGCAGAAAAATGTGTGGCTTGTTGTGAGAATGGTCATACACATGAAAAGAGACTAGCTAAATCCATAGTTTTAAAAAAAAAGTATATTAAATTGTCTGCTTTGATGACCTCTTTTATAGAAAACCAGAAATGTTGCTGCTTTGGATAAAACTTGCTGTCTTCAATAAAATATCCTCATTGTAAAAAGAAAGACTGCACTTACAGTCAAGTCTTTATCCTACCCATTAAGATAGATTTAATACAAGAAATAAAACCAATGAAATTTATCTACACCAATATAGCATAATATTTCCACTGTAACTGCCAGGAAAGAACTACCATTTGAGTAGAGGGTCAGGGAGAGTGGTAGATCTTGCTTTTCTTTGCTTTTTTTCTAAATAACACAGGGACAGTATAAAGCATAGTGTAACTTTAAAATTCCATTCAGATGAATTGTAGGAGTGAGAATCCATGAAGTGTTTCTAAAATGAGCTGTCATGGCAAACTCTGTATTTCTAAGGCATTGAATATTGTTCAGGTTATTTCCTGATGGCTGTCACTTTTTGAAAGAAGGAGTTTCTTCTTATGGATTTTGGTCAGAAGAATACCTTGCACTAAAATCCAGGAAATGTAAAAAATGTACTTAAAATTATTTTGTGGGCAAATTTATTTTTTATATATCTACAAAATGCAATATTAAAAAACAATAATATTCTCCAAGTGTCTAGTTTATTTTTATGCTCTTCAAATTACCCCATCCCAAAAGCTTTCCTAAAAATATTGCAAAACAAAGATTCAAAGTAGCTTCCTTAAGATATTACCTTACACTTTGGGTACTGAGGATACACAAACATGAAATTAAAAAGTGTTATTTTATTACCAACCATCTGCTTTTATGTGCAGATCCTGAATTAAAGTTCTTTTGCCATGAAGCCAGAAGGTTCATGGGAGATGGGAATCAGACATTGAAATGGTTATTTGAGCATTGATTCAAGAATACTAATGTGGGGAATTAAACTGCAAATCCACACCAAATTTCCTTATTTATATCCCTTATTCCTATAATGATATAACTCCCTATGCCTTCTAACAATAAGAACTTTGCTATAAATATTTAGGAAAATAATTGTTAGATATGAGAAAGTCCAGAAAGTGGTGATTTGTTTGCTTTTTCAGCTCTTTAACATCTAACTTGTGTGATCTTGGGGAGATAATTTTCTCCTATTTACTTAAAAAAAAAAGGGGGAGATTTTACTGAGGTTTTAAATTATTTATATATTTATGAAATTGAATTTATGAAATGCACCTTTCCTGATCCACAGAAGTGCTCTGAGAATACAAAGAAAGGGTGAAATACCCAAATTCTATATACAGGAAAAGTCAAATATATACATAGTACGAAACATCAGTCAGCAGATGAAAAACAAGAGCCAATAAATTTTTATTCTTTTCTGAGAGGATGAACTGTGTAGGCTAGGGCTCAGAAATACAAGCTTTCAATTGAAAATGACCTTTGCCCACAAAAGAGGAGCTAGAATTTTTGTGGTGTTAGCAGATGTGTTAAAACCAAGGTTTCCATTTTGCAGAAGAACTTATTAATATGAATCACACCTGTTCAGATTTTGCTGAATGTTATGGTGTATGGAAAAAAACCTGTTGACTTTTCTTAAGGAAGAATAGAACTGTACTAGGCTGGTCAGGAAATCTTGGCAAATCTGGAAGGCCACAGCAGGACACATCTTCTGTTTAAAGCTGGGATATTTTGTACAGCATTGTGTGGGCTGCAAACTGCAGAGGAGCTACTACTGCATTTTATGAAAACATCACCTTCCATCTTTCATTTTCTTTCCCCCATGATGTATTTAAAAGAGAGGAAAAGTATCTCAGTAGCTGAAGGCGTTTCTTAGCTCGGTAACAACCCCAAACAGTAAGGATGCACGAGTGGGAAGATGGTGAGAAAAGGCTGAAGGAGCTGGTGAATTATCATTATGCAGGGTCATGCACACGTACAAGCCTGCTCAGCCAGCACTCACAGGCTGGGCTCCTGCTGAAGCACGTGATAAAAAAGTGAAGGGCAATCTAATTAAGGACTTGAAGTGCTGTGCTGAGGCCATTCCTGTTTTACCCCCACTATAAAAGACGTGCCCTCTGTTGCATGCTCCACAGTAATAAACAGCCCTGTGCAAAGGCACTGTGGCAAACAGGATACCTCCTGCTCTAATTCCCAGGGCTGTTCTTTCTCCCCTCTGTCCTCGACCTTAAAAAACTCCTGCTTTCCTCCACCAGCCCTCCTGGGCACTCCTGGCCGGGCTCAGCAGTGCTTGTCCCTGCCACGTGCCTCCCAAGGGTCACCAAGGACAGGTGCCCTGCTGCTGCCCTGCATGCTGCCAGTGAGTCAAGGCACTAGAGCCCCAGTCCTGGCTCTGTAAGAACCTGCAGAACAAAATGAGGAACCCCGGAGCATCAAAGGAAAACCCAGGTGTTTCCCTCCCATCTCAGGTTGTGCTTAGGATTCTCCCATTAGCACCTCACAGCAGGGACAACTTCATTCTTGGAGCAGTTACTACTTAACACCCCTAAATTAGTAATATCTTGAGTTTGATAGTGGCTGTCATCTGAGACTTAGAACTTTTTGCAGCAATATTACAGTATTGACTGGATTTCAACTTCCTAGTGAAACAGCAAGACCTTTTATCCCCCCCACATTTACTTAAAAAAAAAAAAAAGTAAACATATTTGAGTCAATGATCAGTTAAGTTAATCACAGTAAAGTAAAACTAGCCAAGACAGGCTGACTGCTAGCACTGAGCTCCAGCTACAAAACCAGGCACTGAAATCTGAAACGTTGTGGTGAAAACATAATTTCTAAGAGACAAGGGAAATGTTGGGACATGATGTCCCTCCCACCACAAGGCCCTTGTGGGTGTTATAGAAGAGATATAATCTCTGATCAGTTCAACCAACTTTTAGTTTGAACTTTGCTACTAAATCTGTCTCTGTGCAATGTGAGGGTTATCAGGATTAAATTAAGCTTACAACTTTTGGTAACAAGTGACTAGCAAATAGACCAGAGATTTATGCAGTGGGAAGCAGATAACTGAATATAACCACAATCAGACAGAGATAAAGTGCCTTCACTCACCAAAGAGTCCATAAATAGATAGGAAACACCACTGACTTGTTGGATGGGTCAGAAAATGTTGAAATAAAACCACCAGTTCCTGTTACTTCTCATCACTTACTATTTGTAATTATTCAAGAGCTGTAGAACTCCTCACACCTTCAGTTGGTTGCTGTTTTTCTCTCCCCCACAGACCAATTTTGTATTCAGGGAGCAGGAAATTCCCTTGAGCCAGAGGGGAAAATTTAAGTCGAGTTTCTCAACTGCCTTATCTGTTTTACAGCTCCCTTACAAAATGCACTATCACTGCTTATCAGAGGGTGGTTTATGTTTAATATTTTCAAAGAGATAAAAGGTTATGAACCAGGAACCTGGTCCTGATGCTCATGCAAGGTGACAGAAAGGGAGTGGGGTTCATTTCAGCTTACCTTCCAGTGCAGAAAAGCTGCCTCTATCACTGTGATGAGCAGAACACACCTCTTTCTCCTGTTAACTTGTTAATTCAAACAAACACCACAGAAGGCAGTCTGCTCAGCTGCTTTGCTGTGCAGAAGGTAAGAGCTGCCCTGGTGCCAAAGATCAATATTTAGAAACCAACCATTGCTGGGTACAGCTCAGTAGATCTTTTATTGTACAGGGTTAATGTATGCCAGCAGGCAGGGAGCTCCAAGAGTAATGTCCACATTGTGTGGGATTTTTCTGTGTGGTAAATCAGCCCAGGAAAAGTCCAGCTACTGCCTTGTGAGCAGAAGGGAGTGTGTAACATCACTACAGGGTCATGTAAGGACACAAAAGGATGAGAAATTTACAGGTGTAGATTTTTCTATTGTCTCAGTTATTTTCTTTCCAAGAATTTTTAGATATTTTTCTAGATTTGTGCCCATCAGAGCCCAAAGTTTTAGCTGTCATAGACATAGCCTTGTCCAGCACAGGAAAAGGGACATGCTTCAGGAGCTGAGGAGATCAACATTTCAGTTTTAACTTTTGGAAATTAGTATTACTTGTAAAAAATAAAACAAAAACTCTAAAGCTACCATTGACTAAGGATGGGGTTTTTTCTTACCAAAATAATGTTTTTTTCCAAGAAGGTCATTCATGATACTGGAAAGTTGCCATCCATTTCATTAAAAATAAAAAATATAATTCTGTTCAATATGGAATATTTCCAGCTTTAGTGATAATGTGTGAGTGTTTTTCTCAGCAGAAATGTCAAGAAGATTGTAAATTAATTTCTGATAAAAAGACCTTCCACAGAATTCAAGTTTTTGTTGTATACTTTACTCTCTGTGAGGAAAAGGACTATTGTTTACTTCTTTATGATCAAGTCTTACTGATTTTCTAACATGTCTGTGTTTAAGAAATCAGAGTCTCAAACACATAAGAAGAAAGAATTTTCTAATACTTCCTCCAGCTCCTGGGAAAACTATGCTCAGGAAAACCAGACTTGTTTCATACTTCCCTAGAAGAGATCCACAAATCTTTCTGCCATCCTTAAAAAAAAGAAAAAGAAGAGAAGAAGAAAAGAAAAGAAGAAAAGAAGAAAAGAAGAAAAGAAGAAAAGAAGAAAAGAAGAAGAGAGAGAAAAAAAATCAGTTCCCACTTGTCTTTCTCAGCCATTTTCTCTGAACAAGATTTCAGTCAAATTTGACATCTGCTTTATAACACTTGAAACATTTTTACTGCCAGAGTGGCACTTCATCCGGAATTTTCCAAAATGCATTCAAAACACATATACATTTTAAAAATTCCTATCTCAAATTATTCTATTACATGTATTTCAGATCTTTCTTCAGAGGCATGCGAGAACCAGTCCTTTAATATTTGCTTTTTATAGAACATGTAATGATGAAAGGCATTAAGAAGAGGAAGACAGCTGAAGGGTGTGAAGGAGTTTTCACAGGTCTCACAGAAATATGTTTCTTAGAACCAGATTTTACTTCTGTGGGGTTACATGAACTTTGAATATAGCAAATACTTTGGCAAAGAGAAAGCAGGAAAAATTCTAAAATTAATGATTTTTATTGATTAGACCACTAGTATCAAATGCAAGGGAGATGTATTTATTCCAGTGTACCTGCCATTCCTAAATGCATTTGCTTATTACATGGAGAAATGCAAGTAAAACTGAAGCAAGTTTGCAGAAATATTATGAAGCAAACACTGGCCAAACACAAGGAGTCAGTATGAATCTTTGTCCAAAGGAAAAAAAGTCCAATGTGAAGTGAAAATTTTCTCCAGGATCTGTTTTGCTTTGTGGAGGAGGCTGCTCCCCAAAACTATTATCCTGCCCTAAACAGAGCACGTTTCCAAATTGACTTAACACAAGGCTGACTTCACAGGAAGTTTGGGTGAATGTTTTCCTGCTGGTCAGAAGCTTTCTTACACTTCAAGATCCTTTTTCCATGTGAATCTTATACTCTGAAGCAAAATTCTTACAGGTAACTGACTTTATCTGTAACTTATAGCAGTAGTTTTTGGATGCAATGTGGCAGGTCTAAACATAAGTGCTACTTAGAAATTCAATCACCTGCTGATCCAGTTTACTGCATTAATGGAGGTGATCCTAATATGCAAATGAAACATATGGCCCAGCTTTTTAGGTAAGCTTGAAATTTATGTAATTGACTTCAAGAAGAGCAGGACTGCATGCCTTTTTCTTTCCCACATATGTACTTTACTTTGTTTTTGTCCATCAGCTGTTATCAGTAATCAGAATTAGTGTATTTATCTGTTTCAACATATCCACCAAAAGTAATAAAATATTCATTTACCCTCAGGGAAACAAAGCAGAACCAAACATTCATATGAAGCATTAAGCCATGATTTGCTTCATTTACTGTGTGCAGTTCCTGTCTTGTGGAACATTTGTTCCTCACTATTTCATGCTCTACTCAGTGGGTTAACCACAGGAGACCTCGATGACATTGCAAAATCATAAGGCTCTCTAACTTTGTATTTATTATGTGTTTAATACCTGAAAGAAGATAAAAAATGGGGAAAACATTCCATGGTGTGAGTCGCGTGATGGGATGCAGAATGTTATAACTCTTTCCTAACTCTATAACTCTGATCAGTTTCTAAGAAGGAGTTAGGCTCCTGCAAAGACAGAACAAAGGATTCAAAAGAGGCTCTTTGCCTTTCTTAGGCTTCAAGGTTTATTTCATGGTGGTCCAAGAGCAAAGGAGGAAGAAGGAACTGGGTAGTGGCCTTTTCTAGGAAAAGGGCAGGAAGGAAGCAATGGCCTTCTGCCAGTGGGATAGCAACAGAGGGGAAGGGTTATACTATGGGACATTTACAGGGATTTTAGGACAAATCATTCCTTATACCTCTTGGATATTGGATTACAACAATGGGAAGATGGCCAATTTAGGGAACTTGCAGATACACTGCGTATTTTCTGGAAACTAATTAAAAACATTCATATCCAAGGAACGGGAAAAAACCCAACCACAAGCAAACTCAAAACCAATGGCCAAGAAATGTTAAAGCAGATAGTGCTTTTCCTGAAAGTAAGCTGTTTACTGCTCTTGCCTTTACTGAAATGGTGATTTCCTTCTGATGCACCAATCAAATGTTAGATAATGGAACTGGATGACACAAAAGAATGTGTTTGGGTTTACCCCAACCTTGGGATCCAGTGTTTTTGGAGGTGTGCTCAAGTTTGCTCTGTTTTTAGGAAAGTTTATTTTTGTTATCTGCTTATTTGAAATCTGAAGGACCCAGCTGGGACTGCAACTAGAAAAGCCAAAATAACTGTTGGAAAAATTTTGCTTTTAGTATTTCTAAATCACTGAGCAGAGTTAACTCTCTGAAAAAAGATTTTTTTGGAGAAGTGTAACCTCTGTTTTCAACCTGATGTTGTCCATTTACAAGTGCTTTCCAGCTTTCACCCCAGGTTAGGGTAAATTTTGGTAATAATATCATTTCAGAGAGATTTTTCCTTATGGCAACATTTAATTGAAGTGGAACAGAAAAATATAGAATATTCTTAAGAAGAAGGTCACCTGTCATAATTCAAATGATCCAAGATTTTAAAGTCCACTGAATAGTACATTTCAGCCAAATCCCAATGTCTTCTACAATACTGGAGGAAACACTGTTGAACCTACTTGCACCTACTTGTACCTGCAGAGTGGTCCAGCAGACAGAAGCTGAGATATTTGGGGACTACTGTGCTCTGTGTGTTTAATTAAAGAGGCTGAGGTTATTAATACAATGGAAAATATTCTATTAGGTAATGAACATACATAAAAATTTCATAAGTACTTTGTCGTATTTGGACTGACACTCCTGTAAATGAATTATTTTGTGCTGTTTTTAAAAAGGCAGATAAGATATAACCCAGAAATCCTCTAGAAAGCAGGTACTAGGAAGAGGTGGGCATGACAGCCAAAGGAAAGAGGAGTGGAGCACTGCTGGCATGCAGAGAGGAGAGCTGCAGAGTGTCAAGGGTGGTGGCTGGTGGTCGGTGTGACAGCCCTGTTGGGGCTGCCTGTTCAAATGAGTAGTTTTGTCAGGTTTTGCATTTCCCATTGCAGGCAAAGAATGCTTGGGATGCTTCACTTCAAAGAAAACAAAGCACCAAAACCTATATCTGATGGCTCTCATACCTTGCTTGAGATAATATTTACTTCATGCTATCTGATCTGATCAGCACTAAATGAGGAAGAAAAAGCACAGCCTGCTTTTAATTAGGCATTATAGTATGAAAGTAGGTAAATAAAGAAGCTATCATTTGGTCAAAGTACTTTGTGTAATACCAACTCATAGTCCTGCAGGGGATCCTGAGAAGTACAAGGGGAGAAAGAAGTTTTGGCATAATAGAAGCCTTATCTTTCCATGTTGAGTTAAGAACTCCAGATGGGAAGATGAAGTATTAATTAAAGCCCAGAAATAACTACTTTTGCACATTGATTGAATTCTGACCTGTAAAAATTGATAAAGTAATTAACTGAAAAAGAGTACAGAGTATATGCAGAAATAATGTAGCTTTTTTTGGATAAGTAAAATGGAAAAAAAGAGTGGGAGTTCTAAGAGGGAAAAATTATCCAAATATTGGGGAAAGTATAGAAAACAAACATGTTTTCAATCAGAATTTCCAGAGCTGTATGGATAAGCTCATTGTAATAAATAGAAACCGTGAACTGAAAATATGAATGAGATTATGAAATCAAATTAAATTTATCACTCATCCTGATGACTTATACTTCTATCTTGAATAAAAATCTGTGGCCTATGTCTGCAGCCTGGAATTTTGCCAAAGCCTTTCAGCTCCTCCAAACCATGACAGGACTTGCTCTCTATGATGAAGCTGGTTAGAAAGCATGTGCAGCTGAGCAGCCAGAAGACCAAGCCTTGTGCTGTCTCTCTGAGGTTTGGACTGTTGCTGTGAGTCACTGAGGTCTTGGAGCCTGATTATTGCTCTGGACTCTTCTCTGCTGGTTGAACTTTTAAAATATAAGTGCAGATGTTGGAAGAAAAGGGTATCCTGTAGATTGTGCCTTCCTGTGCTGGAAGGGCACAGCTGGGGATGCTGGTACTGGACAGCAGCTTGAGGTGTGGTTCACACACTCCCCCTACTTGCAGGGACAGCTAGAGCATCTCCCACAACTGAGAGGGGGTTTCCAAACTGAAAACAATCCTTCTCCTGCATGGAAAAATGCAGCTTCTTGCTGACCAAACCAGTTTGTAGGCTTTTAGCAAATCTTACACCTACTTCTGATCAAAGATGCTCAAGTGGAAAGGAGTTCCATCACTGGCATTCAGTCTATAACAGCTTATCAAAAACCTATTCACTCATTCTGGGGAGAAAGGATGGGAATCAATTCATTGTTGAATAAGGCACTTGATAAGTAAGAACTCCTAATGGAAACAGATTGTTGTGTTTTGAGGTTTTTTCCCATTGACTAATGGTTTCTGGGTGGTGAACATTTTTAAATGTCACCTTGTACTTGGGGGCATACACATTTTAAACATTTTCTTTGGTACTTTAAAGTGTATTTTGTACAGGTACAGCCGACTGTATTGTTTGGTATTTCTTTATGCTCATAAATTCAGTGACAGCAGAGAAGGAGAGCTTTTTGCAGAACAGGTCTTCCAGTCCTGCTAAAAAACATTCTACCTTCAACCGTGGAAATCTCTGCCATAAGAAGCAGAAGTGAAGTGGGAATAAGCTGCAAATCTGCTTGATCTCAGCATTTACTCCATCCTGAGGCAGGCCTATATCTACTAGCTGCCAGCTGCCCTTAGACAAGTGCTTGTTCCTGGGCCTTGCCTCTCACAACAGCACTGCTGCCTTGCCCTAATTTCCTTATTTTCTCTCACTAAAATTAATCACTTTCTTTTCTTGCCCTGTGTTAACAGATTTAATTTATACAGCTTCATGTATTGCATCTAACATGAAAAATCTGCATGTTGATCTTTGTGTCTCTTTACTAGCAGTAAAGAAAATTTGTAGCACAATTCCATTGTTCCCAGAAAAAAAAAAAACCAAAACAAAACTGGAAGGAGCAGCATTCTGTCTGATGCTGCTGGTTCCCAGATCCTGCCAAAAAACACAGCAAAAACCTTTGCTCTAGTTTTTAGAAAGAAATTAACACCACACATTAAAAGGTAATAGAAAAGTAAATAAATAACCAGTTAAGTCACCACAAATTCCCAAGTCTTTAGTTTTATCTCAGAAAAATCTGTCAAGAGTTCTATGCCTATTTTATTTTACAAAAGGAATTTTGAATTACAAACTCCCTCAGAACTTGCACAGTCAGAATTTACAGGGGGCAAAGTATAGTTCAGCCTGTTTCTGCACATGAATTTTTTGCTAGTGACACCACAGCAGGTCCATGAGACCATAGATAAACTGAGCCCATAAAGCTGCTCTGCCCTCAAGCTTTGCTCTGCACGGATATTATGATGATCAGGTCTAGCAAATTTATTGAGACAGTTAGAATTTACAGCATCAGGATGAAATATTTACCTGGGCAGAGGAGGTCCCTATAATTTGTAAGGTGATAAAATTTGTGTTAACTTTGCTCCTTTGTGCCCGGTTTCCCTTTCTGTTCTGTAGATACCAGAAAAACTTCATCTTTTTGCACTTCATCTTCACACTGGATAGTTGTATGACACTCAGTGTTTTGTGCTAATCTGAAGTAAAGCACTCTGGTGTCTTTAAGCATACCTACATAAATTGCTCTGCCACTGCCTTGACACAGCCTTAGCACTCTGTATGTGGTGTGGGCACAGTTCATAGGGTGCAGGGTCTCTCCTCCCGACTGACTCACAGAGCTGCATGTGCTGGCACACATCTGCCCCACAGCTGGGCTCTTCCTGGATGACCACAGCACCCCTACTCATTTGAGTGTGGGGACCTTGTGGTGAGTCATGCCCAAACAGAACAGTGGTATTTCCATAAACCCTTCCCATAAAAGCTGTATGGAGCAGCGTTCTGGTTTAGGAATGGTATTCCCCAGTTTAATGTTCCTGCCAAGCCACTTCAAACCGTGCTCACTCACATTACCATCTCCTATTCTATACCATTTGCATCTTGTCCAAATCCTACACCTCCCATGTATACATCTATCTATCTATATATCTATATCTATATCTATATCTATATCTATATCTATATCTATATCTATCTATATCTATCTATATCTATCTATCTATATCTATCTATATATCTATCTATATCTATATCTATCTATATCTATATCATCTATATCTGTATCTATCTATCTATATCTCTATCTCTATCTCTATCTCTATCTATATCTATATCTATCTATCTACATCTACATCTACATCTATACCTATACCTATATCTATATCTACATATATCTATACCTATATCAATATCTATATCATCTATATCTATATCTATATCAATATCATCTATATCTATATCATCCATATTTATATCTATATCTATATCTATATCTATCTTTATCTAATCTATATGTATCTATATAATTTATATCTATATCATATCTATCTATATCTAAGCATGGGCATAATTTCCATAGTCAATGGCTGTCCCTCCAAGATAACTGTTGAGTTTATTTAGTCCTGACTGTGGGCTCTATCCATCCTAGCTGTCTTCCACTGCAGGAGTGCTGGTGTGCTGTCAGGTGGTTGCAAGTCACCTAAGGACCTCATGGATGGTGTATCTGGAGCAGTCCATACTTTCTGTCCTTGGTAGTTATGGCATACAGTGGCAGCATCATTCAGCAACAATATTATAAAATTCAACATTACAATTTTTTTTTACCCAAAAACATTAATCCCTTTGAGGTAAACATCATATTTCCCTGTCCTTCTGCATTACTCACCAAATGCACCCAGGTCCCTGAACAAAAACCATCCCACAGGTGTGTTTGTCTTTGAGGCAGCACTAATCCCCTAACACTTCCTCATATGCATGACAGGGACTTCATTCCCTTCTGTGGTATGTGGAGGATTCCATTGGGTAGGGCCAGGTCAGTTGGTGGAGACTGGGTGGCCCTCACTAACTCTAGATCCCAGTGTTTGAAGGTGCACCTCTCCCTGTTTTCAACGTTGTTTTTACATCCAATTTTCCCAGGGCTGGTGCTTGGTAGGCAATATGATACACCCACTCTAAACCTGGCCCAGGTGCTCTTTGAGGCTGTTTTTGCAGTGAGTCCTGTTGTCTGATTTGGCTTTTATGGAGATGCCAAAGCACAGGATGGTGCTCTGGTCAGCAGACTGAGGCTTGGGGTCCCTCTCCAGCCCTCCAGTGGCTGCTTCTACCCTTGTGAACTCCTGGCAATGGCCTTGGCAGATTTGTGGGAGTGTGATGTCATCAATCTGCCAAGCTTCACAAGATTTTTATTTCAGCCATTGTCCACCATACCACAGAGGCCTTACCCATTCCAAATAAGGCTGTCCTGATTTAGGAATGGTATTCCCCAGTTTAGTGTTCCCACTAATACATGACTGCACAATGATGCCTGGCCTGAAAGGGACCCCTTCCCTCACTGCCCACAGTGACATGAGATGTTCTACAGTAACCTCTCAGTCCTGGTCATGCCACTCCTGGCTGTGGCAAAAAGTTGAGCTTGTCTTTGCCAGAACCAGGAAAAACGGTATCCAACTCCCTAAAACCAAAATAGTCAAACCCAGCTACGTCAGTCGTTTTTTATCAAATCAGCCAAAATTGGACAGAAATGAAGACTGAGATATTTCAACAGGAGAAACTTTCTTAGAATGCATGAAAGTCCCAGCAGTGCTGGAGTTATTTTGGTCTGTAATTTACACCATGTTTTGTTGCTGTCAACATTGACTGAGGATTATCTCTTTCAATAAGACTTTATGACTTTTTAAACCATTTATAGTAATTTACTCTGTTAGTAACTCCACCTGTAACCACACAATGTATATTTATGAGTCATCATGATTAAGTATGTATAAAAATCAGACCTTGAACCAACACTTACACACCAGAGGCTGCCAGGATCAGAAAAAAGGTTTTGAGAACACCACTTCAAAATCTCCTCCCCCTGCCATAAGAAGGCCAGCACCAGATGTGGTGGGAAAAAGCTTGTACATTTCAACACAATCAATGTTTTAACAGTCCTCAGGTAATCTACTTAATCATTCTGCTTCCTTTCCAAAAATTTTAGTGATGCTGCAGATGTGCAGGAAAGCACCAAGTGAATGTGAAGTTCTGGAACCAGCTTCATGAAAGATTAAGGGGTGGGAACCTCTTACAAGCTAGGACTCTCCTGAAAGTCGTCTGCTTCTCCTCACAGTATATTATATATATTATATTGTATTATATTGTATTATATTGTATTATATTGTATTATATTGTATTATATTGTATTATATTGTATTATATTGTATTATATTGTATTATATTATATTATATTATATTATATTATATTATATTATATTATATTATATTATATTATATTATATTATATTATATTATATTATATTATATTATATTATATTATATTATATTATATTATATTATATTATATTATATTATATTATATTATATTATATTATATTATATTATATTATATTATATTATATTATATTCAGCAATCACAACAACAGAAATATTTCTGTAACAATAGGAATGTTAGAAAGAATTTGGAGAACGGTTGCATCTCCAGGACACTGCATCAGTACTGAAAGTGGGCAGTAACTGCTGACTGGGTCCTGATTTTTAAGCCAACATATTACTGAAAAGTTTTAAAGTAAAACTTTAATTTCTCTAAAAGTGAAAATGAATCTTAGAAAAGTCAACTAGAAAACACAGGAGGAAAATGATACATGAGATGACAATACTACCCATGGGGAAAAAATCTGTTTACCTTAACAGTAGATGGTGAGAATAGAGGAGTGAGCAGAGATTACCAAGTAGCTGTACATCTGGATATGAGCATGAAACAGCACAGCCAAAAGTAAACTTGTTGCTGACTTCTGATAGTTAATTTCTGATGCTGCCTCCCTGTCTGAAGTTTTAGGAATCAGAGTTGCAATTTGCACACATGCTCATTACTTGTGACTAATGAGACAGAACAAAAAGAGATTTGGCATCTTCCCCTGGGTGGTGACTGCTGTGAGAGAAATTAATTATTGAGAATTATTTCTGTCAGAGTAGCTCACAAATACTACTGCTGCAGAAGAATTCACAGCTGAAAGAAACAGAGAATCATCTCTGATGATTGCCTTTGATGAAGTTTCCTTATGAACTTGATAGCATGGCAATTGCTCTTCATAAGTGGAAATGACCATTGCTCACTGCCAATAAAGTGTCCTCAGAAGAGGTCAGGTTTGGCTGCTGTACCCTGTAATAGATAAGCCATAGATGGGACAAATATAACATCCTCAAAAGGATGAGCCTGCCTGCCTCATCATTGTTTTTGTGCATTAACACAGCAGACTCTGGAAGGTGGCCCAGGCATATCAAAGCTATCAGAGATTGGCTTTAACTAACAGGAGTTACATGGCAGGAGCTCATGCCTGTAGGGCCAAGAGCTCCCCAAGGACAAGAAACATCAGCAGCCAAGCTTAGGGAGCCAAAAATGAATGGGAAAGGAAGGGAGTCACTTAACTATGGAACCAGGAAAACCAAGCATACAAGAATCTGAATGCAGTGAGATATCTCAAGCTACACATACTCCAGTGAATGAAAGTTTAGCCCAGTGAATGCCTCTTTGTTTGCAGGTCCAGCCTAGCTCTAACTTTGCTTTAACAGGGCAGGGTTAGGAGTCAGAGGGCTAATAATCACAGCCTTATCTCCTCCCCACTGAGATTTGACTCAAAAAACTGTGCCAGCACGTCTTGCAAGAGGGTGAAAACAGAGAAATATCCCTACCATAGCCTCCTTTCATTTGGCTTATTATTAACTAGATGGCCAGGCTATTTGCCATGCTAAAACACTAATACTGTTTTTTCTCTTGGTGCTGAATATGAAGATTGTTGTTTACATACTACTTAAGCTCCTCTGATCAGTAAAAATTATTCACTAGAGATTTATTAATGTTTCTTCAAGACAGCTCAAACAATTTTTTTCTGCTTTGATCTGAACCACGGTTATCACAGCAGTTCTGATCTCATCCACAATTCTGTAGCCACACCTGGTCCCAACTTCAGCTGGAGTTGATAAGTGGGATTCATACAGGAAGGGTGGCAGAGGTCTGCCCAGCAGACACACACTCAGTGGGAGTGAAATAGTGACAACTGTCAACACTTCCCTTCTTCAAAGGTCTGCAGGGCAGTGAATTTTTATCTGACTTGGAAGGCTGGGTCGTGTGCTTGAGGAAGATTTTTTTTCAACGACAATAAACATTCAAAATTGTAATTTAGTCTCTTTAGAGTTTTGCATCTGGGAAGCTGAGAAAAAATTTGGCTTGAGAAGGTCTTGGTTCTTCATCCCTCCTGACATTTTAATGCTGGGCTTTGTGGTTTCTTGTTTGTTTGTTTCCTTTTTTAAACATTAGTTTTTTCTAACAACCTAGAAAAGACAAAATCACTAAACAACCAGCAGAGAACATCTGCATTTTGCTGTTATTCATCTGTTTTCTGATAATAGATCTGTATATATTAGAAATTATATGATATAATACAGTGGAATGTATGCTACATAAAATAGTATAAGTCATCTATATATTATATTTATTATAGTTTATATGTATTATAGTCTATATATTTATATGTTTAATCTATATATGTGTTCTATATATTTAATATATGTTACATTATATATTTAATATAGGCTAAATAATAATATTAAGAATAATAATCATCATCATCATCATCATCATCTCTCTCATTATGAAGAGCTATGGTATCTAAAATAAAAATAATAGTATGAATATAATTTCCAGGTGTGGAGGCACAGTGAACTTGTATGCATAAGGAACAAAGCATCTCCAGCAACAATTTCAAAAGTGACCAGTGGTTTTGCTACCTCATTTTTAAGAAGCCTCAAAAATGCTGGATTCTTGCCAGTTAAATCCCTCTTAGACTGGCCCTCAAAAGACACCTTAAATCTGTAGACACCTTCTAAACCTCAGGTCAAGATACAGTTCTGCTTAGATCTGAGGTTTTCCTTGGGAGAGAACCATCATGTGTCTCTGCAGCAAAGGATTGTTGCTGTGTTAACTATTCTCTCATATCTCATGATGAAGTGCATAAGGCACTCATGTGTGGTAATTCATGTCTCTGAGAAGCAGGGCAGCATTGCAGACAGATTTCCTTGGATGTCCTGGTATAGGGGAATTTCTGCTTGCATTCGAAAAAATACAATGGGAATGGCTTAGTACTTAACAGAGATACAGTGTTTGAGATACAGTGAGCCACACCTGTGGTAGCAATGTGGAGGACATGGGGAGGACACACCTGAATGGGAGATGGTTTGGCAGCTGTACCTGACAGACAGAGCTTTGCATGGGATCACAACATGTGTTTGTGCTGCTCCTGGAAGGACTACACAGCTGGACCACGTGAAAAGCCCAAGAGCTAAAGCCCCATGATTAAACCCAAGTGAGAATAAATGGCCAGTCTAGCTGCTAAAAGAGTATGTTGACATGGCTGGGAGAACACAAGGCTCTCATTGGGAGAACACAAGAAGCAAGGTGTCACTGTGTGCTGGGACTGGGATATGTCCCTCCAGGAGTCCTACCCACAGCAGGAGGCCCCCACTCTACTTTAATGATGCACTTTTTCCTCCTGGTGACAGTTTCCAGGATGTGCACCTCCTGTGCACGAGGTTAATGCTTTAAGGCAATGGCAAACCACTCGAGCAAGAAAAGTTGTCAGAACAATCCATCAGAATCTGTTTCTCTTCCACAATGTAGCACCATGTGTAGCACCATACGTGTTTGAGACTCTTTCACTTGTGTTTTACTTTCACAGAGCAGCTGCTTATTTTTACTTTCCCACTGTCACAACCAACTTGGTAGGGAGAACAATGTTATAAATTTCCCATTGGGCTGAACAAAGACACCAGTCCACTTGTCAGGGAACTCTCTTTGGCTTTATAGCATAATTGTCTTAGCTCTGGCAACTAGCCCACTCTTTGGTCTCAAAAGTGTTTTCTATCATGCCCTTAACTTTTACAACACACTTCAACAAGCTCCCAACTTCTGCAACAAACTTGAGTGCAAAGTACAGGGTAGAATCATGATACACTTTGACAGGACAAAGCAAGAGAGGAGAGAAATAAAGGTGGAAAAGAGAAAAAGAAGCAAGATCACCAGTCCTTAGACCCTGCAATGGTCGTACTGTGTGGACGGTCTGGATCTGGAGTAGCGAGACTAAGAAAAAAGAGGAAAAAGAGAAAGAGCGAGTGGGACTGATGCACTTGCTTTTATAGTTTTTCTGGTGCAAGCCTCTTATGTAAAACTGATTTTTCATCCCATTTCAACATACAGACTCAGCCACACTGTATCTGTGCACTCAGCCTTCTGAGCCCTCCAAGGAAGGGAGTCAGGGGAGAGTAGGAGCGAGTCTCAAGGTGGATAAAGAAGTTGGCTCAGCAAAGTGCTGCCCACCTCTGTGAGACCCTGTCTTCTGACTACAACTTTCCTGTCACAACAGACAGAATATTTGAGACAAAATACACCTATGTGTTTATGCCTGGTTCTCTGCACCCCTGCATGCAGTGTTGTGTTTGTCCAAACTGCAGGCTTCTTATGGATGCCATAAGTTAATTTGTGCAGTGAAACTTTCCCCAAAACAGGCCTATGAATCACCAACAGAATGTTGTAACCAGGGGAGGTTCTTCTTCCTTGGAAGTGATCAAGGTGGATTTTGGTTTGGAAATGACGACATATTTTCAAGTTGTGACTCGTGGCCACATTTCCCAATCTACTCAGTACAGACTCCAGCAACAAGGCCCAGCTCTCACATCAGGCTCCAGAGAACTGCCTTAGAAATTATCCTCAAGAGATGAGTGAGACATTTAAGAATATAATTATACCATATCAATAATCATAGGATTATTTTGTCATATTGTCTACCCCCTCTGACTTTTTCTTTCAAACACTCACAGAGATGTTTCATGAACCAATTTATAAAATCAGCCACAGTTGTTATTACAAAAAGTTGTTAGGAACACTTCATTAAAGGGTCTGCCCTGCTTCATGGTCACAGTAGGTAAATGCTATGTTTTTATTTGCTCATTGCTGCCAGTGGTCCATGATACTTGATAATAGGATGTGTAATAACCTGTAACTTATCTCTAACTCTATTCAAAAGAATATATGGCATGTCTTATTCCTCTTTTGGGCCCTCGCTTTTAATACTGTAGAAAAAAGAAATTTGAATAGTATTAAAATTTTATTACATATATATAGAGAGAGAGTTGTAGCCATGGAACATTGCATGTTGCAAGAATTGCATATTATTTTGAGTAAGAAAAAAGAAACACCAAATGATCATGTGGAAGGAGAAGACATGAGTTAACCTAGGCAGCCACTGGATGGCACAATTGTGTTATTTAACTGTTGCAAAACTGGGTTGTTTTTCCTTCAGATTTAATTGAATAAACAAATCAACCCAGATGCAAGGGAGTTATTTACAGTGTAATAAACAAAACTGGAAAACCATCATAATCCAAGTAGGAAATACATATTATTACTGTGCAATTTAAGATGTTCTGTTAACTCCACTACTTTAATAGATCAACCAACCAAAACAACTAGATGAGTAATTTTCCCAATACTGAGCTTTGCTTTGTGTGCTGTTTATGCTGCTCCAGTGTCATCAAATTTGTGAATAAAAGAAAAAGGAAGTAAAATGTCTGAAATTGTTAAATGTAAAGGTATATCAAATGAAATTAGGCCTCCTGATCAAAAACTTACTGTTTTAACAATAAGCTATAATTAATAGCTTATTAAAATTTTGGAAGTGTCCCTAATTTCCCTATTAATATTTTTTGAACCTCAAAAATGTTTATTGTATTTCAAAGCCTGTTTCATGTGTCGAGTGTACTGAAATTGCTTGATGCTTTTTCTTGCTGACATTCTTTGGATCCACACCTTTTTCCTCCCTGGAGGAAGCATGAGAAGATGTCAATAATTCTATGACATATGAATTTGCCTCCTGTGGGATATATTCTTATTTACCCAAATAGTATTTCGAGAAAAAAACAATCATGTATGACTGATATTCAACCTTGGAAGTACAGTAATGATACACAGCAACAGCAGCAGTGTCCTTTTGATAGACTTTACTGGCAGCTTGCTGCTCTTATGGGACCTCTCCTTCCCAGCTCCATCTTCAGCAGTGATTTTGGTTGGTTTCTCATGAGGAAATATAAACACAGCAAGAACTGCAAAGTGGGTGGGCACCATTGTTTGCCCAAATCAACCACAGGAAAAAAGCTTAGGAACTGCTGATTTAAGTCTTGTGGTTTCCTAAAAAACAACACTTAAAAATAAAAGCAGGAGAAGCAGAGATTTGCACAATCACTTAATTTTCAACTGGCCACTTGCCATTCATAACTTCTGAAAGATGAAATCAGCCTACAGTTCTTAAAGGTAGAAATTTCTCCCAGTTTGGTGTTTGGATAAAATGGTGCCTGAGGACACAAGATATGGGAACAATTGTGTTGTTCTACTGTTTCCAAAGGTTGGCTGTTGCTGGTCTTTTGGCACACCAACCTGCCAATGGCCATAACCATTATTTCCACCCTTTGTCTTTCAACCAAATAAACAGGGATGTGAAGGAGTGTGCTGGGGCTATCAGGGAAAGATGTGGAGATTTCTGGTAGATCATCATATCCACAACTCATGCTTTTTAAACTTGTTTCAAAGACTGCAAGGCAGAATCAGATGCCTAGTTTCAGACACATATCAAAAAAAGAGAAAATAAATAAGTAATGTTACCCTTGAAGGCTGTCAAAGCACAAAGCCACAATGGAAAGGCTGAGAGTAGCTCCAAGGGTTTGCATGTGGAAACCATGGCACGTGGCCAGTCCCAAATCCCAGGGACGCCTCTCTCGCAGCAAAGCAAATTCTTTAATAGGCATAATTCTAAACCAGAAGAATAAACAGTATTTGTATGAATAGCTGACCAGTTCATATGTGGAGGAGGGATCCCCTTGAAGAGGGAAAGGAGTAGTTCTCCTGAGACCTAAAACCACTGGATGAAACTGAAAGAAGCATGTACTTAATATTGTCAAACACTCCTACACAAACTCAAAGCATGATCATGGAGGAAGAACTCATTTTTCTGTAAGGAGAAGTCCTGGCACATCACCAGTCTGTAGATACAAGTCAGCCCTCCTATAGGAGGCATATGAGTTAGGGACCTCAAATCTTTCCTCAGACTGTTTAAAATGAGGAAAAGAAGGGGCAAAAAGGGATGTTTTACATTAAGAGACTGCTGATTTGTGTGGGCACTCTGCACTGGGCAGAGGACCTGTGAGAATAAAGCTCATTTTGCAGGGCCCAAACCATGAACTGGAGTGGGATTTCCCCCCAGGGCTCCTCCTGAGCTGGCCCCTGCTGCCTCCAGCCCCACAGCTCTGTTGTTGTACTGCTCCCATCCTTCTCCTGGTTCATAAATCAGCTGCTAAAAAAGTGTTGAGGAAAGCATGACATGTCAGTGAGGTCCAGCTGTGGGGCTCTGGGCTGGCTGGGTCTGAGTGGCTTCTTTCAGGTGATCATTTTTGGGTCATTTGGGTGACCTGGAGAACACAGCTTCAGAGCAAAATCTGACATGTAGAGATACAAACATGCCAGCATTCATGGACCTTATATAGATGCCACATTTGCATCCCACAAAGATACCACGTGTTCAGGCCTTCACATGACAGACTTACACACCATGAAAAATACTAACTGTCCCAAATATGTTGCCCAAAACTTCTATATGTTCTATAACATATTCAATTCTCAGTCCATAGTCACACTCTTTTCCTTAGGCAGCAGTAGGAGACCTGTGGGCACTTCTTTTCATGGACTCATGCCTGTGAAAATTACATTCAGCTGTTACTTTTTCAACACATAAATTACTTTTTCAACAAATAACTCTGACAGTTAAAGAATAACAAACTATTAAAATATTAAAAAGATAGATTCATCTTAGCATCAGTCTAGTGTTACTCTAAATGCCATTTATAAAACTGGAGTTCTGCCATAATGAATCAGATCTCAAAGCTGTGTGCTTGGTTGTAACCAAATATAAGTTTTATTTCACACAAAGGGATCTCTTGCTGTTTGTGGGTTGCAACATCAGTAAAATTCTACGTGCTCTGTTCTCTTGATGATTGCTTTAATTTCTTTTATAAGAAATAAGCACTGAATGTACAGAATGAAAGATTTTTATCCACAAAACTTTTATTTCAGTGATAACAAAAAAATGCTGATTTTGCCTGAGGATCAATAGGTCCAAATAACTCCATGTATTAAGTCTGTTTAAGATTAAGGCAATACCATCTCACCTCCATGTGGGATTTTATCTTCTGGAATCTTAAACTTCCCCATATTAATGAAAAGAAGGAAGTGTCATGGACTGCAACCATGTGGTTTGTCATCACCATGACCTGCTGACAAAACATCTTTGTCACTGCCACTGGTCACCTCTTAGTCTTGCCTTGCTGCCCAAGGAATCATATATTGACCATTGCCAGGAGTACTTGCAAAGAGGCCAGCACTTATAGGTTGAGCTTAGTGCAGGCATTGTTTTGATGAGCCCTTGGAAACAGTCACATCTGGACAAGCTGACACCAGCTTTGCTGTCACTATTCCACTGAAGACAGAAATGGTTGGACAGTAAGTCACTAAGAGTAAATTTGAGTTTGTAAATGCACTTCAGGATTTTCTGTGCTGAAAATGCTGCAGTTCTGAGCAAGATGCTGTTCTGCTCTAGCCCAACCTCTGTGCTGCCAAGCAGATGCACTTGCCTGCTGGGCACGAGGGAATGCTGAGATGCCAGACAGTGGGATACAGCATCTCTCCCACTCCCCATACTTGCCAGTGTGCCTTGTGAGGCACCACCTGAGTAAAGCACAGGAGTGTGCAGGTGTAATCTCATGCCCTCCTCTCCTGGGTCTCTGCCCCTGCCCCTAAAGGCAAATCAGAGTTGATTTCACACCCACTGCAAACACTGTTGAGATGGACAAGCCCAGGACTAGTTGAAAACAGCTACAGGGTTCAATTTTCAAGTTCTTTGTAATCAGATGTGAATAATTCTGTATAATCACTTACACATTTCTAGAAAAAGGGCATAGATGGCAGCTGTGTGTATTATATAATATTTTATTTTGCTAGCTCTGTGGATGCAATCTGTACCTGATCTTGGATGCTGCTGTCAGAACAGATGTTGTGGACATGTGAGGCTTTCCTTGAAATTTTGTGGACGTGGATGGTGTTACTCTGGTGTAATGGACAAACTTCAGCTTAATGTGGGAAAGGGAAGACTGTGAGAGGGAGCACTTTCCATAGGAAATATGAGAATGGACTATATAAGGAACATTTGGCACTTCTCTGATATGTCATATATATTCCACAAGCTTTTCAAACCCAACTGATGAGTGGGAAGAGAGCATGAATTACAGAACAATTGCATAATATTTGGTCTAATATTGTTGCATGACACTTTTGGCCTGAAGCAGTCTTGTGAATTTGTATTTCAGATTACCCATGGTCTTTCTCAAGAAATCTAATTAAACTTCAAAGATGTTCCCACTAAATTGAGCCCTATAACTTCAGCAACAGGAATGACATCAGAACCTTTGGAAAGGAAAAAGATGAATATTGTAAGGAAAAAAATGTAGGAAAAAGTGCTTTTAGAAAACTATTGACCATGGGCCAAGCCATGCCCTCAGCTATGTGCATGCTATTCCCACTGAAGCTAAAGGGATTTGTATATGCCTTGAAGCACAGTATGGTTCTTTGCTTCAGACAGCAAAAATCTTCCATGGCCAGATAAGGAATACACTTTCAAAAAGTCAATGTATGCTATAAATGTCACTGAATTGAGTTCCTTTATATAGCTATTTCTTCAATGAAGAGTGTCTGTCTGGTTTGTGAAGGAATGTGATGATTGCAGCTTTTCCTTCCTAGCAGATCTCCTGTGAGCTGTACCACTGAGCACCTGCATACAGCAAGCCTCTTGGAGAACATGCAGGTAACACAGAGGGGAACAATGATGTGTGCTTAGGAGTTAACCAGGCTCCACATATCTCACAGACCCACAGACCTATTCAGATTGAAATGGACCTTGAGAGGTCTCTAGTCCAACCTCCTGCTCAAAGGAGAGCAATGCTGCATTGGAAAGGTTTGCTCAAGACATTGTCCAGCTGGATTTAAGAAGCACTGAAGAACAAAGACCTCACAGCTTCTCTGAGCAATCTCTTAGAATGCTATTACCCTCAGAATGAACATTTCTCTGAATATTCAAACACCCATTTCAGCCTATGTCCATTATCTTACCGTGAATCTTGGTGAAGAGGCTGATTCCATTGCCCATAGATGCTGGCAGGCTGCTCTTTGGTGCCCTTGAGCCACTTCTTATCGAGGCTGAACAAACCCAAATCCCTTGGCCTCTTCTCCCTGGGCAAGTGCTGCAGCCCTGACCATCTCAGTACCCCTTTGCTGAACTTGCTCCAGGTCCTCAATGCCTTGCTTGTACTGAGCCCCAAAAGTGGATGCAGTATCTAGGTGTGGCACTAACAAGAGCTGAGTACAATGGGGACAACTTCTTCCATCATTTCACTTGCTATGCTTTCACAAATACAACCAAGATGGAGCTGTTGGTGTGCTTTGGTGCCAGGACTCTGCTGTCACACATTCAGCTTGCAACCACAAGATCCTTCACAGATCCTTCCCAGCAGAGCTGCCCCCCAACAGGCAAATCCTGGTCCAGATTGGTGCAATGGGTTAGTCTGTCCCAGGTGCAGGACTTGCATTTGCTCTTCTGAGTGTCACAAGGCTCCTGTCAAGATATTTGCCTTTATCTAAATACACACTCCATGTGGAGAAGCAGTAGAGATTCATATTGTGGAAAATACCTTAACAGATTTCAGACATGATGACTCTTACTTTCAGATTTATCCCAGTGGTCTTTTCTTGTTTTTAATTTTCCACTTCTTGTGATTCAACAAATGTAGGAGTGCATTTGGGACTGTGCTGTGCCAAAAATTGGAGAAATCTCTGCCAAATTTTTGAAGCTCAGAACTTTAGTCTTTGAATAAAACCTAGAAATGAAATAGTAATTTACCATCCCCTCCAAGAGACTATTTTTAAGATGGTGATCACCACAGTAGAGGACATGATAATCTTTGTTGTAACTTTTCTCAGATGCACTCTTGTTTCTACCTCATTTTAACTGATGTCTAAGAAGCAAGCCTTTGCATTGCCATAATTGTATCTAATGAAAAAATCAGCTTATAATTCATAGTTATATCTAATTAAAAATTCAGCTACTAATTCAGGGAGGCTTTCTTACCAAATGATCTAGTTATCAGATGCTATAATTTATAACAGGATTGTTTAGGGCCCATATATAATATTTTCATCTTCTATATGTCTTGCACAGGACACCAAGAATCACACAATGAGCCTGAGAGCATTTTCAAGTTCTTATTTGACTCAGACAGGCTTGGTGCCATGCCCACCTCCCTGGGGAGCTGTTCCAGTGCCCAGACACTCTCTGGGTGAAGAACCTTTACCTGATATCCAGCCTGACACAACTTCAGGCCATTTCCTCGAGTCCTGTCACTGGTCACCACAGAGAAGAGACCAGTGCCTGCTCCTGCATTTCCCCTTGTGATGTTGAAACTGCAAAGAGGTTTTCTCTCAGTCTCCTCCAGGCCGAAAAGACCAAATGACCTCAAGTGCTCCTCATATGGCTTTTCCTCCAGAACCTTCACCATCCTCGTGACCCTTTTTTAGACACTCTCTGACATCTTAATGAGTCTTTTATATTGTGGCACCCAAAGCTGCCCCCAGCACTGGAGGTGAGGCTGCCCCAGCTCAGAGCAGAGCAGGACAATCCCCTCCCTTGCCTGGCTGTGATGCTGTGCCTGATGTCCCCAGGACAGGGCTGGCCCTCCTGGCTGCCAGGGCACTATGGGAGGTAAAAGAAAAAGGAGCAGCTGGCAATGGAGACTTCCTCTGGAACTGATGTTGCAGCTGTCCGAAAAGGGCAAAAAGAAGGAAGAACACTAAAGAGCCTTTCCTGCAGGGAGAGAGGGAGACTCATGTAAGCATTGCCTCTGTGAAAAAGCCACTGTATGTGTGTATGGATATCAGAGTCAGACAGCTGGCCCAGAGGGAAGTGAGCTGATGGAGACATTCATTTAGGACACATTGCAGTTGCTGAATATTTTGTGTTTAAAAAAGCTGTTTACTTCTGCTGAGACCTAGGCTGGCAGATGAGATAACAGGAATGCCACACTGGCAAGTGAAAGGAAACAAGGCTCCAGTAGCAGGTTTCTCTTAACTGGATTGTATGAGCCCTCTCTTAATGCAAATGCCCTTCTGGAATTAGGATGTCCAGCAGGAAGGGAAGAGGAGCAAATGCTCTGATACAGCATAAGGTTCAGACATATAGGCAAACATACAATTTACCTACTAAGTGCAAAGCTGGTTAACCTCAGAGGCAGTGGGTTGCAGTGGGTAGTATTTAGGTAACCATCAATTACATATAGAAGAAACAAGGTAGGAAATTCTGGAGGAAAATATTTTCATGCTGGAAAAAAGCTGGAGACCAGGACTTTGCTGGGAACTTTCTGTGAAACCTTTCCTATACACTGTGAAGAACTGAAGAGAGAAGTAGAAAAGCAGAGCTGTAATACTGGAGGGGGGTATCTGGCAGAGATTTCACCAGGAGGTATGCTATGTGCAGAAAAAGCAGAAACTATGAAGGAGAGAGGAAAAAAGAGAGAGAGAGAGACATAGATTCTTCTTGAGCTGAAAGGGAACTGAACTTCCAGCACTTGTATGCAAGAGAGCTGTGAGGAATAATCTTCATTCAATGGTTTCAGAGCTAAGCAGGAAAGTATGCTAAAATTCAGTATAAGACCTCTGTTAAGGAGAAAGACATGGAAATTCTGTATCAAATGAAGTAATAAAAATGTTAGGAAGCAATTTCAATAAATTGAAAAGGAAGAAACATCAGTATGTCCCGAGTAAACAGGTGAGTTGTGTACATTCTGAATTTTGAATTCATCCTTAAAGAAGGAAAGGAGAATGTCAGCGATAGGAGAGGATCTGAAAAGTGCTGCAAAGATGATCAAGGATAGGGATAGGCTTTGATCTAAAGGATTCTGTATGCTTGGACTTCACAGTCTGGGAAAGGGGACGTGTGACAAGTTTTTCAGAAAAGAGTGCCTGGGGTTCAATGTTCCCTCTTTTCTTGGCTGCCCATAGCTGCTGCATTCCTAGTGCTGCATTCAAAACCAGAGGAAGCTCTTCTTCATGTAGCAGTTCCAGACTTGGTGGCTGACTTTTTTATTTATTTATTTATTTATTTTTAAAGCAAGCTCAATGGCATATAATTGAAAGTGAGGGTTACTGATTTACCAAAATAATTAGATGCAGGAAATTCCCCATGCTGAAAAATGACTTCAAAGCTACCAGGAGCCTCATGGAAATAATATTCAGTTGGAGTGCTTATGTTTCCCATGTCATCTTGTCTCCACTGCTGGAGACAGATACACCACGCTAGATGGACTCCAGGTTTGAAAAAACCTGGCTATTCTCATGGGATACTGATATAAAAAGTAAGGACTCTTGTTGGAACATGGTTCTGCTGCTGGGAGAGCACTTGTCACTTCCATATCACTGAGGCAAGGAGAGCACAGCATCCTTCTTCTCCCTTGTGAATACTGCAAATTAAATCCTATTTTAATGACCTCTAGGGAGGCACTAGAGGGAAATAAATTCTCTGAAAATATCATTCCAAGGGGGATCTCAAAAATACCTGAATAAAAAAAAAGTTCTTCAAGAATGTCCCTCATATCATAACCCTTACAATTAGTGAAAATTCAGTTATGTTTTACTGCTGACTTCAGGGCAGCTGTGTATAAATTGACTACACATTTTATATGCAATAAAACTTCAATAGTCCAGGTGTTGTAATCATATAAAAAAATTAAAATACTGTCCTTGTTGCCCAAGCTTGTTGGAGAATATAAATTCTGTTATTTCATTAGTTCAAAGGACAATTGCAGACTTTGCTGGCAAGCACTTCCATTGACCTAAGGAAGAAGAAGGAACCAAGCACTGACCAAGTAAGGGAGTAAAATTTGGCAAGGTAAAAACACTTGAATTCCATAGGAATTAGGGCACCAAATGCATCAAATCACTTAAATAATACCAAGTAGACTAGGTAATACACTTTTCTTCGGGACATTTCAAGTGATGCTGACAGACATTTATTAAATTTTTCTTCCTTGCATAAAAAAAAAAAAAAAGGAAAATAAGGGAGTAAAAGTAACTGAGTACAATAACACACTTGACAAAAAGCCAGTTAATCAAACAAGCAAAGTTCTTGGTTAGTACAGGAAATTACAGTAAATTATGCATTGCATTTTTTTTTTGGTGTATTAAAAGGGGAGAAATATAAAATGTAAGACTACTCCACATTATTTTTTAGCAGAAATTCTTTGTGACCCAAGACAGAACATCAGCTAAGAAAATAAATAAAACTTCTTATGTTTTGGATTACCAAACAAGTGCTCTAGAAGGTTGTGGTTTTTTTTAAAAAGAAGGAATATAACATATTACATTAACATTCCTGAGTTCATATCAAAAGAGGTCTTATGGATTTGATATTTAAAGATGCTCAGCATGTTCACTTCTAACACAGTCTTCAGCTGAACCACAAGGGCCCAGCAATTTCAGAGAAGTGAACCTTGGAAAAAATTGTTGAAACCAGAGTTTGTTTGGTTTTGGGTCTGGAAACTAATCTACTTGGTTTTCATTTTAGACAGCATGAAACACTCTCAGTCTGTCATACAATGATAAATCTTCCTCTTAGAATGACACTTTTTGGGTTTGCAAAATGATCTTTTTTTTCTTTGGGCCAAACGATTCTTTCTTTTTAAGAAAATCAAAGGCATGAGGAAAAAAAATCTTCTTCTTTCAAAGGCATGAGATAAAAACTGACTAAGGAAACATAATTTATTATTTTTGACATTGTGATTAGGACCTATTTGTGAACCAAAAATCCCTGGGTAAGGTGCTGTTTCTGACTTCTGTGTTTTAGGTTTAATGTGCTAGGCAGCAGCCAAACAGGATAAAAAGCACAAAGAATAAATAGGGACACCAGAGAACATTTCAAGTCACAGTTTCAACATGACAGCAGCCTAACTATTAACAGAGAAAGGAATTTTAAAAGGAAGGTACTGCTATGCATAAAAAATTAGGGGAGGAGTCCCACTATAAGCATATACAAAAAAAAGGTATGTGAGACTATGACAGGCTGCCTAGCAATCAGTGATGGACTTTCTTGATGCTGAGGAGAAGTAAATTTAAATGGAATATGCAGACACACATACATACACATAAACACACACAAAATTAAACAGAAAAAAATATTTACAAATGAAAAAAAGTTGTCATCAGAATGTGGATATTAGAGGAGAAATATGTCTCTGAGGTTTGTATGTGTCATACACCTTGCAGAAGCTGTGATTTAAAGCTTACAGCAGGAGAATTCCTGTGAGTATCTGAGGGCTTGCTAGTATAACAAGAAATATCTCTGACTTCTTAACTCTGGAAAGAATTAGGGGAATGGGACTGTACCTGACCAAGTTCAGAGATGGTCTGTTTAATTTTGCACTAAAGATCTTAACTTGCTCTTTTCTGCTCAAAAGTAAAAAACCTTTCCTCATCAGCTGTTTCCTGATGAAGCCCTCTGATCCTGTGTCTGCAATTTTCAAAGACATGGGTAGAGCTCAACTTAGATATAAAGTGGTGAACAAGAAGAGGAGAAAAGAAGCTGAGAAAGACAGGAAATGTTTATTAGCTGTTGTGTCTTTGTTTTTTCCACAGGATCCTGGGTGCAGCTTCTCAAGGAAAGAAGCCAACCATAAACACTCCTGAAGACAAGGATAATTTAGAGAACACTGTAATTAAGTTGTACAAATCTTTGAAATTCCTACTTTGTCTGGAGCAGAGTAAAGCAAAAGTGTGTCTAAAAATTTTGGGAAAAACCCATTTACTGTCATGTCCCCAGTCTCCTCAGCAGGTCACACATCTTACAGCCTCAGTGATGCTTTCAGAATGCCTGTGGCAAGGCTATGGTCAAAGCCCAAAATCTCAGAAGGGAGTTTGGGAGAAAGGCTTCTCCTGTGAGCAGTTTTGAAAGAAGAGGAACATCACTCAGAAACAGGTCCTGGGCTCTCCAGATCGCTCAGGCATAAACAAGAGGCTTAGGATGAGGCTTAGAGCCCCAAAAGGGGGACTTGGCAAGCTGCAGAGCTGAAAGAAACATATCACATGTACTGATTTCAATAAGCATATGTGACATAACTTGGCATTATTATGCTTTTGTGGTTAATAACTGAGTTTTATCTGCTTGCATACACATCATCTTTATTAAACAGTAACTGTCCTTCACGAATCATGCAGTTCAAGGCCAAGAAAATAATCAAAGACCATGCTATGCTCTGTGCTGAGGAGAAAGAATGATTTGCAAAAAATAAGGAGAATTCTGCTTTCTGCCACCCACCACAGTTTCCCTGAAATGAGGAACCAGATGATAACATTTGGGCTCCTGGAGTATTAATAAATCAGACTGGCAGCCTACACCTAGTTGATATGGATTCTGTGCAGTCCAGCCCGACTTGGACAACTCCTAAACTCCCAAGCAGAAGATGAGCAGCCAGAAGAACTGACAGCACCTGTGTTCTAAACACAGCTTCAGATGACTTGAGTTTCTGTAAAAATAGTTTTTATTAAGTTTATACAATACATGAAACTGATTGCTTTTAAACACAGAGTAGCAGATGACAATCTTTTGGTTGTCATCAGGCATATTCGGATACTCACTCAAAACAACTCTCACTATTGCCATTCTCTCTGAATATTGGATCAAGTTCTGCAGCTATTACAAAAGGAATCATGCAGGCAAAGAAATTCTGTAATAGCATACACCTACATGACTGGTGTCAAAAAAGTGGCTGAAATTTCTCTTTCCCCCTCTGGCTTTAGAGGGTGTAATTTAGGTCTCTTTTCCCTTTGGAGAGTCTGGGCAGCAAGCCTTTTCCTTGGCAATGGCATCTGCAACAAAATAGCAGTTGCATTACCTTTAGAGACACGTTTTGGTCCTATTTACCCTTGCTGACAACTGTGTATATATGGGTAAAAATTGGCTAAACACAATGCCAGCATCAAAATCCCTGCCATTACCAGGATATTTAAAGATATATAGGCATGAATTAGTTACTGGATTACAGAACATAGAAATGAAGAGAGAAAGAAAGATTTTATACATAGCACTCACCATCATTTCGCAATATACAGGATATGCAACCCTGCTTGGTGCCAGGATCACTGGCTATGGGAGACTTAAGTGAAAAGTTCAGCTACACAAGTACTGCCAAATGGCAAAGTGGAGCCTGTACTCTGGCTCAAGTTATGTGCTTGAATTCTATGTCTGAAACTCATATCTAGGCTTATGATTACCCTGAGTAATGATAACATTAATGTTCTTTCAAAAAGGAGATTTCAAGGAAAATGTGTATTTCTGTTTATAGGACGTTGCTTCTGCTTGCTCTGGTGTCAGTGAAGGTTGATTACAGCATCTGTGAAAGGAAATTATTCAGACAGACTCTCACAACACATGTCAAGATGATGTTCCTTGCTTTGATAAAAAAAAGCAAAAAAATATTTACAGGTTTTTCCTATGATATTTACTTGTTTTTCTCCTTCCAGTTCTGAGCTCTTCGTAGTGTTTCTCAAGTCCTGGACACTAAGTTACACAATGATTGAGAACACATCAGTTGTCACTCGATTCCAGCTCTCTCACTCCGAAAGCAAAAACTGGATCACGTTGGCAGCACGGACAGGTAGTTTTATCAGTGATGTCTGGCAGGTGTCTTAGTGCCACATATCTCTTACTGAGGCATCACAGAAAATTTTAAATGTCCTTATATAGGGCATACCTAAAGTCCTTTTCAAGAGCCATTGGTTGCCATGGTGCAAAGCAAATGCTGTGGCTGATTCTGCACGAGGACAGAGTGTGTCACCTCCCCACCAGTGACAGGTTCTCACCAGCGCTCCTGAAGTGACCCAAGTGTGCAGGGACTGGCATAGATGAGGCATCTGCAGAGATTCACCCATTCCCAGAAATCCAGCTAGCTCCTCTACCACCCAACAGAGCAAAGGGAGAAGAGAGGCTATCACAACCCTTTATCCATCTAGAGATTGTATTTACACAGGAAGTATCTTCTTGTCTTCTACACAGTACTAGCACCTCCTGGTGCATTCAGGTTTCACATGGGTTGGGCAAGTCAAACCAGCTGCACCTCCAAACTCATAAATGGGGTTTTGTTCCTTCCCATCTTCTCAAAGTTCATCCCAAATGTACATCTAACCATTTGCCTACATCTGACAAACAAGGTATTCTTTGTGTTTTATCTCTCTAGACACCGTATTGTACAATTTTAAAATAACCACAATTTGCAGATATTGGTGCACCTCAGTAAATGTGTTTTACTGAGGTGAACAGCTCTTCCTTGTCATAGACATATTTAATATTAAAAATATGAAAAATCCATATGGATTAAATATTGATTTTATTTTTTAGAGAGCAAGTACAATGATGTTGCATTAAAATAATGCTATGTCATAGTTGTTACAGCTCTGATAGAAAAATAAACATCTCAATATGCTACAGTGTAACTCATTAATAAATATCACAATAGAAGTTAGTAGTCAACTGAAATTAAAACACCTATAAAAGTATACTATTTTAAATAATAAAATATTCAGTTTATTTCCAGAAGAACAAAAGTAGTGATTTTAAAAGTATTTAAAATGAAAAATGAGCAGTAAGAAGTTATCAAATTTAAAACCTCTCCCCTTACTAACATTCTCTATGCATAAAATCTAGAGACACATTATTTATTTCTCTATATTTCTTTTTTACAAAAGGTAGTATATGTTAAATAGAAAGTTTAAAACGGTAGTATTATTAATAGCTGTCACACAATTGCTAAGTAAGACACTTTAAAGTAGCATTATTTTTGAAGCAGTAGTAGGTAAGAGTGAAGATGTCAGCATAGTGAATTCATTCAACACTAATGCCTCTGCAAAAGACTCTCATTTTTTCAACATCTCCCTTCAAAATATATAGCTGAAACAGCCCAAATGCAATATAGGTATCAGGATGAAATGTTACAATTTGTACAGAAGTCATTATTTTAACAAATGCCAGATATTTAAAATTTTTTTATAGGTACCTTTTTTTTAAGCATGTTCAGAAAAGGAAACAAAGAGAACATGCAATTCAGAACAGCATTTCTAAAGCTTAAGAATATAGAAATTTTAGGTTTTTTCTTTCCCCCCCACTCCCTCCCTAGAGAGGCCAGCCATTCTGAGCTGGCTTGCTCTCAGTGAAACCCTCCTGCTTTGGCTTGCTATAAAGATGCATTCCCTCTGGTTAACTTTAACCTTTGTTCCCCTCCCTCCATGAATTTCAATTCTAAGAGCCAGCAGATACCTGTGCATCAGATTAGCCTCCAGATCAGAATTAAAAATTAGTGTTTCTCCTAAGTATTGCTTCATTTCTGCTTTCCCCTCAGTTGCAAAATGGTAGCCAGGACATTGTCACCATGTGTCACTGGCAGTCAGGGCAGAGCTGGAGTCACTCAGCACTGACTCAGCACCAATGCCCCTGTGAGAAGTGCCCTTTACAGACAATGCTTGCATTCCTTAAGGCTGGCTGCTGGAGAGCCAGGGGCTGGTGGAAGTCAATGGGCAGGTGCCCAAACGCTCCCCAAGGAGCTTTAATGGAGCTCTGCAGCATGCACGTTTACAGGCTGCCCCTTGCTGGGTTGTGTGCAGGCATTTTTGACGAGTAAAGATGTGAAAAGCCTGCAGCAATAGGGGTCAGACTGCACACAAAGCAGTCCCAGTGTGGGGCCAAGTGCTGTGCTGCAAACCTAGGACACCACTGCTGCCAAGCCAGCCTACTCTGAAGAGCTTTCCTGCCCTGGCAAAAGGCAAAGCAAGATCTCAGAGCACCATTTCTGCAGGGGTGCTGTGGGGAGCCCCAGCACTGTCCCTCTTGAAGTGTCCACTCATGCAGCTGTGCCCTTGCATCCCTCTGCCCTGGGCATCACCAGACCCTATGTCTGTTTTAGGATGGAGGGTTGCTTGAAGCTGTTTCAAATGTTTACTCCCATGGTTTGCAAAACATTCACACTAAGCAGGAAATAAATATTATATATGATCAGACTGGGAAAATAATATTTTTCCATTGCAGTCTGAAGAATGCTTTACATAGCAGGTTTTCATGACATCATAGAGAGGAAAAAATAAATCCAGTTGTAAATAATAGCTAAAATGTAAACTATGCCCATACAAACATCCTTCCTTTTTAAGGTTCATTTTCAACGTCCTTGCAAATGTAAGGGAATTTCAGCTGGGCACAATGAAAATTCCTTGCATACCATGTGCACGTTTTCTGGATGAAACAGCTATTTTCCCACACACTTCTGCAGCAATCTTATTAGTGTAGTCATGATTCTTGAAAATAACTATTTCATAGCATTTCTTCATTTTATAGCACTCAAAAAAAATCTGAAGCAAAATACATACTTTTAAATTACATAAACATGCAATTTCTGAAGTGTCAGGCAAAGAACAAGTCAAAGATTAAAAAATGGGACTAAAATTTGAAAACTATACATATGGATTTTAACAGTAACAAATATGCTATGAAAAATCAGGCTCCATTTGTGGGACCAAATCTAAAAACAATTCCCCAAACCAATGATGAGATGCAGCAATATCTGCTCGTATATTTTTGGATATAAGCATGAGTAGAATTATCTGACTTCTTTTTAAATTTTTTTTTTAAAGCCCAGTATAAGAAGTGTTATTTGAGAACTTTGGAACATTCTATTCTGAGGTTAGTTATTTTTCCCCCTATTTTTATGAGCATCTTTGACGCACAATACATTGAAAACTAATATGAACTAATTTGTCTTTAATATCTCCCATATTAAGCACTATAGGAAGCACAGTCCTTCTGCAATCACTGAAGAAATTCCTTGTGAATTAAAGGCTGCTTTCTCATTTAAGGTCATGTGCTGAGGGAACACAGCTCCCTAAATAGTGAGGCTTTTGTTGAGCTATTCATCTCCTGCAGCAGCTCTTCTGAAAAACATGGTCAAAGGCAGAGGGAAACAAGTACCAAGCAAAGCCAGAGTTTCTCATGGATAGATTCCATCCCTAGAAACAAAGCCTCTTCCCAAGAATCCTGCTCTGTATAAGCTCCCCACGGGCCTTCTAAAAGCCTTGACCTGTCACATTAGCAGCAGCTTATTCTCTTTCACCAGCCTCTTCCACAATACAGCAAAGCCATGAGGGAGATGCAAAAACCTTTTTTTTTCTTTTTTTCTTTTTTTTAATTTTAAAAAATTTTAAAAAATTTATATATATATTTTAATCTCAGCACAGCAAGCAGCTTACAGTGCAATTTGTCCTGTGAGCCTGCTCTATTCGACCAGAGCATTTTAAACATTCAGGCAGGTGTCTGATAAGGAAATACTGGCCGTGCCCCTTCACAGGCAGCACTCCAATGCCAAGTGCTACAGAAGAAAAGCAGTAGCAGAGTGCTGTGATGTGTCTGGAAGATGGGTATTACAGCTCAAGTCTTTCTTCCACCAAGAACCCAGTTCCATTATCCCCTACCCACAAAATCAAACTCCCTCTAACAGTGAAAAGTAATTTCTAATGAAAAAAGGATAGTTATCAGTTCAATAAATGCTTTAGTACATGCTTTAGTACGGGCCATTATGGGGTGAAAATACATTCTGAGGAATATTTTTTTAAAAGGGTTTATCACACTGTTTAAAGAACATAATTAACGTCTTTTTTATATACTTATATATACTCCACTAAGCTTTTTTTTTTTAAAGTTAAATAGACAACCAGAGATTGTTTCCCACTCACAAATAGCCAAGACTTGTGACAAGGGTAACAGAAGGTCAACCTTTATCAATTTTTTATCTTTATCCCACCAAAACCAATTCTTTGGAATCTTTTATTTTACACAGGAGGAAAACGATCCTATAGACTTTAAAAGAAAATGAGAGTTTAAGGTGTACTTGTCAGACTACAGAATTAATATATAGCTAAGGTTCTACAATTATGTTATCATTAAAGTCAGGGTCAGTACTCTCCTTTTGTTAAATGAGACAATTTTACCTGTGTGGTAGAAAGCTCAGGACCTACTTTGGAGACTGCTTTAAAAATATTTAACAGTTCAATTTACAGGTTTTTTTAAAAACAATCCCTAAGCTTTTGCGACTAATGAAAGGCCCATTGTCTGTATATTATTTTTCTCATTCCCACTTGATCCATTACCCAAAAAACTTACCACTCATAAAACACTCATCATTTTTCTACATCCTGCCTTCCTTTCAACCCTCACAGTCCTCAGGTTTCAGTGGGAATTTACAGAAGAAATACAGAATAGGAAATACAGGTAATTTCTAAAGACTGCATGTAAGTCGTGCTTTGTTTCTGAAACTCTTATCTATGACAAAAAGTGACAATATTTAGTATTAGTAATAAATGTTAAAATGAGACATTGTGTTCTGAGATGATTTTTCTTTTTGTCATCAAGGTTTTAGTGCATTAGAGGTTGATCAGATTTTCATAGGGTTTCAGCAGCATGGAGTTAGTAAATCAGACTGACACTTCCAACGAACATATAACAATAACATGTCTGCTACCACTCTAGCTGGTTTCAGGGATAAAAAAATAAGATGCTTCTACTTGGATTTGTAGTTCACATTCTGCTTTCAAATAAGCTTATATTGGTCCCACCATGTTTGGAAGAATGTTACACATTTCTGAAGGCAGAATCTGATCCATATTTATAAAGTCAATTAATGTGTTCTCTTGAGAAAAAGATTCCTATTTTCCTCACTTGCTTCTAAATTGCAGGTTCTTTCTTCCATCACACACTGGACAGATTTCTCAATGCACAGTGACAAAAAAACTGTAGTGGTTACAAAAAACCTTAGAAAACCTAATTTTATCAACTAATTTACATAGAGAAAAAGAGCACATGTAAAATCAGACTTATGCCTGACATCCAACAAAAAGATCCAAGTCCTTATTTGGCAAAACACTGACATGTAGCTAGAAAACCAAACACAGCTCTGGTGTAATTTATCTATTTGCAATGGAATTGATGCTGCTGACTCTAAAGACATAGTCTGCTGGCAGTGATCATCATGTAGACCATACTGTTGGATAGAGGAACTCTCATTTTCTGTAGCCACTCAGTTCTCAAACACCTTAAATTTTGTATAAAATTGGGGGGGTTTATATTTAAACAAGTAAAAAAGCTAAAAATTACTCTTTATCACATATAAATTATTCTTAAGTGACATCATCCCTACAAAAAACCCTATATATATAAATATATATATAATTTACCTGTGTGTGCAAGCATATATGTGTGTATACACACACAACATACACCCATACCAGGAATTAAACACTCATTTAATCCCATCATTTTTATGAGGAAAAGATATGAGGCATAAGCAGACAAATCAGTGGATTCTGTCAACTGAGAGACCTATAAAAGTACCATTTACTCTATTTAAGAGCATTTTAATAATTTCATCTATTGCTATAATATACAGCAATGTTAATACTTCAGTCACAGCTTTTGTCCATTCCCACAGAGCACATCAGTACTAGCTACATGTAGAGTGAGATCAGTGCTTTGTCAGACCGGTTTGTATCTACATTCTAGGCCATAACTAAATAAATTAGAAAATGCTAAAGTGCTACATCAACACTAATGTTTCTGAACAGTAGTAACGCACATTTCTCTTTCCAAAAAAATTTTAAAAAGTACAGCAGCTATAGTTTCAAACATAATCACATAATGTGAATATGTTTACATGTCACTTTGTTACAGTATTCAACAAAATGCACAACACGAAACCATATGGAAACAGTCAAAACTCCCACAGAGTACAAAAGGTAATTCTTTTAAAAGTTGAGCATGATGGAAATAGACATTTGCAGTCTTCAGAATTCACACTTGAAAGTTTCGTTTAGTCGCAACTTGCTGATGTCGATATTTATTTCCTCTGGTTTGTCACGTCTGTATGTTACTGTTCTTGTACAAACTGTAGGCAAAAACATCTTATCCTTGAAGGAGAAGATACAATTTTTATCAGCAATTAGCTAACTTTTATATGCAAGAAAAAGATTACTGAAGATGATGGCTCTGAAATCAATTACCTTCTTTGTTGTAGATACTCTGTAATCAGATGAAGATTTAATTTTATTGCTACTCCCCTGCAGAATTATCTGCCTGATGATAAGGACAACAAGCAACCCGATCAGAAAGGTAACTATGAAGATTATGGAAAAGACTCTAAAGTAGTTTCGCCCAGGGAAACAATCTGCAAAGAAAGGAAAGCACAAGGGTAAAGCCTAACGCATGGAGCAGGCACATCCTTCTAACACAGGCATATCCACCACTGCTTAGTAACGCTGCGTAAATGTAATACAAACCTGATAAAAATTAAGGGAAAATAAACTGAGGCAACGCTGTCACATGCAAGCTTTTAAAGCTGGGCATATCAAGAAAGGCAATTCAGATCAGATCCATGGTAGAAAAATAGTGAAACTATTATTCCTTTTATCTACAGAACTAAGAATCAGGCTTCATTGTATTGCCCACCATAAATTCTCTGTAGACAAGTGAGTTTATAGCTGAAATATAGATGAAATGTTTGGGGCAGAGAGAATTTAATCTTCACAAGACATGAAGATCACTGGCAAAATTTAAAAGAAAATGTATTTTATTGAATCGTTGTCTCACCTCTCCTCATTGGACCAGTGAGTTCTCCTCACTGGTAGACTAACACAGCAATCTTCTCTTAATATTAAAGTTATGAAAAAAGTATTCCCAATTAGTTTCCTTATTTATGAACTGTAGTATAAAAAGCATAAAAAGATTTATATAAATATTAAGTGACAAAAGGTAACCATTTACCTGTATTTTTATTGCTGCATGGAGTGATTAAAATTTATGGGATTTTATTAAAAAAGATTTCATTCTTCCACAGCCCTCACAACTGCAGTTCTTTATTCTTGAAAAGAACATTTAAACACTACTGAACTCGAGGTAAGCATTCTACTTCTTTCTTTCTTGTTTCTGGTAATGTCAAATAATATAAGCATGTTCAAAGAAATAAAACACAGATGCCATAACAAATTTTTACAAATATTTCTTTAAGCATTGCTCAGGCAGGATTTATCATTATTAGACATGACTTCTCGAGGAGCTGGGAAAACTGAGCTTAGAGATGCTTATTTCTTGTTATTATTTATCTTTTACTTTCCTTAAAGCTATGAATGATTTTTTTCGTTGTCCTGCTTTCTTTCTTTGCTATTGTAATAATGCTATATACTTCTGAAAAACATTCTAACACTGGAAAATTCAATTACTTATCGCAATAGATTTTAATCTCTTATTAAAATTACCTAGAAAATGCCACCTACCTGAAGTATTGTCAATATAATGCAGTAGGTAAGTGCATGAGGTTGTGCACTGATCAAGTATTACTTGAGATGCATTGTTAGAATGATAGCACTGAACACAGTTCCTGTAAAATAAAAATTATAATTGAGAACCTATGTCTTTCTCTGCAGTCTCCTTTAAGAGATTGTATCAACAGACTGACGTATTGCTTGCACATAATGCTTTCCTGTTGTTAGTAAAAACATTGCAACATTTATTTATCTTTTTCTGAAATGTGATGCCTCTCTCAGTATTTTATCCCTCTGATGCTTCTCAGAACCAACTAGTCAGAAGTTGCAAATTAAAACATGTCTTTGGCTTCGAGCCACCTTCATCCAATCCCTGCTCTGCCTTTTGTGATGCAAGCTTGTCACAGGGTGTAGCTAAGGTCCAGCTTTCTTCAGCTTTCAGCCTCCAGCTCTTTTCTTACCTATCAATCTCATTTGGATGCAGCTGGAACTGAAGGGTAGAGGTAGGTAGAGGAAACACAGCTTTGTCAAAAACTTTTGGGTGCTATGTTAAGACAAAGCCAAGTAAGTCTGCAATGCTGGGCAGTTTTAGAGAGCACTCTAAGTGACAGACAATGTTGTCAGTCTTACTGTCTTCACTGTATAGCCCTGAAGGACACAACTGTCACAAGAGATCCCCAAAAAAGCCCTAACTGAATTTTTAGTGAAGATATGCCATATTCTGAATTTTTTAAAGGCACACATTTCACAGAGACTTTGAGCAAGTGTAATCCAGAAAGGTTGACTGCATTTTATCCAGTGAAATCTTAGCAGCAACCTTTCCAGATGTGACCAAGCTTGGCTTTCCATTTTCACCAGACGAGCTATAATTGAAGTAAATGCAAATAAACAATGATTCTGTTTTGAACACAATGACCTTTCCAATGAAAGGCTGATCTTTCACCCTCTGCACCACAGTGAGGTGCAGAACATCACACGTGTGATGAGAGGGCACAGAAGAGCTGTGGCCAAGGAAAGGGCTTCATTTGCTGTCTATGCCAGGAGCACACAGTGCACCACTGAGAGCCTGGTTTGGCTTCTCTCCTCCTGGGCTTGCTCTATTTGACTTCCACACTGTCCCTTCCTTTCCATGATAAAGGAAAAATGACATGCTTGAAGATTAGCATGGCAAAGACTAAGTGTTTTAAAACTGAGCAATGAAGAATGTTGTTCTCTGGTAATACCAGCTCTGCTCTGCTGATCAATGACAGTGACAATGCACAAGTTCTGCTCTAGTTCCACACCTCTTTCTTTCAGCTGAGAAGCACAAGGAGTGTGCAGAAACAAGTGTAGAGAATAGTATTGGACTTGGTGGCATTCAAAAGTAGGATCTATTTTCCATTTTTAAAAATACAAATGTATGGTTTTATTTCCTACCCAGGAGATCTCGTATGAAGAATGGTTAAAATAGATGCTGACATGCAATTCTCTTAATTGACAGTGTGAATCCAACTACAGAAAGAAGTTTCCTACAATCTAAATAGCTAAGAAATATAGCATCTAGCCAAGCACAAATATTTCTTCATGTTTCAACACTAGGGAGTGAAAAAGTCAAGTCTAGCACGAGAAACATACCAGTTTTCTTCACAGGCTTTGTTACAAGTAGGGCAATATTCACAGAAACGGCCAAAGCTTCTTGGATCTGTGCACTCACACTTTCCACATACACATTTTCCTCTTCCACTGCAAATTTGGCCCTTTGAATTCAGGCAGTGCTTTGCTGATTGTGATGAGCACTCGCAACGATCACCTTCCCAGCCAGCAAAGCATTTGCATTTACCACCTTCACATTCACCATTACCTACAACACAGAGAGTCTGGAGTCATATGCTTCCATGAAAACATAGAAAATAAATTTTAGATGGATATATTTGTATTGCTTGTGCTTTACCTTAAACAGAGCAAATTTAGGCCTGGACACTCTAACTAGTTTTTAAGTTAGCAACTTATACTGAAGTTATTGGCATGATCAATATTGAAGGCTGCTGCTCATTGTAAAGCTGAGCAAAAGTTGCTACTATTTTGTCACCCTAAAACCTTTTACTAAAATTTTTCTCTTTTGCTCTGGATCAAAACAATGGAGATTAGGAATTACACAATGACCAGGAAAATAGTCTTCAGGCAAAATAAACGAACTTCTTTTTAGCAAGAAAACATTCCATGCAAATAAACAGCAAGATTCAGTGGAAGGAGAATAAAGTCTATGTGCACAGGCCAGGTTCTTTCCTTAATTTTCCATTTCCATTTCCATTTCCATTTCTATTTCCTTTTTTCCCTTTTCCTTTTTTCTTTTTTTTTCTCTCTTCCCTACCTTAAAGTGGATTACAACAAGAATATGAATTTCTAACAACTCTCTTTCACTTAGAGTCTCCTTTCTGAAGCAGGAATTCCCTACAGTGTTTGTGTTCATATCAGTATTTGAAATCAAGTGCCACTGTATCTCTCACAGGACTGATTTAGAGTGATAGAAAATCAGAACCTCACCTGGAAGCTATGATCCCTTCCTAATCTCTCAGTATGTCATATTCCCATTAGACTGAAATGTATCAATCAGCTTTCTAGAATAACATTATTTTTTGTTTGAGAAATCAGTATCATTACTTATAAAGAATTTTGAGATTTAAATATTAAAATAGCTAAACTTAGGAAAAAAAACACATCAATTCATCCCCTAGAAAATGGTGGTGAAATTTAGAAGACTGTGTGTATGCTGTGGTGAAGAGAGCCCAGGAGTGTGAATTCTTAACAGGATGCTCAGGACATTTCCCACACTAATCCTGCACAAACAATTCTTGTTCTTTACAGCCTTATATCATTGTTTTCAGCTGCATCAGTAGCCTCAGAAAGCAAAACAAACCAGGAAAATACAAACATAAACACTGTAACTTACCAGAACATAAATTTCCCTGATGATAGGGGCAGGAAAAATCATCCATTTCACAGTACTTGCCATACACCTTGCCCAGCTTGTTTTTGTAGCAGAAACATTTTCCATCTATGCAATTTCCTTGACCACTGCAGATGGGTTGGTCCTGGTGTTGCCTGCACTTCTCTGAGGGTAGTGTGTCTCTGTTAGAGCTACAGTTATTGTCACTGCACTGGGACTGTTTGCTGTCAGGAGAAGTTTCATCAGCCCACACTCTTTTGTGCCCTGTGCTGTCTCCATACTGGCAGGCACAGCTTTGCTGCACACTGACAATGGCAGTTTCATTGAAACCAATAGGCTTAAGTATGGCATATTTTCTTCCTCCAGTTGTATGACATCCTTTCATTGCAACTGACACATTGAAAAGTACCTAAGAAGAAATAAAGACAGATTTAACATTATTATTATTTTCTTGCTCACATTTGCTTAAGATCTTCAATACATAAATAAAGCAGAATATTATATTGTATATGAATATGCAGTAGTTGATAATAGCAAAATACACAGTGGTCACTTGTCAAATATGATATATTTGATAGGCATCACAAACACAGTTAAAATCCTAACAATAGAGGATTGACAGAAGACTACTTTTCAAGTTAAGAAAGCATAATTGAAAAAGACAAGGTTACTACAAATTAAATGGAAATAGAAATATCATCACCATCTTCCTGCTATTATTTAATGTGCATATTCTGTTATATCACAGGAATACTCAGGTAAGAATGGGGACTAGATTGAGTAAGACAATATACAAACAGAAAGAGATATGCTTCATAAAAAGACTCTAAAATGAATGTCCTGCTGCAGAATTGGTCATGTACATAGAAATTACACAGAATTTTGGATGGCCCTGGCTACTCCTACTAAAACACAGAAATGGCTCACATGTTAGCAGTTACTTTCCCCAATTCCATGGACCCAGTGCCTAGTTCCAGGCCATGTCATGGCCATCACCACCAAACTCCAGGTCCTCATCCCAGCAGTGCCCACTACAGCAGCAGCTCCCACAGCTTTGGCAGTCCTGGCACAGGGCTAAGGATCATTTTGGTGGTTAGGTAATTGCCATAGAATTTCTATCAATCACCCCTAAAACTTTTTGACAGCTCTGACATGCGTGACACACTAGATATCAATCTTGTATTTCACAATTGTTTTTTGGTTTTATTTTTTTTTGACCAGTACACTTCTGACAGTATTCTCTCAAAGGTTTTGAATTTTTTCAGCTTCCTGATGTACAACAACTCTTTCTCATCTCCTCACAAAGCAAACGTAACTAGGAAGAAAAAGTGAGAAAGGAATGTCAGAGAAGCAAGCACCTTTAATCTTTGCTACCAAGAAATAAAGATTTCAAAATAAAAAAGGAGAAACCCCGAGAAACTGATTACATATGAGGTTGAAACTACCCACAAATACTAGGGCCATTCATCTCTCATCACTGTGTCTCCCTCCCGCTGCGCCCCACACGAGAACAACCCAGCCCCTGGGGACAATGGTGGCTTTGTGGCCAGCGGGGCTGCGGCTGCCTACACGGACAACAGGAGAAGAATGCTGTGCAGAAACATGCACTTAATGTCATATTCAGGGGGCACACAGGCTTTGTCTCACCCTTTGCTTTTCTTCTTCTCATTTCTCAAATGTGCCACTACACACATTACCCCTCACTCTCCATGCATTGAGATTTCCTCCCTTGGGTTGCAGGGCAAAAGTGTGGCCACAGGGGAATGGATTCATACAGCAGGTGCGTATCGTGGGGAGGAGCACAGGCTGCAGCTAGGGAAAGTGCTCTTTATTCAACACAGAGCCCTGCCAGAAAACATCATCACCACGTACAAAACAGTACTGGAAGAACGGCAGGGAAATGGGAGAGAAGGGAAAATCATGTCGTGCATATGAGTCGTGAAATTTGATTCTGAACACAGCAGCAAATAGATTAAAGCTGTGGTGACTAAATAATTACAACACCATGACACTTGCTAATAGCCAAAGTTAGTTTTGCACCCTGAAGAGGCCACAGGATTCTTCCAGAATTTAATCCACTTTGTGTTTTGGTAAGAAAAGGAAGGAAGAAGGATTAGACAATGAAAGGAATGTGAGAATTAAGGAAAAGCATTTTGTCTGTAAACAAATACTGAAAGAAGGATTTACGGTTAAAATAAATTAATCTCTTAAGGATGGCTCATTTTCAACAGCCGTAGAGGTTTAGGACCACATGCAGTCTTTTACAATCAACTGGCTTGGCTTTTTATTAAAAAGAAACAGATATAAATATTTTTCTTTTCATTAAACAGAACAAATTCCAGTCCTGTTTCTTATGACATGCCCAGGGAGCAACAGTGGAGAAAAGATGCACCAAGAATAAAAACATAAAATCTCCCATAAACTGTAGAAGTTACAATCAGCAGCATGCAGACAAAATTCAGAAGAGCATAAGATATATTCAAATTTACATTACAACTCACACATTTAATTTGTTTTTCTATTTCTACACACAGACACAAGCTATTTCTCACACTAGCTGAGACATATATACATGTCAAGCAGGAAAGAACTCTCTGACCCTGCTCTCTAGAAACACAGACCTCTTCCTGGCAAGCAAAAATAATTACTCCACTAGTCCAAGCAATTAAATAAATATATCAAGGCACAGAGAAGTTTTTCTGGGAAGAAAACCATGTTCTTTACATAAGCCAGACATCTTCCCCTGCATTTTCATGGTGCATGATGCTCTGTTTCATTCAGTAGATGGAACCAATTCAAATGGGAATAAATTATTTTATTAATTTGATTTATAAAATAAATTAATTATGCAGAACCCTGTTTGTGCAGGAAGACTACTAAAGCAGGAAGAGAGAAAGGTGACATCTAGTACAGACCCAAGCAACACAAATTCCAGTGATTTTTTTCCACTGGGTGATTATCTTTCAACCTCTTTACGTACAGATTTCATCACAATGGATGTGGTGGTTGTGCCCAGTGGAGGACAAAGAAGGAAAGTTTTAATGGACGTTAGCTTTCAGGAAAAGCTTTGAGCCTTAGTTCCATGGGATTAGTGAGAATTAAAATAAGATTCAGGAAAAATAAACCCAGAGAATAATAGAGAGCCTGTGATCATTAATCACATAAATCCATTTTCAGTTTAAGTAAATCCCTAGAAGATTTCACACCATTGAAACCCAACCAAACAGAAAACTAAGTATTCCAGCTCCTTGAAGAATGAGAACTATCAACATACTTCTTTATTATATCCCACATTTTTACATCCTTCCATGCCAGTTTTTTTACTTCCATCAGGACAGATTGCAGTGATATTGAAATGAAGACCTTGGATCTGGTTATCCACTTGAATTTTCACTTCAGAGATTAGTTTCTGTAACCAGAAAACAAGTTTTAATTGCATTGCATCTCAAAATATAATGTACATTAGTTACTAACACCAAGTATTGCTCCTATGCCTGACTAAAAGCGAAGAAAGCTTGTCTGTGTGAATAAAGGAATGAATTAAAGCATTGTTTCCCATGTAGAGACCCAATTACATTCCAAATATACACAACCAGTGAACTGGTAATTCTGATAAAGAGGATTAGTTTTTCCAGATAAAAATGTTTTCAGCTTTGCTAACATGGTTTTGAGACTGCATTTTTCACAATTTGAAATCTCTTCCAACAACCACGAGCAACAAAAACTGCTCATTGTTTGAGTCTACGCTGCCTTTTAGCCACACACCTAAAATACAACAGTAAACATACATATAACCACTGTTATCCAGCAGAAAAGCTTCCTAATGGACTTGACACTTTAAAAACTTCTGATATTTTGCATCTGTCTTAGAAAAGTTTTCTCTGAGCAAACCCTAGGGTGACCTAAAGGCTATTGGGATTATTTTTACTAATTTTTCTGGGTCAGCTAAGATATATAAGCCAACAATTGGCTGATCCCATTAGGGCATTTTGCAATAAAAAATAATGAAAAAGCAACTGCTTTCTAACTTGTATTTACTACATGGCCTAAAATCCTTCAAGGAAGAAACACTGCTCCTTGACCATTAAAAAATTTATTAAAGCTCTGTACAAATTTATGAGCTGAAAATTGTACAGAGGGATTTTTAAAATTCCTGTCATATTACTATTAAAGATGAGTTTAGTGGGATATTCTTACTGCTCCAAATGGAAATGCAATTATATGAATCTTAACACATGTTTATCTTAGTAACTTTTTGAAAATTAGTGACTCATCTTTGGCTTTCTAGCCAGGGATTTTCAGCCAGGATTTTCCATAGCTAAGCCTAAGGTTTCCCTGCCTGGAACAAGAGTGCAAGGGGCCCACTGTCACTGAATATCAGCACTAAATTTATTTTCTTATCTAAGTCCTTCTTTTTCCTAGAATGCAACCCATTCAAGACCTGCTCACCACGTGTTTATATATTAAAAAGCCCCTAAAATTGTGATAAAAATCTCAATGGTGAAATCCAATGAAGGTTAGGTTGGAAAGAAAGACAGTGTCTGAAAAATGAAAATAAAGCAAAAGCAAACTGGGGGTGGCTGGACCAGGAAAGTCCCACTGAATCTTGAATTGAACTAAACAATTGTTTGATAAAATTTCATTTCCTCCCCTTGAATGTTTGCCCTGCACTGGGTAAGAACTGTGCTTCAATTTAGCTTTACAGTGTAAAGCTGTCATACAAAAGGATTATATTTTTCAAAATTTTATGCCAGTAACTTCCTGCAAACCTACATATTTAAAATGAGATCTTTTGATTTTATAAGAGACAGTAAATTACCAGTGAGAACTTCTCTGCAATTTGACTACCCCTAAACACCACTGCTTTTGCATGTGTTTGTCTTTTTCCCAGTGTCTCCAATGTGACAGTGAGAACAATGTGTGCAAAAGCACTCTATGGACTAGGAGCAGATGGGGGCTGGCTCTTCATTACAGCAAATTTGTTGAAAGCAAATTGCTTGATTCTGTGGTTAAGCAAGTAAAATGCATAATTTCAGCCTCCCAAACTCCAACTAATTAAAAAAAAATGAAGTGATACCTTGCATATACTTTTGTGGCTGTTTTCAGCTGTCTGAAATTGAATGTTTGTGTATGACTGCACAACACACATTAACAGCATTCAACCATGCAACCCATCACATTCATTTTGATTCTGCTCTATGGGCTCCCCGTGCTCTAGTACCTCAAGTGTCCATTTCTGGGCTTCATTTTCAAAGCTGTTTAGACCCTCTTTCCTCCACTAAAAACATGCCTGTTTCACTTTCAAACTGCCATTCTGCATCAATCATAAAATGTGTGGAAAATGACTTTATGCTATTTCCCATACTATTATTTTCTCTTTCCCAAAGTATTACATTCAATTGATGACTCCAAGCAAGAGTTCACAAAGCCATTTCCATTGTTCTCTCCCAAATCCCTATCAAAACTCTTTTTCATTTCCATGCCTCAAACCCTCATTACACTGCTTCATGATATCTACCATTCTCAAACTACCTCCTTGTAAATTCCCATCTCGTTTGTTTGCTAAAAATTATGCTGCAAAACTCTCCAGATACTGCATTGGGTTTTAACTCTGAATTTATATGGTGCCTAGACAGTGGTGTCTAGTCTTTAAATAAAGATCCAAGGGTTCCAAAATTCAAATAAATAAACCATCTTTTGAAGTGACATAGCAACAGGTGCAGAGAATCAAAGAGAATATTTAGAAACATCCTTAGAAATTAAAAAACAGTAGCTCTTGGCTTTGAGCCCCTGGCAGCCTGGGACTTTGAGAGCTGTCATAAGATAGTACCATCTATCCACCTGGACATTAGGAAAAGTAGAGAATGTATCCTTGCAGACTTTGGATGAAAGACAAGGTCCTGGAAATTCCAACTTCAGGCTACGAAATATGAAATATGAAAAGTGTACAAATATTACAACAGTGTCACTCTCATCATACCTGATAGGCTTCTACCACCAAATCATTGAGATTTGCTGCTTGGGATTCTATTTGTCTTGCAACAGTACCAGGCAAGAGAGGTAACAGATCCTATGAAAAAAGACAATAATTTATGCACAGTTTAAATTTCAAATATAAATATTGTGCCTTCAAAATTGAAAAAATAAATCAGGTTTCTAACCTACTTTATACCAATGAAACTGGCTTCCTTGAACAGCAAAAATAACATTGATGTTATTGTCAATCAATTTTTCAGAGAGCTGCCCAAGAGATGGATGCTCCTGCAAAATAGAATAGGAAAGAGAAGATTGCAGATTAGTAGGGAATAATCTTATATTTCACATATGACACATTATAGATTTCCAAAACCAACTCAGTCCTAACTTCTAATTGTACAGAGAATGCTAGACTGACATCAAAACCAGGATGGGGCCATCTGAATACACAATTAAAAAAAATCATCAGGGCATGAGCTAGGCTTATCTGTTGTCAGCTATGCAGATCTGCTGCACAGTGGGAGGACTAACTCTACAGTACTGTTTTGTTGGTTTGAGTCTGATGCTTAAGAAATATGGATATGATGTGGTCCATGGTCCATCTGGAAGAACAGGGTTCTTGTGCAAAAGTCAGGGAGAAAGTACAACATGAAGCACTGACATGAGGTGTCTTGTGGGAACAGCAAGGAGAGTAATTAAAAATGTTTGATTCTCAGACGTGTGTTTTGGCATCAAATGCAGCCACTGGATCTGGTTCTGGCAATGTCAGTATTCTATGCTCATGTCACTTATGACTGACAGCTTTCTCCTCTGCATGTTCAAGACTTATCTAAGGACTGATGACTGCAGTCCCCACCACGACCCACTACATTTTCTTAACCACACTCATGCTTGAAGAAGATGGCATGAGTTTCACAGCTCTCCTCAGTAATGCATTGTTCTATTTGGTGGAGTACCTATGACAGCATGTCCTGTGCCAATGACCTGCTCTTCTACACTTCTCATTGAGAGATCTGGCATGCATTTGAGAACAAGCACTGTGTTCCTGTCTCTTCATCCAAGATCTGGAAAAGTTCAAGGGGGTCTGTGTGGACCCAATGGGCTTTATACACCTGGGTTATGTGAGATCCCTTCAGCTCCAGTACTGTAAACCAAACTGTATCTGAAAATCACCACTTATTAACCAGCCTTAAGTGAATAGTTCTCAAGAAGTAAATTCAATACTTAAAATTCATTACTAAAAAGAAAGAAGTGACTGGGGCCTTGATTCCACTTACTGAGATTGCATCTGGACACCTTCACTTATGTCAGACACTTCAACCTTTATCCACCACATGTTTTTGCTGTCTTTCTTTTCCTGGTATTTTTCACCATCTATCCCATGTTATCTCTCTTACACAAACATAATCTGCTACCCTGAATAATTCCTTTCTCCTCACATTGTCCCTTGTTACTTAAGGCACCTGCAAGTCAAGAGCTCTGCTAGCAATAATCTGAATAGCAACACAACTGAGACAAAGTTATGCAAGGGAGCAAAATCCATTTTCCATCATCTTGCACCATTACAAAGAGCCTTGTACAGAGAGAATAAGAGAGTTTCTTGTGCAGTTTGATATCAGCCAGGGTACACGCCTCTTTCAACGTTTCAACACTTTGGAAAAAGATTATATTCCTTAAGATAACTGATGAAAGGTAGATAGCACAGTATTAAACAGGCCTTCTTACAGCTCCAGCTGGAGAGAGTAGCCTACAACACAGTGCTAAGCCCTCCTTCCTTCTCCATGGCTCAGAGCACAGTGGTGGGGCCCCCATTGTGCTGCACAGCCCGTACAGGCCATGTGCAACTGGTGGCACATCACAGACACACCAAGGGGTCCCAGGACACAAGTGAAGCCAGATGTTCTGCAAACACCTGCTGCACCATAAATGTGGGAATGACAGAGGCAGTATCAAGGGATCATGAGATGGTGGCAAAAGAAGTCAGTCTTCCTGCTCAGCACATGGTACTAGACCTGTCTGAATTCCAGCCGAGTGGCCCCTCAACAGCTCTGCAGCTACTAGCAGAACTCTGGAACCAGGAGTATCTGAAATGGCTTTCCAAGCCTTCATAAAACAGAAATTTATTCAGATGGAGCTTACTGAAGTCAAGAGATGATGACCATAGACAGGCAAGGGCTACAGAGACAGGATCCTCAGACTACTTCTGCTCACAAGGAAGGCTGAATTTCCATGCACTTGTCATCAATAACTCTCTGAAGTGTCCATCTTCTTGTTTCTTTTTATTAGAATTGAGCTAAAAAAACCCAAAACCCCAAACACCAAAGTCCAAACCATCAACAGACACACATCAGCTTTTTAATTTTAAGCATGTAAAGAGAAGACATAAGGTACTAGTGGTCACTCATGGAGCCTAACTTTGCTTGCTGTGAAAACCTTGCTGTACTTTATGTGTTTTTATCTTATCTCTTCCCACTGTTGCTCAGGTAATTTAATTTTAGATCATTTTTCTTATTTCAATTACATCATTCATTTTATTATTTTAACCTACTGTGTTAAGCTGAGAAGGTAATTAATACAACTGTTAAGTATTTCAGAAAGGGAGTTAACCAAGCACAGATTTAAATAAAAGAGACTGGATTTCTTTCCTGTCATGCATTTTTTTTGCTGACCTTTCTGTGACTGCTTAGCAAAAGTTAGAAAGAAACATGCAGAAAAGTCTCTAAGTGGAAATATTTCTGATGTAGAGGCTAAGCTTATTCAAATAAAGTCAAGACCTCATAACTGGCACAAGTAAGAAATAAAAATATGCCAAAATACAATCTTCTCATGACTACCCAAAGCTAAGAATCAAAGCAGGAAAACAATTTGATTGCAGAAATCTCTTTAGCACAGCCAAGCAAAATTGTATTGATATGAAAAAACCCCCAAAAATATGTTTCATATGATGTTTTCTAAAAGACTGACTGACTTTCATGATATTTCATTTAAATATCAAATAGTTATCCCAGCCCTCTGATTTTCCTCATTCATTTGAAGTTTCATTATGGATATCTGTGAATAAAATAATCACATGCACCATGGATGGGAAGAAAAAAAGCAAGAAACCAGCACATTTTCCCTTACAGACTCTATTGTGTTGTACCAAATCTGCTCCAGAAAATGCAGTTCCTAGTACTAAGTGCATGCCTACTGTTAGCATGCAAAAATTAGTCCATATTAAAAAAGAAAAAAAAAAAAAAGGTTAGCAGACAGAAAACACATGGATCTAAATGTGCCATCACAGGTCTAAGGATCTTTCAAGGTCATTTCATTTGGGTGGCTGAAAAAACTCATTTTATAAAACACATCAATAGTAGCCATTATGGAGATTTCTTTCTCCATATGGGACAGTAAAATTATGATCTTTCAAACCAGAATGCAGAATATCAGTTAAAACAGCTTTTTTTTTTTTTTTCTTCAGTCTGCCATAAATCTATCATAGCTGCTTAGAAAGATCTTCATTAATTTTGTCTATCTTCTCCATTGGTCAGTTTCTTCAGCTACAACAGAAATTAATTCTCGAAGTTGGACAGAAAATAAATACAGTTTGTTGTTTATTTTTTTTTCTGAAACAGACAGTATCTTTATTATCAAAGGAATCATGAACACCAGAAAAGGATTTGTATCTTTCGCAATTATTTAATGAGCAGAGCAAACATCCTCTGATTTACAGCACTGCAACTAAGGAAAACTAAAAAGAAAGAACAGAGAAAGTTCTGCTTTGGGAAAGAAAAGTTTCAGGATTATTTGCTCTAAGTAAAATAAACTGAATAGACTGGTTAGAATGGGGAAAAAATAATTCTGACATCTGTGAGGAAATATCCAGGAGGTGACAGAGGGAGTATATGAATGCCCAAATGCCAGATAATCGGAAATCTAAATAATGTTCCTGTTAGCACAGGCTGATCTCCCTCCTCCGCTCAGCAAGGTCCTGAACACTCACCGCTTCCCAGAAACTCCTGCATTTCATGGCCACACAACAGCCAGCAGCCTCTTCCTGCTGCCCCACCATCCTTGGAAATACCAGTTGCCAGGATGACATTCAGGTCTAACCTCACTTACACAAGCCCTCACTGACTCCGTTTGCACTTTGCTGGCCCTGGCTGAACACTTTAATTAAGTGCAGCCAGCACAGAGAACAAAACTTCAACGTGCTCTAACTGTACCACAGTTCATACTTCTGCTTTTCTGATTACATCACAATTAAGCAGTGATTCATGTTTCCTATATAAACAATTGATATTTATTTAAGAAAATACCCAAAGCAGTTGAAAACTACAATTCTTAGGCAAAAATTCCTTTATTCAGTCACTTATGACTACTTCATCTATTATTGAAGAAAACATTTTGAAAGCTAAAAATATCTGTGGAAGGTGTCTTATTTTGCTGTAGCAGATTTGATGCAACTTTTTGCAGAGGTGTTTATTACCACACATTGACTTTCTACTGTGAAATCTGAATGCATTTAATGCTAGTCCATCCACTTGAGGCAGCTCATTTCTGTTGTATGCCCTCTGGTTTACTCTTACTAAGCCTTTTCAACCAACGCTGCTGTGCATCCTCTGGCCATAAACCATAGCCACTACCTTTCTTGTGAGCATAAATTGTACAACTCTTACACACTACCAGCTTCTACTTGTGCAAAATATTGCACCACACACTTCTTACTTATATTTTATACAAAATGTGTGTGGTTTTTGTGAAAGGCTAATAAAAACCCACACCAAAACCATAACATATCCTCCTTTGCTGTGTACTGGTTTTTTCAGACTCCAAAATACTTTAGTCCACACAAAAGAATGCCAAATGCACCAACTGACCAATTCTTCATTTCACAACTTGCCTACCTGGAAAAATACTATTCTAATAGCTGAAATAAAAGCAATGCTTTGAGAGCAGTCTTAAAACCTCCTTTACACAGTTTTGCACTTCCTCTCTGAAGGCAAAATCTATGACATATACCTTACCATACTCGTAGCTTTGATGTACACGTTGTCTTTCAAGTGACAGTTTCCATCATGGGGAATTACAATTCCTGCTAATTTACTGTCAAGGGCCAGATGGGAAGTTTGATCTGTCATCACTAGGAGCAGTCTCTTTGCTTCTTTACGCCATCCAATATGGCTCTACAAAGAAAACAAAATTAGGCATAAGAAAGCAGTAGCTACCTATTTTCTAAAATAATCAACAACAAAATGAAAAATTAACATGAAAGACCATTTTCAGATTTTACACTGCCTGGCAGCACTGCATTTAAACCAGGCTATGTAAAGTACTTTGTGTGGAAAAAGACATAATGCACTACATCTGAAAACTACCAACTTCATTGTTTTTTTCCATTTACCATTTTCTTTGCTTTTTAAAGAAAGATGTCCCACTATACATGCCAGTTATGCTTTATATAGTGGGCTTGAAAACAGCTGCCACATTATGTGAGTCACTATTATGTACAAATACAAAGCACATAGTTTGTAAAATCCTCTGGGGTCCAAGGAAGGCTTACAACCAGTAAATATGCATTCATCCATATTGATACTTGGCACTTTGTTCTATTTTTACTTGGATTTAATTACTTTATATTCTCATCACTCTATAATTTCCTTCTCCTACATAATTTCCTGGAAAGTACATTAGTATGCAAGCACAAATCAATAAACTAAAGTTTGAAGGTCTTCATGCAATTACAAATTGAGAAAATCCTTATTAAGTAGCAAAATGCTACATTTATCCACCATCTTAAGGGATTGATAGCAAAGTGGCAGCCTCAAGGGTGAATTGAATGTCTTCTAGGAATTTGGTGATGTGAAGGATTCAGCAGGGTAAGCTTATATTTAAATTGATTTAGATGCCAATTTGTATTTTCAAAACATTTATCTCCCTTTGATTATAATCAAAATTCTGAGGCACACGGGAAACACATAATTCTTTATTATTCTCTCTCTTGCTTATTCCATCTTTTTTTTCACTGCTTCCATTTTGTCTCTTTCCTATGACACAGAATCTCTACACTTCTCATGTGAAACATGTACCTGCAACACTTTCCAGGTACTCAGCCACATATTTGTGACTTACTCTCTGCTTTCCTTTCTTCAGGGAGAGGGATTTAGCTCCCTTCTCAGGCTATCTCTGAATAGGAATTAAATACCTCAAACCAGCAAGAATAACAAAACAGAGGGGTGTCATGTCTTTTCCAGCTTATACTTCAGGCATCAGTCTCCCTTGGACACTCCTAGACAGCATTCCTCTAAAGAAGGAGAATTACAAGTTTTATTTGTAAACAGATTTTGTCTTAAATAATTCCAATTTCTCCTCCAGCACTGCAAAAGCCTCTTCTCCCAAGACTCCATCATTTGACTTTTTCACCTTGAGACTTTTTAAATTTTAGGTAATGCTGCAAGGAGCAGGGAGTTGGACTCAATGATCTTTACAGGTCCCTTCTGACTTGAAATGTTCTGTGATTCTGTAATTCCTACTTACATATGCCACAGCAAGCAAAATTTTACAGCAGCTCCATGTCCTAACCTGCTACCTCTTGTAGCTATGATGTATTGGTTAAAGCAAGATGGAGCAAGCTATAAAGGTCTATTGTAGGCGAAATGAGTGCACATTAATATAACTTATACTTCATGATGATCATTATGAGTTGCACATTTTCCCAATCCATTCCAGTTCACAAGTCATGTAATAGGAAAGCCTCCACATTTTTAGGAATGTTTCCATTCTATTGTTCTTGGAACACAGAATATATTATTCTAGAACTCACATGTCATAAGTGTGGAATGTGTCCAGTGAGAAACACTGAATTTTTAGGAATTTTTCTAAAGTTCCAGAATAGTTTTTGTAACAGCTTCAATCACAGTGTCTATGAAGAGTGGTTTTTACTTACCTGTTCATCAAAATTTGAAAATAAAATTGGACCATACTATCAATTTTTAGCATAGTTTGAGTTACTTTTTATCTTGAGGTATTGTACTGCTCAGAAAAACAGTGTGAGGATGGACAAGATAAAACAATTGTCCTGACATCATTCTACTCGATGAGAAACATGCCAAGCCTGTGATCTGAATGGGAATTGAATATTTTATAGAGCATTACCAAACCTATGAATCAGCCAAATTTCAAAATTTGTACTGCATTAATATGCATAAGAAGAAAAACAACAACCAAAATAGCTCTCTAGAGCAAAACAAACTCTCTTTATCTAACATGCTTATTGCTTGAGATTTACTGATGCAGATTTTTTCCATCCTTTTCTGCATGGGAGACACTATGAGGAAATTTTATCAATATACAAAAGCTAATTTTTAGTTGATTTCTGCTATTTTAAAATTTGAAATCTTTAAAAGCAGAGAACACAGAAGATCTTCTGTTTTCCTTATCTACAAAAGCATATATGTAAAACTTCTCATTCAATTTTCAAGTTCTTAAGGAGAAGAAATGTCAAATGGTATGTCTTCATTGAGGAACAAAAGCAGTGCTTTAATGATTTTTGAAACTAATTATATAATTGACTGAAATTAATACATGTGTCTGTTCAAACAAACAACAGTTGCCTTCATCATCCATCCTATGCTGGTTAGGCTGGTTAAAGCTAAAAATTGAAGATCCATAACCAATACTGAAACATGTTCCCTCATGCTCTCCCTTTTTCCTTTTTCAATTTCTATTGAAAATGTATAGTTAAGGGTGAAATAATGGAAAAGGAGGAAAAAAAATCTTAGTATTTTCAGGCATAGCACTGGCATTTTGAATTCACAAACACTGATCACCACTGTACCCATATATATATATATATATATATATATAAAATATGCCTGAATTCTGAATTATTATTTCTTTACTCTTTTGTAAATAAGCTCCTTCCTTACCTGGCACACAGCTGCTTGGAGCATTGCATCGAAACCCCCTTCAGGTGTATCAATATTCCCAGAAATTTTTTGTTTATTTACTGCATTTCTGAATTCTGCTATATTGTCAGTCAGGGATAGCACATGAATATAACCATGAGGAGGCATACAATCTAAATTGTAATCACTGTACAAAAACAAAACAAATCAAAAGGTTTATTTTTCCTTTGAAGGAGATGAAAATATTGCATCCGCATTAACCCATAAAATCCTCATATTAATGAAGATGAGGTAGCACAGAATAAGAAACACAGAAAAAAGAGCAATTCCATATGAAATTAAGTTCAGTGGGAAGCAGCTATAATTAACTACAAAAAATTAATATTATCTTGTATTTTATGGAATTGTGTATATAATAACTTAATATATTAACAGTATATATGTAGTGTTTCATACAGAACAAAAATACAATAAGAAGGATGGTATGACCTCAGGGAGTATGTAAACCCTTTTGGAATATCTACAGCATGGTACAGCTTTGCTTTTCATTATCTTGAGAAAGGATATCACACTGCAATAGTAAGGTCTTTTAATAGATTGCTACAGAGGCTGCTGGATCAAATTGTTACAAAATCTAAGTTCCTATATCCACTAGTGTTACATAAATGTACATAAAATTAATCTTTATATTAATAATAATTAACTCCTCAAAGAGATGAGAAAATCCATTTTCAGTAATATCATAGCAAATGATACTTTCTCAAATTATGCATAAGGGAAAAAGTCTGATTTTTGTCATAGGTAAGCTAGTGAAATAGCACTTATACAGGTCATTGATCTGGGACCTATTCACAGCTGTGATTTGTGGCACAAGTTGAAGTGCCCACCCTTTTCAGAGATGCTAAGCAGGTTTCAACTCTCTTAATTTCTACTGCATCCAGACTGTAAGCTGCCCTCCTCCAAATCAAGGTCAGGCAAAGAAGAGAAACTGGCATTTGAAAGGAATAATACCTCAGCAGATGTCTCCTCTAAAGCAAAATGCATTGTGACCTAGAGATGCTAATCAATATCCACTCACTATATATTATATAGATGATCTGGACGACTGCTTTATCCATAAATAGTCACATCTCTAGAATGAATTCCACAACTAGGAACCAATTCAAAACCCACTGAAATCACAAAAGGCACTTAGGGACTTCACAGAACTTTGGATCATGTCTTCCCAGAAGAGGCAAGCAAGAAAGTATGAATAATGAATATTCACTTTTCCAACTAATATAATTTATACAGCTCTGAATTTGTTGTGAATAATCTTGTTCTCCAGGCTTTTGAAAGTGATTCCTTACTTCATAAAAGTGTTGAACCCAAGGTATATAAGGCATGGCATGAAAAAAGAAATGCAGTCCAGAACATCTTTTCTATTTAAAAGAGGAGTTCTTCTACATTAGAACTGTAGAAGAACATCAGAGGATTGCTTATGTTCATTAAATGAGCTGAAAGAAACTACATCAATGTTGACAAAAGTAGAATTTTCAGGAAAGAGATAATGAATACATGACCACACAGTAGAAAGTAAATAGGTCAGAAAGGAAAAACTTTGTGATGAATCTAGGTAACATATCCAAAATAACCAAAACCACAACAGTTGACTTTAAGATGAAATACAAAACATAACCAAATATTGCAAACCAGCATGGGTTTTGGCCTTGTTCTGCTAAAGAAAATACAGCACATTTTTTCTGATACAGAAACAGTTTTTCTGAAATCACTCACCAGGTATTTCAGAAGTAATCATTGCTAAACAATTTTCAGCATTTGCTTAGGAACGTTGTCAAAGAACCATGGTAAAAGGAAACAAAGATAAATTCTGAAGAATTTAAGAAAAAAAATGTATAATGCATATTTCTGTCATTAAATACAAGACTCAGTGCTATGGTAAATGTAAAAAGACTACATACCTGCACTGGTTATGGATTCTACCTGGATGAATGCTAATATAGGGTGACACAGTTTTATCCACATAGGATCCAAATCCAAGTCGAAAATCAAGAGAAATATTCTCCATCTTTTTAGATAAAGCAAATCCAACAGAATTTAACTTTTCTATATTGTTGTGCATAGAGGCTGAGACATCAACTAAATAGTAAAGATCCACAGGGTATTTCTCTAAAGGACGAACTTTTAACATAAAGTTTGCTTCACTTCCTGATTAAAAAAAGAAACAAATACGTTTATTGACTATTTTTGAATAGACATGCTTAAAAATACATTTCTTTTTGTAGCAATCTCAGCACAAAGTTTGTGTCAGCAAAGAGAAAAACAAACAAACAAGAAAATCTCCCAAGAGTAAATGAAACCTCGAAGAAGCATTAAAAAATAAGCCATAAAGGGGTGTTTTGTAGAACATCTCAGGGTTTTTTTCTTGCAGGAGCACTGCATAATTTATTGTAAAAATCTGACTTCTCCCCATTTTGTTTTAAATTCATGGTTATGCAATCCCTTTGGCATTGTAACAAAAAGCAGTTGTGGCTCACAAAGGACACAGATCTGCATACAAATTGGGGTCAGTCCCTTCAAGGTTGTCACTCCAAAGTATGTAAATGCATCCTGCAAATAGCTTGTCATATGACAGAATTTAATACCACATACACACCACAAGGACAGCACAGCCTGAAAATCTCATGTAAATGATGGTACAAGTTTATCCCAAATAGTTTCCAAAGATTTCATGATAAAACTCCATAGGATTAAAACATATATTTTTTTAAAAAAGATTTTAAGGCAAAAAAAAAATTTCACCTTTTGGCATATACAAAACAGAACTCTAATTTCAGGATGATAGATGCCTGGGTCCCCTGCAGAGCCACAATATATTCTCATATGTAATGAAAAAAAATAATGCTTTGGAAGCTGCTAAAACTAGTCCTCACATTTTTGCTCGTCTAATATTCTGTAATGTCAGCAAAAGGAGTGATTTGTATGGACAGAGTGATTGCAGAATTAGCTTCAAATTAGTCATCATTTTATGTCACCCAAAGTGTGAGCTCACAGCAGAAATGAGTTTAGGATCTTCATGTGGTGAGTGTAGAATCTAGTCCAGTATTGTGCAATGAATATGCAGCAAAGGAAAGGAGGAAGGAAGATGTTACAGAAGAACTATGCAGGTTTTCAACAAAAACTATCAAAAGGTACATTCAGTACAGAGATCTGACTCAGAAAAATTAAATATGCAAAGTACTTAGTTCCAATGGTCTTTGAAGATAATCCATCTAAAAATGTCAGCATTTGTCTGTATTAGGTCTTGCATGAGGAAAACAATTTCAGTGTGCTGTAATTTATGTTTCCTCTTTGCCAATGTAAGTTGAATTACTTTTTGTAAACGACCCTTGCAGGTCTCCAGCTTGCATATAGTGAGATACTGAACACAGCTTTTATTTTTTCCCACATAAATCCTAAATGATGAGTATATGTAAACAGTGACAAAACCACCCAGTAGCAAAACAAAAGAATGTTTGTCTGCATGATTATACTCTATCAAATGATTATGTGGCATATCTGTGTGTTTCCCTGAGGTGGAAAATATGGGCAAGGTATCTATATATGGAAAGTTTTTCTTCTGTAGTCCTTGAAATTTAATTCTTATGCCTCCCTGATGCAAAAACTTCAGCAAAGCATATGGAACTCCAAACTTAATTTCATTATTTACTGGAAAAAAGAGAAATGAAATCAAATTTTAGAAGGCTAACTTTTTTTCCTATGAATCCAGTATACCTTTGGAAATAAAAGTGATTACAGACAGAGCTCAGAGGTAGCTCAGTTCCTGAAACCATTTCTCAGTACAAAGCAGAGTATCAGTCACTTCTTTGGAAGAAGAGTGAGGAAAGGATAAGTGCTGATGTTACCTTGATTGTTTTATTATTATAAAGAGTGAAAAACAGAGCTCCTTTTTGCTTTACACTCATGCAGATGCTTCCTTTTTCCTTTGTAATTGACAGAAAATTATCATTTCTACAGTGGAGATCAGCAAAATATTTCTCCTAAACACCTAAGGTTTTCCTGACAAAGATTGATCCCTCTCACATATTTCTTTATCCAATTATTTGCAAAAGAAAGAAATAAATTTTATTGAGCAAAAGATAAACCTGAATCCCCTTATATCACACTCACTTCTGCTGTTGGCTACAGTGTTTTTAGAGAAAGAGAATAAACACTGATTTAACTAGACTTGAGCTGAGGGCAAATGGAGATATACTAGTTATAAAAAAATTTAGGTAGTGAACACTTAAGTCTTCTTTAAGAATTTAGTCTTTTCTTATATAATGATTTAGGTATTTTTCTAGTTTTCTAAGCAATGCACTTGAAAGTAAAGAATAAGAAGTTTATCAAATTATGAATTTAGGTATTACAATTCTATAAGGAATAGTTTATTCACATGTAAGGAAAGACTGTTAGTGTAAGTGGCTAAAGAATCAAGAAACCACATAAGAAAATACAAAAGACTACCTATAATTCCCTTTCCACATATTATTTGCATTATTCTGACTTCAGCTGTGTTTGGTAGAAACAATTCTTGGTGCAGATGATACTTGAATATGGGAGCAACACCATCACAGCTCTACAATACAATTCTATAGCATCATTCTTCCAAATAATTATTCCAGATGCCTCTTCACAAAATATCTGTACTTAGAAGTATTGTTTTTATTTTAAATTTATTATAATATCAATGCATTAGAGATGACCCAACCTGGACGCAGTTGGACTGAAACTTTTCCGGGTGTCACTTGTGTATTTATTTCATGGTCACTAGGTATTGTGACATGAACCGTGGGGTTTTCAACCAAATCTGATTGGCAGCCTCTTTTCATTAAGTTGAAAACAGTGTCACAGCGTCCCTTCTGTGTTGTGCCAGCCATGAAATCCTGTTTAATAAGAAACAAAAAGTACAAAACAATCTGAGCTGAAAAAAACCCTGTACCACCTTCAAAGGATGAAGAAAACCAAAATAATAGTCTTTGAAACAATAAAATATGCTACTATAATTGCATAAATTATAGAACAAGTTCATGAAGCCATATGATTTTAATAATGGCAATGATGCAATATATAATTTAGAAGTTAAACCAAATTGCCACATTGACCCTTTTCTACACAGAATTTTTTTAAATGAGAAATAGGATCTTGAACACTCAGAACAAGCTGAATTGGGAGAAAAAGGAAATTATTAAAGGAAATATAAAGGAAATTATTATGTCACAAAAAAAGATTTCTGCTACGCTATGAGATTGTTATAGCAAGAAAGTATCATTTCTTCAACATCAAAACAAGTTAGTTTTCAGAAGGATCCACTAGTAATATTACTCAGAATGATATTTAGTAGGAACACCAGAGGTCAGCTCTAGAGTAAGCCAACCTGAATTTGTCTATCCCACTACTCAAACTCCAAAGACCTGCTGAACCACACAATTTCAATTCCCAGAAAGAGGAAGCCATGCATTATTAGAAGAATAGACAGTTTAAAATGCCAGCAACATAAAAAAACCCTTGTAGCAACAGAAAAGTGATTAGTAGAAGGATGATGTCAGAAGCAGTCCATCCTTTTCTGCATTGATGGAAAGTTGTCAAAAATTGTGCCAAAATGATCCAACGCAAAATTCCCTCCTGACCACTAATCTGATGATTAATACCATTCTGAACATGCAGGGGAAAAAAAAAAAAAAGACAAAAAAAAGACAAGATTTTTTGCAGTCTTTCAAAGTATTGGTCTATCGAGTCAAAGCTGAAGACCAACCAACCAAAGGACAATTCCTGATCTTTCAGATGCAAATGAGGAAAATAAGCAATCTAAAAGACAGTCAGCTGCATATTAGAAAATAAATAGTCATCCACACCCTGTAAAGACTAGAGAAAGCCCCTGAAGAATGAAATGTGACAGTCCTGTATCTTCTTTTTCAAATTCCAGCTTGTTTTTGTGTAGTCCACCTCTGATATATGTTTTTTGACCTTCTTTATTAAAAACAACAGAGGCTACTTTTTAAGTTACTGCTATTTATATAGTCTTTTTAGTGTATATTTTTCAAAAGGCTAGGTTTTTAAATGCATAAAGAATTTAACTACTCTCGTTACCAGTAATGACTAGTAGATTTGTAGTGTTTTTTGAGGTCCACTGTGTGTGGGTACAAACTCAAAACATCTCAAGAGTTCCTCAGGCTGATTATCTTATAAAAATGTTGTTCTCATGAAGCAGGCAGGCTAAACTGCACTGCAGTATTTCCATCTGCAGTAATATGGGTTTTGCAATTCCATAACCATGGATGGTGTGCAGGTGAACCAGCTATTTAAGAGGGCTTGACCAACCCCTGGTGTCCACGAACAGCTCTCAGGATTGACTTGAGAAGTGAAGCAAGACAAGCAGAGCAGAAATGAAACTGGCAAGTCCAGGTGCCTACTTAGGAGGGGACCTACTACAGCACCATAGCACTGCAAAGTCAGCAAATGCTGTTCTGTGATAAATGCAGAGGGAGGAGGATGAAGCTTTGCCCTTTGTAAGACAGGCCATGAATAATGAACCCCTCCACACTGTAATAATCCATTGTGCCATCTCCACATACTAGGCTTCCTCTGGGAAAACAAGCCCTGCATGCCCCTACCTATCCCTGCATTACTTAGCCTTCTACCTTTGGCAGACTAAGTTAATGATTCCAAGACATAATATCTCAGATATTGCCGTGCCTTACACTCCTTATCTCTGCCAGACACACCCCAGGTACTTATCTACCTTCTCTGCTAACCTGAAAGCTATTACCAGTAATTTCCACATGAGCTTAAAGAGCATATGAGCTTGCGACTGTCAGTGATATTCTTCAAAAGCTTGCTCCTCTGAAGTGATTACTCAAAATCATGCTACCAATATTTATTTTTTCTGTCAAACAAAACCAGAAATTCCCATATTCTTACAGTTCACAAAGTAACAATAATTTCAGAATAATTCTTGCTAAGATCTATCTTCTGGGCCAAGTCTCAGAACTGATAGTTTTAAGTGTTAAAACGAGAAAAGTGTCATTTTTTCCATTTGTGATAGGATCATAATATAAGGTGAAGTCAAAATCAACTCCACTGTTAGTATAATCTTTTGCTAAATGCAGTAGACATATATGTATAGACTTGTTTTCATGTATCATGAGGACTTAATATAAAATACTGATAAGTAATTTTGCTTTTGAAGCCAAAAGCTGTTAAAGTCTCAAAGCTACTGTAAGTCTGCCAAAGCTGTCTACATAGCAGATGGAATGCATTAAAAAGGTCTCACTTTATTTAAAATTACTGCAATTTTCCAAATAAAAGATTGCATTTTCTCCTTTGGAAACAAAATATATTTCACATGATTTCTCAGGTTCTGTCTCTAGAGATCATTTAAAGATTTTCTTGATATTTCTAACTATAATTTTCTCAGTTTAAAAGTCTTTATCTTTATAAAAATCAGAAGCAGGTAAAATATAAAGTCAAATGTAATTAAGTAAAATGCCATACCTCTTGAGCACACCATCCACACTCTGGACCCAAAGCAAGACACTTTGTGCATGTTACTGCATTTGAAGTGGCACATCTGTTTTCCGCTGCAATGAAATACAAACCCAAACATTCATGATTTATGACGATATGTGAAATTGTAAAGTACCTAATTTTAAACCAAGATTTCAAAAATTACTTCTCCAGATTAAGAGTGATGACAATTCATTAAAACAGAAGTAAAACAGAACAAAGGCACTGTGGTGAGGGAATACAAATTTCTCTTATAATTTTCTTTTATCTACAGTCAAGAACTATATGCAGAGATTGAATAAACTCCATTCACAATTCATAAGTCCAAATTTTTAAGATCCTTATTTAGAATAACGTTGAAGTGCAAGTTTATCTTCGGCATGCATCTTGCTGATTTATTGCCTAACAGAAAAAAATTTACTAGGTAGCTTATCTTTTCACAGACATTTTCCCTTTAAGTCATTTACACTTGACTGAATTATTCATTATTCACTCCTCATGAAACCCAAAGTATTTTCTCACCTTCTATAAATATTCCCCCTCTGCATATTCATTTTTGCAATGAATAGTTTCCCAGAAGAGGAAGATTTTCTTTTCCAGAAGCAAATAGAAATGTATCCAACACTACATGTGTCACAGATTGAAGACACATCATTCTGTACCAACAATTGCACAAATTGTGCCTACTTACATGTCTACCAGCAAAGTCCTTTATATCCTTTTCACATCTTTGTTTTATAAATCATTGCTTAAGTTACTACTCTTTCCTATGAAACTTTGGCAGTTGGTATTGAGAAGTCTTTTCAAGGGACTTGGTCAGCTCAGCTTGAATGCCAGCGTTAGTGTATCCTCTCAGCATGTTGAGCACAAGTCTCTTGCAGACCAGTGCACCTCTAAACAAGACAAGTCACCTGCTAAGAGTGATATGGAGGGCACAAAATGCACAGCTTGGTAGTAGTGCTGTTTAACAACACTGTTTTGTGGCATGTTCAGCATGCCATATTAGAAAATATACAGGGAACAAAATAAATTTAATTTCTGCAAACAACAAAAGACTACATATGTTAATTGGTCCATTGTGATAGCGGGCATCATCGTACTAAAACTGTTTGATGAAAGGTTTGGTTTCCATCCAAAAGTTTGGCTACGTGTACTGTCTCAGATTATTTCTTCCAGCCTGCAATAATAATGAAAACCATCTCTCTTTTTAGGTAATGAGACAAACGTCTCAGTGAACAGCTGTATTAGGAAAATATGTACTAAAATATCCTTTATTTAGATTTATTTTGCTGATTTCAGCTATGGATTCTAAGATGAGATCCTGTATCATATAAAGAGCTAGTATTCAACAGGTGACTTAGAACAATGTCTGATTCAAGGAACTAATCACAGTTTGCTTGTTATTAGTATCAAGAACACACATACTATTATCAGCATTAACAAGCCTAGTGCAGCACAATTGCAGCATTATACTGATAATGCGTATGATAGTGGCACTTTAAATAATTTCAAAGGTCACACCTGTATTTCTATTTCATATCAATTGCTGCTGACAATTTTTGCCATGAAGGTAATGTGAGAAAAAAAGAAAAGCACAAACAAAAAGGAGACCTACAGGTATGATATAAACAGTAAGTTGAAAAGCAGCCCAGGAAGGTGCTGGAACACAAGGAAAACTGATTAAAGGTTGAGAGAGGTTAGTAGGGATAAATAAAGAAGTTGCTAAGGAGAGAGGAAAGAACAAGACAAAATCTGAAAGGTTTAAAGGTTTTTGTTTGGTCTTTTTTTGTTATAAAAACAAACACAGCAAGTTTAACTTGGATGTGAAATGAGAGTAAGCTCATTCACCACTAACACAATAAAACTTTTTTATGCATTTATAAGATAGCAACTGCACTTTATGGTCTGAAGTCTGAACGAGCAGTCCTGGAGGCCATAGAAAATGTTACCACATACTGCAGGAGAGGGAAAAAAGTATGAAGGTTTTGGGTAGGTACTGACATGCCCAGGGCTGTAGACCTTGACACAGATCCCTTTCTAGGCAGTATTCATAATGAAATATTCAGAATGAAAAGTTGTTGAAGGAGTAAAAATAAAAGTAATGTAATTGTTCTTGGCACACAAAGATCCCTCCCATCTTCAACTGGATATCAAAGATAGCAGAAAGGAAAGGTGTTACAAGAAAAAGAGAGCGATAGATTCAGTAAAATTGTCCAAGGACAAGGAAAAATATAAGCTGCTGATCTGCTGCATAATAGTGGTCTTAAGACCAACATGGAGCAAAACAGGGAGAAAAATACATGAACTTTGAAGTTAGTCAGTCAGGTTAATATCCATTAAGAGAGAGCGCTGTTCTGATAAAAATAAATAGCTGACATGAAAAAATGAGAAACCTGTATTTCTAGCTGATCAGATAAGGAATTGCCATTGCAATCAGTAAACCAAGTAAGCCAAATAATAAGTATGGCCTAAGTGATTTCCTGCAATAATATCTGAGACTCCTTTCTTAAGACATATAATCCTATCTGCAAAACACATACTTTAATTTAAATGCCATTGACCATATAACAAAATATTAACACCTGTTTTTATTTAATATGCACTTGCTAAAAAAATAACAATATGTGTCTGTGCCATTTTCCAGATGCATTGGAAAACTGAATGAAAAATAACTGTCACAATTTTTTTCTGTATGGTTCGTTTATGTAAGCCATTGAAACTTGATTTAGGTTATTAATACAGCCTGCCTAGTAAAATATAGGGGGCCTTTGCAGACTGCTAAGACAGAAAAAAAAATCTTAAAATCCAGTTTCAGTGTGATCACAGAAGATAAAACACTTTAACAAATAAGATATATGGTACTGCTGGATGCAAATCTCTTTGCTGATAACTCTCCAGTCTCAAGAGCTCAATTTTCACCACAAGAAGTCACAAATTGGCAAAGGACAAGCTTGGTACCATTGGAGCAAAAGGTTGAATTTATTTATTTTTTTTAAATGAAGAGAAACTTGAAAAAGTTGAATTAATTTCTTTATTTATTATTCTGTCTACATCACTCCTCTGGTTCCCAACTACATAGTCCATTACAACAGTAACATTTATGGATGTGCTTTCATTCATCAAATATTTATTATTTAGTTGCAAGCCTACTCTAAAACCATAACTGTTTAAGTATAAATTTTTCAGTCACTTAAGAAAAATCACGGCAAAGCAAGAAATATTTTTTTATGAGTTGACTTAAAAAAGAACTGAGATTTTTCCTGCCACTTCACCAAAAACAGAGTCCAGACAAGACTGAGTTACTGTTCAGCCAAAGCTAAGGGCTAGTTTCTACTGGCTTAGTTTGAACTGATGTATGCCAAAAGGTATTTTCAACAAGGGCCAAATCCTGTGCTGGGAACTGCACAGGCATATGCATATAATAAAAAGTGCATCAGGTTAAACTACACTTTTCCAGCCTACTCCACAAAATTACAACCATGCTCCAACAACCGCAGCTATTTACAGTGATCACAGGTGAGGCAAGCCTAAACTCTCTGCAACAAGAGGGATCAAGGCAAGACAAGCATCATATATGTTATAATTATATCCTGCCTCCTTATTATGAAAGCAACCTTATCACAGTCAGGGTATATATCTCAGAGATGAAATAGCAATAAAGCACTTTGGCGCCTCAGAGGGGATGTTAAACAGGTTTTCAAACAGACAGCACTTTGTTCAAGTACAGCCAAGAATTCGGATTGGTATCAGCTTCACTGTTGGTACACGCTTGTGCTGGTTTTGGAGGGTGCACCACTTGCTTTCTTAAAAGAGAAAGCCAAAATGTAGTTTGCAGCTTATACTCCCTGATCATGGCCCTCAGACTGGTGAACACTCATTAAGGCAAGAAGATAGGAAATTATCCAGCTTCCATAGAGCTGGTTTTCCTTCAATTATGCATCTAATCTTGTTCTAGGGCAGCAAACAGCCAGGCTATCCCTCTGCACAGATAATGAATGAGACCTTCAGTAACTCATGTATAGCCCAATTTATGAGAAAAGCTGCAGCTTTTATGTAGTATACTGCAGTTACCTTCACCTTTCTGTCTTCAGAGCAACATGATCCTACAGAGGAGACAGAGAGTTGCTGTCCCACCTAATACATGGATTCCTGATTCCCTTTGGCTGAGTGTGCTGGTACAATGAAAAGCATTATAAAAATGCTACAGAGGAGGGATTATTTTTCCATGATTATTGTGTTGGACAGCTACTTGCTCATATTACAGGAAAAAAAACTAGTGTCTGTACTTTTACTGCAAATCCTAAAACCCAGTCCTGGAATTAGGGATTTTTCCCCTCTTTTTCTTTTTTTTTAAATTTTTTTTTCCAGACCAGAAATAATTCTCTCTGCCTTTTGTGCCATGCTTTAAAAGCACACTATGCCATCACCAGATTTTCCAATAAGATTACAAGGTATGCTTCAAAATCAGCTTTAAGAGGTACTCAACCTTGCCCAGGAAAGGAGATTTCAACTTGAATACTGTACACTTTTTATGTTTTATAATAAAATCCTAAAATTACTTAAGAAGAATACCAAGCTACTTTTCTTTCTTCTTTTTTTTCTATTATATATGGGATTTGTTGATTTGTTTCCCTTCTCCATTAATGGTTGGACACTTTAGTTTCATTATTCAGACAGAAAGAAAATAAGCCACACACTGATTTTAAAATGTTTTTTTGCCAGCAACAGAAGAAGCAGTAAACTAAAACTCTGGTTTGGTAAAGTCAAAAGAAAGGTGCAAAACACTGTTAAATTCTGAGCTCTCAAAAAATACTTCTGTAAACCTGGCAAGTGAGCAAAAACATCTTTCCAAACAAACAAATAATCAAAAAGCTAAAAAAAAATCCCAAAACCAAACTAAGCAACTGTTACAGCGTTCCTACAAGAGATAAACCATAGTGAGATGGTAAGAGGTAGAGGTGAGAATTGAATAAGAAGTCTTTACACATCTAAATAAATGCAGTGAAAAGAATCACTAGTGAACAAGTCCTGATAACTGATAGGGACTTTCCATTCCTAACTCTGCCAATATACTGAGAGTTTTGGGGGTCCCAAATTAATCTGCATTACCATATGAACACAGTACCTTTTGGAGGTTAGGGTCATTAGTGAGAGCAACACAAGTGATTTTAAAAGCCATTAAAATGCAAAGCAAAGCAGCAGTCTGCCCTGCGTGGGTTTGTGCCTTTGCAAAACATGCAGGAAAAAACTCCAAGATCTTCCTTTTTTGCACATTGTGCAAGATCTGAGTGATGCCACTGGAGAGAGCTGACGCTGGATTTCAGCTGAACAGCGCAGACAAAAGGGGAGGACACCTCTGTCAACACAGCATTAGGAAAGCCCTGGCAGAAAACAAAAGTCAGCGCTCACGCTGGAGGACAGAAAATGCATAGTAAGTCTGCTCTGTAATGGCACGTAGACATGGAGCTCCCAACAAGTGTATGGACACTTCTCCAATTAGAGAAGATATTCATACTAGGCTTTGAGCCAGCTATGTAAGGCTCAATAAGGGGAAGTGTTGGGTTCAGCATTTCAGTCAGAGCAACCCCATGCGGCATTTCAGGCTGGGGGGAAAGGGGCTGGAAAGCTGCTAGTGGAAAAGACATTGAGGTGGGAGTGTGTCCAGAGAAGGGCAATGGAGCTGGAGAAGGGTCTGGCACAAGCCTTATGAGGAGTGGCTGAGGGAGCTGGGGTTGTTTAGTCTAGAGAAAAGAAGGCTTGGGGGAACCTTATCACGCTCTACAATTACCTGAAAGGATGTTGCAGCAAGGTGGGGGTTGGCCTCTTTTCCCAGCTAACAAGAAACAAGACAAAAGGAAATGGCCTCAAGTTGTGCTAGGGAAGTTTAGATTGAATATCAGGAAAAATATCTTCACTGAAAGGGCTGTTAAGCCTTGGCCCCCAGGGAAGTGGTAGAGCCACCATTCCCTGGAGAGATTTAAAAGACATGAATGTGATATTTAGGAACATGTTTTAGTGGTGGGCTTGTGCCGGGTTAACAGTTGGACAAGAGAATGAGAATCTTCAGGGTCTTTTCCAGCCTAAATGATGCTATGATTCGAAGAGATGCTCCTGACGTTCTCTGAGCCTACATGTCTTATCCTTATCTCTCTGAAGAGTTCCACCACTTACATTCAAGATGAAGACTTGGGGAACATAAGCCTCAGACAGATGAGTAGCAACCTAAGTTTCTAACGTGCATATATATAAATTTTGAAGATTTTTTCCAGAAATATGTATATTCAACATTTTAGAGAAGGTACTACTCATAGTAGCTACTGGCATCACAGTTAGGACTCAAAAACACAACATTCAAACCACAGCCTCAGACATGGCCTTGACTGTGAGAGACAGAGCTATTAACTACTCCAGTCTGACTTTGTTCCCAAGCCACAATACAGACTGAAAACAAGCAATGCAACCTTGAAATTTTTCACAACACAACTTTTGTTTCTTGGCCAACTTTAGTTGTAGCCTCTCCTTTCTATGAAACTTCCTGCTTTTCTGGGAGATGGTTACATTTTGTTGATGATGCAATTTGTGCCTGCAAACAATGAGTCAAAGATTACTTGGCTTCAGAAACCAACCTATCCTGTCTCTTGCAAATAAAAACATACAGGAAAATTTACTAGGATTGTATCATTAGAAGAGACTCATTTCCCACAGTCATAAAAGCTAATGCTTCTATGGCACAGGTTCGATGGTCCTGTTCGCACAGCTTTGCACCAATAAAAATACAAAGCATATGGAACCAGAGAACCTAAAATGTTGGGGTTTTTTAAAATTAAATCCCTTGATTTCAAGAAACTTCAAGATGTGTGAAGTTGTGTTAATTCTGTTTCCTAAAATGGAACATGGGCATAGGAATCATTGTACTCCAGTCATCTGCAGCTGCTAGAAGCTCCCTCTGAGTTGACCAGCTTGAATACAGCCATGCTGCTTAAGCAAAGCCTGGAATGGCTAGTGGCATATATCACTGCTAATTTAACTTCTTGTGCATTAGTATGCAGTGCTAGCAAGTAGTCCATCAACAGCCCTGAATGGTTGGTATGTTCCTGTGTATTTTATAAAGTCTTACCTAATTAGGAGGTCATGATGGTTATAAAGTTAGATAGATAAAAATGACTATTTTCTGCCGTTTAAGAAGTTCAGTCTTGAATAAAAGACAGACCCAAGTTTTATCTCCCAATATCTTCCATAGCTCTACCTCCTCAAACCATGCCTTCAATCCCCAGTTGTTTCCTCTAAGGTACCTTTTAATTGCACATCTAATCATCACCGATTTGTTGCTTTCTGCCCCAGAGGAGCATGACCTCATCCTGGCACTGTGTCTTCATTCACATACCCAGCAGCAGTGCAGAGGATCGGCAATTGCTAAGAATAGCTCAGAGCTATTTCTTCCCACACAGTGTCACCAAAAACCACCTGATTGGATCTTAGTCCATAGCAATGCAAACAGCTTACTTCAATCTCTTTTATCTGCATACATGGTGGTTTGGAAGAAATCTACTTCACATTTTAGACCAAAACTCCCAAAGCTGACAACCTAGGGGAACAAGTCCCTCAGTTCTGAACATAAAATGATAAACCGAATTGTCCTTATACAGAAGATTTTCCTGAAACAAACCAAAAGCACCAAACCAAAAGCTGTGCACATGTGGATTATGGAGACAGGTCAAAGTTAAAAAACATTGAAGGCATAATACATAATTTACACTCACAATAAGAGAAGCCTTCAAGAATATTAAATAAAAGCTATGACTGGTATCAGAGAAGATAAACACTACTCCCTAGGGACTTGTATGTAGCCCACAAGATTGGGAGGAACATTTATGCAAGAGGGATATTTAAAAAATGTTACTGTTTTCTAGAATCCCAATCTTTGGTATTTGTGATTTCAGTAATTTGCTTTTCAATACTATTTTCAATCTCCAAAGATGGTTATTGTCCCTGAGACAAATTGGTAAAAAACTTTCTAGAATTTTTTCATAATTAAAAACCTCAAAACCAAACCCACTTGTCTAGGAACAGACACTGGCCAAACCTCTGTTTTAGGTTTAGCCTGATAAATTTTTATAATCTGGGGGCAAAGATTACACAAAACATGACTGCAGGCTATAAAATGTGCAGACTCACGTACTAACTATAACTAAACTACAGGTGCACACAGACTGTTTGAATGCAAGCTTCTGCTTCTGCACCTTCAAGGAAGTATTCACATATGTGTATGGTCTGCAGGTGCAGCTTAAATGCTCTCTAAGGGACAAACTTCAAACATGCAAATTCTAGGTTTTAAACAGGTAGTGGTTTATTTAATGTTCTGAAGTAACGCCACAACATTTTTAACAGCAAAACGCACGCCAACAATTTTGCTTGGACTGGAAGAGCCTGCTTGCTGATGTCATTAGTTTTATTTAGTTATTTTGTGCCATTTGTGCCAGCATGTAAGTTGTTACAAGTTTTCTTATTTCCTGGTAGTCTTATTTGAACAAAAAGATGGGAACTTGGTTCTCCCATCTGTGAGAAGCAAGTTGTCCTCAGCACAGTACTAACCCTTTCCACCCTGCAGAGATAAGATGGAAATAAATTTTACCCCCAAGTATAGAAAAAACAGAATTCACTTAGCCTAATTCCCTTGAATATAGAGAAGGAACAGAATTTATTTTGGAAAGGGCAGCTACTGGTTTAATCATACTTGGACTACTTTTGTGATGCCACCATACATCATGCAGTTGTGTTAATAACACTGCTACAATTGCAAAACACCAAAATACACTAGTTTTCAATATCTGAACCCAGTGAACTACTGCTGCTAACAACCTAATTCCCAAATCAGTGGGCAGAGAAGAGGCCTAAAGTAAAATAAAAATCAAACATCCAGGAACATCATTCTACTCACCTGAAGCTACAGAAATTTCCTCCTCCAATAATCATAGTTTAAAAATTTGTCTCAGTATCTTTTGATGACCATAAATACTTCAGACACATTATTATTGTCACCATGGGTAAATACCAAGAAGTCACCACAGGCATATGACAATGAAGTCATGGGAAGCAGAGAAACATATAAAGAAAAAAGTCAATTATGAGCTTTGCAAAGTTTTCAATTTAGGCCAATTTAGCCTCAGCTAGAAGTTGCTTTCTTGGCAGCTTTTTAATGCTGTAAATTCCAATCATCCTGAAACACTTACATTTTGCTCAAGGGGTTATTCTTGTTCTGCCACCAGAACAAGGGGGAATCCTGAATGGCTGGCAAGAAGCTTACTTTTCTTCTTGAAGAAAGGTTCCATTACAGTGTACAGTGAACTAATTCATTAGAGCCCACTTCCTTCCCAAAAATTAAACTAAATAGCCCAAGTCCACTTATGTAAACTGCCAAAAGGAAAAAAATTAGTAAAGTTCAAGTAGCTAGAAAGGAATAACAGATCATATTCTATTTTGTCCATCAAAAATTATGTTTGCTTAAGCAGATGAGAAAGAATTATTACATCTTTCCATCAGTTAGACAGAAGTCAGCAATTAGTAGTGGAGATACAGGAACTTTGAAAACGGGATTTTGCTGTAGAGGATGCAAGTAGAATGAGAAGCACCAAGGCCTTAAGAATTCTATTAAAAACCGCCCCCCCAAAAAAAAACCCATAAAAAAAAACCCCAACAAAACCAAACAAGAAAGTTTATTAACAAAATGGAAACAATATTCTTCTCCAGTTTTCTTTTTCAGTAAACTCATCATGAGAGGTACAATTTCTACTAAGATGTCTGGATTACCAGTCACAGTAAAAGAACTAAATAGTTCACATATGTAAGCTTCAAAAATATAACATATTACTTTAGTTCCATTAATATATTTTATGAACACTAAGCAAACTTCAAAGGTCAGAACACCAAGTTATTCCACTTGTCCTTCTCAACCTGACAGAACTCATTAAATCCCAGTCACTGTCTAAGATACACCCATTCTGATCTAAAAAAAGTACAGTGTTTCTACATGAACATTTCAAAATATACATTGTTTAAAAAAATAATCTAGGTAATGCAGATTTAATTTGTACATTAAGGTTAATGTTTCTTATATCAGATCTATTCATAGAATCATAGGATGGAATCAGAGTAATTTAGGTTGGAAAGGACCATTAAGATCACATAAACCAGCACTTAACCCAATACTGCCAAGTCTACCACTAATCCTCTACATTGATATATATTTACATGAAAAACTTGAGTTTATATGCACCTGCCTGAGGCTTCTGTTCTTCAACTTTTAGTCCTGAATTATTCCACCTTCATATAAGTGGTGGAACTTCAGAGATGAGGATAAGAAAGGCACACGTAAGCTTAGGAGTACCTCCTTGAAGCACAGAATCATTTAGGCTGGAAAGGACCCTTTAAATCCTCAAGTCCAACTGTTGACCCAGCACAACTCCACCACTAAAACACGCTCTAAGCAACACATCTATGTGTCTTTTAAATCCCTCCAGGGATGGTGACTTGTCCACTTCCCCAGGCAGAATGTTCCAAGGCTTAACAGCCATTTCAGTAAAGAAATTTTTCTTGATAGCCAATCTAAATCTTCCCTGGAACAACTTGAGGCTATTTTCTCTCATCCTACAACCTGTTACTTGGCAGAAGGCAACCAGAAATGTGAGGTGCCTAGTTTCTAAGTAAGAACTTACAAAAATAATAATGACTCTGACTTCCTGAAAAAGTCCTTGATAAATATCAATGTCACCTTACACAATTTGTAAATAAAATATCTTCAATTTTTCTTCTATGGTAATTCGTAATTAGTTCCAATTGTCCCAAACTCAAGGCACAACATGGACAAGTCATCACAAATTCTCCATAGGGATTTAAAAAATATTACCAGCATTGATGTGCTCTATAAAGTACAAAGGAGGTTATAATCTGACATTTTAATGTCCACTTGTGGAATGGGGGTCATCTAATGAAGATTTCCTTTAGCTTCAATGAAGTTCATACTCTTACATTTTTCTGATGGTCTGGGCAAGTAAATTAAACTTAGAACGCGCTTTAGTGGGAAATCAAATTTATTCATTCATGCCTCTTGACTAATGGGGTGTAGTTTTGGTTTTCTCCGTCATTGCAGTTCCAGTCCTCGAAAGTTTAAGGGCCCAAAAAGAAACAACTGCCTCTTCAAACTGTAGAGAGTATTTCTGCTGCATGCAATCTTCAGGCTGCCTTGACAGCTTTCCTCAGCAACAGCATATCCAAAATGACAGAATCAAGCTTCCCAGAGCATTAAGAGTATGGTTATTGCTCTTCTAGTTCATAAACTGCCCCTCTCCTCTCTTTTCCCAGTCTCATCTCAAACATCTGCTGCATGAAAACATTGTAAATACTACACATGCAACTACGAGTTTCATTCAACTTGTAAAATCCATAAAATAAAAAAAGAACCTTACCACACAAGCCCCCCAAAGAGACAAAGCAAATGTATGCATGCTATTGGCAAAATTCGCTCCTTGAGCAATGTACACATAAACCAACCTCCCCCTCACTACTCAGAGCTGCAACTTACAGCCCTCTCAAACACCCAGGTTGTTTTTCCCAACGGCTGGTTCCCAAAGGTTTCCAAAAGATTGGCTTTCCCAAAGATGGTCCATTAGCCCCAGGGAGCACATCACCCACGCAGACTCAGGAAATGAAAAATAAGTTTTCTCTTCGTGGATTGTTCTAAGCCTCAGGAAAAGCCAAACTGGCTCAGTGTTGGGTATTCCATACAACTCAGCTTCTTCCACTGAGTCCCAAAAGGAAATGGGCAGCAGGAGTACACAAGAGAATTAACAGACACCAATTAAAGCTATCATGATGGATCTTTTATTTCAGACCTTTTGTGTGCTTGTGTGTGTGTCATGGGACATTTCCTGATCACCTCCCTTCAAAAACTTCCATGGGTGATTTGAATAACTTTTTCTTATTCCTTTGAGAAGTAACATGGTAATGGTTTATAAAACTTTCTTACTGGAGGGAACACAGGGAAATCAGATTTGACAAGACTGGCAAAGCACCAAAGACCTAGATGAGAGAAAATTAATCAATCAAAAGTCATGTTATTGGCATAGATCAATTAACAACTGACCCTTAATGATCACAGATCTCTCACTTTCCCCAGTGGTCTTTCCAAATGACACTCTCAAAAAGACTGAAAATACAAACTCTTAAAGTTGGTATATAAAGAGACTGTCAATCACAGCTATCTAAGAGAATTGCTGCATGACTGTTCTCCAACTTTTAAACCATAGATAAAGATTTTTCATTCCATCCCATCCCTGTTTGCACATCACAAGTACACTCTGTTTACTTGAGCTTCATAGAGGTATTCTTTAGCACCAAATACCTTAGTTTTCAGATTTTAATATTAATTATAAGCGGTTTTGGGATACTGCTGAGATTTGAACCAATGTGCTCTGTTAACCCTGACCAATCAGTCATTCTTCAGTACTTAAGCCCCACATAGCCCACGTACTTATACAGCAGGTAAAAAAAAAAAAGTTTCAGCAGTTGGTTTCGGAACAAGGCGAGGGAAGAGTCTGCACTGAAGTGAGCACTTACTCAACTGGTTAGCACAATACATATACATGCTTTTGGTGTAGAATCCAGCTTTTATTCAGTTCACTGGTTTACATCTTTAGGAGTTTGTCAGGTTTTAATGTTCAAACATAAATGGAGGGATCTGTAGAAATCCCTACAGAACTAGCTTGATTCTTATGTCAGGTATTTGTTATAGTTGGCTTACTAAGCTGAAAATTTCCTTTTGGTGAGATTTATTGAACAAGGGACTCTTTGTAGAAGGCAGCTATACTACTCTTTTTATCTGAGCTTACAGAACCTGTTATTTGGGAATTGCAAATTTACAGAATTGTGAGATCTCCTTTTGCGCTCCTTGTAACATCAAACCCTGCGCCAAATTCTACATTTACTTATCCCCAAGCAACGACTCACATCTCAAACTGCAGTTTGCAGAACAAATACCTCAGGTAGTATCAAGCTCTCCATTTTTCAATTAGAAGAGCCACAAATGCTCCAAAAAGAATGAAATAAATTTGAGTTCCATGTACATTTCATATTATTTCCAGTCTCTTTTAGAACTGGAGAATCAGTACAACAGATATGCAGGTTCTGCCAACTCTGCACATAAATAAACTGGACTTGCTGATGGCACGGGAGCAGCATGATGCTTTTCTCCATGCCCAGCACTGTCGATGGAGAAGCAAAGAGGAGTGGCTGCTTGAACAAAGCCATGCTGCCAAATATCTGTACATGGAGCTGCTGCCCAGTCTCTCTCAAAGCAGCCTGCAGACATTCAAAGAATCCAGGTGGTGCTGCACTGCAACCAATGTAAATATCACAACCAAATGTAAAAATCACAAACAGCATTAAAAATAACAAAAAATTTCACGAGTTCATTCACAGAAAAACAAAACAGAAAACTTTTCTTGCTTCCAACTGCGGCTGTAGCCTGTAAAGTGATTATGTATGAAGGAAAGAATTCAGTGTGCCTTTCAGCTTTCATGAATTAGCAGAGGTTTCAAATGAAAAGGAAAAAAAACAAGGTCTATGTGAGTTACAGTCTGCCCAATCTGAGAGCTGTTGTCACAATAAACACATAACCCATGACGCATTGCCCATATATATTTTCACTATGAAGCACAACAAAGACAGCAAGCATCCTTTGGCACAAAAGCCCCATGCACAACCTCCCCCCTGTGGCATTCTGCTCTGATGCATTATTTGCACTAGCATGTACCCAGGAACTACACTCATGAGCAAGCACAACACTGCATTCAGGCACAGAACCATCCTCTTCATAAAGTTTCAATTAGCCTTTCAACTCAATTGCACTGCATAAAAAAAGAATCTGGGATACTACATAGAAGATGTCATGTTTCATAAGAAATTTAATAATATATTTGACTTTTCCTATTGACATTTAGTTTGGTTCTGAATTCAAAATACAAAGCCAAAAAAGCAAAATAAATTATCCTATGAAAGTTAACAAATTATTCCATTGTTTTTAATAGCACTGGGCAAATCCTGCTGAAATAGGCATGAATTTGTCACATATGCAATAAAGAACTTAAGAGTAATACATTGTTCCCATTGTAAATCTTAGTTTCAGAGGTTACATGTTAACATTTTAAATCAGATCCAGGCTTAAGCTGGGAAATGCCAATTATTCCACAAGCAGAAAAAAAATACAGGAAGATGATTGACAACCAGATCTGCTTTTATGACCACTGCTAGCTAAATAAGATCCTTTATGAAATTCGACAAACCTGCTTGCTCTGTCAACTGCTGTACTAAAGTACATTTGCACAAACTCTTCTCAGCCTGCACACATTAAAACTGATGCCCGGGGCTTCGGGAAGCAATTCCACAACGCGAGGGGTTACCCACATTTACCGGAGCCTTTTTCTCCCGGGGAACTGTCAACACGCGCATTATCCCAAGGTAAACACAAGACAATCTTCCCGTAGCTCTATCCCTGTTTAACCCTGCCACTGCATGCCATACAAACTACGTAAAACAGAGTGTTACCGTGCCCAAGAGCTGTCCATCCCCAGCTCGGGTGCCCCGGGCGGGTGCGGGTGCCGCTGCACGGAGCGCTGCGCAGGGTGCGCTTCAGGACCCGCAGCGCCCCGGAGGGCGATCCTCCCGCGGCCCCCCGGGAGGCACCACGGCTCCCTGAAGGCGAGGACAGTGAAATCCCGGGCTGGCCCGGGCAGGGAGGCCGGGGCAGCCGCTCCAGCCCGGCTCTCCCCGCAGGTACCGGCGAGTGCCGGCGGCGCCGGGCGGTGCCAGCTGTCAGCGCCGTGCCCCAGGGCAGCCCCCCGCCCATGCCCGACCCCGCGCCAGAACCGAGCCCAGCCACAGCCCCGACCAGCGGGGCACGGCGAGCAGCCCCAGGCGCTCGGACACTTACAGCGCTGGCAGAGTCCCGGCACGGCCGCCAGCAGCCAGGCCGCCCCGAGGAAGGCTCCGGGGCCGCGCTGGCACCTGGGCACGGAGACGATCCCCGCGGTGAGGCACGCCAGCAGCGGCACCCACATCATGCGCCGCGGCCGGCAGCGCTCCCTCGCCCTCTTCTCGGGGCCGCGTCTCGGCGCCGCGGCGCGCTCAGTCCCGGCCCCCGCGGGGGCGGCGGCGGCGGGGCCGGGGGAGGGGCGGCGGCGGGCCCGGCACAGGTAGGGCGCTCGGCGGGGCGGGCGGGGGCCGCCGCATCCCGGGGGCAGCGCCGGCCGCGCCCCCGCGCCCCGCCAGGGCCGGCCCCCCCCCGGCGGCAGCGGGGCCCCGGCCGAGCGCGGAGCTTGGCTCGCTCCATCCGCCTCCAGCCCGGCGCGCCGGCGGCGCCTCGCCGCCCGCCCTGCCCGGGGGGCGCGGGCAGGCTGCTGGCACCGCGCGGGGAGCGGCGCCGGCGGCTCCGCACCTCTCTCGGGCGAAGAGGGCGGCTGCCGGGGAGGGCGGGGACTGCCGCCCCCTGCCCGCCCCCGCCGGGGCCAGGTGGGCGCTGCCCGCCGCCGTCCCGAGGCGCCGCCGGGGCCGCCTCTCCGCGCCGGGGGGCCGGCTGTGCCGGGCACGGCGAGGGGAGCGCGGGAGACCGCGGCCGGCGGCGCTGCGCGGCGCTGTCCGGCCCCAGCGCGGAGGGCGCCGGCCGGGCCCGCGGTCCCCGCGGGTTGCCAGGAGACGGCAGCGGGCAGGCGGGAGTGCGGGGCCGGGCCCGGCCCTGAAGTCGCTGCGCCCGCCCGCGCCTTTGTTCGGCCGCGGTTCCCGAGCTCGGCGCGGCCGCTGCCCCGGGCGGGGAGGCGGGCGAAGGCCGCGGGCAGAGCGCTGCGCCGCCGGCCCCCGCCGCCCCTCGCCCGCCGCCCCTCGCCCGCCGCCCCGGCCCCGTGGCAGCCGCTGCGCCCCGCCCCGCCGGCAGGCCCGGCTCTCGCTCCGTGTGACCCCGCCGCCGCTCGCCCGTGTGACCCGCGCCCCGGCAGCACCTCCGCGCCCGCGGCGCTGCCCCCGGAACGCCGCCGCTCCCCCGGGGCCAGCCGCTGGCAGCAGCGCGCCGGGCCCTGGTGCGGGCCGGCAAAACACCCCCTGTCACTTCATGTCGCCTAAAAACACCTCCCCTCCTTTACCGCCCTCCGCGAATGATTTCTGCGCGGAGTTTCCAGCGCTGCGGGCGCAGTGGGAGTAACGCAAAGGTTAACCGTGCCCGGAAAGCACCGCGCCGTGCGGGCCAGGAAAGCCCCGCCGGGCCAAGGTGCGACCTCCGGCCGCCGCCCGGCCGGCCCCGCTCCGCTCCCCGGGGAGGATGGGGCTGCCGGCGCTTTCCCGGCAGGTAAAACCGCCTGGGCACCTTGCCCTGACACACGCCCCCGCCCCGCTGCGTTGCGGGGTAGGTGTGCCGGTCTCCGGTCTCCGACGGCCAGCCCGTGGCATCCTCCGTTCCTGAAACCGGCACCAGATGACAGTGCGCGCAGGATCCTAAAAAGGATCTCTATGCAGCATCCAGGTCTGCTATGCAGGCTACAACGTTAATAAATCCTGCAAATGCAACCGGTGGTGTTGTGCTCTTTCACTGTCTTTACGAATGAAGGGCTTTGGAAGCCTTTTCAGATCCTGTGCTAAGCCTTGAGGAGCTGTGGGTGGTTTAGCATCTGAATGTCAGAGGTCAGAAAGTGAGCACGGTGGGTTTGTTCAAGAGTGCTGAGGAGGAGTTGGGAATGAAGCAGTCCCGTGGTCCCACTCTTGGGAGTTTTTAAATGATGTATCATCTTTTTTGCTTCATTTTGAAAAAAATCCCCCATTTCAGACATCTGACTATGATTCCTTGAGTGTCACAGCCCAAATGAGGGTATGGGATGTGAGAAAACCATATGCAATAATACGCAGGAAGAAGTGTAGCGTCTACAGGACTTCAAATATTTTGGCATTCTTAACCTAAAAGCTCTATGATTTCAGGGGTCACAATCTCAAACACTGTAGGGACTACACGTCCCTTGAGAACCTAGTTAGATGCTATTTGAAACAAAATACACTGGTGATGAGTGAAATAAACTCAATTTACTCCCTCTGTGTACTGTAACATCTAATTTGTAGATCATGATGTTCCAAATTTATGGTGATTCAAATGTATCTGGAAAAAAAAAGGATTCAGATGATACATGAAGAAATTCAAGGAAATATCTTTAAACAAAATACCTGCAAAGCAAAAGTGACTGAAACTGGGATCTCCCTATTTTGGATTTTTCACCTGCATAGTCTACGTGGTGTTGATGGGAGGAAGGATACAGTTAATATCCCATACAGATATATTGTGTATGAAACTATTTATTAGACAGAGTGTAAATTATAAGCAGCATAAAGAAAATGGCTATGTCCTCAACAGTATCAATTATCTTTTGAGCAAAGGCTTTCTAAGCAAAGGCTGTTCATAATTCAAATAGGAATCAATGCATGCACTACTCCATGAGAACATCATGCAAGGATTTGGTTTTCTGAGCAGAAAGACAATGCCTACAGTTTAATGTGGAAGAAAAAAATTGATTATTTTTATAGAAAATCTAATAATAAGGTAACCAAAATGAAACCATTCTGGTCATTGAGTTAAACCCTTAAAATATATTGAAAAGGATGCTAATATTGGGTGAGAACTATGCACCCTGAATAAAGTCACCAGTAAAAAAGCCAAGAGCTGAAGATGCCAGTAGTTTAGGCCTCAGTGTGTAGAGGCTGCTGTAAGAGTTTAAGGTATAGTCTGCTGGTTTATGTAAAGTGCCCTGTTTGTTTAGCTTCATTCTTCCCATGGTGGAATCCGAGGACTTAAAAACATTTACTTTGCAGTGGTAACATCTTTGAATATGTTGTTATTTAGACGGTGTTTAAAATGCAATAATATAATTAGGCAGGAGTTTTGAATAATCTAGGCTTGAAAGTGGAGAAACTGAACCATCCAAGGTCACATAAGAGAGTATGTAATTCTTAAACTCCTGTAACAAGGAATTTAACCCCACTGTAAATGGATTGAAAGTCTCAATCCATTGTCCTACTCACAGGGCTGTGAATCCTTGCAGCAAGGTGTTTGTGGAATCTCTGTCCTTGGAGAGAGTTGAAACTCAGCTGACCATGTTCTCAAGCAGGCTGAACTAATTGGACCTGAGCAGAGGGATGGTTGGGCCTCAGGAGGCTTTTTCCAATCTAAGTTATTCTATGAATTTTTGTGGTGGAAAGTGTGTTGTTATATTACATGTGTCCCAAATTTCTTGAAGTGTTATTTCTGTGGCTTCTTTCCAGTATTTACATTTGCTTTATTGAAAGAAAGTGCAATTGTCTATCACCTTGTTGGTGAATAGTCTCTCTTTTCAGGAAACAACCTTGAAAATAATGCAACTCCAATGAATGTTAACTAGAGCTGGTCAAAAACCCCAAAACTTTTCTTACACAAACCATGTTCCTTTTTTGGTTTAATGTTTCCAACCATCTTTAATGTACAATTTCATAGGGGAGAGTCCAAACCTGGACTGCAAAGGGAAGACTGATGGTGTTTTACAACTTCTAATATCAAAACTTTTTTAAAATAAAAAATGTTCATATAATCTGATCTTGTGATTTCTTACATTATCATGGAATCTTAGACACAATTAAAATCCCCGTAAAAAGCATTTTGGTATTGTTAAATTAATTCAACTTCCCTGTTTTAGCAGTACAGAATCCTGCAACAGTACAGTAATTGTTTTAGATTTGGTGGCATCACGTGATCCCTCTGACATGCAAATTTGATTTTTTTTTGCAGCACAACTAACTAAAAGAATCATGTGCTTGCTATCACTTGGGTTCATTCATACAACATTTGAATCTAATACTGCATGTGTTTCATATAAAACCGTCAGTGTATTGTGCAAATCTTTTATAACCCATCAATTAAAAATGATGGAACAATTAAAAATAAATGACTATTCCCAAAGAAACAATTGCCAAGAAGTCACAGGCCTCTTCCTCAGAAGTGCAGACTATGAACAATCCACCTATGCTGTTTATTTTATACAGAAAAAATCTATATATAATTCCAGCTACCTGATGCAGTACACATTTTTTTAAACAAAATTTTCTTTTATTTTGTAATTCTGAAAAAGCTGTGATGCATTTCTTTATAAGACATTAAAACTGTGCATATTAAAACTGTGATTTTCATTTCTAGGCTCAGTTCTTATTGTGAGAACTGGTAATGCCAGTTTCCAAACTAGAAAAATCTTTACTCCCCAAAATATGATTTTTCATTGTTTTTTTCATTAATACCTACCTTTGTTACCAGTCCATGCTACTGAACTTCCTGATGTGCATGGCACAGAGAAAATGGTCCGTTTTAAGGTAAAACAGCAATCCAAATTGTCCAGTACTCTATTTAATTTTTTGTGAAGGCTTACATTTATTTCAGGTGGACATTTTATCTGAGTTTACAAATCTTACTTAGATTTGCAACTTCAATAGGCCTGCATGAAACCATGTGGCATCATCTGAACCACTACCTTTTTGCATTTACCCTCTCAGAGTTAACAGTTTGGTCAATGTCAGGCAGAGACAGGTGGAATATCACTATTTATATTCCATATAATCAGCCTGGTGACTTATGTGTATTGCATCTAAATGCTGTTGTTACTCATAATTTTTTTGGAAAGCTTTTAACTTTAAAATCTTTTAACTTTTAAATCACTTTAAGTGATTTTCTTTTCTGGTCTATGTGGCAGAAGTTTCTCCATTCTGCTTTTATGAGAAAACTACTTGCAACACCTGTCTGGTGCACTTTTCTTTCTTGTTTATATAATCAACTGAATTGTAAAAATTTTATATTAAAAATAGAGTATGTAATCCTCCTGATTACATACCCAGATGTTGTGTACTTTAGTGCTTCTGACAAGTCCACTGAAGAAGTCTTATAATAAGACAATAAACCTGAGATATTTCAGACTATTTCCAGGGAAAAAAAAGCCAGTGCAGACAGGTTGTCATCAGAAATGGTCAGCAAGCAGCAGTTGCTTCACAAGTGAGAAGGTACCACTCTGTTTAGGGTTTACTAGGTTAAACCCAATGCTTTAAGTTTTATACAGATACTCATTTCCTAAGAGATCTGTAGTGCAGACAGCTGATCCATAAATTAGAGGGGGGCTCAATAAAGGTGTCCCTGTCCTCTGTTTAAGAAAGAAGAGGATGACTTTTCCAGAGACAAGGGAGCATAGGAAATTATCTATGTAATCCCCCTAGGATGCTCAAAAGCATAAAAATATGTATTGTAACAAGTGGTCAAATCTGAAGTTGTTTATTGAAATGGTCTAAAAATCTTTTTCTGGAAGTAATTACTGAAAAACCCCAGTAGTATATTTAGTTGAACAGATGTATTCTGAAAGAAGAACATTTCAGTTGTCACATGAAGAGTTTTAAAGAACAGTGTTACACTAAGATTTTTTGGTATTTCCACTATGTGTTTTTATGTGATGGAACTGGTATTTTAAACAGAAGTGTTTTCTTTTGACAAATACATTGTGCTGTGTTTTGAGAGTCTTTCTGACTTCAGAGAGATGAGCTCCCCTGTGGTCTTTCTTTGAAGTGTGACATTTACCTGGGATTCTTCTATATGCTGTCATTAATATTTTGCAGATATTACTTCATGGACTTATAGGCACTGTGGCTTGATTTCTGAAAGGAATAGACAGAAGAACAGTAGGCCAGATGAGTTATTTCATTAACCTTATTCCAGTGGGGCTTTGACTGATGGGCCAAAGACCTGACCCTGTGTTACTAATCTGTGTGCCACCTGTTTTCCTTCAGTGACTAACAGAGAAAGAAGAGCATATAATTTTAATTAGTTTTATTATATTCACAAAGGACTGCAGCCCACCCCAAAATAGTCACAGCATCTTTGAAGTGATCTTGTTTTCCAGCTCCATGGAGGATGGGTGAAGACCAGGTTTTGTTTTGGTAGATGGAGGTATAGAGCCACAGGTACTGAGTCAACTGAACTCTGAAAACACATATTTCACAGAATAGTTTGTGACATGCACAAATAGCATTTTTCTTTCTACAGAGGAACAACAGCCACTGTGAAGTTTAGCAAGTCACGGACTTTTCATTTATTTATTTATTTTTGTTATTAATGCAAGCTCAAACTGTCCACAGAGCACTGGCACTCCATGTGCTTTTCTTTCTTTTACCTCCACCCATTTCCTTCTGTTCTTGTTGCCTGTCTCCTACCTTTCTCTCTGGTACCCAAAAAAAGTATGTAATCTCCACTTAGTGCTGAGAGCCAATATAGGTGCCCATCAAGTGACTGTATTACACCTCAGGTGTTTTCATTTTCTTCTTCCTCAGCATTTTTTTTCATATTTTTTTTCCCAGTGAAGACTACTACCCCCATTCTGCCTTCTTCCTCATCTGCATTAAAAAGTTTTTATTCTCACTCTCCTTGTGCCAAGTCACTTAGAGTGGATCCTCAGATACTTGCTTTCCCCACCTACTCCTTCTCAGTGTCTCTCACTTCCCTAATTAAGTCCCTAGGTCATGATTGCTGCTGCTGCAGCTGTCTCAAGCAGCACTGACTCTTCTTCCACATCCTCCTTCCATACCACTCTTTTCTGTCCCCTGGATTTAGGACCTTGGGTTACCAAATGTCCAGATGAAATACTCTGTAATAGTACGGCAGGCTTGACATTTTTGGAAGTTTTCAGAGAAAATTCCCACATTTGCCCCTGACAACCATTAGCTCACTTGTTATTTCCCAGAGGTTTCCTATGTTATGTTTTACAAGGAAGTGGTAGAGAGTAGGTAGTAAATAGGAAATATTTCTTGGGACTTGTGAAAGATTAAAGTTCCTCCTGAGAATCTTGTGAGGGAATCAGGTGTTAGAGATTGAAAGAGAAAGTTAAGATGCAGTTTAAAACAGCGCTGGTGCTGTTGAACAGAAATTAAAGTTCATTTCTAGCTCAGTATAACCTGTATAGATGAAGCTCAAAAGTGCCCTACAGTTCAAAAGCAGAAGTTTGTAACTGTGTGATTGATGAGTGCAAATTGTTTCTCCTGCCCGTAGCTAAGCTGCTGCATTGAGCCGCGACCGATGAGTGGAAAAATCCCACAGGCAAACTCTGAGTGTGTGTGGCAGAGGGGGGAAGTGGGAAAGATGGGGAGCATGGACAGGAAGTGGGTGACTTTTCAGAATTATCAAAGGTTCTGAACATCTCTGGTAGAATTTCATCTGTCTTGAAACATGGTGTGCCAATTACAGACTGGTTGCTCTTTGTGTTGTATTTACCTGCATATCCTCCCACCTCTCTTACCAGATTGCTGCTCAACACTCACTGCTAAAATGACAATTAAAATAAATCAAGAAATATTTAAATGCAAAATCAGAAAAGAATGGAGGCTGATGGGAACATTTAGAAATAGTAAAAAAACATTGCTTATTGATTTTTGTAATTGTTTCAAATATGTGTCAGCGTATATATCGTCTCACCTCTTACATCCTGCTTATCCTCAGACTGTTTTAATTTTGGCATAGGAGCATGTATGTTGGGCAGCCCCTCACAAATTCATCCCTTCTTCTGAAAGATATCTTTGCTTCTTTTTTTTTAATATATTCATATTAAGTCTTCTGTCTAACTCCAGGATCCAGTGGAACTGCAGTTATCAGTTTTGCTGTTCATCCTTTAAGCTACAATAAAGCTAAGATTCTTTTTAAAATAACATATAAGTAACTCGTGGAATTTGTTGGCTGTAGATAAGAAATTTGTAGGATTTAAAAATAGATGAGATATTTATATGAATTGTATGTGCCTTTAAGTTAGCCAGGATAAAAGTGTGACTAAACTGTGACTAAAGTCAAGGTAAGGCATGAGAAGGGACTATGGGATTAATGTATTGCTAAGGAACAGAGACTTTTTTGGGGACAGGCAGTTCTAGACTGAGTTGAGGCAGTCAGGAGTAATTGAATTGTTCGACAGTATATAAAATTGGTATGAGCTGAGGACCAAAATTAAGGACACATGGTTAGTTTGTACTTGAATAGAGTACACAGCTACCTTAGGATTTGCCAGACTATATCTTTTTATCTCAAATGGAAAATATTTTACAAAATTAAATTACGGCCAAGTTAATAATTTGTTCCATTAACATTTAGTTAATATAATATGATATTGTACCAGCAAATAATCCTTGTGTGACATGACACACTAATGAATACTGGAAGATGAGGGGAAATAGAGACTGCAGAGTTTAATGATCCTAACTATGTTTAAAGAAAAAAGTTTCTGATAAAACTTCTTTGGTATCATTTTCCATCACGGGTGGTCTTGAATTCAAGACTTAATGGTTGTATGAGAGACAGACTATGGATGAAACAGAAGTATTCATGTTAAATTTCTGGGTGAAGTTGTACAGCCTGTACAGCACAGGAGGTCAGAAAAGATTACCATTTACAATTCTTTCTTGATTTAAATTCTATCAGTCTCCTAAGTGTCCACACTTCTAAAGGTGATCAACAAAACTATATGACCTTGCCTTGGAAGAGAAAACAGAACACATGAAGTTAATCTGCAGATGTGTCCTGGCTGACTCTGAAACCATAAAAATTACATCAAATTAAACTAAAACTTTGCCTTGCTGAATATAAAAATACAGGTGCCAAACCAAAATAAAGCACAGAAGAGCCAGCACCATAGACAGTGTGAGAAGATACCAGTGACATGCTGCTTACCTACACACAAACTATGCTAATAACTATCATGAGAGGTTATGATCACAAGAGATGTGATGCAGGTAATAACCTCAAATACAACTGTGCCTGCCACAGATGACACAGACACATGGACCACTCAAAAGGACAGAAGAGAATGACTAGATCTTTAGCCCCCCAGAGAACACTGCAAATACACAATGATCACAGCTTGAAAATGCACAGTTATGAGTTTACTGATTACTTGTGGGTTTTAATTTTTACTATGGAGGCCAAGATGACGCTGTCACTAAACTTCTTCCCATGTGTGGGTGGAAACCACTAGTTCTCTGTAGATTCTTGGTTTATTTTTCAGAACATCATTGTCAATTTGTCTATCTGCATCCCTGTAAGAACACAAGAGGTGTCATTCCTGTAAGAGGAATGGATGAACCAAAAATTAAACAGATCAGATCCTGTGGAGAGTCAAAATGGAGTTAGATGTGTAAATAAGGATTAAGCATCAAAGCTCAAACCATAGGAAATAACAGATTTTTGTTGTCCAGAATTTTTGAGCCTATGACAGTACAGGGTATTTTTGTATCTTGAAATACCTCCTACTCAATATATTCTTTTGTTTGCTATTTGTACTCCAGGATGTAAGAAATATACGATGGACATCATGAAATCATAAAAAGTTCATTAGTAATACAGAAGGTTCATTTCAAACTGTGGGCTGGTTCTCTGCTATTTCTACATTTTTTTATTTGGTGGCCACATCACTCATTTTCATTGAGATCCACACCAAATAATCTAAATTCTAACCAAAAAAAGAAAAAGAAAAATGGTCCCCTTATACAAGGAGCAAAGTGCAACATTTGCAAGTGCAAATTCTATATACATTAAAAAAAGGTTTCCCAACAAATGATTTCATTGTGTAAAACTGATAGTGCATTGAAAATGAAAACGTTATATTAGATTTTAAAAACCTCTGAAAGAAGTCAGTACTTCCCAGTTAGTACATACACTGTGAATAAGGAACAGTGATTTTGAGTTAATTGATGACAATCAGATAGTTGTACCTAGCTGAAGAATTCTGCCTGTTGGTGCTAAAAGGAGCCCTGGCCAGGGTTTTCTTTTCCATCTCAGCTCCTCCTATTTTAAAGGAGTTTCAATTTTCAGAGTGTCTGTAGAGATCAGTCTCTCCTCAGTGGAGATCATAAGACCTATACAAAGTGCCTGCTGCCCCCATTGTGTTGCCCAAATGGTGGCTGGGCACACCATCCATTTTTTGGTTCTTGAGCCATTCATTGCTCAGCAGTTTGTACTGTTCTTTTGTTCTGGCTGTCTTCTTTTATCAAAACCAAGTAGCATGTTTGTTTTTTTTTTCTTTCTCTTTTTTTTTTATTTATTTATTATTATTTTTTTAATTGTTTTTTTAAATTTTAGGTTGTCTTTCAAACTGGAAGTGCATTCTTTCCATAGTCCTGTTGAATTACCATGGGTTTTTTTTCCTTCTATTGTTTTGTTTTGGTGGTGATTTTTGTTTTTGTTTTTTCCTTTTAAAACAAATATTTTTTCCCCTAAATCTCTTTTAGTAATAGTGACCGTGGAGGTTGCATGTAATGGTAGTAGACAAGCATTTTTCCATTCTAAACACAGGACTGGAGTCGGGTGTTGTCCCTCCAAAGGAGTATAGCAAACCTTTAGGTGGCAGCCAAGGGCTGCAGTTTCAATCCCTAGATTTATTATAGTGTGTTTTATTGTCTCTGCCTCAGTTAGTAAGAGAGTATGATGAAGAATGAACTTCTAATCCATCCAAAAGTAAAACAAATAAAAATGCAGGTGAAACAATTTTTAAAAAGTTGGATATATACAGGACTCTCTGGAGTCTGTTGCTCTTCCAGCAAACCCTGTTCATTTCAAAGAACTTTTAATAGCACACCCTAAACCCCAATATCTTGCTCCTACTGATAAATTTATCATAAAAATGTCATTCAATCTGGTGCCTCCATGTTGTGCTCCGAACATGAATGATAATTTGTGTGCAGGTCTGGGTGGAGGTTGGAAACCCTTGGTGGTGCCTTAGCACGTACATCCCCTGCCCCATGGCCATCACAGCAGGGCAGTGGGGACTGCTGGTCCCCTTCCTCTCCCACAGAGTAATGCCTCCTGAGCATCTCCAAAGGTGGTCATTCAAACAGTATCTTCAGCAATTATTGTTCCTACTTATTATTCCCTTTTCTCTCTAAATAGGTTTTGTGGAAATGGTGGGTGGTTTCATAAAATGAACTGTCCTGAGCTTACACTGCTGCACTTAGGCAGTAGATGTGTTGAAATATATATTCTAACAATGTGTTCTTAGCTCAAGGGTCTCCCTTAGGGAAAGAAATGCATCTTTGTTTTTCTAAATAACTACACAATGATATCTTTTGATGCAGAACTTGCCTTTCTTTTTTATTTTTAAATTTTTTTAAATTGCTGCCATTTTCCTACAAGAAAATATGACTGCATTTGTATTATGTAGTTTGGAAGTTAAAACTAGAGAATGAGAGATTTACAAATTACCTCATTTGTTTATTGTAGTGTTCCCAAAGTTTTTCTTTGCATAATTAACAATCACGTGCAGTTACAAATCCTGTTGTTTACCTCTGTACTCTAATGCAGGACACATTGCCTCACCACCCCACAGAGAGGTTCAGATGTTCAAAATTGCAGTGCCAAAAAACTACATATGTGCAGAACAAATACCCAAATACAGCATAGAGACAAGGAATTGTGCCCTGACTGTGAACCAGATGTTAGAAATCAAGTAGTTTAATTTAAATGACTAGTGATTCAGCGACTAACAGGATTTACATTAGAATATAGTACTTTCTTTTAAGGAGTTTCTGAAGTTATAAGGTCTGCCTGAGTGTGAGTATTTATTAGCTCAGATTATACTTTTCTACCTTTTCCCTACTCTCTTTTTACTTTTTTTTCCCCTTTTCATGTTCTCTATTTTGTGTGAACCCATGTGGGTGACTGGAGCCATACGTAAGCCCAATTTCCAGTATTTCTGAATCTTCAGGTGCCAGCAAGGGTCTCTTCAGAAGATGTACGGCTGCAATAAAGCATAGCTGGACTGGGGCTAACACAGCAGAGCCTGTTCTCTGGTTTGTGTCGTCAGCTCTGAGTGGGAACAGAGAAGGAAAAGGAGACCAAGGCTGGCGTTCCCACCTGTGCAGAGATGCCATGCATTTCCTGAGTCTGTTTCTCCCAACTCTCATACATTGCTGCATACCTCAGGCTGCAGAAAAAGGGCAAGCATCAGGCCTTACAAATTCTTTGCATTTTAATTGTTCACTCCCATTATCTGGCCCAGACTTCCACTCATTCACATCTCTGCTTGACTGGTTCCAAGAGGTTTGCATTCATCTCCAGAAAGCAAAGAAGGTGACACCTAATTCACATGGTTGAAATTACTTAGTAAACAGAATGGGCAGAGCTGATGTGGAATACAGCCAAAATACTGTAAAAGATGCCATTTTTATTCAAGAGGCACCAGTAGCTGTTTACAAGATAAAAAAGGTAAGGACAAAACTTTTCCACCTATAGGACACCCACTCCTCTTATATGTATATTCCTTATTATTGGCATTTTTTGTTCATATATCAAAACTATGAAGGCTGGCATAATAGAGACAGAGTTACTAGATGATCCACTTATTTTTAGTTAAATATTTTATTACTTCATAAACATTTTCTTCAAGTAAAAAATATCCATTCACTGCTATTCAAACATGCAATCTCTCTTAGGGGAAAATTTATTTGGAGGCTCTGTCTCATAATCAGGTTTTCTAAGTGACAGTGACCAGAAGAGCATTTATGTGCTCTCGTTCTGAGCTACACAAAGATATTTTGTGGTGCATTTCCCTGCTGGGGATGTTTGGGATATGGGGGTGGTTTGAAATGTTTGTTTGGATGAGATGAGGAATGATCTCAGAAATTACCAGAAAGAAGGGACTTATTGAAATGGGAGGTAAGAGAGGACGTGTCCAGTATAGTGAAGAAGGAATTACACATTAGCTCATATAAATAATAATAGCAGGTGTGGGTAATTGCACTTTAGCAATACTGTGTTTGAAAGCAGTTAAGTTGTAGTTTCTTAGCAACTGCTGCTGACGGCTACGTTTTAAGTGGCCAAAGCTTTCAAATTAGACAACACTCTCAGCCTGCTATACAGCAGTATTAAATGGAGGGAAACAGAAAAGCACAAGTGTTCCTACTCTGTAAACAAAACACAACAGAGAGCCAGAGCTGCAGAGGAGGTGATGAAATAGAAAAAGCAGAAATTGCATCTACATTTCTAGGTAAGCCTTTTCAGGAACAACTGCTGAGGAAGAATATTTATGGAGAAAGGCATGATCCATGACATACTAAATCAAATGGGTAGGCCTTAGGGATCGCTGACAGGGAGATAATTTGTAAGTTGTTAACTTTGTTATTACATTGGCACATTTTGGTCTGTCTTCTTATATATTTGTCATGTAAAATCTGCCTGTCTGTGTATAAGGATGCACATAAAGGATTTTAACTTATGTTAATGAGTGTATCTGTGTTTAGTGTGAAATGTCAATGTTATAACTAATGTTCATCACTTTGAACCATGCTGTCAACTTAATATTGAATAAGAATATTTCCTGGAAGAAACCTATGATAAAGCTAACCAAGAAGAGTTAAAAAAGTGTTAAGAAGTCTAAAGGGTCCATCCTTTTAGCTACTTGACTCAAATTTACATTTGACTGATTGATATTCTAGCACCTTGGTTGTTTTCAATTCCTTATGGGTGCTTCACTGAAAGATTTTTCTAATTGTTAATATTATCCCTAGCTAGCTAGGGCCTATCCTAGCAGTCAGTAACATGCTCTTAATTCCATAGAACCATCTGTAATTTTTTTCCCTCTTTTAAAACCAGAATACTTGGAGGCCCAGGAGTCTGCCACCCGGGCTGTAGCACTCCATCCCTGGAGGGGCAAGAGCAGGCAAAGAGAAATACCCCTGCAGTTATGGTGAGAAGAGCCTCCCTCCCATAGGCCTTTGCAGGCACATGTTAACCTCTTGAGTTCATTGGTTTATACAATTGTTCCACCCCTGTATTTGTATACTTCCTGGAATGTTCCCCACTCTCCTGATCCCTACTGGTCCTGGTTTGTCACAGTGCTCCACCCCTGTTACCCTGATCCTCCTTTGCATCACTTTTACCTGTTCCTATTGCACCTTGACCTTCAGACCCACCTCTTTTGTTCCATATTTATCCCTATACCCTCAACGCAGTTTTGTCTTTGTCCTTGGACTGTCTTTGGGACCCAATAAACCTTCCCTTGGATTTCCATACAAAGATCTGTCCTGTTTTGCCAGCCAGTTTTTATTTTAGCAAGTGTGCTCTTGCCCCAAAAGTGCAGGTCACTCTCAGAGAAACCCATTGAAGTGCACTGCTTCAAGAATATTTTCTGGTAATACATAGGCTTGGATAGTTCATTCTGGGTAAATGTTCTCCAACCCAAGGTGGAAAAGCTAATGTAGTAATTAAGGCAAATCCTGGATTAACAATTTTCAGATTCTGGAACATTGCCCTAACTCCTGGTTTATGATTTTGGTAAGTGGGAATGTCAACATGTCTCTTACATAAATCATACAGTATGTTGTGCCCTTATTCTGGCTCCATAAAATTCTTTTTACTCTCTTAAGGTAAAAATTATATATGCGAAACATAGGTGGAATTGACTTCTACAGGTTTTAAAACACTTCAGTTGTTTTCCTGTTATCTTCCAAGTGCAAAGCACATTTCTCTAGCCTGTCTTTCTTTATCAGATATATAGGAAGCTGTTTCTGGAAACATGACATTCTGCTGTGTCCTTCATGAGGGCAGTGTGATGTTTATTTAGCGTGAGATGAGACTATACAAAATATATGCACTCCCAAAGGCTGATAAATAGTAATCTGGTTTATTTTGCTCAATTCATCAACTGTTTAACTCTTATTCTGTTTAACCTCATACAACCTCAAGAATGACACAGATACCAGAATAACCACACTTGAAAGTCACATTTTATTTATGTGATCAAAAGCACAGACAGTATTCCCAGGAGCTTCCTATGATAGCTCCACACATTTAGAGACAGTTAATGGGTTTGGAGAGAAGAACTTATTTATCCATGACTGTTTGCTATTAGATGGGGAGTCTCCAAATATTGCTTTGTTGGGAAAAGGCCTTTGGCCTTTTAATAACATCACATTGAAGTATCTATCCTCAGCTTTTACTGTAACTTATTGAAATGAATCTGATTTTTTTTCTCACATTTCAATGTTTTATTCCTGGCTTGCTTGTTAATTCTCTTACCTTCATGTGACATAAAAACATCTTTCAGTACTTTGCTTTCTTGTTTTTAAAATTTATATTCCACTGAGTGGATGTGTGCCCATGGCTTTCATTGTGGCATGGTACACAGATGTTCCACCACAAGATATATTTATCAGCTTGGATTTAGGACAGCAAACACTAACATTGACCAAACCTGATTAATAATTTGTTTTTAGAACCTTGAATTCTGATGAATATGCTCCTCTTTCTTTCTGCAGGTGTTCATATAGTTTTCCAACAGAAGCACTGAATTACAAATATGAGTGGACTGTGATATACTGAACCCAGATTTTCAAAAATGGCCTGGATTCAAAGTACCTTGGAAGTGACCAACATAATTTTGGATATCCAGCTTACACAGGAGCTGAATTTCCTTCTAGTTCCCACTGAAACCAAGTGGATTGTGATCTGAAATCTGAAGATGGTTTCACACACCATTTTTCTTACAGAAAGCCAGACTTGGTTCCAAACAAAGCTGCCACATTTTTCTGTGCTTTTTGCCTAGCTGAACTAGAAAAATAGGCTTGCATTATTAACAATTGTTACAGATACTGCTACTTTTTTTTTCTCACTCTGGAGTAGGAATTTATTTCTTCCAACATTTTTATTAAAATTATTTATACCATCTTTCTTTACTCTGTAGCTATTTCTCAGTCATTCTTGTATGATTCAAGCATGTTGTTCTGAGTGATGTTCAGGAACCACTTCCATGATTGTATGTCCTGTTCACTTATGCCATGTAGGTTTTTAAAGCCATCTTCATTGGCTGATGGCAGGGCACCTATCCTGTAAATGAACATGGGGTTTTTTTTCTGTTGAAAAGAGATGATGCTGTCTCTACAGAGCTTCTATTACTCCCAATTCAATCACTGACACTTCATTTCTCTTTTATTGTCTGTAGCCTGTGACTAAAATGCAGCAGTGACTCACTATTATAGGAAACATGTCTATATTTTTCTTCTTAACTTTATGCTCCTTTTCAAAGTATGGATGTGCCAGCTCTAATGTGCACGTGGCATCATTGGGAAAGAATTTGGAGGCAGAATAAAAGTATTCATCCTTTCACCAGAAATCCCACCTATTTAAAGATTTTAAAGCAGGCAGATGGGAAATGCCTAAAAAAGTACAAACCCAGGGGAAGCAGAAAAAGAGCAGGTTGGAATGGACCATCTGTGAAAACTTTCTGAGTATCAGATGTAAGGCTTGAATTGCTGGCATAGAGAATGAAAGCATCATTATCTCCAGATGATGCAGATGTTGGGTCTGCCTCAAAATATTGCAAAATTGTTCAGTCTTTGCAGCAGTAATTTTCTAAGTTGGATGAATGGCATAAACTGAGCTGGGTTCAATAGGCTGACGCCAGCTGACCAATCAAGTAAAACAGAGGTCCTTTCTTTTATGTGAGTTTGCACACAGGATTTTCAGTCTTGTTATTTTGTGCATTGCAGGAAAGGTAACATTGGTCAGACAAATTTGGCAATTCCTAGAGAGTTCCTGAAATTATTTGACTGAGAAACTAGCTGGATCATTTTACAGCTCGGCTTAAGAGACCTACTACTCTATGAAAAGTCATGGTAAAAACCCACAATATGTAATTAGGGATTTTTTTCTTTAGTTTTCTTTGCTTTGATTTTTTAAAAAAATTATTTCATTTTCCAGCAAGTTCTGATGGAAATATCCTCTTTTTCAAAAAAAACACTTCTCAATTTTATTTATTTCTCTGAGTGCATGCATTTGAAGAAATGAAGGAAAGATTGTTTAGTTAGTTTTAATGCTAATGAGGAGTAATCCTTTTTAAAAAACTTATTTTAGTACTATTATCTTGTAGCAATAAATGGTTTTCAGTTATAAAATCTTTCCCTGAGATGAAAGAGTAGACAGCAACAAATATGGACAGGAAGTGGTATTACTGGCTAGAGTTTAAAGAGATCCTTTAAAATGAATTTTATTATTTTGAAAGTAATTTTAAAGTCATCTTGCCCTGTTCTTTTCCCCCTTCTCCTCATGGGATTTTTGTTTATTAGGAGTTTCTTTAAGTGTAGGTCTCAGCTTCTGAGTAAAAATTTGGAATGTGTGTGTATATAACAACATAATTAGTGAATACAGTGAGCCATTGAAATTGGAATGAAAAATTCCTGACCAGATTTTATAACAGCTGCTGAAGTCATGTGAATAAGCCTGCTCCCAGTCTGAACATCACGGGAAGGAGATCAAAGGATTGTTCAGAGTTAATCATGCCTAGAGTAGGGTAAAAGAAACAATGGAAAAATTATGTTTATTTTTTCCGTTTTTTTTTAAATTGCTTTTGTTCATAATTATTTTATAGAGAACTGAAACCTTGTTTCAAAACTTTCAGGCTCAATTTGAAATTATTCACCCAGATTCTCCATAGGAACAAACGTTGCTATGGAAATGGACCAGAGCAAGGACAAAATATAGATGCACATAGATTCCCCAGAGGAATGTAATTTGAGGCACAAGTACACTACTTAAACAATATAAACAGTGTCCTGGTATGCCTTGTTTTTTTCATCAAAAGTAAAATAAAATATTCCTAATCCTAAATGATCTATTGTTGTTTCAGGACAACTTTTAAACCTTTTAATTTTAAAAGGTTATCCATTCTTCTAACATTTTGTTCACTTATTTTTTTAATAAAAGACAGTGAAGTAACTTTTTTGACATTGCCTAAGTGCTCTTAAAAGAAAAGGGTAAATCAGCAATAAATTGGATAAAACTTCACAGAAAAAGCAGTGGTGAAGAGTTTGCTGATGCAAGGGGATCTTTCTTGCTGTGAGTTTAGTATTCCTAACAAATGTGTAAAAACATATTCCTTTTTATTCATTGCTGTAAAATATGCTGAGCCCATGTGGAACTTCTGAGGGAGAAAAGATGAGTGCTTCTGTTCTGAAACCCATGCATCTGCCACTTGGAATAAGCAAAAATCTTTGTTAAGTTTTTGGATCAAAGGACCTCTTCACAGTAATTCACCAAATGGAAATTTCCTGCCAAGGTCAGTACTGCATTTATGGAATTTTTTCTTATAAGCATTATTTTCATAGGTCTCTCATTTTTAGCAAGTAGCTTGTGGAATTCAGTGTGCATGGCCTTTTACAGCAATGCATTGCCATGTAGTACCACAACAAGAGACTACTGAGAGGGATCTCTACGAGTATCCAAAGGGAGGGTGCCAAGAGGATGGAGCCAGGCTCTTCCTGGTGGTGCCAGCAACAGGACAAGAGGCAATGGGCAGAAACTGCTGCACAGAAAATTCCACCTGAATATGAGAAATAACTTCTTTACTGTGCAGGTGACCAAGCACTGAAACAGATTAACCAGAGGAGTTTTGGAGTCTCCCTCACTGGAGATATTCAAGAGCCATCTGGACACAATCCTGTGCCCTGTGCTCTAGGATGGCCCTGCTTGAGCAGGGAGTTTGGACCAGATGATCCCCCATGGTCCCTTCCAATCTCATCCACTCTGTGATTCTGTGAACACAAAGAAGAAAATATTCACTCTATAAAGTAGATAGATCAGCTTCATGTTCTTATTATTACATCTGGAAGCTATTAAAGAAAATGGATTTCTCTTCAGGGATGTCTTATTGACAATAATTTGCACAGATTTTTAAATATTTCTCTACAGCTGTGACCACCAGCCAAGATTTTGTGTGAAAATGACTGGTTTTTTTAACAAGTCCTTTACATCATATATATTACCTAATATAGATGTGTATCTGTGCTCAGAATCAATCTTGTTAGAGAACTAAAATACTTGGAAACCCTTCCAAATTAGTGCTTGATCAAATGGGAAGTAGACACCAGATTACCTCCTTCAGAGTGCTTCTATATATGCACAAATACCTCTTCTTTAATGAGTTTAAGTTCCTTGAAAACTTGATGCTTGAATGTGAGTTCTCTGTTTCTCTTGCGTTTTCATTTCTAAAAAAGTATTTTTGGAGCACACTGATTTTTTTTTTTTTTTCCAAAGCTGGTCGCTAATGTTTGGTTAAGAAGTACTGTCACCTCCTCATTCAGTTCTGGAAGTAGATTGTTAAAGTAATGCCCTTAGAAGTTCAGAAATATTGTTTGTACCTATTCTTTACCTAAACCCTAGCTGGGCTCTTAGGGGCTTACTCTGAATGATTCTCTCATTAGTAATGTCAAATTCAAAATGAATTTATGTATCCTCATAGAGATTCTTTAGAGGAAAAGCTTAATCTCCAAGATACACAAATGTTCCCAATGCTGTCTGAACCAGGCTAATTTATGTGTGGGACAGAAATGGCTTGAGTGTTGAAAATGGAGGAGGAATTGACTGAAGTTTTGGTGAAGTTTCAAGGGTGACCAAATATCTGTAATCAAGGTGAAACAAAGAGCTTAATCAGGAAGGCAAAATTCTAATGCTCTGTAAAAATAGTTTGAAAGTTTTGCTTTTATTGAAAAGGCATATATATGCCACCAACAGACAAGAAAAACATGGATCAAAAAGACACATAGCAAAATGTAACCTCTGGGAACTAGTAAGACTCACAACTATATTACAATCCCATTATGCAAAGAAGCTGTGCTCCACACCACGTGGGCAGCAAATCAGAGGCTGGTGGCAAGGCAGGAGCATTCTTCAGGCAGAGGCAGTGCACTAGAATGGCTGTACCTGGACAAACTGAGCTACTGCATTCAGAACAAATGCACTTCCAGTGTCAGCAAGCAAGACATAAACCCAGATGATTGTTTCTAAATAAGCTGTGGCATCACTGTGTATTCTGGCACATGCCAATTTTTTTGTTAGTGGTTGAGCATGGCGTGAAAGTGAGTTATTTGGGTATTAACAATGTGGAGCATGATGACTGGAAGTCCAGGAATCAGCAATGGGCAGGTAAGAGGCAAAGCTATTCTACTTGCTGAACATGAGAAATGTAGGGATGGCTGCCCTTCTGCTCCTGCAAATTCATTTTCTGCTTCTTCTGAAAAGTTTCAACAGAATACATAGTTTGGAACATATGAACAATAAAGCAAGTTTCCCGGAAATCCAGATGGGAACAGTCTCTTTATATAGTCTCAAGAGGGAGAAAATTTTTAGTATTTCAATTTTACGAAGTGCATTAAGCTACCATAGATGGAAGTTCTGATGTTGGAGTATGTGAAAACTGAGCACTTTATTAAAAAAACCCACAAGAAGGCTTTACCTGCCTCCACACAGTTATGCACCATGACCAGAAAAGCTCCCCAAAACTGAAGAATAGAGAACAATGGTTTACACACAACGTAGATGATAAGCAAAGCAGTCATAGGAGACAAAGTCATATCTGGAGATGAAAACTGAACTACTGAAATATGAATCTCTTACCAAATGGAAAACAATTACGTAGAATCTTTGAAAAGGAAATGATGGTTTAGTGACATTAACTTTAACTTATTAACGCTTGTCTAGATATTTCCATCAAAATAGGACATCAAATATTGGTTTGGGGAAATCCATATTATACTCTAAAGGAAAATATGGTTTGTGCAGATGTTCAGATTTTTGCTGGGAAAATCCAAATGATGTGTATAATTTTGGGGTTTAACAGTTTAAAAGTCACTTGAAATCAAAAATGAACTACAAGCAAATTTAGTTCAGCTTGGAAAATGGAACTGAATAAAAATAAGCAAAGCAAAATGTAGGCAATTAAAAAAATGAAAAATGTAACTGGAGCATGATTTTACCATGAAAATAAATCCCATGGGTGACCTTTCTACTCTTCAAGTTGTTGAAATTTGATTCATTTAAAAGTTCAAATATTCAAATAAAGGCAAATACACATGCTCTCTAGTTTCTAGATGTAAGCACTGAAGCTCTGAACTGACTATGGCACATTTTTATGTTAGCAAAAGAACCATGAAAGGAATGTATTTTTATTCTCTGTCCGCAGAGCCCCAAGGAGTAGAGCTTATAATGAAAACACTGAAAAAGTTAAGTGATATAACTTTTTTTTAAGACTGAGCTTTTGTTGGAATGATAGAAACAACATCCTTTATGTTATAAAAAACAGTATCCTTTAACGAAATAAAAAATATAAGATATTATTTTCTGCACTTTCACTTGCATGGGAACATTAATTAAAAAAAAGTTCCACTGTAAAATATCTGAAGCCATACAATGAAGTATTATTTTAAGGCAGGGGCCTAGTGTTAGAACAGATTTGACTCAAGTCAGGCAGTAGAAGTTCCTATGTCATAAAAGTAGCATGAGCCTGAAACCACTGAAAACCACTGTTCCAGACACACCACTGCTAATCACACATAAATCAATAAATGTATCAACAGGTATTTCATAATCAGGTGTCCTAGATGCAAATGTCAGATGGCAGTGTAAGAATGTGAAAATCAAAAGAAATTAAGTGGACTTTTTTCACTTTCTGCATATTGCTAACAGCAGATGGCCACTGATAATGGGTCAGTCGGTCTCCCCAGAACTCTCATATTTCCCCAGAAGTCTCTCTCATTTTTGCACTTTCTGTTCTGTATTTACCTAATTTATAACCTTTTCACCTTGTTTCTTTCAGGTTTTAACAGTTGTATATGCTATGGTTTCTTTATTAACCACGTTCTGTACCATCCCAAAAATGTGGCATCAATAATTTTTTCTTTTTTTCTTTTTCGTATTTTTTTTTTTGCTAAACCAAGGGGAAAACCACAGTTCTTTAATATGAGACCATAACTTCTCTGTTCCAAGGGCAAGCTGATTGTTTTACTGTTAAGGAACAAACATACTGTAACCACACAAGAAAATTGAACAGCTCTTTTCCTAGTTCTTAAGCTGTGGGGTTTTTTTGGCAGAGGGGAGGACGATATTGTTGGCTTTTATTTGTCTTTAATTTCATACCATGCAAAGCTGCCCCCAAGCACTGTTGGCATGACACCCTTTGCTGTGATGTGCAACATGCCCAAAGAACATCTTGGGAAAAGCAAGATGTCACTGTGGTTACTGAATGCCTGCGTCCCAATGTTATGACAAGGAAAAATTCTATTAGCACAGAATCCAAAGCATCTATTGCAGAATTCAGAAGGGTTCATGTACACTACAATAAAACACACCTCCTAGCTGCCTGGAAATATAAATGCAGATCTGTGAAGCTGGAAGCAGGAGACATGATAAAATGATGTATTTTGTGTGTACAGGCCCACTGTGCAGAAATGATAATAAGGTGAGAATGGCAGCTGGATATTTTCTGATGTGCAGTTTTTCTGTCCAAGAAAACTGACCTGCTGAAAATGGAAATATCCTGGGGAATGTTGATCTCTGCAGACACTTGTTTGGCTTTTTCACAAAGTGGGTTTTAGACTTTATCTGCTGATCTAGACATCAGGATCCCAGAGTTTTCATTAACTGGCCCTTTAGATACTTGCTGTTTCCTGACTATCAAGAGCTCCATCCTTCCAGGACAGTGTAATTCAGCAAGTGAAAGCTTAGAGTCCCTGGGAACCCATTGCCCAAATATCCACCCACTAAAGAGCCCAGGCAACATATCTGCCTTCAATAACATGAGTTCAGCTGTGTGAGTATAGCACGTCAATGGGACCCTTTTAAAATATTCATATTCTCAGGTAAAAAGAGCATCTTCATATCTGTGTTATCTTTGGTCTTTTCCCGTTGCATCATCATCTGTTGTATTCAGCCTAGAGCTACATAGCATTTATTAGGACAACACCAAGGGCAGGAATTCTCACAAAAACATAGACCTCCTAGACTGCATCTCGATATTATCAGCATTTTTGAACAAAACCCAGGGGTGAAATTCTGTCTTTGTTTATATCCCTGACTATTTTTTAAATGATACTATTATTTCACACTATTTTCTTTTCTCAGATGCAATAGAGGTACATTAACTTAAGTAGTCTTATTATTCTGGTGTTGGAGCCAGCAGATCTCATTCATTACTTTCAAGTTGACTACAGCTTCTTTTAGCTCTTTCTGTTCTTTCCTGTGATTTCTTTAACCTTTTTTAATTTGGGGTTTTTTTGGCCATTATGCAATCTTTCATTTCACACAGCTATTCTGTGAAAGGTATTACATAGCCAGTGATTAGAATTTCTCTGCCCTTTTATGCAGAACTCTCCCAAAAAATCTCATTTTCATTCTGTGCAATAGTCATTCTTTTGCCCTCCTTGCTGGCCAGCAATCTGCCATGTACTTTGTGACTTGCTTAATCATCATCTAGTTCAATGATTAACTTAACATTGCAGATTATTTAGCATATTCCTGTTGTGGCAATTTTGCATCCTATTGCTCTATTCATCCTGACCATTAACACTTAAACTAATATTGCTATTCACAATCATTGCCTGTCAGCTGAAGTATTTCAAGTCTTGTGCAATCTTTATACATGAGCAGAGGTATTTGAATACTTGTATAATCCTTATATAATGAAATTTTACTGTATTCTTTTTGTTTTTCTCATCATGACATCGAATTCTTCTTCTGACAATCAATTTTTAAAGCATTTTTTTTCTCATGTAGGTTACCTAGAGTCTAGATATTTTTTCAGCTATTTGCTTCCACAGTATAATATAATCTTAGACTCACACAAAATTCTGATGGAAAGAAATCTCTGGAAGCATCTAGTTCAAATTCCTGCTCACATCAGCTATAAAGGCAGACCAGGCTTCTCTGGGCTTTATTGTGAAAACAAAGGATGGACACAGCATATTCTCCTCAGAACCAGGCAACCTGCTTCAGCTGATGAAAGCTTTTCCTTCTATCTAGTCTGGACTTTCCTTTTTCAGTTTACACCCATTGTCTCTCACCCCACCACAACCACATTGTTATGAGCAGCTTGGCTCCCCCTCCTCAATTACATTCCATTATTTTGTAGGTAGCTCCTTTGAAATCCTCTCAGCAGGATAGTCTCTTTCCTTTTATTTGACCACAGATCCAAAATCTTTGTTATGTTTGAACATTGACCATCATCTTAAAACCTAAACTAATGCCAGCATGTGTGATTTTCCTATTGCTTTACCCTTTGCTAAAGTCACATTTGCTGCTGTGTCCTGTGCCTCAGACAGAAGTTGATTAAATAACTCCATTCACCTCTCTCAGGAGTACTTTGCCATGTTTTAGATCATTTTCTATTGTCAGGAGGTAGTCAGATTGGAAAATGGTGGCACTGTTGTTAATTTAATTAAGTGATAACCTCCCCATTTCCTATGTGTATTTTGGCAACAGCCAAGGCATTCACTGCAGACTTTGCTGTGCTTCACTAGCCTATTCAGATCTATCATCAGGCATGAACCATCTGGGATTTTTCTACACTTTTATTTCAGCTCTGTCTTCAGCTTTCCATTTTTCTTTTCAGTATTCATATTTTTTGGCATTTTGATTTGGCCTTTACCCTCAAATATCAGCAGATAACAGTTGAGGTTTCATGTGCAATGTGAACTTCACCCACTAATCAAGCATAATGCTTTTGTTTGGAAATCATAGTTATTCTTAGGTAGAGGTTAAGCTGTACCTGATGTCTCACAGCTGCCCAAATCCGGTTATAGAGTGCCACGTTTTCATACCTTCACCTTAGTTTAGAGCATCTCCCATAACAGGGAAAATAACAGAAATGCATCTTCTATACACCACTTGCAACATTTTCTAGACATTAAATTATTTCCTAAACTTCCTCAGGCCAGATTTTGGGGGCATACTTAAGAGACTAAATAGATAGAAAAACTTGTAGCAATTTATAAAGCTAGTCTTTTCTGATGTCTCCAGCCAAGACAGAATTCTGCCTTTCTTGGTCTGTGCTGTGAGTCTCCCCCCTTTAATAATCCTGGAGTCAGGATGAGCGAGAGATGTGTGCACAAAACACACTTCTCAGAAGATTTTGGGCCATCTCATGCACTGATTGTTCACTGTTATACTGAGTATACTGAGTGGAAAATTCCTTCACAATTTCTAGGAGGACTCAGAATATTTTGTTATTGAGTTTGATAGGTGTATGTTAAAGACCTTGTCAAGAGCTGATGGGCAGTTCTTTTTCCTTAATTAAAGAGACAGTGGTATCACACCTTGGAGACAAACCCTAAGATCTATGAGACATTTAGCAGGCAGGTAGGGTTTGTATGCTGCCTTTTGAAAAGCCTTATTACACTTAAAATAGGGCAAGCTCTACAGATTGCAGGAAAAGGATTACTAAAAGTGTCAGCAAGCTGGCCATGCAACTGTAGGGGAGCTACTTAAGACCAATTTGTCCTTCTCACTGAGTCTGATTAGCCAATTCTTTAATTTTAGGCCCTTGCTGAGTTTTTGCTTGTATAAATTCCTGTTACAATTATCTTAATGTTAAACCCATGACTCAGTTTCAGAAGGTCACCCAGCAGGTGGCACTCCCCATCTGACTTAAAACGGATCCAGGAGCCAAGAAGACAGAGAGCTCTTGGCACTGACAGGGCAGGGCAGACCTGCCAAGCCTAAGCCTCCCATCCTGGGTGGGAGACAGGTGCCTTCATCTCCATCCCTGCCTTCCCACACAGCACGACATGGGGGACTCTGTTCTGGTGACCCACTTGCAGGGGAACATTTCTAGGTTTCATTTTCATCACCTCCAGCATCTTTATGCTGTGGTTCCTTCCCTATTGCACAGCCTGCTGTATAGCCTAGAAAAAGGCTGATGCAAAGGAAGCTGCAAGTAGCAATGACCAGAAAAAAAGCTGCAGAACTGAGGTGAAGTGTGATGTGGAAGTCTGTAAAGTGCATGCCTGAGGAAGGCTGAAATAAGCTTGGCATTGGAGTGAATCCAAATAGATTGACATATGCATAGGCATTTGTCCCAAGATGTAAAATTTACATCTCACTCTTTTGTGAGGTTTTTGTGACCTTTTCAATATTTCAAGTTTCACGTAATTAACATATTTCTTCTGGTTAGAGAGGCTGAAAGGTTAGAAAGGTTGAAATCAGAGATAAACGGATCTCTCCTTTGAGTCAACAGATGAAAAAGGCACAGTCTGACACAAACTAAAATTATAATTAATGGAAAATATGAGACAGTAAAAAAGCATCAAATACGAAATAAGATGTAAAGTATGTCGAAAAGTTGAGTCTGAGGTGGCTTCTCCCTAGCCCCTGAGTTTCTCTGTATTTGGTGATTTTCATCCTTCCTCGTCTCATTTTTTCCCATTGAGAAAAACCTGAAATGTCTTTTACATTCTTCCTCTCACTACAGGTTCCATTTTCTCTGCATCATCTATAGCTTTAGTATTCCCATATTCCCAAATAAATTGTCATGGCGTCTTTTCTTGATTAGTTTCTCTGCCCTACATCCTTCTACTTTGTACCTTTCCATAGTAGTTTTCATCCCTGGAAAAATCATACAGGAATTCTAAATTTAAGCAGGATTTTTTTTAGATATTTATTTTCTACATCCAAACTTATTAGAGGAAGTTCTCTTTGCTACACTGGAAGAAATACTCCTTACAGTCTAAATATAAATACTGTTGGGTTTTTTTTCCTAATTGGAGCTATACTTCAAAGTAAAGGGATATTATTCTTCATTCATGAGTATGTATTTTAAACTGTAATGACTAATCATGAAGCTGATATGATCTGAATTTTCATATCATAATAGGTCATTATACTACTGGTTTCATTCTGTTGATTGTTCTAGATATTATTTCTCATCTGTGTCTGTTCAATAAATTTGTGCTCGCCATTTGCAAGTTGCAGTTTAGGAAACCAGACTTACGAAATGCATAAATCCTGTTAGTTAAAAAGATGCATCAGAGTTTGCTGTATCAGAGACTTGAAACCACGGCCCACAGTTAAAGGGTTGGCAATCTGAGAGATACAGCAGGATTTTCTCATATGATGCTGGTGAAGTGCTGAAGTGCTTCATTTATATGTGAGAGAATGTATGTTGTCTTTGTAGAATCAGAAATCTTTATTTTTACCCTTCAGGGATTCCTTATTTTATCATTTGGCATGGGGTTTTTGGGCAATGAACAATCTGCATCATGGATCACATCTATGAAATTTGGGATCTACTGCACAACATCTTCCCCTTGCTAAAGACTTCATACATACCTCTGTCATATGCTTGTGCATGTGTATGGCCTGTTCTTTAACCACATAGGCTCTAAACGTATTCTAAGTTCATGCTATATAAAAATGAGAAAAGGCTGCCACAAACTGTGGATTCCATAATTATTTTGTCCTAGGCAATATTCCAAGACACAGAGAACTACTGATGTTATTTCTATTATGGAGTCATTAGTGTCAAACTCAAACCCTCAAAATAATAAGCCATACCTCATTTTCCCAGAACTGTGAAATTACATATTTTTAATTCTCCTGTCATATTTAAATATTGTTTTTGGGGATTTTTTTCTTAGCTATTCCCGCTCTGTATAAATTGAATGCACATACCTATGAGTACTTTTCTATATTCACGTGTAAATATGTGAAAGTCTGTTCTTACTTTTCCATATATGTACTAATTCCAGAGGAAAATCAATTCCAGTTGCACACATGTGAAATGTCTGTTTTTCATAGCCTGTCTGGCAGAAAATACTTTGTTCTGTTGGGACTATGATAACAGGGAGCTATATGAACTCTTTTATGTCTGCATGCATATTCTCAGTCTTCCACTTACAATGACCTATATTGTATTTTAGATCTCTCAAAATTTTCTGATTAAAGAGGCTTGTCATGACAATTAAAAGTGGCCTAGTTTTTTAGTGGTTATCATATATTAAGTCCTAAGTATCTTAATTTACTGGCAGAGTCTTGCTTTCAAAGACAGAGACTGACAAGTCTGTAATTATAGTTTGTATAATTTCACCATTTTTTCCCAGCAAGAACAAATATGCAGACTACATCTATAATGCTTCATTAACAGCCTTATTAGAAAAGCTCTTCAGTATCTGACTGTAATAATTTTTAAAATTTACTTTTTGTTATGATCTGTAAGGTGGAAAAGCCTTTTTATCTCTACTTTACGTGCTAAATGACAGTACTGAAGATAGAAGAGTGAGAATAAAGTCTGGCATTCAAAAGGTTTTAGTTTCATTTTTTAAAAAAACTTTAAAGAATCTGACTTTTTCAAGGTCATATTGGAAATCTGTAGCAAAGTAAGGTGTCAGCTTCCAGGCTAGTGCCCTCCACACAATGAAAGATATGCTACGTAATATACTGCTAGAAGAAATTGCTGAAATCCCTTTAGGCAAAAGGAAAATTAAAAAAAAAAAAAAAGAAAAAGGATTCCTATCCTCTTGAAAAAAAAAAGTTAGATGTATAAATGTTTGAACCTTCATTCATTTTCCACTGCTTTATTTGAGAATTGAAAGCACGTAGTGTGTTAAAGGACTGCTCACCTACATACTGGTCCTTAGAAATGTATGAGTGCTTTTTATTCTTCCAAATAAATGCATGTTGTAGGGCACAATCACTGTTCAAACATTCCTTATTGAAGGTTGCCACTCATGTATTTGAATTGAACATTTTTCTCCAAGTGAACTGAGAAATCTCTACCCAGTTTTTCCTAATCCTTTATGAGAATTGGATATGTCATTTGATAAAAGATCAATTTTTCAAAACACCTCCATCCCAAAGTTTCCTTGGGACACACAGTTTTTCATATTGTAAGAGTTTGACTCTGTTACCAACAAAGAAAAACTGACTGCATATTTTCTTTCTTAAATTCAAATTAAACATGAGAAACAGTAAGCACAAATGCTGAATTCAGGGTTTTGCAAATGCAGAAGCTTAGACATAAAACTAGAAGAATTTTTACAGCAATCTTATGAACTGTTTAGAAGGTCAGTCCATTTTTTTGTATGAGATGCCAATATACTGATCATATGCCAGAGCACAAAGCTTAATATGCAGAGAATCTGTAGTCTCTTGTTTTTTGCTGTTTCTAGGGTTAAAAAATCACACAAGAAGCAATGTGCACTGCAGAGTAAAAATGACTGGGACCTCTTTCACTTTCATTTCCTGTCTGGTTTGTGTTTTGGAGGGACAGACTGAATTGTACATTGCATTGACAGACACCATGGCTGCAAACTATTACTAATATGTATTCTCATGACTGTAATGCACTTTTCTTCTTGCCCCATGTTGCAGGCTGAGTAGCCAGACAGGTGACTGGGAGTAGCTGCTCTTCCTTTGCATGTTGGGGAGCCTGAGCAGCAAAAGCTTCTCTCCAAGGTGAAGCCACTCTGCATTGTTTTGCACTCCAGTGACAAAAGTAACCTGGAATTTAATTTCTTTTTGAAAACCCCTTTTGTATATTACTTCCTTTGATGAGGTCTTGAAAAAGAAAGTAAGAAGCTTAATCAAAGTGGGTTTATAGTAAGTTTACTTTTATCCATGGGCTGATTCTAAACAATAAAGAGATCAATGCAGAATCATCCTCTTGCAAAACAGTAATATTACACTTCAGTGAGAGATCTGCCTTCAAAACCTTTAGCAGCTTCAGCTGGTGACTGCAACCATTTTGGCACTGAGACCTCTGGAAGAAAAAAAGGAGACAGCAGGATGAAAAACTGCAAAAGAAGACTAGAAGTGGAATAGTTTTTCTGTAAGTGGGAAAGTTTCCAAGTTTTAATCATACTGAAAACAGAACATTTTAATTGTATATCTAACTTGCTACCATCAGCTCTCAAGATCAGTATTTCCTAGTTTTGAGTGACAAACTGTCCCCACAAAGCACAATAGAACACTTATTTTTAATTTAAAAATATTTTTTAACTGCAATTAGTGATGAGAGACACTGCAAAGCTTTGCAGTTCTGTTTAATTTCACCAGTATTTCAAAACACAGATTCCAGAACTGTGGCTGTTGACTACCAATGGCCTAGAGCCATCCCTACTGACTGCTGAAATACATACAAAAGACATATTTTTGTGCTAAGAGTGGTAATTTTCCATGGGAAACTTGAAGATTGATAACAGTCACTTGTCCTGCACTACACTAGAAATCTCTATTCGACCCAGAGTGGTGGAGATAGACAAAATACCCAAGAACCAAACATGCATTAAGGCCACCTTAACTATTTTTCTGAGCATTTACTTGTAGCCTGAAAAATGATAATTTCCTCTCAAGGGTCATTAGCACAAGGAAAAGGTGCTACAATTCACATCCCACAGAGGCTTGGCAAATGCCTTATTAAAACTGTGTTGCCTTCACCTAATTAAGACCACAGAGAGATGGTTTGTGTGCTTGCTGCTCTGCCATTCTCTGCTCCATTGAAATTTTTTGTTCCAAAATCAAGGGCTCAGAAGTTAGGAAGCACTGCAGCTAAGCTGGTTTTGGTTCACAGCTACATGATTCCAAAGAATTTTTACCTCTGTTCCAGGAGACACTTTCTTTCCAGATCTTAATGACCCATGGGATTAATAGGTCTCAAATTCCCTTAATTCCTGTTACAAGTCCTCCAGTGAGGAACATTTCAGGAAACTCCCAAAGTGTCCTCATTCTCTTCCTGCTCTCTGTGGCATTCTTCTGGAGTATAATTATTATTACACAAGACAGCAGGTGCAGAACTGAAACAGTAACAGGTAACCAACCCCCAAGTATTTGTAGGCTTTCTGAAAAGACACTTGCAGCTTTTTGTAGTGTATCTGGCAGTGATCAAGTGTGAGTTTTATCTTCAGTCAGTATTATGAAAAGAAAACACAGAAAAGCTGTCCTGGAACAAGAAGAAAGGTTTTCTTTCTCCCTTAAGACAACATGTGCAGTCTGAACATCAAAGATGATGAGAGAAAAAGAAGCAAAAGGATGCATCGACTCTGCTAATTCAAAGACATCTAGCCACGTCTCACTTGGATAATTGGGTGACATCATTAACAAAACCCACAGATCATCTCCATTTCATGAGAAGAGGGTGTCATGGCAATGGAGCCTCAGCCCCTGTCATCCTTGGCTCCTGAAGCTGGTAGAGGTTGCTTCAGCCACAAGCCTCTGGACCACACCTCTTTGCCCATGGCAATCTCATGACTTCCATGAAAAACCTTTCTATGTGCCTACTGTGTTCACCTTGTTTGGTAAGGAATGATATGTATGGGACCTAGTAATAAATTATGTTCAGCACAATACTGGTGCGAAAAAAAATCAGCCTTCAAGTATTTGTTAGGGCTGAGTACTATTCTCTGCAGCCAAATGGGATTTAAAGTGGGTTATTGTGTCTTTTTTAAATAGGAGAAAAAATAAAATTAAAGGCTCCCTTATTATTAAACATTGCATGAAAATTGAAAAGTGTGTGATCAAGAGAAGTCTGTAACAAGTCTTTTCTTGATGCATCTCAGTAGTCACATGGCCCCAAGAAGCCTTTTTACATCTTTGATTCCATTAAAAATTCTTTCATCCTTTTCTCTCAAACACTTCAGCTGTGTTAGCACAGTGCTACAAACCATCCCTGGCCTGCCTTCTTTTGCTGTAGTGTATTAAACTGGTCTTGGCTCTATAAATTTTCTTCATAGGCTTGGCCATTTCTTTGTCTCAAATACTTTTCTGAAGTTTATGGAATCCTTCATTTTTCATGGATCGTAAAGTTAGACTGAACTGTTGAGGTATCTGTTTTGCCCTCCCAGATAAAACATTCCACATAATTTCTCTGAAACAGATTACACTTGGATGGACCTGCTCCAGGCCTATCTTACAGCTCCATGTAGGCTCCTGCAGAAATGCCAAACAAATATTTTGATAGAATATTTTCCTGAATTTCTGGACTCCTTCTTGCCTGTTGGCACTATTTCTGACAGAATCTCAGTAGCAAATTGCAGGGTTTATCAGAGGTGGCAGGGTGCCAGGACTGCTGGATATTCTGCAGGTCATCACCTGCAAACAATTGCAGCATGCAGCATCTCTCTGCTACACTCTTAGAAAGATCCTGGAGCAAATTCTGGAAGGCACAAACACACCTGATTTACATCTGCTTGCTGAACCTTGTGTCTGCAAATACCTTGGAATATGTGAGGAAGAGCTAGATTACAATTTTATTCTATGTAAACAAAAATCAAAACTTCATAAGGTTTGGGAAATTCTAAGTTTGTTAGAATATGCTTTATAAACTTCTCTTTTACTTCTGTTTTCTTCTTCAAGAGTATGTCTTATACCTATAATGACAAGCATAAAATTTTCATTTATGAGTTCACTGACTGAAATATCAATAAAAGAAAAATATGCTTTTATTTCTAATTGCATTATCCTGTTACAAGGAGGCTCTGTGAAAATGTACATGCTTTTCTGGTGATTGAGTACATTGTGTTTCCAGCCTTGTATTTCATGGGGAAAGCTCTGCTGTTTCCATAGGAAAAAAAAAAAAAAGAAAGGAAGTTGGCAAAAGAATAGATTCTGGAATAGAATTATTCCACTATCAAACTAATGTGAGTTTCCAACCATTTCTGTGTGTGCGTGTGGAATAGAGCCCTGCTATAGCAGTTTTTTTATTGCAAAGCTTTAAAAATATGACTCATGGGTGTTTTGTCAGTGGAAATGTTTGTAAAATATGTTAGAGTATTATTTGTTTTCAAATTGTCTGTTCACTCTGGTTTCAAATGTTTATATACAGATCACATTCACGAATCTCTTGATTCAAATCATCTGAACATAATGTGGTGTGGATAAAAACCACTTCACATTTTTTGTTCACCTTTCCATGTGATATCTGTTATACAAGAGAGTCCATTTTTTAAAAATAATGTACGTTACTATAGAAGTTGAATTTAAACACTTTTTTTCCCCCTTAAATATGGTATCAGAAAAGCATGTAAATGCACACATCAATAAATGCAAAATTTTCAAGTTAAATATATAACTTAAAACCTTTATGCTCAAAGGGCAAATTAATAATAATAATAATAATAATAAAAATAATAATAATAATAATGATGATAATAAGTGGTACTATCAGTAGGACTGAACAATGAATAATTGAAATAAACTCTTCATAGAAAAAGTAACAACGAAAAAGTTGATAATATTATGAATGTTATAAGCTATACATAAAGTTGTTATGCATGTTGACGGGAGAATTTTATTTGTTACTTAACATGACCGTGACAGCCAAATATGCAAAATCAAAATCTAAACCTCTATTAACTCCAGAACTCATGGAACAATGTAAAGTTTTTTTTTTTTTCATAGGTGGACTACTGCTGGTCTTCATGATATTGACTGAAGAAAGACTTTAAAAATCAGAAGGGGAAGGAAAGGGGCCTGGAGAAAAATACACCTTTCATACTCCATGGATGTAATAGATTTTCTATTTCAACCTGGCTTTTTCACTTTATAGAGCTGCTGGGTTCCTGGTGATGGAATGAAGAAAGGATAGTTCATATCTGTTTATTTAATGGAAATATTTTTCTTAGTCCTCTAATATATTAAATAGTGTTTTATATCTAACAAAGGGTTAAACAAACAAAAAATCTTTTTGAAATTATGATTTGGCAGCATATTTTTATGTCACTTCTATCTTTCTGATTCATTAATGTTTTACTGATGTTTAGGGCTACAGAGACATATTGACATATTTCTCTTATTGTAATATTGCTGTTCATAGTGAAAATGAACCTGAAGCTTTTGGCAGGATATGTCCTAAGGTAAATAAACAGTAAAGGGCTTTGTTTTGGTTTGTTTTTTTTACTAGACACAGCTCTTTTCATGGTTTTCTATTTTTCAAAAATCCAACATAAAGGAAAGTGGTATTTACACCAGCCTGGCACTTACTGAAAGTTTGGCCGATATCGTTTGGGAACTTTGCATGAGTCACTTCTTAAGAGTGGATCTTGTGGTGAGGTTACACTGTGGTTGAAAAGTCTGCATCACTTTCCCAAAATCTGTTGTGATTTTAGGATGATTCCTAAATAGAAGAAATCAAAATTTTTAGTCAAAATGTCTGCTTAATTGCATTATTTCTCTTGGAAATATTTTTAAATAGAAGAATTTTTTGTGAAGTTCCAAGAATCTTTTTTTAAGAAAAAAAAAAAGGTTATCTGTGAATGTATTTAACTGTGTTTTTTTCCCCTCAAGTAAAAGCCTAACTTTCTGACTTTCCCTTCAACATCCTGCAGTATTTCAGATTACTCTATAAACCACAGTTAACAAATAAATCCAAGTTCAGCTAGAAAGTTTAATTTATCAGGAGGTCTATGTATTTTTAGAAATGTAATAAGTAGAGACTGAACAAAATGAGAAAATATAATGTTTTCCTGAAAATAAAATGAAATATATTTAAAATTGAATGTATTTTAAATGCTTTAATTAAAAAATGGAATTATACTTTTAATCAAATGTAAACCTTTTTTTCTTGGTGCAGTATGTCTTGTACTTATCAGCACTTGAAACAAATAAAAATAATACTTGGTCTCAGGAAAACAGTTGAAACATTTCATCAGAGATCACTAAAGCCTTTCCTTCCATGCAGCTCAGGGAAATGAAACCCTTTCTCTTGTCACTGTAATTTCAATATTTTCAGGGTTTTTATTGCAAAGTCTAAGACCATATGCCCCATTTCTGTGGTCATGCAGCTTTTAGTAGAGAATGATTTCTATTAAATACATTTACTTTCCAAGGGTTACCTAATCAGGAAAAAAAAAAAGTTTGAGGCACCAAAGCTCTTACTTTTTGAACTACCACAAGGAATACCAGTGACTTGATAAGTTTTCAGTATTCAGTGAAGAATGAAAAAGGCAAATCATAGCAAAATTCTAAGCGGTATTAATCTTGTAGGACAAAGATTTTCATTGCAAAGTCACTGTATTGAATAACCTGAAGACATGCTTGTCTCTCAGAAGTTGAGTACAACTTTTTTCAACTTCTTTTTGTAAGCAGATGTGATCCTGGTACTTTAGAATGACTGGAAAAGCGTAAAAAACAAATGTGCAGTTCCAGTTACTCAGAATTAGACAACAGAAATCATGGATCTTAAGATCTTGTAAAGGATATCCAGTTATGGTAGATGACAGAGTAACTTTCCCAAGAAAAAGCAACTGACTTTATTGGAGCACAAATGGATAATGACAAGAAGTTCGTATGGAGTCTTCAAGATTATTTAGTGTAGAGAAGTTGTAGAGATAAAATTCCAATATTTTATTCACCCCTGAGACTCAACACTTGTCATGGAAACTTCTGGAGGGATTCCAATATTACTGGTAGCAAAACGGAGATGGCAAAGGCTCTGTTTGCTCATTGTAATGCCCATGCTTGGAATTTGCCATAGCTTCAGACTGTAATAATACCATTGTTATATGTGACAAACCTATGGGGGTATAGCAAATTCTAAAATTTAATTCAAATTACACAAACAAGATGTTATTTTGCAGGCCAAATAGAAAAAAGCTGTGATGATGGTATAAGGAATTTGACCAAAAGGATAGCATATGTGTGGAGGAGAAATGTTTTTAATTTCTGAGCTGACTACAACAAGTCACAATAGGAAAACTTGGACACATGCAAAGAAAGAATTTAAAATGATTGCTTGAACTGTTTGCAAAGTGTTGTGAGTTTTAAAAATCACCTTCTTTCATACTTAGTTACATGGAAAATTCCAAAGGTAGGAGATCCTTCCAATATAAGTTCAGCAAAAGAAGACAAAATCTTACTTGTCACCACTCCTGAAATCTAGAAGTAAGATATCCAGCAAAGCTTAGCACCTTGTAATTCAAATGGCAGAATGGGCTTGCAGTAGGAGGTTTTTCAAAGTACAATTTCAGATTATGTATGCAATGAGGAGCAGTCACTTGATATGTTATGCTAGAAGAGCTCCAGCTACAGAATCTTTGGCAAAAAAGCAAGGATAAAAGTCTGTGAAGGGTGTAATTTCTGAACTGCCACAGACATTTTGGCAGGAATGATTTGTCAAGGGCAAATCCACCAAAAAGTTGTCAAGTTAGGAATTTTTGAAAATGCCTGAGATTCCAAGGAAGAGGAAAGTTCTAAGGAAAGCGTGTCTGACAAAACTAGACACACAAATTCATCTAAGTATTTTATGACCTTTTTCCTTGGCTCATAAATACATTTCCCAATGTCCAGCACTTGGTCAAACTTTGAACAGAAGAGGCACCAATTAGAGAAGATCTGGTCATTCCTATAAACTTAATAGAAACATGCATGCAGACGTGCTTTGGGTGAATGGCTTTAAATGCAGCTTTCATTGGCAGATTTTATAACTTTATTAGTGTTTTTCTTGTCACAATTTGTCCAATTCAGTGTGTGAGGAAGGGTCTGGGTAAAGGAAAGGGGGAAGTGAGATTGAGCCCCTGAGTTGAAGGGGCTGGTATCATGCAGAGCTGTTTTGACCAGAGAAATGAGTCCTGGAAAAGTCGTGTCACAAGAGGCAGTCCAGCATGCAATTATTCTATTCTGAAATTAAGTGCTCTACATGCAGCTGGCCAGCAAATAAACACTGGTAAAGGAACCAGAGTGAAGGCAATGCATGGCTGGTGCAGGAGATGTGTCCCAGGCTGCCAAGGAACAGGATCCTGGGTTCACACACAGACCTCAACCTCTCAGTGTGTGCCGCCCGACAGGCTGTACCTGCTGCAAGACAGTGTGAGCTCACAACAGGATTGTTAATGCCAGATCAGAAATATGTATATTTGCTCAACCCAACTGCTATGGTGCCTGTGCTCAAAAGCAGCAAAGGCAGCAACAACGGGCCTGGTGGCACTGGTAATGAACGCTCTTTGTGGGCGTATTAAAATCCTCTCATCATAACCAACTGTGTCTTTGATCCACAATTTAACAATCATGACTGAACTTGTATATGATTTTACATGTTTATGAGGGGAAAAAAAAAATCACAGCTTGCAGATGTTGTTGAAGAATCCCTTTCAAGGCACTCATCAGGAAGAGTACTCCCTGAACTTTATTTCAGTTTTTTTAGTTGTTCTTTTCCTTCATATTTAAATGATTAATATTTGAACAGTATTTTTCTATGATTAAACTTGCCCACTGTTAATAAAGTGCGATAATAATCCCCTATTCCAAAAAAGTATTTTTATATTTAGAAATTAAGTCCAAAAATGCCAGTAAACTAACCAAGTGAAAAGAGTAATATAAATATTAATATAGTATAATATAAATAAATATAATATAAATATAGTAATATAAAAGCAAAAATGTAGGGTTTTACAAGTGCAAGTATTTATGAGCATTTCTTACATGTTTTTGCACCTGCATTACTGTAGTCTGTATATATTGCTGAAGTATGGCAGCATACTGTCCAATTTATGTATGTCTTTGAAGCTGATCTTCAGCAAGAAATGCATGCAAAGGGAATCCTCGTAGATTCTCTGTGATCCAGGCACTCTAAACTGTCTTAGACTGATTAACTTTGGTGCATGCATTTACTGAAATGCAACTGTTATTTTTTCTTACCACTTTAAGGCAGTTTTACATCCCTTTCTATTCCCTTTTATTCCTACCTGAACTTCCAGCCACAAGGCAGCACCACTGCTGATCGAAACTCAAAAGTTGTCTGAAGTCCTCAAAGCTGCAGCTGTTAACACCACAATCAGCAGAACTGCAATTTCATTGCTTCTGAATAATCACAGCTTCCTCACTGCACTAGATTTAAAAACCAAAAAGAATTGTTTGTGACACTGGAAGATGCCAGGTTAAGCATTGGTTGTGTTATTTTGATGGAAAATGTTTACTGAAACCACCCATGTCATTTAAAGAAGTTTAAAGCAGTTCATTATTTGATCTTATCTGCTCCTGTAGGTGTCAACAAAGATAAATCATTGCATTCAAAATGAAGGCAAGAGGAACAAACCTTGCAAGATTTTTGAGCACTCCCTCGAGCTAGTCAGTGCTCAAAATATTCAGCAATTTGCAGAGACCTGCCTTCCAGAACAGGTCTCCATAAGACCTCTAAATCAAATATGCTTCTATTTCCACATCTTTCAGTTAACAGGCACCTAAGAGTACTGATGTTCCATGTTTAACAGCTTTGGTAGGAATCAGATCCTCAGCAAATGCAGATTAGAATTACTTCCTTCACTTAAGCAGAGTTGTCCTGATTACTAACAGATTTGGCATAATTACTTTTTTTTAATAGCTGCATTCTCAGCATATGCTGTACTTAAATCCCACTGTTTACTACACCTTGTAGGTTTTCTCTAAGCTGGAAAATCATTTTTAGTCAGAACCTTTGAAAGCCTGAGAAGAGAAACAAAGAGAAATACGATGTTACTGGAAGACGAAGTCAGAATATTGTCCTCTTGCATTCCCATTACTGCCATGTGAGCAGCCTCAGTGCAGAAAGTGTCAGTACAGGCAGGGAGTGCTCAGCAGCTGCTGTGCTGAGGAAATGGCTGGGGGTGCCAGCCGTGGGTGGAGGGCCAGCACACACTGCTCTGGTGGTGTAGGCATTAATTACTGTCATTATGGTAATCAAAGGCGACTGGAGGCATTACTGGATAAGAGGTTCTCTTTTAAGCACCATGGGCACAGAGGTAACAGCAGCTCTGTCCAGAGCTGGCCAGAATTACTGTTCAACTGAAATGCTCTTGGGATCCTGCCCTTTTACTCCTAAGGGAGCCAGAAATTATCTTCCCTTTGTTAGGCAACATTAAAGGCTGTCTCTGGGCCTTTATGTGAGCTTCAGATTGGCCTTTGGAGGTCACTTGGGAATTAAAGCCAAGTCCTGCTTTTAGGTTGCAAGGGTGACAATGCCAGGCCTTTTCTGAAAGGAGTGGGGTCACTGAGTTAAGAATAATTGTGATGTACTCATATTCCTTGTTAAAGAAGAAAAGTTCCAGTTACAGAAGTAGCTTTTTTCAGGTCAGGTGGGTGTTTCTAGAACTTTTTGAAAATTACATTTCTGTTATTAAAAAGTGAGCCAGAATTATCAGGATGGTGTAGTGCTGATTGCTTGTGAAGCTGAGACATACATACTCCAGAGCTCAGATACTGGCTCAGAAAAAAACATACATATGCAATGTAAGTATGATAATACTGTTCCTAAAGAACAAAACACCAAAATACATGGTTAAATATGCATCAACATAAGATTAATTTGTGTTTTGCTGACTCAAAAACCTGACTGAACACCTGAGTGAATACATAGCTAAACAGTTTCTTTATCAGCAGTGGTTTTTTTTCTTTGTTATAAAAAGGTTTGTTTTGCTTGATGCACCTGACGGTGAGAAACAGAGTACTTTCTCCCAGGAAATGAACACACAAAAAGTAAGAGCTCAGATGCACAATCCTGTCCCAAAAATATGGGACAAAGGTATAGTAGAACTTAACTGATTAGAGTCACTGTAAAAATAAATATGATCGAATTATCTAAGGAAAATGCAATCAAACTCAGTAACTTTTTAATCTCAGAAATGACGTGTAAGTAATTGATGAATAAAACGTGATCAATCCAGGCATCTCATGCAATTCTATGACAGTTGTAAAGATAAATTTTTTTATACTACATTACTGAAAGCCTAACTCCTAACTAGTTGTAGGCAGCATTGGAAAGGTAACCTTTATACTTCTTTATCTACCATACCACACAGTAAATATGACTAATGAATACTAAAGGTATTAGACATAAAGTACCGGATATGATAGGTGAAAAATGTTGTAACCTTAGAGTATGGTTTCAGGTATTGCAGATACGTGCAGTCATCTGGCTTATTCTAACAGATCACATTTCAAGGATATGGCACAGTGAGCAGCACCATGCTGTTGAATTAAGGAGGTCAGGTAATTGTGGGAAGGGACAAGAAATCAGCTTTTAGATCCACTCACAACTTCTCAGCTGACTTCTTACTTATCTGCTCTTTAGACCACATAAAAACAATTTCATAAAAACAATTCCTTTTATGATAAATGGTTCCTAGAAACAATTACATTTGGGTTTATTATTAATACAGGCTAAAGCATCCTTAAACTTAGGAGAAATATTTTCTACTAAACTGACAAAAGGTTCTCAAGTGGAGGAATAAAATCCAAAACCTAACTCTCACTTTACAATAAATTAAAAACAATGATTTTGTAGTTTTTAGATTTTCAGGGCTTATTAGCTTCTATATTAGTGGAAATAAATTTTTTTTAAAGGGGTGTATAGCTGATTTACAGGCAAAAATTATAATTATGATGTGACTGATAAATATTTAGGAAACAAATGTTCAAGCTGGTAAGAAGGTATAACCCAAAAAATTTAATGCCTTTGAGCATTTCCAAAATTGCATTTTTATCAAGCTGAAAGAAAAAGGAGAAACCCAATCTAGTAAGTACTTAATTTCAGCTTTAAATGGCAGAAAGAATATGAAACTATTATTATTTATGTGAGTTTTCAACCCCTATCTAACATGAAGAAAATCAGTTTTAAGCTTTTAATAGTGCTAGAAGGCATTTTTCAGGTCTTACCCCGATGTCTTAAATCTGATTTTCAGAAGCAGCTGCTTTCCATACAGGCACCTAAACAAAGCCTTGTCTTTCCAGGGCGTCTGGTATCTCCTGACTCCCAGAGTGAGGCACCCATGGCCAGATTTTCAAGTTCTTAACATACTCATTGCTGAAAAACAGGTCCATGTTGACAACATATACAGTCAAAGCGAGCCACCTACTACTTAATTCAGCAGAGCTGCTTGGGATCCACAGTGAGATCAGATTCTGGCTCTTGATGTCTGTGTGCTCCTATGAGCAAGAGCAGCTTTAGGATTCCAATTTCTTTTGGATTTCTGTTTTGAACTGGATTTTTTCCTGTTGAAAAAGGAAACCTTCTCTGGATTTTGTGCTTTGATTTCATCCCTCTTTAATTTATAATTTTCTGTCAGTCTCTGAGGTCTAATAAGAGAGGTACCTTTCCTCTACAGGTATCTTCAGCTTTCTTTTTCACTTTATGAGCCTTTTCATGAAACCTAGTGTTCTACCCAGACTGAGAATTCTGTGCCTGCATTAGGCTGACTGATTCATGAATTCACAAAGTAGTGGTGAGGATCAATTAGAGTCTCATATAGAAATGAGCATGTTGACCCTATTTCCTGAGGAAATCAGGCTAAAAGTAACAAGAAAAATCTTATCTTCTCCTTCCCCAGTAATCAGCTATATTCTACCCAAGTGTGGCTGAGTACAGCGTGCTAATAATTTCTGGAAGTATGATACAATAAAATCTGAGACAGAACAGTATTTTTCTTGCCTCACTGCTTATTGCTGTTTAAGTCATGATCTTTTTGACCCTAACCCTGTTCTTCTGCCATCAGATTTTTACTTACTGTCACATAGAATGTTTTCCTCAGTGACATGCAATATAAATGAAGTGTGATTTAATGAGGAACTAGGACCAAAATAGAGTTTTCCCAGCCTGAAAGATGTTATTGTTTTGCCCAGTCTAACGCTGCAGGAGGAAGTGCCATGTGCCCTGCTCTCTGCTGCTGCTCCTGCTTTGGATCTGGATTTGGGGGCATCACTTCAAGGACTTAGGACTGCTCTCTGCAAAGCACTGCTTGGGCCATGGGGGTCTTTGGCCTTTGTTTCACTGGCTGAAAGTGGTAGGAAATGTAAGCTCAAGCCAAACTTGTTTGCCTTCCTTTGAGGTCTCTTTGTACCTTTTCTCTGTAAGAATGGACTAAGTGAACCTTCCCTGCAGAGTGCAACAGTTTTGGCTGTGGGAGGGAGGTTGGCTACTGACAGAATGAAGATGGTATAAACAGAAAAAATACTTTGTTTAATGAACACACTTTGCATAAAGTAATCTAGCAACTAAGCAAACTAAACAGCTTTAGTTACAGAGAGGAAACAAATGTTTTCATGGTACAAAAGATATCTTGTGAATCTTTCCCTAGGGCACAAGTTCCAACCCACTTGTTATTTCAAGAGAGAAAGAGATCTTTCTCTACCACTTTCAGAGCTCTTCCTCCAAGTCCCTTTTGGCAACCATATGCTCACCATTCAGGAATGTTCCTGCTGTGATATTCTTCAGTCCAGTTTGTCAGCTAATTTATCATTGAATTGAATTGAATGATCTTTTTTAAAGTTTTAGTATGTTTCTCCTTTTAATATAATTTAATGTTCCATCAACATTAAGACATGGTATACTCATTCCTTCATTAAGATAAACAATAGAGGAAAACAATGATTTTCCTTGAGCTATTGATATATGAAAGTCAGGACAACTCTGTATTCTGTAGGGCTGAGAGCGCTTTAAGAAAAAAAATAACAAAAACAACCAAATCTAACAAACAAAATCTCCCCTCCAAAAAAACCCCAAAACCAGTAAACAAAGCCAAACACCCCATAGAAAACAAACCCACATTGCAGTTCTTGGTCCAGATTTCTATGAAGAAATGATTAAATCTTTCTTTTTTTTTCTTTCTGAGTGCAAGCAGATCTACTAAGTACAGAAGTACAGATATAGCTTTTGCTGCTGAATATAGCATCTTCCTTACAAATTTCATTGCTGGACAGTGTTGTTTCAGTCTGGTCTGCTGCTGCCTTTCAGCAGTTTCAGTACACACTTGAGCTTTGGCTGTAGGTTCCCATACTATGGTACTCCTGCTTCAAATTCTGAGTATTCATTAAATTGTGTCATAGATTTTTTAAAACTGAATCATCACCTTGACTGAAATCTAAGAGGCAGCCTGCTGGGAATACAACATACTTTGAGAGCTGTTTTTCTGATGTTGAACATTGCCCAGAACTGTATTCTGCCCTTCAGAAACCAGGTAAAGTTTTTCTGACTCCTTTGGTTCACTATTTACCAGGGAAAAGTGGGTTTGCCTGCCTGGGTGGAGTATTCATTAGATTTTGTAAAGCCTGCTTTGTTTTAGATATGTATGTTAGTATAAGTCATATCTCTTAAGAATGTGATTTTTGGCAGTGTTTGATACTGGCAAGAGCCCTAATGTGATACAGAACTGGCAGGAGTGCTTTTGCTGGTATGGAATATACTCAGAGGCCTGGAATCAGTAAAAACAGCCAGAACTGCTTTTGCCAGCATTACTATATTTTTAATCATTTTCTAGCATAGACCTGTCAGAAGACCAGTTTTCACCCCCACGCTTCTCTTGGTTATTAATTGTTATTTTATTGGGAGGAATGTCCAAGCTGCTACCTCATGTGTAAATATCTTTGACCTGAATATTTTCTGCCAGGGAAGTTTTTCTACCACTTGTGGGAAGGGGCAGGGAAAGAATAATATATTTGACCATGTCTGAGTGGATTCTTTACATCCAGGATGTCCTGACATTGAACCTTTTTCTCCTCTCCCAGATGCAATCATAAATCATAGTGTAGTGACCACAGCTAATTCGTGCTGGAAATAATTATAGAGGTAACTGTCACGTAGCCTTCAGGTAATGGTGCCCTCTTCTAATGCCTTGATGGGCAAGGAGTTTGTATTTGCTTTCTCATGAGCTTTAGGAGCAACTGAAATAAGTGGGATGAGAACAATACACAATGTGCAGTGAGGCCTTGGTGTTTCCCATTCTTCTGATAAGAGCTGCAGCAAACACATGCAGCTCCAAGAGCATACACTGCCTTCTGCCCCAGCTATTCCACCTGCTGCAAGCAAACAGAAGATGTTTACACACAGAACCTAAGTGTGCCCTTTGACCCTGCAGTCATTGCTAGCTTTAGCCATCAAAATATGCAGTTATTTAAATACAGAATCAGTGAAGGGGAAAGCACATACTGTAATCAGACAAGAAGGAAGGCATGGCTGCCACTTCCCATGCATGTTGTGTAACTTCAAGCCAGCATGTGGTTGTTTATGCTCCCAAACTTTCCAGGATCCTGCCACCACTGCAATAAGGTTGCAAAAGCTAAAGGATGTGGCCTGGTGGCATTCACCCACCTCCAAGGTGAGGTTAAACATCCTGTGGTGTTGCTTCTGCCCTGCAGCTGGCAGCTGCTGGGGACCAGCCCTGCTGCTATTGCTGCACTCTTTCTGGGCTCAGAGGGACTGACCACCATGTCTGGATTTCATCCATACACATCTCTCAGCTTCCAGACTTCCCATCTTGGAATTATCCTCATTCATCCCTCTTCCATTCCAAGACATTTCTCCCAAAATTCCACTGATTTCAATGACAGAAATATGTCTGAGAAGTGGGTAAAACTTAAAAAAACAAACAGAACAAAAAAACCCAACAAAACCCGAAACCAAAACAACGTAAAAAACCCCAAAAACCCAACAAAACAAAACAAAACCAAACCAACAAAACAACAACAGAAATTGATAGGTGAACCTGTCAGCATCTGCCATTGGTTTTGTCTGTGTGTACAGCATGCATGTACAACCAGTGCAGTTAATTAAACCCATGAAAGTGCTTATTAACTGTCCACATGTTATTTAGCATTCCTAAGGCCTAAGAATCTAAATCTCTTTCTGGAAGTCTTTGCTCTGAAAACAAGTCAAACTGCAGAAAACTGCAATGCCTCATCAAATGATGTTCAAAAAAAGCTGTTGCAGAGTCTGGGTTTCTGAGGAGTCTGGAAATGAAAGCTGACTGCTCAGAACTGTTTCTGGACTGGTAGCAGACTATGCAGTGCTGTCTTTTAAATATCTGGTTTAGATGCCTTCAAGGTAAACTTTATTATGCAACAAGATGGAAGTGGCAGACTTTAATGAATATGTGGGAGCTAATAAATGGTCATCCTTGTAGGGAAAACCCAGGCAGACTATGTTAATACTTGGGCCCTTTTGTAGTTAGGAGTTTTGCAGTGCCTAAAGGGATGCTACAAGAAAGCTGAAGAGGGACTTTTAAAAAGAGCATGTAAGGATAGGATAAGAGAAAATGGCTTTAGATTGAAAGAGAGTAAGTTTAGATTAGATCTTAGGAAGAGATTCCATACTGAGAAGGTGGTGAAGCACTGGAACAAGCTGCCCAGAGAACTGGTGGATGCCCAATCCCTGGAAGTGTTCAAGGGCAGGTTGGCTGGGACTTGGAGCAACCTGATCTTGTGCAAGACGTCCAGCCCAAATCATTTCATGATTCTATAGTTTTATGAGACCCAGAGATCAACTCAAATCTTGTAGATGTTTTATGTTGAGTCAGCAGGGTCCCAGCTGCAGCTTTATGGGTTCTAAACTCATTTTCTACCTGAGAAACAGCTGGGAGAGATACTATTTTTAATTGAGTTTTGTTGCATCCCTATAAAAAGGGATGTTAAAAATCATCAGCCTAAACTTAAGGTCTTTCTGCTTAAGGTAAAATACCACTAATCTTTGTTCAGAAGAATGGATTGTTAAAAACCTCTGGCTCTGAAAAGACTTCTATTTTTAACCAACATTTCTTTTATGAAGTAATGAAATTTCAGAGAAATGAAGCCTAGGAAAGGTACCTAACCTATACAGAAATTTTAAAGTGTAGTCTGAGATAACAGAGAAGGGATTGAAATTTAGAATTTAGGTAACCAAAATCTTAATTTATTATTAGATTATATTAATATGACAGTGAATTTCAACTGGTTTGGGTTGTCACTGTCATTAGTATTAGACAAAATGACACACATAAAAACAGTACTTGCCTCAAGAAAACTCAAAGAACTCAGAAAGATGAAACAAGAATTAAATACTTGCTTTGTTAATAGTTCTGGGTAAGCCACTAAATGTCACTGGAAATTTTTCTCTTCTCCCCCTGGTGTATGACAGGGCTTATCTGTGCTACATTTTTTATTTCTCTACATTTTCAGATCTTGATTTTCCAAATTATGCCTTTAGAGAAGCAGTGGTAGTAGAAATCACCTAATTTTTCTGTAACTGGAAGTTTTAGCACAGAGTGAAAAACCATGCTATATTATTCTAACATCCGGCTTCTGACAGTAGGCTAAAGCTTTCTCAAAAATCTATCTGGTTGCTTAAATCATTTGGAGATGGAGCATCCCTTTTTTCATCTTTGTCACATATGGTGAGGTAGGAAAGGTTGTTTTTTGGATTGGGAGAGAAAGTGTCAGTTCTCTAAATAGTGCTGTAATGGATTGAACAATTAGTTGAAATAGTTGGTCATTTAAACTTCATTTTTTTCAGGATGAAACTATTTGCTGAGTTTCACCCCACTTTTCTGTCAGATCAAACATAACCATTGATTTTGGCAGCTTGCTTATTTGGTTGCCCACCAATTGACACTATTCATAAACAAGCAGGATTCTGCCTTTCTGAGTTTTGTTTTTTTTTGATCCTGTCTGAGTTATACTTTAACTTTTAGGATGCAGCTTTAGCAAGCCTGTGAAAGCTCTTTCCATGAAATGGGGAGCTTCAGTTGTAAGTCCTAAGTGTCATAAAACCACAGGTAGCAAATAAAAACAGGATAGGCAAATCATCCCCTTCTCCAAGTCCCTGTGACATTCCTGGCACGTTTTTCTTATCTGTCCGTTCTTGGAACCTTTGTCCTTCTAAACTTTATACTACGAATTTCTTGAATCGCTGGAAAAAACCCACCTGCAATATAACATATGGGAAAATTTGCTATTTCCTAAAGGACATGGGGCAAAAAAAGAACATTTTCCTCCTTACCCTGCCAAATGTCAATGTATTCCCTCCTCTGTAGCTATGCTAGGCCACTGCCACCCCTCCTTCACTTGCTTCCTTATATCCAGTTGTCTGATTCTCTCACATACACGGAGAGATGCCTAAACCGGTCATACAGGTTCAAGCAATTTCAGTCACAGAATTCACTGCCAGTAAATCTAATTATTTCTAACTTGACCTTAATCAGAAGGGCACTCTGAACCCCTCCCAGCAATTCAGCATATCTGCAACATGGGCTGTGAGAGTAGAAAATGCTCAGTCTGTTCCAGTGGCACACGGGAGCACATGCTTCCCCCTGCTGCTCTGCGTGTCTCTCTCTCCCCTAAGGTGAAACTTCCACACCACCTCCCCTGGTTTCAGGTGTAATCATAAACCAGCTCAAGGCAATTATGGGTAATGTAGTCCCGTGGTTCACGCCTGTGTGTTTGAGCAAGCAGTGCCAGGTTCCTGCCAGACTGCACATTCCAGCAGGCACTGCTCAGCACTCCGGAGAGGGAGGCTCGCCAGGTGTGCTCCAGCACCACCTGAACCCTGAGCACGCCCGTGTTCCAAAGCCAGAGCAGGAATGAGTGCTCCTTCAACACCACTGATGTCTTGAACAAAAACATACCTAGGATCTAGGGAAAAGCTCTTCATTTCCAGAATGGTGAGTTACCTTTTTTTCTTTCGATTATCTTTTGCTGATTACATTTAAAATGCATTGGAGGATCTGAAATATCAGAGTAGTTTTTTGCTAGTACTATTGCATCAGTCCAATACTATCTTTTGGCCATTGCTAATTCCAGGTGCTACTGAAGAAGGTGCAGAACTTATGTACATTTTGAAATGCATGATATGGTACCTTAGGATGGTTTGGGATGTGCAGAGAAAGGCACTTGCTAAATGCTGGTGATTGCCTTTGCTGAGAGCATAAATAATGGTAAACTTCCTAAAATTTTTAATCAGTCTTAAGCTCGCCTTCTCTGTCTTTTTACTTCTGTGAAATGAGCTGCTGTAGATCTCTGTGTGTGTGTGCACATGCACCTCTGTGAGATTTGGTTTTTTTGCTGGTTGATTGGTTGCTTAGGTTTTATTGAAGCACTGTATGAACTAAAACAGTCCACACATTGGGTTGGCCTCCGGCTTTGTGAGATCAGAATGGTGAACACCCCCTAACAGTCCTCCCTGCAAACAAGGCAGCCATTACAAATCAGAAAAAGAGAGTTTAAAGAGCACATATACTACTGAACAATAAAATTTTCATTCTCTATTAAAAGAATCCTTGAGAGGTAATACCTCCAGCCTAAATGGAGGCAAGACCTATCATGCTGACATACCTTGAACCAACTCCCTTTGTGGCTAAAAAATAACAAGCAGAGCTGGCCAGTCTGTTTAAAAATAGAAAGATTTAAGTGAAAGACAAAAAAAGAATCAGTTCTTGTTCTTTTCCTACCTGTTATTACCACTCAACTAATACCACTTTTTTTTTTCAAGAAGATCAAAATTTTGACAGCTTGGGAATAGTTTTTGACTGGCATTATTATGAAAGGGAAATAGGTGTCCTCCTGAGTAAGTGATATAGGGAGAGAAGAAGTGAAGGAATTATTTGTACTAGGTAGATCTTGGGAGGTGCAAATTGCCACACTAGCAGCACTTTCTCTGGCCCAAAACCATGCCTTTGACAGTAGTTAGTGTAAAAGGCTCTGACACTGAACTAGTGCATTGAAAACAGTCCCACGGCGTCAGTGGTGGGTGGGACATACACAACGGGATTAACAGCACAAGTTCAAGCTGGTCATTGACGTGTCAGAATCCAGAGAATGGAGCTTGCCTTGGGTGCATTCAAAACAAGGAACACCTGCACTTGTATTCACTAAACTACATAGTACCATATCCTGTGGGAGTGTGGTCAACAGGCTAATTACAAAGAGTCATAGAATCAAAGAAGTGTTTAGGTTGGGAAAGACCCTGAGAACATAAAGTCTGACCATTACCCCATCACTGCCACGTGGGCCACTCAACCATGTCCCTGAGAGCCACACCTACACATCTTTTAAATTCCTCCAGGGATGGTGACTCCACCACTTCTCTGGACAGCCTGTTCCAAGGCTTGAGAACCCTTTTGGTGAAGAATTTTTTCATAATATCCAATCTAAACCTTACCTGGCACAACTTGAGGCCATTTCCTTTTGCCTTATTTCTCATCAGCTGGGAAAAGAGACTGACCCACACCTCACTACAGCCTCCTTTTCAGGTAGTTATAGAGAGCAATAAGGTCCCCCTTGAAGCTCCTTTTCTCCAGCCTGAACAACCCCAGGTCCCTCAGCTGTTCCCCAAAATACTTGTGTTGTACACCCTTCATCAACTTTCTTGCCCTTCTTTGGATTTGCCACAGCAATAAGTTGTAATAGAAGGTTTATTTAGCATTTAAATATTTGGTTTAAGTTCTTGTGCTGTCTTGCTTCCTTGTCTTTCTCCTGTTATTATGAGAATGGCTAGTTGGGTTAAATTGCACACTTCTTTGTTATTTAATGGTTTTGTATCTCTTTATTGTAGAGATTTCCCCCTTTGGCCCAGGAATATTTGTGTTTGGTGGACTATCTGTGAGAGATATCTATGAATGGTATCCAAGGGAAAAAAACACTTTGATGCTCACTGTCTCTGAATTTGGATGCCATTACTCTCTATTTTTCAAAATAGATAAACTCAAGATCCTTGAGAAATTACATGTGTTCAGGCTACTGTAAACTTTGGCACAAGTCCCTACAGGGAAGTCCATCCTTGAAATATGGATACAAATATGTGAAACAAACACCAAAAACCAGTGCAGTGCAAAGAAATAAATCACACTCCTACAAGAGTCAAAAGACTGGATTTTTTTGGACAGAACAGCCAATTAGTCAACCTAATCTGATGATCTCTAGAGGATGTCCTCCTGCCTGAAGAGCTGAACTCTGAAGTAATGGCAGCTGTAGTTCATCATATTTCTACACCACAAACATGGTGCATACTTGCAATAAAAGTTATAAAACAATAAGCATAATTCTGTCTGGAACTATAGGCTCTTCTATCACTTCTCTTCACCACATAGAATTGTAATTTACTTCAAAGATCCCACAATGGGAAATAAAACATGATTTGGAAATATAAAAAAAGCTACTTGAATATCATCCATTTCCTGGTGTCCCATATACTGTTGCTATCCCCAAATGCTTAGTCTAATTTTACCTTAGATCTTTTTAACTTCTGTGGAAGCCTTTTCTTCTCATCTCTTGCCCTCTTTCTGGAAGAATTTTCAGTTCATCTCCTTCAAGTCTGTAATTTCAGGAGAAAATAGGTGGGTTTTTTTTCAGAAACTGAATTCCAGAGTAAAGGTGATATCATATACTAATGGAAAACATGTACTTCAATTAGCCCTGCAATATTTTATCATCTTTTCATCTGCTTCTCAGTACAGATGAATATCCCATTTGCATTTCTGCACATCATTTTTAAACTGCTGAAGGTTATTCTTAAGCTTTTCCTAAGAAATTACAACTAGATTAGAAATCAACGTTTATGAGTAATTTCAAATTGCTGCTTTGAGACCACCTCTTCTTATCTACAACAAACCTAATCTCATGCTGTCTGATTTATTAGGCTTTCCAGTAGTTCTTCATAGTCTACTCTAGTGTTAACAACTTCAGTAATTTTGGTTTGTGAGGAAATACAGTCAAATCACTCTCCACTGACTTTCCCTTTCCCCCCTCCAGAATTTCTTCGAAGTGCCTATTTGTGTACTTCAATATGTGGAGTCACTGCAGTACATTCCTACCAAGGAGCAGGGGTGAAGATGAATCAGGGCTTTGAAACACTGAAAGCATCAGAAAGCTGAAACAATTGTATAGCTTGTGGAAAGGGAGATTTTGAGCTCTGGTTTGGTGTCCTTTTGGTAATGAGCAAAAGTTTTTAGGTTTGGAGGTACATGAAATTTTACAGGAGGCACATACTGATTAATTTCTGTAAGAGAAGGAGTCTTTTTCTTGTACAGGTGAACTTCACCTTCTAAGCCAGTCTGATCAAGGGGAGGATGGCTGACTATTTAGCTGAAAATATATCATATGGTGCTTTTCCCTTGCTGTGTGAGTGACTCTGCAGGCTGCAATTCTCTGGAAGCCCACAGTCCAGAAAAGAATAATTGACACCTTATGTTTGGGGTGTGTATTTATAAAAGACTTTAGATGACAATTATTTGAGTCCAAAATGTAAAGAATAGACTATGTTGCAATTTTCTTCAGCTCTCTCAATTGGGAAAGGATCTTTTTGAATTATTGGAGGAAGCCTGCCTTCACTGGACACTCAAAATTCTTACAAATCTTTGTGTTCTTTGCTGCACACCTGTGAGATTGAAAGCTGCCACTTTACTTTGGGCAGCTCCTTGAGCTGCATTTAAGCTCGGTAATGGCTGTGTACTGCAGGATGGGGTAGTCCCTTCATACCCAGCCATTGCTTCCTGCAGGCCAGCACAGGAGGACACTGAGTCATTGTGCCTGGACCAGCTCCTGCTGAGACCAGATAAGCACCAGTGTTGATGCAAAGGAGATGCAGGACTGCTGTTTTCTGGAGCAGCCAGACAGCCAGCCACCAGTCAGATGGCATCCCCAAGACCAGGCATAGCCTCAAGCACAATGCCACATGATCTCATTTCTTTTCTAATACTTTGAAGACTTGGGAGACTTGACCCTTCTTCCATTCCAGGCTTGCTCTGAACTAATTCTTTAATCTCTTTCTCTCTCTTTCTCTCTCTCCATAGAGGCATATAATACTTCCCTGCCTTAAATGGGGGTTCACAAGTATTTACATTGATTCAAATGATTCTAAAGCGTGTTGGTTTATACTTTAATCTGCACTGACCCTCTAGTTAGATATAATGATATTATTTAAGGTTTCATCTTTACCTACTAATAATTGCCAACAGCCTTGCTTGTCCGTTGTGCCAGCCATCCTGTGATCATGCCAAAGGAAGCAGCTCCTTTCCCCTGGCTGAATAAGCTGTATCACAAAACATTCATGTAATAACTTGACAAGGACTTGTTCAAGCTCTCACCTGAGCCTACATCTGTAAAAAATCACAAAAGTTTCATGAGTGAATGTAAAGCTTGTGACCCATCAGTAGCAAATCCTAAAGCCTAATTTCTGTCCCATGATCCTAAATGGGACTGAAGTTTGGATACGTATTTACATTGAGAATAAACTGTTTTTCTACATGCACTAAGCTGCTTAATTTAAAAAGAAACGACATTGTCTGAAATAATTTGGAGGAGGGGCAACTATTGAGACTTTGAAGTGGTTTGTTTATATTCATACATGATCTCACAAAAGACCTCTGAGCCCTGGAGAAAAGGCTCTGATGTGATGATAACCTTCTTGGGTTCATTCTGAACCACTTTAGCAGGATCTGATCCACTTTCTGATCAGCTTTAGCAGGATCTTTGTAAAGGTGGGAGGGGTGGGGAACTGCAGAGAGACAAGAAATAGGACTTTTTATTCATAGGACTGCCCTAATTCCTGTAGCACTAATTGTTACCTGTTGTTCTGTGTGAAATTATAGTGTCTCAAACATGAGTAATGACAGATTGTTCTGCTCAGGGACTCTTTTTCTTTTTCTTTTTCTTTTTCTTTTTCTTTTTCTTTTTCTTTTTCTTTTTCTTTTTCTTTTTCTTTTTCTTTTTCTTTTTCTTTTTCTTTTTCTTTTTCTTTTTCTTTTTCTTTTTCTTTTTCTTTTTCTTTTTCTTTTTCTTTTTCTTTTTTTTTTTTTCTTTTTCTTTTTCTTTTCTTTTTCTTTTTCTTTTTCTTTTTCTTTTTCTTTTTCTTTTTCTTTTTCTTTTCTTTTTCTTTTTCTTTTTCTTTTTCTTTTTCTTTTCTTTTTCTTTTTCTTTTTCTTTTTTTTTTTTTTTTTTCTTTTTTTTTTTTTTTTTTTTTTTTTTTTTTTTTTTTTTTTTTTTTTTTTTTTTTTTCTTTTTCTTTTTCTTTTTTCTTTTTTTTTCCTTTTTTTTTCTTTTTTTTTTCTTTTTCTTCCTTGCACTGAGTGGTGGATGCAAACATGGCAGAGCAGAGAAGTGCTATTAATCAGGAAAATAAGTGGGAGAGTCCTTTGCACCTTGGAATTCCCGGGTGTGTTTTAATCAGTAATTGTACTGTAGTCACAAAACACACAGCAAAAGGTATTGTGTGCACTACTCACGTGCTCCCCACATAAGTAAGAACTTCCCTAGACACTTCCTCATCTCATGTAATAAATGACAGCAGAAACAGAAGGACAATGTTTTGGGAGTCTGAACTTAATGGAAGTTGCATTTTCCACCACTGCAATTTTTTTTCTCAACAAGTAATATCAGACTTCTAAGTTTGGCTACTATTAAATCTTTTCAACAGGAAAAGGAAGACTTGGGAGAGACAAACACTGTAAGATGTGTGTGTGTGTGTGTGTATCAGTAATTTTCTGCTACATGTTATACATAGCTACAGTTTACTTGTATCTGATTTCTGCTCATAGATGGAAAGGGAAGACAAACATAACAGTGTCAAAGGCTGCCAGGAGGTATTATGAATACCTGCCTTCCTCCAGTTAATTGCCTTTCCAGGCTGTGAGCACTTGAGAGAAGGACTTTTGTGATATTTCTACAATTATTTTCATCCCTTTAGTCTTAGTGGCAGTTCTTTTCCCGTGGCACTTTCGAGTCTGGCTCCCATTCACTGATTTTCTGAGTGGTCTGGCACAAGTTGTTTGGAGCTGGATTTTCAAGGAGTTAGTACATGTTTACACAATTCTTACAGCAGGGGTGGAAGACATTGGAATATGGTCGTCAGTTTCTTTGTGGTTTAGTCTTCCCATCTTGGTTTGGAATTGGACTAGTTAACCATCAAAGCTTACCTTCAAAGGTAACCTTCCAACACAAACTATTCTATGACTTTATGATAAAATTTTTCTATCTCCATTTCCCCCCAGCCCCGTCCATACCCTTCCTTATCTTGTACATTAAACAATCAGTTTGTTGTTACGAGGCTCTGCTTTTTTTTTTTGACAGAACAGTCAACCCCATCCAGAACAGACAATCCCATCCTTAGCAGAGGGATGCTATTCCAGTTAGTTCTGCCACAATATCAATGAAAAATAAAACCCTGATTTGAATCCCATCACAATATAAACAAAAGCTTTGGGGCTCAGAATTGGATTTTTTTTTAAACATTTTCAATTCCATAAAAACTGTTACAATCACACAGTTTGTCCACAATAGCAACTAGGTAAAATTCTATGGCCTTGGTTCTTCATAGAAAGAGAAAAGATGATTGTTTTTTTGGTTTTTTGGGTTTTTTTTTGTTTTGTTTTGTTTTTTTTGTTTTGAAATCTATTAGTAAATAAAGTTTAGTGATTCTGAAACTATCAACCATAGGGTTTGCAAGATTTTTATGCTTGTGGTGCCAAAAACTGTGTCTTGGCACAGATAAGTCTGTGAGGCTGAAAAACCTATGTTTCCTAGGTGGCAAATCACATCTCTACTAGCATGGAGAAAGTGCAGCTAAAGCTCACTCTGTTTCCTTGTAGGCAGAAAGTTCACTTATGGATTATGGGTTAAGCCTCAAGTTTTTTAAAATGCTAATCTCTGAAGATCTTTAAAATGAAGTTACTTATGTGGATGCTGGTGATTCAACATACTGAATGATGATGATAGACAGTGACTTACCATTTAAAAATATGGCAAAATCAGCAATTTGAGATGAATCTGCACTGTAAAATAAGATCTGAACACTTTGCACAGCAGAGCAAACTGCTTAGTTATGTTTATCAAGATTTTTGGGGCATAACATCACTTCTTGGTGTGCAGTGAAATCTCCAGAAGTTCTGAAGATTAGAACTTGCACCATGTTAGGCAAATATCTTCTTATGTTCTCATTCATGACCTTCTGTGATACTTTTCACTTCTGGTGGATGCCATATAGCTGTATAATAGCTAACAGAAAGCCACTACATTATAGAAGGTGTTTGGATCACAATGGTTCAAGTTTTGAGCAAAGCTGTACATACTTCAACTTTTTACAGATGGAGGAACAGGTTCTGGTGTTGATCTGTCATGAGTAACCTGAACTAACTTCATGCTGGCCAACATTTGGACCATGCACCTCCAAGAATATTTGCCAAATTAAAGTTAGGTGAAGTTTTGGAAGCAGAATAAATTCAATTTGAGTATCTATTGTCATGCTTCATGCTTTCCTTTCCCTTTCTGTATTAGACAATACTTTGTTGGAGAATCTCGTGTTCTGCAAATATCTGCTTGTCATCACCAGTGACCTGAAATATAGATGAATAATTTCCATAAAAGGGAGGCTGAAAAACACGTTCAATAAATTGCACAATCAGGATTACATGTGTCTGTAGGATAGAGATAAAACAAATAACAGGAGTCTCCTGTCTCATTAGAGCCAAGGAAAAATGCCTTAAGCAAAGTTACTTGGTGTCATGCATCAAGGTGCACATCAAGGTGTGTATTTGATTTGCTATTTGTAAGCTAAACGTTGAAAGGATGTTTAAGATATTTAGGACATCATGACACTTGTATACTTTAATCAAGGAACCACTGACAGTGATAACAAGGTTATAAGTGCAATGGTAGGAGTGAGCTGATTGACCTAAACAGTCTTTCAACTGCACTGTAAATGTATTGTATACATTGATCTCTAGAAAAAAAAATCCAACACAAAATAACAAATTTTGTTAGGAAAAACTAAACAGTGGAATTTTGCTCTGCAGTATTTCACATAACAAAATACACATTTTGAATCATTATCTTGAGGTGTAGGAGCTAGTTAAAGGTGTAAAACTCAAGACTAGCTGCCAAGGAGGTGAGATGAGTAAGGGAATGCTTTGATCATCAAAGCCAGTGACCTTATGGAAGGGCTGTGAATTCTTCCTCCCACGTTGTGGTACAAATGGGGCAAGGACAGTAAACTTCTGAAGGTGAGATCAGAAAAAGCCTTTCTTGAGGACTGGCATTTGGAAGGTGTTCCTGAATAGGCTGAAATCTCTGAGCTAACACATGGCACGTGCCTCCAGGTTCCCAACTAGCAAAATCAAAGCACTGAAAAGCTATTGTAAGTGAGGTCTGGATTTTAGTTTATTTCACTTTTAACCTTGTATTTGGTTCATTTCTGTCTAAAGCAGGACTGATCAGACTGAAACAGGCCAGCTAGAAAGAGTCTAGCTTCCCAGAAACGTAGATCCCAAAAGAAATGGCCTGTGCTGGCACCTGTAGGGACTTTGTATCCTGGGCTGTTTAGTGATATTTGAGGTGGATATCTGTTCCCTCCAATCTGCAGTAGCCAATGTATGGGACACTATTGGTAATTTCCTCCAGCAAGGAGAGATTATCCTCCCCTCCTGCAAGCCAGGCTTACAAAAAACGACCAGTCACAAATAACAACTGCAGACACCACATGAAGATTTCATTTCCAAGTAGTAGTTGCAAAACTAATGTGGTTTTGCATGATGTTTAAATATCCTAGTGGTCTCAAATCAAGTTTCTGTAATTTCTGTAGTCTGACAATAGTCTATAGAGCAGCTTCACTTTGTATACCAGATGATTATTCTTTCTAGTGAGTGGAGAATGACATGGATACAGAGGTGGGTTTAGATGATAAATGACACCCAAGAGCTTTAATTTTTCAAAGAATAAATATCATAAAATATTGAACTTGCTTAGTCTGTATAAAATTGAAAGCCAAGCATGCTCAGTCTCTGCGAGTGGTGAGGCAAAACAAAGGATTGACACTGGGATTGTCAGAAGGCTTAAGAATTGCCTTCTTTCACCATTTTTCTTGGTGAAAATTAATTTTCTGCTTGTAAAATTTCTTGGAAAAATGAAAGAGGAGTTGGAGTTGTGGGTTTGTTTTGGTTTAGGTTTTCTGTTTGTTTTTTTGTTTTTTGGTTTTTTGTTTGCTTGTTTTTTTAATTGGAAGGGGGGATGGGGACAGAGACTGGCCAAGGGAGAAGCTGGACATAATATACTGTACAAATTCTGTGATTATATCTGAGAGTTACTGATCTACAGCCTTTCACTTCTGCTGGAAAAGCAATAACTTCAACTGTGGGTGGAAAACAGTAAAGATTGCTGAGACAGAAAAATTGAAATAAAATCTAGGCAGATGTTTTGAATTCATGGAGTATAATCAATAGCATTTCTGAATTATTGTCCTGAAGATTTTCTGCAGGGGTGTCTGAGAGACTCGCTTTGGGAATTTGATAAGTTTGCTTTCAGTCCAAGTTTTTAAGCAATTTGTGGCTACATCTCTTCAGCCATTGCCTTTATTTTAGTATTTCAGCAAGATTTTTTGGGACAAATGAAAATTTTTGTGCAACTGAATTGACTATTTTTGTTATGCAAAAGGATGAAAAAATTAGTGATAATTTAAGGGTTGGTTTGATTTTTTTTTTTTTTTTACCTTTTGACATGTGACTGGAATGGAGAGTCTTTTCTATCATACACCTTGAGCCACTGATGTCCTCATTTTCTGTCCTGTGCTCATTCCCTCAAGATCTCTAACAGTGTCATAGCCAGTGAACTTGTGTGGAGATAGGGAAGGAAATAAAAAAGAAGGAAGCAACAGCTTTATACCTCCTTTCTCTTTCCACCACTGCCATATTAAATGCAGAGAAGAAATAACATTAAGTTATTATTAACATTAAGCTTTCTTCATGGCACATGGTATGGAAAGCTGTTATAGAGCTGTGTGGGATAGATTTCTTGCATCATTAGGCACCAATCAGTGTATAGTGCCAGTTCACACTATTCCTGAGCAATTACATCTCTCTCAGCTGCTTCATCAAATTTTGCTCTCAGAGATGTTGGCTCAGAAGGAAGAGCAGGAGCCAGTGGGAAGGTTGGGTGCCTATAGCAACCTGATGGACAGGGATGTTAAGGAAAGCAAGTTGGAGTTCTGCTGTTGCTTTTGGGGGAAAATAGAGACAATGTGAGATAAAAGTCAGCACAGGAATGCCTGGGCTGATGTGGCATCCAATTTGTTGTACAAACTTTTCACTGATTGATTTTGGAGATCAGCCAGGTGTCTGGGGAGAACCTCAGGAATGGCTTCTGTGTCTGAGTTGTTCAGGGAGCCAGGACAAGACAATGCACAGCCTTAAGATGCTCCCAGTGGTTTACACTATCAATTGCAATATAATAGTGTGGTTTTCCTGGATGGGAAAACTGGCTTTCCATGAGATACTGTATCTCAACTAATGGTGTGCATCACCAGGAGAACTGCTGCAGAAAACACTGTTGGATACTGTGGTGCAGTGAAGAGAAGGAAGGTGGTTAAAGATTATAGGGATGGGAGGAAGAAGAGACCTGGAACTATTATCTCTTACACATCTTGCTTTCACTTCTGTAAAGAGAAATTTGTTGAAGAATGACCATAACTGCTGCATAAAAGTGGATGTTATTCTGCTTATTGAACCAAACATTAACAACCAGAAGTATAGATGCCCTCCTCTAAACAGGTAGGAATAGACAGTTCAATGAATGAGCCTGTAAAGCAGCTAGATTTAAAAACTAAATTTAGACACATAAAGGCATACAATTTATTGGAAACTTGTTGCCTCAAATCTTCCTGAACTTGATTGCTCCTTTATAAGAAGACCCTCAGGGACAATGAACACTGCATTTAATTTTTTTTTTTTTCCCAAATAGAATCTCTGTCATTTTGGTTCTAAAACTACCAGCAATACTGGAAGTAGCAGTTCCTCATATTCATAGTTAGGATTTCTTTCTTTTTCCTCTGAAATTTGCAGTCTTTTGTAAATAGAGATGGATCATTAAGTGGGACCTGATATTACATGGCAGTTTATCTTTCTCTGACTTCATTTTTGTTGCTGGATCTTTGCCATTTTATAGTCAATCTGGCAGTCATATTATTTCAAAGTATTCAGTTAACACTACTATTAAAGAATAGTAGGTGAGAGTACAGTTCAGAGGTTCAAATATCCTTCATTAGTAGAGAAACTATCAATTTAAACATGTATCCTAGCTGATAGAAATACTTGGGCCTTTTCTTGTCAAGAGCATGCGTGATTGTTATGTAAAGGGAGATTCTGCAGTATAATGAGAGGTGCTGTTTTTGGCTTTTAGAGAACAAAATGCATTTTTATGAACTCCCTTCCCTTCTTCCCTTCAAAGTCACATTGTCAAAAATAACTTTAAAATATTGGCAGGTGTAACTTAATGGACAGCTCAGACTATTATTAACAACACAGGCAAAAATGTTTTAAATGCAATGATGTCTCACTTCTGAAGAATATTTCCAACCAAACTTTGGGAGCTGTACTTGCCATAAAAAGCAAAAAAAGAAAAGTTGACTTGCTGCAGTATATCTTGGAAGTTGTCTCTGTGATTAAGACTCTCTCTCTGATGCACTTTTTGCCATCTTCCTAAAGTATTAGGATTATTAAACAAGTCCTTCAGTCAAAACAGATCAATACACAAAAAATAGGTAACAGTCCCTCCTTGTGAGTATTATTGCAATCCATCAAACATACTATTTGTGCTGGTACGTGTTCCCTGTGTCTGTTATGTGGTCAGTCAAGTAGAGCAAAATGTAATTTGTGGATGCATTGAAGAATGATTATGCTTGCAGTTATTAACTCTCTGAACTAACCTCTAATTATAACCAGAGGAATCCTTGCCAAATGGATTTACTGTCTTCTACTATATTTAATATAATTATTTTTCCCAAACAAGTAGTTACCTGTTTTATTATTTTTTCCATGTTGAGCTGATCATGTGTCACACATTTTCTATTGTTTCTGCCATCTCAGTATTTATCTTTCTTTATATTTTCCAAGAGAAATGGAACAAGTGTTTGACATATTTCTCCCCTCTTCACCATGCCATTCTTGCCTTAAACAATTGGGGTACCTTTTTTTGCTAGTTTATGTATTTTGAAAGCTTGCCTGAAATAGCTCAAACCTTGCAAAGCAAATTCTTCGTGTGTGTTACTGTCATAATTCATTTTTTGGTTGGTATGTGTGTTGGGGGTTTTTTGTCCCCACTCCAGGTTAACCAACATCAAAGCAAAGTGGTTCTGTGTGGAAAGGTCCTCCTGACAATACAGACTTTATGACATGCTTTTCCTTTGTGTTGGGGCAGAATTCTGTCATGTTCCTGGAAAGGAGATTTTCTTTCTAGTGCCTCAACTCATCAAAGGCACAGCACATTGTAGTGTCCCCCTGTATCCTTCTCTGGGCACTCACCTCAATTTGCTGAAACCAGGGCACCAGAAGCCTAAAGGCACCTTTTGTATGCCTGGATTTCAGGTTCAGTTTCCTGCAAGGAAATACTGCGTATTTTGTTCATGCATCTTTCATCTACACCTGTCCCAAATAAAGTGTTGCTATCCAGGCAGCACACTGACAGGCAATTTAACTCCACAGTTGGATGCTCAAGACTGGATCCTGACACAGTGTCAGCCATGTCACTTTGTCATATCATTCTTAGACTGAAATAGCAGAAAAACCCTCCTACATATTTGCAACATATCCAAATGATTTGGGTGCTCAGAGTCTGTTGCTAATATTGATTACAATAATGATTTCGAGAGCATTAAGAGCTGTAAGCAACTATCTTTCTCTGTGGGTGGTTTCCTTGATGTATTCTGCTCTACCCTGATGCTGTGAAGAGAGCACAGCTCTTGCAGGATTTTTTTTCTCACATCACTGGCTGAGATGAGATGTTTAAATGTTGAAAGTCAAGAGGGATTTCTTCCCTGCCTGTGCTCAGCCCTTTAATTTAAAAGTAATTATTTCTATGAAACATGTAACTCAGAAGTGCCTGATTGCCCATTTCTATGGAAGAATTGAAGAACTACTTCACTACTTGACCTGGGTTTGATTGTCTGAAAAGTGGATCCTTTGCTTGCTTTCTGGCTGGATAGTAGCTGTGCTATTTTCTATATATAAAACTGGAAAAGCTAGAAGAGTGTTGCCAGAATCAAGTCTTTGGGACAGAGGAAGCTTTTTTTCCCTCTTTTTGGTCATGCCCCAGTGACTCAGGCATACAAAGGATTTCAGTTTGTGCTACCACTACTTCTGTCCCCCACCACTGCTTCCTGTCCTCAAAGACCTCAGCTCATATCTATCCTGCTCAAAGATGACTTGTGGCATTAACAGACTCAGACATGAGCCCTTTCCCAGGGAAGGACATAATAAATACTGTGCAGGGTTGGGAGCACTCTCTAAGCCATGCTTGTGGGCAGATGTCTCAGCCTTTATTCCACTTGCCACTGACAGGCAAGCTGCTCAGTTAGAGACCCAGTGTCATTCCTGCAAGCAGCCTGGATGTGAGAAAAAGTCTAACTTAGTGGAAAGAGAAGAAGAAATCAGGGTAATGAAATATAGAGTACTTTGGAGGTATCATGTACTTAAAAACCTGTGATCACAGCTATAGTTCACAGGGATATAAATAACTAACAGAGATTTTGAGAATCCTGGTAGCTCCCACTTCTCTAGGTTAATTAAAAATGTTGATAGCTGAGGTTTCTGTGTCATCCTAGCAAACATTAAAAGTACTTAAAGAAAAGCAGCAGAGCTCTAGCTCACAGACAGAATGTGGTAGATACAGGCTTTGCCTTTCTCTGGAATGTTTAATGCATTAATTATGGAGCCACTTGTGGCACCTAGAAATGGAAATTTTATTTTGTAATGAAACTTCTAAATTAAAGGTGTTCCTGACAGAGTATTTTCAATACTCACTTTGAAGGAAGAGCTGTTGGCTTCAGTCAGTAGTACAATATTACAATACAATTGTAGTATTGCAATCTATGTGAACCAAAAGTTGTTTCATAGAACCTCTAAAAGTGAAGAAATTAACTGTGCTTCCAGAGCATGTACAAGTATACACACTAAGTGTGAATCCAGTGTGATTTTTAACTATTGGTTTTACAGGTGTAAGGACACCCATAGAAGAATTAAGATAATAAGCTTGCAATGTTTTCTCTGTTCATGAAAAAAAGAAATATTGCAATTTCATAGTGCAAAGTTGGATCCTTTAATTAGTTTGTTAGTGAGATCTTTACTTGCCATATCCTGTTCTTGAAGAAGTAAAGTAAGTAGAAGGCAACAAGTTTCTTTTTTCCTGAGGCCTCAGTGAAACAGTGGAGTATTTCAGAGTGGTAGCTAAAATCTAAAAGACAGCATCAAAACTTAACTACACATTCCTGAGGCTTTTGGAAAGCAATATTCCCTGATGTGAAGTTTATAATTGAAAATAAACACTCCACCACTTATGCTTGTAACAAGCAGTTTTAGAAGTGTAGATGTGTGGAAGGGAAGGAAGGATACAAAGGATACTTGCCTTGTGGAGGGAGGTTTATGGTATAGCTATTTTTATTTGCATAGTGTTCCCCAAACAGGCTGAAAAGCAGTCAGTTCTGGGTAGTGCAGACCTGAGCAGGAGCTATAAAAACCCACCTGGAAAATAGTGGAAATCTACTGAGAGGATGACCCACTTCAATTCCCATTTTTGTTGTGCTGAGAGTACCAGCTCTACCCTTTAGCTCCAGCTTGGGTGAAGTATTATGAGCAGTGACTGTGTCAGTTCCAAGCAGCTGTGCAGACAAATGTTGGATCTGCAGAAAGTCCAAGCCCTGGGTTCAGTGTGAAAGGCTCTGCTGATCCCACAGGGTGATAAATTTTCAGAATATTGAAAAAATAGGTACAAAACTTGGCAACTATTTAACAACAAAGTAAACTAGTAGATATATCTATTAAAAATCCCTTTCTATGATTACAGTCAAAATGGCAAGGTATTGGACCATACTAAATCATTAATGTTGCTGCTGAATATTAGTACTAGGGGTTGAGTACTTTCAATGTTGAACATTAAGAGCCAATTTTGTCTCTGTTAGATGTGAGAAAAAAGATGCTTTCCGTGACTGTCTCACATGCACCAGACTAAAACAAGTCAAAGGCTTTGTCACTTCAGCTGGATGTTCCATTTGTTATGCTGTTCTTCCACTGCCTACAGTGCCACAGCACAGCTCTGTAATCAAGGATTAGTAACTTGGGTCCAAGAGCCTCTCATCAAACTCTGAGCTGCATAAAGCTGTTCTAGGCCCCCAAGAGCCAAGGGACAGTTAAAATATGGCTTATTACTGTAGCTAATGTTTACTCCAAAATATGTTAGTCAGCTGAGAATAAGCAGTGGTTTAAGTTTGTTGGTGATGTGCAGTCCCTCTGAAACAATCCCTCTTCTGTGTATTGCTGTCTCTTTAGAATTCCTTTTCTTCTCTCTATATAATAGAATTTAAATAATTCAGTATACTCAGTATTTTGTTAGATGAAGAACATTTTATTTAACACTGTGATGCATTTGTATTTGTCCTTTTTCAGAAAGAAACTTGAAAGTCTAACAACACAACCCATATAAGTAGGAAGCAATTTTCCCCCAAGTAACCCAAAAATGAGCCTGAGGAATGAATCACATCACCATCACCTGTGTCTGTTTCTTGCTCTGTTACTGCTAATACATAAACTTCATCCTTGGGACACAAAGGCCATGAATATTTTTAATAAAGGTAGAACTGTCTGTGTGGGGAACATGCAGAAATCTATGGGGAGACATGGCCACAGGAGAGCTCTCCTCTTAACAAAACCTGCTTTTGAAGAAGGGTTAAGGTGGAGTGGAATACAAATTGCTGATGTTCTGCTCCAGGATGTTGATACTTAAAAAACACAACGGAATGTGTTCTCTTATTTCTGAAGGCAAAGGAAGTGGGAAAGTGTTTGCCTTTGGGCTTTTCTTATTTTCTTCATTACCAGTTTTAGATACAGCAAAATATGGGTTTTTTGGTAGTGAGACTGGAAAAAAAAACCCCAAAGAAACAAGCCAAGGTGTACTTGAATTTTGAAAGACCTGAAAGAAGTTTCTGGAGGCATTTTATGCAGCAAAAATGGCATCTGCAGCAAATGCAGAGAAGTCTGCTGACTTCTGTGAAACTGAACTTTCTACCCAAGACTTTCTTCTTCCTCTAGGGCATCTAGTGCATTTTTCTTCCTCAGAGAAACAGAGCTGCCAGCAGTGCTCTGGGTCCTGAGTTACCTGCCTTTATGGGCCAAGCAATCCCCAGCAGAAAGCACCTGGCTAACTGTTGCTTGCCTTTCATATAAAAAGTGCCACATCTCCCAGCAGTCACTCAGATTCACTCACTGGTCACCTCCACAGCTGATCTTTTTCCAACTTCTTCTTCACTTCTTCATTCCCTTCTGACTTCCCACTGTGACTTGACATGCCATCAGTCAGATAATTCCTTGCACCATTAAGCACTTGTCATTTTACATCTTTCTTATTCAGTTGCTGCAGCAAATGAAAAGCTTGGTCTCTGGTTCTTCCTATACATAGTTCCCTCTTTTTGCAGCAGAAGCTTTTTATAACTTTCCCTTTCAATGTTGAGCAGCATGGCTGTATATCCCACATGCTCTAAAGAATTTTTTCAGGTAAGTTCCTAGTTAATAGGTTTGTGCTATCAAAAGTTTAATTTTGATGCTATTTTATCACAGAATGTATCCATGGAAAAAGGGTAAGCATTTGGTTTTCTTATTTTCTTAGTCTCATAGAAAGAAACAGGGGCTTTAGCCATTCCCAGCACTCAGGCTGGAGCAGAGAAGAGGTGGAACCCAGCCCTAGTGTCAGCTCATGTAACCCTGTGCAGGAGGAACATTGCCCAGTCCCCAGGGGTGTGTGTACAGCCTGTCCCCAGCACTTCCCACATCCCTTGACATGCTGGCCAAATGTGGTCATCTTTTGCCCAGGAATGTTTATGCATCCCCCCCTCCCTTCTCTCATCCTCTGCTTGGCTGGCCTGAAGATGTGCCTCAATCACAAGGGATCCCTCATCATCCTGTCATACCAAGAAATGCTTTCATGGGGGTGGAGGATTATTTTTGAAAGTGGTTTTCCTTTTCAGTATCTGCCTTTTCTATCTCTATGCCAGGCTAGTGATGAACATTTTGAGGAATTCTCAGAGGGGACTTTTAGGAAATGGTTTATTCTATTTGCAGAAGTCCTCACTGTTTAAAAAACTTCTACATGCAATCTTTTTGTCATGTTTCCTTCAATATAATCCCCCTGTGTAAAGAGATTGTTTTTCTTTCTCTCATCCTCTTCTCCCTTCTCCATGGGTTTCCTATTTTAGCCCCTGTACATTTGCACTCTTGTGCCCTTCTTCATCTTTCTTTACTGCCCCTCACTTTATGCTGAAATGTGAAATACTGAAATAATTGTCGGTGTTTTAACTATTTAAAGAACTGTTAAATTCACTTGTGAATTAACAGCAAATTGTCAGAGATTAGTGCTGGCAACAAGTACATAGGTACTGTAAGATGTAGACTTACTTTTTGTGCATTTATTAAGATTTTAGACTATTACCTTATGCTGGCATTAAACCAGTGTATGTGTGGAAACCTTGAGTGTTTATACAAAGTGTTCAGTTTTTCAGCATTTTGAGATGCAGCAGAAAAAGCAAAATTTATTTCCTTTGAAGGAGTCTGTATATGTTGCCAAACATTCTCACTTATCAGAGACAGAAGAAACAATGATGTCTTTATAGAGATGTGGAATGCCAGATCTTGGAATCCATGCTGGTTGTTATTAAGGTGGCATTTTAGTTCACAGTTTTGTTCTGGTGGGGAAGTAGTAGCAGAAGGTAGAATGTATTGGCACTGGAGGCTAGCTTTGCCTACTAGCTAAATCAGGACTCCAAAGGCCAAATAAAAGAGATTTCTGGTAACAAAGGAACCTGAAAGTCCATACAGCCCTCAGAGGTGCTGGATGACTGCTGAGCTTGGCCTGACCTCAGCCTTGCACCCTGCTTGTGTACAAAACAGCCCCTGAACAGACTGCTGTTAGCTGAAGGTACCTCTTGTGGTAAGAGCAAAAATCACCAATTTACATTTGCAGGGGAAAAAAGAGATATCTTAAACCATGGCATTGTGCAATGAAAACAAACAGCTGGCTTCAGCTTTCTGTGCAGTAATGTCTGGATATAAAGTTTGCTTCATTTTCCCATAACTCACCTACTAGACTGGAACTGAAAATTCCTTTTTTCTTACAGCCACAGTAAAAACAGGCTCGATCATTTTTTCTTGATTTTAAACATAATGAAGATAAAAAGATATCTACTTAGACTGCAATGTTTGCTGCAAGAGTAACAGGCTGCAATATTTCAGACTCCCAAAGACAGTTGACTATTGGATCCCATGTATGGACCTAAAAAAGTTCTGGATTTTTTCCTTCTCTCTTCCTCCCCTTTCTTTGTTTTTTTGTTCATCTCATTTTTTCTCCAGATATTGTCATGTATCTCTTGGTGATCAGTATTCCTATCTCACTAGATATAGGATGTGTGAGAGGATTCTGGGAAAGTGATGTCTCAGTTTTTAGCATTAACTTGAAGAGCTTTTCTGCACAAAAGATCTCATATTTTATTTCCTCTAGCTTCTTTTTCTGGGATACAGTAATTTCAGCACGTAGGATAAATGCTCACTTGGAACTTCTGTAACTCCTCTTTCTTTAGGAGACACAACAACTTCTGCTTTCTTCAGCATTAGGCAATGTACCTTGAGAGGCTCATCCTTCTGTTGTCTGCCTCAAAGGGACTGCACCAAATGAAACAGAACTTCTTGTAGCAGGAACAAGGAAGAAGAGACACATATCCTCTCAGAATATCCTCTCTGTTGTTGTGGTCTCTAAGGAAGGATACTTTAAGTCATTCTTGGATTGACTAAAAGGAAATCTGACCTGATCTTCTTTCAGCAAGAAGAAGCAATAAAGCAGAAAGGGATGAAAGTACTTTCTATTAATTGGCATGGAAAGTAACAGATATAGATCTTCCCCTTTAATAATTCTACTGAAATTTAACTGAAAACAGGAGGTAGAATGTCTATATTTATTTTAAAAAATATTTTATTCAAGACCTGAGAGGAAGTTACTGTATAATTGTCTCAGTTCCAATTGCAAGACACTTAATTTTGTGAGTTATTGAAATTCTCTATGGGCTGGGGTATCATATTGTACTGCAGCTGTAGCATCTGCAGGGTTTGATGCAGATACACTTGTAAGACTCAGGAGTGTGACACTCTTGGGCAGAGTTCACAAATTTACTTGTGATTTATACCTTCTTTTATTTTTTTTTCATGTCACACTACAGGAACAAAGCTCAATCATTCTTCAACAATTTCTCTTTTTTCAAATGGCATACTTGCTGATGTTTTATATGCTTGCCTCTTCCAGGAAGAAAATTCTTCCAGTAGTGGAACAGATTCCCTAAGCAGTGGAGAGATTCCACGAAGTCGGTCAGAGGGGACTTTGATTGATGTGGATGACCAGACACCTTCAGACAGCTACAGTATGGCTCTTCTGCTATTTTCTGTACTAAGTCTTTATTTCTGCAAAACTCTGAGTCAGGCAGGTTGGGAGGAAGAGTTGAAATCTTTAATATTACTTAAACAAATGCTACTTAGAATAAGTTTACTGGGGCTCAAGGTGGGGAGGAGAAGAGAAAGTTCTTAGCCAAACTAGATTAATTTAGGGTTTTAAGAACATGAAGGCAGAGTAATTTTGAAGTTAGCTCAATTTAAAAACTGGAGTCTTGGCAAAGTTGATTTAATCTCCTTGCTATTTTAACCACAAGGCTGAGAAAACTTTGCCCTCCACAAGGTAGGCATTCTCTTAGCTTCTTGTCTGTAGCAGATATAACAGCAAGCCTGACACTTGTGTAAGTTATGGAGCAGGAATTATTTCTTTGCTGACATGCTGCACCCCAGTAATTGTGCTGTTGCCTTGGCATGAGAAAGCATCTATCCTAGTGACTCAGGCTCTGACAGTTTTCTGCTCATATTTTTCCTGTAGAAACATGCCTTTAGGATGGGGAAAAAAGCCCAAACAAAACACTTGTGTTTATTTTGGGATTAATTAATTAATTAATCTATATTTTTAATATGCAATACTGATCTGACTGTAATAACACCACAGCACAAGGAAAGATTTTGGCCTTTGGGCAGAGACAAAAGAATTTCTCAGTGGTGCTTGAGCAGTGTTGGTGACCCTGGTCAAGACAAGGTGTTTGAGGAAAAGGGGCTGCCCAGGGCTGAAACCCCCTGGCAGTTCCCCTGGAAGGCTCTTGGCAAGACAATGTTAGAGCTTTGTAGATAGGCAGCTGGCAAACAGGTAAATTCCACCTTGGTTCTTCCAAACTGGGAATTTTCTGGAACCATGGAAAGACTTCATGGTTTTGGCTTTTTGTTATAATTTGAAAAAGAAAACAAAAAGAGAAGCGCTAGTATTTAAAATTAATTTTTGTTGTTGTTGTTGTTGTATGCACTGTTGTGCTTCCATTTGAGCAATAACCTTGGAAATGGAAAGTACTGTGGAAATAGTACTGTAATAATATAAGCCATAGATATGGTGAATAAAAATTGAAATAATGACTTTTCCCTCTAAAATTTAAGCTCAAGACTGTATAAAGAAGGGATGATATAGCCTCTGTATGTAGAAAAAAAAGGCAAAATGAAGTAATAGAAACCCTTAGCATAAAAAGCTTGCAGATATTCCGTTGCCAGAAGGGTGAGTCACAATCAACTGTAAACCAGTTTCTCTGAACAATTGTTAATATAAAATGTAAGGATGTCTCTTCTTCAGAAAAAATAGATGTTACTGTTAATAATGAGTATTTTTATTATAAAACATATGTAAATATCATGTATACACCCATATTTGTCTATTTAAGTGCAATCTCAGAAAATTAGTAGTCACACAAACATTTTTCTCAAAACTTCAGGTTGAACAGGACTCATAAATTATAATAATGATTGTTTTCTAATGGAAAGCTAGTATAACAAATTCCATACACATGGAAATAAATTGTAAGAGTGCTGTTATCAATTAAATGCACATGCACTAGCATGAAAAGGAATCTGGAATGATCCATTTATCTGTAGATTCTGCAGTGTTTGAAAAATGAAACTGTAGTTGTTTAATCATTACAAAGAGACAGATACAGAGGTAAGAAATCCACAGCATTTTGTAAGAGGCCAAAGATTCATGGATTATAATGGCTTGAACCTTATGGAACTTTATCATACTCAATGCCAATTAATAATCATATGAGTTGATAATGATCAACTCCTCAAAGAAGATGCTTTACATCCTTCAACATTAGCTTGTTATTCAGCACTGATTTCTTAGCACTGTTTCTATTAAGAAAGATTCTTAATTAAATCAACATTGATACTGTTTAAAAACCTGAGGGGGAAATACAGAAATTATCTATGTGTATTTGAGTGAGGAAAATTTAGTAATTTCTTAATTTAACAGGCTGTCAGTTGGACATGAATAGAATGTCTCAAGTCTCTGTGCTTTAGGAAATGCTTCTTTTTCTTTTTTAAACAGATGTCAATGAAAGTAAACTGGATTTGGATATTGACTGGCCCGGTGTATTCAAACATGCCCAAGCTGTTTCCAAGACTAATCCTTTCTGGAATGAACTTTCAGGATCCAACCCTTTCGTACATGACATAGCTGCTTCCAATAGAAATGAAAATAATAAACATCTCTCTAACTTAAAGGAAAAACCTTATTTGTTCTCTAAAATTTCTAGCAACAGGGACTCTTTGGATTCCTCAGGTGATGAGCTAGATATTGATTGTCTCCTAAGAAGGACTTCAACAAGAAGATCTGGACGATCCAAGAGCGTCTCTGACTTCCTGGATATAGTTGACAACCGAAGATTTAATCCTCACAAGGCAGTGCCTCAAAACACTGCAGCTTCTGATGTGACATGGCTTCAGAAGGACCGTGAAGCCTACAAGATGGCTTGGCTGAGCCACCGACAGCTCACCAGGTCCTGCCTGGACCTAGAGGCCATGAGCCACAGCCCGGGGTGGGCACAAACACAAGCTACAGACATTCATGTCGTTTGTAAACTGGATCATGAAGGGGGCTCAGTACAGCTACCTGACTCAGATATCAACATTCATGTCCCTGTGGGTCATGTGCCACCAGGAGAATTCCAAGAAGTTGGCTTAAAGGCTATCCTTAACCCCCCACTGTCATGCAACAATGAGCTGTCCAGCACAGTAAGTCCTCTGATAGAACTTACACTGAGCAACCTCAACACGAGTGAAGCAATTTTCCTAGAAGTGAAAGTTGCAGCAAAAGTGAAGAATGATCCACTCAGCCAAGTTATGAGTGATATTGTCTGTTTTTTCAGTCTCAACAAAGAAGGACCTTTTAAGAAGCTAGAGAATTGCTATATTTATCAAGATACCATACAAGTGAAGCTAACAGACCTAAGTCATGTGATGTATGCAGTGATTGCTGTACAAGCAAGCAAAATCCAGCCTCCAGCAACCAATGTGTGGGATTACGTCCATAGAACAGTCTCAGTTGGAATTTATGGTCCCAAATATATTCATCCATCTTTTACAGCAGTTTTTACAGTCTTTAGTCATAACTACATTCCAGGAAAACTCACGATTTGTGATATAAAAAAAGGGGGGAAAAGTATGCCTCCTGTGGTGTTTCAGCTGTGGGGAAAGCATACATTTCTGCTTGAAAAACCTCAGGATCTAAACATTTCTTTGGTATCCTGTGATCCAGACTTTCAAGTAAAAATGGAAGATCAATGCAGAAATATAAAAAAGGAGGAGTTGAAAACTGGTGAAATGGTCCGCCAACAGTTCCTGTTTTCCATGCTTGGATGCAGGGAGATGCATTTCTTTGTTTTCCTTGTTCAGATTAAAATCTTGAAAAGTAGCCAAGTAACGGAGTTCCATGTTACGACTCCTGATCCAGCTCCAAAATTAAGTGGAATTATTAGCAGGCCAAAGCGACTACAAAGCCGCAAAGAAATCAAGTCTGCACCGTGGCTTTTGATCCCAACAATAAAATATCCAAAGTTCCAAGACAAAGCTTTGAGTGTCAATACTTACGGAGTGGCTTTGAAAACTGTATTACGTCAAAATAAGATTGACTATTTGCTGGAATATTTTAAAGGGGACACAATAGCACTGCTTGGTGAAGATAAAGTTAAAGCCATTGGGCAAACTAAAATGAAAGAGTGGTATGTGGGAGTTCTCAGAAGAAAGATTGGTCTTGTACATTGCAGAAACATAAAAGTGATTTCCAAAGAGCAAGCAATGGACACTGCTGATAGTGAGCTAACAACCAGGAATCTTGTTGAACAAATTGCATTGCCATTCAAGAAATTGACTTATATCTACTCAGTAGTTCTGTCTACAGTATCAGAGAGTGTTTATGACTGGAGAGCTTTAGCTGAGGTGTTGGGATACTCACATATGTCTTTGGATGACTTTAATGAGGCACATGTTGATAAAGAATCGGAGAGAGTTGCTCATGTTGTGAAGAAGATGAAGCAAGACTGCCACGCTAACAAAAAAAAAAGACTATTTCTTTATGAACTCATTGTTGTAAGTATTGCATGAACTTACTGGCTAATTGGGAATGTATTGCCAAGAAAACTACTCAGTAGTAGTGTAGGAACAAGAAAACATGATTCTGTATCCTTACAGGATCTTTATAAACCTGAATATATTGCAAGAGGTGGAAAATATTTCCAAACTCTCATGAAAGATAATACTTTGATAAATTCATTCTGAACAGTCTTCTGTTGATGTTTCAGGAACTGTGTTCATTTAGTAGGTAGACTAAAATGACTTTTTATTTTTAAATAGCCACGATTGAAATTATTTTGTCTTGTACATTGCTTTCCTGAGAAACTCACATTCCTGTTGTGAAGTATTAAGTAACATTATTATACTGTGGGAATTCCACTATATTTACATAGGTATAGATAGATATCATCAATATCTATCTATATCTATATATCTATGTCTATATCAGTATGTTGGTACCTGTATATATATACATAGATATTTGTCTATGCTAAGTTGCTTGTCCAGCTTAGCTTCGTATACTTAAAAGGGCCAGCCTGATCCAAATGTTGAGGACAATATTTGCTATCCACATGTTAAAACTTTATAGTCAATGTTGTAGAAGGATATTGCAAGAATTTCAGTATGTATTTTCATGGACCTCATTTGTAAGCCATTGGACAAGTTCTATGTGATTAAATACTGTCAAATGTGAATCAAAAGTTTACTCTAATTACTTCCAGGTAATAAGTTGCACTATTAATAATCCTAATTTACTTATTGATCAGTGTGCAAATTAATTCAAAATTTAATGGTCACTTTATACTCTCCTTGGCTCTGACAGAAAAGTTTACCAGCCTATTAAGGGAAAGAAGATAATTAAATTTCTGATTTTAAAATAACAAACTAACTAACTAAAATAACAAACTTTAAAATAAACAAACTATTACAAAAGTAATACTAAAATACTTGCTAAAGTATTACAAAAATGGATGTTTAAAAACTCACATTGTAGCTATTCATCTAAAGCTTTTTGACTACCCTGGACTGTAAACCTAAACTGAGCTCTCATAACTACTCTATCCCCTTTGAACTGTTGACAGAAATTTCAACAGGATTCAGAACATTTTGGTAGCAGTGGTCACTTAAAATTCTTAAGAGCACATCAAACTTTGTGGAATAAATTTGAGTCAGTATGAAGTACAGCAAAGTCTGTCATGTCTCTTTACAATAATGAAAGGGAAACCTAAAGGTGAAAGTTGTCCAAACTTTTAACTGAACACAGTGAAACAGAGTGTATGGCAAAACAGACAAAAAAGTGGGGCAATATTAGATTAAGCTTGTAGAATGCTGGAATGGCTTGGGTTGGAAGAGACCTAAAAGATCATTTAATTCCAACCATTCTGTCAGGGGCAGGACACCTTTCACTAGACCAGGTTGCTCAATGTCCTATTTTGTTAGATCTATGTATTTTTTGCTAAGAAGTGCCAATGCAGGTCCTTGTCTTTTTGTGTTTTATCGGGTTCTTGCATATTAAACACAAATTGAAAACATTGTCTCCAATTTAGGGGAATTTTGTACAATATGCTGCAGTCAGCTTCTCACTACTTTGCCTACCAAAGTTTTATTGTTTGCTATTTTTTTATTATTTTATTGGTTAATACTTCAAAATTAAATCACAAATATGTCTGATTTCTGCAGAAATTCTTTATATTTCAGTAAAATTCAGTATCTAAAAAACAAGGAAAATTTCTGTATTTTGCTCTTGATCTTTCCCTGAAAACCTCAACAGTTTCAATGGAATATTTTGGTGTTAATTTGAGGAGAAGGAAAAAAACCCCAACATCTATTTTTCCTATTAGGTCTTGTCCAAACAAATAAAAACAGGTGAATGCAGTATATCTGCACTTCAAGGTTCTACTCCAAACATTTTAATTTGTTAATTAAATCCTCATTTGGCAAGGAGGAGGGAAAGATTTCATGTTTGCATTTCTCCTTAATGGTCAAAAAATTATTAGTTCTGTGGGAGAAGTAAATCAAAAGGTGTGGGCCAATGTGCTCAGTGATTTTCCATATAAAGCCCTAGATGAAGGACCACACCCTAGTATAATAGTGCTCTAACTTAATTTTCAAGTTTCGTGTCAAACTTCTAAGAAACTAATTTATTTTTTGGTCCCAAATATTTTTGTTGGAGAAGTATGTTTTTCTTTCAGGATCTGTAAGCTTGGCAGGACCCATTTGAAACTGGAATGCTGAAGCAGCTGAATGCCAGCTTGATATTTTTCTTAAGCTTGTGGGCAGTTTTCCTCTGAAAGCATTGGCAACACCATTTTGTTGAAAAAACCCCACATATTTGCAAGAACACAAAAGTAAAAAAAAAAATCTTCCCGCTTGCGTAGAAACGCAGAATAGTGCTATAAAATTAAATTAAAATGTTTGCAATTTCTGGGGAAGGATCACTAACGAAAATCATTGTTGCAGGCACTTTTGAAGATAGATTGCCAGGGATTAGTGGCACGCCTCACCCAGGACACCATCATCTTGACCTCGGCTGTCAAGCTGGGCAAAAGCTGGCGGGAGCTGGCGGAGAGGCTCGCCCGGCTCACCAAGCAGCAGATAGAGGCTTACGAGGGGCCCCACCAAGGCAAGAGTGGGGCAGTGGCTCTGGAGGTAAGGGTTGCTGTGCCAGTGCACGCTCCTCCTCTGCACAAACACAGCCAGCACCTTCCTTCTTCCTTGTTTGGCAGGCTTCTTTCCTTCTGAACTTTCCAGTGGAGGTCTCAGTCCCTGTCTTTGGCTTCAGGGCTAGGTTCAATCCCTTTTTATTGTCCTGTCCACTTGTTAACCTTACTCACACCTCTGCTGTCATTTCAGACATGGTCCTTGCAGGAGCCACTTCTAATCACACTCTGTACTGCTTTTGGGATTTCCAAAGAAAGGAAGTCGACTTCTGTCATTAATACTTTTCTGCGCCAGTGTAACTGTTGCTATCATTTAGTAGAATGAGAAAAGGTTGGAAGCCCTGACCTTGATTTTATTTCTAATGTACGAATGTGGAAAATCCATGCTTTAAATTTACAGTATTTCAGGTAGACCATGATATTTTTTTTCCTTTGTAAAACATTTTTCTTATGAAAAAGCTTGAGCTTTGTATGGAAGTCACTTTTTCCTCTCAGATGTATTTTAGTGCATACACATCTAAGGAGCAATTTAAGTGTCCAATTAGATCTCTAGTGCCCTTTGAGGTGACCAGAGATACTCATGGCATCTATGCCATGTCAAATTTGCCACAACATTTGTGGGGGGACCCTTGTCCATGCTGCTGAGCTGAGGTGCAGCCTCTGCTCCTGGCATATCTTTGCCTAGGCAATCAGGTTATTTCTTGCCTTTCTCTAACACCAAAGCATGCAGTAGGTCCATTCTTTCCCCAGAGTTATGTGCCAATGACTTCTAGGTTCCAGACTGGTTTTTACTCTGAAAATCCCTTTTTTATGAGCATTGCTGAATGATCTTTCTGACTTGAGAGCTTGCATTCAGGCTTGACTCTCCCTCTGTGTATACCATCATCTGCTGATTATTGCAGGTAATGTACATGATCCAGACTGCATTCCCTCTCTCTCACCTCTTAGTGCCAAAGGAGTTGCTATTTCCCATTCACAGGTTCACAACTACTCAAGATAATTTTTTCTTCATTTTTTATTTCCCTGTAGCTGATTCTTCTTATTCCCAGACAAACATATTTTCCTTTCCACTGTCTGAACCCAGTGAATCTGTCACCTCATTTTCATCTGCTTGGTGATAACTGTCAAGATATTTCTCCTCTAATCATGAACTACTACCTCCTATTCCCTTTGAATGCTCTGCTCTCCCTCTCCAATCAATATGAGATCAAAATTCTACATGTCTGCTCACATGCTTCTGCACTTTTTAACAAAATAGTCTTCATAATTGTTGTTTGCAATCACTGCTTCCTTCTGAGATCCAGTTTCTCTCTTTGAGCTATTTTGGGTATTTTTTTTCTCTTCTGGGTACTTAAGTCTGGATGCACCTTCCTCCAATTTTTTTCTCATAAAACTGTCAGCCTTTCAAAGGCCATGCCTACTCTTTTTTTTTTTTTTTTTTATTGTTAGGCAGTGGTTTATCTTATTTCCTAACTTTTATTCTAGTTATTAAGCTTTCTCTGTTTGGCTAACAAGCCCCCAGCTTTCTATAGAAGGAATTATTGACATGAACAACATACAATTCTGCTGGTCTCCATGTTATTTTGAAATGTTTCCCCTTTGCTAATAGACAGTAGAAATAAAACAATCATATAATCTTTTTTTTTTTCCCAGCATCATAACTATTTATTTTTATATTTTAGGAAAATTTATAAATAAACATTCACTTTGCTTTAAATGGGTTTTGGCTTTCCATCAAGCCTGTGTTCTACCTCATACACCCTCCTCATTTGTTTTCAAGAGTTTTTGCATTATTTTTGTGGCAAACCACCCAGAAAATTCTCTGCCTTTCAGTGACAATATCTGCTGACAAAACATATTGCAGTTAAATTCATCATAATTAAAAGCCCATAATACAGTACACTCTAATTTTTCAGAGAACATTCAACAAGCAATCAAAGATCATAATTTTGCTGTATTTCTGTGTCATTTCTCAAGGATTATATTTGGCCTATGGAAAAATTATTGGTTTTGAGTGAGCTTTTTAATTGTGCTTGTCCACATGGGTATGAGTTCAAAGCACAAGGTTTCTAGCATTGGTCTCAGGTGATCATTGTCCTCAATGTTCTCTGAATCTAACCTAAATTTTAGTTCTTTCTAGTAAATATCAGTGCTTTCTTCTGACCTCTAAACTTTTCAATTGATAGTAGTTGTTGGCTTTAAAACCTGAAACCCAGCAAGGTTGGGGGAGATTGATAAGTTTTGACTAGTTATTGAGGATTATATGAAAATATTAACTAATATTAATATTAGTTCATTCCCCACCAATGATTGTCCCATCATAAGGAGGATTTTTTGGTCAAAAAATGTTTCTGCTTTTAAACTTCATCTTTTTACTTGGTGGGAGAAATCTTGCAGATGATCACAGAGGCAGCTTGAGGTGCATACAACTGGTGCACAGTTTATGAATCGTTTTTCATCAGTAAATTCCCAATCACTTTGCAGTGGATGTAGGTATCATTATTTACTCAGCAGAGAGAGTGGCAAAGAAGGAAAACTCATGCACAGCTGAGACCTGGCCAGAATGCTGCAGTGATTTAGTATTTTTCCTGACATTCTTCTTTAGTACAATTCAGGAATTTTGAATGCAGTTCAGTTCACCCATTGCATTAGAGTACAGGGATGTGGAGAAGAATCTGCCTTAGAACCAGTGCTGTGTTTGCAGTACTAGTTTAGATTATTGCTGAGTTAATCATGCATCAGTGATGACCAGTTTGTAAAGCTTTTGATCCCTACATTCTCCTTTTAGTTCTTTCTTTCTTTTCTTTTGTCTTAGATTAAAAAAAAAAAAATCAGTTGCAATAGAATAGAGGAAACCAAGGTTTGTATTAAGGATATTTCAGACAATTGTCTTATTACAATGTCAGACTGACCTTCAGCATAAGTCAAAGTATAACATCTTTTCATATTCATTGTCTTTTCATGTTCTAGTCAAGAGAGAAGAATGCACCTCATTCTTTAAATATCCTGGTCTAACAGAAATGTGAGAAAAGGAAGAAAGAGACCCAGAAAAAGCATATCCAGTAACATAATTTCAGGAGATAACAGCTTCTCTTGTAGAAAATACCAGCTTCTCTTGTTGGCTACTTTGGTTATCAAGCTAAAAATAGTAATACAGAAACTTTCTGGTCTTAGCATAAATACAACAGTAGTAACCTGCTTTATTTCATTGGAATATATTGTAATACCCAATATTTACAGTAGTACATTAAAAAATTATTTTTAAATTAACATCTCTAAAAAATCCTAAAAGAATTAATATCCTTCTTCCCACCTACCATCAATGTACTTTTCTCCTTCTGTGACCTTATGGTTATAACTTAAGATAGACTTGCTTGAAGGAGACACCATCCATTTGGATAAATAATGGTACCTTTCTCTCCTGTAGATCTAAAATGAGAAAATTCATTGAAAGCACAGAAACTTTTTTATTACTTATACTCAAGGTAGAAACTAGACTAATCAGTCTGTGGGGCTGTAAGTTTAATGTTTTCTTTCCACTTGGTTATGGCAGATGAGTTTGAGGGGAATGTTTACAGAAAAAATGACAGAATCAGTCTTGGGTAAGCTGAAAGATCTTAGCCCAAAAATGTGGAGAAAAGTTCAGAACTATGAGCAAAGAAATTCTCCTCCTACTCAGTTCCTCTCAAGTAAATAAAGCTTAAATCAAGGAAGTAAAGCTTTATGTTTATAAATAATGAGATAATATTGAGGAAATAACCAATTTCCTTCAGAATTATCCTTCACAATAATAAAAACTGGGGTTTTTTGAGAGGAAAAGATGCTAAAAAAAAATCAGCTTCCTGTTCACTTTTGTGTTTATATATGTATATAATAAATAAATGTGCAGCCATCAGTCCATATACATTTATTGCTATGCATAAGTATTTTCCTGTTAAAACAGTGAATGACAAAACATTTTAGGAGAGTCATGGGTTTCTTTGTGGATTTGTGCATCATCCCTACAACTGTTAACTCAATTGCTGTTTGCAAAACATTTATTGCCAATGAGGAGAGGGAAACCAGAATTTTGATTGCCCAAGTAACATTTGGAAAAACAGTAGCTGGGAAAATAATTATTTTGTTTGTTAACTGAGCAAATTTACTCAGCACTTTGAAAGATAAAAGTCCAGCTTGGTATCTGAATCACGCTAACACAACTTAATTAATATCATTAGACCAATGACAAATTACACCTGCTAAGGATCTGCTCCATTTGTTTGGCATAAACCAAATAAATTGCAGTTGAAAAACAAAAAAGCACTGGTAACTTATCTTTCAATTTCCTTTGTTTCTTGTGGGAAAATTTTTAAATTTTTTGTCCTGATTGAAAAAAAAATATAAAAACTTTTGACTTGCCAGTTTTAGAGTGTTTGGATGCCTTCTTCTTCTTTTTAAAAAATAGGTTTTACAGATAAATCATGTTATAATCATAGAATCTTTAATGTTGCAAAGGGCCTCTAAGATCAGCTATTGAGATTGTCAAATCCACCACTAAACCATGTCCCTAGGTCCCTAAATCTTCTGTCTTCTAAATGTCTTCTAAATGCCTCCAGGGATGGTGACTCAACCACGACCCTGAGCAGCTTGTTCCAATGCCTGACCTACCTTTCAGTGAAGAATTTTTTCCTAATATCCAATCTAAATCAGTTACGGGGATTTCATCCTGTTCCCCATCCTTGTTTTCCAGCTCAGTGGAATGGGTACTCAAAGAGGAACTGGTCTGGGTATTTAAGCCTGAGGCAAGGAAGGCATCAAGTACTTCAACCTTTCCCTCATCCTCATGCCTGTTGCCCCCTGTATCCAATAAAGGTTGGGATTCTCCTTAGCCCTCCTGGTGATGATTTTATTGTCCTTTTATAGCAGTAGCCAGATTAAGTTTCTGCTGCTGTTGTCAGGAAACATTTCTGAAAGGTAAAAAGCATGTTTAAAATTTCCAGGCTGAGTAGAGGGACAGTAGGGTGTTGATTAATGGGACAGTGACCATCAAAAGCACAATAAAATAGGGAAAGTGTTGCAGGTGTATGCATTGCAAAAGAAAAGTATTTTCCTTCAGACAAAAGGATATATTTTGATTTGGTGATAATGATCTGAATGAAGAATTTATCTATTTACCATCTCTCTGAGAATTTGAGAGCTTCATAGAAATAATATAAATAAGATTACTGGAGTTTTTTTATATCAACATGCCTCTTTTTATAAAGCATTTCAGCATGCTTAGGGATTAAACATTTATTTTCTCTTTCTAGGACTTTTCAACTATTTAGCTATTTTTTTTTCTCAATAATTAAATTTCTGCCACTAAATTCCTTTTTTTTCCCCCTTTATTTTCAGATGATGTGGAAACCTGCATATGACTTTCTCTATACTTGGGCTGCCCATTATGGAGATGGTTACAGGGATGTCTTGCAAGACCTGCAGTCAGCCTTGGATAAAATGAAAAACCCAGTAACAAAACAGTGGCGAGAGTTAACTGGAGCTCTGATTCTTGTGAATTGCATGGAGGTGTTAAGAGCAAGTGCCTTCTCCAAAAAGGAGGAAGAGTAGATGTTCCAAAATATTTCCAAAATTATTTTGGAAAATCTGTTAGGGCACTATACCCCTGAGTAGAGTTTATTTGAGTACAGTTGTGTTTCAGGGATACTTGTAGAGCATGACAGAATGAAGTTTGTTTTAACTGAGCTGATGTTGGGTCTAGACCTATATTCTCAACTACAGATTGCCTGAGCATGCTAGTGGCTTCTGAGTAAATAAGAAAAGAATGGGGAATTAAACTAATGAGGTCAACAAAAATGACTTGTACTCTATGATATATTTTCTAAAAGGAGCTATTTCTGATTGCACTGACTTCTAGGCAGAGATCAGTTTTAAAAACAGAACTATTCATAGATAAGTTCAGCATGTGGGGCCTAGGTTTACATTGTTTTCAGTGAAGTATTGAAATCTGAATATTTAATACATTTAATATTTGGTGCTGAAATGCCCTCAACTCTAATTCAGTGGGCGCAGGTTAGCCTACAAAAAAACCTTTAGCATTCTTTCATTCTCATCTGGGATAAAACTAATCTAATTGTCTCACAACACAGGAATTCAACAGTTCCTGGAAAAATAGGTGTGTGCTGCACACACTCAAAAATAGGTGTCTGCTGCACTTTTCCAAAACAGCTTCTGGTACCTATTTTAAAGAGTGGGATAGAGACAGAAGATAAAATCTCAAAAGTGTTTGGTTGTGATTTATTTGTTGCTGTAACTCAACAGGATTTTGTCTCTTTTTGTATTTTTGTTAGTTTATATTTCTGCAATTTTTTTCTACATTCAGCTGAATGGAAATTGCAGAATATTCCAGAAGCCTTCTTTATGCACACTGTCCATCCCTCTGATCATTTGTGTGCTCCTTCTCTGTTTCTTTTTAATAAGTACATAGGGAAAGGAGACTTTGTAGGGACAAGGGCTGGAAACAATTCATACAATTCATACCCACATCTGTTGATTTCTACCTCACTGGAAATGGGACATGACTATTGTTTTCTCAAAAAAAGTTGACAGTGAGGTGCTTTTTAGATTAATTTATTTATAAAGCAATTAATTATAACTAGTCATTTGTTCTCTAAAGAGAGCCCTGCTTAGATGCTATCAGTAAAAATCCCCCAGTTACTGAGTAGCTTATTATAAGTACAGAAAATACAGGTGGAATAATAGTCACAGGCTGACCAAATTTTTTAATGTATTTTTTAAAACATATTAAGTGTATTTTTAGTTAAGTGGTAGATCTAAATGATTAAATCCATTTTGAGCTCCTTTGATCAACATTCACTCAGAAACATAAAATACTCATGACAACCAGCTGAAAAGAAAATTGGAATTCTGCCATCACTTGTGGTTGACAAGACAAAGCCAAATTCTTTCAGGAGTACCACAAAATAGCACTTCAGTCCAGAAACTGTGCTTCCTCTGTTGTCTTAGCTCATTTCTACATAGGGAGGTTTTGCCATTCTAAAATAAAACTACATTTAGACATTTTTCTTCCCCTCTCCTTTCCTCTAACCTTTCTCTTTTCTGCTTTGTTTAAGCTTTTCCCAAAGTTCCTCAGGAAGGAGGCTGAGGAAGGAGTATTTGTCCCAGTAATAGGTAAATTTATTCACCAGAAGATCCTCTAGCATCAGGGCTTTGGCTGAATTAGCATGTGTGCAAGTTATCTGGCTTCAGAGGGCTTGCCCTTGATTTGCAAGGCAATGAGGAATTCAGTCCACAGAGCCTATCTGCTATTGCTGATCCAGGAAAGGAGGAGAAAGGGGCCAGGTTATCAAAGCTCCCTGTTGTTTCAGGTGCCAGCACCGATTTTATTCTTTCCCCACACAGTTGTAAAAAGAGATGTAAAGAAAATATAAATTTCTCTTGTGATCTGCGCTTCAGTTCAGAGCCAGCTTGTCCTTCCTTCTGCAGGTAGTGAAGCCCCTAAAAGGTGGGAAAGTAGGTTGTACTACTCTTTTGTGTAATACATAAAACATATTAATAGACATCTTTAAAGGTAAAAAGACACACACAAATATTAAAATATAAAATATTAAAAACTACTACAAACTCCCTGAAATTATTTTTTTAGGTTTCCCAGACTGTTTCTGCTTTTACCTTAGACCCTGCTCATAGCAGACTGTGAAACCTGAACGAGATTTTGGAGTGGTGCAAGAGGCCACACATCAGATCGACTTAAAACCTTAGGGAAATATATTTTTTGCTCCCTCAGAGCTGTAATACTGGAGGAGATCACAAAACAAATCTTTCAGCTTAACTAGCTTGTCTTACTATCTGCTTTTCATGCATTCCAGCAGGCCATGCCTGCCTTGCTTAAAGCTCTGCTAAGTCAATTTTTCAAACTTTTTTCTTTCATTCTTTACCTCTTTTGTTAACCTGGCTGCACTAGCTAAGTAACTCAGCTTACATCTGTTTCTGAAGATGAGTCTGTGCTTCCATCCTTTTTTTTGCACATCTTAATTTCTTATTGTTAGTAAATGTGTGTTCACTTTCTTTTTCAACAGGACATGTAGTAATTCCTTTATTTAGTTCTGTATTTTTCGGTTATGAATACTAGTCAAAAGAGTGGAAAAAGCTACCAGAAACACCAATTCCTAATGGCACAAGCCTACTGAATATCAAATATAAAGGGCAAGCTGGCCAAATTGTTTGAGGCTGGAGGAAAATCCATCCTGAGAAGGTCAGTGCTCATGGTCTCAGGAAGAGAAGGGCCCAGAGACCAGAGGCTGTTGCCTGTAACTCTCATGGCCAGCCCCTTTCTCTGCTCTGAAAGTTTTTTCTGTCTTGAACAAGAGTTGAATTTGGCCCAGCAAATTTAGCAAATATTGACTCAGTGAGTCAGTGTTCTCCTTAACTTGCAGAATTATGCAACTGGTCCTCCAAGTATATTTCTTTAAAAGGAAATTTATATCTGCCTGTAGTTTTGCTGTATTCCAGGGCCTTTGACTGCTGGCTTTGATTGCTAATTGCACTCCCGTTTTCTCTTTAAGCTTCTGCTCATATGAATGAAATGTGCACTCGTGCAATATTCTGTTTACTTTAGCATCCCACACTGGATATATTTAAAAAAAAAAAGGTATTAAAACCCCATATTTTATTTAGTGGTCTAGTATTCAAAACCACAAAATGCCAGCTCAGAGTGAAAGCAGCTGCACTCAACAGCAACACACAGCTTGGAGCACATGGCTTAGGTAAACATGCTCTGTTCTTGACCTTTTCTCTTTTCCTCCCACCCTGTCAAGAGACAACAGCTTTCCCATGAGCCTGCACACGTACTTTCTTGGGTTTCTTCAAAGTGAAATGAGATTAACAACTTCTTCTAGGAGACAAGGAAAAATACCAGCCGCTGGTCCTTGCCTTAAATGACCCTCTGTTTCCAGGTTTCCTAATTTCTTTGTGAAGAAAACAGCTGTATCAGCCTGTTCCATTGCCCTTTGAAGTTGTAGGCAGGAAACTCCCTCACCTTCCTCCATCCTTCTATCCTCTAAAGAGGTGTTTCTTAAGAAAATTAAGTTTATGAGTGTGTCTGTTGCTTTACAATTCCACCTACCCATGGAAGCTGGAATAATGGTTCCCTTCCTTGAGCAAGAACCTGAGTGGGACAGACACCTTTCATGGTAGCCAGTGGCAAGGAAAATCTGTCACTCATATTAAAAATGCTGGTTTTTTTCAGTGAAGTTAGAAGCCATTCATCTTGCAGTGCAGAGGCTTCATGTCATTTAATGACACAGTGCAGTGACATATTTCTGAATTAAAAACAGTCAAGATTGGAGAGAAAAGGCAAATTCTTCCTCCTTGGAGGTTCCAGCCCTCCAGTTGGGTTTGGGGAAGGGTTCAGTTTCTTAGGTTTCACTTGCTTTTTTTGGAAAGCAGAGGTTTAGGCAAGGAAAAGGAAGTTTCTTTTAATATGTAAGTGAAGGGCTACACCCCAAGCCAGGCTCCAGGCAGTAGGCTGGATGCCAAGACCAAGCTACGTGTTTTCTGTGGAATTGTCTGGTGAAGAAAACAGGAGGAGGCACCAGCCGTCTTTCTTCCTACTGAGAACAGAAAAATGTGGAGAAGCTGGCAAGTGTTTATTAGATAACTTTTTCATGAAAAGGACTGTTTTTTACAAATCCTTTCTATAAACCTAAGCTGTGGGGAAAACAAACACTAAGCAGCTCCAGAGGAGCAACTCAATTTTGTTGTGTTGAGCTGGCTCTAAAGACCTACTCCTAAAGCATCTCTGGGCTCAGTAAGTGATCCATCCAGCTGACAATGACCTACTGCATAACAAAGGCAATTGTGTAGAACTGCAGATGGCAATGCTGTATTCTCATCTAAATCCAGGGATCCTGCTTTTTCATCATCCAACAGCTTGTTCAGCTGTGGACAGCTGTACCAAACAGGAATATAAAGCTATGCTGTTTTATTATGTTTGTGTCACAGATAGGAACATTTCCTGTAAAAAGACAGGAATAAAATAGGGAGCAAAGAGTTGTATTTTCCACCATGCCCAGGAACAGAATGTAGCAAATGATATTCTTCACATTAGTGTGAGACACTAAACATTAAATTCTCTGGCAAGTCCCTAGAACAATTGTAGATATGTAAAGAAAATGTTAGTCTAGTGTGAGTGATAATTATTGTTCCTGACAGTTTTGTTGCCAATAAATATCTACAGACACTATGGGATATTCAAATAGCTTGTGATTATTCTTAGTACAAAAAGTGCCATTTTCTATTTCTTGCCAATGTACATATATATGTATATAATCTATTTTTTTAGTTTACAGTATATATTTTTAAACAAAATAAAAAAAAATTATATTGTTCACTGGAATCACTTGTGAATTTTATTTTGGTTTTGTAAGACTAAGAAGAGCAGAGGAAGAGGCCATGAGGTGAAAGATAATAGTTCTGCAAATACCAGGAATTGAGCAATGTCTTTATCCACATTTCTCTTCATTTATAAATCCTGTGTGTTGAAAAGATGACTGCACACCCCTTTTACTGTGTTCTTAAACAAAAGTGATTTGCTGATATTGCTACCAGAAACAGAATTACCTCACTCTTGAGAAGAGGGCAGTCTGTGGACATTGAAGTGGAAACCAGGCCTTCTCACAAGAAAAGGTTCTCATTTTTTTCCTTTTTCTGTTGGACAATATTGAATGTAAGTTCAAAAAGATAAATCCTTGTTTGAAAAGGACATTCAATACTGACACAAGCTTCTGAACTTTCCATAGGAAGAAATAATAGTGGTGATTATCTTTTTAATTGAATTTTTATTTCTGTTTTCTCAAATCAAAATCTTATGATCCTTTCAGTATAAGTTGAACAGGAACACAGCCTTTATCTTAAACCCTAAATTTATGGTTAGGATTTAAATTTAACACTATGCATCAGGAGTTACTGTATGAACTGAAAGGCCAATTTACATATCCATTCTAAATCCCAGGTTTTAAAATGTAAATGATGTGGCCTGGCAGGAATAGGGATGGCATACAATAGTCCCAGGAGAGCAGACAGAGATGAAGTGCTTTCAGCTCCACTCCACAACTTCAGAGCCTTAAACATTATGTTTGTGCTAAACTCAGTGCAAGATATGAAATACAGCCTTGTCAAATACAATACCCTGAGAACAATGGGAATCTGGAGTGACAAGGGGAAGTGAATGTGCAATGACTGCTCAGTCTGTCTCATAAGAATGAAGTTATGAGGCAGTGGGTTTAAAAATAAACAAAAGTACCCTTTCACACAGTGAGGAATTGGGGAAAGTGTTGTTATGGGATATTACTGAAGACAAAATCATGCATGGGTGCAAAAGAAAACTAGTCAGATTTGCATAGGAAAAAATTCCTGGTGGATGTGGTGGTAAGTCTACAGCCACCAGCTCCATATAACACAAAGCTGGATACTGAAAATGCAGCAGGGAAAAATGCTGTCCTGCACTTATCCTGTTTCTCACCATTTCCTTGTGAGACTGTGGGTCTGGAGCAGGCAGATGCCTGCTCTCAGCCAGCCCCTCCTGCACTCTTTGACCACTGGACTCACATGGTCCTCACACATCCCAGCAGGCTCCTTTCCAGCACCTGCCTCCCTTCTGCCCCAGTTCAGGCCACAGTTCCTCAATTTATTTGGCAACAGCCATGGCCCTTCTCCAGCTCTGTGGCCTTGAGTCCACGAGCAGCTGGGCTGAGCTGTGCTCTCTGACGTGCTGCTCCTGGCAGTGGGGTCACTGATAGGGGAGCACAGCTCTCAGCTTCAGCCGGGGAGACACCAACCCAGCAAGGCTCCTCAGGGCTGGCCCTGCTCCATGAGCTTTCTTTTCTCTCAGCATCCAATGTAGCCTCATTTTATGCGTCTGAGGGAAAATCATGAAGAGAAGAAAGGATGAGTGGGGGAAAGGAGTAGCAGATTTTGAACAAAATTTTAGACAAGAAAGCTAATTTCTTAGTTTTACTCACAAGCAGGAAAAGTTATTATTAGAGTCTGCAATGATTTCATATAATGCCACCCTCTGTTCTTCATACAAAAGGCTCTATTGCTATTAATAAAGGAATTTAAAAATACCAAACAGCCAATGGATGATTTAATAATGCTGCTCATAAAACTAATTGTGTGTAACTGAAAAGCTCTCCCTGGGGTCCTATTTGCAGGAAGGTTAAATAGGATTATCAAATCTAAAAGAATAAAAAAGATAAAAAACTCCCAGAGCCCTGAAGCCCCAGGAAGGAGTTGGGACATTTTGCTGAATAAATTATAGACCTCAGTCATTAGTACCAGGGGATTATCTCATGGAAACAGAAATTTGAATAGATTCCATATGCCTGCAAGCTTCTTTAAAGGTTTTAGGTCAGAAGCTTCATTTCATGCACTCAAACAAGTGTTTTCACCTGGGAACCTCCAGCCAGCAGGATGACTGCAGTAGAAAACCATTTGCCCTTCATGTCAGGATATCAAACATAACTACTGTAGAAAAACTAAAGGGACCTTATCCTTTCCTCCATTTTTTATTTGCCAATAGAAGCCTTATATTGCTCCATAAAGCAAAAGTGATGGTGTAGCTGAGATGAGGAGAATGAGTGATCAGTGCAGATCCATGTGGAGGCTGCCTGGTACAATTTTCCACCACAGGTGCTGGTTGGAAATGCTCACATCAGTCCCACAAAGACACAGATCTCTTTGCAGCTCATGCTCCAAGCCTGCCTTCCCAGCCTTTCTCATGGCCTCAAACCCTCTTGCCCCTGTCCCCAGAGGTGTCCTCTCCTCAGCCTAGCTGGCAGTCATTCATTAGAGACTTCCACAGCACCCCACACCTCAGCTGCTCTCTCTCACCCACCTCTCTGGGTTCTGGGAAATGAGATACACATTTCCTCTGGCCCAGCACAGTCCTCTTTCTGTACTTTCTTCTTTCTACAAAGCTTCTCCTAAGCTGGGTAACCACTTCCAACAGATTAGCTCCCCAGGCTTTCTACCATCTGTATCACACATCTGGGAGCTTCTCTCAGCTCTTGCCTGCCCCATGCCCACCCCATCCCAGCTCTGCAGGTCCTTGCAGGGTTTTCACAAAACTTGTTGCTGGATTACTGGTCAGTGGGTGCTGTGCTCTCCCAATAGCACCACGGTGCCTGAGCACAGCCCTTAGTTTGGCTCTGTGCTCAGCAATAGGCTTCAGGATCCAGCCCCTGATGAGACCGAAAACAACATGGGCAAAGGCTGCCTCAGCCAAAAAATCTACCCACAGATGACTGAAGGCAGGAGAGCTGAATATATCCAGGCAAAAATCAAAAGAAAACACAGAAACATGGTAGTAGTGCCCTTTAATAGACAGAAAAGATAAAATATGATTTCTTTTTTTTTATGAATTAGGCTGAAGACACTTTCTCACAGCTTTCTGGTTGCTTGCTATTTTATACATTTTTAATGAATGAAGATATTTAGGAGAAACACAGTAGTTAAGGCCGGTATCTGTTAAGACAAGGACTTTAACCTCAGATGGCTTTTGTCCTTTTGAAAGACTTCTAACAAGTGGGATTTTACTTTGGAGATTGAGATGCATAAAGGTAAACACTGCTGCCACAGAAAATCAGCATGTCAATAGAAGAAAAGTGTTGATGATTGTTGCGTTTCTACAGAAATTTGTGTCAGGTTACTTCACCAGAGAAGGAAAATATAACAAAATACAGGATATGGAAGGCACAATAATTAAAACCACTACAAGATATTAACAGCCAATCAACACATTTCAAGCCCCACACATTTCAAGTCCTCTTCAGTTTATTTTTGCCTGCTTTAAAGTATGTCTGGAGAAGGGAGGAAGGTGAAAGAGGAGAGAGAGGAAAAAGAGAAGTTATTGTTTCTTGAATGATTATGATTGTTAGCTATTTGTACCACATCAATGGCTGGTTTGAAGCTGAAGATCTACTGTGCAGTGATCTCCAAAAATGGAAAGTGAGAAAACGCACAAGAAGCAAAGTGAAGTTAGGAAAGCCTTTTTTCAGGGTCACAAAGGATAACTCCAGGGCCTTTCTAAACTCTTGCTCAGTCCTTATCCATTCAACATTGCTACCTTAATAGTTATGTGGGTTATCATGAACCTGTGCTTGTGGTTTTGCACAGCCAGGTTCATGGGTTCTTCCAGGAGCTTCCAGCAGGCTATTCAGAGGGTGCAGGTTTTTGTCATCCAAGCAGACACATATTCTTCACTTAGCCAAACTGTGGGCACCCTCTGCACACGAGATCTGTGCATCTCACTGCACTGGAGAAAGTTCTCTCCACCTGCCTGGTGGTCACTCCAGGGAGGGGTCATTGATACCTCACCACAGGCAGACGTGGCATGAAGCCTTAGGAGAGAGGAGCTAGCCTGGATTGCAACTGTGGGCCAAAACCTGAGATGAACTGTGAGATTAGCTATGTAAGAGATGCTTTTATTCATTTACTAATGGACATCTAAGACAGGGACATTTTTGTAGAAACCCTGACTGCTGTACTTCTTTGATTTTAGCCTTCTCAGTGTGTGGCCAGTAAAAATGAAAGGTGGGAAATACCTTTAGCAGACAAAGACACTCATAGAGGAGTCCCCCTGTTTCTGTATAATAGTCAGCTGCAAATAACACCAGAAACTGCAACGCCAATCAGGAAATTTATCTTGAGAAAAGATAACACTTCAATAATCCAGATGTCTTTTCTACATAATGTTAGGTACGTCTCTAGAATGGGCAGCAGTGGGATTTTTGATCACTTTTTATCAATTGAAATATTATTTTGTATTTCACCATTCCCAAAGTGAACAGCTTTCTTGCAACTGTATTATTTCAGAGGAGTTTTTTCTAGCAGACTGCCTCTTTCAAACAAATATAATTGATTATAGGAAAATAACATCCCAGACTACTTAATCGAAATGAGAATCTGGACCCACCTACAAGTGTCCAAATAAGGTAGTGGCTTTGCATAAGTTTTTTCCTCTCAAACCCAATTATTTTTATCTTCAGGAATACCCATTAACTTAGAATACTGCTGCTCGGGCTCTCTTTTTCTAGTTAGAGGCAGAAGGGACATATTAAAAGATGTTTAGGAGCTAAAGATGGTTTGGATGGCTTTATGATGTGCAGCAATAATTGTTTTCACTGTACTATGAAAATATCTATATAAAAACAAAGTGACCTGGATTCTGATGGCTTTATGTCACCAAGCATTACAATTTTAGGACTGTTGTCTTGCAAGTGCTGACAAATTACCCCACCAAATCCCACACTATTTCTCCTTACTTACCTTTATTAAATGGTCTATACCACAAATCATCAGGGATTTTTTTCCTCTTTTCTAGAAAAGGTACTTAAAAGTCTAAATTTTCTCTCCCCCCATTCTCCCTCCTTTTCTGTGCACCAGGATGCAGCACTTGGTACACAGTACAAAGAAACATTTTTGTGGGAGGTACTTATTGAAATGCTGGCAGCACATGACTAAGATTATAATGAGCACAAAAGTGCTTACACAATTGCTAAGAGGAAGCCAGCAGAGTACAGAGTAATAGGCAGAAAAATAATTGCTGAGGTTAGTTAGAGAATTCCTGTATGTTGTTATTAGTTATGGCCCATCAAAATTTTGCAAAACATGAAAAAATGAAATGAATGCTGATGTCAGCAATTGTCTCAAGTCACGGACTAATAAAAAAACAGAGTGATTCTTTTTCATTCTGGAGCTTTTTCTCTTTCCTGTGTATCATTTAGTGGAAAAGCCTCATGGTTTCCATGTATGGCTGTAATAATAGAAAAATATAGATTCATTTTTCTAGCCTTGTTTGTTTCATATACAGTTCTGAAAAATATTCCCCTGTATCTGGTACTGTCCTCAAAAAAACCCAAATCACTTCTGAGCACAATACAGTAACCATACTCTAGCTGGCATTATTATGACTATATTTTGCTTATTTTTGCCTATATTTGCTCCTATTTGCAATTAGCTGAATTAATGAAGGAGAGGATCATAGGAAAGTTTCAAAATTTTAAGTCACTATGAAATACCTACTGAAATTAAAGTAATGGCATTCAAAGTCTTAGTCTTCAGTGTTCTGATGGTTTTTTTCCTTATTCTGATCATTGGGTTCTTACTTTTGGCTGGTTTATTTGGTTCTGTGTTGTTTACAGGCTGCTTTAATTTCCTCCACTTCACTGTCATATTAACATCAAGACTCATTAAGATTACTTTGTAGGAAACATATAATACTACAACACTGTGTTTCATTACTCTTCTCTTATAACTAAACCTATTTCAGCCTCTGACACATCTTGGGTATTGATGTAAACATTGAAAAAGCCTGTGGAGAATTGTAGTCTGATGCTGATAGGACACAGCTGAAGGTCAGGAGATAATTTAGACCAATGTATTTAAAAGATTTTATTACTGTGCTATTTGTAGTAACTGATCCAGAAGCAGGCAGAATCAGTACTGTTATGCTAAGCACTGCATAAAGTCGGAGCAAAAAGCAGTTGTCAAGATCTCCTTGAAGCAGCCACAGAATTCAACTGTAAAGGGCACAGAGATGCTTTTCATCTGTGCTGAAAGGTCACAGATGTCCACGAGTTTACAACTGCCATAGTCCCTTTGATCATGACTGTTATTTTAGTACCATTAACCATCTGATTCTGCAGCAGCAGTTTGAAAACCATGGACTTTCTCTTGCAAACAAGGACTATACACATGAATATTCATGATTGACTGCACAGGACGTGTGAAAGTGATTGACATGAAATAAAGAACTGAAAATCACATTTTCTAGCCACTGTAGCAGCCGTTACTTGCATTGGCTCCTCCTGTGATATTTAATAGACAGCAGTCAGTTGAAAATTCAGACTGATCCAAATACATTGGTTTGAGCACTATCAGTGCCTACTCTCATTATTCTCTTGTCCAAATTCACAGAATAAGCAGACAAATGATCAGGAGTAACAATCTGGCTCAGTCATCTGGCTAAATCAGCTTCCAGAGCTGCCTACTTCACTGACTTCTGTGAGTTTCTGCTGCAGAAAAACTGGAGTCCAAACATGCATTTCACTATCTTTCTGCAAAATAAATTGTTTTCATGGTCATCACCTTCTATTGGGAAAAAACTTCTTTCAGGCAGCTGTGGTGCCAGATCTTTAACTGTCTCATGCAGCTGGAATAGAGCTCCCACTTTATAGATCCTCTGGAGGGACCCAGGGTGCTCCAGCACTGTTATGTAAGGAATGTTCTGCTATTTTATTACCATGAAGTTTCACTTCATTCAAGGCAATTCAAGGTCAAATTCAAATGAAAGCACATATTCATGCAGCTCCAAAGTAGACAACACTATTGTTTATACAAGACAGCTGCAAATTTGGAAAAAAAAATAAAAAAGCGGCAAACCCAGTGGGCTTAACAATGCTTTAAGAAGTTAGAATTATCACTCTTTCTACATCTCTTATAAATATGGCCTGCTGTCACATCCTTCCAAAGGTGCTGTGTCCCCCAGATTTCTTCTGTTAGAGTCAATGATTAGACAGATCTCATCGGAGAGGGCAGTGTGTCAATGTGGGATGCTGACTTTTACAGCCAGTTTCCTCTGCAATTGTATAGCCTAAAATACACATTCACACAACTTCTAAAATAATTTTTAAAGTCTTGTTTAAAGTGTGCTTCAATTCAACAGTGACAAAAAAGAGCTAGCCACCCTCTTTACCATCCAAGTGCTGTAGGCTCAGAAGTTCTTTGGGGGCCGTGGCAACTGGCACCTGAATTTTACTGCAAAAGCCAGCAAGTGTTTGGAGACACTTTTTAAATGGCTTGATGGTTTTGTCAAGCTGCTTTTATGTAGTTACCTTCTCCTGGGATGTGTGCATCCATGAGACAACCTAGGTACTAACTATTAAATTGTCCATTTGATGTTAGCAGCAGGATGCCAAGAGCAGGGTAAACTGGATAAGGTTTAAAAACAATGCCCCTAAGGGAAAATCACTCCAATTATTTTTCAGTAACACTATTTGTTTGACTGTAAGCCTTTTTCTTTTGAAAATGTTCACTGGTCATAGACTTCAAGGGCTGGGTTCTTTTTCACTCCTCTTACATCTATATTGTTAAATTAGATAAAAATATGTCTCAAAATAGGAATGAAAAAATATAGTGTTTACTTAGCTGCCTGAAGTATATAGATTATGGTTCTCATGAAAGATAAAACAAAGTCCCCTGTAGAGACTGAGCAGAAAATAATGGCTCCACTTTTGCTCTTGATACCTGGGCCTCAAACTGAGTCTTTTCCACAGTTTTCTTACACCTTGGATGCTGACCATCTTTAGGTGTTTAAATCACTCTCTGTGATGGCATTTGCCAAATACTGAATAAGAGGAAAAAATACTCTCTGTCTTCCAACACATGCCTTTGTGGAGAGAGAAAAAACATAAAAATACAGAACAATTTTCAGAAATGTCCAGTCTGGCATAATTTTAATATCTTTGTTTAAAGAATTTGAATAGTGGTTTAATTTTACATCATAAAATACTGTTACAGTCAGCTGAGGGATGCCTAACAGTGCATGTGCTATTGGATCCCTGTAAGACTTCCCAGCCTAATTCAAATGGAAAGCAAGGGAAAACATATTGTTTGTATGCTGTTTGTTCTAAATAGGATTGTAAAGTTGTTTAGACACACATCAGATATTTTCTAAGTGCTGAAAAGTATGTTGCTTTGTGTTTTACCTAAGCCAAGTGGCCTCACTATTCCAATGCTCATATCTGCACTAAAATCTACTCTCTTGGACAAGTATCTTTTTCTCACCTTTTAATGAAAACCACAAGTAATTTAAGTCAGATGACCGAGCCAGATTCTACCTCTTAGAGTACTCTTTTACCATTTAGCAGTGTTAATTGAGCAAGACAAAGTGCTGTAAGCTCTTAGTATTTGTATTTTATTCCCACAGACTGATGTAAAAGTTTTAAGGCATCTTAAATTACACCTGCATGACCTGTGCTGGTTGAATATTCTGGCCACTTCCTCTTAAGTACTCCCTCATTAGCTGCTCAGCCCAACACCAGCCCTGAAGTTAGAAGTGTCTCTATCCCACCTTTCTTTCTAAAAAGAGTTCTTCTTTGTCCTATGAGCAAAGTAGGGTTCCTGTAGCAGGAAGATCATCGCACTCATCTTCAAAACACACGACGAGAAATGCATGATTAAGAAGAAAAATATCACAGACTTCTGTAGTGAGTAGGCAGAATCTGGCATGAGGTCCAGATTTGACTAAAACAATTTAGAATTCCAGTAACAACTTCTTAGTTCTACACGATGTTGACTTTTTTAAAAGAACCATGTGCCATATGTTTCTTATGGATAAGTTTCTTTTTCTCTTCTTTCTTTTATCTCTTCCTTCCTTCCTTCCTTCCTTCCTTCCTTCCTTCCTTCCTTCCTTCCTTCCTTCCTTCCTTCCTTCCTTCCTTCCTTCCTTCCTTCCTTCCTTCCTTCCTTCCTTCCTTCCTTCCTTCCTTCCTTCCTTCCTTCCTTCCTTCCTTCCTTCCTTCCTTCCTTCCTTCCTTCCTTCCTTCCTTCCTTCCTTCCTTCCTTCCTTCCTTCCTTCCTTCCTTCCTTCCTTCCTTCCTTCCTTCCTTCCTTCCTTCCTTCCTTCCTTCCTTCCTTCCTTCCTTCCTTCCTTCCTTCCTTCCTTCCTTCCTTCCTTCCTTCCTTCCTTCCTTCCTTCCTTCCTTCCTTCCTTCCTTCCTTCCTTCCTTCCTTCCTTCCTTCCTTCCTTCCTTCCTTCCTTCCTTCCTTCCTTCCTTCCTTCCTTCCTTCCTTCCTTCCTTCCTTCCTTCCTTCCTTCCTTCCTTCCTTCCTTCCTTCCTTCCTTCCTTCCTTCCTTCCTTCCTTCCTTCCTTCCTTCCTTCCTTCCTTCCTTCCTTCCTTCCTTCCTTCCTTCCTCCTTCCTTCCTTCCTTCCTTCCTTCCTTCCTTCCTTCCTTCCTTCCTTCCTTCCTTCCTCTCTTCCTCTCTTCCTTTCTTTCATGCAAAGAAGCAGATCATCCTAGCTAAACTACATGAACTTGTTTGGAGAAGGGAGTGACTAAAAATCTTTCAGCACTTCATCCAAGTCCTATGGAATGCCAGGAAGAACTCCCTAGACAACCCTCTGGGCTCCCCATCTAGTGAATACCATGGCATGACAGGACAAAGCAAGCAGGGACAGACTTGCATCCTACCACTAAATGGGGAAAGGAAAAAATGTGTGTGATTTGGAAGGGTTTTCCATAGGCACTGCAATGGTGACCTAATGCTTCTAGTAGTGTTATTTAGATAAATAGTAGTTAAGAGAACTAGGAGTTTCTTGGTGGTGTGTAAATTAATAAACACCACAACCACCTAAATCTCTTACCTCTTAAGTCTGCAGTTTAAATGGTTGCAGTCAGATCTTGGTAGTAAGAGTCCCTTTCCACATTAACTGCCAAGCCCCTAAGGCACTGTTGTCAACTCTTACAGTCTTAATCTTCTTTAAACCTCCAGATTCTAGAAGCTTATTGTTCAGAAAATCCCAGTTTGCACTTTCTTTCAGGAACCAAATGGTTGCAAAGGAAAGGGTGCAAAATGTATCTGAAGAACGTATCTTGAAGTAAAGCCATAGGGTAAGTATAAAGCATACAAAATGTATTTTACAACTTCATCTTTTCCAAGGTTTGTCTTATGATTGCAAAACTCCTGAACTCTTGTGACAGACCAGTGTTTTTATAGAAAACATTTGGCACTCTAGATATCCTCTTAAATATCCTATATTTCTGCTGCATACTGAGAAGAGATTATGAAGAAACCACATAATTTTAAAATAATTTTTGTGAACTTTCAGCTTCATTTTTAGAATAGGTGAGATTTGCCTAAAGCTATTGAAATTAATTTCTCAAGCAGAGACAATTAATCCCCATGAGCAATAAAAAAAAATAGTATGAATGTTCTCTGATAAATCAGAATATAATTGCAAATGAGAAATTTGTTTCTAACAAAAAGCCAGTCACTTTGGCAGCTATAAAGAAAAATAGATTTTACTTCAGCATTGACTTACTGGAGTGTAGCAGCTCAAACAGCAGAAGTGAATGTGTAAGCAGAGAGACGAAGAGTTTTAGTAAACTAATTCTTATAATAACAGGCAAATTTTCTTTAGTAAGATTAAAGACAGAAGAGAATCTCTGGGCAAAAATAGAAACTTAATTTTAGAATTCAAAACCCATATCATAGGTGCCTACTGGTAGAATTAACAAAAGTAACCAATTACAGAGGTTTAAAATATGATTCCTTAATGTTTATTGATACTTCTTTATTAGATCACTGCATTTCTGTAATGATATTTAAAATATTTGAGTACATTATATTGAGTTTTTAGTAACCTTTAGAAAAATAATTCTGACAGGGCAAATTGGAAATCATTATGATGACTTCCATACTTATCAGAGCTGAACTCTGATTCAAATCTTCAAAATCATGGATCATCTTGTTATAGTTTCATAATGACAATTAAATTATCAGGTTGTCATGCAATACATCTCCATGTTTTAATGAAATGAAATGGAAAATATCATGGTAAGCTCGTGTGACAAAAGAAAAAGCTCCTCTTCCATCATCCTCCCTAGTCTTGTTCTGATGAGCAAAGCTTTACAGATAAGAAATTATCCCATTTCAGATGCCTAATTGGCCCCACAGTCCATTCAGCCTTTGAGCTGCTCAGCAAGACTGCCAACAATGGGATCAGTTTTGACAGTGATTTCTTGCTTAATAGTGGTATTAAGCTGATTATAATTCTAAAGACTGGACTGAATATGCACACACATTTTAAATAGACCTTTGAGTACAGATAGGCACATCTTTAAGTCAGGAGATTTATTTAGTAAAGTCTCTTTGACAGAGAAATCTTCCCCTCTCCAATTTATTAAACACTTTTGGATAAGATTAAGAAAAATTCAGGAGGACTTCAGGAAAAACAACAATGAGGGGTAACAAAAAACCTCCTGAACTATTAGAACATTTTTTGACATTTTCTAAACAGAAACAAGTTGGTTAATTTTTCATTAAAGAAAAATACTTTTGAAAAAATGGAAAATAAGGAACAGGAGATGAATGATTTTGGCTTTGAGATTTTGGGGTTTTTTTAAGGTTATTAGTTTTATCTAGTAAAAAGTCTTTTGAGTCCACCTAATAATTTTGTTTGATTAGTAACTGAATCACAATAAACTAAATCACATAATTATTTGTAAAACTGCTGGAAAAATTTTGGAATCCCTGAGCCAAAAGGCAGTCTACTGCATTCTGCATCAAATGTGAAGGTCTTGTCCTACTCTTGAGCTTCTAAACTTGTCAAAAAATTGAAAAAGATGAGAGTTTTTCCAGTACAGTGTCAAAATACAGCTGGCATAGCTAACATAAGATGTCTTTCTCACTGAGTGCACTTAGAAGGAAAGGATAAGATCTTTCTCTGATGTCTGTAACACCCTCCCTTTCCAAAAGTGAGACCCAAGTTAACCACTGCACCTCATTCCTATTTAAAATCGTTTCCTGTGATGGTAAAGGATGCACAGGATGCACTGCAGCCTGCAGTAAGTGGGGCTGCTCAGGAAGGGTGATGCTGCCTCAGCTCGGGGGTCTGTATTACAGTATTGATTTAATTGCACAAGGTTAACACTGAGCCAGCCCTTCTATTCTGTACTCATGTTTTCACATCTTTGACTGAACCAGAATTTGTGTCTAAGCTGAAACCTATCCCCAGGACTTATGCTGTAGAAATTGCTTACATTAACTGTCATGTCCCACACTTTTGAAGGAGAGTTTATAAGGAGCCCTTTGAATGGATTAACCATAATATGGTGAACTGCTCTTAAGCCAAGTCTGAGATTTACAAGATACATTAATGACTTGAACTTGTCTGGTTTTGAATCACCAAATTAAAACAATTTCAAAGGATTATGTTTCAGAAAGTGTCCTTTTAAAATTTGGCAATTTAGGTGTTAATTTTAGTCTGCTAAAAGCTTGATCAGAATCTGTGGTTTGGGCCACTCTGATAACATTATATTGGTGCCATGAAGTCATTTACTGTTCTCCAGTGGGTAAAATTACAATGAAAATCTAATTACTGCTCCTTCAAATTTTGGTATATTCCTTCACTAAAAGATGTCACTGGCAATAAGACTTCAGAATGTTTTCAGATAGGTTAAATTTTCACCTAGTATTAAGCTTCATACTGAATATTTTTGGAGCCTTTCAGCATGCATCTTTTCCCAACACTTGAAAGAATGGGGAGTTAGGTTCATTTTTATTTTACAATTGGAAAACTGATGTACCTGAGGCCAGACAGGAAGCCTGGTCAGAGGAGTGCCTTGAGGTCGTCTCCCCAATTTCCCTGCCAGACTAAGGCCTGGGAAAGCAATTGTTTGCCCACTCTGCACTCGCAGAACTGGCAAGAGGACAGCACTGTTTCCTTATCTCCGCAGTTTCCAGACATACAGGCTGAATGTCAAAGGTTTGACAGTTCAAATGTTGTGGATTTCTTCCCCTTCAGCAGCTTTTCCTCTTATTCTAGAGAAATAGCATCATAATGGCAGAAAGGTGCAGCAAACAAACTATTTACCTTTGCTCTTGACAAGGTGAGTCAAGCTAAACGGCAAGTTTTATTTTCCTCAGTGCAAAATGGGTACTAAACAAATTACAAGTGTGTTAAGAAAATTCAGTTCTTAGCTTAGCTTCCACTGAAATCAAACATTTTTGTGCTCACACTTAAAATGTTTGGTAAATTGGCCCTTTACCATCAGATCTGTAGTATTCACTACAATGAGGTGTTTTTAGAGCCCTGTGTATCAACCTTAAATTTTCATGTTTCTAATAATTTATTTAATAAATATTTATTTTTAACACCAAAGTGAATGTGTGAAAAATCGACCCTGCAGAAATATTTACAATGGCTACAGAAAAATAATCACAGATAAAAATATTTGAGTATTATATAAAAGCCATTTTGCCAGATAAAAATCACTAGCTGTCTAACTAGTATTTTCCATAGTGTTTTTCAGCTTTCACTCTGCAAAAAAAATTATGGAAGGGTTGTTAAAAACTACAAAAAACCTTCTATCTAGTTTGATTTGTTGTGATTCTAATTGGGTTTGTAGATATCAGATATACTGTTTTAAGGGAAGATACGACTATCATCAACCAATAACAATTATTTGAAAAACTGAAATTCTGCTTGGTTACTTAAAAAATACAATAGACTACTGCAATTGTCTCAGCTATCACACTACCAGCAGAAACCAATAAGTGCTACATTTACTTTTTCCCTGATCGATTTTTCACTTGTACCTTAATTAAAAAAAAAGTTAACTTAAACGATACTGTCAGTCTCCTCACTTTCTATCTGCATCAGTTCCTAACAGCAAAAAAAAACGAACTGCATTAAAAGAGAACATAATTTAAAAATTGATGCATCTCCTACTGATCATTGCTCAGTTTTATTGTAATACAGTGTGCTGGAATATATTATTAAGGCAATTGCAGTCAGAACATCTGGATGAGCTTGTCTTGTAGGAGAAAACGTGGGGGTTCATTATCAGAAATAACCTACCAGTGGAGAAGAACCCACTGCTGAGGGTATGAGATCTCCACTTTTAAAATGCCACACACCTGGCTGACCCCACCCTAAAGATAAGGAATGGGGTTGATGACTTTTTAAACTGCCTGCCAATCCTGTTTTTCCATAATCCTATAATTTCATGACATATGAACCTTCAAAATTTATTGACCAGCCTTTTAGATTATTTAAAATGAGCAAAGACACTCTGGAGTGAACATCCACTTGCCTCTAAACCAAGAACTACTTTTTAAAATTTTTTCCCAAAGCTATACTCATTATATAAGCAGGCAATTTGAGTGGTTAGGAAAAGACTTTCCAAAAGCACTTTCCCAGCTAACTTGAAAGAGAAGCTATAGTTTAGGCAGGAAAAAAGGAAAAACTGTTTCTGTAACATCATTTCTAAAGAACATTAGAGCAGGTTGTTCTTCTGATTTTCCAGATGTGATATTAAGAAAAAGGAATCAAGGGTCATGATATGGGTTTTTTGCAAGCCCATTGGCTGGTGTTTTGAAGATTGAGAGGTTGAACATAATTATTCCTGTGGACTGCTCTGTTTATATTCATACCTCTGCTGTCTCTTAGATGCCCAACTACTACATTTTTAGTTCCTCTATGATGAGAATATATTCCCATGATAAATATCATATATCTGATATGCCTGGATGGATCTATAGCTGGATTTCCTAGATGCAGCAACCATAAGATACAAGGAAGTCTAGTTCCTCAATAATGCAGGAATTAAATGAAGCTTTCAAATTTTAAGCAAGTTTCCTAATCTCTGCCTAATTTTCATATTCAGTATCTTTTTTGATCACTGTGTTTTTTTCTACATGTTTTTTATAGCTCAGATCACCTCTGTGCAGAGAAACTCCTTTAGCAGTGCTGGCATGTCATGGTACAGTTATGGGATAGGCTGTCTCCAGAGCTGGCATGGACACACAAAGAACTTTAAAAGCTCTATTGCATACCTTATGGACACTTTGATCTCATGTAATATTTCTGATATGTGTGGCTACTTACCATCTCTGATCAGTTACATGTCACTGGGAGATGGTGAGTTAGTGTTAGTTACAGATGTGTAACAGCATTTTGTCCCACACAGGTATGAAATGAGTACAGAAAGTTGCATTGCACTCCCCAGGAACATATTCCTGACAGTTTATACTCATCCTCCACACTGGTCTGAACAGTCTAGCAATGAGCTCTGGAAGACAGATCAAATCTGAGGTCTGAGGACCACAAAAAACAGCTCATTTCTCCAGTAAGATGGGCATTTATACAGTAATGGAAGAGTCTGTTTGTGCAAGAGACAGAGCTTTATGGAATACTTTTATCTTTTCCAGAGTGCCTATGCATAATAAGACCAAAAATAAAATAAAACCTGAATCTAAAAAAAACCCCAAAGCCACTCCCTCAACCCCCTTAGAAAAAGTACAGAAAAAAAAAATTCTGTCAAACCTCAGCTCTATATTATTCGGGAGACTTATGCAGGGACAATGAAGCTGCAGAACATGCTGCAGTTATTATGTTACTTGATATGTAACACTTCAGATATCACCCATCAATTTTCATTAGGAAGGATTTCTCAAGTTGCAGAAAACTTTTTTTTAGTCAAAACTACTGATTTAGTACAGATGCTGTTTTTCTTGTGCTTTGGACATTCAGGTAGAAGTTAGAAATTTAGGGTACAGAGCCAGAGGTGTCATAATTCAGACCAGGAAATCTGACTTGTATTTCCTGTTCCACGCTTTTGTGATTCACATGCAGCCTGAGTTTCCTTACAGCAGAAGTCCTGGGTATTCTGGTTGAGATATGATAATCCAGTATTTCAGAAGTGGGAGGAAAACCTTAGGAAGGTTTTTCTTTCATCCTGTTGCTGATCAGTAAATTTTCTGGAACTGTCATGTAATTCTGTAAGGCAGAAATAGCATTATGCCAGTAGCAGCAGGAAAAGTGAATGTGGGAACATTTAGCAGTGCAAGATCCAGATCTGGCTGATGTCCCTGCCCCCCACTGTGTGATGCTGAATAGCTTGGACAAGAGCTTTTAATGAAAACCCCAACTGCAGCACTTGCAGTACTCTGCAAGCCAAGAGATGGCCTTGAGCATACCAGATAATAAGAACAATTCTCCTGTGTTTTTGTGCAAAATGCCAAATATATCTGTGTTCTGCAGGTTTGTTGTCTATGGTAGATAATTTTTCCAGTCAGATTATCAAAGACACTGCATAAAACAGTATGTTATTTTAATGGATTCTGCACCACATTAATGATAGTGTTTCAGCTGCATAGAGGTTGTTCTGTGCCAATTAAATTTGTCATTTTATAGCCACAGTAAGCCATTCCAAATTACTTTTTTTTTAAGTTGGTCAAAGTAAAATTTACCTACCTGGAGTAAATAGTTTCCAGTGTGCATTTCTGCAGTGCTGAAATTAAAGCCTTCATTGTTTTTTTACCATGTTTGTTGTTTTCTGAGAGTACTAGCAAAGAATGCAGACTGTAGATGAAAGAATTCAGTAGTTTAATGTCATGTTGCTATGTTGCATCTCATACTTGAAAATAAATCGAATGCTTTGAAGCCAACATTTTGACCTTGAAATCTCAGTGATACAGCCTATCTCAAATTTTCATGGTTTCCTAGTCATTAGAGTAAAAAAGAAAATTGATACAGAGAAAGTCATTCCCCCCTCCAATGTTAGAAAATAAGCCCATAATCATAGGTCACTTAGCAGATAAAATCAATACAGCACTAGCTAAGAAAAATTTGAACACCTAAACTCTGAGAAAAAAAATTCAGAATAAACTATCTTTTCCTAAGCACCCTAACATCATTGAATCTGTGGGAATTCAAGAATGCCTTTGTGCTTAAAAATCAATGATGTGGTTACTTGAGCTTGAACTTAGCACAGAATCGTCTTTAAAGAAGTGTCATTAATATAAAAAGTAAAGCAATTCATTATTTCTACAAGTCAGATGAAAAATCCTAATAAATTCCTCTGGTGGAGTGTGCAACAATATATATTGCTGTGATAAAAGACAGGACACTGATCTCAAGTGGCTCTAAGTGTGCAAGGTGAAGGAATGGGTAATTTTATTTTGCTTCTTTAGCTTTTTCAGTAAAGCTGGGAGAGTCTCTTCTGGAATGATGAGAGACCAGCTACACACCAAGGTGACCCTGTTTGAACACCCCTTCCATCTGCTTATGCTGCAATGAAGGACATCCTTTAACAGGATGGAGTCTTTCAGTCAATGCCCAGGACCTGACTCAAAGCCTAACAAACTCTTCTCAGACTTCTAAATAGATAAAAGGCTACAGTGCACTTCTAGAGAAAGAAATTATCTTTCATAATTAAGCGGATCATTTTGGTACCAATTTAAAGGAAAAAAAATAATGTTCATATTAATGAAAAAATAGTTCTCCCAAAAGAGTGAAGACTTTTCTACAGGAAAATATGCTCCCTACAAGCCCTAGACTTATCACTGGCTTCAGGTATTTAAAATCCTGTAATTTGATGAAGTAACAACATCTAAAAGAAACTTTGCAAAAGGAAGGTAGACATAAAAAACCCCTCTAAAAAAACCATTCAAGTAACTCTTTTAAAAAAGACTGTATGGAAATATAAAGGCTTAAAGTGAGAATTTGGAAGAGTTGGGGTTCTTAAACATTTTATATAGCTGTTAGCCCTAACATCTAAAACCAAGTCTAAAAGATGTACATGCAACTTGAATTTGTGTTAATATTTTTTTCCTATAGCAAGAGAACACTGCAGTAACTTTAATTTAGCCATAAATTGGATCTGTTAACTGTGTTACATTGATCTTAACTTTAAATAGCATATCTTGCCATGCATCTCAGAAAGTCACCATTCTAGATAAAAAGACACTTTGTAATTTAATCATTCCCATTAGAAATTTTTTAAAGGAATAGCCTCTTTGTACCTGCTATTCTGTTTGAACTGGTCCATCTTTATCCATACAGCTCTACTCATTAGTGCATCATGAAAACAATAACAAGTGCCCTTTATTGGATGGAAAATAAACTATGTTAAATCTCCAATTTCTTTTCCTGCCTTTTGATATACCTATTTTTTTATTACCATTTCATAATTTTTTCATGTTAAAGAAATGTAATAAAATCTCCTTAAAGCACTGCATATGACTTATTTGCATCACATCAGGCTTGTTACTGGTATATGAAGAAGAGAAACTGGACCTCCTCTATGTTACATTCTGACTCCAAATCACCATAATGAAACCCCAAAATTACTGACAGCATGTTTCTATCACTGCTTTTAATCTTTCAGTTAGAGACAGTGAGTTCTGCTTACACAAGACCTTTGAGACTCAGAGAAGAAAGAGACTGTGCTCAAGGCTAGTTTTTCCCCCGTGAAATGCATGTCTGAAAATAGCAAAGCATTTTGCAGCTGGTAAAACAAGTCATTCCTGGATTAACCTCAATTTATTTTGAGCACTGCCACTTCTTGCTGTGTGTTCTTAGAGTCAGACAGTTAACTGAATACCATAATTTCCTTATTTTCAAAATAAGGACTATATAACCTGTCTGATGGGGATATCTCAAGGTTACTACAGTGGTCCCAAGTTACAAGGCACTGTAGAAGAACTACAGGTCTGCGTTTTGCAGGAGGCCAAAATCATGATTTCTTTTGGCTTACAAGTAATTCCATGAATCAAAGTGCTTCGTGCAATCCTGAAATGAAAAATGCTACATAAAAAAAGTTATTATTATGAGGTTTTGCCTCAAAGCTGTTAAAAGCTCATATTTCTTTTGGATAGAGGTGGTTATGAGATTTTAGCTGTAATGCAAAGGAAAATGCCTTGCACTCTGTTGAGCTTAATATCAGCTGGTTGGAATTGGCATAGCTTCCTCATAAACCACAGTGACCTCCAGAAAAATTATTTGCTCAGTGATAAGTTTGTAAAGATCTGTACAATGACACAAGTGGGCCCGTATGTACCACACGGGGACTTCAGCAATATTTACTGACATTTTCCATAGAAAACAAGAGGGAATGGGGACACATAAGAATTTGACCTTTACCAATATTTCTGAAGTATTTTTTCAAGTACTGGTCATAAATCTTATGTATTTTTATAATACTGAATTACTGAATAGACTCCAAACCCATGGAACTTCACAGTCCACATTCCATAAATATTTGCCAGGGTATAGACACAAACAAAAACAAGTGAACATCACACTAATATTAAGAACACATTGATTCTGTCATGTTATTTTAGCCCAATTAATTTTAGACAGAAATTTTATTGGAACAGACTTGTTTTGTTTAGGCAAAACAATAACGTTCACATTTTCCTTCTGGGACGATTGATATATGAAGGTTCTGAAAAGCTGCTGAGCAAAGTAAAGGTATATTTTCTAGGATGCTATAAAACTGTCAGTTCTGGCTGAGATGTTTCTGATAATCTCACTACCAAATGTTAACCTTCCAGATGCCATCCTGATGTTCTGCATGATCTGACTTTAATTACCAAAATCTGCAAACAGTATTTTGGTAAAGCATTACTGATAAAAGAGGTCTAAATACTCAATCTGCTTTTTAATGCAAATTATCCACATACATCTATACTTCATCTAGAAAATTTCTGGAAAACTTTATGAGATTTATGGTGATTAACTTAGAAGCTGAAATTTTCAGTTTCAGTTTCAAAAAAACCATATTTCCACACCCTGGCTCTGAAGGATTTGTGCCTGGACATGAGCTGGAGTCCAGGTGCCCATGGAGTTGGGGCAGGGAGCCCTTTGCTGTGCTGTGACACCAGCCTGCCATCCCAACTGCTGCAGGGTCACAGGGCTTGTGACCCACAGTGTTCTCCCTCTTCTGTCAAGGTAAATGCAAACCCTCCAAAAAAAAAAAAAAAAAAGAAAAAAAAAGAAAAAAAGGAAAATCCAAGCATGCCAAGTCACACATTTTCCTTCTAGCAACTATGTGCAAGCCCAGCCATTCTGCAAGGGGGTTTCACAGCAAGAAGGAGGCATGGAGTTCTGGAAAACAAGCTATGTATTCATATTGGACCTTTCCTCACTCTAAATTTACTTCATGGCCCAGGAGCTGCTTCTACATACATTGCTTTCAAATATTGCTTGCAAAAATAGTAGGAGAGACTGCATGCTATGTTAATATCTTAGCATAGCAGAGAGAGGGAAAAGCTCCATGTGTCAAGGGATGCAGAAAATGCTTTCCAATTTCTCAGGTGCTGCCTCACTGTTAAATGAGCAACCTGCATGCTCCAGCATTAAACTTTTGGGAAAAACGGAGCCAGAACCAGGAATCTGGAAGCCCTGCAGAAAAAGGATTTCTTGTTGTGAGAGTAAGCAAATGTATCAACTAGAAAGAAATAGCACCAGTTAAAAGCCTGTCCTAGAGCAGCAATTAATGTGTAAATGGTGGTCCTGGGCAGCAGTGGACTGTGGGCAGTGGGAAGCACCATCCAAGAACCATTCCAGCCTGGGACTCCCCACACCAAGCCACCCTCCACACATTTTTATGTTCATTTTTAGTTAGATCATCTAAAAATAATGGGATGGAAATTATGTTCCCAAAACCAGTAACACCACTGTCACTGTAACCAGAAGATTTTTAAAGTATTTCTGTTCAAGGTACCCACATTATTCATACCATGTTAGAGCACTATAAGCTATACACTGCCTCTGCCATAAGCTAGGCTTTCTGAGGACTGAATTTAAATACAAGGTAAGGCAGCAGCTGAGACTGAAACTTGACTTATGTTTTATTATTCAAAAGAATTCCATAATTGATCTCTTAGGGGATTGGGAAAGCAAGAATTACCTGTTTTTGAGGCAATGCCTACTGTGCTGCAGTCCTAGAGATCTGTCTCTGCCACAGTTTTGTTTTGCTACTTCTTCATAAGGTGTTGTGAGTGTTTTGAGTAGTAACCCCTGCATAATGATCTCCCCAGTGGCTCTGTCTCTCCTGGGTCACAAAGGCACTGCTGGTGCTGCTGCAGGGTCCTCTGCGAGCTGCTCACTTTTCCTCTCCCCGTGAGCACTTTGTAGTTTAGTCACCTTTGCTCCTCAGTTCCACCAGGAGTTTTTAAAAATATCCCTCCTAAAGTTTTACCCTGATTCAGCGTCAGATCTGTAAGTAACAAGTACCTGTCTTTGCAAAAAAACCCCAAAAACAGCACCTTTCCGTACCAACTCTTTTTGAAAATGTTAGTGTTAGTGGCTGCTTTCTACAGAGTTTACTATTTATGACTTATGTTGGAAAACCACTTTGTTTTTCTGCAGCTTTCATATCTATTCATGCAGAGTGCACTTTTTTTGAAAATAAAAGAGCAAATAAGCCAAACATAGTTATAACACACTAAAAATTCTATTTTCTGGTTGTAGCATATGGATCAGTTGAGACCAAAGTTGGGCAAAAGGATCAGCTGAGACAAAGATATTGGGAGTTTATCCATTGACTAAAGCTCCCTCCTGTTTATTCAAATGGTGAAACAAGACTTCCTTATATGTGTTACAGGATTAGCAGCATATTTTAAAGGTAGGTGTAGATTAATACATAGCAGATCCTTTCTAGCTGTAAAAGTGACTTTAGAAAAATAGTTGTTTTAAATCAGCCTGTTGGCCACCATTCATTAACAGTAAGGAATGCTGATCTTACTATTTCACTTGTCTCTTTGTAAATCAGTTGCTTTTATATCCTGAGCTCCTTCCTTCTTTTCCTCCCTCATAATTTTCCCTTGAATTTCTGGTCAACTGGTTATTCTGGCATAGTGAGCCCAAATCTGTTTCTTATTTCTGCACAATGCCATATCCAGACTGAGCAACAAAAAGGTGACTGGGAAAGAGGATGAGAGTGCAGTGCTGGTGAGATGTCCCAGGTGCAGACTCCTTCCAGAAGGACATGATATTTTTTAATGAAATGTGACATTGTTCTCCCTCTTGTCCTCTTCTTTACATTTCCACCAATACACTCTTTAGATTTGCTGTTTAACAAAATGTTTCCTTTGCCATGGCCAATATTTCTTGAATGTTAATGTTTCAACATTTTCTTCTCAGCAGTGCAATGAGCGTTTTCCTTAGAAAACTTTCCTTATCCCACCTGTAAGGACACCCTGGAGTGTTCTGTCCCCAGATTTACATTTCTTACCATTTCAATTATTTTCTGGTCACAGGTAGTATGAGTGCTTCCTGGACATTTTCTGAGAAGTGAGCAAACATTTTTCTCCAATTTTCTCACATCTTTCTCCAATTACAGCTTAAGTCCATTGTAAGAGCAAGTCTGATTAGATAATCAAAACTTGAATTACACAGGAAAGGGGGATGAAAAAGAGGGAAGTGAACAGGAGGAGGGAAAAACCACACAGGAAACATGAGGAAAAACTTTCAAAATTAAGAGGTACAAACAATTATGAAATGGGGAGAAGAAAAATCTCTGACGTATTTTGATTTTTCATGGAATAAAAACATAAGTCTGGCCTAGAAAACCCGCTGATCCACCTTATGCAAATGCTAAACCCTCTGCACTCCAAGACAGAAAGCTTATGGAAAGCACATTTCTAAGTGATTTTCTAGTACATGACAAACACTGTTACAGTTAGGCTATAAAATCTGCATTTACTTCTGCTGCTTCAACAAACAGCCTGCTGAGTTCAAATGTGTGGTTATTGAGTTGTTGGAGAAGATTTAAACTTTATGAGGAAGAAATGTTTAGATTAAATTGTGTTGCACCATACACTTAATGATTGTTTGATCCTTAATGATTGTTTTAAAAAGAAAGAAAAAATGTGTGCAAGATGAAGGAGAAAGTCATGAGCTGTTAAGTCCATGTCTTTCCTGCATTGCCATGGCTTGGTTACTGTCCAGCTACCAGCTAGCAGTAATTTAATACTGAAACGAGGCTGTTTGTACTTGTTGAATATAGTGTTTGAAAACCCTCTTGGTATTATAAAGTGGCAGCCAGCTACTGGTGAGGCTGAGAAACCCTGCTGCTCTTGGAGTCTGCAGGAAGGCAAAGAAATTCGGGGAAAGCTTAGAATGACAGTGGTTGAAACAGAATAATCCCCTTGCTACCCTTTAGCAGCATGGACTCGTTGCCAGTACAAGGTAAGCTTTGCCATGACATGCTGCCTGGAGCTGGGACAAAGCACTGGAGGAGATAAAGCCTCAGTGTTGGTTTGAAAAAGAAAGAATATTAACTCAAATGTAAAATTCTAACCTGCCAAAAATCTGTGCTATATTCTAAAATTTCATGGTTAGAGGGCTAAAATGATATCAGAGATTAAATATCCCAGCCTTGTAACCTAGGAGGTAAGGAACAGATATGAAAATGCAAAACTTACTTTTATCTGGTTTGGTGTTTATAAATATAACAATTATTTTTAATATTCAGGGGTGGCATAATGGAATCACATACACTCATGCATCTTAAACAAAGCCTTTATCAATTAAGTGCCCTAAGGGTTAGCCTGCAGAGTCAAATGCACAGGCATTCTTCAATACTAATTTAATTCTGGTTTACAACTTTGACAGAAGAATTTTCCTCCAAACTTGGAATTCTCCCTCTTTGACCTTTTTAGATCAAGTTGAGTCCTTTCTGCCCCTTTCCCCATCATCTCCCACCTACTTGTGGCATTCAAAGTTTAGTGATTAGGATGAGGGAAGTTGTAGGAAATTATTACAGGGAGTCTGTCAAAAGTTACTGTAGTGGGAGAGTGTTTATTTAGTGTGGTATTTTGCACTTCCCACTGCTTTATTTCTGTGAAGTAGTGAAACATCTCCAGCTAAAAATCCCTTGGAGCAGAAATTTATTTTATTGCAACATGGCAGCCTCTCTTTGCCTTGTGTCAGCAACAAGAGTTCTGACTTTGTGTTAATCCACTCTCTGATATTGATACTGCTGAAGAGAGCTACTTGGATTTTCTCAGACTTCCTCTCCTTCCAACACCTTACTGCTTTTTGTCAGACATCTGTACCCTAGGTTTTAATACTTAAAAATACTTACATTGTTATAGATAGGGCATTTTTGGCCAAGAACAAAGAGCTAATCTGACAAACCTAATTAATTTTCATTTCATTCAGTTTCTGAAACATCTAATGTCATTGATGTTCACAAAGGGAACCCTGGGTTATCTGGGTTAATCTAGATTTTATGCTAACTCTTATAATTACAGCCTGTTTTATTAAGAAGTAGTGATCTAAGAGATCTTTAAAGAAATTTTCAACAGTGGCCACCGTTGTTTCACTTACCACAGAAGGACACAAAAATGACAGTAAAGGCAATGTGCTCTTTTGCCAAGTGCAAAAAGTCTGTGTTTAGAAAATGCGCCACAATCCAAAATGAAAATATAAAATCCAGAGCCTCAAAAGAGTCCTAAACTCCACCAGACAAAAATCAGTCTCATTAAGACAAAAACCAAATAGTTCTGAATCCTAAGTTACTTTTTAGTTTGAAGGTTTCTGGTTTTGTTTCTGAAAATGTAAAGTGAACTCAGAATAACTTTCCAAACTTTGCTATGCAGTTAAAGGCCTAGAGCTTTCACCTAAATGAAAGTAGGCAGTCTTACAATCACCAATCTTCAAGAGACAGGTCATTTACTTAAACAGCAAATGTCAGGAGACTTCATCTTAAAATCACGGAAGTGCAGAAAGGCACGTTCCCTGCAAATCAAACCTATAGAGTTCTGGCACATTTGGGCTCAATTGTCCTTATTTTTAGCACAAATCCATCCCAAGAAATGGCTTTAAGTGTATTGGAATAAAAGTCACATATCAAAAGGATAAGAGTGGTGTGGAGGCCCGTGGCAAACTTGGAAACTTCACTTGCCATCAGTGATGTGGAACAAAGGCACAGCTGTGCTGATGGGGGGCAAGGTGGGAGCAACAGGGTGTCTCAAGAGCACCCAGAGCTTTGGATACTGCTGGAGAAGTGTTATATATTTCTGAAAAACTTTAAAATTGTTGAAGGACTTTTCAAAAGCTGTAACTGCCTGAGACTGGAAATTCCCCAAAAGTGAGTTGAAGGTAGGCAGTAATGATCATGTAATTAATAACCTTGAGCATGACTGGGAGAATGTCAATGAACCTTGTGTTTGAAGGGAGGTACTAAACCAGAAAAGAGAAGAAAATAATATTAATGCTCAATCCTGTAATAAGTTCTCATCAGACATCAGATTTCCCTAAATCAAATTGTGTAGAAAATGACTACTATATTACTTCAGTTACAGTAGCCATTCTAGTTTGACAAGTGCATAAAACACAATAAAAGGCTATAGTCATTTGTAAATTCCAACCAAGTCCCTTGCATGAAATTTATAGTTGTGAGCACAGCGAGGAAATAAAAGAAATCTTTACAGAAGAAAAATCTATTCTCCCTTGAGAGAAAAGTGAACTTATTAACTGACATCCAATATTTCTGCAAAAAAATTTCTACCTTTTCACTTTCTTATAAAAGTCAGCAGATTCCTTTGTACTGCAGCTTCCAAATTTCCATAGTGGAGGGCAACAACCAACAACAGCAATTTATACTTCCATTACTTGTTGTCATATGTTACAACTTGTCTATGATTTGCATTAATTAAAATGCCAGAACTTTGCCATGATGTAGGCAAGCACTATGATCTGGACTCAAAGAAAACCTCATCAAATGCCAAAGCAAAAGCTCCTAATGGCTTGCCTCATTAGAGCTTTTTATGTCTGTGCCATAGACACCAGTTGGTCTGTACATCTTGGGCCTGGTAAACATGGAATTTAGGAAAGGTAATTTTTTCTTTTTTTTTTTTTGTACCTTGGAAGAGGTATATTCTTTCTAATTTTTTATTTTAAAGCAGGATTTACTGATACCAGCCAGTCATTCTGCTGTGAAGACTACATCATGGAGAATCATAGCAAGTTAACCCACAAGCCAATGAGTTTCTACATGTGAAAGGATTTATCCAGCTGACTTAATGTAAGACAAATGTCCTTGACCCAACAGCATGTGATCTTGGTACTACAACCACAAAATGAAGACAACAATAATCAACTGGATATATTTTGCACATTTCCCTTAGAATGCTGCTGAGGTCACTTTGCTCCAGATGAATGAACATGGGCATGTTTAATACCTCTAGTTTGATAACAGCATATATTTTTCTAATTAGAATTTACTAGGCTTTGCTCTGGTTTAGACTCCTTGATAAGTTTCCTAGCAGAACTATTCAAGATACCAGAGTCTCTTGTAACAGTTATGTATGAGGAAATCACACAGAATTTGGAAGACACAGCACCAATACATTCACTTGTATGTGGCAGAGGTAGGAGTTTATGTGGAGCATAAATCTTTTGCAAGTATCAGCTTTCCTTCAAGAAATGGTTAGACTACTTCTCTGGACCACTGATTAGAAAAATGCAACCACTGTTTCTTCACTTGCTTTATTAGTTAGTCTGAAAAGGTCTTGCAGTGTTTTAAAGCCATCCACCATAAAGTATACTGGTTATATGTAGTAAGAGAAAAAGAAACATAAGGAACTTCATGCTATTGTTTGAAAAATACCTTTTGGTCTACGTTATCTGTTGACTCCAAGCTGTCCAGATGCCCTTGTGTTCAGAACTCTTCATAAAGCTTATACAGGTTATTTTACTATTGATTGCCAATCATTTCTGTTTTATCAAAACTTTGTTGTGGTAGTGTCAGGATGCCCATTCCAGCAAGTCCTGGATGAAATGGTGAGAGAGCCTAACAGGTCAGAGAGCAGATGGAGTGCTGATGTTTCTAACCATAGGATGACTTTTTCCCATTGGACATTATTTCCAGGACACTAGTCAAAAGAATTAGACCTCGAGATGATTTTTTGTCAGAGTCTGACGAAACCCCCAATGGATCTTGAAATCTTAATGTTTTAAAGAACATTAATTCCCATCTTAATTGAGCTAGAAAATGTAGTAGTTCTCCATGCAGTTTGGGGTTCTGTGGAAAAGGAATGAAATAAAAAGTCAAAAATTAAATAGGTAAGCAGCAGCAGCAGCAAAACCCCCAAACCAAACTGCCAAGCAAGTTTTCTTTGAAAGTTAGGATCGGAGGAAGACACAAACTGCCCCAGAATTTTTACTGCATAGTATGGCTCACAAGCTTTATTTTCTTCATGTTTGCAACACAATACTGAACCTAGAATTCCAAAACTGTCCAGTCTAAAACCAAGGATTGCTTTGAAGCAGTGAGTGCACACTGGCAGAGCTGTGCTGAAACCAGTGGATCTTTAAGTCCATCACCATTTCATCCAGAGGTTTGTGTTAAAGTACGCCAATATTCCCAGCTCTCAAAAGGGCACATGAAAATCTCAAAAGCTGGAGGAGACACAGCATTTTCTGTGTGGATGGTGGGCACCTCCTGCCTCTCCTTTCCCACACATCTGCTCTCTCCAGGGGGGAGGCTCTGGCCAGGGGGTTTGCTCGCCCTGCTGAGCAGCACTCTCTGCCAGCCACTCATGACTCATCAAGTGCCCTGGACCAGCCCCAGCCTGACATCTCCCTGCAGATGTCCCAGCCACTGAACATCAGCGTTCTGCACTCTTTGCAGCCCTCAAATTTAACACCCAAACTAAAAAAAGCGCTCATGATCATGCTTTTCATCAACTGCACACGTACTGACTTTCCCTAATTAGAGGATGAATGCATAAAAAGTGACCCTTTTAGTCTCCTGAGGGCATTATTACAGTGAAAGCTATCTAAACCTATAAATCTATTTCTATTTTAAATATATATTATTTCTCTGACCCCTCCCACACTGCTTTCCAGATGAAACCAAAAAACCTCAACTGGTTTTACCTGATTTCCCTGAAAATAAAGGGTTAGGTTTGATGTTACCTAGAGAAGGAATTTGAAGCTCATTCCAATTCTGAGTAAGAAGATTTAAGTCATTGCAGACAAGGTAGATTATTGCTCATATCTTTTTATGAACAGGCAGAGCATGAAAAGACATTTCTATACAGCAAATCCACGTAATAAATTATTCTTTTTGACAACACACACTGCTCCGTTGCTTGGATTACTGGGCTTATGTGACCTCAGCCACACACACACACACACACATACACGACAGAGCCCAAAATAGAACCAGAAGATGAGTCATGATGTTCAGGAAGGATTTCAAAACAAATGGACCTATTTACTTGTGCAGCTGTCTCCCAAAGGTAGTACTGCTTTACAATGATATTATTGATTTGTTCTCATTATCTGCATCTGAGAGGTTAGTTTGTTTTTGTTTTTGACTGGGGGGGTGGAATTTGTATAAGGTAATTAAAATAGCAGTTTAGTTCTTCAGAGGAAGCATTTCAGAAATAAATATGACACACACATTCTGGATGATCTAAAATAGGAGCATCATAACTAAGATAGCCTCAGCATTGTAGGGGCTGTGTTTCTTGCTTGCCAAATGCCATGCAATTGCACAGCAGTTTATTTCAGTGTTGGGAAATATATGAAATAAAATGCTGCTTTTTTTTTGTCATTGTATGAGGGATGCTCCATGCTTTCACAGAATCACAAGGCTGCTATGTGGTACACAAGCTAACAATGTGATATTTATTATTATATCTACTTAATATTGTAATTGCTGTATGACTAAAAGAACAGGTCCAGTCACAGTGAAACTATAAAGGTTTGCATGAAAATATTTTTCAAGCAGATAGAGATCTGTTTTAGCACAAGTCCCAGTGCCTTCCAAAAGGCAAAAAAGAATTAAGTCAGCCAAATCCTCAACTCTTCCTTTTGACCTAGTACTATTTTACATTGACTAACAATGATCTGGTGTAACTTTTAAATAGAATTCTTATTCTGAAATGTTTCTTGCATTTGACTGCCAAACTCATAATGTTTCATCAAGCCTAATTATCTCTTTAATATGATACTACTTTAATACAAAAGTAAGATGATGCTTTAATTTTTTATTATTATTTTTATTATTTTTTAATAAGCTCACCCCTAAAGGCTTAAGTCAACTGCTCTTGGCATGATAAAATGTGCATTAACTTCAGTGGAATCTGGACCAGGCCCTAAAAGCAAAACATAATTAATACATAAATCTCATTACTTTGTATACTTCCAGTGTAGCTAATTTAAATGGCACCATCTCTGCTAGACCATTATTGATCTAATTATTTACTATGGATTTATGTTAGCATTGCCCCATATGAAAAACTCATCATTTATGTGATAGAAAATGGCAAACAAACCTCTAGCTGACAAAGTAGTAAGAGTTAACATTTACAGCTGAAATTATGATGTTTGTCACATGTGAGCCTTTCTGGAAATCAGTAGGTTGAAACAAAAAGAGAGTATAAATGATTTATTTGCTTCAGTTATAAAAGAAATATTGGAGGAAGGCTTATACCAGTACAGCTTGTACTGCCATGGACTTAAGGTCACCAGGAATTTCCTGTTTGCTTCACAAAGGCTTGAGCAAAGGTTCAAAATTTCATAAGCCCTTTATTCAACAAGATATCAATGAGAAGAATTTACATTTAAAATATGTCAACGTCACAAAAGACACTGGCTGATTTCTATCAGATGTGGAATTTAATGCACAGCCAGCAGGCAGCAGAGGTGGCTTCAGAAGGACTGTGATTCACTGAGATTAAACTGAGATTTATTAATCACCTCTTACAGCTTTTGCTTGTGAAATTTAGCATCTGCATTTGGATTAATGCTGTTTAATTTGCTGAGAAGGTATTTAGATTTCTGAACGGTGCTGACCAATAGACAAGCTGATGTAGACCTTGTTTGTAAAGGACTTCATTCTGACTCCCTTAGGGTATTTCAGACTCCAGACAGGCAACAAAAAAGCCCAAATAAATAGTCTGAATACTGACACAAACACAAAATACTGAATATTGCATAAAACTATGCATATATATTGCTGATTACAATAAAATAATAAACCTCCCCTTTTGTTAATATATTCAAGCAGCAATTGTTTCCTTTACTAAAAATCACTTGTTTCTGCTCTCAAACTAATGACTCCTGAATTTTTTAACAAACCCAAATAACACCAATATAAAATGATGATGAATAAAAAACAGCATAAACCACTCAATTATATTGTTAGGTGTAATCATAAAAATCATCATTATTTTTTACTCTTTTCCGGCCAGGTAATGTTTTGATTTAACCAGAGAAGTCATAGGGAGCTTGTGGAATGCATAGATCATTCTAAAAATAGAACTTTGGTAAAGACAGCTTTGGTTCATTCAGCAGACTTATTAACAAAGCAAACTTATTAACAGGTATAGTTTTGAACCCTCCCCTTGCTACTTTTGCTTCTAGAAATTTATGCTGCTTATTTTTACAGGTGTACAGTTAGAAAACTTCTGTTGCATTTAACTGATTTTTTTTTTATAGCAGACTAGTTGACTTTACAGTGTTTTAAAGAATATTTTACTAACTCAACTATAGATGAAGTGCTTACCTTTCCTTTTCCTTTGAGTAAATTTCCATGGAAACTGAACATATTGTGTCCTCCTGCTGGCTGCAGATCTTGTCTACCTGAGACAGCACTTTGATTAAATGCATTTTCATATTTAACTATCAAAACCATTATGAGGCTTCTCCAAAGTCTTTACTAGTCTTTAAAAAAATGTTTTAATGTTTTGAATTAAATTTAACATATGAGCAAGGAGAACAAGAAATAGTATTTTCTGACTAGGTGAATACTACTGGTGCTCAACTATTTTGTGTAATTACAGAACTGCAGCAATATGTGATGAACTGAGGTCTATCATCAGCTCTTGATACAATCAGCTATGGTGTTAGCTCCCTACTTCACTGATTGTGCCTTTTTTGGTGCCAACTGCTCCCACAGCATGTTTTTCCAATCCTCATTCTCTGAACCATTGTCCTCTAACTTGCAGACATCACCAAAAAAAAAGGAAAAAAAAGGAAAAAAAATACAGTACACAGTAATTTTTCCAAACCATAGCAGGTTGTAGCATTTTCCGAGAAATTATCCATTTTTAGAACATACAGGTCTTGCTATGAAATGAGCAACAGATTCTGATGATGGCAGAAAGCATTTTATTATATCTACACAGTCTAGGAAGGACAAAAATGATCTGGGAATGGTATTTATGTTGTGGGATGAATAGACTTGTGATGTCACAACACCCAGGAACTAAATTTAATGCTAACAACTTTTTTATTTTCTTTGCTAATGGAGCCAACTCTTCCCCTCCAGAAAGTTAAATTGATCATAATAAATAGTGGATTTTTAAAGGAGTCTGTGACAGGGACCTCTACACAATGTATTTCTTCTTTTTCTTCCCAGTCCAACTCCTCACAGGCACAATTTTAATTGTAGATTTCCCTGAAGAATTGGGGCAGGGTGGCAGAGCGTCTGTGTGAGTGCTCTTGTGTGAGGATTGAGGAAGTAACAACTTTCCTTATGCATAAAGAATGACAATTAGAAACCACACATTTTTAGTATGTAGGCAGTAATAAATGGATTTTAAAAGTCTCAGAGTTTTCCACCATAGTCTTCTCCTTATGTCTTAAATCTGTAGTAAGGATTAGTCTCTTCCAGTCTGGTTATTGGTCACTGAAGCTGGTCATGGAATCATAGAATGTGTGGGTTGGAAGGGACCTTCCAGATCATCTGATACCAACCTCCCTGACATGGGACGTTTAGCAAGAAAATATAAGCTTTGCCTCTGTGCATGCTAAGTGCAGGCAGCCAAACCCGGGGGAGGCAAGTGTGCTTAGTGCTCTGACACTTGTGACAGCCACGGATGGAGCAGGAATCCCTGTATTTATTTTGAGGAAGGACAAGGACAGCCAGATGCTTAAGGATTATCATCTCAAAGATGTCTCAGATTCTGGAAGTTATCTACACCTTCCTCTGAATAAGAGCTTTTGTCCTAGAATTCATATTTTCCAGCTTTTGAAATTTGATCCAGAGTGATGTTCTGGTTCCTGGAAACCAGCCTTACCTGCCTTGTTAGCTGTGCCCTCAAAGCCCAACAGTAAATCTTTCTGTATCAAAGCTACATGTACGGACCTTGTGCAAGAATATATCAGTTTGAGCACTGTCCCTACTAAATAACTAAATAACTTGTGCAGTGAAATATGGATCTGTGGAGGGGATTCATCAGGAGAAAAGCATGACATCACTGGATTCCACACAAACCTGAGAGTTCAGGTACTGACATAAAATACAGAGAGATGGAACCTCAAGAAGCAGTAACTTCATTGTCAGGTTTCTTCAGAAAAGGAGTTGTTTAACTCATCCCTGGGTGAAGTCCAGGTGTGCATTAACATTCACCAAGTGGATAGACTGGGTCCTAGAATGTCAATGCAAAATAAGCATAGCTTGAATAAGCATACCCTCTATGATGTGTAGGCAATGTTCTGGCAGAGAATGAAAATGGCAAAAGAAAAAAATCTTAAATAGAAAGAGTGCAGAGTAAGATTATAATCTGTATTTAACATGTTTTTGTTACAAAATAGCATTTATTGCTTTTGGTTAAAAAAAAATCTGGAAAGAAAACCTCTGGGCTGTTAAAATATTTGCACTCCTGGTTAGTAAGGACAAAAAGTGAATAAAAAGACTCAAAAGGCAAGACAAAGATTTTTTGGTATGATTTAATGTCCTGGAAGCAAGAAATTGATGTTTTGCTTCTTTGAAAACAGAACCAAACCAATAAAAAAAATGTAAAAAGCAAAAACCAGACAAAAAAACCCTGCAAAAACACCCAACAACAAGGAAAACCATAACGAAAAACAAAACAAAAAGCAAAAAAACAATTAAAAAACCCCAAAACCCAAAAAAATGTCCCCCAAAATCCCAACACTTGCAAACAGCAGTGAGTCACAATAGGTTGCCCCAGGGTGTCATGAGGGCTGTCACTCCAAAAAACAAGCAATGCTGTCAGAAACTTGTGACATCTCCCTCCAATCTGAAATGCCACAGACTCTGCCACTTGAGAGTCACTACTAACAACTGGCAGAGACACCAGACCTGAGTAGAAATAAATGGCATTGGGAGTGGCCCAAAGCTGTGCCAGGGGAGATTTAGGTCAGGAATTAGGAAAAGGTTCTTTACCCAGAGTGTGGCTGAGCACTGGAGCAAGGCTCCCCAGGGACGTGGTCACAGCACCAACCTGTCAGAGTTTGAAATGTCTGTGCAATGCTCTCAGGCACAGGGTGTGGCTCTTGGGATGGTCTGTGCAGGCCTGAAGAGTTGGACTCGATGATTCTTGTGGGCTCCTTCCAGCTCAGAGTATTCCATGATTCTGTGACTTTCCATCTCCTGATAAGGTTGGAAATACCAGCAGACCAGATCTCTTTTGTGAACTCTGCTGCCTAATCCTGATCCCTTAGAAGATAACTGAATACTATAGATAATATTTGGTAAGAACTAAAATAAATTACAGATAACTCATAAATTTTGGGGCTTGAATATTAATGCTGTACCCTCAAAGGAAATGCATGGCATCAGGGTGCCATATGGTAAGGACAACTCTTGTACCAAATGTGATGCAGCACTTGTGCTTATGGATAATCAGGTAAAATACAAAGCAGCTTTTTAACACCCTGATATAATAAATGATAATTAATCAATCCTCTTTAGGCTACATGACCCACTGTTCTTTCATTAATCGTTAAATTTCAAAGTGCTTAAGTTACTTTTATAAAAGTATAAGAGTAACTGCAATTATTTGAGGGTACTTTAGAAAACTGGATCTGGATGATGGTTAGACAGACTGTCTAGACTTTGTGTTTGGCCAATTTTTGGTCTCTCAACTGGAAAAGTGTCAACAGGAAGGGCAATGGTGGCTTCAAAAAGATAGACTTTTTCTAGGGGCTCATACCAGCCACATCATCCCATCACATCCCCTAACTCGTGTTATTCCTCATTATTTTTGCTCACCAGTAATAACAGGAAAACCACAGGAGGGGTGCAATCTGCTTCCTAGTCTTTTACATGTGCTGCACAAAATCTTTATCTTGAAGGTGGAACAGTCTACTTTTCATATTTATGCATAATGGTTTTTCTTTTTTCTTGAAATTTCAGGTACCTCAGCACCCAGTAGAACCCAGGTTTTCTTTTGTGCCTATTTTTGCAACATTTTTGCTTCTCCTGCAGAATTTGATAAATTAGGAGTTGTAGAGTTGCTTATAAGAATATGATTACACAGAATTAAATTGTCAGGCCCATTAATTATTCTGATGAAATACACAAAGCCAAACAAAGGGATTTTTGTGCACCCTACAAGGAATTGTGGAGAGCCAATCTGCGGGCATTTTCACATTTATACTCTATTAAATGCCTCTTAAAATGTAAACATAATCACTGTAGCAGAGCTGGAGTTCAACTCTTGCATTGGTACACTGGTTTCTGACTTTAGCAAGTCCACCAGCCTCCCTAATGTGCCTGTGGAGCCCTGTGCATGCTGTCACTGCTCTCCCTGCACTGTCTGCCTTCATTTGCATTTCATTATGCAAACATGCAAATCACCCGTTCTTACCATTATGAACAATTATCTTACAAGGGAAGATAAAGAAATATTTTGTCTTGTATTCATTCATAATTATTCTGATTGGTTAAAGAGAATGGGGAAGAGGAGGAATCTGCAATCTAATTCTAATAAAAATACTTATCACATAAATAAGAAGCATGCTATCAGCTACATTTTCTTCTGAAGGCTGACTCATTTGGTATTGTTTAATTGCAAATCTTTCATTGTGGGTAACCACTACAAATAAAAAGTCAATGAAAAAGAGCATGTAAGATTGCAACAACAATAAGGTAACAATACAATAAGATAGCAATAATAATTGACAGAGATTGTAATTTTCAGGTGTCCCGGGAAAACAAAAGATTCAATAGTTTTAGATGAGAAAATGACCAATTCACGTAGCAACCAAATGAAGAAGCTGATAGACTCTTTTTCATTGCCAAAATCCACCCCAAGAAAGGGCATGTGGAAGGAGAAACAAGAAGTATCAAAGTGTTAGAAACCCTGATGTACATTTTTGTCTCCATGACAAAAAGGATGACTTTTCCTTTGAGGAACAAACTCGTCTTTGTCTGAACTTTGAAACTGCTGTGAATACTTCCCCAGAACTTAAAGAGGAAATCCAGGAAGAGAATGAACACAAAACAAACAGCCCAGAAATACTACAGATGGTAAAATCTCCCATACTCCTGAGCCCAATCTTAAAATCCTGGTAAGAAGTCTTGTTTAACATTGTATTTATAACTTATCCCAAAGTCAGTCTAATAGCTTACTTTTTAATTCTGGGGTGAAACAATTCATTGGGGACTCTCTTTCCATCAAGAATATGTCACAATACAGGTATATTTAGCTATCTAAAATGCATAATTTATCCTCTTTATCACCTAATAACTTGAAATATTTGATTCTACTATTAACTTTCTACTTGTTGTACTCCAGTTCTGTAAACAAGTTAAACTAGTTCACCTTTGCACCTGCATATAAAGGAGACTATAGGAAAAGCCATATTCGAGTTTTGTGCTGGGCTCCAGCAGGATAGCACTTCTAATTTCAGTTCTGATTATTTCTATTCTAATTATTTCTCTTCTCTAATTCAGTAAATCCCAAACTTTTGTGTCAACAGACCATGCTAAACTCAAAATTGTCCATGGAAAAGCATATACATTTACCTAATTTATGGCTTAGAAATGCAGCTGCAATTATCATACCTATTTGTTTGATTGGCCAAAGGGAGATTTCATAGCTCCTCAGAGCCTGTGCCCACCTCATATAAATTTGAGAGAAGAGGTAAAAGTTAAAACTTATAACTTAAAAGTGATAAATTCTTCCATTTGGAATAAATATAAGATGTGGCTTTGCAACAGCAGAAATACTGGCTTGGACTTGAAGCAAGAAGGAAGCCAAAGGCAGAAGGAGGTCCAGGCTGACATTAGTGAGCTTAGAACTCCTCAGGCCATGGTGTTCACATCTTTACATTGGTATAGAACAGCAAGGAGCACAACCATACCTGGATTTCACCAAGAGAAATCTCAGCTCACTGTTAAGCTTCTGAAGTAGCTTAGACAAATACTTTACAGGAAATGTGGCTCTCAGTTCTACATCACAACTGAACTTGAATGTTTTGAGAAATGTTTATGCATGGTGTTTGCAAATCTTTTCATCAGGGATCCATAAAGTAGAATAACCTAATTTCTTCCAAGCATAAAAAGTGCTGATTATCTTTACAAAGAGCCTTTCTGTACATCTCACCATTTTATAAGGCTCTCTGACATGCAATTACTTGCTGTAGTTTCAGAGGCTCGTTGGAAGGCTCTGCATAGGGCTCTCCTGAGACTCTGGCTCTGCTAATACAAGGTAATATGTGTCTCTCTAACTTTGTCCATCTTCCTCTGGGAGAAATCTTCCACTTCATTACTTCGAGAAATGCCTGGGGATTTTTGCAGTTCTTTTGACAGTAACTGAAATCAAAATAAGAACTCTTACCAGCAAGGTTTTGAGGAGAAGTTTTTGTGTGAGCATCGCTCTCTGTGCTCTGACGGGTGACATGAGCCATCACTAGCCTGCAGGGAGAAGTGATTAAGACTCACCAACAGATAAATCCCACAGGGATTACACACATCTTCTAGTCACTAACAATGACATGAACACAGTTTTACTGTAAGATGAATCAAAGGTTATGCAAGAAGGCTTTTTCCAAATCCCATTTCCCCATTAGTCTGGTGCTGTGTCCTCTTACTCAATACTTGCTAGATACATATCCAAAAACCTAAAAGTCTGGGAACCCACCCTGTTCACTGCTCTCAGCAGCATTTTGTGCTGGTTTCAGTGAAGATTTTTCTTTCAGGTAGTGAGGGTATACAAAGATCAACACCAAACAGTGAACTCAAATCCTCTCAACATTTCTATGATGCTGCCTAGGACCAGGTTGGAAATGCAGGACTGGACTTTGCAGGAAAGTTGTAGCTACCAGTTCAAAAGCAATGACTTTCAAGGGTCCAAAACTCCCCATGGGTTTTTACAGACACAGACATCAGAGCCCTTTATACCAAACAGAGACCTGTGCCATGCAGTACAATTTGTGTGGCAGAATGATCTGGAGTTAAGATTCCTGATGAGTGTAGTAAAAGTAGCTCCCTCCATTAAACTTCAGTAATGTTGAAATTCAGAAATAATGAAAGGGAAACATGTTTTAACTCTTTCTGTTACTGTCTTGCAAACCAGTTTCCCGTTTATTTTACCTGCACTCACTTCTGTGATTCATATCCATTAAAAATAGCAGCATGTGTTTTCTTTCTTCTTTCCTCCTATGTCATTTATAGTTTGTTGCTTTCCATTTTAAAGTATATATTATTGAACAGACCAGATGATGAATTTTTGATGAATTCTTGAAAGAGGAGCCAGACACAGAAGCACTGGTTAAGTAAATTATACCTATAAATAACTTCATAACAAGGCCAAATATACAGTCAAATGAAGTTTGCATAAATATCTCTTGATTTAATGCCTGTTTTTCCTCCCACTAACATAAATCTCATCAGTCACTGACACACTGGGCATGGTATTTCAAATTCTTTTGCTGCTTGGGCCAATAAATGCTTCCCACGTGGTTGTGATATTTCTTGTACAAACAGAGGATTAATGTCAATTGATACAAGTGTGAAGTGTTCCAGAACATTTCACAGGGCAAGACTGCTGCTGGCCTTCATCCATGTAAAAAGGAATGGGAGTCTCCTATGACACATATCTTCTTAGAAGTTAGCAATTGTAGGCCCTTATGAATTTAGATATTTCAATATTTATATTCAATATTTGTATTTCAGGAAATTCTGTGTAATCCTAAGTAAGCAAGGAAGAAGGGAGCAATTCCTCATTTTCTATGCAGAATGAAATCTCTGACCATCAGTGCAAAAAGGGAAGGAAATTCATCCTTGAAGATGTGATGGATCTTTTACATTTCCTGTGTGTTAAAATCTGGTTGCAACATAGAACTGACTTTCCATTTCCTTTTCTGTTAAGTCCTTCCTGATTATACAGCTGGTATCTACATACTAATCTGTGAAATAGGTGGTTTAGCTCAAGCAACAGTTTCTTTAAGTAAAAGGTGGCAATGTACCTGGAAGAACCAGAAAGGAAAAAAAAAAATCCAATGAAAGAGTCAGTTCAGATAAACTCCTATTTTCCTTTTGTTTAATTTTGTCTAATTCTAAACCCAACATAGTGGTAAATGGAGATTTGCCTGAGTATGTTTCCTCAAAGTACAAAATTTGACTGGAATAAAACAATAGCATCTAGAATTTGCTGATGTAAGTGATCTCTACATTCTTCATTACTTTGCTGTTTAATTGTAATAGGGATTTTTGTTGTTGTTGTTGTTGTTGGTAGTTTTTTAGAGTTAACAATGCACTCTGTGCAAAAGTAGCAGGAAATTATTTAGTTCTGTGATGATGTGTCCTAATTCATGGTATTTTGCAGAATTGACAGAAAGAATATTTGTTATTATATGTCTTTCTAATATACACATCTTCCTCTTTCCCCAGTGCTTAATCCTGAATGAAAGGAAAAGCAGGAAAAAATACTGAAAAGAAACACTGTTGATAAATTATGTTAGTTTCATTTTATGATGTTTGACAACTTGTTTGCTGTTCAGAAACATATCTGATTGCTTTGCTGCTCCCTCTGTCTAGGGTTCTCCTCTGTCACCATAATTTTTTTTTTACATGGTCTTTCAATTTCACTTTCAAACCCTCATACACATTACTTTCTGTGTGAATGAAAAGCTTCCAAAATTTATCCCAAGTTCTGTATCTCTTGCATTTTAAAATATTAGAATATTTTAAGAATATATTTCGAATATATTTTTGGGGCCTTCTTGTATGGTCTCAATGGAAATGATTTATTTCCCTGAGGTTTGTTAACTTGTCCTTTAGTTACTAACTTGAAGAGGCTCCTGAGCTTCACTTGGATTGTGTTGTCCTTCCATTTAGAGGGACAATGTTTCTGTGAGCTCTCTTTTCTGTGTTTGAGTTGTCCTGCTCTGTACATCCACAAATAAAGACATTCACTGCCATCATATGAGGCATATGCTGCCTCTGAGTTGCCAGCTGCATGTCATGAGAAGGCTTTGTTAAAAAAACAACACATTTTCTCAGTTTTCTTGTCACTTTGTAAGAATGCACAGCCAGTGTTCTCTGTTCCACTTGCACCTTTGGTGTTCATTTAAACTTTGAGGTTATCAGGGGACTGAGACAGGGACAGTTGGTCCATTTGTGGGATAAGATGTAGGAGAGAGATGCTTGTGTGAAACCTAGAACAAGTGTTTCAGTAGCTATTCTTGTAGCAAGATATTCACCAGAGTCTCACTGCAGCAGCCAAAGGTTTTGTCTCTCATGCACACTTCTGCTGGGCTTTTAGGAAAACCATATTGTAATGGTGGCATTGGACAATCAGCTCATCAAAAAGGGTCTTAAAAAATGAGCTAAAATCTTGTTGTCACACTTAGCTGATGGTGATAACTATCATGTTTTAAGTTGCAAGCATGTGAACAGAAACCTGAATTCCAATCAAATTACCAAAAAACGCAAACAAACAAACAAACAAACAAACAAAAAAGCAAACCAAAACCACTCATTTAATACTCTGATTGGAAATCTGGTTTGCTTGTTTGGGTCTTTTTCCTTTAAAAAACAAATTCCAAAAAAAGAGGATTTCTTAAACTACACAAGGGCACACAGTTCTTGGTCAACCAAAACGTAATCAGATCTATTTTTCTCCAGATTTTCCTGAATCTTTCAGGAGATACACATGCATGTTTCATTTTAACAACACTATGTAATTCTCTGACTTTAACTGAAGAGAGCCATTTTCTAAGCAGTTAAACATATGTTAAAGTCTTTATTGATGTATTCATAATTAGCCTCCCTTGGATAAGAAAGATTTTGTTTGAGCAAAATTGATTTTAATAAGGGACAAGAGACAGTAGTTCCCTGTAAACATTCAGTGTTCACTAGTTATTACCTTTTTCCTGGGAAACTTGGCATTTGCATACATTTGGAACAGGAAATAACTCCTGTCACAGACCTCACAGTGAAGCAATCACTGGTAATACTGTTCTTTCAAATGCTGACCTTTCAATTTTTCTGTGTGAATGTAGCTGGGAAGCCATGGCCTCCAGCTACAAATTAATGACAAATTGTTGAAGGAGTTTTGCCAGCAATCTTATTTATCTTCTTTCTTTTAAAAAAGTTAAGGTCTTGATCCAGAGTCCAGGTAAATGAGCAGGCTGAATTCCCCTAACTTCAGCTGCCCACAGCCCACACTGTAACTGAAAATCAGGCTCATACTGTTAGGTATATGGAGTATATCATCTCTATAGTTACTAGAAATCCTAAATTACCTTAAAAAATATTAGATTAAAATACTAGGGCCTAGGGTATAACAGTGGGAAAAGAAAAAAACAAACAAAGAACAAACAGAAAGGCATAAAAATTAAAGAAGAATAAACCTGAAGGAGGGAGATTTTCTGCCTTAAAAAATGCATTTATTTGCCTCAGTAGAGTAGGAAAATAATAGGTAAATGGCATAAGTAATACAACCTACTTCTTGGTCTGTGTGTTAAATTCTGTTGCCAAGCTATATCTTTAACTGCAAGTACCATAGACTCATATTTGCTCTCACTGAATTTGCACTTATAATTTCTATGGATGTCAAAGGAATGGTTATGGTGTGGAATATATCAAATGTAACATTAATACCTGAGAAGAAAATTAAGTGGTGTAGTCAATTGTTGGATATGCTCAAAAAGTCACAACAGTTTTATGTCAAATACCTCTTCTCTGTGAGGTTTTCTGAGACATGTAATTTCTTGGATTTCATGTGAAACACATAGACTGATAAAATTTTAAATGCCAAGGTATACACTATAATCTGTGTCTGGATAGACAGACAGATGCCTACACACATGCACACACCCAGTAACAGTGTATTAGCAACAGAGAGCAAAGGGTGAACATTTTTGGCAGATGCTTTAAACACCAAGAAGTATTTTCTCATCAAGGAATCAGTTGTTACTAATTGAAGAATGTGCTTGGCATTTTATTCCTTAAAAGTTACAATGAAAGACAGAATGAAGGTGGGCATTAAGGTTATAATAAAAAAAGTAGCACTTTTATTGAAAGTTGTATTATTTTTCAGTAACTCATGCTGGGAAAATATAAGTCTATAAGACTTTTAATATCCACTACAATTCTTCTTTTAATACCCAAGCAGGTAAAACCATGGCCAAAACTATCTGTGATTTTTTTTTCTCTCTTCCATCTACTCCTTTTAATGTAATGTTTTAAATCACAGAACAGTTTGGGTTGGAAAGGATTTTAAAGATCACCCAGATCAAACCCCACCTCCTTCGACAGCAGGGATGCCACCCTATAGATTGGGTTGCAAGGGGCCCATTCAACCTGACCTTGAACAGTTTCAGAGATGAAGCATCTATAACCTATTTGGGTACCTGTTTCAGTGCCTCACCACCCTCACAATAATTAATTTCCTCTAAATATCTAATCTCTGCTTCAGTTTAAAGCATTACCTTGTCACTCCGTGCCCTTCTAAACTAAAAAGTCCCTTTCCAGATTTCTTGTAGGTCCCCTTTAGGTACTGGAATGCACTGCAAGGTCTCCCTGGAGCCTTCTGTTTGCCAGATTGAACAGCCCCAACTCTCTCAGCCTGTCCTCATAGCAGAGGTGCTCCAGCTCTCCAATCATCTCATGGTTCTCCTCTGGACTCACTCCAGCAGGTCCAGGCTCTTATGCTGGGGCCCGGAGCTGAACACACAACTTCTTCACCAGTGCATTGCACCTTACCTTCCCCTAAAGTTAGATATTACTGCGTTTGGAATAAGGGATATAAAGAAAAACAAGATTTGGTTTCTTGTATTCTGTTGAATCTCCTGAGCATTTCTGTTGAGAGAGTTGATGGTTGGGTTTTAGGCAATTGGGAATTGTAGTAAGAGGAAAGAAAATTGTAGGCATCTACAAAAGGCAGGAATTTTTATTAGCAAAATGAAAGAGAAGGGCACTAGAAAACAGTGGATTCTTCTGGTCCAAGAGAAAAAAACACAAACCAGCATCAAAAACACAACCAAAGATTAACAAATAAACCAACCTATTGATATTTTAAGTATGTCAATGGATTGGAAACAAATAAAGCAAAATCTAAACATTGATGCTGCCAACTATTTCATTTTCCCACTAGCAAGCAATTTATTTTTCCAAAAACCAATCTCAGAAATGCTAAGGAATTATTACCTTTGACTACTTGGCCTAAAAATTCTGCAATACCCACCCTCCAAAAAGTACAACAAAAACCTCACCAAAAGTAAATGATAAATTGACTGAATGAACCATAAGCATATCACCTGTAACATTCTCAGTATTTCACAGGTTTCCTCTGTGAAAAAATCAAACAAATTTTTACTGAGGTGATCCAAATAATTGATTTTCCAAAGCCGCATCTCTGCTCATTTTCCATTCCATTTATTCTTGAAATGGGAAAATAGAAGCAAAGAGATCTGATTTTCAGTTATTATAAGTGCATTCTCATGACATTCAATAGGAAAAGTGGCTTTAAAGAGAGAGATAATTATATTTTGGCCTATTTTAAGGGTCTTATACTGGTAGATCAAATAGTATGGTCACGCTAATGTAAACAGAAGCTGAACAACTAAACTACACAAACAGCCCCCCATTGGAACAAGAAGTCAATCCAAGACTTCCAATCTTGTCTTGGAACCCACTGTTGTCTTTGAACCTATCTTCTTATAAAATATTACTTTTGGAGTTTTTTCTTTTAATATGTTGTCTAAGGCATTTTTCCCCCTGCCTGCCTGATATTGTGCTGAAGAAGCCTTACAATTTTCATTTGAGTTCTTTAAAAATACACATTTGAGTCAATAAAATATGTCCTCTCCCTAACTGTATCTACCTCCTTTGCAGAACAGTCTAATGCTCTTCTAAATTAAAAGAGAGATAATTTATATCACAGCCATGTTTAGCCACAACACAAGCAAAAGCCATGGATAATGCTGTAAAATTACTACAATTTTCTTTAGAGATAATTAATTCAAATCAAATTATGTACTTTCTGCAAGTTTATGAATTCTGATTTTATTGTTTTCCTTTTATCATGTGCTATTTAAAGAAACATTTCTGCTTTATCATGGATGGTTGAAAGATTGAGAGAGTGATATTTTTAATTGATACCATTAATTGATTAAATGAAGACAGAGTCAAACCTTCAAATGTGAATGCAATTTTAAATCCTACAAAAATCAGTAAATTTTTCCAGACATGTATTTCAGGAAAACTTACCATATGCAAGGTCTACTTCAAGTAAATAAAAAGTATTCTTGATAGCAAATGTTGTATTTAAATGTCCAGTTCTTTAGATATGGAAATGTAGGATCTAGAAATTAAAGGTATATATAAAAATGTGGAAGAGTAGAACTCATCTCACACATCAAAGTAACATACTCTTTAATGACTCCTAATGAGACTATTCAAGGATAAACCATTCTGAATTTCCAAGCCCAGCAAGCAGATATCTAAAAACAAAGACAGCATACTCACCCTAGTTTGTAAACACACGTGCCTAAAGCCATTATTAGTGTACCTGGAACAAGAGAGGTTTCCCAGGACAGCATTATTCAGAGCTGTAGTCTGACCCAACTTGGAGGGACCCAATCATCTTTTTTTTATGGCTAAATAACTGTAGGAAGGAAAAATTGCCTGTGGGCAAGAGGGACCCACTGACTAGTTTCAGCCACAGAGATGCTGGCCAACCTTTTTTTCTTCTGAGAAGGAAAAGAAGTTCTGTTCCTGTGTGGCTTCACAGAAAAATCTCAGGAGAGCACATGAGCAGAAGTGCTGCCTCATTGTCTGACTGCAGTCCTCAACCAACTCTACCATTTTTGAGCTCCTGTTAATGTGGCAAAAGAATTGCTCCTGGCCTAACAGGCACATAACTAATTCAAGAATTGTATTGATTAAGTCATCCAGATTATCAAATAGACACAGTTAAAATAATAGAGCTCAAACAAAAAACAAAACAAAAAAAACCAAATTAAACTATAGTAGTTGTTCTCTTCTAAACACCAAACCAAAGCTTTTAGTCAGCTCTTACACTTGTTTTCACTTCAGAATGGGCAGAGAGCTAGGTTATGAAATATTTACATTTTACATAAATCAGATCTTTAATCACTTTGAGATGAGCATTTGCAATCCCAACTGCCTTCAGCAAGAGCTGTGACTGCCAGCACAATGACTGCAAGTAATTTTAAGAGCATAAGAGAGCCAAAAGAACTGTGTCTTGATAGTCTGTGGAGTTCACTTTGGGGCTCCAAGCAGTGGAGCAATCTGATGCAATCCTGGGGCTGTAATTCACTGGCAGCACTGCCCTGTGGCAGCACAGAGCCACATGCCCAATCTCTCCACATCCTTCTGCCTGTGCACAGCTTGGGGTGCAGGCAGCTTCACCTCCATGCCACAGCATTTAAAATCTGTCAGGCCTTGGTTTTACTCAAAGGGCACAGTTTGAATCCCTTCCATAAATGAGAATAAGTGCTGAATTCCAGTATTAATGAAGAGCTCTGTGAGGCACATACATTAGCAGCACAAGCTTAACACAGCCTTATCAGAAGACATACACAGGAATGCTGATGGCTTCTATAAATCTAAGAACTTGGAAAAAAATATCCTTCAAAAACAATGAAGGGAAAATACATCTCTTAATAAAAGACTCATCTTTAGTGTTGAAGTGTAAGTCTTTTTATAGACATGAAAGTTCTGTGTATTAAACATCTTCTTTGAATTTGTTTATTAATTTCATTCCATACTTTTCTTCATCCAATGTACTTAATCATTTTAGGTCCAAGGACTAGAATATAAGTACCAGTACATATTTGACAGAATACTGATTTTTATGACAAAAAAAAGAAATTTTTTTGTATGCCCCTTGTGAAATAAGATTATATAACTTTCCTTATTTTTTAAAAAGACTGCTTTGCTTACATCAAACAATAAAGCAAGAACTGAACAGACTATGAATACAAAAGCCAAACACATACAAGCCCAAAACAAGTAAGACAATTGCTTTTCCTGGATGATGCATAACAGAACATAACATTTATGTGATGTCTGCTGGTTTTACTCAGATCAGAGCTGGAGATCTGCTGAGGGCAGAGAGTCAGATCCCAGGGCATGCAGTCAGAGAGCCCTGCACTGGGAATTCTCCTTTTGCATCATGACAGGAACAATGAATTATGAATCTCACATCTATTCCATAGGGTATTCCATAAATAGAAAAACAAAATGTTATAGTCTATTAGCCAGTGAAACATTCCATGTGTGGGTACAGGTAAACTGGGAGGTGTGAGCCTTGTATAGCATTGCTGAATCCATCTGTAGCTAACTCCTCAAGCAGAATTGAGCCAAACCTCACATGGGCCTGTTGAGCACAGTCCAAAATAAGAGTGATTGGGTGAATCAGCTTAAGAGATAAAGGAAATCAAGGGTGTTGGCAATGGACCCAATTAAAGAGTCAAACCAAAGGTCCTTGGTGTACTGTTTTTTTAGAGAAAGTATTATCTTTTTTTCTTTTTTTTTTTTTTTTCTCTGCATTTTTCTCCCCTCAAATATACTCTAAAGAATGATATATTTTGATGGAAGATTCTGAAAAAAAAGGTCTGGAATATAAACACTTATGGAGCTGGTGTATCACAGGCATATAGTCCATATTATCTTGGCACAATGGTGCTGGGTAGAGGCCATGCTACTGACAGATCTCTCTTTTATGGGAGAGATTTGTAAAGCTCTCTGTAAAAAAAACCTGAGATAAATTCTGGGTGACTTTGGAGGAAAAGTTAAAGAATTATTGATGTTCAGCACAGCCAAAGAGTCAATAAAACAGAATGATGTAATTTAAAAGTAATGTTTTTTATTTTCTGCAGTCAGAACAGCCTATACTTCTAAGTCCCTGATTTGTTTGAAAAACATACACTAATATGTCTTTGGTTGAGTTATCTTCTTGTTGTATACTATTTTTCAAACATAAAATTCCTCTGCATATGAAAAACTGGATGTCAGATAAAAATAAAATAACATTTAATAATGGAAGAGCTAATCCAAACTGGCATTTTTATATAGATCTCAAAACTAAAGACTTGCAATTACCAGGATTATAAATTGTGTCTTCTTCCTATCAGGTCTCCATAGAAACACATTTAGAAATTTATTTTTCTAACAGTTAGTAAGGTAGGGATTTAAACCATAGAATGTGAGTATTACTATTCCACAAAGAACCTGCCTTAGTGAAAACAGAAATAATTCTGTGCAATTATGAAATAGTACTGCTTGATTAAAATCAATATTAAGATTCCAGACTTGAGAAATAACAGGATTCAGGGAATAGTTCAGAATTTTTTTTAAAAAGCTGATGAAGAACCCCAGGGATGCCAACAGTGTCATTTTCAAACTACGTAGTTGTCTCATTAAATTTAATGTAGGACACACATGTAACCTTATAAATACTCACTGAAAGATTTTGAATGGAAGTGAGATGAGAGTTGAATAAGTCTGTGACTCTGTAGCACACAGGCTGTGGGTTCTCAATGCTGTCAACTTGAACTTGGCTTTAACCTTTAGATCTGGAAAGGGGTGATGTTTAAGACTTTTATTAGGCACTGCCTTTTTCTCAGTTGCATAAAGTTGATGTGATTTATTGGACCACCATGCTGCCCACCACACTGCACAGGGAATCTGAAACCTAAAGCAAAGGGATTAATAACCCAAATGCCAAAATCCAGACCTCTGTTTTCTTCTTCAGGATCAGGTCCACGAAGCCAGCATCCAAGTTCTTGTCTTACAACATTGCCAGAGGTTACAACTTTGCAGGCAGAGCTACCATGCTTCTCTTACCACAACAAAGGAGGAAGCAGTGACAGTCTTTGCTTTTGAAGTCAGGGCAGAGTTTAAACCAGGGGACTACCAGTCTAACACAGTTGAGTTCAACAAATATCCTGAATGAAAATCTTCAAAATTTCAACTTCCTGATTCCCCAGATGAGTTCAAAATAAATATGGCATAAGGCTGTGTCCTTGTGTGAGGGAAAAATAATGTAATATCCTGCTTATACCAAAGGAATATACCTATTCTGCTTTGAAAATAGTCATACATTTAAACTCCCACCCCTGCCAGTGGGTGCAGTGGTTAAGAGCACCTGATCCTGCACACTTGGTGTAGGCCCTGCATCATGGATTGACATACCTATATAGGTTTGGAGGCTTATTCACATCTCCAAGAAAATAAGCTTCTCAATCTCCAATCCTCTTTAAAAATCTTGTGATATTTGATGCTGAAAAAAATACAGAACTTAGGAAATTATGGATATACCATAATTGTGTGTTTGGTTTAGCAAAATCATTAAGATTTTGGAATTATTAACTGTCTTGTGTGAAAATAGTAAACTGCATTTCTCTTTTGTTTGCAGGAAGACTATTTTCTTTCTTTCATCTTGCTTTTAAGTATACCCATAAAATGTAGGTAGCATTATGGATATGCTACATGGTTCCATTAATACACAGAAATTTCCTTTCTTTGCATACATAGTTTTTACAGATTTGTGTAGCATTCTTCAGCACTTCATTTCTGATTTTGTCTACTATCCTACTGTTTTAGGAGCAATTTAGGGGAGGATGGAATAAGTTTAAAGTCTAGCCTGAAAATCTTGTCTTTAAAATCCAATGTCATAGGCAAGATGAATGTAATCACCAATGAGGGTTCAGCTTGATATAACTTCTAATTTCACATTTGTCTACTCAGAAGGTAGTATTCCTGCAAGGTACCAAGTTGCACTTCACTCTGTAGCGACCAGATGCACAATTTATTAAGTGAACTTATTAATGAACACTGCATTAGATCCTAATTATATCTATATCTATCTATATCTATATCTATATCTATATCTATATCTATATCTATATCTATATCTATATCTATATCTATATCTATCTATATCTGTAGCTATATCTATATCTATATCTATCTATATCTATATCTATCTATCTATCTATATCTATCTATCTATCTATCTATCTATCTATCTATCTATCTATCTATCTATCTATCTATCTATCTATCTATCTTTATCTATATCTATATCTATATCTATTTCAGGTGGCATAATAGTACCTCTAAAGGTGGTTGAAATAACACCTAAATATGAGTTTCCTTAGTTCTTTTATCTTAAACATAACATCCTTTAGCTAAGCTGATTTGGACTGTGTTTTAGAAAGGTCTTTAGAGAGGGATAAGTCAAATGAGAAAAGTCTTTAATGTAGCAAGCCCTTTAAAATAATTCCAGGCAGGTGGTTATATCTGAGCCCAGATGCACTCAGCCCAGATGCCCAGTGGGTCTGACTCTCTGCTTTTCCACTGATTTGGAGATTAACTCGGTTGCAACTGTAGTTTATTAAAAAATCAGTATAGTTTTTCTCTCTAAGGCATGTTCAGTCTCAGAATTTTGAGATTGTCTAATGAAAATTCTCAATAAGTGCAAAGAAATGAAATAAAATTGTGCAAGAAAAGTTTTAAAAATTGCTAATGAAGAGAAGGAAGAAACCATTTGCTGTATTTTCTTGGATCACTCAAGCTGCTCATTTCAGCATGCCCAGGTTATAATAAACTCAGTATCAGCTTTGTTCATATGAGCTGGTTGCCATTTGCAGATGTTATGCAAGACTGCATAAAAAAAATCTCCCTACATGCAAAATCTTGAGACAAAAGTGTGAGAGGCACCTTTTGTTAATTATGCACATTATCATAATTTCTTCTGCTGCTATAACATCTGATTTTCATACATGAATCCTGTCTTTTCTTCTGCCAACACTGCAGTGCTCCAACAGTCAGAGAAGAGAGCAGCTCAATACACTTCACTCAGGGTATCTATAGCTGAAAGCAGCTGTAATTCTTCTTGTATTCTTCACAGAGCATTCATTAGGAATTTATAAACACTGACACATAAAAGGAAAGACCAGAATGGTTTGGACAGAGGACCAAAAATCATATTTCATTTAATATTAAAACCATATAGTAGTTTAAAATGTAGTGCATACAGCAAATATGGCACATATATACATAATGTTTATATAAATACATATGCATATATATAGTGCATATAGTACATATAGCACTATTATGGAGAACTAGCTTATATTATGGTGTATTTAGTTCAACAATACTCTCTTTTGTTCTGCTGCTCCAAGAATAAGGAGACATGCAACATTTCTCCTTCAAGGCATGGACAGTAGTTTTTTATACAGCTTTCTTTAGAGATCACAGGGCTCTTGCTGTGCTCCTCCAGTCTCCAGGTTGCTTTTCAGGGCTTAATGGAGAAAAATATCTTTCACATTTTGGTAAGAAGCTGCCTTGATCTTAACTCTTGGCCCCTGGGTTCAGTGAAATATTTTGGAAGGAAGGAAGGACAGATCTGGATCTATCTCTCCCAGAGCAGATCCAGAGGCTGAAGCCAGATCAATGGCTCTTCAGGAACTTGGGACAGATTGGGATTCTACTGTGGCTGTTGCAGTGGAGTTATGGGGCTTATGTGCTGTGATGGACAAGGAACAACCAGGACTTGGGAAGAAAGAAAGAAAAGAAAAGCCTCAAGATGCAGAGGAGACCAGACAGGTTCAAGCAAGGCTTTGGGTAATTGTTTCCTTAAAATGCATAATTGAAGGGTCTCCTTCACTTCCCACCAGCTTTATTCTCTCTTTCACAGCAGATCTGGCTCTTTTATTTAGAGACATTTCCAGATTGTGTATCCCAGTCCAATTTCTCCATAGAGAATGGCTGCTGGTGCCTTAGAAGGTGCTCACATTTAAGGGAATGGATGGAAATAGATCCACTTTCTATTCTGATTAATTCTGCTCTGTATCAACAATGCCTGGAAGAACCCCTGCATGCCTGTACAAAAGGATGTCAGCTATTCATTTGTTCTGCTCAGAAAGGCACGTAAAGACTTCTTTAACATTATATCCCTGAGGTCTCTCCCTTTGGCAAAATTTCCATGGCTGTGGCAGTAACTAGAGCACTTAGAAGAACTCTTCAAGACAGGCCATGATAACTCTCCACCTGCCCTTCTTGCCTCCTGTACATGTGACAAATCATATCACAGAATCACAGTCTTTGTGTGCAATGTGTGTAACACAGGAGCAAGATTATCACTCCTGGTAACTGGGCAGGGCTGGTACAGAGCAGGTGCCCAAAAAGTAATGGAAATATCTGTGACTGTCATATGCAGTATCTGATAAGAGACAGCTAGGGTTTGTGAGTGATTTAAGAAAAAGGGTTTTTGCTAGGAGTTTATGGATTAAAACAGACTTTTTTTTTTCAGAGTTAAAACCAAGGGAAGCAACAAGAACATGTACAGGTGAGAAGAAGAAGGAATGTAGCAGAGTACTTGCTCTGAAGGCTGTGCCTGAGAGTTTACTGATTTGAGACATGAACTATTGAGCTTACAGTTTTTGATCTGTTAGAAATACATCTAGATGATCACAATAGTCCCATAGTCCCTCATAGATTTAAGTATCTATGACTCAAGAGATATAAGAGTTAACAAATATATAAATGAGTACTATCTCCTAGCACATTAATCCAGTGCACCTTCTTCACAGTCATTGTGTCACACTGGCTAAAATTAAGAGAAATAAACTGCAACAATCACAGTAGAACTGAAGTACAGATGTGTACCTTATCAAATAAGACATTCAAAACACTCACATCTATCTGGCCAAGCACGGATTTTATGGTTGTGCTGCTATACTGACTGTTTTTTTCTTGAAAACTGACTTTGGACCACTTTATTTCAAAATCAGAGTGATCCCTGTAACCATGTACCTCTTGAACTCATATATTTCAGTGAACTTTGGCCAGATCATCACTTAATATTTTCTGAAACTTGAAGTCTTAAATCTAAAGATAACTTTTCGTGTTCCACCTTTGCCAGATGTAACCCTAGCTGTGATACAAGGTCATTAATCCTAGCCTACAAACAGGGTTTGCTTTCAGAGTTGATCCTGACTGCCTATACTTTGCATTGCTACTGCATACTCTGTTCAACTCTTATTTCAAATTTTACATTGATTTTTCTATTTTTTTTTCTTCGTCAGCCACTAAAAGGGGCTTTAAATGGACTTATTGCTGGGGCAAATATGCCAACAGAGAAGAGAGGAACAAGTCTGTGCATTCTGTCAGGTCACAGACCATGGGTTTATCACCCAAAGGTGTCACTAGAAAGCATTGGGAATGGTCTGTCATGCTTCAGAGATTCTGAGCTACAACACAGCTTTTGAGCTTAACTTTTGTTGCTAATGCACAAGAAGTGATCTGAGCTGACTGCTGACTCCTCGAAATGTGCTATACTTCCTCTGCACTGAATATATTACAGCTTTTATTCACTAGCAGTTAGGCTGAGCAATCAGCATTACTGCAGCAACACATATTATCATGTACTGGAGACCAATGAGAAATTAATGAGAATAACCAGTCAGAAATCAGCTGAAATCAACAGAAATCAAGAGTCTGTGGAGAATATTCCTTAGTTCAATTACACACACGTACTTACATTAGAATAACACTGCAACTATGCTGTCAAACACTTGCCACTTAAAAAGTGTCATAAAAAGGATGCTTCATCACACATCATTAATTTTATTTCACATATACATTTGGATATGTTTTTGGATATTTGCATGCTGTTTTTTCAACAAAATATCTGTCTCCTCCTGTGCACAAAATTGGTAATGCCCATTTAATGACTAATTATATAATATTTTTATGTTTACCCTATCATTTCTAGAGCTTACTTAATTTTCAAAATGTGTTTTGAAGACATAATTATTACTTAGGAATCATGGTGTTCAAGCCCTGTGAGCTTGCTCTGAAGACCCTCAGAGTATTTGAAGTCAGTACATCAGTAATGGCTATGGTCTGGATCTCCTTCACTAGCTCTCAGCTGGGGCCTCACTCAGTCAGGTGTGTATTAGTGACTGAATCTTCTCCAGATCTTTCTGACATGAGAGTGTGCTGTTCCTGTTCTGTAGGCAAATGGAAGGCATCTAAATTACAGGTATAAAAATTAACTTGAAAAATAACTGGCCCCAAAATTTTTCCTTTCAATATGCAGGGAGTACTCACATATCATACAAATCATGTGTTTTTCAGAATTTTTAAATAATAAAATGTTTAGAATTTTTTGTAGCAAAGTAATATGGTTCCCCCAACTATTTTAATTATGTTTTTGAAAATATGTTTTAGAAGTCATTTTAGTTCCATTTCATAATGGAAAACAAAATGCAAAATGTCACCATTTCCTGAAGAACAGAATTATTCCCTCCTGACCTACTTCTTTGCTACTTCAGAAAGCATTGTGCAACTTGGAATGCAAAGACAAACACTGAACTAATTACAGATAAAATAACAGCAAGAATTAAACAAACAAAATCAAGGCAAATGCATACAGAAAGCAGTCCAAGAAAAGCCCAGAGAAACAATTAATGCTATAATTCATTCAAGCAATCAAGACAAAGGACATCAAGGTGTTAGAGTGCTACTTAGGAAAAACAGTAAATGTCAAATACAAAATTAAATCCTACCCAAGACAATGTAAATACAGAAAAAAATTGTTCTTGCAAGACTGACAATAATATTTCTACCACATCTATCTTATGCTCTCCATACATTTCCTTGTAGTTTTCTTATTTCCACTTCAATTGTCATCATCTGTTTATATAATTTTGCTGGAAAAGCAAATTTTAAAAAGTTTCTGCCAGTCAATAATAAATAACTTCAGAAATAAAATAATGCCTAACTTGAGTGTTGTTCCTCCAAATTATTTCTGAAATGACAATTTCTGAGTGAAATAACAGAAAGTGGAGAGAGATCTACAAAGAGGTTAAGCTTCAATAAATTGTTTTGGAGATGTTATATTTACTCATCTCAGGTTAGGATCTTGATGCACAATTTCAACCAAAGATAAACCAGTTTCAGTTAAAAAATCCCCCCAAAATATATGGAAATTGCCAAACACAATAGGGCTGAAATTGCTAGAACATATTTGTTAGACTATGAAGAGCTAATATGAGGAAAAACATAATTTCATGAGAAAAGTTGACACAAAACATAAACCCATTGAGGTAAAAAGAGATGTCTAGTACAGGTTAATATCTATTTTTTATACTGTATCCATTTTCCATCTCAATCACCATACAGCGACCATCCTAGAAAAAGGGATTAAGGAAAAGTTAATAAGGATTGATAATAAGGATTATCAATATCATTATTTTTACTACCTGGCTTTAGGACTAATACAGAAAGGTACCATTAATAAAAGTGTCTCTGAGAGGAAGATGGTGATGGAGAAGACAGAAGAAATGGAGTGTTACAAGCAGAAATGGCCACTTGAAAAATAAGGGAATCACAGAATGGTTTTGTTTAAGGAAGGCACCTCAAAGATCATCTAGTTCCAATTTGCTGCTGGTGGCAGGGACACCTTTCACTGGGCCAGCCTGCTCAGAACTCCATCCAGACTGGCCTTGAACATCTGCAGGGATGAGGCATCCACAAATTCTCTGGATGACCTGTTCCAGTGTATCCCCACCCCACAATAAAGAATATTTCCCTAATATCTAATGCAAACGTTCTGTCTTTCAGTTTGAAGCCATTCCCCCTTGTCTTGTCCTTGTAAAAAGTCCCTCTCCTTCTTCAGGTGCTGGAAGGCTGGGATTAGGTCACCCTGAAGCCTTCTCTTTTATAGAACAAACCTAGTTCTCTCAGCCTTTCCTTCTCTGCAAAGAGAATTGAAAGTGGTGAATGAGAGAGTTTAGAAACCCCAGTGAAAAGATCAAGGACTGTAATTTTACCCCGGAGTTAGTGCAGAGCTAGTAAGGATTTAATTAAGAACACTAGCATTGAAGGAAAAAAATCATGAGGTTTAAAGGTCTCACAAAACCATTCAAGGACTTTTTTATCATTTTTTTTCTCATATCATCTTCTTAAATTCTATTCATTATGACTGTTTATTTCCTATAACTCTATAGTGTATTTGAGCAAAGGATGAATGCTACTAGCATTTCCACAATGAGACTGCAGATATCCTGAGTTGTAACTTGGCAACTCAGCATGTACCAGGTGCCAAACCATTTATTCTCAGCTTCTATAGCAGCATGTATTCAATGTAATGTATTTTGTACATAGCAATTTAGAGATTTAGAGAGGAAGGAAATTAACTTTGTGAGGAGAAAATGAAATATGCCTTTCAGGCCAAACATCAGAAAAGCAAAAACTAAGTAACTATGATAAAACAAAACACTGATGGATGGATAGCACAGATAGATGAGGGAAGCAGGGATCAAAAACAGTAGCAAAAGAAATATTGAGAACAATAATTGGAAGAATACTAACAAAATAAAATATTGTAAGTGTGGTTTAGCATTACACAGAATCACAGACATGGCACTCAGGGGTTTGCAAAGCTTTTATTTCATGGGCAGGTGTTAAGCTAAAGTTCTTCCCTCACACAGCTTTGGCCTGCAGCAAATGAACTTTACCTGGAGAAAGAATTGCAATTTATTATTATTTTCTGGGTGTCCTGTAGCACGTTGGTTTCCCCAAAGGCTTTTGGTGCTATAGGGACATTTGGGTTATAAACTCCTCAGGTCTAGTCGCAGTGATGGGATTTTTTCCAGAGAAGGATCCCAGAATATACAAAGTTTGTGTCTGAGGGAGAGCTGTTATGATCTATCCCTATCCCACTGGCTTATGACCTGACTAAGAGCCATCTGCTTTTCCTAATATCTGCTGGCTTTGTGACATTCTTCAGCAGATGCAATTGGATTCACTCTCTTTTCTCCCTTCCCTGAGCAATGAAGGGTTCCTCTTCTTTGCCTTCCCATGGCTTGTCTGTTGTCTCTTATCTGAGATATTCTGCTGCTTTCTGAAACATTCTGAAATTGCTGAAGGAGCTCATGAAGAAGCTTTGAGGTAGGGGATTAGCAGAAGAGGATGTGGGGACCCAGGAGCAGGGCTGCTGCTGGAAGGGGAATGTGGGACACTATTGACTGCGATTTTGAGAGCTGTAACTGGGTTGGAGACTTAAGTTTTGTTCACAGGACAAAGACGCTTGAAGGATCAGTGATTTCATTTTCAGTGCTGCCAAATGATCATTCAAGATTTAAGAGTGATTTAAGAATGAGGATTTATTTAGCTGGAAGATTAACTGCTAAACGTGGATGACAATAGTTTCTGCAGAACTATGGACCTAAAGTAATCTTGTTCAAATTCCCTCTAGTTGTGGACTACATTAAATATACTTCACAGTGGCAATTGGTAAGGGAAAACTAAATATTAGCTGAGAGATTATAATGTCATAATCTAATTTAAAATGCCTAATGATTTGGAAAGCAGAGGTAATACTGCACTTCTCTGTGTTTGTTTGTTTTTTCTCTTTCCTAGTCTGACTCATAATAGTTTGCTTATTGAGCTTGGAAAGATGAAGATGCATAAAATAAAAAAGACATGATGATATTTAAAAAGGCTGATCTCTTTAGCATACAATTTATTTACAGTGCATGGAGATAGAATGAATGTCTCCTCCACAGACTGACTCAGAGGGGATGCTTTGGAGGTGTATAATTCCTCTCCCAAAATAATAATCAATCTTTATTAGAAGTTATAAAATGAAGAAGTTACTGAGAGAGAGAGAAAAAAAAATATTATGAGAGTACCATACAATCCAGCAAAAATTTTGATACAAATAGTAAACTCTGGATAGAGAAAAAGTATAAAGCAGGTAAAATCCTGCTAGGCTCCATTTTGTTAAGAAACATCTTTTAATAAGTGTGCTCAAGTGACTTCAAAATTTAATGGGGACAGTTTGCCTGCTAAAAATGAGCATCAAAATTTGCCACAGTGAGGATATTATTTGGTTTCGTGTTTCTCTTCTGATCAAAATAATATGATTTTTTAAACTAAAAACCTACTTGTGCAATAAATCTATTTCTAAGAAACCTTACAGCTGCTAAGAACCCCAAATTTAGACAGAGAGGAAAGAATTAACAGTTATTAAGAACATTAATCAATCTGAGAAAGACTTGCTGCTTGAATTTTGTGCAAAACTAAATTCCATCCTAACCTTATCTAAATGCCTAGCTTTCAAAAAGTCACAGAATTATAGAAATTTAGAATCATCAAGGTTGGAAAAGTCCTCTAGGATCATAGAGGTACTTCTGTGAGTAGAATATAAAGACCCAACAGATTTTATTCGTTATATAATTTATTTCATTAGTTAGTTCTAGGAATCTGTATTCAGTGCAATTGAACTCAAGTGTATCAGCACATGTGCTGCAATGGAAGGGAAAATATGCAACTGTGACTGCACACTCTGAGTGAACTCCATGTGCATGCCACATGCCTTAGCCAAGACAATAACACACACAGCTGCACAGAAAAACTACTTCAGCACTTCATGTACTGTGCTTCTCTTCACACTAACCCACCTGGGAGGATGCAGCTCATGAGCAGTTCTAACAGTGCTCAAAGGGAAAGAGTGGATCCTTTCCTTCTGGACAGGTTGGATGGACTCTGGTGCAGCCCTCAGCAAACATTGCACTCACTGCACTGTAGAAGCCACAGTCTCTGCATGCACAGCCCACCCAGAGCAGCATCATTCATACCTCCATTTAAATCAGAGGCAGTTTAGAGGAAAAGCAGCTAAATGGCCAGGGCCAAAGATCTATGGAGTATTTTCCATCAAGTTTGTTTTTCGTGCTTTATCCTTCATAAGATTTAAGACACCTTTTTTTTGAAAGATAGCTTTTAAAGTTGTCCTAACTTTAGCTGCTCTGACAGCTGTATTATTAAACTCTTAGTTCATCATGATGGAAACTCATACATAAAACCTGATGTAGTTAAGAATTTAACTGGCAGTACTCATAAATTACCCTGTTTGCATTAAACAATAATTTCAAAAAGAGAATGCAGCATTTTTAAAACACCGCTGACAACAAATCAACATCATGTTCATGCTCATCCAACAACATTTTAAAGGGTTTTGGAAAATAAGGTACATTATGACATTTTGCTTTCTTTTGTAACTTTAAGGCTGAGGTTGACACACTTGATGTGGTGGGATAACACAGCAGGAAACAATAGCCATGAAGGCAAGTTAAAAGAAGATAGGAAAGAGCTAAATTGGTGAGTTAAATCAGTAAGTTAAAATACTGGAGGATTTTGAAAGCTCTGGCTTTACTTTTTGCTTTCTCTTAGCGTGAAAAGTCATCTCACTGATCTATGCCTCACTCACTCACTAGCAAAGTGAGATTGGTTAATCCTCCTTTCTTAGATATTCGTGTCTTGTCTATCCTTGCACAGCCAAAAGATGCAGTTGTACGGGTAGATCCCTTGCTTACTACCAAAAAATCACCCTCTGCATCTCAGGGTTGAGAGCTAGTAAACTACCCTCCTGAAAAGTCTTTGGCTACAGAAAACCTTTCAAGGTGAAGGTCCAAAGAGATGGAGCTCTTCTCCTGAACATAAACCCTGTCAAATGATTAGTCATGCTAGATTAGGAGGGTTTTATACAGCACAGTAACTTCCAGTAAATCATCAAATGTTCATCTCCTACTTTCAAGCAGATCTACTCCTGTGTCCACTAGCATAGAGTAATACTGGAAAATATAGAGTGTAGCTCCAATGGGTCATTTTCATCTGAAAACAAAAAATCTATGTAAATTTTGTGTTGTGTGATTTTCAGAAAATTTTGCAGGAGTGAATAATGGAATATTTTAATATCTATATTTCTTTACTTCTCTTCTAAGGCTATACTCAAATTGTAGCTCTGTTGATTTTAAATAGTCATGCTCTAGCATAATACATTCTTGTCATTAATATTTATCATTATTATTACATTATTTTAATATATATTATATTTTATACATTATGTATCACTAATGTCATTAATATTATAATCAGCATTTTATTTCTTACAATTATTTGTGTCCTTTTATTACTTCTTATACATAATCTTGTATTCATGGGGATAGCTCTGCTTTGTTCAAGGATGTGACTTGTATGGAAAAAAAAGCTGCAAAAAGGTTTGTGGCGCTTACAGGATTTTAAAAATTGTTTTAATATCTCTCATCTGAGATAGTATGACTGCAGCCAGAGTCAGTGGGCTTATCACCAGTGTAGTATAAATATGTTGGAATATCAGGCTTCTATTTTCTCTGCTATGGGGCATTTGTACCAACATTTAATTGAGTTTACACCCCATTTTATAGGGTTTAGGACTGGAACTGCACAGAGAAGAATAAAAAAGAGCCCCAAATCATCCCAGGTGACCCATAACAGCACTTAAGTAAAAGTAGAAAATTTGAGCAAAATGAAATTTTCATGACTATGAAGAGGGATTTTCAGTCAGGTGTAGCTTGTAAGAAAAGAGGTGCTGAATCAAAATGGGAGGAACAGGCAGAGGCCAAGGAAAATGTGATGCATGGCAGTGACTCAGAGACAAGATACTTGACAGGTCTGTGTGTTGCTGTCCCAGTTATTCTAGTCCATATATGACTTCTAGCAGGGTAATGCTGGAGACTTTCATTTCTACCTCTTGATCTTCCTCCTGATAAGGCCTGGGACCACTTGTGTCACTGAGAGAGAACTCCTGCCCTTGCAAATGCACAAACCCATGCAGTGATGGTTTAGTCTTCAGTGCTCCACAGAAAATGGTCTACAAGCCTTAACTGACCCACTCTGCAAAGCATTTTATAAAAACTCCTGATGAACAACACAAATGAGGATTAAACATTGCAGCTGGAAGGTATCACAAGAAATGGGAGGGGTGGTGGGTGATGGGAGAGGGAAAAATCGAGGCTGCTCCTGAGAAGTAGTTCAGAGGTAACTGATGTTTCCTAATATGCTCCAGAACACCTGTTCTGTGCTTTGGAGCTGAAAACAGTAACTGAGGCTCTGTCAGTTCTCTCTGTCCTATGAAAAAGAAGGTTCTGATAGTATTTGCATTTAGTTAGCACACTCTACTAAAGTCAACAGAGACTAATGATTTCTGACCAGTTCTTATTTCATTTATTTAAGATTTGGGAATTTTTTAAAAAGTTTGGGGAGGCGTTGGGAGCTTTATTGTTGTTCTATATTTTGACTTCATCTTCTGTTGTTTAGGTTTTCAGCTGCAGGAATTTGGGAGGTGAGAGCCTTCTGGATAAAATATTAATTAAGAAAAATATTACCTTTTGCTGGCAGTATTGCTTTCAATAGTAGATGCTAGATTTTATATTCCTCAGATCTTCATTAATAGAATGGCATTTCTTTTGTTTGCTAATAATGCCAGACTGAGTTTATTATATAATTTTTCCTGGCTAAATGTCCCACTCCTAGCAAGTGAAAATGCAAAATTTATCAGGCTGCTTATTCCTAGTAAAAGAAAACAAGGTTTTTGGAGGGGAAAGTGGAGGGAGAGAAGGTTATTTTCTTTCTTTCACAAGACTTCCCTTATAAAGGTGGAGGTCTTTGTAAGCAGCATATTTATTATAGCTCTTTGATATCCTTCCCAGCTTAGGTTTTATTATTTTTTAAAAATAAACATGTTTATGTCATGTTTATATTCATAGTATTCCAGAGAAGAGTTGGTGATCTTACTTTTGTTCAAAGCCAAGGTTTACCATGGTTGTATTAAATACCTTTTTGGGAAAAAAAAATTTACCAGTATAATTTCTGCTCTAATTCTTAAAGCAATCTTGTTTCATAGTCTGCAATTTGAGGGAATTTAAAAGTGCAAATTTTGAGTTTTTTTAAATGCGAAATAGGCCTTTTTTTTTCTAAAGGATTGAGCTTTGTGATTGGTGGTTATATAAAGCCACAAATACAGTCTCACACAAATAAAGAAGCTTTGTATTAAGGTATATCCTGTGCTCTTCCATATTCCATAATTTGGCCAGAGACAATGACATCAGGTAGATTCAGAGTAAAGAAGTCCTTCTAATAAGATGTGAGTTTTTCTTGGAGAAAAGTAACCAGCTAATGGAATTTAATCAGGGAAATTAAATAAGAGTATGACTAAGGAATCTTTGCAGGGTTTTGAAACCTTGCCATATTTTAACACTTTTCTGGGCTGTCTCTATAGAGACCAAAGTGAGCTGAGTAGTAATATAGAAGATCCTTTTTCTTCCAAGGAGCAAATATTGACAAAATGTGGACTGTGGGTTTTGTTTTGTTTTGTTTTTAATTCCTGAAGTTACTCCAGTTTTCTAGTCGATGTTGTTAATTTGGCAACTTTGGTAAATGCTAAATTTGCCATTAAGTGTAAATAGAAAATCAATGACTAACAGCAACAATATGACCTGCTGTGACTAATGACTTCAGCTAATCTGTGAATATTGAAGGTCTCAGGGCACTTACTCTTGTCAATAGGAATTGTGGTGATGCTGGTATTGGAGCCAGGATTTCTGTCTTGTTCAGGCAAAAGCCACTCAATGGGACAGCAATTAGTAAAATCTTGTGTTCTTATGAAATATCAGTGATATCTGAAAAACTATTTGAAACTTTTGTTGCTAACTGCAGGAGGCACACTAAGCTGCACAAGGAGGTGCACTTGCTGTAACCTGTTTCTTATGTGAAATGAAATATGTGCTTTGTGTTCTCAGAGATAGATTTATGATAAATGGTAAAATAATAGCCCTTTAATTTGTATTGATGAATATATACTGCTGTCTTGGTGGCATCCTTGCAACAAAATGTGTCAGAAAAAACCCTGCTTTATCTGTACTGAGAGCACTACAGAAAAGGCTGTAGTCTGCTTCAGATTTTGGGTACCAGTGCTGCAGCTCTGGCTTTTCTTTTGTAAAAAAGAATTCAGGAATACAAAACTTGAAAAATAAGAAAAAAAAATAGAAATAAATTCCATTGCAGGTATTGTTCTCTATTTGTTTCTACATTCTTGTATTTAATTACTGTCCTTTATTTCCCAAGTCCTAAAATCAATGATTCTCATGTCAAGCACCTTAGCTGTTTTAGGCAAATATTCAGTATGTGGATTCAGGCTTTTTCTGCTCCTGGCTTTCTTTCTTGTTCAGGTTTGTGAGTTCATAATTCATAAACTTTGTATGGAGAACCAGCTGTGTCACTGTAACTTTGTGAGACAAACAAAAAATTGATGTCTTCAGTACCTGAAAGCCCTTCAGTCACATTCCTAGGACATATGTCTAACATAAAAAACACATTCCCCCACAAAGCAGTATAAAAGTCCAGTGCATTTTGTGTCTTTCAGAACCTGGCCATTAGATGGGTTGGAAGAGTCTCCAGCAAGCTGAATTAAACACTCTGCAAAAGCACCCTGCATTGCAGCCAGCATGTTTGCTAGGAAGGGCTGTGCACATTTCCTTTCTGTGGCTCAAGGAAAGATACCTGGAATGCTCAGCATGGGAGGGGTATGCTGCACAGGCACAGGGTCTTAGTGGGACATTATTTCCATAAGATCAGCCCAATTAGGGTCAGGCCTGCAGTGCTTCAGCAATTTTCTTCTCAAGTTGTATTCTCATTTTGGCATGAGAGCATTTGGTATGTAACATGCAAATTCTGGGGGAATAGTTGTTTTGATGCCAATTTGGTTATGAGTTTCTGCTTTTAAGCCTGGCATATGAAGAAAAGGAAAACTGTGTGGGAGTCAAGAGTAGTGATGCATTTTTTTACAAGGAGTTCCACAGTGCTGGAGGAGACTTCTCCAGAGTAGGCTTCATCCCTGGCCAGCCCACAGCATCAGGGTGACAGCTCCTGAGAGTAAACCAATCGTGTTCCCTTTGACTGGGATGAAGGAATCAGCTGAGATGGAACATGGAGCTTTCCACTAAAACCTTAGGATGAAGTACAAGGAGGGTTTTGTCTTTTAAGCATAATGCCTTTCACATTCAGGTTGTCACTTATCTTTTGTTGTAGGAGGTGAAGAAACTTGGGAGATCACCAAATGTCTCAGATACTACGAATGTAACTTTTTTTTAAATTGACATTGGAAGATCACCTTGGAACTTTCAGATTTCTCTTTTTTTCCTGAATTACATTTACTATTTTCTGGTTACTCAACAAGAAGCTGAATTGTGACCTGAGTGCTCCTTAAATAAATAATTTCTAAATAAAGAAAATTTAAGTCACAAATATTAGATGTCTAATAAAATCCTGAGACTGTCTTGTAATAATGTCATTTTTACTTCTTTGATTAATATTTTTCCTGTCAGTCATGAAGAATAGACACACAAATCTATTGTAGCTCGTATTTTTCTTTGACGTATTTATTTGATAGCTTCTTCAACCTTCCATTTAGACTCGTTTTTAATGTAATTTCTTTGCTAAAACATGTGCCTTGTCCCAGTTTCCCAGAGGAGAAATAATGCAAATTTCTATCTTTCATGTAAATGTCTAAATACTACACTCCTAGGTATAGAAGTATACTATACATAGGTGTACTACACTACACATAGGTATTTTTTATACAAATATGTATACCCATACATGCCCATGCAAGACCATAGGTTATAGTTTACCCTGTAATATGGTGGTTAGGGTGAAGGGTCTACAAAAACTGGTAACTTATGATGTTTGAATAACTTATTGCTTCCACAGACACCAAGTTCCTTACAGTATAGTTGGGCAGAAGATATATTTTTATAGCTATCTCCATCCTTCTTTTATTTTTTTATTTTGAAGTAGTTATTTCATTTTTGCAGAGAACTACTAAAAATTTCATCTACTGTGCCTCACTGAAAAAGTCATTTAGTGTGGTCCTTTCCAATATGCTACAGAATCATTTTTTGATGGCAGAATACTTAGAGTTTCCTGGTGGCCTTTTTTAAACTCATTTTCTTTCCCTGTTTCTATAAGAGGCCCCTGTTTATCTTCCAAATTTCTCTGTGTCAGCAGTTGACTCAGATGCTGTGTGCTAGCTGGTTCAGCTAGCTCTTTGACCTGAACTAACCCTTTTCCAGCTATTCTTCCCTTGCATCCTTTCTACTCTGGCTTCTCATCCAAGCAGTGATTACTCTTTATATTCCATGCAGTGAAATATGATGCAGTGCCAATGTGCTGCATGTTAAATGATTTACAGAGGAGCGTGGAAATGAAACAGAAAACTGTGGGAGAGCTGAATTCTGAACTCAGTTTCTTGTCCAGCTGTGGACTGACCAACCTTCCTTTCTCATTCCAAAAGTAAACCAATGAAGGGTTCTTGCTGCTTGCTGTAAACAATATATATGCTGTTTTCCATATATTTGCATTTTGAATCTAAAGCTCAAGGAAACAGAACAAGGGGGAAAGCAATGTTGTCAGGCACAAGATAACACGTCAACAAGCTGAAAAGGGATGTCAGCTGACTGGGGAACAGAGACAGCACAGCTGGAGTTATTTTCCAAATTAACTTGTGTTAGGCATCGCAAAGACTTTTTTTCCTGAAAGTGGAATTAAGCATTTTGCTTTTTCAGCACAGAGGTTTTTTTTCCCCCGTAATAAGGAGACTGCAGGGTATTGCTGTGTGTTTCGTGGGGCTAAAACATTTGCATTAAGTCAATGAATGTTTTGTCATGGGCTTTGTAAGAGCTAAACAAATTGCTGATCCCACACCTTAATGACTACAGCCCATTTCCACATCCATTCCACTCCTTTCCATACCCAAAATCCTGGTTGCAAGTCAGAAAATTAATCTCTTTTTGTTTATTATTTGTCTCATTGTGGTATGTGCTGTCAAAACAGGTGCTATTAAAATACGAAAAGGACAGTCTCATTAGAATAATCCTGCTCTGCTTTTCCTGATTGTTAAGGTGATAGTGGAGGACACTAAAGAATAGAGCTCCTTTCTCTGTCACAACAGTGGCCATCTCTGTATGACCACATCCACAAAAAGATTGTGGCCTGATGGGATCCAAGCCCCTCAACTGCATACACAGGCTCCAGATACTGATATGTCTGACCTGAACTCCTAAAAATCACCAAAGCAGCTGCCATACTTTTATGAAAATTGTGAGACATCCCAAGGAAAATGTGCATTTTCAGCACACCTGCTGGATCCAGGGAGGAGTTCTTCCACTTCTGGAAGTCATAAGCACCTGCTGGAGCAGTTATGGTGCCTTTTTTCCCCCAAAATAAGGGGTTTTGCTGTAAAGAGGGAAGTTCTTGATTTAAACTTTTCTTCCATCATGGAATCTTGATATTAGTTGCCTCAGAGATAGAAGCCTTATCAATTTTTTTTTTAAATTTTCTAGCTCTGTTAAAATAGACTAGGTGTAACTGTGTTTTAAACCTGCTCTTTTTGAAAAAGCAAAGAAGATTTTTTAATATGCTGGAAAGATTGAAAGTGGTAGTCTAAGATAGCATATACAGTACTCCAGGTTTTGAGATCATCACCCTGCTGTGGATGGAATGCCATTAAATTTGGTAGTTTGCTGCACTTGCTTTCAAAGTCAGCTGCTTAATGTAAATGACATATTTTCTGTAACCCTAATATTAACACAGTTACCAAATTTAGAAACAAATAAGTTATGGGGGATCACTACCTCTTTTTAACTTCCTGATTCTGGACACTGCTCACAATTCAAGTGATCTAGATCTGGAGACAAACCTCTCAATTTATATTCATTTGTTTTTTTCAGACTGCATTGCATCTTCTCTGCAAGATTTCTCATCATTTATAACTTCATGATAATGCTACATTACACTTAAAAACTGCTAGTGCCCCTTGGGTATGGCTATCTGGAGCCATCTCCTGTTCAGACAGTAAACAGACTATATTAATGACCATCCTTCTTAACTAATGCTTGGGGGGAGGTTATTGGTTTGCATTTGTTACAGTCTCAGTTTATAAACTTTAGTGTATAGTCTTTTGTATATGAAATCTGTAATTCAGGTGAAACTGATTCCTGGTTAACAAACTTCATACCAGCTTTGTCTCTATAGATGAATCTTGCAAAAAATTATGGCTTTAAAACACAGAAAATCCATTTCTCTGTTATTCTGATTTAATAAAAGGAGCACTAAAAATCTAATTTAAACAAAAAAAAAATTCAAGATACCAGATTTCTCCATTAGTATTAAATTATAGTGATTGAAATATTTAGTTTGTCTGTGAACTTAAATTTGCTACTGTCATGTGTTCCTTATGGGAGAAAACAATCTGGTCTGATGCAGATATCTGAGGTGAACCTCAAATTCTTTTTATTTGATAGCCAATAGAAAGTGTGTAGCACTTGATTAACAGACAAGGGCTATTGCCAAATAAATGATAAGAGCTTTTTTATGGTCCTCATCAGAGTGAAGGAATACTTCAGAAATCTGAGCTAAGGAAACTCTTACTAATACAAAGTGACAGCTAGAACAAGTGTAGATGTTGTCACGGGATTGTGAAGTAGAACATTAACTTAGGGTTCATAACTTTTGTCATTGAGAACAAGAGAATTCTCTCTGTTCAGAATCCTGGATATTCTGGGCTGTTTCTTAGCCAACTAAGAAACATCCAGGAGAGCAAATCTTTTTTTATTGCTTCTATAGAGATCAATTTCTTAGGTAGATAGTATAAACAATCCAGAAAAACAGAAAATACATAAACCACATATTTTCACAAAGGTGAGGGTAAAATTACTGGAAAGGAAATAGGATGGGTCACAAAAAGAAACCTGAATACAGGTGGCATATTTCCTATGATTACTGCCTGGGGTTCAGACACAAAGGCACAGTCACCACAATTGTACTTTCTTTGAGTTATACATCAGGAAATCCTGAATTAATTTAAAAGCTGACTTCAGCAGTATTTTAGAGTTCCATTCTTCCATACACCAACTCAGTCTTTAAGCACAAGGAACGGTTTAAAAGAATTGGAATATTTTGATGATGGATTTGAATTGCTTATATATAGCAAATAACAATACAGATGTAATGGCTATGCATAATCTAAGTATGATCAATCCAAACCTCTTTCAATCATAAAAAATATAGCAGAAATGTCACATATCTCTAAAACACCATTTTACTTGAGACTTGCCAGTAAACTTTACTCTTATATTGTGTATAGCCAGGGACAACACAAGTAACATAATACACAATAATTTTTCTGTTTAAATTATTTATTAAATGTGCTTATACATGAATATTGAACTTGAATCAAGGCAACTGGAGTTCAGAATTTTAATTTAATATTTTTGCATGGTTTTGATTTTAATTTGTTAATTCAAATAACTTTCAAATTCATCTCCCTTCTTGGCTGTGAGAGGCTGTCACAACTCCACTAGCATTCACAGGGAGCTTATGATTGGTACTTAAAGGAAAATTGCTGTTGGAGGACCAGCCACCTATGAACATCAGCAGTCTTCTACAAGCACTGGCTGTGTCAGTCTTAATGCAGTCTCACAGATCCACTGCAATACTTGGCCAGTATCTGGAAAATAGCTTGATGAGATTGTTGGGTTCAAGGTGCTCTGAAAGTGTGAAGAAAATGTTGCTCATGGAAGATATTTTTGATTCTTATGCTTCAATAGGCAGATATCTGCTAAAATTTTCATTTAAAAAGAAGTAATTTTTAGTATGAGATGTACAGAGTAAGATGCCAAAGAGTTTTTATTCATAATAAGAGTGAACATAGGGCTGTGCTGGAAACCAGGCATCTCTCCAAAGCATCTACCACTAGAAATAATATATGTACAAGATAAAAAAATTCACTACTAGTAATTGACAAAAAAATTCAAGAATTCACGAGATCATGGAAAAAATATAATTATATAAAATAACATCAATTACATTCTTGCAAGACGTGGCATGTCTGTATCTCTACCACACTTCCAAACAAGAGTTTAGTATGAGGGAAGATGAAATTCAGAATGTCTAACAGAGTCAGTAGGGAGTTGCTGTGCATGAAAAAAAAAGTGCACCTGGATGGATACAAATGGGGTTCATCAGAGGTCCGTGCTTAGACAAATTCTGTCTGCCAACCCAGCAGTGGCAAGAGCCTCTGGAGCCCCTTGGATCTAAAATTATCTCTGCAGGATCTCTTTCTGGAAAAGTTGTTGTCATGTGGGCTAGTTCAGGAATTTTTCTGCTGGTGTCTGGGGACAGGTTCACTGGATGCCTAAAAGACTTGACTCCACTGGGATTGCTACCCAGCACACCTGAAGGAATCTAGGAAGGTCATATTAAAGCAGCTCAAGCCTTGGGCTCACAGAGCAGCATCTGAATGCTTTACCCTGTTTTCCTGTCCTCTCTTTACATTGTGCAGCCTATTTTTGGTCTGCTTTTTAAATGGAATACTGTTTTTTAATTTTCTCCTTGATGGGGTGCAAAAATCCATGGATCCTTCTAAGGATTGAAGGGGTTGAAAGAACATCTGTTCTGTTATTTTTGCTAGGCACTAACTTTCTTGCAAGCAGAGACAAGTAGCAGTAATTATGGATTTTTAGAAGCAAGATCCTGTGTCTAGGTTAACTTCTGTTTGGGGACTGCTGATGAAAGAATCCTAGGCTTCAAACTAACCAGCAATTCACTCTGTTATGAAAGTCTGCACTCAGTGTGGAGGGGAAACAGCAAAGAAATTAAAGGAAACAGTGTTTGGTGTTTGCATAGCACCTTCACAGGGAGGTTAGAAGGGAGCACAGCAGATATTTTGACTCTCTCTCAAAGCCACCCATGCATCTGCTCAGCTATAGATTTACTAGAAAATGAAGTGCAGTTAAGGGACTACCAGCACTCTGCAGCTATTCTGTTGTGCTCATACATTTACATGTTGTTAATTTGGAAACAAAGCAATGATGCTTCAGATGGTGTGAGGGTTTGATAAAGGAAGAAACTTTATAGATGAAAACACCCTCCTTTCAGGCATAGCCAATTGCCAAAGCACTTGTGTTTAGGCTCAGTGGGTCATTTATCTTCTAACTCCACAGCTGACTCGGCACTGTGGTGGGTTGAGAAGTAAGCAGTTCTGACATTTAGCAGCCCAAGGCTTCTTTTCTCCTTGAGAGGCTTGCGTGTCAGCTCTGTTAGATTTTTCTGCTGCTACTCTTTTGAAGCAGATGGTTAAACCTCACCTCAGCTGGGTGGCTGGGACCCTTGCAGCATTTAGCAAGGCTACCCAATTGAATTATAACTGATTGTGCCTGTGGGTATTGAGTAGCATATGATTTATGATTATGGTGCTTTAAATATAGTCTGTGGAAGCTACCAGAGCATAGCACTGAGAATATTTTGAAAATGCAGAGAATAAAACACTGACTCACAGAAACCCAAACACAGTAGTTCAGGAAAGGGTCTCTTCCATTACAAACAGCTTCTTCATAACCATTTTTTTCTTCTGTAGATGTGCCTCTGCATATATTTACTCTTCACTGTGTCCTGAAATTATTTAAACATACAATTAGCACAGAATGTAGCTTTTTGCTGATATATGTGCAGTTTAGGAGAGGCAGATTTCAAAGCTGGAGTCTGTATAGATGCTGAAGTGATAAGCCCAAAATAGCAGAGTGCATTCAACGAGGTTATTGCATCGGCACCTCAGCGAGCACTGCTGTTCAGCTAGGCATAAAGCCTGAGGGTAAAGTAACGACCATTGTGGAATCAGCAGGTCTATTTTTAGACAGCTCTTCCCAAACCTCATCCTCTTGCAACACAATATTTGCTAAATTGGAAATAATACACCCCAAACAGTCTGAATAACTAGAGATCATGACTATTCAGGCTGCAATTTAACAGCAATATATATGCATCTTTCTTAAAACAACATTCCTTAAAATGAAATGAAAATGTGTTGATTCATAGTGAATGCCACCAGATAAATGCCTAGCAAAGGATATCTTATCTTCAGCAGTTTAGTAATGCTGCCTAATTATGTCCCTGCTGAAAAAGGAAAATGTTGTAGAGAAAAGATGAACATTTGCTGTAAGGTACTGTTGTGAATACAATAAAAAAAGCTTCCAGTCTCTCAATAAAGACTGCTTAGTAGTACACAAAATCTAATCCAAGGTGTACCTTGCAAATGACATTTTCAGTTGCATGATCTACATTTCCTTTGCAGAAGACAGATGAGGTCTGCAACTTTACAAGAATTTAGTGAATGTTTCACTGAAAATAACATAGAGGACAAGTGTAGCCATTTTTAGCTCACAAGCCATCAGTGAATGTGTTGAAATATGTGTTCAGTTTTTCTGAACACCCTGATGAAAAATGCTTGTTAGATAGTAAGCTGCTCAGGAGGGGAGCATGCTGTACATTCTCACATGGTGTGTGATGGGCATTATCAGGACATAAAACTTTGTCTGCAATCCAGTACTTGCTATATGCTGTTCATCAGGGCTCACTATTGGCACCACGGGTTTAATCACATATGTTATCTCCATATTGCCCTCATCTCCTGTTGGGATAAGTTTTGGGAACACAGAGCTCTTTAACTGTATTTTCTTTAACTGAAGTCTGCTGTCAATTTGGATTTATTCAGGAATATTTGCTCATATTAACATTTGGTGAGTAAGCTGCAATTACATGTGAAGAATACTGCATGGTTTGCAGGTGTAAGAAAAGCAAACTCAATGAATTGTCACCAGCATTTTTAGCCATACTTCCCTTTATTTCCTACATGTATTCTGCTCTGACATGCTGCTGATACGTTTTGGTTTTGTGAGGGTAAAGAAAGCAGGCAAATACACATACCTTGCTGAGCATGCTATTCACATTATCTGAGCACATATATAGGTATCATCTGAGGACTCTTTTTTTGTTTCTTGGAACAGAAAGCAGAATAAGGACTTTCCAAAATAAGGTCGCAGAAGTTATAATGTACCACAAGCAGAGCAGAGGAGAGACTAGGGAAGGTAGCCTTTCCTCCCAGCTGTCCCCCTAAATACTCTCTGCCATCTGACCAGACAAAAACTCCCTCCTGACCGCAGCTTAGCACCCACTTTAACCCTGACTGTGTGAAGAACGTGCTCCACCAGGCAGCCAATTTTTGGCCACTTGAAGAAGCACTGGTGCTTTCAGGCAAAACTCGTCTTTAGTTATGTTCTGCTACTAAAGCTTTGCAGCAGTAACTGGCCTGACATGCATATGCAGACCTGGAGTCCTCAAAAGGGTGATGAAATTTCAGACTTTGGGTTTGATTTTCCAGGAATATTAGAGAAAACTCAAATAAAAATATTTGCAAAAAATATGTTGCACTACGACATCTTTCTAGCTGTGCTAAAGCTTAAATCACACTGAATAAACAAAACTCAGCTATTTATAGTGATCAAAGAAACACATCTTGTGGTTGCATCTAACCAAATGTTTTCTTTGAAAACATTTTGCCTGTTAAAGGACATGAGCAGAGTCTGTTTAAATGAAAAGAAGAACATACTTGCTCGTATTTCTAGAGTGCTAAACAGCCCTTCCTGGGAAGTGTGAAGTGCCACTTGAGAACTGAGATACTGTTCTTATTATTCCTCCAAGTTGTTGGTTTCAGAACAATGTTACAAATGCTAATGCTAATGCATTTGTAAGGGATAATTTTAAAAATGTAAAGTTATGAAGCATCTATATATAAGTATTTTAGAGAAGCTGAAACAGCATTTAAACTTGAAATTTTCTGAATTTTCACCAGTTAGGGACATACAACACTTCCTTTTGTAACATCTGACAGTGACACATCTTACAACAGAATCACAGAATATTCTGATTTTCACAAACAGATTTTAAAGAACTAGAATTATGTAAGTGACAGGTCATGAATGTCATGGGTCTCTGGAGGACAGAGAATTTGTTATGTTGTGCCACTGTACTTCATCAGCGATGAGATAAAACAACAGCAAAGTTATAATGCTTTTTGTTTTATTACCAGTATAATGAATTGCACAGATACACACATAAGGTTCATTGAGCCATGGAATTTTTTGATTCCTTCCATTTCATCAAGTCCTGATCAGTTTCAAAGGATTAACAGCATCACAGTCAAATATTGTTTTTAATTTCCTTCAGGAGCTTAAATTGTTGTTACCACTTGTTGGCATTTCTGATTTGGGGCTTTTTGCCCTTTTCCTTAATTCAGCAAAGCTGGATCTAGTACAAGCTCTCACAGTGTCTAGTTTTAACACCCCCAGCTGGCACCTAAGCCCCCCCAGCTGATTACAGACCCTCCCTGGCCCACTGTGGGATGGGGGAGGGAATGACAAAAGTAAGAAAATCCAAAATTGGGCAGAATTTGAATCTATATCACCCTTGGGAATAAGTAGGAGGGGGGATGTCCTGCTATGACCTGATGCTCTTAACCTCTTATAAATCAAATTTTGGCTCGGTCCAGCCCTCTTTCACTGTGCTGTGGTTTTGGCAGGGAATAGATCTGCCAACTCCACGGAGAACAAAGTAGGGTGGCTGTGAAACTAACAGATGTTCAGAAAGGATAATGGACAATGGTTGACACCTCACCTAGTGTTAGATGAGAATCCACTGTAAAAAAGTCAAACAACAACCAAACTTCCTTTTCATTTCAGCAGGAAGAGAAGCATGTCTCAATCTAATTAAGAAAATAGCAGAATTTGACTGCTAAAACTTAAACAAGACTAATTTTATATTAATTAGATACCTTAGAAAATGACTCCTGCTAACTGTTCCTTCCTACGTCAGCACAGTTACAAGAAAGAAATAACACTTTTATTAATTGCAAAGGAATTCTGCAATCAGGCAATGAATTATGTAGCAGTCACAACGTTAAGCACTAAAGAACATAATATCTTATGGCTTCTATAAATCATCCAGACGTTTGCAAGTTGGGTTTTTTCCTTCAGCTCCTAAAATACCTTTGCAACTTTTAGTTAAACTATCTGTGCTCAGTACCTATTTCCTTTTTTTTTCTGTTTCTTCTAGCACATTTCATTTTTCTATATTTTAGTGATACAGCTTCAAGCTGTTTGCCACTTCTGCCCAGATGCTTGGTTTTACAAAACAGACTTGATTTAATGTAAGTTATAGGGCTTGTCTGGACTCTGTAAAGTCGTGCAGAGCATACTCTGCAAGATATCAAAATATTTTAGTGAGAGAACTGGGTAATAGAATAGTTAGAAATGTGAACTCACATTCCACATTTAAAGAATGTGGAAAAATATATAGGAACCACTTCAAGAAGTGCATCAGTTATGCTAGGAGAAGATACAAATTTTGTCCTTTTAAGCATTTCATGGTTTGAATCTGATTGGTATCTAATACCAGGTATAGACTCAAAATAAAAATGCAGTGAAAAAGTATTAGAAACATTTATTCTTGATACTTTAAAAGAAAACAACTAGATTATTTAGACATGAAGCTTATCTGGGACACAGCACTGTTCACTGCAGGAATCTAGAGATGGTCTTCTCCTCAGTCTCATGGGAAAGGTGGATTTATGTTGGGCTATAGTAGCTCTCTTTTACATCACCTGACTCTGCTAGTTCTCTTTTGCATCACCTGACCGCTATTTAGATAAAAATCACAGGAAACCAAGTCAAGAGGGACTCTGAGATGTCCTTTTCATGAGCCTGTTGTTTTCCTGCATAGAAACTTGCCAATTTTTCAGAGACACAACAGGATCACCTCAAGAATCCATTTTGGTAATTAGCTATTCAAACCACGAAAAAGTTTTTTAGTGTCTAGACTAAATATTCCTTGCTGCTTGAACCCAGTGCTTATTTATTCTATTTGAAGCTTATGCCTCTTCTTTTTATGGCTGCTTTTTAATTTTATTGATCACTGCTGCCTTGCTAATAGAGCTGTGGCAGACAAGTGTAAGGTGTTCTCCACACAGAAGCAGACAGATGACTAAGGAAGAAAGGACAAGCAGAATACAAGAGGGAGCTCTTGAGATACATGTGCCTGGTTTGTGCCTTCAAACCTTTTCTCCATGCAAGTGGCCTGTGCCAGTGCATGAGAGCTGCTGTGGGCTGGCAGCAGGGTTATCTGGAGGGTGTGGAGAGGAGCAGGCAGATGGCATTTTGCCTTTGCTTGAAGGCATCAAGCCTCTTCTCCTTGACTTTGGTGCAAGTGAACAAGCAGCATAAACAGGATTAGGGTTAGGTCTAGATACAGGGTTTTCCTGGGAATGCAAACTGGAACACGACCTGCAATTACTGCTGGCTTCCCAGAAGTTTTCTTCCTGACTCTTGCATCCAGTTCTGCAGGGAGAAAGGCAAACCTGACATGATTTGTTTTGGAAAAACTAAGGTCTCTCAATTAGGGATTCAGTAATATTGAATGGAGGGGGGACTGAGCTATAGTGTAGGTATGTTTGCTAACCTCTCTTGAAGGTCCTAAAATTTGATAGATTTGAATAATTTCTCTAGAAATAAATCAAATACTATAATTATAATACTATATTAGGATATAAAATTCCAAGGTATTAATTTGGAAGTAAAGTATATGTAGCATTCACTCTTCTGGATATGAAAGATCTGAGCAGCTCCCATTGTTTTAGGATCTAGACAGATTAGTCAACCTAGGCTTATGACTGGTTCCTTTAGGAACTAGAATAATATTTCTGCATATTTCCAGGGTAACTTCCCTGTAAAATGTATACAATATTAGGTTTCTAATGGTGGTGTGATTGCAAGAGTTAGAATTTGGTTAGGGTTCTGAGATGCAGTAAATTCTAAGTTTAGAAATGTTCACTAACTAAACAAAACTCTAATCCTTATGCATGAAAGAAAGTAGTATGACAAGTGACTTTCCATCACTTCCATTATATTCCACCAGAGTTAAATCTGGAGTTTGGGATAAAGAACACAAAGATATTAAGATTCATTTTCCTATTGTGGTTAAAAAAAAATGGCAGGGCTAAATTTAGGACAATATTATTTGGACTTATGAGACTTTTGGTTTGTTTATAGTTTTGTGGGAATTTGTTTTGATTTGGTTTGGTTTTGGTTTTTTGAGCTGCCCTTCAGTCAGTGGCAGAAAAGAGGATTGGCTATAAGAAAAAGTCACCTGCTGTCATTTTGGAACCACTGCTTTTAAGGAAGTAAGTGGATAGTGCATATAAATTCTTTCAGGAAGGACTAAGTATGAAATTAAAATGCCTAATTTATGCATTTAAATATATATAACTGCTTGTGAGTAAGAGCCTATAATATATTTGTAGTCAGCAGAGATCCAGTTAAAAATTCATCTGAAACCTAATTCATAGTGAACAGTCAAAGAAGTTATTACAATTCTCAGGAAGAAGTGACTGCTTGGTTTGTTAGATTTAGGATTTGATTTTGGTATGTCTAGGGATGGGATACAGCCATGCAGTAGCTAATAAAATTTCACCTCATTCCCTTAGTTCAGAATTGAGCTACTGCTTTAGTCAATCATGAGAATGTTTTTCCTTGCACTTTGTAAAACCTGCAACCTATGACTCAATGTTAAGACAAAAATCAGTGTGTTGATCAGGCAACTAATGCAAATAGCACTAGAATTTTTCAAATTACAGGCTGAATACTGTTCAGCTTTCCCTGAATGTATAGCAACCAACAATTCAAATAGCATTAATTGTAGTAGTAGTAGTAGTAGCAATAGTAGTAGTAGTAGTACTTATAATGATAATAATCATAATCATAATTTATTTTTTAATTTTAGTATTAGTGCTTTATCAATAAGTCTGTCTCTTTTCTTCCTTCTCCACCCCACTTAGACAACTTGAGGAACAAAGCTGAAGAATTTTAATGGCATCTACCTTGTCTCATTATTCCAGTCAAACCATGTTTTCTGCCAAGTCACTCATACAATAGATATCTGACTCGTTTCATACCTCTGCATAAGGGGAAATCATAATAACCTGAAAATGGTTTTGTAACAAACCTCACAGAATGAGTTACTCATACATTAATGACTCAATCTTCACATTTAACATTATTACTTGTTAAAGAATGGATAGCTTCTGGACAGGTTTTTTAATCTCTCAGGAATCAATGTCTGGGCTACATTATAATCTCACACTGAATTTTATGAAATTGCAATTGTGTTCATAAGACTGCAGCTCAGAACTCACTTTTCCATAATATCTTCAAAATTGCCAACCTTGTAATTTTGAACCTTTGAACATAGAAACAAAACAAAAGGTAGCATTTACAGATAACCTCACTGTATCACTGAAAAATGCAGTTCTAAATGCTTTTATTTTAAGTTCAACTAACCTTCTAAATTATGCCTTAAGAAAATTATGCCTCAAAGACAGAATAACATCATCATAAATACAATAAGACATAATCAGAGAGTGCTCTTTCTGAAAACCTTAATACCTGTTAATGAAGAGCCTGTTGCATGATTCTGAGCTTGGTAGAAGTAGAATAACATTCATATTGAAAGGACTGCAATCATGAAAGCATTATCAATTCATCATTTGTCAGTATAAAGCCTGAACCTTCCCTGAGCTTTGTTTGGGAAGATGTTTGTGTGCTGTGACACTGCTTTCAGTGTCACAGCCAAGGCCCAGCTGAAGTTCCAAACCTGCAGCTCTACATTTAAATATGCAGTCAGCATTGAGACCCCCTTTCATAGCTCAGTCTTTCCACCTGCAGAGTTAGGCTACTTAGATGAGCTTTTGTACAAACTAGGAATTTATGCCCTCATATCAAAGCATCAACGTGCTTCAATTTGAAATCCTGGCTGGGATTAGGGTTATGATGGAATTATGATCAAAACACAAATTACTAGAAGGTAAATGTGACAATCATGTTCCACATTATGTTTTGGTCCTGGGTCTCTGTCACAGATACCTCCTGCACTGGATGTCGGTAAGATGAGAGGAAGAAACAGCACTGCTCAAAATGAAGGTGAAGCAGATGTTGTCTCTGTGGGCAGTTTCTCCTGTGACCCTCATCTTCTCAGCAGCTCCACACAGCTCACGAGCATGAGCTGTTTCAGTTCTCAGGAGCTCAGTTCTCATGAGGGGTAATGTGTACAGAGAGCATCGACACTCGTCCGGTCAGGAGTACAAAAATAGTTTCAGGAACACTGAACCAAAGGCTCTGGTTTCCAGTCTTCACACATCAAACCATCATCTCTGCCTACAAAAGCTGCAATGTTGTGAAAATATATGTATGTGGTAAATTGTTGCATGAATCCAGACTTCCCAAATCCATAGAGAGGCCGACTCTGAGGTAATACCTTGGAACTCTCTGGGGAGAGCATGCTAGCCCAAAATCACCATCAGTCCCAACTAAATCGACCTTGAAAGATTAATTACCCTAAATTGCATCAAAACATGATGTAGACACTGCAGTCACCTACTATGCAAATGGAAATGCAAGACAGATTTGAGACAACTGATACAAAAGACTGTGTGACTAAACCAAAGCTTTTGAAACCAGCTGTATTTAATTCTATCCAACAGTAAACAGTAAAACTGCTTGCTTGCTGTATTTCTCTTAATAAGCATATCCTTTAACGTCAATTTTTCTTCTATTGTTAGCTCAGATATTAAATGAGGATTAGGAAGAAAATTATGATGTTTCATAGCACTACTGACTGTGTGCTCTTCTCTAGTTCATCTATTCATGCCTGCAAGTAAAAGAGAGCAAAACAACAGATAAGTAGCACTCAATTGGTATCTCTTCAAATGTTTGTAAAGAGCATTTACTAGCATGGCAATTTGATGACTCTCCTTAAAAGAAAGTGAATTTTATGTTTACAGAAGTCAAAGACATTCTTTGAAACACTTGAAACACTGCCTTTGAACTCAGATCTAGAGAAAGTAACCTGTGAGTTTCTGCAAGCCTATTGGTCCTGGGAGACCTGCTCTCTAGTCTTTTATTTCTGAATTTACCCTGTGTAGAAATCATGACTCATGCCAGGTTGTTTTTTATTTTGGAAGTTGCAGGTATAGGGACTGAAACACCACTGGCCTCTTGCAAGTTTAAAATTTGAAATACAATTCACTGAAGAGAGTGAAAAGTGTTTCCAAACTTGTGACATGCAGATCATCATGCAGGTCCAAAGTGATTGGCCATTAAGTTTGCTGACATTTTGGCATAAATAAGTGAATTTTTCTGCGAGTGCACGCATTTCTTGGAACAGATCCCAGTTCCAGTTGCTCTCAGAAATCTATATCAACTGCTTTCAGACAATTTATATATATTGTCCTCTTACTCTGAGTCAGGTCCATAGACTTCTTGTATAACAGGAAGAATAACCTCTCTTACTGCCCTTGCAAAATGATAACAGAAATTTCTAGGAAAGGTTTGTTTTGACATCTGGAAGGAGTTCATTGTAATACAGTCATCATTAATCATCTTCTCTCCTTGTGTGAAATTTCTTGCTAAGCTCAAAGCAAGAATATATACAAAATATGTCTGTTGCACTGAATTATTTTTTCTGTCCTCTAGCAAAGTGTAAGTGTGCAAGAAAGATAACTTGCATTTTAACAACTTTATAATTTATTTTTTCATAGCTTTACAGACTTTTATCACTCTTCTGACACAACTAGCAAATTGAAGAACTCATGATGTTCCCATTCTTTAAAAAAATAAGCCAAGCCACTCATGAAAGCTGTGAGGCAAAAATACTTAAAAATACTTAAATTCAAATCCAGGCATCACAGGAACAACTAGTGAAACTGATAAAAGCCCAAACCCACAAGTATCCAAAGACTTCATAGGAATTGAATGTCTCATGCTTACCTTCCTTTCTTTTTTTTTTCTTTTTTCTTTTTTCTTTTCTTTTTTCTTTTTTTCTTTTTTCTTTTCTTTTTTCTTTTTTCTTTTTTCTTTTTTTCTTTTTTTTTTTCTTTGTCTCTAGCATTATGGATGAAATAATTGATTGTGCCAGTGCTCCCTGTCAGAGCTGTAGCAAGCTTGCAAATCTTCATAGTTGTGCTGATATCATTGTGATAAAATGTAGAACAAATCTCACCAATACTTCTTACAATGGGGAAACATCTCTCACCCAAGCTTTTAGGCAAATATGCTTTCATTCTTTCCTGAATCTTCATTACTTAAAAGCCTGTGTCATTTTGAATTCAGTTCTGCAAAGTTTCAATTTCTTTTAAAGATTTTGTAATTGAGTTTTGCATTGGGTGAAAATTTGCTTGCATCTGTGGAAGTGTAAAACAAAGATAACCAACTTTTTTTTTTCACAATTTTCACTGAATTTACTTGAAAAATGCTGTCATTTGTTTAATTGGAAATGGTAATGTAAAATTTACAAAGATAATCCAAACAAACTAGGCACAAAACTACCATATTAAAATGATAGTTTGAGGTGTGTTGTTAGCTACCCTACTACCATGGAAATTAATGTGGAAGTCTTAAATACAAAGATATTAGGCTTTCTACCTTATACAGTTTAGCAATCAGACAGATTCTGTTGGCCAGAATCATTGCAGAAGTCAGTTTAGAGGAAAATAGAAGGCAAATTTGAATTGCAAGGCACACATTCAGGTCAGCATTTATCTCTTGTTTTATTTTGTTTAAAATTTAGAATATCTCCTATTGTCTTCTCTTCTTTTCTCCTTTCATATCCTTTCCATCACTCAGCACAGAAATATATTTTCCTGATCTTTGCCTCTCTTGAAAAAACTTTTTTATCCCACTTCTCACTTAACTCTTTATCTAGACATAAACTTGAAATTTGCAAAGTCCTCCTCAATGTAGACTGAAGAATTTATGAGAAAATTAAATACAGAAGGAAAAAAAAGTACCTTCAAATTTTTCAAGGTTCAATACCAGCTTTTGTTGCTTCAGAAGTGTTTTCTGAATGGCTGAACAGGGATTCTCCTGGAACTGCAGAATAACTTTTGATCTGTTACATCAACTTTATAGCCTATATTATTTTCTTTTTCAACTTGTGCTTTCCTATTTCTTTGGCCACCTTTTTGAAATCCTAGCCATATGTCTCAGCAACTAGTACATCTGACTAATATTTAAACCCATCTTCCATATTTCATATTGTCCTAGGTCTGTGAAGCAAAAGGTCTTGGGGACAATAATAGAGGTGTTGATAGAACGTTTTTCCATCCTTTTATGTATATAGGGAACCAAATTGCACTGGAGTTCATTAGTGAACCATTCATGTAAATGCTTATGCAATGTAACAGAAGAAAAACCTGCTTCTCATTGAATAGAAAGACTAACAACATCCTAGATAGGACAGCCAAGTATGCAATTATCTACCACCTCAGCATGCACATTTTTGAAGAAAATAAGAGTATAGAATTGCTCTTTATGAGCAATGCTGAAGGCCTGGGTTACTCACACACCCTTGCTTAGCAGAAAGCCCTCTCTAGGGGCTCTCATCTATCGCTGCAGACAGCAAGCTGGCTGCCTCCAGCATTCTGCGAGTCTCAGGTGAAGGCATTTGAAGAAACTGTACACTTTGGTGTACAGATCCAGGCAGATCTCTCATGATGAGGGTATTAGATGACCAGAGGAAAAATGCACATCCACATGGCATTGCAAACTGAACAGCAGAAATCTTCAGTGGTTGTCTAACAGTGCCAGCCATAGTGAAAAACATGAAAGTAAGAGAATATTAGTTCTAAAGTATAATTTAATGCAGAAGTTCAGTAATTTTCCAGGAAACTTCCAAAAATCAGGAGCTAGATGGGATAGTTGCTTGCATTTATTAGAAGAGAGATACATTTATTTCAAATATGCATTTTTGGTCTAAGGAAGAATGAAATCTGAGCACAGCTGAGGTCTACTTTCCTTTAATGGTGCAAAGCACTGAGAAATCAAATATTTTCAGTAGTAATCTCAAAAAAATAAATGCTTCCCATAAGTCAAAAATGACCATTGAGAGGATATGGTAGTTAGACAATGAGGAATGTGGAGTGAGGGAATGAAATTTCCTGCAATCTACATGTCTGATTCCATTGTAAGTCTAAAAGATGCAATATAAGATGCTGTATAAGATAGTTAAGACGAAATGCAATTAATTATTCTACCTAAAGGTCTGCTTTTCCACTACTGCTCCTCTCTCTAGCTATTCATTCTGATGATATAGGACAGCAGATATTAAATGAATAACATTCCACATTTACTGTACATAGGAAGTACACATTTACTGGCAATTCAGAGAAGTTGATCTCGAGATTTCTGTCCAAAACTCAAGACATTATGATGACACTCATTCTTGTTTTTTTCAGGATTTTGTTTCCCTTAGTAAAGACTGTGGTTTTCATTCTCCTTTAAGAGTGTACAAGAAAACAGGACTCAACTTTTGTCTTAGAATGATTCACTGCTTTCCTTAGAAGAAGCCAAAACAATCATGCTCTTTGGAACTGCTGGTCATATTGATCCAATCATACTTCCTGGGCCGTGCTGTGGGCTGAACAATGGAGTTATACAGCTGTGGTTTTCTCCCCCTTGTTGGTTGAATGTTTTCAGTGATTTTAGTACTGTGATGAACAAGTCCCCCAGTAAATTGAAGTGCTGTTCTTGCTCTCCTAGGAATGTTCTTCTGGACAAAACTATTGCAGTATGTTGTACAAAAGCTTTGTCCTTTCTTATGCCATCTGGGGATTCCCAAATGCTGACTAAACTGGCAGCTGCCTATGTACAGCAGATGTAATATCTTTCAATACCAATCCAAGAGGAAAAGGGAATTTACTGGGACTGAGGATGTAATGGTGCTTTTTTTGTTTATTCTTACAAATAATTGGACTATCCTACTGGATGGTTCAGCTCAGGTCACGGTTTCAGAAAACAAATCAAAATTCCTAAGTTATATTCAGGCCATGTTTGTACTTCAGATATTTTGATTTCGTGTTTTTCTATCCATTGGGTCAGTTTATCTGAGCAGTTTCAGAGAAAATAGCCAATTTGGGCTGGCCCTGTTGGTATGAAGATTAGCCCAGTGAAGTTGATTTTTTCTTCTTTCCTTTGGCTGAGCACAACTTTCTATATTCTATTTATACCTGATCAAGATGAGAAGCAGAAAGGAAGTCTAATTCACTATGTTTGGGTCTTCAGAAATTGTTCTAAATTAGAGCAGCCCTGAGGCAGCCCTAGGTTATGTTTTAAGCAGCAAACTAAAATACCTGCAGTATATACAGTTCACTTTCAGTCATAAGTAATGTCTTCTGCACCATTTGGATGTAGGTTGAAGAGAGGATCTGGCTCAGTGTACTGTAAATTATAAGAGACAACAATGGAATGAATTCTGCTTGAAAAACAGCCACAGCATTTCAAGAGCACTTCAAGCTCTTTATCTTTTCTGTCATGCCTGATTTTCATATTGAATTCCTGCAAAGTCAGTGGGTTGGATTTCCTTTCTCTAATATATCTGATTCTATAGTTAAATGCTTTGCCTTAATTTTGTTATTTTGAAAAATGAAAAGCTCAATTGCTTTCCATTTGTGGTCAGTAATTAACTTCTAAATATCCCACCACACTCTATTCATCTGCAGAGGAATTGACATCTGGGTCAAGTATCAATGTAGCATTCTATAGTATTCAATCAAGTATCAATCAGTCTTCTACACCAATAAGATATAGGATCAGCATATGAAAACTCTGGTAGTAACCATCCTGACATGTCCCTAACCAGTTTGTTCCTCTGATCCTTCCTTATCTTCTAATACACTTGATAGATTTATGAAGCCATTTTTACCTTCTTTTAACTTAATCCTTTTTTCCTCTCCACATCTCTTCTTATATTTTATAGCTGGAACTTCTGTTTTCATTCTTTCTGTCTTTAGATTGTCTTTTGTGGCTTGAGAGTAATGTCAAACAGGTTACAGAAAAGAGGAAAACTCCCAAATCCTGAAACTCTTAAGTCTGTACACTACATTTAGGAAAGACTGACACTTGCAGTTTAGCCTAACTGAAGCTTTATAAATGCTATGTGAATCTTTTACAACTGTAGCCTTAAATTTTCACTTTGAAATATTCATTGCAATGGATTACTCTGCTTCATGTGAAATTCTCTAGAGTAGCCCTTCATGTTTTCGAGTTGTACTTGAATTATTCTACTTTGAAATTAGTAATACTTTTATTTCCCCATGGTAACAGTTTCTAGATATTCAATAACTTTAAGATGAAATTATTATAGGAAAATTACATAAATTTATACCCTTGATGACTTAAAATCATTGGGATTATTAAAATTAAAAGGAAGGCCATAGAAGAAAACCAGAAGGAATAGCTGATACAGATAAGGATTTTTTATATAATTTAATCTTATCCAGAGATTTCTTTAACAGTAGATATATTTAAAAGAATAAGCTATTCATCATCAGATCTTCCTTTTCTTTTTCTTCCAGTGATATATATTATACATAATATTTAATTAATATATATAATTTATAAAAGTGACAATAAGGCCAGTAAAAGCAGACTGCTAAAATATTTGTCTGTATAGTTCCTGCCTTGCCTGTCTCACAACTTTCTGAGCCAGAACTGCAATGAGCTTTGATCGTCCTGCCATGTGCACAAGTTAACAATCATAGAACACCAGTTAAAGCTTCTGAAATCAGAAAATTTGGCTTCTTAAATGTGAATAGTCTGAAGGACTTTAAGAAGTTTTTCAACTGTTTCATAATTCAACGTTTACATTTGTGTCTCTTCTTTGCAAATGTTATGATAAATGAATCCAGTTTCAGAAAAATTTACCAGAACAGTGATTTCTAAGAGAGAATTACAAAACATTTTAAAAATGGAAGTTTATGCTTATGTTGTAAATATTTGTGCCTGACTAGAATTAATGTACTCATCCAGGATTAGGTCAGAATCACACCAGGTGATCAAATCATCTCAGATTTGCCTCTTTCATAGTGAATATTTGTATAATTCCAAAAAATACTGACTAGAATTTGTTTAAACTAATGAATGAATAATTTCTAATACAGTTTGAGGAACTCACCCTTGAGTTTGTCAATTTGATTACTAAGGCTGCTTCCTGCACGGCAGAACTTTCCTCAGGGGGAAAAAACAAAAACCAAACAAAGAAAATAAATCATACAACAAGACAGACCAGGGCCCTTAGTGTTGATAAGCAAGAATCTGCAGTAGGAAATATTTCCTTACTCCTATTCTCCTGAATGCATACGGAAAGCCATCCTAAAACCACAGGGCAACACAAGTCATTCCAATTTATCAGAATCTTTCTTGTTGTGAGGATCCCAACACTTAATGAAATATCTACATCTAATGATTTGTGGTCCAATGAATGTAAGCAAAGGGGAATATTTACTTCCCTCCATCCACTGACTCTGCTGCTGTTTATACACTTTCAGTTATTGCTGACCCTCTTTGCTGCCAAGGGAGCACTCCTGTCTCATGTCCACAGACTACCAATACCCCCAAAATTACTCTGCAGCCTGGAAGTCCCCAGCCACTGCTCTTGCTTTATCCATAAATCCAGCCATATCTACTCAAAGCTGTACATTTTACTTCAGTCCTATGACATGCCTTAATAAAGACCAGAGCAGAAGTAAGCTTATACACTTAAATTGGAAACAAATCACTTAAAATGTTGTTAGCAATTGTGATAAAGAAAAAAAAGGTCCCTTTGTGATGTAAATTGATACTTATGGCATCTAAGCATGAGTTCAAAACACTTATCATTCCATTGTTAGCTAGAGACATTAATGGGATATTGGTTGCATCTTCATCTCTTTCTCTATTACCTATTTTAATTAGATACATACAGGTTTAACATAACTGCACACTTGGTTCTTAATCTCTCAGTGAAGTAGACCTTGAGTTATATTAATTTCTGCTGTAATTGAATTCAACTAAATATCACAAAGTGGTCTGACTTCACAGACAATAATGCAGCTATATTAACTTTGAATTAGATGTTTTCCCCTCCCTTCATTTTACTGTTAGATGTAATTCTTTGTCAACATTTTTATGTGCTACACAGAAAAGACTTACTATGCACAAATATATGTATGAGCACATATATAGGAGGAACACCTGTCAAGAGTCAAGCTATATTCTACAACTCCATCTGGAGTTCTGCATTGTCTCAGATGAAGCTATTTCATATATGACTGCATAAAAATATTTGTCATGGTTTTGCATTGTGACCTTTGGAGAGATGATACCAGAAATGCTTTCTGAAATTTGCTCTGCTGTTGTTCAGGATTGATGCATTTAGATATGATTTTATTACACATTCTTTTATTCTGATACTTGCTCTCCTGTTCAGACTTTCATATTCCTCTGTAAATTATGCTACCTGGAATTCTCCTGATAGAGACTACAACCTCCTTCTTTTCTTTTCTTCCCCAAAATGTAAAATCTTATCGTTTGTAGCTTTTTTTACAGATTTACTGAGCTGGAGGATGACCTTGGTGATTGAAGTAATGCTGCAAGTATTTCATTTTAACAACTGTTTTGTAGTTCAGGAAAGTATAGCACAGCCCCTACAGTACACCCAGTATCCTTCTCCCAGGGTTCTATCAATTCTTTTGTGGTACAAAACAAAACAAAACAATGAAGGGGGATGATGACTGCTCTAGGCTGAAGATTTTTTTTATTATTATTCATCTTTGTGTGGAGAAAATTCTTAAGGTTTTTTCCTTCTTTTATATATTTTTCCTTATCTTTGGGAGATTGTTCAACTAGCAAATACTTTTTCCCCACTTTTTGAACTTGATTAGGACTTCTCAAGACAAAAATTTAAAAATTGATGCTGGTGTGTTGCATAAAATGGTCAGTATGGCCTTGTACACACCATGTGCAGAATCTTCCTACCTAGGACACTTTTGAGGGAGAGGAATTGAGGAAGATGCCGCCAACCAGTATTTTTTTCTCTCTTCACAAGCAACTAAATATGTTAGTTTAGTCATTCAAAATCCATCCTTTTGCAAGTCTGTTTTGATAGTTGAAATTGCCCAGCTGCATTGGTGCTCTCAGAATATGAAGAAAGAAAATTCAAATATTTTCTTAAGCATTGGAGTTTAGCAGAAATCCAAACCTAATGTTTAGGGGCTGGTGTGACAATTAGAGCTATTTTTTCTTTAGAGACAATGATTAATTTGCAGTGTTACTTGGGTCCATAAAAGTTGCCTGTTGCTTTGATCATCATTCATTATGACCTCACTGAGATTTGTGGCAGATCTCACAGCTGATTCTCATCCTGTTTTGCTTAAGCTGCTCCGCTGCTTTGCAGTCGCTCTCAGAAAATGAAAACTTAGCTGATGATCCACAAAGGAAGAAGGAGCTAGTAGGAAAATTATCATAAATACCTCTATTTCTGCAATATTCAAGAGAGTTACCTGCTTCAGAATAAGCAAAGGCTGACAGAAAACACTTTGCTAGCTTGCTGTGAGCCGTCAAAGAGAACTGATTGTTTCTCAAACCAGCCTACAATTACTGATCCCTCTGGCTTATCTCCAGCACTATTTAGAAAGACTTATTTTTCAGGCAAGAAGACTTCCCAATGTAATTTACAGTCCAATCTGGCTATCCAGACATATCTTTGATCTCCTAAGTAATACAGAGAAAAGCCTCTCTCCTTTATTCAGTCTAACTTCTTTTTTTGCAGATGCAACTTTTCTTGGGAGTACTGTTAGACTCTGTCTAAAAATTTTTATGTCTTCTCTAGTTGGATTACCAAAACACTCATCATTGACAAAACAGTCCTCCCACCAAGGCCAGCAGAACCACAGTGAGCCTATAAAGAAGAGGTCCTGAAAAATCACATATCCTGTTAGCCATCTGAGTGCTCTTAGCTATAACAGCAGGTACTGTAGGCAGCTATCAATGTTTATGATTTTCACTCTAAAAGCATCCAAAGCATGTCCTACTGTGTGTTCACACCCCCATAAAGTCAGGCCTGAAGGACTTTTTTCCCATTTTGGCATTGCTTTAGCACCATCAAAATTTCCCACTGAGTCCTTGACTCAAAGCCTTTACTCATGCTATAAAAACAGGAGATTTGTACATAAAACAGCTTATCTTGGGTTGATGTATTGCATTTAGAATTCCACTTGATTAATTTCTTTTAAATAATTGTTTTATTTTCTGAAAACATTGGCAAAGCTCTATTGCTTGTGCATTGCAATGCATGAAGAACTGGGAGGCTGGCACTAAGCCTCCATCAGGATTTTAATGTGAAGAAACCCCTACAACCACATAGGATTAATACTGTGAATTTTTTTACTACTTGCATTTAAATAAATAGAAGAAAAGTCTACAAAATTATGTGGCCAGGCAAATAAAATTATTTCTTTTGTTTGTTCATGCTAATTTCATTAATTTTTAATGTGCATTTTGTAGAAAATACTCCATTAACTCTACCAAACTAGAAACCTACTGTCCAAGAATACAAATATATGTGATTACTTAAGTGGATGTGTATTTAAGTTAAAAATTGACCATGAGAAAATACAGTTTATTTCTGTTCTTTCAGTTCTGTCTCCCAGTTGAATAATGAATTGAATCATTGATATGATACACTAACCTAGGGAAAAAAGCAAGCAATGGGAGCCTGATGTTTAGCAATTTTACCAAAATTGAGCACATGGTCAAACGATTTGCAAGGCCATGCAAAATATCCAGAGAATAACAGAGGATGAGATTACTGAAGAGTAGAGCATGGAATTCTTGTATTTCAGCACAGAATCAAGCAATCACAGTATTGTTTGGCCAGATCAGGACTGAGCATGTTGCACCCTATCTGAATCAGCAGTGAATATCCCACAACCTTTTCCTGTGTACACGTTGGATGCTTTGAGGTGAACACCTTGCCTGAATACACTGAGAAAAAATACTAGAGTACTCAGTGTGGTTAAAACTTTTTTTAACCTGATGAAGTATATATAGCTTCTAATTTGCCTGGAGTTTATTTATGGCTTTCTAAAAATAACATTACAAAATACCAGTGCAGGATGTTTGATTACACACATAGCAAACAACATTATCATTACCACCATCATCATCATCAGGTGCCTGAAGCCCATGTGCACTGAGACATTTAATTATGGACAGGAAGAGCTACTTATTAACAGAAACAAAAAAAACCCCAAAAACAATTAAACCCTTCCAATACTTCCCCCTTTTTTACAAAGGGAAGGCAAAGTCCTTACTGTCTCCAAACCTTCTTCTTTTTATTATGTTCTTTGTAGCTTTACCACTCTCTTCAGAAGAGATTTTTATAGTAGCTCCTCTTCCCCCTTTCTTTAGATTTCTAACCTACCAGTTCAACTGTATGAGATCTTGGTGACGTGGAATGTTCTCTGAAATGTAGGGCCTTTTAAAAAAAGTATTTCTTTGTGTTTCAAAGTAACTGCACAGCAATGTCTCCAGCTGGACTATCACTGATGGAAGACTACTATTCCTAGAGCTCATCCCAAAAAACCAAATTTAAACAAAAAAAAATTGAATATTCTTAAACAAATTGTGCAGCTCATGACTTTCACAAAGTTGCCATTATTACTTTCAGAGCAACTCTCCTTAAATAATAAAGATGCCATGAGAAGAATATCCTCAGAATAAGCAAGGTGCAATTACAGAGTGAAATAACTAAACAGTAAGGATAAATAGAGGGGGAGGGCATATCAGAGAGAAAGTAAAAACTTTTCTAGTTATATATGGAAAGGAACTAAAAGAAATATACCACATTATTCTAAATCATTGAACAGATCTGCTGCAGCATTTTTGTTTATATTGAATTTTTCCTGAGCAGAAAAGGAAAGAGATTACTATATGGCATAATCTTGGGCATGTGCAGTGTTAAAATAAAAAATGAGCAAAATGTGGTTGGAGAAATTCAGCTGTATTTGTTGTACAGACAATTAAAAGGGCTGGCCAAATTTTGACATAGATTGAAACATTAATATCTTACCCTGATGTTTGTAGTTGTCTTCTTGCATATTTGTATGTCACCTTCTTCCAAGAATTAATATCTGTACTTACAAGTACCGACATTAATTCTTGGAAGATATTACAGATATTTTATTAGAAGAAAATAACCCCCCATAGGTAACTTTGAATTGAAATAAAAATTACATAAATGTAACTGAAAACCGAAGAAGAAACATTTGAACATTGTTATCAGGGAAATAATACTTATCTTTCTGTCAGTAAGTTTCATCCATATGGATGCACCTTTAAGTGGTTAAATTTCCTCTCAGAGCTTAAGGAACCCAAATATGTGTTCCTACCTTGCATGATGACTGTGATTAAGTTCACCCATAAATCTGGTGATATGTAGAACTAACAAACTATTTACTCTTTCCCTTGTTCCATCATGAATTGCTGTCAAATCTACTTTCTTGCACTTTGAAAGGAGTTGAAATATACAAGAAGTATGAAAAAGAAGAAAAAAGAAGCCAAGAAAAAAATAGTCCTTAGTAAAAAATGAGCATTGCATGGTGGGCTGGCCCTGACTAGCAGCCAAGCACACAGAGCCACTCACTCACTCACTCACTCAGTCCCACCTTCCAGCAGAACTGGGGAGAAAATAGGAAGAACAAGAGAAAGATTGTGATTCAAAATAAACCGCTCAGCAGTTACTATCATAAGCAAAGCAGACTTGGCTTGGGGAATTTAACTTGATTTACAATATGTAATTACCGTTTCACATAGTGAGAAAGAAAAATGATAATCATTTAAATACCAAGGGCTGCAATGGGCTCATCTGCTCTGCTGCAGACTTGTCCATGGGCTTCAGTTGCCTTGGGGGTGTCCCTGCTCCAGCACCAAGCACCTCCTGCTCCTCTGGCCTTGTTGCTTTATGTAATTTCTGAAATGTGATTTCACTGTGTCGCTGCAGACTTCTCTGATTGGTCCAAAGGCAACACAACCCTGCTGTTGGACTGAGCTCTGGGTCCATCTAGGTGGCTGGAACTGGCTGTGTCTGGACCAGGGCAGTCTCTGACCTCCTCCCTCAGAGGTCAGTCATCAGGATCCCCACCCAAACATGTCATTTAGCAACATGATTGCAGAGCATCTGCTTTGGTGAAACCACACTTCTGGAAACCAATTCATTTGCTTGAGAAAAGGGATGGCATCTTTTATGAGACCAGTCTTCTTAAGAATAAAGTTGAACCACAGGGTACAGCCTGCTAGAACATGATCTCAGCTCATTTGGTCTTGAACAAAGCCTCATGCAGGCGACTGCTCTTCAGCAGTGGTCCTGTAGTCCTGAACATAAGCAGAGGAGTTGAGTGTTATTGGAACTGGAGACACAATGTACTCTGCAGAGCTCAAGAGCTGGCCTGACTGCCAGACAGCCCTGGTTAGCCTGGCTGGCACCAGCACTGAGGTAGCCTTTGTTCCTCTCTAGTACTAAGACAACCTATGACTATGCTCAATCTGCTATTGATCTGAAGGTTATGGAGTTCAAAGCAAAGCTGGAAAATCTAGAATAGCCAGTGTCACTATGGTGAGTAGATGAATAGTTATACAAACAAATGGTATTTTTGTGTCAGTTATGCTATCAGAATTGCTCTATGCCAACCCATGAGCAGGTATCCACTAACACTGCAGACACAAAGAACATTCCATTGGCCAAAATGAGTTCCAGTGCAAAAGTAGAGTGCAGGACCCATTTTTCCTGAAAGAAGCTGAGAGATCAAAAATGATTAGCAGCTGCAATATTTAACAGTGTTAGCTCTTTAGGACCACAGTCAAACATTCACTCAAGCCTCGAGGACCCACTGAGTTGGTGCAGTTAGGGCAGAACAGACTGGGCAATGAGTGCTGCAGGGGCAGTTGGATCAGTTGGATCCTTTGGGCTCCAAAGGTTCAGGAGCAGCAATGGGACACAGTCTTCTGGTATGGGTTCAGATCAGTATGTGCCACTGACAGACACCTTTGCTGTTTTGTCCCACAGGTTAGTGGGGAAAAGGAAAAAAAACGTTTCTAAAAGAGGAAACTCCTTAGAAAATCAGCTTCAGAGTAGCCAATTTTAGAGTAATTAATTTCACAAAAGTGATGAGAAGTAAACTTCTTTATTAAAGATTCATCCTTACAAAGGTTTATTAAAACCAGAATTTAAAAACTGAATTCATTAAAATACACTTTGATTTTAAGTAGTTGATACTGAAAATATGTATAGGAGTTTTTTTTTAACTTTCTGTAAAGATTTAGCTCAATAACACAGGTCATTATCCACCTAAAACTTTGTCCTCAAAATAAACAAAAGTTCTCCTGTACTTTGCAGAATCAATATAAATGTTTTTTTTTAAAAGAAATGGCATGTTGATAAATGCATGTGATTTGAATTCTTTACACACTTAACTGAAGTTTTTCTTAATAAGCACCTTTCCATAGAATGAAAATGTTTAGACAAGGATTAACCAGGAAGATCATGGAATAAAAATTAACAGCATTGGTCTAAATCATTTATTACAGGGAGGGAAAAGCCTAGCTTAAGGTTTAGAACACTGACTCCACCTTTACCATGCCAATGAAAAGAATAAACATAAAATAAGAATATCAGTACTATGGCTCAGAAAGCAGAGTTTGGCACACAGCTCCACTGCCTGTTAGCTTTTTTTTGTCCATGACACATATTCTGGAGGTGAGATGACTTTATTCCAATTTTGGCACATTTTAGAATCACTTCTTACTTTCTACAAGCATGAGCTTTGGGAGGTGCAAAGCAGAAAAGAATGAGCTCAAAGACCTATTCTCTGCTACCAGGCATGAGACTTTACAAGAGACACCAGACTTAGGAATGTCAGATGTCTGTCTAAATAATTGACAACTACAATGAAGTGAGGGCAAAAGTCATTCCCAACCAGACTATATTTAAAACTGCTAACCTGAGAAGGATTCATAGTCTAGGGAGTGTGACTGAGATTCATCTTAAAAATCCTGCTGTGTGTCTCCAAGTTCAGTCATCAGCTGTGGAACAACTTTAAATGAGAGATTTACTGAGCCAGTTACTGCACAAAACTGACTATACTGAAAGTTACAGTTTAGTACTAATGAAAACACAGTATTCTATATCACATTATGGCAAAGTTAATTTAGAAACCATCTGCAGTCCCACAAAACTTCTAGCCAGACTTACATGCTGAAAGGAATTAGTGTTGTTTTGATTTGAGGTTGTAATTTGCTCAGAAATCAACCAAAAGTGAGGTTAGCTGAGGATGTAATGTGAAATTATAATCAATACATAGACAGATGCAACAAGACCACAAGATCCAAAGGGTCTGGGGGTTGTGTACCAAACCACTAAATGGGCACCAAGTTCAGGGGTCAAATTCTTCCCATTGTGAGTTTGCCCTGTCCTGCCAAAGCTGGTGAGAGCAGCATGTCTACACTGCAAGGCAGGGTGTCTGACAAAGATATACTTCTGCAAAGAAATCTTTCTTGTGTTATTTACAAGTATTGCTTGGTACTGTGGTTTTTGTATTGTTTTGGGGGTTTTGTTGTTTTTGTTGTTGGGGCTTTTTGTTTCTTTCTTTCTTTCTTTCTTTTCTTTCTTTCTTTCTTTCTTTCTTTCTTTCTTTCTTTCTTTCTTTCTTTCTTTCTTTCTTTCTTTCTTTCTTTCTTTCTTTCTTTCTTTCTTTCTTTCTTTCTTTCTTTCTTTCTTTTAATGAGCCTGTAAAGCTGTGGAATGTTGAGAAAAGAGATATTGAATGAAATCCTGGTTTCAATAAATTTATTGGGAAAATTCCTATTGACTTCCCCAGGGTCAACTCTACAGCACAGCCCCTTGTATATTTTTGCTTGGTGACACCCAAATAAAATGTGCTTTGCTTACAAATCAAAACATTTTTTTATAAGCTGTTAGCTCTTTCAGCTCAGCATGGTAGATGAAATACAAGCTGTGCTCTTCTCTGCATCTCCTATTATTACCTGTCATAAAGAATCTACAATTAGAGTTTTGCTGGCAATTTTGCTGCTGATACACAAGGCAGATAAAAATCCAGATTGTTCTTCCATATCTGTCTTAGCTCTGTGTCACTGATATAATAGCTTGTGGTGGTGAAACAGTAAGCAAATATTTACCTTCATCTACACTGCCAGGTAAGAAGCCAAATGAAACAGGTGGGCAGTAGAAGATTAATATACTTCACAATGTTGCTGTCACTGAATTTTTTAAATCTTCCATTTGGGTTTACTGCAGCAGATATTCCAGTGTACCAGATCTTGGCTGACATTTTTTAGTTACTTCAGAGACAGCAGGATCATATCTTTGAGAGCTGACACCAGTTCCTGCAGACACACATAGGAAGAAGCAGATAAATTATTTTTTCAAAAAAATTTGACTTTAAAGAACACAAATGAAAGAGCAGTAGTCAATACCACAGTATTGGTATTTCTAAAATACCACAGTAAACTATTGAAAGACTTTTACCTACTATGGAGAGAGAAATGGAAGATGAGAGAGAATGAGTAGGAATGAGTAGGGAACACGATATGATGTTCTGAGTATGAAGAAGGACTATTTTCTCTTTGCAGATTGACCAGTGGAGCAGAAAATGTCTTGTACCTGACTTGGGATTTTAAGTAAGGCAATTTCCTTTTGTGCAGTTTTCAAGTTGTATGAAGAATAGACAAAATAGTTGGCCTAAACCTTAATCTCTGTAGCTGTGGAACAAAACCAGTATGATAACTTGTGGAGGGTGTAAGAAACCGTTTCTATTTGAAAGACTTTTTTTTTTGGAAGAAATGCTTCTAAATTGATTTCTGTCCTGTTGGAACAAAGTCAAATTAAAATATTTTCATTTGTCACAGAACAGAAACATCAAGTTAATAGTTATAATTATATAGAGACCAATTTCACATTGATCCACAAAAAAAATGGAGAACAAAATTACTAAAAGGAAATAAAGAAAATATGTAATATTTTAAATTAAAAATGTTACCAAAATAAAGTACCTCATATGTAGTTTATATTTTCTCAAAGGAATGGTTTTCTTAGAATGATTTGACCCTAACTATTTATAGACATTTTTTGTTCTCCTCTTGCTTCTTTTTGCATTACTGTTCAAATAATTTTAAATTCATGCTTGTATGGCAACACAAAGGGCTGAAGCCAGAGACATCTATTAAAGTATCCTGTGTCATAGATTATGCTATATTTCCCTCATCCGGAGGCATTTTCCTGTGATCTCTTTGAATTAATTTAATTTGAAAAATATTGTTCTGGAGTTAAAGTACAATGAATAATAGCCATTTGTTTTGGAAACAGAAAAACAAGAAATAATGTCAGTCCTTTTTGTTAATATACTAATTGTTTTGTTTATTTAAATTAAGAAAACTGTATGCCCGCAGACATGTATGAATTCTCAGGACTGTGCAGCATTTTCTCTGCCCAGCAGCAAAGATTAATAAAATATAATCTGTAATTAGTTTATTTTCACACACTTTTGCAAAAAGAGAGCAAAGAAATTTAAACCAAAAGGCGCTAATTTATTTCCAAATAAGGAAAATCTAATTTAGTGTTTCCCCAGTCGGTTGAAGACCTTTATCATCTTGAAACAAGAGGGGAAGTCAGGGACATGGCCTGTCCTCAAGAGCCCAGGTGGGTATTGTGAAGCATCTCACAAGGAAACAGAGCCTGAACAGTTGGGAACCTTCCTTTTAATGAAGATACTCTCCTACTGACAGGCTCTGGGCTAGAGCATCACCAAGTCTGTCCATAGCCACACTGAGCACTGTGCCTTAGGCTGGCATGCCAGCCAAATCCCACTGATTCAGACCTGGAGTGACAACACTTACTGCTTTCTTCCCTGACAACAAACGCACGGGAGCGAGGCACAGTGCTGACACGGAACAAGGACCAGCCTCTGGGAAAGGGCCTGCTCTAAATCGAATCAGACACAAAGGAAAGCACAAGGATTATTTCTGGCTTGCAAATGGGAAACGTTATTTTCAGGGAACAACAGATTCTTATTTAATAGACTCAAAATTTAATGGGAAGCAAATATTCTGATTCTAACATATCCTGATGCTGTTCTGGAAATGTAGGTGTCATACCTGAGCATGTGGTGTAGGAATTATTTACCTCATCACAGAAACACTTCCCCTATTTTTACATCTGCTGATGGCCCCCTAGTTTCAGCTGCATATTCCGGATTTATAGCTTTTTTCTTATTTAACTTTAAATATGAGTACGAATTTGGCTTGGTACATCACTAGCCTTGTAGATTTTAATCTGGAGAATGTTTTCCGGGGGGTTTCTTTTTCCAAGTTGTGATGCCTTGAGTTTTTTGTTTGTTTGGGGTTTTTTAAAATGAAGATTAAATAGATAGGGCCACATAGAAATAATTTACCTGTGTTTGAATGCTAAGGAATATTTCAATAAAATGTTTGTTTAGACTCTATACAAGTAACACCATTTGGTTGATATATTTAAATTATTTGAATGTTTAACCAGGCAAACATATTCTTCTCCATAAAAATTTCCCTTCTAAATCAGTAACCAGAAAGAGAAACATTAAATAATTTGAAAAGTATGTCGCCTGTAAAAACCTGATTTTTTTTCCTATGCTCTCCAAATTCCCTATCTTGGTTTGTAATCTGTATCTACAATGTGTGGAGCATAAGTAAACTATGAATGACAGGACAATCTTCCAGGGGTGACAATTTCCCCAAAGGCATTATAGCTCTGAAAAATAGCTGACAATAAAAAGTTGTATCTGGTGTGGGTAGGAATTGGTAAATTTAGAAACCTTAATTACTCTGGTGTTAAATATGGGTGAGGATGTTTTTATTAATGTCTGTTTCAGTAGGGTAATTTTTTGGGTGAAAATTCACTGGTTCAGCTCCACCAGATTTAAAACAGAATAATGCACTCAATGATTAATATGTAGCCTATTTAAGTCTGTAAATTACAGAAATTTATCTTTGTGATGTATGTGGAGTTGCATTTGATCACAATAGCTAATTACCAAACAAAACATGCTTATTTCTACAATATTTTATCTTTTCCTTCCAATTCCCAAATATCACATAATAAGCAGAAATCTATGCTGTTATTTCTACAGTGCTGTTGGAGGGAGATGAGGTAGCATGGTGACAGGAAACACGTTTTCTGTTTATTATATTGAAGTGGCCTCTCCTTATTTCATCAAAGTATTTTTTTTCATAAAAGCATCTATTTCTGAACTGTCTCCATTTTTATGTAGGCATCTTACAGACATGGCAAAGTTTACATTATTTTTTAACTTTAATCTTAAAAATAACTTCAAGATATTTTTATTAATTGTATATATATATTTAAAATTTAGTTTTTAGAAGAAATATACTGTTTAAGAGGCATTTCATTTAGAGCAAGACCTAATTTTTGAGAAAAATATACAGTTCAAACATGCAAAAAATTATTCTTGATACTGTTGGGAGAAAAGTCTTATATTGGATGTACCAAAAGGGAAACATCCTCAATGGTTGGCAAGCCATAAAAATAGTTTTCACTTATTTTTTATGGTAGTTAAAAGAGTCAAAATATGTAAAGGATGATCCATCTATGAGTATGGTTTAAACTGAGAAAGTTTGGAACAAAGCTGAGGGAAATCAAGAGGCAGACTGTGCAGGCCCAATGGAACAAGAAATGCAAAAATCAAATGAGAGTGTTCGCCTAGAGACAGCTGAGATGAACTAAGGCAGTGCTATTCCTCTCCTTCTGAAGGTCTGGTGGACCCTCTCTCTCTCAGCAGCACAGTCCCAGCTCTGAAAGGAAATGTCAGTCCCATGAAAATAACCTCCTCCCTTCCAGCAGAGATGTGAGAGAATTGGTGAAGGTCTTCTAAATACATATTTCTTACATTACCATTATCTTTTTTTCATGATGTTTTGATTTTCTCCACACACACACAAACCAACCCTCAAAAATTACTATGCAGTAATCAGCAATTTTTAAACTAGTTTAGTGAAATTATCATATATAATAGGCAATGCCAAAGCATGTATTAGGAACATGTATTGGGTAATGAGCTTTGAACCAGAAACCAAAACATCTCTGTGCTCACTTTTTCAAGCTAGAAACTACCAAGCAAAAGTGAAAATCCTACTGTAATATGACTGTTAGAAAATATTACAAAATCAGTCTTTACTATTAGCTAGAACTCACTGTTCTGCTGGTTGGGAAGGTATGAGATCTTTTTGATTGCTCAACTACAGTAATTGCTGCCAGATGGATGCAATTTTAAGATCATTATTTGTAATCCTTCCTGTGCCCTCAGTACTTTATCTTGAAACAATTGCAATTAATGTGTTTCTCAGCAGTTTTTTGCTGAGATACTTTCTTTTCTTGCTCACCCAGGATAAAACACTACTAAATTAATCATTGAACAGTTTAGCCAAGGAACGTAGCTTTGTTGACGTGCTGTTGTTTTTAACATTTAATTAGAAGGAGTCTGAGAGCTGATTAGCTGACACTGTACTCAGTATGATAGCACAGATCATTAAGAGCCAGATGCAAACCAAAGCACACTGTCTTGTCTCACCACGCACAGAGTACCTGAGCAAGCACAGCTCTGCTGGCATGAAGCATGCCAGTATTAAAGGAGATTTTGTCTATGAGACCTGGTACTGTCAGATATGTGTGTGATATGACCAAAACATGGGAACCAAATGCATCAAGGGCAACCAGCAGCCCAGAGATATGTCTCTAAGGATGTTTGTTTCAGATATGTTTGCTTTTCAGAGCTGTAAGGCCAGAATTCTAATTTATAATATTATATCTGTAGCATAGATTCTTATAAAGTCCAGATGTGACTTCACCAAGGGAAAGTAAGCATCAGGGTAACTATGCCTTCTTCCCACTGTTAGCATTGGCAATTTCTGCATAAGCCCCTAATTCCCTGACATGGATGTGGCTGGACACCTTTCCCAGCCAGACTGGGTGTGCTGCTGCTAAACTGTCAGCAATCTACAGATACAACTGGTGAAAAATAATCTGAGCTTTATAGATGGATGCAACTGGACTTTAGTCTAGCAATATACCCAGTGTCTTTTCAGCTGTAAAAATTGTTCGTAAATGTTGGCCAATGAATAGCCATAACACACTAGTGCCCAATTCAATTTATATTTCATTCAGTTGTAAGATTTTTTATTAACTAGACAAGGAATTGGGTCAGACTACAGATCTTCCATAAAATCATGTGCTGCAGTAACTAACAATTTGCTGGATACAGTCCAAGAAAAGCCATGAATTCCAGGCATGTTGACAAATCACTCTTTCCAACTCTGTGCCTTCTGAGCTTACTATTTTGGACTCTTTCGTCACTTTCTTCATAAAGTGTGTTTCTAATAAAAGTTATTATTACAGTTTGGCAGAGAAAAGGGGATGATGGAGTCATGTGCAATTCAAGGAAAATCTTTCTGTTAACCATTAATTCCTATTTTTGCCTAACATTGAAAGAAAATGTGAAAAATTAAACTTTAGTCCGTAAATACTTTATTTTTGATTTGAGACTGTTAGTGATTTTTTTTCTGTACTCTACCTTGGACACAAAAATTTTAACAATTGTTAACCTTGTTTCAAATCTTCTCAAGTAACAGCTCAGATGCCCCATGGTCAAGGACTTTTTACAACACAATGTATCTCATCACCAGAAAAAAAAATCTCCATGGGAGATAAATTCTGATCTAATTAAAAGAGGGGGTGAAGGAAAAAAAAATCCCATTCCTTTTTCAACAGAAAAACTATCTGAGATGCTTCAGATTAGGGCTCTTAACAGGGTTCTCCAGCTGTTATCTCTTTCATGACTCATCCAAAAAGTATGAGCAGCAACAGCTGGAGCTTGGACTCTGTCTTTTTCTATGTAGTGTATTGGATGCCAAAAATGGGAGCAGGTCCTGAGGTTTTCAAGTGCTACTTTCTGAGTTGGACTATTCCTGGTCACAGCAGCACACAAATTCCTTTCATGCATAAGTTATGTGATCTGTCAGGCCACTTACCATGAGCAGGTCTGCTCTAGCCCTCATCCAGACTGTGCTCCCATTTAGGCAAATCTACATTATGAAAGCTGTAATGACTCTGATTCAGCTAAGATTATTCAGTGCATATTTAGCTGTACATGTGTTAGATTCAACCCTCATTCAGAAAAGTGTTATTCATAAGGTGAAATCTGAACTCAGTTGAGTGCTGTACCCTACGAAGGCTGATATTCCTAAGACACCTTCTAACCTTACTACTTGAAAGTGCTGCAGGATTCTAAAATACATCTACAATATACTGAGGTGTTAGACACCCATTTCACAGTATTTCAGGTTTGAGAATGCTTTATTACAGTCTTCGTTGTAAGAAAATATTTTTAATGCCTTCAGATCAGAAGAGTTTAACTAAATCTTGATTTAATGGGCTTCTCTGGAATACAAAACTTACCCCAAAAAGGGAAGCCAGAGAGTGAAAGGTGGCAGAATGTCAGACAAGTTATGTAAGTCATGTAATTCAAAGCACACATTAATTTACTATCCTGAACAGACTGTTTTACAAATTGTGTTTATATAGCAAGACAATAACGATCTTATCTCACTTTTGCTTTGTTTTGAACATCCAAGGTTAATCACAAAATTGCAGAATAGTCTGAGTTGGAAGACACCCACAAGTCCAACTCTTAAGTGAATGTCCATACAGGGACCTAACCTGCAACCTTGGTGTTATTAGCACTCTACTCTAACCAACTGAGATAATAAAACAAAAAGAAGGTAACTAAGTCAGGATTTTTCCTGGTTGTTGCATCAAATAAGTTATTTGGAATAAAGATTTATGGGGTTTTTTTTGTTCTGTTTTGGTTTTTTTTTGGATCGGTATTCCCAAACAGCAGAGTAAATTGGAGGAGATTCTTCCCAACAGTGATGACATGAATGTCACTTGAAAACGACTCAGTTCATTGCAGAGGACAAGATGAAAATGAAATGTGTTGAGAAGATGTCAGTGAGATACTCACAGCATAGCTAGGAGCTATATCTGGAACTTTTGTATGCTCACACCTAGCATGGTAGTGCATTACTGAAAAGTGCAATTTCTTCATGGTGGTAGGCAGGTTTCAGTATGGCCTGAACAAAATGCTCACTGCCTTGGTAGATTTAATAATTATTGAGTATGGTACAAAAAGGCAGTCCATGGCAATGGCTCTTCTCTTTGCTGAGCTGCTGTATGCTGTCCCTCTACAACAGGTCATGCTGGTCCTCTTTAACACCTCTCCATGGCTCCACAACTTCAGGAGTGGAGCTATGAGATGTACTAACTATGGAGCTGTGGAATAACTTTCTGCAACTGTGCAAAGTAAGAGTGAGAATGAAATTTCTTGCCAAGTACTTTTAGATCATGTCATCAGATTCTTTTGTGTGTGGTATAAGCCAATGCCTTAATGCTTGATCACGGTAAAACTGTTGTGACCTAACAAGCTTAACAATCACTTCAGTGACACAGATCCTAGCTTTACTGGCCCCAAACTACTCATTCAGCAGAAAGTTTGCCTGTGTATTGAATCTGAACAGACAAAATCAATGACACTTCCTTATCTTCTGTACAAGTTTTACACAGGGTTTTCTTCCCATTTTAGAAAACCAGCACATACTAATTTAGAGGATGAACAAACTAGGGAGTAAAATTTACTAGGAGTTGATTCTGCACAAAAAAAAAAAAAAAAAAAAAAAAAAAAAGAATGCTCTAGAGGCTGCTTTGCACACATTTCTATAGATAGGATGGAATTGATACAGCTGGTTTTAGAATTAAATCAATAGGCAACTCTTTGTAGACCCCAAGCCAGTGTTTGTCAGAGTACTGGTTTTCCTTGGTTTTGCTTCAGTCAAACTGAATTGAAGGGATCCAGGTAACAAAAGACTATAAAGAAATGGAATCTGCAAGTATGCTGAAAGCATAAGGTAGTTGTTAAAAAGAAGAGGATTTGCAAGCTGCCCTTGAATCTGAATTCTTCCATTTCCCAGAGAATACCCTGGTAGAAGTCATTTGGTCCATGTCAAATATTCCAAGATAGCACAACTGATATTTCTTGCTACAGACTAGAAAATCAATCCATAAGGTAAAAGAGTAATCCAACTTCCAAGACCACTCAAAGTTATGTTTATTTGTCTGAAACTCCTACCTTATACTTGCATATAAGTAACACAAATATTTAGGGAGTATCTCCCCTCCTGGACTGCACCAACTTGTTTCTCATCCTCTAAGCAGCCACAGGATGGTGTACAGTTTCAATTTTATTCACAGTTTCCTAGGCTGAATTGGATTCACTGGCCTGAGTCCTGACTTAATGCTATAGGCACAGTTCTTATTCATAATAAAAATCTTTACAGTATTGTTTTAGAGACACATGGAATCAGGAAATCAATAAACTGAACCACTTGAACAGAATGTATTCAGCTATGAACACATGCTCAAAAGTGCTACATAAAGCTGGTAATTTTCAATGGAGAGGCTATAACCTTTTTAGAGTCTCTTGGTCATCAGAGACATGTAAAAGGGACTAAGTATAAATGAATCTTTTGTGCTCTGATTTCTACTTCTTCATTGCCAGTACTATGTCATCCAATTACCCTTCATCCTGCTGTGTGACTAGAATTTTTTTTTGTAATGAACCATTTTTAAAGTCTCCAATGACAAAAAAGAGAGAAAAAAAGTTTTCCTTCAAAGTCAAGTAGAATAAGATTGATGTCTTTTGTTCATGAATCCAACAGTTTTAAATTAAAAGATCCAACGTCCTCATGACTCTAATTAATATTACTTTGGAGATGGGATTTTAGTATTTAACTTTCTGCAGTTATAATGAAAACTTGCCTTCATATTGAATGATATTTTCCTTTTTTTTCTTTTCTTTCCTTTCACCATAATACTTTTTACTGGAATCACAAATACAGGAAACATTTCAAAACCTGCCAGTTGAGACAGCAAGCAGTTAAATAACTTAATGTTGCAAAGATGTAAGCATGTGCTGAAATATATGCACGAATAGTCCCATGTGTAAAGTTAATTGCCTAGATTAGCACATAATGATGATGCTGCACCATAGTACAAATAAGCACAAGTTACATGGACAAAGACTGTATCTTTTCATTTTAAAAAGGTGGTGATTAGAACTCTACTTTTCCTGCCTGTCTTTATTTGAAAGGGTGCTCCTCCTGAGCAGTCACTAACTCTGATTGAGGTCTTGCTTAGCTCTTCACCTCTCTGTACCCAGTTGATTAGAAAGCAGGCACCCAGGGCACTTCCTCTCCTGTTGTTGGACTCCAGATTTATATCTCTGTTTTATTAACTGTTGAATGAAGTGATCTCCATCTAGGGCACACTTTTCACAAGGTCTCTCGCCCTCCATCTTTCTGACAGCTTATTATGACTGAAGTGGAAATGTTACATAAAACAAGCTGTTTATGGAAATCTTATTTCTGTCACATGAGCTCTATTCTGATGTGATAGGCTCTCTATCTGGCTGCAAGAATTAATATATTAATTATATCTGTCATTATGCAATTCCCTACTTATCACCACTGGATTTTATAGACCTGGTAAAATAGACTCTGAGCAGTAAAATCATTGCACCTCAGCACACTTCAGCGTTCATAACAATCTGACATAATAAGGATACTGTCATTGCAGAAACACCTTCCTACACCCATGTGGGTACTTGAAAATCTGTGCTTTCTTCATCCTCCTACATAAATATAGTAGCTTAGGAACTTTTATGCTGTGCCTTGGTTTTTAATGATAAGAGATGTCAGGTACCATTTAAAACATAAGAGATGAAAAGGGGCAATTCAGCTTTAACAGAGCTTTCCTTTAGATGAAGTCAACTGTTCTGCTTCTGTGAAGTGGGAAAAGTGTGAGAAAAAAGGAAACAGATAAAGTTTTAAACTTGGAAGCATTAAGATCCTGTCCTAGGACCTCTTACTCTTACTCTTGGATTTGTACAAAGCATAAACACCCTAAGGTGACAGACTTTGATGCCAGTCTATCCCCGCTCACCACAATTAAGTATTGAAGATTTCTACAAATGAGAACTAAACTTTGCCCTGCAATGGTGGATCCAATCCTCTCAAGTGTATATAATACCTATTCTCAAAGCACAAGACAGGTTGTGAAGTACAAAGAAAAATATTCAGTCAGGACCTTGATAATCTTATGCTCTTGCTACCAAATGGCACCATGAAATACTGGACAAGTCTAGGCTGCTCTTCGGGATTCTGGCATCTGAGTGTAGGACTTATGTACAGGTTAAGAATTGCAGGTTTTTTGATAAGAGGAAAGATTTCATATAAGTTTCTGTTAGAATAAAAAAAAAATAGCATTTATATAGAGGGAATAATTAAATCCTACAGGATGCCAATATTTTTGCAACCTGGTATAGATTTGGGAGATATAATGGTCTATGTAGTTCTTTTGCCCTCTTCATAGGGTAAATATCCAAATATTGGTGATGCATGTTTAGGAAAGCCAAGGTGCTAGGCTGAGATCCTGTGTGTTACCATGTTGTGCAACACATCTGGATTGCAAAACTGTAGCCAGAATAGCAAAGCATTCTCTGTATCTCAGGCACAGCAACAAAGATTGGTACCAAGTAATTCAGCACGCTCAAGTAGCAGCCCTGAATCTCTTCTATTCTGCTTTATTGCTTATTTGCTTTGGGACTGAAACAGTTCTGCCCATTGTGAGTGACAAGAATGGCTACAGAAATCGTCTATTTTTGCAGAAGACCGGGTTTTGCAGAAGACCAGAGTTTTGCAGTGGTGAGACACAAGATACAAGAGGAAGACGGGCTTCCTCCTGAATTCTGACAGCAGCACCTGGGAGGAGGGAGGTCTGCGGACCCCCCACTCCGAGATGCAAGGGTCACCTCCAAGGGGTCCGCCTGCGGCTGCCACCGGCTCCCGCGTCCCGTCCCCAGCCCGGGACGGGGGAGGGATGCGAGGCAGCGAGCGCCGTGCCGGGGGAGGACCGGGAAGGTGCCGTGCCGTGCCGTGCCGGGGGAGGACCGGGAAGGTGCCGTGCCGTGCCGTGCCGTGCCGTGCCGGGGGAGGACCGGGAAGGTGCCGTGCCTTGTGGCCCCGGGGCGGGGCTGCCGTGCGCCTTGCCCGTGCATTGGGTCTGCATTCATACATAAGTATAGCCGGGCTGGGCTCGCCACACTCCTCTACCCCCCGCCCCCCAGCCCTGGAAGAGAAGGGGGAGAGAAACAAGAAGAGGGGGGGGAATCGCGGTGAGGTCATTGCAATGAGAGCGCAGGAGACGAGCGGACAAGGTCGACTTTCCCGGCGGAGGCGCAGCCCTTAGGAGCGCGGAGCCGCGCACCCGCCGCCGGCCCGGCACCTTGGAGAGCTCCGCCAGCCGGGGCCGCGCCGGGGCCGCGCCGGGGCCGCCCCGCCGTGCCTCGGTAGCGCCTTCGGCCGCGGATGCGCCGCTCCGCTCCGGCTGCCGGCGGAGGAAGAAAAGTTTGGGGGCGACTTAGGGCCGCGGGAGCGCCCGAGGAGGAGAAGGAGGAGGAGGTTGCGCGGTTTCCCCGGCTGATCGGGAAGGAAGGATGACCGAGGGAGGATGTGCACCAGCAGCCAGATCATCGGGAGCCTCCTGGTGCTCTCCGTGCTGGAGATAGGGTTAGGGGTGTCCAGCGTGGCCGTGGGGGCGGTCAGTTTCAGCCTGGTCCTCACAGAGCATAAACCTCAGCTGGGAGACTCTTCTCCGGTATGGAGCGGGGTGTGTGTACGTTAGCCATTTCACTCTCTCTTTAACTCTTTGTGGTGGTGATCAGACCGTGCGAAGGCATCCCCTTTTCCCTTCCTTCCCCTCCCTTCCCTTCGCTTCCCTCCCCGGGTGCATGTTGCGCCGGCCGCGCCGGGTCCATTTGCGATGTGCTTGGGGCACGGTCTGCAGAGTCGCGGGGCGAGGGGGAGGCACGGCGGGGACAGATGGATGTGTGTGCTGGGCGGGGGGAGACCGCTTCTTTCTCGCTCCTTTCCGTTTTTCAGTCTGGCTGTGAGCAATTGAACTTTTTCTGAACCCCTTCTCACACCTGGGAAAGCCCGATCCTTCGCGTGAAACGCGGGCCATAGCTTACGGTCTCTAAATTGACTGTGAGTTTTGCTTTTGAAAAAGAACAGCCCTGTCCATGACGAGGAGACTGTCAAAAGATGCTCTAAATTAATGTCAAGGGTATGCCAGCTGAGACCTGAGACTTTGGAGGAAAAATAGAAAGAGGCATTGGGAAGGAAAAGGAGAAAGATGTTCTCATGCACTGGGTGCCCTGGGCTTCTTGTAAAAATCACCAAAAAAAAAAAAAAAAAAAAGAAAAACTCAATAATGGGTTAATAGAAGCAGGATATTCATATCACAGAGCATGTCTCACTTCTCAAAATATTTCTTATTTTTCCAGTTTGAGATATGCATGTTTCTAGGAAGAATTTTCTTCCAAATGGTTATTTATATTTATGAAACAAAGAATAGGAAAGGTTAAATATTTAGTCTAAACATGAGTGGGCATTTTTGAAGTCCAAAGCTGGTTTTGGCCAGCTTGTATTGTACAGCAGTATTTCTAAAAGGATTGCTTGCTTTGCTTCAGATAACATGATAAATGTAAAATACTCTTGATTATTCATCAGCATAACCTCTCCTCTAATTTATAGATTCATTCAGACAAAATGATTCATGTGATATTCTCACTGTCAATAATTATTAATTATTGAACACACATATAAATGTTTTTGGCAGTATGTAAACACACATATAATTCTGCACTGCAGAACAGGTAGGTGAGAAATGAAAATGAAGATTAGATCAGACAGGTAATGATATTACCAGGCCAACTGGTAATGATACAATCAAAATCACTTCAAAAAGGGAGGTTTCTGATCATTGTTAATTAAGAAAAAATAACTTAAAACCACATGTCTATCTGAAGATTTAATGGCAAAGGTCAATTTCCTGTGTTTCACTGAGGTCAAGGAGCTTTGATCAGTCAGTGATTGTGTTTAGTGACAATGCTATCAGAGCTGATATCATTTCATGACGATGCACATTTCCTGCATTACTGCCTCATTCCTTTATCTGCTGTTACCCCAGAGTTTGTAATAGGCATAGATTAAGATTCTAGTATACTAGATGTTGGCTTCCATGGACATAATAATCGTAGTAAGACACAGAGAGAGTGTAAAAGGGTGTAAGTGAGTTTGAAGAAAAAACAAACCAAAACTGAGTGGTATAACAGGTGGTTGCATTAACACACCAGCAGCCTGGCTGATTTAGAGCTGTTCATAGCTAGAGTTTTAGAGGAGTAAGACAGAGGACAGTGAAGGGGTTTTGCAGATGTTTATAGGAAATTATTCTCATATGTGACTGCAGAGGCATGGAAGGTAACCCAAAGGGACTTGTTTGCAAATGTAACAAGTGGACACAGGATGCCCACAACCAGAGGCAGCAGGGACTGACATCAGGTGCTGGGAACTGAGCAAAAACTGCAGCTTGAATAGGCAGTGACAGGCCTCAAAGAAAATGCAAAGTGGAAGCAAGAAGCTTGTGCTTCATGTAGTTGAGGAAATGAGCAAATCAAAGTGTGGGGTGACATGTTTCTAAAGGCTGACTTACTTTTTCTTGAACTAAAGATCTGTGGTCTAAATTGTCATCATTATACCACTCCCTTTGTACTACTCCAGCAGTTCAAACTGTTAGGTTGCATTCTTCTGACTAAGGGACTAGCAGGTGAGGCAGGCAGGCCAAGAAAGGGGCCAGAGATTTACTGCTCTCAGAGATGCTTAAGGCCACGAGTAACTAGTTTAAAATGTAAACTGGACAAAGGTTTGTTGGGACAATCCTCAGGACTGTCCTGCTGCAGAAGTGGCATAAGCCTCCTTTCTGCTCACTGCAGCTTACACTGAGCTCATGTTGCCTGTATTAAAGTATGTCTTGCATAAAATATGTTATTTTTTTCCAAATCACACTCTTGAATCAGTTTCCCTTTGACAAATGAACACCAAGGAAAAGAAGGGGACATTAAAGAAAAACATATTCTTTGAAATTTTAAGATACAAAACACTTAAGTTGAACGATGTCATTCCTCCTATTGCAATTTACTTGGAAATGCACAGAAAACCTTTGACCCTGTTCTATCCTTTTACGTGGGTGGAACTCAGCAGAGGCCCAAGTTCATAAGGAAGTAGATGAAGATAGCATCACCATGGAAACCTTAACCTGAATTCCTAAAATTTGGGCATCTTAAAAATCATGCACATTCTATCTTCTATACTTGCCTCCCTACGATGCTTTGCACTTGACAAACATTAGCTTTTCTATTAAAAGAGTTGATCTTATTGTTCAGACAGATGATTTACTAACATACCTAATTTTAACCATGTGAATTCTATCCTTAGCATTATAGATACAAGTGAAGTTAAGCATGGGCTGAAGTACACTGATCATTTCATGCCCTGCATTATGTATAAGCAAGCCAGGGAAAGTAGACTACACCAGAATGAAGAAATTGAAAGCCTAGGCAATGTCTGTATCAAAAAATACATAAATGTAGGAAAAAAAAGTTTCAAATCTGTTGTTCTCATTGGAATTGAATTGGATTAAGATAGTACAAGTTGTTTAAAAAGTAGCCGTAAGAAAACAACTGAAGGTGTGACTGTCTTCTCAAATTATCTGGAGCATGTGGAGACAACTATCCAGTTTACATCATCACCAATCTGTTCTCTTTAAAATAGGCCATGGCTGCTAAATTGCAAAAAAAAGCTAAAAACAAAAACAAACCTACAATAAAAACAGTCCCAAATACCCTAAAGTGCGCACTTTGCTGATTTCTGAATTTTCTTTCTGTTTGTTATGTTTGTATTGGGATAAACTATTCCATAGGCTGTAATCAGTGTCTCCCAGATTTCTTTGTTTCCCAGAAACTGAGGGATATTTCTGAAATCCACCATTCCAATTCAGCTATATGACGTACTATAGAATAATGCAACCAATGAGAACACTGAACTACTAACAATAACATAGTAAGAATGACAGCATCCATAGCAAAGACTTTTGCACAAACAATGAAAGTCAAAAGATAATCAACCAAAAAGTATTCACAGATTTTTTTTTTATGTTCACGTACCTCCCCATCTATATTTAGAACACTGTGGTTTCATCACAACACAACGAGTAGTGAATCGATATTCACACACACACATACATGTGTGTGGCTCTAATCCTCATTTATTCTGCAGTGGTGAATAAATCCTTGCTGCAAATGAGTCTCCCTCACAGAGAGAAAGAATGAGAAACAAAAGCCACATCTTTAGACAAATATGCCATCTATCTTCATATGCAAGAGAGATACCCGATGATTCACTTACGGCTGTGCCCCTCAAGAGTAATCACTTCTTCCCTTATAAAGGCAAACATCTAAATGTATTGGACAGATATGCACTTTCTGTATGTGGGTCTGTTTGCCTGTCTGTAAGTAGAGGCAGAATTATTGTTTCCATGATTTGTGATTTTATCACAGTGGACGTCTGCCTGTCTATTAAAAATCTGCATTTGGCTACAGAAATTTGTTCCAAGTTGGCACTTGGAATATTTGATTTAAATTACCTTTTTTTTTTTTTAAATCCAAGATTTGAAGGAAAAGAAAAAGCGCCTGTCTGTAAGGACTTTCCCAGAGCAAGAAAACCTTTTAAGACTGTTAAATCCATGTTGGTGGCCTAAAATTTTAAACCACTAAATTTTACATCTAGATTTTACTGTTGCCAAGTTTCCTTTGGAAAGAACAGTCAATTTATTTTTTTTCCCAAAAGCAGCACTAAATAATCACATTATTGTTTAGCATGCAGACAAAATGCAGATGTGATCCTACTTTATTTTAACATATGCATTGCATTTTCATCAAAATGACCATATTTCTGTCTGGCTCCTGCTCGCGATGAAATGAATCACAAGAATTTCAGCGAGCTCAGTAGAAGCTGGAAAGAGTTCTGCACCTATAGATGGGGAAGGACATAGCAAGGGTAGAAGCTTCTTGGCTTGCATGGAGCCAGGACAATTCAGTGAATTCAGCTGAGATCTTTCAGTACATTTTCATTAGAGGCACAAACCAACCTGGAAGATGGTCCATCTAGTTCCTGGGTTGTATTTAGAGGATCTGTTGAATATAGACTGACTTAAGCACATGCTTAAATGTTTTACTACAATAAGACTTCAGTTCACCTGCAGAGAATAATCTTTCATTTATTACTTTTCTGAGATGTAAGCAGCCACACTCAAAACCAAATACTTGATAGAAAACAAGCAAAAAGCATTATTTTTATTTGTTATTCTGACAGGCTCCAAACAAACAAAAAGTAAACATTATTATTTTGTGCTGAGAATTTAAGTGTTTTTAGGGATGCGTGGAGGTTCTTCAAATCACTGATGCCAGGTAAACTTTCCGATTCAGAAACACACTTCTTAATTTCCTTGATTTCTTCTAAAGAACATTGCAATTTTTAAAGCATCTCTGTAGGTCTATAACCAGATGAGTGGAAACACTAATCACAGGGCCTGGGATGGATGGAATTTAAACTGCTTGCATATGGCCTGAATCAGTGGGAAGTGTAGCAGCACCTGATCTGATAAGACCCAACAGCACACTGCCAGACAAGGTATTGGCTCAGATTAGACACGATTTAACACTATGCCTCAGTTATAGCAGAGCCTCCACTCCCAGCATGACAGATTTGGTGAGACACAGGGCTGGGTTTTGGCAATGCTGCTGCTGTTGCTTCTGCCTTTTAGCCAGCTAGACATTCCTGACTTCACAATCACTTGAATGGGACAACATCTTAGAAGTTTCCATCCTCCTTTTGCAAAATTATTGTATTTCTCTGTGGAGGTAAACGGAAAATCTAGTACCTAGGCTTGATCTTCTTGCTTGTTTTAATTTTTATTTAGTTTGATGTCTTTGTTTTCATGAGTAGATTCTGTGCCCTTTATATCTGTGCTAAGAAAATCTTATTCTGAAAAACTGCTTTGAATAAGAGTTACAATTAGAGATATCTATTCTGCTTAGTCCCTCCATTAGGGATTTCTCTTTTTTCTCATTTGGATGGAGCTGAAACAATATTATTAAATAGAATCTTTCTTTCTTTACATTACTAATTTCAAATTCCTGGTTATTGTCCTGGAAGTCACATGCTTATGCAGCTCTAGTGTAAAACAGAATTTTCTAGTTTACTACCTGTCAAGGGTAGATAAAAGTGAAACTGTTAATTCTATCTTGATGTTTTAGTCTTCTAGGTAGAGTGTCATTTGACTAGGTATGATACACTTGCATTTTCACTTGTGTTATATTCCATTTTGGAATAATTTCCCTTCCTCTGTTACATCGTATACATATGGATGACTCATAGAGGACTTTCCATGCAGTGTATACAATTCAGCTATCTTTTTTGTCATGAACAATGACTAGAGATCAAGCTGTCCTTATATTCAATAGGTTTTCTTGACTATTTTGCTCAGCCTGTGTCCAGGAAATTTTTCTATGTGCAGTTTTCATTTTTTCAAGGGAATTACACTCACCATAGCTTTTGCCTTTTCAAAACATAAGACAGAAAGGTTTCTTAGCTTCAAGATATAAAATAAAAATAGTTACTTTTCTTCTGCATGGTGGAAAGAAACAAATCTTTGGTTTCTTGCAGATTAACTAAAACTGAAGAGTTTTCAGACTACCAGGGACAAAGTTTCCATTTTCCAGAAGGAAGCACAAGAAGCCAAGTCTTTTGTTCCAGAAAATATGAAAGAGGGATGGATCCAAACCACAGAACTTGAATATAAATTGAGATTTTAGCCTTCTTACCAAAATTTATGGGGTTTCAGATCTGAGGTTTTGTTTCAAGGCAATATTCAATATAAAGTAAATTAAAACAGTCTCAAAATAAACATTCTCCTTTTCTGGGAGGTCTTTGGGGTTCTTTTCCAAAGCTCAACAGGCAAAAAGAGACATTTTCCAATATGCATATGGAACATTAGCAAGTACAGCTGCAGAGTGAATGACAAAAACTCCACAGACAAACAGACACTACTGCATCACCTAACAATCACTTGTGCTATCAGAGTGACTCTGACTTTGGTGGTCCATGGTAAATGATCACTAGAAGTGGGATTGAGGCACTCAGCAGTCTCTTAACAGCTTTTGTGCTTTGTAGTGTCTTTGGATTTTTTGCCATTCACTCAAGAGGGGTTATGCCCTTATCTATTACTTGATGATACATTCTCATAAACTCATAGAATCACAGAATCCTACAATAAGGATTAGAAGGGACCTTAAAGATCATTTAGTCCCAACTGTCCCTGGGCAGGAACACCTCCTACTAGACCAGGTTGCTTAAAGCCTTGTATAACTTGGCCTTGAACAATGACAGTCTCTCTAGACAACCTGTTCCAGTGCCTCATCACCCTCACAGTAATGAACCTCTTCCTAATATCTAGGGTAAATTTCCCCTCTTCCAGTTACCTGTTTACTCCTTGTCCTGTAACTACAGTTCTGATGAAGAGTCCTCTCCAGCTTCCCAGATATTGGAAGGTTGCTATGTGGTCTCCACACAAACCCAATGATCCTCGTGGGTCCCTTCCAACTCAGAATTTTCTGTCAATCTCTGAATCTCTGAACTTTCTCTTCCTCAAGGCTGACCAGCCCCAACTTTCTCCAAGTACCTTCTTAGGGGATGTGCTTCCACCATCTTACTAACTTCCTTCTCTGGACTTGCACCAACAGTTTCAATACATGACTTCTCTACTAGTCTTGATGCAAAACATCATATATGCATAGGAGGTATGAATAAGTCTGCAACCAAAAGTAACCCTATAATCAATAGGGTCTGGGTGTAATTGGTTATCTATGTAGGTTTTTAAGTGAGGCTTTCAGTCTTTTAGCATTTTATGTTGGGGTTTTTTTGTTTGTTTGGTTGGTTTTTTGGTTGGTTTTTTGGTTTGGTTTTTTTTTTTCTTTTTTTGATAATAATTAAAATGGAAGTCCAACAATGAGACATCTGTTTAAAAAAGTTCCAGCTGAAGTTCCCTCTCTGGCTACCAGGGCATTTTGTTGGGCTTATTAGCTTAGCTTATCCTCAATGAAATGTTTTAGCCTTATTCTCTGCATGAATTGTGAACACTTCAACAACTGAGCATTCTTTACAAGAAGCTTATCTTAAATGATATATGCCTTTCCCACTCCTGATTTACTGTATTTTCAGTATAATTCTGTTTACCTTACCTCAGGTAAGTTAGGTTACATGGTTAGAAAATATTGCTACATTTAAAGATTGAGAGATAAAGATTTTTACCAACCATGAGATTGGTTAGTAAAATTGATTAAGGATAATCAATGATCAAGTAGAAAGGATCAAGTCCTCATCATGACAGTATTAGTTAGTCAAAAGTAAACTGTAGTCCAGAATAGCTCTAGAGTTACAAACCGAGTTTTATTGCTATGGCATATTGACATGAAGTCTTTCAGGATAACCAAGAACAGAGAGAGTGAGTGTCAAGTCAACAAAGCCCCGATGGCTGTATTCCAGTTGGCAGTATTATAAAATAGAAGATTCTAAGTAAAAGACACTTTCAATCTGATTTTTACTGCATCTTTTTTCTGGTATAAAGACCTAGTGTAGTTTCTCCCATCCACTTTTCACTACTGCTGATTGCAACACTGAGACATCAAACATTTTACAGGATATTCCTACAGCACCATCACAAAAAAAAAAAAAAAAGAAAAAAAAAAAAAAAAAAAAAAAAAGAAAACATCTTCCGTCTCTATGCTATCAAAAAACAGAGAACAGTCAAGCACGTAATATCCCGCTGAAATCCTAACCTTTCTAGATGTCTCCACATTGAAAAGCTTGGCTAAAGAAACTCTATATGAGCAGTGTTCCTGAGCCATGGGTATTATTAATGTTCTCTTTATACAGTAGGCTTCCACTGTTTCCAGTGAATCAGCCTTAGAAGAGAGTGACAGACTTGGCTCATAAGTTTCAAAGCTTTGCATGAGGTACAATTGCCTGACCCAGTGGCTCAAACTCATCCATGGTTTTAACTGCAAAATGCCTGCTGACATAAATAAATAACCATTCTGAGTTTTGGGCAAGCCTTTTCTCTATGAATGCTATACACTGTCATCTTAAAAAAAAAAAAAACCCAACCTAAATAACATTAATCCTTTGCTACTGCCTGAATGCTTTTCTTCCAAGGTTTTTAACATATTCAGGCACTTGAGTGCGTTTGGTTTCACAATTTGTTTATCTCATAGCCATGGGCATTATAAAACTTAGGCATGATCTCAAAGTTAAACAGAAGAATGTGGAGGAAGCATGAATATCCAATTCCTCTGAGTCAGAATACAGAAAACTCTTCTAGTTCTTTAACTATGGAACATGTTATTCCTTGCATGCATGTACAAATACTGTGGATGTAGAGAGAAAATTCATACAGAGTATACATAAAATAGTACAATAGTATAATAAAATTGTAGAATTTCTCAAGTTGTAAGGGACCCATAAAGATCACCAAGCCAAACTCCATGCTCCTTGCAGGACTACCCAACACTAAATCACATGACTAATAGAAGCATCCAGAATGCTCTTTGACCTCTGACAGTTAAAATGTTCAAACTATCCATGATGATATCTTTCAATGCTAATTAGTTTTTCTATATACAAAAATTTCATTTTGATCCTATTCAATCACTACAGAGAGATAATATATTATTAATCCACTTTATCAAGTCTGACTGAATAGAACTTAATTACAAAGATGTCTTCAACAAATTTCATTTGAGGTTTCTGCATTTTGAGAAATACAAAACACAATGTGAAAATCTGAAGTGGGACATCAGCTGAAGGCAGTCTGCAATGGCAGGACTGGGAGTGAAACCCCAAAACTTCACAGAAAGCCTGAGTGAACATTTACAAAGCAGATGTGATGAGCTGAAATCTTCTTTGCCTGTGGGAAAGGTGCAGAGGGAGCATTGCCCCTGGTGATTTGTTTGTTTTATTGTTATTCTGGTCAGTGGGTTCTAGCAGCAATTACCAGTTGTGAGTTCTGGTATGTCCTGAGCCATTCAGCACCACGGTCGACATGACCCAGCCCTCTCCATAATCAGATTGGTGTTAAATTCACATGCAAATGCTTAGTGTGAAGGTTAAAAAATTATACAAAATATACAAAAAATATACAAAATTTATCCACACTCATTATGGGGAACAGTTTTCATGGATCTAACTCAGAGTAAAAAGATACCTCAAGGCTTATACTTAGCTATGCACATGAACTACTTAGTTAGAGTGAGATAAACTATGAGTTAAAGCCATTCCTCAACTGAAATAGCAAAGTTGCAAAATTTTAGAGTGTAAAGAAGAAGTACCTGCAATATATTACACAGACCCTGAAAGCTGTATAGAAACTCTTAGGTTTCTGGTTTCTTTGTTTGTTTTTTTAAATTTCTTATGTAACAGCCAGGTCTTTTCTGTGATTTAATTCTAAATTAGGGTTAAGCAGATCCTTTTGCTAGAAATACCATCTCAATGCAAAAAGAGTGTGGAAAAAATCAGTTTTAAAGCTATAAAATTACTTCCCAAGTGGGGAGTAGGGTTAACTTTATTGAAAATAGGTAGCATAGATTTCTTAATAAAGGAGTTTATGAGGTATCAAGGAAATCTTTTGACAGTATTGCTAACACCTGGAGAAGGCCTTATTACTTTTGTGCAACTACTGTAGTTCCTATCATGACTGCTCCCCTGGGGGTTATTTATTGTTTTCCTCGTTAAACTTTTATGTAGGAAGAAAAAGATATCAGAGGATATCTGGTCTTTGACAGAGGTCACTATTAAGCATTATCATCTATTTTTACAGTTGTTTGGTAATTAATTTTTGCCTATATCTTGATGTTACAATTAGCAGATCAGTTGTGTGAGAGAATGACATTAAAAAAAAAAAAAATTTACAGGTATCTTCATGCTCTCTCTCGTGAATTGGGCTATCAAGAGTCTGAAACAGATCTTTCTGCATGCCCAGAGTAGTCACACCAACAGATGTACTCATATTTACACCTGCACCCACAGACATGACTGAATTATATTCTTGCACAGAGTTTCACTGTCTTGAAGACAACAATCCATCCATATGTGATCTTTCAGTGGTTCAGATGGTAGGATCAGGGCATTAAGTCCATATGCTGTGCTTAAAAGTAGATGATTTGGATCACTGACTAGTACCTTGCTAAACTTTTCTGAGAGAAAAGGAAAACAGTAAAATGGCATTTTTATGCTTGCAACATTGGGGATTTTTTTTCCAACTTGTTTACCTAAGCAGCTTAAAATTCAGATTTCTTTCTTTTCTCATGGGTTCTGGTGACTCAGACTTCTCATTCCAGCTTTTTATCCAATAAGGGTGTTTATGCTTGAATTATAACCTCCTGAAGCATAAGGTTTGTGACAAGAATGCTGACAACTCTAACCATTGCCTAAACTGTGGTCACCTCCTCAGCAACACAGCGGGATTTGAACTTCATACCTTAAATAATGAAATAATTGTTTGGTTTCTTGTTTTTTGCAGTTCCTGCTTTGCGGCATATGTGGAATATTGTGCGCCAAAAAAAAATCTGGACTTGTCGTAAGTTTTTCCACTACATCCATAACACATAAGGCTTACTTAAATAATTTGAACTCTACTGGGGGCTTTCTGCATCCTAGGGTTTTTTCTAAACAGAAAAATTACAAGTTGGCAATCTAAAAAAAGCAATCAGCACTTTGGAATAGTCATAAAAAACAAAGCAGTACTGAAATGGCCTATGTAGGTCATGCTACTTAAGCCATACATCTCTATTTATCTGTATCTGCATAAACTTTGATTGGAAATCACTTGATATAGATTTATGTCAAGTCAATAAATACTTCTCAATAATGTCACTGAACTGTATCTTCAAAAAACAACACTGGCTTGCCATCTCAATAAGGCTGTTGACCAAGTTTGTTTCTAGATATCACAGCTGTTAAGTGTTTAGCAAGTTTGTTTAGCAATGTGAAACAAATGTATGCAAGTTTTAAAGTGATGGAAGATGTCTCTTTGGGTACAGTAATTTTCTGACTAGCAAAACAGTGTTATTACTCAACAGCAGAACTCTATTTTAAAGATGTGATCTTATTGTAAGTGATAATGCCCATCCTAATTTTCTGTCAGCTCGACTATTCTGCACATACCTATGGAAGTCACATAAAACAAGCGTAAGATGTGACAGGAATCAAAAGTTCTCTCCAATTATTTTTCAATTATCAAGGAGTTATCCTAAACTCCTAAAATGATAGTCCCATTTCTTAAAACGTGTACCATAACCAATTTCTAAAAGCCATCGGTTCTGGAGGTCTCAGGGAATAGTCACTTGCCAGAGGACAGCAATGTACATCCTCAATGCCACATTCCTGATGAAATTCTCATCCTAGTGTAAGGCTCCATATATTGTTGCTACCACAGTAGACAAGTACATATACAAGGCCATATCAAGAAACATAAAAAGCCCATCTAGATCATCTGACACGTCAGTAGTATCAAGGGAAGTGAATAAGACAAACATTTAACACTGTCTCCATAATAAGGTCTTTTGCCCCTGAATCATTTGAGGTTAATGTACATCCTGAACCAGTGTAACATATTTGTGATTAAAAGCAATAGGAGGTCTTTAAAAATGTCCCATTGATTGCAGCTTGTTTCACAGCTTTCTAAAATTCTCAGGAACATTTTAGTCAAGTTAACATCAACCAAACCAAACAACCAAACATACAGTCAGCAAACTGACCTTCTGTAAAGCGGCATCACAGAATTCTTTGCTGTTTCTTTTGCTTCTTTAACCAGCACATTCACCTTGAACGTGTTCAAAGACTGCACAAAAGCTGCAGAAAGCCTCCAATCTGCTATCTGACTGAATAAATTATAATTGAGCAGGAGGCACAGTGAGAAGTCACACAAAGCAAGATATTCACTACAAATACATGAGGCATTCACTCCTAAGGCAGAGTGATAAACTGCACAATAGAAAATTATGACACATTCTGTCATGTTACTGTTTTGCTTGAACAGCTGGAAATCAGTTTTGTGTTCTAACAGTCCTTCCATTGAAAAAGTTTTAACTTTAACTCATTTTACCCAACTTTTTTTACATGCAACATCAATCTTAACTCTCATATACTAGAAGGAGCAATATGGGAGCTAAGAGAGTTAAAAACAAGTGTCTGTGCTGTGCTGTGCTTTGCAGTCAATGCTATCAAAGAATTTAACTATGGTTATTTCATATTTTATATGCATTAATCCATCTCTCAAAAATACCACTGTGACATAACCTCTCTTGTCTCTCCTGACAGATGATACTTTTTTCTGCCTGTTGCATCTGTGGACTAATAGGAGGAATCTTAAATTTTCAATTTCTTCGTGCTCTGACAAAGAAGTCATCTGCTCTCTATTCTTTGCATCTTGCCTCCATGTCTCTTGCATGCATTGGAATTGGTGGTTGCACCCTTTCTTCATGGCTCACTTGTCGGCTAGCCAGCTATGAACAAAGGCGAATGTTCTCAGAAAGGGAACATTCATTGCATCACTCCCATGAAATGGCAGAAAAAGTGAGTTGTGTGTCCTCCCTTATTGGTTCTGCTTCTTCTGAAATGTTACTGTATGTGTTAACGTTTATAGTTGGCAAGAGATGTATTCAGTTTTCAGTTTTATATGAGAAAGAGCTTCTGGTAAATGAAATGCTGCCATTCTGTGTAAGCTTTATTATGTTTCATTATATGGAGCTATTTTTAGGTACTGTATATTTGCAGTACATCCATTTCAATGAAGTACATCCATTTTCAACATAATTCCATTGTATAGCTATTCAGGGGCTTAGCTGCTAAATATAGCACTTCCTAAATAATTGGGAGCCTTATTAATATGAATTATCATGTATTGTACTGTGAAAAAAGCACAGAAAGCTTTCTGTAACCACATCATTGCATGCTTCCAGGATTTAATCAATTTCTTCCTCTCCCAAGTACTCAGCTTATAAATTAGGTTATTTAACAGAAAAGCCACAGTTCACAAATGTAGGTGACTTAACCTAAGCATCCAAGGGTATATTTAGACACCTAAATGAAACTGGTCTCATTTGCAGCACTGAGTACTTACTTCCTTTCTGTATTAATAGAAAGCCTACCAAGGTGTATAGGAACATAATTAGGTGCTGAAACTGAAAGCTGAGAGTATAGGATCAAAACAATTAATGGAATGGAATTCTTGAAATCACCTCCTTGACTTAACAGATCTTAATAATATTTGAGGCATTAAGTGCTTCTAACCCTGTGCTTTGCATTTGGACTTAGTATCTATCCAATGACTTTCATTTGAGAAATGAGCAGAAAATAAGAACAAAAGTCAAGCTGACTGCCCACCTAAACCTCCACATGCAAGTTTGCATTACTGCTAAGTTCAAGAATCTGTTGTCTACTGAAACCTCTGAAGAGCAGAGCAAGGACTAGTTCACTCAGACTGTAGAATTGTTTTCAGATTCCTTGAACAAAACCATGATATAGCAGTTAAAAATGACTCGTCACTATTCTTTGGTTTCTTAACTGAGATGAGACTCCAAGTAGAAATATAAACTGAATTAATCTTAGATGATGTTTGAAATGTGTTTTAAAAAGAGGATGTTTTAAGTTTTAAAAAGTTAAATAGTAGAGGTTACAACAGTAGCATAAAGCAGGGTGATAAAATCAACAGACAAGATATATTTCTCCATCTCATTTTAAAATTAAGAATTCTGATAAATTATTAGGCAAATATGATAGTCTTGCTGATGGAAGGCGAGATACTTGCTTTCACAGAGACTCTTGCCTCAACAAGGACAAAGATAGGAGAAGAGAGGGGAAGGAGGAAGAAACTTGGAAAGAAAAAATCTTTCCAAATAAAATAAAGCCGCCAACATCAATTTGGGGTTAGGATGATCATGTGTAACAGTAGTTCACTGCCCTACCTTCCTGGCCTGTTGATCTACTGAGCTTTTTGACACTTAGTAGCAAGGACTGCCAGGTGTCCACTTACCTTGGGTGACGGGCCGTGATGTACGTGCAGAGCACCTACTGCACACACTCAGCAGATCTGGGACGCGCCCCACTGATAGCAGACTTCCTGCATGTCTGTTTTAGAGCCAAGTATGCATTACACATGGCCTGACTTGGAACTTAGATTTCTTATATTGCCTGCTCATGGCAGGGCTCTATAGTACACTATATATATATATATATGTATATATGTATAGTACACTAGCTCACAGCATGCCCCTAAAACATAATGAAGTCTGCATAAAAACTTACATTAAATTAGACCCTAATTTAAAAAACAGCTTAGAATTGTTTTATATATAAGACTATATTGCATATTTATACTGATATACAGTAATGTAGACATGTGCTGCATGTGCATTTGTTTGTGCTATATTTATTGTATAATTGTTATATTTATATTAGAGATTGAGGGGTATTGAAATAACCGACCTGCCCAGCTGTCCGGTGATTCCCCCGACACCAGAGTTACCTCCAAGGTACGCTGAACACTAGGGAGCAACCATGTTGTTATGTCACTTCAGGAAGGGCCACCTCTACAAGGCAGTCATAGTTTCAGCTAATCAATGTTGGCTGATGCTGTGATGTCACTCTGAGGCAGGAATGGTGCTTCCAGGTAGTGACATAACTCTACGTGGTGAACGCTGCAATCCAGAAGTAAGTTGAGTATTTAAAATATTCACCCTAGTTACAGGCATCCAAATACTCTTATTTGGATGTAGCCACCATTGATTCACTATGCTTCTAATCTGTGTGCTCCTTCATTCCCTGAATTCAGCAATTTTTTTATTTAAATTAACTTTTTTTTTTTTAATAGAAATATTGGGGAAAATAAATGGGTTTTGGTATTTTCTGAAATTATGGTGATATCCTAATAGCTGATGTCTGCAGACAATTCAAGTGATGAAGCTGACAAAAAGGAAACTCATGAGTAGCCTTCTGACAGATCATTACTACCAAAATATGACTGACTCATAGTTACTATTAAATGGCTTTTGTATTCTTGGTCTGCTTCCAGCTAACAGATATCTTCAGTGTAGATCCAAACAAAGGTTTTAGGCACCCACAAATAAGCAAATTACAGTGCCAGACAACCCCCAAACTGGGAGCCACAGTCCAGTGTTAGGCATGCATGTTCCTCTTCAGTATGTGACGAGAATAAGGCACAGTACCAAAACATCCAACACCATCATCTGCAAATGGAGACTTGGGTAGTAGAAAATACGCAAAATGAGTTTCACACCTGATTTTCTCTGGAGCTTAGGCTTGATTCAGGAGTATTAATTGGCAAGGCTACTTGATGTGATGACCCAAAGCTTACATTGTAGAGAAGAATAGAACATCCCTTCTTTCAAAAACTGTGAAGGGAACAATTAAGTCCTGTGATTTGCTTTAAAGTGTAGCTGGTAACACCTGAGAAAGGAGGCATCAGTGCATTTTAATTTTGTTACTCTGAGTTCTGGTCTCTGCTTGCCAAATATTGTGGATTAAAAGAGAGAGACAGAGTAAGACCAGTAATAAAGACCAGGTTGTATAATTTTCTGCTCTTTACCATGAATCTCAGCTACTATGTCAGAGAGTTGAGCTCTTTCTTTCTGTCTTTTTCTCTCTCTCTCTCTGTCTAGCCCAATGAATGTTGCTTCACGTTTTTTACAGAAGCTTCCACAGGAAGGGGGACAAACAAATCCCTTTTATTCCACATTTTCTCCAAGTGTACCTAGGAGGAAGAAGAGGTGAATTTAATCTTTCCATGCAGAGAAGAGCCTCTGTTCATCATGCAACTGTTTTAGAACTAGTCAAACACTGGCACCTCCACCTTATCAACCTGAATTTTAGAAATACTCCAAGCTGCATTTTTACCTGTACCCATTCCTCTTGCCATAGCTGAATGCTCTCTGTCATTGGACATAAGCAGCAGATCACTTATTTCTGCATCCAGATTCAATCTGGTATGAAATAGGCCTGGGATTGCTCAGAATAAAATAGTTCTGACCATAAACTCAATGTGGCTTTGCAGCCTTGAAAATCAGGGAACTGTTTCATTAACGTAGCCATCTCTATGCTCAGACAGCTGCTAAGGGGGTATTGTTTGGATTTCAATTTGATAATTAGAAAATCTATCTCCAAACAAATCTTGGTTTAGGTGCTTTAGGATTCTGACTCATGAGCCGGCCAGCTTACTCTGGGATGACTCACCTGCCACTGGAGAAGCAGTGCCTGAGCTGCTAAAAACTGTAGACTGGCATATAAAGGGAAAACTAAAATCAGTCCCATCCCAAGGGAAAACAAGCAGTTAAAACCCTTAGATCCTGTTTGGATCTAGATTTACTTCCTAAATGTCTATTTCAGCAAATATTGAATGGCATCTGTTTGCAGTATGTCAGCACAGATAGAGGTTTGAATGGAAACAGAGACTTAACTACCATTTCGTTCTTTTGTAGATCAGCACACGAGCCTGAGTTGATGCAATTTCAAAGGACAACATCACAAACTTGTACAGATGCCATCAATGCTGTATATGTGGTCTGAGTGTAATGTCCAACTCAATCACTGTCAATGAGTCTATCAGCTTTCAAATGTACCTAATTTATATAGGAAAAAATATTTTTTTTTATAATGAGGTTTATCAAGCTAAATAAAAATGTAAAGTGTTTCTGAATGTTTGAAATTCTGAGTTTGTTCAAAGTTCATCACAACCTTAGATAACTGAATTTTGAACACCTTATAATAATCCTAATTTTAATTAATGTTTTCTATTCTTGTTCTAGGAAATGACAGACAACCTAAGCAATGGTGGCCCACATCTGATTTACAATGGAAGTGTATATTAAGAAATTTTTAAAAGTTCCATGGAAGGAAGTGGTTTTAGAATTTTCTTCAGGAAAAAAATATATTCCAAGAAATTAAGAAAATGAAACTATCTTAGCTTTTATGCTCAAACGTCACAACTGCCAACCAGCACAGTTGCAATTCCCTTTTAGAACCATGTTCAAAATTTACCTCCTAAACATTTTGCGGATATACAGTATTTATTCACTTCCTGCCTACTCTCTTTCAGTTTTTTGTCCGAATAATCTTTCTGAATTGTGATAGTATTTGAAATAGACTTCTCAAGACTCTTATTCTCATGAAGACTCAAAAATCAGAAAAAACCCCAAACTGAACTGCATTTAGCCCACTCAAAGCAGAAGGCAGAGGAAGAATGGCTCAGGGGAATCTTTTTCTCCTCTCCACTTAGCAGCATCTGGTGTAATACGATGGCTTCAGATCATGGCATGGTACAGCAACACATCTGCACAGTCCCTCTCCTCACATTTTGAATGCATCCTGCCTCTGTTTTCCCAGTAGATCATATCAAAGGAGTGCAAACTCGTTACAAAAAGCTCCCCTTCCACATCCAGAGTGTAAATGAACAGTGTACTGAAAACAAAACCGATGTCTTTGTTTTGAAAGACAGAATGCTCTAAGAATGCCATAAATCAAAACCTCAATAATGCCTTGTTGTAAAGAAATTGTAAATATTTCCAATTTGTGAATGAAGTATATTTCGTAATTTGTTCATAAAAGATGACAAATAAAATGAAATCTAAAGCAGAGATTTTAGAGAGATCTTTTGGGGTTTTTTTCTTGCTAGAAAAATCTTGCAAAGCTGAACTGTCATGCTTGCAGTTTAGCACTGAAGTTTCTAAAACACTGAAGCAAGCTCAGAAGGGAAAAAAATGAAGGCTGAAAAAGTCATGGTCAAGAAGTTGCTGGTAATTCTCCACATTAACATAATGTTTGGGAGTATGTTAAAGCAGCAGGAATGCAGCTTTAACTGACCCCAAACTTTATTGTAGAACCTAGTGGTTTGTACAGCCATGGAAAATGGAAGATATCATCTGTAACAGAATATTTAAAACATTAATATTAATATTGAGATAAAATCACTCATATGTTACATAGTGAGTCTATGACTTTGCAGTATTGCCCAGCACATCAGCATGAATTTCAGATGTGAGCATCACTGATGACTGGCAACATTTGGTGATTCATACCCATGTTCACAGACAGGTATGAATAGAACCCTATTAATGTTCAAACTATGCCATAAAAACCTCTATAAATTACATTAAATTGTTTTGTGAATCTATATGGCATAAAATAATCCTTAAATCTACTATCTTAGAATTTTTGAAGTCTGCAAGGGGTTTTCCCATCTAATTGCAACATGGGGAACATTTTCACTGCAATTTAAGTCTCTCACTTAAACTCCAAGCTAACTAGTTGGATGCCTAAGCTTATGAGTCAAAAAACGGTCCACATTATAAAGCTTCTCTTCACTTACCTACTGTCCAAAAGAGCTTTTGAATTTTCTCAGAGGCCCTGATATACTAGTATTTATTACATCTCTTAGAAATTGCTACTGACACTGTTCAGATTTATAAAGAATACAGATATTGTCATAGCAAAGTAACTAGGAGGTGCTCCCCTTTCCAGGTACTACCAGACTTTAATCTGTCTCCTTCACTACATTGCAGATTGTTTGTGTTCTTTATAGGTGCTGTTGTCCCTTTAGTCTGATACTTCTCTTTCTTTGCAGTAGGAAGCACGAGATAAATCTGTCCCCAGTATGTGCCCCTTATGGGAACATTGTTGCTGCAACTCTGGACACAACCTGCCAAGGCAGGACCATGGTATAAATGGGTGCAGAGATTTACATATGAACAATGCACATTGAACATACAACCTGGGGAGGTGGTTCTGTAACTTTCCTTTCCTTGCTGCCTCAGAAAAAAAACAACAACCAACCAACCAACCAACCAACCAACCAAACAAACAAACAAAAAAAGTAAAAGGGCTTTGTAAAATAAAATTCAAGAGCAAATTTTCAAATTACTCAAAAATCCCCCCATCACTAGCTCCATAGCACAGTTATAATATCACAGTTCACCAGAGCCTCTTGTGGCATCTCAGGACCAGGGATTGTAGCTTCAGATTGTGGAGTAGTTTGGAATTGCAGGTCAGAATCTGCTCAGGAATGACGTGTTATGGACCATAACATAAACCAGTTATTCATCACAAACACCGAATTTCCTGGAACGACAGTGAAAGTATGAGATAGTTCAGGGAAAAAGGTGATTCTTCTACAACAGCCACTTCCTCATACTTTGGAAAGGAAAGGAGGACACATTCTCTAAGTTCATAATGTTTGAAGCCCTGCTGTAAATTATGAAATACTACCACACCATGTCTGCTCACAGAGGTGTTGGAAGGAGAGAGAAGAGATCTGGGCCCCAAATCCAATTGGTAGGGTTTTTTCCTTCTTTTGGTGCCAAGCTTGTAGAATGTAGATAAACTGGCTGGTCCCTGCATAAATAAAAGCCTTGAAAATGCAAATCTGTAATTAAAAAGACTTGGGAACAAATGTGACAAAGAGTGTTCCTACTTGAGACATAAAAAGAGGATCAGAATTCTTAAATTCAGAGCAAATTACCACAATATGTGCATGTGGTAGGGGAATTCTGGGAAAAGTTTCACTTTGTTTAATGGTTTTGTTCCATAATTACATACAGAATTCAACTGTAATGGAAACATTCTCTGTATGTTTTTGTTACTGGTACAGATGAAAGGACATTCATTCCACATATTCAACTGCATGAAAAATAAAACTTTCCCTTTTCAGACTGTGACCAGCCAGTGTAACTGCACCAACAGCCTGAAGGCTGGGCATCCAAGTCCTTTTCGATCTAAATAGGATGAAACATGTATTGCTGTTGACACAGTTGTCTGATTCATGCTGCTGTAAAATCAGATGCTGGCTTAGATTCTCTCTGAGATATTCAGCTGTTATTTACTAGGTCAAGCAACATTCTTCCTGAAGGAAGAGTGAACTTACTGAACTTTGTGCAGAGGACCTAGCTGGTAAGTCCTTGATGTATGTTATAATACCTTAGGCTATATTTTATGCTATACTTTGCATTTCATTGAACCTCAGCTGATGAGAAACACGTTTTGAATTTACAATAATCAGCAGTGCTTATTGCAAACTGTGCAGAAAAGTGCATATGCAATGTTTTAAATCTCTGTCTTGCACAATCTTCAACATATATTTGTTGTATTAGGACATATGAATTTCCCTTCAGATGGTCAACAGAGGTATGAAAAAGTGAAACAGGCCACATTCAATAGGAAATTGATATACATTAAGCCATAATCACAAATAGTCATGCTTATATAAAAAAAAATTTCCCTGACAGTATGATTTTAAAGATACAGTGAAAAGAGAGTCTTATGGTTTAAGCCATTTTTAATCCTTTCAGATCCCAATCCTAGACAGGTTAAGGAGTTAAAAGGAGCCTCTTATAATTAAATGCTTAGAAATATCTACAAGCAGACTGGTATTACAGTACCATATCACTGCAGATATTACTGCACAATCTTCCTGCCTAAAATGGCTCTATCGAGCTTTCGTTTTCTTTATCGAAGTGACATCTTTAGCTTCACCCTAAACCTCCAACATAAACAACCAACATGTACAACTAAAGCTGCTGTACATGCATCTGGAGACAGATTTTAAAGAATCTTTTAAAGAATATATATAATAAAGATATATAAAAATATATATTAAAGAATATATAGAATAAAGAATATTTTAGACAATATTTTTAGAACTTGTACAAGGGCTAACCAGACAGACTTGCAGGGAAAAAAAAAAGAAGAAGAAAATAGCAGAATATTTTTGATAAAATACAATTTGATTGGAGTAAAGACGCTAAACTCATCCTAGTTTAGTATCATCAGCCTATGGAACTCTAAATGACTTTAGGAAGCTTGCTTAGAAAGGTCTTTTTACTCCTAATTATAAAATGATGAGAATGTGACTTGGTGTTTTAAAGGAAAAAAAAAGAACTGGATGAGATTAAACAGCAGCTGAATTTCAGCAGAAAGTGTGTGCCAGGAGAGACCTGCTTGGCTATGAAATTTTTGTTCTGCTACAGAAAGAAGCAGCTTTGACTTGGAGCAAAAAGTCCAGAGGGCCGTACCAGGGTCTCTCTTGCCACCTCTCATCAAAACAGTCAAAGAAACACTGAAGACACAGTAGAGACACCTACTTCTGCAGACAACCAACAATAAGCTGTGCAGGGCACCCTCACAGTTGCTCTGTGGTTCCCTCAAACGAGCTCCCAGCATATATAGAAGTGGCAGGTTTTTTGGTTTTTTCCCCTTACACTGTGTTTGATTTGCTGCAATGCATCTTTTATGTTCTTAACCACAAGTCATAGCAGGCTGCTAGAGTGACTTCCACATCTAAGTAGAAAGTTTGTTCTGTTTTTTTTTTTTTTTTCCAGACATCACTCTGAAATTAATTTAAAATCCTGCCATAAACTGCAAAATGTCCTTCTAAGAATAGATGCAGTTATGGCATTTTGAACAGGTTGACCATATACATTAATTAAAAATAATTTCATATGCATATTGAAAACAGCTGTTCACATTAACTGGCATAATGTGCAATGGGAACATCCTAGGAAGGCAGGGACAAAGAGGCACCATAAACACAACTGAAAAGCTGCAGATAATTCTGCTGATATAAACCAGGTATAGGAGTCAGCATAACTTCCTTCTGCACCCTTAAGATACACCCTTACGTACATTTAAAAGATCTAAGAACCATTAAGATTTTCTATCCTCTTTCCTGCGCCCCATGGCTAGTAGCTAGTGTGAAAACAAATCAAATTAGGTTACCAGGACCACAAACTTGTTCAGCTCCTCTTCCCACACCATTAGGTGAAGTCTATTTTCTCTCCCTCCCACTTCATGCTGGTTCAAGCTAGGAAATTGTGTCTTATATCTACCCTTATCTTTTCTCTTCTGTTAAAATGCAGCTGTATCCTTTAAAGTATTTAGCATTGAATCAATTCTTTCCTTTCTTGCCCAGGGAAAGGAAACACTGATCATTGCCTTCATTTTTATGGTGAGATTGCAAACAAGGCAAATCTGAATCTAAACCATGAAGTCCAAACATGCAGACTGACACTTTTATATTCCTAGGTTTGCTACATTACTGATATCATTGCTGTCTTCCTCTCAAAATCCAGGAATAAACTCCAGGATTGCTGATACCTAGTATTTCTGAGAACTATTTATTAACTGTGTAGCACCCTAGAAAAGTATGTGTCAGAGCTCCTTTCCTAACTATTACACACTATTACAAAAGAACTATAGGCTAATATTTATATCCACACTTTGTGGCAGCAGCAGAGATCTTAAAATGGTCCAAGTGTTCTGGATCTAAAAGGCATGGGATTCTGCATGATCGTATTTATGCAATGGATTGTTTTGCTTTTCCTTTATGCTTGCTAAAAATAACTTATAAAACTATGAAGAAAACAGCTGAGTTTCTAAATTAAGATATTCAAATATGAAGAAATACCTGGATGGATTTTAAAATTAGTTTTTCCTTCTGTATAGCACAAGGCAGGATACTTCACCTGACAGTCCTTTTATCAATCATACAACATCTTTGAAAGCAACATATTTTTTCCACCAAAAGACGTAATCTATCACCTCCCTCATTCCAATTAGCACAAAATTTCCCACTTTAAAGTAATTTTTTTCTGTGCAGATTTCCCAGGCACTGGCTCTCATTATGCTATTGTCTGCTGAATGAAGGAGCCTGGGACAAACTGTGAACAAGTAATTTCTTAACCTAATTTTGGGTTAACTTCTTAAATTCCTTCACTGTGGGGCAAATTTCCAGACTATATATATGTACATAATTGTTTTCCTAAACCCTTTAAAATTTTCCCATGTAAACTTTGTCTGTCCTGTCCACAGGAATTATGTCAGTATCTTTAACTTCTTATCCCATTCATCCCTGCCTTACCAAAGTTACATTGGACCAACAATTCGCACGCTAAGAGTTCTCATCTATCCTTGATTGCTTTGAACTAATATTGATCCTACAAGGATATTAAAATAGAATAAAAGTTCATACTGTCTTAGCTTTCTCTCCCCAGTTTCTTGTCAGACAAACAGCCTATTTTACCTGTAGGAGTAATGAAGAAAATAAGGAATTATTTTATATTTTAGAATCCATCTTCTTCCCTGATTTCCATCAATGGATAGACAGACCTCTTGTGTGAATTTGTTGCAGGCTGACAAGTTTAACACTGATGCATAAATACCTAGGATCTTAAAATGTTTAAACTGTGCCATAAGGAATTCTGCAAGCCCAGAGGCAGAGTGAGTCATGCTGAAGTTGAATTACTGAGGCACCCCTGACCTGAGCATCTTGGCCAAGCTGGGAGGTGGGGCTGACAAGAACACACAGGAAACATGGAACACACGAATGCACAGCCCCTGCATGCTGCAGGTCATGAACAGGAATGCACTGTGTGGCACAGGCACATCTACACTGCTTCAAACCCACGCCTAGCTCGGCACAGACAGACCTCTGCTCTCGCCAGCTTTCAAAGCCAGCTGTCAAACAAAACTGGAAGACTATGCAGGGATTGCAATCCCATCTGTCAAAAGAAAGATGTTTCCCTTATGCTCAACAGGGAATGACCTTTCTTCCCCCTCTTAGGATACATGCTAGCTTTTTCAGTCTATGCTATGTACTTGAGTCACAACAGTCTCTTGGCAAGTAATGGAGCCAGAAAGAGCATTCAACAAAACAGCTTCAAGGATATATAAATATTAATTTGTGGCAATTTGTCTTTCAAGAAAATGTTGCAACAGCATTAACTCTGTGGTAATTCTACGGCTGCAATGATGAGATGGTGTAGGCACAAAGGAGCCAGTTGCATCTCTGTTGCAAGATCGGAAAATTTGGAAAAAAAACCTCTGAGAAAAAAGACTTCAGGGTTTAATGATGTACTGACACATCATACCTTAAATGGCAGACCAGAAAACCCAAACCACAACACTAAAAAAAAACCAAAAAAAACCCCAAAAAACCAAAGCAAATCCAAAACAAAAAAATCCCACTAATGTAGTTTTGTTCAATATATCTTTAAGTTCTTCACTTCCATTGTAACAATTTTTTGTGTGTTCAATTTATTGGTTTTTGTCATACACTTGTGACTCCTCAATGCCATATAGTATTACAATCAATATTTGGTTTGAAAATCCCACAAACAGAAAAAATATTGAAGAATACTTGAAAGGAAACAAAAGATTTTATGTCCATGTACCTTGGGGTTCAGCTTCTCAAAAGCAAAATTAATGTCTCTTTTGAGGACTATATTTAAAGGTATGCTTAAGAAACTGTTTCCACTGAGCATAACTGAACTGTGATTTATTTTCAAAGTTAAACCTGGACAACTGTCTCAAACAAGGATTCTTTTGTAATGGCAGACTAACACTCAGACAAGTCCAATGATTAGTTCCTATTTTTGTAGCAGTGTCAGTATGAGAATCAGGGCCTTAACCTGCATTGTCCTGAACATTGCAAAAAATAGTAAGTGGATGTGCAGGCGCAGAAGTGATCAATCAGAATAAATGAATTTTATAAGTACAGATCTACTGAAGGTTAAAAAAAGGAAAGAGAAAACAAAGGGATTTTTGCTGCTTTCTCCCCACCTTTCCCTTTGCACCCAATAGTGAAAAATGCCCACCTCCATCAGTCAGAGCAATCACAGCTGCCTTGCCTGCACACTCCTACAAGACAGACTGCACAATCCTTCTCCCTCACACCTACATTTATAGTCTGCAATACCTGCAAGCCTTTAAGATGCCTCCTTTTAATGGTTTCCTCAAATACACTGCTCTTAACCCCCCAAAAAGGGTCATGTTTGAACACTGCAGGTTTGTTTGGAAGTATTTACTTTTGATTTCAAGTAAATGGACATTCTGGGGACTTCCACAATATATATTGGTTCTATCAAGGAATGGAAACATTACAGATACCCCCCAGCTTACTGGCAAAGAGAGGACATTCTGTCAAAACAACGCATTTTTTTGGGAACTAAGAATTTAATTTAAAATCTCCTTCTTTGATGGCACTCATTTCTTTGGCATTTACATTTCCAATGCTTTATACTGATGTCTTAAGAACACTTAAGTAGAACATTTATTTGCAAATAAAATTTCATAACTTGGCAGTCTCAGGTTCCCTTTATAAATCTAAGAACTATAAATCCTTTTCCATATAAACATATGTATTATTTCCTACTGAAAGTGTGTGATAAGCACAAAGTTTATTCTCAATCTATAAACCTGCATGAGACAGCTCATCCAACAGAATGAGTTTGCACAGGCATAATCAAAAATATACCTGTCCAGTAAAGGTGAATAAATAAATAAAAGGTAGAAATAGCAGTGACTTACCAGGAAAATTATACTGTATGTTAGAATAACCCATACATCCATTGGAATGCAGTTGTGGTGGAAAATTACAGAAGAACTTTTTTCATCATTCTGCCAAGTGAAAACTAGCAAAAAGTGAAGAAGACAAAGATACTCCAAGCTGTCCTTTTTGCTGGGATGCACACAGCCCAGCAGTGAGGGGGCTGCCAGGGAGATCTGTTCAGTTTCTCCTGTCTGCAGGCATTGCTAGAGATGGTCCAAAGACTTGCAACACTAATGTGGACATCTTGTCTTCTGTTCTGAGACACAGAATGAAAACAGAGTAAAAACAAAAACAAAATTAAAAAAAAACCCAAAAAACAAAAAAACAAAACAACAAAAACAAAACACAAAAAACCCAAACAAACAAAAAACCAAAAACCCGCACCAAAACCAAAACTGTATTTTTCCAAATGACAACCTCAAGCCACACTGACTGCCCTACTGATTGCCCTGGGGGTCGCTGCAGAAGTGATTCCACTTACAGAGAAAGAGCTCAGTCCTGGTTTAGCCAGATTACTTAACTTCTTGGATAGCTCATCAGCAAGAATTAGAAACAGGCCTCAGCATGGGTTTAAGTGTGCTGGACCCTGTGGCTTTCACGGTTCACAGCTGCCTGCAGCTGGCCAGCCTGGCTGCCACCACCGTGCTGCCCTGGAGGGGCCCCACACCTGGCTCATCTGGCCAAGGAGAAGCTGGGAGCACTCACAAGGTCCTCACACCACTTCTCTGGAGTTCCACTTGAGCCTGGCTGTCCTAGTGAACTCCAGTTTGACAACAGGTCTGCATTTTCTTCAAAATCCTCCAGTGGAAGATGGTGAACATGGACTCAAACTGAGAGTAATCGCAATTTATGTTAAATTCTACTGGTGAGTCCAGCATTAAAAGGCTCTTAATTCTGATATTTATCAGCTTTGGGGAGCTGCACATAGGAGCCTTGCTCTCAGAGTGGAACCCAAAGTTTATTTAGATATTTGGCCAATTGTGGAGAAAGGGGTGAGCTTTGGCTCTCCAGAGGAAACATTTCTCCTAATCCAGAATTTTTACCATTAATCAGTAATCTGTTAAAGAAGTGAGGACTTAAAAACTCAGGCTGCTTCAAGAGGACTTCAGGGTCCTACCACCTGAACCACACCTGGACAGCAGAGCCCATTTTGCTCGCCCTGAAAGCTCCCATTCTGATTTCTCAGCAGCGTCACTGTCTCGCTCAAGGTTACACTGGGAGGCCCTCTTCTGTCGGAATGAAGCAAGAATGATTTACTGCACAGAGCAGCTTGAAAAGAAGCACTGCCCTGGGAGCCACTGACTAGCACAGCCAGCTGCAACCCTTGAATTTGGCTGTCGGCTTGCTGCAGTTTCTCTCAGGTTTGGGTGTTGCTGCTTCCCTCCTCCATCATCACCTAAGCAGAGGAAATTTCTCATACTCTTAAGTGATTTGGGTAAGTGGAAAGAGAATCTGATATGAGAGCAGGAATTTTGTCCACACCTCATTTATTTTTTTTCCTACCTTCACCAGTGTAGGGAACATTAAAACTGTGTCTCACAGAAAAGTCCCTGACACTCATGGGGTTTTTCTGTTATTGGTTGGCTTTTGGTTTGGGGGTAGGAGGTTTTTTTTGGGGGGAGGGGAGAGGTGGTGGTGTTTTTTGGTTGGTTGGTTGGTTGGTTAGTTGGTTGGTTGGTTGGTTGGTCTCGGTTTTTTTATTATTACCATGACTTCTGAAATCTTGGGATTTTTACATGGAGGGGGTGGATGTGATGGTAAGCAATTGAACCAGGTAAATGAGAATGGGATATACTAAACTAAACCAAGAATTCAGCAGGAAGTTGAACATGAATAGAAAACTTTCTCTTTAAATTAGGACTTGAAAATCCCCCCAAAATCATGCTACTTTATTTTTATCCTTGAAATTCAGTGACCATTCAGGCATCAAATGATACCTAGCACTGATTTATTCAGTAGTGAGTGATACTCTAACAGTTTTCAAGATAAGGCACAGCACACTGGAGATTACCTAATCTACTGAACGTGCATTTGCTTGAGCACCCAGAGCTTCTGTGCTCAGATGCAAAAGTTGACAGTCAAGCTCTTCAGTATCCACTCAAAATAATGACTACTACCCTTTATTTTCCCGGGAGTAGATAGTGCTGCTATTGATAGAGGCTCAGCTCCACTAAGAAAATCAATTATATTACAGACTTTCTGAAGTAGTATACACTACCTGAGAAGGGCAGCAGAAAAATAATAAATCTACAATTTTTTTTCACTGATGCCTTTTTCTTTAATCTTATCTTTAAGCAGAGATTTAGGAATAATTTCTTCATCGTTTAAGCATATTTTCATGTACAAAGCACTGATTAAAATAATTAAAAGCTTATCTTTGAGTTATAAAATGGTATTCCTGGAAAAGGAATCTCAGTGGTTCCTGAAAATAAACAGGATAAACAGGCAAATGCTATAATGATTACTCAGACTCTTTGGCTTGCAATGTGAAAACAGAAGCCCCATCAGATTTGAGATTTTTTTTTTCCATTCTCGACGGATGGCAATACAATAATAACAATTGTTTTGATATTATCCAAATAAGTCCATATTTGATCCAAAACAAAACCATAGACTAAGACTTAGGAGACTAAAAGAAATCACATTTTTTAACTTTGAAAAGAATTGCCTCTTATTTCCATTACATTTGGAGCAAAAGCTTCAACTTTTCCAGTCTATCAATTCAAAAGCACGTTTAACTGCAGACGAAAATACAGACAAAAATCCCCCAGATAAATGTGTTACCCTTACAGTTAATAATAAACTATCTGCTATAGTTTGTAGATAAAATTTTAAAAAAATCCACATAACTGAGTTCTTTATTCTTGTTTTTGATACTTCTCAAATGTCAACCCTCCTGAAATTCACTTGTAAAAATCAGATTGTAGGCTTGAAATTAGCCTAAGAGATATAATCAGCTATCTTTCTTTCAAACTGATGATAACTTTGGACCTCTCTGGAATGGCAAACTCCCCAGATCTGGGACCTGTTTTCCAGGCCAGAAGGATTAACAGTTTTCCATTAAAAAAAAAAAAATAGAAATAGCACTGTGCAAGAAAGGATTAAAGTATAACTGCCTCAATGTTCTTCATTTCATTTATATGTGTCACCACAATTCTTTTTGTAACAGGGCTCAGGATATGAGGAGCACTGAAAAGACAGAGCAGACTATTACTAATAGAACCAGATTATTTTGTCTTTTGCAGTATCTGGAAGAAGTATAGGAGTCATAAAACAGGATGACAAAAAGACATTTTCTACTCTTAAAATGAATAGCAGCTGACTTTTCTGGAGGCAATCCCCTGTGGATCCTTAATTCCCATCCTTCCTGACAATTTTAAAAACACCAGAGTAAAAGGCTGCTAGAAGTTTCTGAGAGTATAAACTGCAAAATAGCACAGACAGATTGTCAAGAGACACCTCATTTACCCCATTTACAACCTGAGCATCCATCTCATTTGTTAGCATCATTCACCAGAAGCACTCACAGTGCTGTAGAAAAGCCTTACTATTCTTACAGTGGCACAAGCTGCTTTCCTCTCTTGTTTCTGTGGCAACATCATCTCTTGTTTCTATGAGAAAGGCCATGTTATCATACTATTTAATCCACTATCAACACTTCACTCACTGGCTGGAAAGGAGAGTTTCAGCATTAGACCGACAGCCAGACCTCCACAGACCATGATGTCTCTGTGATTGAAACTATGCCTTCAAGAAGAGCTGGAGAGGGGCACCACAGTCAGCATCAGGCATCCTCCATCAGGTTCCTTATTTCTACAGATATAAGGCCAGGGAGCTACCTGAACACAGGTCTTTCAGTAATATTTTTATAGACAAGGTATTTTATCTCCACAAGAGTGGTCGCCAGCTATATCAGTCATTCCCAGCAGGCAAGAACCTACTTAGAGAATCAAGGGCCAAAGGCAAATCTACTCAACACCAACTGGTGGAAGATGTTCATCCCAAGAACAGAATCATAGAATTGTTTGGAGGGAAGATACCTGAGACATTGTCTAGCTCCAGCTCCTCCTGCTGTGGGGAGGGATTCCTTTGATTGGTTCAAAGTCCCATGCAATCTGGCCTTGAACACTTCCAGGGAAGGGACATTCACACTTTTTGTGGGTACCATGTTTCAGTGCCTCATCACCTTAAGAAGGAAGAACTTCTTCCTCATATCTTATCTAAGATCACTCCTTTTTAGTTTGAAGCCATTCCTCCTTTGCCCCACCACTCCATGCCCTTGTGAAAAGTCCCTCTTCAGCTCTCTTGTAAGTCCCCTTTAGGTACTGGAAGGTGCTGTAAGTTCTCCCTGGAGTCTTCTCTTCTACAGCCTGAATAACTCTCTGTCTGTCTTCACAGAGAGGTGATCCAGCCCTCTGATCATCTTCGTGACCCTGCTCTGTACTCAATCCAAGCGCTCCTTTTCCTTGCATCATCAATGTCACTACAAATCAAGACAAATTATTAGCTGAAAGAAATTAACATAATTGATGTCTTATCGCATTTCTTTCCCTTAATGTCTTCCTAAGTCATTTCCTAGCTATTAGAGATTGACCTACTAATTGCTGACAAAACAAAGCAGAGTCTGCATAGTGTAGCACAGATTAAATTTTCAGCCAGCATGCAGCTCCTCTTGCTCCCTTGGACAACGGCACTTTTCCGTACCAAGGCTTTTGTGTGCCATCTGGTGGACTTTCAGCATTTGGTACATCTTGTTTAAGTACAAATAAAGAGAGTCCTCATGCCCTGTCAGGAGTATCTACTTTCTTTTGGTAAGTTTCATCTTATCATCCTGTATTTGCTCAAATTAATGCTTGCCTGGCAGTTATTCCTCTCACATTTGCAGTCAAATGAACCTTTACTACTGTAACTGTTGTTAACTTTAGCTAACCCTTTACACTGATAGATTTTATATGTATTCGAATGGTCACCCTCTCAAAAATAACTTCCACAAAACTAGCCTAAGAGAATTCCATATATAGGACAACAAGCTGACAATCCTCAGTGGCATTTAGGTGCTTAGTTCTCAATGACCTCAATGCTAGGATTAGTCTCTATTTGACATGAGGGTCAAAGATACTGACGCATACCTATCACCACAGAACTTCAAAAACAAAACGGAGAGTCTGAGTACTGATTCTTCCTTCTAAGTATGACAGCAAGAACTGTCATTAGAAATACTGTAGGGTTAAAAATTAAAAAGGAGAAGCCAGCTAAAATATTTGGAAAAAAAAAAATCCAGAGCACAAGTTTTGTACCATTTCCAACCTTTCCAAGACTTCCAAGACTTTAAGGCTGGATGAAGGCCACCCTGGGAATGAATGAGTTGCACCTTGCACAACAGAGCATCGATAAGCAATTGGATGAACTTTCTATCTTGGATACAAGATGGCAGTGACTGTATGGGTAGAAAAGACCAGCTGAGAGGAGCTGAAGTTGTGGTTGTCAAGTAATCTCCTTTTTGCAATCTGGCCTTCCTTTCACAGAGAAAACAAGACAAACCCAGATAAAACAGGAAGAAAAAGAACAGCAGTGAACAGAACAGAAAAGGAACAGAATGCAGCTCTCAGATTTGGTCCCCACTGTTACTTGCAACCTGACCACTAGAGAAAAACAGGCTCAGGACAGTCTTATCAGCCACTATGGGATTTGGCAAACATAGCAACAGCTGTGCTGTTTTAGACATTGATTTTAGCTGCCTCTTTGGACACAGGCTCACTGCAGTGCTGCTGAAAGGTCAGCTGATGAAAGCTAACATCAAGAAGCAGACAGATATACAACTAAGGAAGAAAAAGAAGCCAAGAAATAAACGTGGGGATATCAGGATTTAAGTCTTACAGTCCGGAGGTGGCACTTGGAATGAGATTCCTTTTTTCAACAGAATATCTTTTACACAGAGGTAGTGAGTCCAATTCATACCAAGGGTCTGAAGTCTCTACAAGACTGCAAGACAACACTGCTTTTGGTACAGGTGGATCATGCTGCATCCACAAGCAGTGTGACCTGACAGGTGTGGATGTTCAGAGAAAAACAGCTGGTGCTGAAGCCAGGTTTTACAGTTGAAGGATTTCAAACAGGCCATTTTGAATTATCTCTGGCCTACCACGCAGACTTAATGACCATTCGGATTTAAAGTTCATTCTCCCTGATTATTCTAGCCTGAAAGGAAATCTGGAAGTCCCAAGAGCATAGTGCAATGAAAACCAGGCACAGCAGCAGGGATAAATGGAGATTCAATTAGAAAGTACAGACTCGACCTCTGTAGGGAATATTCTGGACATAAGTCCATAGGGATAACTCTGGATAGTTGCAAGCCCTGAGACACAGAGTCCTTCTGACACCACCTTGGCCAACCTGACTACAGGGTGAAAGACAAAGGTCCACATTTTTGTTCATGCTGCCATTCCATCTTATTCTTAGTTTTTATTTTAAGAGGAAAGGTATGTTTTTATTATCCTGGATAAAACTGAGTGGAGCCCTTAGTGTATTATATGTTCTCACTGCAAACTAAACCCACTCATAAATAAGAGTTATAAAACATGTATTTCTTTTAGGAATAGAAGTGCATGCAGTTATTGTCTAAGGTCTTTAACCAAGATTGAAAGCACATTGCAAGCTTTAAATATGATCCAAATAGTTGAAATAAAAAATACAATATTTTTTCCAGAAAGCTGAGGCCATATAACATTAAATTAATTTCAACAGCCATTAAATACTTTGGAGGACTAAAGCCACATAGGAATACAGATTACAGTAGTTCAAGACATTTTCTCTTTCAATTTTAGAGTTTGGTATGACATCTGAAAGCCATTTTTACGTCAGTTCTTTCACACTAATCAAACTTTACTTGCAGTAAAGTACTGCAAATTATACCATTTGTTTTACTTGTGAAAGCTAACAATGTCCTGTCTTCACAGTATGTTCAGTCAAAGAAAACTTTCTGGTGATGTAGCATTTAAGTAGTTTCAAAGGCTTTTGCATTGACCTATTGTTTTATAGGAAGGATTTCTGGTATCTGACATAAGGTTTGTTTTCACAAAACAACAGTGTTCCTGAGCCCTCCACAGTATAAAAGGAATTTTAACACCTTTAATGAAACTGATACATCAATTTTTATTTTTTTTTTTAGTTCCCCATGTGGATTCAATCACTTGGAAAGTATACATTTATTATAACAAGTTAAGTTGATATAAATTAGATTTAAATCAATGAGAGAACACCTTTTCAAAGTTTTGCATGAGTTCAGTTGGATCAGTTTAAAGTAAAATCATACTGTGCTGCTTTGTGTGGATTTGAAGTCTGAGTTACTTTTCTGGACAAAGTCTTCAATAACCTGCTGCAAATTCCATCATTTACAACTGGACAAGGTTTCTATTTGCAGTACTGCAGCTCACTTTGCAAGTAACTGCAGTGTAGAATGCACCAGCAACCCTTTTGAGGTCTTGTATTTATTTTTGTTCTCCTCAGTCTGGGGTTATTAAATGCATTTTAACATTTCTCACCATATGCTCAAACTGGATCTGGGGTCTAGCAACAGAAGACAACTTCAGTATTCTTAGAACTGCAGTATATGAAGAACGCCACTAATTTGTCATTGCGTCTTTTGTCCGAATCACCACGTGTGTGTGAGATGTTACACAGTGACTCGTGTCATTATAGAAATACACCGTGGGATCAGTATAAACAAGAATACTGAACTTAAAGTAAAGCATGGACATGAGACACAGGAAATATGATTTCATTATATTTGTCTAAGTCACTTTGCCGTGAATTGCTTGCTTTTGTTTTTAGGTGTTTGTTTTTGTTTTTGGTTTTTGGTTTGTTTTTTTTTTTTTGCCACTATAATTATGAATTGTATCCACTTTTCATGTATAAGGAAAACGCGGGCTTGTGCGATCATGAACAGGTTTGTCCCTGCTGTTAGCTGCTTGCTAGGAGTGTAACCTGACAACATGTTGAGCCTTGTCCAGACCTGGTGGGGCTTGTAGCCACTGCTGCTTGGGCCCTAGCCAAGATGTTCGGGCTTTCTCGGTCTTGTACCCCAGCACAGTGGGCATGTCACAGCCCACCAAGAAACTGCCTATAAAGGGCAGTGACCACGGGTAGAACGCACCACGGTGCTGGCGGAGCACTGGCTCCCTGCGCTGCTTTACCCGTCCCTTATCAACGAATTAATAAATTGCCTTATGGACTGACCAGCTCGATTGCGGTGGGTGATTTATAACGTGTGCAATTTAAATTTACCAGGCCACCGTAACTCGTCTCCTGTCCAAGGGAACACGTGCTCGGTTCGGGTTCCCGGTTCGGGCTCCCGGTTCGGGTTCGGTTCGGGTCTGGCCCGCGGGAGCGCGGCGCGGCTCCCGGCGGGGCTCCCCGCGGCAGGGCCGAGCGCCGCGGGTTCGATCCCCGTGCGCGCCATCCGCTCCAGAGCGCGACTCGATGACCCTGCCAACTCGGAACATTCTGTGATTCCGCGATGTAGAATGAGTCGGAAAGAGTTAAAGAAGACGCAGCTCCCTGCGGCACGAAACTCCCCCTGAACCCGAACACACCGCCTCGCCCGTCCCCTCACGCTCCACACCGGCCCGCCTGTCCCCGCGCCCTCACGGAACTCGTCACTGCCGGGCCCGCCCCGGCGGCGGCAGGGCGCCTGACGCCATCGCGGCGCGCCGGCGGGCCGCGCTTCCGCGTGTGGCGCATGGCCGTGCCGCGGGAGCCGCCGCCCGCCCGGGCGCTGCCGCCGCCCGCCGCCGCCGCCCCGCCGTCGTTCGGCGCGGCCCGGGCGCTGGCGGCGCGGCGCCGCTCCTGCCTGGAGCTGGCGGCGCACCGGCGGCACGTGGCGCTGCCGCCGCGCTTCCTGGGCCGCAAGCGCTCGGGCATCCGCGCGCAGCTGGACGCGGAGCTGCTGCGCTACTCGCAGAGGTGCGGAGCGCTCGGGCCGGCGGGGGCGCGGGGCAGCGGCCCGGCGGCTGACCGTGCCCCTCCTGCTCTTCTTCCAGCCTGCAGGGAGTACCCGTGGCCTACGACAACATCAAAGTGGTCGGCGAGCTCGGCGACATCTACGACGACCAAGGGTTCATCCACCTGAACATCGAGGCGGACTTCGTCATCTTCAGCCCCAAGAAGGGGAAGAAGCTGGTGGTATGCGACCGCCTTGGCGTCTCACGGGACCGGCTTTTTTATTTAGTGGTCTGGGGCTTAGGTTTATATTAGCTTATTCATTTATGCGTAGCTCATGGCAATTTATTAGTAGTTTGTACTAGTACTTTTTACTTTAGTTTGTTTTGTCCGTTTCTGTATAGGTATACTGTATTGCTACTATATTACTGCAGCTTTGTATCGTAGTTATTACATATTTAACAGTGAATTCCGACTGTGTATATCATACCGGTGCTCCTTTCTGAGGAGCAGATAATTCTCAAATAGGTGCGTTTGTTACAGTGGCAGGATTGTTTAGGATGCTCTCGAGAGTTCGATTCCTTCAAGCACAAGAGCAGTACATCGAGTGGAGCCTGCCTTTCAGTAAAGGAGGTGAATGGCTCATAGAACAGCTTTAATCTTGTCAAAATCCTTGCTCAGCACTTGTGGGTAAAGTATGTTGAGAGCTGGCTTGCATTCGTTGTAGTGCCATGCCTTTTGCAGCACAGCTGGTGTCTTTAGAATTGTGTTTCAGGATGAGTGTGCCATCTTCCAGGGAAGAGAATAGAAAAGTTTTCAGTGTCTGTTATTAATCCTATGGGTAAAACAAAGGTGGATATTATTTCATAGGCAGATGTGTCAGAAAACACTGAATGGAGTATTTAGTAGATTTTTATGTGTCTTCCCTATCTTCAGCTGCCAAGTACTGCTGTGCCAGCTTGAAGAGCATTTTAAGCAAGTAAATCAGACTTAAAATGTTTTCAAAGCAAAGTTGATCACTGTAGTGTAAGGAGTTACCTAATCTATTCAGGTATTCACTGCAGCTTAATCTCATGTTTTGACTTCTCTTGCAGTTCAGGTGTATTTTCAGAGGAAGTGTATGAAGAGTGTACAGGAATGGCTTTGATTTTAGTGAAGGAGCATTAACTTATTGCTACATAAGAAGACTTCATAGTTTGTACATAAACTTACTGAAAACTTTCCATACAGAAAACTATATATTTAAAGGTTGTGCATTGAAAGGGCAGATTTTTGCTATAAACTGCATGACATTCTTTTTCTTTTCTAGGGTGTGATTAATAAAGTGGCCCCTAGTCATATTGGCTGCCTGATACATGGGTGCTTCAATGCATCTATCCCTAAGCCTGAGCACATGTCCATTGCACAGTGGCAAGAGCTGGGATTTAAAATAGGGGATGAACTGAAATTTCAAGTGTTGCACTTGGATTTTGATACAGCTGGGGTGTTCTTCATTCGAGGAGGACTCACTAAAAGCAGGTACAGTGCCGTAATAGAGAATATTTTTAAGTGAATTAATACATTTTTTACAGGCTAAGTGATTTTTGTTACATCTTAATCTTTCAGCTTTCTTATATTTACACAAATGCCTATATAACTATATAACTGCATATCTATCTATCTATCTATCTATCTATCTATCTATCTATCTATCTATCTATCATCTATCTATCTATCTATCATCTATCTATTTATCTATCTATCTAGATGTTGTCTTAAATTGAATTTTCCACTGTTTAGGGCTCCAGTGGAAGTTTTCTCTAGAAAAAGTAAAACTAGGTATTTGTTGAGCTTTAAAAATCTGAGTGTGTTGATCTATGAATTGTTGATTGCATGTATAATACGTGCCCAAAATAGCACATCCAGGTGTCTAAGAGTTGCTTTGTGCATGGGCTTTTCAAGTGCAAACAGTCCAGGGGTCCTGAAGACAGTGGTTACATTATGCAAACACCTCCATATGTATTGTATAATGACAAATACTTGCTGAAACATGAGAATTTCAAAGACAAGAGAATGTGTCAACTTCCTCCTTAGGCCTCTGAAAAATTATAAGGGACCTTGCAAGAAATCTTGTCTTCAGAAGAGTTCATTCATGTTTTTCTTTTAAAATAGTAATTTACTAAACAATGTTTTCTTTCAACATGGTTTTAGTTTTGATTAAATGTATAATATGACTCCTACTGGCAAATTCATAGCATTTTTTGTTTGTTTCTGTTTTTTTATTTTTTTTAATCTGGAAGGATGCTCTGGATCATTTTAGTGAATTTACAATGAAATTAGCAATTTTGTCTTCAGTGCCTCTGGGGATATAAAAACCTCCATGGTTTTTAACTGCATTCTTTCCATACTTGTCTTCTTAGATATTTTCTCCAGTGTTCTTGTTGTGAGGTACCTGCTGGGAGGGGGATTTCATGTTTTCTTGTGGAGGATTTTTTTCTTCTTTTTTTAAAACCTCTCTGGCATCACCTTTGTTTTAATTAGAGTAGGGTAATTGCTTGGTAAAATCAGCAGTGTGCCTCATATATGACTGAATAGGCCACTAGCTGTGTGTTTTTGTGATTGACTTAAAAAAAAGCCCAAAAAAGCTTTACAACATAATGTGTAATTATGAATTAGGGGATGAAGAAGCACAAGAAATGAAGAAATATCAAATGGTCTGTATGGCACTTTAGAGAAGAAATTTAGGCTAAGATTCCAAAGAAATTATTTATTATTTGGTAAGAAGGATGCTAGTATATAAGAGTATTAAAAGTTATGATTCTCTGTAACACAGAGTATCATGTTCTCCATTTGTTGTTGTTTTTAGCAAATGTTTGTATTTTATCTGCTTCGTGTAAATACATATTTTAGCAATTTCTGACATTTCACTATGTGAGATGCCCTAACATGTCTCTAATCCAGTTTATTTTCTATATTTCTTTACAGCATGCAGCCCAAAAAATCTGTCACAGTCACTGAAAGTACGAATGGGGACGAAATTCAAAAGTCTTGAGCAGCAGGAAAATGGCTTGAACGACTCTGAGGAAGATAATGTCACAGAAGAGCCTTTAAATGAGACAGGTAACCTTGAGAGGGAAAATGAACAAGAGCAAAGCATTGATGCTGTGAATGGAGTATGTGATGATAAAAAGAAGAAGAAGAAGAAAAAGAAAAAGGACAAGCAAGGAGAACAGGAGCTTGTATTGCCTACTGGAGAACAGGAACTTGTATTGCCTGCTGGAGAACAGGAACTTGTATTGCCTACCAGTGACTCCAGTGGTTACCAAAGTGACCATAAAAAGTCAAAGAAAAAGAAAAGAAAGCATTGTGATGAAGTTGAAGAAAGTGATTTACCTCAGTTGTCAGAAAAACCCAAAGCAAAAAAGAAACGGACAGAAGTCTGAAGTGCCTTTCCTGTGTTACATTTCAGAGGTTTTTGATAAGTTTCAATAAATCCCTGTTTTCAAAATGGGTATGTCTTTTTCTTTACTCAAAGTCAGCTCTGCTAGGTCAGGTGGTGTTTGTACGTGCACCAGCAATTTGAAAGGCAGCACCTTTTAAAGTAGTAATAGAAGAAATGGGATAGAAGCAATATCTGCCTGGCTTTTTTACTGGAAAACAAGGCACAAAAGAGCCATGGAATGTCATCACAGGAAGAAAGGCATCACCTCTATGTCTTGCTTTCCAGTTCCACACATTAGACAGTTGGTAGTTGTGATGTTTGCTCTTACTCCAACTTTGGCAATCAGTGTCTTGAATTTAAAAGTGTAGATTAGGATTATTTTTGGGTTTCTGGGAAATTCATGTGAATTCCTAGGGGGCTTAAGAGATAAATTTGTTTTGAGTGCTTTTGGTTGCAGTTCTTTTCTATTGTGAGGAGCTCTGGGGAGAACTGTTGTGTGACATGGTCTAGTCTTTGGTATTGATTTACCTTTATATTACAAGAAGAACATAACCAGCTCTTTGAGGGCCTTGTGAGTAAACAGCAGGAATGTGGAAACTTGCTGTTCATCTATGTCCTAGCTGATAAAACGTTTTGCTCTAGTGTTAATGCTGGTGCTGTAAGCTCACTTCAATAGATTACAACTTCTCATAACGTCCATTCACATTGAACATATTTTGAATTTCAAGTGTGACAATGCTTGTTTTAGGGCTCACTTTGTGCTATATAGATGTCTTTTATGCTTCTTTAAAGCTCCAAATGTACGAAGACAAAGTTTACCAGCTTATAGGCTGGATGGCATGGCAGTACATAGTAGGCATTTTAAAGTTGTGACACAATAAAGAACCAAGTTGAGACTTTGAAGACTTTCGAGAAGGTGAATTTAAGTAGCTAATGCCAGTAGTGGCAGCAGAAACTGCAGGATATCCTCTTGTGTTTGCTCTTCAATCTTGAAGCCAGTTCCTGAACAGTCCTGGGATGAATATGAATTGTCCCTGTTGTGTTTCTACATGTGCTGATGCTGACACTTGCTTTATGTGCAATTTCATAGACACTGGCTCTTCTATCCTTTTCTCCTGTACTGTGACAAAGCCTGGGAAGTCAGGTGATGTTTGTAATGTATTACACCATACTGCAAGGGCAGCTGAGGTGTGTTCTGGTTGTGTTCACAGTTCTAGAGAATGACACACAAGTCCCACCCTGCTGTATTTAAATTACACAGGCAGGCTGAAGGTTGGGACACAATTTGCAGTCAGAAATTATGTGCTAGTTTCCCATTTTTATGGATATATATATATATATAAAATATATGTGTATTTATAGCGACTTGAGGGACAAGCTGGATGGTTGGGTAAGAAGGACGTGGAGGATGGCAAGCACAGTTCTTTTGATGCCAGCATGAAGAAAATGATGGAGGCAGTTACTGTTGCAGATGAACCAAAGACTGAGTCTCATGAGTTCATCTCTTACTCCTTAATACTCACTGTACCTCACTTTCCCTTTTAGGAAAGGGAAACACATCTCCAGAGTCAAGCCTCACCAGTTGATAGAACCACTTTGTAGCACCAAAAGTTTATCTTGCTCTGTTCTGCCTTTTCATCAGCATGCAAAGAAAGATGTTCAGGGGGAAGTACTGAAGCTGCAACTAATGAATCAAGTAGCAGACAGTAGAAGTGCTTCTAGCACTTTGCTCTTTTTCCACTTCTGCTGCTTTACCATTCTGTTACTGGGAATTGCTTACTGTAGTTTAGCAAACTCTGCAAACTGTTTTGTTGATGATTAGTCTTTTCTGAAAGTCTACAATAAAAATCTCTGTTTTGGTCTTACTTAGAGGCAGGTTTATTTTTGGCACAGAAGTTTGGCTGTCGCCCACTTGTATCATTTTTTGGTTTTCTTTCTTGGGTTATAACAAAAGAGAGCAATTAAAAATAAATGCAGGAGCTGGCAATTAATGATTGCTGAACAAGTTGTTTCTCCAGTGATACAAATACCACAACGTGTTAAATTCTTGCCAAATCTTGAGTCTTTGGAAGGGGAAAATTGAAGAAAAGGCTTTAAAAATACAGAAGAAAAATGTGTTTTACACAGTTGGAGGCAATATTGGCAGCCTCACAGCTGCACTGTTGATGTTGCTGTAAATACTGTTTTGGCATTTGCTAAATATGGCAAGAAAACTTGGATTTTCAAAAGTGAATTTTCACTCTGATCATGATTTAAATCACTTGTCTTTGTTTTTCCCCATAAAAAGACAAGATTTTCTGATGCTCATAATTAACAAAGGAGCTGAATTTGGCATGTTCCATTAAAGTTTCTCTGAAGTTTGATCTCTGTAAACCTTTAAGTTTCTGTGTTCCCCTGGACTACAGATGAAGAGTTATATTGAATTTTAAGTTGAGACAAGATTTTTGAGTATATAGAACAATCATTTATAAAGTTTTCTGTGAGGCCAGATGACTTCATTTTTTTACGTGCAGCTCTTCTGGGTTTTTTTCAGGGTGCATTCTAGTACAATTCATGTCATAAAGCAAAGAGACGGTTAGAAAGTAAAATTGTATTTTACCTTATAACTGTTGATAGTTGCACCAAGGTAACTGTGACCTTGAGAAAAAATTTGCTCGATTTTTTTTTCTGTTTTAACATTAAACTTGCGACAAAGCCAATAGTTACTTATGGCTGTGGGCTACTCTTGTCTGTATTATGGAAAATGTAGTTCCAAGTTAACCAGCTATAAGTTTCTAAAGTAGAAGCTGCTACTTTGTAGTATAAATATTTTGATTCTGCAAATGTTTCTCAGTGTATTGTATGCCTTTGGCAGAAGAGCAAGCAGTCTTACAAGAAGGTATTTTTAGCTGTCTCTAAAACAATTGTTTTGTATTCTCTGAAGCTTGCAATAATCTGCAGCGTTAACTTTTGCTCTTTGTCTCTTCCTTGCTTCTCTCAGAAACCAAATTCTTTGCTTTTTGGCTTGGCACTTTGCTGCTGCTCTAAATACTCAGCCCAAACAACCCAGTGGATGAGCTCTAGGGAAAGGATTTTTTTTTAGAGGGCTTAAGCAAGCTAGCCGCCTTCTGGAAAAACACAAGCCATGATCAAATCTGCCTCTGAGTAAACAGTTTGTGTTTGGAAGCATCCCAACCTTAGATAGCCCTCAGACAGTGCAGAGCTTTTGCTGTGAAGAGGTTATGGGATCTGATCTTCTCAGGATCATTACTGTTGGCTGTGGAAGGACTCAAATAGTTTCATTATAATAAGGCCTATATTTTTCTTACCAAAACGATGATTCTCTTCTGCTATTTAGCTTTTAGAAATTCTATATATTTAATAAAGTCTGAGAGACTTCAGTATCCAGTAGGCTTTGTTTATAAGGAGAAGGTATATTCTGGATTCATGTGAACAAAAATAAGACTGAAAGTCAAGCTTTGCACTTCTCCAATACTGTCAGTAAATAAGTTTCTTACAGAAACAGCTCAAGATTTTTTTTTGCTCTTCATAATTTTACACATAATTAAGTTAAAGTCGGGTTTAATTCAGTTGTAAATCTTGTCCCAGGCCACTCAACTGACCTGATGTTAACCAAATAAAAGCAATTGCAGCCTGGCCATGACTTCAAGTTCCCCTGAAGCCAACTGTCCTAGGCAAAGAATGAATAAGCTTTAATTTTCACATTTTAAAGTCCCTGGTCCATAAGATTGAATACAAAATGATCTCCCATTTCCCAAACTGATACGTCCATAGAATACCACTGCTGGTCGAATGTTTCTGTTACAACCAGAGACAGTTGAACTTGGAAAAGGACTTACTTGAGAAATCTATCTATAAAAAGAGATGAAATTAACTTTCTGTACAGAAGGTGAGTAGAAGTGCAGCAGTCTTTAGTACATAGCAAAGAAACCTTACAAACAGAAGAAAGAATTTTTCTACAAGATTCATTATCAATACCTTCCTCTTTTATGGATTATTTTAGTGTATTTTTTATAAGTAGTAGCTGATACCTTTGGTCTCTATATGATAATTAGTAAGAATACAGTAAAAAAGATAGGAATAACTATTGCCCTTCAAAGATCTCTTGCTCATTATTACCCAAGTTCCTCCTTCCTTTATGTTTTCTTTCACTGGTGCCTTTGGTGTATGGAAACTTCTCTAAGAATATTCTCAATACACTGGGAAATATGATGTCCCATTCAAGAGCAGGATTTCATTGTGCTTTACAAATTGAGTGAGGAGAAATGTGTGTTTAAGAGGCTCTGTCAGTGCTACATTACTTGGAAGCTCACATTGGGTGTGTGAAGTTTGGACACTGAAGAAGCAGATCTTTATCAAATGCTTTGACTTGAGTTGCAGGTAAGGTCACATTCAGAAATAGCATTTCAGTTCTACCTGCAAAGCCATAATCAGTGGGCATGACCTCGTTGTGACACATCCATGCTCAGCACACACAGCTGCTGATGGAGACCTGGATTGCAGCAGTCTGGAATTGCAGGCTGTGCAAGTGTGGTCCCAGATTTCGTTGAAAGCATTTTGTCAAAATTAGTGTGGAATAACTCCCAGTCATTCAGGGAGCTGGCTGAAGCCAGAGTCATCTTGTTTTCAATGACTAGGCTCCCAGTGGCAAGTCACAGCCTGTGATTTTATTTCCTCATTATAAATACATTAGCACATGGATAACTTCAAAATTCTCTATGGATCAGTCAAATCAACATTTAAAAGCTGGACTAAAAGAGAAGGCAAATTTATCCTGCATCAGTAAACATGAATATTAATCTGAAAAAACGAGACTGTTTAGGAGCACTATAAAATTTTTGGATCAGCTCCTTTTTTGTTACAGATAACAAAGCAGTGACATCTGACCCTCTTCCAGGATCATGCCATTTAATTATATATATGTTTGAAGTTTCATTTTTTGCCAGAGATTTGGTCATCTCTACATGGGCACAAAGATGACCAGTTTTTATGAAGCCTTTTCCTAGGACAACCATTTGTCTCTCATCTGAAAAAAAGCCACAACCCCCCAGAAAAACCCCAAAACAAGAAGTGCACAGATGGTATAGGTATTCCTGGTTTATTTATGGAGCCTCTCAGTGGATTAGCTTTTGGATTTGTGAAGATGGGCTTGCCTTCACCTCTGGTATATCTACATTCTCCCCAGAGAAAGATACTGTGATACTCCCCAGTTCAGGACCTCTGCCTTTCAAAGAAATTGCATATATTGTGGCTAAAGATAAGTCTGCAATGATGATGTATGGAATGTGCTGATAACTTCTTTTGATATGATTTTCTTGGCAGTAAAATGAATTGAGCATAAGTGGCCTGCTTTATGTCTAAATTAGTTGTTACTAATTCCCATATTTTTCTAGTTCTCTCTGAGAGGATAGCTCCTGTTTCATAGATATAATTTGAAAATTCATCTTTTCATTATGACTAGACACTAGTTAAACTTGAACTCTTAGTTTTCTGGGCCAAAGGAATGATATTTGAATGACAGTTCTAAGGTTTCCAAGGTAGAGAAAAATATGCAAGTGTTACAGATTTAAGTGCATTTGCACATCCATTTTTCTACCCATGGAGTGTTTCTGAAGTACTTACCAAAATATGCAGATGTTCAAAGATTAGTTTTGGAGTCATCTGTGTTGTGGTTATTTCTATCTTGTTTCAGTGTCTGGTTTGCAAAATCATTGTCATAAATGATCCCCAAATAGAACCCATCATCATCAGATTCATTACTGTTTCATATTTATCCTGTAAATCTGTGGTTGTGCCATATTATGAGGAATGTGAAGACAAGCTGTTGCAAATAACTTTATATCTTCCTATTAATTGAGTATAGCAAATGTCTTTTCCCAGGAAAAAATTATTACTGCAATTATTTATGGTGAGATCTGTTTTGTTTTTTCACTGGAGCACGCTTGGAAAATAGCCTAATGTATGGAAAATTGACTAGGAGAGAAAAGATTTAAAACAAAACAACAACAAAAAAAGCTGGGGTTTTTTTCATAAAGAATGCAAAGGAAAAAATTCAGTTTAAAGAGGTTTTGGAAATCTCAAAATTTTTCCTGAGAATGAAAGAAAATTTGAAGCTCTTCTTTAAAGGCCTTTCTCATCTCTTCACTAGATATTTTCAGTCCAATAAAAATACTTCTCTCATTTTTTGGAGTATGACATAGAATATTATAAATGGGCAAGTAGTCATTACATATAGAAGACTATTTCATTCTAGATACTAGAATTGCTCTGTTATGGAGAGAACCAGAAGGGTTTTTCCTCCCAAATTCAATTTAGTAGGTGTCTTTTGTTTTGTTTTGTTTTGTTTTTGTTTTGTTTTGTTTTGTTTTTTGGGGTTTTTTTGTTTAGTTTTGATTTGATTTTTTAGGGTTTTTTTTGTTTTTTCAAATGTGTCAGAATATGATTCCATGAACACAGCTCTACTCCACTATGATTTTACACTTCATATTACAAATCAAGGTAAGCCTTGGAAAAGTCTGACTTGAGGAAGGTTTCTGCCTGTTCTCATGCAATGCCACATGGTGGAGTATTGCTTTTTCTTTTGGGCTTTTTCTCCACATCTGTCATCCAAAAAACTCAAAACTTCTGTGAACTGGTATTTGATGAGAAGAAGTATTTCAGGTAACTGAAACAAGACTAGAAATAGAATTTGTACCAGCTCTGTATATCAGCATCAAAACCTTGTTATCTACCCTAGCTGCAGTGACCATGTTGCTTTAGTTTATATTAGAATTTTCATATATTTCAAAGTGCCAATAATACTGGTATTCATCTAGTTTTTCACTGTTCATATTTCATAGCCTTTCTGTAGTTTGTATGTATAGGAAGAGAGATTTATGTGGCCATGCTGTGAATAAAAGCTCATGCAAATGCTGTGATGTCTAGGTACATTTGTTTGTTCTTCTTTAGTAAATTTCTAGTTAATGCCCAGCTTGCAGATTCCTGTCTACTTAAATGAAATACTGAATTTCTATAAGTTTCATGGACTGGTTGCTGGGTAGAGGAGAGAAATTGTATTATTTCCTCTGTTTGAAGAAAAGTGACCTAAGTTCAGCTGTGGTGAATACAAACCACTCTGTGCACTCCATGGCACTGGGAAAAGCTCCAGGCAGAACTTTGCACCTTATTATACATGAGGGAAAGGGGAGGGAGGCATCCTTAACTCTGGTACTGAAGAAACAACTTGGGTTTTTCTTTACTGCACTTGGGGATTTGTTTGGTTTTTTTTTATAACATGGAATTATTTTGTGTTTCTTAACATGCGTGTTTGTTTTGTTGTAATTTTTTTTTTCTGAGTTTGCTGTAGACTAGTTTGTTCCCTTTGGGAGCAAGGAAAAGGGCTGAAAAGTTCATGTTAGTGTTGAGTTCATCAAAGCACTTTAGTTTTCACATAAGTCCACTGTTAACCATCAAAACCTCACTATTATTCGTGTTAAAATATCAAAGCCTGATATAAGACCTGGAATTAAAGAGCACAGTTGGAGATGGGGGAATTTCCCTGCATACCACCAACCTGAGTAGGCTGCTGTGCTGTGACAATACCACTAGAAGACACATTTGAAATATATTAATGTAAAAAGGGTGACATCAGATTGCACGTTTGGCCCTCTGCATTGTGTCAATTCCAAAGTAAAATACAGAAACTGTCTTGGTGGCTGAGACCATAACCCACTTGCCTGCACTGAAATACAGTAATGTGCTCAATTACACTTAGCCTTGTTCTTAATAAGATACTCTTAAGTGCTTGTCTGTAGAGCTTCACTGGCAAGGTTAAAAGGTGTCTTAATCCTCCTTAGTGTGGTGAGTGATGTTCCTGCCCAAACATAAATCCATATGTTTTACGTGTAAGTAATGTAACCATTAGAATCTTGCAGAAAAGGTGGATGACAAATTCTTTACCCCTAGTAATGAATGACATCTTTAAAGAAAACTGAGCCCTGCTCATGAAATGGTTGTGGGGATTTGTCTTTGAGAGGGGTGTCAGGCTTGTGTGCATGAGGACTCAAAAACAGCAGTAAGACTTTGCCACGTGTATGTGAAAATAGGTGATAGAATATGATAAAATATGCAACTGTGTCTGCATTACATCTGAGCTCTGAAATGGATGTGGATGTTACTCAGGTTGCTTCAGACTTAGTCATAAATTATTCACTGACTTATTTTAGGGATTGTGTGATTTTTTTTTTAAATAACTAGAGAGTAGAATTAAGGAGATTCTCTGAAAAAGAAAAATACTAATTCATTACTTTAGAAGCAGCACTACAGATTAAGGCATATTTCCATTATATCCCATTAGCTAAATTTACTATAAATTAATGGAAATGTGTCCTAAAGTATGGAATATGTTCATTCACATTGCTTTCTACAGGGATCTGATATAAAAATTAGTGTAGATGCCAATCAAGAATAAAGCCTACATGGGACCAGTGTTTGTGCAGCTCTGCTTATTAAAGCTCCAGAAAACAGAAGCTTCTCTTCGATGGATGCCACCCATGGTTAAAGACTTCCACTCTGTGTTAAGTACTGACTTTCACCACTGAGCAATTTCATTTACTCTTACTCTTGAAACACCAGCAATATATTTTGAAAATAGTTTTCAAAATATCTTCTCATACAAAGTCCCAGTGCTGATAAGTTGACAGGGTTTCTCTTTTCACGTTCAAAATTTAACTCAAGACATTTTCCTCTTGAGTTGGAAGATTTTCTAATTAGAAAAAATTCTCAGACAAAGTATAAGGAGAATAGTATTCTCACTAGTTCAATATAAAATTAACAGACTCCTTGTGAGATCAGTACTAAAGTATTATGCAAGTGACAAATCAAGTAAATTCTTAGTTTTGTGTGTCTGTGTGCAGTTTATGTGAGATGATTCACAGCAGCATGCAGCAGAGCCAAGATGGGGAATAGCAGGACTTCTGCTGAAGGCTTGAGTTAGAAGGGATGGTCAGGGGGTTACAGGAGAGTGTGACCTCAGTGTGCTCTTTGTAACGTGATGGACCAATATGAGCAGTATCAGAAGAAAAAGAAATGGTGTTATCCTAGTTTTTCAGCTAATTTAGGCTGAATGTGCTGCAGCATTATTTTGGCACTGTGCTGGTGGTGTGTCTGCTGTCTCCAGGGGCCCTCGTCAAAAGCAGAGGAAAGTCTCCTGCTGTGCCAATACTGTAAAATAAATAACATTCTCAGAAGATTAATACAGAGCTGGAGCACAGAGTGTTACTAGTGTCATAAAACAGACAGTAAAAGGGTTGCTTTCTAAAAGGCAGGACTAAGGAAATGACTGATCCCAGGGAAGGATAAGTTTGTTGATCTGGAAATATCATTTGAGAAAGAAATGATGAGCAAAAAGTTGGGAAGTTATGAAGGGACATGTGTCCAAAATGCAGATCTGTAGCTCAACTTCTTCCAAGTACATTTAACCTTGTTTGGTCTGGAAATCTCATGAATCTGAACTGTGTTTTGAATTTACAGTTATCACTATTGGTGTTGCTTAGTCTGGATGTGATACTGTATAAATGCAGAGGGTTTTTTCCCTATATTGTTATTCTAATTTATAAAATAAATAGTGCAATAATTACTTAAGGAAGGAAAAAAAAGAGAGAAAAAAGGCAAGCCCCAAAAGAGTGAAAAGTGTGTGTTGTGGGGTGACAACTAAATTCCTGTCTAGTTTCCTTGTCATTTACGTTTTGCTTCCGATTTCCAAGCTGCTCATGTCTCTCTTCATCCTTCTCCACCACCCCTCGTAAATCAGAGAGCAATCAGCAGTTCCAAACCGCTTACTGTGTGCCTACAGATATTGTAAGTGTTGCTTAACAAGAAGTCAAACAGCTAATCATAGTCGTACACACTGCAAGTAATTTATGGCTGTGCCAGGGCTCTGCCCCGTGCTCCACCAGCTGGATCCTGCTGTGGGGGATCAGGGGGACTCTCAGGGGCTGCACACGAATGCACTGTCTCCATTCAGAGTGTGATTGGAGCTGTTGGAAGCCAGTGCCCAGCTACTGAGTGTATTCCTGTTTAATTAAAGTTCTGGAATGATTGTCAAGAAAAGAAATAACTGTCGTGAAGAGAGAGAAGAACTGGCCCTCTGATGTCCTTCTTTGTATCAGCCAAAACATGTACATCTCAGGAACATAAAGGAAATTTCCTCATTTTCCCATCAGTAGTATTCCTGAGACAGGAATGGGCTGTTGCTTAAGGCAAAAATGATTGTTTGGAATTTTGAGAATTTTAAGGACAGTTCTTACCTCGACCAAGCCAAAGGCAGGTTTTGAGGGCAGGCCAGAGGGAGGCACATGCATAGGCAGCCTGGGAGCAAAGGAGACAACACCTTGGTCCCCTGTGGCCACCTTTGTGAGTTTTATGCAGGTTTGGATCAGTGAGTGACATTCCTTAAGAAGGATTTGACAATTTGTGTTTTGTTTTGGATTTTTCTATTACCCAGTTTTAAATTTGCTGCTTAGAGCACAGTATGTTTTAATTGATCATTGTATTAGGATAATAGCTTTCTCCTAGAACTCTTTCTCAGCTTTCTGTTTATTGGATTGTCTGTGCTTCAGGAGTAAACAGGACCCCCAAATCTCCTTTTGGGTCCCACTCACTACGTGCTCTTTTTGTCACCATTTTTCTCAACGTGACCCCAACAAATGAATCCTATTCCTTCCAATCTTCAAATTTCCTTTACTTTTTGAATCTCAAATGCTTGGTTTCTGCATCTGAAGCAGGAGTTAAATGGGAATCCCCATCTGTATGTAATGTTTTGTTTCTTTCTATGTTATTTCTTTAAAATAATTTCTCCCTTTCAAAAGTCAAGGTTGAAAGTCTAGCCTTGACCAAGTCGATGGGATTTTTGCCACAGAGTAGTGGGACTACTGAAATCAACTCCATGATCCCAGAAGGTACATTTTTATTGTTTATTTTTATCTATGACATCAGATTGCCTCATCTTTGATCTCTTCATTACTGTCTCCTTAACAGTCCTTTTAATAATGAAAAATAGGCATAAGGTGTTCAGTCAGTTACCAGAAATGGAAGTAAAGCTCATAGAATCTATCTTGTTTTATTTTCTTCTTTTTAAGCTTAAAGGGTTTTCTATCAGTGTGTATTACTGAGAAAAGGTCTCTTAAATATTCCAGTTTTCCCTAGTTCTAAATGCCAACTTTTTTCATAAGAGAAGCCATTTTAGTTTTCTCTGTTTATATTCTAAATCTACCAATCTTTTGCTTTTCTTGTTTATTTTTATAACTAATAACATTATTTACAGAAAAAACCCCTTGTTTTTCATTCTCCAATCCATTTAACTGGTCATATATGAATAAGAATGGTGTTGTCCAAGATCACAAAAATATAAATAGCAAGTCCTGGTGTCAAAACCAAGGCTTTGTACCTGAGGAGCCATAAAATAGGGAGAAATTGCCATGATCTTCATTATAAAGTACCAACAAAGTCAACTGCTCTATTACAGGGAAGGTGGGTTTTATTGTGGGCAGATTAAGACATTAGAAGGTCATTCTGTTATGGTTCCCTGTTTGAAAATATTGGCTGGGGAGCAGAATGAAATCAAGTCTTTTCTTTCTCCTGAGTACTAGAAAATATCTCTATTCCCCTTTATGATTTTTTAGTCAGCAGTATCAAGCTGTTGATAAGCTCATCACAAAAATCTCTGCAGGATATTCTGGTGAAACATGACATTATTTATTCCTACATAGTAGCAGATGGCATATTACTTTTCTTTTGCTGAAATGCTTAATTTTGGAGCAAGCTGGACTTTGTAAAGGGAACTTTCTTCCCACAAAACAATGCAAACTTCAGATATGCATTAGAAAAAAGATGCAATTTTTTTCTACCTGTGCCACCTAGTGCTACCCTTAGATATTTCTGAAGCTCAGCTTTTTATTCATGCATGTACTGAATACACAGGAAGCAATGCTTTGATTTTTGTCTGATTTCTCAACATCATGTCTCATGCAGCTTTCCCACCTCCAGGGATCTGTCCTGAGCCAGAGCATCATTCCTCCTTCCCTGCCCTGCTGTGTTCGGGTTCTAGTTTTTTCATTCATATTTCATTGGGTGTTATTCTCCATTGATCCCTCCAGGATCAAGCCAGTTGTTTGTGCTTCATGCATTGAGCACTGCATCTTCATTTAACACTGGCTGCTGTGAAGGAAGGATTAAACAGTGGAAATAACCCGTGCTTGCTGTCAGCACAGTTCAAACAGTGGGTGTCAGTGCTGGTGACTGAACCTAGAGCCCACAGCAAGCTCCTGTGCAGCTCATGTCCTGTCTCTGAGGCAGTCTGAGCATCAGGACAAGTTTACTGGGATGCCTGCCAGCCCTGCAGTGAGGGTAGCCAGCACATCAAAGCAATGGCACCGATTCCAACTTTTTTTTTGAAAGTGAGGCAAACGCTCAAGAGCTCAATTGCATGAATTACCTCAGAGGAGCATGGGACAAGTAAACAGAGTACAAAGAGATGAAAGTAGAAAACAAATCACGGTAAACTCTTTCACCTTTATTATTTTTGCCTTACAGCTTGATCAGCTGCATCTTTCTTGTATCAGCTTTCTCTTTTAATTGCACTTCCCCCTAAATACTTTGAGGTTTGTCTGTCACACTTCTTTGTTTTTAAAAAAAAATTCTTATTTTCTACCTTTCTTCAGATCTATAAAACATAAGTTATGATTACCTACATAGCTACTAGGTGTGACAGGGGCTTAAATTAGTAATGAGTTAATAAAGGAAACATAACACTTGTGGGATACAAACTGCTGATGCAAAGAGGAGATCATGTGTGGTCTGTCTCGTTAATCAGCCTCTGTTTTCCCCATGTATATCATTTAGGACTCCACTCCAATATCAGAAGTTCTACTTAATGTGATATTTTTTGTCTCTTTCAATCAAAGGGCTTCTGGGAGCAAAATATAGGAGAGAAAGAAGTAGGAGAAAAAGGATTTCATTGCAGGCATCCTCACATGTAACATTCCCATCCCAAATTCCTAAAGAACACATAAATAACAATATCTGCAAGGGTTCTTTATAAAAAAAATCATCCTAAACTTCATGTAGCAACATTGTGAGCTTTGATCAGCTCTTGAATTTACTGCACAGCAGTTATTTGGTACCCACATGCTGGTAAAATGCTAGTGTATAATTATTCTCCAGGCTGCCTCTCATCCCTGCACAGCCCTTGTAATTGAATTTGATCCAGAAATGCCAGGATTGTCCTCTTACCAAGCTGTTCAAGTTGCTGCGTGTAAAGCAAACAGAGTAACTCTCAAGTGATTATAATTGAAATATTTTTTGCTGAATGTCAGGATGGTCTCCCATAAACCCAGCAGCTTGGTGTGGTTTTCCATACTAGCAGGCCTCAGCCATTTGGTCTGGGAATAAACATCCCCAAATCTTGTGTCTTTGATTGGCTTCAGCAATGATGAAACATGGAAAGCAAAATAAAGGAACATAAACCTTGTCTGAAATTTATTTGGAATCCATGTGCAGCATACCTGGCTTTTCCTGCTTATCATAGCACCTGACAGAAATGACACATTCCACCTTAGCCATGTCTAGTTTATCTTGTCAGAGTCTGAAACAGACAGGGGAAGCCTTTCAGTATTGTACTTCATAAAATTGCAATCAGACTGATAAATCTGTTTATTTTTCCTTCAAATGTGCCCTGGTTTTCATAACAGAGACAGCTTGCATGGATGCTGATGAATGGCTAGTCTCCCATCACAGACCTTTATGGACACTATGCCAAGAAACTTATTTTGTGAATTCCTCAGCTTCTTTTATTTTTTTTCTCAGCACCTGAAAACTTGCAACTGGCCTGGCTTGAAAGCTGCCTTGGAAATTTCACGAAGGCTCTTACTTTGGTAGCTAAAAATTACCTTGAAGAATGATTAATGCTGTGTAGGGGTTGATGACATAAATCTGCTAAAATGTGCCTGATGTGCAGTTTCACATGCAAGAATGTTATAGCCATATTCCTGTGCTAACACAGTGACATTGAACAGAGTGTAGCAGATATTAAATCTAAAAAAAAAAAAAAAAAAAAGAATCCCCAAAAGGATTTGAATTACTTTTACCAAGAAAATGATGCTTCTGGCAAGAGAATACAAATTTAATGAAAAACAAAAACAGTGGTCTTAAGGTATATTGGCACATATATATTTTCAAATTCACATAATTCTAGTGTTTGTCACTGAAAATGTAGGTACTTGCCCTAGGAATGGAACTGTCTGCTCTTTCTGTACTGTACAGTTAGTAATGAAAAACAATAACAAGCTACAGTTAAAATGAATAAAAGCCCAGTTGAACATAGGCTCATCCTTTGTTTTAAACATATCTGTGGAAATCTGTCCATTGCTAATAATTTTGGATGTAGATATTTAGAACACATAGAGTAAAGTCTACCTAACCTAAAGAAGGAAAAATAAATCCAGAGGAGATAGGTGAAGCATGTTTATATCCTTTCCTGAGCTGGAAAGAAATGAACAAAAGTTGCTACCCTTACTGAAAGAAAATTCATATCCTACTATTTTGCCTTTGTGAAAATAACTGAATAATTAGATTTGCAGAGGAGCAACTGGGGACAGTTTCTGGCTAAGAGGTCTGAACAGTACCTCACCCTGTGTTTAATCATGGGGAATTAAGTTGATCTTTTTGCTGTATATTGGCAATGAGTCTCTCTCAAACATTCTTTTATCCCAGTGTGTTTTCCTTTGCTTTCAGCAAAATTTTAGATAGTCTGATGAGAGGTAGAGTACTATCCTAGATGTGCTTAAAATGCAGTGCTGTGTGCCAGGTCATGTTTTATGCTGCAGAGATGAGCCAGAATGATTCCATTACCAGCCTCATCCCTGTCACCAGCTCCCACATCTGCCAAAGGTACAGGCTTTTGTGGTTCACAAGGCTGGAGAAGCTTCCAACTGCAATTTTAACAATGGAATGGAATGGAATGGAATGGAATGGAATGGAATAGAATAGAATAGAATAGAATAGAATAGAATAGAATAGAATAGAATAGAATAGAATAGAATAGAATAGAATAGAATAGAATAGAATAGAATAGAATAGAATAGAATAGAATAGAATAGAATAGAATAATAAAAAAGCATTCTCAGCAGAAACACACTATTTTAGTTTCTACATCTGACAGTTTGGCAGTTTTCACATCACTAAATTAGTTTAAAACATTCATCACTGCACATGCTCTGAGAAAAGCAAAGCAAGTACTCAGTAGGATTTGTGACTTGGTAAACTTTCTATTTAAGGTGAACTGATTTAAACCAACAAGAAAATACTATGAAAACAACTCAGAAAAAAACATTAACTTTCTATTTAAGACTCGGCAAATATTAAGAGAACAAGAAATGGTACTAAAAGGAGTGTTGTGCTCTTCTGTAAAAATAATTTTAAAATGACAAGACTGATTTATGTGAAACTTTGTAAAGCCATTCTGCATCCCAGCCTTTCCCTAATTAGAACTTTGTGTGTCAAGTTTCAGCTTGAACCATTTTAAAGGAAATCATTCCTTAAAGTATGAGAATCATATAATGAAGTGCTCATCTCTTATTTAGGATTCTAACTACAGTTTCATGTGTGTCATTTTTTAATAGAATAAAGTATAATACAAAAAAAATTTGAGTGCAGAAAGAATGTACACATTCTATTAAAGTTGCAGCATGTGCAGAAACTCAAAGACCCTTGCTATGGTGAAGCTTTAAATCATGCTACTGTATCTATATCCCAGGAGATAGATTCCTACAACACAAAACTAACATTAACATTTTTGCTAATGGTTACTAGCCTGGCAAAAAGCTTTGTATGGTTTTATGGGAGGAGAAGGTGAAAAGCCATTTGTCGTATGGTTTTGTGAGAAGTAATAGTTCGTAAATTAAAAGGAAACTCAGCAATACCTCTTAAGAGATGTATTTGCATGGCTCATGACAGTTCACACACATTTTGGCTCCTGTTTAAAATTTTCCATGTGATTCAGGCTATGTGGAGATGCTCCAATAATTTTGGGTTTAGTTCATTTTTTTAGACCTTGTTGGCTTTCCAGGATCTGAACGTCTCCTCTCAGTTACACCTTGCTGAAGCTTCATGGTTTTCTTCTGTAGAACAGACAAGTAACATGACTTGTCTGACTATAAAGAAAAAAAATTAAAAAGAAAATAAATCTCCTGAAACAAAACCACAATATATTTGTATCCTAGCACAACAGGGTTTCCAAAATGGAAACTCTTAATGAACCCATGTATTTATCATAGAAGTTAATGTTAATGAAGATTGAAAACAATTTATCATATTCATATTAACACAGAGGTTTGTTCCTAGTATATTTTTACTTTTTGCTATATATTTGATCTCTATGCTTATATTAGAAGATAACATGAATATGATTAGCAGTATTTTTATTTAGACTAGAATTCTTAAGGGGTTTGTTACAAGGAGCAGTGGACTGGGATCTTTTTCTAAACTCTGGAACACTGCAAACACACTTGGAGCAAAGGGCTAAAAGTCTGCTGTAAAAGTGTCTGGTTTGATTTTCAAAGTTCAAATATGAAAAAAGCAGGCAAACAGGATGAACAGTGAAAAATGCAGCCAACAAAATTATTTCTTTGGTATTACTCTTAAAGAGTTATGAACAAACCAACCTTCTCTTCAACAATATAAAGGTCTTTTATACTGTCAGTTGCATAGTGTATGGAATAACCCTGGATTTTTTGATATGACCTCTGCTTTTGACATCTCTGAATCCCTACTTGCCTTTCCTATTTCTCATATTTTTCCCAATGTAAAATAGGCAATTATGTGATGATATAGTTCATTCATACAAGAATTCAAACACCAGGTAGAAAACTCCCTTCATTTTTTCCTTAAGTGTGTCTAAAGTCAGGGCATTGCTCTCATAACTTCACTCATTTAAAGCACCATTGCATAGTAGCTTTAATTCCACCTTGGAGTAATGTTGAATAGAGGATTTAAGTGGGGTTATTGTCAGTTTTATCTGATGCTTCTGTCTAACCTTTGTGTAATCCCCTTCTTCGCTAATCATTGCAAAAAGAGATAATTTATTGTAATCATAGGGAGGGGGAGAGAGAAATAAAAATAAACAGCAACATCTGTTCCTAACTTCATTGTCTCAATATTTCTTTATTACTCCACTTCTCTGTGTGTTTCTCTTTCATCCTACAGGAAATATGAGACCTCTGTTCACCTCTTTCCATATAATATTATATTTTTGGAATGAAGAAAGAGAAATATATGCTGGCACAGTTTTTTCAAGGGAAAAAAACCCAATAAGGCTGTGGGGTGCTATGTCAGATAGACTGAAATAGCACTTGTCATTGTTTTACTACATCACTGCAACCATCACAAGGGTAGTACTGCTATTTCTTATGTTTATCTAACGTTTATCTAGAACACTGTAAAATCTCAATTTTATGCCACTTCTTTCAATATCATGTGTCTTCAAGGAAAGAAGGAAATAAATATTTAATTTATCTTTCTAAATTCTGTGCTCTCAGATACTTTGTGAGGTCATTAGAATTATTCAGATCCAAATAGGATACTTGAGTCAAAAAGTAATGCAGTGTACCTTTAAAGGAACAGTTGTTTCAAGTCAGGGGGTTTGTTTTGATCCTCTGAAGTTTTTTTGTGTGTCCCAATGGGACCACATTTGGTGATCCTCTGCCTCCATGCTCTTGGCATTTGCTTTTGGGACAACACCTTTGTGTGCAAAACCTGTACATTGTAGACATGTTGGGTCTCCCACCTGTCAGTACATTGTGTCATACTCTTGATGTAGACTGTGACCCCATCAAAAATGTCTTTTTGTCCACTACAGATCCATCAAAGGAAAATAGTAGTGGTGGGATTCAGACAAACTCCATCCTTTAGCTGAGTGGCCTCTGTCCTCAGCAGAGGGCAGCACCAGCACCAGTCTAGTAGAGATAAACCATAAATGACCTCTATAGATCTGCCAAATGTGCTAACCTGCCCTTGAGAGATCAGACACAGCGCCCAGTCTGCCTAGATAAGGGCTTCTGAATGCATTCACACAGGGCACACTGTACTGCAGTGACAGATTAAGGGCACAGGCTCCACCTGAGAGCTGCTTTTGAGTGCTGAGCTTGTAGGCACCCAGGGTGCTGGAGTTAGTAAAATAGGGTAGCAAGATTTAAAAACTATATTTATATTAAATAATGTCCTAGTCAAGGTGTTTGTAGTGCTGTGGTTGAACAATACTGCACAATCTCCAGCCAGCATTATCACACTGGGACAATAATTTCTGCCAACGCTCTCAGGAACAGCAGGAGTCTTTCAGTATTGTCCTTCTTATGGCTTTACATTGCTAAATTTCTTGTCAAAGTTTGGTTTGGTTTGCTTCAGAATTTCTGTATTTTTTTTTTCTTTTTAATAGTGATTCAACTCCACTGCAACCCCATATGTTTCAACACCACAGCTGTGAAATTAGAGAAGGATTTCCAGATGCAAATTTAAATGGCTAGGAAACAAAAATGGGCTAAGTAAATTATACTTTCCCATCAGGGCATCTTGGAGGCCTGCTACTGTTATGCACACCAGTAACATTCAGCAAACTACCCACTTAACTGGCTATAATTTTAAAATCTCCTTCCCTGTGAGACTAGCTGTAAAGTCAACATGTGCCAAAGCACCAGGATTGAGTTCCAAAAGTAAATGAGAACTTCAGTGGAAATACTACCCCTATGCTTGATTCTGAATATGAAGATTAAATATCTCTGCTTCACGACTGTCACCATGCCTTGGTGACAGCTGATTTTGCAGTGTGTGAGGGCCTGGAAGCACACACAGCCTATCCAGGCACCACAGCCAGCAGCTGCACACCAGGACTCCACAGCTTGTACCTGGTGGCCCTGCCAGGCACTGGTAGCTATGGCAAATAGCCTTCTCATTGCTCTCCTTTTCCCTTCATACATTTTAAAGAACAAGCACTGTTTTAAGAAAGCAAAGTTGCCATTTTTCTGGACGACACTGGGTTCCTAATTGTTTAAACACACGCAGCCCTGCAGGTCTATGGCCAATATAACTGACAGGCAAACTTACACATATATATAACAAACTCACCAGGTTTTAGGTTAGAGTAAAGTGAGAAAAACTAATTGGCTGAAGGGTAAGCATAATAAATTCTGAGGAAAAAGTGTACCTGATCCCACCATAAAACAACCAGTATGAGAATGTACTGCATAATAAACTAAGTGTTACTGTTTTCTACAATCACCCAAGCCCTGCATTTTGATTGATTGCAGATTCTGAATTACTGAGAAAATGGCAGTTAATTACCCCTAACACCTTTGCAGGAACAGCTTGGAGGGGACTATGAAATTAGCACTCTGAAGTCTGAGTTAAATATATCATTTTAGCTTAATGGAATTTAATAATATTGCAATTCAAATGTATGTTGCTCAAAATTAATGGCTTTTAATACTGAAATACCTTTATTTGATCTGCCCCATATTTTATGCACACTGACATTTACTGATTCCTTCTGAAATAACCATCACTTGCAGAAAGTGGAGGAGAAACTTGGGAGTATGTATTTCAAGTGAGGTATAATTCCAGAAGCAGTTGTCAGGACAGAGGCTTGATGTGCCTGTCCTGATGCTTTGGCTGCCTTTTTCCATGCTGTCTTTACCTCTCTCAAGTGGGCTGTATCCAGTTGTGAGCCCAAAGGACTGAGCTGTGGTTTTGCAGCAGAGCTCTTGGAGGAGGGCAGGTGGTGGGAGTCCAGCAGGAGCCCCAAGCCTGCAGGTCACTCTGCCAGAGCTCTGCCACAGCCCCTGCAGCTCCCAGAGGCTTTCCTGCAGGAGCAGCCAGTGCAGCCCTTCATCTCACAGTTCTGCCATAACTGAGAGGGGCTCTGCAAGGACAGGGCTGAGCTGGTTAGGCTGTGAGTAGGAATCCCCTGGAGATTCAGAGAGGGAGGCAGTGGTAAATCCCATTTATTCCACAGCTGTATCTATGATGGGCTTGCAGTTACAGCTGGCTGTGGAAAGCTTTATGGAAATTTTTGGAAATGGAGGATATGCTGAAATGTCATCTTCTTGACAATTCCCCTGGGTGGCACTGGGCACTGCAGCTGTGACACCCCTTTCTTAGCTCTTGGTCCAATTAAAACCTGCACATTTTCCATTAAATTATAATTTGTTTGGACATAGAGGATTAAAAAAATTATATCTAATGTCTATTTACAATTTGATAGACCCTATGGAAATTATAAATTAATAACTAGACACATTGAACACATATGTCAAAGAATTATAAAAATGCGTATGTTTAAATAACAAGAAACCTCAAGGCAGTCAAGTTGAACTTGACTAGTTCCATCACTGAACTAGATTTCACACTTAGGAAAATCCATTTAAACACCGAGGACAAATATAAAAGTCTGTTACAGTACGTCCTCCAATCCAAATCAGAATTACACTCACATGGTGCCAGATGCTTTTCAAATTCAGAACATGATGTTGGACTCAACAATCTTTGAGCCTTTTTCAACCTTCATGATTCTATGATTCTATGACTCCTGCTTCCATTATAGCAGCAGAAGCTTCTCCAAGTCATCTCAAACCCAGACTCACATTATTTTTGAGTCCTATGTTGTCCCTACACTTCTAAATTCCAGAATGATTTGTGAATCGTTAAAGTAAAATCTATTCCCTGTCTGAAATATCTGACCATATAAAATATTGGCTGCATCCTCAATTTAGGTCATAAATAATATTTGTAGTATGTGATCCATTCAAGGAAAGGATTATTAATTAATATAGAAATAAATAATGTGTTCACTCTGAAATTCTGTTTACAACTCCAGGCAGGGATGCTGGGACAGTATGTCCAAGCATGCAAACACAAATATAGGGGTTATTGCCAGATCTATACCACAAAACCAGAGGTAGTAAAAAATCACTGACTATAAGAGAATTTAGGGAAATTTTATAAATGAAAAAAAGCACACAGAAAAGTGACAAAGTTTAAGATTACTTGCCTGAAGTGAAAGTGTCTCAGAAAGGTGTTTTAAAAAGATATCAGATACAGAGGCTGTATTTTATAGGTGTGACACTTGCTAAATATTGTGAAAAAAAAAAACATGGGGATGACCAAATATTAAATATAAATATATTCAATTTCATTGCCAGACTTACTGCTTCTTCTGCAGCATTTTGTTAGTGGAAGAAAATTTTGCATCTGCATGTCTAAACTCACATCAAATGCCTTGATTTCATAATCTCCTTAAGTTCTGTCAGCTCTTACAGTCTCGTCCATAAATAAGTGAAAACTATCCAAGAAAAAAAATATTCCTTGAATATAAGACTTAAGCAAATCTTATGAAAACTTTCATCTTGCATTGACCTCTAAGTGTACTACTGGGTTTTCTTCATATTTAACAGAATTGTATGCACAGTATTATATGAAAGGCAGAATAAATATAAGACAGCAAAAATACCACTTTTATTTAAATAATGATATAAAATATTAAGGGTCTTCTAGCTGGGAAACTGAAATATCTATTGTGGATGACAATTGTTTTTCACAGGTATTTTTAAAGTTTGTTTAGAAATTGCATTGTGACAAAATTTGCAGAGCTGGGAGCTGATTCTTCCCAGACTCTTGCTCAGCACAAGAGAACGTATTGGTTTGAATGCAGTCTGCATCACGCCCCAGAGCTGCCTGAAACTCCATGTTAGAGATGCACATGCTGCTCTGTCTGATTCCCTGAGGAAGCCACCCCAGCCAGAGCAGAGCTGTCCCAGCCAGGCCAGTGATGGACTTCTGTCCTGAGGGCTGATCCTGCCCTGGGCCCAGATGCTCTCTCTCCTGCTTTTCCTTTACCAGCTACCAGTTCAAGCCAATAACATTTTGTTCCACTCTTTATCCATTGCTTTGTTTTGCTGGGCTGCTGTCTCCACAGAAACTGTTCTTGAAGATTTTGTCCAAGTTCTTACTTTCCTCTCAAAAATATGCCTATATTGCTCCATGTAAGAATGGGAATTGTGCCCAGATGGAATGGAAACCTTAAAAGCATAATACCAAAGAAATACATGGTTTTCTACTGCTTATGTTAAATCTGCTGTATGTTTTGTCCTTTGCAAGTACTTTTCCTGAATTATTTTTTGTTTTTTAAATTTAAGCATACTATATTCAAGCTAAAGGCTACCTTGTATGTCAGGTGAAGATCCAAATGAAAGTCTTGCAGCAGGAGATGAAGTATTCCATAGCAAGTTATGAAAACAACATCAGTGAGCAGTTGGTAAAGCAATCAGGGTCTCAAAATGAAACATACAGCAAAAGCAATGACCTTAGACTTTCTCTTTTGATTTACAACACTGTTGGAAAGTAACTTAACTAGGTGCTATGGGGCTCCAAGAGCAGTTGAGTCAATGTATTGTTTGAACTGTTATAGATGTTAACTAGATTAGCAAAATGATGTTGAGACCTTCAGAGAGAAGTGGGTGTGCTCTTTGAAACTCATTCTTCTGGCCTTAAAATTCACTAGGGATGAAATCCTGGGGAAATAGGTGAGGTCCTCCTGAGTCCCAGAATCATCATCAGAGCAGCTTATGAAGTAGCAAAGGAGTTATATTATCTGGCTTTGGAGGTAACAGGCACCAGCATTCATGGACTGCTCAGTCCATGAACAGGCACAACAAGCAGGGAATTAATGTCATTCATACTGGTACATTGCAAAATCAGATCTCTTATCAGGTCCTAATAATTTTTCATTGATGGAGTAGTGTCAAATCAGAATTGTTAATTAGAATAATGGAGTTGCTATTATACTTTTAACTTACTTACTGCTCATTACCAAAGTATCTGTGCATCTTTCATGTAAATTAAGATAAGGAGTAACATCTACAGACAAGGAGTCCTTGCCACTCTGCCATAGTCTAGAATTCAAAGCAAGAAAATAAGCACAAAAATTCCTGTAGGGAGCTGGGATTCTGTAATCCTGAGGAATTATAGCTCTCTAGTACTTTTGCAAAACACTGCAGCTCTTTGCTTTAGTAATATAATGGCAAGGTATTGAGCTCTTTCCTTGAAATCACTTATACTTTTTTTCTCAAATTCATAGCAATTATGCTCCTAAACTCTCAAACATATCTATAATCTTTGCATCTTTGTGTTTTAGAATCTTTGTGCTTCAGTATCCACAATTAGTTTGAAGTGCTCATACATACATTTATTTTGCAGAACTAAGGCTACAGAAAGGACAGAGGTTTGCTGAATCTGCACTTCTTATTGCCACATGGGTTTCTCTAGAGGCGTGACAGGCCTGATCTTGTTTAATCTTTCAGAGGCCAGAATAAGTCTCCTACATGTCACTACTGCAATCATAAAACAGGCTGTCAAATAAAGTCAAATCTGTAAACCAATCCAGCAGCTGGAACTTTGAACTTGGTAATTTTTTGTGGATAAAAAGTAAATGGAATTCTAAATTATGAAGGAAGAATAAAGCAGATTATATCCACACTGTCTCAGTCTGTTTCTATAACAGTAGTAAAATATCACTGCAGTGAAAAATGAGCACATTTGAGGGAACTCATTTCAGTGCACTGAAAACACAAAGGTCATTTACAGTTACTTCTGCCAAAAGGTGTGGTGACCTATTATAATTAAACCACTATTTCTGCACAGCCTTCAGTGTAGTGGACATTATGCCAAGTGTACATATGCAGGGGAAGGGCATTTTTTGCTGCTGCATTGGTAAGTTCTGGGACAAATTCTGCACTTTCTGCACCAAAATCCTATTGGAGTTCTTGCAGTTTTGGGTTAAATCAGAGGAAAAAAAAAGTAGAGATTATTCACACAAAATTAAAAATTTAGAAGGTGCTCCATTTAGAAATATAACCTAGGACATGAAGAATCAAGATGCTCCTTTGACCTCTTCTCCTAGGTAACCAGCAACAGGACTACAGAATATGGTCTCAGGCTGCACCAGAGGAGGGTTTGGTTGAACATTAGGAAGAATTTCTTCACAGAAAGGGTGACAAAGCATTGGAGTGGACTGCCCAGGGAGATGGTGGAGTCACTGACCCTGGAGGTGTGTAAAGAAAGGCTGGGTGCTACAGCCTAGTAGACAAGGTCATATTAGGACACAGGTTGGACTTGATGACCTCAGAGGTCTTTTCCAACCTAGTTGATTCTATGATTCTCTGATTTACATACTGTTTTAATATTATTTCCTTTCCAACTTTTGGTGGCTTCTTCCCCTGCTTCTCAACAGGCTTCTAGCCAATGGTCACATGCCAAAATAACTGACTCACACACATGCAGATGTATGTCATCATCATCTCTACGAGCTGCTACACCTGGTACAGTTAGGAATCACTACTTTTTTTTTCACTGTTGCCATCTTTAAAGCAATTTATAATCAGTTCTCTGCTTGAAATCTGAATAAAGTTTGAAAAAGTCTTATATCATATTGTACCATTACATACATCAGAAGAGAAATCATAGTTTTTGAATGATGTAAGGCACATCCAGGACCTTACTGTGGACAGAAGTTACCTCCTGAGGTCTATGGAGCATGACCCTAGCAGGAAGCTAAGGGCTGACAACATACTGCATGAAGCAGAGTGGATTGAGAGTGTGGTGGATGCTTCCTGCCCCAGGGCTTTGGCTGGGGGAGATTAGGTGGGTGCAGTGGCACCAGCCAGCTGAGGACTTTTCCTTTCATTTGCCTGGGTTCAGGTTTAAAAATAATACTTGGTTAAGATTTTCTCCTCACTTTCTGTGACTGCCCAGTGGAAGTAAAATGATTTAGTGAGAGGGGAAAAAACACTCATTTCCTACCACAGGACTTAAACCTCCTGCACATTATGCTGTGCATACAGGACAGGCACAAGACCATAACCCTGAAAGAGTGCCAAGTGTTAGGCATGTGGAAGACTTGCCACAAAGAAAGTTGAAGCCTTAGCCAAATGGGCAAAGAAGGTAAGAAGTGTGGGTAGGGAGTTAAACCTCTTTCACAGAGTTGTTTAAAGTTTCAGAATACACTGCTGGATTTGCAATCAGTTTGGCAGTGGAGTCTTAAAATCAGACATCTCTTTTAAGAAGCCTTTTTATGTCTGAACAGAAAGAGGCTTGTCCTCAAGCAGGAAGCCAAATGCAGAGTTTACACAGCAATATATTTTCAGTCATGTGGCCAAGACAATAAACATGCATCTTTTGATCTGCGTGGCAACAGTGCACCAGTTGTAGCTTATGCTGGGATAGAATGAGATGCTAATCTGCCAGAAATGAGTCAGTACTCTGGGATATTTCTGCACATCCTAAATTTTACCAGGCTGAGACTTGGGGACCTGAGGTAAAATACCTCAAGAACCCATGAAACTATTCCAGCAAGCATGATGACTTAAGCCCTTATGTCAAAACATAGGAACAAGCAGTCTATTTTGTATAAAATATTTTTTGGTCTTCTAACGATAAATTAAAATTCTTTAAAACGTGTACTTCTGTAGGCCTGGGTTTACCAGCAGCCTTTTCCTCTCTGTATGATTCAAAGAGGGGCAGTAATACCTCTCCTGGGACTACAGAAAGCACGGGTCGAGTTTTAAAATACCATTAAAAATTATCTCTTATTAATCGCTGTCACATTCAAATTTGAGCAATATCCTCTGGCCATTTGATACCAGTGCTGCCATTATACCTTGTTGCCTTATGACATTATCCAGCTAACCACACTGGTACGTTATTCCTGAGACCTCCTCTGTTTACAAATCAAAGTGCCTCGCTCGAGCACAGCCTGCTGAAATGCTGTGCTGTTATTAGGAAATGTGAGTGGGCTGAAGTGGGGATCCCTGTAGAGTTAACTTGGCAGCCTTCAGGATCCTGGCTCAACCTGATATTAAAAGTGAGTCATCAGTTTACCCACACAGCAGGCCCTCACTTTGTACTTTTCACTGCGAGGAGCTCAGCAGAGGGCCGGGAGATGCAGCGTTTGCTTCTCTAATTAATATCCAGCTGAAAGGAGCTCCTTGTTCAGGAAGATTTGGTGGGGTTTTTGTTGCTAGTTGGTTAGTTTAGGTTTTGGTTGGTTTTTTCCTCTTACTTTGGTTTTGTTTTTTTGTTCTTCAGTTTCCAGTGCTGATAAAGAACAAGAGCACAAGCCAGGTCTTGCACCTGGGACAGTACTGTGCAGTGCCTGTTGGGTGCCCAATACAGGTCTAGGGCTCTGCAGCTGCCTCAGCTCCGTCAGTGTTATTTTTGTATCTGCTAAGAGCTACTTGCAGCTCAGATCTTTAATTCCTGTTAATTTGAGGCTGGGCTTTTATCTCAAGACCCATAAACAGCCCCCAAGCCTCTGGCAGAAGGTGCTGCCAGTGCTCGCACGTCTATGAGGAGCTGAGGAGCCACAATACAATAAATGCTGCAGGGCAAACATGCTTTCCAGGCTGATTGATCAAGTTTTCCTTCTGGCATACATGTTAAATATCTAACTAATTGGTCTTTCATGGGCATTTTCTTGCTCCAGCAGCTTTGCAGCAGCACTGGGGGTGACATGTAAACATAATGTCTGATGCACAGACTGTTTCCTGTTCTCTGAAGCTGTCTTGATCCTGCTTTTCTCTTGCTTTCATCCCAGCCCATCAATCACATTTATATGCCTCTCTGTAATTGGGATAACTTTTCTGTCCTTTTTACTGCCTAAAAAAAAAAAATCATTTTCTACATGCCTGCTTCCCTGCTTTAGAGGTAGACTTTATTGAAAACTATCTCCTTCACATTGAACTTTTTGATCTTTTTTGTCCCCAACATGAGGTAGCAGCTATATGAGCTAAAGCATGTGGATTTCAGTGGAAGTTGGGCACCTAAGTATAGATGCTTTCCTGAAGCAGAGACTGCTTTTTTGTTAATATGTGCAGGATCTGAAGGGAACTGAAGTCAGTATGATATTTCACTAGTGGTCCTGGTACAGTTGCATAGCTAGGTTGGTATAAAAAGGATTCTGCAAAAAAGCAAAACAAAACTGAATATCATAGTTATTTTGACCGCAGAAATTTGCAATTACAAAATTCCATGTTCCCCAAATACACATTTTTCAAGTGTCTCCTGATTTTCTTCTGTTTTGTTTCAAAATATGCTAGTTTTATGTCCCTTTCTCAGTATGTTCTCCTTCTATTTGTGCCTGTAACAGGCAGAATCATTGCTATTCATTTCACTATATGAATTTCATGACAATGCTACAGTTTGTTTCATACAGCTGCAGAACCACTAAATGCAAAAGCATGCTTTAGTTTTGCTGCTATTCAGTTTTTCTGGAACTCAGATCACAACAGTTGGGGGAGGTCTTTTTGTTTATTTAGATCCTCCCAAAGGCAAGGAACTGGAATAGGAGAAAAATAAAATTTACATTACATGTGAAACTAGTAGAAAAAGGGAGGGAAAGAGGCTGAAGAAAATATAAATCTTCTTAAACAACCAAATGATTTGAATTATGGAAACAAGAGTGTTTTATGTCAAGTGCCTCTTCACCCTCTAAGTGTGCTATGAAATATGATCACTTGTCTTGAATACACTCCGTCCTAACAGCAACATTCCTGAACTTATAAACACTATTAATTGTGTCAAACTTGGAATCTGAATCCTGCAAACCCTTCCTATGTTAAACTGAATGGGTCTCATTCATAGCTGGGCTAGGTTTGAATGAGCTCAGCACGGTTATGTTAGGCAGGACAAATTTTCATTAATAATTCTGCATTCTTCTATCAACAAATCTTGGAGTAACCTATTTTGAAGTAGTCTGGATGGCAACAGGACCTGTTTTCTGTATGTTGCAGTTACTGAGAAAGTCATGTATCACAGACCACCGGTGAAACTGGATTTTCCAAAAGGAAGAGCATCAGCCAGGTGAAGTTAAAATCCTTTTCAGGCACCATTCTCCATTTTTCCTCCTGGAAGAGCCTCTGCTGGTGCATGGAATACAGCTTTTATTCCTGCCAATGAGATTGGTATGTCTCTTACCCCTTGACTTAAGTGTGTTTAAAGTATTGTTGTTTTACATGAAATTATAACTATATGAACAGAGAGGAATAAAATGAAATGGCCTCCTTCTAAGCTTGCTTTCAATGAACAAGCTAACATAAAAACAGGAGACAAACCATAGCAACAGGTCTGTTCCACACTGGTACTGCTTCTTAAATTGGTCTGGCTCAGGTGTTCTCAATGGCAGCTCTCCACAGCAGCACAGTGACAGTGTGAGCTTGGTTTCAGCCTGAGACAGAGAGGGACACCCTGGGAAAGATCAGTGTGAGCAGGTAAGAATGAAACTACCATTTAAGACAAAAGTTTGATGTTCCATTTTATGCTTCTATTTTTGTTTCTGGGGTTGTAATAACTTACTTAACCATTGTCTCCAAAGTTTGTCTGGTTCTAGTAGCCTGGTTTTAAGGTATTTTGCTAGATTATGGATAGGCTGTTCCAGAAGGCAGAAAATTGGTCCATACAAGCAAAACATGGCATTCCTCAGAGATGCCACCATTCAGGACCTCTTTTGGGGTTTGGCTGGGTAACTCAACAGCTTGGTAAAACTCCATGTCCATACAAGAAAAAAAAGTTTCCTTTATCTGGTGAACTCTATTCTGTTTGAAAATATCTTTGTATTTTTTTGGTCTTTCCTTTAAAAATGCAAACGTTGACCACCCAGACTGAGTCATGCAGTATGTGATGCCAAAAAAATCCTACTTAAGTAGTGATCTGAGTCTCTGTGTGATGTATGTGTGAGAGCAGTGAGGCTTGTAAGGGGGAGATGCCAAACCTGCTTTGCTGTTGCACTCAGGAGGAGAGAAAACGTGATGGCAAAGCATTTGCTGGGATCCTGGATTGCCAAGTACAGTCAGGGTGGGCTGGAGGTGTACTAGTCTCCCTAAGGAGTGTGGGAGGAGGGAAAGGCTGTCCTGTGCAGTAACACACTGCCTTCTTCATCTTCTTATCCTCTGAGTGACAAGGGCCACAGAGATTGCTGGGATCTCTGTCCAAGCAACAAAAGGTTTGTGCCATCATTACTCAGCTCTCCTCTGCTTCCTTTGGGCTATGAAGTCCCTGCCCATGGATTTGCCAAGAACACAGTACAGTCAGTATAGTCTCCAGAAAGCTCTGCAAAAACCTCAACAGGATGATCAGTAGCAGCTCATTTCAGAAAAACAATAAATCAGCATTTATGTACTGCTTAACAATGGTAAAACATTTCTCAAGCATGAATTAATGAATACACAGAGTTCTATCAGAGTAGATGGTTCACAGGCTGTAATGATGATGAACAGGCACCTTTAATCCGAACCACACTCAGCACTAAATCAGCACTTGATGCAAGATTACTTATAAAACTCAAAGGTAAATCAGTGATCAGCCAAAAGCTGATAGATAATGCTAAATTGTGAGTTAATGTGAATTTCCCAGACTCTGTGTGGCAAACAGAAGGCTGCCACTGTTACAAAACACACAAGTGAAGTCTGGCTCCCCAGTCACATTTAGCAGTAACTTTATCCAGACATCTTTCTCAAAGCAGCATCACTGACAAAGCAAGGTGTTACTTAGTAAATGTAGCACAATTTCCTCCTTTTGGTCTTAGTACATGATATATAAGATGTCATAGATATAAGATAACAAGAGCCAAAAGTTCTTACAAGGAAGCAAGAGGGAGAAAAACTCTTAAAAAATAGGAAGAATGGGAACATGTGTGACTAAATAAGAAAATGGCCACTTCAGGCAGCTGTCTAACACAAGAAATGAGAAGAGGAAAAGATGAAACTGTCAATGAAGCTGTGCCACAATCACAGAACAGTCAGAGGAAAAGTGATTCCTGGATCCATGAACTGGAGAGGCTTTCGCCAAATTTGGTCCTGACTGTTTCCAAATTCAGTAAGTGCATTTTCTGCAGGACAAGATCATTAAAGCTTATTCCTGAAGTTTAATGTTTAATGCTAAGTGGATTGTTGAACCATAGATATCTGAGGGAATGGCAAAGAGTGTGAGTCAGGACTGCTGTATTCAAAGCCTGGCTAAAGAACAGCAGATTTGAAGTAGGTGAAATAAAGTGCTGAAGTAGTTTAATAGACTAACCTGAACACCAGGCTGTGACAGAACAAAAACCAGATCACTCTGATATTTCTGAATTAGCAATTCTGTTTCACATAAGAAGGAATATTCAATCATAATTTTTCTTGAAAAGTATAACCAGATGGGCAGCCACCCTAACAGCCAAGAAACATGTCTTTTGAGAGTCATTCTAGGGCATTTCATAGAATAAAACACCCTTTTCTCTCTCTCACTCTTTTTTTTTTTTTTTATTTTTAGCAGCTCTAGTTTCAGGTTTTGACAAAGGCAGACAGGACTGTTACACATGGAAAATGGTGCAATGGGAACACTATCATAGTGAACCAGCTCCTGTAAGCAGTTGAGTTATTCCATTCTTATTCAGACAGATTCTGTTGACAAGGTCTTGACCCAAGCAAGAATTTTAAAAACAAGGAATTAATATCATTAGGGGGAATTTCATATTTTCTGTACTATTTTCTCTACTCTTTTCCTCATGATGTAATATGAGCAAGGAACAATTCTCCTTCAGCTGAAAAGTGAACATACTGGAAGAAAACAGAGAATCTAATTCTTCCTCTCTTCACTTGCTCTTCTTCTTTTGCAGGACAAACTTTTCATTAATAATTCTGCATTCTTCTATCAATAAATCTGTACTGTTTTTGAGGAGATACTGCTGTTCAAATGTACAAGACCTGTTTTAGTGAGGTGGAATAGGTTACTCTTCCCTCCCTATCCTCATTTGAGTTCTGTTCTGCTCACTGCAGCTGCATCTCTCGTGTTTTAAGTTCTGCAGGATTAGGGGACTGGCATGAAAGTGTGGTCTGATATTATGAAGAAACAAAGTGCTAATCTCTCATAATGCACAATATTATCAAGGCAGGTCCAATCCTGAAGTTCAAGAACCAAGTCATTGTTCCAGAGATATATATATAGCTACTGGAGGGGTAAATCACTTCATTTCAAGGTCATAGAATATTGAAAAAACCAACAGAAATTTTTTATAAAATGAAAGCCAATTCTCATATAAACCTACAGAAGGGCAGGATTTTGGATGGCAGAAGTGTCTTTGAGAAGTTTGGAAGTCTCTGTGTAGTTGCAGAACTACTTCTGTCTTCTGTCCTTTACTCCTGTGGCATAATCTTGAAAAGAACCATAAGATTTATTCCTGTGACTGTAGCAATGATGATAGGGAAACCACTGCCAAAGGAAACTAATCAATAGTTGAAATATTTGCTAGTAAACCGTACACTGAATAAACTATTCTAATCATGGTGAAATCTGGGAGAACTGCAACTGTAAACATTGTGCTAAAACTAGCAGCATGCTATTCACCAGTAACGACTTTTTATGTTTTGTGTTTCTAATATATGTTTATTCACACTCAGTCATAAATACATGTTGCACACCAAATACTGCGTGCATATAAGTGTTAATGAGAAATATGTGCTGGCACAGTGATTGCACCTTATTTTGAGTTGGGTTTGATCAAGAAAATGGCTGAAGGAACACCAGTATCCTGCAGTGATCTCTTCTGAGAACTGCCCTGCTGCATGGTAAGAGGATAGGTTTCCCTAGAACAACACCTATTTAAGACACAATGTTTTATATAGTTTAACTGTCCATTCACTCTGGAAGAGCACTGCTAACTCTAGATAGCAGATGCAACTCCACAGGCTAAAAAATAGGAATTTGCTTCTAAACAGTCTGAAATGTATAACAGAAAAATATCTCAGGAATATGTGTGTGTTCACATTCCTGTGTGTGTGTTCACACTCCTGTGTGTGTGTTTGGGGAGACAGAGAGATAGACAGCTATATAAAATAATGAATCCTTCCTTTCTATACAATATAGCTCTGTAGAAGCCACACCATGACAGATAAGCCACCGTCTATCCTTGCTTAAGTGGGAATCTGTACGTCATGAACACATTTCCTACTCTGTTGGAGGATTTCTACCTGATATTCTGTGTGTAGGGGACAATGCTACATTATTTTCCTTCCACTTTCCAGGCTCACCACATAGTAAAATCCTTGTCTGCAGATTTCAGGTTTCTTTTTGCATGGTGAAGTTATCAGCTTTCTGTCAGGGTTGCATTATGTTTTTTGAAGACAGTGGAAGAGGTGGGGGAGAAGGTTTATTTTACAAGCTGACAGTTAAGACGTGCTCTAATGAATTGGATCTGGCCAACTCTCCATCCTCTATCGAGCTTTCCAGACTTGCAAAGCTTTGAACCTTGCACATGAAAGGGGGAAGTATTTTTTGGAATCTGCTATGACTGAAACTTTGCTGCTCATCTGAAGGTATCGTTTGTATTTCACTTCATAAAATAATGAACACTGGAGCTGTCTCTTGTGAACTAGTCCAGCAGTCTTGTCCAATTTTGGTAGGAAAGGTCATAAAAGTTAGGTGTTCCTGCAGTGAGACCAACTCTATGGCAATCTTCAAAGGACATGCTTCTGTCCTGGCCAGAATCTAGCATATAAGAATATCAAAGAACTAATATCTAAGATTTTTCTGTAACAGATATCACGTGAACCTTTATCCAACATTTTTGAGGCTTCAGTAACATTATTGTGCTGGGAATAGCAGGAATGAAAATAGTTTCCCGAAAAAGATTTAGGTGTTTTTAAAATTTTAACAATTTAACTTCCTGCATTGTTGGGTTTTGCAGTTTTCCCCTTCCTTGCAATGAAACATTAATCTGACTTCATTTGCAACCTATATAATCTTTTAAAAATGCGTTTTATGATAATATTTAAAATAAATGCCACAAAAATGGTCTATATGCAAATCAAATAGCATTTTTTAGATCAAATGTTGCTTCAAACACAAGCCAGGTAATTTTTCCCATGAACTACTTTCTTCTCATTTATTTTTGCTGTCAGTCTTTCAGACTTCTGTGCTGATCTTGCCAAGTCTCACAAAATGAATGATCTGCTATGTATTTCAAAGAAGGAAAGTCCTCCAAAAAGAAATCCACATCCATGGAGGAAGTGGAGCTGGTCTTTCATTTATAGCAAGCCTGCATCACAAGAAGATTTAGTGAACATTTAGTTTACATCTACCAAATGGGTTTTTTGGTAGACAAAATGGGTTCTTTGAGTATTAATTCCACTGCTTGATAAGCATTTTAGTAACAATCCATGATACATTGTTTGCATTAAATAGTTTGCATTAAATGAATGGCTTATTTTCATGAGCATTCTTTCTTTCTCCCAATATGGAAATATTTACCAGCTTTTTAAAATCACATCTTCATAAATGGAAAAAAAAATTATCACCTGGTCATAGCCATAGGAAATATATATTCAAGTTAAATCAGTTACCAGTGTATTGTTATCTGGTTTCTTCTGAGGGAAAGGCTTGACTGAGACATAAAAACCCATTTTAAGGCAGGTTGTTTAATACCCAGTGGAAAATACTTGTGCTGGTTGAACAAATATCTTCAAAAGGCTCGAGAGTAAAAAAAAAACCTGCATTATTAGGCAGACTGAAGAGTGAGATAGCCCCATAGGCTGAAAGAAATCAAATACAATATGGAGTGAGTGTATCATCCTAGCATCCCAGCATCCATCAGTTTAGGGTTTTCTTCAGCAAGAAAATGGTTTTTGTGAGCACTGACAAAGGTACTTTTAAAGAGTTCAAGCCACAGTTGGTGCACCTACCATTCTTGGCCTCTTTGCCAGGAAGTGCAGGGTGGCTGTGGGGACCTGTGCTGCACTGTTTAACACACACAGTTGTGTCACACCCCAAAACTGAAAACTGGCTGCATCTCACCATCAGGAGAAGGGATTTCTGCCCTGTATTCTCTGAGGAACCTGGTTGTGAGGTAACCAGTGGGGATGGTGAGCTCAGCACTGAGGGTGTCAGTTCCTCTTTTGACTAACAAAATCACTGTTATATATGACCCAAATTTCTAAAAAAAATTAAGGTAATGAAAAAATATCAAGCCTATGCTCTCTGTTAGAGTTACCAGAGCCTCATAAGCTGGGCACCACTGGACTGGAGAACACTGGACTCCAACAGGATGGCTGATAAAGAGCTCTGATGTATCTATGAACAGCATAAGATTCCCAGCAGAGGTTAAAATCTCATGTGGAAATTTTGTTATTCTTTAATGACAATCCAGTTACTAAGGAAAATGAGTATGACCAATATGATGACATATACTGATACACATTTTCCACTGTCCTGAGAACTAATTCTCCTTTCTCACATTCTCTTCTTTGGTTTATGCATATGATATAATAAAAGAGTAGCTAACTTTCAAAAACATCATGTAAATATTGAAAGCAGTATGCAACCCACAGCACAGTATATCTTTCCATAGTTACAATAAGCCCTATGCAATCCTACAATTAATGTCAGATTTGATTTCTCCTGTGCTTTTCTGTCCTTATTATAGTAATCATTTCTGTTTTTCCTCTCTCTAGTCTTTTCTTAGGCTCTCAAAGTGATAGCTTTTGTGATCATTTACTTTGTATATTATTCTAGTTTTCACTTCACTTTGAAATGATGGTTCCAATATTATATTGAATTGATTTTTCTTCTCTGTTATATCTCCCACACTCCCATATTGATATCACTTCTTCCACCCTCATTTCCTCAATGTTCTTGGATTTCTTATGGATAGTCTTCAGCTGGGTGGTGTTTGAACATGGCCATTGGTTTGTTTGTGAGATGTCTACACCATGTCTGCTTCAACCACTTGATAGAGATTTTTTATAGCCATATTGGCTTGGCAGAACCTGTACATATTTCAGCATCATTTTTACATGGAATGTGGATCTGCTCTTTCTAGCTTGTTCCTAACACTCAGTGTGGATTAAAGAGTGCATTGATCACCAAGTAAGTCTGAGATGGTTGATTTTAAGCAAGATTTAATACCAGAAGTTAGTACATTTGGATTCATATAAAATAAGTAGAAATTAAATAAAAATATTTTCAGTTCCTGACTCTGCTTGAAGAACTAAAATCAGGATTCTTTGAATTCTATTACAAGCTAATTATTTCTTGTTCTAATCTCAGGATATTTTTTCCCAGACCTATTTGACTATGCTGGATTTTCTCCAAAAACTGGAAAACATTTTTGAATGAGCATTTTATTGAAAATTATTTCAAGCATTTTCAGTTTATTATTATGACCAACAATTTTGTCTCAGTTTGGCATTCTTTCTGCCCCTAGATAAATTTGCTTTTCCTTCCCTCTGAAAAGCCAGTACAATAATTTAGGAGCTAAATAACTTTTCAGTAGACTTGTCACTGATGTTCAGATTACAGTTTTACTGCTAGGCAAACAGAAATCCACATTTAAAGTGTGGATGGAGGCAGCTGGATGTTGTTACAAAAGGTGGTGGCTAGAGGGAACTCTTTTTCCTTGTTGGAGATGGTGGATCTAACAGTAAAGGAACTTCTAGTGCAGCAAAGCAGACCATTAAAGAGAAAATAAGAGGAAAAATCCTTGAAACAAAAACATTAGCTTGAATTCTGAAGTGCTCCCAGTTGGGTGTAGGAATGAGGAGAAGTGTCAATGAAATTTATCATTTCTCCAGCTAAGAAAAGGAGAGCCTTTCAATGTCCAGGGACAGTTATAAGGTCAGGCATGGCAAAGAGCACTCCCAGCAGCCAGCTCCTTGGAAGCTGTTAGAAGAGTTATGGCAGCCTGGGTTACCCTGGCTGCAGGGGTGGATGTTTTGGTTTTGTGCATGTGGGAAGAGAAGACCCAGACCACAAAAAAGAGCAGGCAGTTCACAGAGCAGCAGTAGGTGAGGCATTTAGGTAAACAGCTACTGCACTTTTAGGCCCCAAGCCAGCAAATTAATTAAGCATGTGCTTAAGTTTAAACACTGAGTAACTCATAGCTTTAGCTGAGCTGTTCAAACGTTAGAAGTTTAACAGCTTTAAAGCCTACAGGCATCAGGTTGCTTAAGCTTTGGTGTTTTGGCTCCATCTACACCCCTGGGTACTGCCCAGGTGGTGGGCACAGGGTGGGTGGGGAGAGCTTTTGTTTGGAGAATGTGTTGGGGTGGTACTTGGCCAAAGCTGAGGTGTGAGGGAGCCTGACATGTGCACAGTCTCACTCTCATCTGAAACCGGGCTGTGGCCAGCTTGTGTACCTTACACAGGAATTTGGAAGCATTCCTGGTACTATGGTGTGGTCCTAGAGACCTGTTTTTTCCTTGCCTGTTATTCCTGTTGGATAATGCCCTGAAAGATAATGTAGTGGAGAAAAACAGGCGAGGGGGAGCAAAGCAAGGATGAAAGAATTGGAGAGGAGATTACAATGCTGACAATTGGCATAACTTTCATGTCTGGTTTAATGCTACCCTACTCCAGTACTGCTTAACTCCACTGAGAGTGGCAAGAAAGTAATATAAATTTCACCATAGCCCTCCCTGTTAACTGGGTAACTCTGAGGCCATGAATACCTGACAAGCCTCAACTGTCCTTACATGGGCTAGCTAGTAGAAGCTAAGGCCCACAGCTCTTTTATGGGGTCACTATTACAAACACAGTAGGACCCAGGTGTAAGTTCAGCAAATGTTCCTGCAGATGCACTCCAAATGTGCTCAGCTGTGCTCCAGCAGCACGATTTGCCAAGAGCTGTTGAATGTGTCTTGCATTCGGCAGCTGTGGCTATATTGCTAAAAAGCACTGAGCTGACAGCTCTGCCTGCCCTCTGCCTGCACTGCCAGCTGGCCTGGGCACGCTTGGCCTGGGAAGTGGAGTGGAGTCAGGCAGGTGTGGCACCACGTGTGCCCGTGCCAGGACTGTGTTTGCTCACCGCACGGCGCACGGGGCTGATCCCAAGCGCGATCTCTGTCCTGCCCATGGCATGCTGTCTGAGTGCTGAGCAGTTCTGAGCTCCTCAGTTGTGTCAAATCAGGCCAAAACTCTCTCTAACCCTGGCATCTTGCCGTTGGCAGAGGCAAACAGAGGTTGATAGTGCAGAGCATAATTCTTCTTCCCAGAAATACTTTCACCAGCAATTCATGCTTCAGCAACTCAGCCACATGTGATATCTTTTCATTGAAAGGATTTATCCTGCCATAGCCATATCACCCTGCAGAAGGGAGCTCCACCACACCAGCCTCCTGTTTTTCCAAACTGCCACTGGATGGCTCCTTTTGATGTCCCCCAGTTGCACTCACAGAGACCACACATTGCCTGTGCAACGACCCTGCCCTGTGCCTGATTTTGTAGATCTCTGTAAAGTGTCTATCCTCAGACAAGTCTCTAGGGGCTAAAGAGTCATAGTGCAGTTACTTATTCTTCACCTGGAAGCTGTTCCATACCTTTGATCAGCTCTGTCACTCGCCTCTCTATTTTTTTTCAGTTCTACTATGTCTTTTTTAAGATGTGTGTGCTGGGGGAGGGAACCATAACTGCTGAACTAGGTCACATAAAATCTTGGACAAATTCCTGGGTTTCTATTTTAATGTCTCCAAAGCCTTGGCAAAGGTTCAGAACAGTTCAGTTTTCTTCCTCTCTCTCCCCCTTCAGCAGAGTTACTTCTATGATTAAGGCAAACCTCCCAACCTCCCAGCTCGCCAACATGAAGCTGGAACAGAGAAGTGCATCTAGAAACACACTGATGGAAAGATCCCTACATTTGGTCCTCTCCAAACTAAGGCATTCTAATAATATAATCTCACTCACAAACTGATCAAGTCCCATTTGAAAAGAAGAAAGTGGTTTTACCCAGACTACTCCTACCAAAAGTCTGTTACAAGATACACAGCCATAGGAAATCTCCTTTGCACTCTACCTTTCTTCATAGATGCTTTATAAAAGTTTATTTTAGTTCATCTTCTCTTTTTTGTTAGCATTTATTTCCCTCATACATTATGGGCCACAAACATTCTCAGGATAATGATGTGAGGTAATCCAAACTATGCCCCTCTCCTGTCTTGCGTGACAGTTTCTACTTATTTCTTCTAGATTTCACCTACATCTGTCCTAGTTGGACATCAACATTTCTGAATACTCATGGCCAAAGCCAGAGACAGTCTGTTGGTTGAGGACTCATCATAGCCTTGGCAGCTGCACACTTCTGGAAAAACCGTGCTTGGTTAATCCTAACATGACATCTGCCTTTCTCGTGTTGGTAACTGCCATGGTCCTGATGCAGTCAGTTAATTTATCCAGACACAGCCCCTTGTGTTTAATTATTTAAACTTCAACTTGGTTCTACAGTTCCCCAATCCTCTTGAGCTCTAGCTGATAGCACTAGCCAGATTTTCCTGTTTCTTCTGTCCTGCCCAAAGAGGAGAATGCAATCACCTATCTGCCACTGCCAAATGTCCTATTACTTGTTAACTTCACTTGGCTGTCATCTTTTCTATTTATATCCTCACAATTCTCTTCAGCTCTTCTGCCTTCCATTCTCAATACCAAAGAATTAATTGAATTTGAGGGCATCTCTAGAATATTTTTAATATTCCCCTTTCTTGAGTGCATGTCTCTGTCTTATTGCAGTGTTCATGGTGTAAATTCTTTTGCAAGCAGTAGTTCAAGTTGTCCTTCACCAAAGTGTAAGTCAAATTATCAAAATATTAAACTTAAGGATTTTGTAGGACTTCTTGCCACAGTGGGCATATTACTTAGACTTTTTGATTGTAAAACATATTTTAAGGAGGTTACCACTCAGTTAAGCATGCTAACTTTTTGCTCTGGTTTTATTTTCCCTCTTGATTTGAACTTTTGCTGAGTGAAAAGAAAACTCAACGCTTCTTTTAGTGTTTTATAGTGCCATAGCTGTAAGAGAGGGAAAAGTGACACATGCATTTCCATTCACACCTTAAGAACATCTCAGAGCAGGGAAACACAGGGTGGTGGCAATATCTTTGCCTTCTGCATACTAGAAGGAAGGGTAGAGTAGCACTGGAGTGGCCCTTGCAGCTAAAGAAGGATTTGTGCCAAATATTGGCAGGAATGTTCTGACTAGCAAGGCATCTTACTTCTGTCCATCTTGCCTTTATCACTGAGCTAGCAGAATCTCTTCATTATGTTTTTAAACTGTGGGAATGCAGAAGTGGCTCCTGGCTTCAGCAGAGAGGCTGTTTTTGCTGAGGGCTTTGAAGCTTCCAGATTTATAAACAGGAGAGTTGAAGACAGATTTAGTAATAGCCTGAATCCTACCCCAGAGCACACAGGCACGAGTCTCTGTTTAGTTCATAAGTAGAGCAATGGTAATTTGGAGCATTCAGTGGAACAGAACTGGTCATCACAAAGCAGAGGCCAAGGCTGTAAAATCTGACACACTTGAGACCTCTGGCTTGCAAGTCTTAGGGTTAAGCACATGTGTCACTCTTTGCATGCTCTGCACCTAAATCCCATGGCTGCTGTTAGAGCCCATGGATTACAAAAGCTGTTACCAAAGTGCAGAGTTGCTGGGATGAGTTCTACCACCAGTTTTAATAGCCTTTAGCTCCATTACCAGTGTTTATTCCCATGTTTATTGGAATGAAACAACCCTTCGTGAGCAAAATAGCAAAACAGATCTTTCCTTCTTAATGCTAAATAGCCATTTTAATTCACTATGCACCAGTCTTTTATTCTAGTGTGGCTACCTAAAGATGCCCAGACATTTGCTTAAAATTTGTTCTCAGGCAATACGAAAGCAATCAAGTGTAGCTGCGTGCATGGAGCAGTGCCTATCTCCAGGAACCAAGTGGTATTTACAACTTCTTGCCTTCCAAAGAGTGATTTTTGGGCATTTTCATGCTCCAGAAACCTCTCTTAAATATTTTTAGTCTCAGGATTTTGGGAGGGGATTGAAATATTTCCTGCCAAGTTTCTCAGAAGGTGTATTGCCAAAAATGTCTGCACAAAGAGGAGAAACGACTTAAAGATATTCACTTCTTTTAACCCAAATTTCAACTGTTACACTCATGTTCTACTTCATTCACAGAACAAAATGCCATACACAAACACACACACCACTTTGTAATTTTCCTGATCCAGATGCTTTTGCTAAACATATGGCTGCTGACAGTAAAAATTTAGCAAGAACTCTTACTGAATCTGCTTTTTCTCTACTTGCTTTTCATTTATACTCACTTTTTTCCTGTTCCAAACTATGGCAAGCATTTAGTGTATCTCAGAAAACAGGAATTTCCCAATCTTTCTCACCTCTTAGTGTTCTCATCACCTGCAATTATTCAAAACAATAAAACCCTGGCATTCTTTTCTCAGGAAGAAAAAGCTACATTAAGTAAAAGATTTGTGGCTGTGATTGATTACAGACTATAGAAGAACAAGATTATTCTGAATGAAAAGTCTTACAGATAAAAGGATTATAGTTACTTACACTTGCTGACATGGGATTGAAATATTCCATTTCTGCTTTTGTGACCACTGGGCTCACTTGTGAAAGCTGGGTGAAACTGGGTAGAAACAGATTAGAAACAAAAATCAAGTCAATTTTCCACCATCCAGAGAGCACAAGGAAAGAATAAACGAGATATTAAAATATCTTTTTGTTTTTGAGCTTGACCCTTCATTCCCTTATCCCATTACACTGGAGTTAATGGGCTTGCTCTACTCCCACAAGGACAATTTAAGCTATTATTAGTAAGAAAGAGTGCTCTTCCTTGCATGCTGTTCCTCTGAGGAGTGCAGAGGGAAGCAAGCAGAGGAAAACTCCTGCAGACTGTGGCATGGCTTGGTGCAGCTGCAGGTCCAGGACAATTCCAGAGCCCCTCACCATGCCCTGGGCAGAACACAGCAGGTCTCTGCCACCCCAAAGCCTCTCCCCAGGGCAGGGGCAGCCAGAGCCACACACCAGCTCTGTGGGAAGGAGGATATGGGACCACTGTTCCCAGCAGAATTGTGCCTCGAGTTCATGGAAGGCACCCAGGGAAGGGTTCAGAGCTGCCCCAAGTCTCTTTGCTGAAAGATAGCTGCTCTTCACTTTCCAGAGTGGGAGGGACATTGCTAGAAATCAGCAGCTGTAGTGTGGTTTTTTCTAGTTTCTTATTTTTCCAAGCTTTTCCCCCTTCCTTCTGCAATAAAGTGGTCATTGTATCTACTCATGCTGTGCTGGAATGTTTTTTTATTTACAGTGGAAGTAGAAATGATGCCAAACCTTTCAGTGTTAGTTTAGTACCATTTTTCCCACCACTTTTTGTTTGTTTGCTTTAATGCACCTAATTTTTATTTTCATTCTCTTCTAATTTGTTTGCAGTCCTTTCACAGAAAAACATCTGATGTAGTTTGGACCACAAATCACCCACAGATCATGGTCTGAGTAACAAAAATTTATTGATGTCCATACCCTTTTGGTAGACTTTTACTTCCTTTGAATTTTTCTTAAGAGTTACACTGGACATCTGCACATCTTGAAGAAAAATCAAAGATAAAAGAGCCCCTATTTTTATTTATGTTTGCATTTGCTCTGATACATGAAAATGAGAAAAATAAAATCAGAAAAAGAAAAACCCTGCTTAATTAATATGGGGGGGTAAATTTAATCATTTAATTAGAGATGTAAAAAATTCAATCTTGGGAAACCTCTTTATGTTCGTGTGGGTGGATAGTGTGTATGCTGTTAACATGGTGTGTGACTGCTGATATATGTGTGAACTGATCTTCAGTGTAGACAAAGAGCTAAAACCCACAGACTCCAAAAACTAGAAATTAGGACCCAACTCACAAAGCTCATTCCTAATTACCAGGGATGAAAAAAAGAATTATTTAGAAAATAAACATCATTGCAGAAAGATTTATATTGCACGAGCGATTTCTTTTTAAATTAAACAGCAGGCATCCTTAAACTGTAATTTACTGGCCCAGCTGAGCTCCCCAAGGTAACACAACAAACTCCAGGGATACATCAAGGAGTGCTCAAGAGCTGGCCACCACCTGGCAGGAGCAAGGCTGGGACATGGGCAGGTACTGGAACACAGCCCTGGGGCAAACTTCTCACCAGAGCTGCTGATGGAGAGATAAGGAAACTCCCTTCTCAGGATACTGATGGTTGGAGAAGGTTTCTTCTGATTCTGTGAACCTTGTTTACATGATATTTTTTGTCATCAAGAAGTTGATAAAGTGAAAAAATAACAGCATAGTTTTCAGCCCAGGAAGATTTGTGCAGGGGAGACCATGAGCTCCTCGGCCTTTGTTTGGCCCCTGCAATAAATTTTGCTGCACTGAAGCACAGGTGTTTCCATGGCTTTTCATTCCATTTCTGATGCAGGAACTTTTGCTTTTCTGCAGAAATGTTTGCTTTAATTAACACCCTGGTTTTGTGAGGTGCTTAAGAACCCTTCAATTTTTAAATGCATGAACCTCTTATTTTCTTCACATGTTATAACTATCCCTTTCAGTAGATATGAAATGTTTCTACCCCATTTGTTGAAACTCAGCTCTTTGTATAATCCCACTTTCTATCTAAGTCTCATTAACTGTTTCCTTCTTGTCCTTATCTCGAGTTTAAACCTTTCATAGGGCTCTCTAGTGCTCCTGATAGCACTGTGGTCTCAGTTCTTCATTGTTACTGCTGATGATTTGTGGGCAAAATCAGCAGGGTTTTGCAGCAGATTCATATATTGGGGTGAAGGTACCCAGCAGGGAAGCTTTTAGACATGTGAGGTTTGGTGAGGGGAATTCCCACCCTTCTTGTCCTTCCATCACTGATTACTGTTATTACTTCTCTAGGAATTTCATTAATCTAATTTGATAAGACTGCCTCCTAAGCCATATACTGGTTTTGCTTCTCCTTTGGCTGACCCGGGATTTTTATGTGCTATGAAGTAACTAATGTAATTATAAACTGCTTTTCTTTCAGCACTTATTCTCCTCCGTGAGATACAGAGTTTGCTGTTGCATGTTATTTATGGGAAAACTGAATTAAATTGGAACACATGCACAAATTAAGTTTAGAAGTCACAAAAATTATTTTTCCTCACTATTCATTCTATCCTAAAAACTGGTGAGATTACCCAAGGATGGTGAGAAACTCTGGGGCTACTGAGTTTACGTATTATGATAAAAAATAAAGGGTTATTTATCATATGGGCAAGATATGATGCTCATTTTCATTCTTAGAAATCTCATTATACCCACTCAAATTCTGTTTCCACCACCAAATGATTATTAAGAGTCAGAAGTGCAGATGAGAAGAGATCTCAATTTATGTCAAGACCTGCAGGTAGTTCTGCAGCTTTGGGCTGTACTTTATTTCAAGCATCTCCAGATAAAACGTTCAGGGAGAGGAGGCTGGCACGAAGCTAACCTATTCACAGTGCAAACCTCAGAACCACAAATAACTTATTATTTAATAATTGCATTTCTTCAAGTACTGCTAGCCCCAAAAGGCCAGCTCTTAACTGCTCAACTTTCTCCATTGACTCTAATTAAGGTTTTCCTTGGCTCATGATTGTGGTGAACTTGGAGAACTTTAAAGTTGGGTTTTTTTTAAAATCTGCTTTTCTCACCAGGTAGAGTGTTCCTGAAAACTCTGAAACTTATGAACTTTCCAGTACATTTTACAAGATACTTCTGTCTACATGTTTGACTGAAGATGGAGGCATTCCACAAATCCCAAGGTAGAAATCATTTTATTAGCCAGTTTGTGGACTGTATACAAGAGAATATGGGATTATTTTTTAAGAAATTTACTGCCAAAAAATTTATGGCAGCAATATAAACTCACAAGTGTCCCTTTCTGCAGAGGGGGAGTTGACTTCAGTAGCTGAATGACTGATGATGTGACAAAGTGTGATAGGGAATGCAGCTGCTGGAGCAGAAATAAAGAGGTCCAGAAAACCAGAGATAGAACACAGAAATATATTTTAAAGTAAATAATGATTTTATTATCACAATTATTATTATTATTATGGGAATTAAAAATCCCTTCAAAAGCCTGAAGAAGAGTTTTTTCTCATATTATTATTATTTCTCATTCTATGGATATTACTTTAGAAAAAATAAAAATAGGGAAGTGTTCTTAACTATTGTATTAATTGTGTCCACCTCTTTGAAACATATTTTTTTCAAACTTTTTTATGCTGTAGCTATACTGAATTCATGTATTTTATCTTTAATTAAGAAGCATTTCCCTTCTATTCAGTTCTAAGGCCCTGCATGATGCTTTTGTGTTTGAAATTCAGTGTTTGACAATGTAAGTTTTATAGTGGTTTCTACTATATACATAAGGAAATGCTAAGGAAATTCTATGCTGAAATGTTTCTCCTTTAAATCAGATTGGTTATTTTTGGCTTTTACTTTTTTGTCTTTTTTCTTTTTTTTTTTTTTCTCTCTCTGCTTTGCTTCATCCTGTTTTCTCTCCTCCTACTCCTCAAAGCATGGAGAATTTCCAGTTTGGATTTGAACCTTGGAGCTAGCTACTCTCTCAAAAACCAGCTGAACCAAAACTCCAGACTGAGGCTGAGTGAATTGTTAATGGATATTTTTTTTTCTTTTTTGATCTGAAAAACCAAACCCTTCTCTCAGAACTTTATCTGAAGTCAAACGAACCTTTCCATTCAGTCTCCAAAAATGCCTCAGTTTAGGGTCTGTTAATTTAATTCTGTTGGTTTTTTTCTTTTTTTTTTTTTTTTTTTAATTCTGTTTGGGCAACTTTGATCTCAAATAACTGTTTTGAAACAAAACATTCTGTTTTGGAATAAACTGAAATGAAGTATTGTAACATAAAAAGGAAAAGCCTGTACCTTTTTTGGCCAAAGCCATTCACAACACTTGGCAGAAAAAAAAAAAAAAAAAGGTGAATTGTTTTGATCAGCCTAGAACCAATTTTTCTTTGCCAAATAATTAGTTTTCTAAAAAAAACAAATTAAAAAAAAACAAAACAAACCCAACCAAAAAAAAACAAAAAAAAACAAAACAAAAAAAAAAAAAAAAAAAAACCGGAAAAAAAAAAAAAACTTGGTCAGCCCAGCCTCTCCTCAACACCATGGAGAGGAAACAGGCCCCACTATGGAGTCAGCTGTGGGAGCAATGTCAAAATGTTTCTGGAGGAGAAGACCTCCTCCCTCCACTGACCATAAAGGAGTGAACTAGGCTTTGAGTGGTATAAAATGCCCAACTTGTCTGTAAAAAGAGGAGCCACGAGGCTACCATCCACCTTTCCTCCTTTAATAGCTGTGCTAAAATAAACTCTCCCAAGTTCTGGCTGATAGCACAGAAATGCTTCAGTTTAAACTGGTCAGTGCTCTGAGGAGTCAGGGCCATGGCTCGATTTGGGATGCAGCAACAGCCCCTTCATCACCCAGCACAGAGCAGCCCTCCAAAGTGTCTGTACAGAGAAAAATAGCCCTTATCCTATCTTTCAGCATTTATATTTCTTCTCAAAGGTAAATTAAGATCTTGCTTTTAGAGCTAAATCTGTTTAATGTTATTCAGATTTCTTTTCCAGCAATTTCACACGTTTCAAATTCATGAGCACGTGAACATTTTGAAGGATGTTGTTTGGATTCCTTTTGGCTTTGTGGTATCTGGCTCTGTTTTTTGTTTATGCCTTGGTTTCCATTTTTTTTGACTTTGACTTCTGATTTCTTTTATAATATTTGCTTTTTTTTCCTTTTTTTTTTTTACTCTCCATATTCTCTGGCTAAAAACCTGGTGCATTAGAAACCCTTTGAAACGGATACATGCCATTCTGTACCTGTGGTTGGGAGTTATGCCAGCTTGAAGCTAAAAAAATAAAACACAGAATATGTGACAAAAGCACGCATATATACAAAAAGCAGAAACAGGTTTTGGTTTCATTCTATACTGTGGAGAACAAAAATATTTTCTGCAAACTTCAGTGGAGAAAATTATCCCATAAGTAACAATGATATTCCAGTCATTGAAGTTTGAATCAAATCAAGCAAGTACCTGGAGTTTCTGCATCCAAGTGTTCTCACAAGAAACTGACAGAAGAGGAACCAAATTACCTTTTTGTGGAAAATTTCATTGTTGACCTTGAATTTTTTTGTGAATATGAAGATCTCATCCAAGCTGTTGCTGTTGCTATCTTTGCTACTCTAGTCCCATTGTGACTAGTTTGAAAGCCCTATTTTTGACAAGAGGAAGTTTAGACCACAATCTTTAGGCCAGTTTTCTTGTGACTCACCAAGAAAATATTATAAATAGTTAATATTTGGAATTCACAGATGGGGAAGATGAAAGTACAGAAAAATTAAATGGCTTGCTAAAAGGCAAAGATTGAGTCAATGACAGAGCCAAGAAAGGCACCTTAGACCTTGTTTTAGCATATAATTCTGGCCTAGACAATTCTGCCTTCAAAAGGGAAAACTGCATTTTGTGAAACCAATTATTATTTTGAATACTGTGGCTAAAGTATGTCTCTGTCAAATTTTGGGATAACCTGCGGTTCCTTACCAAGAGAGCCCTGGTTTGAATCATCTCTGGGGACTGATACATTTCAATCCCAGGGATAAAAATGTTACAGACTTTGGAAGTACATGCCAGACATAAGATCACAAAAATGTGAAAGCAGGGTCCTGTTTCTAGTCAGAAAGGCTAGATATGGGAAGTCTTTGCTTGTCTGCTCTTGAAAAAGAGAAGTATGTTTTTATTGGAATCCAGTGGCCCCTTTACATTTGGTTTAAACTCTTGCCACTATCTACATGTCAAATGTGAAATACAGTACTTAGATTTCAAGGATTCAATACTCATGAAAGTAGAAAGGCAGAGGGCTGTGGCTCCCAATCTTTCTTGATACAGGTCTGCACTCAGCAATATTCCAGTAAAGGTGCAGATACCAGTATAGAAGCTTCAAGGTTACTGACAAAAGTCTTTCTTTTCACTGTTACTTCTCTTCACCTGCTCAGATGTAGCTCTCTGAACACTGGCTGTCTACAAGCCACAGGCTAAAGGCACAGGGCTAAAGTAGGTGATGTTTAAACCCTGGTAGAATTGTGATTTCCAGGACAAAATTTCTTTCCTTACCATAAATTAGGTCCAAAAGAAGGTGGTGGACTGAGATGCAGATTTTTTTTAGTGAGACTATAGCTAACTAACCATTGCCTAAGTTAATCCATTACTATCTGGCAGTTCTAAATCACATAGGATTCTCCCATTCTAAAACAACCTTTAGAAAATTTTTCATTTAAAAATGCCAGACTTTTAGTTAAAAGCTTCATTCTGCATACAGTGGGCTCAAAAAACATTTCTGATCTGCAGCAGGACATCCTTCCATGGCTTAAGCTAATATGCCATATCCAAGTTTCCACTTTACTTTCCTTAGATGCCCTGGGAAAAATGTTTTCAGGTTTGCACTTGAAGCACAAAACAATTATTGTCCATGGCTTTTTTTTTCTTTTTTAAAATGTAGTACTTTATCTAGTGCTTGCTGATAAGAAGCTACAGCTGTCCCACAAACAGTGCTGTGTCAGGGGTTCTGTGTGCCTTCACTGTCAGCACAAATGGACACTCACAGCAACCACTACACATGCCACAGGAGCAGCCCTAGACTGGGATGGCTGCCAAAAAAGAGAACAAGGGTGTAAACAGAACTTTAATGTGATGCAACAGCAGAAATAGGCACAAGACTCAGGAAATGGAACAGAAAGCAAAAGATAACTGATTAATTGTTTTTATTTTTTTAAAAGAAAATATTTCTTTATTGAAATCCTTAAACAATATTTCTCCAAGTGATTATATTTTTTTAAACTTTATTTACAAAAATAAATATAATTGTCCAAGTTATCATAGATTCACAGGCCTTGGTAGTTGTTGAGAATATCATGGTAGTCAGTAAGGAAGAGGGGCTCATCCAGGAAGAGACTGAAGTCACCTCGATTTGCCTCTCTGGGACTTTCCAAGAACATCTTTTTCTCTATAGAGCCCTCTAAACAAGTAGTGTTCTTTTTTTTCTATGGCACCCTTCTTCATTCTTGCATAGATAGTTATGGTCAGATAAGTCAACACACACTTGATATTTTCTCTTGGCATTGAATGTATTTAATGTATTGCTCTGTTCTTTCTAGGAACTCTCCTTCCAATAACATGGCAGGCTGAGCTGTATGTTCTGTAGTTGTACTGGAGACATGAGATAATTAATTTGCTACTGGTCTGAGCAGTACTGCCTTGTAAGTGAGCATCATCTGAGTTTGGCATAGTGAAGATGTTCCTGTAGATGTTTTGTTGCTGTGCTGCAGCCTGCTGCTCTTCACCTTTGAATCTCAGTAAGAGTCACTAGAATGCCCACACTACAAACATGTACATGACAAACCAATTTTTCCTCATTCATGGCCCTGGAAAATCTCTGCCTTCTTCACCATGCAGGTACTTTTGCTCTATGATCTCCTAATTAACCATCACCTTCTGGAAGATTGTTTGATTGATTAGGTGTGAATGAAAAGAAGGACAGCAGCAATTGTGAGTTGATCAGGTGAAGGTGGGTTCGGTTTTGGCAAAATCTGAATTTTGTTTATTTTTTCTTGGCTTGTGATGTATCTGATGTGCTGTTCTTAGACCAGCCCTGCTATGGGCATTCAGCTTTTTGACATTGAGCAAGAGGAAGCATAGCTTTGGGGATGATTTCTGTACATGAAAGAAAGGGAACGTTTCCATAACCACAAAATTATGCCTAATCTGCACTATGGCTTTGTTGTGCTTTGACTGTGTTCCTACTGTTCTACTCCATAGAAGTTATCATTCCCTGTGCCATGCACTAACATATGTGATAGTCATTTGCATCTTTAGTTCCATCCATCTCTAAGTAGGATCCTCACGACAGCAGACATAACAGGCAACAACACTATTAGGGTAGCAAATGTGCTTGGCAATTAGTTGTGCACTTGATGGGCTTTCTGCTTTTTTCTGTTATTTTTTTATCTTCTTTTTTGTTGTTGTTGTTGGTTTTTTTGTTTTGCTTTGATTAAGGATTAATTTACTTATGAAACTATAGTCAGTATTTCCTATAATCATCACAACAGTATTTTCCACATGACTAGAATCGAAGCCTTTTTTTTAAGGAACTAAAGAGTCACTGGAGTGAAATTTAAGAACATTATCAAGGACTTGGAAGATCATTTAAAATTAATTTTCAAGGCAGAATTAAAGAGAAATCTCTGTGGATATATTCATATTTTCATGAAGCATGCTCCCTTTCTACACTGCTGGTTAACAGTTATTACACTGCCAAGTTGTTTTTAGAATCCATTAAGGGATCTGGAGCTCCAGTACAAAACCATATGGTCTCTTGACACATGCCTTTACAAACCCCACAAACTGCACCTTACCAGCTCAAAATCTAATAACTATGTAGGAGCAATCTATACCAGCAATTCTTAAGTATTACTGAATATTGGTAGTGGTATAGGAGAGCATTTGTGTGGCATGGACAAACAGTTGATTTCTATAAATTATGGTGGCTTGATTGTTATTTAATTTGGTTTGGTTTGGTTTGATTTGGTTTGATTTGACTTTGTCTTACCACTGAGGAAGAAAAAATGTCTTTTAAACTTTTTTACAAGAACAAATTCTTCTGTTGTGTCTGATGAGGTAAATGTCCAGCTTAGGTGGGGCAGAAATTCAAGTATTTGTCCTACCTCATTGAAAGCACAGTTTTTGGTTTACATCCTCTTCATTCAGGAAATTGAAGGTGCACTTCTTTTTTTTTTTTTTTTTCTGAGTACACTGCACAGAGCAACTCTGCATAGCTCTCGAGTAATTCAGAGTGTGTGTGCTGCAGGTATGTGTGCTCCTCTATCTCCTGCCTGACAATCAGGCACCACTTCAGTCTGTATGGCTCTTAGAACACAAAACAGTTTGGTAAAAAAGCTGATTTCTACTATACATGTTTTGTCAAAGCTGGATTTCACCAAATCTAGCCTAATTTATCTTATTTAGCATTGCAAAGAAGAGATGACCATCTAATAGGGTCTGCTCCAAGCTTTCTCTGATTAGACAATATATGGGAGCAGTCCTTGTAAGGACTGGACAAGCCTTCCTTTGGAAGCTCTGATTTCTAATACAAGAATTCTGTAAAGTGAATGAGCCCCAGTTTTGCTAATTTGGTGTGTGGAAAGCATGGTTCAATATTTTACTGTGCAACGCTTTCAGGCCAGCTTTGTTTTGAGCAGAATAATTAACAGGAAGTGTTTTTATGAATGAATGTTGATGCTTAATTCTGTTTAGAGAATAAAACTACAGTAATATCTATTTTCTTATATGATGTAAAAATTTGCTCCATATCTTTTCTCAAAATTGATGGGTAACTAGAATTCATTTTGTTCCATGCCCAGAGTCAGCCAGCTATTAAGATTTTAAATACGAGATGAGTTTTACAGTCATTTATGTGGCCCCACATCACTTAATCTCTCTTGAAGTAAACAATTCAAATTCTAAATCTTCAGATCCTTATGTGTGTAAATAATCCCACTGAGATTAATAGGATTTGATTCATATGAAGCTACTCGAGTACAGAATTCTTTGCAGACTCATTGCTTTAATTTGTTCTGCAAGGGGAATGCAATTCCCAAGTGGATGGGCATCCAAAGCAAAGATTAATGCAATCTAGACATCTTGGCTGTGTCTTGAAGAAAGGGAGAAATGGGAGAATTGATCAGCCCTGCAATGCAAGGAAGGGCAGAGGGGTGGAGTAGTTAAAGAAGCAGTAGAAGTGAAAAAAAAAAGAGAGAATAAAAATGTCTAGAAATACTGGGAATGGTATGAACACTTTTTCTGGACAAAAATTTTCTGTGTCTGAGCATAATATTACAGAACATTACAGCCAGTCAGTGAATACATGCACGAGTTGTAGTCTCTAGGCAGGAATTACTCATTTCATACATCATTTAGAATTAATCGTACTGATTCTGCAAAGTCAGTACATACCCTGGATGCAAGATTAGGAGAAACTGTTTTTGTTTCAAAGTCTTTTGATATTTCTGTTTTGAAGTATTTCATTTTTCCTTAGATAGCACCCAGAGCAGTTGATGGTAGCCAATACACTCTCTTTTCTTTTGGAAAAAAAAAAATCTTGTCAAATAAAATTAAATCTTTGACAATCTCATGACAATACACACACATGCCTACCCACTTCATCCTGGAAGGCTAAAGAAGTTCAAGTTTTGGTTTCATTAAATCCAACTCATAGAGGAGGGCAGGCATATGCATTTGAACCATGAGTATTCAGAATTCTCAGAAATGCAACAGCCATTTATGTTTGGAGAAGATTTTCTGTGTATTTATCTACACAGAGAAGTTCTCCTATCTCCTAGATTATGAGAAATGCTCATGTTCCCTGAGTAGAAAGCAGTAACTAAAAGACTTTGCCATGTGTCCTTCTCATCTGGATATCCCACACAACACATAAGACACTACCACAGCTGTAAGGTCTGATATCCTGGGTACTCTGAATAAAACTAAATCTTGTCATTTGAAGAGCATTTACTAGATTTTGGGTGAGGCTAAGACAAGCTTGCAGCATGAGTTTGACAGCTTTAGAGAAATTAGATTGGACAAAGGTCAACTTTTACTAACTGCTTATGATTTTTCAAAATATGAGCAATCAAATGTTATTTTCAATAAAAATACCAGTATTATGACTCAGAATAATTGTCTAAGATTTCATAATTACATGTTCATAGTCATGGTATTTCAGTTAAGAGGAAAAGTCTTTAAAATGTCTAATCAGTGTTTAATTGAGCTAAAATAATCCTGTGCTTTCCATTTGCCTCTCAACACTTTTCAGGCTTTAGGCAATTTTGTATCACATTAAACTGTTCATTACAAAGTCTAACACAATTTTGAAAGTTATTATTACAATAATTTTCCAAATGTTTCTGGCATGATCTGGTGTCATAATTAGACATATTAACATATGGATTGTCCCCAAAATATAATTCTGCCTCCTAGTTCATAATTTATTAAGTGTGCCTATCAGAATATTTGGGTAACATTCATTATGTCAATGCTAATGGAACACAGCAGCAGAAAACTTTACAATTTAGATAAATCATTGTTCAAATTACACAGTTTTCTGTTTGAGCATGGAGTTTGTTTGCATCTTTGTTATGCATTTAAGCAGTCCATCAGTTAATACTCTTAGAGACTTACTTACTTAGAGACACATAATTCCATTCTTTCTTGCAATATTTAGTTCCTTAAAACAAAACATGATTATGTGGCTTTCTTCTCTTATGGCTATGTATAAAGAACCTTTGACCTAACATAGTACTCTCCTCATGCTAGGAATGGGAAAACTGAGTTAATGAGAAATGAAATTACCATTTTAGAGGCAGCAATCAGGCTGTGGGCAGAACTAGGACTGGACATCAGGCATCCTTCTTTTCATTACATCAGTGTCATAGCACTAGAAAATCGTTGTCTTTCCATAAGCAGTCGTGTGCAGCATATGGCTAAAGGGAGACCCAAACACAAGTAGGATTTTTGGCCCCAAATCCTCCCTCCCATTTGTCAGATAGAGCTCCTTGTTTTGCCCTGGGGTGTGAGGAGTCAGGCTTTATGTGCCCAAAGAAAGGGCATAAACTCAATCTTGCACCAGAGTTAAGGGAGTCAGTTTGCCCAACACTCCTCTAGCCACAACAAAAGCTACTCTACCTTTATCAATATGGGTATCAATGAGGCTGGCACTCAGAAAGAGAGGAATGTCAGCACCTTAATCTTTACCCTTTGGTCTTCCTTCTCTGCACCTTTAGATATGTGACAGGAAATTATCTTCCATAGCAAAATCATTCCCTTTTCTTTGCCATCAGGCTTTTTGAGCTTCAGAAGATGAACAACATTCAGGGAACAAGCCCTGGGTTTATGATTAGTACAGATATGTGTAAGAATTTCCTTTCATACAGTTTAAGTGGAAACTGAAGCAACCAATTGAAGGTAGGTACAGCACTGTACTTACAATGTGCCTTTTAGAAGCTGTAAGGGTGTTTTGGAGGGAAGGAAGGATCCTTTCATCCTGCCTCTGAAGTGAAGGGGATGATATGTGTGGGCTGCTGATAGAAGATTCCAGAAGACTGCTGGGCATGCAGGAAATTCTGAGCTATCTGAGCAGACACAAAGACACTGGAGGTTTTCCAGTGCTTACAGCATCTTGTGGCAATTTGAGCACTAGCAAAAGGCAGGCCCAAGCCCCAGGCCCAGCTACCAAGTTTCAGAGACCAGTTGTAAGTTACTGAAACACGGGAATAATTAAAAAATTGGCTATATCCTTCCTATGTCCATTTACTTTCCTGCTTTTAAAGCAATCTTGGTGTGTAGTCTCAGGTACTGACTTATGAAGAGTAGCTAGTTCATGTGTTTCCACTATCCCTGCCCATGCTAAAGAAGATGCAGAACTACTTTCATTTGGTGTGGCTACTGTATTTCTGTAGGGTTTCTCTACATAAACTTCTCCTAGGCTTTTAGACTTCAGCATCTCTTTTTCTGTTAATGTGGTGGAGAGAGAGATCTAAAAGGTTGCTATTGGTGTGTGAGAGTATATTTGGGCAGGGAGGATGAGTTAAGGTTTGCAGTTAGTTAACAAGGAAAAGGGTTAATGGAACAATTTGTACTAAGTTGTGGCTCTGCAGAGCACTTCTGGCTTAAAATTGCATTTATCCTTCTCATGCTTTGCAATTCTATATGTGATAACTGCTGGATGGTCTGGCCAAAAATGCTAAGTATGCTTTTTATGATTCCTAAAGTTGCTGTTATCCATATATACCTGAGCTCTGAGTTCCTAGAAACTGTGAGCAGATCCTGGCATGAATGCTTTGTCTCCTCTTACATGTTTTACTAATTACTTTTGGCTGCAGTTAAACTAAACTAAACTAAACTAAACTAAACTAAACAGACCTGTAGCCTGATCAAATATGGTTGGTCTTATATTTACATGTTAAAAGAGCTTGAAGTGGCTGTTTAAAGGGTTTGAAAAAGAATTTATTAAATTGCTCAACAAAAAGCTCCTAAAAGCCCCATTAGTATATCTGTGACCTGCTCACAGAGACAAGTTGTGGAAATCAAAATAAAGTGTTATTCAATGTAGAAGTGGTTAATTGTAAATCATGTGAGTATGGATTTTCTACCTTGAGAAGAGTACAGCAAATTGCTGAGCTCCTTCAAAACAAAAGATACACTAAAAAGCAAAATTTTTTTCCCTTTTGTTGCCGTGTGTTTCCTGGAGACTATGAAATCCATCTTGCTTGTTAATAATTCTAATTGTACATTGAACAGCAAGACTAAATTAAGGAAAGAGGAAAAATACTAGTGATAATCTGCTTAATTGCATGTATTGTCTAATAGAAGATCACTGGAATACTGAAGAATTGAGAGATAACATTGATTTCATTTTATCAAGACAAAACTCTCTTCCAAGACCACACAACAAGTTAATGGCAGATCTGAGACAGAGTCTGTGATTGTTGGCTCCTATCTGTGTTGGGACTAAGGTGTGTGACTTCCCTTTACCCTAACAGTGGCAGGACATCTCTGTCCCAGCCACAAAGAGCTATTGCATCTTCTCTACAGGATTCCAGTATATTTTTCTCACCTTTGGCACTACAGTAACAAACAGATTTGTTAAACTGAACACAGCAAAGTTCAAGAGTGACCAGAGTTACTGGCAGGAGATCATAATGTAAGCATCTGATTTATAAATAGCTGAGAAAGTTTATCTCTTTGGGTTTACAAAAACATGCTGTCATGAAAACAGATTGCTGCTATTGTAAATACCATGGAGCACAACATACGTGAAAAAAAAAGCTGAATTTGTCTTGTGATTATCTATCTGCTTGCAGCCTCCCTTCTCCAAATCCTCTGCATCTGAACAGCACCCAGGGTTTATAAAACAAAATAGCTAAAGGTCCTGAGAACAATTGTGCAGTGATATATTGTAGGCTTTCACTAGACCCAGAGGAGTAACAAATGTCTCTGCAGCATGCTCTGCTGGCTTGAATGCTTTGGTATCTATTTTCCTTCTCCTCTGGCTGTTGGGTGCAATTAGTTCATCCAAAATGGCATGCCAAAAGGCCCTGTTTAATAGCTTGCTATATATAATCTTATATTGTTCTGGCTTTGAAATTTGTTCTTCACTCATGGAGCATAGAATAATGGAGATCATATTATTCTTTGTCATCTGATAAGACTCAAAATCTATACATAAGGACTTTTAAGTCATAAACATAATTCTATCTGAAGAAATGCAAACTCAAAGCTGTCTTTTATTGTTCCTGTGCAGGAAAGGTACATTTTGTTTTAGAAGTTATTTGCTACAACATAACAGGGAGTCTGTTTTTCCTGATAGCCAACCCTTCACCTTTGTCTAACAGGACAAATAGGACTTGGAATTTTAACTTCCAGTAACCTTTCAATTTCTGTAATGATGGGGCCAGAACTCGCCAAATAAAACCTTGGGAGAAAAGAAAAAGATTACTAAATTTAGCATTCTGAAAGTTTTTTCACTCCAGAAAAAATCAAATCCAAACAAAGTGAGGATGTGAAAAAATTTAAACCATTAAATGGCACAGAAGAGAGCAGTGGTCCTTTGCCATGCACTCCTTATTCTGCTTCATGTCATTTCCTTTCCTGAAAATTTGCAATCCTAAATTATGATCTATTGTGTCTGATAGGTAAGAACTTCATGCCATATTTTGAAAACCAGACTTCTTTATTCTTTCAGAAGAACTTGGGAGAAGTGACTAATATCTTTTTTCTTTGATCACAGCCATGCCCAGGAAAAGGACAAGACCAGAAGGTTTGTTCTTCCTCTTGAGCCCAAGGCAAGATTAAATATTTCTCCTCTGTTAGTAACATACATTCTGATTGGAGAGTGATTTCAGGACTTCATGTCTTTTTTTTGCTAGTTTATCCACTGATTAAAGAGTTTTTGAATGTGGTTTTAGTCTCTTTTGTTATCTAACAGGTGCTGGCTGGAATTCAATTTTTTAAAAAAGGCAAAAATTACTGAAAGCCTTTGACCAAAATCAGAGCTTAATCAGAACCAGAATTCCTTCTGAGTCCTCCACTGCTGACTCACACAGTAGTAAAGGATACTGCCTTCAATTAAACTTCAGTCATCATTTATATCATGCAATTTACAATTGACTTAACTCACTAAAACTAATGAATTACAGCATGAACTTCACAACAGGAGAAATAACTCATGTAGAAATGCAGAGGTGAAGTCAAAGCCTTTGTTTCAGTGATGCTGATGCCAACTCTGTGTGGAGGAAACGTGCACTGCACAGACCTGTTCATAGTCACTGTGAAATATACTTCTCTATGAGCAGAGCATGGCAATGTTGGAGGGGATCTCTTTTCACAACCACAGCACCTTGTGTGGTTCTACTTGATATTGCCCAACATCATCTTAGGAAAGGAAATTTGCCTGAACTTTTTCAAGTCTGTTGATTGAGCTGTTTATTTCCTAAATATTATCAGATTTTGGAAGATTTGTTTTGGCAAATAATGACTTTTCCTGTTTTCCTGCTGAGTAAAGTTACACATGCTCAAATTACCTGTCAAGGTTTTATTTCTTTGTAGATGTTAACCATCAATTCGTTTTTTTCTCCTTTCACTGTGAATTCAACAAAATCAGCTGACACTGGAATTTTACACCAGTTCTGCCTACTGCTGTATCGTGTTTCTAATTTATTTTCAAACCTCCTTTGAGTAGGTCTTTTTGAAGAATAGAGGCAGTCTTCTTTGGAATCAGTTCCCTGCTACAAGCATCCTGGCACATAGCACTAAATCCCCTGTCCTAGAGTAAGCCCACCCAAAATCTTAATTCAGTTTTCATCAGCTCTGTTCTCTGCCTGTTTCCATCCCTTTCCTACAGCATATACTTTCCAGGAGCAAGGCCTGCAAAAGAGGGTCTCATCTGGGTTAGACAAGATGCAATACCACCAGCTCCAGTTTTGTTCATTTTAGATGCTCAGCTGGCTTTAGGCATAGGGAGTGCCAGAATTTCAGGACGCATGCAAAACTAAGTGGTTTCTCATAAATTTGAGCTTCCCATAAAGCTCTGGCTTTTCACTGGGGCACAGACACATAGCTGGCAGCCTCTACTCTGCAAGGGGAGTAAGAAACACAGACTGCTGTCCTGGGCAACTCAGGGCAGAAGGAAGCCTGAAGCAGTACTTGCCCCAGTATTGGCACTTTTGGAGGAGCTGGGATGGATGGAAACTTGAAACTCTCCCTCTGCATGATCTCTAGAGCTGCTTTAAGGATATTTCAGCTTTCCTTGCCAAACAACCCTGATGCACTTCATCAGCTGGATGGGCATAGATGGGCTTGGTGGTCACATTTCAGAAATCTCTCTTAAGCGCCTAGCTCTTCAAAAACAAAATGTTTTGTTTAACAGTGAGTGTATTTCCTCTTAAAGTTTATAGTCCTTATTCTGCCTCAGTAGAAAATTATTCCCATCTTAACTCAGCATCTGTTAGTTTGGCATTTGTAGTTCAGGAAACATTAACAGCAAGGAGGACACTCTGGTCACAAGATTCAAGAAGTTCAAAACACAAGTGTTTTGAGAGGGTAAATGGCATGTTTATCAGTCCTAAACAGGGCTTGAACCCCTGAAGAGACTTGTAAGATTAGCACGTGCCTTGTTTCCCACATACTTAGTAAGTTTGCTAAGTGAATTACAAGTAACTTGTAGCTAAGTGCAATTGCATGAGCTCTGTCAGACAGCCTTAGGCTGTGCTGGTGGTGATAACTGAGAGAACAAATTGCAAGGGTAGGTGCCAGGATGCCTCACTGTATGTTAGTACCTGCAAGAATCACCTTGGAACGTCACTGTAGATGATGGGCAAGCACAGGTGGTGTGGAATCTGCTGGATGCAATGATAGACTAAACCGAGGTGGCCAGCAGGACAGACCCAGTAGATTATTTAACTGAGTCACCTCAGCAGTTAAAAGATAATCACAGAAATAACTCTGGCAGACACAGAACCTCTTTGTCATGGCCAAATGGATACACAGTCGATTATCTTCCATCATGCTATCGAGAGGGTGACAATCATGAAGAGTCATTATTGCAATAATTCAAATGTTTCACCTCAGTAAGATCTAATGTTAGGAGGAAGAAATTTGGTTGTCTTTATCTCTGCTTGGTTTCATTATGCAATATCATCTTGTTTGAACTGCATGTTTTCCCTGAGGGAAACACTGCATCAGTCCTCATTATCCTGGTGTGTTGCTTGTTAGAAGTTTTTTCACACTTTTATTATACTAAGAACTATGGAGTTTTCTTCCTTTCCATGAAGTATTGGAAATACCTACTGATTTCTGTCTAAGACTGTGGGATGACAGGAACTTAGAAACAAAATTCTCAACAGCTATAATAAGCTGATGTAACCCACCAGGAGATATTTTGCCTTTAATCTTAATTTTCTACCTCCAGTTTTTAATTAAATGATCAAAATATTCATCCTCATTAGTTCCTAAACCATTAGCACTAGGTAAGAGGACACGAAAACTGGAGTTTTCTTATCTCATAATTATTAGCTATTTTTAATTTGTATAAATTAATAAATATCCAGAGGATGTATTCTATAACTTCATCTTTTGTCCAGTGATGAAAATAAAACAAGAAACACTCTTCCAAAGTCCGAGCAGTTGTATTCAAACAACCAGACCAGATGGGAAATTAAAAAGAGAATAACAGACATCTTTTTCCCGGGACAATGAAGCTAAATTTCTCCAGTTGCAGGAAAAGAAACAACAGAGAACATACTTATATGAAGACATAACAAAAAAATTGTGAATAATCCTCGTGTGTGTGCATTTGAGTAAAGTATGAACGTGTCTGTAACTGCACACCAACCCAACTTGCACACCAACCTCTTATTTTGTTGGGTTTGATGTACTGTGTTTTCTATGGCCACTGCTATTGTACAGTGTAATCTGGAACACCCATTGAGTGGTCCACAGTTCACTAATCTGATGAGATAAATCAGCATGTTCCATGGACATTGTGTAGGGCTAGCATGTCAGTCATCTCTCTACAGTTCAGCCTACCTTTCTGGAAAGGCATTTTCTCAATCCCCAAGCTATAATCTCATTAGCATTGCACAATTCTGACCAAATAGAATTAAAGACTGATTGTCTGGTTGAAGCACTGTGCCTCCACTCATGAGCTAAAAGTTTCCATTATTAATTTGCCTTAGTGAAACTGTATTGGTATCCATCAGCTAGAAGCAGGTCATGTAAGCTCTTGTAAGGTCTATAATCCATTACACCAGAGCTGACTCAAGCACTAGTAGCAGCAGAACATTGCATGGGTTAATTTTTTGCCAGGAATAGCCAGGTCTGATAAATAAGGGAAAAGAATTTCTGTTTGTGCTCTCTAGCAAGGTCATTAAAATTGAGCTTCTGTTTTTTGGTACAATGCAGTGAAATGTTCAGTCCAATTTTTCATTGGTAAATGAAAATACAGGTCTGTTGAAGTCATGAAATTAATCTCACTGGCAGGAGAACCATGCAATAGTCAACCTCTCTACTCCTCCAGTCTGAATGTCAAGTACATTGAGGTACCTTTGTGCTTCTCCATCCTTGCAGGTCTATGCTAATTTCTGCTTGGTAAATCACTAGAGAAGCAGGTAGAGGAATTCTCACATTTTTAATCATTACAGACGTTATTCCAAATGATACAGTGCTACTGTTTTCGTGATGTAATGGAGTAGGTTTAAACGGTCTCTTTAAACTGAGAGAAAGAGTGTGCCTTGGGTTTCCTCATGCACAATTTATCATAGGGCCCTGGCTTGTCTTCCTACAACTGTCAATCCCACAGGGTATTTTAAATTGTGCCAAGAGGGAAATCCAGAGGGCGGTCTTCTTAGCACTAGAGAAGGGAGAGTGCAAACAGCTTAAAGCTGTCTTTGTTCCCTGCAGCTGCAATGGCACTGAGTGATCTGGCCCCCAAATAGATACTGATATGCCTAACAGTCCCAAAATCAATCCTAAACATTGTTCTTGAGCTGTATATTGACTTTCTGGTGAGTCTCCCTTTTTTTTTTTACCATTTCAGGATTGTGATGGGGCTACCAAACTCATTTATATTTGTAGTCTATTCAGGACATCGAAATCAAATAGCTTGTACACATGCTGGCTGCATGATTAAATTGTGGGCAAATAACCAAAGAAAATAGGTGAAGATCAGGAAAATGAATTAATTTCTTTCATAATTGATACACATTGCAGTATATCTTGGATTGGATCCTCATGCATGGCTCATCCTTTTACACCAGTCTAGCAAGATAAAACAATCCTTATGCAGTTTAAATGTTAATGCAGTTGCATTAACCTTTAAAAAGGGACTTTGTTACAACATTTTCAACTGAGCTGAAAAACTGAACAAAAATTTTTACTGCATCACTACTTTAATTCCCCTATGTTCTTCCAGATTGATGTTACCACTTCCAGTACAATATCCCACTGTAAAAAAGAGGGAATATTTGCACAAACCAAGTCTTTCTTTTAATAAGAAGTTAAAATAAAAAGTCAAAATTATTTCCTTATACTTACTTTTGATACAAGTATTCCCACCAGCATACAATGATTTTGCAATAATTACTTAAAATAGGAAGCAGTTAAATGAATGTAATCCAGCTCTTCCAGTTAACATTACACCATTTCATTTATTAAATAGACCCTGGTTGCTATATTCATTCACCATTACTACATGGAAGTTGTGGTTTTAACATTTACACATTTCAGAATATTAATTTTTAATATTTAAATTTGTCAAGTGATTTTGACTAGACCAAAATACCATATCCTGTAACAGGTACAGATTTGCATTTTCTGGATGTTGAAAATAACTCTTGAAAAGAGCAAGTACTCAATGGTACAGATTGCTGATGCTGTATTCTAACTTTTTATTAGAATTATGTAGTAGATCTCTCAAAAATGTATATTTCCATTACCTAAATCTAACCCGAGGCAAACCATGCATTTAACAGGACAATGGAAAGGTTTAAAGGAAGGATAAAAAAAGTCTACAGTGCATTCTGTATCTGACACTGCATTTCTTCTGGGAGAACTTGTGTGTGCTCCATCACTTCCTCTAGTCCAGCTTCTAAGCAAAAATGGTGGGATTTCTGAAAAAATTTCCTAGAAATATCTCAACACAGTAGAAATTAATTGTCACACAGAGAGACTGTACTGCCTTTCTTGCAGGTATAGCTGATAAAAAGCTGCACTGCAACTAGCAGGAGGCAAAGTCAATGAGAGAGAGAGACTTATCCTCAGGATGCACCCTTGGTCCCAAAGGAGTGAGGATCTGTGCATGAAAACACAGATTGTTTCCCTACACCAAGGATATTCCACAGATTTATTTTTCTTTCCTTCTTTCCTTCTTTCCTTCTTTCCTTCTTTCCTTCTTTCCTTCTTTCCTTCTTTCCTTCCTTCCTTCCTTCCTTCCTTCCTTCCTTCCTTCCTTCCTTCCTTCCTTCCATTCAGTAGTCTCTGATCACCAATTTTTAAAATGCAATAATTTATATAATTTCTATATAGAAATGTTGACTCTCTTCACATTCCATTTCTTATTCTTTTTTAAACTTAGGAACCATGTGATCTGTCAAATATTAAGTCTATACCCTAACACGGTAAAAAAAGGAAACAATTGGACAAGCCTTTGCATTTGGCAAGACTTTAAGACTCACTTTGAACAGCTGGACTCTTTACAGTCCTTGTGATGCAGATTAAATGAAAATAATACATGGCAGAAAATGGCTAAATCATTTGAACTTCGCAAGTTATTGCCTAGAGCCATTCCACTACAGCTCATTAGGGAGTTTATGTTTATAATGTAATGCCTTTAAATAGATTTGATTTTTCTAAACAGGGTTTTGTAAATTAGAGCTTTCCCAGGGGGCTAACCCGGCGCAAGCTGTTCCAGTTGTGGAATATATCCTGACTGAAGAGGCAGGAATACAGAAGAACAAGTTTGCTAAAAAATGCAGAGCCCTGTGTAATGTAATTACTTAGAGGTTTAGGAGTATCACAGTCAACTGATGTACAAATAATAATCAGTGCTCCTGGGATGCCTTCATATGGTTGCCAACCTTGCACATTTGGATGCAAGCATTATCCTTTCCCTGCTACCCAGTATTCATATTGCTTTACAAATCATGAGATATTACAAATAAAAGTGGGTTTAGGTTGCTTTTCAGCTATTCATTCTCTAGTTACATTTTCAGTCTTCTATTTTTTTCTGTAATAAAGAAAGCCTGTCATTATTTTTCTCATAAAAATCAAATGTTTTCTTATGTCCTGTTGATTCTAATTACCAGGGCCCAAAGGAACTCTATGCTCATTTCAATGCAAACAAAATTTTCAGTGTTAATTTTCAGAATTTCTTCCTTCCTTCCTTCCTTCCTTCCTTCCTTCCTTCCTTCCTTCCTTCCTTCCTTCCTTCCTTCCTTCCTTCCTTCCTTCCTTCCTTCCTTCCTTCCTTCCTTCCTTCCTTCCTTCCTTCCTTCTTCCCTCTTTTTTTTCTCGTTCTTTTGTTCTTTCTTTCTTTTTCTTTCTTCCCCGTTCTTTCTTCTTTTTTCTTTCTCACTTTTTTATTCTTTCATTCTTTCATTTTCTTTCTTTCTTTCTTTCTTTCTTTCTTTCTTTCTTTCTTTCTTTCTTTCTTTCTTTCTCTTCTTTTCCTTTTCCTTTTCTTTCCTTTCTTTCTCCCTTTTCCTTTCTTTTCTTTTCTCTCTCTCTTTTCTCTTCTCTTTCTTTCTTTCTTTCTTTTCTTTCTTTCTTTCTTTTCTCTTTCTTTTCTTTTTCTTTTCTTTTCTTTTCTTTTCTTTTTCTTTTTCTTTTTTCTTTTTCTTTTTCTTTTCTTTTTTCTTTTTTCTTTTCTTTTTTCTTTTCTTTTTCTTTTTTCTTTTTTCTTTTTCTTTTTCTTTTTTCTTTTTTCTTTTTCTTTTTTCTTTTTTCTTTTTCTTTTTCTTTTTCGTTTTCTTTTTTCCTTTTTCTTTTTTCCTTTACACCTTCTGGTCTGCTTTGGAGCAAATTCAGTGGGGAGTCTGCCAAGGCCCAGAATATTGAATACATACGTGGCAACTCTCTCCACGTATCTCACCACTGCCTGAGATGCTGCTGACAAGCACTTGCACCAAGTTAAGGCTAGAAGTATTATACACTATCATTCAAATTGTTTAGACTTTTTCTTTTGATTCATGCCGTTGCTGTATTTTGTACATCCTCCTGACCACTCTTAGCAGCTGTAACAACACTCGTGGTATTACCAGTAATTTGCAACTTATCAAACATGATTGAACCTTGTTCTTTTGTGTAAACGAAACAGAACTCTCTGGTTAGCTTTCTTTATACTTTGGAAATAGTGCAAAGGAAACCAAGTCTATATTTGCATGCCAGACAATGAAACATAACACACAGTGTATACATGCCTTTGACACTGTAATTACTAGCTGTTGTTTAGATTCCATGTATGGTCACTGGCTTTGGCTGTGTTGGAATCAGCTGTATCAACATTTAATCAAAGTCTTATAGATTTTGGTTGTATATTTTTCTAATGTCAAAATGGGAATGCTGAGACTAAAAAATAAGTTCTCTGGTTAGAGAATGCATGCCCACTGAACTGCAAAAATAATGAACCTTTGTGGCATAATGAACAAAGCCATTGGTGATTTTGTAAGTAACGAAGCACAACAGAACAGGCAATTTTAAATTTGGTTTACTTTTTCAGGATTTCAACAACTTTTGATCTATGTTTCTGGAATTTGAACTTGAAAGTGTGTTAATGTTTTCTTGTTTATCAGACAGTTAGGCTTAACTTGCCTAAATCCTTTTAGAAATTAATCCTACTAAAGACTTTTGAGCATCTCCCATATCCTGGTCTGAACCATATCTGGTATCTAAAAAAAATATGCTGGTAAAGCAAACCCAGTGTTCCACTACCTCAGATCACCATACAGAGTCTCTATAAATGGCAGAGATAATGAATGTAAGCTCAAAAAGACTATTATCTGTGCTGCAGAGTACCCATGGACAACATAGCTGAGACCTGGGGCCCAGCACACAGGTGTGAAGCCCCAGAAAACATTGACTGCATGGTCCATGAAGGTCTGTGTCTTGCTCAGTAACAAGGAAGGACATTATACATACTTAAGAAGAATAGTCAGAGTGAAAAGCATAAAAGACAACTTGTAGTTTGATGGTCTTATGGTCCAATTCATGTTGGAAAAAGTTTGAATAAAAGAAAGTTGTCCACACTTTGCCCATGACCATCCAGTTAAATTCACTGCTCCACTGAAATAGTCCTCCTGTTGCAAACAAGCATCTTCAAGGTGTCAGTATTGCTCCATTTTTTTATAAAACAGTTGCTTTTGAAGTGCATTTTTTTAATGGAGGTTCTATCTGTAAGGCTAGTGAGCATCTCAAGAACATGTTAGGGACAAAGATTTCTTTCTTAATCAAATTCTTAATTTAAATCCAAATGAGAAGAGATAGCATCTTTCTGAATGTTTCAATACATCCCAGTCCACCCTAGAAAAATGGGAAATTTTGCAGTTCTTAGACATTACACAAGTCCTTTAGTATTGCCAAGAAGAGAGCACAGGAGCAGTGAGACAGGATCGATGAAAACGTAAACTGAAAATATTTAATGAAAAAGTATGGCTTAATGTAGAAATTAAATAATCAGTAAATACAAACTGTTCCAGACCAGGAAATTAATTACCTGTATTTCACGAATTAGCCCTATGTTAATTAAGATTCCTTATACAGGATAACAAACTATGATTGAAAGTTGGATACATACTTTTACCTCTGGGAGTCCTATGAGTGACAAATTACCTTTTATATTTTATGTATTGCATTCAATTAGGTCCTAAAAAAAAAAAGTTAATTTTAATAATTTCATTCATATGATAAAGAGTGAGTTTTACAGAGTAGTTTATAATATTGCTGAAAAAATATTAGTATTAGTATTAGTATTAGTATTAGTATTAGTATTAGTATTAGTATTAATATTAATATTATCATGATATTATCTGGTCTGAGAAGCAGACATTCTAGGAGCATTAGAGAGCTACTGAACAACATAGAAATTGATTAAATTATGCCAGTCTTGGGACAGTTACAAATTCTTCTAATTTCATTTAGGAAAATTTATTTAGTTACTTAACTTTCAGGATTTCTTTTGAATGTGTTTTTTTCTCAAGAATCATATCAAAATCCTTGGAGAACTTAATTTTTTTTTTTTCTATGAGGAGATTTTAGATCTTTTCAGATGAACATACAGGTAGGGCTCTGGCTTCTCTTTGAAAGTATGAATTCCTGTGACAAAGTAGCATATAAAAGTTGAACTCATATGACATAAGAGCTTGAAAGGTCTTTGAATAGCATGCAGAAATTTAACTATTATGAAAATTCTGCATTTTGGGTAAAGGAACAGACTATTGTTAGTGTAATAATGAATAATGGCAGTGAGTCTGCTCATAAATGACTAATCAAGAACAAGAAGAATAACTTGAAGAATAGTGTTAAATTCCAAAACAGTGTTCACCTTGTACTCTTGGACAGATTTGTCTAGGCTCTGGAGCTGACTTTGATGCAGCTGATGTTAGCACAGTAATTCTGGATTCCAACCTTCTTGACTGGGAGCAGCACTTGGCCTGTTAGCATGTATAGGGAACACATGAGAAAGTAAAAAGTTTAAATAAACAACCAAAAACACTTCTAAGACATTTCCTTGTGGATAGATTTAATTATACAAAACCAGCTGGGGGTAAAAGGAATCTCAGTAAAACAAGACATTTTTTCTTGGCTGAAACATTTTCGTGTTTGAATGTGGTCAACTACTCCTGCAGGATTTTATTATTAGGGGAGCAACATAAGTAACAGCTGCTGCTATTCATGCTTACAAAATTATTTCCATTGTAAACCCCAATTTTCCCATGAAAATTTGCTAGAAATTCTTTTTTTCTTGACTCAAAAAAATGTAGTGTTTAGCTCTGGCTTTCTGAAAGTTTGTATGCAAAACATTTGGACATTTCTATGCTTGAAAAGCACTTGTGCAGTGTTTTCCCTCTCCTGACTGACCAGACACTGAATGTCTGTAGATTCTGTTTCGAACTGGAATCACTTCTCACTGATTGCCACTGTAAAGCTTTGTTCCAGATAAAGAGCATTCGAGGTTGAGCAAGTTTTAAATATTCAAATATTTGAAATTTGAATGGATATTATGAAAGAAAAGTAATTTCCCCCTACCATTAAGTGGTCAAAAACTGATTACAGAAAATCAAAATCCTTTAGCTGGTTTTGGTGGACACTGTCTTGAGGCCTAAATGTGCCACTTAGAAATAATAAGTCATCTGTGAGTTTAACAAGGACCAAGGTAATTCTTACAGAAACTCCAACTTCTTATATGCCACTGAGGTGCTGGGAAGAAAAGACCCTCCTTTTCTGGCTCAAATATTTCTCTCTCCAAAGCTATGGATTCCTGATAGTGAAAGAAATCCTGAGGTCCTCATTTTTCAATACATTTTTTCCATTGATTGTCCTTAGCTGTTTTCTCATCACAGTGCTTAAGCTGCTGAAGTGGTTGAAGCTGGAAAATTGCAATACAAGGTCTTTGTTAATGGCCAAACCCATTCCCAAAAAGGGGTTTCTAACAGAAAAATTAATGGCCTGTTAAGTGAAAGGGAAGATCAGGATTAAGAGAGAAAAATTTTGGGGAGATCTCACATACCAGAAGACAGGATATGATTAGGGCTGCATTCTTCCTCCAGGAGGATCAGCCATCCACAGAACCCCCACATTTTGCCTGGGAAAAAGATGTACTAAAAATAGGTTGAAAGGAGCAACTGCCTGGAGCAACTATGCACCCAGACTCAGGAGATTTCACCTACACTTCTTCCATCCCAGTATGTCACCCCAATGCCCTGCCCAGCTTCTCATCTTGGGCAGTACTTACATGAAATAGACTGAATTGCACATGGGCATGCAAGTGTTTATGGGCATGGCAACCTTCCCGGTGTCCCCAGCTGGCAGAAGTATTTGGAAATATTTTGAGCCATTTTTGAAATACTTTGAGTTCTTAAGGAAAGTGCTCCTTCTGCTGTGAAAGCCTCGGGATGACAGGAGCTCCAGACGGTGTCTGGGCAGTCAGCTCCGGATTGCGGCATTGCGCGTTTCTGTCTCGGAGCAGGGTCAGTGGGGTGTTTCAGCCCAAAAGGGCTCCAAAGGCTGGGCTTCAACATGAAATAGGACAGTCACATGCAGAAATGTTCACTAATGCACTCAAGCCCTCAAAAGTGAGGGAGTAACCTGATTACAGTTCGCATAATTTAATAGTCATATGCCTGATTTTGAGCTAAATTGCGGGAGTAACTTGCAGCTAGAAATTATATCCTGAGTCTTTTAGACACATGTATCGTACTTGGGGCCAAAAGAGACAGATTCCATAAGTGTCATTGATGTGAGTAAAGGCAACAAACCCTCTGCTTGGGCAGCATACCCCAGCTCAGGCAGAGGAAGGAGAAACAGTCAAAATGCATTGGTTTAGAAAAGAATTTAAATAGGTTTTATTCAATAATTGTTAATGCACCATTTAAACTTTATTTGAAACTTTATTTAAGCTTCAATATTTTGCTAAGAATTTACTTTACTAATAATATAGTTGAAATTGTCACTTATACACATACAGAACCTTGTATCAGCATATGGCAAGTACCAATTTTCAATGAGTTCCTGTTGTGAAAAATAGAATATAGACAATATGTGATTAAATTACCTTATTACACAGCAGAAAACTTCTATAAACCTTTTAATGAAACAGAGCAATAAAATGTATCTATCCTTACCTAACCACCTCCAAAGTATATTATAATAAAAATGAAAAATTAAAGACATAAGGTCAATCTTTTGTCCTGCCCAAAAGGCAGTTCTGTGTTTTACATGTTTGGCAACTGTGTATTAAGGTACATAAAATAAGAATATAAAGCTTGATTATTCAAAATGCTGGCAAAAAAAGATCCTGGAAAAATTAAGCACATACTTGAATGACATGTTTGAAGTAAACAGAGACTTACTTTTGAACAGTTTTGGCTACATTTTTCAACAGTTCAAGCCAAATTATTCAACACTTCATTCGATCCAGGTTTTACTGAGCAAAACTACATCACACAGTTATTTTTTGGATTTTATTCTGAATCATTGCTTTTTTCTCCCCAGCATTTGCATTCAAACACCTCTCTGGAATGTGCACGATTCAATTCTCCCAGAAAAAAACCATAGCTGTTGGTGGGAAGCCCTGTTCTCCAGGGAAGTGTTTAGCCGTCATCTAACTGCAGCCAATTTCATACTGGGCCTTGAGTATCAGAATAGAAACATTGATCTGGACATTGTATTCCACAGGGAAACAAGTGAGTGGAGCATGGGGGTAAGTCACCCATTACTAAGCTCTTGGCATACTGAATTTTGAAATGTCTAAAGCTTTTTCAATGTGACTGAGTTTCTCAATATACTGAGCAGATGTAGTAGAAAAAAAAAAAAAGTACTGAAGAGTGTATGAAGGTGCTCAGATCAGTTCCATGTCCATTAAAAAGTAACACAGCATTCTGATTCATCATGGAAAGAGATTAAGAATTTTATCCCAAGTGTTGCTTAGGCTGAAAAGACACCAAAGTTACAGTTCCAATTAAAATGTCCCCCACAGCAGAAATATGTTGAGTGATGAAGATCACACCACAAAGTATTTCAGTCCTTCTGCTGTCCACATTCATCTTTGCTCATTCATGCTTCTTCTTCATGATTCAGACAAAACACAAAGGAAGTCTAGACTAAGGTATGTGAACACTACTGTCTCTTCAGCTTTTGTGTGTTCAACAGTTTGCCCTAAATAGGTATGGCCTAAAAGCTGTGCACAAATAGCTACTGTAGTTTTTTGGGTTTTTTAAAGGTCTGTGATACTTTTTTACTCTAGATAGATGCTTGAAATCTAGGAGTGCAAGATACTTTACCCTGGTTTGCCAGCAAAATCAGTTGAATATCTACAACATTCATTGAAAAACAATTTAGGAAGTAGCTTCTGTAAAACTAAAGAGAAGAGGGTGCAGCATGTGTTTATTTTACAGACTTCCCATCTCTGACTATTAACTACAGTGAGTTAAGAGGTGAAGACCAAAGTCTCCTAGAAAATTGAATGTTAAATTTGTGCATAGTGATGGCTTTGGTTAAAACTGGAACTGGCTGAAATCTGGACAAAACTCCTTTACATCTATCAATACTGAAAATAAATGGTTAAAAGGCTTTTATTCTTGCTCTCAAATATATCAACAGTTATTCAAGTAAAATCTTTTGAGCTGCAGTAATCACAGCTAGTATAAATATGAGAAGAACCAGTTCTTCAGAATGAAAAAGGAAAATGAATGTAGTGCATCTGGCTTAATCATTGAGTCTGGTATGGAAAATGATACTATCAGTGCCAAGGATCATAGAAAAGTGTGTTTCTCTGAAAGATTTGTGAATGATCCACTGAAAAATCTGGCTCTGTAAGGGTTGTAAAATACCTGTACATCAGATACTCATAGCTCTGTATGATGCATTTGTTGGACTTCCATCTGTGTGAATGATAGGACAACTCATCTATGTGAATGCAATCAGTAAAACAATAAATCCTGTTTTCTCTGTTTTGTCTCGTTTTACTACTCTTTTTTTCAATCTTCTTTTTGTCTCTTCCCCTTTATCTATTGAATTCAGCTAAGATTCAGAAGTGTGCCAATCTTGGATAGGTTTTTTTATTTTCATAAACAATGTTTTCTGGTCTGGCAGCTCTTCCCAGACTTTCCCCCTTCCACTGTTTTTGGTTCTGTCTCTCAGCAAATCAAACAGTTGACATGAAAAGCCATCAATCACAGCTATTTCTTGAGATGTATAAAATATGTGCATTCCAAGCTTCTTGAACAGCACTAAGCAGCTGTGGTTAACATTCAAACTAAAAATATGTTAAATGTATTTTGAATTTTGCAACATTTGCCATTCCAGTTGTTAAATGAACTTTGCAGGTGTTCAAATACACTGCTAATCCTGGGGTTTTTACTAAGACTGTTAGCAATATTAAACTGAAACTCTGAATCCAAGACACACTAAATAAGCAAAAAAAAAAAAAGTGTCGATAAGTGAGTTATGTTTCAAATGGAATATTTACAGAAGAGGAAAAAATAAAATTGCTTTAAAAACTCTTAGCAGCATGATTTTAAGTGCAGTGCTACATTCAACCACTTTATGGATTTTCCTGTTTCCCTTTCATGTAAACACATTTCCTAAAGAAACATAAATCTCTAAGCATTTTTTTCATCACCATGTTTTTTATTAAAGGCCTTTTTGTTAATTATAATATCTAATATTTTCATTGTCACAAGGCATATGCAATGCAAAAACAAGAGGGAAAAATGCTGGTTCCTTGAAGAGAAATGCCAAGATTTCCTTCACTTTAGGAATGGGCCATGGAGTTATTCTCAAAGTTAAACCCACTCCACTTGCATAGCCTTTTCCCTTGCAACTTAACTTTGTAGACTGTCACCCTAAAAAAGGGAGATCCATAAACAGTAACAAAGAATCCCAAAACTGAATGATGTGTTTATTTGAATAGGGATAATTGATTTTGTAAGCTGAGACTCCTAAACAACCCGAAAACTCTAAGGGGACAGTTTAGTAACTTTGAAATGTAATTCCTGGTACAAAACTTACAGGACCAGCATCCTAATGAATACAGAAAAACAAGTGCCCCTTGGTAGGCATGGTTTTATGGTAGAGGATAAAGAGTGAAAGGTGCCTGCTGTTATTCCCCCGAGGCACAGCAAACTCTGCACTGCAAGCACTGGTCAGGGAGGGGAGGTATTAAGTATAATTTTTCTTCTCCCATGGAATTCCCTTGTGTTTTCCCTGGCTTGTGCTGTGGCTCTGTCTGTGCAGTTGAAGGAGAATGGTGACAGTCCAGGAGATTACACCTGGCTGCACCAGGGACAGCCACCCTGCATGGCAGCAGAAGCAGCTGGGCAGGGATGAGAAATCCTGCTTCCAATTCTGCACCAGTCCAGCCCTGCCAAGCAGCCACTTCCAGCCACACCAGCCAGGCTCCCACCTCCTTGCCCAGTTACCCCAACCAGAAACCCCTTCCTGGGGTTATTTGTTGGTATTACAGGATTTACAGAGCCTTTGCTAGGGCTCTTTACCACTGCAGCACAACTTGGCACTGGACCACAAGTGAGAGTGAAGGTTTTATGAAAAAAAAATGCTTAGGGTCTCTTTAGGCACAAATTTACTCCTGAAAGAGAAGGCAGAGTGTTGCTCAAGGAACACTCCTTACCACAGGATTTTGCTCCTTCCTTGCACCATTTGACATTGCTTAGATTGTGAACACATCATTTTGTTAAGCCATTTGAAGAAAATTTTAGAGGACTGCTAAAGCACATGGAACTATATATTTTTAAACCAATTGATCACTAAAGGCACAATTTCTTGTTCAGAATGGCCTTCCTAGATTTTTTTGTCTTTTTTAGCACAAATAACAGAACAGTTCTACAATAAATCTGGGATTTATAGCTGCTGCTTTAAAGCCAGCCTTTAAGTACCATTTTGTTTATGGTTTTAATAAGGTCATTTAGTTGAAAAAGGAGTTCAAACTTGTATGCAGTAGCCATGTGACTTGTTTAGTCAATCACAGCACAGGATATTTTAAACCCATTTTACAATGGTGTGTAAAAGCTTGTCTCAATAACCATCTGGAGAATATTGAGTTTCATAACTGGTAGGAATTATTCAATATCCTCCTCCCCATAGGAATAACAATTTCAAAATCTTCAAAGACTGATATCTAACTGGAGAAAAGGTATTTAATGCTGTTAAAACTGGAAATTATGTAGAACTAAACAACTTCTTTTGATCTATCTGAAAAACTACTTTGTAGGCCAGGGAAATAGTTTCCCCAACTGTCAAGTTTTATATATAACCAACGTTTCTTTCTCTTTTCATTATTGAATTGCTTATTCCATAGCAGCCTAAAAATTTCTGACTGGGGCTTAGGATACCAAGTTGATTAAATTAATAAGAAAGCTCTTGTTTTTCTTTTCAAAACTCATAAAAAGACCTTGCCTTTTTATTCTCCCATTTGGGACTAGCTTCCTGGCAGTCCTTTGCATTTTCACAGGGTCATGATGGTGAAAAAGAAACTTTCTGGCTAATGCTCTGGCTCACTTCTGAGTAAGGAGGCAGAATTCATGCTTTTCAAGGCATAAGGTGCAGCTGGGGTCAGCAGAGATGCTGCATCCCACAGGAAGGACGCTGCAGGCAGCTGGAATCTGGACACCCTGGTGATGGTGGTGCCTTGCCTGTCAGCATGGGAGACAGCTATAAATTTCAGACTTGTGAATCCCACACTGCTCTCAAGGATTGCTGAAATACCTGAAAGATGCTTTTCCAGCTACCAGTGCATACCTGCACATCCCACATGCAAATCTGCCCATATTCTACTCCTTTGCAATCATGCTTGGAGCTCAACAGCTACAAAGTCCTGTCCTGCTGAACTCAACCAGCAAAGCATCAATTAGCAACTTCTGTTTCTGGAGCAAAAAACCCTCACAACAGACACTGCATTAGAGAGATGAATTGCATTCTCCCTGTCTATGGAAGTGACTGGGGAGGGTGGATGAATACAAAAATTTTGAAAAGAACGATCTGAAGCTGAATATGATGCAAAGATTATGCTTGGGGAGGGGGTTGAAAAATCAAAAGACATTTTAATTACTGGGCCACACACAAAAGGTGCTGATAATTTACACATCTCAGTGCAATCTCTTCTCTTTCCCAAACCAATTACCAATGCTCTCTTGGAGTCTAGAGCAAACACCATTTCACTGAAAACACACTAATGTATGAACTTTTTTCTTTTTTAATTTGGGCGAGATTTTTTATCAATATTAAAGGATGGTAACCCCCAGAGTAAACACTTATCTGTAAAATAGAGATTATGTGCTTAATAACATTTAATATTTTGGCATCTCAAACCTCCTGTGTAGATCGGTCTGGAAGAGTGGTGTTTATTTTCTTGCTACATGTGAAAGTTCATTCTCAGTATCAAGTTTGTTTGGTCCACTAACTTTGTTAACCTTTGCGTTTACTTCTGTATTTGATGGCCTTTCATGAGCAGCCACTTTAGTAGCCAGGATAGAAACAGTTACATCAGGGTTAGAGGTCATAGCCATTATGGGATTTCAACTTAAAACAGTCGCTGCTTTAGGGGGATCACAGTATGTTTATGATTAATTATTTTCTTTGTGAGAGTTTCTATGAACAAGATTATTATAGTAATATATAAACCATCTGGGTAACCTTTAATATCTACCTACTTTCTTGATGAAATAATAATCAGGACTTTGTGAAAAATCACTCCCTACCTAACAGGATGCTACCAGAGCAACAGTACTTTTGTTTGCCTCTTCCAAGGAATTCCAAGGAAGAAAAAGTGGCTAAAAATCTACACCAAGTGCAAGCGCATTCTTAACAGAACACAATTTGATGCAAATTAAAGAACTGTATAATTTTTTAATTACATACTTCTAGCTTTTAATTTTTTTTAAAAACGAACATCCAAATTAAATTCTCTGCAGAAGTTATATACTACTCCAGAATTTATGTAACTGAAATCAAAAACCAAATAACATTTTAAAAAACTAATAACATTATATTTACATCTTTAAGAAATACATTCCAGTTGCATGGTTCAGATTCACAACGCTCAAGAGACACTGAAATCATTGCTTAGAAACAGTATTTGCTGACTTCACCAGGGTAACAGTTTAATCCTTAAAGTAATCAACTTTCACCCTCTTCTTGGGTCTTTTGACTTTTAAGTTCTCACTAGTCTTTTTGAGAAAAGCAGCCCTGGGAGACAGCTATTATTCTCCTCCATGGGATAGTCCACTTCATTCAGACAAGTAATATCATCTTCTGTTTACACTCATCTGAAACAAGTGCACAGGGTCACCCTCTACACTCTGATGTTTTACCAAAGCAAAAGGAAAGACTCTGCAGCAGGACACAACAGAGCTCCGAAACCCGAATAACCTGGGAAGCAGACTTTGCATGCCTATTTATTTCTTGCATTTGATCCTCTTGAAAAAAAATCCCAATATCATGTCCTCAAAGCATTTCATTTAGGCTGAAACACTGTAATAGAGAAGTCAGCTTTGGACGGTATTTCCTTTTGTCTGTTTTTAAGTCATGGGCCAGATCCTCATTTGGTGAAAACTCTACTGATCTCAGTTTTGACTTGAGGAACTGAGTATCACATTTAGTTAGTACATATCAATGTTTTCAGGAGGAAAAATTACTGAGGCTGTTTAGAAGAAAAGAGACAAAAAACAAAACAAAACAAAAAACAACAAAACAAGAAAAACCCCCACAATGGCTTTCTTAACATAGTCAAAGCAGCATGGCAACCAAAAAATATGAATAAACCACAATATGGATGCAAAGCAAAAGTTCTCCTCAGTTAAATCACTAGCCCTAAAATTTACTGGCTAAACTGTAAGGAAGCCAAGAGAGCTAAACAAATTACCCTGACCATGAATCTGAAGCAAGACTTTTCCTGCAGCCTGTATCTCAGGAAAAAAGTCTACAAAAACTCTGCATAATGCCCTGCTACTTTCAAAGGCCTGCCTTTGGCTTCTGTGAAAAAGTATCTATGCAAAGAATATCTTGAGCTCTGGGATCAGAGCAACCACCATTTTGCAGCAAAGAAAACCCTCTGCCTTCCCAGAAGAAATGCACATTTCCTTTCCCTGTGACCCACTCGTTTACTGAATTCTCTGCCCTGTTCAGCCTCTGCTGAGTGCTGTGGTCATCTGAAATAAGCAGGAAGCAGGCTGTGGGTGCCAGCAGCCTGTAATGAGACCTCTGAAAGCATGAAAGAGAATCACAGCTTGGTTACCAACCCCTTGGCACATGGCTAGCCCTGAAAGATATATTGAGGAGAACATACTTAAAAAACAAAAGCCTCAGTAACTTAATCACTGGCCCTAAATCTGCTGGCTGCATGGCAGTTGACCAAAAAGTTTCCAAAATATGTGTCCAGAGGATCATCTTACAACTCACTCACCCCAGCAACATACAACGAGGTTGTTAAAAGAAAATATTTTAGCTGTACACTATCACATCATCTAACACCTTCCCTTTCACTGATCCAGTACAGATGCATGCAGAGAGTGTTTCTTTTTGACAGCTCTATGTGTCCATTAGACACCAATAGAGCATCTTTGGGGGTTATTTCCACCAGACCAGCTATTCAGGTACTTTGTTTTGCTGAAGTGAGAACATAATTTTTCACTCAGCTAGGCAGGTGTCCTTTGCTACCTGAATGAAGTATCTGCTGTCCTTCACTGAAGAGCACAGAGTGCAGAGCCACTTGTATAAATGCTTCTTGACTCATGCCTGGGGTATGTCTGACAGCTCTAGGAATCATTTCTAGGACCACACCCAGAGGGAAAACTTTTTTTTTTTTTTTGCTAGATCCATGCTTGAATTAGGATTGCTGTTTAGCACTGCCTCTCTTAACTGGTATTAGACATTTGAATTCATTCAGATGCTGGCAGCAGGCCCCCCATAGCCTGTTTCCTCTATGAGTTTTGACAGTATTTCCCTAAATCCCTTTGCTACTGCAGCTATAGAAGCTCTCTGCCTATTGATTTTGGTGCTATTCATAACACACTGAAGTTCAGCTACTCAGTCAAACCTGTACAGTCACTTGGTAGTTCTGCTTTTACTGAAAGCACTTGGTAGGAGTGTATACTAAATTACTGATTAAGCACTCTGGATCAGTCTCTTTTTCCTCTGTGATCGTCCTTTCATAGATTTATAGCAAATAAACTCCCAGGCAGGGCTGCAGTGTTAGCAGCAAGCTATCCACCCTGAGCCTGGTCTTCACAGTCTCAACCCAGACCCTGTCACAGTGCTATTGCTGCAGCAAATGAGCTCTTCATTTGCTTCTCTTTGAGCCTGCTCTGGTGTGGCTAGCATCACCTTTGCTATCACTCCTGGTTCCTGCATGCCAAAGCTGAGGGCAGAGTAGTTCTCCTGTACAATAATTTCAGCCAAAAAATGGTGAGGATCTTTGAGATGTAGATGTGTAAAATAAGAGTGAGATTCTTCTCCTGGGGACATGAGTTGTGACTCTATTTTTACCTATTCCTCTATTTTGTTTTTTATTGTTGGCTAAATTACTGCAGTTTATCTGGAATCAGTGAGAGTTTGACTACATGCACCAGCTGAGGATCTGACCTTGCTTGTGAAGCTGCTCCAGCCTCTTTCCCTAGCTGTTTCTAAATTAATGGATTAAACCAGGAAACATTTTCTGTCAATAAAAAAAGATTTGCTAGGGATAGGGGACAGAGTGTTTCTCCTTGCTGGGAGACATCCTCCCTCTTGTAGAAAGCCCTGGGACAGGGGCTGCACAGAGCTGCATGTAGGACTCGAGTGCAGCACAATGTGTGCAGCCATCACAGCCCTCTGAGCATGTCTTAAATCTGTGACACATCTTGCTGTTTGGCACAGAAACCAAATTTGCCTCTTTGCACTGCCTGGCATTGGGCACGTTACAGGGAATTAAAACATAATCCATTACTGTGATAATGCATTAATACACATCCAGCAGCTGCCCCAGCATACCTCATAAACCACAAACGTCCCGTGAAGTGGCACTGTAAATGCTTTCCTACGTACCCAGCACTCATGGTTTTTCTCTTCCTACTCCTCCTCAGGGCTTTCCATCACACAGTCGTGCCCCCTCAGATCATATCCACCCTCTTGCTCATATCCTGGTTGCGTTGTCTACCTTCTGCAAAGCTTATTTTAGAAATCCTGTCACATCCTGCCCACTCTATTTTTTATCCAGGAAAGGAAGACTTGACACTCCAGTTTCTAGTAAAGCAGCGGGGGAGACCATTTGTTTCTTACCACTATATTTATTATGTTCAGTCTGCTGAGGGAGGTAGGAGGAGTGAGCAAGAGCAACGTTTGCTCCTGTTCCCAAGCAATGTCGACTGCTTCTCCTTGGCAGCTGCTAAGCCATTCTCTCTGCTGAATATTAAAAGATCCTGCCACTTTTCTGCTGTCTTAGAAACGCTGACGAGGACTTAAAAGGTGAACATGTGTTGCTACTCTGAAATCAGACAGAGTTTCTTCTGGCTGTAACATTAAAATGAACCTCAAAGAAACTTTCCCAAAACTGGAGAGGGCTGTGCTCAGAGGTCTCCCTGGGGTTGAGCCTAACACAAAGCAGGCCCAGCCTTGCAGGGCTGTCACTGGAGGAGCAGCTTCTCAGGCAGTGCAGATGTGACAGCTCTCTGCTGGCTGGCAGTGCACACCAGATGAGCACTGCCCTGGAGCCTCCAAAGGCACGGCCGAGAACACATCCTGGGAAACCTCAGCTGCTGTGATTTCTCTGCCCTTGCTGGCTGGCACTGCCCTCCTACACTGAAAGCAGAGGAGCAAGTCTGTGAGCCCACCTGCAGCAAAGCCTCACCAGCACACAGGGGGGGCTGGGGGGAGCAGAACCTGTGCCCAGAGGGTATGAAGGGAGATGGGGAGCTGTGCTGCTGAGAGTTGAGGTCACAGCAGTCTGGCTCACACTGGGCACAGGCTGCTCTGCAGTGTAGGGTACCAGCTTTGGCATCATGTCCCCAGTTTTTCAGCCCTGCTGCAACTCAGAGAGAAGCTGCCGCCTTTTTGGCTCAGGTGATTACAGACCAAGGTCTTGCTGTGCTTGTTGAGAGAGCAAACCTGTGAGGTGAGCCAAGTATTTATTTGGTGCCTCTCTCTTCTGCCATGGAAAGTGAGCAGCTCTTTACTTATTTGCACTCCACAGAAACTAATAGGACCAAACAACTTTCTCACCCTGAAATCTGACTTGCCAGCAAACACAGTGCTCAAAAGGAGTTATTTCTCTTGACTTTTTTCCACTGAAATGTTCACTACTACTTGCTGGTGTCTTCCTCTCTGCACCCTGTAGCCATGCACGTATCAGGTGCAGTTTAGAGCCAGGCACAGGGCTGGGGTGTGCCTCAGCTTCTGGTTAGCTTTGGGCCCTTTGGGTGCTTTTTGCTAAAACTGGAATAAATAGGAGAGTCTGCTTCTGCTTCTTTCTCTTCATAGGAGCTTTGTGCAAATTAAACACAACCATCAAAAAAGAAAGAGAGTAGATAAGGAGAAGGAAATCTTCCAGATCGTCAATGACCATGAACGGGAGATTGTTTTGAATGCTAAAACTGACATGACAACACTTTCACAAAAGAAATACAACACATACATTTTTAATTTTTAATCAATATATTTCCTACATACTGAAAAATTCCTATTTTAATTTTGAAATCCTTTAGTCATTATTCAGTAACATCTGTTATAAAAAAGTGGATTGTTTCATATTTTCAAGAGGGCATATCTGGCTTGCAGTGGTACCATGACACTGATTTTATTATGAGCGTGAACATCCTGAACATTCTTCTGTTATCAATTTTTGCACTACTGATTTTTCCATCATATTAAGATGTGATCACAGTGATGCCATGGCTGTTTGTCTAATCTTTAATTCCCGGTTTTCTTTTTAACTTCTATATTTAAGTAATAATTAGCACAGAGCAATAGGAAGACATTTGATTCAAGTTCAGCAAAAGCATTTTGATTAGTGATTATGGGGTCAAATAGTCTTGCTGTTGATAATCTAAATTATGTAAGGGCACTCCCTGGCCTCAGATGGTGCAGTGACTGTCTCAAGATGGGCAAGATATTTGTATCATAACATGTTCCAGACAGGAAATCCCAGAGATCACAATGGATTAAGTAATAAAATTAATTATCTATTATAAAAACATCATCAATTAATTTTAAAATTTATTTTTTTCCAAAATAAAATTTTAAAAATTATAAATGCAGAATACACTGCAAATAGAAAAGTAAGTTTGGCTTTTCTAAGTCTCTGGGTTAAGACATTTTCAAGATCTATTAATTAACATTACATCCAGCTGCCTGATAACTTTACTCTACTTATGCTTCTAACCACAGCAGCAACCAAGCAGGGAATGGCAGTTCTCCAAGCACTGACTAGAGGCAGCAGGGAATGGCAATTCTCCAAGCACTGACTAGAGGCAGCTTAAGTACACAGAAGCAATGCTAGATTTATTTGCTCAAAAACTGGAAAACTTCATAAAGGATGCATTCATTCTACTAAACCAGGGTTTGCAGTCATCTAGCTGTCAAAATCTGTTGCATCTTCCACTTGAAGAAATAAAAAAAGAAAATATGAGAAAAAAATCAGAGAAAGAAATGGTGAGCAATACCTGTTCAAAGAATTACTAAGGTTATTCCATCAGTTCAGTTTTGTACTATGCTAATTTATAAACATTAAAAAAAATAAAATCAAAATAATTCAATTATAAAACGAGTTGAGCACAGGGAGGAAAAGAAGACCTATCTGCTCAGCCAATATTGGATATTCACAGTAACAAAACAGACTACTTGATGACTTTCTTGTATTCCTCTAGGCTTGAGGTCCCATTTAAAAGGCCACCTAAGGCTTCTCTCAGGTGCCACTTAAAGCAGTGCATAAAGCTTAAATTCTCTGCCAGGACTCTGCCTCAGGTTGACGTTATTTTGAAAGTTTCAGCCAAAATGAGTTGGTGGTTTGTTTGAACAAGTTTATTGAAAATATAACTTAGTCAGGAGGCAGCACAATGATCCAACTCCTTCCTATCCCTGCTCTCAGGGGCTGATGAGTGGGGAGCAGGAACTGGTGGAAGGGTTTGGCCACAGCTCAAGAGTACTGCAGCTTCCCCAGGATGGTGCAGTGCTCCACTGGCCTCTCAACATGGAAAAAACAAAGTTACCATCATGATAATACATCAAAAACTAAATATCTATTCATCCACATATTAATTTATCATAAAATACACTTGGGAACAAAATCAACTGCTATGGTCATTTGAAAATAAGGCATGTGAATGGGTTTTGTGAAAAGCAGAATGTATCTCAGGTTTCTGCATTATGAGAGCAGTAGCTCATGACAAGTGTGCAGATTGTGGAGGCAGCAGGGTTAGACCAAGAGACCAAAGTCTGTTAGCTTTGACTTTGAACAGGTGAAGGATTGGAAAAAATATGGCAATATAACAAAAATTGTGTAGTTATTAAGATAGATTTCTAACTTTTTTTTATTATCTTGTTCACAGTGTGGTTCTATGCATTTGCTCTTTATGTAAGCACCAAGTATTTTTAATCTGGTGTTTACAAGATGAAATATCTAAAATATACAAAATGTGAAAGACACTAAAATATTACACTAAACTGATCCAAGATACAGTTTTTTTGATCATTCTTATTACAAAAGCATTAAAAGCCCTGTTTGTTCAAAGCAAAAGTAGGAAATGCATAATGCAGTTGATACCAGACCATGCTACAGAATGTCAAATGAAAACACAGAGGGAAAAAAATCTGCCAAATTCTTGGTGGACACACACACCAAAAAGTCTTTTCTATAGCAGATATGCCTAAAAGAGAGCTGTTTCTTAGTATCAAATTTTTATAGTGTAATTACAGGTTATTATTAGGCAGATCAATTAAAATCACTGTTTCCTTGTAACAAGTCAAAATAACCTTCTTAATGAATTTGCTGTATGACTTGATATACTAGTCAAACATGACAATATAAACAATGAGTGGAAATGAATGGTCACCATTTATCAAACTGTAGTTGTAGTACAGCAATTTTTCTTTCTTACTCAGAAGAATCTGACATTTACCAGAAAAGTATTAGCTAAAAGACTTTTTTTTTTTTGAAATTTCAAAATAAGTAAGCAGTATCAACCTGCTTAGGGTCTTCTTAAAGCAAAATAACAATGTAATTATTGTGGTATGGCCAAAATTTACAAAGTAAAATCATGACATTTCTCCAGGCTTCCCTGTGAATCAATTTGGGATTTTGTATTTACCCAGTATAACCTTTCAGCCCATTAGTTCAGCTGCAAAAGTCACATGAGAATTAATTGAATTCCAGCACAGCCTCTAACAGGTGCATTTTATAACATGTCAGATCCCACAGTCAGATGATTAAAGGACAACTCTCTACTGGGTTTCCAAGTAATAAACACCTATTTTCTGTGCAAAAAGCATAGAGAGCCTCTACCAGCTGAAATAACCCACGAACCAGCTCGACTCGTGCTCATATATCCCAATGGAAAGCACACAAATCAACCTGTTCAACTCTTCCCACTGGTAGAATTCAGTGAAGAAAAAAGACCAAAAGCCTCATTTCTAAGATGTTACACCCAAAACATGAAAGAATTGTCTGCTAATCAGATTAGCCTCTTGGCAAGACAAAAGCAGTTTTTGCACAGTCTTACTCACCTTTGAAACATTATCTCTCGCTGCCTTATGGCTAAACCACTGTGATCTGTTGTGGGCAAAGCTCTGATCAAGATTTATTTGACCCTCTTATTTCCATGTCTGTTGAGTGCACTGTCTTGAAAGCAAAACAGGTGTAAGTACAAGCTCTTTCACAATGATCTCATCAGGTCTCACAATCACAGAACACTTGTTCAACACTAAGTAGAAAAAATTAAACCATCAAAACCGATTAATAGTGTGAAATTATGATGATTTTTCATGGTTTAAGAAAACTTTTGGAAAAAAAAAACACTATTGAAAAATGTAAACAGTCATATTTTTACCTGTTTTTGCATTTGTCTGTTTCCCTGAAACCTTGTTCATTTTATGATGACCATTTTTGATCCAGTAGCATTGCTGGTTCAGCATCCTCATTACATGCTCAGGTCAGGAAGAGAGCTGCAATTTCCCCCACAAACACATTTTGGTTATAAATTTATCATTGTTTACTTTTGCTATCTCATTTTGTTGCCACGCTGAGAAGGAATAACATAATGGTAACCTTACTTGTTCCATTTTTTCTGTTGCATTATCAGCTGAATAAACATAATTTTAGAAGGAGGTAAGTTACATTAGGCTTTCTCTGATTTAGGGCTCTGATTTAATTATACCAATTTAAGATGCCACTTTTTCCCCACTGTCCAACACAGTAGCAATCAACACCTCTAAAAAGCACACATATATAACTGTCTCAGCTGCTCTTGGCTCTCTAATCTTAAACAAATGTACAAATGCACAAATGTGATCTCACATTGTTGCTGGTAGTACCAGGTATTTTCTTCTAATGCATTTGCTGTCCTCAGATCCTTAACATAGACAGTACAGCCACAGCCAATTCACAGCTGCATTTTCAGTTTCACATTTCAATTAGGTCCATGCATTTATATCCAGGTTTTACCTACGTTTCCTCTCTGAATTTAGTAGGTGCTGCCTGGAGTCTTTATTAAAACACCCACAGCTTGAAAGGAGGAGTAAAATATTTCCTCTGTGTGAAGCACTATGCCCCAGACTCTGCTGCATCAATGCCATGGATACATGACAGATTGTCTCAAAATATTCAACAACTGCTGGTACTTACCCACAGGTGGAACTCACTGGCTGTGCTAAGGGAGTCCTGGTGGGAGAATTCTCCTGCACCACTTGCAGAACAGCAGCTCAACATCCACATCCTGCAACATTCGGGACAGGCATCTCGAATGGAGAAGAAAAATCTGTTTCTATTGAGATGAGTCAGTGTATTAAACTATTTCAAAGTCCTATTTTTCCTTCAGTGAGAACAACCTTTCCTCACCCTTCATCCTGCTCCAATGATTTTATCCATGTTTCTCTCATGCTCCTACCTTTGCACTTCGTGTAAGTAACCAAGCCAGTATTCCCAAGGAGTTACAAACCACAAACAAATACTATATTAAGAAAAAAGTATATTCCAGTCATTCCTGGGCTGATCAGATTCTGTAAAACTGTTTATTAACTGGGGTATGCTCTCTGCATTAATTTTTACAGCTCCTGACCTTGCAATATGTCATGAAGGCTCCTTGTGTGCCAGTCTTTTGGTGTAAAACATAGTCTGGACCTCCACAGTCTTTCTGATTTGCAATAAAAATCACACCTTTTAGAGGAAAGAAAATCACTCCTCTCTGTATTCATGGTGAAATATACAATGGGTTCCTTTGAAGAAAAAAAAATCCCAATTTTTCCTCATTGAATTTTTGAGGCTTTGATGATGTGGTTAGGATAACGAATAATGAAGGTTATGTTAGGTGCTGCCAGAAATTTAAGAACACTCTTTTTTTTCCCCCTCTATACTGGAAAGTACAGCATTTTGCATGAGAGAATGGCAAAGCATATTTTTATTTGTCAAAGAAGGCAGCCTTTTTTTTTCCCTGTCCCCCACCTCTTTGAGGTTCTTCCAGACCATTTGCTGTTATCCTTCACACAAAACAGCATCAAAAGTAGCATTCAAAGAAAGGAAGCTGCAAAAGATAAATTGCTGAAAATAAAGCCTGCTACTGGAAAATTTGCTTTCAAAGTTTCTGCAAGACTTTAAAGTTTATTTCTCTAGTGATGCAACCTTGTGAGAAAAATGGCATGGGCAAACCTGTCTAGAGATTAATCTTTTTCGAAGCTATTGCATACAGACATATTTTTACATAAACGTCATTCTTGCTTAAAAAGGTAATTCTTTTAGGATCACTGTGTATGTCAGAGTGGTGTTTTTTCAATGAAGATTTAATTTCAATTTATATTTATGCATGTAAACACACACAAATATTGTTGCAAATAATTTCCTGCTTAGCAAATAATTTTTTTTTGTGAAAATAAACCCTAAAAATTTGTTTTTTCACAAGATTGCCAATATTCTTTTCACTTCTTTGTTTTTGATCTTTTGTATGCATCTTGAATCTCATTCTGATGTTAATTTATTTGTTTATGAATACTGAAATTGCACTGCCATCCTAGCACTATTTGTATACACCCTGTCACTACTAATAAGGTATATCTATGAGTACTGTTGTATTCTAACAGAATTACACTGTCATTCAAGGTGGATGGCAGAACAATTTGTGCAAAAAGTACAGTCTACGAATATGAAAGAATAATAACTCATCCTGGCATTTTCAGAAGAAGAAACTGGATTTGCAAAAGTCTTTAAAACAGCCGTAGTTCAGATTTTCTTCAGACTGGGAATGTGGAAGGTTTTTTTTTAAAAAAAAAAAGGCTGAAAAGACTGAAAACAAACTTCCTTCTTCTGCCTGTTGACATGCCTGTACTTTTTGCTGTTTGCTGCATGGTTGAATGGAAGGGAAGGGACGGCTGCTCTCGGGGTTTCGTGTGTCGCTTTGTCTGCGCCCCAGGGCGGGCTCTCGGAGCATCTCTGTTCACATCTCTCCTGAGACCAGCCCGAGCTGGAGCTTTTCACCTCCCTCAAAACCAGCCCAGTGGAGTTTAACAGAACCCTGTGTCACTGAGATCAGTTACTCCCAGGAGTCGATCCTGCTCAATTTCTGCCTTCCACTGACATTTTGACATAAATAGGCAGGCAGTCCTTCTGGTCTGGAGATAGGAGGGGTGAAAAAAGTGTGAATTCAAACAGCTGTTGATAAATTGCTCTACAAGGCCTTCACTATTAATTTCTGTCAGTAGACAGTAAAATGGCAATGGCTGCTCAAACTGTTCCAAAAACAACACTTCCTGTGACAGGACAGACCACACTACACTGACAGATTGGAATTGGTCTTGTGCAATTGGCTAGTGAGCGCTATCTAAAATCATACAGCTGGTGTTCAACAGGGGTAGTGTTCTCACTCCACATTACAATTATAAACCCCACATAAATAACAAAGAGGGGATCATGCCCACGTATCTGCTCACTAGAGCAGATGGGCTTTTGTAAGCTACCTCTGGCAACATTTGTCTTTTGTGAAAGAATTGCCATACATTTCCTTGTTTGAGCCCTCCCACTGGTTTTGCCTCTCCAAGAAGGTGACACAACCTGTAGGTTTGATTTTCTGCTGGAGATTGACTTGGAAGTTGTCAAAGGAAAGCAACTGCAAGTGCTGTTAGCATACCAGTGCCAATTTTTGTTTAGCATTTTCTGAGGCCTTTGGATAGCCAAAAAAAGAAGATATAAAGAGGTAGAGTCTGAGAACAGAAAATAGTTTGGTTTGGAAAGAAATGGACAAACAGAGCTGCTCACATAGCCAGTGTATTCAGACAAAGTTGCCATACCTCCCATCACTGACTTGAAATGAAAAACAAGATAACAGATGGGATTCTTCTGTCTTCCTGGCCATGTTTTATGTAGAGAGAAGAGCCACCTTGCAAGTTAACAAGTGGGCATGACTGGCAGTGGTTTTAGCACACCTATTGAAATGTGTAAGACTGATATTGCACAGTCACAAGAAGAACCAATTCATTAAACTACTGGAGTAGTGCTTATGATCAAAGTGCTTATTAAAGAGAGGGAATTACAGATGTTAAGGACCAAAGTAAAAGTGATAAATAGCTCAACTTGATAAGTTCAAGGAAGATTATTAGTTCTGTACTCTGACTGGGGAAATCCACCCTGCTGAGGAGTTGCATGTCAGAAAAACATCTCATTGATCCCTCAGCTTGGGAGCAGCAGTGCTGTGTCACTTGTTTGGGTCTATACTGCAGAGTGTCTACAGGTTAACTCATTTTTTTGGCCCTGCCTTGGGAAGCTCTCCCTCAGAGTGCACCAGATGGTACAGACATGCTCTCAGTGCTCTTCTTCTAAGGCTAGATTAACATCATGTGTCACTTTCAAGCAAAAGATTATAAATTATACCATAATTTTGGATATATGCCTATCCAGACCATGAAACACGGTGTTTTATGGAGGATTTGTTCTCTCTAAAATTCCAGCAGTCAGTAGTAGGTTGCTAATTTAAGGAAACAAGTGACCTTCCCCCCATAGCATAAAAGTTTAATATTGCTTTGTGGGAGAGTAAGAGGAAAAAGGAACTTGTGCCAGAGATTGTGATAGCACAGTCAGTCAGCTCAACAAGTCCATTCTCAAGTCTTTCTTACCCTTGAAGAAGGCCAGGTGCAAATGAAGAAATATAGTGGCTGGAATTACTTGTTAGATTGAAGCATTATATTAATAGCTGCAAAATGGAACTGACATTAGCATGACTACTCTTTCATATCCATGATATCTTAGCAGACTTTCCTGCAAGGTCTCTTTCATCCTGATTCCTGCAGCATTGCCATTTGGCAATTGCTGTTTGAAAATGTTGGGATACCATGTGAAAATCTTCCAACAACATTCTTGAGTGACATAATTTTGTTTCATTTCCATGTACCTCTCCCAGCTAGTTAGAAACATTTGTATGGAAACGTGACTTACCCTTTAGGACTCTATTTTCTTACAACTTTTGCCCCACAGTAAATTCCTGAATTTGAAAATCCCAATGTCACTATGACACATGCAAGTATAGTGACTTCATAGGCAAAGAGTTATGGCAATGTACAATTACATAATTTGCACCTACAATCATAAGGATTCCACAGTTTGTCTGGGTATATAAATGTTTATATATAGTGAATATGCAATAACATATTTGAGTGATACAGGATTCTCCCTTTGGAATTATTCTTTTCCTGTTGCATATTGTGCATATATTAATACATGTATATACCTGGTGAGAAAAAATGTGGTGACTGCTATGTCCTAGCATTTATTTCCTATTAAAAATTATGAAGTGGTTGAAAATCACATAATATTGGCCAGAATTATGATATCCTGGACAAATTAAGTTCTGTGATTTCAGGTGAAAACCAATTAATGGTAATTTAGCAACTCAAGCAACAATAATTGCCTCAACTTTGTATGGGTATTTCTAAAATAATTTTTTTTAAATTGATGAAGGAATATACAAAAAATATACCAACATATTTCTTGTGTTTTAAATCATCCAGTATAACAGGTTAAAACTTTGGGAGCCTCAGGTAGCAATGGTAATTTATAAGAAATAAAAGTGTCTATCTCAGCAGCAGTTATTTTAAAAAATTAGGTAACAGCACTAAATTTTATGAGAGTTCCCTGGAAGTTTTCCAGTGCCCAAAAGATCAGTCCAGCATTTTTCATAATTGGAAAAGTTTCTCTGGGATGATGAGAAAGAATCTTACATCCATAAGGCATAGCAAGGATACATTTCCCTTTTGCTCCTGGAAAAAAGGAAATGTGGAGTAGTCTCTCACTGCTAAGCTACTGTTCCCAACTGCATTACTTAAACATACTAACAAGTGAGGATGATAAAGACACTTTTGTCACAAATTGACTAGAGAGAGCAGAATATGAATTAGGTACACGAAAATGAAAGGAGCTTAGTTTGAAGTCATAAAGAAATTCAGTCTTGCTGTTTATTTAGGCTTTTGAAAGATAAAGGAGACAGATTGCATTGCATTTCTCATGCTGTCTATAGATGAAAGTATAATGTTACCTTGGGATCTAAGAATAAGAGAGTGGATATGCTTACAGGTCTTTAAACATCCAGATAAATTCATGACTTTCTTGCATATAAATACATTTGGGTAAGCAGATGAAATTTGCTAAAAGAAAATTAAATTTATAAGGTTTATTGTGTCCATGATTGCCACAAGCTTGTTTTCTTAGTATGAAAATGTCAAAAGAAGTTACTAGAGTTAAGACCACCTGAATAATGAGTATAAAGGTGCTCCCTGGTATTAAGCAACAGATATTCACACTGGCTGAGCAGATGCTTGTTCCTAGTGTGAAAATTCTTGTTTGATTGACTTTCAGAAAGACAGCTATGCTGCTGAACCTGGAGAATGACATCATATTCTGCTCATCATAGAATATTTCACATTGCTGCAGGATTTTTTTTAGAGGATGTGACAGCAATCCTTGGTTTTGGTGAGCCCTGTTCTTTGTTGTGCCATAGTATGAATGAAGTACAATCAGATAAATAATTACTGCCCTAAAAGCTATCTTGTACAAAAAGGAAAGAACCTTTGTGTGGACTGCCAACAAGATAACGAGTTCTCAGTTTGAGTTTTCATTGATGTGTTCCTTCTAGTTCCTTTGGTAAGCAAGACTACATCACTTTCCCCCTTCACTGCACCTTCATTCATTGTGAAATTTGCCTGAGAATGCAGTGAGTCCCCTCTCAGATAAAACTCAGAACAAAAGCTATTGTTACAATACATGGACAGTTATTTTTTAGCAATTATTCTTAACAACTATTTCAGGATTTAACCTCTCTGTGTAGTAAGTGTAGCAAAGGTGGAAGGAGGTTCATTGCATTGTATAATTCATAACTGTTAAAGTACTTCTCCACCCCAAAATAAAAACAATGCAAGAATAATTTCAATCTGTTGAACCAGTCTGAACTAGACCCAAATAAACAGACAGGGGGTTTGGATATTATATGCCATAAGAAAAGTCAACAAGTTTGCCACCATTAATTAGAGCTGAAAGTTCACTTTCTCCACTGAGATGTTGCAGTGAGTAAGAAAACTGTAATGGACATATTGGCACATCTCTGCTACTGCTATAAGGAGGCCAATCACAATAAATGCTTGCCAAGTATTTCTCTGTTTAAAAAAGTATCATTACATTGGATCTTCTTCAGGATTTTAGGCTTTTCATCATGATTAAAGAAGGCTAGACTGGAAGCAGACTACTTAGGATAACAGTTTGGTGCTTTCAAGGATGAGGAGGATGGGGAGGAAGGGAGCCAACTGTGCACATACAAAATGAGCTGAATGACAAATGCTTTTTGAACATTTCCATGCATTGCAATTCTAATAAAACTGCTGCTTTTAAAAATATATTTTATTGTAACATTCTGCCTTACTTTATATAAATATATATATCTGATATGTAAATATATACAACTGAAAATGCTCAGTTACAGTTTAGTGTCTTGTATTCTGTTTCATGTTCACAAGTGAAAATAACTTAGACAAGCCTTCACAGAAAAAAAAGCTGTGCTTTACCAGTCCCATTCTATAGAACTCTCTCATTGCTTCATGTCAGCTCATTATACTTGCAAAACTTAGCTTTGCATTTTTTAAATACAAAAGCTGATTGAAGTTTACAGGAGTCTGATACAAACGTTGCCTCTTATGACTAATTATTCAGTAGTAGAAATTAAAGTTACTGCATGAGGTTGCCCAGTAGTGAAAAATCCCACAAACCTATCTTGTTTCAAGCAATTTAGAACATTGCATTGTTTTGCAAAAGCAGCTAAGTCTTAATTTCAACATTTTTAAAATTATTGTACTCAAACTGACACACACTTTTCCTACTTTTAAGTTTGTAGGGTTTTACAAGAATGTTTACAGGAACAGAGCAGACATGAAAAACTGTCACTTAGAAGACTCAGTCATGGGGAACAATATTCTGTTTATCTCTCACATAGAGTAGACAAGCTTTTTCTTAAACAAACCTCCTTGCAGGGAGCTACGGAGTGGCCCAATCCAGCAGTGGTAGCTCTGCAGAGCCAAGTGACATCTGATGAGTTCTTGAGACATTAACACCACAACTGGAGCCCTTCACAGTGCATTTAATTTCTTTCCTGTCCTTTTCCTCATCCCAGTTTCCTATTGAATTCTTACCCTATTCTCCTCCTCTCTTTCTGCCATCTGTTCATCAGAACACCAATAGCTGTTTCTGGAAAATATGTTTCCTGGAATTACAGGGAGAAACCTCTGGTCTCCCAGAGGAAATCTCTATAACAGTTTCCTGTAAGAATTTGCCCCAGTGTTTTTCAGTTCTGGGTTCTTCTTTCTCTGTTTCTCTTCTCTTTGATTAGCTTTTCCAATATTCCTAAATCCCTCCTGCCAATAACTCAGTCATACTCCTCAGTATGCTGTCTGCTCTGTAGCATTTCCAGATCAAGGTTTAAAAGGCAGTGAATAAGCAGGAATAGGCTTAAATCCCACAGTGTCAGGTGAGAACCATTGCAGGATACAGGAAGAAGAGCCCTCAGTACCCTTCTTGAAAATAAAAAAAAAGATTAGGCACAGTCTCAATCTAAATGCTACAGCATGAGAATGGTATCACTTGCTAATTATAAAACCCTTCCAGAATGTTCTACAAAACTCAAGACCTCACGAGTTCCAGGTATAATCCTCAAAATTGTCCATCCTTTATTTCTCTGGGAGGACTGATAACAATCACAATATGCTCTCTGCAATGGGCCCCTCCCACAAAAATGGGGGCTGATATTACCTGGCACTTTGCAGTTCTACCCACTGATAGATTTCTCTGCTTGGATCACCTAAAAGCAAAATATACCTTAATATATCATCTACTGTCCAGAAGCTTTATCCCCAGGATAGCATGACTAAAGGATTGTCATTCAGTCACATCAGATTTTCATTTTGGAAATTGTGTATCTGTAATCATACTAGAAGCCTATAAATGCAGATGACCTGTACTGTCTGGATTACATCTGCAGCACCTTAGAAAGTGTGAGGAAAACATGCAGATGATAATTAAGATTTTCCATTGTGGTCTGAAAGCTATTAACATGTCTGTATTGTATGTTGTCAAGACTTGCTTCTAGACTTGCTTCTTGACAAGGTGTGGTCCTTGTCAGTATAAAAACATGTTTGGCACATGGAGGAGAAAAAATATTGCATATTTGGATTTTCATCTAATTTTAGTCTCCATGATGACAAAAGAGGTAAGGAATTGTCAGACTGCATATTTATTTTTTTCTAATTCCTTTGTTTAGTGTGGGGTTTTTTTGGTTTGGTTTTTTTTATTTATTTGGGTGAGGCAGTTCTAAGATTCATTGATAATTTGAAAATTAAAAAAAAAAAAAAAAAGTCTTCTGGGCTAAGTGATGGGCTAAGCTCCTAGAGTTCTTCAGAAATAAGTGTAGATTTCAGGCTAGTAGCCTTGAGGGAGACCTTGTCTCACTTGGATGAAAAACACATCATGAATTTTGTATGCATTCCAAAAGAGGGTTTCAAACGTGATCATTTACTTCCAGTTAACTTTGTGTTTTATTCCTGTTCACTGAGATGTTCCATTCCAGATTTTTGCAATAATCTCTCCTTTTTGCCATACTGTACAAATTCCTTCAGTTAAATGCCTATCTTTGCATGTTTTGATTAATATGGGAGGTGGATCTTCTGTATCACAGAAGAGATTTCTATTATATCCGTGCTTTTTTTTTGTCTTGGACTATAACAAACCAAACAAATGGAAAGTCAAACAAAAACTCCTTCAGATCCCCCACAGATTTTTTCCAAATGTATCTCAAGGGAAGGACTTGATTTTTCCAGTGCTTCACCCCTTCCTGTACTGTCTGCTTATAATCTAACTTCATAAACTGGAAAAGAAGATTAGCTGCTTCTTCAGCTAGTCATACTTTCAGCAGTGAATAATATTTCTTACTTCTTTAATGAAAATGTACAGAATTTAATAATATGCACTGATATTTGAATACTATTCTGCTCACTTTATCCTGAGCTTTGACTATGGTAGTCCTGTTGTCTTATCCATGAAATACCTCTGAAATTATTTCCAGGATGCAGAAGAAACTCTCCTGACCCGAGAGGCAGTACTGTGACAACCAGAGATCTCTTAAAGGTCTCTTGTGCATGTATCTGTGGAAAGAAAACAAGGTGTGCAGTCACATGCTGAGTAGGATCCTTGATTAGGTGTGGCATGAAGCTCTTCCTTGTCCTAAAGTGAAGACTCTGCCTGATGAGAAAATAATTTCAGCTCCTAATTAAGAAAAAAAATAAAAAATCAACCATTAAAATTGAACAGAAATAATGGAAATGTGAACCTGAAAATGTGTCAGAAGTCAAAAGGCAATTCCTCTCCTTCCTCCCCCCCACCCCTCCCCCCCAAAAAAGTCAATCTCCAGATTTTTGAAAAGCTTTGATATAGCAACAGTATGGCTACACAGAATAACACTGTGTTTGGAGATTTCTTATACTTAATAACAGTTTTTCTTTTTGGTATCTCTTTACAATTTTTCCCTGGGGCACCTCATTGAGACTCTCCATGAAAATGCTTTGACATGGTCATTTGGTAGGTGAATGTTACCTTCATATCCATACACCTCTTTCTCTTCACTTCATTTCACCTAGCAAGCATCATGCCTGATGTGCAAAGTGGGGTTAATCTGAGAAGAGCAAAATAAACTAGAAATAGTTTAGAGCAGGCTGGAAAAATTAAAGGAATTGGGATTTTTATTTCCCATTTTCAGATGTGTCAGATACAATTCTGAGTGCTGCAACAGAAACTGCAGACCGACTTTTTTTTTCAATTTTTTGTCAGAAACTTCACCGTGATTTTTCAAACATGGATGCAATCTTTAATCCTGAGTGTCTGACTCCTCTTTAAACAGCTTGGTGAACTCACTTTCAAAAACAGAAGACAGTGGAGACAACATCTGAGGTTTTCCTTGTTCCTTTTTATGTCTACATAATTGTAAAATAAATAAAAAAATTTAAAAAGAGGGATCAATAGAGTAAGGAACTAAAATGTCCCTTTGCCCCTGCAAGCTTTGTGTTGGAACCTCTCTACCTCTTGCTGTCACTCTGAATTCCTACCCTGAGTCAGGCTGGATGTGGACGTGAGGCTCTGCTGAGCTCACTGCAGAACAGAGGCCCAATGACTGAAAGAGAAAGCAGAAATCTTGGCAGATTGCTAACATATCAAGTGTTAATGAATACAGTTCTCTAATTAGAAATGTCTGCAAGAACTGAGTAATAGGATCCTTTGAAAATGTGACAGTTTTTAATTTCTTTTGTTAGTAGAGTTTATACTTTTCTAAATTAGAGCTTTTATCAAACTGGCATCAGACTTTAGGAATGACAATAATACTTGAAATACAAATAGAGTTTCTTTTGAAATCACTAGCTAAGCTAACATTTTATTGAAATTCTTACTTTCTGGACTTTATTAGGTTAATAGATATAATTTAAGAACCTTTTTTCCTCCTTGTTTTCTTTTCCTGCTAAAAAAAATTCCTAATGTATGTGAGGTTGGCTGGAAGTTGCTAGCTAATTTTCAGAAACATCTTGACTTTTTTTCTTTATTTAATTTCAAATGTAATACCTCCCCAGATGGCAGACTTTGTAATTTGTGGCACCAGTTCAAAAAGGTATATTAACTGCCTCTAAACTGCTCTGCATCAAACATTACTGGACTTAATTGTGAATTGGTTTAATTTTAATTAAAATACATCCCTTTCTCAGCATGAAGTTTCAGGAGATACAGGTGGATTTACTTCTGTGTGACTTATAGCCCATTTTATACCAACACTCCCACTGAAACAGAGCAAAACACTGAAGACCCAGAGCAGCACATAAACATTCTGTGTCCCTTGAAGTCCTCTAAAGGAGCCTGAAAGGGATGGTTTCTTTCATTCTTGGCCAAACAGTGATAGACAAACAGGTAAAAAGGCAAGGAGAAAAATACCATTTACTCACTGTAGCAGCAGGAAATCAAGAAAAGAAAATAAACAGGGTTTGAATCCTGGGCCTTTAACCTGCTAGTCAGACAGATTTCTACAGTTTCATTCTGTGCACATTTGTGTGCTGGTAAATGATGAAGGGGAGGTAGAGGAACTGAAGGCTTGTGGGATCCCTGGGACTCCCACAGCTATGAGCACAGCTGTACAAACACACACAAGCTTTGTTAAGGTAGGGTGGGCAATTGGCTGAAACTGCTGAGCCAATCTGACCTATAAATCCCTTGCAAAAGCTCTGCCTGAGAGAAAGCCAGAAGCTATGTGTAAATGTTTTACCCAGCCAATTGTTTTTGGTCCTCCTCTGTATATACATAAAACCTCTAACATCCTCCTGGATAGATAATTTTGTAAGCAGTTGCTTTAAGTGTCCTGCTGAATTTCTGATTACCTGGAGCAGAGCAGGGAAGGGAGGGATCAGTGGGTGGATGGAGGAACTAATAACTCAGGAACTCGTTCAAATGAATGTAGAATTTTAAAGGATATGTGATATATCACATAAGCTGACGTAGGGCTAATGGCTACAGGAAGTCTATAAAAAAGGGAAAGCGACATCCAGCAGTTTGTTTTGAGCAGCAGGATGATATGAATTGGTCAGAGCAGCAACAGAAAGATTAGATTAATTATTTCAAATTGGACTGCAGTCTGTCTCTTCCCTTCCTCGCCCCAGCCTCCTCCAGCAGAACTCCCACTGCTCATTTGCAGATATGATCTCATGTGAGGAAACAGCATCACAACCCTGCACTGCCCTGAGTGCATGTGGACAAGAGCAGCCAGAGCTAGTCCCCAATAACCCTCACCATGCAAATCACAAAACCATCAGCACCCTCCAGCAGCAGAGGAAAAATAGGGGATCTTTCTCAGTTTTTTTTTTTCCTTTCCAAACATTTCTGAACTCTGTGTGACCTTCTTTACGACTGAATCTAAGCACCTCTAAATACACAGCAAATTTAGACAGCAGAAAGCAAAGCAAGGCATTGCAAACCAAAGGAAGATGAAGGAAGTAATGAGAAGTGAAACAAAGAGAGCTACACATGAAAATAAAGGAGCCTAAACCAGAGAATGTTGAAATAAAACATATGGATTAGAGTATTAAACATAGCATGAACTGTGCAACTTGCCCCCATTTTCTTCCCCTTCGCCATCCTTCCCACCACCTAAAAAGCAGTTAAACTACAGGGGGATAATATCACACTTGGGATTTATGAAACAAAATCAATGAGAGCAGTGGGAGTAACGTCACTTCTGTAAATGATCAAAATCCACCAATTACAGGGAGGTGTTAATCCTCATCAGACCCGTTTGCTGCTGTGGCAGCATTTGAAGTAAAGCTGCTCTGGAAGTGTTACAGGACCAGCTATTCTCACAGCATTTGGAAAAATAAAAGTATTTCCACCCAAGCTTCTTAAAAGAAGTTTGAAATATAGGAGAGAAATAAAAGATGAGGAGTAAGGAGGGGGTAAATCATCATATTTTTGTTCATTTATTGGGTAGGAATAAAAAAAACCTACGAAATGTTGAGGGATGGGTCCAAAATTCCCAGCATGAGCTTTCCTCCAATGTCTTTCAAAATCTCTGGACCTCCTCAGTGCTGTGATAACTCAGTAATTGGAATTGGCTGTCAATTATACATATATTTATGCAGGCCTATATTTATGCTGTATATCAGAGGAAACAGAGTTGAAATAGTGCTGCATCTGTACTTACTTTAGCTTGCAACTGAATTTCATTGCTAGATGAGCAGAGATCCACATCCTCTAAGCTCACATTACCAGGAAGGACCACGACTGTGTGAAGCTTGCAGTATCAAGTCCTAGAAGAAAAAATCAGAAGCAAGGCAACTGTGCGGGTGTTGGAAGGTTATTTTAGTCTGTCTTTTTTTTTTTTTTTTCTCTGTCTCAAGAAATATAATTTGTGCTGTTAAATGTTGATGGAATGACTGGGCATAATATGATATTTCTCTTTAAGGTGAAACTAGTTAGAATAACTGTATAGTAATTCATAAACAGAGTATGCATTGAATTTTGGTCATGCAGAGATTTTCTCTCTCTCTCTGCATTTTAAAGCAATAGTCCCAAAGCTTCTCAAAAGATTTATTTCCTTCCTTTAAGATGGACCATTTTCTACTGGGGCACTGAGTAAAGACAGAGACAAGAGATGGGAAATGAGGGGATCTGAGCTTGCCAAGGCTTCCAGCAGCATTTGGACAAGCTGCCTGAACTGTAGTTTAAGCAAAGTAGGCAGTGAGGCTGTTGTCATCTTGTCACCTCACCCTGCCTTTGGCTAAAGGCTGGGTCCTATTCCCTGGGTTAGCCCTGCAGGGACTGGTGTCCTCTGGAGCTATCTGTAATTACATGGCAGCTGAAAGGCAGCATTGTCTGCAGAAGCCACTGAAAGGTGCCTTTTGGCTTTTCTGCAAAGCAAAGGGACTCGAGTTTTGCAGGTAAAGCTTCCAAGGCAATAACAGCCTGCCTGAAGGGGCTGTGGCATTCTGTGCTTGGGAAGACTCAAAACACAACTGGACCAGCCCCGTGCAGGCTGCTGGGGCTGACAAGCCCTGTGCAGGGGGCTGACAAGCCCATCTCCAGAGGAGCCAGCCAGCCCAGCCCTGCTGCGAGCCTGCCACTCACTCTGTGAGCAGCAAACTGCGCGGCTGGGCTTGGCACCCTGCAGGAAAATGGAGCAAAAACAAGGCCACTCCTTCTCCTACAGCGGCAGGGGTTCTTTGCTGCAGTTTTCCTGCCCCATCACTGGCATTGCTCCTTGCCTGGGCCAGCAGGAGCTCCCCAAACCAGCATCATGAGCTGCAGGTCAGTCCAGACAGGCAGGACCAAGGAAGCTGAGACACCACCAGCTATGGCAGGGCCTTTTTATTGCCTGCTTGCCTTCCTGTGGAATGGTCACAGTGTGATCATAAAGTGCAACAAAATTTATTGATAGCAATACTTCAATATTTGTAAGAGGTTTTTTTCGCTGTATTTCTTTTTGGTCACTGGAAAGGGAGTGTCATTTCCAAGAGAACAAACAATGGAAATTTGTGTGACATGGTGAGAAATCATGAAGTGCCAAATGCCCTCAGACCCCTGATTGTACAAGGAATTTTGCTTTACTGAAATACTGTCTTGACTCTGGACTTCTGCAGATGGCATCTGGGCAATCACAGCTGAGCCTCTCCAATGAAACTAGTGAATATTGTACTGCTAATTCCTTTAGAAATGTGCCAGAGCACACAAGGCAAGAAATTAATGACATATTGCAAATTTCCAGTTTAGCCTTTTATGCTCTGTGTAATGTTTTACTGAAATCTTAGCTTCCTGCTGTACTAACAAAATGAAATCATCTGAGGAGGTGCAATTTCATGATAACATTAGAATAGAAGGCCACTATAAAATTGTTAGCTGAAATTTCAATTTCAGGTCTGTAATGATGCTTATACTGCTATGACTTTCATTGATCTCTGAAAAACTTTTCCAAATGCTGCCTGACAAAGACATGTTACTCACTGGTGGAAATCAGTATTTATTGCTAATCTGAAAAAACAGAGGCCAAATGAAAGTGGATTATGTTCTTTCCCCATATACCTTCATCTATTCCACCAGAGGTCCAAAAACTCTATTCAGAAAACAAAATATTTTGCAGCTGAACTTGCTCTTCATACCCATGGCAATGAGCTTCCAGATGATAAATATGTTTTTCCTGACAGAGAAAACAAGGACTGAAATCTTGGTCCATCAAAAGCTAATGCAAAAAGACACTGTCTTCTTAGAATCTAGAATTTCATACAAAATATAGCTGTAGCTCTGTTTTAAACTGTGATCAGTAGAGATGTTATAGTCTTATAGTCACTGAATATCCTCACAACATGGGAATACATTACTTACATACTTCATATCCTTGGAACTAAACACTTGCCATTTGTGGTGCATAGTCTATGTCTAGTGGAAACGGCTCTGAATTGAGGAATCAGAGCTTTCCTTGCAAAAAATTACACATTTTCCTTCCACATATGGATTCTGAGAGCTTAGGTGGATAGTTTTTCTTTGAAGCCATTAGTAATCTTTTGCCTTGTTGAGTTCTCTTTTGAGATCTTCCTTGTGAAAGAAAGAGCACTCATGAATATTCATACCAAACCTAACTGAGATTGTAGATAGTATCAAAGAAAAGAGTTGTTGTTTTATCTCAAATGATAATATGAAAATTTGGGGTTTTGGCAGTATTTATCCAGTTGTCATGATTGAATTTTTTTTCTTTTTCCAACCTGGAGCAACCTATAGCTCTATAAATCCTACTGTCAAGGAATTTAAAACAGAGTCTTTCTAGATTTTTAGATTAGTTCTTAAAAATGAAAAACAAAAGTTAATTACTGTTTTGTAGCATGTCCCCTGGTGATAATTTTCTTCTATTTCTTAATGTTCTTCCTTAGCTACACTGCTACACCCATATCTATCAGTTGGCATGCTTCATTCTTCTTAAGCAGTTGACTGAAGACAGGAAGTTACTTTGTTTACAGAAATGGTGAGTTGGAGTTCTAAAAGTGCTATAAAACAGCACATAGTGTGGTGATCATGTGAAAAGATTTTAACAATTTTCAAGGGTCAAGTTTCATATAAGAAATGTTGTTTTCATTGGGGAACTTTAGCTGAACCAAATCTCTCAAATTGTTTGAGATTCTCTCTGAGATCCATGTGTTTGTCTACACTGTTAATCTGCTGTCTACTTAGATGTTTCATCATGGCTAGGTGAGCCTGAATGTTAATAAAAGATGATAATGAAAAATGATGTTTCAGTTGGTAACCTGTTCAGAAAGTATGCTGACAGCATGAGTGAACACAATATACTGTATTAGTATTCCCACAGGTCCTATTTAAGACTGACTTTTTTTCAAGTTAGAGGCATTAACAGCCTGTATGACTCTCCTGTATATCCTTATATTGTGTGACCATACTATTTTATAAATATTTTTCCAATATATTTTAAAAAATAATTCAAATATGTCAGTTTAAACTGTGTGGTGCATGTCAAAATGCATGTCAGATTCTACCTTTGCAAGGGATATAAATGGAAGGGCTTTCAAGATGTTAATTTAATGCTTCTGCTCAGAGATTGACCAGAACCCATTTTGGGAGCATGCTGTTAACTATTGAGGTGAAAGGCAGAGAAAGCTCTATTGCACATGCCTCTTTACCAGTTTATCATATCCACACCTTTAGTGGAAAAAGAGGAAAACAGCAGGTGGAATATTTCCCTGCATTGTGGCATGTGAAGCCAAAGAAGCTTCACTGATGGAATATTGTGAACAGAGGGAGAGGTGAGATCTTCCAATTTTACATAAAAGGAGTGGTGACTGATGAGTCTTTCATAGATCTGGCTGGTCAGAAAAAGTATATTTGTGCAGACTTAGCCCCAAACCCTGCTACTAGCACTGCTGGATATTTACTGATTTTGCCACCTGCAGGACTGAAGAAGGCACCTTCAACAGAGCAGATTTTCTGAACTATGAGAAATTATGACAGAGAACAGGGAGTCTTCCTTAAGGTTCAGCTTCCAGGAAAATGCATTAAAAGATGGTTCATTGAGTTAGCAGAGCATAAAAAAAGTGGCAGCTACATGAGACAGCCAAAATGTGTCACTTGAGAACTCTAAATATGCTAAGGTTATATTTTGGAATATAACAAATACTTCCCAAAAGACAACACAGATGTTGTGAATTATCACTTATTTCATTTTAGCACTGCATAATACCAGTCATAAGCTGGGATGCCACTGCTCCATACATGAGCATTTAAAAGGGAGATCCCCCTGTTCCAGGCTTCAGCTAGTTTGTAATCCACAGTTTAAAAGAGATGTTATGGAGAAAAGGAAATGAATATATTTATGAAAACGTTACATGATTAACTCCCTCTTTGATGACTAAAGTTCTGGGCTGACATTCATGTCAAAGGAATGGCTTTGGTTTGAGTACCCTTGCTTATGACACTAGAATCAGTCCAAAGTAAAATGAGGATACTCCAGTTAATTGCTGCATTTCTGACTGTTAACAGTAAAATTAGTAAACTCTGAATTATTTCTGAAATCATGTTTTGACCAACTGGCTCACAGTATTTCCAATTGCAGCTCCAAGGTATTTTTAATTGGCTTCTCCACTGTGTTTCAAAGTGTTAAGCTATCTGTTACAATTTATTGGCAGCTTTAAAAAGTATTCCATGTACATAGGCAAAGCTCACAGCTTAAGTTAGTATTTCTTGTGCATTTACTTTGCTGTTTAAATGGTAGAATCTTTATGTCAGCCAGACTATTTATGAAGTACTTTGCTCAAAATGGTTTAAGGATAACAGCTTATATTCCTATGTCATGGGTTAAGGACTTAAAGCTGACTGAAAGAGTAACTAGTTTCTTCAGTTCTTTAGGCTGCAGACAGGGTGATCTCATGGTCTTCCCCATAAAGCAGAAGGTTTTGAATATCTGGATAAGAGATAAAATATTTGAAAACTTGAACTATGCATAGGGGAAGAAATCAGGAAGATAATGTACAAATTTAACATCTGGACTCCTCATTTGGTATAATGCTTTCTTGATGCAGCAGTGGATAATCTTTCCTGGAACTGCTGTTAGCAAAAGTGCCAAGAGGCAATTCCCCTGAGTTTAATTTTTAGTACAGTCATTCATTATTAAAAAACAGAGACTGAACAATTGCCTAAAATTAAGTGTGAATACTCAGACACAGAGCATCTATGCAGGAGCAGTTATTTCACATCAAAGAGAAGACTTGTGAAATGGCTCCTGGGGTAGTGAACTCCTCCTGGAGCTCAGCATCCATGCACTTACATGGTGCAGACCACACCAGCCTCAGTCTGGAGTGCTCTGGATGGAGCTGTGGTGGCAATCTCTGCCTCCAGTCCTCATTCTAGAAAGGATGGAATAAATGTATGTTCTTTCCACACTGCAGCAAGATTTTGTTCCTTCAAAAGTGACATTTTTATTTATTCTGCATCATTCAGAATGGGTATGCTGCACCATTCTTGCCACCACTCCCAGTTACATCTTCATAGTTTGAGGCTCAACAGTTCAGTCACGTTCATTCATTTTGCATTTTCTCCCTGTAGGAATGGTGCTCTCCAGCTCTCCCACTAAAACCATGAGCCACTGCCCCTCCTCCCTGCTCCAGCTGGAGGCACAATAGGTCATGATTGTCAGCTGAGATAAGAACAATGTACTGGAAACAGTAGAGTGATAACAAAACCAACAGTGACAGCAACAATATTAATAACAAAAGACATAAGAAAATAAAGGACTCCCACAGAAACCCCATGACAACAAGCAATACCAGACAACTTCCTCAGAACATTTGCTCAACTGAAAGGAATCCCTTGTGCCCAGAAGGGAGTGAGGTGACACAGAACTACCTCCATGTCCTGGTCATGTCTGGTCTCCTGACTACAGCAAAAATTATTGTTGTCCTGACCTGAACTAGGACTATCACATACCTCTTTAAAAAGTCAGAGCTCTACAAGTGACCCAAGGATCACAGGAAATAAAATGTTATGGCCAATTCCATTTGCTGCCATTTATCTATAAATAGTTCAGAGATTTTACAAGTGAAAGTGCAAATTTTCATGTGCTTTGCTTCTGCAAAGTACAAGTTCTTGAATGAGAGTAGAATTGCAATTTCTTTATTTTCAGCAAAACATGGTGGAAAATGTTTTGTCCTAAGGAAACTTTTATTTTACTTCTATTTTTTTTCACTTCTATGTCTCTGTCTGCCTAATTCCTCCCTCCATCCATCCACACACACCCTGATGGCTTTTGCATCCCCAGCAACCTAAGAAACAGAATTATATTGCAAGAAGTCAAAAGGTTCAATATCTGCACTGTGCTACAGGACACCCAGAGAAAGGTAAGACATCCTAAGTTTGTCAGACTTGTAAAACAGCAGAGCAGAAGTGCTGAAAGGATGGCTTGCCATAGCCATGTGCTGTATTAAAGAGGAAAAACAAGCTTTTAAGTGCTTGGTTTTCCCTTGGTGGAGTAAATCATGTCATCCACACACACACACAGTGCCTTTGTGCCCTGGAGTTCTATTCCATGCACTGGGGTGTGAGTTGCAGGAGGGGAACCAAAGGCTCTACAAGTTAGGAGTGGGTACCTACCAACAACCATACAGTCAGAGGGAGGAGAAACTCCTCCAGATCACAAACTGTTTTCAGGCCAGGGGATTTTCTAAAGATGATTCAGTTTGTTGTTTTGCAGCTCCCCCATGCACCCAAGTAATCTAAACCTTACAAAGGCCTCTGAGCTCTTAGTTGCTTGTGGATGTAGCAGTAAAAATACATTTTGAATTCCAATTGAAGTCTTAAGAAAATTATTCCATTAGAAATACTGCTGGAATAAAATCCAGTGAAGACAACTACTGAAAACAGTTTACAGGTACTTTTGAAGGTCATGTAGTCTATTCTCCTATTTTCCAACAACTGTCTGGAATTCAGTACTCACACAGACTTAGTCTATAGCCATAAATCTACTGAAACAGCAGATAAGCATGGTTTCTAAATCATATTGGAAAAATAAAAAAATCTAACTCTCTACCAAAAGTCAAGAATAATTGTGATTGGAAAAAAAAATGTCTAAGACCAGCAACACTGGAACATTAGCTAAAATATGACACTCATGGATACTGACCATTGCTGGGATTCTTGTGAAAGAATCTGATCCCACTACACCATAAATAAAAAGCAACCATAATGGCAGCACCTCAATAGGGAGTTACTGTGGGAAGAAATAACTAAACTGACTGCTGACATTTCCCTATGACATCTGGCTTTCCAGATCCAAATTTAAGTAAGCTAGGAGGATACTTGTCAACACCTCATCTTTCAAAATTTTTGAATTTCGTGTTGTTTGTTTATTCATTTTAATCACAATGGATCAAATTTTTCTCCATAAACTACATTTGGTTTTTTAATAACAGTGGCTGATCAAACTAAAATTTGGAGTGACACTCTACATTGTTGTTCCAGCAGCCACATTTTGTGTCCTCTTCACTGGGCTCTTTAAAATGCTGAAGACTTCAACCTAACCTTGGTCCACAAGCCTATCTCCATTATAATAATATTTCTGAGGCTCTGTGATGATTTATCTGGCAAGAATATTTCTAGAATAATTGCAGAGTAGACTGTAGCATCCATCTGGAGAAAATTTCAGTGTCTTTCCCATAAGGGGACCATGGCATGAGTGAGCAAAGGTTTAGTCACAGAGTCCAGCATTTCCTTAATTCAGTAGGTGCCAAGACTGAAGCTGATCACACTGAAAATACACTTAGTAATCTTAACAGTAGTAGTTATTTATTTGTGTTTCTGTAGTTCATGCAAACTTTCTACTTGTTAGAGAAAGAAGGACCTCAATCATATTATATGACCACATTCATCAGCCTTCTCCCTCCTCTCTTTTTTTTTTTTTTTGAGATAGATCATTTCCTTCAGATCTAATTGCCAAAAAAAATCTGTAGGCATACGGCAGAACCATTGCTGGTTTAAATCTCCTGTATTATTTCAACTGCTAAATGTAAGACTTTATGTTTTAGATTTTCATACAGAAAATATACAAGAGCTTTGTGGAAAATGTGTCGGGCATGCAGCAAAGTACACTGTGCCAAAAGTATGGTATGTTTCTTCAGATAGTCCTCATCAGGGATTTCATTTGAGTTGATCCTGGGCTGTATTAACATCACTTTGTTAAAATATTTCCTTTTCCACTGTCTTTTGTCCATTTATTGAAATACTTCTCATTGGCTAACATCTTTTTCTGTTATCACCTTCACATGAAGGTTGCATTTCAGCTAAGATAATAATGAGATATAATGTCAGGAGATCCACAAACCATAAGACAACTAATTCTAACACACTGCAGACAAGTTATATGTATGGCAACAGAAAACAGAGTATTACAAAAGGTGTAATAGAACTGATAACTGTGTATATGACACTATTCAGGTATGACAAAAAACATCCTGGGAGATATATATGTACGTATGTATGTATATAGATATACACACATAGTATGAAAAAAACAGTTTAAAACACCATCAGAAATACAGAAATAAGTCCTGGCCTCTATGCAATTGTTTAATTTAACATTCTAAAGATGTGATATCATTTTTACCTAACTATAAAAGAGTGAGCTTTGAAGTAACACTTCAGAAAATACTGAGTCATTTCCTGATTCAAATATATATAAATTGACTTCCAAAGTTGTCATTGCTTAAATCAGCTCCGGGTGCCAATAATCTGTAAGAGAAACTCCTTATTTTAATAGATTCCCAGTGAAAACAGATACAGCTATAGGGACAAAGTATTTATTTTCCATCATAATATTTTTCAAGATCTCTGACATCAAAGCAAGGAAGTGTTAATGCAGCTTTTGTTGAGTTGCCTCAACACAGTGAAAATTTCTTTACACCGGCTCAACCTTTTGGAGACATGTAGAATTTTCTGCTTAACAATGATAAAAATACTTTGTCATTTTGTGACACCTCTTGCTTAGTGAGCACAAGGCACTTTACACACACCATATATACAAACACAGAATGTCTAATGCACTTTGAAGGACAATGATTTCTTACCTATGTCTTAGGATCTTCTACATATTAAAGGAGGGAAAAACAAATATGCTAGAGCAGCTCTACAACACCATCTCCTCCTGCAGCAGTGTGATGCTACCTGCTGAGCAGGTATAGAACATCAGCAAGAGACGATGATGGAAGCTTTCTTGTACTATGACATTCTCAAGAACCTTGTTTAAAGTCAACAGAAGTAATTAAGTAATGTGCAAAGGCTGTGATTGTCAGGGCAAATGTATTTGAATACATTTTCTGATAAAATATTTTTGTGGTTGTGATAACAGTGTGTTCATCCATTCTATCAGAATTGTGATACTTTGGCTAAAGCAGAGCTTAACTTTCCATCAGCATTCCTTACTCAGTCTAATAAGTGCAAAAGTCCCTATTACCTTATTGTCAGTCTTTCTCTTTCTTTGTCCTTATTTTATTTTTACTTTTACTTTTTTGAAACATCTACAGAATTAACTAGCTCAGGCCCAAGGAGTCCCCAGAAGCTGGAGGGGTATGCCAGGAAAGTAGCACAATAAGCTGTCCTGCCCTTACACTTTCCCAATGTTTCTGCCCTTGACTGCTGTCAGAAGTGATATTGGTTGGAATGGACTCTTTTTCTGTCCCCAAATAGCCATTTTTAATAATTGCTCTACTACTAAGCTGGCAGTCTACTTAAATTACTGTGCCTATCTCTCTGTTATTTGCTATCTGAAAGTAAACATATGTACAATTATTTTCAGGGAAGTGTGGACAACTTCCATTACTTTATCTTCAGTCTCATAAAATCTGATGCTTTCATAAAAGCAAATATCTTCAGTCAGATTATGTGAGAGCTTTGGCCTGAAATTAAAAGAAGAAAAGAAAACTTCTTGCTCACAAGACTATGAAGAAAATTCTCAAAGTAGAGATCCCCAGGGATCTAAAAAGGAAGTCAAATCACAAGAGCAACCTGCATTTCTCAGCACTTTTCAAATTATACTGTTTTTTAAAGCCAGTCTTATGATGCTGGCAGTCACATTCATTGGACTGATCTTAAACAGAGAAAGACCAAAGCACTGTCTGAAGCTCCAGATGGCAGATTTTCATTCACCCAGTTGGTATTTGCTCATTTTGAGAGGATCTCCTGACCAAAATGTAAAGGCTGGTGGGACCATAGTAAATGATTCAGTATTAACTCTTTGTAACACTTCATGAAGAGTTTTCAATTAAATTCTTGACAGTATATGTGTTCAGAGTAACATGACACACTGGGCATTTTGAGAACTACCACTTTAGATATTTAAGCCTGTCGTTTAGTTTGCTGTTGACAACAATTGTCAGAAAGATTACAGCATTATCCTAAACCAGGTCTACATTGTAAGCTGTAGTCCCTTTTAGGGACTTGCTCTAACATTTTTCATCACACAAAAAATCCCTGATTGCAGGGATTGCCTCTTGCAGTTTGCCAGGTTATATATAAATAGCAACTTTTCATAGAGATCAGGAATGTACATTATTGTGCTTTGTCTTATCTCTTAGGGCAGCAAAAAGAAAGGGGGAAAAGGCAGGAAATAAGAACCCAATTATATCCTGATTTGCTAATGTTATTTTTCAGATTAAATGCCACTTTCTGTTACAAAAACTGCAGCAGTTGAAGCTGTCAGTTTTGTGAATGCTTCTGCATGAAGCCCTGTCATAGCAAACAGAACGCTGGATAGTCAGGCTCCTTAGGGGGCCAGAAAAATTTTGACAGAGGTTTAACAGCCCTTGAAATTGTATCCCCAAACCTTGGAAAGCCTGCTGGTTCAGTGGGAAAAGACATAAGCTGACCAAGTTATAAATAAACTCTTTTATCACAGGCATTGGTGTCTTGGTGACTTCAAAGGCTGAGTAAAAAGACTGATTTCTCTGAAGTCCCATAGACAGTAAGAACTTTATTGTGCTGGACAGGCGAGTCATAGTCCAGAGCTGCAATTTGATAATACTGAATTTTCTCTCTTTATTTCCCCTTTCTTTTCCTGTTTTGATATCATCATCTGAATTTCTGGTAAACTGAGAACAGAAAACTTTGGATTTACATTTGATGTTAAATTGAGAGGTATGTATTTAAAGCTTTGATTTCCTGTGCAAAATTTTTCTAATCTTGGAGCCAACACCATAAATATTTGAAATTAAAAACAAATCTACAATTACATACAGAGTTACCCACTGTCATCACTCTTTCTGCAGGTAAAAATGAAAGCATGTTCCTGGGTGCAGTTTCAACATCTTTTTCCATCTGTTCCAATGTAGAGCACTGTTATAAATTAGAAAGAATGAAAGAAGGAAAGAAGGACAGAAGGAAAGAAAGAAGGAAAGAAAGAAGGAAAGTATGAGAGAAAGAAAGAGAGAAGGAAGGAAGGATTCCAGGAAGGAAGGATTCCAGGAAGGAAAGAAGGAAAGAAGGAAAGAAGGAAAGAAGGAAAAGAAAGGAAAGAAGGAAAAGAAAGAAAGAAGGAAAGAAAGAAAGAAAGAAAGAAAGAAAGAAAGAAAGAAAGAAAGAAAGAAAGAAAGAAAGAAAGAAAGAAAGAAAGAAAGAAAGAAAGAAAGAAAGAAAGAAAGAAAGAAAGAAAGAAAGAAAGAAAGAAAGAAAGAAAGAAAGCAGGCCTAAACCCACATAATTTTTGCAAAGCTTAACTCTGCTAACAATACATTGCTCATGGTAAAAATAGACCCCTGTGGACATTTGTCTTTTAAAGGCCTAAAGGTACATACGTTTCTCCTTTCCAGAAATATTCTATTCCTACTCATAGGTAACCTGCTCATGAGACATAACAATAAGAAGAAAAAGAGTCCATTCTGTTTCAGTATTTATGAACTTCACCTTGTTTGGGGAGAAACTGGTGCTTGGTGAGAAGAGAAGACACAGCCAGATAAAGCAGGACAAACAGGGAATCATCAGCATCTGAAGTGATTTATATCGTGGGTAATGATGCACATGTGGTTTTGACAGGAGGGAGAGAATCTCAGTCTTCTTCCCCACTTCTTCCCACAGAACCAAAAGTTTTAGCATAAGAAAAGACCCATATTTTATCTGCCTACTTCAGAGCAAATTTTGTATTTAAACTATTTTGTGGACTTCTCTAACTGTTACTTTTGCTAAATTTGTTTGTGTAAAGTCTGCAGGCAACTTGTTTTACTTCCACTATTCAAACCAAAATATTGTATGCTGCTTTCTGCATGCAAGAGAAGTCATGTCAGACACAGACACGCAAAGGAAACACTGAAGCACAAAATATTGTCATTGGCAAAGCCGAGGAGAGAAATTGACCAGCTGCCAGTATTTGAGGAGATCTAGAGGAAGGGGCATTACTCCAAAGGACACATGCCTTAAACTTCAGAGATGCAACGATCTTTCATGTTGGACAAAGACAAAGAAGAAATGTTCCACCTGTTTTATGCAACAGAAACAGCCTGAAATTTGTTTTTGTTTTGCATCTTGATGGTAGATAAACTTAGAGGGGCTAGACAGTGTGGTATTTTCTTTAGGAAACATCCCTAAGAACTGAGAAAAAACTGACGTATGTTTAGCAAAGGTAGCTCAGTGACAGACTTTCACATAATATCTAAAACAACACAATGTCTCATATACTTTTTGTTTTAAAGATATGCAGCTTTTACTACCTGATCTCTTCTTTTTGCTCCTGATGTTTGAATATTCTGCTTGTGGCACCACAAAGTTTCACAAGGAGAGATTGAACTAAAGTGGGATACCATAGAACTGCCCAGAAGAATTTGTTTAAAACAAAACCTGCCCAACCCTTAAAAATCAACCAGTGAATTATACTTATTTTTAATAAGATGCATTAGAAAGTGATGATTTACTGTAAGTATGTTCCCTCATATTTGACACTCAGAGGCACCAGTTACTTCTGACAATCAGAATCAAATGGATTGAACTAAGGGAATGGTGTTCACAAAATATCTCACTAATGGTAAAGTGTATGCCCGAGCTGTGAATTGTATGATGTATCAGTGACAACTTTATACACAATAGAAACCATCTGATTGTAACATTTTGCATATTAATATTTTCAGAGTAAAATTTTTCATGTTTTGTGAAGCTTTTAGATGAGCAGAGAAGAAATACATCAAGAATTCCTTTGAATACTTTTCTCTCTTGTCCTTTCTGGTCAAGGATATCATGTGATCATCCTTTTGTCATTCCCCCAGTATTTTGGCAGTTCCAGAGCTGCAGTGCACGTTTGCTCCATCACCCTGCTGACTTTGGGTTTTCCCTCAAGACAGAGTTACCAGTTTTTCCTCACACCCCTCAAAGATCACACAAGCCAAACACTGCTTGGGATCAATTTATTGCATTCCTCAGCCACTTTGCAGTAGATGAACAAATCTGCATCTGTGTGTGACCATGTTCAGGATACAGACTCTGAGCATACACGGTCTGCCTTGTATTCCTGCTGTAGACCATGATATTCCCTGTACAGACCACAGGCATTAAATTATTCTGAGATAGTTCAGGGACAGTACACAAGAGGTGATACATGCAGTCAGTCAACAGATGGTAGTGTGCTAAACTTGATCACTAGTTTATAGTAAAAATATATTTAGGGGGTATTTCAGGAATAGTTCCCTTTTTTCCAAGAATATTGTGCTGAATTGCAATTCTGAATTCTGACTTCTTACCTTCCAGTATACCAAGTTCTTCTCCTGCTACCCTAATAGGCTTTGGAGCTTGCTTTTCTCACCATGACTCTTACTATTTTACAGTTTTAATATTTTTATAACCTTTAGCCTAGCCTTCTACAGTGACCTCTCCTTACGTTTCATAACTGATCTACCCGATACACATATGCATTTACCCAAATATGTAAAACGATTTTATTTTCAATAAATTGATGTTTTCTTCTAAAATATGTAGCCATGGCAATTATATTTCATTATTCTCTTAGTAATCTTTAATTTTATACTAATTAAATCTCAATATAAGCACAGAATATGAAATAAAATATAAACAAAATACTATTTTATCTCTCTCCTAAATGTTCTGAATCACCATGATAAAGTTTCTAATTCTCTTTTTCACATTATAAATCCTCCTTCAGCACTAAGAGAGCAGTATAACTCTAAAGACTGTTTTTTTCTATTTCAAGCCCTTATGCTGAACTCCTGCTGACTACCTTCTGGCCTTGTGTATCTGAAGTATATTAAGATAGAACATGAAAAGAAACAAAGCACTTTTAAAATTCAACATCCCATCTTCCTGCTTGTCTTTCAGTAAAAATTATTCTTCCCCCATCTAATCTCCTTTCAACCCAATTTTATATCCTGGCTAATAGTCCCATTACCTAGTATGGTTCTAAATTTTCCAATGTGTCTGTCTTGAACTTGCAAGATAGCACATAATCTCTTTAATACTATTAATGCCATTAATGTTCTTCTCATATTATCCTACAAAGACCTGAAAATGTAATCAAATCTCTGTAATAACTAATTTTAAAAGCCTGACCTGAAATATCTATGCAAACAGCTATCTGCAAATAAGGAAAATATTTTAGTGTGAGATTATCACAGTCTTCTCATCATCCTATGCCAATGACTGGCTTCCTTGATGTACTCACACTCGATCTTCAGTGGAAATGCTGCTGTGACCCACAATCTGAAGCTGTAATTAGATCTATTTAGATCCTGGTCCAGACCTCAGAGGTCTTTCATTGGCACCTACAGATTCTGAAACAGGCAGTTGATTTCATGAATATTAAAATGTATTGGAGCCAGAATTTTCCTGCTACTGCTATATTTTACCTGCAGATTTACCTGGAGGTAGGCTATTACTAATTATCATCACTTTATAACCAATAATTACATTATAACAAACCCCTTTGAGGCCTAGAAAAGGGAGGAGGGGTCACTGAGAAGCACACAGATTTCTGACACAAAAGTGAATTCCTTCCCTCCTCTTTTAACCCTCCACCAGGATGGTCACAGTCGAGGACAGATGTTTCCAGACACAGGAAATTCAGAACTCAAAATAAACTGGAAGTAAATCCAAATGCATCAACTGCTTTCCATGTTCCTTTGGTCACTACTTTTTTTCAGCACAAAGGGTCTGGAGGGTGTTAGCTCTGTCTGTTGGGAATTATCCCAGGCCTGTATAAATTCCAGATTGGAACCCTAGGACAAGTTCAAGCTGGGTCTCAGGTAACATGCATCTGAGTTGGACTGAAATATGCTAGTTCTGTTTCCTGGCAAGTCCTGCAAGAGAAAGGAAGTGTTGATTTGTCCCAAAGTAGAAGGCTTCAACCTGCCACACAGACATCTGCTTTGTCCTGCTAGCTTGAGCCAGAACGTGTGCAGCTTGGCTCTGGTGTAACCTGCTGACAAATCAATAGCATAATTCTTTAGAAGAGGTTTTCTGGCCTTAGGAAGACCTTGGAGAAACACAAAGCAGCTTTGCTTCTGATCTGCTGAGTGACCATGGGCAAGGAACTTTGCTGCTATGTTCCTCAGTTTCTTGTCTTTCAGCTAAGTCTTGTAATAATGTCTACAGAACCCTGCTCAGAAAGTGATTTAAGACTTAGTCCTAGAAGTGCAGCAGAAAAGAAATGTGATATTCATCATCTCTGTTTCATTGTTGAGTAAATTAGACTGCATTAAATTTATAGTTATTTTATTGTGTCCCCAGTGCTAGAGAGGTCTATCCAAGCAAGGAATAAAATCCTAATGTATTTTTAATATAATACCTGAACGTTTGGTCAGTGCACAGAAAGAAAGGAGAAGGCAGAAGTCTCAAAACTGAGTTGATGTGGATATACAAGAATATCTGGGCCATCACCCTGTGTGAAGATTTGTGAAGAGAGACCAAGCTCAGGGCTTGTGCCGCACAGGTTCCTGCCAGCAGTGGCATTCCTGGGCTTTGCTGCCCCATGTCAGCTGGTCAGAGGAATGAATACACTGGAGAATCGTCATTTCACTCCCTAGAAGCCTTGCTTAGGCTGTGTCTCTCTGCTGTGAGCTGACAATCAAGAACAGAGGGGTGACCTTCAAGCCATGAGTTGCCAAAGACCCTGGGAGCATGTAAGGTTTCTGTCTGACACAAATATCTGCAAGATCTGCACCTTTCACAGGCTTCAGTATTTTTATGCTCACTGTGTGGTAGCTAGCACTGTCCTTACATAAAGGGGTGGGGAGAAGAGGGAGGCTTTGGGCCAGCGAGTGCAGTGTTTCCAGCACCACAAAATAGGTGTGGCAGGACAAAATCTGAATGTGAGTCTCCTGAGGGCGAAGCAAGAGTGTTAATCATCGGCTTTCTTAACCTCATCCACCCCTCTTGCTGTTAGCTGAATTGTCTTTCTTTTCCTCTCCATTCCTGTTTTCACTTACATTGTGAGTCTGCTTGGACCTCGCTCCTTTGTTTCTAGAAAGCTGCCTTATTGTTAGAGCAGTTCTTAAGAGGTTTGACTGCACACTTTCCCTCCACCCCTCCCAAATTCCACAGGGCTGTCATGGCTCTCAGGTCTGTCAGGAGAGGGGAGTGCTGGCTGGAAAAGGGCTGAGGGTGGAGGCAGGGGCTCCTGGGCACACGTGCAACTCTGCTTCAGGGAACACTCTGCTTCTTGGGCAATTCCTTTGATGTTTGACAATATATTTTATTCAGGGAGTCACATTTCACCTCTAATATATTTAAGTTTTGTCTGTGATTCAAGAATCACCATTAGAGTTGTTTCTTTTTCTGCATTTTGGTCTTGGAGACCTAACAAAGCTGCAGCCAATAAAAACTCATTTTTTTCTGTTGTATGCCCAAAAAATATCATCATGTAACTAACAAATATCATATTTTAGTTACAGTATCAGATGGGCAGAGCTTGTTACCTCCCAGCAGATTAACCTTTGAGTCTTTACCGATTCATTAACTGTGCACATCAGTCACCCGATTTCAGTAAAATTTATTGCAATTAAGTATTGCAGTGCTGTGGAGGCTGGATAGGATTCCCCGTTATCAGTACCATTAATGGCTTTCTGAACTGTTGCCAGTTCATTCACCCCACCCAGCTTTCAATAATAAAATAATTTTGACAGAGAGCCCATGTTTCAACATTTTTAATAAAAACAAAATAAAAAAACCATCAGTAACAGAGCAGTAAAGTTTTCCCTCTCTTTCCTCTTTGCCAAAAATAACAGAAAGGAAAATGTCAATCTGGCTTGGCTCCAAAAAGGAGGAAATTGAATGGTCTTAGTTCTTACTCTTTGACTAGTAGCATTGTGTACATAGAAGACTTGACTCTTGGGCTCATTTTGACGGATCTGAAACACAGATAAGAATGTAGAAGACTAGATTCTGTAATTTATAGCCAATGATTCTGGTTTAGATCTTTCAGTACCACATAACAAATCAATGTGATTTAGAAAATAACATGGTTTCTGCCATTGACATAAGCCATATGTGAACTGCTAAGCTACTATGTAAGCCACAGCTATACATTTTAGTCAGCAGGAGGAGATTCTTTATGCTGTTCTGCTTGAAACTATTTAATCCATTATCAACATTTTGAATGAGTCTTTCCTAAATTGCACTCTGGTAATGTGTTGGAATGTCTCTCTTAGACTAAAAGAAGAAAGAAAAATGTCTTACACAGAGTTTTATATGTAACTTGCTCACTTGAGCATTTTGAAATAGGACAAAATTATACCTTGCAATCGTGTTAGTATGTTAAAATCATGTACCAATAAAAGAATAAAACCTCGCTGATTATGTTGTCTATGATCTGTCCAAATAATAATAATGGCCAGAAGTGCAAATCTCAGTGAGAAGAACAGCTAAGTATCTGAAACAAGACTGAAGCAGCAAATAAGTGGCAAAAGGGTTTGAGGTCTCAAATTCAGTCTGAAGATCTTTGTCGAACTTCACGCTTGCTTAGACTCCCCTTGCACATCTGAGATTTCTGACAGCTGGATGACGAGAAACAAAGGAATAAACATCTATAGAACAAAAGTGTATGCTGCCTGCAAAAGCTTCTTTGGGCCAGGGCAATCTCATCTGACTTTTGTGTGAGGTAAAATCTTCAAGTGTGTCATTTCCCACCTCAGATAAAACCCCATTTCCACAAACACTCCTCTGCTCATGCAGGTTTCCATCTGATGCACACAAACTTAACAAGCAAGGGAGGTTTTCCTCTCATTGAGACCTCATTGAGAGTATGAGGGAGAAAATGTGAGATGGATTCCTCCCACACCCTGTTAGACACTTCTCTGGGTTGCTCTGCTCAGTTATTGATGAGAAAGTTACCCTCAGAATGTGGTTTTAGTTACCTTGACTACTGCCTGGAAGAACAGCTCAGGGCAAGGAATTTCCCTGGTTGAAGCTGCCTCAGGTAACTATCTTCCATGGGGTTGGGATAAATCTGTGCTCACAAATCTCCACATTGTTCCCCTAAACTGCAGACATGTGAAACAGTAAACTACTCAGGATGGGAAGGAGGGAATGGAATCTGTATTTCCTAAGCTTATTTTCAAATGCTGTGGCCTGGATGTCTCCTGAGGAACACCCCTTACTCACTCCCTACTGGCTAGACACCACTGAAAGTAAAATCTATCCAAGGCTTCAGAGCCCAATACTCAGTGGATCCACATCATTAAAGTAATGCTTGAGTGTGAAATGAGTGGAATAATAAGTTTATTTGTCCCAGAGGCATCCAGTTCCTGGAACTGTGATTGCTCTTAACCTCCTTCATCTAGATGCACCTCCTCACTGCACTGTGTTTTTATGCCAGAGAAAAATGAGGCACAGTCCATTCTCCCTTTCTGCCATGCTCTACTTTCTGAGGAAAAAAAAAATCACACACATGAGGTGGAGGGAGCCATGACACACTCTGCCCTGGTGCCCTGGCTGGAGAACAATCCTTGCACTTTAAATGCAAAGTGGATGGTGTTACCAGGGTCATGTGCTGGTTCTGATGCAAAACTACCACAGCAAATGTTATTGAAACAGGAGAGCCCAAAGAATTATGGTGCAAGCTAAGCCAGGGTTTCTTGACTCCTAGCTCAGCACTTACTCAGACTGCTTTCTGCATCCCTGGTGTCGAAATACAGCTTTGAAAAGGTGATCTGCAAATCTCTTTGTGATGTGAATAAAACAAATAACTAGCACGAACTCAGAGTGTTTCTGGTGTGTACATTTGCTTTGTTTATTAGAAAGTCCTGCACAGAGTTTGGAAGCAGGTCTGCTATAACGAAATGAGAACAGATTTCCAAAGGTGGAGGGATGCTAGGAGAGGACCTGTTATAACTCTTCAACAAAAACAATTCCAGAGGTCAAACATTTCTTTCTCATCACTATTCCATGAAATAATTTTAGGAAATGTACTGATTGGGAAAATATTTGGTCTGGCCCTGTGAAAGTGTTACTGACCCTGGCTGTTAGCAGAACACTGGCTCTTACAGTGTGGGTGTCACTTTGGCTATTAAAATATTGGTATGAGCTATTAAGTGTTAATGTTGTGCAACTTCAATAGCTTGAGAAGATTAAAGAAAAATTAACATTTGTGGCACTTCCATGGATCAGGCTTTCATGAGAAGCCATTCCAGTCATATGACATAATCAGCTCCTGATTTTGTAAATCCAGAAAAAAAACCAGAAGTGAGATACTTCAACAGATTAATTAAGTAAAGAAAACATCAGTCTCTCAAAGCAATTAATTTCATAACATCTAATGTTCTGTGAAAGTTACTTATGTGTTTAGGATAAGATCACAGACATAGAATCATAAAAGTGTTTCGATTGGAAGGGACTTTACAGATCATCTAGTTCCAACTCTCCCACCATGGGCAGGGACACCTTTCACTAGACCAGACTGCCCAGAGTCCCCTCCCACCTGGCCTTGAGCACTGCCACTGATGGGGCATCCACAACTTCTCTGGGTAACCTTTTGAAGTGCCACACTGAGTAAAGAATTACTCCCTGGAACAAAATGCAAAACTCTCCTCTCTCAGTTTAAAACCACTCCCACTGGTCCTGTGACTAGCCTGTGTATAAAGTCATGGCCTCTCTTCTTATAAACCCCCTTTATGTCCTAAAAGAGATCAGGAGGTTTAAAATTTAAAAATGGACTGTAGTGAGATTTTTGAAAGGGGGCTAACCTGCCTAAGTACTTCTGAAAAGCTAGCAGGTCCTTGTTTATATAGTTCTATATCCATTCATTACAGCAGAGTTCAGACACTGAATAGCTAGAGGTCCAAACCAGAATAGATTATTGGAATTGCACATGGAGGAAAAAGAAGAAAAAGAAGAAAAAGAAAAACTAAAAAATAATCAGTAGATAAATAATTCTGTGCATTGCAGAACATTATACATGAACATTTATAATACAACACAGAGATTACTAAAAAAAAGAACATTTCTGATCCTGTTACTTTGTTTTTGTAGTTTGTCCTGTTGTGTCTTTGCAATTCCTGCTCAGAATGAACACAGGAACTGCTCATGAATACAGTAGTACTATAAATATTATCTCAGTCTTGGCTAAGTTATCAGGGAACAAAGAAACAGAGCCTCTCTTGTAAAAAAAAATGTATAAAATCTCATTTAAATCAGTAGTGCATACAATTTTTCTATGGTAGTTCAATATTTTTTTTAAATAAAAATTGCTTTGCAGGAGCCTTAGTTGCAAATGCAGAACACTCCCTCCTGCAATATTAGCTAAACATTCAAGCACAAATAAGTTCATGTCTCAAAGGTCCAGCTCATCCAAACTGATAGCTCTGTCCTGTACTTGTATTTGCTACAAGTTTTGGTTCAAAGCAGATAAATTCCCCATATTGACTATTTCACAGTCTTCATGTGATGCAACATCTGTCAGAAATTTATAACGTGATGTTTCAGTTTGATTCAGTACTGTGGTCTTTGGCCTCAGAACAAAACCAAAATAAATGTGAGCATTTTGGACCTTCTGCTAAAACTACGCCATGCATTCCTTTAATCTTTCTTTCTAGAGATACTGTACAATAGTTTCCTTGTTTTAGACCTTCAGTATTGCTGACATTATTGCAATTATTTTTGACAAGTTGAAAATCTTCCTGTAATTGAGTTTCTATTTGACTTTAATGCTTGCCCCATTTGGAAGGCCCTGTTAACAGATTTCAAGCTGTGATAATAATATTTCCTTCCTCTATTATCAAACTTTCTAATCTGTTTTCTTTACAGATCACCACTGCTCAAAATGGCTATGAGATATTTTTCAAAAGGTGTAAAAGATCCTCTTTTCAAAAGCTTAGGGTTTGGGATTTTTAAGATTTTTTCCCATATATCCAAATGGCACAGTGGGTCTCAAACAAATTAAGTCAGTGAGACTGGAAGCACAAAGTCAGAATTAAACACAGTGATATTTACTTAACACCTTTCATAAAACAGTATCATTTTTTAAAAGTAGCTTCTACCATTTATGTAAAATTTATTAACTGATATGGACACCATGAAATATAGATTTGCTGAACACGTTTTCCCTCAGCTATAGGTACTATAAAAGCCATGTAATAGTTATATAAGAAATAAATTCTTTCCCCCTTCCCCAGTTATCAACCTTGAAACACTTTCTTTTATTTGTCTGATGTTTCTTATTTCTATACTCAAGGATATATTGAAGAATAAAAAAATTAAAGATTTCAGTCTTTACCAGTATAAATTTCCTGAACTGTCTTTCATAGAAATTATTGCCACAAACTTTCTCTTTTAAGGCACGCTGACAATGAAGTTATCATTTTGGTTTCAACACGATTTTCCTTTTTCCCTGGCAGGATTTCTTTAAGTCATTTTTTTCAGAGATATACATGCCAGAATACAGCCATGCTACTATAACAAATAGACTGTGGGGCCTTTCTGAATAACAGACAGTTTGATTTTAAAAGAAAAATGTCAGCCTTCAACTCTGGCTGTAACCCTCTGCTTTTGGAAAGTATATCTAGGGAGAGAGTGTATAGATGTTGGAGAGAAAATTATTTTCCCCTCTGCTCACTCTTCCGACTGATATTTAAGGCATAAAAGACACAGCAAGTTTGGAATAGAAATCTCAGCCAAATCAGCCAAACAAAGGGCAGTTTCATAGACAGGAAAAACCATTTTTAGGTAGTGCCTACTCCATGCTGTTCTTGGGCTACATCACCTTTGCCAAGAATGTACATCACCCAAGGATGACCACTTGAAGTATCACTTAAGATGTGCATACCAACACCCATTTAAAGTATTAGTCTGATTTATTGCACATTTTTGGGGTGTATGGAAGTCAGAATCAGATGAGAGAGGTGGTAAGGTATGATTTGAGTTATTTTTTCACTGAGGCAATTTTTGGCAATTTCTCTGACACGCCTTCTTCACAAAATTCAAAAATAAATCCTCTCATCATCAATGTAGAAAGCCAGAGACATAAGTCCAAGAGCATAATTATTAAATTCATGCTCTATGGGATAATGTCACCACTGTACTTAGCCCCAGTACATTTTCTTTGCCTTGCATACAAGGCATTTCATAGGAAGGAGAAAGATCTTCCTGGAAGATGGTTGACCCTGATTTCTGTCATGGAATAGAAGTAGTGCATCTGTCATATATAGGAATAGTGATGAATAGTATTAAAATCAAGGGCCACAAGAACCATTGGGAGCTGACATGATGCTGTTTTTGGGAATGGTGCATCATCTCTGCTTTTTCACATCTCTCTTGTTTCACTTGGTTCCTCAACACACTGCCCCTGGGCTGAAGCCCTGCACCAAAGAGGACACTTGCCTCTGAAAGAGGTACAGTCAACATTGCAGAAAAGTCATCAACAGTCCCCAGGTTGAGCAGAAATGTAGCTATGAGACACTTGATGAAAGGTGGAATTATAGTACATTAAAAATCTCTTAGGCAAATGATAAAATAGCAATGCACTGTGTTTTATGCCATGTGGATTTCATTAATAGATTATGTTACAGAACCTGTTCCATTAGCAAACATATAAATGCTTATTTGCTACAAATAATTTGCTTATCAAATAGCCTAAAATCAGATTTGGAATTACATGCACAAATAAATGGCTCCAGTTCAGCTTGACACTATTCATGGATTCATGATCACCAGATACTCAATTTCATGCTGGTATTCATGAAGGTGCCCACCAGCCACCCCAGATTTCTGAGCGTGTGACAGAAATGCACTGTTATTCACTGTTTGTTCTTTTTCTCTCATTAAAGGGCCAATTCTTCAGATGGGGCAGCAGGAAGCATGACCCATTCCATGCTGTGACTGGAGAGCTTGAAACCTTTCAGGTCTGAAACCTGAGCAGAGAAATGAGAAGGTGCAAACCCTCACACAGCAAAATGAACCCTGTGTGACACAAGAATGTTGAGCTTCACACAGGGCTGGTGATGGTATTTTGAAGTTATGATGAATGTGGGGTAAAAGCCTACATCTTGCAGTGTTGGTGTAAAATATTTCCTAGTTAGTATTTTGCTCTGCTAATCTGCAGCTTGTTCCTTGCAAACCTTCATTCTAATTGGTGTCTCAGTGTCACATTTATTACAAAATATTCTTGGACTGAAAGTTTCTTTGCCACTGAATCCTAGAAATCTTAACTTATTTTTGAGCAACAAAACATGCTTCTAAATATCTAAATATTCTAAATATTTCCATTGCCAGGAGGTCCTGCCATATAACCTGAAATATGCAGAAAAAGCTTTTCATGGAAGAACAAACCTGGCAGAACTGATAACTACAAAGACTGCTATACTCCCTGTTGTATGCCCTTTTTATTAATGGAATAAAACAATTAATAAAAGGGAATCTATTTTGAGTAAATAGGCATATGCACGAAGAATTTCTGGGTGCAGAATTTTCGGGCTGTGTCATTAATATACGCAGTAAGATGCCAAAATGTTTACTACAGTGCTCATTGCAGTATGGCATTATGATGCAATTAATACTTTTGCACATTATTGCCTCCTCTTTTTTGATTACACTTTTAACAGTTCCATTAATAAACTAGAATGGGCATTCTGTACTTGATTTTTTTTAGTCTGCTCTTTTTATATAAATTGTCTCTCAATGTTGTTAACTTCCACCGGCACCATCTAAAATACCCACATTTGAATTTTTTGTAATTTAAGATTCCTTGGATATGGTTCTGGTGGTTAAGAACATTTATTTATATTCCAAGGCCTTACAACAGGAAAGGTAACTTCTTGATTTTCAAAGATGTGAAAGAATTCTGAAATACCAAAAGCTGAGCAAATCAAGAAAAAATTCACCACTGAGTAAAAAAGAGAAGTCCTCAAGCAGACTGTAAGTGAGCATATTTGACCACCCAAAATAGCATGGTATGTAAATGAGGTTGCTTGAACAAATGTTCATATTGTATTTGCTGGATGCACAAACATACCAAGAATCTAGACTGACAGTACTGCTAAATAAAGCAAATATTTCTGTACATTCTGCTGCATTACATGTAAGGTGATGCTGCACTGGAAAAATGTCATAGAGATATTATACAGTTTATAATTTATACTACTCTCCATTCCCTTATTCTCTTGCAAGACTATGTGGGTCAATCTTGTCCATAGATGTTAAATGGGCCTTTTTTATTTCCTGTGCTCCCATATTAGCTAACTGGTTTCTGATATGAAATTGTGATTGTACTTGTGGAAACACTGGATTATCAATAGGAGGCTCAAGTTGTGTGTTTGGTGTTTCCTGATGTAAAGGTATTTAAAGCTTTAAAAAAGAGGGGAGGGAGGGAGGGAGGGAGGGAGGAAGGAAGGAAGGAAGGAAGGAAGGAAGGAAGGAAGGAAGGAAGGAAGGAAGGAAGGAAGGAAGGAAGGAAGGAAGGAAGGAAGGAAGGAAGGAAGGAAGGAAGGAAGGAAGGAAGGAAGGAAGGAAGGAAGGAAGGAAGGAAGGAAGGAAGGAAGGAAGGAAGGAAGGAAGGAAGGAAGGATAAAATTACAAAGCTTTATATACTTTTGATATTTTAAAAACTCCAGTGTGCTATGCCTCTAAAGACTATGCTTAGCAGGAAATATTCTGTATTTTGAATTCCTTGTTAAGTAGCAAAGTCTTCAGATCTGAGGTTGATGGTCAAGTGCAGCCAGTGAAAGGACTGTATTTCCTTTAGTTTTGATGTCTACTTCAGAGTTCTCTTTCCCAAATTTTTATATGTCAAACAGCCATATACAGTTTCTAGATGGCAGAATTCAAGCAAAGTTAAAGTAACACTGGTGAAATGAGTAAGGCCCATGCTAGCTGACACAGGGATTTTGGTTTGTGATTATGAGATGAGTCTGTCTGTGAAGCATCTTTGGGAGTTTCTGAGAAATGCCATCTCCTGCTAAATGTTAAATGTGTATGTGTTAAATTTGACTCAGTATTTTGTCTCTGCTGTGAGATATTTTATAAGAGCACAATTCATTGCAAGACAATTATTTTTTAACAACCTGGATATGCCCAATTCCAGGAGTGATTCTCTCAAAAGTATTAATGATAACAACACTATAATAAATGTCTTTGCTCTGAAAATAGGAAAAGACATTGCTCTGAAGATTCCTTTCCTGCCTCTCTACTTTGTCCCAGCACCCAGAAAATCAATGCAACTATTATGATTTATATCCAGTCTCTGAAGAAAGATAAGTGTGGATGAGAATCCCCTTGATCCTTGCAATGTATTATATACAGCTTTATTAGACAAAAAAGCAAAAAGTATTTTATATGTTCATTTTTGTGAATATGATAACTTTGGACTTCAAAAAGGAAAAAAATTAGGGAAGCCTTCATTGTCAAGGTTCCCTCTTTGTTTGAAAGACCAAACATGACTCAGATATTTTTGAGGGTTTTTTGCATTGTGTATATAGGGAGACCAAGAACACATCTCAATTGAGGTGGTGACAAGGATGCCTCATGTTAGGCAGTGAAATGCCCCCTTCCCCACTCACTTTCAAATTGTAAATTAAAGATTAACAGACTCAAAATGCATTTTAAATATGCAGTGTTTGTGTTGTCCCTAGTAATCTCAACATGTCACCATAATGGCTACGAGTCCAAGCAGCACTAAAGAGTTATTTTTAGCAAGCAGCTGACAGTGACTCACAAACTCAGAGGGAATTCTAGCAGTGGAGCACAAAGGAGGATGCTGCTAATATTCATGTTTTCCCACAGATGAACTCACTCTTGCACAGTGACAGACTGCACATAAGGATGGCTCATACCCTGGTGCTGAGGTGGTTTTCCTGCAAAACAAAGACTGGCTAAAACACTATGCAGATCCTTAAGAATCAAAGGCCTCTGGCTTTACAAGGCCAATTTACAGCCTGATTTTAAGTTCTCATTTTCAATGCCAGACAGGTTCAAAAAGAATGTCTGTTTTCATTTCAGCTGGGCTAATCCATACATAACATCCTTTCCCACTATTTACTAGACTGCAGCTATCAAATGAAGATATGATGTCTGTGTTTGGGTTACTTGCTTTAAATTCTAATGACCATGATGTAATCACTATAATCAAGCAAAGCTTGTCTGTCTTTGGGTTTGGGTCTCTTTGCCACAGGCCCAGAGTTTCTAGCTGTGTCATTTAAACTAACCATAACACTGCCTAATTTTCAATTAACAGGGAGATTGTTATACAAAGTTGTGTGGCCCTAATTTAAAGGCTGCCTTCTAAGGCTCTTTGTTCTTTTTTAAAAGTTTACTAATATTTAGATAAGCAACCTCAATTTGCAGTTAATCTTTGCAGTTAATGCTTGGTTAAACTGAACTTTCCCTGAGTTTTTTGTCAGTAGTCATCGAGTGGTTTTTTTTCCAAATGTACTCATTAACCCTCTTCATATCCAGTATAGATAGGACTTTTGGGCAGGGCTACTTAGGAAAAGCTTTATTTAAATTAGTTCTGAAAATTTGTGAGCAAAATAAATTAAATTATGTTCCCTTAATGCCCTAGTTCTTATGTGCATGTGCTTGTTTAGGGATTTTAATTGTGCATGTCTTGCCTTTTTCAGAGGAAAAGGTGAGAATTGTGGATAAATTGCAATGCTGCAGCAATGAAGGGAAGAAAAGGCAACAGGATTCAGACTGTTGCTTTGTTTAGCTTCTTTTGCATTCATCTCCTCTCTGCCTGAGAGTTTGGTTCCTTGGCTTTGAAAGTAAGAAATCTGCATTTTTTACATCATTTCTTGATATGTGAAAACTTAATCTAAGGAAATATTACTCTCTAAATGCATTGAGTTTGGCAGAACTGCACTTGCAATAAGATCTTAGAAATTACTGAAGATAAAAAGAATGAGAGAGGAAACACACATACACACAAAAAGCACTAATTAGTTAGGATTAAAATATGAATTCAGAGTAAGTATCAGTAAAAATTCCTGCCAATTAGATGTTTTCAAGTAATAATCAGCTCAAGAAAACACATATTTGAGATTTTAATACTTCATAGGAAGCAAATGCCACAGAAAAATTCTTCATTGGCATAAGATGGGTTGATGCTCTATGTCACCCTGCTTGAATATCCCAGATATATTTTGTTGTCTGTAGGATATATGTGTTATTTTATCCCCAAGGTATGTCTGCACCAGTGCCCTGTTTCTGACAGGAATCCATTGCAAATGTTTAAGGGAGGATGTAAAAACAAGGCATATTTAAATAATATGATTAAGACTTCATAAAATTAGACAAATATAAATATTATGGAAGTTACAAATGATTTCTTTCTATTGAAACTTGTTTGGGAAATCCTGGATGGTATGTAAATGCAATCATTGAACATTCTTTATTTCAACATCATGCAGCATGGATTCCTTTTTAGGAGAGAGGAAATTTTTCGGATATAAATCAGCCAAGCTGTTGTTCACTCTGTCTAGGGTGAGTTGCTTATGACCAACCCCAATAAAGGGCTGACTGTGTGATTGTCATGTCTGGATATCCTACAGTGGCTCACATGCAAGTGAGGGTCTTTCCTGGTAACAGAGGATTGCTCAGCCTCTGATACCCACTTGCTATTTACAGTTTTAATAAAGTCTATCTAATTTTTAACTAAAAATTTTCCTCTAAGGAATTGAAAAAATTTGCATATTAAAATAAAGGCATTTGTGAGAATATTTAAAATAAAAAAATAAAAATTCAAAAATAAAAGGGTTTTTTAATGCAATCTTCACAGAATCATAGAATCACCAAGGTTGGAAGAGACCTTTAAGATGTGCAAACTCAACACTACAACTGCACCTCCTAAACCACATAACTATATTAGACAGGAAACTTGAGACTGATTTTAGCATAGAAAACCATAGCCAAATTAAATTTGTGAACAGCTACACTGAAATTTTGTTTCCATGCAAGTGTATGCAGCCAAAATAGTATCACTTATGTCAGAAATGGCTCATTTTTGATTCCATATTTTTGTGGACCACAGTTTTAAAAAAAAAGATCATTCTGAGTGTGAGTTTGGAACAAGACATGGTGAAATGAAGTGTGAGGAGATCTTCATGTTGCACCTGCTGTGGTGAAGCAGCCTGGTCCAAGCCTTTTTTCTCTGATTTTGAGACTATTTAAACTCCAAGACCTATACTGCAGAGCCTAATAAAATCTTTGCACAGACAGGCAGGCAGGGATCCAGCTCTGCAAACAGCGATGGAACAGGCCAGAAGAAGCTAATCTGAACTGAAAGGAGCACAAAAAGCAGGAGGCACTCGTCTGGAGTCAGCTTCTGCCCAGTAACATGGAGCAGCCATGACTCACTGGGCACTTCTTAACAGCAGCTCCCAATGAACAGAGGGTTTGTAATGTCCCCAAGGGCCACAGAGAAATTCTTGTCACTGACTTCTCTGTTTCCAGGCCCAGAGCAAAGTGTGAAGTTAGCAGCCAGCCAGCCAAAAAGAAAGCTTATCTTCCATATTTCCCCATGCCCAATTCACACTTAAAATGCCAGTCTAGCCAGCAGTAATTCCTTTTTTCTGGTACTTCCATCTGGAAAGCAGTGAACATGGATATCTTGCTGGCCAGCCAAATTTGAAGTGCTTGAACTAGCTGAAAAAAAGCTTTCCAAGATGTCCAAGCCCCTCTGAACTCATCAGACTACTTCTCTGACTGTCTTAATCCTAATATTCTAGAGCTTTTCAGAGACCTGGGGAGTGATCACGGGTACTTATGATCTCCCCAGTGTAATTCAGGAGCAGAGCTGGCTGCACACCAACAAAATCCCCTCAATTTGATTGTTGTTTTCCTTACACAGGGATCTGTTAATTTCTGTGCTGCTGGCACATTCCCAAAAACTCTTCCTGCATGTCAATATTTTACTTTTTAATTTGTTATTGGATCAGCTTGGATATAATCATCAGAACCTCATTTTAGTACCTAAAAGCTATGTCAAATCATATGGTCTGTCAGTTCTCCCTTATAATTCAAGAGAGGAGGTAGGTACATATGAATGGGTATTTATCCCACCTGTCCTCAAAGCCCTTTCTTAAAATTAGACAATTTGTTCTCACATGATTTTAGCATTTCCCAACTATCTAGGGACAAAGTCAGAAGAGAAGAAACCAGCTCTGACCAAGGGTTGAGGAGCAAACAGCAAAGCAGCTGAACCTCTGTGTGCTCTGCCACGTAACCAGACACACAGAGCCACCAGCTGAAAACCTTCTGGCCCCAAAAGCTGCCAGTAGGTTGTTGCTGCAGTTTCAGAGGAAAAGAAATAATGCACAATGGCTTAGTGTCTGAGACAAGAGTAATAGGCAGCAAGAGTAATGGAAGGAAGTGGGAATTAGTGTTGCTTACCATGAGGATAGTAGCAATTGCAAGAGTTACTACTAGACTGACTTTAGAGGTTCAGGAAGCATTGAGAGCATTAGCAGACTACTTCTGTGCTGTGTAAATCTTCAAATGTGGCTCAAATGTGGCCTTTGACATTTTTCAGATAAGAATATCTTTAAGAAATAATTTTATGATTTGCCATACATGTATATGCATTTATTTCATTGCATAGAGATCCATAAATATCTGGAAAATATCCCTCTCTTATATAAATTTAGCTTACTGATTTCCTATATATCTACCTGGTCCAAGAGACTATGATAACTTGGTTGCATCCCCCTTCAGGACACAGGTATGCTCCTTTTTGGGCCGAGCAGCAGTGGGAGCAAACCCAGGCTCAAGTACTCAGTTCCTGATGCCTCCTAGAAAAGCAGGAGAAATCTTGCTCTAGGCAGGTGTGGAACCCCTGGTCCATCCAAAAGGATGATGAGGTGTTTGTCATTTCTTAGCTACTAATTAGAACTAAACTTATCTCACTGGTTTCCCTCTGCCAGCCCTCATGAGACATGATCATTGTTCCTGCAGCAGCTTCTAGAAATTAATGAATGTTTCTATTCTTCCAGCTCCATGAGTCCAAGTGCTAACCTGAGTAGCCTTCCAAGCAGTTGAAATGACTTAATGGGAATGATGTAATGCAGTGCAAGTGTGTTCAGGTTCTTGCATGCCAGTGTCCTGTAAAAACGTTTACTCTGAAAGAATAAATTATAGATGATGAAGTCTGCTGCAAACCACCCACCCACACTCAGCCTTTCTCTCCTCTCCCCACAATTATTTTTCAAATAAATTGATAAGAAAATAGCCCATGTTTTCATTCCTTCAGTCAACAACAATGTCTACACTGTTACTGTGCATTTGACAAGTAGAGGACATTGCAAGCAGAATTGCTAGGTCAAATACTTTTATATTGCTTTTAGGTTGTTTTTGTTACATATAAATTGACATGCAAAATATGGTTTATTTTAACATGCTTTATTCAAGCTTCATTCACCTATAGACATCTTTGTTATATGGCACAGTATATCTGTAAGCAAAATCAAGATGAAGTGAAACATATTCATTCATGGAAGTTTTTTTTTTTAGAAACAAGGAAATACTTACAATTTTTCTCAGTGTTAGAGCCAACAGTTTAAAAACCCCAAAACATACAGACATTGAAACAAAAACTGTGATGTTTATGAAGAGTAGTAACTATTGGATGAAGGTAAAAATAGAAAAGAGCAATGTTTAAAGCCTTTTTCTGTTCTTATTTTAGAAGATGACTACACAAGGCAAACCTAAAGAGTGGAATAGGATTTCATGTTTTATTGGCATTTGGGGAAACTTTATACTCTGTCTCTGGAAAATCAGAAAGGGAAGTGGTTGCAAGGAATCCACATAATAATGTATGGGAAAGCCAGCTAGAATTTACAAGGGAGTGGATGGTGCTGGTAAATCAAAGAGGTTGCCAGATTGCATGGTTCACAATTAATAATAGTGGGGTGTTCCACTAGCAAGAATTTTCTGCATTTTCTTTTCCTTTATTACCATTTCATTCCCATCAAGCCACTCAATTATTTTTCTTAACTATTGATGCAAAATAGGTGTTATTAGTAAAAACATATCATGTATATAATGAGAAGCAAATAAGCCTGTTACAGTTTCATAAAATACCATGAAAATTCCAAACTGTAGGGTGTTTTGTTTTGTTTTTTCTTGCTGAGAAATAAGCTTTTATGGCCAAATGTTATGAGAACCAAGCATTCACAAGAACCAGAGTTTCAATGCTCAGTTTGGAGGCTCATTTTTAACTATATAGTACAGTCTGCACTCTTGACTTTGTGCCAGTCCAGCATCATTCCCAGGAGGGGATGTTTAGGGACAGTATCTGTCTAATATTGTGAAATATTTTTTGTTGCATTTCACAACATCAAATATCACAAATGTCACCCTTGTGTGCCACCATATGTTTTTTGAGGAGATAAGTAAGCAGTATCACTAAACAAAACACGTTGCCTTATAAAGTGAAAAGAAGTTCCATCTGCCTGTGCAATCCCAGTTCTTGAAAAGGTTTTCCCCTTAAATCCAAACTATTTTGATGTATTATTTATGTGTCTCATTTATTTATAGTACTGATATCCAAAGGGTATTTTAAGTGAGAAACAGGTAAATGGCACTTCACAAAGTTTGCTTTGAAGTACAGGAGGAGGAAACACAGGTTTCCTGGGAATCATCCTTGGAAATAGGCATCTTCCCCACAGAGTGGAATTTGTCTGTCAAGCCACTCAGTTTTACCTGGCCCAAAGTGCCTTCTTATTGACCACAGTTAGTACATGACCATGTGCCTTAGTTTTAAGTGAGAAGTGAGCTCTAATGAAGACAGATTTTGGTTTCAGAGTTCCTGATATAAAGGACCTAAAAACACTCTTGCAAATATTAGTAATCAGAACTTCAAAGCAAAAATCAACAGCAAGTTGTTGATCTGTTGACACAGGACTCTTGTGTTCCCAGCTAAACTTAGAGTGGTTTGCTCCCAGAAAGGAATGTATAATTTGTCAAAACTCATCCCTGCTTTACAAAAAAAGGTCTTTAAAGTTTAAGTGTAATGGATAAAATTAATTCTGAATTTATTTCTAATCAAAATTGAGCTAAATCATTCTTGGAGTCTGAGAAGTGCTCCCCCCAAGTTCTCAGATCTGTCTATGAAGGCAAAAATCCCTTTGACATTGAATGCCAATGGAGGGGAGTCTAACACCAGACATTTCTGTAAAGATTTATGCATACTTTCAGTTCTCTAAACCTTGTTATACATTGTATGAAAGACAGGATGCCATATGGTATAAGCAATTTCAGTGTACATTTTCAGTGAGTCCATAACCCCACTAGCTCAGACCTAGCACTGGTGTTAAACTAATATATACTGACAACTTCAAACCTAACTCAAACACACTAATGCCTGCCAGTATAGCCACTAGACTCAGGAATTTTGGGGGTAATTTAGGCCTGGGATTTGAAATTAAATTAAGTTGTGCTGACTACACTTGACCTTGCATATATTATATTCACAGCTAAAGTTGACAGGAGTGTACAGGATTAATGTGAAGGCTCAGCTTGGGCTTTCAAAAGGATCAGAGTATCCTGCTTCATAGAGAGCTGCCATTGCTTTTGATATCAGCACTGGAAAGGGCAAGGAGTTAAGTTTTGATCAGAATTGAGGAAAGACTAAAATCTGCAGTTAGAGCTAATTTTATGGTTTTAGCCAGAAAGTCTGATCAATTAAATTTTTGTTCAGTTAATATCTGAAACTGGCACTAATAATCCACCTGCACAGATAAAGTTATGAGAAGATCAGATTTGTCGTGGAGTGAACTAGGGTAAGGAATAAACTCTAGACCACATTAGGGGATGTGGCATTGACCTCATAAAAGTATTTGGCATGCTGGGGAAATCTTTAGAGGGGGCAAGCAGATTTCTGAGACATGGCTGCAGACAGTAGGAGATGGTGCTCTTTTCTCCTCTGGAGTATTTCAAAACTTCCTCCAAGATGAGAGGATCTTAATCTTATATTTACAGGCAGATGTGATACCAACATGAGTTCAGCAAAGCTTGAGAGATAAAACTGGAAAAGCTCATACTTGTCAGTTGTCTATAGTGGGAGCAACAATGGGAGTGTTCTTCTATAAGGAGTGCAAGAAAAGGCAGTTCAAATTCAGAAGCTCTTCAGAAACCAAAGGAAACCAAATGTAGCCTTTCATTTCTAGACAAGCCAGAATTTGGCTTTTTCTAAGTGAATGTTTTTTGTGTTTGCATCATCACTTCTTCCATAATAGGCTTTTGATTGACAGATGATTGCAGGAATATCTAAGAATACGACTGCTAACACACAGTTTTGTAATAGCAGGCTGCAATCAGAGCCTGAGCTCAGCTTGAGTCATTGTTGTTAGTGAATGTGAGCCAGAAGCACTGGAATCCTTATTTAAGAGGTCAAGATTTTGTGGCATCCTCCTGGCAACAATAGAGCATCAGAGGTTCACCTTCAAGACCACGTTGGCAAACATGTTGTAACATTTGTGGTAGACACTTGACAATGGAAAACCTTAGGATGAATTTTCAGCTCATAAATAAAACAAGAAGGGCTCATGCTTACATGATCATGGCTGTTCAACCTGGCCATCTGTATAATGTTCCCACTTGCAATGACCTTCCTTAAGATGAGCAATCCAAAATTATAGGGCAAGCACATAATTATGGCTACAGACTTGTTTTGACAATATTTCCAACATTACTGCAACCTGTTCCAGAATTTCCTTATATCAGCTGAACCCAAGCACTTCACAAGAGGCTTCTTTTCCAAACAAAATAAGCAGCTCCCTTCTCTCAAAAATAAGAGTGGGCCAGTGTCATTTAGCAGAGTTACTAGCAACAGACTTTAAACCAATTTTGTTGTTCACTAGAAGCAAGGTAGTGGTTGAAGTTTAATGGACAGAAGATTTCCTGTCTCAGACATTTTGTGAATGGAGGCAAATCTATCATTAGTACAGTAATGCTGTCACTCAGTGAATTGAGTATCCTGAATAATTCTATTTGCCTAATTGAGAATCTGAACTTAATTAATGCATAATTAAGTTCAATATCTGCAGGATTAAGTGCATTTGAGGGGGGGTTGTTGCCTTGTATGAACAGAAGGAAGACGTTTAAATTGGTTTGAGAGGAAAATTCTCATTCCCCATGACACACAGTATATAGTTCTGGTTTGGAATGAAAAGAATGCATTTCAAAACCTTAAGAAGACATGAATTTTATGACACCATATGAATTCTTTATAGTGACTTACAGGAATTAAGACACATTTCAGTAGAAAAACAGCCCAAAGTATATTTTTAGAGATGTTTATATACTTGCACAATATTTTTCTGTAGTGTAAGTGACATGGAGAGCGTATTTGACAATGTGTTATAGTTAAGGATCTTGTTGTACCTGCTGAGAGTGAGTCAGTCCTGATTTTGTTACCCATGAATCCATTCCAGACTCACACAGTCATTCCAAACCCTGTTGCTTAGACTAACAGTACTTATCTTCCATGTAATAAGAATGTATTTGTTACACTCCTTTCTCATTGTTAATGTCTTGCTCTTTTCATTATGTGTATGTACATCTATGTACAAGAAATACATGCCCAGAAGATATGCATACTTTATATAAATATATACCTGTCTCTGTGCTCCTTTTCTAATATCTGAAAACGTCCAGGTTTAACAATTTTTTTTTTTTACATTAGCTTTTAATATCAAAACCTGCAGTGTCAGAGCATTAAGGAAATCTGGAAGAGCAGTGCTTAAAGATACATATTAATACAGGCAAGGTAATTTAAAAGTTGGTGTGGTAGCCACTAGTAAGTATTGGCTTTTTTACAGCAATCAGAAATGTATCTGTTTTATTTTTAGCTATTCCTGGTGTAATCTTACAGCTTTCACTCATGAACTTCTGGATTGTAACACTTCAAGTTATTTCCTTATTGTATAGTGGGCCTCCAAATTTATTTCCTGACATAAAGTTAATGGTGTTTTCTTATTATTTTTTAATTAAGTAGCTTTAGCAGTCATCAAATTTTTGGACAACAGTCCAAGAAGTGTGAAATTCCAAATTTAAGCATCTCCTGGGTGGAACCAGGAACTGTTTCCCAATTGTAATGAGTTTTTTCATAAGGGGGATCATTTTTTTTCAGCAGGAACTCAAGCATCCAGCTCTGTTTAGTTCTTATTGTAGCTCATGACTTGTGATGTGGTTATACCAACTTGCCAAACCATCACTTGACCTTCTGTCCTTTTTCAAGGCAAATTCCAGCTTTTATTGTTAAGCTACTCTAATTAAAAATCGCCTTGCAGGCAGCCTTTATTAAAGAGAGGGCTATCCATTTGACTGACTGAAGTTTCTGCTAATAAAATGCACTTATTTTTGGATCTAATTCCTGAGGAGACTCACACAACTATTAAATTGATGTAAGTAGTGCTGCTAGGAATGTTATTGTTGAGGAACTAACAACTCTTAAATATCATGTCATTTTGGACATTATTTTGTTCCAAACAGAACATATATTCAATGCTGGCCACCAGGATTTTCTTTGCTGTAGGTCTTCCAACTAGTCATTTTATCAGAAAGAGTGACCTTGGCTATCAAAGTCCTAGACTGTGTCTTCACCTTTGCACAAGTAGAAATTTACTTATTAACTACTCCCTTACACTATCTATTATTAAAAATAATTTTTAAAAACCCTCAAAAGAATATATTTCTCATAATCTGAAGTCTATCACTGGTGCATGAAAATATGCCATTCAGATCACATCACATGGGAATACATGGGCATTTATAATAAACAACATAAAAAATATTTTAAGGGCATTTAATTTTAAAAACAGCCTAATTTAAAACTCAAAACATTTAAAGTCATTTCAGATACACTTAAAACTGGAAAATAATCTTGTTTTCCCACAGCACTTCCTGAACTCTGACACATCCTGGAACTAGACACATGCCTTCTATGTCATTGCTGCAGCTTTTGTTAGTTTATTGTTTGAAACACAAGAATACAGTCATACAAAGGTTTCAGTCCCTATATGGCTTCCATCATGTCACCTGAGCTTATTGTTTCAATTGCCAAAACAACATAGTTGTTGCTCTGTGCTTATCTCAGGAGAGCTTGGTGCAGATTCTGTTGCTGTCTGTTCAGTTTTAAGAACATGTAATTCCATTATAATTTCAGCCACCATGTTGATTCTTGGTTGTTGTTGCTCTTATGGAGCATCTTTATGGCTCTTTATCAACTCTCTTGATGACACTCTTCCATCTGTGTGCTCTGAATGCTCCAGCACAGCTTCCCAATCCATTGAACTGCTGTAAGGGGTTGTCTGGCAAACAGAGACAAAGCTCTTCTCTATGGCAAGATGGTATAAAGAACCTTCAATTTTTTATTTCTTGGTCATTCACTTCATCTCTGTTTTACTGCTGGCTGCTCCTATGCAAATATTTTTAGATGTACATGGTATAATGGATCAATTTATGGGTTTTTTTTAACCTGAGTAATTTCTCTGGTCCACCTTACAGTGCAGCCCACAAGCCAATGAAGTAGCTGGATGAAATGGGCAGTAATCCAAGGGGTTTGGACATAGAGAAAGGACAACAGAAAACCTCTTAAACTGGCTTACCTGCAAGCCAAAATGCTAGTGGATCTAAATCATAAGATTTAAAACTTTCCTTGTCAACCTGCAGGGCTAATGTTGTCATAAGAATAAGATAATTGTTTGTACTTATCTTGGTTAGAATGTAAAGAGTATATGCTCTCTGCACTCACCTTTAAATATATGTTTTAGACATAAACCCATATAAAATATCTGAAGAACATCAGCATTTCAAATGTATATTAAAAAGTCAAGAAAATATTAGATGATGTGAGGTAACAGTCCTGAGTGAGGTAGAATTTGTTGAGGCCTGATTTCTGAGGTACTATATAGCTAATTGGCAGAACTCACCTGCAGGGTAAGACTTCAGGCCAGACTCATAAAAGAACCTTGCAAGACAACACGAGTGAAAGGCAAGTTTGCCCTCAGACTGATGTCCTATGCAAGAAAAGAAAAATGTGAATACAGAAGTCCACTAAGAATTTGGATCCCATACTCTGGCTGACAGCCTAACAATTATTTAATTGAATGAAACTCTTTCCTTGGAAATTATGAGCAGATGTGTCTCAAGTTTGGACTTTCAGGCATTTCTTTCAAAAAAATGAACAATCTTTACACCTCGTAGCTTATAAAATATATTTCTTTTTCTTATTATTTCCATGTAACAGTAAACTAGTTATTTGAAGACACCTGACAGGCTTTTCAAAACTCTTCTTCAGGTCCTATGTCTTCCTTTTGTAGCATATAGAGTCCTCAAACTGGATCAATATACTGGAGAAGTTTTCAAATCATTCCTTTGCTAAGCTGCCAGGGTGTGATGGACTGGTGTGAAAAAATTAGGACAGGTCCTGGATCCTAAGGCACTTAAATGAGAATCTCCTCTGAAATGGAACCCACCCAGCTACTCTGCTCCTGCTATTAATGCCTTCTCTTTAATATCATTTTTTTATTTACTGCATCACTTGAATTTCACCTAAGGCAAGAAGGATTGAATGTGCAAGACTGGAAGTTTGTTGGATCATTCAAGAAAAGAGAAGGAATAGGACATGTCCCATGGAAAGTTACAATAAAGTCCAGTGAGAAAATATATGCTATGAACACCACCAATTAATAAGGAGAAAGTGTGTGAATATTTTAAGGGACAGATGGGAAGGAATGTATGTGGAAAAAGGAAACAGTGAGGCAGTTGTAAAGTGATGTAACTGAGGTTCAGTGAGCACACCTGGCCAAAGCAGATGGCAGAGCAGTTTCTGCAACATGTGGAGTTCTTCTGACTAGGACATTATCAGAAGCATGACATAACATAATGCAGTCCTGTGTAAGACTGGGGAGGAAACAGGGGCTTGCTCAGCCCTGGTACCATTACACGTTGCCTCACAGTGTTCCATTACAAGAAAGAGTGGAAATTCATTAAAACACACGGTGGTCCAGAACGTGCACAGAAGGCAGTCACAGAAAGAGTTACTTTTATTGGGAGTAAAACTTTCTGTGTAATATAATATTTCCCAGCTTCACTACCAAAAGGGCAAGAGGAGTCTAAATGGAAAATGTAACTGCATTCAGTGTGCCACACTTGTGTGCACATGCGCACAGACACTCACTCATTATTTGCACAGAAAAGGGGGGAAAAGGTTAACACATGGGAAATATATAAAAAGCCTATTAGCAAGGGCTACTCAACATCTGTGGAAAAGTTGACAAATTCTGTAATAACAGTTCTATTTTATTAAGATTTTTTTTTAATTTGAAAGTCACTCCTTGGGTTTGCTTAACAGTATAAAAAAATCCCTGCATTGGAGAGTATAAATGTTTCAAAACAGGGGCTGTAATAGAAGATAAAGAGTATAAAGGGTTGCATCCTGGACATACTCATTTTAGTATGTACATTCTTACTGGCTTCAGCCATGGCAGTTTTTCACTACACAGACATCCACTGTTCTCACTGAATTAGTGAGTCTTTTATCCTCTCTAGTTCATTTTACTCCCACGTTGACAAAATTGGCTCAGGAGCAGCAGGTTATGGGACTACAATCTTTATGGGACTACAATCTTGGCAACCATGGCTCCATACTGTTCCATAAGCTCCCTACAATGTTTCCACTGCAGCATCATTTGCATTATCTGTAGATCTCTGGTTGATCATCACAACCCATTTTTACCATTTTGGAATCAAGTTATGTTTGGTAGCTGTGTCATTCCACCAGCAATTTTCTGAGCTGTGGAGCAGCCTGTTCATTTATTTAATTAACAAGGCTTTTATTGCATTAAAATCATTTGGATGGAAAAGTGATGGTAGAACTAATAAAATTGAATACTTATAAGGCAGTGGAAGAGACTGCTTATCATGTGTTTCAGTTACAAGTGACTAGGACATATACTGACAATTAAAAATCTTACATAGATTGCTCAGCATTCATCTGCTTTCCAATGCAACCCACATCCTCAAAGGTCAATAATTAATCTGAGCAGCAAACCACATAGCATTAATGCAACTCTGCTATTGCTGGAAAGAAAATTTCACAATGAACTGATTTACTGTCTCATAAAGTCCCAGAAGATTCCAAGGTATATGTGTACTTCATTGTTCATAGAGATTTTCTTTGACAGATTTGACTGGTAATACAGTTTTCTGTAGTTTCAGGGTTGCTTTCCAGCTCATGTTTGCAAATCTGCAGTCTAGCCTTATTAGTAGATTTATGATGAGCTTTTGTCCTGCAAAAATTTAATATTCAAGTGTGCAAATTTTTATATAGCAATGACTGTACTAGTTTAGCAGACACACTTGCCTTGGATTTTATCTCTCATTCACCCATGTACCACATAATGCTCTACTTTCCACCAAAACTATGTTTAATATTTCATTGATATTCCTTTATGTGTTGAAATCTTTGTTACACAGGACAGTTTCAGGCCACTCATTAGTGAAAGCCCTGCAGAAATATTGCCTTGGTGCAGGACACATTTCAAGTGCCTCCTCTATAGTCTTATGTTGCTGAAAGTGATCCTATCTCCTCATTGGTTTGTTTCTGTTTTGTTATCTTCCTGAGGAAAGGATGAAAATAATTTCCATTTGCTGATGGCAAGGACAGCAAAGGGGGGTAAAAAATAAAATAATTCAATTTGCATCCATGCAGAGACAAGGTGGTTTTGAATCAGCAGAGTGCAGAAGCCTGAACGCTCTTCTTTCAGAGTACATTGTGTCAGCTGGAAGAAAACTAGAATTCATATCCTCTCTCATCAAAGTCAAAAGCATACTTACTTGTAAAGCTCTGTGTTATAAGAACTGCATCCAACCCAACTGCTTACCCTAAGACAGTGAAAAAAATTCTCTCTTGCAAAGAGAAAAATATTTGGAATATGCATAGACCTCCTGGCTGCCTTTAAAAATAAAGCAAACAACTTTTCTCTGGTAAGAAAAGTATTAGTGTGAACATCAAAAATTGTAGAATGAACAGTAAATGTGTCAAAACTGTCATTATTCAAGATGACATCTTTGCAACCCAGTTTAGGAGAACAGGTAATTGATTTCCAGCCACTGAGATAATTATTACACAGACTTTATTTTTTCTAAATCCTCTTATCTAGAAAAGAACTTGAACTTATGAAGCTTAATTGTTTCGAAGACAATGGATGAAACAATAATATCAGCAAAATCAACAACAAATATTTTCTTATGCTAAAGGTGCTGGACTGAGCCTGCTGTTCGTGGGCTTTTTGTCAAGAACATTTTAAGCAACTGATACAAAAAAATCCTCTTTGCCATCCTAGATATGTTTCCTGAATTGATGATAGTTTTTTTTACTTTCTGCCAAGATTCAGTTTTCAAGCTACAAGTCACATTAAAAATCAAATGCACAATTAATCAGCAAATGGCATGTTCATTCCCTGTCCCCACCCCCTACCAGTGTAATTTTATTGATAATTCATTGGTTGCATTTCTTTGCTGCATTTGTTTGCCATCACTTTGCTTTACTGACTTCAAAAACAGAGAAGGTTAAGAAGGGTTTTCATCATTTTTTTCTCAGAGCTGAGCACAGAAAATTGGGGATCAACTTTCTGTGCTTATCTCTGATCATTTTATCAACACAGTGTCATTATGGAACTGGGGGAGGAAGAAACACCATGGAATCTAAAACTGAAGGTCTTAGACGAGCAGATGAGACAAGAGGGGTTGGGCTGAAGTTTGCTATATCTCCAAATTATAAACTGCTACAGCAGTGCATCTAGAATCCAATTAACTCCCATTGAAATCAGTGAAGGACTTTTGACAATGGGTTTACTGGGCATAAGTTCATCATATTATTTGGTAATATAGTCCATACTAATCAATGAATCAATTAAACAATAAGACTGATGTAAAATGAGATTACTTTAGCTGTGGTGACTTTTTTTCTGAATCAGAAGATACAGTGAAAGTGTAGATATCTGATAGCATCCCATTAACATCATTGAATCCATGAAAATAACATTCTCTAAAGTAATGCTGTGTTTTAGAAGCACACAAACCCATCTTCAAAATTATATTTAGATTGCTGAGACTGTAACTATGAAAATCGAGTCAAGATACCTCCATTATTTGAATGACCTGGAGTATATTTCTGTATTTACTACCCTTAATTGTTTCAGTCTCATCCCACCACACTTCGTTTGGGTCTTTTAGTCTAAATTGAAATTAGTTCTCTAGTCTCCCACGTCCAAAAACAAAGACAAGAAAATCCAAGGGCATAAAGTAAGTATTTAATATCAGAGAGGAAAGTCTTCTGGAAATAGATATCTCTCTGGAAATGACTGTGGAGTTTGATCACTACCTTCAACCAGACAGTTAACTTCTACCAGCAGTGAAATTAGAGGACATGAAACTAAACCTTAGTGTATATGAGAAGACATAATTCAGACTTGAGTTTACCCATTTCCTGTTTTTCAAGTGATTTATATCACCCACCTAATGCCCTTTCAGCTGTGTTTGAGGAGAGTAATATATTTGCCTAAGAGGCAAGCAGGAACATTCCAAAATAGTACTGAATAGTACTGAATTCCTGAATAGGAATTGCACAAAGTCCATATTTCCTATGGAAAAGTCCTGTACTTCTGTATTAATTCTATCTTTAACGAAGTTCTATTTCAATACATTTATTCTTGTAAGAAGTTTATACTGCATTATGGGCCCATTTCTCACCTAGAAATTTTGTAAAACATGTTTGTAGATTCTTTTGTAGTTTCTTGAGGGATGAAATGACACAAGATGAATTTAATTTTTTTTTGGTTCATATTTCGTCAATGGGATAAAAGTAGGTATGGCTAGTGAATATATGATATCTTTTGGATTCTTATAAACCCTTTTTGTCAGATTCCTCTGCACATGCCTGAAAAGAAATTTTAAAAAATTATTTTCATATTTAAATTCAATTTAAATCATCTGATACAACATCTTTTACATTGGATTACTTATATTTTTTTTCTTCACCTTGGAGACTCCAAATCTTAATGTCAATTTACACATATAATTCATTCCTCTTAGTATATTTCTCAATATTTTATGTCATCACATATTTTAGGCCAACTTTTCAAAATTTTCTGGTTTTCAACCCCTTTTCCAACATCATATTTACAAGAATCTTTCCTTTATTTTCTTCAGATAAATTTGTTAACTTTTTATTCTTTGGATTTGTGGTTCTAAGCATCATCCCTCAAAGACTCTTTAGAAAAGTTTGAGTATTGCACATATGCTTAAATAATTAAATGGCCAAATAATGGTAAGGTTTCAAAGCCAAAGGGTAGATTTTGGTAGAAAATATGGAGAATTTTGCTACTCTTCTCTGAAGAAGAAGTTCTCTGCATTGATAACGTCACCTCAGATAAGGGCAGTCTATCTACACACTTCTCCAAAGCTTGAAGACAATCTAATGGATTGAATTGAGGAGTAGGGTAAAAACACAAGCAGGAGGAGCATCTTTATACCTGGTCATGAAAAGTTTTTCATAGGAGGTGAAACATTAGGATAAAGCATCCTCCTTCTGTGAAGCTTATTACTTCAAAGAATTGATATTTAAAACTGAGATGTCTGTTCATAGTCCTCTTTATGTGGGTGTAAGCCCAAATAGATTCAAGTTCATGTTTCACACTTAGCTGCCAGGCTCCTTGAAGCAGAATTGATCAGCCACTCTTCCTACTGGAAGGATTCCCCTATAGAATTCAGGATTCACAGCATAACCTACAGGCAGTGGGACTGAGTAGTTTGATTTTTAAGGCTCTTCTCTGGTAGGCAGCATCTTAGGTTCTGGTACTTTCTGTCAGCATTATGTATTTTGTGCAACAATTTTTTCACAAACCAGCAGCATTTTCCTGTGACCACCCAGAAAAATGTCTTTTCTCAGGCAAAGTGTGAGAAATGCAGTGCTTAGCTCTGGCTTCTTGATTGCACTATGGGAATTGCCTAAAGTTACCAGCAGTAGTCTCTGATGTGTAATACCAAAGCCATTCAATAGAATCTTAACCTAAACTAGACATTAGCTGCCTCACTGAAATCAGCTCAGCTGGATGATAAATTATTAATTCATTGAATGTTTGGGAAGTGTTTTGGTGTGGGAATAGGCTGGATCCCACTCTGCTGTGGGAGTTTATGTATGGTGCCATATCCATAGGGAGTGAGTGCCTTGTACCTCTACGATGCAAGGCTGGATCAAGAGAAGGGGCAACAGAGCCTCCTTGCTCCCCTTCTGAGCACTGTCGTTCAGACATGGGATGAACTGGCAGGAGAGGCTGCCCCAGAAAGGGGGCACCGACTGCTGTCCCCCCCAGCACACCCAGAGGCTGACAGAGCTCTGGACCTTCCAGGGTCGGGTTAGATCGGCTGCCCCGTGTGCAGGCTGTGCCTTCACTGCTGGGCTCTGCCTTGACACTTTGGCTCTGGAGGAACTGCAGTGCAGAGAGGTCAGAACTAAGCCAACTTGAACTTGAAACCAAATATTTAAATCCTGAGGGGATTCAGGGATGGGGAGGGGGGGCAGCGGGTTGAAATGACTGGTGTTGTATAAATACATGAAAACCCATAAAAATATTTACAAGACACAGCTAATCTCAAGATAACATTCTTTTGGCCATTGTAAAACTGACTCATCAATATAATGGATATTTTTGGTTACTTTATTTTAGCTTTCTTTTTTACAGTTAATATTTACCAAGTCTCTGGGGACTAAAATTACCTCACCCTTTTGCTTCAGGTCTACAGCTGCAGTCTCTTGCCTCACCATAGAAACGCCTGGAATGCAGCGTTGTGTTTCCTTTTCTGTAAGAAAAATAAGGGAAGCTGAAGTAGCAACTGCCACCAAGACAGATAAATGCTTTTATAAGTTGCTAATTAATAACTTAAAGCCACATTACTGAGTGGAATATAGGTGACTTTTAAGTATTTAATACCCCAATAGGCAGTAAGTCAGCTGCATACCTGGTGTATTATTTGTTCTCAGAATATAAGTTCATTTGGGTGAGCCAGAACCACCATAGCTAAAACTAATTTTTCATAATTAATCTGGAGAAGAACCATTTGGCTTTTCAAAGCAGCTGGTGATCATAGGGAGATATAATTTGAAATTTCAATAGACAACTTATAGTGCATTTGAATTTCAACTAGTTAAGTTGAGCCCCCAGACACTAAAGCATGGAAAATCTACAGTTCTTTTAGAAAGTCTTGGCCCCTTTTTATTTCAAGAATTCTTAAGCAGAGTGAAAGCTGAATCTCTCTGAGCCAAGAACTGTATCTTTTGAGCCATGCCAAGAAATGAGGTAGAAAAAGATGAAAAAACTTGTAGTCCCAGAGTTGATAGGACTTGGCTTTGAAATGGCTTCTGTGATCCTTCCCATTGGAGTGCCATACGACTGGAAGGAACTACAAATACTGATATCTTTCCAGAGTGCACAATGACATCTTTTTGTTGCTTCTGTTACTATACATGAAAATCACAGCAACCAAAATGTCATATTCTGTATTTCTTGGAAAAAGATTATTTTTATACTTTGCATTTGAATGCAGAAGTGTTACTGATTGCTATTTGCCTTTTGGCAACACTGCTACAACTTAAGCCTGACAAAGTATTACTCAGCTATGAAGACAAGACTTGGACACACAGTGAGTGTTGATATCAGAGCATAGTACCATGGAAAATGAGTTTCCTAGGAACATAAAACACTGCTCATTATTTACCTAGCCTCACAGTTTAATATAGGGAAATGACATATATTACTGTATTAGATAATCTGTAACTGTTACAATAGACTATTTTTATGAGAATTGTTTGAAGCAAAAAAATGGGGAAAATTATATTATCTATCTATGACATTATTTCAGCCTAGTTAGAATTAGGCCTATGCTTCTCTCCTGAGCAGACAATCTACAGTTCTCAGAGCTGTAAAGTCACAGTTAAATTGAAGAAGCAGTGTAAATGATATTTGCACTACCTTAGTCATAGCAGTGTCAAGCCCTCAGTGTGCAATGCACAGAACAAAGTCATGCAACTAAAGGTCTGCTGCTGCTCCCTTTACCTGTCAGATGAATATTGCTGTCAATGAACAAAGAACATCTGCTCTTCTTGTAATTCTGCATTGGAACCATTGTAAATCTCTAAGCCAGTATATAAAGATAAACTTCAGTTGAAGGCAGACTGGGCTGGCAATTGCAGGGGTCCAAGAGCTGATTCACATTCTTGTCTCAAAAGCAGCAACATCTGACTAGATGCAGCAAGACATACAGCTGCAGGCAGCAAGTAATTCTAAATTTAATCTACTACATGCCTGTTAGAGTATTTTTTAAAATTTATTTATTTTTATTCCAGGCAGATTCTGTCTTTGGTTTTGCTTTTGATTCATCTTAATCAAAGGCAACTCCAACAATGCAAATTCCTCTTTATTATGGTGGTGGTAACAGTGGAGCAGTGGAGAAGTGCATAATGGCTTGTTATGAAAACTCTGCACCCTGGAAACCTTCTAGGTCAGGTTGGATGGGGCTCTGAGAAACCCAATGTAGTTGAAGATGTCCCTGCTCCTTGCAGGGGATTTGGACTAGGTGGCCTTTAAAGGTCTCTTCCAATCCAAACTATTCCATGATTCTATGAATATTGAAAGAACTCTTTTCAATAAATGTGTACTTCTGAGCCACAGTTGTCAATGGGACCATACTATTAGTTTTCTTCATTTTCATCCACTGTAAAAGAGCACAGGACAGTGGTTTCGTGGGACAACAGACTGGATCTCAACTTTTCATTAACTGAAGGAATAGTAAGGAGTTCCTCTAGCACAACCTACCTAATATGTTATATTTTTATTCAGTTGGCTGGGACAGGTAGAAGAGGAAGGAAGAACCAAAGCAAATATATTAACAGTACCAAACCAGGATCTCCTGCATGACATCAGTACATCAACTTTAGGTTTGCAAAGCAAATCAGAACATATGTCAAGGAGGCATCATTTTAAATAAATAATTTAATAGTAAGAAATGTCTCATTGCTTAAAGATAATAATAAAAATGCAGGATCAACAAAGTAGAAGATAATTTCCTGCCCCTAATGTTCAAAACCTTGAATGTTTACAAACACATGTCAACAAATAAAGAGGTGAAGCAAGCTCTCATATCAGCTTCTAATTCAGCTGGATCAGATCACTGCTTGCAGTCTGCAATAAACATCTCACACTGAACTTTACTACCTCTGCAGTGCTGCCAACTGCTCTCTAACTCACGTCACTGCCGTGGATTGCTTGCCAGAACTGTTAGAGCTTTTCTTTTGTGACCCACCATATTTCAGCCTGGGGGAGGGCACAAAGAAATCACACTATATGAAATAATATATCTTACTTTTACACAGTCCTGGACATTCTTATTTTGGACATAAAGCATATGATATTATTTCAAATGGAGCTGAAAAAAAACCCAAAAAAACCAAACAAAACTAAACTAAACTATTCTGATTTCAATTCAAGTAGAACCTAATTTATACTGAAGCTTTATCTCATATTATTATTCACCAGCTAATCTTGATTTTCAAAACTCTATGCAATCATTCATCCCGTCTCTGTGGTGCTTTTGTCTAATTATTCTAGGTAAAATACGTGTCAGATATCAGAAAAAATTATCCAAATAATTCAGAGGAAATGGAAAAGTCAAACACTGAAACAATATAGAGCTGGGAAAGCCACCATATTGCTCAAGACTGCAGTGGATTGAATTCATCTCATCACCAAACACAAAATAAAAGCATCACCTATTCCTAAACATATGTCTTGCTGTTTGGAAAACTCAGCACTAACTATTCTTAGTCAAACTCCCAGATTAGATTCTTAGTCACAAAATGGATTTTTACACGTTTTTAATTTCACTGATGGTTGTACAACACCTTCCTTGTACAAACTCTTCTTTTTTACTGACATGTTTAACTCACAAAAATGCACTGCTGGAACAGGTCTGGGATGCAAAAAGACTAACCCTATTTCTCTCTCTGATCTGCATTACATTGCACCCTTATCTTTATCCCTTGTGTCTCAGAATTACAATAGAGGCTTTGGTTACGTGACCATTTAACACTGAGTAAGAGGTAATATTTATCTTACAGATATGAGTTAATTAGACCAGGAGCACAGACACGTTTCCTACACTGATTTTTGTAATCTATCAGATTGTACAGGCAAATTGACATCCAGGAGTTTCCCTATCAGAAAGTCATATCTTAATTCATTTTCACAAGGGAGCCAAGATAAGGGTGATTTGGGAAGAAAGATGCAAGAACACTGTTGAGAGGAGATCAAGGAAGGTGACTAAGATTAAAGAAATGGTATCTCTGAATTTCTTAACCTCTTCTGGCTTAGACTCCATTCAAAATATTTCATATTTGCAGCCTTTGGTACTCAGCATCCTCCTTTGTGCCTTCTCTTCAATAAAATAATATAAATAAAATAAATATATTAGAGGAAAAAGAGAAAATATATGCAAGGTAGAGAAAGACAAGTTGGCTTAATGAAGTAACAAGATCAGAACACATGGGGCCCTACCCATGGCAGGGGAGATGTAATAAGGTGATATGTAGGTCCCTTGCAACCCAAACCATTTTAGGATTCTATTTTATTTTATTTTATTTATTCTATTTTTATGAAGTAGAAAGGTGGTAACTTTCTCCATATCCATCTCTAATAGATACATGAGTTTCCTATATAACTTGCAGCCCTTTTTTTTTTTGTCATTTTCTCACTTTCCAGAATTATTAGCTACATATGTCAATAGATGCATAATAAGGATAAAGGAATAATTGTCAATCCTACTGGATAGAATGCCCAAGATGCAACTGATTTCAATGTGTACAGAACTTAATTAACATGACACTAAACATAACATCTTTTAAATGTGCTAGTTTCATGCCTTTGTCTAGCTACCATTAAAGAAAGGTGTATCAAACACAGAGCAAGGTGAAAAATGTCATGGTTATTAACCCCATAGGGTTAAGTATAATAGTCTGTAGAAAATACAGGGCAGTGCTAGTTGGGTCTTTCCCTGGGAATGGCTAACAGGTGATCTGCAGGTGACACTTGCACCCTGTAACTTCATCTCTGCCCATGCTTTTCAGCACAATTTCAGGCAAGCTGCTTCAAAAAGATGACACAGTAAGTAAGCATCAAATCCAGGTCTGTTCTTAACAATCAGACCACTGCTATCATGCCTGAAACCACCAAACAGGAGATCCTCACTCCCTATGTGGTACCTGGTCACTTGAGACCAAGGATATCACAAAGTAACAGCCAGTAGGCAGGTTTGGGGGACCCTAAATTCAGTTCCCCTCCTGATTTTTTTTAGAAGTTTTCTCAAATTTGCCACATAGTAGTGTGAGTAATATACCCATAATTTAGACTACTCACCATCTTGGAGAAGATGAAGGCTACAATCTGAAATGCTTTGATTTAGAGTAAGGAAACCTCCTTTAGTGTGAGTGCAATCAACAACTGCCTGCCAAATTTCAAGCATTAGACTTTATAAAGTTTCACATCTTATAGGGAAGTAAATAGCACATAGCTCTTTTGGCCTTACTGAGATCTGTAGGAGCATCTCAATACCATGAAACAGCCAAAAGGGACTCAATAGTCCTTGTGGGTACTTTTCAACTCAGGATATTCTATGAAGTGAATGAAAATTAATTATCAAGTACCTGTGTATTTTTATTAGCTACCAAGTTACTTTGCTATGCAGCTCCCACCTGATTATCTCAAGTCTATTGAGTTAAAGGATAAGCTTGCAGTTCTTTAATAATCATGACCTACAGTCCAATAGTTTTAGCCTCCTGCCTCAAAAATAGAAAGCTAAAAAAGTTTTAACCACAATTTAAAATAACAGAGACAGCAGTAAGGCTTTTCTAACACAGTAAAACATCTTTCCTCAAGAGAAGTAGAAAAGGTGTATCAAATTCCTAGATACAGAGCAATTTGAGTGTAACCAATAACTTTATATCATTGGAGAATATGGTCCTGTTGAAGTCAAACAGATAGAACCCAATATGGAGAAAAACTACACTTATGGACAGCAGGATGTCCAAGAAAAAGCTTTTACAGAGAAGTCAGCAAACATCCAGCTGATGCAATGAGCAGGAAACACTGGGTAGCAGAAAGTTGATTAAGTACATGTAAATTGGAAGACCTTTCCCTGGGCATTTAATCACACACAGGGTCCTGGGTAAAGTCCAGAACAAGAAATCGTCATGTGAATTGCAAAGAAGGGGGAAAATGTGCCCCTTCCTGGAAGGCATCTTGCCAAAGAGTGCCAGAACTTCCTGAAAAAGTAATAAAAGAAAGGAAAATAAAGAAGGAGGGGAAAGAAAAATCGCAAACAAATTCATTGTACAGCATTTTACTGTGTAGGGGTAAGAATTGAAGAATGATACAGGTGTAATGAGCTTTAACAAACCTTTTATAAAGAGAGAACAAAATAAGGGCCACTCAGGAAAGTTCATGTGGATGAGAAATTACATAAACTACCCTATGTCTATATTGATATTTAATTCAAATTTAGCAATCTACTTGAATGAAATATGAACTTTAGCTAGATTTCCTGAAAGATGCTATGGAGGCAAGACTTTACATAAATACACCAGAGAAGAACAGCATTAGCATAGCAAAAGACACTACTGAGTCAATTTTTTAGGCCAAAACTTCATATTACAAAAGGCCAGTGTTGAAATACTGAAAAGCAAGTAGTTTGCAGACATCAGTTCTGGAAATGACAGGCTTAATGGAGGAGACATGTGCTTGTTTTTCCCCTCTCAGAGCAAGTGGGATCTCCCTGTACACTTTCTGCTGTCTGTGAAGTGCAAGTACATAACATCCTACAGACACAGAGAGTCACCAGACAGCACACAGCAGTAGAGATGCTGAAAGAATAGCTATCCACAGAGCAGAGTGTCTGATTTCCACACTGTGCACTGCAGCTCTGTGCATTCCAGTCAAAAGGAGATGATCCAGCACATATGTCAGTGGACATCTCTTTATTTTGTGTCCTCTGCAGTGCTAATAACCAAGGGGCACATGCACTACTCAGACTTTCTGCCAATGTATCCAGCATACAAACTCTTCAGTACTGTCTTCACTAAGAAGGCATAGCCTGGATGTCCTGGTAAAATCAGCTAAACACTGGGATTGTCAGGTCTTGACTGTCAAAATGTGTACTAGTTTTCTTAAAGGTTTAATGCTTGACAATACATGAAATACTGGTCATTTCTGTTCTAGAAAAAAAAAAATCTTGAATGTCAGGCACCTGGAGGCAGACCCAATAGAAATGGCAAAATGCTGGATCATCAGCTCTTGAGTTGCTCTTCCAATGTGGTAATGTCTTTTTAAATTAATTTAGTGTTTTCATTTCAGTAAAAAAGAATTAAATATTGAGTAGTGCTGGCAGGAAGGAAGGATTCCAGGAAGGAAGGAAGGAAGGAAGGAAGGAGAGAGAGAAAGCAAGAAAGCAAGAAAGCAAGAAAGCAAGAAAGAAAGAAAGAAAGAAAGAAAGAAAGAAATTTTTGATGCAGAATAATGAGGGACAGATAATAAAATAGTCTTCACTTTCAGACTAAAACAAAATTTAAGGTACCAGAAATTTGCATGGGATGAAGAATTCCTGTCTAGAGTTAACATGCTGTGTAGAAGAACTTCACACCTCCAACATTCCCAAGGACTTCTGGTCAAATCACACTATTCATAAATGTAAGTTCCATGTTAATTTTTATTGAAATATAATTATAATAGTAGTGCACTTTGAAGTTGCAGGATCAAATTAACTTGAGATAAAGTTCATACAACTTGCTGATGACACTGGAAGTGTGCCTGGTCCTCATAATGGTGAGTATTATTCACCATGTTTAAATCTTTATAAATAACTATCTGGTAAATCTGTTATTTAGCCATCACTCAGCCTTTGAATGTGCAAAAAGGCAAGCACTACTTCATCAATAATGCCAATGAGTGAGTTAAAAGTTCCACTCTTTGTTTTTGCTGAAGGAAAGCCTCAAAGAATTCAGTACAAATTACAGCTAAAGATTCCCATGGCTCACTCTCTCCTAGTGCCTAGCAACAAAAACATGGTGCCCCACATAGTTGCAGGGCCATGATGCCAATATACATAAAGAGTTAGGGGTGGGAGGGTTAAAAGAAAGATGTCAGTCATATTTTGGAGAAAAAATTATAGTAGTGGCTCACCCTAAAGTGTTATGGCTGACATTCTCCATAATTATCTTATTTCTTTGTATCATAATCTGTAATTAGAGGCAGTTGATGTGCTGAGAAATATATTTTCCACTAGTTACAGAAAATAGGGAAGAATTTATTTGAAACCTTTGTCAGGTTTCCAAATCTTCTAAATCCCATGAAAATTTTCCCAAATATTTTATATTAAGAAAGATTGATGAGATTCTAATTGAATCCTACTTCTATGTTAAAAATGCATTTCTATCTCCATGCTTATGATTATTTATCAGTCTCAAAAAAACATATAGATCCCACTTGACAAGAGACATGATGCTCATTTTGTGAAATCCTGAAACAGCTGAGATACAACAATAAATTTATTTTATGTAGTAAACTATTGAAAATTACATGCTTGACTTAGAATCACAGACATCTATTTTATGCTCCAGCTAGCTACAAGGTTACATCTTAGTTGTGGTTTTTCTTTGTCCATTTTTAGGCATCACTTATGTTAGCACACTGTTCTTATTTATATGGGTATAATGTCATAACTGAAGCAACAGAAAAAGCTAGCCCAAGACACCTCAAAATCCCCTCTGCTATAAGAGATGAGATTTATAGTTCCAGGGTGAGCTCACATAAACACAATTACCATATGAACTGTCTGAGATGTAGATAGCATTGCCTAGGGCAATTATCAAGGGCCTCCTTACCTTTTCTTTATCATGTCCCCTACTGTATCATGTCTCACGAATAATGAGACCACAGCAATCCCTGCAGAGCCATTGAGACAAGAAAATAATAGAAGCAGAAAGGATTGGTTTATCCTTTCTGTAAGTTAGAAAGTTTTGCAATTTGGCACAGACTTTACAGGCAATGATATAATGAATTTTGTACTTATATGATACATAATCTAAAAGGAAGTCCAAAACTTAAGTTATACATCTTTTGTGAGTCAGGTTTAAATTCCCAGGACTTCCAAGGAATGAAGAGTGAACAGCCTGACTACTGAAATATGAAACTTAGCATTATTATCATGCATATCTATCACTTTTGTTTGTTAACCTACCTGGGATGAGTGTTTGGAGGGAGAGCCATGGTGAGCATCTGGCATGTACTGCAGTAGCTGAGACATCTTCAAAACGGAACATATCTTAAGGAGTTCATTCCAACAAGGATGAACTGGAATGGACTCCCTTAAAATATAATTCAATCATTAGGTGACTAATTTAACAAAACATGTGGAGTCTGTTTATGCCCACAAGAAGCATTGATTTTATTATACCAAGGTTTAAACACAGTTCTGAGCCATGAGGACTCAATACATCAGATCAACCATTTAACAGCTGGAAAGCTGACACATGCAAATTTTTATCAGCTGAAGAGTTTTTCCAGTACATTTAAGTTTGGGGGCCCATGAGTTGCTCTTCATCTTTCAAGTGTTAGTTAGTGCTCACAGAAATCATCAAGAACAGGGAACACACATGCCATGCAGGACCTCACTGCCTCTCAATCACCCACCAGGCCATTGATGCTGTTCATTTACACAACAATGCCCTTTGAACATCTGCATAGCTCATTTATTTCATGGGGTCAGTTGATCAACAGGGTAGAAATCATTGCACACTGCAAAGGATCATCCTACATATGAATTAAACCCTAATTAAACAAGTTGCACCCAGTTCACACTGTCAAGCCACCAAAGTGCTCATTTTTAAATGGAGCTAAACGAGTGCATAGGAAAAGGAAAGTGTGGGGAAACTTTGACATAGAATGAACAGCCTTACTCCTTTAGCCCTCAGGATTTCAGACCTGCCATTCTACTAGACAGATGTCATGTTGCAAATCTCTGGTCACCCTCTGGCTCTCCTCTTGGGGTCAGCTCATGTCTAGGAAATAGGATATCATGTCTTGCCATAGGACTTATTCCTAAAAATTTTTACTCTTATGCTTCACAAAGATACCACAAAAGGTCCAAACAACCATTCCAGCTATTCATATGTCAAAACTCTTCTCACAGGCTTTTGAAATAAATCTCCTGAGAGAACCATTCAGAGACTACATAACCAATGTTATTAGTGAAATATTATACACTGCCTATTTGAGATGACACAATTTTGTGTGTAGCGTTTTAGGAATAGCAGTTATTCTTCTTTAGCTTGCTGACTGGAGTCTCATAAAAAATCCATATGGGGGATTTAAGTCAACTCAAAGCCAAAATTTTGCAACATTTTCTGAGTGATCAGACAAATTAATATATTTAATTTGAGGTTGGAAAAGAGAAGCCAGAACAAAATCATATGGCTAAGTTCTGCCCAACTCCAAATTCTTATTGCACCCAAGCCTCTTTAAATAAAAATGTGGGGTTGTATTCATCTTTAGCACTTATAAGTCATTGCTGCTCTGCTTATTCAGTGAAACAGCAATTCTATGATACCACAGTATCAGAATACTCACTACCTGTGCATTCCACAGGAAAGGATACAGCAAACATCTGCTGTTTCTGAATTCCTCAAGTTGTTTAAAAAGAACTGGAACTGCTAATATTTAAAATTATAAACATATGAACATAACACTTTTACGGCTAGAAATGTCAAACTGAAGTTTTAAATCTACATTCTCCAAATACAACATTTTATTAGTTACATCAGTATTATTAGGCAAAGCCAGCTGCTTGTCAATGACTGCTGATCCAAGCAAGAAAGAATTCCACTGCATCTGTTTAGGACAATAAATTAGAATTTGAAATAAAAAGAAATCTTGCAAAATACGTGAGCAAGTGTTCATAAATGGTCAGTTGAACAAGAGCATACAAAAATCAGTGTCCATTTGACCATGAGGAGGAATGGATGAAATCAAATATATTGTATGGAAAAGCACCAACAGGGCAAGGACAAGGGGGATACTACACAGATGTACAGAACCAGGGTTAAGGGAAAAGACAGAGATGTCAAATATGTCTGAGAGAGATAGACTGCTGCTATGTGGGACAAGCTGGTGGTACAGGAGAGCAGGTGTCACTTGTAGGGGAGCTAAAGAAAGGAGGAATACCTGCAGGGTAAGAGTAAAATGTGTGGAAAGAGAGAGAGAATTACAGGTGCTATGCCTTCTCTGGGAATGATACTGGGTGGTGGAAAGAGCTGGCTGTTAATCCTAAAATAATACTTCTCTTATTCAGTGGAGTGGGGCAAATATGACATTGGTTTTAAAATAGCATTTTTATTTTGTCTCTGCCTTAAGGCAGAATTCGAGCCTAACTGAATGGAGGCACTGAACAAAAAACTTTTAAAATGGCCTTTGTCTCAGGAAACATAAAGCCTGGTAAAGCTTGCTGCTCTGGAATAATATTCTGAGGAATGACAAATAGCACTGTGATCAAAATATTGTTTTTTAAAAAGTCTGTATGTCCTTTCTGGATACAACCAAACCTTTTACAAAATTTCAGTCCACCACAATTATAACCACTTTTTCAAAGAATCCTCACAGAACCACAGCTCTTTCAGCAGGTATACAACTCATCCAAGTACATGCAAACAGAGAAGCATAGTGGAACAGAAGAAACCACTCAGTAAAACTCCCTGTATGGGACAAGAATGTACTCAAATCCTAGGAAATTGTAACCCTTTCACCAAAAGTTTCTTAGCTAAATTAGGTATCAAAGTCTCTAGTTTCTTTATAAGTTATGTGGTAGCAATGAAAGGAAAATCCCAGCCCCTACCTAAGTTAGAATTCTTCTTCAAAACCCTGATGAAATCGAGCTTTTTTTCCTAGCCCTCCTCCTTGGCTGCTTCTCGTGATCAGCCCTGAAAGTTTCTAGAGCCCTGGTTATCTTTCCTGGGTTTAATCCAATCCTGCTGGAAGCTGAGAGGAGTCTTTGTCCCATTCCTCCCCCGCATCCTGTCCCCGGGGACTCTCTAACCCGGACTCAAGCTAAGCTGCACCAATGCAAGCCATTGACAGAAGATTTTTAATACCTGAATTTAAATTACCTGCTCTGTGCAGTGCATCATGATGAGCAAATATGTTAAGGAGCCAGAGCCAGACAAATTCTCAACCTAAATATGTTAACTATATTATTTGTCTAAGATGGGTTTTAACTGTACAGAAGAGGAGGCAGTTGTCTCTCTCACACATACCAGTTTGCTTTCTCTCTGCTTTAAATGGTTAGGCATAAGGCTTCATCAGCATCTATGTGACCATAAAATATTGACTAGGAATTAGAACAGACGTGCAGGATCTCTTTCATTCTGGCAATGGAGCTATAGCAGCATGGTACATGTTCCCCCTTGTCTTCTTCTCACATTCTCACATGAGAGCAGCAGAGGTTTCTTACAAAGTACTTATCTTAAACAAATTTCCACAGATATCAGCAAAGGGAATAGAACTAAGCTTCATTGGTTATACAGAGCAATTTTAGAATTTTGCACTGAAATATCTGAAACATAAAATCTTGGTAAAAAGTCAAGTCTTTCTTCCTGTTTATAGTTTTTTTTCATGGAGTTTTATCTTGAACAACATTTATTTAGAAACCATGGGGTTTTTGTTGTTTTTTTTGCTTGAGTTCCTGAATTGTCTTGAACCTAACCCAGCTTTTTCTGAGCATTAGAATAGAAATCCAGCTGGGCAAAACCTTGTTGTACTGTAATATGAGGTCATGCTCCCAGCAACTCAGTTCATCTAGTCAGCAGTCTGCTTTTGAAAGGGTGGTTGTGTTCCTTTCAAGGATAAGCATTTAGAAGTTTAATTATTCAGGTTCTGCAGAGAGTTTGTGTTTCAAGTGGCTGTTCCCTCTGGCAAGATCCTCCCTGATATTTGGTAGACCAGGCACACATTTCAGTCTACCCTGGTTACTTGAAGGCAACTGATAAAACCCTGTCTTTCTTAGGTGGATAATGAATGTGACTCTGTATGCTCATACTATTGGTTGTGCACGAGAAAAACTTTCATGTGTCCCTGATGATTGATCTTGACTAGGTGAATTTACAGTGTTGTGCTCTCTAAACTCTCTGGCCAGGACTTGCATCTGTGCCAGTCACCTGCAATGCCTGGTATCCATATGACCATCTTCTCTAGTGTCACCCTGTTGTAAATTATGGAAATAATGGAAAGCATTTCAAATTACTTCCTTAGCCAATACTACAAACTTGGCCCACTGTTTTCAATAGCTATAGCAACTTATATTATTCCTCCTGTAAAGAAGTAATTTTATTCTTGTTTTGTCTTACCTTCCCCCAGAACATTCTTATTAAATTCATATAAGCATCCCTCTGTAACAGGCTGATTAAAAGAGAACTGCATTTCATCCTGAGCTCATGTGCAAATATTTCCTCAGTTAACACATCTCTCCATTCCCAGTAGGATTAGATCATTATATGTCTAATATTTCATAAGAATTTGCTGCTGGTTTGATAAATTGAAAAGATGGCATCTTCTTTACCACAAAGTCCTTTGCCCCACCAAAAAAAAAAAAATTAAAAAAAAAAAAAAGCCATACTCTAATAAATAATAAATATACAGTACAGCTTCCTAAGACAGATTCCAAGAATTTTATGTGCTGTAATTTAATCCTTAGAAAACCAGAGGATATTAAATGAACTAAACTGTCTTAGCCAGAAATCTCTGATTTGGGCTGCTCTTTGATGTTTATATCTGAAAGTCTTTGATGTCTTAAAATTGTTTCAGAAATTGGAAAAAAAATCTTGACTTTGTAAATCATTTTGTGATTACATAAATGACAATATGATGATGAATGGCACAGAATTTACAAAAATGAATCATTTCTCTGAATATTAAGTTAATCAAAAAGCCAAGACTGTCTAGTATGAGCTCCTAGTGCTTTAAAGATCCTTTGGCATTCCAGATGCACAATGAAACAAAAATAGTGTAGCCTTATTATGAGCACCTTTCCACATCTGCAATCCTGTTATACAATAAACTCTTGTTCTTTTGTAGCGAGATTGCACTGGTTCTTTTTTTGCCTTCTTTTTTATTATTAATTTGAAACATGTGGTGAGAGGGTAATCCAGTAAGCCATAGGCATTTCATATCAGGGCTTTCATGCAATCACATGTAACTTCAACCATCTGGGTGGAAGGACAGATAGAACCTGCTTTATATCTATAGACTGTGAGTGATAGCAAGGAGCAGAAAGAGTAGAGTTCTAATGAATATTATATATTCACTTCTACAAACATAGGCACGTCAATGGAATAAACTGGTTTTTCTGTTAGATAAAATAGCAAGCACCAGGCAATGTTTGTTGCATTTGCAGCATTTTAAATGTGTAACTTTGTAAGTGGATGCAAATGGGCACATATGAAAAATAAAAGAGAACAAGTTGCGTGCATATACATGTGTGAAAAGAGACATTTCTGCCTGCAATGTATTTTTCTGATTGGTAAGTAGATACAGTTTTTAAATTCACCAAACCTAGTGATTAGGCAGACAATTAAAAGATATTAATTTAGAAACCAGATGTCTGCTTTCATTTCGAGCAAAGAGAAAGCATTTTCTCTGAAAACACATTCATTTATTGTTTATTTTCAAAGTGAACTTTAAAATTAAATTACAGTGTTTGGGAGAAAAAAACTTAAATAGACATCTGAAAGAAATAGAATCTATTTCTAATTTTACCTTTTTGATGTCAGAAGATATCCTAGAGGAAAGCCTTAGGGATATAAATTCTCCTCAGACTTACAGTAAAGGCATGCAATTTTTTAAGATGCATTATCCTGTATCAAAGTTTTTTGAAAACCTGATAAAAATTTAAGAGTTCGTGCATCTAAAAGATTAAAACCAACAACCAATGCAAACAGTTAAAATTATTTACAGTCCTGTGAAATCCAAACTGCACACATGTGGAGTACTCTGTATGTTGTAAAAACTGCAGCTCAGTCTGGAATTCTGTACAATAGAAGTTGAGAGAAAAATATATGACACACAATATCTTTGCCTGTACAGTACAAATTAGTGAGTTTCTACTCTGTGTTTCCAGTAACATGTTGTCTAATCATTAAAGCAAATCTTTGCTGATGTTTTCTTTTAATGTAGCATTCTGTTCTCTACAAGTGACAGAATAGGAACAAATTCCAAGGTAAGAAACTGAGCACTGAAACTATACTCTGTTTGCATGAATAGTTTTGCAAATAAGATATTAAAAGACTTATCATCCAGATAAGTTTTTAGATAGTTAATAGTTTACTTGACTGACTGTTGTTGCTGCTGCTTGCATGTGTGTAGCAAGTACTCTATGCAGTCCCCAGGCATTCAATACTTCATTTTAAAGAAGAACCAAAGCCATAAACCAGAAAATCACTTTATGACTTAAAAGTTCTCATCACACTTGAAGTGAGTGGCACAGCTTCTGTGTAGATATCTATGGACACAAAGAAGTGGTTTGCCTTTTTGGTAAAAAAAAGCCCAGACCTATTGTATCAAAATATTCTGCTATATCTAATGTATATTTCCTCAGATGCCATGAACATAAATAAATTCAAGAGCTTTAATTTTAACCTAAATAAACTCCTCTGTGGAAACTTTTTCAGAAACTGAGGACAAAAAGATGTGCTTTATACTCCTGTGGGGAAGAAGTGTGCTCTTTCAAAGGAAAAAGAGAATGGGGTTCAGAACTCCAGACTCAGGATCATAGAAATGGTGTTTGCATTGAATATTTGGAGTCTCTCCTGCAAAAAGTTTACTTTTGCTAGCTAGCACCAATTCAGGTAAAATTTTATGTTAGTGCTACCCTGCCTGGGAAGCTCACAATTGAAGATTCCCCATCCTCTTTGGGAGTCTGTTTCAGTGTTGTACTATCTGTCTGCCAAAATTAGGATGTTTTTGTCATCTTTGTATCTCCCCTTCTAGTAGTTTCAGTTACTAGATGTTCCCATGCCCCACCTAATACAGTCCAATATATGGTCTGCCTGCTGTGCAGTTTGCAGGTTTACATTCCACCTGTAGTCCACCACAACCTTGTTATTTCCCAACCTTTATGGGCACATGAGATTGTTCTGACCCAGATTCAGGATCCTCATGACGTTCATGTTGGTCCAATTCTCAAGAATCCTTTGAATTGAAGTTTCCCAACTCTTCATGTTAATCATTCTTCTGTATCAGTAATATCTGCAGATTTACCTGAGGACATACCTGTCACCATTTAAACTGTTGTGGGAAATGCTGAACAGTATGAGTCCCAGCACCAAACCATAGGAGTACTTTGCTTATTACCACTTGGAACTCAAAGCATTTGGTTCTACTACACTTTTACTGTAGTGGTAGTACAAATTTGCAATGTATTTAACAAACTGTTCTTTCAGCCCATACTTCCTCAGATTCAGAGAGAATCCTCTTGGGGGCAGTGCCAAAAGCCATCCTGACAATTGGGTGTCCATTGTTTTCCTCCTGCCTGCTCGACGTGCCATCTCATGACAGCAGGCAATCAAGCTGGTCAAGTCTGAACTGGCTGTTCCTGATTGCTTTCATGTGTTTGAGGATGGATTCTAAAGGGGCATGCTTCAGTGTCTTTACAGGGATTAATAGGCCCTAAAATTCCCCAAATCCTTATTTCATTTTTCCTAAAGATAGATACAGTGTTGGCCATTTTTGGTAGCAAGGGATTCCCCTGATAACCACAGGGCTTTTTCAGAGACTGTGACATTGCAATCTCTGCAGCCAGCTCTTCCAGTAGCCTTGGATGAATGCCATCCATTTCCACTATCTCTAAATTTCTGTCAGTAATACTTACTCTGTTTCTACTGCATTATTTGGTTTCCATCTCTTCACCAAATTACATTGGTCAATGCAGAGGTATGAGATCAGGCAATGCCTGTGAAAACCAAGACAAAACCCACAAAGTCTACTTCAACTTCTTCTGTCTCATTTCTCAGTAGCTTTTCTATTTCAAAAACTCTCATTTTTCCTTGACTTTACTTTGCAACTAACTTTAGAGTCTTGTTCCATCACCTTTTATGTCCCTGCCTACTTTTAGCTCAGACTAGATATTGGCCTGCACGTTGTCTCTAAATACCAAAGAAATTGATTACTATAAATGTGCTTTTGCATTTGTTTTCTTTCCACTTCTTTCATGTTGTAATCGCATTTCAATTAATCAGAAAAATTCCCATTTAGCCAAAAGAAAAACTAGAAAGGGGTCTTAGACCAGCCAAGTGGCTGCATTAGACTGCACTGGTTCCTGATGTTCCAATCACCACTTTTTGACTTGTGAAGCTGATATGAGAAAGGATAGGCTGGTGGATGAAATCGAATTCTGTGTCTTCTTAGTGATTTTCTGTAAGCAGTCTGCTCAGGAAACATGAAAAGTAAAATGGGAAACAATGGCAGATAAAGCAGATAAGGTCTGATAAGTCCAGGTTCCAGTAGGGACCCACTCAATTCTTTAGTCTTGTTTTCTCAGTCAGTGTTTGAGAATTTCTCTCAACTGGGAAAAAAAAAAAAAAGAAAAAAAAGAAAAAAAAAAAAAGTTTATTTTTAAACCTTTGACTGCCTGCCCCTTTTAAACCCCTATTTTTCCAAGAATTTTCTGTCAAGCTCAAGACCAACTATATAGCAATAAGTTCTATCAGTGACTAAAAACAGCACCTTTGACTGTAGCTGCAGAATGGTATTGCAAATTTCTTCTTTTTCACTCCTCTGAGAATTATTTTGTAAGAGCTCTAACATGCATACATATGGCCAGTGGAAAATTTTCCATTTTCACTAAAAAAGGCACCAGGTTTAGAATGTCTGTTAGTGACTTTATGCTGCTACCTAGGTCTGCAGTTGGTTTAATTCAGCTATTAATTTTAGTTTAATTTTTTGTAAGATAATGATTTTGAATATTAAAAGACTATTAGCTATGACACCCTGCTCTCCCAACTTTTTTAAATCATTATTTTTATGTCTGTCTTTGAATAAGTCTAATAATATTAACTTAGTGCAGTTTAAACATATGTATTAAAATATTTTTGAAGAAATTAATTGTCTTACTAAATAGCAAACTACAAAAAAAAAGAACAAATTATGTGGTTGCTTCAGAATGCATTAAGAAACTCTTGTTTAACACAGGCTTTGAGGAATGAGTCAAAGAAATCCTGGAAAAAAAATCTCTCATAGCAATAAAGGCTAAACCAAAACCACCATGGCTAATCTTCAACATCCTGGGACACTCCTGACTGACTACTGTGTACTAAGGTATATCAAGTTTTAATTCAAAGTGTTGATTTTCTACTTGAGCTAAAGTAAATGAGATTATATATCCTTTTTTACATTTGAAAAATAGCAAAGAAAATAGATTTTCTCAATTATTCAATCTTTTTGGAACTAAAGAGAAAATGGATTGTTCCATTCCTAAATTATTTTCTCTGGATCTGGTCTCACAAATGAGATAATCCCAGAGAGATTTAGCTGTGAAAGCAAAAGTGGATGATTTGATTTTCCCTGACTTTGTGAGCCAGGATTACCTACCAATTAAAGAATTAAGCTAGTAGACCACAGAGAGTGGGTTTGTTCTTAGCTGTGCAGCTAATGCATTTTGGTAACCCAATGCAAAGCATCAAGGCTGCTTCTCTTCAGTTTGTCCTTTCTAAAGGTGATATACTTGCACATTTTGTTGGTGTTGCATTTACATGTCTATGCTTGCATTTTAGAGCCTTTCTACCAATGTTTGAATAGAACCAAATATGAAAAGAGAGAACAGCAGACTAACACTATTTTCTACCACTCACTTACTCTAGTGTTAGCAGAACATGCCATAGCCAGGACCCTGTATTTATGTGGGTAGCAGTAAATATCTGCAGGTCCCACTTTCTGTGTTTACATAATTGCACTTGAGGTCTGGGGATGTTTTAAGTGCAAGGATGGAGCTGTCCATGACTCACAATGTCCTTTGTGTGAATGAGTTGGCACTGTTGCTCCCCATTGTTAGCCTGGGGGAAATCCCTAATGGGAAGTGAGATATCATTATTCAGTAATTCTCTGAAGTTGGGCAAATCTGGGGAAAAGATGACCTGGGACAGGACATGAAGAAACTGCTTTTTATCAGTGAGTTTATAGAATAGCAGGATTATTCATTGTCATTCCTTACCCTCCAGCTTTCAACATACACTTGGAGACATTTTTTTTTATTATTATTTGCTCTCAAAATTTACTACTTACATTTAGTTTTATTTGCTCTTGTGCCCTCAGATCATGGTGTCCATGAGTAGTGCTACAATAGTTGCTCTGGCTCTTAGATTCAGCCTTCCTGTGTTATATTCTCCCTTCACTGGACAGAATTCAGAATTTAAAAAATTAAAACTATTTAATGGTAAGATCTTTGGGCTTCATCACTGTGTGGTAGCCTTGCCAGAACTAGCTCTATCCTCCTACTAAATCTCAAACCTACTGGTGCAGCAGGAAAGGGTCCACCTTCCCTCCACACCATGCATTGTAGACTCACAACTTCTTCTTCTCCTTCTCCAGCTAGGCTATGACTGTTTAGCTCTTCCTTTCTTTTAAAATACACTTTTTTTTTGTCACAAAATACATGAAAATTAATCTTTGTCTCATCTTCTGGTAAAGTGTTCAGTACAGTCTGAGCTTTCCCTCTCATTAGTCACAGATGAAATATGAGGATTCAGTCCTTGCCTGAGACATCATCTAATGTAATATGTGATGCAAAATCAACATGTTTGTCATAAATCAGAAGGCATAACAGAGGAAAGTCTCCTCTTCCTCTTCATGTTGGGGAGGGAATGGCAGAAACACTCAACAAAAGTTATGTCTGGTCTTCCTTAAACCTCAATGCCAGGTTAGCACTTTCCCAGGTATTGACATACTCAGATGCTCCTTATTTAGTTCCAAAAACCTTTTATTCCTTCATGATGATTATTGCTTTATAACTACTGATAAGCACCAGCCTCTATACTATACCAATATTTCACTTTTGACAGAAGCTAAAACAGAAAATATGAGGAAGGATAAAAAGTGATGCAATTATTCACATATAGGAAGTAGGAGTTCAAAAAAATCCAGTTCCTTGCTCATTTTGTATTTCTAATAGCCTCAAAAGATTAATATGTTATTTTACTTTTACCCAAAACAAATAAAATTGCTTTGTAGACATTAGCATCTATGTGTCTACAGCACAACTTCATGCAAATTTCTTTTTTCAATGAATAACCTGACCAGGTTCCTGAAAATGAGAAGCTATTTTTGTTCTAATAAGAATAAACAAAGGCAGCTCAAATAATATTTAAAACCTACATGTGAATTCTCCAGAATGTAGTGAATCATGTAATTGGAAAAGACAACTGTACACAAGATTTTGAAGTAGTCAAATGCTTACCTTGCCAAGATTTTTCTATCAAAATAGTAGATTCTCTCATCTCAGTTGGTAGTGAGCAACATCTTTCATTACCTTTGAAACCTTTTCCAAAGAAAATGCAGCTTCATGAGCATTCAAGACATTTAATCTCATACTTATGAAAAATATTGAAAGGAAAAATTAGACAAATTAGTGTTTTCTGTGGCACAGATTATTGAAGATGCAGTAGACCAGCAAAGATTTTTCTCTGAGTTGAGCATGAAAGGTATTCTAAAAACATTTAGGCTAATTTCTTTTCCTACACACATACACGAATCAAACAAATGGGTTAAAAAACATATGATTTAAGAAAATGGCTTTGGGTTTCTTTACCTTCTAATTTTAAACCCATAAAAATAATATATATAACTAATGCCCACTTAAGTAACTTTAATATTGCTGTTAATATTTTTATTACTAATAACAACATGAACTGTATAACTCAATTACACTGACATTGATGATCCCTTTTGTTCTGTAATCCAGCCAAAATTATCATGTGTAAACAAAGCAACTGGGAAACAAATTGATTTCCTCATCCTTCAAAATACTGAAAATTGCTTATTTTTCATAGGAGTACACTTTCAAATACCTCATTTAAGACCTACCTTTCAAGAGCACATTGCAAGTTATATGGCTTTAAATATTCTAGATTGCTTATACCTTTCTATTAATGTTGCCAAATTTCTTAATGCTTGTGAATGGTAAATTAGTGCAGCTCTGAGTGTTGTGCCAGACCAAGGCCTGGGGCTGGGTAGCCCCAACAGCAAGTGAAAATGGGCTCTATGATTAGATAGAGAGACAAAAAGGGCAAATAGAGCAGTGAGAAGGGGGAGTTTGGGGGAAAGAGCAATGAACCTCCAGAGGTGAGAAGACTGAAGCCCAGGAAAATAAAACTAAGCCATGTTCCACATGGAAAGTAAAGTAACCAGCCTCCTTTCCTCAGTCTTCAATAGTAAGGCCAGTTGTTCTCCAGGTACCCAGGCCTCAGCTGGGGGACAGGGATAGGGAGCAGAATGGAGACCCCTTAATCCCAGGGGAATAGGTCAGCAAGCTGCTGCATCCCTTGGACACACACAGCTCTGTGGGGCTGGCTGTATGTATTTTTAAAAATTACATTTGCACAATCAAACATTTTAGGTTAGTAAGCAATCAAAGCTTACTCCATGTTGTTAATAGAAGCATGTTCCAGATATATATTAATAAATCCCTTGATGAACATATATTGCATATTATTAATATACAAATCATATACCATCCATGGAGAGATCAAGTGCACACAGCTTAATACTTTAATGAGACCTTCCTGAAATTAAAAGTCTCTACAACACAAAAAGGTCCCAGAAGTTAAATTCTAGATAAATAAAATTGGAACTCTCAATTCAAATTTACCTTATTGTTCTATTTGCCATAATTCTTCTATTTCTGCTTGACATTTGTTCTGTTCCTGCTTTCCATTTGTAAAGAGAAAAAATGCTTCCTCAATCCACATCTACCAAGCATTGATATGGCAGCTGCTAAAACATGAGAAATGTTTTTAAAAGCAAGATTTTAAATCTTATATTTAATCGTGGCATATTTACCACAGAAAAAAAGAAAAAGGGTGAATGACTAAGCAAAAAATAAGCAAACACTGTAAATAATATTAGCTGCTTCCAATGTGTTGAATGGGAATGAAATGGAAATTCAGTTGGAAAGATACCATGTGAGGCTGTAATGGTAGACTACTGTCATACATACACACAACGACACAAGCTGTCAAGAGCTGTCAAGAGGGGACTATGAAGAAAAGAAATTATCTACCCTCAGCCAGAAGGTAGCAAAGCAATGGGTGGTTGAGAAGCTTGGCAAAGGAGACCTGGTTTTCTGGAGATAACTTTCAGTTCAGTCCCTTTGCTAGTTGCAGGAGATACACCTGTGAACTGTAAAAAAAATTTAAATTCCAGGAAAAAAAAAAAAGGTAAAGGATGAATCTTGGTGCCCTATCAAACATACATTTATTCTCTTGATATATAAGCAAAGTCTTCACAGAAAAATAGCTTTCCATAGAAGACTAATATTTCCCTACATTTTACAAATTGTGAGAAGTAGAAGAGAAAAAAAAGCATTAATTGATGCCTCTAGTACATAATTATAAAACAATAAAATTAAATAATTGTAATAAAGACATTGGAAAAATCTAGATTTCTAGGTAAAGAATACATATTTTATTGCATTCCATTTCAACAAAAAATATTTATATAACAAAATCAAGATTAAAGAAGCTGTGTTTGAATAACATCACACTTTTTTGTGCATGCTGATAAAAAGCCAGGAAATTCAAAGTTAAATTTGACATTCCAACCTTAATGCATGCCCTGCTCTCAATCCCTCCCACCCCTAAGGTTATGATTAAGGAAAAAGTATCATTCATAAAACTTTGCAAGCATGATGAATCCCATCCCACCCTAACCACAGCTGTTCATTTCATTTGTCTATGATTTACCCAAGATTACAGTTTCAAACTTTTTCTTCATCATTTGGTCCCGTATGGGTAAAAAACAACAATTGCTTCTTTAAACTCTTCAAATGGTGTGTAATACCACTGTAAATAAAAATGAACTGCATTTTACTGGCAGAACATACCTAGTTTTATTAGGTTTTGCCCAAAATATTGATTTTTCCTAATGATTTCCTGTGTCAGGGAATAATGATGTTACTGAATGTCACATTTTTGTCTGAGAGAGCCAAGTTGTGAAACCTGATCTTTGTAAGTAGGTGCTTGTATTCAAATTGGAGTCCTGTTAATGGCAGGCTGTGACACAGGAATGCATTAATACAGTCAGATGCAAGTAGGATCAGAGCCTGAAATTACTGATGGGATCAGACTGTAAAGCTTTGGCTCACTGGATGTATTCTGATTTTCAGAACAGAGCTAGTTCCTCTGTTGAGCTAGTAAGCTGGAATTCACCTGCTTTGTGAGCAGAGATTTCACACATATATCACCAGCCTAAGGAATAAAGTTAATTCTTAGTCTATACAGATAAATTATTTAGAAAAGAAAATTTGCAGAGAATTCTTGCAGACTCAAACTCTAGCCACTGCAAATACACCAGTTGTGTTTGCCTATATGCTCTGGATATATATCTTACTGATTTTTTAGTCTTTATACACTGCTAATTCTAGAGCTAAGGCTCATCCTACAGAACTGAAGCTGGCATCTCCAAGCTTCTCACAGTCCATCAGGAGAGACACACTTGAAGTGGACCACGATGTTCACTACAGGTGTCCCTGTCTCTGAGGGACCCAGAGTGTCTCCATGATAACTTGATGCTTGGATAAGATCCAGCAGTCAGATAATATGAGCCCATTTCTAGTACCCATGTTATTTTTCCTTGACTGATGGAGTTGACCAATTCTTTCTGCAAATGAGATCAGGGGAAATCAGGCTGAAGTAACCTTGTCCTCTCCTCTGTACATTTCACCTGTCTCTAGTGTTCCACAGGCTTTCCCAGCAGTTTCATCCAGCAAAGCACTGGCTCCTCTGATCATTATCTTTTACCTTGACTTCTCTCTGGTTTTGTTGCAATGCACTTGGGAAAGTACTGACCATTTAATTAATTTTATACATTTTGTTAGGTCTCCCTCAGCTTCACTCAGAGATAAAATCTTTGAACATAAACTCCATCACAGTCCAGTGTTCAGTGCCTATTCAACCTCATAGTGCATTGAGACATTTGAGCACTCCTTGACTCTTCCAGCCATATCACATTCAATCACATTTGCTATGCTTTCATTTGAATATTATGGCATTCTTCTAGCATCAAAATAACCAGTATTCAACTAGCTTTGCATAAATATTTCATTTTTTGTATTAATTCATCAGTCGTGTCCATAGTGCCTTCCTCTTCACCACTGACTGTGGGTCAAGGCAATAGATTGTCCAAACTCTATTCCCTTGTGAGCTGGGCCCATCTCCACACATATATTCTGTATTAATCCTGCCTCTGGCCTGTCAGGAATGCAAGCAGTGAGTCCAGCAGGACAGGAGCTGCCCTGTGTTTTGAAGTAGTAACGTCCTGATCCATGGACATTACTGTAATTTTAAGTTTAACAAGAAGATCAGGCAGCTGCAATGTCAATAATTTGAAAGAAATTGCATTAGTGTCCCACAGACTCCATCTGCTGCTGCTATCCAGGGCAGAATTTGAACATTACAGCAACTCTCAAACTATCTATGGATCTGTTAAAGGTGAGAAGGTTTTTTTCCATTCTACAAAAAAAGGGTAGACATTTTTTCAGTTGCATATCTAACTTTTTATGGTTTCCAAAGAAGACAGTACCTTTCAGGTCCTTGATTAATGAGTCATCTGATGGAGATTTTTGCATCTCAGGATCACTGCTGATTTCCAGTGAATTTTCCAGTAGTGTACAGGTCTCTGTTAAAATCTATGGCATCTCAATTAATAATTCCAAGAGTGGCTGTATTTTTTGTGTGATACTGTGAACAATTATCTGCACAGGCACACAGCAGAGGAGGTGATAAAAGAGCTAGGCAGAAAAGGATATATATACTTTTCTGATAGGGCTGATAGATCAGAAAAGTTGTCGTGGCTTGAGTTTTAAATACAAACCCTATATGAGCATCAAGAATAATTTTATTGGTATTTCTGAGAATAATTTTAAAAATAGCTGCACAGTGGTTTGAAATTGCAGTCATCAGTTCTTAGCATCTCTAAGCACCTTGTGAGCAAATTTTTAATTGATAAACAAGTGTAATGAAAAGACAGGATAAGAGAGGGGTGAAAAAGTAGAAATCATAAAGCAAACTACATTCATATTTAAAACAAATCTAGAACACACTCTGGATCATCTAATCTACTCTAAGACAATTTTGGATGAACAAAGCAGCCTCTTAGGAGAGTTCATTCTGCTTCTCTGACATTCTTGCTTGGTCAAGGCACTGAAAATCTGTGTCTTGGAGCATTGGATATTCATTATACATTGCCTCAGCTCCATGCTTTCCCCAAAGTGACAAAAATCACCAAGTAAAAAAAAGTCCCACATATTAGTGGTACCACAGTTAATTGAGTTTATTCTATATAATCAAAGATATTTAATATCAGATAAAAATTATTTTTTTATAAAAAATAAGGAATAGAAAAGGATAAAAAGCAGAAAAACAATAGCTTTATGAGAGGATTCCCCTTGGAAACAAGTCTTCCTTTTCTGCTAGGACCTCTCAGTCCAGTCTTTATGGTTCTGTCTTTATTGCTTCCTTTAAGAAACATTAATATTTTTATGGTTTATGTTATATTACTTTGTGATGCATTATTAGCTAGAAAAGCTTGACCCTTAATGTTCTTGCAATATAAGCCTCTTCCAGCTCTGGTTGTCTTTGTAGCTTGTATTCTGCAAAAATCTGCAACTAGAGAGGTGAGCAAGAGCTTCTTTCTGAAGATATTTTGGTGAAGAGCTGATCTGTCATCTACTAAATGCCAGTTTCCTACAGGACAGTAAATTCATGTGAAGTTTGACATAGAGGTGATGAGCTAATATTTTTCCATTATTTTACTTCACTGTCTGAAGTAGTTGTATCTCCACGATAATTTTGACTTCTATAGTGACATATCTTTCCTGGTATTTGTCCTTAATTTATACTTTCATGCTTTAAATGAAATGCTTGTCACCTCAAACAAAAGTAGCCCAAATAAGTCATGGTCCTTTATGAGTCAGTCATGAATACATCTGATCTTTCTTCCACCTGATGTTTTTATATAACACATAATATTTACAGCTTTTCAACTTACTTTTGGATGCTCTCTAGGCAACACCTCTCTCCACGGAGGTTTTTTTTCCCTCATTGCTTCATTCTCCGGGTGTTTTATTGAACCATACTAGCTACAAACAAGCAAGTCTCCGAGCTCTCTGCCTGTTGTCCCCAGTGAGATGAAGCATTCCCGCTGCTGCTGCCGGTACCCAGCCCGAGGCGGCTGCTGGAGCTCCGCGGTGCCGCAGCAGGACGGGGAGAGGCTGGCTGTCTCTCCGGGGTGCGGGCCCGAGGAGGGGGTGCTGGCCATGTCCCCCCGGGTCCCCGCGGGGTCCGGCCGCCCCTGTGGGAGCTGTCCAGCGTACCTGAGCTCCGCGCACCTTCCGCACCCGGGCACGGGGCACGCAGAGCCACTTCCCGCATCCTTCCCCGGGAACGGGATGCTGAGCTGTCCATGACGGCAAATCCCGCTACGCGGCGGGAAATGTTTGCCGTCCTGTGGGCAAACAGGAAGCATTTTCGAGGAGATGGATCCTTCCACCTCCTTTGATCTCGTGAGTTTGGAAATCCCCTTAGAAATTAGAGACTAATTAGCCCCAAAGCAAGAGTGACAACAATGCATGACAAAGGAGAAGATTAGGTTTTAAGAAGGCAGCTCAGGAGTGATGGGCAGTCGCTCCTGAGAGAGCTGTGTGTACAAATCGTGTGCCAAAGAAAATCGATCGGATTCGACCTCGGTGTGTCTGACACTGCCAGGGATTGCCAGGGCCAGGCTGTTTATTTAGGGAGACTCTATGGGTGAAGGCACAGCTCCTCTTCCAGTCTCCCAAGACAAAAGCGAAACAATCCCCAGCGCCTGTCCTCAAGGAAATCTTGATCAAAGAAAGGTATTCAGCGGTGTCGGGTGTGTGTGGGTGTGTTCATGTGCATTTCACGGTATTTTGCGGCACGTATCCAGCGTTATCAGTGCCTGCGCTCAAACTGATTCCTCTGTGCTCAGCCGGGACGGCTCTGCCAAAGATGCCACCGCTGCCCTGAGCAGGACCAGCTTACCCTTCTCTCACGGGCAGGAGGAAGGAGTTTCAAAGCAAGTGCTATGAGATTGCCTGAACTGAAATGAGCTTTACGAAGCAGCCTTTTATTGGAAAGATATTTGAACTCTGATTGAAGGGGATTTAGGGGGAATGAGGAGACGATTCCAACAGTTACTACTGGGAATGCAATATCGGGTCCCCTACAATGCTTACTTAGGCTAATGGAGGTCCTGTCATTCAGTTCCCATTGCGCTGGGATACAGGGTAAACATTCTCCGGTGACCCTCTGCATGCAGGTCCCCTCTTCAGGACATCATTAAAAGCATACAAGCAGTTGCCTGACATCAATTGTCAGGCTGGCTCCCAGGGTTCAGAGATCCCGACAGAAAGCAGGAAAACAAGCCCAGTGGAGCCCCGGCTCTGCTGCTGGGGGCTTTAAGGAGGCTGAAAATCGTTTGGTTGCGGGTGTGTAAGAAGAGACAAAAGTGCTCAGCAGGTAAGAGCGGAGGGTTTTGCCAAGAAGGAACTGTCCTTGATCGCTGTGACAGGATTGACTCGCTGGGGACTCCTCTCTCGGGAGCGTCCACGCGTCCCCGAGGGGATTGCCTGTCTCCTCTCATCAGCATCACGGCGAGAAATTTTACAGCCGCTCTTTCTAGACCTGCTAATCCTGTTATCCGGGGGGTTATAAATATTAACGTCCCTGGGGCTGGGGATGGGGGACCAAACTGAGCCCTCTCTGAAGTAAGATGTCAGCCAGCCTTTTCCCAGCCCGCCAGCGCCCGGGGCTGCTGGATGAGCTGCAGGGCAGAGCCCCGCAAGTGCCCTGCCCGGAGGGGCTGCTGGGCTCCTCGGTGCTGGATTTCGTGGCCGATCTCTCCCTGGGCAACCCCCAGGGAGCCCCCGGGGCCGGGGCGGGCCTGGGGCTCTGCGAGGTCACCGCCGGGCCTCCCTTCGGGGACACAGTGCTGTCGCTTCGGGAAGGGATGGCCCGGGGATTGCCCCTGGCTGCTTTCGGAAATGGAGATCCCGAAGACGAGGAAGAAGAGGAAGAGGAAAGGATGCGCAGCGCTTCCCACCTGGATAGACCTAGGAGAAAACGAGTCATCACCTATGCCCAGCGCCAGGCTGCCAATATACGGGAGAGAAAGAGGATGTTCAACCTCAACGAGGCGTTCGACCAGCTCAGGAAGAAGGTGCCCACCTTCGCTTACGAGAAGAGGCTCTCTCGGATAGAGACCCTGCGCCTGGCCATAGTGTACATCTCCTTCATGACTGAGCTCCTGGACGGGTGCAGCAGCCAGGAGGCGAGCTAGGGAGCGCCCGGGCCCGGCGGGATGCGGCTGCGGCCGGGCATCACCCGCGGCAGCGAGCAGGTGGCCTCGGCACCCCCCTCCTGGGGAGCAGAGCCGTGGCTGCTGCCCCGGCTTCTCACACCGCAGCCAGGACCGTGTAGGTGTGGGATGCAGAAGCAGGAGTGTTTGGAGAAGCGTGCGCTGAGGCCGAGAGGAGCTGGGCAGAAGACGGATGGAGCGGCTCAGTGTGTTGCAGATTTGTTAATATTTATAATTTTTGTAAACGGAAGCGGGGGGGAGGAAATGGAGGTTCGAGGCCCTTTGGTTTGTGTTATGTTGCCTGCTTGCTTTAATATCTTTCCAATTTGTTGCTTTGGAAAAAACTGGGCCGGGGCAGTGAAGCCCTTCCAATGCGCAGAACGCGTTTCCAGCGGGTTCGGTTCCTGCCCAGCTGCTTGCCAGGGAAATTTCTGTGCATTTTAACCCGGCGCTTTCTGCCTTTTAAAAAATAAACAACAACTCCCTTTTCTTTGAAGTCCGGTCTGCCAAGTCCACGCCGTGTGTCACGGGGCCAGGGAAACCGACCATCTGGATACAAGCGCTTGTTGTCACGATTTTCCTCCCGGGAGCGGCTCCGTCCTCGCGTGTGGGCGGCAGCGCCGGGGGAGCGGCGGGCCCGGGAAGGGAAGGTGCGGCTGCCCGGGATGCCCCGCATCAGGCTAGGGAAGGGAAGGTGCCCCGGGATGCCCCGCAGTCGGCCCGGGCAGGGAAGGGAAGGTGCGGCTGCCCGGGATGCTCCGCAGCCTTCCCAGCACCGGCGGGGCCGCTCCTGAGAGAGAAAACTTGTGAGTTTGTGAGCTTTGTTTTTGGGGACGTCAAGCGGAGACGTTTTCTTTCCCATGGCACATCCCCTTACACACGCACACACATACACACATCACGTTTCATCTCCGCTAGGAATGAAAATAATGAAATACGTTCTGAAAAGCCGGAGCGGGAGGAAAGGGGGAAGCCCGAGGCGGGCAAACCCAGGGGAATGGAATAGGGCCGACCCCGGGGATGTCTGTCTAGCGTTACCTCCCGATGCCTTCGCAGGCATCTCTGGAAAGGGGCGGAGATGCCGGGAGAGCGGCAGCGGCGGGAGGCGGCCGTGACCGGGCTGGGAGCGGGGCCGGGGTCTCCCCTGGAAGCCTCTCCGACCCACCTTGGTGTGTCTCTGCCCTCCCTTCCCTCTCCCCTCAGCACTTCTCTCTGCTGCTGGCACCTTCCTTTGCTGCGGCTGGGAGAGACCTGGATTTCTCCCGGCGTTTGCAGTTGGAGCACCCAGGCTGCTCAGAGCCCGGTCCACCCGCATTAAACTGCCCATTCAGGGCAGTGCTTCTGTGCGGCTCCAGAGGACAGCTTTTCTCTCCATTATATATAATTACCGTGATTTTAGTAAAATCAAGATTTACTAGTTCAAGCTAATATATCTAGGATCCTATGCCCCTCATTTCTTCTCTCATGTTTTGTCAGCTCTGTGGTGATTCTTCTTTTTCTCATTTAATTCACTTTAATGTTATCATGAGAGATCTAATATCCTGTATTAATACTCTAATATTCTTTCTCTTTTCACTTGTTTCTCTGGTTTCTTTTTCTACTTGTTTTTGTTGACCTCCCTGACTCCACACATCGCATCTGCTCTCTATTTGTCAAAACACTTTTTTTTCCAAGAGGCAGTCGGATAGTTAGTGCAGCTGGATCCTTTCTAGGAACTGGGGGGGTTTCACCTCCTCAGATGGTTTTGTGTTGTTTTGGGGTTTGTTTTCTTTTTCTCTTTCTTTTTGGTTTTTTTTTTTTTTTCCTAAAAATAAAATGAGGAAACGAATTATGAATGAACAATGTTCCAAAATCAACAATTGTTCACATAACCCAATCTCATTTCAGTTACCATCGTCTCAGGAGAAATGATGAAGACAAATTTTTTGAGGACAATGAAATATGCAATTTAATATTCATTTCATACCACAATTTCTCTATGATCTCTCACAGTATGATTATATAACTTTCCATAATTTTTCTTGCTCATGTCATTGGATAAAATTAGAACTCTATAGCACATAGAGTCTTAAGTTAAAAGATTCATAATGTAAACATGTCTGTAACAGATAATTCAAAAATTATTGGTTTTCTCTTCTTGGTTTAAAAACAAAACACTGGAATTTGTTCAAGATCCAAGGTTTTTTTTTCCTAGAGAAGAGCAGAAAGGATATATTACATTTTATTTTTAAATACAAATAGATCTTGCATTATGAATCCTCATTTCTAATGGATCACTGGAAATTTTGCAGCAATACAAACAGTAGTAGCATTCTTACATGACCCACTGGTACTAAAAACATTAGAAATTAAAAATGAAGTTGTGGTATAAGCCAATGAACACAACATGTAAACAACACAGAAAAAATATCAAGATGTATTTGAGCTGCCCCTGGGTGACACATTGATTTATATGACCTGAGAACCTGATGAAACGGGCTTTTTTGTTTGTTTGTTTATTTCATGCTTTTCCAAAACTGATGATGATTTTCCCTCCAAAAAAAAAAAAAAAAAAAGGAGTCTAAATGCAATTTTTTTCCAAGCAACCAGTGCTGAAACTAAAGCATGTCCTTATACCCGTGAAGAGCTCAGTGAAACAGCAATACTGACCCATCTCTTGGCCCCTGTGGGTGTGTTGAAATCCTGGAAGTTTAATCTGGTAAGAATATAAACCAATTATGGGAACATTGCAGACAAGCTTCTTGCTGGAGTGCAATCCCATCTCGCTGAAATAACAGAACTGTGGGGTCCTCTCTCCCCTAATCCACGTCTCAGTCCAAGATAGCTGCATTCTATCCGTGGAGTCGGTACAGCGCCTGCCAGCTTGGGAAGACAGTGAAACCCCACCCCTGACAGAGTGCAGAAGTGCTGCTCACTTCAGCAAGGCTTGCGTTTCACCCACTGCAGGGAAAGGCTTTCCCCTTGCTCAGAATCCTGCGGCCACCAAGGCTGAGTCCAGCTCCTCGTCTCCCCAAAGCACAGTGCCATTATCACCGCATTAAGAACAAAAACTGACAGTGTCAATTACTGCTGGGAAAAGATAATAAGGGGCTTTCTAAAGCCTTAGAGCTGTTTGATCACAGCCCATTTTTAGACCCTGGTCTGAGGCTGGTTTGTTTATGTTCTCTTTGGCCACTGAAGACTGACTTTTGGTAGAAATTTGAGTTCCCTTGAAGCTATCGTGTTACAATTAGTATTCAGACATATAAACTAAAAAATAAAACTAAATGAAATCATATTTGAGAGACATTTCGTAGCTTTCAAAGAGGAGTATAAATAATCAAATGATTTTACAATCTCTAGTTAGATTGATCTTGTTTTACAGCTGCTGAACCTGAAAGGAGGTTTAGGCAAACTAGTGCTGGAAACAGAATAAAATATTATGATAGCCCTGCAAACTTCTGCATCCACTCTCTGATCAGCTACTATGGCCCCATGATTGGTGTTTATTATCGCGTTTGTCAGCATTTCCATTATAAACACTCAAGTGTGGAGGGTTTATAACTCAGCTATAAAAATTCCCCTCTAGGATGAAACTTGATAAGTGAAGTCTTAGTCCAAGAACACTTTTTTTTTTTCTTTTACAAACTTTAAAAAAAATTAGTTATTGAAGTCATGGAGGTACTAAGCAAAAGTAATGGAAAAGTGGCTTTGATTTCTTTCTCAGATTGGTGACTGTTCTCAAAGAGAATTTCTATATGTCCTTTCAATTAACTTGGACTTCTGGTTTTTGGTGGGTTGTCTGTTTTGGTTTGGTTTTTCTTTTTTAAATTAAAAATAGCTATAATACTGAAACTTAAAATGTGACTGCTGTGTCCCTGTTTTCACAGGAATTTGTTGTTTTACTAGGCTTGAATGCTACTAATCTGCAACAATGACTGCCAAGGTTTTTCTAGTAATACAAGTGAATAGTTACAAGGATGGATAGGTGTGCTGGTAGTGGTCTTTTTGAAGAACAGTAAATTGGTGCTTTTTCTAAAAATTTGCTAAATATAATGAGTTCAGATTATTTGACCTTCAACTCTGCTACAAAAATACTTGTTTCAGATAGTGACATTAGCATTTGTCACAGCAATATATCCAGAATAAAAGAATTGACAGAATAAAAATATTCAACTGCAATTGCCTAGAATTTTAGCTTTTTAAAAAGTGCAGCCCGGACATTATTTTTTAAATTGTATTTCATCTAAATGTTGCTTTTCCCCTTCTCTATCCTAGATTCAGTAATTACCTTGTGTCTTGCTGGCACTAAAGTTTAAGCCTTTGAATTTTTCAGGGCTACTACTCACTCTGCTGATCACCAGCTACTCTCCAGCTCAGTGGTCCTTACATGCCTGAAATTCCTATTTCCTCATAGAAGTCAAAATAGGGGAGTAATTCTGTCATCTTTACTTTTGTAGTACAGTTTTCCACATTAATGTACACTTATAAAGAATGTAACATATTCAAATTGTGGTGTGCATTACATTATCTCAGTGTGGCTTTTGCTGCTCTCTGTGCCACAGTGGTGACACAGACCATTGTCCTCCCATGCCAAGGGGTTTTGCATGGCTCCCACACAGTTGTTGCACTGCAGGACAGGCTTCATTTATTTCAAACAAATCATCTGGCACACTGAGATTCTAGGTCTCTTTATGTTTTTGTCATACCTTTGCCATAATTTCAAAAAGAGAGATAAAGAGTATCCTGTTGGTTTAAGTGTCCCTCCTTAGCTCTGAAAGCAGAATAAAGATAACAATAGTCCCTGAGTTCCAGTTCCATCTTCTCTTGTTCCAAACCTTACAGGGGAACCAAGGACAAGTAGTACATTCTATGATTTTCTACCCAACAAAGGAGAAAATCTGTGGATGGACAGTCTTCAGCATAAACACTATGCACTGAGATAAGTAAATTCAGATGTTGATATTTCTTTTTATTTCTAGCATTGTTTACTTGCTATGCAGTCTTTAACCTTGTTAATGATTTCAGCTTTTGGAACTTACAGTTATCAGAGGGAAGAGTGGTAGCCATAGAACAAAGGATATAAGAATAGATATACCACAGCAACCACCATTACTGCTTGAAATTTTCAGGTTCATGTGGGATAGATGTTGTCTCTGATCTTGTTAAAAGACAGTTTAGCAAAGACTTTCAAAGCAACCAATGATTTATGATTGTTCATTATTTTGTGTGGCCAAGATGAGATATCATATGAAGGTCCTGATGTCACTGCTGTAACAAAAGTTGTGACCTGAAGCCAGAGCCATTATTTTGGTGTTTGATGGTGAAATGGAGGTGTGCACCTCCATCAGTCCTTCTCTCTTCAGCTGTGAGTAGTGATTACAGTGAAATTATTGCTCATATCCAGCGTTGCTGAGAAACTATGTTACACTTTACAGTGCCCTGGGTTTCCTACTCAAGCTGTAGGGTCTTGGCAGGGCTGCTTCCATGTGGAAACGTGTGTAAAGAAGGCAATGGACCTTGTTCCCAGAGCCCTGCAGTGGGAAGGGGCCGTGTTCTCTCCAAGGAGTATTTCTGGGTAAAGTGCCATCTGCACCCTAAAAAATATACCAAGAGACCAGAAATATAAAGAAAAGTTTCACTAAACAGAAACTTTTCCAGGTGTAAGGGAAGACTCAACAAAGCTTTGTCTCTCTGCTCCAGCCCTGTGCCTGGTGGCTCTTTGAATTTGCCTTTTAACCCACCACTGCTCTGCTCCCCTCCCTCCTGGCAAACAGAAGGCCCTTACACTGCAGAGAATGTCTCCTGTAGAACACATTTACTTGGGAAAAGAATGTAAAACCTGATAGAGCTAGATCCAGGCACAGCTCAGCAGATTTCATGTTGCAAGTGTGTTGTATTTTCTATTAAAGCTGGCGCCAGCCGCCGCTTTCTGCCATTCAGTCCACTCCGTGTGGTTGTATATTTTCTTAATGAGGATCTGAAATCAGCCTCTTTCACTTAACTGAGAGTCTGCCAGAATTATGCCATCTTTTCAAATGCAGAGATCATATGATCCATCTGTTGTCTGCAGCCATGCAGGGGAAACATTTTCCAAAGAGAAATGTGGGTTGGTCCCAAAAGTATGTAATTATCCAAACGCTGAAGTGTTTCAGATGTTTCAAGGTGCTCTTGGGCCTGGTCTTGAGCACTGAAGTTCCTATGAAGTCTTTTAGAATAATGTACATAACTAAGTCATTGAGTTGCCAGGAAATTTTTGGAGTACAGGCGTAATTTTAAAATTATTTTTAAATAACTTCGAGCTGAATCAGATATTTAGGCCTCAGCAACATCATCTGGGGACATTTGTGAGCGCTTACAATCTTAAGTAGTTCACTTTTTTGTTGTTGATATTACTATATAAGATAAAAAATATAAAGAGCATTAAGTGAATGTGCAGAAAGATGTTTTAATGTACTTTTATAATTATTTAATTACATGCTAGAATACTGCAGTAACTCTGCAACATCATTGACTCTCATAACTCTGCAAACTACCAGATGCAAAAGGAGTTGTAGGATGATGAATAATAGTAATGGAGGGGGAAAAAGGGAAAAGATGATTGAGAGACTGTAAAATGAAGGGCTATCTCAGATCTTTCTCTGCCTTACATGAATCGCGTGGAATTCATTTCATATTACATCTGACTCTGCTTAAATTTTCTTTGCAGATATCTTGAATGTTTCCAAACATGATTAAACTGACAGTTTGGGCCCTCATCAGGTGCCGCCTCCTTGATGCACAGAGCCCAAATCCTAATCATGAACAAATGGAACTTTCTCTGAAGTTCTGATAATTGTGCTCAAACTACTAAAGCAGCCTTGGTAAGATGGACCTTAAGTCCTATAGCTGCAAAACACCTTTACCATCCCCAAGGTATTACACTTGGAAACATCCACTTATTCATTGCTTTATTCTGTCAGCTGTACTTGGGTTGGCAACAGCATAAGTCAGTTCTCACTGTTACATGTTTCAAACATTCAGGGAAAGAATTATTTCAGCATCCCCTCTCAGATCACAACTGTCATACCTATGGACTGAACCATATTATGCTGAGGAAGTTCTGTGATGTTAATAGCATGGGGTTTGCCCTTGGAGAGAAATAAGTTCTACCAAAGCTATAATAAGAACACACAACATCCATCATATTTTAAAAATTTAAATGTGCAGGCATATCTCCTGAAATAAACCGAGCCAAACCCAAAAAACCCAAACAATCAAAACAAAACAAAACCAGATAAATTTATCATCTTGTTTTGTGAGAATAGTAGAAACATAATTAGTGTACCACTGGCCAAATTATTTGAAGGATCCAGTGTATGAGCCAAATATTTGACTGGAGAGCTTTTTGGTACATAAGACCAGTATGACTGCAGAGATGGAAAAGAGAAGACTTTATGCCCATAGTATTTTCTTTGAAACATCCAGAAAACATCCAGTGACACATTTTCAAATGACAGAAATTCTACACAGAGGCTGGTAATTATCACCTCACAGTAGCATGGTGGAAATGCAGGTGACACCATGGAGGTTTCTTAAACAAAACCTAGGGAAAACACAAACCTATATTTGCTGTGGTTTCTTTCCACTTTGTGTATAATGCTACTACTGCCTGACAGCATTGCTCTCCCATGTGTGTATTGCAAATGGAGTGTTGCTTATCTGCATCATTTGTGGTGCCACAGCTGTTACTGGGGAGCTGCTAACCCACTCCCTTCAATCTTGATGCCCTTACAGTAGCACCTATTCCAGCATGGATTTCACACGCCGTTTTCAAACACTCTTGAGCAAAGTTTAATGGCAACTCTTTGTTATATAATATTTTGCTAACTTCTATGACTTAAGGAGCAGCAGAAATCCTTTTTCCTCAATGAACAGTTTGGAAGGCATATGTGCAAAGAAACACCATGCCTCCCATTCCCATAACCACAAGGAATGAAAAAGAATCTTCCACATCTTTATAGCAGTGTAACTTGTTTCTGATACACATTAGATCTGTGGGAATATGAAGGAATATGAATATATTGTTTCTTGCAGCAATAGCTGAGTGACTGTATTGCCTTTTTTCCTCCTGTCTATATGCCTTTGGGTTGGCCCCTTACCCTTAATGTGAGCAATTATGAAGTGCTTCCTATTGTACATCTGATTTAGCATTAAGAGCTTAATTTCCCAACAGTGCATCTAATCTTTAAAGACGGCTATTTTTCTTCGTTTTTGGATGAAATTTCCTACTCACAGAGAATTCTGTGAGGAAATGGTAGGACTTAGACAGTTAACCTGCCAGCTACACTAACAAATCAGATAGTTTGACATCTAGACCAGGCTATAAGTTCCTGCAATGAACTGACAACATGAAACCACAGATGGAAGGATTTGGTGTTGCAAAATTTTACCTGCCAAATTGGAGGCTATGCTGTCCTCTCAGAAGAAACAACCCATTCTGGGATGCATCCTCGAGAAGGAGAATGTGGCAGCTGTTTCACTTTTTACAGCAACATGACACAGTGTTATAGGAAAGAAAACACAGAGAGTTATCTTAGTTGATTGAAATTAAGCCAAATGACAGTGTGCCATACCACAGCCACTCAATTACATACGTTGAATGCAGATAAAGTTGTAGTTACCCATAATGGACTTTGGCCAAAAGACAGCATCATGAATCTTTCCAAGACACTAAAGGATTTTCACTGACCAAAACTCTAACATGCTGGCAGATAACTGCTAGGTTGAAGGCCATTTGGGGATAACAAAAATAGATCATAAATGTCACTGCAGATAGCATATGGCTGTAAGCCACTGAAAAATAATTGATCAAACTTCTATCTGTTTGGAAGGAATGATTAGCATTTTACTGTAAAATAACCCAGATTCAGCAAAAATTCCTGCAGACATATGTCATTCAAATTACCCAAACCTCTGATACAGTGATTACAAAGGAAGAAGTGCAATAAGCTTGTTTTAATACTGGTTTCTTTTTTTATTAAAATGGATGCTCTAAACACTATGGATTCTTGTAGAGAAAAGGATTATCAATTGAACTATAAAGTTTGTGGTTTTGAATTAAAGCTCTTGGTATATTCTGCTGAACACCTTTTACCTTCAAATTAATCACATCATCTGCTGTTGCCAAGAGCTGCATTAGTCCTTTTGAAAAGTGTGAGAAACAAAGCCTAACATTAGATCAGACATTAGAAAATGTCATAAGTTGCTCAAATGTGAAGTGAGACATAAACCTGGACATATTTTATAGTCAGAAGAGTATTTTGGAATTAGATCTCTGCTCTGACTTTGAAAATCTGGGCCATATCTTACTGCTTAGGGTCCAGTCCATATATGCCCTACTGAGCTCAAAGCCTCCTTGCACTTACTAGGTCAGCAACAACATTTCTACTACGCAGCAAAATGTGGATGTTTTAAAGACTGAAAATTAATTACAACTTTATTGAAAAGGATTATTGTTTTAATAATGAAAAATTCCACAAGTTCAACTAAATATTAGAGAACAATAATTGATGCTTTACTCCAAAGACAGCTATTTTTTACATATCTCTTATACTCTTAGGCTGGGACCCATTATAATTTTTATTTTATTTAAAGTTTAATTGACCCTTTTTAAGACTTGATTCAAAGGCCACTGAAACAGTCTCCTTGACATCAAAGGATTTTGGACCAAGTCCTTAATGAATGTAAGCACAAATGTTCTAAAAGGAGAAACAAATATTTCTCTGCTTCTGACATGAACTATTTTTAGTGCTCCAAGGTCAGATAGTAGGTTTTGGCATGAGAATGTTTGATATAGATACTTTTCAAGGCAGAAGCAGTACAGTATTTTGCATAAATACAAGTACAGATGTTTGTTTGGAGGTCAGAGTTCATAAATAGCCAAGTATGTACCCAGATACGTGAACAGTGAATGTGTGCTAATTTAGTTTAACATATCAATAAACTACTACCTCTCTGGAAAATTGCCTTTGGAATTTGGTAACCAAGATTTGTGCTCTAAATCATCTTCATTGTTGACCTACAATATGATCCTTGGTCAGAAAATAAAGCCAGGATGTGGACCTATGGATCTTCTTTGTGAGCAGGGTATTCTAATCATCATCCTATACTGTGGAGGAAGGAAAATGAGACTGGGACTGTAAAATGAGGAGTAATGATGGATAGCAGATCTTTAGGCACCATAACTGGTAGCCCATAGCACAAAACAATTATAATATCCCCACATAGAAAGGAGCATGTAAATGTTTATCCATGCTGACTGCCTTTTCTGAAAGGAAATACAACCTGGCAGAGACGGAAATAAACCTCTGCTCCCTCAAAAGTTTTTCTAGCTCTAAGTAGGTGTCCTTGGAAGTAAGGTAATTGTGGAAAGAGTGAGATGGGTGCTCGTTTCTGTGAACCTTTCCCCTCCAGGCTCACCTCCTCTGCATGGCTACATTCAGCTCGAGTGGTCTATGGCCAGGAGGAGAGGATGGATGGGTTCCAATTCAGAGACCTGGCATTCAATCAGCCTACCAATCAAAAAAAAACAACTTTTTTCCCCTTTATTTCCTTTGCCCAGGAAAGCATATGTGTATATTGGGATGACCTTCCATGGTCTTTTCCTCACACCAGAATTTGCTGCCTGGTTCAGATGTAAGAAACAGCCTATTATCCTATCCATTGAACTTCTGTGTTCATTTATGAGTAATGGTTGCTTCTCACATGACCCCTTTTTCATTTTCATCTGTGAGATTCCAAGAGAACCTGAAATCCTAAAGGAGACCACATATAGTAGGAAGCACTAGGGGGGTGGTGGCAGTGGGGGGAGATTTTTCCCAAGGTTGCAAACATGGCTAACAGGGTGAAAGTCCACCCCCATGCTGAAATTCTGGCTCTGTGCCTCTGATTTTAACTGCTTGAGCTATGGGGAAATTGAGTCCACCCATAAGAAGAAGGCTTTATGGAATGCTTTATCCATGACCAGAGGTGGATGTGCACTCTTCCCCACCTTGGAAGAAAAAAATGAAGAATTTGTGGCTAAAAGGGCCTGAAGTTTAATGGAGTTTTCATGGGCCAAGTGTACTGAGAGGTTGAATACATAGATTTGAGTAATGAGTGGGAGCAGGAAGAATACAAGAAAAAAATAAATTTATATAGTCCAGGAAGATAGAAGAGATGGAAAAGAAAAAAAAAATCAAACGAGCTTAATATCCAATAAGCTCCATTACTAATAAAAATAACCATTATCCCCTGGAGTGTAGATAAGATGGTTTTACTAAGTGGTCTTTTCAGATTTAGATGTGAAACCACATAAACAAGACCCAGAACCATAATTAGGGGCAGAATTTCACCACAGCATTAGATATGTTGATTCCTTGTGATGGGAAGGACTGGTCTTGTCCAGGATACATGAGAGGATACCACTCAGGCTTCCTCCGAGGTATTAAGGATCTGCTTAAATAGCCCCATCCATGGCCGCGAATTATTTCAGGAACTAAATAAAATATTTCATATAAAAAACGCCCGTTGAAAATATTCTCAGATCTTAATTTATTGGGAGACCTGTCTCCTCTGTGGGACTGCTAGTTTGCCAATAGGATGTAGGTATTTCTGGGCAGAACAGAGGGCTGGGAGGAGAGGATGGGTGCCGGAGATGCTCCGGGCGGTGCGCGGGGGGCGCAGCGCTCCCTGCCGCCGGCCCGGGGCTGGGAAGGATGGGCGGCGGGACAATGGCAACAGCGCTGCCACATCCTTCGTGCTGGGACTTTTCCGTGAGCGGCCACACGACAAGGACCTTGAAAAATAAATAAAAATCATTGCGGCAATTTTGACGATGAAACCGGCTCGTTAGAGGGACCCCGCGTTATCCAGCTGTTTTCCAGAGGTTCCGGGCGAAGCGAGTGTCAGAGCGCCGGCAGCTGGAAGCCCACCCGTGGGAAGTGTCAGTACGATCCGTGAGTCGGATCTGCTCCCCAGACCCAGCACGGCCGGGAGCCGGCCGGGAATCGCGGAATCGCGGAATCGTGGAATCGTGGAATCGCGGAATCGCGGAATCGCGGAATGTGGAATCGTGGAATCGTGGAATCGTGGAATCGTGCCCTCCGGTGGCCGCCGGCCGCACAGCCAGCCCCGGCCCGGCCCCTGCAGCCCCAGCCCCGCCGCCGAGCCCGCCCAGGTGGGGAGCGTGAGCGAGAGAGATGCTCGTCGGCTTCTCCTCGGTTGTATGAGCTGCCGCAGTGATGGGAAGGAAAAGAGGTGAAAGAAGATGAGAAAAAGATCCCGCTCTCATACCCTTTATAGAGCCATTCTGCCCGTTTGCTGTTGCTGAGAAGAAATTCGTACCAAGGCACAGAGAGAGTTCTCAGCCTGTTTCCCGATGTGCTTTCTACAGGGAGCAAATTACAGGATGAACGCCGGTGGGGAAAGTTGGTGGGTGCTCTCTCGTCTGTTTTGAAAGGATGTGGTCCTGACCAGGTTTCACCTAGAATCCACAGGAATTAAAATACCTGGCTGAGGAAACTAGCAAGGAAACTTCAAATTATTTCAGTGGTCTTTGCAGTATAAAGATAAAACCTCTGAGAAAACACCCAAAAGCTTCGGCATCAAAAACACACAGGCTGTCTCTAGGCGTGCACGTATGTAACACATTGCTCAATATTCCAAGGAATCACCAGCAGTGAGAGTTTTACCACAGTGAACAGCCTTTGTGACCCAAATTACATGTGTATGTGCTTGCTGTATGGGGAATGCAGAACAGCCTTACTGCAATCCAACTGTAATTTGTGTGTATGCACAATGTGTACAACACACTGATGAGGGGCAGCACTGTAGTTGCAGCCACCAGATCCTGAGCACATTAATTGTTAAACTTCTGCACTGATTCATAAACAGGCAGATAAAATCGGGCCTTTCATTCATTCATTCTTAGAAATCAAGGAAAGAATCAACTTTTTGATCTACCCCACTCAAAACTGTGATGTTTCTGCCTGGCTAAGGCAGATCCTGCTTGCCCCATCCTGGGAGTGTCTCAACAGTTAATGGGTGCCTACAGAAGGGCTGGTATGAAGCTGGGAGCAATCCTTTACAGCTGTGATCAACCGTGATCAACCCAGACCAACCTACTCCTCATTTCTTCCTCCCAGGAGTTTGTCATTTATTTAGCTATGTGCTCACAGCCAATCTCGATGGCTGCTTTACCAGTGTTGTACCTTTCTGAACAGGTGACAAAATTCTGGAGTGCTCTGGGTCCTGCCAGTGCCCCATGTAAGAGTTCATGCCACAACACATATTTTCCTGAGCTGAGGCCCAGGGAAGATTGCAGGAATGGACCTGGAAGTATCTCAAGAAATGCCCTGGATCTGTTTGTGGTTTTGCTTACTACCACCAGAAAGTGAAAGAGGGTAGAAATTCTGCCCAAGGAGCCAGGAGAGTTCACATGACATCCTTTATCCCGTGCTCTAAAGTGGTCTGCAGAACTACCTTAGTGGCTTAGTAGAGGTTCAAAACAGACGGTTTAACACTGCATAACTAAAATACAATTATTATTTTAGTGTGAAAAGCAAAGGCTCCACCTCAATCCCCATCAGAACTGTAGATTTCAAAACAAACCAGAATTTAATTGATTTTCTTTAATCTCTGCACAGATTTCACTTCCTTTTCCTCCTGAAATAAATATATATATATATATATATATATATATATCCTCCTGGAATATATATGTATTCACACTGGAAAAGATGAACAGTACATGCTTGCACACACAAACACATCCTCACATATAAACACACCAGAATGTCTTTGTCTTCTGCACAGACCCCCAGACATGACTCTGACACATCCACCCTCCTCCCAGCACAGCTCCTCACACTCCAGCACTAGGCAGGGCTGCTGTCTGCCAGCAGGCCTGGGGGATCCAGGCAGGCTCCCACACCCAGCCCAGCCCCATTCCCCAGGACAGATCGTTGCCTCCACAGCTCATCTGGCCCCTGCACTCCTGTGTGGGTCTTGACAGTAACACAGGCTTAGGTGCTTTTGCTCCTGAGCTCATAATTTGTGAGTAGGAGATAAAACAAAGGCCAAAATGTAGATAATGGAGGGTAGGGGAGGGTTGCACAGTCCTGGTTCATACAGCAGTGTAGAGCCACATGAGTCCTGCTAAACACTGCTGGTTGCTTTTGCTGCAGTTTACACAGAGTAGCTGACACTAAGCCCAGCCATCAACTATGGTCAGCTACCCTGTCTCCTCAACTCCATCCCTGCATTTCTCCACACTTTCTATTTTTACAAACCATGTAATCCTACTTCTCTGCCTGTCCTTGACTCCTCCATACACCCTGCTCCTACACACCCTCCTCCTGCCCCAGGACAAGCAGGTGATGTCTTGCATCCCATTCAAAGTTCAGGTTACCCAGACAAGTTGTGCATCCCTCCATATCAGCTCAGGAGGTGCTGCCCCTCCCTCCTTTCAGGCAGCAAGCTGTTCAGAGCAAGGTAATAGCTGCTCAGGTTTGTTTTTCCCTGTGATATTTTATTCTCATGAGAAAAATGAGGGAAGGGAAGGAAGGAGAGGAAGGAAGGAGAGGAAGGAGAGGAAGGAGAGGAAGGAAGGAAGGAAGGAAGGAAGGAAGGAAGGAAGGAAGGAAGGAAGGAAGGAAGGAAGGAAGGAAGGAAGGAAGGAAGGAAGGAAGGAAGGAAGGAAGGAAGGAAGGAAGGAAGGAAGGAAGGAAGGAAGGAAGGAAGGAAGGAAGGAAGGAAGGAAGGAAGGAAGGAAGGAAGGAAGGAAGGAAGGAAGGAAGGAAGGAAGGAAGGAAGGAAGGAAGGAAGGAAGGAAGGAAGGAAGGAAGGGAAGGAAGGAAGGAAGGAAGGAAGGAAGGAAGGAAGGAAGGAAGGAAGGAAGGAAGGAAGGAAGGAAGGAAGGAAGGAAGGAAGGAAGGAAGGAAGGAAGGAAGGAAGGAAGGAAGGAAGGAAGGAAGGAAGGAAGAGGGAAGGAAGAAGAGGAAGGAAGGAAGGAAAGGAAGGAAGGAAGGAAGGAAGGAAGGAAGGAAGGAAGGAAGGAAGGAAGGAAGGAAGGAAGGAAGGAAGGAAGGAAGGAAGGAAGGAAGGAAGGAAGGAAGGAAGGAAGGAAGGAAGGAAGGAAGGAAGAGGAAGGAAGGAAGGAAGGAAGGAAGGAAGGAAGGAAGGAAGGAAGGAAGGAAGGAAGGAAGGAAGGAAGGAAGAGGAAAGGAAGGAAGGAAGGAAGGAAGGAAGGAAGGAAGGAAGGAAGGAAGGAAGGAAGGAAGGAAGGAAGGAAGGAAGGAAGGAAGGAAGGAAGGAAGGAAGGGCCACCTACACATGCTCACTGCTAGTGTTTCCAGCATTTCTTCTGTAATGACACCCTCCAACACACCAGAGGAGTAGTGAGGACCTGGGTACAGACAAAATTATTGGTGAGAGGGAGGTGAAAGGAGAGCCAGCTCCTCTTACCTCGGGATCAGCAGCTGCTGCCAGCACAAGGGAACCCCTGGAGGTCTCCGGACAAGCCATGGTGTTAAGCTGATTGAAGAGGCCTGTGGTAGCAGAAGACTCAGCAGGGACCAGCCGAAAGTCGGGAAGGCTGTGCAGGCTCGCTGCGGGTCTGTGTGCCGGCGTGCCTTCCCTTGCCGGCTAAGGCGGTCCCTGTTTCCAGCTGTTTCCCAAAGAGAAGGTTTTGTGCAGACTGCTATGCGCTCGCACCCCGGGACGGAAACCCGAGAAGCGGCGCTCGCCGAGAGGGCAGCGAGCGGAGAAGCGCCGGGACAGCTCCGGCGGCGGCGGGGGCCCGGCGGGCGCTGCGGACGGGCCGGGCCAGCGCCACGGCCGGGGGCTGCCCCTCGGCGGCGGCGAGCGGGGTCCTGGCCCCGGCAGCTCCCGGGATGCTGCCTCTGCCCGGAGGAAAGGGAGTCAGGCAGGCAGAGGAGAGAGACGACTCTCCCCGGAGAAGATGACACCGCTCTTCCAGAAGCCTTGTCTTACTTCATGCCTGGGATTTATCGCTCCTCCGGCATTCCGTTCGCCCTGTCCGCCCTCACCCCTCAAACAAGCCGGGGAGCTCCGCGCTGCCCGCTCCGCCCCGCACCGCCGTGCCATCCCAGCGGCGCCCGCCAGCCCGGTCCGCGGGGAGCCGGGAGAGCTTCTCCCCGTTACTGACGGATGGCAGCTTCTAGCTTTCCCTCCCCGGCGTTCCCCGTTTGACTCTGAGCTGTTGTTAAAAAGACACACCACCTGCTCTGTGCTGCCAGCGAGCGGGGAAGGAGGCACAAAGGCGGGGGATGGGAAGAAAGAGTTTTGGCCGCAGACATAGAAGGGAAATTAAAATAAATAATCTCTTTTCCCAGGAAGTGCCGGACTCGGCGCCTTGTGGGAGGACGGACTGAAGTGAGTGGTCAGCACACACAGAGTGTGGGCAAAGAGGGTCTGTAACCCTCCCGCCTCCCGGTGTGCCAGGCTGGAAACGCGGACCCTCCCGAGTTTCTCTTAAGGCGAGTTCAGGGACTGGTGCTTATGCATGTACGAAGCCAATGCTTGGTTTGCCCGCTTCTTCCACCTCTGAAGATGGCTTTCTCCGAGCTCAGTCCTCCAGGCTGGCAGGACGAGGCTGTGCCACCACCCCTCCCCAGCCCAGAAATGCCAAGTCCCTCGGCAAGTCAGACCCCGGGGCGCTCAGCGACTGGGAGTGCAGCGTGTGCTAAAGCCGGTCAAAATTAGGATGTGCCTGGATGCTGCCCCGCGGGTGATTTCCCTTTCCTTCTTTCCGCTACAAGCCGTGCCCTCTGCGGCGAGGAAAGCCGGAGAGGAGCGGGCTTTTGCGGGCCGCTCGGGGCGGCTGCCCCCAGCACAGGCACTGAGCCCCTCGCCGACCCCTCCGCAGCAATTCACGGGGTGCTGGGCACCCCCATAACCCCCGGCCCGGCCCCTCAGCACCCCCCCAAAACCGAGCGCTAGCCGAAGGAGTCTGAGAGGGAAACCACCGAGAGAGAAACCGAGAAAGAGCTTGGGGTAAGGATGTATGTGCGTGCGTGTGGGGAAGCCGGATCACTTGTGAATGGCTTGAAAAAAAAAAATAATTGGGGGAGGGCGTGGAGGGGGGGAAGCGGAAACTTTCCTATAAAACTCAGCAAAAGTCCCTCCTCTCCACGTCAGGCCAATGACACTGCTGCCCCCAAACTTTCCGCCAGCAGGAGCTATAAGAACCTCCAAGACTTCAACTTTCTCCCAATCCCAGACACCTCGAAGGGGCTCCAAGGAGGGATCGGGAGGGATTTTATTTTTTTGGTTGGCCTTTTTATTTTTTTCCTCTTGGATCCTGATGCCATCCCCCCTCCCCCCAAAGTGAGGTCCTCCCTCCTTCCTTCCCTCCTCCTTCTCCTCGCAGGCCAGCGAAGCAGCCGATCAAGGGGGAGCTGGCGGGTTAGGTGCCCCCCTCTTCTCCCTGCCCTCCCCCCTCCCGGCCCGCTTCTCGCGTCTCCCCCCAGAGATGATGCAGCAGGACGAGTCAAACTCGCCAGTCTCCCCCGCCGACGACAGCTTGAGCAACAGCGAAGAGGAGCCGGACCGGCAGCAGCTGCCCAACAGCAAGAGAGGGGGGCGCAAGCGCCGCTCCAGCCGCCGCAGCGCCGGCGGCGCCGTCGGGGCCGCGGACGAGCCCTGCAGCCCGGCCCAAGGCAAGCGGGGCAAGAAGTGCGGGGCGGGCGGGGGCGGCGGGGGCGGCGGCAGCAGCAGCGGCGGCGGCAGCCCCCAGTCCTACGAGGAGCTGCAGACCCAGCGGGTCATGGCCAACGTGCGGGAGCGGCAGCGCACGCAGTCGCTGAACGAAGCCTTCGCCGCGCTGCGGAAGATCATCCCCACGCTGCCCTCGGACAAGCTGAGCAAGATCCAGACCCTCAAGCTGGCGGCCAGGTACATCGACTTCCTCTACCAGGTCTTACAGAGCGACGAGCTGGACTCCAAGATGGCAAGCTGCAGCTATGTGGCCCACGAGCGGCTCAGCTACGCCTTCTCGGTGTGGAGAATGGAGGGCGCCTGGTCCATGTCCGCATCCCACTAGCAGGCGGCGTGCCCCACCCGCATCCTCCCGGCAGGAGCCCTAGGTAAGGCAGGGCCCCGAAAGCGGCGGGAGGGCACGCGTGGCCGTGGGGCGAAGGGCCCGCACGCCCCCGGAGCGGCCTGGCTCCCCGGGGCGGCTGGAGGTGCCTCCCCGCTGCGGGTGTCCCTCCTGCGCCGCGGGCCCACGCGTGGCCGGGCGGGGTGGGCTGCGGGCGGCGCGGGTGTGCCCCAGCCGGATGGGGCCGGCCCGGGAGCGCTCTAGCACCAAGCGCTGCCGAGCCAGCGGGGCTGCTGGGACGGCTCCTGCTGCGCCGCTGCTGCTCGTGTTTTGAAGTGAGTCCATGCCGTCCCGTTGTGCTGCCCGATGGGGGTTTGCTACCGCCCCAGCCGTCCCTTCCCCCGGCTCTGACACCAGGGACCGCCGGGCCGGGGTATCTATCGCACAGCCCGCTCGGCGAGCTCTCCCTGCTCCGTTCCTGCCCGACACGCGCGTTTCCAGAGGCAGAGAGGTGTAGGTAGATGTGTGTGTAACTTTCGTTTCAGTAACGAGTTTTCCGCCCTTTCTGGGTTTTTGCAGATGACATTGTTCCCACAGAAGGAGAGAATGGACAATCTAGAGACTCTGAAGTTGGATACGATTTTTTTGATCTTGTCTAACAAAAAATGTACCAAGGATTTCTTGGAAATTGGAAGAGTAATATCCAAATTCAAAGCAGGGCGTGGGGAGCACTTAAGGAAAGAAAGAGAGAAGGGCTTTGGACAGTGACTACCCTCTGGGCGTCGGTACAATCCACACATCTCTGCATTCTGATAGAAGTCTGAATTGTTCGATATTTTTTTTTTATTTTGACGAAGAATGTTGGAATTGAACTTTTTTGAAAATTTTTTATTTGCCCTTTTTTTTTGTCATGCATGCATTCCCAAGAGGTCGTGCCTATGAGCCACTGATGAAAGGAAATACATTATTGCATTATTGTGGACTTTCTTCATTCTTGAATGAAACCAAGCAGCCAACCAAAAAATATCCCTGTAGAGATGAAAACTTTTTTTTTTTTTTTTTTTTTTTTTTTAGGGGGGAATAAGCTGGGCTCAAGCTGTTATATACCCTGTTCCTAACTTTTTTATTATTATTATTTTTCCTCTGAGAAAAAAAATAAACATTTTATTTATTTATTGATGACCCATGTTAAAATGCAAATAGATCCGGTGTCTAAATGCATTCCTATTTTTATGATTGTTTTGTAAATATCATTGTATATTATTTTTCTGCAATAAATAAATATGATTGAAATTTTAATAACCTTAAAGTTTGGTTTCTCTGAGAACTCAGGGTTAAAACTGTAGATAAATACCTGCTTGTTGAGCTGTAAAGACACCCAAGAGAGAGGGGGCACTAGTATAAACAAACCAGGCGAAAAACGCAAATAAACTAGCTACTGACAGACACAGGCACGTTATTTATTGAGACAGCTTTATTATTCTGTGCTGGAGCTCACTGCATCTGCAGAGGAAGGTATTGTCTCTTCTCTCTTTCTCTCCCTGTCCCCCTTTAATCTTTGAGCCAGGCACGGCGGAGCTGCGCGGGGAGCGAGGTTTTCACGGCAGAGTTCTGCCCCTGCCTTCGCGTTTTGCCCCCAGATGTGAGGCAGGAGAGGGGCCCGTTCCCCAGCCCCCCGTACTTTTGCTGATATCCCTGAGGAAGTGGCATCGGTTTTAAACTGGGGATTCGTCCATCCAAATTCAAAGCAAAAGAAAGCGAGCTTGAAATAGGGAAGTGTCTAGCGAGTGGGGTTTTCCGGTGGAAGTGATGTTTGCTCTGCTCTCTAGGGTTTTATATAATATAAATACCAGCGATCACATTTTCTTTGTGCAAAGCACGGAGGGATACTCTAACCCGCCCTCTTCTCCTTTTCTACGTGCAGGGTGCATATTGCCCCTCTTTCTTCTCACCATACTTTCCGTGGGGTCTCAGTATGCGGCGAGAACCCGAGCAGCAAAAGAGAGGGAACCTCCAGATCTGAGGGCTTGCAAGGAAGGTGAAAGGGAAGTTGTAAAAAACAAAACAAAAAAACCCAACCCAAACCGTTGCAAACGGACAGCTGATTGAGTCTCTGCTGTCACTTGCTCATCTCCCAGAGCTGGGCAGCCGGGCAGTGAGCGGGGAGCGCGCCTCCGCGGCCGCGGGAGGTGCGCGGGAGCGCAGGGAGAGGAGCAGTGCCCTCCGTGGAGACAGCGATTCTGCCGCCGGAGTGCGGCCAGGGCCTGGGGTGGATAGGATGGAGCAGCTTTTCAATACAGAGGCTGTTTGCATAGCGCATGAGTTGACTTTATCGCCTGTTTTTGTTCCCACATCCACACATTGCCGCCTATTAGCCACATAACGGTATTATGAATATAATATCGGGCATATTTTTAGCCAGTGCGCAATGTTTACAGTAGAGAGCCCGCAGCGCTTGTTTGCACTGAAGGATTAGCGAGGACTTGAAAATTAGATGACGGCCCTGGTGGCCGCAGCTCTCAGTGATGGAGAGCCGGGGAAGCCTTTGCGAGCTCCCGAAGGGTCGCTGCCTTTCCCCGGCACTCGCAGCTGCCCTCTCAAAGACTCCGAACCCCCACATTACCGAGGAGCAGGTCATTTCTGCCCGCGTCACCTCGGCTGCAGCGAAGGCGAGAGGCACGGGGAGCCGGCGCAGCTTTGGCAGTGAGTCTAAGGGAATTTGGGAAGTTACAGAAGATTTCGGTTGTTCCTTTTGGGGGACAAACCGCACTGGGGAAAGGTGGGGAAAAGTCCTCGCATTTAGGAAGGAAACAGGTCCCGGGAGTGAAAGCCAACCAGACGAGCTGTTCGGTGCTGAAGAGAAGGCGCGTGGCGTGGAAGGGGATTCCTGCGAAACATGAACGAGGAATCAATTGCACTGTAAAAGCCACGAATCAAACTGTGCTCGGCTCAGAAATCGGGAGAGGTCCCGCTTGATGGACTTATGAAACATGACTGGCTCTGTTGCAACCGGCAAGAGGCCTCTGGACCAGCCGGTGCAACACTTTTCCAGCAAGCTAAACACCCGAGTGAGAAAAATCCCTAATTCCTATCCATGGGGCTCATGCCACCGGCAGGTCTTTCTTTCTCACTTCTGTGTCCTTCCGAGCGAGTCCCTGCCGGCGCCGCAGGATTCTCGGGCAGCAGGCACTCAGCCCGGCTGACAACCGCTACCTCAGCCTCATTTAAAAAAAAATAAAAATAATGATCATAAAAGGGAGATAAACCTGTTTTAAAACCACTAGCGTACCCTTTTCTGGGTTGAAATTGGGGACTGCAAATGCCTGGTGCTCCTCGGGCTAGAGCCAGAAACTATTAAGTCAGCGTCAGGCTTAGAAGGAAAGAAAGAAATAATATGTATATTAATTTGCCTTCAGGGAATTTTAAACACTCTTGCAATCGGGAAATTAACTCTGCCTTTGGAAATCCTGATTGATTTCGCTGTTTTTTCCCTCAGAGGCATCAGTGTGCCCCGTGTGCTCGCCGACCGAGGGGCGCGGAGCGGCGGTGCCGGGGCTGCGCCTCCCGCGGGGCGGAGGGCGGGGGGCGCCGGCCGCGGGCCCTCGCACATTCCTGGGTTTGGCAGGGGCCGCCCCGCTGCTTTCTCCGAGCCGGTATCGGATTCCTCCCCGGCGTATGATTTCACTTGAAGTCCTGCCCAGGAGCCCTTCAAAGTGCGCTCTTGTCCCGCTCCCATGATGTCAGGCGGTTTTCCCTGCATCTGTAATTTTAAGAAAAACAAACAAGCGCGCCGTGGGGATGTGGGGGGAAACGGAGGGAGAGGGCGGGGGCACAAAAGTCACGGAAAAGCGCAGGGGGCGAGGGACTCACCTGCGGGGCCGGCAGCTCGGGCACCTGCCTCCCGGGGCGCGGCGGCTCCCGGGAAGGGCTCGGCTGCTGCTCCGCTGCTGCCCCGGCCGCTCCCGGCGGCTGCACCCGCCCGCCTCACGCCGCCCTGCCTTCACCTGCCCGCTCCGGCAGGCGCAGACCCGCCGGGAGAGCGGGAGCGCTCCCGCCGTAAATTAGCATCTTTGGGAAGCGGGTGGTGGTGGTGGTGACGGCAAAGTCCAATCCACCCCGCAAAGGGATCCGGGAGGCTAAAGCAAAAGGAAAAAAAGAGGCGCACACATCCACATCCCATCAGGACTTATTTTATTTGCTGCACGCATAACCTGCCCGCAGTAAACATGGCACAGGATGTATTTTACATTAACTTCTGCACCAGCTTCTTTCGACTTCAGTCCACTTAATGTTCTTGGCAAATCAAAGCACGTGTCCTTTGAAGAAGGTGTGTAATTGGAGTTTAAGGCATGTATGGAATTCCCAGATGTCTATAAAGTAAGAAGGAGCATTTGGCAGGTCACTTGAAGGTGGAGCAGGTTAAAATCACTTGTAGAAAAGTCCCCCTTTTCTTTTTTAAAAGCAAACAAGCCGGCCATTTATACGGACGGAGCGATCGACATTGCGGGAGGCTTAGAACGGTTTTACAGAACACGAACAATAAAACTGCGGAAAGATAATGATAACACCCGTTTTAAATCCGAAATAAAACGCAAAACAAAATTAAATATTCAGATCAGTGCAAAAGTTGTCCATTCTCATGGAAATTCCCTGTATCCTCCGCCCGCTCAGGAACACTTACACTGTTCTTATCTACATAGTCGCCTTGTCTTGGTTTGCCAACACTTTTCGATTCTTTTCATAAAGAGGTGACATTAAATTTGCAGAAAATTTTACAAAAATTCTCTTGTTCACTGTATGGATACGAGCAAGAAAATAAATGTTTTACTCCAAAATAATTAAGACCAAACCACGCTGGGATAAACACGGCTACAAAGGTATCAGGAGCAATTAATAACAGCAGAAATAATAACGGAATAAAGTTTGGGACAATTAGATGTTGATAGTTTCACTTTGGGAGTATTATCAGCGTTCGTGCAAAATATTAGTCCGAGCAGGACCTCGGGTTCGCTTGACAGGGGAAGGAGGGGGGCCCGCAAATCCTGTTTGCTGGGCTGCAGAAACCCCAAAGCGAAATATTGCGGCGGGAAGAAGACCCGCTCTGCCCTCCTAATGCGGGGAAATCTGGAGGTGGGAGGGGGCGAGGTGAGGAGGATGCTCTTGGGAAGGGTTGAGGTCTCCCCCTCATGATTAGGATTGCTTTGTTCTATTCGGGCAGAGGCAGAGTCATTAAACAAGCAGTCAAAAAGGAGCAATACACGCGACTGCAGCCGTGGAGGGAAGGAGAGCTTCAGAGGGGAAGGGATTTTGACATGTGAAAAGTTAAGCACGTACCTGAAGGAGGTTTATTTTGACCAGATGTTAGAGCTTTTATGAAAATGTCACGTGAAGCGAACAGATGTACAACTTGCAAATGGAGCCCCGCCTTGTAAACACTGAGAAGAGAAAGGCTCGCAGAAATTCAAGCATAAATCACGTCTCCTTTTTCTGTATGTGTATATTTGCACATGTATGAGCAATATGTAAGCTTTACTTAAACCGCTTTTTATTTGTTTGTGAAAAAAACCCAAAGCAGCCATTCTGCCCAAGCTTGCTGTCCTCTTCCAGTGTGCCTAACCAATTTCCTTCCTTCCTTCCTTCCTTCCTTCCTTCCTTCCTTCCTTCCTTCCTTCCTTCCTTCCTTCCTTCCTTCCTTCCTTCCTTCCTTCCTTCCTTCCTTCCCTTCCTTCCTTCCTTCCTTCCTTCCTTCCTTCCTTCCTTCCTTCCTTCCTTCCTTCCTTCCTTCCTTCCTTCCTTCCTTCCTTCCTTCCTTCCTTCCTTCCTTCCTTCCTTCCTTCCTTCCTTCCTTCCTTCCTTTTTCTGTTTTTCTTTATTTTAGTCTTTCTTCATCTCTCTCTCCATCTCTTGCTCTTGTTCTTTCTTTCTCTCGCTTTCTCTGTCTTTTATCATTCTTTCTTTCTCGCCGGTTGACCCCCTCCTTTATTCTCGGGTCCGTTTGATCCCAGTGAAAGTATCGGATCTCTCCTGGGAGGAGAAACTGAAACTAATCAATTGCCTTCTATTTGGAGGTGGGCAGGAGCTCCTAAGAGCACAGCAGAAAGTCAGGGCTGGCAGCCCCTGGCACTCCGGGCGCGGTGCGGGCGGCTCTGCCCGGCTCTGCCCGGCTCTGCCCGGCTCTGCCCGGCCCCAGGGAGCGGGGTCTGCGGGAGAGGGACCCCTGCCCTGCCCTTCTCTGCCTTGCCCTGCCCTGCCCTGCCCGCTCTGGCCCGGCCCCTGCGCGGGAGGGCGGCAAAGGCACGGCTCTCCAGGAAATTAAAAGCTCTCCTCCGTTTGACGCTCGCAGCAAGGCGCAGCCGGTCCCTCCGTAGATGCCAGCCCTGCGTTCCGGGGTGATTTTTTTTTTTTTTTTCCTTTTGTATGGTTACTGTTTTCCAGAAGGTCCTGTGGTATTTTAATGTGAAATCCATGTTAGACACCCGATGGCAGCGCTGTGGGTGCGGCGGCAGGCTGGCAGGTGATGGAGCAGAAGGTGATCCCTGTGCCAGCCCGCGTCCTGCGGGTCAGGAATGGCCAGGGAAAGACCCCCGCTGGAGCCAGAGGCAGCCCGAGGTCTGTCGGACTCCTGCAAACAGCCTGCCTATGTTTCATTCACAGCTCATTTCCATGAGCTGTAGATATATGACTTGCTTATTTCTGCACATCTATTTCTACAAGTGGATTTTACATATTAATTTTGAACTGCGGTGGAGGCTTTTATAATAGTTACCTCTGTTGAATTATAGACTAATTTTCGCTGAATTTTGTTAGAAATTATTCAGTCATTATTTTTCTTTTTATGCAAATGTTTTCAAAGGCAAAAAAGGCTGGTATCAAGTACGTTAGCTTTTAGAATGACAATGCAGGAGTATATAATGCAGATAAATAGATTGAGGTGCTATCCATAACAGATAGCATCAGCCTAAAAATCCCCAGGGATTCTTAATCTAGATTTATTGCCTTTGAGTCACAAACAAATTATCTTGTAAAATGTTTAAAGTTTTTTCAAATAAAAGAGCCCTTTTATTTAAAGAAGTGGAGTACTTTTCTTTCTCTCCCTAATTTCTTATCTATTAATGCTATAAAGGATGGATTCAGGATAGATAGCTGACACCACGATTTTCAGCAAATGCCGATTTGTACTGTATTTTTAAATTGCAATTTAGAAAACAAAGGGAAAATGGTTTTCACGTTTGTGTCAGAATTTGAAAAGGAGTAAGGCTTTCCTTCGAGTGTGAAAATGTGTGAATCGTGGACCCAGCCACACACACACACACACACACTCTCACTCACTCACTTCTGAACCATGGAGCTATCAAACATGTTTAGTGACTGAGTGAGACGCTGTCTACGAAGGGGTTGTTGATGTAAGAGCCAAATTAGTGTTAATTTCAAACAGGCGGCTAATTCCTCCATGGAACCTCAGCACTTTCAAAGTGCTTTTCCATGCTTCATATTTAATTATTTGCAATGGAAAATATACCCATTTCCCATGGAGAAAGATTAACTAATTGATGAGTTTCTTTCTTTCTTTCTTTCTTTCTTTCTTTCTTTCTTTCTTTCTTTTCTTTCTTTCTTTCTTTCTTTCTTTCTTTCTTTCTTTCTTTCTTTCTTTCTTTTCCTTCCTTTCCTTTTCCTTCCTTCCTTCTTTCCTTCCTTCCTTCCTTCCTTCCTTCCTTCCTTCCTTCCTTCCTTCCTTCCTTCCTTCCTTCCTTCCTTCCTTCCTTCCTTCCTTCCTTCCTTCCTTCCTTCCTTCCTTCCTTCCTTCCTTCCTTCCTTCCTTCCTTCCTTCCTTCCTTCCTTCCTTCCTCCCTCCCTCCCTCCCTCCCTCCCTCCCTCAATTTCTGTCTTTCTCCCTCTCTAAGCATCTTGAAACACCTTTCAACTTCAAGGTTTTTACACCAATATAAACCAGATCCAGAACAGACTCCCTTCCCCCCTTCTCCCAGTCCTCAGATCTGAACTTAAAACATATATCATAGATCAGTTTTCATCCAGTGAATTTAGACATAGTTCCTCGACCTGTATTTTCAAAGAGATTTTGGGTTGGAGTCTGCAATATTTAATCCAGTCAGCTATTAAATGTCCTCCAGCTTGAATCAAAAATTTAAACAGGCATCTGTGCTGGGGATAATGACAGTTAAAGCAGTTTGGAGTATAGTGTGTGTGGCAGAGAGGGGGAAACGGACAGAAGGATAATGATTAAGCCTTTGATTTGGAAAATTCCTGAGTTTTAGGAGTTCTGTCAGAGTATTGGTGGGGAAGAACATGAAAGAAACCCCTTTGCTCAAAGGCATGGCTTAAATGGGGAGAACCAGTGCTAATAATAGGTGACAGTGCCTGACACTCGCCTTTCTTCTGCCTGCCCAGCAGTAACAGGATACCTGCTGCCCCAGGGATGGCCAGGACCAGGGTGGGGTCCTGCAGGGGACCCAGCTCTGCTGCACGGGGTGCTCCCACGTCGGGAGGGATTCCCCAGGGTCCGATCCCACCAGGAGGGATCCCCCAAGCACCTCACCAGGAGAGTTTTCCTCTTCTTCCCCTTGAGACCTTGCGATGGATGGGTTGGGGAACTTGAGGGCATTTAAGACAGAAGTGTCTTCTTTTCTTTTTTCTCTTTTCTTTTCTTTTCTTTTCTTTTCTTTTCTTTTCTTTTCTTTTCTTTTCTTTTCTTTTCTTTTCTTTTCTTTTCTTTTCTTTTCTTTTCTTTTCTTTTCTTTTCTTTTCTTTTCGTTTCTTTTTTTTTTCCTTCTTTCTTTCTTTTTCTTTCCTCCTTTCTTCCTTTCCTTCCTTCTTTCTTTCCTTCTTTTTCCTCTTCCTCTATCAATTCTTGAGCTGATGGCTGTTTGAAAGATGGAGTTAGGGACTGGGTAGATTCCTAAAATCCTACAGGGCTTGGATCCATGGAAGAGGAGAGAAGAGCAGGGCATCAGGGAGAGACTCTGCCTTTGACTTGATGAAGCACGTGTCAGATTCTGCAGTTCAGGCAATTAAAACTCGATTCTGATCAAAGGGCTTCATAAATCACCAGCAGAAGTGAACAGGGCAGAGACAGCTGTCTGTGTGAGCAGGCGGGGGGCAGCTTCTCATCCCCACCTTTCAGACACTGTCATCCTCTCACACTGCCTCCATGGAGTCTCTCTGGGAGTGGGTTTTTCCTGCTGTTTTATGGAGGCTTGTTTATTTATGGAAGCATTTCAGTAAGAAAAAAAATATATGGAAGGGGTTCGTGACCATTGGTGACTATCCCAGGAACAGAGGTGCCACAGAATTTTCTTTTCTTATCAGAGAAAAAATAATAGATACTGAGGAAATAGTGACCAAAAATATTTCCCTTACCTTTAAGAATGAAGCATGAGATGTCTGATTATCTGTGCTGGCCTAAGCCCTGAGTGCAGAGTAGAGAGCTCTGCTACGACCTGGGCAGTGAAAGGGAGAGGTGGAAGGGAAAACGGAGAAGGGGAAAGGATTTTGCATCTGAGTGAAGGCAAACCTCTTCATTCTTGGAGCAGAGCACAGGGAATTCATGCAGCCCAGTGTGTGCCAGCCCAGCCGTGAGCAGTCCTCAGGTGTCAAGGACACTGCTGCCATTCAACTCCCCACTAGTGCATCTTCCCACGTCAGATGTGGTGTGCTGGAGGAGTTTACAGCCTGAAGGGACTGCTCTTTGATATTGGAATTTAGGGGTGAACATATAAGTGCTCCCAAGGCACTTGTCAAATTTGAGTGCTTTCTGGGTGATTTATGCAAGAGGCTCCTTTCTGACACTTCCAGATGCCAAACCTTTTTTGCAGAAAATGTGCTTGCCATAGCTGGGGTGAGTTTGTGTCTGTTCTTTAAAACAGCTGCTCTGGGGTAATAAGGTGGCAGGCAAGCCCAGTAAGGAACTTTTTAATGAGATTTGCCAGTGGTTTGAAGGGTTTCTACAGTCTCCTTCCAGCATCCAGGCTATCCACTGACATGCAACACACCCTGTCCCTCCAGAAACATGCATGTCACCTTTTCTCTCACCACATCGTTCCTTCAAGATTGCCTTAACTTGCACTTCAGCCAGCTAGCAAATCTTTCTCTGCCCTTTTTGTCATTTGACCAGCTGAATCATCAAGAGACCCTGAAGCTCCTTTTAATACAAGGCTTTTCAGAGATTTCACTGAACAGAGGGCAAATATGGAGTGAGAATTTGAGACAGGAAAGCAGGGGGCATTCATCTTCAGAGTCCATAAATCACCATGAACTCTCCCAGGCTACTCCAACAAGCTGGGATTCCCTTGCCAGAGATGAGTCACAGATAAATTACCCAAGGCCTGCAGAGAACAAAAGGTTTGGCCAAAAGCTGCAAGGGGATGGGTGTTCTCCAAAAAGTAGCGGAAGCCTTGCAAACACATGCCTCTCCATGGATGGTGGAGTCTGATCTGCATTCCTGGTTCTCATGAACAGCAGGAAATAAAAACAAAAATAGATCAAAATTCACTCTGTGTTGACTTCTTTCCTGCATTTCTTGGCAGGTGGACTCAGATGTTTGATCTCACTAAGAGAGTTTTCCATCTGAAATTGAAATGTCCCTCCTCTCAAACTAAGTGCATCAGCAAAAGAAATTAGCATTGATCTTGGCTAGGACTAGGTGGAGGAAGAACTATCACCATGTTAGAGTTAGCATTGCAACACAGCTGTTCATGTGTGATCCTCTGATCACTTCCTCTGTGGAATGTCATTATAATCTAATAGGGATGATTTTAAAAGATTATTCAATGCTCTGATCAAATTATACCATATGGAATATAAAAAAGGTGAGAGGGAGAGAAAATGTGAAAGGAGGGAGGGAGGGAGGGAGGGAGGAAGGAAGGAAGGAAGGAAGGAAGGAAGGAAGGAAGGAAGGAAGGAAGGAAGGAAGGAAGGAAGGAAGGAAGGAAGGAAGGAAGGAAGGAAGGAAGGAAGGAAGGAAGGAAGGAAGGAAGGAAGGAAGGAAGGGAAGGAAGGAAGGAAGGAAGGAAGGAAGGAAGGAAGGAAGGAAGGAAGGAAGGAAGGAAGGAAGGAAGGAAGGAAGGAAGGAAGGAAGGAAGGAAGGAAGGAAGGAAGGAAGGAAGGAAGGGAAGGAAGGAAGGGAGGGAGGGAGGGAGGGAGGAAGGGAGGGAGGGAGGGAGGGAGGGAGGGAGGGAGGAAGGAAACTGGTTAGGCACACTGGAAGAGAACTTGTCCTCTTCCTTTGAATCTTAATCAGAACCTCAACAGAAAAGTTGATTTATGTAAGACTGGCAGGTCTTTGAAAGAACCTTGCTTCTCTCTCCTGTCCATTGTTGGCCAGCCATATCAAGAGACTAGGATTGCCTTAGTCCTGCTGCATCCGTGTTTCCTGTGGAGTGAAAAGAAGCCTCCTCAAACTTCAACTGTATCAACTGTTTAGCATCTGAAGGATATTCATCTTTAGGAGCCAGGCCAAAAAGTCAATAAACATTTAATTATTTCTGAAGCATATGGGGGCACTTACAACACCAATAACAGGTTACTGTATCTTGGCATTGGGAAAAAGCCCAACAGCATATTTTCATATTTTCTGATCAAGACAATGCCCCCACCAAAAGACAATATAACCCTTTGAAACTGCAAATAATTCTAATTAATTGTTTCTAAAACTAGCACACTGTAGGTTGGTGATCAAAGACCCTATTACTTACATATCACATAATGACAGACTGTTGTTAAAGATTCATATGCAGGGAAAAGAATGTAGTTATCTTCCTTTTCTTTTTTCATGGTAAACAAAAAAGAGAATATTTTTATTGATAAGTTTCTTGTTTTCTGAAATGAGTTATCTCCACTTGACTATGCAGCCATGGTAACAGAGAAAAAAAATCCCAAATATTTTTCTGAAGAAACAGAAGGGAAATCCCCAATTTTGAAGATAAAGATAGCTTCAGTATATCAATCATTAGCAATGTCATGCAGAGGAACATTCCTTATATGGCCTTATCTAACAGGATCAGCTCTGTGGGAGTCCTTCAATTCAGCTCTTGGGGCAGCAACCCAGGCTACCACTGTGTTATTTTAGCATATCCCAAACTAGCCCTTAGATAAATGGAAATTCTATCTGACACAGGTAGGAGACTGAAATGGAGCACCCTGAGAAGGCCTTTCTGTTATTGTCACAACTCCTAGCAAGATTTGACTTCAATTTAGATCTAGGCAGGGACAGTTTTAAACATGACATTACTGTTTCAGGAGTTACATATCAGATTCTACTGAAATAAAATCACACATCCGTGCTGTCACTTCCATATTTTAATAGGGGGAATAAGTATGTAAGGTATCTATCACTGTGTAGGGTACCTAAACCAATATATATTTAATTTACACCCTGTGCATCTATCTAACCCAAATGTAGTCCTATATTCAAATACTCAACTTTTGTTCATTTCCTTTGTTGATCTTACCAACTCTTTGGTCACCAGTCAGTTTTCTTCAGAAAGATTTATTCCTGTCTTTATATGTGAAACAAATCTTCCCCTGTTTTCCCTTCCTCCTTAAACAATGCAGAACAGATAAAGAACCAAAGTTCAAAGTTCTAAAAAACCCCCAATTCTGAATTAGAGATAGATTTAGGTCAAATGAGGGTAAAAAATAGAGAAATGGTTTTTTTGTTTGTTTTTGTTTGGTTTTTTTGTTAGTTTTTGTCCAAATATACCACCTGTCACAGGGCCTGAACAGCAGGTGTTTGAACAGTGATGTTTATCTGGAAAGAACATTGCCTACTACTAATTGGTTACCAGCTTTCTGTTCCACAGATACTTATGCAGCTGGAGGCAGGGTAACTAGAAGATTTTGATTTTATAAGAGCTTTGCTAGGTTAAAAAAATTAACTCCTTTTTTTCTGTATTTTTTTTCTTATGTGTTATTAATCTTTTCCTTTCATCCACCCCAAATTAATGGCAGGATGTGGTTTAAAGGATTTATTTGTATTAATTTTTGATCTTTTACCTTATCCATGCACATCACTAAGCAATGCAGACATGCCAGACGAATGCCAGTTATACCATTTATATAAAGATATGTATGTTTTGTGCCCTGTAATGGCAGAGAAAACAGTGACATCAGTCACGAAAAAAACTTTTTCAAAGTTGTGTCCTGTACTTCCTGCAGAATACAAGAAAGCTCTTGGGGATTAATAATACTTGCCCACTTTACAGGAGGACTTACTTAATTAAACTCTTAATATCTGAGTAAATAAAATGAAAGATGTTACCTAAGTACAATGTATTTTATTCCTCAATATATAGCATTATGCAGTCTGTACTATTTAGCTGAATATAATTGCATCTTTATGGAATATATATCAATTTCCACTATTGGTTATATTCCCACTGATGTAGTGTATGAACATGGCTTAAACCAGGAAGTCTTAATAGATGTTCAAAGACCATGAAGAAGAGTGTGACTGCTGTTCTGAGTGTTCACCTTTTATTTCCAATTATATAGAAACTATGAAGGGAACCTCTATATTAATATTATATTAGCAAGGGTAAACATGTTGCCTTAAAATCTGCAATATTTAGTTATATATTTTCTCTCAAGCCAAAACAAAACCCATTTCAGTCTTTAAAGATTTAAGGTTACCTTCATTTGTATTGCTTGTAAATGAAATATAACTTAATGCTTCCAAGAAAATATAGACTTTTATGCCTAGATTTTTATGGGAACAGTCAAGCTGAATGCTATGTTTACTGGGTCAAGCCTTGGCCCTTTTACTCTTGTTGAGTAGCACTTCACTCTAAACAATCCCACCAAAGCAAATGGAGATGTTATAGAAATAAGGAGTTACTCACTGTGAGCTGGAATCCCACAACTGCCAGTAGTAATTCTTGCTTAAGGAGATGTATTAACATCTGCAAGAAATGGTAGGATTTTGACAAAGAGCAGAATTCCAAGGTAACAGAAAAAAAGGGATTCACAAAGCAGAATATGATTTGTTGAGTCAATTTTGTACCACACACTGTCAGTAATGTCTTTATGTCATAACATGGCACAAATAATTTTTCCAAACCTTGATGTAGTAAGAGAGACTGTGACCTTTTGAACTTTTTTCCAGCAAAAGAAGAATATGGCTGATTAGTTAGCAATATTGGAGCTAATTGTCCATGAAATTAACTTTAAATTAACTGTTAATTTTTATCAGTTTAGCAGTTTCTCTTGGGAAATCTTGAATAATTAATCAAAGTGACATCTAAGTAACTTTCTAGCCTGCATGTTTTGCAGCATCATCAAATATAACGTTGTCTTTTCCAGTGCAGACTGTAGATTTCCCCAACTGTATTAAAATAAGAACATCCTTCTCAAATACTGTAGCTGAGAGATAAGGCCTGTGTTTATTTGAGACTTAAGCCACTTTTTTTTTTTGGTTTAAACATCTTCTTCTCATTGCCACTGTTAGGGCCAAGCACAGCTATATTGAGAAGAACCACAATCTCAAGGCAAGGTGTAGTTTTCTTCATCCTGATCACCTTTGTGTCATCTTCACAGTTTCTCTCCATTCAACAGCAACAACAATTCTACTTAACTTTCAGACATCAGCTCACCTCTCTTTCCCTCCAAGGCTAAGGAAGACTGATCATTCACCAGTGGAAATAAACCATTATTTGACATAACATTTTCTTCATTGCTGGGCAGTTTGGTACCTCTCCTCACAAGCTGGGATACACTTATCATTCAGAAGTAAAATTTTAGGGGATGAATATAAGAGAGTGGGGACATTGTTTTAGAGTGTTTGCTAACACAGCAGACAAAAAGCATTTTGTACTGATCTGCAGAGATGGTGGGCACAGGTTGTGTGTATTTGTTATTATGCTTTTTAAAGTTATTAATCATCAGCCTTGTACTGAGCTTTGCACTTTTCTCTGCACATAACATCAAAAGAGAGGTTTAAAGCTCTATAACCTCTATAATTCAAGAATGCTACTCTTGAGTATTTCTGTTTCTTGTTTTGCTTTGTGGCCACTAACCACAGGAGAAATTTGTCTTTTTTACATATGCTGGAAATAATTTACTGACTTTAGAAATATTAAACCACAAGAAACCCCCTACATTAAAGTAACATTAAGGGTCTGCCTAAAACCCACAAAAAGCCAGGAAATTGAGACTTTAAGCTGGAACTCTGATCTGATACTCCAACCCTTATTTACCTCATAGGGTATAGGTGTCTCCAGTGAGGGGAGTGGGATACAAATCTTGGTTGCCTGGGTGCTCTTGTTATTCCCTTGTCTTTTCTCATCAGCTGAACACCACTATCAGTCAACAAGAAGCACCTGACCAGGTGATACCTTTTGGCACAGCTTTAGATTTCTAACAGCACACATGGTTATTGTTAAAAAGGAGGGGAAAAGCTCAAGGTCCCTTCTCACCTGAGAAATTGTCAGCTTCACAAAAGATTTTTGTCTCTACAGCCTAACTTGTGTTGTGGAGTTTGCTGACACAGGAAGCTGTGGAAGCAGACAGCATCAGTAATTTCAAAAGAATTAGACAAACTCATGAACAGTGTGAGGGTAAAACCTACCAACCAGAAACCTAGTGAGTGGTCTACCTCTAGGATCTCTAGTAACAGCTGTGGATGCTGAAGATGTACAAAATATAAATATATATATATGCCAGACTTACAGTTCTGTTGTCTCTGACATCAAAAGAGAGTTGACCCAAAAGGGCTTTACTCATGTTCTTATTGTTTAACTGTCCAAAATGGTAATAAATGACAGTTGCATCCTTAATTATTATTTATTCTTCTAATTTCCCTTGGGATAGATTTCTTTTTGATAGTTCAGACCTCAGTCAGAACTATTGAGTGGGACCTTCTACAGCATTGCTCTGCCTCAGGAGCTGTGCCACAAGGAAAAGAGTAAATAATGGTCTGTGCTCCTCTGCTTCTGCTGAAAAAACACTACCTTGTTCAATCTACTTTATATTTAGAGCAGGGTGCAGCAAAGTTCTGTCCTGATAGGTATTTCAGCTTTTCTCCTCTACCAACAAGGAGAGGCAGCAACAAATTGGTGCTTTGCATCTTCTTTCTTTGCCAGTCAGCCAGAGGGAAACAACCAAATTGGAAACCACCATGAAGCACTTGAGACAGCTGTTTCAGAGAAACAGCTTGTCTGGACCTGATAATAAGAGTTCTGTTTATATCCCCTTTTCAAGATTAAAACCACCAGTTCTCTGGGTGATTAAGATGAACTGGGTTCATCTAAAAGGAGATGGTTTTGGAGGTCTTGAACAGGTACAGAACTGTAACCATCTTTACTGTACTGCTAGGTGGAAGCAAAGTCTCAACTAGATAGAGAGTTATTTTAAGAAGCATGGATACAGCAAAGGAAATACTGCTGTGAACTGAGACCCATTGTCTCCTTTATTAGGACCAGCAGAAGCTGTCAAATGACATATATATCTCTCTAGGCCTGTAATAGTTAAGTCAGGGTCAAATGTTATGCTGACAACACAGTCTACACCAGCAGAATATTATAACTAATATTGTACCTGTGACTTTATTTGCAGTGAAAGATGATTCTGATAATGAAGTGAAAAGTGTGGGAGAGACAGTAGAGCTGACAATTAGCAAACAAAACTCTAGTATTTTACAGCATTTGTATTCTGTAGTATATTTGTCCTTATACTTCAACCACTTATCTGTGACAATAAAAACTGCATGAAGCTTCATTACCATAGCAGTGTAAATTTGCCAGGTGTTTGACAATAATTTCCAGGCTTGTGTCTGCAGACTGCAAGTCTTTCTGAAAGTCACCAGGTGTGAGAGGATTTGGATAGTGAGATCAGTTGAGATTAGTGAATGGAATGCATCAAGGCAGGAAGAATCTATATTATCAAATATATTTTCTATTAAAGACATTACCTCTATGCTCCCTCAGACAAGGGGGGTGCTCATTATTAGGCTTTAGATATCCACATGATTAATTTAAGGCTTATACATTTTGCCCCACACTGATAATAAAGATTATGGTCATACCAGTGCTTTAATTTTTCCTCTTGGCATTGTCTTCTTGGTTTTTTTTTTTAATGCTTTGAAGAGGCAATATTCTGAAATACTGTGCATGGAAACGATAAAATGCTGGATGTGACTTTACTTTGAACAAGTTCTCCTGCAGAGTATCATATTTAAGCAAATTGCCATCAAGTACAGCAAGCAACACAATCATTCACATTCAAACAGAGCCTTTTGATCACGCTCTACAATGCAATCAAGAATCACATGAGAATTCAAGTACACACCAACCTCATTCAATGCTAACTAGGTGACAGAGAAAGAAGAATTAATTGTGGATGTCAACTAATTGGCTGGTGCATTAGCATGCAGAAACAGGCATTAGTTGTATGTAAAAACTGTATATAATTTTAACAGGCTCACATGTTCACAGTGGTCTGCCAATGTATGGTTACTCACAGCTGGAAGATTATTAATAGTGTTTCATGTGGGTACACACACACTCCTGCTCCCCCCATTTTTCTCAGATCAGAAAAAGCTTTGGAGCTTTTTATCCACCAGGCACATTAAGGTCACCAATTGGGAATTGTTAACTGATGGTTTAATTGGGGAAATGTATAGACTCTGCTGAACTTCAGCCAATAATTTAGCAGATAGATTTATGCAGAACAACAGATGTGGAGGTAGAATCTCTGAAGGAACACATGGTACTGGCATAGAACTATCTCTGCCCTTATTTAAATTACAAGTGGAACAGAAATGTGACAAGGAGGTGAGAACTGATGTGATCTGAAAATATGCCTTGGATTTAAAAAAAGGGCATATTGGAAAAGAAATCTTTCTCTGAGACAATATTCATCCTGAATTCACACAGACATAGGAGCAGCCTGCAGTTATAACCTTAACCATTGCTAGTGCTACTCATTTGCAAATAGTTTTGCACACTATCCATGAAGTCACTTCAAGTGTTTTCTCTGAAATTTCTTGGAAGGTAATTCTCTCCTTCCAAACCCAATCTGCCTTTTTCAAGTAGGATTGCTGGAAATTGTTTTGTTTTTTTTTTACAGTGCATTTGGAAATAACAGTTGTGTCTGATGTTCAAAGTAAGTTCTTTGAGACTGTGTGGTTCTATTTTACCTGCTCTTTACTTGACCTCTCCAGCAGGCTATGAATGAAATCCTGAATTAAAAAGAATGACTTATAGGACTCCCATAAACTCCCTCTGCTGATAGGAGCATTGATTAATTGATGAATAGTGCAAGAAAGTATGGTTGCTGGACCCTATTCTTTCATTTTTTCTTACTCTTGGACAGTGTTTGAGCCAGTTTGGAAATACATGTTTTGAAATCCATCCCTCAAAGTATAGGAAGGCAGTTTCTTCCATCCTGAATCCTACCTGGAAATGACTATGAATGAGGAATACCATTCATTCTTTCTACTGGGCAGTGAAATAAGTTTGTAAAAGAAACTACCCATCTAACAAGCCCATGTTGAAGTGCATCACTCCTTGAAACCTGCTGGAACAGCCAGTTCCTGTGATTTAGTGAGTTACCTGAAAGAGATATCCATCATGGCTCTCCTCACTAGTTCTCTGCTTGTTGGTGCACTCATTCTGTTTAAAACTCCCTGCAGTGGAATTTGCCTACAGGCACAAGTAGACATGGCCTGGAAACACCACAAGCTTAATTTTCCACTTCCTCCCTTTCTTGTGAGAAAAAATTGGAGTGAACAGCCTGTGGTAGCCTGACTGTTGTTGTCCATCCCTAAATGAGACTGGCAACACTGAGTCTGTGCATAAAGGGGATAACTTCTTAAGAGTGGTTCCAGGACTCCCTCCTAGCAATGCATAATTAGCTCTGGCTATGGGGATTGCAGGGGCTCTGCTTTTGTGGAACAAGTATATAGCATTTTTTTGGGATGACTATACATTCCTTTACCATTTAGGAATGAGAAGTATGATGTGGAAGATTTTACAGTTTTCTAGCAGTTTAAATCTGTAGTTCAGATTGAGGCTCTTCTTGGCTTTATTTTATTATGTTTGACATGGGCATTTTTTGGTCAGGAAAGGAATGAAGGGGACTGTATTCAGGATGCACTCAGACAGGCATTTCTCATCACAGCTGAGCTCAGTCAGAGACTATCTCTTCCTGTTCATCCCCTTCCCTCAGTTCTTAGGCTACCATCCTTTACTTTTCTCTCTTGTTGTGCTTGGAGGAGGCAAGGAATGACGGGTTAAAAATTATTGGATCAAAAATTTCAAAGTGAATCAATTCATTTTTTTGTAGACACATCAGAAAGGCTTTATGCACAGTTGTGGGAGTAGATTTTAGGGAGCACAGCCTCTGGGAAATGGAAGGAAGAGAAGCTGGGCATAGACTGAGGAACAGCTGTAGAAGATACTTGACTACAGCTTCATTTCTTCTTCTGGTTCAATGGGTTATTGAAGGCACATCACACCTCACACTGGCACTGGATGTATTCCCACTGACATTGGAGGGAGGAGCTGATCTGTGAATGATGCTGACTTCACATTAAACCCTGTTAAAAGGTAGGGCAAACCTGATGCTTTCTTAAAAATAAATGTAACTGTGGATTTCAAGACTCAGTGATGAGAACTTGTGAGCAAATAGAATAGCATTTTTCACATTAGAACTGAAATGTGTGTGTATGTATACATGTATACCAGAACATGCATGTCTGCAGCCTAAGGGACATAATTGCACTTTCTGTTGGATGCTGCAGAAAGACAAAAACGTCTTGATTGTTTTGTTATCTTACTTTTTGATAATTTAAAATATTACAATCCTAAATGTGTATACATTTGATTTTGAGATTGGATGAATTTGACATTTTATCTACCTTTCCTTGATTGTGCAAAAAAGTTTTTACCAATTTTTAGTTAAACATTTTGTTCCTTCTTTCCAGGAGCAAAAATACTTTCTTTTTAACAGAATTTTTTTTAATAGTATTTGAACCGTGTCTCTTTTTTTGTTGTGATTAAAAATTACATTTCTTGTTTCTGAACTGAGCTGATCAGTTTTTAATAGTCCATCTATTCTGCTCATCTTATTGGTGAGCATCCCAAATCGTTTGTGGTGTTGCTGTCTGCTTTTCCATACGGGGAAACAGAATCAGAAGAGTTATTAGGCATCAAAGGAAGATGTATAAAATACATGAACTGATTACATGGGTAGAACATTCAGAATCTGTCATCTGCAGGTAACAACAGTGACCTAGCCCTGGATGTCTGTGGCAGAGAGAGAAGCAAACACAGCTGAATGAGTGCTGGAGACATTCCCTGCTGGTACAGCTTTGGTCCCACTTTCCAAAAGGTGCTTTGGACACAACCTGTATCATGCAGATGCTCTTTAGGTACACAACAGGCATCCCTTGTGATGGTGGCCAGTCTGTGACACCCCTGTTGAAGGGGAGGAAACCTCTGGGTAAGACAGAACCAGTGCAGAGGACTGCATTTTAAAGTGATTGAATGAGGTGATCAAAACACTGGAAAGATCTGCTATTTCTCTTTCTCCAGCCTTCCTGGGAAAGGGTTCAAAATCCCAGATGTGAAGTATTGGATTTCTGTCATTCTCAGAATCTAATTTTTCAAGTATCCTAGGTTCAGTGCTGTTTCCCAAAAGGGTGACACTAGCTAGGGTAAAGCCTTGCATTCTCTGAAGAGACAGAATTTAGTAGCCTGGACCTCCACACAAGAAACTTAAAGAAATTAATTAGCTCTATTGACTTTCTTTGCTTTTTCCTGGTTTTGTTTCATTTAGTTTTAGGAATGTTTTCTTGAAGAGTTGTTTTGCATTGCTGTGGCTTATATGCTGCCACATTTTGACTATTAACCCTGTTTGAATCTCTTTAAGCATGCTGGATATCAAAGAAATCTGCCCAAATATCCTTAATTTAGAACATATAGACAATTCACCCTTTCAGTAAGAAAACAACTCGTTTACACAAACATAAGAATATTCATTCCAGCGGGCATTTGAATTTCTTGGCACTAGCACCAATACTTTAGAGTATCTGCCATGCACTGATGATGCTCTTCCTCAATTCCTTAAATAGGATGGGGATGTTAAACCTAGCTCTGGTGAGTGGTTGAGGATCATGAATAGTTTTTTCCTTTCTCTTTGCAGAACTCTGAAGGTCTAGCTTCAGGGGCAGATGGAGGCATAGAAAGAAACTGAAACTCCTTTCAGGTATAAGAGGTTACATGAGATAGCAGAAACAAATAGAGCTTTGATGAGCAGGACATCAGAATTCACATGAGATTAAGTACACAGCACATCCTACAGCTGGAATGGTAGGTCCCCTTCCCTTCCCTTCCCTTCCCTTCCCTTCCCTTCCCTTCCCTTCCCTTCCCTTCCCTTCCCTTCCCTTCCCTTCCCTTCCCTTCCCTTCCCTTCCCTTCCCTTCCCTTCCCTTCCCCTTCCCTTCCCTTCCCTTCCCTTCCCTTTCCCTTCCCTTCCCTTCCCTTCCCTTCCCTTCCCTTCCCCACATAAAAAGGACAGGAATATTGATGTGTGCCTCAGTAAAAAGTGGAACATGCACCTTTCACACCTTGTATAACCTGATGGAGCAGAGAGTGAAAGATTAAAATCTCCCCCAGCCAGGAATGTCCTTAGGAAGGAAGGAATGCAGGGCTGACTGCCATCAGCTGTCATAAATCCCAACTTGCTTAACTATTGAACCCTGGTATCCTCCAAGTTTTCTCCCATACAGCCTTCAGCCCTGATCTTACCTCCTGCACCACAAGTCCTCTTCAAGTGCATTTTATCTTGTTTGCTCTAGTGCAAGTCCTCCTGTTTTCAGCTTGCTGAAGAGCAGTCACGGGCATTATTTACTGTTACTGTATAAGGGCTACAGAGCAGCCAAAGGACACGGGTACATGCCTCTTGCATGCAGCAAGGAAGAGCAAGAAAGAGAGCAATGTGTTGAAGAAAGCCATTGCTCTAAATGAGACAGTTTGTGAAAAGCAGAATATAGACAGTTCATTGGTCAGAGAGGGAGACACCTCTTGTCTCAGGCTTTCTCACGGATCCAGCAGGTGTTTATCTTTTGTTATAATTCTTTCTCTTATGTTTACATTAGAGAAAGGCCTCTAGCTTGGGAAAAAACCTAGCTGAGCCTGAGAAAGCTAGACTGGAAAAATCCTTTAAGATTCTCCCTGGGCCTGTAATGGCCACAACTTATTTCCATTCATCCTCTGGTTTTTTTGCTGGATTTAGGTTATTTTGTTATTGTAACTAAAGCTTTATTTTGTCCCAACACTCAAACACTCAAACAGAAGGTGAACAGGTAGTTAGCATTGTGTGAATGCAAGCAGACAACAGCTTGTTGCTTACTCAGTTTATACAGAGGCAAGGTAAGACTCACAGCTCAATCCACAGCAGGACCCAGGAACACCATTTTCATTTTCTTTCCCCAGTGAAGCTGTAGGACCAAGGTAAATTTATAGTGGGTGACCTCAGATTTTTTCAGAGTAGTCAGTGTGACTCTTTACTCTCACTCACCTTAGCCTGAAAGGAAGTTGAGAGGTTATTTGATGTAATTTATTTGATTTTAGTGATTTTTTTCTTTAAACACCTGAAGAAAGCATCTCACGACTGTTTGAGCTTGCACTAGATTTCGCAATGATCAGAGATAGATGTTAAAACAGTGAGAAAAAAAATAAATTTTCTAACCCTGGGGTATTGCTATAATATCCCTACTTAATGTTCTTCATTGTCTTCTTTGTATTATGGAAAATGTTCTGCAGAGCAAAGCACCAAACATGTACTGAAGAGTTCATTTGAAATATTTATCTTCAATATCCAGGGTATCACTGGTGGTCAGCTGTCTAATGCAAAGGAAACCAAGAAAAGCCTTTTCATTATTTTCAGCTAAAGTGGTGACATAAAACATTATGAATGCAATACATAGAAAGAGAGGGAAATAGAAGCTTATGCAGCATTGCAGTTTTACATTTTCCTCAGCACTTCAGGTAAGAAAAGTACATTTCCAGCTCTGGGGTTCACTTTTCTTGGAGGTTGCTGCAGCAACCTCACTCATGCATCTGTCTGAATTTGGAGGTCACAATAACCTTCCTTTCCCCATTGATACTAGATATACTAGAATCATTATAGAGACCAACTTTAAGCAAAGGAGTCCCTCAAATGAAACAGGTGTTGAAGATAAATCATTTTACTTGACAATTTATATCCCTGCAGCCCTGACTGGAAAAGGTGTATCCAACTGAAAACTAATAAAGTTTTGCATCATTTTTATTATATTATTTTATTGATCGCTGTCTTATAGGATTATTAGTTAATAAATCTGAAGGCTTCCCTATTAAAAGAGGATGCTGTGAAAAAACGTGTTCATCTTAGACAGTGGAAATTTCAACTGAAACTGCTCCTTTTTTTAAAGTTCCCATCTCTTCATTCCATCTCTGATCAGTCTCAAGAGCCATCTTCTTGGCCTGCTTTCCTCTCACTACTTTAAATACAAACACAGAGTAGAAGGTTGCAATTTCCTTTGACATTAAAGTCACACCCCAGCTTTTCAGCAAAAGAAGCTTATTGGCTGTAAGGCTGTGGTCTCAGCCTGTGAGGGTGTCCAGTGTGCTTCTGAACAGCCCAGCACAGGAGAAGGCCAGGCACTGACTGGGAATACAGGGAAAGCCAAGATGAGCCCGGTGGGGAAGTTGGGTGGGACCATCTCTACCATGACTGATCCCCCTCCACCTGTGCATCACCAGCTGCTGCCAGGGAGTACAGCCTGAGCACAGAAAGCTGGCACAAGCAGACAAGTGTGTCCTGTCACAGGGTGTGATGCAGCTCCCACCAGGATCCAGTGCCTAAATGTGAGACAGGCAGATGCATGTTTAAAGGATTTGCAGACTGCTCACAAGATTTCTTTCCACAGTCCTGCTGAAGAAGCCAATGCTTTTCCAGCTAGACAAGGGGCATGACCTTTCATTAGATCCCACCCAAAATTTCTGTGATTTGGCCTGTGTCATAAGCCTGGCCACTGTGCTGAGCAGTAAGCAGCAAAGGCTTTGATCTACTGCTTGCATGGGAAAGAATTTGAAGGCACTGAACTCTTTGTATAAATGAAGTTTTCTTGGACCAGCCTGAAGGTTTGCTGGGCATAGTCCCTTCCCAGGGGGTTTTCTCTGATGTGAACCAGAGCCATCCCAGCTCTAGCTCTAATAACCTAGCATATTTTACTTCCTTTTGCACTTTGGCTTTTAACACAATCACCTTTTTAGGTCCCAAAACAGCAGTTGTATCCCTGCTCAGTAACCCATGGGGCATTTTCAAGAGATGAGGTGTCCTTGAGGAAGAGCAGACCATCCTATTGCCTTCTAGGGTATGTCTAATCTAGAAAACCTTTAAAAACCAGTTTTGAAACTCTTCTGCTGGGCTGGCTTTGGAGATGCTGAAACCATCTCACAGATACCTTAACTACTGCTACAAGGATTCATGAAAATTCTGATTCATTTTCAGTGTCCTAGGAAACAAGTAATTTTCATTCAAGAAAACACTGAAGAAATACATAAAACAGATTTAAGTAAATGGGATAAAAACAGTATTAAAACTGCAAACTTCATGAAATTCACAATTGTGTTTCCAGGTGCCATACAAAAAACATAACTCAAGAAATGGACTCAAGACATTGTGGCTGAATTTGAAGCTTTAATTTGCATTTTTAAAGTTCACTTTAATATTTTTAAAGATTAAAAGCTACTTTCAGTTTATTTTTTCTTTCCTTCTTTTAAAGGGGTTGATGTACCTCCAGGGATCCTTATAAAGGTACAGAGAGTATCAAAATTACTAAATTAAGGAAACTTCCACTACAGTGAAGTAAGAAATACTTTGTCCATTCCAGTTTTTGAAATAAGTAAGGATACTTCTGGTGAGATACAGGATAAAGTTCTTCCTAAGCTTGCATTTGGAACTGAACTTTGATTGGAGAAGAAAACAAAGAATTGATCAACACATTTTCCTATACCAAAGGTAGTCTGAAAATTTGAAATGTCTCTCAAATGTGTACATGTTTAATCTCACAATAAGAATATTTTAGTATTTCAGAGGTGCTGAGGCAGATGAGAAAGGAAGTGTGTTTGGATCTTAGGTTTCCACATTATTCAGATGAAAAAAGAACATGAACTATTTCTCTGTATCATGTAAAATACATTTCTTTTACTAAGTGACACACATCCTAAGATGCTTAGAAGGTGTGTGAAGGGAGTACAGATATGAGGAGAGGTCAGGAAAGGCATCTAAAGGGATGAAAGCTGTCAAATGAACAAGCTGCATGTGTTTTCCTCTGTGCAGTAAGGGCATATGCTAGGAAACCATGAAAAGAAAGAAAATATTCCCTCAAGCTTTGCTTCTCATATTTGGCTTCTAAGCCAGATTCAAATGTCGGCCAAAGAAAGTACATAAATTCTGAGGCCTGTTCAATGGGAGGTAGTGATCCCTTACAAAATCATAACTTGGTAACAGAAAACCATCACTCATGGAATGCACTCCTTTTGGTGATAAACATTCTTTCCAGCTCTGCTGTCAAAAGAGACAACTCGAAGGGAGAGACTCAAGCCACTCTGCACTCACATACATGGGGCCATAACAGAGGTGGAACTCACAACAGCCTCATAGCTAAAGGGGAATAAATATCAGCCATTGATTTGGGTTATTGCTTGGCTGCACCATCCTGGTAGATTTGCACAAGTAAATTTAAAATATTGTGTTATATTTATTCTGGAATTCCATGTTGAATAAAGTCAATTTCTCTATAAGGAGTGCACTTTGGGAACTATTGTTTTAATCAGATAAGGTTTTTCTTGGCTAAGCCACTGTAACACAATAAGCATGGTAACAAGGGCTATCACTACCTATCCTGGTTAACACCATTGCCACTCTATTTATTTAATTGTTCTTGCTACTTTATGGAATTTTCAGTAATGTTAGCAGTGAGAAAAATCACCACCCTGCTGCCAGGGTCAACATTCTTTCTGAAAACTTGCTCAGCTTCTGTGAGTTAGTACTTGGCACATGTTTAAGAGTGTTTTTTTCCCCTGTCTTTACCCTCATGTTTTGACATTTCTATTGCAAAATCCTCCTAAGAAAACCCATTTTCATTGGGTATCACCTATCTCAGAAAGAAACCTGAAATTGAAGTTTTAAAGTGGTGTGTGAAATCCAAGTTAATCAACTGTGAAGATGACCCAAGAGTTAGCTATAGAGAAAGGTATGAAGAATTCACAACTCTTTCCAGCCGGCTCACACATGTTCACAAAATATAAATCCTTTTGTAATTGTGGAATGTTTCACTTCATAAAATAAATGGATTAGAGACTGGATTAAAAAAATGCAACTTTGCAGTGTGAAGTGACAGCCTCTGTGCTGATGCCTGTTTGCTGAGTCTGTGGGGATCATCAGGCTGCCACTCTTCACACCTGCCTGCCCCTGGACAGCCTTGTGTGTACTTGGTGGCATGCCAGGCTGCCAGGAGTGCCTGAGCAAAGAGATCTGTCTCTTCATGGTCCAGCACAGATGGCTGTGCCTCAGCTGAAGCTTCCTGGACCTAGGGCACACCCCAAGACTGGTGCATACAATTACTGAAGTCTAAATTCAGGGAGGGCAAGATGTTCCCTGGAGGAAAATCATCATCAGACTTTGCATTCAGTGGAGTTAAATGCTATATACAGCTAAGAATTAGCTCCCCTATTGTTTCAATTCCATGATGGCACATATATTCATAGCTGTGGTATGTACAGTGCTGGAGATAGACATATATGGTACATTATAGCTCTTTATGCTCACATAATTTGGATGGGTAGCCAACCTAAATACAGCCATGGTAGTTTGGCAGATAGTCATCTAATCTGTCTCAAAATACAACTTTGGTTTTAAAACTACTTCATTAAAGTGGCATCTTCTGACTCAATGAGCTCATCTTCTGTGGGTGCTTGGTGGCTTAGCTACTTACTATAATGACTGGAGTTCATTTTTTCCAATCATGCTATTGACAGTTCTTCCTGCACTCTGAAGAAGAAACTAGTTCAGTAGAAGCAGCCTTTTGGGAAAATCTCTGTAGCTAACTCAGTAATTTTTAGGTAAAGTCACAAGTGATTGGAAACCCCTCCATACACCTCATTATTTCTGCAGGTTCAACTTCCTAATGCAAAAAATAAAAGTGTTATTTCTTGCACATGGATCATATGTAAGAAAAAAAGCCAAATAAGAACAAAAAATGTTGCAATAAATTATTCACAAAAGTAAATGACTTACACTCTTGCTCTCTTCATTGACATTTTCATTTGAGAAACTCCTCCTTGGCAGGAATGATCACAGCCTGTCCTCTGGCTAAAACACACACAAAACTGCTTTGTGCTCTGCTGTGAGCACCATGAACATCTTAGACAATGCTCAAGGGAGTGGAGAATGCTGCTCCATAACTCATAGGTGTGCTTGCCACAAGTGACAGTGGTAAGAAATTTCTGAGTAAAACTGAACTTCAAACACAATGAGCAGTCACCTCACACCAGCAGAATAGCATGCATTGGTTCAATAATCAGAAAGGACAAAGAAAATAACCTTTATTATATTAAAGCACAGAATACTTTCAAGAACATCTCTGTGTGTTACCATCCCTGAGCTGTTCTCTGACCTCACAGTAAGCATGATGTTCCCACCTTTACTTTACATTGTCAAAACAATTTCAAAGCAATTTCAACTGAGCAATAAGATTTGACCAAATGTATAATTTAGTGGATGAAGTCTGCTCTTCACATTTGCTGCAAAAAATTACTGAAGACATTGTAAACACATTTTGGGGCAAAATGAAACACAGAAATATAAACAATAAAAGCACAAACCTAGAAAATACAGAAATATTTTATCACTGGGGGATAGGGGTAGATTCTAATTAGATAAAATGAAGAAACCAGACAGAAAAGCAGGCCAGTAATAATGCTAACAGTGCAACTGAATGTATAATCCAGGTGACAGCATGACAGAAATGGACCAAGAAACAGATACATACCTGGAAATGCAAGCATCACTGTTGTGCAGCCATATTTGTTACATTCCCATGGAGACCTGTGTTTCCCCTGTTAAGAGTCACTATTCACTCCTCTCCTGCAGACATTAAAAACACCTATTACAGACACACATACAAACACTCAATCAAACACCTCTGGTAATAAGTCAGGCATATTAACATGCCAGTAATAGCTGCCTTCAGTAGCATGCCTTTGTTTCAATAATAAGTCCCTGTGGGAGAGGTAGGCATCCTCAGAGCTTGGACATTTAAATTCTGAGTCCTCTGGATGTCTTATTCACAGGTGAGTGTAATAAATAGACAACTATTTCTGTGTCAGAAGGTTTTGGTCCAGCTCCTGACATGCTGCATGCTGTACGAAAAATAATTCTAAATAAAAATTATGAACACTTATTCTAGCTGAAACTTTGCTCCTTTAAAACCTACTTTTCAGTCAGTTAGCCCATGGAATGTAGTGGAACTGTTTGAATAGGAGTCTCCTACAAAAGCTAATGGATTTCTGTTGATCACAGTAAAAGCCTTCAAGAACATGTATGCCCAGAGAAGATGGGATGTTGTGCTCTGCAGAAGGCAGCAGTTTAATTAAAGTTTTTTTCTGGATGCTTCCCCATTTTGAGGATCAGTTTATATAGTTGCTTTTCCCTATTATCTTGTTCCCTATTACAGTTCACAATTTTTTTCACTAGCTTTGAGTCAACTTTCTTTCCTCCTTGTCATTAATTGAATAACCAGACTTCTTCAAGGTTCTATCTCTCTATCCAAACTTGGAACAAAATATAATTTGAGAGATAGATTAATTAGTACTTTCTGCAACAACAGAAAGAGTAGCATTAGGCAAAGCTGCCCTGATGGGAACAGTGATTTTTGACTCAGGTTCTTTTAACTGGTGTTTCACTGTCTGAGCAAAAGTTTGTCTCTTTTGGTAGATAGGAAAATAGGATAAAAGCAAGAAAAAATAACCTCTATTCCAAGACTGTAAGAATTGACAGAAGATTTATCTATGAGCAGCTTGTTTTTGTAGGTAAAATTCACACAGATGAGCTCTTAACTTGCATTCACAGGGTCTGCTCATTGCTTTAAGCCACAATTTACATTTACAATTTACATTAGTTATTTTTGGTGCCAGGTGCCTAGAGATAAAATGGAACTTCCCCCTCATGATTGTTTTAGAGGCAGAATAACAGACTAGGAACAAACCACTCCACCTCTGCTGCCACAGAGGTTCTGGATTTTTGGAGGAATAACTTTGGAGCAGTCAACATAGTCATCCACAGTGGAAAAAGAAACATGCTCATAAACCCAAAAAGCCAGGGCAGCTCTCCTAGTCTCAACGGGTGGTAGCAGGAGGTGGCTCTTAAAGGAAGTAAAATGCTTTAGTTTATTGCTGGAGTCCTTTTAATTTCATGCTAAACTGGGATGGACATGTATATATACCTAACGGAGGCTGCAGGGATCTACATTTAGAACAACCTTTAATGAAAGGAAACAGAATCCCAAGCTCAGTGAAGTCAATGGCAACATTCCCACTGACTTCAATGGGAGCAGGAGGTAGCCCAAAGTCATTAGAGAATTACTAAGAAGCTAAATATATTTTAAAACAGATATTACAAACTTCTGTTTGAGACAGCTTTTCATAGAAGAGATTCCGGTAATAATAAAAGCTGACTTTGATATTTCCATTCTAGCAAAAGTATTAGACAGCTACTCTACTCAGCTCAAAATGTGCTTAAGTCATTATAAAAACCAGGATACCACACCCAGTTTATAGAGCACAGACTCTTAATGAAGCCACTCTTTAAAAAGCTCAGACTGATTTTTCATAGAGAGGACTAGTTGCTAGAAAGCACAGGCATGAATCCAGAGAGAATTTTTTCTTGCAAAATGTATATTTAAAAACCAGAAGACAGCAGTTTGGTGTTGCTGTTTTCACACAGCTCAGTGTGTTGCTGTTGCTGCTGGCTTTGCAAATTGCATGTAAACAGTGGGGAAAGATTCAAAATTTCTAATAATAGACTATTGTTCAGATTAAAAGCAGTAAAAGTCCAGTGTTCTGTGTCCCTGAAAGGATGGACAGCTTAGTCCCTCACTCTTTCCATAGGCTGTAAAAGGCACAGTATGCTTGGTAGATTGCCTAGAGCACCTATCTTCAGTTTGACACACAAGCCTGCTGTTGGTGAACCATCATCAATGATGGCTGATAAATAGTCCATAAATAGTTCAATAGATAGTAAAGCTCTTGTAAAAGTAGAACTGCTTCCTGAAAAGCTGTCACAAGGAGGTCTGTGTAACCCCCAGAAACAACTCCTTTCTGGGATTCAGGCTTTTTGTTTAGCTTTTCAATTTTTCATATATTTCCCCAGCCAAAGTATAGATTAAAGTAATTTCAGGACTGCAATTTGAGGGATGCCATAAGACTAAATTACATCCACTTAAATAATTACATCTCTTTAGCTACAAATGATAAAATAAACGTATCGTGTTTAGTGTGCATACTTAGCATGAAGTCATAGAGCAGTTTGCATGCAGAGCCTTTCCCAAAGTAGCAGGGGGAAAAAATCTTCTGGAAATCTTTACTGTTATGCTAACATATTTGGTTGTGGGAAACAATAACTCAAATGAGCCAAGGGTTATGGTAGAAAAATGCACGTAGTCAATTGGGAATAAAAGCTGCATCTAGAAGGACAAGTTTGAATCAGCGTGCTTTATTCTCATTCTTAACATCAATTAATTGTTAAGGGGAATATGGCACAATTATTGCCTTGGTCTGTTAGCTTTATGAACTTCTCTTTGCATACTTGTCCTCTCAGAACATATACAGCTAATGAAACTTTATTTTTAGTGTCCTTATTCAAGTGAGCTACAACAAAACAGAAAACGTGAGATAAAAGGAAATTAGACACTGTAGCAGGAGGTAAGAAAGAGAAAATTCTGCAGCCAAAAAAGCCTACTCTACAACAGGCAGTGGGGACTTATTCACACTTTATTATTTGGCCCAAGGATAAGAAAAAATATTTTTACTCTTATAAGGATAAGCAAAACACCATCAGAAGTCTCACCTGTTGCTGTTTTAACCCACAGTACATAATGTATTTGTCCCTGGCTCTCCTCTGTGTCCAGTCCATGGAAGATATCAACTGTAGTTGTATTTATCCCTGATGCCAGAGCTCTTTTTTCCAGCTTGCTGATGCTCACACTTTGGGAGTTTCCTGCCCAGAGGGTGGCTACACACATCATCACAAATAACTGTCTTGCTCCTCCCTGGCTGCTGCATACCTGTCTGCTTTGTAAAACATATTTGAAGACATATCAGAAAACAAAGAGAAGAGAACACTGGAAGAGTACTGATTGTTTGGTCCTTGGGAGCAGTTCAGTTCCCCTGGCATATTGCAGTGCTAGAGTTATATCACAGTCTAAATGTGGCTCTGAATCTGGATCTGAATTCCAATTGGGCCAAAACCTAGTTTACATAAGTATTTGTGTTGGGTCATCTTAGTGATAGACTTTCTTGCTGAAATTCAGGAGGAAAACTTAAGTCAATTTCCTCAAAGCTGCCTTTGGCTTTTACAGTGCTAGTCTGAAGCAACATCCTGGTTTAGGACCTGTAGCCCCAGGTAACTGGCTGAAACCTAGGCCAGCTCACAGGGCCCATTATGCCAGATTTTCTCCAAGCATACCTCCAGGGTCAGGCCATGCACAAAAACCAGCTGCAGCAGCAGGCTTCTGTCTTTTCTCCTATGCTTAGATCAGCAAGGGTTTGAGAAAGACCCAGCTATGGTCCTTGCCTGGAGGGGAATGACAAGTCACAGCAGACGTGAGAAAACTGAAATTTGGGGGCAACAAGGGCAGCTTCAATTTACATGTTGCTTAAATGCATGCTGGTTAATTATCATGGGGAGAGTGAGAGAGGGATCAGGCATGGCCATGTGGCTCAGTGGTTACACACTGCCCCAGGAGGGAGGGGTGCAGTGCCACAGCAAGCAGGGTATGGCTATTAACAGCAGCTGGGGAGCTGACAGGACTATCAGACACCATCAGCAGCTGACAGGGTACTGGGGAATACATTTCATCCTGGGAATAACCACATGGCCATGTTTCCCAAACCAAGAGAAAAAACAATAAGAACAAAAAAAAAGACTAAATATTTCCCTTTGTCCTCCTTCCACAAGGTTTTAAACTCTTGGATTTGAAAAAGAAAAGATAAAGCAATTTCTTCTGAAGAAGAATAAAAACAGCTTTTGAAAAAGTCTCCCCAGCTCTGCTTAATGTCCTGGAGAATAAGGCTCTCTGCAGGGAGTGACTGGGCAGGAGAAGAAGGGGCACATCTGCCAAACCTAGCAGACTGCAGGTGAACATGCCTAAAATCGCCACTGGCATGCCTTCCCAGGAAAATGGTGGCATGCCCAAACGGTGGGTACAGACAGGAGAGGTGCTGACTCAGCACAAAGGTGCAGCAAGGTGACATCCTCTGAAAACACCTCCCCTGAGGATCATCAGAGCTTGGGCAGCAGAGGAGCCCAGGAGCTGGCAGCCAGCAGGGTTCCAGGCAATGGTGATGCTGGATTCAGGGGGGCTGGTCTTTGAAAACCCAGCACTGATGTCCTGCAACCAATTAAAACATCATCTAAAAGCATGGTCTTAAAGAAAATGCCATAAATGCCTAAAGTATAGTTAACATAGGATTGTAAAGAAGATAGTGTTATAGTAATAAAAATCTATATTTTCCATATAATTCAGGGCATCTTTTCTGTTATTTTCAGTGAACTTCACAGAGTCCTTCTGTGATTAACATCTCCAGGTAATTATTACTATATTTTGTGACTGGAGAACAAGGAGAAGAGAAATAATCATTACAATTTTTGTTATGTAGTTCATCATCAGCAAAGGGGTATATTGTACCTTTATTTTAACAATAGCTTGACCCTATTTCTACAGGTAGTATCCCTCAATATTCATCATTAGTTACATTTTTAAATTCATGACATCAGTCAGCTTAATACCATTATATCTATTGTAAAAAACCATCTTGGATAACATATATGCACCTTCCAGACCTCACACAGGTTTGCTTCTGCTGTGAGTCAGGGATATAGATGCTTAAAATAGATACTAGATACAGATACTATAGGCATGGACATAACTGAAAACAGAAGCCAGAGAAAATATATGCCATCATCAGAAAACATAATGAATGTGTTTCAAATCTTATATTTTTATGAAGTCAGTCTACTGTCCCTCACATGCACATTAATTTGGTCTAAAAGTCTGCAAAGAGAAGAGATGTGCCAGCATTCCTGACAGGGTCCCAGCCATGGCAGGGTTCCAGACTGCTGCCAGGAAGTTCAGCATTAGCACACTGCTATGGAGAGTTTGTGCAGTTATTACTGCATGGAAAATAACTGGGAGAGCCAACGTGATCAATGTGCCTCTCCCCTATGCCACGTTTGCATGACCCAGCACACCTCCTTTACAAAGGTTGTGAAGCAGTCATGGAATTGTACAGCCTACAGGGTAGTCTCCCCTGGAGAATATTTTCCTTTCAATTCCTAGACAGAGTTCAAAATGTCCTTAAAATTCCTTTCTTGAAGGTATGTGCAGAACATGTGGAGGTGGTAGGTAATACATACTTAAGATGATTCCTGCTATATCATGCCTTGCTACTTCTTTCTGTTTGAACCAAAGATGGGTGTATAAGGTTGGAGCTCAGCAGACACATTTCACTGTGATCTGATTTTAAAACTTCCTCTGAGCTGCTCAGACACAAGCTGCTGTTCATATCACAGCTCATTAGTAGAGGAAGATGTGGAGTTTTCTGGTCCTTTCCCATTCACTCTGGGATTTAAATTGTGTGAGGATCAGTTAGATTTTTTCTGAGGGTTTTCTTAGGCTTTTTTTTTTTTGAGGGTTCTCTCTAGAAGTTTATTCTGATTCTGTAAAGGGATGAAGGATGTCCCAGATGTTTTGAATCATGTCTTACTGCTCTAAACTTTGATGTCCTATTGCCATGGATCCTGTGGGGACACGGAGCATAGCATCCATGCAAGTCTCATTATACTTGAAATATGGCCACACTTGTCTTCATCTGCTTGGTTGCCCATAGTTAAGAGCATGTATTCTCAGTGTAACAGCTTATACTTCCTAAGAGAGTTTTAAAGGAAGACAAAATCCAAATTTACAGCTAAACAACGGACCATCTCCTTTCTTCATGCATTCATGAAGATACTTAAACAATTAAATATTAGGAGATCTAACAAAATGTACCTTGAAAAGTCATTAACACTTCTCAGAGGAATTCTAAGTAGGCAGAAAATAGAAGCAAATTTGAGAAACCTCTTGTTGAAGCAAGCTTTTACAACTCAACTTGAAATGTGGCAATAGGGCTTTGCTTTACATTTTTTTGTGAGGGCTTGGTGCATGCAGCCTGTGCCTGTTCTCACCTGTCCATTCACTGAATCCCTATTGCTTGGTAATAAGAACCACAACATCTTATGCTTATAAACATTGCAAGTCTCAAGATAACTTCCTTCCAAATCCCCTGAAGCCTCATCTAAAACAGTTCAGTTGTTATGCCTTACAGAAGTGCAGTATTTATTGATTTTTTTTTTTTTTTGTTCTCTGCAATCTACATTCAAAATCACACCAGCCAGCAGCACATCTAGCAGGGGAAAGAAAAGGTCCAGTTCCTGTGCACAGATTTTTATACAACCCAAACAGTTCTGTTTCATGAAGGTCATCTAAAAACGAGGAGTGAATAAGAGAAGTAAAAACAAAGAAACTACAGGATGTGATTCATAAAAATCCCACATCTCCTCTATATGCTCATACAGTCTTCTTTGAAAAAAATAAATAAAAGGTTTTGTTGTTTAGCAATGTTCCAGTAAGTAACACACATGCCAGAGAACAAGCAAGCTCAAAACAATGAGCTAAAATTAGAAGAGGCAGATTCAGCATCTGAAGTCACAAATACACACACACTAACTTTATAATGTGAAGGCATCTGGAAGAAATAGAGTCACATGGACAGTCTGGGTGCTGGCATAAGGACTGTAGCTCTGGAGATTTTTCCATCAGCTACAAGCTCTTCGTGGGTCCTCAAACAACACTTTAATCCTGCCTGTGAAAAGAGGCAATGACTGCCCTGCTTCTGTGGCTGCTGTGAGGATGAAACCCTGGGTGTTTACAAGGATCTTTCCTGTTGAGTGCCACTGAAATAAAATTATTTCTTCAAACCACTCATCTGTAAAAAGTGCCCAAAAGTAATTCACTTTGAGCCATTTTGCTATTCAGAGTAGGTTTATTTCCCACTGAAATGGAAGACAGAGAGGCATGGTGTACACTGGTACTGACCATTTGTCAGCACTTCAGTGTCAATAAAACTTTTTTCTCACACATTTTTCTCCTAACCTACAAAAAGAAGTAAAAACATTTTGTACAGCAGATGCTTGCTAGCCATGATCAATTCTCAGCAGACCTTACCAGCTCAATCAATGAACCCTTACATTCCCATAGAATTCATAGAAGAGGTGTTCAGCAGCAGCAAGAAGCAGCAAGTTCTACCAAGAGCCTGTGACCAGGACAGCTCTTCCATGATGTGCCAACAGTAAGAAAGAGTTACTTACACCTACAGTGGAGAAAAGTACAACAACCATGGCTATGGACATATTTTGATATTACAAAGATGATTCAGGTGGAGCTGTCTAATCTCACTCTAGATTTACATTTCTGGTTCAGATATCTTTAAAGGAGATAAAATAAGCTGTCGTGGGTCAACAAAGATGGAAAGATTTCATTGCAAAACAACACTACACTGTGATGATGCTTCCCATGAAATAATTTGTTGGACACTTTTAAGGAGAACTAAAGTACACGTATTCATTTTTGAAGCTTTTCAGCACGTTTTGCACTTTACAGATGCTGCTGCAGCTGCTAAATTATGTGCTTGACTTCCAGAGCAAACCCAAACACCCACTCCAGGCAGTAGCTCAAAAGGAGCCAGGGCTGGTTTCTTCTGGCCCAGGAGGCAGAGACAAAACTGCTGCACATCAGATGTAGTTATAGATAATACACATTTAAATTTCAGATAACATAATATATATTTCTATAACACGATTTTGAAGGGAGACAGAGAGGCAGTTGAGAATTAGAGAAATCAAGTGCAGGATTATTTATGGCTTTGTTTTCTAAGAATCAGTTGTTATTTTTCCTGCCATATTCCATAGGTAGAACAAAGAATCCTCTAATTTACCCCTGCTTGTAGGTCAGATAAACAAGATTAGATTAATTACAGACTAGACACTAGATTATCTACAGATGTTCCAATACAGTTTTCAAGACAAGATTACCTAAAATACAGAAAAAAATATTAAACTTTCAGTGGTTGTGTTGCCTAACATAGCCAAAGTTGAAGAGCAGAATTTAGACAATGAATAGAAAGTTGAGAAGGAAGTATTACAAATTATGGTAGTTATCTTCTTACCTTCCTACTCTTTGTTCCTGTGTAGAGTCTGGCAGAATTGCATGCAGACCCAGTCATAGCTAGTGTAGATACTCTGAACATGGAAAACCAAACTGTACTGCCTTGGGGCAACATAAATATTTGTGATGTATGCTTTTACCCTGATTCATGGATTGATTGATTGATATTTTGTTTTTTTAACAGCTAATTATCACAGACTAATCTTTAATTAAATTAGATAGCTAAAGAATGATGCATTCAAGTGCTATAACCATCTGAATTGTGTAAAATTATGTTGTTTGTATATAAAATATACTACAAGAGAGGTAATTTAGGACCACATCAGGAATGTTGTATTCAGTTATTAACAATCTATGACAGCCATAGCAGGCTGGGTATTTTTCAGTGATATGTGGACAGAGAAGTTCAACCAGAAGCTGCACAAAAGCTAAGAATATAAATTTTGCACAAAATCCTGGATCCATGCCCTTACTCAGCTTCTAGTAAAGTACAGAATTTCATTTTGGGTTTTTGTTGAACCTGTTTCCTTTTACAGGCAACCCCAGAAAAGGAATTATGAAGAATTGTGAAACCCTATTTTACAAGTCTCCAGGAGGCCTGTATGAATAAAGTACTGCACCTGGGCACAGTGACAGCAAAGGTAAAAACTAAACCTTTCTCTTTAAAAAGAAATAAACAAATAAACAGAAAGTATTTTTAGCATACTCAAACCAAACTCCATAATTTTAATATCCCTCTCCTTTTATTTGTCAAGGAGAAGACAAGGAAACAAGGGAGAAGAGCAGTGGTTCAGCACATATTCTCTCAGCTTTATCTCACTATTTACCCTTTCTGACAAAGAGCCATCCAACTCTTGCTACTCCTTTTAAAGCTGCCAATGGAAAGAAAGATTTCTCTAGGGAAAGCAGTGAAAAAACACGAGAGGAGGAATCTGAAAGAATTCACTCCCACCCATCTACAGGAGATTCCTAGAAGCATTGTTAGTCTGAAGGTTTCAAAATATCCACTCCAGTTCTCAAAGGCAAGGTCAATTCTGGCAGGTTGATTTTAAAGCAGCAATGGTGTCTAGCTGGAATCTCTCACAAGGCTGGAATGCTAGAAGTAGACCCAGGAGAGAGGTTTTAATGTATGAAATGCAGGTGAGGCAGCCAGAAAGACATGATGAATGCAATTTATCACTGGGCTCTGCAATTTATCACAATGGAATCACAGGAAACAAGCAAAACAGAGGAGTAGATAGATAGACTGGATAGATTGAGATCCTCTGTGCATGGAGCTTCTTTGAAATATGCCAAGGAAATTACATGTTACACATTCAGATTTTCAAAGAGAATTTTATTGATGGAACAGAGCTGTGTGTTTCCAGGTTTGGTGTCCTCTTCCCCAGAAAAGAAAATGCTGTGTTATTCTGAAGAATGAAAAAAAGCTAGAATTATAGGATGCTGTTTTGCTTCACTTTGGTTTTAATCCCCTTCTGGAGCAGCACTGGATACATGCCAGGAGGCAGGGGTTTCCATGTGCAAACAAAGAGCCTGTACTTCCCAGCCACCCTCCTCTCTGCTCAGTTTTCAACTTCAGGTGCACAAATGTCCACACACAGAAGCAATTTCGATCTGTGAGCTACTTTTGGCAATGTGCAAGTGATCAAAATGTGCTCACAGCAAACACACTCCTTCCTCACTCCCCTGCTTTTGTGGGTGCCTTTCTCAAAACAGGTCTGTTCTATCAAGGTAACAACTCTGAGTTTTACAGCAGCAGTGCTGGAGCATTGCTGCAGTGCTGGGTATTCCCCACCGCCCACAAAGCAGGGGCCTTGCAGCTTTCAAAACAGTGCATGTACTATTTAAATTGCTTCACTGGGAGGAGAATTATGTGTTCTGCAACGCCTCAGGACAATGAGCCAAAGGAACTATAGAATATGAGCTTGGTGTTAGAGCAGGAGCTCTGCAATGCTCTGCTTTGTGTGTGTTTTAGCCTGCTATGTAACATTACTTTTACATTAACATTTGTGGTTCCTTTTTTATGCACTCCAGCTTCACCATGCTTCCCCCTTTATATTTTAACAGTCAGAATCCTATGATCCAACCAGGGTGGCATGTTCAAAGCTCCACTTCTTTTTCACACTGATTAAAAAAAAAAAAAAAGGCAAAAAAAACTTCTCGGAGAATTGAACGAGCTTACTTCAAATAGCTTTTATTAACACTAGGACAAGACTATAGCCAAAGAATTATACAAAACACAAAACAAAAGGGATTTTAACAACTCAGTTGAAGACTATTTCACGCCAATCCAATGTTCATATATCTATAATCAACAAAGTTCCGGAGCACAATATTACTTAACGTTACTCATTGGATACTTGCAGATACAAAAATGTATCAGGAATAATAACAATGATTCCTTTTACTCTTATGGAAATATTACTATTGACCTTTAAAAATGTTGCCCTTTGGGTCAGTCCCATTGATGCTTTATCCCTTAGAATCTGTTCTGCCTGGAAAGACAAATTACAGATAAACTTTCAGAGCTCTGAGCAAAAGGACTGGTTTTTATCATGGAAACAGATAGCAACATCAATTTCCCAAGAAAAAAATATAGACATTTCAGCTGTGTATCCCTAGACCAAAAAGTCAGTCTTGTAAAAACCCATGGCAGTAAGCTTGCTTTGAAAGCCTTAGTTATGACTTCACCAGGTATTGCTTTATGCTTTCCTACTGCATCCGAACTCGGAATATTAAGCCAATCATGAAATTTAAAATAGGAGTAAACTAAGCAGCAAGAGACATGAGTATGGACCTGTTCCCCTAACACATGACGTATGCACACTTATGAAGCCAGTAGAATAGATCCAGCAGAGTCAATTTTCTTTCAGACAGGCTTTTCTAGGAGCAGAACTGGCACTTTCTATCAGAAGAATGTTTGTGTGGGTAAGCTCCAACCTTTTACCTGGGCTTTTTATTACAGTTTCGTGTGGCTGAGTGCAGAGTTCAGGTTCCTCCTCTAGCTGCCTCCCAAATATTACCCAAAGCACATTAGAGGAGGGATTCAAGTCTTTGAATCAGGACATCCTATGGTTCTGTACTGCCAATGTGTCTCTGGCCATGCAGGTGTACCATCAAAAGGAGAAATGTGTGGAGATCTTGGCACAGAATCCCTCTGACCACACAGTACCAGTGCCACTGCTTCCAAGCATCACTTGTGCTCAGACCATCCCCACAGAAGCATGTCCTTGTCATAAAGCACAGCTCTCACAAATGGCAGCCCAGCTCACAGTGTGCTAATTGACATCCAAAGAGCAGTACCTTTGATGGTGCAGAACAGTTTGCATTTTGCTGTAATCTATGCTAACATGCTGAACCACAGAGTCTGCCACTGGAGCAGGATGGAGGATTGTGCAAAAGAGAGTTAACTGAGAGTTGCTGGAACATCCATCCTTTTTGGTCTTCACTTTCTGTAGCGTGTGATTTACTAGCGATTAGAACTGAGCTAGTAACAAGATCTCATGGGACAAAACCCTTTCGGATCAAGTGAAAAAATGACATTGTTAAAATCAAAATGGGTTTCTTTTGAGGTTAGAGAGGAATGCAAGTTTCACAATTTCTTTTTTTTAACAGTCAGCAGACAGCCAGCTAAATAGTACTCTTAAAATACTGCTGCAGTTTGGATCTGTTACAAAAATGAAGCATTTAATTGCTCTGAGAAGTGACAAAGATAAGCGGTTCTCATTCCCACACCAAGGGCAGGGGAATCTGTCAGAAAACAGATTTCTTTCAGATGGCATCAGTTCTCTATGTGTTACAAAGGTAAATTCAATTACAGGTACAAAAACAAAGCAAGTGACATGACAAAGAAAGGTCTTAAATGATAATTTGGAACCCAAACTCCTTCAAATCCAGGATGAAAAGCAAGTAGCAGAAACTTGATTTAAGAGAGATCCTTTCCTGGCAGGTTCCACACACCACATCCCCCCTCCCCAGGTACATATTCTGTTTTACTTCCATATGGAGTCTGTAAAAAAAAAAAAAGTACAATGGTTCACAAAGCTCTATTGTGACCTTTAAAAATAAAGCAACCATGCACTGCTATGCTTCTGGAAAGGCCACTATTGTGAAAAAAAAATAAAATTCCCCTATCAGTCATGTTATGAGGTTTCTGCTGGGGGCTGAGGACTTCTTGGGCAAACGCACAGTACACACATCAGCACACGTGGCAGCTGCTGCTGCTGCTGCTGCTTAGGAGAGAAAATAGCCCAGCCAGGTTCACATCTGCATGAGTGTGGGCACGCTGCTGGGACAGGGGTGGCATTTCCCAAAGAATAAATGCTTTCTGAGCACCTCCTTGCCCCTCCAAGCTAACAGGAGTTAGTTGTTTTACAGCCATCAGTGCCTTTGGAAAAGTTCCCTCTAATTCTTTGTCCCAGACACATTGCCCTGAAAGTGTCCTGCTGTCTGTCTACAAAAATTAGTCAGTCTCTACATTCTTGTTCTCTACAGGACCTCTGGTGTTGGCTGCAGCAAAACCTTTCTAATATTTCATCTCTGGTTATGACTCTCAGCTTTTCAGAGAGGCTGCACTCAGATAAGACACCAACTAAAATACCACATACTCTAGAGAGGGGTTTGTTTTGCCACTTATATTCAGCCTGCAGCATGTTGGTGACTTTCTTGCAAAGTAAAGGCATAGCCATCTTTATTTGCATAACATTTTCCATTTCTTTTATGATGTTTATTTAAGATAGCCTAATGATTTTACTTTGCTCAGATTCATTTGCATGGAATTAGTTGCTTCATTTGCACTGAAAGAAAAATTAGGAGAGTACATGATTAAGAAAGGGGAATAATTCTGTCATCTTTACACTGGCAAAATTCCCATGAACTTTGATTACCCACTAGAAATGTTGCCTGAAAAGAGATCATATAATCAAGCTGCAATTTATATTAAAACCAAATAAGCATATGTAGAATTCCTTCACAGAATCCAAAAATTAATTACAAGACACTCATGAAAGCTTCAGCAGTTCTGAGATCTGCTGTTCATCACTGCTCTTACTCCAGTCCAGGTAAGAGCCTTAAGCTGGAAAAAAATAATTCTTTTCTTGATGTCCTGAGTCATGTCTCTGTTCAGTTTTCAGTTTGCACTACAAACTGAAAGACCTAAGAATACAAGAAAAGGATACAAAGGAAGAATACAAAGAAAATATAAGATAATATGAGAAAAGACTATTAATACAAGAAAAGATCCACTGAGCTTAATACTTTGTTCCTAACGCTAGCAAGAAAATGAACTGCAGCAAGCATGTTAGTGGGACTTGCTGCTGAGGCATCTCTCTTTCTGATGTTTGGTGACTGGTGCAAGAGCAGAGTGAAAATTACTTCAGGATTCCACCACGAGGCAAAGATTTGCTGCCAAAGGCAATGGCAGCCTGGGGTGGAGGCACCATGGGATGTCCTTCTGCCTGCCTGCAGTCCTTGTACCACCAGGACCAGGCAGAGGGTCACCCTGGCTCTGAGTGCTCCTGCCACCTCCTCAGCTTCACCTTCCCCATGGAATCACACACAGAAACCTCCCTTATCCCACATTGTTCATGCATTTCAGCTCAGTTTTACATGTCATCTAAGCTCAGACATAGATATTTTGGCAGCCAACTTGAAATATCTGGGACTGAATTTTCAGAGGTGTCAATCTCTCTGGCCTAGTGGGAAAGGTCTGTGGGAGACATGAGACTTTGATGTCTCCTCAAAAATCTGATTTCTTTCATTTGAAACACGCAATTCATGCATCTTCCTGAAATTCTTGCAATCTGTTGTTGAGTCCAGTTAAAACTGGGCATTTTTAAGAGTGTCTATGTGAATATTTCCCTAGAACTATGTCTAAAATTGCTGGAAGATATTTTAACTCCAGTCCATGGGGAGCTATTGACGGTAATAAAAAATACTGTGAGAAGAAAACAGCAGCAAGTGAAACTGCCCTCTCAGAAAGCCCAGGTCTGCTTTGAAGGAAGTGTTGATATTCACCATAAGCCTCAATCATTTCCCAGAGGGCCGTAAGATGCCTTGGAATGACATAATCCAAAAGCAATGGCGTTCTTGACTTAAAGGGGAAAAGAAAAGCAGGGCCTGATCCATCTCCCATCGAAATCAAAGAGGACTTTGCTGTTGACTTCAGTCAGAACAGAGTTCTGGACACAATCTGTGTGCAGTTTATTAGCACACTTGTTTATCCAAAGGATCCTAACTTCAACCAACAGCATGTCTAGATATCTGCCTGGGACTACATCTGTAGAAATGTCTAAGTGTGAGTTTATAATGTTGTTTAATTCAAATCATTCTGGCATTTTAAAAGCATTTCCAGCTAAAAAAGACAGCTTTAGTTGATTTGCACCCCAGAACACAGACTTTGATTGGAAAAGCTTGTAACTCACATTTCAGGTTGCAATTCATATACAAGTTCATGCAAGCTAAAGACACAAACAGATTTTAGGGTTAATTTTAAAATGATGTTACTATGCACTCAAAATTTTGCAGCCATGATTTCAATATGTGAAAAGCTCTACAAATTACCCAACTCATCAGCTATAGCCCTTGGTTTCCTTGAAGGGAAGTTTCTTTGATGACCATAAAGAAATCGCAGTAAATGGCAAGTAAGATTGCCATCAGGAGCCTGCTGAAAATGCAGGAGGAACTCCTGATTGCTTCAGTCATGTGAACAACCCCTTCAGAACAGCCCAGAGTCAGGCAAGGTGGCTTACACCAGGAGTTAATTTAGCCTGCTGGGACTTTTTGCATTACTAAAACGAGCATGGTTTTGGCTTGTAAATGGGGGGTAGAATTTTATTTCACTTTCTGAAGGTCAAAATTTTATTTCCCTTTCTAAGGGGCATACATTCATTTTAGAGTAAACCTTTCAGAATAAAAGTTTACTTCACATTATAGGAAATGACATCTCTGTTTTTTAGATTTCCCTTTTCAAAGCATGCCTCAGATTTCTAACTTGTAGTGGAGAGCTTTGGTATAAGTAATAAAAGTCTTTAAAATTAAAATGCTAATCGTAAACAAACCCAAATGCATGAAAGATATAGTCTGACTGCATAACAAAAGAGAATTATATAATTCTATTTGAGTGAAATCTTTCATCTTTGATTTACAGGTTTGAGTCTGCCTATAACTGAAACCATATTGTTCCATATCTTTCATATCATGGCCTTCCCCAAAATCTTGTTTTAATTAAGGTTCCTTTCAGATTTCAGAATAAAAAGCATGACAGTCTTCACTTATGGCTTTAATATATGTATCCCTTTTTTTCTTTCTTTTTTTTTTTTTTTTTTTGAATTTGGCAAATATATAAAAAATGAACATCACTTGCTTTTAAAAGCTGAGCAAGCTATCAAATACTGCAAGCTGAATACTTCAAGGTATGTCCTGGGGTTCATTAGGTGAGAAAGTTGTAAACAAAATAAAAGTTACTGTAGCAGAGTTTTGTTGATTTGAAGTACTCTTACATACATGCCCCAATCTCTCTTTCTCTCTGACAGTAAGGCAACACGTGTAACAGTTTAAGCGTTCATTTTCAGCTAAAGGCACAACTCTATGTTACGTTCTCAAACACGGAATTAAACAGCTAAAGTCACATTGCAGGGAGATCTTGCTGCACTTCGGGAATCTAAAATAAAGCCTAAACCCTTTGAAGCTCCTCAAGCAACATCAGTTCTCTTGGTGCAGGACTACATAAAAGAACCAGTTCGTACTCACATCACGACCTGTAAAAAACACCCCCACACAACCTCCACAGGAACACCTGAGCTTCAAATGAGCTGCACGCAGTTACTGAAGGTCGCTGCTTTGGAGTCAGAACGCAGAAACATTGCAGAACAAACCAAAAACACGTTTGAAAAACTATCCATACTTGATCTCTGCTGCACACATGGTGAGCGCTACTGTCAACTACAGAGGGTACAGCACTTTTTCTTAAAGGCAAAAGATCGCTCGTTTTAGAGAATCGTGAATGTGTTTTTATGATAGAAAAGATTACATGAAATGGGGAGGGATGGCCAGGAATAGGGAAGAGAAAAATAAAGCACCACCAAGCACAGTACTTCAGGGGATTTATAGTACAATGAGAAGTGCTTTCCCTTTAGCTAAAATCCCTCCTCATAATTTAAACACTTTTCACTTATTCAGCTAAGAATTCATTACAGGAGGTTAAAAAATGTCACGTAAAATAAGGGTGGGGCTCTTTTTTTTCTTCATTACATGGAGCAAAGAAAACAAAATCTATTAACAATTTAACACAGTATGAAAAAAATTATCCAGTAAAAAGTGTCAGAAAGTGATTCACGGAGTTCACAGAGTATGTTGCTGGCTGTTGCAATTCTCATATCTATAATCTATCATGTAGAATTTTGCAATACTCTATTTCACAACTCGTGTTGGTGAGTGGGTCAAACAGCATTAAAAAAGCATGCTCTAGGCTCTTTCTCCCAAGTCCGTCTTACTGTAACTCTAGAATGGTGGCGGTTACATTTAAGGAATCTTTCGGGCTCTTTCAAGTCCATCCAAAGAACAAGTGAAGCTGCTATTCCGAGTTTTGTGCCCAGTGTTTATGTTCCATCTGATCTGTGCCACCCAAGAAGCAGACAAGACATGTCTGAGGGTGCTTTGGGGGATACACAATGATGTCACCCACAGGAAATATCAGGGAGGACTTGGCACTTCACAAGGCTGGCTCTTCTTCCATGGGCTCACCAGCAGCTCTGTAAAAATAAACAGGCAATCAGAACGCGGCACAAGAGTACACAATGACATTGTAGATTTTCATGCATAATCAAAGCTGATTTTTCAGCTCTCTCAGATGTTTATTTGTGTTATTCAGCTATCCATAAATAGAGTTTCTTTCCTAGGAAGTATAAACAAATGTCAAGTGGAAAAACATTTTAGATCCAAGCAATCACCGAAAATGTTCCTGTTTATATTAAAATATGTCAGAATATTTTATAACATTTTGTCCAGAAATGTACATGCTTTGTGTCAACAGAATCAAATAATTTAATGAAAAAAATAGCTGTGATACTTTTATTTTACAAGCTTTTGCAGCTAAAAATGTATGCATTTATTTTTTCGAGAGGGCCCATACCATTAAAGCAACATAGTTCACTAGTAGCCAAGCAGTGTTCCCTCTGAGGTTCTTCCCCAGTCCCCTAGTTTTTGATTTTGTGTTTTCACAAACACATTGCCTGCCTGCCTGCAACTTTTGAGACTAAATCTTGAACCTGAGCAGCAGATAGCTGTGAAAGAAAAAGTATCTATTAATTATATCAAATCAGGTTATCTCTATATCATTTACATGAAAACCTCTGGGAAATTAGCAGCTTAGGCAAGATGAGCTCCCCAAGACAACCAATAAGAAAATGATGAGGACACATATGCTGAGTAAAGTCTTGCAATTCCTTGTATCTGAAAGCTACTGCACCTGAGGAATATGATGGCAAGTATAAAATGAGAAGATTCTGAGATCATGGAGAGACCTCACTAAGGGCAAAGAATTTACACAGAAATAATTTTTTATCTCAGTCTGTTGGCAATAAGAACTACTTTAATATAGCAACTTCAAGCAATTTTGAAATCAGGCGAGAAAAGTAAATGTAAATTAATAAAGAAGATGTTTACTAGTTAATTCTTGTAGGCCAGTATAATAACTGGCTTCAGTAAAACATTCCTCAGAAAGTACAAATTCATGAGATCCCATGGAAAAAAAGTAATTAATGGGGGCTTGCTTGGGCTTTGATAGTTTATTCAGCAAGGAAGCCAGAGAATTTTAAGTGAATCTGGAATTTATTAAAGTCTCCCCCAATGAAAAAATCAGCAGTATGTCTTTAAATTATTTTATACAGGTTATTCTTTTATGATTTGGAATGATCAGTGATAGTACGTTGAAAAATATGTCAGGTGAATGATGTGAAAAAGATGAAGTTTTTCAGACTAATCACTTTCCAGAGGGTGCTGACTCTAAAAGATGATTAATCTATAAATCTCAGATCTTTAGTTCCACGCCACATGGTGGGGGATGTTTCCTGTGTACAGTAATCACTGCACTCCCTCATTCCTGAGAAGTGAGGTGAAGCCCCCTGGCACTGCCTCTTTCCCCCTCCTGCTTTGCTCTGGCTTGCAGCAGAGAGCACACAGTGGCAGCCCTGTGGGATGGAGCCCTGTATACAGGATCACACACAGGTGAGGAGCCCACGCTGATGGTGTGTGCTGCTGTTGTGCCAACCACACACTTCCACTTCCTCCAGCTTGTGGGAGACCTGACAGTCCTCTGGCATAACACAGAGGGCCAATAAGCCTTTGTTAAACATCCAGAACCTTATGGGTCTGTCTGGAAAGAAGATAATTTGGAAGCAGATAACAGCTCTGTTTTTAGGTTCTGTAAATGAGAAACATTATGTCAATAGATTTCAGGTGGTGATTGGCAGATCAGGAAAGAGTGAAGCTCTGGAAAACCTCTGGAAGTGAGAATAGAGGTCTGGACTATTTTAAGAACATAGGTAAGCAGTACATACAACAGTCTGCTCACATGTGTTTGATTTCTAGGACTGACATTGTCATGAACACAGTACAATTAAGGATCTTATTTAGTGCTTCTTCCATTGGGAAAGTTTTCACTGACAAAGGTGTTTCTCAGGAGCGGCCCTCACTGATCTTGAGTGCTATATTCTAATATATTCCAAGATATTCCAATATATTCCATCAACAGGCCAAAATTCCTCCCCAGCCAGAGAATAAGCACCAAAATTTTATATATACATGTAACTTTTATATATAAGTGCCAGATGCAAGGTCTTTTTTAGGGAAGGGAAATAAGATTAGAGCGCCATGACAATCCAGCTGTTATGTCACAGTGTGGGCAATCTCACAGTCTTCTTCAGTCTCCTTTTGAAGGCTCATGTGTATGCTTTAACTTCACTTTATTAGTGTCAGAGAAGTCACTGATTGGAGTGAAATAATTGGATCCAAATCACTGGATTTATCCAATGGTTTATCATTAAAAACATTTATTTTTATGAGATAACGGCTCAGGCTAGAGTTTTGTGTGAGAGCCAGTACTGCTTTGGGGCCAAAGGACAGATGAAAAGCACTGTAAATCCCATGGCACTGAGCAGAGAATCAATATATACCCATTCTGACAAAATCAAAAGTTGTCAAAAGAAAAATCTAGGGGGCAGAGTCTGACAGGCCAAATTTGTGTTACTTCAGCTTTGTCACTGTGAGTTACATCAGCCAAGTCAGTCTTCCTGTAGCTGACAGGAAGTTGGCATAAAATCATAAAACAGGCAGAGCCCCCATCCCACATTTTATGCTCTGAGCAGCTCCTCAAGATGCAGCTGTGAGCTCAGGTCTGATCTAAACTAATCCCATGCAGTCAGCAAATTCAGAAAGACACCAGTTGAGATTGTAATGATTATAGAACCACAACTGTGATTTTTCTCTAAGACTTCACTGTGGCTCATTTAAACTGCAAGTTCCTAGGAGCTGAGCCCTCCTGCATTCACTTTGGAGTGCTGTGAAGAGTGCTTGTCTTTAGCTCTCTGTATGTAGAATTCTGACTATGGCAGAGCGAAATAATCTCTTTGCAGTTAATGCTAAAAAAAATGATGCGGTCTATCTTTAAAAAATAAATAAATACATGAGGCAAAAATCCTACCATATGGATAAAATCTGGAAATACATGTAACATCTTAAATATTGCTCTGTAGAAACTAAGAATAAATGTTATTTATGAGAAAACTATTCAAAGTAATTAATATCTACAATTTAAAATAAAGTAGTATTTAAGAAGGTAGATAAACTCTGTACATCACCCAGGAAAATGTTTCTCTTACCTTATTTTTAAAATGAGAATTACAGAGATTCGCCTTAGCTACATTATCACACACACAAAATTACAAATTCAAGGTATGTTTCCAAGGTAAAAACTGCTGAACAAAAGAAAGATTTTTCTGGCATGGTATGGCTGCTTTATGCCATAATCTGTTCCTAATTTAGCTCAGCTGTCTCAGGGAAGATCATTGTAATTGAAAAGTGATCCTCTGGTAGCAAAAAGCTGGGGAAAAAGAGGTACATTTCTACATCATGAAGGTGATTTGGGGAGTGTCTAAAGACATTATATAAGACATCCTGAGTAAGTGTATAACCTAGTAAAAATGGACTTAGTATGGATCAAAGAGAAAGGAACTAAAACCACCCTAGTTTAAGAGCAGAATAAGGTAACTCCATATATGTTCTCAAAAGAGGAAGTAATGTCCAAACAAGGCAAATTAAATAAAATACAAACTCTGGCAAGTTAAATGTAAGCCCTCAATGAAGCAAACTAAAGGAAATTCTGAAGAGCAACATATTAAACACATAAAAGCTAATAATAAAAAGATCTTTCAAAATAGATCAGAGGAAATGATCAAAGCATAAGAGGAGCATCAAGGAAGGTAGACCACAAAAGCAAAATGAACTATTTATATCTGGGTTCACTAGAGAAGTGTCAGTGAGATTTTATTACTTGCAGATGAACTATCCTAAACTGAATCAGTGCTAGAAAAAACTGATACACCAAACATTGCCAAATTTCTAAGAGCAGATGCTATTTGTCTGTTAAATTCCAGGGAAATACGATTAGGATGTTGTTAAAGAAATAGTTATTGAACATATTCTACAGTTTAACTCAGCAAGAGGTAGAGAAGGCAAAAAAAGCAGTTCCCCTTTTGGAAACCACAGGAGGTACAGTAAGTCTGTATGGCAAAATTGAAAGCAGCTACAATCAGTGATGGAATTAGTAGGCATTTAGGCAACAGTCATTTGGGTAAGAATTAGGTCTTAACACTTATAAAGATGGCAATCTTTTCAAACTTATTAGAAATTTCTGAATGAAATTAGAGAAGAGTGATCAAGTAATTTCCCTCTGTAAAGAAGGTCTTCCAAAAATTTTATCCAAGTGCTTAGAAGAACCTAGGTTGTTGAGAGAAGGCCCTTTCACAGATTAATAATACATCAAATGCAGGAAATGCATGATAATATTGGTGAATTTTCACCATGGAGGATTCTACAGAGCATCTCACAAAGACTACATGGACTACAAGTGCATCTGGTGAAAATGTTTGCTGATGATGCCAAGTTGCCAATACTACTCAGTCCTAAGGCTCATAACAGTGTTTCTGTATGGAAAAGAAAGCAAACAACACAAACACAGAATACACAAAACAAGGGAGGACAGCTTCAACTGTTTTAACAGTGATGTCTATGACTGAGAGCTTGGAGTTAATGGTAGAGGAGCAGAAAGACATAGAAACAAAACATCTCCAGTATTAGCTGCTGTGTAAATCCACAATGTGCCCAGCACCTGGAGTCCTGCATGCAGCTCTTATTCCATCTCAAAGAAACTACAAAAAACCACAGAGATGAGCAAAAATCATCAAAGATAAGAAATTATTTTCAAATCAGCAGGAATACAGAGTCTTGAGAAGCTCAAGCCTTTAAAAGCAGATATGGATCAAAGATTATGAGTAAGAAAAAGGTGATTTTCTTTCTAACCCTACAAGTCCTAGGGAATTCCCACTGATTTTATTGGTTAGTAAGTAAAAGCAGTGTGATGTCTGATGAGGCTGTGTGATTCACTACCCAAGTGCCAGAGATGTAAGGTGGTTCAAAAAGGTTTTGAAAAGTTTATGCCTGTGTATGTATGCTCGAGGCTTTTACACAGGATAAGTCAGATACAGCAGTTCAGATCCATCAACTCACCAGGGCAAGTGCTCAACCTCCTCTGCTCCTGGTTCTCTTCCTTATGCACCCATCACCAAAGGATGAGAAGAAGGTGGGCAAGATAAAGGTGCAGGCTGACCTAGGAAAGCTGTTCTGCAGTTCCTGAGCCTGGAGGGGATTGTAAGCCCTGTGGGATATGGTCAGGTATGTGCTGTGTACTCAGCACAGCTGAGGTAGATATTCAAATAGTGAAATGCCAAGTGAAGCTTTATGAGTTGATAGACAAATATGGCAAGGGACCCTAAATGGTAGCTAGCTGTACCCCATGATTCAGCCATTTGCTTTAGTATATAACATACTGCAATGTGACTGAAAGTGCAACTGGTAGCTCTGTAATGCTAAGACTAAAAATTATACTTTGTTTTCATTTCCATTTGAGTAAAATCTATGCTCAGCTGAACCAAAGCCATAAAGCCAAATTCTGATAAATGTCATTCTCAAGATTTACTGCTTCCTGTAAAAATAGTAAGTGCAAGAGATCTCCCTCCACACCCTTTTCTTTTTCCATTTTAAGAAGAAACATACAGAAGCTCCAAGGTATCAGAGACAGCAGCGTACTGAATATTTTAACAGCACGATTTCTGAAAGAGATTTCTGGCCAAACCAAAATTCTAATCAGCTAAATCTGTATTTCACATAGGGAATAAACAGTTATCAACACACAAAAGTTCTGGTAGTTAGAAATGTTTTATAGAGCATGCCTGTTTCAATTGCATCTCTATTTAAATGCCCGTTAGCACCATACATTTCCTTTCCTATCCACAAACTCTTTTTTTAATATCTGTACTCTTCCAAAGACTGTAATCAAGATTCAATTGGATCTTAAGATGCAGAGTTGTGCTTTGGTAAAATAAAACACCAAAAGCATAGCAGCTTTTCACGTTTTTCTTCATTTACCCTGCCAGAGAAAATCAAGTAAAAAAATAATCGGCACTGTCACTTGAAGAAAAGAAAGAAAGAGAGAAGAAAGAAATAAAAATACTTTATATGGGCCTTAGCCAGGAGCATTTTATCCATCAGTGGTAAATGAGTCAGATATGAGTTGGCCAGGAAAAGAGCTGCTTTACCCAAAATCTGAGTTTAAAGTGAGTCATCTCACTCCAACACCAATATATCCTCCAACATAACTGGCCAGGGTTTCCCGCAAAGAGACTCTTGCTGCTGCTCTTCATCTGGAGGCCTGACCATCCAGAGCTGAAGCAGACAGGATCTCTGCCATTGAACCAGTGAAACAGGCTTAGAGCTGCAGGCCAGGGCTATCGGCCTGGCTGACCGGGGTGGGAATTAAGAGGAAGCAAACTGCAATGAAAGAACCCTTCAGGCTGCCCCATCAGCCACGGTGCTTCCTGTTCTGCTCCCACCCCTGTCACAAGCAACTTTCCCAAATGAACACTCAATGCAAAAGCTTGCAACAGGTCTTTGGAAACTGACTCCCACCTATACCAGTAGGATGAAGGGCACACATTCTAACAGAGCTTGAGACCCCACATGACTCCTCACATCCCTGCTGCCCTCTGCTTGCATTGGAAGTGGCTGGAGAAGGGCATTGCATGCATGCCCCTTTATTACAACAAACACCAAAAAATGTGAAAAAGCACAGCTGAACTCGTCTCTACATTTCTGCTGTTTGTGTTGGTATGTACCTGTGACATGGATGGCGTTCCTATGTGAAATGAAGTAAATTATGCAGAACCCAAAGCATGTAATGTCACAGACTCACTCCCTGGACATTCCATGATGGATTTTCATTCACACTCAAAGTGCAGGCAGGTCCTCTCAGGTCTCCCCACAGTTGAGGACCCTCAAAATCCAACTTTCAGGAAGATCACTTTTGATTCCATATTGTTCCTTACATTCATCAGGAAGAAAACAAAGAGAATGATGCTCAGAAGCCTCAGAAAACCTAACTATCAATTTTGGTCCAGTGGGACAGCATTTTTCTTGTCCTGTCACTCTCAGATGGCAACTTGGCTCCATATGCCTTCTTTGAGGGTTACAGATGTAGAAAAAGATTCAGGATGCATGTGTGTGTATGTTTTTTGGGTTTTTTTTTGTGCTGCTGACAAATGTCTGCAGCACCACAGAAGATATTCCAAACGAAGTCATTTTTCCACAAAACAATTCATCACAATGGATTCATCCCTACAAGAGTCCAGAACTGATGAAGTGTAATGAATCTGGCAGCCACATGAATTCCACTTGTGTACATTTCAGTACATCCTTTTTTTAACATGTTTCTCAGCACTGCCCTGAAATTCTGTTTTCAGAAAGGGTGGAAACTGTCACAGGTTATCAGTTGGTAGGTAATAAGTGCAGCAATTAAGTGCAGTGTTAGTCAAAGGGTTATTTTGTTCAAATCATGTAGGAGTAGCAGCTGCTCTTGGTAGTTGTAGTTTTCAGTGGTGGCACATAACAAATAAAATTTTTGGTTATTCTCAGCAATGTAAAAACACACAAAATTAACCATGCCCTTTTCTAGACATTTTTATAGCTTTAATTTGCTTGACTGCATTATTTCCAATACTTTAACTAAAATTGTCTCTACTTCAGAGCTATGCACACACAAGTGCGAATTTTTCTGTCCCTGGCTAGCAGAAGTGTCTCATCACTGTCAGAAACTTACATGAAAAACAACATTAGTCTTCAGCTGAGCACTGATCAGCACAGTCACAAATCTAAAACACATCTTGTGTTCATCATGGATTCTTCTCCAAGCTTTTATGAAGTTTTCTGCAATAATCCTAGCACAAGAATAGCCATGGCATATTAAAGTATAATTACAGTTGGAAAGGTAATTATGAAAATACTGTGAACTTTACTAGCTAGCTCTTCTCCCTGTGTGTCCCTTTGAGGACATGCCTCAATTCCTTGACAGATGAGTGCTGCCACTGTTCAGTCCCAAACACATCCATAGCTTTGAGCATTGCACTAGTCCCCTGGGTGCCTATCAGCTCAGTTCTGATTAAAAAACACAACACAGGAGGAAAGAACTGAAGCAACCAAGAAGCAGTCACAATGTAAGAGCCATGGATCTTTCTGGCTCCACTCCCACCACTGCTGTCCCTACCCACAGCCCCTTCCTTTCTCTACTGCTGCTACACAGCCTGATGAGCTGATGAGTCTCCTTATAAGGCTTTTTTCATCTTTCTTCCTTCCTCCCTCCCTTGTTTTCTGTGTGTGATAGAACCCAAGTGGTTTCACTACGTTTTGTGTCTTTCTCTACTGGTGAAGACCAAAAATGTTTGTGCTTAAAACAAAAAAATAGGAAACTCAAAACTTCTGCAGTGGCTTTTCTGATTATAGATGACACAATATTCAGTGGCTACTGAGTTTTTTTCCCGTGTAATTGGCAAAACACACAACAGCATTAACTGCATCACTTTCTTAATTTGGAAGTTGAAAGCAATCTTCATTAATGTAAAAAGCAGATGACAAGCTGGAAAAACTAGCACTCTCATTCTTTGCTGGTGTACCTTCATCTTAGTACATAGAAAACGTTGGCCCTAATCCTGGTCAGGGTTGCTTTAAGTTTCATACTGGAACTGTTCACATTTCTTCCAGGGAAGTAACTGTTAATGCTTGTCTAATATCACTCAATAATTATTTAAGTCCATCTTATAAAATTTATCTGTTTGTTGAACACCTTCCTAGAAAATCAAAACTAAAGGAGATTTGAAAAGCTTCTAATGAGAAGAATATGGTCGATTACACTTGACCATATCTATTTACCTCATATGGATATTGCACTTTTTATGCAGTATCAGGAATTAGACATGGAAAGAAAACAAGGTTCTTATACTAATCATGAACTTTAATACGGAAATAGAGAGACCAAATAAAAAAAACCCTGCAAACAGAATATCTCTGCTTCCAGTGGCTGAGAGAACTGAAATCCAGGGATGAAAAATTCCAGGTATCTCAATTAGCAGACAATTTTGAAACAACCCTTAGTTTTCCTTCCTTCTTTGTTTCACTTGGTTGGAGCAAAAGCCTTGTCCTCTGTAATAATTTAATGCACTTACCTGCTGCCTTCCTGAGGAATACACTGCTCAACATCCACTGAAAGAGAGGCCATAGCAGATACTGTTTCTGTCTCCTCTCTCTCTTGCTTCTGAGACTCAGCCAGAGCACAATCCACTGGCACAGAGTATGGCTCCACTGACTTCCAGTACTTGCCTAAGGAAAACGCATATAATAATTTATGGGAATTTTAGCTAGCATGGTGGTACAAGAACAGTAATCACTTAGTTCAACATGGAGTGATTATAATTTAAAATCACTGTGGTATAAGCAGTACAGTTGAAATTTCAGACTGCAGTGAAGAGGTCTATTTCTGAACCTAAGAATGCCAAGTTGGAAAGTGCTTTCATTCCAAGAGCTGTGTCACACCCTTCCCCAGAAGGTAATAAACTGGAGGAGTAACACACAGACTAATGAACACAGATTGTCAGAAAGGCTATTGGCTTTATCTCTGCCAGGTGATGGGAGTTCAGAGGAGGGTTAATAACTGGAAGCTCTGATATGGCACACGGTTGATGCAGAGACAGCAAAATGTAGAAAAATGTACATTCTTGTCCAAAGTGCTCACACAGCACTGTCTTGAAAAGGAAAGAAGTCAGAAATGCCAGCTCAGACTGAAGTGGTGTTGCCAGAACAATCAGGCTTGTTAGTCCTGGATGTTCTTTCTCTTCCAACCTCAGGGCGTATGCTAGAACAATAATTTAGTTAAAACTTTCATATATGAACTGGCTGTTGCTGGAAAGCTGCCAGGTATCATAAGGGATAGAGCTTTCTGGTCTGCTATGTAAAAATACAGCAGTGGATTAAAAGCATGAGTATTTTCAGATTTCTGCCTGCAACAGAAGAAGCTCATCAAGCAATGCAAAAAAATAATGGCAGGTGACTCATCCTAAACATATAAAATGATGTGAAGAAACAGTTTTATTATTGGAAACCACATGAACAAGTATGAATTTACATATCTATTTCTTAACAGTCCCGTAAAACACTGAGCACTCACTAATTGCCAGGTGGATGACACCTGGGAATTAGGAGCTTTGGGAAGTCTGGGAGCTCTGGACCAGAGCTCACTCAGTGTTTAGCAAGAAGCTTTCAGCAGCTGCTGCAGAGCTTGGATCAGGGTACTTATCTGGGAATTAGACAGAGAGTTTCAACAGCTGTGAAAGAGAGGGGATCAAGCGGGGGACCTTTCCAAGGACTAAAACTAGGATTTTGGCAGCTGGGCAGCAGGCTGAGCTGAGGTGCTTATCCAGAGGGTAGCTGGAGGCTTTGACAGCTGGGAGGCCAGGCCAGCAGTGGTGCTGCCTACACTGCAGAAAGGCTGCTGAAAACTCCCTCTTTGGTAACACAGCTCTCTACACAGTTTCAGGCTTTTGGAAGGATGAACTTTTCCCTCCAGTGAGAAAGCAGCTGTCAATAAAGTCTGAAAATGTCTTTATTCAAAAACATCATTGCAAGATGAAAGCCCAAGTCAATCTTCAAGAACAACCAGCGAGCATGGCCAGAGTGTTTCTTTGAACTCTAATAGTGTGCACGTTTGAGTAGTTAGCAGAATCTTTAAATAACGGGGACCTTCTGGGGATAAAATGTAAAGTGTATTAAGTATCCTACAAAGTTGAGATTAAGTGTTAGGAGGTTGGCTTTGCTCCAAAAACATGAAAGACAGAGCTAAAAAGTTATGTACATAACGGTAGGCTCAATGATTGGAGCCTGGCAAATTTTATAAAAACAAGACAAAAATATTCTCTATTATTACTCTGCTCAGAGACCATATTCTCTATTCATTAAAAAATACACTAAAAACAAACAAAAAGTTATATGAGCATTCCACAATGTTCTCACAGATCCTATGTGCAAAAGTCAGTCTTTGCAATATACACCCAATTCAAACCCTATAATTTATGAGCTAAATGTTCACAGAGTGGGTGGGGTTTTTTGTTGCAGAAACAGATGTGCAAGAAAATCAAATCTGTTGGCATGGGAATAATACCCCCTCTTGCCTATAAAAGAAATGAACCCATGTTCACTGCTGGAGTTTTCAAGGGCTTTTATTCATAAAATAAAATATTAGTACCCAGCTACCACTGTGTTGCTCTCCTGCAGCAACAATAAAACAGCATCAGTGAGGATTGCTACATCACATTCGTTCATTCACACACAGGCTTGCACACCAGCTGCCCCCTGGATCCTGACTTTCTTGTAACATTAAAACTCAGCATATTAGCGAGCTCTTTGAGCCCGTTGAGCTGCCCCTCACTCCCGAGTGGTTGGTGGTTTTCTCTGTTTCCCCACACTGAGAGCTCTGTTATGAGAGAGGCTCCAGCCATAGAGAGCAGAGCCAGCCAGGAGGCAGGTGGCAGCACATATACTGCAGTGGAGGACCTGGAGAAAGGAACTACATCGACAGGGTGTTTGTGGTTTTTTGGGGGAAATGTTTAAGCAGTCACAATCAGAAATAGCATCCAGGTAGCATCATGCAAAGAGGGCTCTGTGATGCTTGTGAAAAAGCAATGGTAGGTTTTTCTTTGAAATCAGAAAACTGTACTTTACACACAACTGGGGTAAGCAGAAGAGCTTCACAAGTCTCTTTTTATCCAGAACCACCTTTATTTGCTGTACACAAAACATACACGCCTTGAATGTGTGTTCAGCACACAGCTGAAAAGGAGCTTTGTTAGGAGGTATGCTATGGACTGACAATTAAAAGAAGTCAAAAAGCATGGGCCTCAAACCACTCCAACTTTTGTAAATGCCATTTCTACTGTGCTCTACTGGAATGTGAAATTCTACCAGAGCTGTTACATTCATTGAGAAGAACTTGGTGGAGCTCAAGGGAAAGAATGAAGCATACTGCTGGTTTCATTCATACAAAACTTGAGCAATCATAGATTGCAAGAAAAAAATACAATGAAACCAAATCAGTCTTCTAGGTATGCTTTGGCTTTCAGCATGAAAATGTGCTTAAGCCTCCCTCAAAGATTTGTGTGAGCGCTGGCCATTACCAAGAAATAATAAAAGGAAATGTTTCTGTCACTCCTATAGGCAATTGTAATTACCTTTCATAGATTTGGACATGCTGTACTGTGGCTTGAAAAACAGTGTTTGGGGTTGGTATTCTGCTATTGAACAGGATTGTTTAGAAATATCCTATGACATGGGTGTGGGAACTACTAATTCCAAATGTATTACATTTTCAAAGGAGCTGTGGATCTGTCAATACATAACATTTATAGAAATTCTATTCTAGTTAGGAAAAGGTTGTCTCTTAGTTTCAAAGTATTGTAGCTTCAAGATTTTGCAAAAAGCACAGAGGAGGGGCTTATTTGATATAAAATGTTGCTTATACTCATTATGAAAGTTGGATCACAGAAATACAAACCCAATATCCAAAGGCAATGCAATGATCCAAACAAATCAAGCTTTCTCAGTACCTCTTGAGGTGCAACTAAACAGCCTAATGCTCTCCAGCCTGCCTAACTCTCTAAAATATTGAACAGGTACTTACTTCCCTTAGATCTAAATATGCATCACAAAGTTGCACTGAATTTCCCCAGGGCTCCTTTCTGTCATCCAAGCATATTCCTTCCTAATACTTGGTCTCTCACCAGACAAAATGAGGTAAATATAGCCTTTTAGGTAGTTGCAAGAAAAGGCAGAATGTTGTGTGTAAATAAGTCCAAACCCTGAGCAGCCTAAGGTTTCAGAACAGCCGACTGGACTGCATGACTGTACCAGGTCAGCTGAAACCTAGTTGTGGCAAAACTGAGCCATTCTGCAGAGCTCTGGACCTTGTTCTCAGATTTACATTATGCATTTGTTCCTAAAGCCACACCTCTCTGAACATCCATCATTTGTGTGTATGCCTACTCTTCTGTTTGTCTGTTTCTCCCTTTTTTGGTTTCAGATCAATTTTCCATTACATACATATTTTATTTAAAAAAAAATTGCATCTCTCTTCCTTGTGTCTGTGGTCTGTGTGCAGCATTCTGCCCTTATTAACATTGCAAATCTGTTCTAGCTTGCACAGTACATGATCCTCCTTAGCCTGCTGACTCCTTCCAGATCATTAGCAGATTATTAAAAGATTATTATTATTAAAAGATTATTTTAACTCGAGAGTTACCCAAGAACATACCACTCAGCACAAAGGTCTTACTGGAATATATTATATACAGCTGATTTAATTAGAGCTTTTCCATATCTAGGTGTCTACTGGATATGCATGATGAATTACATACCTGCAATGAATTTTCTTTGTCACTTTGCAACTAAAATCAGATGGAGAAGTACTGCATGAACAGTGAATTGGGCATTGTGTCCCTTTTAAAAACTGCATTTATTTTATGTAGATGAATCCCAACCATTCGTGGTTCATCTCAAATAAAGGAAAACATTTGTTATTCATTTGTTATTCTAAAGGAGCCAGCAAACAGTAGAAGTCAGGAAGCTCCCACTGGCTCAGAAAAATGGCAGAGACCAGAAGATTAGAGAATTTAAGGGATGTGTGCTCAGTTGGATTAAAGCAATTGATGGCATAAGATTCTTCAGTAAGCAAATTCTCTAAAGGATCTGGGTAGTTAAGGGTTGGGATCAGAGTACACAAGTGAAGCAATAAAGTACCTGCTGTCTCAGAAACAATAAAATAATGTGATTTTTAGCACTGTTTCATAGATCAGTGCCCATTTGGAGCTTTTTAGCTTTATCTCAAGCTCCTGTGAATCTCAAAGTGACTACCTTGAGAAAGGCTGCAAAAACAGAGTCTGAATAAACTATTTGTTAGAGCTCTAATTTACCTGTCTGTTCCTGTCCCTCACTGACAAACATCTATTTCATCCAAGCTGCTCTGGAATGAAAAGATTTGGGAATATTTAGGAATCAGAAATGTTTAAATAATTTTAATGGGTTACGTTTTCAAGATTAAATACATGGCAGAAAAAAAGAGACGCCGAAGAAACAAAAATAAAAGCACATATATATATATAAATACTAGACACAGCATGTAAGTTTATACATAAAACATTTTCCCACTTTTTTTCTCTGAAACAGCAATGTCTATGACATTAATTAATAATAAAAAATAACCCCAAGCCCACTGACCCACCAACTCAAACTGAGAAACATACTTTGAATTTCAGTGGTCTTCTTTAAAGAAGCTATTGCATTCATATTGGGGATTTGGTGCACAATATCTTCCGGGAGAGGCTCCAGCTGAAAGAATAGAATAGAATAATATAAATATTCAGTAAGCCACAGAGACATAAAACAAACTGAAATGATCTAATCCTCAGGAAGAACTCAGCCCAAGAACTGGTTAATATGTTGCTGGTATCAGTTCTAAATGTATAGTCATGATTTTGTTTTCTGTTTTCCAGCCATGTAATTGAATTCCAAGGGGCTTTTCTATTGGCTGCAAGACTAATCTATGGAGTCTCTGAAGCAGGTGCATGTCTGTGTATTATTCATTAAAAAATGCCAGTTATTTGTGTAATTTTTGTAGGTTCCTCACAAACCAAATTCCACTGCGTCTGTATACGCAGCTGGGCACTCCAAACAAAACCTTGCTGAAGCTGCACTGGAACCAAAGTGTGCACTCTATTATCTTTATTTCTCTGGTGTTATTTCAACTAACCATCTTACACATTTTAAGGTTTATAGAGGAAAACCATAAAACACAGCTGCTTTTACTAGCTTAACATTAATTTCAAGTAAAGTAAATAAAAAAATGGTTATGTAGATTAGCAGTAAATTTCCCTAAGTAAGTTTTTTACAGAATCAGCTGCATTTTAATTTGCTAGTTTTAATTGTATATTCTTTGAGTAGGGCTGCACTAGGAGAAAGAAGAGTTCAGTTACTGCACAGTTATTTTTTCCCTACAGTGGATAAATATAAAAAATAAACTGTAGTTTGAATGTCACTCACATCTGCTTTTTTGTCCACCCTTCACACACATTTTCTTCTAGGAAAAAAGGGTAAAAAATTGTTTGGGCTAAATGCTTCTCCTTGCACTGTAATAACTATATTCTCCTTGAACTAAGAGAATACAGTTATTCTCCTAGAATTAGGAGAATGGAAGCTCATCTGCTTCCACATGTAAAGTGCCATGGCTGGGTGAGCAGGCTTGCAGCCTGAGGAGTAGCAACTGTGCCAAGGTGGACAAAAAAGAGCAATCTCAACACCAATCTCTCCTCTCTAAAGCTAAGGAAGTTCAGCCACTGCTGACAGGAGACATCTGTACTGCAGACAAAACTCCTTTCTTAAGTATTCCTGGGTCTATTTTAAACTAGGTCAAGTGAAGCCCACCCAAGGAGCCTCCTTTGTGAAGTTAATAGTTCAGTAGCCATCACATGCTGTCCTCCAGGTTGCTACTGCTGCATGGCTACTCACCAGCTAGATAAAATCAACTTTGATCCAAGCACACATAGTGGGAAGTAACTGCAGTGTGGATACTCCCTCAGTGGTGCTATTTTAAGCAAGCTCAGCTACAAATCCCAAAACTTCTGGGATCCTGCCACTGCAGTCAGCAGTGAATGCCTGTCAGCGATAAAGACATTGCAAATATCACCAGTCCTTTGGAGTCTTGGTAGCTCAAATGAATAGGGCTGTTCATGTCATTATTTCCTTAGAAGCCCATATGGGATTGCAGCTGGAAGATTTTCTAGCTAGAAACAATAGCACTATGTTTTGTTTTCAAATAGCATAAATCAGCCCATTCTGCTCAGTGATCAAGTGTGCAGAGAAGTGATGGTTGGACCTGACTGGGTCCCAGTGCTACTTGGTTAACAAAGAGGCCAAAGTGCAAAGAAAGATTGCTCCTATCTAGTATGTATCTGGATTAGCACAAAGGCAGCAATTACAATACAAATAATATTTTAATATTTTTGCAATCCTTGAACCACATCTAATTATCATCTTCATAGGTGGCTCTATTTGGTAACTCTTTCAGGTGCCTCAGGGGAAACTGCCTGTTTATGAAAATGCCAACCAACAGATCAGGCTTTACAGATTTTAGAACAATAATCCATATAATAATCTTAATAATCCACACCTTGAGTTAAGCAGATAAATAGCATTTAGTAATTTTCTGTTTAAAGTAATCTGTCATTTAGCCAGGAAGAATATAAAACCCTGAAGTTCTGTTTGGTCATGCTAGGTGCAGGAACACATAAGGGGCAGCAGAGAGTAGTTTAAGGTTCTGTTTAATCAATTTCCTAATTCCTAAGGCTTTGATGACCAATTCACTTCTCTGTAACAGAACAAAATAGCTCCAGGCCACAGCAGTAAGAATAATAGTAAAAGGTATGGAATTGCCAGACTGCAATATGTGAGAGGTGTGTCTTGGTTTGCCCTTTGAGTATAAGATTCTTTAGGCAGACTTTTTTTGCTAACTATATTCAGACCTATTGTACTAATTATTAAGATGGTAACAACTGATGTAGAGACAGTTAGAGGAGTTTTTCTATTAAAAGGTGAATATTTTGTTGCCTCCCTTAAAGTTGGATTTTTGCAAGAGCCAAAACCCAAAAGGTTTCATTTTCCCTAATATATCAAAACCACCTCTTTTTTTATCAGTATAGATTTTTTTAAACAAATAGGCTGTATTTGAATATCTAGACATATCAGGTGAATATTTAGAAATGGCAGATGTGTTTTCAGAAATTAGCAGAAGCTGATGAACCATTAAAAGAAGAAAAAGGGTAAAACACTGAACACCTATCCCAATCATTACTCCATCTGTTAGCCCTACTAACAGTTTTGTAGGTGAGTATATCGGGCATGTTTGATCATTTCCTTAACTCTTTTTTTCCACAAAACTTTCATTTTATATTCCAAGCTTGGCTGAGCCAGGCCCCTTTCTGTCCTTTCAGGCTCCTTTCAAGCCTTTCTGCCTCCTCATCCTTAAGTACAGTTGAACAGACCTTGGACCCTCTTTCATATCAGGGAAATTTTATCAGGCTCCACAAGTGAGTTCATTACATCATATATCCTGCACAGCCCAAAATGAAGTTCCATTACAAAATCACTGCATAAATAAAGCCAGTGGGTTATGGCAGCTATTTCTGTGCCCTTTGAAATGAGACTGTCTGCATTCAAAAGGAGGATTCTGTTGGCAATTATCCACTTGTTGCATACAACTGTGTAGACACAGAGGTGTCCCTGGAAAATATCAGCAGCTAGACCCAACACTGAACAAAAGAAATTACTCTACACCTGGCATGTATGGCACAATCTCCGTCCCTCCTGCACTTATTGGCATTCAGATCGTGCAGTCTATTAAATCTGGAGGTTAACAGAAAATAAGCTGAAAAAAGCACTGGAAATACACCATCAAGAAAGAAATCTTTTAGAGAAGAACAGCTCAAGTCTGCAGAAATAACCAAACCACTGGAGAGACAGTTTGGACCAGGCACAAAGGGTCACATTTTCAAAGCTGTTACATGACTGAATTGGGCTTTTGTGTCCAAAGCAGAAGACTAATGTAGAAACGGAGTCCACTAATCATTTTCAAAATGGGAAAAACAATGTAAATGGGCAAAAAACACTTGGTATGCCAAAATCTGCCAGAGGCATATCAACAAATGTTTGAAGAAGGAATTAATGATGGAAATTTCATGTGCCCAGAAAGGGATCTGAATTGATCCTTGGGAACATGGAGAGAATCTGAAACTACAGCAGTCTGCATTGAGCTGAAAATTCTAGCAATATCCATGTTGTCTTTAGCACTGTCATGTTTTAAAGTACCAAGATTAGCTTCACTGAAGAGTGTTGCAGAGTGCAGTTAGAGATTGCTGACAAGTGAGGCAAATGCAAGCAGAAGGCAAGGAGCTCAGAGAGTCTGCCAGAAGCAGAGGAAGGGGAGGAGGCAGGCAGGCTCCTCAGGGATGCCAGAGCTGCAGGGGGAAGAATCACAACCCCCCTTTCTTGGTTAAACATGTGTAAGAAACCTATCAACATAAAGACTGAGCTTTGTGGCTCTTAAAGTTGCCTATGATTACAGAAGAGTAGGTTCAAAGATCTCACAGGTCTCCTTATATTATGTGTTCTTATATTAGCAATTTTCTCAGGGTTTCTGCACTCTCTGTTTACATATAAGCCCTTGAGGCAGGTATTTTTGTGATCAAGGGTTATAATGCAGTAAATCAACAAATCAGACTTCATCAGGGAATAATTTCAAAGACACAAAGGGTCATTAAGGTCATTAGTACCCGAAAACCAAGCGATACCTTGGAATTATGCAACTTTGGAATCAGAATATTCTCTGTTTTCTTGGCCAAACCACTTCCCGACTAGCACTGCCCACCTTGGGAACTTTGATGCCACCATGCTGACCTCTGGCACACACATTGCTCCAGTTTCCTATCCCATCCAGATCCCTATTTCTAGACTCTGGGTTTATGCCAGCAGCAGTTGACAGGTGTTTAGACTTAGTGTTAATTATTTTCTAGTATTAGATTCAGACTAACAAGGAGGATGTGAGATTGTGAGCAAGTTTACCATGCAATTCAAAATTGATCTCAGGCCATATTCACTTCCACGAATATTTCCATTTTGGGGAGAGAAATGATTACCTGTTCTGGTAAACAACCTCTTTTAATGCCCTCTTGGCAGAGCTCACTGCCTAGCTGGCAAGCAGCCCCAGACTGACACTGAATTCCACAAAGGAGAAAATGCCAACTTTTCATCATCAGCAGGAAAGCTGCAGAGTACAAGCTTTCCACTTAAATTACCATCCCCTCCTAAATGCCAGCTCAACAGATTGCAAGAAAGAAGCACATACTTCACACTCTGCAAGAAAATTGTCCGGTGTAAGTTTTCAAGCATGTTGGGAGCCAACCAATCACAATGTTTTGTCAAATTCTGCTTCAGAATGAAATTCAAGCCAGAAGAATATTTACTAGAAGATGTTAAATTTAGTCACTTAGAAATGTTTTCACACTTGGGGCCAGATTCAGCCTTGGCGGCCGCAGTCAGTGAGAACAGACGCGCATCCTCTCCGCGCCTCCGCCGCAGGGTCCCGCTGGGCAGAGACACTGTGGGCTGCACTTCTCTGCTTCCTCTGAGCAAAGGAGAGCACGACCCTGTCTGTGAGCAATTATCACTTGCTACGGACCTCAGAAAGCTGCTGTGGCCACGGGGAGCTGAGAGACACTGCCCAAACCTGCTGGCAGGTCAGAGGGACCATGATGTTAGACTGACTCTGTGTTCCGTGGGATATCACACCTGGCTGCTTTAAAAGGGATGGGATGAAGGAAGAGTATATCCTCAGGTTTTCACTCAAAGAGCTTTGTGCTTGAAAGAACACTTCCCCACTCCTTCTGGTTGCAGAAAAACCCCTATATGACTGCAGTTATGTTGGAAATAAAACATAGGATTTAGAATACTGGACTCAAGGAAAACCCATGCCCAAGGATTTTCTAAATCCAAGTAGCACCTCTTCAAAAATAATATGGAGGAAAGAAAGCAGAACACATACCCTTACGTGTCTAAAGCAGCATTACTCACCACCACCAGAGACCAAAAGTCATAGCAGAACTCTTTATTGCACTAAAGCTAGGATGGGCAATGTAGGGTGGAATTTCCATACTCCACAATGAAGATTTTGGGGCAAAATTTCAATATTCAACCCAATTTTCACAGACTTCTTGGAATAAAATATAAATATTTATATTCAATGGTTTTCTTAATTGATATGTATTACATATGTAATATGTATATCTATATATACGTTGAAAATGAGCTTTTAAATCTATATAACCAATGTGTGAAAAACGTTGAGCATCACAACAAGTGAAAGAATTTAATTTTCAGCATGCACATAATAATCTCAGAAAGGCTTAAAAGCAATTTTTCTTTTGGAATTATCTCAATCCATCTTTCCCTTTGTTTTGACAGATGTTCTTTTAAATGACCAGTTCTCAAATCATGAGATGGTCACCTTGCCTTTTCACCTTCCAGAAGGTTTTTCCATGTTTACATTTTGGATTTCAAGGGAACCCAGCTGCCTAATCTCTTCTCACCTCTTAGGAAGATTTCCTTCCAAGGAGATAACCTACAGTGCTTCTAATTAGGTCTGCAAATGGTCAAATGGATTTTTCTCAAAGTGACATGGAAATTTTCTGCTTGTAAAGAGAAGCATGGAGAGGAAAACCTAAGACATCAAAATATTTTTAAAGTAATTTTCCATGTAAACTCTCTAATTAAAAATTATCTTTATGAAGTTTATCCTTAGTTTATTTCCTTTTTAGTTTGTTTATTATTTAAGAAGGTATTCACAAGCCAAACCAAACTGAGCTGTTTCAGATACCACAGGGTCTCTTGCCTTCTTTCCAGTTGCTGTCAGAGTGTGGATCTCCTTGAAATTCTGTTACTTATATCAGTCCTTCCATGCTCAAATTATTTAAAGAATATTATTTTGATAGAATATTATTTTCCTAGTGTCTTCACTCACTTTTTAATCTAAGACAAGAGCGAGAAGTTATCTTACTAAACAAATCAGTAAGGTATAAGCCATGTATAAATTAAAATATATCTATTTTGGTTGTCAACGTGTTTTCCTTCTTGATTCTCCGAGAGAAACTAAGAAAATAAGGCATTTTGCATTTGTAAATTTAATGTTACCTCTTAGGCAACCTATCAGACCAGAACTCCCTGAAAGCTGAAAGTGGTGGCTAGTTTTAGAATTTTTTTTTAAACCGTTTTTCTGTTGGTAATAGGACACACAAAGCAGTGAATTTCTGTATTGAAAAGTCCTGGCCAAAAACAACAGAAGAAAAGAAAAAGTTTTCAAAAAGCTCTGCAAAATGTTTATGAACTCTAATCCTCAGCACATGAATAAATACATCTGACAAACTGCAGGGTACCTCACAAAGGCCATTCCCAACCTTTCTAATTTGAGTTCAAATACATGTGTAGTGTTTAGAGCTGAAGTTAATCTTGCCAATGTTTTTAACTAGGGGTACAGCTTATACCATTATTTGTAAAAGTGAAAGGTAGATAATAAGTTATAATTATCCTATTAATCACCTGTAAAGAATTGCATTCAGAGAAGAATGCATCCTCAAATTATAGTAATTGGTTGTTTAAAGAAAAAAAAATAATTTCCATCCTTGGCAGAACATGCTTGGGGTTTGCTGTTCAAGTTCATGAACAGTTTGCTGAAATCAAGCAGTGTACATATATGCTGTGGGCCATGTGGTACAAATTTCCATAAATCTATTTCTAACTGCTAACTAGCTATCAGACTTTCTCATTAGTGTCTGCCCCTTGGCAACACCTCTACTTATTCTTTTAAGCCAATGTTGGTTTCTTGTAGTTCTCTTGGTAGCAGCATCCTCTCTGTAGTACTTTTCTTCACAGACATAGTATATTTTGTCTGTGAAATTCTGCTGCACCAAACCATTTGATGCATGTCTCAGAAGACAATGTTGTTAGCAAATGGATATGAGAAAAATGCTTATTGTCTTAGATGCTTCAAGTCATTAAGGACCATGTTCTTTACAAGTGAATCAAAAATGACTGATGGGGTTTTTTGTATTCATTCTCATTCAATGATAGCAGAAATAGTAGCTTGGTATGTTTGATACAACTGTAAAACAAAATAAGGCAGGTTCTATAAATGGGCAGCAGCACCAAATGGTCATAACTGGATAGAGGGACCCAGGCACCTACACAGAGGAGGATACATCACACCTTCAGCATAGAACTATTCTCATTACTCCAAGAATGAAAACTTCAGGGAATGGGTTTATAAATGCTATGAAAGCCACTAGTGTTGTAAGTTGCTGTCACAGGGAAGATGATAACAGAAATACCAATGAGTGTGCCCTGGAATGGCAGCTGGTCAGGAAAGCAATGCTGCATTCAGTAAGACTGTCAAATGTCCCAAGCTGGGCTATATAATCCATACTTCAGTACCTAAATAAAAGAACTAACACTGAGCTGAGCAGCTTTTTTAGTAGCATATACCACCACACTGGAAAACTTTTCTTATGGACTTTGCAAAGATAACAGTAGATAAAACCCATTGAAACCTTTCTGGTTTTTTTATTCTGGTGTCTGTTTCACATTTCTGAGAACATATATTCATTTTATGAATAATGTAAAGATAACAGGCATTGTTGATGTGCCATAAAGATGCAAAGCAAAGGTTTAAAAGAGTGCTTAGAAAATTCTTCTCCCCAACATCCATCAGAAGACAAGTTATTTCACCTTGTTCACATAGGTAGGAAGCCTTGAAGTGGAAGGGAACTGCCAGACTAGCCTGCAATTTGGCACTAATACATTTGATTGGAGAGACTTCTTCTGAAGGGGAAACAAAGTAGCACACTCCCCTTTATAACAAGATCTTGCAAAATTCACAATTTATGGTAAAGGCTTTTGTCCCTTCATAAATTATTTTGGCTGCACCTTCAACAATTTTTTTTCCTTCTTACTGTATTTATAGGATAAAAGGTATTTTTTAATGGACAGCAGAAATATTTTCACTAATAGGAATCCTTATCTTGCATTTGTATACATAAATAACACTTAATCTTACAGTCTCCTCTCAAAAGTTATTAGCATTTACAGTGTTTGGTAACTCTTGGAAACTTCATGCCAACCGCATACAGATCAACTTGAATCTTCATTTATGATTTTTTTTAATCTTGTGCACATATTTCTTAATGTTTCAGAAGTGAAGTGTCAAATTACTGCAAAATATGTGCCTTTGCAATACCCTGTTTCTGATTTTACCAGTTACCTTGAAAAAGCCTTTTTTTTCCCATGATAGATGGCTAAAATGTCCATTCCTAGTACTTGATATGGGCATCAAAGACTACCAGTGATCTCAAGTCTGGTATTCAGCAAATCACCAAAAGCAACTTGGAGGTTTTAAATATGACTCAGAACTGGGAATAATTTAGGCATAAACTAAAGAATTTGTATAATCATCCAATTTAGAGGTATTTATGCAAACCAGGTCTGTCAATTTCTAAGACATATTCAAATTCCACAGTTTGTATACCAAACAAAGAAAGGACTGACACCATTGTTACCACAAGAATACCAAAGACAGCAGCTTCAGCAGACTTTGCTCATGCTGTCCCCTTGATATGATTTATGCTTTACCTCATTTCCTAGAAGGGCATTGATACAGGCTTCAGAGGCATCACAGATGGCAGTGAGGTCGTGTCCTCCCTCCAGCGCCAGCACCACGCGGCCGCCCGCCAGCTCCAGCAGCTGCTTGGTGAGGTGACCAAAACCTGTGTGCAAACACAGGAGTGCAAACAATTAAAGCAGAACAGGCTTTGCAGGCATGTCTCACATCTGCTGCATGAGAATGCAGAAAGCTCTGGAATACTGCACAGGGAGCATAGGATATGCTTAGTCCAGTATCCTGTTTCTGACCATGGCCCACACCAGATGATTTAGAGTTAGTATATGGAATTCTTTATGAGGCACATGTGAGATAATGTCCCTCATGCTGATCCCTCATTGCTGGAGATAAGTTGAAACACGAGGATATCTCTCTCCTTACCTTTGTTAACCATTATCACCCTGGATTCTCTTCCTATCTGCATATCAGTGTGACATACAGTCATGTTATTTAGAGAGATCTGACATAACCTTGGCCACCTATGGCATTGATATGACAAATAATATTTGTAGTTAAACTATAGTGCTATAATTAAAAATAACAGTGCTTTCCAAGTGGGATGATGAAGGGTTTTTTTATTTAAAAATAACCTCTTCCTTTGTATTTGAGGTTTGAGAATAACATAAAATCATGGACTGAGAGATAGTGGAAACATATGTTACCTCTTAGCTCCATCTTGAAGTGCTTTTAGAAGCAGCACTAGCAACTTTAATTCAGGGTTTTGGGATAAGTCAAAACTGTCTAGAACTTTGGAGCTATCTGTACCAGTATCACTCACTCCTGACCAGCAGTACTCTAAGAAACTCTGCACCATTTCCAAAAATGATGGTACTTCATTTTCTGTGGTGATCTATAACTACACAGACATTACCACAAAGTTTTCATCTGTGATTCAAATAAATTTAATTAATTACATTTTTAATGACAAGAAAAATTGCATTAAATATGTCAACTTGAAGTGAAGATTTTTGAAAGAATTTTTGTGGTAGTTTCCTAGGACAGCTATTGTTTTTGTTTAATCTCTTTCAAGCAAGAAATGATAAATAAAGATTTGAAACTATTGACATTAAATAAACATCACATCTTGTTCTTAACTTTCCCACTTGATCTGTACTAGTTGCTCCATTGATGGTCACCATTACTCATTCCAGTGCATTTCATTTCCTTAAATAAAACATTAGTAGGTACCTGCTGAACCCTGGAGTTCTATAAAGATAGGAAAATCAACATCTTTTTTTTCCAGTGAAGAAGACCATCAAAAATTAAAAATGTGAAAATTACAAGCATATTTTTCAGAGAAATTCTCCAAACTCACTTTTAGTTCTGTTTTCACCTTAGGATGTAAAATGGACATCTCTGTTAAGCACATGTCCAACTGTTTTTAGATTAGGAACTTTAATTATATAAAATCTGGATCAGCTGTACAGACCTAAAAACCCCAAAACAGCAAAACTCCTCTATTTTCCACTTAACATATAGATGATCACAGAAATACTTGAGGTGAAATACTATTTCCTTGAGCCACTGCCCAATCTTCTGTACCTTAGAAGTACCACAGTTTTGATTCTAGCAAAGTAACTACACTGTGGTTCAAATAAAGGGCTAAATAACAAATAAAACCTTAAATTCTCATTTAAAGTCAACTTTCCCTCATGAAAAAAATCGACAAAAAAAACCCCAACAACCCCCCCCCCCACTCTCTACAAAAGACCAAATTTAGACAGGATAATAAAAGTGAAGGAAGGAGTGGAATAATGGTAACCTTTGATCTTTAGCCAATTTCTGCTGTATTTTACCTACAGAAATTATTTCTGTCTGCATGTTACACATGAGATCTTTAGGTCCATAAGAGGAGTGTGCCAACAGTGTAAAGTGAGTCAGAGACAGAACATTTACAGGAAATGAAGAAGAATGAACAGGCACAGGCTCCCCACATCTTTCATTCGCCCTTTGAGTGTGTGAGGAATCCAACAACACTTTTAAGATGACACTATCCTTTGTGTTATACAGATTCTGTGAAGGGAAAGCTCTACCATGTTGCCCCTGCACATTGGAGAGCTTTGTATGGCTGCAAATATTGCTATCTCCACATCTTCTGAGGTTTGTAGGGCAATAAATATAAAGACTCTTGCTATGCCTTTTCTTCCTTTAGGCAATCCTACATAATATAACCCATAATCATTTTTACAATATTAGTTTGTCTGGTGGTATCAATGCTATAATAATCACCCCTTACTGAATCAGGATACAATGAGCTTCACAGAAAGCATTTTTCTGAACAGAGATCACAGTAACAGGTTAAACTGTTTCCAACCCAGATTAAAACATGGGGGTGCTTTTCTTCAGTATAGCTACCCTGACAAAGTAAAGGTGACTTGCTAGAAAGTGGAGAAACAACTTCAGTCAACAGTACCAACACCGCCAGTGACTGAATGAATGAGTTATGGAAATTCTTAACAAAGAAACTTGGATCCTGTGTCACTGCAGCAACCTAGGAAAGATGTTAGCTTCCTCAAGGAAATCCCCTGGAGTGCAGAAGTAAGAAAATGGAAAGAAAGGAATCCCAGTCAAGTAATAGTTTTAAGATGGGCTGTAGTTCATGCCAAATGATTAATGAAAACAAGAAGAAAATAGTAACGAACACCATTAAAAGAATCCGTCATCTCCCCTGATATAAGGAGATTAAGCACTGGCCAATTTAAGGTGAGAAAGGAGCCAGACAGGCATTTTGAATCCTGGGCCTTCCAATTCACATGAATATCTTGAAATCAGCAGCAGTTCTTGGCCCTTCTACTTTACCTGCTGAAATCTTGTAAATGTGCTCAGAGATTTTGCATTTCAGAAAAGTGCAGCATTTTTAAAAATTAGGCTCATGCAGTGTGCCAGGAAATTGTGAGAATGATTTTGTGCCAACTATTATTTTCATAATTTCTGTAATTTAAACACTGAAAGTACTTGCTTCATCAACAGATCCAACATTTGGGTATCCTGGGTAGAACATGCAAAAGCATTAAATATTCATTTGCTATCATCCTATTATTATCAACCTTTTATTTCCACAAGAAACAAAACACTCCTAAGTAATTCTGAAATTCCTACTTTTTTTTCTTCACAAAAAAGGGGATGCACATTGTACATCCAAGCAGAGAAGACTAGATTGAGACTGTAACCATTATAAACCATGTTATACCTTGCAGAAGTAAGCTGTATATGAGCTGTTATTTGTCAACCTTTGAAGTAAGAATACAAAATTTCAAAACAAAACTATAATGTGTAATTTTTAATTACACCTTTTCCTCTCCTGCAGTGCTATTATTGGAGGAGATACAATACTCAGACTTCTGTAAGAAATTATTCTAGTGTAGGAAGGTGGAAAGAGAAAATTATTATTCTATTATACTAATGAGGAATGTGTCAGGCTGTTATTGAAGGACAGAGTGTGCTGATCACTTGAATTACCATCTAAGGAAGTAGTTCATCTTTTAGTGGACTGATGGACTCATGCCCCAGAAAGGATTCTGTTTTTTTTTTTTTTCTATTTGTAACATATAAGTTTCCCCCAAATTCTTTTTAGTTCTGATAAGCAGTAAGGCATGGATGAGGTTCTGAAGCCTCATTTGACCAAAATCAGTGGAGTAACTGTACTCTATCTGGACTTACTGAAAACCAAAAGAACATAAAAATCCTATAAAAAGAGAATCCAGAGTTATTTCAGGTTATTTGGTTGGTGGTTTTTTGTGGTTTTTTTTTTTTTTCTTTCTTTTTTTTCTGAGGTATCCTTGCTCTGATAACCTGAAAAGGACAGTGGCAAACAGCAGGCAGGTAAAACACCTCTCATCCAGGTCAGCTGCCCTCTGACAGGCTCATTACACAACTGTGTGTTGTGTTACATGTGGGGCTGAAGTAAAGCTAACCAGTCAGAGTTCCTATGGACAACCTCCCATTTTGCAAAGGAAGCATTTGAGAATGAAGACAACTTGTGAATTTATTCTTTTTGCATCCTTTCCTCAGCAGACAGGGAAAGGAACCATATGGATGGGGTGAACTCCCAGCACTCGTTTGCATAAACAGTCATACATGCAACTCAATTTGCTTTGCCAGCAAACGTGCAAACACCCAGTTAGTGGGGACTAAACCTGCCTCAGCAGAAGAGAGACTCCTTCCCTCTCCCCCACTGTGCATAAGGAGAGCAGATGTCTCCTGCACAGTCATTTTTTGGGTGATTGCAGGCTGAACAAAGCAGTGGTGCTGGCCCTTGCTCATTGGAAATGGCTAGTGAAGGAACAAGGACACGTCAACAACTGAAAGGTTGGAGAAGCTTTAGAGTTGTGGAGAAAGCATCAGCTTTTTCAGCCTCAGCAGCAGGGCCCCAACAGCTCTTTTGGCTTCAGTGCCTTAAAAGCTACAACCCAACCCTAAATTACAGCACAACTCTGGTGAGCTCCTCTGGATACTCAGACCAGCCTGGAGAGGAATACATGCAAAACACAAAACCTCCACAGTCTCTGTCCTGGACCTCCAAGCGTGTATTTAACTATTATTTACCATTTAATCATGTCATTACTCTCTAATTTACTTGACAATGTGTTTTCCTCTCATTAAAACTGTTGCAATGAACGCTGCCAAAATTCTACCCACCAGTGTTCCGTGCTCCTTCCCTGTGGTTCCTTCGTGACTATTTGATTAATTTTCATTGATATTCTTCCAACAATAGCATCTAAAATTAACTGGGTCAGTTTTTACATAACTTCCTGAGTCACCAGGCTACGTGTCCTAAATAAATATGTCCATACAGGAGTCAAATGATAATTTACCCTTCCAGCACAAGCAGGGGCTGGGACATTTTGCAAAGCTTGTGTTCTATGATAGGAGAACATATTTTATTCTCAGCTCTTAATTCAAGACCTTTTATTTAATCAAAACTTCATTTGGATGAAGTCAGAGACTTGACTCAGTTGGCAGGATGTGGCCTTGAGTGAGGGGGGAAAAGGAGATTTTAACGCCAAATACATTCTTATGAAAAACATTTTCCAAATGGCTGAAATTACAAATGTTAGCATTGAGGTACCTGAATGTAAATGGTACACTTGGCCTCCAGGCACTAGCTGCTGATTTCTTGCTTTTATTACGGGAGAAGGAAGCTCAGTAACACTTCAAATTACATGTCTCAAGCAGACATTTAATTTATATTAAATTAGACACTAATTATATGTTAAATAAATACCAATATTCTCAGGAACACATTTTTATGGAATAACAATTTACATAATAGATGTTTCTATTGCATGCCTGTTAGCTCTACAATAATATGTTTTTCATAATTAGCTGCTCTTTAGCTGTTACACTGAACATAACTTATTAAATCTCAATATATATTCTAGGATACATTGGTTACCTCTTTGAAAGTCAAACACTGCAAACCTGTCTTGCTACAGGAATAGGGGACCTTGCAGTGTTCAGTAAGATCTTATTCTCAACCCACCTGAGATATGGATGTATCCAAGTGTGTCATAGAGTACATAGCATTTAGTCCTTCAGGAGGGAGGAACTTTTACACCTTCACCACATAAGGCAGTGCTGACAACCAGGCAAAATGTTCCTCAGAGAAAACACATGGAGGAACAACACTCTCCCAAACTCTTCTCCCAAGTAATTAATGGCAAAAATAAAAGGATGACATTTCTTTTGTAACTTGCATTATCAAGCTTTAGGGATTCTGCACCCTCCAGGAAAGGTCACGGTAATATATAAAATAATTATGAAGCTTTTAGAACTGTTGAAGTGCTGTTATGTGGATTCAGAGGGAAAATATTCAACCACAGATTTCAGCTGCCAAAGTCAAAGCAGGAACTTTTGGATATTCCCAAAACAGGCTGGATGTTTTTAGCCCTGTTCTTGCTAGCTCTTTGCTCTGTGGCTTCCTTTCTTCTCTGTTTCCTTACATTTCCTTAATGTCTGCCCTTCCTATAGCTGGCCCAACTAATAATTTCTTCACTGTCCTGCTATCTTCCTCTCTTTTTTTTTATTTTGCTTCCTATTTAGAAAATCCTCTACTAAATGAAGCCAGACAGGATGCAAGATAATCCATGCAGCAGAGATCTCCCCTGTTTTTCCAAGTAGTTCTGCATCAGAAAGCAGAAGTCAGAAGAGAGAAGCTGTAGGACTTCATATAGCAAGGTGGCATTTCAGAGTCTTGGATTCAGATCTCTCTGAAAAAGGCTGTTGCTTCATCTGTGAGGTGAGAGGATTCTCCATGGAGTTTGGAGAACTTTTTCTTTTTTCCTTTTTCTTTTTTCTTTTTTTTGTTCTTCCTGGAGACTAAAAACCCTCTAAAAGGATTCTGTAGAGATAGACTAATGAGACTAATAATTATCTGTGAAAATCTGTCCCACATACTGTGAAATCTGCCAAGCTGATAGAGCATGTGGTAATACTGTTATCATAACTTCTTCCAAATCTGATCAAATTGCCTGATTAAACTGATATACAATACATGTATCTGATGTTACAAGTTACAGATGATTATATCTCCAAATCTGAGTCTAGGCTCAGTAAGGGGTTGGCTAAAAAACAAGACATCTGATAAAAAAATAATCCAAAATATGAGGAATTTGTTTCTATTCCATGCTGGAATGAAAATCAGATACTACTATTGACTATCCAAATAAATCAGTAAGCTTGATTAAGTTTGGAGAAGTTTATTATAATGCTACTGCCTATAAAATCAACCTGACACATTTTTAAAATATGCGGGGCAAAGATTCTGCTGTTATACATGAAGAGCTGAAATGTGGGCACTGAGTTATAATTGAAAACAATCCAATAGGAAGATCTAGCCTCATTTCTTTTTCTAACTGATGGAAAACCAAGTCACTTAATGCTGAATTCACCCAGGAGGCTGACACAAAGGATCTGATTTAAATCCCACCACTCAGAAGCTAAGAACTGACTGCCATTTTCTGAAGATGGTCTAATATATTCTGCCAAGAAAATCAACACGGACTAAAGGATCTTTCCAATTTACACAGTTTCTCAGAGCACAGAAATTAAGGCTCTCATTTTATTTTCAGTCATTTACTGACCCTACCATATCAACATATCAGATTAAATTAAGAGCTTGTTCCTTAGCCAGTGTTAATCAGCATATACCATTATCTAAAGACCTAGCCTCCAGATGTGGACCATTCATCATTCCAAGGCCAGCAACACACGTACAATAAGCATATCAGGGAGAGGCTCTTGTAGGTGGATAGACTTGAAGTAAACACTCTATTTCCTGACCAATTTGGCAACAAGTTACCTGGTGAACTCAGTATTAGTATCAGAGGTCTAGTGCCCCATAGGATTTGGATCACATTGTTTAATAAACATCATTTTATAAAATCAGAAGGGAATAAGGCACTGTGTTTCTAAGGGATTACTGTACATCTCATATAGTTATTCACTTTCCCTCTGGCCCTGTGCCTGGTAACCCCACCTGACACATGCTATAATCACCCAGAAATGCACTGCCTGTCACCACTTATTGAAAAGGCAATGTGTAAAACTCGCTAGAGGAAACAGTATTGAAACTGGGTTTGGGGTCTGACTCCTTACAGTCTTCTGCTTAATTGAAATTTCCAAGTAAAATACATTGAGCAACTTTCTACTATGTTGTTCTATTACAAAGACATATAAGAATTAAGGATGTGATTTCAACCCTGACAACAGCCCTTTTGTACCTTTTCATACTATTAAAAGGACACACAAATGCCTTGAAATGGTGGAATTGTAAAAGCAACTGTAGCTACCATTTGAATTACATAGGTGACTCCATCCAGCCTTCTCCATGAATAGAGAAGTCATGTCAGAACCTTGTCAGTCATGTTATTATACAGCAGAGCTTGCAGGAGCCTTAACCTGCCAGGAGCACAAGAGAAGGTGGCAGGGAGCTGCACAGGCTTCAGGTGAAGGCAGGACTGATGCCACTTTTTTCTCATGCACAACAGGCGGGAATATGTAGAAAACATTTTAATTTTCTAGTCTCTTTGTTTCCACAGAAATTCTAATACACCAACCCTCTTCCCCACCACCCTCCCCCAGATCCCCCAAGAAATACATATGAGAATAAAATATTTTCTTAGAATTTTGAATATCTCATCCCTGCCTTTCCAGCTTTCTAACCTACAGTTATCTGAAAGAGTCTTTCTGTGAGATTCTGCAGCCAAGTGGTGACCCACCAATTACTGCTTGAGAATCAGTGGCTCAGAAGTCTTATGGAGTTCTTTACTCAGGGGTTTTCTACCTTTTCTTATTAGAGAAAGTTAAAACAATGACTGTAAGCTGACATGGGTGAAAGATGCCTTCAGGTGGCTGAGCAGTCAAGGAGTACTACTTTCTGGATTTTCTCAGAGTGAGGAGCAGAATCACTCCTGATTCTGCAGGATCCATATATAAGAAAATTACCACCATCTATGCTGCTACCATAGCATGAAAGCAGACTTAAGGGAAGCTGGAGAACCTAAAATAAATGGTAATCTTCACTGAAGAACAGAAACATCAAGACAAACAATGGTATTTCTGTGCTACACTAAATCCAGATAACTAGTGTCAAGGTAATTTGAGGACTCCAGATGTTGTTGCAGCTGCAACAGTCATCTTAGTCATTCTCCTTGAAAGTGGGAAGTTCACAACAGGGCAAAACCCATTCATTCCACATTGAGATACTGTTTCTTGAGCAGCAACAGTTATTTCTTCTTCAAGGGAAAACAGCACATCAGCTTTTTTAGCTGGAGACACTGAAAATCTACTACCAGCATAGCTACTGTTTCTCCCTCCAGAGTTTTAACAGCTAGAAGTAAAATAATTTCCTGTAGTGGCTCAAAGCTCTCTAGTGGCTCTAGAATCTTAGCAAATAATATATATCAAATTTCAGCATCAGGATTGCATTTACTCTTCGCTCTGATGAAAGCTAAAGAGCCACAGTAGCTGAGAGTTTGGGCAAAAATTATCCAAACTTCATAGCAAAGCCACTTAGAAACCCTAGACAAGAAAGGCATTCAACTGTCACTACAAATAAATGGAGATAAACAGGGAAAAATATCAAATTCAGAACAGTTTCACTTATTAGGACATTACATGGTCACTCCAGCAGAGGATAAACTTTTCAGTCATTCTCAGTTTTGGCCAAAGTGCTGATTTAATTTCATAAAATAAATGGCTACAAGCCAAAATTTTCGCATCTTCTCACTGTTTTTACCTGGATTTTAGTGCTAAAATTTATGTAGGGGAATTAATTAATTAGTCATATCAATTACTCTTGAGAGATATAAATGAAAGAAAAAATGGGACATAAGAGAATTGGAAAAAGGATTGAATTGTTTGTTCGGTTAATAAAAAAGACTGTTATTAAATAAGAGGAAAAATAAATACACTTGTGATTAATAGACAATACAGGCATGGAAGGATGTGCAAAAAAAATAATGTGAGTATGAAACTAAACACTGTCAAGGAAACAGATTTTCTTGCAACCATCAGAAAAGGGTCAGAAAGTAAAGAGCAGAGTAAGTTTATGATCTTATTTCTACAAGTGGATGCAGTGCATTTCTGAATTTTCCCCAAGGGATATACTTTTGTATAAGGATTTGAAGGATTTTTGAAATCCTTCATTTGCAGAGAAAGATGAGACAGTGCCCAGTCATACTGACATGAAAATCATTCAGCTTTTGGCTGCAGTGAACTCTGGACTCCCCAGTGATAAGCTGCTAACTAAAAAGAAGTCTAAACACAGGCAGCTGGCACAGTGCTGGATGACAGATGTGTGGGCAGAAGTGTTTGTGAAAACCCTCAAAGCAACGAAAACATTTAAATAAGCAGGTACTTGACAACAGGCTGGTCCTCTCTAGGAGCAATCACATCACTTGCCACTTATTCAGACATAATACCACACTGTCACAGAGACAAAACCTGAAGTAATCCAATGGCTGCAATGGATTTATATTTCTGGAAAAAGTGGCTTCTATCACTTTCCCAGGTGATGCATAAATCCATCTCAAGCTGATGAGCCTATACCTAGTCCAACCTGGGATAGCTCAAAGATGGCCTGGAAGTCTTTTTAACAAAGACAACAAACAAAGATTTTTTTTTATTTTCCTTTTCCTTGTACCCAATGTGAACTCAAATAGTAAATCTTTGTATCTATTATAACACTTGCAAGGACCAAATGCTCAGATCTCAGTAGAAAACATGTCTGAAGACAAGTGCTTGCACGTAGGTAAACAAAAAAGTAATTTCCAAACTTAAGATGATTTTTGGAAGTGATAGCTATGAATAAAAACCATTTCTTTAGTGATAAAATCTATACAAATCAGAGCAAGGTCTGGATATTGCCTATTCAAAAGGTGTGAAATCCAACACGTGCAGCCACAGGGCTGATACAGGTGTGGTTGAGCAGGTGTGTGGTTGCAGGCAGAGAAGGTTGTAAAAAAACAAATTTGTTTTCTCCCTATTCTGTTTCAGATGCCCAAGAAACATGCAGGAATTGTCCTTATGACCCCTTTAGGCTAGGGTTTTTTTTATTTCTTGCACATTCTGTACTGGGTCTTCCTGTACTCTCACTATGTCTGGAAATGCTCGAGAGAAATTTGCTTTGACATGACTATTACCTGTTCTGTGGGACTGCTATATAATGCAAGTTAATTTTTATCAGAGTTTGGCTCATATTTCTAGCTGTGTCTTTTCATGGGAAGTGGCAAGGCATAAGTGATCTGATAGCTGATGTTACACATTGGGAGATAGAAAAATAAAAACATTTTTATTTAATGTGAAATTAAGATTTAAGAAATGAGAAATTTAGGGTACCACAGTGCTATTTTTTTACCAAACACAGAACTTGCTGGGTTTTAAGGTTACTTTTAATTATTGGAAAGTGGATAACAGGGGAAAAAAAATATATACAGAGGAGAAGAACATTTATTTCTTATAGTTTTTAGCTTCAAGCAGAAATCAAGAAGTTAGAATTTACTGCTGGCTTATGGTTAAAACCTTACCTTAGCTGTCTCTATGCAGAGGAAAGCAAAGGCCCAGAATAGTAGATGTTCACTTAATTAACATACATCTCTATCTTACAGCATATGCAAAAAGGGTCCATTGTGCAAGAAATCATAAATCTCTCTTGGTATAACTTCAGAGCAATTGACCTTACAACCCAAATAATGTTCCTTTGTGCACAGTTTTTGTATGCAATCTCTAGATTTACTGTTCCAAAGAAGGAGTGTGTAAACAATTTCAGGCAAGACTGAAGTGAACAACTCATTCATCCTACATATGGATAAATGTTTGTGCCAAACTGGAAAGCTTGTTCTGGAAAGAGTCTCTACTGATGCTACTTTCAGTGCTTCCAGATTAGAATTTTTCATTTATTTTATTTTATGTGCTGATACTATCTTAATCAGGAATGAAATTAGGAGAAGAGAAATGACAGGTTTTAGCAGTTCATTGGACAGCAGAGAGTATTATAGGGGAAGGAAGTGACACTTTGCCAGTCCAAGAGTATTCCCTTGTCAATCATCAAATGATTGCAACTAATAAAAAATTCTGAGGACCTCTTCAAGAAAAAGGCAAAAGCAGAAACATAGACAACACAAATGTAACTTCTACTTGCTCCCACAATAACTGTGCAGTGTCTTAAATTCTTAATATTTCTTTTTTCTATAAACAAAGTTTCAGGCCACATCTTGAAAAGTTCAATATGAAAAGCACACATATCACTTCCATACATGTGCTCTAGGTGACGTGTATATGGAAACAGTGATGAACCCTTTCCTCGATGAAACACTGTAAAGCCTTTATTACAAAATTTATCAAAAATAAGAATGTGTTATCTATATGAGCAGTGCTCATTAAAAATATCAAAGTAACTGTCTCCAAGATGAATTTTGGCAAACTCTGAATTCCACATATGGGAAAGGCAACTTTAGCACTTAGTATATACCAAAAATTCTGCAATTAACCCTGGGAGATTCTTTGGGGGTTAGCCACTCCTGGAGAGCTCTGGAACTGTTGAGTCAGCCTCTGGAGGCACCACTAACAATCTCAGGGATCTGGGCTTGCAATTGAGATACCAGGGTCAGGTGGTTAAAGCTGGGGCAGCCCAGAACTCCCTAGGATGTTATTCCTGGCCTAATATTACATCTAAGTATGGTCAATCTTTTATACATTAATAGAACTGATCAAATTAATATCAAATTAACAGATCGGGTAGTGTAGCCCTGTTTCATGTTTGTAACACTATTTGTACACATATTAGTATTTGCCAGACATTATACTCAGCTTAGAGACTCCCAGCACACTGCATACTTTGACTTACTAAACTTCATTATCTATTTCTTACTTAGTGCTCATAAAACAACATCCTAGAGTGTCTGCTCTCTTAATGTGTAACTGAAGCAATTGAACAAAACAGAATAGGGATTTAATAAGATAAAATGATAACAAGTAAATAACCAGTTCTCTTGATCACAGAAATATCCAGAAACCTTTGCAAAGAAATATCACTCCTCAGACATAAATAAGAACATAAATTACAGCCAGGGACTATTTCTTAATAAGAATTGGAAAAAGGATGTTAGCAGGGATGGGACGAATGAGCCCTAAAAATAAAAGAAAGGTTTATGAAAAAGAACAGCATTTGCATTCCTATTTGCCTGGGCCACTTGCCCCTTTTGTAACCTGATAAAACAAGTGAGTCAATACAAATCAAGATGACTTAGTGGAAGAACAGCAAATGGCCATTGTAAAAGCAGAGGCCAGAGGAAAAGGGACGCCACAAAGACTCCAGTCACGCAATTTTTGTTGCAAGCAGATTTAATGGGTGTGCTGTGGCCAGACACCTTTAGAGCCAGACATGCCATTTCTAAGAGAAAACAGCAAGTTCCTACACAAAGTAAGAAAATAAAAATGTAATGATAACTCAACAAGTTTAAAAGTTCATATTTTGAAATGAAAATAGTAAAAAACTTGCACTGACTATTTTTCATGAGAATACATCCGTCCTACAACCATTTTTATGTGATAGACCAGAAATGCTATTTATTCCTTCACAGATATAATGGCTTGGTTTTATCGATTTACCCTGAGTGTAAAAGAGCCTTCCAGAAAACAGTGAATAAACTGAGAAATTATGCAGTCCATACTGACTATCTGACAAATCACTGGAAAGTTTCATTTGCCTCCTTGCCTGTCTGACAAAACTGCAGGACAGACAAATACAGGTGTTCAGATATGTTCAGACAACACTCATTTTTTTCTTTCTTTCTGTCTTTTTAATATAATATTTTGTCCTTTACTCTGGTGAAAACATTATGGTTGGTAAAGTAAGATCAATCAATAATTCTAATTTTTTAAAGCCTTTAAAGTAATTTTTTGAGAAATATGGTAGTTTAGACAGCACATTTATTTAGTTTTAATTTTTGTGCTGTCATACATCAGCACTGAAGCCCTGATTTAGAACACATGCAGCGTGCCTTTGAAGTTTTGGCTGTTTTTTAACAATGGCAAAAAAAGATATAAAAAAATTAAACAGCACCAGAAAAAAAAATCATAAAACAGGGCTTTTGTGCTCTTGATTTATATATTGTTTTTTTATGTCTGTTTCAAAAAAAAAGCTTTATTCTCAATAATCTTTCATGGGAAGCTTTGCTCTGACATACTTTCATCTAAGCCTTTTCTTCTGTGCTGACCTTTCTTTTCTCCTTTCTATCCCCCCAAGTCTCTGAATCTTTCTAATATCTTTCCCATTCAGTAGCAGAATGAGTTTATTGGAATTCTTATGAAAACCAAAAGAGTAGAAATTGTGCAAGTGATATGGTAAACTGATATTTTTTGATGAGAGTAATAAATATTCCAAGTAAACAGGACCTCCAAATAAAAGAGCTATTTTCTTCTGGTGCTTGTTTGACTCCCCTTCTGGGCTGTGTAAGTGCAGTGGTACATGTCATCTTTTTGGCCAAGTTACACAACACTGTTTTTTTCCAAGGAAGTGCATGAAAGCTGATAGTTGCCATTGTTCATTTTTATCCAATGTGTTGTAATGAGTATGAGCCAATGCCATATTTATTTGTTCTGTGGCCAGCTTCTTCCTGTTTTTTCTCTCCCTTACAGTTCAAGAACCAAATTATTGAAACAACAACAAAAACACCACAACTGGCTTTATAGTCTTTCTTCTCCTTAGGGTCTTCTATTCCTTGGAAAATTTTAGTCCATTAGTAGTGTCATCTAAATGCACCAACACTAGGTGCTGCAAAGGATTTTGCAGTCTACCTACAAACTAATTTCTAGATGGGCCAAGTCCTGCAGGTGTCTGGAGGTTTGAAGAATATTAACACCCCCCTGCCATAACTCTTAATTGTCAGCCCAAATGTATGTGTGTACATACATTACCAATCTGAATGTGCAGAAGGGTATGTGCAGGGTATTTATGATAGCTGAAAGAGCCAGAGAAGCAGGGGCCAGTAAGGCAGCTGGACTTTGAGAAAGCTTAACACCTGCATGCTGGGAGTTTTCTGGGAATCTTCCCTCACCTTCAACATCACATATCCTTACCTGCACCCCTTCTAAACTACTGCTTACTTATAAGAGAGAAATGACAACCACATCTGATATGAAAGTTCTTTTTATATTACAGATCATTCATGTTTTAGTGCAAAATAACAAAACCAACAGAATCTCCTATCACCAACCCTGACAGTTGAATTTATGTCATAATGGTTTTTCCCAGTGAAGTGTAGTGCAAAGTGTAGTGCAAAAAGTTTTTCTTAATATTGAAGATTCTGTAGTTAATTTCATTTTTAGGGAATTTAACTACCCATTTTAGCAACTTGATCTGTATTAAAAGAAGTCTCATTTATAATTTCATTTGATTTCAAGTTCAGTTTATGACCTTTCTACATATTGAAACTGATGGGAAAAAAACCTTGATTTTAATATTTGTCAAGACTCCTCTTCCCTACCTTTAATTAAGGAAAAGTTAGCTGCCTTGCCTTTGCTACTCCTCCAGTCTATTTACTACTCAGTAGGAAGAGAGGAATATCCCCAGGAAGATCCCCAGTTTTCTGAAGAGATGGTCTTTTTGGAATTCAACACCTCTCTTACTGCTTGTTACGGACAAATCTGGACTTAATAAGATGTTTAATGTCCAGAAAGCCAAACTTTGAGAGAGAAAGCACATTTAGGGCTCCAAAAGACTATTTACACTCAAAAATATAAAATATGCTTTCATCTACCAAAATCATGCATTGTGAATGCAGCATGCTCAGTGAGAAGCTTCTCAGGTAAATAAGAAATTAAAGATGAATACATTTTAGTTAAGTAATCTATGCTTCCATTAAAACCTTGATAAAAATTATTCTTGATAGAGATTTTGTAGGTTATGGAGATCTACATTCAAATCCCTCTATTATAAGCAAGTTATAATACTATTATCATACTATATTAGTATATTAATTATACACTTACTAGGAAATTATTTAGAAAGTATTTTCTATATAATAATACTACATAATGTATTTCTAATAATCAATCAAATTTCAAGCTAACAGGGGTGTTTTTATACAGATACCATAGAAATTATGTAGAAATTATGTTTGCTCTACCTACAGTACATATAGTCATATTAGCATGTCATAATGATAATCTTCTTAGCTTTAGAGCCTATTCATCTATGAATGAATGTCTAGTATCATCCCCTGATTCATAAAAGCTGAAAATAACTGTATGCACACAGAGAATTTCTGTGTCAAATTTGTTCTGTTAAAACCAGTAATAATTCCTCAGACTACACATCTGACTCAAAATATTTGCTATCCCACGAACACACTGTGCACCTTGCTTTCTGTGTGTAAGACATAAATCATCTGCTCTTTAAAGCTCTGCTCAGTACTTAGCTCAATCTCTCCTAACACCCTTTTAGTTCAGTGTCTTCTTCCCTTGAATACACTGGCACTTCTCTGCTAATAACATGACAAAAACTTGGTAAGTGGTATGCATTTACCAGGGCGGCTTTTAGATATCCCAGAAAAAGAAGGGAATTTGACCATTTGTCCTGCAGTTTTAGAAGTTAAACCTCCTGGTCAAAAGAATCATTCCAGCTTGGATGTCTGATGTCCAGCCTTCCCACCCTCACACCTGGGACTTCCCAGGCTGAAACACTGGAAAATGTCCTCCTCCATCATGAATTAATTTGCTCCTCTCAAGCCCTTTCTTTCAGATTAGCAGTTGAGGTATCTCTAAATAGTGCCACCATAAATATCTATATTGCTTCAAAAACAAGACATTTGAAAGAAGGAAATGATTGCCTACTTCAGAGAGATAAACTGAAGCAAAATCAAACCTCAAGGGACATGCTTCAAGAATGAAATCTCCACAGATCAATCTCCTGAAGACAGTAAGTGGTAAAAGTCACTGAGCTGAAAATAACACAGAAGGAACAGTTCAGTGACATAGCAGTATGATTATAATAAAATTGGTCAGGGAATATTCTTGTAGCAATGAGAGGTCTTTTATCTGAACTATTTTCATTTTATATTTGTTTCTGAGTCCACTAATTGTGCATCAGTTTTCTTAAAAGCTAAGGAAACATTCAGATCAAATCAATATACTTTACAGATACTCTTTCTTTCATTAATTTTAATAAAATAAAAACAGGTACTGAGCAAGGACAGTGTTATCCAATGGACTAAATTAGGTAGTTGAGCCATGATGACAAGAAGGATGTGCAAATTTTGAAGAAAAAAGTTATTCAAGATGCAATGTTTGACATCTGGTTTATGATGCTCTAATTGTCAGTAGTCAGCCAAAGCCAAAAGGCTGCTATTGTTTTCAGATGAAATATATCTAGAACAGTGCTGACTGTTTACTGACCTAAATATATTCTCTCAGTTTCTGCCTGAAGTATCTGTCCCACCTTGGAACAGAAGATTTCTTTTCTACTTTCTCTCTTAAAAATGCTGAGTTCAGGTTTTGACAAGTTCTGATGGTCAGTGTACACCATGCTAAAGTGCTTATGCTGTAAGTACCTTTACTATAGTGTAAGATTGCCAATTCCATTAAAATAAATTACAAAATTTTCTACCAGTACAATGAAGCATAATAAAAAATCAGGTAAATAATCTAAAAGTATTTTGAAAATTTTTTGCAAAAAAAATGCAAATGACTAGTATCTTATATTTCCTTTTTTTAAAAATTATACAATGCAAATTACAACAAGGAAAATCTTATTTCTTCTTCCTGAATGAACGACAAAATTTCTTCTTATTTTATGTTCTAGATATTAATCTCTTTCACTTTTTATTTTTTATCTCTTTTCTTTTTTTTTACTCTTTTCTCTTTTTTCTTTTCTTTTCCTTTTTCTTTTCTTTTCTTTTCTTTTCTTTTCTTTTCTTTTCTTTTCTTTTCTTTTCTTTTTCTTTTCTTTTCTTTTCTTTTCTTTTCTTTTCACTCTGCCCCTTTTCCCCTTTCCCTTTGTCCTTTTTTCTTTTTTCTTTTTCTTTTTCTTTCTTTTTTTCTTTTTCTTTTTTTTCTTTTTTCTTTTTCTTTTTCTTTTTCTTTTTCTTTTTCTTTTTCTTTTTCTTTTTCTTTTTCTTTTTCTTTTTCTTTTTCTTTTTCTTTTTCTTTTTTTCTTTCTCTTTTTCTTTTTCTTTCTTTCTTTTCTCTTGATTTTCCAACTTTATTATGTCTGTGATAGAGTACTAAATTTGATCAGACTGAATTTCCAACTCTTTTTTGAAAGCACTACATAAAAACTTATCTTCATTAAGTGCTGCTGGGATTCCAGCACCACATAACTAATGAGAGAATTCAGTAGCTTCATGTCAATGTGATGCCTCAAGTTCAAAGGGGACAAGGACATCCTGTTTGGTGTTTTGTTTCACTCAAGCCATTAAAACTGCACAGACCCTTTTAAGTGTTTTTTAAAGTAATCTTCTTTACTCCCTATCAGTAACCTAAAACATTATAAAAATAGTGTTCATTTAGAGAATCTTCAAATTTGTAATGTAATTTGGAAAAAAAATCTTCAGCAATTTTCAGTGAATAGGAAGGAAACTCCTGGTGGATGAAAATATTTCAGAAGTCCTACATTTTTTCCTTAAACATCCCTTAGAGACCTTCAGCTTTTGTGACCTCGATATTTTTCCTCAAAAAGTCTCCTGGGAAAATCCCAGAGGTGTCCATTCTGTGTGGGAATAGATGCACCCAAAAAGAGCCAAAAGAAAAAAATGACATGGTCCAGAACATATGCACCATCTCCATGTATGTTCTACAAAGCTACCATTGCTGCAGTTGCACCACTAGAAAAATAAAGTTTTATTCACATGGTAACATAAATATTACAATTATTTTTGGAGAACTAATTCATTTGATGTAACACATTCATTAATTAAAATACGATTTTGAAACAGCATCACATCACTTGATAAATGGATTTTCTTTACTGTTTTCCCAGGATTTGATGCAGGTTTAAGAATGCTGCTTACTCAAATATTTAAATGAATGAAAAATTATTTTGATCTGTTCATGTTGGCTTTGGAAAATTCAATAAATTGGGTTCCACTCTGTTTACTTCTGTGCTAACATGCTTCAAAACACTGGACCTAATTATGCAACTATTTCAAAGATGATTTGACAAAATTTCTTGAAATTCCTGCTAAATTTGTTAGGACACAGACCAGTCATATTGAAAATTAATTTTGCTGCAAAGCTGTTCCTGTAGGAACCATACAAGATGCTACCATAACTTTCATTGAAAACAAAAGATTTCTGAGACTACAGATATTACCTTTCAAAACAGAAATAAAAATAGATACAAATAATAACAACTGGATTTGATATTTTATTCAATACCTCTTCTCTAGCAGAAAAAACAAGCCAATTAAAGATATTTTGCATTTTTTTCCACTGTTTTGGATAAATTAAACTCTTTATCAGAAATAATAATAAATAATAAATCTGTTTATTTTAAAAATAAATATATTGTATGAAAATTTTAAAACCAAAACAAACTTAGGAAGATGCATCAATTTTTATTGAGATTTATATATATCTCAAATTTCAAATTGATAATTTCTCTTGACAGTATAAAAGTACTATGCAAAGCAATTTGAGTTATTTTTTGCAAACCAACTTTTGCTTAACAAAAAGAAAATGATGAGCAAGAACACATTTTGCCTGGCTGCAACCATAAATAAAAACATAAATTATATGGCAATACATGTGATCTGTTTTCCATACAAATAAATCACTGAATTAATATCTGATGTTAATGAATCATATCAGGAAAATAATTTTGTACACTACTGCATTTAAAACCCAGACATTTCATTAAAGGACACATTCCACTATTAAATGAAACAGCTTTGTTATATTTTGCTTTTAGAGAACGCTAATCTGTTTTAAGGAAAAAAATTCGGAAAATAGCTCTCACAAACAAATTTCTTTTGAACGGATGCAATGTCAGATATCAAAAAGAGAACTTTTTTTTTAACAGAGAGGAATTTATGGAAAAGGGATATGACTATGGATCAAAGGAAACAAATATGTGATTAATTTGCCATCTTAAACAGAAAACATTAAGTAATTGTGTTTTTATTAACTAACAATACTTTGTTGTTCTGGACAGTTATCTAATTTTAGTTTCTTCTTCCAAAGAAGATCTTTCAAGATCTTTCCCTCGGTCCATTTTAGTTTACATGAATTGTAATTGATGATGGGGAGAAAAGAAAGAATCTGAAGTAAATAAGTTATTATCAAATTCTCTTCAAATAGACATATTTTACAATAGAACAAAACATTTATTTTCAATTTAATTCTGCAAGATTTCAGGAAGCATTTGAATAACAGAGTTCTCATGCAAATATGCTTTTGTTTTTAGCATGTTTTTGGTACCATAATAATATTTGCAATCTCTATCTCTGTAAATATTACTTATTTTAGTAAATCTTAATCAGTTTGGTGGGGTAGTCTCCACCAACAGGACTGCTCAAAGCAAGTAAAAGCTTGTGGGATTAGGATCGACATTCTTGCATTTCCAGAAATTTTATGGCAATTAGTTGCTACAAGCAAGAACAATTTCCTTAAAGACAGCCACCACCCCCACCCCACAAAACAACAAATTAAGGTAAAAAAGTGCTGAAAAAATTAGGGTTTTTTAATGTGCCAGCTCTGGCAACTTGCATCATTTTATTGCAGATTTCATAGTATTCAGTGTTTTCATATAAAGCCATCAGGAGATTGCAATTGAATCCAAATATTTCATTGATAAAAAAATGGCTGCAGGGAAAAGATTCAAAAATGAAGGAAGATGTTCTGGGAACTCCACAATAAAAGAAATCTGAGTAGCATTTTACTAACTCTTACAATATTTTTGAGGCCTGAAGCAGTGTTGGTTTTTTTTTACTTCTAGAACTGGTAGTAGTGATATTCTATTTCAATATTTAATAAAGGTGAATTGATGTTTTGAGTTTAATCACTAAGGTAAGCACAAAAATTTCCCTTTACCCACAAGTAATTAAAATACCTTCTATAACACCTATTCCAATAACTTTTTTCTTTGTGACAATGGTACCTTGAACATAAGGTTTTAAATTTTATTTCATATATTTGCTTGGGTAAAAAAACCCAACACAATAGCAACTAAGACAATTGCTGGGATCAAAGCTAAAAATACCAAGAAAATCTCTTCAGATTACTGAAGAATTGCTGGTGCTGATACCAGTCAGACCTAAAGCGTCCTTGATACTGGGATAGTGTGAAAAAGATGAGTTTGCAGACTGGAAAAACAGATGGCCCCTTATCACCCCATGGGGCTAAACACACAAGAGCAAACTTCAGAGACGCCTTACCTTTACCTTGTCTATCCCTATCAGGAGAGACTGTTACATTAAGGGTTATTGCCTCTCAAGCCCTCCCTGTGATCAGCTTTTGAAGTCCATGGCCAAGAGGCCAGTGTGAGAATATCACCTCAGATAAGAGGTGTTTGCTCTGTGAAATATTCAGGACAGGAATCCATGGAGCCCGTGATAGTTCAGCAGGGAACCACAAACTCCAGCTAATATCATTTAATCCCCTGTTGGTTTGAGAACTACCCACCATAAAAAGCATAACTGGCTGTTTATTTGTGGAGGCAAGAGATAACATCTTAAAGTTACAGTCTGCCTTAAGTAGTGGGGATGTGAAGCCCAAAGAAATGAACCATCCAAGCTCATAATCAAAATTGTGTGTGCTCTCTTCTTCTCTGCCTAATGAGATGTAAACATTTTGGCTGCTGTCTCTTTTGAAAGATATTAATCAATCTATTGGTTAGAAATCACAAAGGATAGTCGGTCTTCAAATTACATGCCTTCTTTTATAGCATTTTGAAGCTGTGAACAATATGTTAAAAATTTTCCCATGGCGCAACCAAGTAAATACTTGTGGCACATTTCTATTTATTACAGAGAATGGTTAAATTCTAAGACATAAATCATGCTCTTCTACTAAAGACTACAAATTCCCAAAGACAAGACTAATTCCCAATGCAACGATGCTATAAAAGATCAGACACTTTGTTATGCAGAAATCCACATTTGGAGATGTCTTTCAGCAATGTTCTCTCAGGATCCAATCCTGCAAAAGGCACAGGCAAGTTGCTGAACACTGTGTCAAGCTCCATTAGCCTCAAAATGGCCCTAAACATTTACATTTAATTGCTCTATTTAAATTGTAATCTGACATTATTAATAGTGCCTAAGCAAAAAAAAAAAAAAAACAACTTTGTTCTTTCCTTTCTTCTAATAAATGACAACCTCTTTATTTCAATAAGAAGAAAGATTTCATAAGTTTAATTTCAAAACTGAGAGATAGTATGACCAATTTTACCTTTTTGCGTCCCTCACATAAGTGATTGTCATTAGCCAATGTTGCTACTGTAGCATGAACAAAAAAACTTCAAGATGTAGGTAAAGAGATAAGGGAAGATGACCAAAAAAGTGAAAATAATTCTTAATGGTTCTGTAGATTGGTTCTTTCTTTCTCATTGTAATCTATCCTCTGCCCTGTCCCCAGCAACTGCCCTAAATCGAGGAATGGGCACCTGATGCATTCTGCAGATGGATTGACACTGCAAAGCTGAACACACTGTACAGGTGGTTTTTCACTTGCACCAATTAGTCAACTAGCCAGCAGACAGATCATCTCTTTGAGAGGCAGGAGTGGAAATGGAAACAGAAATCTCTCCTGGCTCATTTGCAGAAAGAAAGGCCAAGTAAAAGTGAAAAAGCAGGTCAAATTAATGCTTATTTATTAATATTTCTAATTTCATTCACTTTCTCCTTAGGTAGACCCTTTCTGGAAGATACACCAGTTAGCCAGACAGTATTGAAAACACTGGGCAATAACAAAATCAGTACTAAGATTTCTGAATCCTTCAGATGAGCTTCCAGTTAGACATGCATGTCCCAAAGTCTGAACATGAGGATTTCCCTAGGCTCAGTAAATTAGGTGAATTATTCCCTGCTTTCCCATGGCTCAAACTCATAGTCCAAGCCATTGACATATGCTTACTTGCCAGTATGTGAAAGCAGGTTCTTCAACTAAACATCAGAACTTTTCTGAATTTCTCCAAGCATTAATACCTTCTTTAAATGAAAGAAAAAAAGAGAAAAGAACTTCTCTTCTTTTGCCTTTTTATGCTGTGTCCTAGAAAAGCCATTAATTTTATACAGCGAATTCCAATCTCTCTTCCACAGGAGCCAACAGACTACTCTTTCTCAGAGAGAAGGATTTCTGAAATTTTCTATATTCATATTTACAAATGTAGATGCAGTGTACAAGCCAATAATATACCAGATCCTGAAGTCACTGACAAATAAATCAGTGATATCTGTATTACAAGAGCAAATTTAAGGAGTACAAATGCAGGAGTAAATAAACATAATCTGATTTAGGAGGCTGGGCAATCCAGTGGTCATGTCCAAACCATAGGATACAATACAGCAATGACTGCTATGGGCTACAAGCAAAAAGCATCCAAAATGCTTTACTTCTTACAGTGAATCCTGTGAAAATAATAGTGTCTAACAGCAATTATTTTGTCATCTATTTTGATGTTGTTTGGATCACACCAAACTGCCATTTAACTAGTATTCAAGAAATCAGCCTAGGAAAAACCCAAACTTTGCTTTCAGAAGTGAACAACTGGAAGCAAAGTCTTGATGCTACATTTTCTTGCTGCCAGTCACTGGGTATTGTGCAGTTTCCAAGAGACAAAAATGACAGAAAGAAAATACCAGTGAGGACACTCCCAAGCTGAATCAATGATCATTGCTCCAACCCATCTCCAATGCTATTAGTTCTGAGTCAAAAGCTGAAGATCTGTCCTGCTGGATTATCATTCTATCACCTCAAGTGATAGAATGATTAGATTACCAAATTATGTCAAAAATAATCAAATCTCTGAAGTCAGGACAACTCAGAAAACAAGACAGATGTGACAACTGAAGTAATGTAATGGTTTACTGCTACCATTAATTATCCTGTGCAATCTCTTCCTTTCTCTGCTGCCTCTGGCACACATTGGTCCTTCCATAATCTAATTCAGCTTCAGCCCAATAGAAGCCTCTTCACTTTTTTGACTTTGTTTTCTGGTGGGTTGGTGAGTTAAGACTCCATGTGTTTACAGAGAGATTGACAAGAAGCTGACCCAGTGCAAGGTAAATAATGGACAATTCAGAAGGGGAAGAGGTGTGCAACCACCCTTTTGTATGGCAAGGAGCTGCTTGGAGCAGCTATGCCAGCTGTGAAACTGCAGTCAGAGGCAGTCAGTGCCAGACTTACCAAGATCACAGCATCTCATAGTTGAGTCAAAAAGAGTTTCTTGCTTGTGAAGAGATATTAGACATGCATTATAAAAGCCTGAAATACTATTTTTAGAAACTCAAAGTGTGTTAAAACATCTACCAAGCTACTACTATTCTCTTTAGTCAGCTGTCAATTTGCAGGGATTCCTTTCTCCTGCCCTCCTTAACATACACCTATTACATTAGCTCCAGTAGTCCCAGCCAAGACTCTTTCTTGGAGTCAAGAGTCAGAGAAGACTTTGAGACAATCACAAGAAAGTGAAGTCTCTACCCAAAGCCATTACAATCATTCCTCCCCAAAAAAATCACAGCCAGTTCAGGGCTGTCTAAGTACAGTAGGGAGTAACAATATTATCAGGGGACTCCTTTAGAAACTAAGTACTTCCAGGGAAAAAAAATACAAAAACAACCCAAAAACAATGAATATATATAGCCTTTTAAGTACTTGAAATACTCAGAATAGTCACATAGAATGTTTTAGAAATACTGAAGCTAGCACATGGGAAACTTTATCTCTGAAACACATCTGAAGTACCAGGCTTTGAGCTGAGCAGCTCTGCATTTGAATTCAGTGATATATAGCTCTAGCATTAGCCTTTGCTCTGTTTCTAACCCATATACTATACACAAAACACAGTGGGAAACTGAGAAGAATTCCAAGAAACAGTAGGACAGTTGTGAAGGCTCAAAACAACACTAGTCATGGAAGAAAAATTTTGCATGAAGCCCCTTGTGTCTGAGTGTGCTATAGCACACCTAATTGTAAGAATGCCATCTATTTATAAGTCTTCATTAAAGCCTTCCAATGACACTAGAACACCATGCAAGATCATTTGTTACAGCAATTAGCGATCTATATTAGAACTGTGCCCATTGCTTCTGAATTTGCTCATGCCAAGATGCTAGGTATGTTAGCTTTCAATAGCATTTTATATTACATTTAGAGATCTTATCAAAACTCATTACTTCCAATGGGAAGTGGAACTGAAATGTGAAGGGCAAAGCAACAGGAAACCATCAGGCCTCAAGTTCAACCTGGTTGCTCTTATTTGTGTTCTGCAAAGTATCAGATCCAGCCATGAGAAGTGATCTCTCACAGAAGGGCTGTTGGCTACATGTAATTCAGCAGTCTTTTTTATACATTAATTTCTACCACTTATGCTGATATATCCTTTGGAAATAGCCTGGGCTCATGAAAAGGGAAGCTGCTAATAACTTCAGCACTTTTTTCATTGGTCCCACTTGCATGGAGTGTATTACAGCATAATGCAGCTTTTGATAGGTTAGGAATTATTGCAATTTTCTCAAATAAAAACATTAAAAGTTGCAGATCAGCTAAGATAGAATCAGTTATATTCCAGGCACTGGATCAACTTTTCATTACAAATTTGGCATAACAGAAGATAAACTTTCCAATAGACAAAATATCATTTACTCTTTAAATGCCCACAGTGGTATCCTTTCCTACTGCTAATTGCTGATTTTATTTTGCACTCTGGTGTCAAATAGCATCTTTGGAATAGGAGAGTAAAACAACAGGAAAACTCCAGTAAATCATCATAGCCCTTAACAAATGCAGTGCTTCAGGAAGTTAAGTACCTTGATAAAGGTCTTCATTCTTGCTTGACACTTCTCTATTTACTTTATTCTTTTTATGGAATGGTCACGATTTAATGAGCAATTATGTAGAATATTTACTTGAACAGTAAAGTGATCTCAGTGGCTTTAGTGCAAGCATTATTCTAAGGACTGCTCAATAAAACAAAGAGAAAGTACTTCACCTCAGGATAATGTTACATGGAGAGCTTCAGCCAGCTGAGCTAAATTTAAAAGCAATTCCCTTACAAGATCTAACAACTTGCAAATTTATGATCAGATCTGATAGCCCTCCTTCAGGCTTCCTCACTACAAAAAATTCAAATTGTGTGATAATATTATATATTTTAGCAGACAATGTAAAAATTAACTGCAAAATAAAGCACAAAATGTCTCAGTTCTATCTTTAGTAGTTCTACCTAAGGATCATCAGGATAACAGGAAAGAGTAGATTCATACTCTTTAAACATATCCTTACTATTTTAATATAAAATTCCTTCATTCCTTTACTTCTACCATTACTTTTTAAATATTTTATTGTCAATACAACTTTTATTACTCCAGTACAAAAAGTGAATTTGATAAAAATAATATTTTGATAATACATGTTACATGATGCTGATATTTTGTTTTCTCATATTAAAAAAATAAATTTCTAATAATAAAAAGAAACCGTTGGACTAGTCAGGAACTGAGACATATTTTCCTCTCACCTGATTATATTTTGCAATAAAGTCAAAGGACTTTTGCAGTCTCTTATCTAAACAAAGAGTCTTCAATAGATGCTCTGCATAAGAGTTGTGTATGAGAGTTCCAGCTGCTGCACCCACCTTCACCTTACATCTTGGGGAACCACTCAGCCAAGCAACAGGGACAGAGCCATGCTGGGACTCAAGATGGACTTCACACTACAAAAGGTATTCCTCTATTTCAGCTAATGAAGTTAAACTTGAGTCATTACAGAAGGGGCACAGAAAGCAAAACCTGAGATAAGTTGCCTGAACACTCCTGAGAGAACATACCAGATATTAGAGAAGCTCCTAGAGAGAGTTGCCACCTTTAACTAATATAAGACCCTGGACCAAGAGGACTACCAGAGAAGTTTAACATGACATTTGCCTCACTATCTTCTCTTTGCTTTTTTTTGATGTTAAACTTGGTGCAGTTCCCATAGCATAATGCCACAGGCAAGGCAGTGTCTCTGCGTAAAGATAATATTTTTAGCAGACAAAACATTTTTATTTGAAAAAAAAGTCCTTTTCTGATGCAAATCCTTTCTGGGGTGAAGACCTTCTTCAGGGCAAAGTGATTGTGCATTCAAAAGTATACCTGTTTCTAATTATGCTAGGTGGCCTTTCATCAGTGCTGTCAATAAAGGTTGCCTTTCCTTGCTAAGATATTAGGAATGTAGCTTGTACTAAAGGACTGAGAACTTCCTAGCAGCAACAAGTTCTGCCATATGCCACCAGTCATATCAAATATTTGAAGCCCTTTTTGCTCTTAAAAGAATATAAAATACATCACAAAGTTTATGCACATGGGTTGAGTATATATTTCAAGATGTGTATGTGTATGTAGGTGTATTACACAGGCACCTTTTGAAATCATAGCACTTCATTAAGAGAGAGGATTGGCAAAAAGAGCTAGCATAAAGAAAAATGTGCCTGTGAAATCCTCGAAGTTTGGGTTGAAAAAAATGTTTTACTTAATGTTCATTCTCAATTCCACATTGCACCAAACAAATCTGTTTCCCAGACATGTAAAACTTAGTTAAATATTGCTTAGTTTAGTGAAAACAAATCAACAGATGAGGAGGAATTGCAAAGCCACATTGAAAAAGTAGGGAAAGTAATCTGAAAAGTGCTATAGGATAGGAAAGATTCAAACGTCCCTTCCAATCTTTTTTTAAACACTATCTATTTTTTTTTAATTGGAAAAAGACCATTAGTGATTTCATTACTTAATACAGCTAGAGATAAATTAGGAAGTGAGATATCTCCAAGCTCTGCTATCATCACTGATCTCAGTTGGCCAGATTCCACTCTACAGCCTTCTGGAGGAGTTGAGAGTCATCTCACTGTGAGAAATCCTGACATGCACAACAGACTCACAGATTGAAAATCTGCTGCAAATATGTATATATATGATTATTTTGTTGCTGACATGTTTCTTTATGATTCAGAAATGGCAGCTCCTCAGTAAATAGGATTGTATGACAATATAGAAAAAAAAATTAAAATTCTGAGTTAAAGTAGATTAGAGTTTACATTTTTCAAACTGTGCAGATTTTCCAGACCATTTTTTTTCTGAATGTAATTGCCTGCTATATGGCTACTCCAAGGCTATAATTAGTTCAATCTGCTATCTTCATCCAATGATTTTTACTATATAACTTGGATGGTTGATTGGTTTATACATTTTTTCTTTTAGATTGTACTCTGATGGAAAGACATAAATAATTCATTATCAAGTATCTGGTGGCTTCTAAATGCTCTTTAAGAGCAAGGTTAGTAGCTAAGGATCTATCTTCTCTCCTTTGATGTCAATCTCTCCCTAATTCGTAGAGCTTGCATTAAATCATAGAAATCAGAAAATTCAATGTACTAAGTGTACATGAAGTGCTAAAGATTTATAAAGAAAGAATACTTACAGGTTCAACTTTACTTGTTGTAGTATAATTTCCAATTACTACTAACCAATTATATTAAAACTTTGCACGAATATCTATTTTTAGTCTCTGATATGAAAGTTTGTCTTTGGACTTTATTTTTTAAATAGACTGTTCATTTTCCTACATACCACATATAGTATGTTATGTTCTAAAATAGTGTGGTGGAATGCGGAGAATTTTGTTTTGGGGAAATAATAAATTCCTTTGGCTCTGTAAAAATGGCTTTATTCATCCCTCAGGTGCATGATCACTATCTGAGTATATCTCAGCTTTTCTCTTAATTTAAACAAGAGCCACCTACACTGGCACTTTTTTTTGTCTGCTTTGCTTACAGACACATATACAGAGGTAGATGTACAGACTCTTATACTAAAAAATGTATTGAGATTTCTTTTAAAATGTTATGAAGGGGTAATTAATTAATTCATGAATGTAAATAAGCAATAATTCTAATGTCAGACAGTTTTTCTTTGCTGCAATTTCTAGTTAAGCTGTTGAAGTTGCTATGTCAGAATTTTACAAATGCCAAAGCATCTTGGATCCTTAAGGGACACATAGAATACCTTCTCAAGAGCTAAATACAGATAGTTCCACAATGGTTCTCAACAGAATATTAATTTAGTACCAGTTGAAAGTTCACCTCCCTCCCACACAAGCTCATGGAACCACAGAGAGTAAATCTCTCACCTCTTCCTGCGAAATGTTTTACTAAAAATCATAATACACAGCAAAATGATACTCAAACATGCACACCACCTGCTACATGTCTTTCCTCTCCAGTATAACCACTGCTTCAAGCTGAAAAGCTGTGCTAAAACTCAATGTCTTACTCGCAGCCAGAGGGATATTCCATTTCCAGCCCATTTGTGCATTAGCACCTGTGTGAGTGTCTTGGGTAGACCCTGGCACTGCTGTCTGATTTCTCCCCTTCCACAGCACACCACTGTGGACAGTCACTCTGTTCCTCCATCACTGTCATTGGTATTCAGGGGAGCCCGTTCAGCATGCAGTGAAAATTAAAATAAAAAATATGCATATCTGCCCTGAACCTCCTGGGGTAAACAAGAGCTTTGATCTAGTGATCTGTAACAAAAGGCAAAAGTTAGAAGGGCAAAATCCTCCAAACTGGAGTCCATTTGTGCAGTGTTTTAAATGCAATTAAGTCTCATTGACTTCTCCAGACTTTTCCCAAGGCATTTGCCATTAGCAGCAGAGTTCCATATTTAATAGCTGTTGAAGTGATATTACATACTCAATATCCTGAATAAAAGTAGATATACTGAAGAAAATTATTCAAAGCACTGCAACAGGAAACCATTTTGTGTTGCCCCATGTAAAGTAATTGATATATAGCAATGTTAGAATGCACATTACTGTATAGACAGTTACTAACTACATCACCCAGCCTTGCTTAACATCCCAGGCTCAGAATCAGTTTGGCCACAGTATCTGGTAAGAGCTAGTCAATTTGGAGTGCTTACATATGAGATATGTCAGACAGATCTGTCTTTCAGAAAGTATTAAATCTCTGCCATAAGCACACATTTTGAAAGACTGAAATGGACATCCAAATATCAAGACCCAACAGAGTAGTCTTTTAGAAAAAATTGGCCGTCATAAACACTGATGTAATTCAGGATTAATGCCATGGAGCTGAAAAGATTACAATAACAAAAGAGCAATATGGGATTGGATTTAGGCATCCAAAATCTAAAATCTCCAATATATATTTAAAGAGAAGTAACTTACTCCAGCATTTGGAAATTGAGACCTATTGAAAAGCATGAAACCTCTAAAATGTTATTTGAATGCCAGAAAAGTAATACTTTAAAAAGTCATGACAAAAATGCCAAGAGGAACAGAAAGGAGTGAGTCAGAAACTCTAACATGTTTGTTTCCACCTTGCCCATGAGTTGGGCAAGCGCTGCAGCTCTCCAGGCATCTCCAGTCCCTGCCCTCAGTGACACAGCTGTCATCTCACAAAACAGACACACGGATGTGAACTGGACTTACATGATAAGGTTCCTACCCAGGAAAAGACCAGCCCAGAAACACGTGCCATGGCAATACCTACATTTAGCTGTGACTTTGTACCCGCCCAGCGGAGGGTCGTGGCCTTCCACAGCATCGAATCCTGCTGACACCAGGACAATTTCTGGATCAAACTCGTTGGCAGCTGGCATAATCACAGTCCTGTGGAATGTAAAGAACCCAATGTGATAAAACTAAAAGAACTTCCATCTTCGTTACATAAATTGTCACAATCAGAAAAAAACACAAGATATTTTATTTTCATTAAACCAATCTCCATGGTAGCTGTTCAAGTCCAAGGCTCCAATCAATTTCTTTCTATAATCATTTCTATGACCGAGAAAAAAAGGCAGGTACATGTGAAAGCCTCTAATATTACTTACACATCTGTGTCTGTTTTATCCTGCTGCCTATAAAAAGCTGCCTCTTCCAGGGAAGTGACTAATGGTTTACAGAGAGCTCTCAAAGCCTGACTGGAAACCCGGACTGCTCCAGTTAGTGCGAACTTGGTGTAAATTTGAACTATAAATTTCTTTTGGGAAAATGTTTGCTTTCCAAACTTTTTTTTTTTTTTTACTCCTTAACATTTTTAAATGTTTGTCGAGGTGGGGGGTGACTCTAGCAAAGGAAAAACATGAAATTCCCTTAATCAAATCCAGACTATGTTGTCAAGCCTTTCCAAGGTCAAGCATAACAGGAATGTGACAACCACAAACTAGTGACAGCAACCCCTGCTGGTGTCAGGAAGATAATTCAGCCCTTTACAGTCACAAAGATTCCACTTTTTAACCCCTTCCTTGACAAATTTATGTGTGATTATTTTATGCCTTTGGTTTTGCCCTTCTCCAACCTCAAAGCATGAAAGATGTACTGAAGGAGAAGACAAGTCCCTGTGTTCTGCACTTGCAGATGTTTTCTTTCAGGCTGACTCCAAAGGGAAGGAGTAAGGATGGCTTTTGCACTGGTTTAACAAACACTGAGCCTGTAATGGCTGTGCTGAATCAGGGGGACGTGGCTAACATTCAAAGGCAAATACATATATGAATATTCTATCACAGATAAATTAACTCTAGAAAATCCCTACACTGGTCAGAACGTGAAGATTAATTTTGTGCATGTGTAATGCTATATGTTTAAGTTCGATGTTTATTAATCTATTTGATATACAACTTAGTCCAAAGAAATAATATTTTTGTTGAAAGGTTTAGGTTTTCTGTGGGGGAAAAAAACCACATTAATGATATTAACAACTCTCAAGTTTTTCTGTTGTTTAGTTTTTGATTTATGGATTATAAACTTTATTTTGTTTTGTTTTTCTCAAAGGTAATTTTAATACTAGGAAAATGTTCCTTTTACTTGTTAATAATAAAGAAGAGAATTCAGATGAAGCAAAAAAGTCTTTGTCAGGATATACAGTATTTCAATGAATATAATTTTACATTTAAAAAGGATAGAGGCTGCTTAAATTTTTTTTGTGATTTTGCTGAAATTGCACCACAAATATCTGCAGGTAAAGTTGGGAAACATTCCTTTTTTTATATGTCATTAGTAGGCCTCTGCTGAAATATGGATTCCAGTACTGACCATTGCATTTCAAGAAGGACCTAGACCAATTGGAGAGATCAAAAGCGAAGAAACAACTTTGAAAAAAACATAAGTGGATAAATAACATAATTATTTGATTTGCATAACATGGGAGAAAACATGATACAAGTGCACAAATATGTAAGTTGTTACAAGAGGGAAGAAGTAACTGTTCTGTACCCTGTAGAAAGCACCTGAAACAGCTGCAGCAGGAAACCTGTTCAGACACTGGAAAAAACTTTTAAATAGTAAAAATAAATAATAATATAAATAAAATCTTTAAGAAAATTGGAGACTCTCCACCTCTTGGACTTTTTTATAATAGCTAAAACAAATATCCATCAAGTTTGCTAGATTCAAATGGACATGGCCTGGAGGCAGGCAGTAAATTACTTCTCCTCTAGGTTTTTTTTCCTATTGTCCCAAGATGTAGACCTCTATAACACACAAAGTACACATATGAATACTTACATTAGACACTACAGTGCCTGAGCTTTTTCAGGCCAATCTCCACAAAGCTAGGGAACAATATCAGGAATAAAGGTCTCCTATGCAACCACGTCTCATCTCATGTACATACCTTCTGATACTCTAATTACAAATTCATTGTCTGAAGCAACACATACTTCCCAAACTTCCCCACGTCTGCAACACATGTGGCAGGGATCCTGATTACTGATGAGGACTGTGGCTGACACAGTCTTCATCTGTCCCCATTGCACCATACATCTTATACACTGAAAGAAGGAGGGATCCTATGAAGAGCCCTCCCTATCTGCAGCCACTTGGGCTTCTGCCCTCCTCCTCCTCTCCATTCATATTTCCTCAAATTCAAGTCAGGCTCTGCTTTTTATTTCTTCATGTCAAACAAAGTGGCAGCACCACAGTAGAGCTCAGGAGTCAGATGATGGAGTGTGCTCAGTTCAGAGAAGCTCTGCAAGCTCAAGTTGCTGAGCAGCAACAAGTCTCACCAGCCTAACACACAAAGAAATTTTTGAAAGTCTTATAATTTGGAACATTTGGAAAATCTACCACACTTCTACCACATTTCAAGACCTTGCTTTAAAGCGTAAAGATGTCAGCACAATTTTTAATAACAATGGGGCAAAACAATGCATTTGACCCTTAATCTCATTCATAGAAGAAGCAAAAATTGTTTAGACACAGTTTATTCAAAATTTTTGTCAAATAAATATGTCTGACATTAAACTGCCAGCCATACTGAGTAGCAATAGGAAAATTATTAAATACTGAAAGCAAGATCTTTCGACACGAAGAACCAGGAATAGCTATTAACACCATCTTTAATAGTGCTGAACAGGAAATAGTAGCACATTCATAAATCTCTACAGAAATGATATATAGGAATCTCAGCTATAGAAAGGAGAAGGCTATAACACTAAAAACTGGAGGTGACATTTAGAATTCAGTGTTCTGTTACTGCTTTCGGTATTACCTGAATTCACATTATCAAAACAACAGATAAGAGGGTTTTTCTGAAAAAAAAAGAAATTTTTGTATTAAAAATGTATGCAGTGTCTGCTACATTTCACCAGAAAAATAACATCCTACTTTTGCTGCAATATTGTCTCACAAACTAAGACAGAACTTTGCTGCTGCTACTTTGCATACAATGTACCAGAAGGGCTAACCTGTATGCCCTCTGTTGTTCGTTTCTTTTTCCTCCTCCATAGTACTGAGGGAAGTGGAATTTCAGAGCTCATCCATCTTATAGTGTTCTTCATTTAATACTGAAGAACCTCTAAGGACTATTTTTTGAGAGATATCAAGGAAAACTGAAAAAAAAATATCTCCTTACTGGGATAGCAAGCTTGATCCTCTCAAACATCTCAGAGTGTCCCTGGTCCTTGTTACAGCAGTCAAGGCTACTATCTGGTCTTCCAAAAGATGTCAGCCACAATTCACTCAATTACAAAGACCATATAGACCTTTGGTTCCTAAATATCTACAGTCTTCTACATTAATCTACAGGCATAGCTGGTCACTCTTTTGAATAAATTCTGTGATATCTCCACTCAGAAAAGAGAAACTTAACATCTGGAAAACAGCATATTGGTTTGGAGTTCATGTAGGTAGAACATCTCTAAAGTTTGTGTAGCCTTTGCAGTAACTGCTTTGTGACATAAAACACACATGAAAATTCTTCCACAAAAATGACAGATACTTTCCTACCTTAGGAAGTTCTATAAGAAATTATATACACACACACTTTTAAATATAGTCTTAATTTCACCAGGACATATAAAAAGTCTTTTGTCATTTGTCACCTCTCAGGCTTTAGCACCTTCATTTGAGTATCTGTCTTTAGGAAAATCACAGAATCATAGAACCATAGAATAGCTTGGGTTGGAAGGGACCTTTAAAGATCATCTAGCCCACCCTCCCTGCCATGGGTAACCAATGTTTTGAGGTTGGTAGTCGTAAAGAAAGCCTAGAGAAAGCAATGTGAAGATCACTTCATCCTTGTAAAGAATCTTTTCCTACATCAGGATGGTTGGACAGGCAATGACACTTCCTGATCCTTCACTATCTCTTGCGAGCAGAGAATCATCAGACCCTGTATCTGGCACCTTTTCTATCTTTTCTACACTCTGGAGGGCACAGCAAGGAGTAGAAAGGACAAATCAGCCACTGACTACCTCCTCAGGAGCTCCTATAACCATGTCACTTCCCTTCTCAGCTGCCTAAGACGAGAACTCTCTGAATCTGATCGCAACAGAAAATATGTTGAGGTGGTTTTTTTTTAAAGCAGGCAAATAATATTGGTCATATACTGATACATATTCATGTTAATCTTCCAAGATTCCTCAGAGCAGCCCTGTGCTCTGAGTCAGGCTGCAGCTGGCAGGATTTGTTACGGTGCGAAGGGTCAAAATTCTGCTCGCCAGAAATCCTTGCAAGGGTGCATGGGCAGCCTGCATTCAGACCCTGCTAGCAACACCGATTATTTTATGCCCAGCAGGAGAAAGAAATATGATTTGGCTTCTGGCCATGGGTCACCAGATAGGTACAGACTGGAGACTGGCAGGACATTGCTTCTTTTTGAAGCCAGTCAGGCTCCAGAGCTTATCAGCAAATTGAAGTTAATGCTAGGATCCTTCTCTGACAAACAAGCAGCTTTTGTCAGAAAAGAAATAGATTTTATTCTTCCACTATGACTCACACTCTCCTCCACTTCCTTCTCCAAAGAAAATAAAACACATAAAAATGATATTTATTTTTCGTGATCTGAATCATATAGAAGCATAAATATTTGGTATTCCATATTCACCTAATGATGACAGCAGAGTCACAGGGGCATCTTGCCTGGCTGACTGTTTCTTTCTTTCTCATTCATTTTCATTAATAAACATGTCAAAACCTGAAAGCCTGAGCAGCTGCATCGCAGAAGTTATTTATCTAAACCTTGCAGTTAGAGTTAGAAACTATGTCTTCCAGATCAACATAATGCAGATTCTTCTTTCGGTCTGATGGTACTGGGAACAGAGCAAGTATCTGGGAAGCTGAAGAGATTTCTTTTTGTCTGACTAAGGAGATTTCCCCAAAGAATTAATATGTTCCATTTGGGTATGCTGCTGTCCGCAGAGAAGCCAAGGGATGGCTTCCAGTTGGGTGTAGTTCTAGAGAAAACATCAGGCATGTGATCCTCCCCTCCCCACCAATCTGAACATCAGATGCAAGACATTAAAGCGATTCCACCAAGGGACCCGGTTTCTTTTATTCTGCTGTTCTATTTTTGTACATTCAAAGCACATGGCTAGGATGCTACCAAACGTTTGTTCTCCCAGAAGAGATTGCAGAGAAGTGCCCAACGCAGAAACGACTCTCTAAGCACCACGACACAGAGCTGGAAATCTCCAAAGAAAGTCAAACTTATGCAAATAGCTACAATTCTTTTGCTGTGTTGTTAATTTACAAAGGAAATGAGCAAGAATACCAGCCCAGGACAATAATTTATGTAACTGAGAAAAATAATCCATGCTGTTCTGAAACTGCAGATTGGAATGGCTTAGTAACATAAATTATTTGCTCTTTCCCTAAAATCCTCCCGTGTTTTCATCCAGTGATCTCAAAGTACTTTGAGAACACAGAAGAATAGCAAGGTTCATCTCTTCAGCTGGTATAAATCAGTATAGCTGTTTCTGATTGCATACTCCTCTAAAGCAGGCATTTCTTTACCCACTTCACAGATGAATCAGCTAAAACTAAAAGCTGGTAAAAGCCTTGAATAAATTACCCAGTTGTCTCTTGAAAAATCTTGAGAGAAAATGTAGAAGACTCTAAAGTCCATAACTTCAAGAGATAGGGAAAAACCCCCCAAACCCATAAATGCACTATTATTTTTTCAGTTATACCAGACTTGCATATTGCAATAATATAGATATATACAATGCATTAGTGCTATGATAGTGGGGATTTAGCCACCAAATGAGACCCAGTCTGTTGTTTGAAAGAATGTAGGTCTGCCTACAGTTTCTCAGTTTCACAATGCAAATAAAGCCCTGTACCAAACAATCACTATGTTGTCCTACCTTAAAATTACACAAGGTAAAGTAAGTTGTTGAATGTTCCCTGATAAAAATAGATCAAAAAGCATTTAAAGAATTGCCCCTATAGGTATGTAACACTTACAGTATCTAGTATTTTTACATGTTGTTTTTGCACATACGTTTTAATGTAGCACAGTATCAAGTAATGTCTCTTCTCACAGAAAACTACATAAAATTTCTATACAACTCAGAGATAATAATTTTTTCTGCATGAAGTTTATAATAGTGTCTCTCACTAAAATGTTGGTTTACCTTCACAACATTCCTTTGTGCCAGTTCTGCTGTCAGTTTATCAAGGCCAATGTGAGAACATTCCCTCAAAACTCCTTGATGACTATCATCTGACCATCAGTGTTGTCCTGGATTTATCCTCCAAGGCATTCCTAAATTCTGCCAATTTTGTCTGCATTAGTTTCTAAGGCATATATTTTATAGAAGTTTTATCTTTGCAGCCTTTCTTTTCATACATTTTCTTTTATTCTTCTAGGTTTTCTTTTTATAATTTTTTTTAATAATTGTTTTTAATCTCTATTTCTTTTTTAAGAACAGTCAATATTCCTGTCCTTGCTTACTTTTATTTTATAGTTACTTTATTTGCTCTCTGGAGATATAAAATATATTTTTCCTTATTTCTTCAACAGGCAAAAAGTACCACATCAATACGAAGTCCTCAGTACAGGACATCATGTTCATGTCACTGGGTTTTGCACAGTTTTGAACTTAATCACATGCCACAATGTTTAAAGGGTCATACCCACTTAAAGATCATTTATAAAGTTAACAATTTTAAATGTTATAATTCTAGCAGTTTCTAAGTGCCACTGAATGGAAAGTTTTAGAAGCACCGTTTGTTTTCTTTCTTGTTTGCTTTCTTGCTTTCTTGCACTTTTTTTTTTTTTTTTTTTTTTGACATTTTCAGAGCCTAAAGCTATTTTGTGGGTTCCTTTTCAAATGAATAATTATTTTGGCATCTTTCATGTAATTTTCCTGAATTTTTTTGCATCTGGAACTGCAAGATCTTAAGCAGTCAAAAAGTATAAGAAATACTGTCCAAAATATCTGCTCATCCTTCTATTTTTATTATTAGAAAGGTGGTTTGAAAGTAATTTTAAGGACTCTTCTACAATTCATCTATAATAAGCCTCAGTCAGAGTCTCTGAACTAGTATAAAAAGGACCAAAATAAGGAAAAGTTAACATACAGCAAAACTATGAGAAGAAGCACTACTTTGTGTTTTCCAGAATTCACTTAAAATTTAATGGCATAGTCAAGTAAAATTATCCAACTTCTTGAAACACAGGTAAAAGCATATACACATGTACTATGCACACTCATGTCCATATTCAAAATGTTAAATTCAAAGTGCAGGGGTAATAGGTAAAGGAACTGGCTGAAGATTATGGTAAATAAGCTTTAAAAAATTATAGATCTAAGTATCTCTCAAATGGGTATAGGTTTAAAGAAAAGGTTACCTTAAAAGGCAAGTTTGCAAGTCTCAAAGGAAAGTATAAAAATATAAAGCCTTCTATGAAAACATAGGCCAAGATAATAGTAGCAATAGCAGGACACAGAACACTTTTACCCTGCAAAATGGAGTTTAGAAAATCTGCATTTTCTATTAAATATTCCTCTGTCTTCTCAGGCACTTGTAGAAGCACTCACATGATGAAAAACAAAATGATTTTTTATCTTTCAGTTATTTCTCAGATCTCAACTAAAACTGGTTGGTAACATGCTATTCTTATGAATAATTTATTTACTAAATTCCAGTTTTTAGCTAAAGGACTGATGTGGCTTCCAAGAGCTGCACAACTGAAGATGATATATGAGAGGGAGGAAGTAGGGGTTTAATTAGCAAGACAGAGTTTAAAATAAAACACAGAATAGCCTAAAATAGAATCTCCAACACTGAGAAAGCAAAATGCTATAAATATGGAATCCCACCATTTAAAGCACATTATTTTTCTATCAAAGCCATTCTAACTCAGGAAGTGGTACTGTCACATGCATACACACTGCCAAGTTTTACCACCAAGTATTGTTTAAGATGTCATTTAGCTTTCATGGTGTAACATGTTTTTACCAGAAGAATCAAGTCAATGCTCATTATTTTATGGAAGGAAAAAGAAAGTAAATAATTAGAAGCTTTTCTGTCACAAATATAATAATCACATTTGGGGGTAATTTTTGTCTTTAAAATTGTGTATAATTGTTTAGAAAACATATTACATTCTTATCAAGGCTGACAATGCTACAATATTTTCTGTAACAAAATAACTATCAGTTTTGCCTTTTTACTAAGTAATTTGTCTCAGCAGCATTTTGATATAAAAGACTTGGCCTAAAATGTTAACATAATAAACTATTAATACTACTAAAACAGATCACTGCTCCCAGTAATCTTATTATATAGTAATAAGATTGCTCATAAGAAAACAAAAGTTAGTAGAAGTACTTAAATACTGAGATAAAAATTTGCCTCAATGTGTCACATTTACAGAATTCACAAAATAAATGACAGTATGACATAGTCCCCAAGGAATTTCTTACATCTACAGAAAAACACACTATTTCGAGCATACTCTACATTTCAGTGTATTTTAGGGTGCTTGAAATTTTTACAATTTTTACAAAACAAAAATTTATACTCCAAAAAGTGTATAAGAGAAAGGAAAAGCCTAGTGCCTATTTTGCTGACATTCCACAGGATGGTGGAATTGGGCAAAAGGAAGGAAATGGTGCTGTTTTGAATAAATTAAAAGAAGAGGGCTTCAGAGTATAAGTTTGTCTCTAGGTCCAAAATCTACACCCCATGTTTATGAAAAAACCTTTAGAAAAGCTTTTTAGATTGGGGATATAGCACACACTTTGATGCACAGCAGGAATGAAAAGCATATGCTACCTAACGTTGACTTCTATTGATTATACAGCAGCTTAGTTTGCAATGTCAACAATCTGCTTATGGCACCACAAATGGTTATTACTTGACAAGTGCAAAGCAGTTTTCAGTTCTTGCAAAAGTGAGATGTGGGGAAGAAAGGAAGGTAAATCTGATTTTAAAATGCCTGGAGAGATGAATTGGAGTGCTTGCCCTTTTTATGGGAGCAATAGGTTGAGTGGATAAAAGACACAGAGATTCCTTGGGAAAAGCACTTTTGCCAAGAAATTTTCTTCATTTGTGAAAAGTGCATTTTGCCCAGAAGGGGATTTTTTTTTCCTTTTAAATGAAAAGAAAAGAAAACAAAAAACCAACATTTTCTAGAAATTAAATTATTTATCAAGGTCATAGCCATTTGCAAAACCATAATTTTCCACATGCTGTATTCATCAACATGGTTGTGAATACCAAGCACATGAAGTTGCCTTAATTTTTTTTAGAGGTCTCTACATATTTTCTCTCACAGATGCTTTCTTGCTCTGTCTTATATTTTCTTCCATATACTCATAGCTACTCCTAATGGTATTTTTTTCTCTGCTTTTCTGGCTTATCATTAAACAGGAATTTCACAATTTTCTGGATAGCAACTGCCATTTTAGTCTGCATTGTCACTTCTCCTTTGAAGTCATGCTGTTCAGAAAATTGCTCATATGACTAGTATTTTTCTGATGTTCTGAAGAGAAGATGAAGACATATGTTATTTCCTCCTGTTTTTTGCTGAACAAAAGATAACAACAGATACTGACAGAAAAGGAACATATAGACATTTTCTTACACCCAAACCAAATTAACCAACAAAAAGTATCTTTGATCTTAATTGATACTACAGGCAGGATATTGATGCTACAGGCAGCAACAGTGTCCACCAGCTCTGTATAAGTAAACACAGGAATGTTTGTCTGCTTCATGCTTGGCAGAGCCTTGTCATTGGAGCTGAGCTCACTTTGGACCAGCTCACTGGACAAACTCATTTGCACCAACTCAATACATCTAGCACGTATTTAAACAGACCAGCTGGCCTTCATTCTGATAGCAAAAAATACAGTTTCCCTCATATAATAAGGTTTATATAGTACAAAAACTTCAAGCCTTCTCACTTTACCTAAATTGAATGCCATTTAAAGAAACCCATACTGATACAATTTTATTGAGGATTTAGAAAAAACATTTACAGATAATGTAAGGGAACCCAGAAAAGCACTTTTCAATCCCTGCCCTTTCCTCCTCACTCTTCCCTCCCACTCTCCCAGAAAATTCTCAGAGAGAGAGAGAGAGGAGATATTTGTGGGACCAGGGGGAACACTCTCAATAATCCCAAGGTACCACATGGTGTTAGAAACTACAGCTTTTTCTGGTGCAGTTTCAGCTACTGTTTGGTTAGAAATGTGATCTGGTGTTGGCTCTGTGTAGCTTGGAGGAATCCTGTCTCTTTTATATTATTCTACCCCTGTTCTTCCTTCACACTCAACAAAATAGAGGAAATCTGATAGACTTCGAAGACAGAGAAAATTGGATGTCAGCACTCAGAGAACAACTGAATTGAAAGTGACTGAAAGGACTCAATTCACAAATAAAAGTACCAGACTTGTTCAGAGAGTATCATCAGGTAGGCTGTCTAAAATGAGAAACACTCTCCTGCAAGAGGGTTACACTTAAAGACTGAAGCCAAAGAAAGGGTTGGAGAGAACTAAGGGTTTAGGGAAATACAAAGCCAAATATGGCATGTTGAGGACAACAGGAATTTTTTTCTGGTTTCAGTAGTATGAAAAAAATAGTTTTATACATAAAATTTAAAGGGAAGCATTTCCACCTAGAAAGAACTTTAAATATTAAGGGATTAATGTCACAAGTAAGAAATTTAATAAAATATAAAAATAGCAAAAGAATCTGTATTAAAACAATATCTGAAACAAAATCTAAGATGATCAGAAGATACTGTATCAGCTTCAGAGAAACGCAAGTAATGATAGTATGAAAGGATACATATTCCATTCATGAGCACGAGGATGAAAAAAGGGGAAAAAAGGATACAGAAAAAAAGAAAAATAAAAAGTTCTAAAAAAGGACTGCACACACTGCACACAACACCACAGAGTTCAGGAATAACACGACTCCTGCATAAATGTTCCAGTGTCTTTTTTTTTTTTTTTTTTTTTTGGTAGGATAAGGATAGTGAACAGCAAAGCACTCAAAATCTCAGACTGAAAATGAAAATGCAGATATTGCAATGTGATTTAATATTTTACTTAGGCTTTCATTGGCTTCATGGAACCAATAGATTTTATTTGACATCTGCAAAAGAATTGTAGAGTCCTGTGGTCCTAGATCAATCATAACTCTTTCAGTGGGGTATACAGAAGAGGCCTTTTATCTGTGGCAGGGATTTTACAACAGAAAGGCAATCCCACTCAGCCCAAGAGAGTCATAGTGACACATTGCTATTCCACTTGCAATACCATCACTTGCACCAACTCTTCATGTTGTCAGGACCTCTGAAGGACTGAGAAAAAAAAACAACATGAACTTTGGGATTTAACTGAAAACCATCTAAAAATTACATTTTGACATTTGTGAATTTGCCTTTCCCCAATGAACTTACATCCCTGTCCTCCTCTTGAAAAACTGAAGTGCTCACACCTCCTTTAATAATTTTTGGATCCTCTTTGGAATGATAAATTGGATAGTCTCTTCAACTGCATAAACCAAGAAAGACTTCTGCCATATGCTACAGCAATAGAAAAGAAAGCTGTTTCTCATTATTGGCTGGTCCATCCTCATATAGTAAGTTGTTTTGGAAACTGAAATTGATTCTAATTTCAAGAAAATACAAGAATGAACTTAATCACATAGTTCCTTCTTTTAATGTCCATCTCAATTTACAGTGTTGGAAGTAGCACCAAAAACATCTATAAGCATGATTTCCAGTTCTAGATTTATTTTCATTGCACTTCTGTCTCAGAGTGAAAATCAAAACAATAAAACTTAGACTGGAAACTTCAGTAAAATAACTGTGAAGTTTCAGAAAACATTGAAATAAATGTAAGTAAAATGTGCATTCAAATCAAGTTCACTTAAAAATAAAATAAAATAGTTATTTCAGCTTTGATATCTGGATGACACAGTATATAGGTATCATGTAATTCAAATTCTTCACTCTGTTCCAACTGGACTTCTTAAAAAGGCCAAAATATATTTAGTAAAATATTAGTTTTCCAAGTATTTCAGAAACCCCATCAGGACTTCATAATCATTTCTCTCCTAAGGATCTGACAACATTAGTCAGCTATACTGTACTTACTGCAATTAAGTTACCATCATTTTATGAAATACTTTTGTCATTTCTTTATTTGAAATTGCCAACAGATCTTGTAAACTGTTCAAGGGACTAGTTAAAAGCAGCACTTTTCATGCTGCTACCTTTGGATTACCAACAGTCTCCAAAACACTGAACAATAACATTTTGGCAGTGAGGAGTTCTCCAATTCCTGTTGCCAATCTGGATTTAAATACACGGAATTTTAAACCCGCTGAGAAATTTGGCATACTATTCTCATCTACTCTTTATTAAAATGACCTTTCCAACATGAAATTGCCAAACCTGTCATAGGGAGGTGTGCAATTACAGTGAATAGGAGGAAGTTTTTATCATTGCTAATACATGGGAGGTGATCCAGGAGATTTTTAGGTTGTCACCCCCTCAAGAAAGGTCAGAAGACTCTTGGCACCTAAGCAAAAAGAACTTTTCAGCCTTTCAGCATGAACAGCTAAGGAAAAAATTACTTATTAAAATCTGTATTTTTTGTACTGTTTTGCTGTAAGATAGTTCAGTCTTTGGAAGAAAAAACCAGAATTCTCAGTTAGTGTAATGTCAAGGGAATGTACAGAATGGTTGTACATATAATCACCCAATACACAGTGCTAATTTCAACACTTTTTGACTTTTTTGAATTCATAAGATCAATCAGATAATATTTAAAGCTTAATTTTTATTTTCTCACTTATGGAATACTTCATGTCTTTTTCCTTTTTTTTAATCCAGCTCTGCATACTTTATGGACACTATTACTCAAGTAGTTTTTCAATGAGTTCTCTCTAACATCAAATAAATAATTCATATTTTTTATATTATTTACTCAAGTTAGATTCAAAATATATTGAAGTAGAAAAAAAATAAATTTAAATTTCATGTCATAGCTATTAAATTGTTAACAATTTATTTCTTTTATATCTTGAATTCTAAAATATCGGAGCTTTTAATTGGAAATCTTTAAAATTAATTCCAACCTCAAACATCAGTTGGTGTTCTGACACTGGGAGTACTGGCAACCTGTCAATCCAAGTGAAAACTTGTCAGGAAGGAAATAGTTATCTTTGAAGAGACTTGACTGTGGAATGAGAACTGCTAAATCTTACTTGCTGCAATAAAAAGTAAGCCAGCTTTCCTATCACCTCGTTGCAGTGCTTTCTTCACCAAGAAAAGCAATGATAGAGATGGGGAGCATCAAAGATAAAAGAGTGCTTTCCAATTAGCTCATCCTGCCAAGGCTGATATATTCCTCTCCCTCTGGCTGTACTCCATTCTCTTTAAATTCCATTGAATCACCGAAGAAGACCTCTAGTCTGACCATGAAAAAAAAAATACTGTGACTAAGCCAACAAATTAGAAGTACTCTAGCTTGTAATCTAAGATCTCCTTTTAGCAGGATTGATAACTATTGATTAATACAGCTCAAGAATGTTTAAGGAAGCTGCTGCAATTCTAGAATATTCAGAATTTCTATAATTCATACAGATATTGTACAGTTAAAAAGCATTTAGCATTGAAAACACTGTTATTTCAACAGCTACAGGGTACACAAGCAACATCCAATTTGGTTCTGTTGCTAATTGCAAATTAATCAAAATCCTGATAAATTTCTTCGGACTTGTGCTTCCTTGAACAATTCCTACATTCTCTTTCCATAAGTTAAAAAATTCTAATAGAATTATTTTTTAACTTCACAATCCCAAATAATTGTAAATAATGATTTACTATTGAGGGAATGAAGATTATTATTAGATCATGCTAATTTGATAAAAAATAGTGCTCAGCCTCGGCTTTTGCTCAACTTGTTTTACATGCATCCCTGTTATCAATTCATGCTTCCTTAATATAGATTCAAATGTAGGCTCTTTACAGATTAAAAAGGAAATATATATTAGCAAAGAATAGACCTCAAGGAAGTTGAAGTTTAGTTCAAATAAACGTGTGTTTATTTCAATCTAATCTATGCAAGGTCACCAATACTATCAGAATATCCTGTTATAGCATCTCTATTTCTAATGCCAGGATGAAAAGATTCACAAAGTTCTGTTTTAACCCATTTAAAACACTGCTAAATATATTTTTTTCTTTTATTCCATAGTTGGACTGAGGCTATAAGTTTCTTTCAGTGTTTCATCCAGAGGAGTTTCACCATGTCCTGTGTAAATCATTGTAGTCTTGTCTCTCTCACTTCATTGGCTTTTTGGTTTCCATCTGTTTTCTCTCATCTTTTTTCTACTCTGCCTCAACTACATTCTCTTTTTACTCTGGTTTCTCTCATCTGCTTGCTCATTACTATCAGCCCAATTCTCTATTATCCCCTTTACTTCCCAGTTATCTCAGAAAGGAGAGAAAGTATGAGACCCAAGAGCTTCACTCTGAGAGATGCTGACCACTTTAACTTCTTTTTTTGACCTGCAAACTTGAAATCTTTCCTTTTAATGTAGTTTTAAGACCGTCCTGGATGCCTTCACTGACCTAAGCATGTTACTGCTCTGAATGTTGTCTAAGGTACATTGTGCTGCTATTCCTGGAAGCATAAATTTCTACAGGACCCATTTGTGCTTTTCCCAGAAAACTCTAACTCCCTAATGTCCTACCTGCATACAGGTTAGCACAATTTCATGTTACCTACTTTAATAATCTCTGAAGGGAAATTCCAAATATTTTATTTTTGCATCTTATTGTATCTGTTGTAGAATACTCATTAAAAAAAAAAAAAAAAGACATGCATTTAAGACCTTTTAGAATCATGAGCCAAATATATACATTATTTCATCACTAGAAATGGCTTAACATGGAGGCTTAATAGCCTACAGTTATCTTTGTGACAACATGAATGACATAACTCCCTGTTCTAAAGCAGAAATCTAGCCACTGATGATCAGAAATAATCATTAATCCTTAAACTGAATTCAGTCAGAAACTTCCAGCTTGAAGCAATTTGTTTTCCTTCTTAATAAAGAAAAAGTCTCCACAAATGTCCATAACAGTACAGCAATTTACTGATCTTCCAGAAGTGAGCATATGGTCTCACTTCCTGGGCCTTCATAGTTTTCCACATTTGTACATTTTACCTTGCTTTCTTCTGTGAGCCATCTGAACATGCAATGCCACTTAGGCAAGACCATCACCGCAGCATCAGGTTCATAATTTAAAGACTACATTCAGCATAAGTCACAGAATTACTTGCACATTTCTATTTCTCAGGGAACACTGCTGGACACTTAACTGAACTACCAACTCCAGTGAAGTCCCCTATGCTATGTCCTTTTCCCTTGGGAAAGGTTCCAGTCACAGTAAAAGACATGTCCTCCAATTGAGCATCCCCAAAGTAGGAAAGCCCCATTAATGTTACCACTGCTGCCCTTGTGCCAGCAGAGAACTGCATCAGTCAAAGTTTTCATTCCTCAAATTCTGCCCTTCTCCTCATGCCATCCAAGGAAATGTTTTCAAGCATTCCTCCAAGCAGGGACAAAGAGTAATGTTCTCGCTCTTCCCAGTGTGAGTGGAAGAGAAAACTCACTACAAATCAGCATCTTGTTGTGGAGGAAATTTCTGGAAACTCCAGAGACTTCTACAACTTCCCAGAGGTTAGAAATAGATTTAGAGATGTAGTTTGCATGTTGCCTAAATTATACAGTCTCTATGTCTTTCCTACGATAGTGAAAGAGATTTACGAAACCTTTTGTCAAAGGTTTGAAGACACTGGAGAAAGGACTGTACCTCTGACAGAAGTTAGCTGACTTTAATTTTAATAAATAAAAGTAGTAGTGTTATATTATGTCATTTTAAACTCCATGACATGTCAAACTACAGCAATATTTAAAACTGAGATGCATACTGTAGACCTCTGTCACAGTAAAAGCTACTACTGAAAAAGTACCTTGTCCTTCATGCTTCCAGAGACGCTCTGTTCTAAAGGCTGGCATCTGTGCCACAGCCAAAGCAGTGTTCATCTTTCAATTAAATGCCAGAGTCATGAAGCTGAGTGATTTGGGGCTGCTCTGTTCATAAGTACTCAAGACAGCATTTTTGGAAGGCAGCCACTGGAGTGTACCATATTACAGAATAAATCACACTGAAAAGATGCTCCCTATCAAGTTAGAGATACTTTTAGAAAAGATCAGTTACAGAAACCATCATATTTATGTGACAATTTCTACCTTTGTTAGTGACACAAGCCTATTTCACATACACTGTAAGGTCCTAGATGAGTTCCCTGAAGATTTCTCACAGATTGCAATACCACAGGCTCTTAAATCTAGAGGAGAGGTCTCATTTTTTACAGTACAATGAAGTACAATTAAGGCATGATCTTCCTCTGACAGGTCTGAAATGATCTCCATCCCAGCTCCTTAGGGAGTGTGTTGAAATTTAGCCATTTAAAATATCTCTAGCCAGTGTTTCAACTGCTCTGAACTCTCATAAATATTACCAGCTCTAAATTTCTGGAAAGGATCCCTGTTGAGAGGTAGTGCCTCCAGGAGTATATGGTACAACCTGACTAAAACACAATCTCATTCTCATGTATTTTGGTTTAAGTGCAGCCAACAATCCTGTCTATGGAAGGTGCAATGTAAGGATATAACTATAACTAACTGTACAACTGAAATGGTAAACTTCCCACTCCATCAATAAACTGAAGGGGAGACCTTGCCTAGGGATATGACTACAATGCATGTTGCAGCTAGATGCAAAGATGTGCAGGTTCGAAATTAGTCAATGTGGATACTGAAAAATTCTTGTCAGGGAGACTCGGTCTTGTACAGGTTATTTCATGCTACTAAGAAAAGGTAATTTGTGTCAGCACAGTATATTATCCTCTATAAAGCTTGTTCCAGCCTGAAAGATTAGTTTGGGGACAGACATAAACTACTCACAGTGTGTGTGTTTATGTTTTGTCACTGTTCAGTAAAGACAAAATCAATTAGCATGGGTAGCTTATGAGAATTCTTCAGACATGGCATAAGTAGCTTAAAGCTGGACTGGACATGTTTACACTTTCTCTGCAGGTATAGAAGTATAAGCACGCTCTAAAATACTGGCTTAGAATATCCCTAACCATATATGGATGAAATCATGCTTAACTGAGTTTTCCCTCATGTATGTAAATAAATAACAACTAGAATAGAGATATATTCAACCAGGAATGGCATCCGAACCCAGATGCTGCCAGCTAACAATATACTGTAGGATTCTCTATGGGAGCTGAGGGTCTAAACTCCCCTTGTGTCACATGGAGGCAAAGGATCAGTTCAGTTACCAACATGAAGATGTCTAGTGGCTTTTGGGAGTTTGGGGAACCCTTCCTGGCCACTTGCATAATGTTCCAGAGATCCTCTGCTAGCTGTCAGCCACAGCAGTAAACCTCATCTCCTCCAGTGTTTGCAAATTGAATCAAGATCCTAGGCAGTAGAGACTGAAATCTAGGAATTTATTCAGACAACCAGTGCATACCCTGGTTAAGGGTGAGCCACACAGCTGTCTCAGCTGGGCTGACCCAACTGAGCTGTATCACCCAGAGCTGCACAGGGGGAAAGCAGACACCCTGCTGACATACAGACACCTACATTGGAGGGATGGGGTTAGATTTCTGAATTTGATCCTGAATTTCTCTCTGTTTATATAGAAGCTTTTAGCCATAGCCCAGTGTGAAATGAGAAGCCAAAAATCACAATTTCTTCAATATTATTCAGTCATTCAAGCTAAAAGTTACCACAGAGAAACCTTCTAGGAAACCTTCCATTAACACTATTCTCCACCCAGTCATAGGGTACTGGGGCAGAGAAGGTGTCCTGGGTAGAGAGCAGAGGAACTCAAGCTTCTTTTTTCAAATATAAGGACATCTCTCTTCACGCTCAGAGAAGAAAAGACATAGGAAAATTACTCAGATCTGTATAATCAAATTTTTGAAATAAGATCTGAAAATGTATGGTTGCATTCCACATTTTCCTTTAGGGTACTAATGCAAATTATTTCTACACAGAAGGCTGAACCTTCTGTTTCCTCTCAACAGCTTGTACATTGGTACTTTTCAGTGTAATAGTCATAGTCTAATCTAGGGAGCTAAAACTATTATACTAACTTATAACAACAATTATCTAGAGTTTACTAAGAATAATAGTATTCACAAGCTGCATAGGCAATACAGGACTTAGCACTTTGTTAATTCCACAGTCTTCACACAACCTAATATGCCACAAATTGTAGTTACACAATAGATTCCATTAAATAAAAAATACATGCATTTTTTTCATTTAAATTGTGTAAATTATTAGTTCATTGTTTAAGACGTCTAGAATTGGATTGTCTACTAATTGAAAATAATGCTTCATGTTACAATTAGAATTGAATTTCACTTCTGAAAAAATATTTTAAGCAGAATAATAAATATAATACAATGGGAAGTCTTTTAAATTTTTTAAGAAACATTGAATTTTTGTGTATTTTCCTGTGTTATATTACAGCACTATCAAGCAGTGTAGTTATTTCAGAATACTGTACATATGAATTAAATTAAGGAAACAGAGCTATTAGGAGAAAATATGCAACTAAAACCACTTAGTTTTTCTTAATCCTATATCTGACCTTGTTAACAAGCAGGTGCAAGACTTCACACTATAACCAAGAACAATAAAGAAGCATGCTGTCCTCGTTTTTCCTCTAATTGTCCTTCCCTCTAAATCATGCTAGTTCCCATTGGTTTTATGCAATATTCACCAGTATTACCTTTTGTTCTTTTCAAGTTTATTGTAGCCATGGAAATAGGAGTACAAGCCTTTGATCTCTCACATCACACAAAAGTAATCTATGGGAATATAGCATATGCCACAGTATGAGAAATGTATCCCAGCTGAATTCCTTAGTCAAAAGAATTATGTACCTATGGCATCCTCTGTGAAAGTTATCTGCAGTGAATTATTCCTACTGTTGTTACTGAGTACAGCAGTGAAAAGGCACAGTCAAAGAGCCACATGTATATACCTTAGGTAGGTAATGTCCTTATTAACTCTTTCTCTATTCTTTACCACGGCAAAATATGTCTAAAAGCCATCTATAGTTATGTAAGAAGTTAAAGCAGCCAGCATCCAATTAATTTTTTTTATGGCATTTATCTTCAAGTTACCCTCTTGTTATCAAAAGGTGTAAAAAACCAGGTAATGAACAACAGAATGTAGTCCTGCCAAAATGTGTGTCGTGGTCGTTGCATCTAAAAGTGACTTACTGAACCCAAGTGGTTCAATTTAACTCTTCTTTACACATTCTAAAATGATACAAAGGAAGAATAATGAAAAGCAGAATCAAAATCTACTTTTAAATCTTAGAAGGAAAGCAGATGGATTTTCTATCTGAAAACATTTACAGGAGAGCAGATGGGTACATAAAAGGATGCCATGTAACAGTTATTATTTCAAGATCTGTCATTTTAAAGATGCAACAAATTCACAGAAGCAGTGAAAGCAATGAAACCCAACATTTATTCTTTACTCAGCCAGTAATTTCCTGTGTGGCCTATATAGTGCTTTAAAAATACACAACACAACACAACACCATTACATCAGATAATGACTACATTATGAATATTTTGCTAAGACTTCCTTTTATTAAATTGCAGATTTTAAAAAAATTGTAAGCAAGGTGGAAATTAAGAAACTGTGCAGTCCCCAGTTCCCCACACTAAAAAAGGACCCTTTTTACTAATAAGCATTGTACTACCTTAAAAACATGACTGGAAACTTTGGAAATACGTGATTCAAGCATCTGGTGAATTTTTCCTGTAATAAAATGCTTCCTCAGTCACTATCTCTTGCTTGATTTACACCATCCATATAAGCTTAACTTTACAAAGTTTGTGGGAAGATGTGCAAAGGTCAAATTAAATCACCTGTAGATTTTATAATTTTATTTCTTCTATTGAAAAGATCATTAGGCATAGGTGCAAGGTATCTACTAAATCACTAATAGATCACCTAACCTCACTTCTGCCAGTCAAAAAGCCTTTTCCAATATAACATTATTAAACTATCATATATGATCCTCTTAATCACATTAGCCTCTCTAAAATGTGAATGTAGCTGAAAGTACAGTCAGACAAGGATCATGATTTATAATGATGGGCTATGATTAATAGCCCGAACTACCTCTTAGAAAGCATGGTATCAAAAAGGACATTTGGTTTTTACATTATAAAAAATGAGAGCAAACAAAATCTTATGTTTAATAAGGATCAAAATGTCTGCCCATCTGGAAATGTTGCTTATAAGAACCCTCATACTCTCCCACTATGATACTTACAGCCCTGTTTTCTCACAAAACAATCTTTTGTATTAGAAGGGAAATTATTGTTTTCCAATAATTGCGATGAATTATGATGATTTGAAAAGTTATTTTCTCAGCTCAGAGAGAGACTCATTAGTGCTAATAAAATACACATCGAGATACAACCAGCTCCCTGTGATGATGGCTATGAGTTTAACAGGTTAAAATTTCACCAAATGATGATAAAAATATTAAAACCTGCTGCTTCTCTTTAAAGCATATAACCAATTTGCCATTCTACTAACATAAAACATGTTAAAGTGACAGGTCACATGAAAGAGAAGAAAAACAAGAAGCCTTCAGGGTTCTTAAATACGAGTCCTTTATGTAAAAAAAATTTCAGCTACATATACATAAAATTGGTGTTTTAACAAATATTATACACTTATATTACTTATAAATATATTTATAAATCTAAATACTATATTTATATTATTTATAGAATAGCACAAGGTGGAACTACCTTGACTAACAGAAGCCTTCTTAATGAAAAAGACTTGCCTTTAAGGAAAGAGCTGAATACTCTGTGGAATGTATGATTCTAATTTTTATGAAGGGATCCCGAACATTTTCAAGATTTAAGAAGAACAGAAACACTAGTTCCATGAATATAAACAAAAAACCAAAAAAAACCAACAAAAAACCCCAAACAAAATTTCACAAAAAATGTACAAAAAAAAATCCAAAATAAAATCTCATAGAGTAGACATTAACAGGTCTGGAAAAAAAAAAAAAAGCTTCTTATCTTTATCTGAATTACAGTCCCACTGGAAACTAATTTCCATCAATATTTCTTTTATTAAGTGCTAGTGTTGCTAATATGGAATCTGGCACAAATTGATCAATATTATGTGCTTTCATTAGTCTCAGGAGGTCCCATCCTGCAAACATGAATGCACACGTGTAACTTTACTCTGTCTGGTAGCCTAATTGACTTATTAATGATTTAATACGTAAATATATTCATTTAAGCCGCTGCAGGATCTGTCCCAGGTTTCCTGACAGCAGTCCTCCCAGGCACCTCAGTGGCCCCAGACTATGGATCCTGAGACACCTCTCCTGCTGCAGGGTGTCTAGGTCTGAAAACCAATTCATGCACACGAGTTCAGCTTCATCTTTTTCCAGCAGCACCACCAGCTGGAGCAGCTAAAGAGATTAGGACAAAATTCTGAAAGCAATTATGCTGAAGAGGATAACTCAGAACTTACATTGCTAAAATACCTCAATTGTTGCTTGCCCTAACAGTACTTCATGGGAGCTTTTCTGTTTTTGGAGAGCCTGTTACAAGTTACCCTGAAGATATCAGGCTGCCTGTAAGGAGTCAGTTCTGTAGGGTGTCAGGTCTGCAAACACACCATAGGGGTTTCCTCACTTATTCCCACTTCAAAGAAGCATTAAGAACAATTTCTCTTTATTACAGTTTTTAACTAGATTTCTTTCCCCTGCGATGATTAATTAGGCGTTTGTTGCAATTTGCTTTCTTTCCACCTCTAAGAATAAATGTACCCTTCTGCTAATCAGACACAAACAAAATGTTTTGAAAAGTAATCACTTGCTAAAAAAAATGGAAATTGGGCTTCTGTGTTGTGAGGAATGTACACACATAGCACAGTGAAATTTAACACGGGTAAACGATCTGACTACCTCAAAGTGAAGTTTTTGCCTTCCTACAGTGGCCTTTCACCCTGCCCTTTCCTCCAATCTGAGGAGAGCTGATGTTGATGGAACATATAATGGCTCCTTTCCTGTGTAGTAAAGTCAGCAATAAAGCTCAGTAATTAAGGTGACTGGGGAGGCCCAGCCCAGCAGGCTAGTGGTGTGGCGAACACTTTCAGAACTTCAAACAATATCAAAGTCACTGAAAAACGGGCCTAGTTCAGGACTGGTTTGAATTAAGCCTCACTTCCACACGCACTTTTCAAATCCAAGCTCAAACAAGAAAGCCAAGGCCTTCTGGATTTCATTAGAGCCAATTATCTTATCTGTTTCATCTCAGGCCTGACCCTAAGGCTGGCAAACAGCTATTCAGTGCATTTGTGTGGTTGTTTGAGAAAGCCTCCAGCCAGCCAATGGCCTGAGGAACCTCTAATTAAAACACAGTTGCCCCCTGCCTCCAGTGATTAAATATTTTCAAGCTTTTGTAAATAATTTTTCCATTCTTTGCCCCAAGCCTCAGAGGTCCAATACATGCAGTAATTTATTTAGTTTGTCAAAGAATACTGCTGGAAATAAAACTATAATAGAAACTTAGGAAACTCTTATATCTTGCCTAACTTCTGCAAGTGACATTCTACAAGCTTGCACAACATGTATACTGTTTCTTATGTAATTAAGCCTTAAAAACCTCATTGTGTTTGAAGCCATACAGTGTACAACAGGCCCTAGATTTTGTTGATGATCATCATGTTTCCTCAGATGTCAACAAGATATGTGTGCTCACGGGCTTCATGAGATCACAGATGCTGCAGATGTGATGCTGAGAGATATCTGTGCTTCTGAGATGGATGGACTCTTCTGATAGACTGGATCACACTTAGAAAGCCTGTTTGGGAAGGACTGAATCCTACCAGTAACTTACTTTTGGAACTGAAGAACAGCACCAGAATACAGATCCATGTCACCATGTCCCAAATAAATTCTAGTAATTAAAATTTGCACAGAAGACTTCTGGACTAGAGTACTTGATCCCTCCATCTTCCTTTCTCAAACCCTGGGAAGACACTGCCTTTTGCATGAGATCAGAGAACCTGATTCTAGCTTGGTTCTAGCCTTGGTACCACACAGGGCTCCACCTCAAGTCATCCCATGCCTCACATGTGGCCAAAGTCACCAGTATTGAGCATGTGTACATGCAACATGCAATGTAATGGGGAAAGGAACAACTTACCTCTTCCAAACTAACCTGTTAACTCCTTAAATCTTACTATTATTCGTAACGACAAGAACAAATACTTTTATATCAGTCGAACACATTGGAGGAACTGTCATGAACCAAAACCAATCACATAAAACACTGCACAGAATGAATAAAAAAATTAGTCATGTCTATGTACTCTATGGAGACTTGGGGAAATACAGGGAGAAGCTGTACATGCCAGAAAAATAGAAGCAGTCTTAGCAGTACAGGAGTTTAACCACTGTCCAGTTTTTTATGAGGTGATATAGCAAAATAGAAATGCAATAAAATATTTCAAGGAAGTTAATGAACCAGTCTCGTAGCTGTTTATGAGAATACCCTACAAGTATGAACTTTATGACACAAAAAATCAAAAACCCTGTACCTGGTATTATATGGAAAATGAAATTCATAAGAGCATTCTGAGAATGACACTCCAATAATAAACAAAATGGCTGAAACTTTAGGTGGTTGGAATGGTAATACATTCTGTATTTCAAAGACGTGCTACAGAAAGAATTTGCAAAATTTAGACATTGCTGTATTGTGACTTCCAACAGAGAAGGTTGAAGGTCATGGAAGAACTTGCCTGAGTGACAGGCAGAAAAATGGTTTTGTCTATAGAGAGTGGCAGTAGTAATGGCTCGGGGATAAAAGTTTGGTAAAGTTGAGCTTCAACAAGATTTCCTCAATTAGTATATAATAAAGTTACTATAAAATTTCATGATGTACAGAGGAAACATACCTGGAATGGATAAGCCATTGGTTGACAAACAATAATTCAATTTGCATTTTGGACAAACTGGCCTGCAGAAAACCACAAGGCAGGAGAAGGTACCAAGACCAAAAGCAGAATGTCATGGAATAACTGAAGAGAGATCAAAGACACAAATGTTGATTCTTCCAAAAGACAAGTCAAAGGAGATGTTCTATGTTCAAGTCTGGGTGGAGGCCAGGGACTATCAAGCACAGAAGTCAGGGAAAGATGAATTTTCAATAAAAAGGTCATAGGGATAAACATAAGTGGATGGCACACAAGATAGGAAAAATGAGGGTAAAAAATAGACTCTGAGCTTTGGCTCTAGGACGGATTTATGTTAAGAATGGTTTCAGAGGAAGACAGAAACTCTTTTGGAGGAGGTCTATAATCAGAAGACAAACAGCAATATGTACAGTCAATGGTGTTGCAGATAGTGAGGGAGAAAGGAGAAAGGAAGATAGAGAGCTTAGCAGTACTTTTTCTTTACAATGAATCATGATTGTATTACAAGGCACAAGAGCCTCTTGTGAAGGGAATGAGGGGTTAAATAGACAAATAAGGGAAGAAAAAGTCTTATATCCCAGGCAGAGCAGTAGATGAAAGAGCATGAGGGCCTGCTAACAAGCAAAAGAGTTTTGAGAAAACTCAGATGCTTCTGAGCATCTGAGAAAAACAGATGAGGAGCAATTTTGTGATCAGAGGCATATGAAAGAACTGTGGGAAGAAAAGGAATGTTACAGATGCTATGGAGAACCTGATGAATGATCACATTATTACTCCAACAGAGAAACGTGGAAGCGGGAAGAAGGGTGGAGGAGAGGAGAAGAGAGTATTAGCAATCTTGGAAAATTATTTATACTGCTTGGTACTACTGGAAATGTATTTCCAAACTTTGGATCTTTTCAATCACTTCCAATCTACTACATTCCAAGTACTTCCAATCCAAAATTTGCTTTGCAAGATGACAAAAGACAGCATAAAAAATTCTGGGTTTGTTCAGCAAGTTTTTACATAAAGGCCAATGACTGAACACAGAGCAAATCAAAACTGACTGAAGAACACTCATGTATGTCATGGTTTTAGTTTCAGGGGCAGTTAATACTTAGCAGTGGCCCATCTGATGGAAAAAATAAGAATCAGAAAATCAGAATGAGAATAAATCACTGCATTCTTGATTGGTTTGGAAATTAAAGGGTCTTCAAGCTATTATAAACTTTTTCAAGAAATGTACTTTTTTTACTAAAACATAATCCTTTTTGTATATCTGCATCTCCTTGATATTTTTCAGAGGGAGACTTCTTTTAAACATAACAAAAAAAACCAAACCAAACCCGAAACATTCCAAATCTACTGACAACAAATGCATAAATTCATATGTGATGAGGTCGGATTCAATCCCCTGATTTGTAGGAATGGGGGACAAGAAACTGTCTTCACTGTTTCACAATATCACAGAATCATCAGGATGGAAGAGAACTTCAAGACCAGCTTGTCTCACTGTCATCTCCACACCACAACTACCCCTTAGCCATATCCTTAAGTCCCACATCCAGACACCTTTTGAACATTTTCAGAGACAGTGACTCTACCACCTCCCTGGGAAAATTATTCCAATGCCAAACCACTCATTAAATGATTTTTTTTCCCCTAATCTCTAATCTGAACCTCCCCTAGTGCAATTTAAGGCCAAATCCAATGCCAAAACATTGGGATTTTTCAGTTAAAAATTTCTAGCTTCCTAGAGTGATGTCCTCACCAAGAGGTTAGACATGACAACTGTCATAAAAGGGTTTGAAACACAAACACTTAGCTGTTTTCTTGGAAACTTCCAATAGTTTTGGTTTTGTTCCAGTGTAGAAGAAAATCACATGTCATAACCACGGACAGTTGCTGCTTACTGGAAGTGCTGTCTTTAGTCATCTCTACTTTAGTAATGCACACCCTGCACAAGAGGGACACAGCACCAGAGTTTGGTCAATTTACTGACAATAGGAAAAAGAGTCAAATAAACTGCATCATCCCTTCAGCCCTCCTCCTTCTATCTTCTGACAAGCATGAAATGCATCCCAAACATAGTTATTTTCAACCTGGCCTATCCTGTGCTGTAATTTGTTTGCTTTCATTTTCCATTTTTTTAAAAATAAATTAATTATCTAAAATAATCTTTATTTTAGCAATGATATAAATATCACTGGAAGGCTTGTGGTAGGTAAGCATATGAATCAGCTAATAAGATCCTTTAAAAGCTAACTTTGTTTCAAGGCATGACAGCTCATGAAACTGCTTTTATATAATCTTAAAGATTTGACTGCTTAATTAGGTTAAATGTAGTCACAGTATTTCAGATAAAATCCTGCCACATTCATTCAGTGAAAAGTGTCTGATTTCATAAACTCTTTAAATTATGATTTTTTGCAAGAAGCTACTATTTTGTATAAGTAACAGCTTTGTATCTTAGCTATGAATTATGGTGTTGTGCACAACTGAGATCTGTATAAACTAATGACACAAATGATCCATTTCCTTCTAAAACCTAACCCTAGTATATTTGATCACAAGACAAACACCCCACTTTGTCTGAATAAAAATATACACAATGATAAGTCGCTCTACAACTAAGCATTTTTCTTATACTGCTTGTATAATTTATGTCTCAAAGTTTGAAATCTGATGGATTCCCTCACACTGGGTAATGACTTACTATCCAAGAAGCTGCACTGATTTAATGGATTACTGATGGCCCAAGTAGAACTGCTAATACCACACAATGATGAGTCATAGACCTCCCTGAACTTATTCATTAGACATCTATTTTTGAGACATTTCTGTTTTCATGGTATCAAACATCTCTCCACAGGACTAAAGGCTGACTTCAAAAAGTAATCAAATACTTGCAGTTAGGGTTCCAACAATATCCAGTAACAAGAATCCTCATAAGATCTTGCAGCACTGAGCACAGTGCTATTCAGCATGTCTCAATTTTAAAATCTGACTCTTGCCAGATATTTCTCTTTTTCTTCAGAATTACTGCAGCTCTATTTTCTAGAATATTTTTTCTATGAAAAAGGCTTATTCCTTTTATGCAATTGTTGTATAGGTAAAGTGTAGCACAGACACACAAAAGGATAAAAAATATTTCTCCAAGCAATTATTTGTGCAAAAGCATGAGAACATCTATAAGCACAGACACTCTGGAGGTACTCACACAAACTAACACTGAGACACAGGTGTGTGAACACATCAGAACCTCACAATACTTCTTTGCAGTCCTGCTTAGATTTGAAAGCAACAAAATAAAAACTCCCATTTCTTTTTTTTCTCTAAGCATTAAAATAAGAATAGTGGAGGTCTCATTAGCTAAGCAAGCTAAAGAAAGCATGAATAAGAACTGTGTAGCTGAAAGGCCTCTGTTTCTGCTGTTCTTGAAACAACACTTCTGTCTGATTCTGGATAATGGGCTTTTAATAAAAATATCCACCAAAGGAAAACAATTAAACAATACATAAAGCACCAGGGTGCAATCTAGTGGTTCTGTTACAGTCTGGAGCTGTTCCAGCAGAGAACATGTGGATATTTTTTACAGGCTGCAGTGTAGTTCTCAAAAGTTATTTTATAAAGCAAAAAAATTTAAATTGGGACTGGACATCTATACAATCACTCAGTGTTGCTGTAGGACTTTTTATTCTGACCTGAGACTTATCTTCACTTAAAGACCACAGGTATTTTGACTTTTACAGTAAAAGTATCTTCTCCACTCTTGCTGCTGTTTAATTTCTTCCAGGATGTTTTTGGTGATATTTCTCAACTTTTCCATCGAATTATTTGACGTTACAGCAGTCCTTTATCCATACACCTTTATTCTTTCATCTTTCTGGCTTAACAAAAATTGGAAAATGGTTATATTGGAAAAGAGTTCAGATCCTTTCCAGTACTTTGAAACTACAGACCATGTATGGCTTGGGGTTTTAATCAAATACTTTTTAACCTGAAGCACATAAACCTGACACATGCCATATTTTATTATCCTTTCTCGTCCACCCCCTACTCTGCCATGTCAATAAAAGAAACTGTGCATCTGTAGAAAAGTAAGCCAACACTAATTAATTTCTGTAATGAACGGTTTCACTTTTGCAGTTCCAGTGAATTAAAAGAGCACCATATACAGCTTTAAAAATCCTGGTACAGTAAAGGTGAAAATTTAGGGCATTTCAGTCAGAAGAAGTTAGATTTTCCAAATAAAAGCATAGAAGTAGGAAGAACAAGAGGTTGCAGGTTATAAACACTGCTGCCAGTTTTAGTTTTATGGTGAACTTTGAAGTATAGCAAAATGCTGAAAAGCTGTTTGTACCACTGTTTCAAATGCTTTTAACTCTGCTTCTCCATTTCCTAAGGACTCAATGCTCAAAACACTTGTCAAGAAAAAAAAAAAGCATGAACATTTACCACTGTTACAAAACCTTTGTTACCACACTCAAAAAAGTATTCTGAAGTCACAAATCACTAGGACTATTGAATGTTTACAGATGAAACTTATACTCAAAGCAGATTTAAAAATTATTCCAAGCAGACTTCTACCTTCTCCAAACTTCTTCAAAAGAAACTGCTCAGGCACGCCAAAGTTATCTTTCTATAGCTGTTTGGTAAATCTTTATTGGAATTCTCCTAAGACATTTTCTATGGCAGAAGGGAAAAGAGAAACCATTTCATGTCTGGTTGAAATGAGCATCTCTTAAAGACACCTGGTAAAAGTGGCAAGGCCAGAAATTTAAAAATGATTGAAACTGTAACTTATAACTGCAGAATGCTAAGGGTGTCTGAAAGCAAACTCTATACATCCATACAGAAACCATTGTTTAGATTTCCTAGAGCTTCCATGACTGTGTTCTGTTCAGCCACATTTTTCTTCCTAAATGCATTTCTCTTGACAATGCAGAAGGACTATGGATAACCAGCAGACTCAAAAACATCCACCTGCATTTGGGTAAATCATTACCTGCCTGTCATGCATGACTCAGAGATTCTGCCTTCCTCTATACACAGTAAAATGCTGAACATATTTCTGCCAACAAATAGACAAAAGAAATAACTATACTTGAGAAAACCTTTAGCAGTTTTTACAAAGCAATATATTGAGAAATAACTAATTAATTTCCATTAGTAAAGATAAGGATGGCATTTGGTTAGTCTGTGACTATTGTGAATAGACTTCACTGATAACACAATAGGTTAAAATTCTGAAGATTACTGGAGTTTACTTCTTGTTCTTTCATTTACTCATGAGGCTGAGTAACTAAATTGCTTTTTTTTAACTCCTCTCATGCTTTTGTCTCTTCATCTCTCTGAAGAGATATCAAACATTATCCAACATTTGAACCAGAAACTTAGTTTTTAGACCTCATCTAGTATAATATAGCCTCAGCAGCAGCCTCTGGAAATTACAGTCATAAAAAATTAAGTTATGGGTATTAAGAATCATTGTTTAAAATAACTTTATACTCAAACCCTATTCTTGGAGGAATTCATTAAACATCACAATATAGCACTTAACTATGACACATTTGCAGTAGTTAGGTATAGTTAGGAAAAAATGTTGATTTTTGTCTTCTCCATTCTTTTGTTATGTTTACCAGAAACCAAAGTTTCTACTCAGACAGTTATACAACATTGCAGAGCAGTGATGCCAAAGACAGCCATAATAATATTCAAGATCATATAAATCGATGGTTCGCCCTCATGTGGTGCATTTAGCTCATTTCCAGAAAATAGCCAAGCCTCAGCAATGAGCAATTAAAGTGATCTGGCAACTGAATACATTTCTAAATGAAGAGAGATTGACAAAGACCAGAAATATAGTATTTTGAGAGAAGAAAAATAGGAAAGGACATGACACAGATCATACAAATGTATTTAAAATAATAAATGTGGATAGGCAAAAATGTGAGTTTCATCTACACATGTAATACATAAACAAATGGACATTTAATGAAAGTGGAAGACTAGTGATTTGAGCTAAAACAAAGAATTTCTGTTTTTCAGACACACATATTTAAGACCATGAAATTCAATACCAACAGGATAAATGAAACTTCTCAAAGTTATCTCAAATTCCTTAGTCAACAAAAAGTTTTAGAAGTAAAATTTACAGGAAAATTAAATTAATAAATAAAAATACACGCTATGTTACTTCCATTGAAAAACATAAGGCATATATAGCAATACAGTGTTATTCTTAGCATTTATGAGTTAAATTCTAACATAAATAGTAAAGAGAAACTACAGTCAATACCTATGCTGAAACAGAGTTAACAAGGACAATACATATGAAAACATCAAAAGTACTTTTACAAAGTTTTTAATTTGAAATGTCAGAATTAAATGCCATGAGATCTGGAAATGCAAAACTACAGAAAAAAAATGGTATAAATCAATGCAATGTTTCAAATAAATTTAACTGTGCCATGTATGGCCACAAGATAACAAGGAATATTTTTGTTAATATTTTTGAGCACAGACTAGAATGCAGGCAGTTTTGAACATATTTATTTTCTCCCAAAACAAGCACTAAGAACTACACGACAGGATGAATATTTTCTGCACACCTTTCTATTTTTATATTTTAACACATGTAATTTCAACCATGATTTTAATTTTGAACTTTGTTTAAAATGGTATTTTGGGGTAGTTACAAATGTATTTTAAATTAAATCATGGATATTGTTAATCCTTCACTCTGCCTTATTGCCACCTATTTATTTTGAATTTTCTCCCCTTCTTAAATTAAAATCAAACACGTGACTGCTAAAAGACAATATTATCATGAGCTATTGCTAATCATTCCAAGAATCACATACACATACATGTTTCATTTTATGCAAGCTTTTATGGCCAGGTTCATTAATATGCTGTGGCTGTTTTATGCTACTCTGGAGTAGTGCAGAGCAGCCAGAGCATACTGGCTGGTTCAGCTAAATTTACAACGCCTTTGTTGAATAAAAGCAGTGCAAAGCAGTTGGAAGGCACAGCCCAGGTTCCTTCTGTCTCTTGCTTCTCCTTCACTCTTCTGAACACTTCCATTTGTTTCCACCACCTCCTGCATCTTCTGTATTTCACCCTACAGAAACACATCTCTCCTGTCCCCTGCAAACTCCAAGTGCACATATAGACATATGTGCATGTACAACACAGACCTGAGCCTCTTTCTGCTGCCTCCTTTACTGAGCACATCTGGTGTAATGTGGAGCTTATGAAAATAATTATTTGAACATTACTAGTCAACCATTGCTCTTTTTTTTTTCTAGAACTGTTGGCAGAAGAGAGTGGATTACATCCTCATAAACTCGAGTGTAAAACCATCCTCTTAGAAAACAGCGACCATCTCCTTTAGCTTTCAAAGAGATTAAAGCAAATTTAACCTGAATAGGTGGAAGCAAATGATGAAACAAATTCTCTAGAGGGATACTTCAGAGCTTAAAAATAATGGAAAAGAGCTGTGCATTTTTGTTATCTTGGGAGAAAATAAGAGATGCTTGTCCTTTAGAAAAATGTCATTATTTCAAGGATTTTTGTAGCTAGGCCAGTTCCTTAACTATAGTAAACATCAAACAACACTTTTCTGGCAAAATTAAAAGGCATAGTGATTTGATTACTGCAATTATTTTCCATTCTACAGAAACTTCTCTATCCTACCTTTTCTCTACTACCTCCTTGTAGTTAACTCAAGCAAATTTATTTTCTTAGTAGAAATAAGAAAGAAATGAAAACATCTTTTATAAATGAATGAGCATTCTTCGTCTTTAAATTGGCTACAGCCACTTAAATTTGATTTTGCAATAGAAATAGTTAGTTCAAAAATATAATATATGCATGCTTTTCATATAGCACTGAAATCAAAATGGCAGACACAAACCAGCACCATAATTTTTCCTGTTTCCCACTACAGTCCCAGTGCAGCCACTCACTCAGCATGCCTTTGAAGTGATTACTCTGTGCTCAAATTTTTCTGCATTTTCACACAGGAAAGTTGTTTTTTCCTGAAGAAACATAAATATTTTCTCAAACTGTTTGAAGGAAGAGTGAGGTAGAATATTCTTCAGTCCTAAAAAGACTAAATAGAATAGACTAAATAATAAAGACTGCATAACGACTACATAAAAAAGATTACATAAAATAGATTTATCTAGTTATTTGTGCAGTGGGAAATAACTAGTATTCTTCTACCTCCATGTATATATGTATTTGTGTAAATGCTTCTACAAATACATTCTGACCTAAAAACAATGTACCTGGCATCAAGTACATTGTCACATATAATATCTGGTTATGAGCTGAACTCTAGAGACAGAAAAAAACCCCTTGGTCTCTTTTTCTGTGGACATTATAATTCAGAAGGATCTCTGCTGTGAAATTTGACAGTCAATCAAGTAATAACGAGCTACCTAGTGTCACAGCTGGTGACACTTCAAATATGTGCTCGGCGCAATTCTGGGATGAAATTAGGGCTCTTCTGGTGAGAAAGTGGAAGCTATGTGCACCGCATGGGGAGTTTTAGATTATTTTAATGCAAATTTCTCAGTTCCTAAGAACTCAAAGGATTAAACTCTGGAGACAGCCAGTAAACAGAAGGCCTTGGCTTCTCTCCAAACAGGCTCCACCCATCTGCGAACTTTCCACACCTTGGTTATGGTGGAGAGAACCTTCACCAGTATCCACTCCTGCCTTGCTTGAGGATGAATAGTGCCCAACCTCTCTGGTAGGTATAAAGATAAAATCTCTCAATTTTTTCCTTCTTTTTCTCTTAAGATTGACGATGTCAACATTTGCTCCACACCTTAGTTTGGATCATCTCTCTAAGTTTTTCTATGAAAGCATGCAATCTAATATAAAAAAAAAAAACAAATCACTTTTTTCTATCTCTGCAACTCACTTATTTTCTTAAAAACTGACCTGTTGTAGACAGAAACTCCAGAACAACAGCTGATTTGTTGGGAGAGTGTGGCAAGTCTTCCATTGATTTTCTGGATTTTTCTGGACTCTTGCCAGTCTGCTGTCTCACAATTCTGTTCTGGCCAAACTGACAACTTAGGCTACATCACGTGTGACATTTTGGATAACAGCAAGGATAGATTCTGGCCCACAGATAAAGTGTCTCTTTACTAGGAGCTGTAAATCTACTGACCACTCAGACCAGATCTACAGAAACAGCTACCTGGTCTATCCTAAGTAATTCACAAATTTTTGTATCCACCCTTCTAAGTTCCATGTTGTTTGCTTCAATGATCTCCATTCAAAACTGTCATACCAGTCATACTAAATCCATGTCACCAAGACCTACAGAGGCCACAAAGACTGTGACCAGGTCAAAAGGAGCTGGAGAGTGTAGGGAAACATTTCCTGTTGCTGCTTAGAGAAAAACATTCACATTCATTACAACATTAATCACAAAGTTAAATGGATGCATTTAAAATATCAACATTAAATTTATTTGCCTTAAAAAAGTACAGCTAAGTTTATGTCTGCATATGATTAGTCAGAGTGTAGTAAGTTACATGAATTTTATTTTCCTGAATAGTACTGCTTTGCTTAGGAACAGAGACTGAAATTCCCTCTACCTCTGAAGCAGAGTAATAGGCACAGCATCAATACTAGCTGCTCCAAACAATCTCCTAGTGAGTTAAAATAGAACTATGAAGTACATATTTGTAAATGCACTATTAAGCCCAGGTACTTGTCATCAGGATAGCAGGGATACCAATTGTGGCTACAGTCTCAGTATGTGAGTCCTCTGTTGAATAAACTGGGACCACCATTCTCAGCATCATTATATGGACATTACCAGAGATATTAGTATCAGACACTAATACCAGTGATTTGAACTATCCAGTTCCTTAACTTTTGTATAAATCTCATGGAAGTATAGGAAATATCTTGGAAAGAGCTTGAGGCACTACTGAATGTAGAAAATTTGAAGCCCACCACTTATCATTTGTTTAGACTCTTTAAATACAGACAAATGTAAATAAAATTAAAACTTTTTCCACAATAACAGTGGGATATTGTAAATGTGTAAGGCTTTTTCTCTGACTAGAGCTTAGACTGATTTCAGGTATGTTGTTTACTAAACTCTAAGAAGATAGTGTTTTGGACTGTTCTTATTTCCTCTGTTCCCATTTAAATAAGACTTAATAGATTAACAGATCTTAATAGACCACCTACAAAGGAATAAAATTTCATTTATGAATGAGCTATTGAGAACATTCATTATGAATGAGCAAAGAGAAATATAGCATGCAACATTTCCTATCATTCTTATTGCAGTATGTCAAAATTATTAACTTTTAATTAAATAACACTTTACTGCAAATTGTAGAAAAAAATCTAATGGTCAAATCTGTGAGCATCATAATGAGTCTTTTAAGTGAATGAAGGACACTGGAATGGGACCATACTTCATGTTGTTTTCTGTCTGCTCTACTAGCATGTAACTACAATGAATGTGAACATGAACAGTAATTTTCTTCTGCCTGTTATAAATACTTGCATTTAAATTTTATAGGTAGAGAAGTAAGCAAGCTCAAAGTAATTTTACTGGCATGGCATAATAATGAAAACACAAGTGACCAATTAAATAATCTGAATTTTTTTGTTGATTCTGTATGGATGATCACAATGGTTAAATTACCTGTTTTTAAATTTGCTAAACTCTCATATACTGGGATACCAGGATTAATTTAGTCTCTTTAATCAATCTCATGGACTATTCTCATGAAATTCAATATTACATTAGCTCTTATTCATGTGTTTTTGTTCTACAGTTTTCAGAACTCTAATTGGTACCAACCTGAATGCTGTGAGATACTCAACATCACCCATAGGAGGATCCAAGCCACCTGTCCAAGCAATATTTATGTTATACCCTTCGCCAGGGCCACTTCCAACCTGAAAAGTAGAAATAAAGTGTCAAAAAGAGAGAAAAAGAGCAAAAAGGAGGAGGAAAAGAGAGAGGGAAAGGGGAGAAGAATTTTCTCAAATGTGCTTTAGAAACAAACATCAAACAACATGTCAGATCAGCCTTGTTTGACAAGGACTGCTCTGGGTTATGCACTTGTTCTCCACTGGTCCCCTGCTCCCAGTGGACAATTTGGTAATCTGGTGTAATTTAAAGAACCAGAGAAGGACAAGAAAATTAGGGGTAATCATGCAACGCAATTACCTGAAAGATACAAATAAAAATGGGGCTCTAAAGAAATAAACCTAACCTCATTTGGGGCTCCACTGCCGGGGAAGAAGTTGCCTTCATCATAGCGATGGAGGGAAACATACAGGATGCTGGGGTCAGCATAAAAAGCCTGCTGTGTACCGTTGCCATGGTGAACATCCTAAAGGAGAAAGAAAACAGATGACAAATGTAATAATGTCCAACTCAGTGTAGAGAGCTCAGTTCTGCTTTCTTTTCCACCCCCCTCCTCTCTCTCTCTCTCTCTCTCAGTTTCTCTCCCTTGCCCTCCTTTTGTCTTTCCCTTTCCCCCTCCCTTCACCACCCCATACTTCCTGAACTTTCAGGCAAATTACTCTTTAATGCACTCATTTTTTAAACTGGCTTCTAAAAATCAGGAAACCATAGCGAGCATGCCCTGGAGACTCCAGATGAGCAGTCATTGAGAAATCCCAGTCCTTTTGTACAATTAGATATTTATACACCGGCTCTTTGTACTCCTTGCCTTAGTGATGGAATCTAGCATCCTGTTTTATGGAGGAATTTTATGACTTATTAACTGCCAACAGTTCATAACCCCTCAGGCTTAATTAACTAGCCTCATTGGCCTCTGAAGAAAGACTAATGTTTAAACTACAAACTAGTATTTTGCAGAAGGATCTATGGTTTACAGAGCTTTTTCACAATTCTTGACAGAACACTAAACATAAGAGTATTCATTGATTTGCCAAGTTCCACTATTGAGGTCAAAGGCTCTGCGACCAGCTGAGTAAATTGGCTTTCTTGAAACATTCAGTTCAGTTCAGTCCCTCAGCAGTTAGATCCACATCAAAAGAGATGCCAGATGCGGAAAGGACTTCATACTTCATTTTTGCAAAATCATGACGGCAACAGTTGAAGACAGAGGAATATGATCTCATTAGCTATTAAATCATCTGCCAGATAGGATGGTGCCTTCCACAATCAAGGAGTGACCTTGGCCAGTCTCCATATTTCAAAGCATTATATAATGACAGTGAATAAAATCCTGTCATTAAATAAAATGCTGACGAAGAAATGTTGACAATATATCTATATAACAAAGGCTGATGATGCAGACATTTCGGGTTTTTTTAGTTTGTTTTCATAGTTCACCACTACTTTATGTGGTTAGACACACAAGAATTTTACAAGTAGAAATAGAAAATCCACTTACCTTTCAGTAAAAGTAAAAAAAAAAAAAAATAAAAACCCACCCAAAAATGTTTATTCACTGGCATTTCTAAGAAGCTGAAAAGTTGTAGATACTATTTATTTTCCCCCTTTAAGCCATCCCTTTGAAATTTCTGACCTAGAGAATTTCATGGGGACAGATGAAGTATACTGAATGACAACACTGTCACTGTCACCCAGTCTGTATTTATTTTACAAATGTTATGAGGTCTAAATCCAATCTAGTGTCTGTGAAACCAATGCCACATTCTCCTTACTATGCCTACTCCAGGAATACTCAAGTTGTACCTCAAGGTGTGCACTGACAATAGCACAGCAAGCACTGAACATTGCTGGTCCTCCTTGTCAGCTGAAGCAACCCATGAGTTTCACCCACATTGTTCAGAACTCTCTACACTGGTTGAGTCCTTCTTGTACTGCATTGTGCTTGACTTGGACCTCCTCTGGGACCTCTGTAAGGTCGTATTATAAGAGTTTTTTTCTTTTCTATGTTGAAAGCACTTGAAACAACATGAGGATGGAGTTAGAGCCCAACTGTGACTTAATGTCAAGGTTAAATCTAACACATGAGACATTCAAAGGAGAACACAATGGTATGAGCCTGTTGAAGATTTCAAGGCAGCCAGTGTAGTGTTAGATGGTTCTGACTGGCAAATGAAGTAAAATCTGGCATGCAGACTAATCCCAGAATCCCATTCAGTCTTCAACTGTGACAGAATTAATTGGTTTACTCCAAAACAGACTCAAATCCTGCTAGCATAACTGCAAGTATGGGTGATCCTGGAATGAGGATTTCATCAACTTGACAAGCTATGCTGGACATATAGATAGATCTGCAGAGACACTGAAGTGGGACTTCACTTTGTTATTTTAATTAGTCTTTCTTTTCCATACATATTTGGGGCTTTAGATATATTCTTGCTGTAACAGTTTCCAAAACGGAATGAAAAATGTTAAAGGAGCATAAGAGATCTTTTTTCTTATTGCTTTTTATTATTATTCAAATTTCAAAGCTAGCTTTCTTGTCTAAACTTTAATTCCACTAAGAGCTCTTTTTTGAAGAGCAGTAATTTCTATGAATAGACAAAGGAATGTGTTCTTTAAGACTAAGGGTATTAGCATGTGGGAAATGAGTTCATATTCTGCCCTTAGTAGATTAAATGTATTCAGAGTATATAAGTCAGTTCAAAACTAGAGATTTATGCAAATGGTGGAATGAGGAAAAAATCCTGTCAGATAGGTATTTTACTTTACTGTATAAATAGATCAAGGGAAGACTGAAAATTAAAAAGTTAAGAATTTATATATGAAGACATGTAGTAGCTATGAAGACTACACAATTTATAACTAGAGTACACTTCAGTGTGTGGGATGGATATTACTTTTTAATATTTATATTGTAGTAACATGTATAGCTGCCAACTTGCATAGGGTCCTGCTGTGCTAGTCACTATCAAAATACAGTCTTAAAGGTTAATTTCAAGTCTAACATCTGTAATTCCATTCTTTCCTTCAGATGCCCCAAACTCGGCTGGTGGGAATAAAGACATCACTATTAACTTGTTCATTCATTCAGTTTGGCCTGTGATTTATCCATAGTTTGCATGCATAAGAAATTTTCCATATGAATTTTTGTACATCATTCCTGTGACCATAGAGTAGACTAGGGACTGGACTGCAACTGCTCCAGGAATTAAGTCATCTGTGTCAGCCATATATTTCTTCCTTTTCACCTGCTGAGTTATTCTGGTCAATAAGACAGTTGCAGAAAGGCTGAAAATTCCTTATCTACTTTCCTGTGAAAAGATAGGCAGCTTCACAGGTAATCATTTGCACAGGTAATGATTTGCACATTTAACCATGCCTTGAAAAACTGAAGCTGAATTTCTAAGTGCTTATTGGCTAAGTATGTCAAAGGAAAGCGTTTTCTTTTCCCAACAAGGCAAATGTAACATTTACAGGCAAAAAGACTTAAAAACATTCACAAACTTTGAGTAGGCTCTTTCCTTTAAAAAATGAGAATAAACAGAGAGTTCATTTTTGGCCAGAATTTACAGCAATGAACTGAAAGATTCAAGTCAGCAAACAGACATAACATACAGTAGAAGTGAATTTTTCAGAAATGATAGTTTCTGGCAGTTTATAATTATGTTTCTAAATGACAGTAGAACAATCTGAGAAATATTTGAAAAACATTCTAAGAATATTTAATCTACACATATACTTAGTCTGCCACTCATTTTTCACCTACCATTCCTTCTCCCACACTCCCCCTTTCTCTGCTTCTCTTCAACAGTCGGTACGCATGTTTAACTGAATAAAAGTGCTAGATGGTAAGGCCATGACTCCACAATAAGATTTAATTATGAGTGCAGATATGAACAAGATTTAGACTATTAAGCCCTGCACTTCAAAAACCCTTTAACATATTTTGTCTTTAAATCTTTTATCACCTGCAAAAATTAATTAAGTGCAGATGTAACAGGTTAGGTTTTGATGCCAGGGTTCATTTCCTGTCTATGCTTTGTCAGACACCCTATTACACCTCGTCATGAACTGTAGGAAAACAAAAATGGTGCTCATAAATCAGCATTCAACTTTCCTTGGGCTGTGCATTGGGCTGATCCTTTAAGTGTAAGGCAGAGCTCCAATTCATTATTCATGAAAATAATATAGCCAACATGCCAAATGTCATCTGCATTTAAATAATCCATTTGTTAAACGTATTAAGTATTGTGTAAGAATGCCTTCTATTAAAATACAAGACTAATCCAATGAAGTGGATTTTTAATCACATAGCTTTCCTTCGGGGAACCATCAAAACCTGGCATACATGACTAGAAAACTTCTTGGGGGGAATGACCTGTTGATTTTTTAATAATGCCAAAGTTACACAAGTCAAATAATTGTAAACTGGGGAGAGTGGTCAATTTTGTTACCAATGCAACAACATTCTTTAAAGAATATCTAACTACTTAAAGTTTCTATTCTGTAGGGAAAAGTAAACTTGGGTTCTGTAGGGTTATTTTAACAGTGGAAGTATCAATTCATTTAAGGACCATAAAAGTTGCCCTGATCTGTGCCTTCTTCTCATTAAATTGCAGTTAACACCATTAAAGTGAAACATAGATGTTTATAGCTTCAGTACTGCCATCCTGGCTTTAATGAGTTCCCAAAATCAGAGGAAATGCACACCTTTATTACTTGTAGGTATTAAAAGCAGGAAAGTCAGACTTATAAATACAAATTCATGATCTTTCATCTAGATGCACTGTGAGTATGATGCTTGCCAAGAATACATACCAGATCTACAATCAATATCTTGCCTATATTTAGCTTGTCTCTCAAGTATTTGGCAGTAATTGCAATCGAATTAAAAAAGCAGAACCCCCTGTGGAATAGAGAAGAACAGAAATAAGAAAGCAAATCAGACAGGAAAACAGCTATAAATAATGTTCAGAGCATTTTAAAAAATGCTATATGATCTCTGAGGCCATAAATCTGCTTCTGGGAGTACCTAGAAAGCCTTTTCAGTCATCTGCTAACAATTACAGTTCTTCAGAGACATGCACAATGCAGGTGATTGCCAGTAACCTTAGTGCTCCAAGATGGGCAATATTCCCTGGTACTTACATGGCTGTTGATTCTTCAGCATGATGGCCTGGGGGCCTTACAACAGCAAAGCCATTCTGTAAGAACAAGATAGGTTTTCAATTATCAGCTTAAAAAAATACTTGACTCAGAGCAAAACAGAGCAGCAGGCAGATGGGATTGAAATCTATTAGAGCCTCTTGAGCACTTTTTCTATCCAATCACCCTTTCATAGTACTGCCAGAAATAATACAGTTGAGAACAGTGGCAAATAAACTTCTATAAATACACATACAACATGATCTAAAGAGGGGGGAGGGAAAGGCAGGATGAGAAAGCCCTGTAATGAATTCTGCTGTTTAAAATTTGCATTTAAAACGAGGGTCATCTAGGATCACGTAATCTTAATTTGTTCCATCTTGAGATGCTTCAAAATAAAAGTATCTTAAGGTATATATTTTACATGATTCGGCATTGTTGACCTTACCTCTGTATGGACTAAATGATAAATTCAGACCCCCACACACACATAACTTCTAACAGTAGAAAAAGGATGACAATGAACATCCCATATTTCATCTAACCATAAATTACACTTGAGAACTTGCCATGCTTGCAAGTTAATAGATTCCCTGAAGTCAATTTCTAACACACTTTCTGGAACTGTATATACATTTCATAAAGTACAGCACTAATTTTTTGCCTCTGGAGTCACTGAAGATAAAAAGAAAAATGGAATTTCCATCTTTTCAGTGTGGATATGGTAAAGGGAAAATGTAGAAGTTCTGGCAAGGCAGGTCTATTCAGAAAGTCAGATTATATATTCAAGAAGCAGTGTCTCATAAGATCATGTATCATATCAAATTTCCCTTACAACAGTTAGATTCAGGAGAAACACTGCTGCTTCACAGTATTTCTTTTTTATTTCAACTACCCAAGATGGTCCTTCTATTCAGCTATATATATGCTATCAAATTAATGACAATTACCATACATATAAAAAAAAGAAATTATAATCTGTACATGATATATCTGCTCAACTTGTATTTTCACACAGCCTCAAACAAACACTAGGTGTGTATGTATGCCTGCATGACCATTGTATTTTCAGAGAGAAGAGAACAGGAAGAAAAAGGCTGGAATAATTCTGTATTTTAATAATCAGTATTAAAGTATTCAAGTTTGATACAGTAAAACTTGATAAATGTAAATGTTTCAGCCTTGTCTTACCTGAAAAAAAACATAACAATCATTAAACTTTCACTCACTTTGGTGTAAATACAGAGGAACATGGCAGTTAATAGTTACATTGGTTCCTGTGAAATCTGTTTATTTGCAACCATATGAACGTGTGGTTTGTGTGTACCTGTGGAATTGTCTACCTATGTTGCTTCATTAGCATTTATGTATAAATAAATGCTACAATGCTGTCTTATTTAATTTGCTGCTAGATGTAATCCAAGCAGACAGCTGCAAAGTCTTGTGGAACACGGCCAAAGTTCTATCAAAGTACAGTAAACTGAAATTACAATACCAAGGGAGTGCATGTGTAACAGTGGTTCTTCTGGCCACCATTTAAGGAATCTGAGGATTTGACATCATGACTTATTTTGCATTGTGTCCACATTAAAAAAAACACAGAGGCACAAAAATCATATATGTTAGTTTTCATGCAGGCATTCCTGGAGACGGGATATAAATTGCCTATCATCAAGCATACCAGAGGGGGAAAAAAAAAAAAGGCATTGTGGACTGCACTAATTTGCAGAACTAAACCAGCTTTAGACTCCTAGCTCAAACTGTATTCGTTATCTTTCTGAGGCTTTTTTAACATTTCCTTCTCACACAAAATACGACTTAGAGAAGAATTTTGGAAAAGAACTCTTTTGTAGCATTTATGAAAAAACAAAGTATATTTATGTTGATGAATGTCGGGATAATGAGGTGAAAAAAGGCTCAGCAAAAAGAGTATTACTAGAGAAAGAACATGATGCTACCTGTATTTTGTTCTCCCGATATTTTTAGGAATTTGGAAGAAGTCCATGAAAGGCTTACAGCTGCCCCTGCTCAGCTAGCAGCTCATTATCATCTAACCTTATCAGTATTCCCAAAAGATCAATATAATTAAGATGATTATCTCTAGGAGGATTTCATGGGGCAATATAGAGACAGAAAATATCAGCACTGCTGTTTTTGACAATATGACAGTTACAGTGTAGACTTCTCATCTGTTCCCTTTGACAAGACTCTTTGGAAGCCCTGTTTTATTACATCTAGGTAATTTCTGAAATCAGAGCTTAGCTATTATAGCTCTCCACCAGCATGCAGGATACTCACAACAAGAGTCATGACCACTTTTTATGAGTTTTTGCATCATAAAAAGTTCAGAATTCACATGTGAAATTTTCTTTTTAAGAAATACTGTGCATATGTTACACTGATGATAAAATATATACTTGAATTATACCAAACACCGAAAATACAGAATTATTGGAAACTTTTGCTCAATTAATAAAGCACTTAATTTCTCCTACTTTCAAACTTTGCATGAACACAGCACACATTAGTACAATGGAACATGATTTTTTTTTAAAATCAGGCAATTTTAAATATCAGACAGTGAGCTCAGTAGACAGTAGAACAGTAGACAGAAAGGCAAAAATCTGCTTTAAAGATAGAAAGACTAACACAGAGCAATATGTTGAAAATGAAGCCAACAGACATAAATTCAAAGCGTTTTTGTACAGAGCATTATTTATACTAGGATACAGACACCTTTATAAGTAGACAGAACATTAAACTGACTGACAGACATGAACATTAGGAAAACGATTCATGTCTGTGCCATTATGTGATTACCTTTATTTAAATTTCAGGATTAAAAATAAAGCCTGAATAGAGATATTCTAAAATCATGTGCCTGTTTGAACAACAAAGGAAGAGAAGTCCAGACTCAGTTTACACAGAAGATCAACTGCAGATAAACCCGCTGAGTTGGATCTTTAATGAAAACTTAGAAAAATGTTAGTCTTTTTCCACAGTCAGCTAACTGTTCTCCTCTTTCATGACTCTAAATATGTAGTTGGATTGATTTCCAAGGAACGGAGGGGCACATCCTACTGTGGCCTTCTTGTCTTTGGTGGTAAAGATAATCCCCTTCTGTGGTGTTCTGTAGTGGTCAGTGGTGGTCTACATCATGCTTGGGTGGTCATCTACTGTGCCTCTGCATTAACCTTTCCAAGACAAGTACTCAAGACAATACCATAACATGGGTGGACAATTCAGGGCTTAGAACTGACCATCTATTGCAGAGTTCCACTGGTGTTTCTATTACATTACCTCCACACAGGAGGTAAAACTAGACACAGCCAATTTTTTCTCTAGGGCAATATGTTGTCATTGTGGCAAGGTGTGAATGATTCTTCCATTCTCTTGACAGTGAGGAGCTTGCTCTGCCTAGGTTCCAAGTGAACCAAGAGTTACCTGGTCAGTCAGGTACTTTAGGCATGGTGAGAAGCCTCATTGAGAAGCAGTGCATACTAGTTTCACTGGTACTACCCTGGTAAAATCATCTGGCTTTTTAGTAGATTTTGAGAAAAGCAATATCATGCAAAAAGTAGCAATAAACCACAGCAGATACTCCAAGAGCACTTATTGAAGTACTAGAAGGCTCAGGTTCAACTTCTTATTGAACACAGGGATGAATTTGTAAATTTGTTTCCCACACCACTCTGTGTATTTTGATTATGTGGTCCATAAAATAGATATTGAGACACTTATTTTTAGTCTAAGTTTTCTAAGAATAAGTCTGGCTGGAGTTATGCTCTTCTTCAGCTTTTAGTCAAAACACAAAAATTGCTAATTATTATTAGAAATTTAAGGTCTTCTTCTATTTTAAGCTCTAAAGCCCTGTATGAATGTTCAATGACATCTATACCATCTATTCAAGAAGCAATAGGCACTGAAAGAGCAAAGGTTTCATACAAAAAAACCCCCTTTAACTGTGTGAGTGACCAAGCAATACAATATCTTGCCCAGAGAAGTTGTGGAGTCTCCATTCCTGAAGATATACAAAAGCCATCTGGATATACACCTAGGCAACTAGCTTTAGGCAGCTCTATTTGAGCAAGGGAGGTGGAGTCAATGATCTCCTGAGACCACTTCCAACCTCACCCGTTCTGTGCATTTCAGATGGATGCCAGGTAACTAACTGAGGATCTGAATTCCACACTCGAAGCTCAATTTGCTCCCAAGGTTAGGTGTTGGAAGGTTTTCATTTCTACTAGTCTAAATCCCTTAACCTATCTCAGAATTAACTTAAAATTACCAGTGCTTAAACAAGGCAGTCTTGGACATACACGTATTTTTAATGGAAAAGTCTTACTTTTGCTTCAATGTGCACATGTTTTAGGAATGAGAATTATACAGAAATGTATAATACACTATTATACAGAAACGTATCAGCCTGTCCTGTCAGAATTTATACTCCCTGAGTTATTTATTTATTTATTATTTATATACTTATTTCTTTATAAAGTAATGTAAAAAAACAAATTTCTTTATATTTAAAAGGTGGTCCATACAGTGGAGCTGACAGGTCTAATCCCTATAGTGGCCTTAGTGCCATCTCTAACTCTGCCATCTCTGGTGTAGTCAAGTCCCACAACAACTGCTTTAAGGCCTGCTTTGGGTCTTGGCTGCCTACAAAAATCCACTTGCAACTGGTACCAGGAAGAAGACAACCATATTCTTCCCAGTGCCACTTATGCTGTAACACAATCCCAAGCTATGCCATCCATCAGGGAGGATAAGCATGATAATGAGTGCTGCAAGGCTGAGGCAATCCTTGGGCACCTGTTTAGGACAATTTTACAAGGCACTCATGCAGCCAGAGCAGGAGTCAGCACTTGGCCCTGGGGGTCTACGAATGCAGTGAACAAGAACCTGTGATTTACGAGAGCAGTATTAGCAGCATGTAGATTTGCCAAGAAAACAGTAATGGACATGAGGGAATACTATTTTGTCTTGCAGAGGAAGCTAGTAGAGGCCAAGTACACAGAAACAGACATTAAACACTTAACTATGATGGAAACAAAGAGTTCCCTGTCTCCTTTCCTGAAGGCCTAAGTGGATAGCATCAGAAAACACACATGAAAAGTTGGTGCTTGCAGACTCTTAGATACAACCATGATGGCCTGTTTAGCCACAAGTAGTGTTAAATATATTGGGAAAGAAAGCGCAAAAAAGAGTTTTAGTACAGGGTGGTCATGGAGGTAAGCAGTGTACCACACATATAATTAAAGTTGTCTGATTATATGAAATAATAACAGTCATTCATCTATAAATATAACCATAATTGCTGGGATAGAATATCTAAGAGATGGTTTAATACAAAATTTTGCAATTTTTCTAACGTTGTAAAAGCAAAGAATAAAAACTACTACCTAAAAGATTTCATTGGTGACTTTGATTGAAGGCTTTTATCAATCACATCTTTAACAGTAGTAAAGTAAAGTATTCATTTGTTACTGTTGCTTACATGCATGCATTGCATGTATTGTTCAAAATGCTGTGGCTGGGCGTGGAAAAAATGCTGCTTTTTGTGGCTGTCACACATTACTTGGAATCTTTTTCCAAGCAAAGGGAGATTTTTATAGAGCACAGGGTTAGAAGGTAGAAGCAAGAGTAGGGAAGAGCTTGCAGGACAAATACTGTCCAGGAGGCACCTGGGCACAGAGGACTTCCAGGAAAGGAGATTTTTGTAGGCAACCAGAGGAGCTGTGTGGGGTTCTGTGTTGTTCAGGCAGCCATGGAAATTTGAGGGCCTAAAGCTTTACCAGAGGAAGGACACCATGGGACTAGGAGGACATCTGTTTTCTGCTCTTTTTGCTTATTTTATCTTTAGAATGTTATTTTATTTTTTTGTTGCAAGGAAACCTAGCAATAGAGTTGTGAAATATGGCTGAAAGATTTTTATTCAGAATACTTTTTAAATTAGAAAACCAAGAACTTGGGGGGAAGAGGAGGTTGATTAAGCTAATTCTGTTTATTCACTAGATGAGTGCTACTTACCAAATGATGATTCCTCCATAGCCCTGTGTGACAAAGGCCTTGAGAACAGTAAAAAACCCAAGCTCATTTGAAATGAGAGTTTCGAGTTCAATTTAAGTCATCTATGGATTGCACAAAAACACCAGAGTAGCAACAACCAAATTCAGGAGGTTTACTTTGGTATTGATTCAACCTGACATATCTGAAAGAACAATTCCAGGAATGTATCAGATTCTGGTTCAGGGGAAACTCATTTCAATTGCTTTCATTCTGTTAAATGACCCTTAGCTACCAACAGGGCAACTTTACACACGTGTGTGTGTGTCTGTGTGTGTGAGTGTGCACACCCATATGTGACAAGGTAGAGAAAAGGCTTTTGCTTTGCTTGATTCAGCTGAAGTGGAAATTCAAGACAGTCTCAGGCCATGCTTTTAACTTATGTGCCTTTCTTCTTGAGTGTTCTTTTAAAAAATTGCTCATTAATTCACTCTTTTTTTTTTTTTTTTTTTGGCAGGGAATAATCATACAAATCATCCTAGCAGCTCATGGTAGCTTTTTGTGTAGGGCTCTTCTATTCCAAGTTTATCAAATTTAAAATATATGGCACTACACGTTTCTATCACAAAAAAATGGTGCTACCATCACCAAGATTTACATATTTAAAGGATATGCAAAGTAAACTAGACAGTAATTCTTATTGTAGTTTCTGTATTTAAAATACTTAATCCTACCCTTATAACAGTACTGAAGGGGTCATCTGAGGCTGAAGAAAAATGTTTCAACAATGTTCCTTTGTATTTTCAACAGTTACATGGTCTGCTCTGGCAGTGAGTTATCTATGATGATGGAAAGTCATCTCCATATGGGAGAATGACTCCCATCTCCTCTTTGGTAACTTTTCCCCAAAAAAGGTTTTTGTTAGGTATACTCTTTTTAAACTATATTTTTCACCAGTACAATTTTTGTTCCTGCCAGTCAATTTAAAGATAGTGAGGGACAGCCAGAGAAATGCACAAGTTGTTATCAGAAAATAAATTAAGGACACATTTAATGTTCACAAAACAACACATAATGAAACAACTATTACAAGAACAAATGCTGTTTTGGAGGCCATTATTCAGCGAAGTATCATTACTGAAAAATTATCATACTAACCTAACTGAACTGAACTCCAGCTTTTTAAATGTGATATTAACAATTTCATAAATACCTAATATATGGCAACAAAACAGGTGGCACCATCAACATGAATAATTTGGTTAACAAAATGAAAATATCAGCAACTTTAACTCTTTCATGAAAAATAAAAACAATTTGACAAGCTAAGTCCTAAAGATAAGATTATTTGCAAGTTCTAGCAGTTACAAATGAAATCTGAAACTCAAAAGACCACAGATGCAGAAACTCCTCGGTTTGTCCAACCTCTGTGCTTGTCCAGCTGGGCCCAGGAGGGTCGTGCCTGCTGTGTAGGAAGATGCAGAGGCAGGGGAAGAGTGTCCTGGTGCACGAGTGAAGTAGCACAACAGCAGGGAGGGGAGGTGAACTGAGCTGAGCAGGCAATGAATGCAAGGGAAGCATTGGGTGGGGCAATAAGTGAGCAGGGAGGCAGGACAGCACCTTACAGTGCCACATCCCGTGGCAATGAAAGAGAGCAATGAGACCCTTAGCAGACACTTCCAGGAAAAGAGATGTTCTCTCTCTGCATATTTTTGGGCCCTAATTATGAAGGCAAGATCATCAAGTAGAGGCTGGAGACAATGATTTCCAGGCTCATGAGCTACACTGAATGTAAGAAATCATAGGCTGGGCACTACCTCTGCTCCTTCCAAAAGCACTAGGAAATATATCATAGGACTTCTCTTATCTGATAAAATTATTTATTGGATATAGCTGCAGTGGAATTCTATTCACCCAGATCCACATACTCCCTTCTTCTAAAAATCTGTAGTCAGGCAGCAGACTCTTGGAAGCTTTCTACATAAATCTCTTCAGGAAATGAGAAATTACCAAACAAAGATACTTAAAAACAGACAGACAGGAGAGGTGTGGTTCTGATTCCACATAACATAGATGCCTCATTGTGCATCAGCAGCTTTTTTAACTATAAACAGCTCAAAAAAAGGTAACCTTCATGCAATAATTAGACTCATCCCCTACTGTAATATTGCCAAGAGCACATTTATCAGACACATAAATAAATTAATGAAAAAAGGAAAAGCATAGCATTTGACTCAGTATAACATTTATAGTACTATATATTTCAGTGGTGTGATTCTTTATTCTCTATTATATACTGCCTGAAAAGTGTATCAAATGGATATTAATGGCTGCTCATTATATCACTAAGCACACCCACACAATGCTTAATTTTAACAATTGTATATAATTAAATAAAAAACATCCACATTAAGACTCCCCAGAGAAGCGACAATTTGTCCTAGTTTAAAAAAAAATAAACTAACAACAACAACAACAAAATAAACAACAAAAAGATCCCCAAAAATCCCACACCAACCTTCCCTCCCAGAAAAACCCCACCCCACCACCATTAATTACTATTGTGGCTATTGTTTTACATCCCTAGTACTGCCATACTGATGTTTTTTCCAGTGATCAAGGAGATCAAAGAAATTTGATGTCTCCCAAGGGGGTTAAATTACAGCAAAGAGAATTCCTCTTAATTCCTTGTCAGTTTTTGAACAGTGTCCAAATCAGATGAACAACATCTTGCTGTTCTCAATGAGACTTGTGTGCAATGGGACTGATAGTTTCAGGAAATTCAGAATAATGAAAATAATTTTTTTCCTTGTATATGAGTTTGACTCATGCCCAGCTCTGTAATGACTCCCCCAATTGTTCTGCAGACTTTCATGGTTTATTTGCAGTCTCATCTCTTTTGTTTGCAACATGTACCTATACCTCCAATCTACCACTATCACTTTGTGCCATAACAAGCAATATCAGTAGAGACTATGGAATAAGAGTAGACATTCAAATGTTCTGTCCTTCCTGAAATGAACTTCATATGTCAGATCCCCACCCATACAGGGCACTCTTGATGTTGGTTTCCACACTCTAGCCCGGCACTGTTGTAAAAAATTTAAATTTGATTTAAATTGATTGAATTGACACCAAACTGACAGCACACCATCTGACAGCAATCCACAATGGTAAACATCCAAGGAACTACTGTGGGGTTCTACTTCTCTACTGCACTCATCTTGCTGTTAACATGTTGTAGAGATGGTATGGCTTGCATGCAATTCTTGGAAGCTTTTTTTGTTGTCCAAAAATTCCGAGGCTGTACCAGATCATTCTAGGTTCCCATCAGATCTTAATCCTCCCACTCAGTGCTCACAGTACAGGCCCCAAATGTTTCTTCACATGCATATTTGCTCAACGAATGCACATGAAACTGGCCAATTTAATCTTCTTCCCCTTGGATTTTCAGCAGTACACTACAAAATTGGTATTTTCCCTAACAGAAACAGCTAATCAACTTCTTTTTCTACAGATAAAATAGCAGGAAGATGGAAAAGGAACATGTAAGGCATGAAGGCATAAAGGTAGACTGGGACATACAGATCTATGGGTCTAAAATCATATGGAGACTGTAAAGAATTCCAGGAAACAGTGCAAGACCCTCCCTAGTGCAATTTACTATACGAGAGTATTGACAGCAATTTGCTAGCAAACCCTGGGCTTGAATGGATACAGTAACAAAGCAAACATAAGATCACAGTGCCAAAATAGCTAATGTCAGGACTGTTGCATTTACAGAACTTCTGCTAACATGCTTTCCTACTGGCAGTCAGGCATTAATAACCTTTCCATAACCTTAAATGAAAAATACCACAGGCAGATTGATAGTTCATACAGATGCCATGGTGGCATGTAAATCACTGGGCTTCATGCTGGAAGTCTAGCAGCACGTTAGATAAACACCTATGAGGAATGGCAGGAATATTCACAATTCTCTTTCACAGTAAATCCATTCTATTTCTGTTTTTCTGATGATTTGGTTTAAACCAACTACTGGGCACATCTATTGAAAAATGGCCTTTCCCATGTCTCAACTTGCAACTTGCATGACACTGGTTCAATTCTCTGCGTTGTAGAAAAAGATTGCAATTAGGATAAACAATGATGTTACATTAAACTACAAACTAGTTCCAAATATAAAATACCTAGTACTAAATATAAGACATTTGTTTACAGACTTCTGCAACAACAGTAGCAAGAGAAGTCTCACAATGGCTGATGATTCTTTTCAGCTGCCTATCACACACTTAAATAAGCAAGAGCATTCACACTGTGTGAGACACACCACAAATGTACAAAGGTAAGTAGTAAAGGTTCTGCAGTGGATCCCACTCATGTCATGTACACACAGGATGTATGTCACTATTCTTACCAAAACTTGCTTTTAAACTGCCTTAGACACTGGTGTGCGTCCTACAGTTGCTAAAGATAAGAACTAGATAAAACATCCTTCTTCACTTTCATTACTCCTGTGTGGAACAGTGAGTTACATATCTAACTATGCCCAAAATATCTTTAAGGGCATGAAGAGCCCATCAGAAAGGATACACAACAGGTTCCCATATAATGGACCCTGTCCTTGATCTGAGATTTCAAATTTTGTACATTTTGTGTGGTACCTGGCTAATGATTTTAGTATCTGAGCATGAAAGTTTAGTAATTGCATTTCATTGTGCCAGAGCTATAGCACTGCATTTCACCTGACTGTGCTCTCATTTATACACTGATATATTCTATATCTATCTACCTTTATACATAAATATATTCCACGCGTTCCCAAATAGGTAGCTAACATATTTTGACTGAAATAAGATAAGTATACTGGAAGAAAATTCTCCAGTTCAAACAGAATTTGTGATTTTAAAAATCATCATGCAGTGTTAATTTTAAAATATTTATTTCCATCTTGATTCTGGAAACAGGACTGAATCCATTAGTATGTGGACTGGAAAGTGAATAAACAGTTTCATTAAGGAGAAATGTTAGCTCCAACAATGTTTATTGGGGCAAGCCTGCACTCCGGCTGCACATGGCGTACCTTTAAATAGGGCCGTTAAAACACCAAATAAAATGTCAAAGTCTGTCAGGTCTGGAGCTGTTATAAATTGTTTAGACTGGGGATAATTTGCGTTGGGTACATCGCGCCGGGCAGATCCGGCGGCGCGGAGAGCAGCGGGCACGGGCGGGCTGGCAGCCGGGCACCGCCGGCCTCGCCCTCCGGCCGCGCTCGCCAGCTGGCAGCACGCACGTGGCCGAACAACCGCGTCGGGAAAAAAAGTAAAATCAGAACGTGACTTCGAAGGGAGTGCCGCAGCCTGTGGCCGGAGATGCGCGCTACCTTCACCTCGGCGCGGCACTGCCCCGGCCGCCGGCGCTCCTGCGCTGCCGCACCTCGGCGGCCGCTGTCCCGGCTGCGCTCCCCGCCGCTGTCCCGGCTGCGCTCCCCGCCGCTGTCCCGGCTGCGCTCCCCCGCCGCTGTCCCGGCTCCGCTCCCGCCGCTGTCCCGGCTGCGCTCCCGCCGCTGTCCCGGCTCCGCTCCCGCCGCTGTCCCGGCTGCGCTCCCGCCGCCCCCAGCCCCCCGCGCCGTCGCCGGCCCGCCCGGCGCCCCGTCCCACCCACGGCGCGGCCCGACCTCACCTGCAGCTCCCGGGAGGCCACGCGGGCCGCCAGCTCGATGACACAGCCCACCGCCATGCGTGCCGCCCCGGCCGAGTGCAGCTCGTTCCAAACGGTGTCACTGTCCACCTGAGCAAACAGCCGGCCCGGAGGAAGGCAGCCGAGAGGGGAGAGCAGAGGAGAGGGAGAGCATGAGAGAAAACAAACCCGTGAGGGAGGGCTGGCAGCCTGACAGCCCGTGTACAATAACATCAGTCTTCCGTGCTGGCCAGCTGAAAGGCCTTCTGGACATGGCTTTGCTTTTGCTTTTTCTCTGCACGGGCTTCTCCAATGGAAACACATTCCTGTCATGCCTCGCTGCCATTCCCTGTTTAGATTTCTCATTACAAACAGTGTTACATCGGCCGGGCCGGGCCTGCTCGCCAGACGCTCCTCAGGCCGGCTGGAGAGGTGACGGGGACCTGCCAGCGCCGGGACCATTGGGGATGGCCATTGGGATATGGCCATTGGGAAATGGCCATTGGGAAATGGCCATCGGGAGTGGCCATAGGGGAATGGCCATTGGGAAATGGCCATTGGGAAATGGCTATCGGGAGTGGCCAGCGGGAATAGCCATTGGGAATAGCCATAGGGGAATGGCCAGCGGGAATGGCCATTGGGAATGGCCATCGGGAATGGCCATAGGGAAAGGGCCAGTCGGAATGGCCATCAGGAATGGCCATCAGGAAATGGCCAGCGAGGAATGGCCATAGGGGAACGGCCATCAGAAAATGGCCAGCGGAAATGGCCATTGGGAATGGCCATAGGGGAATGGCCATAGGGAATGGCCATCGGGAAATGGCTATCGGGAATGGCCATAGGGAAAGGGCCAGTGGGAATGGCCATTGGGAATAGCCATAGGGGAATGGCCATAGGGAAAGGGCCAGTGGGAATGGCCATTGGGAATGGCCATGGGAAAATGGCCAGTGGGAATGGCCATTGGGACTGGCCATTGGGAATGGCCATGGGAAAATGGCCAGTGGGAATGGCCATAGAGGAATGGCCAGCGGGGAATGGCCGTAGGTAAATGGCCATCAGAAAATGGCCAGCGGGAATGGCCATAGGGAATGGCCATAGGGAAAGGGTCAGTCGGAATGGCCATCAGGAAATGGCCAGTGGAAATGGCCAGCGGAAATGGCCAGTGAGAATAACCATCAGGGAATAGCCATCAGGGAATAATCATCAGGGAATGGCCAGCGGGAATGGCCATTGGGAATGGCCATGGGAAAATGGCCAGTGGGAATGACCGTAGAGGAATGGCCAGCGGGAAATGGCCATTGGGAAATGGCCATGGGAAAATGGCCAGTGGGAATGGCCATAGGGGAATGGACAGCAGGAAATGGCCAGCGGGGAATGGCCATAGGTGAATGGCCATCAGAAAATGGCCAGTGGGAATGGCCATGGGAAAATGGCCATCGGGAAATGGCCAGTGGGAATGGCCATAGGGAATGGCCATAGGGAAATGGCTGTTGGGAATGGCCATAGGGAAAGGGCCAGTCGGAATGGCCATCAGGAATGGCCATCAGGAAGTGGCCAGCGAGGAATGGCCATAGGGGAACGGCCATCAGAAAATGGCCAGCAGAAATGGCCATTGGGAATGGCCATCAGGGAATGGCCAGCGGGAATGGCCATCGAAATGGCCATAGGGAAATGGCCATAGGGAATGGCCACTGGGACAGGAACAGCCTCCGCTGCCCCAGCACCTGAGCTCATCAATGACACATCAGTTCTGTGGTCCTTTTCTTAAGAACAAAACAGAGTAGTAACCCCTCTTTTTCCCTTCCCAGGCGGTTGTTTCTAAGTGACTGAAATTGGGACAATTAATTGTTTTGAGTAATTTCAGCAGTCACTCTTGCCATAGACAGAAAATGGAATTTACACAAAGCAAGATCCTTGCTGTATATCCAGTTTTGATGAAGTAATAAGTTTTGGCTGAAAGGCTTTATTTTGTAACAGATGAGTGGGTTTTAAAACAGAGAAAGTTATCTTCTGCACCTTCTAAATGAGAAAGTGTGACATGTTAAACATCACATTATAAAGAATAAAGGTGGCTAAGCACCACTGCTCTACAGCTTCAATCAGTGTGCTAAAACTTTACTTCTGAAATCTATTTTTAATAATTATTTATTTACAGAAACATACCAAAACAGGTAGGTGAAACGTTGCATATCCCTATATATATCATATATTGTATAAAGCAGACAAGATGGTGTTAAATAGTCTGAAAAAGCTATCCAAAAAGACAGCCAGACTTCCTCAATGCTCCATGGGAAGTGCATTTAATTGTAGCATACCGTACAAATTTATCATGAAAAGAAAAACGTTTAGATATAGACAAAATACTGTGGCAGATGCTATTTGGATGCCTTCCAAGCACACTGAGACATGCTTTCAGTTTGAACCAGAAGCCTCTGTTCCTAATTCCTTAAAAAAAAAAAAAATTAAAAAAAAAAAAAAAAAGGAAAAGAAAAGAAATCAAGTAATTGAAAATGGATGGAACTGCTACTTGACTCTGGAAGTTCTGAGGAATTTCTTTGATTAGTCATTTGAAACAGAAAGAAGCTTGATCTAAGCTTGATCTTCTCTACACCTGTCAAATGTCTTTGCCATTACTGTTACAATAATATTATATTTCAAGCTACTAAAATGATCTTACTTTTCAGTATCCTGGGCCTGATTTTTCTATCATTTTGATCGGTTTTGTGTGCATGCAGCAGAACTAATGAAAATAGTTTGTATTTGCAGTGGACTTGAATAAGAAACCTGTCTTTTGATTGCAAAGTTTAGAGTAACAGTAGTGACAGCACGCTGTATTTTCATCTGAGAAACTCAAAATCTTGTACAAACACAATTAGGCATCATCAGCTTGATATAGGATGATTTATTATGGTTGTTTGGTAGATTGGTAGCTTGAGATTGAAAGAAATAAAAGTAGGCTTTGGAAAGATGCACACTGATCAATGGGTAACAAGAAATAAGAAAGAAACCAAGTAGTAAACAAATAATGATGTAAGTAACGTTAGGCAGACTTTGGAGTTATCTCTCTATTGCATTAAAGGAACTGTGAATCAAATTTCATTTTTAAAGCTAATCAGAAGATAAATAAGTAGAGGTCATTGGTTAAATCAATTTAATCAAACCATAATAAAGTTTGAAAAATACTGTGCAGTATTTTAAATCAAGAAGTATCAGCAAGAGGGCTGGGAGGGAGTACTTTCTTACCATTTTTATGGCTAGAAAATTAAGGTTAACATGAAGGAGTGGCTGATGAAAATGATTCAATGGCAGCTGCTCAGTACACCAGGGCATGAGCAGGAGCAACCTGCATCCTCAAAGGAACTATGATTCATTTCCAGGAAGGCTGATTAAGTTAAAATTGTAACCACAGCTTTAGAGTACCCACCCTTAAGACAGTTGTCTGCTCTGACACATGAGACTGCAGTCTCTCCATCCGCTGAGTGCTGAGCATTGGCCAAGGGACAGCATTTATCATTTTCTGCTTTCAGCTGAGTGTGAGGAGACTGAACTGGGACAGTAAGACCAAGTATCTTCCACTGAATAATTTCCCTCAGACCACTTGAATGACTGCTACCTTAATTTACCTGGACTGGTAGAAAAAATGGGCAATCAGGAAACAGAACAGTGTTTCCTGAGAAATTTTTCAAAAAATGACCACCTAAATGAACAGAGGAAATTCAGGATATTTTAGCTAATCTCTTGGGCATGGTACATGTAATGAGTGGTAAAGTCTTAAAACTAGGGGTAGCCTACTGAAACTGCATACTTTAATGCACAGTTACTATAATACAAGAAAAGTAACATAAATATAGTATTACAAACTTAGGTGACAAATACTATTTAATATTCTTGCAAAATTAAGACTGAATTTCTGAGGAACATCTCATGAAGAACAACCTGGAAGAACTTGCATCATACAGCCAAGGCTTTAGCTGTAACAACTAGAAAATCACTCTATTTTATATCTCTAATAATTCTATGTATTCCCTTAAATGTTTCAGGTGTTTGAATCAGAGATTTTCTTTTAGTGTTACTCAGTGTTTACTTTGTAAATTGCTGTTGAAATACAGTGTTATAAATGGCAAACCCATTAAAATTACAGCTACTAGTTGGTCCAGTTGTCAGGCTTTATATGAAATGAACCTCTAAAATCCTACTGATGTGCTTTTCTATATTCCTCTGAGATGAAATGGTTGGATTTTATACAAGTAAAGGGAATAGGATTAGACACTGTGGTTTCTGGTTCTGTTGCATGTATATGTCTCAGATATCTGACAGCCTATCTGTGTGCTATGCATGAATTTGTGACAAAAGTGATGCTTTCTGAGTCACAGACTATGACGAAGTCAGATGGAATTTTTTAAGAGGTTATTTTTGTTCAAGTGCTTTGGAGCAGCCAAAGAATTCAGTAAAAAACCTGTCTGGATTAGGATTGTTTTTCAGACAATGTTCAACAAAATTTACAGAAAATACAGCATTTCTAGCTGAATTCTAACACAGATGCTTAGCCTTTTTTCTTTTCTGTTTTTTTACATTTAATATTTAAATATTACTTCTATTTAGGAGTCCTTTAAAAATTGTCAGGATAGAAGAATGTTCTTAATTGTACCAAATTTTAAAAAAAACATTGTCATAAAACATCAAAACGTCAGTGTTGAACTATGAGCATACTACACATTTTGTTATCTAAAATCCTATCACTGCTACAGTTCTTCAAAGAAGAATTGTGCTTGAGAGTGCCAAGAGCCAGAGAGCACGAGCCCTATCTGAACACTGACTTTCTAACACACATATGGATTTACTTCACTCCTAGTTTCCTGAATGAGCACTGTAGGTTGCAGGCTTTTTCAACCACATCTACTATAGCTCAATCATTGGCATGTGTAGCAAAGCTAATACTCTGCAAAGCTACAGATGATAGAAATTAAGCTACCTGTCCCTGAAGTGGATGTGGAGGCATTAAAGAGGAAGGGAATGACTTAAGTGAAAAGAAATGTAGGTAACTTCTCCTGACTGAATGAATTAATATTTCAAGCCCTGTGTCTAGAAATTCTCTGCTTTGCACTACAAAAAAACTTGACATGAATGCTTCCTGTAAGAAATATCTATGTGATAATGCCACTTTTGCAATGAAGACTTTAAGCATACCCAAAACAAGGTAAGAAAGAAGCCTTACAGCAGAGATACTTCAACAGACAGAAAGCTTGTACTATAACCCCTTTTTGGGCTGGAAAATTTCATTTTAAAGAAGACTGACTGTAAAGTTTGAAAGTTACCAGCTCCTTATTCTGTGCTCAGGTTGTGGCATATGTGAAAATGGTGAGGAAAGATATGGCAATATACCTGAGGGAGAGATTCCTTACTTCAAGATCTTTCTGATATTACTGCATTTGGCAAAACTGGAAATGTTCCTTGTCCTGCTGTTTAAATTTATCTGGAACCTACCTCAGAGGGGCAAAAAAGGAAGTGTGATTAATAATCCTAAAGCATTTCTAAGATAATTGCTTTTTGTTTTACCTGTCCTTCCCAGCTATAATGCCTCTTCACTCCTCATCTTCTATTTCAGTCCTCTTTTTTCCAGAAATCTCCTGGGATCTGCCAAGTGTTCATTGTACCACAGCTCTGCTAACCAGAGATGCTGCTCACAATCTGATTCATCTTTTGAGTTTTTTACATCCTGCATGATGTATTCATCTGTGCAAGTTATTTATCTTTCCTAAACTACCATAAACTCTAAAGTTGCCTTGAACATGTCCCCACTGATAATGATATTACAATATAAAAGAGAGACCAAGCTACTGCTTTGGGATGAATTCAAAGCATGCTAGAACTTTCTCTCCCCACTCCTTCTGCCACCCACAAACACACAGCTTGTGATTTAATGCAAATTCATTTTCTGCAGTGGAATTCTGATTTTACTCTGGAGAGGAATTAAAAATACACTGAATTTCTCATCCTGCTCTGGATTCTCTGCACAATTGTTGCCATCATTAAAATCAAAACCAGTCCTCTTAGAGATACCACACAGCCCCACAAGAGATACTCATTTTCTGACAACAGGTCAAAAATGCAATTTGTCATCTAGCTGTTCATGGAATTTTTGACCTGTGATGCTCCTTGGATAGGAGTCATTGCATCGTCCAATATTCTGGACAACAAGAAGTTCTTGACCATAGTTTGAAAGGATTCTTTACCCTTTCTGTAAAGAGTAGAGATTTGGCTCAGTTTTTCTTGGATGGGAGTTAGTTAAGTAAGCATTTCAAATGGATACATTTCAACACAAATCTAGAAAAACAACTATGTTAAAAATTCTGTCCTTCGATGTAAGTGGTTCTAATGCTGACAAGTATATGAAATCTGGTCAGCTCACAATAGTGTAGCTATATGCAGTAAACAAACTGATTAAGAATCAGTGACAAATGATATGGGGGAGTACTGACCTTCTCAGTGATACTGAAATTTAATAAAACTTAGGTATTTCAGAGTGAATTCCTGTGTTTTAGCTTTAAAAGCATTCACACTTTTTCACTTATGCCAGAGCAAACATGTTTCCATTGCTGGGGGTTTATTAGTATACTGGCGTGAAAACAGAAATTAAATATTTTTCTGAAGTGCTTCAGTCTCTAAAAATTGTGTGGCATTTCAGTATCACTTCCAGCAAGGAGTCTGTCTTTCTTAGAGACAGTTGGTGCCAGCTAACACTACTGCATAAGTTTGTAATATTTTGCTCCTGACCATGAGCAGTGCAGCTTCCCAGGTGTCACGCTCATAGCTCTCACCTCCCACTCTTACAGATGTCCTGGTGATCATTCATCACCTCTGTGATTTCCACTAGGAAGCAAAAGGTCCTCAACGTGCTTCTCAGCTGCTGTTTCATCTCACCATGACTAAAGAAGCGAAGGTGTGCACATCATCTCCAAGGAACAGCTTCTAATGAATGGCCTGTCAGCCATGTCACTCGTTAAGGAACAAAGGAGAAAAGCTTTGCATGGCTGACGTCGTCTCCATAAATTCCAGATACAGGAAGTGTGTAAAAGTGTACTACTTTAGGAAAAATAAGTACAGTGAGCTTCCTTTATTTTTACTGCTATTGCAGCTGTAGCAAAGATTTTTTTCTGTCAAAGGCCTTTCCAGCTGTTTTGATCTAAAATGCCTAACATAAAGAGTAACCAGAATATCAGCTTTGCATATTTTCTTGCCTACCAGTGTGATTTAGAAATAATTTGTGGAGGGCATGTGATCTTTAGGCTCCAGCAGTATGAATAGTTCAAAGGACCATCACAAATCATTGCTTAAAGAAAAACCATGGAATTCCCTTAGTCTTGCATTGACTTCTGTATTTGAATAATTCCAGTAGGAGAGTTCATCAGTAATAATAATTATGGGAAAGGACTTCTAAAAATAGTTTTAAAGGCTATTAATTCTGATCCCAAAAGCCTCTTTCCAGGCTTTCTGCAAGAACAAAAAGAATGTGGGCAGTGCACAAACCAATTGTATGTACAATACTTAACATCTTTCAAGTTTTACTGCCAATAGTGAAGTAACATGAAAAGTCAATCAAAGCCAATTTTCAAAAAATATTCAGTAAAAAATTTAAATTTTAATTAATTATTGAATGCCTAGCAGAATTACTGATGTTGGTAGTCATCCCTTGATTTAAATGCAGCATCCCCTCTGTAAAAACAAAATTCATCTTAAATTTTGCAAAAAAATTAAATATGTGAGATCTGTATTGTAAAAGAAATAGCTTTGTATTCAAAATGAGTAGCAGAAAAAAAATCAGGCTAAGTCAAGCTGAAGCCTGAATACAATAATATCTCAAAAAGAAATAGTTTTACTTGGTTTCTCTCTTAAGCTAACTTTTATGATAGACATCCAGAATCTCAATGTAATGTAAAGCATACATTAGACACTGTAAAGGATCTCAAAACCGTAGTGGAACAGTGATGTGTGGACCATTGGTAGGGAGAATGGAGGGAGGATAGCATGGATTAGATGTGGATTAGAACTTGTTTTTAGAAAAAACTCATAAATAAAACACTTAGGCCCAGATTCAAGTCTCAGATATGTGGTATGTATCACCAGATGCTTGTAAAAAATGTTACTGCACTTTCAGGCCTTGCCCCAAGTACTCTATTAATTTAACTTGACATTTGTTTTAGCATTTAATGGGTAAGTGTGTGAAAATGCTTGTGCAACTGCCTTCTTATGTTTGATGTTGCAGTTTCCAGGAGTTTGTAGACAAGGAGATACAACAATGTATAGTTGGTTATGTAGACATGCATACGGTTACGGGAAATGCAACTTCTTTGTGCAATATACAAGCCTTATTTCTTAAAAGTTTCATCATTTACTGCTGCACACACTTTTATTAAAACATAACATTTCAGCTTTCTGCCTGGATGTAGAATATCTTTGTGTTAGAGGCCACCATGGGACTACACTAGAATCTGGTGTATATTCAGATAAACAGATTTTTTCTTCAGAGAGCTCGTCTGTCCATCTGGGGGGTTAAATTCTGTCAGTGAACACGTGATATGTTTTTAAAGTGCAAATGTGTATTCTTCTTTAATTACAGAATTACTGTCAAATCCATCTGAGTGTATGTGATTAAGTCCGGGAAGAGTGAATAGTAGTAGTAGAAGATTGGATCTATTCCACTATTTACATTTAACATACCTATGAATATTTATATATCTTTATCTATCTATATCTATATATCTATCTATCTATACCTATATCTATATCTATATATCTGTATATCTAAATCTATATCTAATCTATATCATCTATGTATCTGTATCTATATCTACCTACCTATCTATATCTAATTTCCTATTCTGGGAAATAAGAAGCTTCTTTGCATAATGCTTGCCTTTGGCAACACAATAGTTTTTAGAAAATGCAGAAAATTAGGTAAGACCTTTAAAAGATATGGCTTTATGGTAGTTCATTAAATTCCCAATAATTTTCTGTGTTCCATACACTGTACCTTTGTCTAAAAAAAATTAATCTGGTTGAGTAGCAAGGGAAGATGGTCCTTTGTTAAAAGGGGGAAAAAAATTATCTGAGGGACCAAATTGTGTATTTGATGACTTGTCAGATTATCACATCTGAGCTTTTTATCCTTGCCTGCTGCAAGTAAAAGCAATCTGGGACTATTCTAGAACATTTTATTGTGCCTTCAGCAATGCCAAGGAGCTGTGTCTCTCAGATAAACAGTTTCACCTCTTACCAAAACATCAAGCTCTGTGGTAGATGGCACAGGGCCACCTCAGTGTCATGAAAGAACAAGAGTGGGACAAGATATCTGCCCTGTAATGTGAAGAAATATTTTGTGGCCGTGGTGTTGATATGCTAAATGTGCTCCCTCCCTGCCCAGGATGCACTTCCCAGAACCAGAGATGAAGTCTGTGTACCTCAGTAAAGGAAGGCTGGCTGTTTCCTGCTGTGTTGTGATCATCAAGATTCACTTGGGGTTTCTTTCTAAAATCAATGTTCCTAAAATCTGAAACTTAGTTGTTTCAAGTCTCTGTCAATAAAAGAAATCAAGCACCTCCAGTTAATTCTTCTGATCTTAGGTAGAATGACTCTGCTGTAGTGATCCATGTGGCTTTCTAATGCCAATGCATAAAGCTGGACAAAGGAATCTTCAGAGAGATGTTGTTCAGGAGTGCAACTTAATTAAATGTGCAGATTTTATCTTAATTCACTATTTTTTCTGTAGACAAACTTCCAGCTCTGGCTCTGATTCCATCCCCAGTAGCCTTAAATTGCCTTGAGGTGGTAGCAGGGTGGCCTTATTGATCACACATTTTGTTGAACTCTGCAGAAAATACCACAGTCAACACCATGTAACTGTGAGTCCTAAATAGTCTGCAAAATATGTCAGTTAAAATATAATGTGCCTTCTGCTTTGATTAAATCTTAGTATTTCTTTAGAGGTGGTGTAGCTGGCAATCTTAGGAGGTAAACAAGTCCTTCATTCCTAGGAGCCTTCTGCAGTGTGCTCCAAAACGTTGTAACTGGCAGATTTCAGTAGGTTAATGAGTCAAGTAAGTAATTTAAAGTATTAGGTTAATACATTGGCAGCATAGTATATTAATGCTTTCACAATGGAAGACTTAACATTGAGTAGATAAGTTTCTAGGAATTACAGATTGCTTTTCCAAAACTAGGGAGCAGACATACCTTTTGTTGAGATGACTATACCTCTTGTGGTATGGACTGGAATATAAGGCAAAGGCACAAGTTAATTCTAACATCTATATGGAGGTGATGGTTCATTTGACAGCCCAAACTATAGGCAGTCTAATTTCAGTACAGACACATCAGTGCAGGTATAGGGGGAGACACCTAAGCAGCCTGGAACCTAAGCTTGCTACAAGAAGGCGATGCCACTGCCAATATTTTCTTGATTTTTACACTGTTGTACCATGGTAATGCAACCAGTTTGGTACCATTAGCTCTTACAGAAATCAGAGGAATGAAGAGTTTTAATATGTAAAGGCTGAAAATTTCTTCCTGGGAACAGACTGAGAAGATCAAGGAAAGAATGAGAAGCAGCAGAAACCAATTTATTTCCTGGATGACTTACTAAACTGGTGTACTAGTAAAATCTTGCCTTTCTTATTGCTTTTCTTCCTGTGTGGTCAGGACAAAAAGTAGCACTGTAAGCTGCCACAACAAGGAATGGCAGGAAGGAATTTAACATTCAGAAAATACGAATATTTTTTAAGTTTGGTAAATATGTTGAGATTTTATTGCTATAAACTTCCTCCCTTGGTAATTACAGGCCAAATTGTTCTCTGATATGAAAGATCCAAATTACACTTCAGTTTTCGAAACAAGACCAGCTTGTCCCAGCAGAAGACATCATCTCTGTTTTAGTTCTGTAACAGTAAAATTAGAGGAAATGTAGTGGACATTCCATAATATGTACAAACCATACTTAGCCATTCAGATGGCTCGATATTTAGCCCAAGAACAACTCTGTTCAGCTCACTAAACATTGATTCTTCTGAAGTCTTATTTTTTGCAGGGCAGCGTTCTCCCCCAGCTCCTCCTTTTGCAATTTAAGGTTCTGACTTTATGCATTACAGGTTTGGAGCAGTGTCTTTGGTGGGGAGGGTGGGGGGAGAGCAGGGGGGATTGGATAACTGCCCAATTTCATATGATAAAAGTGAAATTCTCTTCTGTCTGCAGGACAATCCCCAGGGAACAACGTATGAAACCCAAACTTAAATAAAATCATATCCTGTTTGCAAACATCATATTCCCTGTGCTTCTCAGTAATCTGGACCCATAAACCCCAGCACAGCTTGAGAGCCCATTCCTCATCTAAACAAATGCCATAAGCCCCTTTATACTTTTACAACCATGTCAGAAAATAATATTGACTGCCAATAGTGATGTGATGGGAGTTGCCTCCTCTGAGCCGTAAAAGAAGCAGTCTGTTATCAATTTCTCTAAATGCATCAAGGGAATTATGGGTCGGTTCAGTTCCAAGTTATAAATGACAATTCAAAAGCCGCAGAAGTGTTTGAAGCTGCGAGCCGATGATGACATTATCATAAAAGCCTGCTCTTCTTTACTTTTGTGGGGTTTTTTGCCTATCAACTAGACAAAAAAATATGGCTGAGAAATGACTTCAAGATTTCTTCACACAGCAGCAGGTCAAACAGGCAAGAAAACAATCACTATTTTTAGTGACAGACTGAGACAAGGAGATGAAACTTACTCCCATTAAAAGTAGATTTCTGCTTCTCCTATTGTCATTTTCACAGCACAACAGGAGAGGAATTGCAATGGATGGATACATTGGTCAAATGATCACTTATAGCACCAGTGGCTGTTTACAGATGAAAAATTGTGGAACAGTCTGACAATCCACAGAACCAAAATGTAATTTGTGATTATTCTCCCCATTTGGCCACTTCACCTGCAATCTACCCACCTCTCCTGGAAAACTTTTCACATTCCAAACCTCTGACCAGCTGCAAGAAACCGTCTCTTTTTATTAAGACTGCTGGCCATAGAGCTGCTAGTCTCTCTCCAAGACAAAGAATTTCATCTCCCTGGTATTAGAATTCTTTAACAACAGTTGGTTCTGGAACAAGGTTAAACTTGAAAAAAAAAAACCATAAAAAGTATTATTGCAGGAGGGACATACCATACTTCAGTGGATTTTATGCTCCTGACCCTGGATAGTCCTCTGATAAAATATTAACCATCATTGAAAGAAAACCTGTTATGGACATATTTAGGATGCTAATTTAGACATTTTTTTCTCTCTTTGTGAGATCTGTTCAATTTAGCTGTACAGATGAAACAGATTTCTGCTCTTAGATAAGAGAGATAATTACTACTTACATAGTTCCTTAAAAAACAAAACAAAACAAAAAAAAAACTTGATTCCTTCTGAGAATGTAACATATACTAAGCCAATGACTCTTGACATAATCAATCTGTAGCACTACTTTAAAATAATTCATATGGATGAAAGTGTTTAAGAAATGAATGAACGTAAGTTTTACATACATTTTTTTCATTGCTACAAAAGATTTAGTGGAGTGATGGATCAGAAAATACTAGTATGGATGCAGACTGCTTCTTGTTTGCTTTTCAAAATTCTTGGAACAAACTTTCTTTCACTGTAACTGTCAGTAATGTCCAGAGAAGTGGATCCCTGATGTTGACTGCAGTTTTAGAACAGAAATCAGAATATCAGTAATAGAGTAGAATTCAGGGTTACAGAGATTAGTTGGACTTTTGTTTGTGAACAATGTAAGCCCATCAAGTGATGTCTTCAGTGTTTAGGAAGTCCTAGCTTCCATTCCTTGGTCCAGGAGCAGTTTTCATTCTGTTCAGCGATTCTTTCACATCAAATTTATAAGCTTTTAGTGGAACAGGGCCTCAGAACTGGGACTTGGCAGTATTTATAATTATATATAATAGGTAGATCATAGTCTTAGGTAGATGGGCTCTATCCTACTTATGGATAAAGCCTTGCTTTTCCACTCCTCTTTCCAACAGTGGCATCACTTCAGTGCATGGTATGGGGGTCCCCAGCCAGAAATAATATTTGATCTCTTGTGTGGTTGCAGCACCCACTAAGAAATGGGGTCTGATATTAAATCCAGCCTGGGAGTGGGCAGAACTGAGCCTAGGTTTCCTGTCCCCTGTATGAGCAGTCAAACCAATAATCTATTTAATAATAGAGCTGCATAATAACAGCAAGGTCCCCATATGGTTAGAAAACAATAGGATCAAAGAGATCTGAAAAGCTTTTTTCAAAAGACAGTCATAAAGTCTCCTGCAAGAATAGAATTTTTTTTCTTAATACTGTGTTATATTCTGTAGCAAACAAATTATGATACAAGGAAGGAGGAAAAAATAAACAAACATAAAAAAGATAAAATTCTTCCATTTCTCTCTAAAATCTTTGCATAAACTACTTTTCCTGCTTTACATTGATTACTGCTTTCTACCTTTCATTTAAGTTGAAAGCTACAAAGTAGAAATATTTCCTATTCCTTTATACTATCATTTCTGAAAGTAAGCCTAACAATTTCTTTCCACAAAGTTTGAAGCAGCTCCCTTTCCCAGAGCTCATCTTAACCAATCGACAGCTAAATATCGCTGAAAGAAAGCTCCTAATCTGATTATTTACCTTCAAAAAGGTCATAACCCATTCCTTTAAAAGAGCCCCCAGAAAGCCTGACAGTAATAATATATAGAAAGGCAGACCAACTGGAAAATAAATAAATAAAAGATCCATTTCTACAACATGCTCTTTAATCCAATTTCCATGAATTTAAATAAGAAATAAATGAAACAGACTGACTGGGAGAAAAAAGTGTAGATGAATTTAAATTCTTTTAAAAATTAAGTTGTACTGAGCAATTCTGACTTGTGTTTGCTTTAGAATGGAACATGTCATTAGTAGAAGGATTTCAAAGCACATCTCTGGTCATGACTTTTTTTCATATCACAATAATCTGTTTCATGGAAAAATCTTATACTTTAATTTTCAAAGAATGCTGTAGTCCATTTTACTATCGAAGGCCTTCAAAGAGATTTTTTTCAAGAATACATAATCTCGTTTTTAATTAGAAGCCTGAACATCCTTTCTCAACTTGTTTTTAATTTGCTCTGCATCAGCAGTGTGAAAAATTACCTTTTTTACTCACCAGTGTGTGCATATATGTGTGCATATGTGCATACAGTTGTTTAAAGAGGTGCATGTGCACACACATGTCTACATGTCAATGTGTAATGTTACCACATACAGAAAGGATGCCCAAGTTTCCAAATTGGCAAGTTGCTAGTCACCAACTTCCAAATTTTAGGCAGGGTTTTCAGCAAGCTAAGCTCAAGCAGGAGGAGCTGGAATGATTACGACTTCCTGATTCTTTTTCTGTTAACTCATAGTTCAGAAATCCAAAATAATACAAAATACTGCAGGTTAAAATGCATTTTTTGTTTTGTGTGTGTGTGTGTGTGTGTCAAAACCTTATAAAATGAGAATTTCTTCTGTCATATAAACATATTAGTATGGTATGGAATTTATGCTTTGTGAAGAATAAAACTGTGTAAAGTTGCTCTGAAAGTTGACCTCCAAAGATTATACCTTTATGTCTGCTCAGACTTTTCAGAGAAGATACTCGGAGGATTCACTGAGAAACAGTAAAAGGGAAGTAAAATATTCATCAACCACCCAGCCCACTGATATCTAGAATATTATAATTTTATTTTGACATTGATGACTTCAGTAAATAATGGATCCAGATGGACCAAAAGCGTGAAATACTTTTGTGTGAAAAACTCATTTATGTGAAAAACTATTTCTCCTTGGCATTATCTTCACTACAATTGAATAGGAGCATGATACCAATATCAGTAGAAGTTCTACATGGTTTTCAACAATTTAGCTTTACTCTTTTATTTGCAACCTATTTCTTTCTGCAGATTTTTGTTTTTTGTGTCCTAATATGAGCTTGTCTTTCTGGATGAATCCATTTCAAAACAGGGCATAAAAATACTCACATAATTTATTACTTTAATACTCAAGTTATTGGCTAGCAGCTAGTGAGCCCTTTTCATGCTAAATGTTAGCTTTGGCAACTTTTTTGTCTTTCAGAGAAGTGTGGAGCCACATTTGCTTTTCAACAGTGCACGGAACAGTTTCTCCGAAGCTCATTGTGCTATAACAATTGTGCCCATGTTACCTTCCTCAAGAAAATAGCTCATGTAAAAACCCAAAGTGGGATAACTAGAAATGGGCACATTTGCACAAAATCTCTTCCCCACTGTTCCGTGTGCCTCTGTAATGCGCTGTCTTCCGTGTCTTTGAAAACACAGTGCGACAATGGCTCGTGTTTGATCTCTGCATTTATCAGCTTCTGAAGACTTTGAACTGATAGTGCTGAAGAATTAACCAGAGAACACATATGCTGTGTGCTGTCCCCTTTGTGGAAAAAACAAACATCTACTTACCCCAAGTCCCCCACAAGGCAACAAGGAAAAGAGTTTTTGAGACACGTTTCCTATATATTAAAGAAAAAAAGAAACAGTAAGCATTGTTTGTCAAAAAAGTCATTTAAATGCTGGAACAGTATTTCCTTACTCTTTACAGTAATTCAGATTTCAGGGTTATTATCACTATGAAAATGCCAGATAATAGTACAAAAATAATCATAATACTTAGAAATCAAATCAGCCATGGGACATTTAAGGTACTGTTATGCAACAGTGACAAATCTTATGACTGGTAAGTGGCATATAAGTGGCAAAGGAATATAATGATCAAAATTCCAGAGAAAATCTCTCTGAACTAAGGTGACTAATCATCCTGATATCTGTAGCTGATAAGCAGCTTGACTAAGCTACTCATCTCCGCTTCTTCTCCAGCCAGGGGAGTGAAACAGGCACCTCCATCCAGCCTACATGACTGATGGGATGAATTATGTTGAGAAGTACCTGTTTCTTTTCACTGACAACACAGGGAACCTCATTAAGTTTACATAAAACTGACAACTAATTTCTTAGATTTTTTCGCTTCAAGGGAGTTCTCTTTTTTGAAAATTGCAGCCTTAGTCTTTCTACCTATGTAAAAATGCTGCTTTCTTCATTTACATTACATCAATGATTGCATTAATATTTTGAAAACATAACTTGAAATACTGTTTTTTCAGTATTATTCAGTAAATACATTATACTAAAGGCAACAAAAACTTCATAGGCTTTAGAGTTTAATTTTTAGCTAATCTATTCTATGCAGTAACTAATATGATAGGGTTTACCTTAATATTTATACTCACTTTTTTTTTTTTTTTTTTTTTTTTTTTTTTTTTGTGGTACTACTAAGTTCTCTGTTTATCTTGATAATGACAGTATGAAAACTGGGTAGGATCTCAGAATTTGATGCAGTTCCTATCCCAGTGTGTAATCTGATCCTAAGGCAGCTGTGGAAGGGAACATAAGCTTTTCCCCTGCCCTATCTCAAAATTTGCTTTGTAACTTTGCCATCTGGAGGAAACATTAGATAGTGAATCACTTGAGTTACCTAGAGGAGTCACCCATTGTTATGGAAGGGGTGAATGCTGCAGTTACTCATGTTTAGCAGGTGCCAGTGAAATGCATGAAGACAACTATAAGCCATCATCTTTGAAGTAGGAGAGACCAGACTGCAAGGTCTGGGATGAGGAAAGTGCTTTACACTTTGAGTAAAATCCAAGATGCATTTTTATCCGACTAGAGGCCTTTGATCAGTTTGCACAGTGTGCGAGAGAAGCCAAACAAAACCTCCTGTGGAGCTACCAGGGGAAATGCAGGTGCAGCAGCTATGCAGAGTATTCTCATACTGTGAGTCCTAATGGCCCCAGACATGCAAGGAAATGTTGGCTGCAGGAGATTGTCAGAGTAGAGGTGCAAGTTGGAGTTTCCAGATTTCTTGCTAAGCAGATCCAGGGACCAATTTTTCATTTTTTACTATGGGAAAGATGAAAAAGTGTCAAGCAGATAACTAGAAAAATTAGTGCTGTTAAAGTGCCAGGGGACATTAATGGAAACATAAGATGTAATTTGAGATAAAAGAAGTTATTTGTAGCTTATGGAATGGCTAGACATTTTTTCTTAAATTCCATGGCAGAATTGGGACATAAGAGACAACAGATGAATTCTCATTTATCTCCCCGCAGCCAAGCACATTGTGCATGGTAAACACTATTAAAAACAATAAACACAAAGTAAAAACAGAAAAGCAGATGGTGAGGAAGGACACTAAAATCAATCAGAAGATAGTACCAAAACTGGGGAAAGCAAGCAAGTAAGCCTTTTCAGTATATAAAGAAGTTTGCTGGAATACTCGCTTCTTATTGCATGATGCCTTAAAAAATAGCACTTGCCAAACTCTGAAGAACAAGAAAAACATTGAAATTTCCTGACAAGAACAGTGGGGAAATGTTGGACTAAGAGAAAGTCAGACCATCACTTAGCTAGCCTCCCAGAAAATGAAAGCTCACAACAGTTTGCCATAAATGAACATCAATAGCAAAAAGCTACTGTGAAAATGAATTGGAGTAAGAATTCCCAATGATGTTTGAAGTTGATGTCCCAGAAGATATTGGGATACTTCAAGTAAGGTAGAAAACGAAGTCTAAATAGTCAAATATTTTTGACTTAGCACTAGGGCAGAGTTTTTAGTCACCAGCACTTTAGATTCAATTCAGCTGCTTGTTGATAGAACTAGAAATGTTACTATTTATATTCTAGAATATCAATGCACAAAGGCAGTAGAAGCTAGTTTGTCAAATTAGGTGCTGAGGCGCCCATCACTGACTGAGGTCAAGCCCCTAAAGAAGTCAAAGAAGCTGCTTAGGAGATTGATGATTAGGGACTGAAAGTCTGATAAACTGAGGAAAAATGATGAGTAAAAACTTACTTTCAGAAGATAAAGAAAACCAAACCCAAATTAAAAGTGTGCTCACTTTTTAACCTGATAATTCTCAGTATCATTCCTCAAGAGCAAAGCCATTTCAGCTAAAGGTTTATTTCTTCATTAATTTGAAATTTCTGATGCACCTTTTAGCGTTGACAATGTATTTCTCATTTTACAAACTTTTAATAACAGGAAACTTGACTTAGAGTGACAGTTTCTTTATGATAGTTGGAATGAGAAAAAGGAAACAAATTTGTAAGAAATTTTCTGTTCTGCCCTTGAATTTATATGAAGAGATTTGTAAGGTTGTATGCTGGTACTTGAAACCATAAAGTTATGTGACACATAGTCTGCATATTAGTTTCCTGTGTGTCAAGACAATGCTAATGAAATATAACATGTTGCTTAACACACACTAAAGTGCATCAGTCCCAAGCTTAACTACACAATAGTGCAGAACTTGAAGTGGCCATTTGGAATAGCTGCAGTTGTAGACCCTGATGCAGGAAAGATAAAGCCAAGAGTTCAAGGAAGTTAATACTTGTAAACCATTAAGAGTAGATGAAATCTCATCAAATTCAGTAGTTTCCAGTTACGTAATTTAGCAGTCTTCTAGAAGAGGTTTTTTTTCTTGAACAGGGAAACTGAAATAAGCATTTAGTGACAAGTAACACATTACTAGCTCTAGTCATACTTAAATTTCACTCCTTCAGGTGTTCCCTTTTTTGTTTGAAAGGTACAGAACTTGCTTGTGAGTGAAAAAAAAGAAAAAAATAAAAGATCTTCAGACAAAGCAGATGCACTTTTAACAAGGACCAGGAAAGATAAACATTTTCTGGAGCATAAGTGGTGAACAAATGGTTCCTCAGTTTTTTTGGATGGGTAGAGAAGTAAAGAAAAGAAGGTGGGTCCTACTTTTCATTAGAATGCAAAGCTATCATTTGAGGGAACTATTTCTGAAGAAAAAATAATGCACTTTCTTTGAAGTAGAAATATTTTCTGAGACAATATTGTTATTGATGGCTTTTTTAATAAGAAACATTTTCTTTAGTTTTTTTTCCTTTGGTACATGTATATTGAATTTCTGTAATATACAAAAATGTTAATTTTAATGTCAGAATTGGTTAGGTTCAACCTCACTGAATTGGGAGACAGCAAAATCAGGAAAAGTCACACTGCAATTTGGAAGAATGTAAGAGACAATTAGGTTCCTTTATCCAAGAGTGTGGAAGCCCAAGTGATTAGAGCTTCCAGCCAGAAAACAGGCACATACAAAAGCATGTGGGAAGGGTGTTTTATTGACTTTAGTCTTGGTAAGAGGCCATGTGAGATGCAACAAGAAAATATCCTAGAAACGGGAAGAGAAAAGGGCTGTGAGCCAAGGATGCACTAAGAATATATTCTGAGAGTGTGATCTTGATATAAACTTTAAGAGAGTAAATTGTTTTGGACTAAGTGTCTAATAAAAAAGGCAAAGCATGTCCAGTAAGGAGTGGTGGGCCAAGAAATAGTTTTCTGAGATCAGATAAACAAAGCTTTCTGCATTCTCTGTACATCAGCAGAAACACAGTTAGGTCCATTCCTTCTTAACCCTGTATCTGCAACTGCACACTGCATCCCAGAGGCTGCTCAACCACTGAGATCCAAAACTGGAGAAATAGTTTATATCAATGTATGTTATAGTGAATAATGAAAAAATAAAATTAATTAATTAAACCCAACAAAATTTGCATAAAATGTTTGACTGTATCAAAAAAGGAACAATTTAACAATGTGGATGAAGTCAAATAAAATGCTTTCAATTTAATTTTGCAGGAATTTAGAAACTTTTTCTTGGAAATGCCCTTTTTTTTTTTTTTCTTTTAAAGGAGGAATTGCTACTTAGAAATTCAAGCTCCTAAGAATCTATTATACTGCAAATATTTTTCAGTTTTGATGTTGCTTTGGCTAAGAAAATGTGTAAACCTATACAACATTATGATTTTAGGACTTCCTGAAGCAACAAACTGCCTTATAGAAGAAACAGCATAAGTTTCCAAAGCAAAATAATTGCTATGCATTACTAGCATTGTGACAGCAATTTCCTTTAATGGCTGATGTTATTTTTGTTTGGGTTGGTTTTGATTATATTTAGGAAAAGCTCCACATCTTAGAAGAAGATTTATAAAAATAACTGATAATTAGAGTGTTGCATCCAGTGTGGTGGGATATAAAGAGCAGGATTTCACTCAGGTCTTATTTCCAAGATGCACTAGTTTTTTGTGTGTTTCTGACAAGTAGACTTGCTTCATGCTATGCTAATATCAGAGCTCATTTTAACCTTACTTTTGTGTCATAAAAGACATACACTAAGCATTGGCTGTGCATGAAGGTATTTTACTTTAAAAACTGACAGTTTTCTGCTGTTCTGTACAACCATAGGTGCATTTAATATGTTAATGTATTTTCCTCTGTGTTATTCAGAGAGATATCGCATCCTGCATAATGAGAAGGCATTAAAATAAATTTCACTTATTAGCAAAACTTAGGCATTGTATCTGCAGACACAGTGGCTGAAATAGTTGAAGTAAAGCAAATGAGAACAGCAAACAAACAATTCTGACAAGCAAGTGTATCTTAAATTCCTGATTTCAAATCAAAGAACACAAGGAGGTAGAAAACCAGCTGTGTTCAAAATTGCCACTGACCTCCAGTGGAGAACAAGTTACAGTAAAAGGTTAACACTGATGATTTTTGAAGCAAATGAGGAGAAACTCGTATCACTGCTTTCCAGCCGGTGTATTTTGCTAATCTGCATTTGGCTTCCATTGTAACATTCTCCTTGCACATAGCAATGCGTTTGGAAAAAGTGAATTTTTGTCACACTGCTTGCCAAGTGTTTTAAACTGACACCAGCTATGACTAATGACAGTGCTGGAATGTGCTGTTCTCAGTAGAATAGAGGCCTGTACAGACCTAGGAGTTTCCTGGGGTCCAGCTTCTGTCTGTTCAGTGGGCTGGTGCCATACAGCAGTGAATGATGTTCAGAGTGAACCAGCTGTATTTCCTCCAGACTGGCTTTTCGACCTCGAATTCGCTGAAAGAAAACAGCAGAGGCCTACAATATTCCACTGACAATATTTAGGGAGAAAAAATAAAAGAAAAGTAAAGGTCCAAAATAACATTTAGTATGATTAATAATGGGTTGAAATTGCGTCATGCAGGAATGTGACACTGATTTGTTTATTAAAGTAGTGCTGTATGAAAAACAAATGCGTGTGTGCTTTATCACAAAAGGCTTCACTTAAGCCTTAGGAGAGTTATCTTAATACAGGGTTTCACATCAAAGAAAAAGAAAATAGTCTGCCTCTTTTCTACATAATATATTAAGAAATACAAACCAAAAGATGAACTATTTCTTAAGTAAGAAATCTGGCTAGAAAGAAACCTGATTTAGAGAGCAAAAACTTATTCACACCTGTAAGTTGCAGATGTGTTTGGAATGAGGATTAATGTTTTTTGCATCATTACTAGTACTTGTGATTTATGCTGCTAGGAGGAACATGATCACAGTGAGGACAGACAGGGAGAAAAAGAAAACTAAACTTTAAATGCTTTAGTAACATATTGTGTATGTTTTAAAATTTTTAATGTGTTATCAATATCAATATCACATGTGTGGTCATGTGTGATTAATATTTTTGCTGTTACACATGATGACTCACTTGCTTTCTTACATTTTTGTAAGTGAGGTTTGTCTCTTTAACGAGGTCTCCAGCCTGTACTTGCCCCAAAAAAAGATTCAAAAAGTCTGGGACATCTTTCTACAAATCAGTTTAGGAAAGAAAGAAAGATAGCAAAGGAAAGATAAAACTAAGGCTTTTTTATTTGTCTATCTATTTCTTGTGTGTATTTGGAGTTACAGCATATCAAAAAGTCTTTATTTCTCTGCTTGTGCTAGTGCTGCACAACCTTTGCAGATACAGCAACATGAATCAGATTTTGTTCAGGACTGGGCATAACAAACAGCACTGTCAGCAAAGTTCTGGACCCAAGATCATCTCTCCTGTTGATAGTTGAAAGTAAAGAGAAAACAGTTTGATTTTAAGGTCTTGGACCCTCTTTGCAGACTTGTTCCTTATGAACATCCAGGGCCAACTCTCTCACAGCTTAGACTGATCTCTCTGACTCTCAAGGTCTACAGATACACAGGTACAGCAGTTACCTAAATAGACTATATCCTATTTTCAATTAGACTGATTTACCTGTTACAGAAATGCATTTAATTCAAATTTTCCTGGAGGTTAAATTCTTATTGTATCCAACACCTTGTCATACACATTGGAAAGCACCAACCTCCTCACTAGGAGAGGAAAGCAATATTATGAATATTAAAGAAAATGTGCACTACAGGAAAGAGGAGATGCTTGGGGGATGGGGGGGGGGTCAGAAGAAGCATGCATAATTTATATTAAGTTAAGCAGTGGGAATTTTTTCTGACTAATCAGGAAAAATATCCTAAGAGTTAGAGGTAGATGACTGTGGAACAAGCTTCCCCTCAGGGAAACGGTGGAAGCCCTATTTCTTGCAGTATTTAAAACTTGACTAGACACAGCAGTGGAAAGAACATTTTAGGGAATGATCCAAGAACTAAATGACTTAATAAACCCTTTTTCATCTCTAATTTCTTCAAGCCTCTCCCAGTCTCACATGAGAATTTGTAGCAGTGCACTCACATCCTTTTAACACACAGTTGCACAATCAAAATCAGCACATTATGTTACTTCATGGAGTCAGTAAACTCTGTAATGGTTCTTCTGGGTCAGATAAAATATTTTTCTTCACAAGCGAGGTGACTGGTAACATTTATTCCTTCATCCCTTCTCATTAAGGTCCATGTTTCTAAAAAGGTTCTTTAAAATGTATATACCCAATTCTCCCCAGCAAAACTGGGAAGGGAGTCTGGCTTTTAAGACAGATAAAATAAAATTAGAAAAGTAAAGAGGAATTTTATGAAGGTCACACTGAAGAATCTTGAGCAAAATATTCACTCTCTGGTCACTTATTTTCTACAAGGTATACAAAAACTCTTAGACATATTGAAGATAGTAAATTGTCTGGCACTTTTTAAAGTGTTGTTAAATAGAATGCCATATCCTTTTAACTATATAAAATCACACAGTTAGCCATTATTTTTACAATGGTGTGCTCTGGGATGTCTGGTCTGGAAGTGGTCTCCCAAAATGTTTTGCCAGCAGCATACCTCCCTACCCAGTATCACCAGTCAAATTCTCTGGGGTAGAAACAGGTTATGCAGAAACCAGTTTGGTGAAGAAGTCGAGCAGCACTGAGGAGGACACCCCACTCCAGTGAGGTCCCTGGAGTGCAGCCATCAGCTGAGCTGGCAGAGCCCAGAGCTGCTCTTCCTCCCTGGCTTCTCCAGCTCTAACATCAGCAAGAGATTTGCACTGTAGATGCCAGAGGAAAGGGAAGGGTAAACAGTGCACATCTGTGCTGCTTCTGCATTCCCTCATTGTGTGTCCCTTTCATCTCATCCTTGCAGGACCTTTGCATAACAATCCCAACTATCTAAGGCTCTGCATGGAGGAAGAAACTGCATTAAAAATTACCTGTAATGATTTCTGAGAATAGTTCTCACACAATGATGTCATGATTTAGCAGATCTACACAAGCATATGTGCTAAGTCTGTTGCCAGTCTCTCATGTAATTTCAGTTATGCAAAGTGATCACTTTTGGCTCTCACTAGCATGAGTTATCAGACAACAGAACATATGCATTTGTATGACTTTACACCTACACTTTTAACCTCATCTCTTTTTTTATTTGGAAGTGTCTTTCTTAATTTTCACTGACCATAGTAGTATCAAAAGCACAAAATGTAGCAGAAAATTGGCATAAAGCCAAGAAAAATAGAGGAATAGCATAGGAAAACAGATGAACAGTGTTTGATTCATTACAGAGAATTGGAACAATATATCCACCCATCTAGTACATCCTTAGTAGAATGCAAGCCATCCTTTTCTAATGTGTATGACAGTTTGTGTCTTGGCTTTGTCCTCTGACATATGCTGTTCCCTCACCAACAGAGACATTTATACATCTCAGGAGAGCAAAATGCTTGCACCTGAGTGCCTAAAAAAATCACTCTAGAAATCCATTGTCCCCATAACAGGAAACTGTTTTCACCTTTCACAGAATTTAAGGTCAAAGTCTGGTCTTCTGTTAAAAAGAGATCATTAAATTTTCACACAGACAGCCTCTATTAACCTGAAGATTTAGGTTAGACTTTCAGCAGAGTAAACTCATGCACAGACAGAGATGGAAAAAGGCAAAAGTGGCACTGCCTGCTTTCCTCTGCTCAACTGACAGGAATTGTGACACACAATATTTCTCACTGGGGTCTCTCAGTGTGATGTGTCCATTGCCTGTACTGCAGCTTTTTCTAGGAGATTCTCTTAGGCTGTCAAGTTTGTAAACAAGGTCTTTTTTCCTGCCTTCCTGAGATTTCTCATAGTTGTTAAATTTTCTGTTGTTTTCAGAACTACTCACAGATAACATGTCTTGTGCCAGTCAGTATACTCACATCACTTGCTGTCTCTCCACCATGTGGGAATTTCAAGCATGCCTCTGACACACATGCACCCACATAGAAATGCATTTATCCTCTTCACATGTTTTGGTCATCTAGTACCTAACACTCTTTAAGATTTAGTGTGATTTAGAGAGATTTAGGGAGATTTAGAATATGTTAAACACTCTAAATATTTTTTTCTCTTTAAAAAATTACTAACTTTTCCTTGCATTATTTTATCTCTAGTGGCAAATTGAGGTTCAAAGAGTGGAATTTTTCAAATGTTTCAGTTTATGTGATCTGGCAGGCTCAACTTTAAATTCTTTCCTTCTCTCCCCTTCAGTCCATGAGATGTGGACAGCAGGAGGTGTACATGCCACCCTAATCCAGAAAACTACCAAAATTCAGAACAAATTCAAGGCTGAAAAGAAAACTGTTGCTAGACCACAGTCCCTATAGGAAGTAAAGATGGGGCCATGAAGCAGGACCATGTCTACATTTTCTTTTCTCTTCTGAAAGTGTGCTGATCACTGCAGCCTAATGTCAGTTGTATGCATAAATTACAGCCCCAAAGGAGTTATTTGAATACTTCCTCTCCCTAGAACAAGTGGAAAGTAGGCACCCCTACCAAAATATAATTCAATCCTTTTATTGTCCCAAAGGTAGGGCAGCTAAGCATTGCTCTTTACCAAGGGAAAACTGGAAAAAAAATATATAATGGACATTTTTTATGCTCATCTTTGCATCTTTTAGCTGCCCCTTTCTGCATTTTATGACTGTCTGTTCTGCATCAGTCAGCCTTTAGCAAACACCAAACAGGCATTTCAGCAAACATACATAAAACTTTGAAACTAATGCAAAAATATTTTGTATTAATTTTGTTTTTTCAATACATATATAAAAGGAATATTAAAAAGTTCACTATGGATGTGTGTGTGGATGTGAATGTGTGTGAATTACTTCACTCTCCTGCCCTGAACTCAGTCAGGGACTGGTTTCTCTGTGACTGGCAATGGTCTAAATGTATTTTTTCCCTTGTCTTGAGGAATCTAATGGAGGAGTTAATCTATCTGTTTGGAAGTAGGATATGGTTTAAAAAAATAATCTGAAAGCTAAAACTAATTTTTTGGCTTAGCAAAAGTCCTCCAGTCTGTTGTTTGAACAATTCTAGAACACAAATATCTATGGCTAGAAAGACAAAATACAGTCTGGAAAAGCAAGTCCTCCTGGCTGTGTCTGCAGCAGCAAACTAAGCAGTGCCAGGAAACATTCCCAGGCAGAGTAATACAATCATCTGTACTATTAAATTGCTGAAGTGGTCCTTCATACTGTTTTGGCTGAGCAGCAACTAGCGCTCTCCCAAACAACTCCCAGACATGGTTTGGTCACTGGCATGGGCCAGGAAGCATTCCTGGTGAACATGGGCCTTTCCATGCCAGCTGGCTGCAGGGATAGAGAGCAGTCTCAGACACTTCTTATTTTGTAGCAAATACACAGCTTGTGTACCCCATTAAAACCTTGTTTTGATTTTACCAAGTCGGATTTTAAAAATAAATGGGGTCAGCATGAGTGATATGTACAGGTATATATATAGGCAATACATTAAGCTTAGATCAGCCTACCTAAGTAATCTATGAACTGCAGCAAGCATGGTGTCAGCCTAGCCTGTGTGACTTTCATCATCCTGTGCCAAGTTGGAGATATCAATTCTCTGTACACTCAGCCAACATTTCTCTATTGCCAAAGACCTGAGCTGTGTGAGAGGAGTCAATCCACACTAAAGGATTTAGGAACCACATAAAGCTCCCTGCTGTAGATAACAAGGGTCATAGAGATACAGGTTGTTCATTTTCATAAGGGTTTCTTGTTCCTTTATGAAAACTGGGAGAGCCCTCTAAACAAGCCTGTGCCCAAGGATACGTATGGTACAAGGTGACAAAACCTGAGCTACCTCCCACTGAACTACTTTTGATCCTAAAAGTCCTTATCAGATAGTGGGGCTGCAGCCCTCCTGTGGAACTACTGTTTTAGTCAGAGAGGGAAAACATTCACCATTAAGTGCTGAGGATTTCCTGAGTGGCTGCTGCAGGTTGCTGTTGCTGACCTGCCCTTTCCACTTGGTGTATGAGGTAATGCATGCAGCAAAACCTGGCCAGTGATCTCCCCACTCCTTCTGACAAAATCTGGGAAATTATGTTGAGAAATTATATTAAGAAATGGTAGTGTCCATGAGTGAGGGGGCACTCAGAATTCAGCTGAAGTGACAGTGCAGTTGCCCATGTTCTTTTCACTATGCACCCTTGCTGTGGTATATTCCAGAAAGCAGATTGATGGTGGCTTTTTATATCTTGGATGATGCAGTAACCACTCCTTTAGTGACATCTATTAAGCTGAATGGCTTTCTAAAGAAACAGAGCACCAATTAAGGGTGTCACTGTAACCTTTCTTCTTTTGGAAAGTGAGCAGTTTTAAGCGCTTGTTTGAAGCCAGGCACGTGCAGGATAATTTAGTGAAACAAAGGACAGATTGCATCACCAAATATAATTCTGTCTCTAGCTACATAAGAGGATCTAGATAAACACCAGGTCTATGCATGAGCTTCACACTGAGACTCCTTAGTTTTATCATCAGGATTTACATTTTGACAGCTCATTTGACATTCCAGCCTCAGTTCAAAGTGCACACTTGGGGTCAAAATTAGCTGAATGCAGTTCAACATAAAGTGACTTTTTTCCTCTCTCCCTCCTCACTCGATTATGCAAGACCTAATAGGCTGTGCTTCAGGTTTTGAAATTTTAGCATTGCAAGAGAAAACCTTAAATCTTCCAGGAGACTCTTACATTGCATGCATCTCAAATTAATGTATACCACTTTTTCGTTTTACACTTTTTACAGAACCACACAATTTACTGTTCAGCAATAGCTGTTTGTTAGTGAAGAAAGCAGTACATAATAGCACTCTGCATTTTAATTAATTTCCCTCTTTTGTCTTTTCTTTATAATATGGAGTCATGAGTCAAGAAGGTAACTATGCTTTATTTTAGTAATGCTCTCAGCTACATGTTTAACTTAATCTTGAAGTATGTGATTTCCCAGTGAAATCATTCATGTGATAGGTGGCCTTAAGGGCCTTGTGGAAAGAAAATCTTCTTGAACACCAAAAACATTGTCTAACCTAAAAAAACAAATTAGCCTGTTAGAGTGCTGCCATCTAGTTAGATGAGGGTATACAACAAATCCATTTACAGCACTTGCAATATCTCACTGACTAGGACACTAAGCTGCCTGCAGAAAGCCTTTGGGGACAGTCACTAATAACTATCCAAAGGGATCTATTGGACAGTTCCTCTGGGCTTGTAAAAACATAAGGATGTAAAGAAAAGTAATTAAACAGAACATGAGAGGCCTGGAAATTTGGAGATCCTACAAAACATTAGCAAATTCTTGCTGAACTCTGTTAACTTGTGCTGCAGTAAACACCTGTGATTGTCACAGGCTTCTGCAGAAGTTGACAGTGCTGCATAACTCACAGAAAGCAGGGAATGGAAAGAAAAAACTACTTTTAACTAACCCAAATCATATATGAGCCCACAGACCATGTTTGATTCAAGCATGGTTTAATATGCTTTTTTTTTTTGAGGGAAATCATAGCAGAAAGAAATTACAAATTTGCTATTGTCTAGAGGATTGTTCTTGGAGCTTCACATGGGACCTGTTGTACAACAGGTAAATGAGCATGCTGTGAAAACAGACTTTACTATCTGGAAAAAAACAAGATGTAATATGCTTATAGAGTGATGCAAACTGTATTTAAAAATGTTCTGTGCTACAGAAGCAAAATCCGTATCTTCATGAAAAAGTTAAGAACCATGCTGTTGGGAGGACTGCACTTGCTGTTTGACTTGTCAACATTCCTTTATAAAGGTGAGGAATAATCATGTCTGGGTTTTATATTCTGATGAATGTGGATGCGTGATACTGTGTAAATTCTTTATTTTCTGATTGTGAAGTGTGCTTCCCTATAATGCATTATTTTAATATCATCAGTTAAGACCAAATAATTCCTAAAACAAATTACTCTCTTATTACAAAAGTAAGATGGGTTTAGGTGTTAATAAATTTTCTATTTACTTTAACAAGTCAAGTATCTGGTCTTAATTTTTAATTACCTCACACTTGTTCAGCAGCCCAGTTTCTTGGAGCCTTGACCAGATGCTTTGGATCCTTCCAGCATGTTCAGGGTGATTAGCATAGTTCCCACACATGCACTGGTGCTTCAGCATCAGGCTGTCATACACAACACCTTCAGCACAAAGACAGCACAACAACAAACAAATGAAACAAGTGCAGCTTATACTGTTCCCTGTCACGCATGCTTTAGCACAACTGGATTTATTTGAAACTCAGCAAGATGAAAATCCCACCAAATCACTTAGGTTGGAAAAGACCTCCGGGATCATTGAGTCCAATCTTTGACCTTTCTCCACCTTGTCACCTAGACCAGACCACTGAGTGCCATGAACATTTGTTTGTCTCCTGGGATGGTGACTCCACCACCTCCCTGGGAATCCCATCCTGATGCCTGACAACCCTGGGAAGAAATTCTTCCTCATATCCAGCCTGGACCTGAGCCTCCCCTGACACAGCCTGGGGCCATGTCCTCATGTCCTGTTGCTGTTTGTCTGGGGGAAGAGACCAATCCCCACCTGGCTACAGCCTCCCTTCAAGCAGTGCAGAGGGCAATAGGGTTTCCCCTGAGCCTCCTTTTCTCCAGGTGGAACACCCCCAGCTCACTCAGATGCTCAGTTCTCTGGAACTAAATTTCTTTTTTCCTTTGTAGACTCTGAATTCTGATTTATGAGGTGAACCTTGTGATACCAATAAATTCTCAAAAAATTATATTAATAAATACAAGCAACTGTAAATAAGAAGGGGAATTGAGTGATGTCTTTTGAAAGATTTTATGGCTAGAAAAAAAGAAGGTCTTATTACTGAATCACTTGTTTTCTCTTTCTTTAGCAGTTAAAGTTAGTTAAAGCAGTTAACCTATATACAACAAGAAAATGTTATGTATAGAACGGTAAAGAAGATAATTTAGAGAAACTTTTAAAAATAAATTATGAAATGGGAAAGGCACTCTGCAGTTTTACTGCTTAACTAATACTGTATTGATTCCAGATCTCAAAGCATATCTAATGGATGTTTCAGAGAGTTGAAACAGTGGCAGCCAGAGTTCTTTTTCATAAAAAAGTTACACCCACTACTCAATTAGGATCAAATCCTGTTGTTTGACTGCTAGTGCAAGGTACCTTTTGAATTTTCTATGGTCATTTATGCAAGGACAGAACAGCTTTATACAAAAAAAGGTATCAGTATCACATTGCTCTGTAGCTGTGCATTGGGAGCAGAAAAGAAATTTTAGTTGTAGGCTCAAGCTAAATTCAATTTTCAAGGCTTTCAAACCAAGTCTGAAACACTGAAAAATGATTTTCTGTATTTACTTGTTCTTTGCATTTCTCCTAGACAGTCTGGAATAAAAATTATTTTCTTTACCCCTATGTGGACTATTTTCATTTGGGAAACATTTGGCTTTTTTCTTTCCCTTGCAGTTGAAAGGGACTCAAATTAACAATTTCTCCAAGCTGCAATACTTGGCATTCAAAACATCTTTCTTATGTGCCACCACTACTGGGGACGCCAACACAGTTCTGGGAAAATTGTATTAGCCTGCTACTGAAAAGTCAGCCAGTTAAGAAAATACAGAATTAAAGTCCAGGTTCAACAAAATGCTCAATACCACCCTTATTTAACAAAGTTCTCTAATGGGTATTGAACATCAATAAATTCCTTAAAAGCTCTGCTGAATAAGAGCCTGTATACATTGTGAGTGAGTCAAGGTTCTGAGATAATTCAGTTAGAAGCCAGCCAGAAGTTATGCTGCTCTAGAAATATTTATTCTGCCATATTTCTTAGCTCATGCACTTTAGGACTGATCCTTTGGGATCTTGGTATTTAAGCCAAAATGATAATACACTTATGTAAAGTGTAAGGAAAATGCAAATATAATACCTAACTGCAGTATGACTAAGTTTATGCTAAATGATTATCCAGCAAACATAATAATTCATTAGCAATAAATTTTTGTATTTACTTTCTTGTTCTGTTTTCTTTTAAAGAAAAAAAGAACCAGCGAAAACCTGGAGCTAATAAGCTAAAGCAGCTTAAAATATGTGCTGGCATTGTCAAAGCAGTTAATAATTTCCTTTCTCTGCAGTTCTTTGCTGCTCTATCATCAGGCCTTGTAGCTGACTTGGAAGTGTGCACACAAATAAGTGCATGCTCACATACCTCACTTTCCTTTTCTTGGCCCTCACAGTTTTAACTTCTGCAGTCTGCTGCCTACTCAGCTTGTCCAGTTTGGCAGTGGCCATTATACCAACAGATAAGAAAACATTTCCTCCCATCCCCCTGACCAACAGGGAAGCTGTTTATATGACAACTGTACAGGCATCAGGACTTCCAGAAGCTTTCAGGTAGAATAGGCTGTGACATTGAATGGATTTTAATAGAAATGCTTGTTAAACATTAAAAAAAAATTGCTCTAAGTTGAAAGCTTCTTCTACCTGCCATTCTTTCAATAAATTTTTTATTCTTCTTACTTGAATAGTCCAAACAGCAGGTAATAGAAATAATATTACTAAATAAAAAGCAAGTGACTGTTGTTTTGTTATACAGAGTCAGGTGCAATAATGACACTTTTTGATTGCCTGTATGAGGGTTGCCACAAATTTCAAAGTGAAACACTGAAACTGTGTATTCAGGATGCCTCCCCTGGTTGGTATAACCTTCCTTTTCATAGTGCTTGTCCAGAAATAGAATATATCTAAAACTGTAATTTTGTTGTAGGTGAGTTATTTTGTCTGAATCAAAAATCAGTTTAATAAGGTCAGGTCAGTATTGCTTGGCAGAAGCATCTGCTCCACACTTTTAAATACCAAGATATTCACACCACTGGGTGTAAAATTTGTTTCTAGGGGTATTAATTGACTTAAGAAAATACTCAAATATATGTTTTCATTTATTGCAAGCTTTTAAATTGATTTAGGATGTGCAAGTGATGCAGATGTGTGGCTGCTGGTCATAAAGCACATGTGCTTGGTACAATACCAGAATGCAGCAGCAGAGCTTACTGCTAAAAATAGCCTGTAGGATTTCCCTAGCAGGATTCAGCCAATAATCTCCCCACCCCCATGAAAAAAAAAAATAAAAGAAGAGAGGGAGACAACTGTTTTCAATTGCAGACTGCTGTGAAATATTAATAAAAGATGGTTATTCTGTCTCTCCAGAACAAATGCCTACAGCCAGATTCTGCTCTCAGATTCCTTGTGTAAATCTGAGCAGCTCCACTGAGACTCGTGGATTTAGTCTGGATTTACACCAATATTACTGAGGTCAGAATGTGGCCCTGAAGACAGATGGGAATGGTGCCACCACTGAACCATATAATGATAGGAGACATAGGACAAAAGAAACTGAACTTGCATTAATCAGCAAAAAAACCAAGATTTTCCTGGTGGGGACTCCCTAACACTCATTCATTTCCAAAATACTTTATTCTGATCAGTTTCTTTTAATAATATTTTAAACAGAGGGGAGAGACCTAAAAATCATTGGGTAACAGCATGCCTTGAAGAAGATTAATTGCCCTGGAGAACAACAGTACCAATAAGAAAACCCAAGGGCAGAATATCTAATAAATTATTCCAACAAAAAAAATCTCAACTAAATAATGTCAAATATTCTGTAAACTGCCTAAATGAAAATTAAGTGGACTTTCATTTTTTTCCACCTTTAACTCATTATCTCATGCATATACTGTGTATATATTGCTTAACTCTCACAATAATCACTGTTCTTCAAATATCTTCAGATATTTGGCTAAAGGCATTTTTCTCATGTCTCACAAAAATATGGGCTCAATTTGATGCCGTTGTAATAATCTGCTGCAACAGTTTTCCTCCTAACTTCTTTTCTCTTCCAAGGATATATTGTCCTTAAACAGGGAGTAAAAAAGCCCCTAGCAGTAAATAATCACTCAGGGCAGGGACATGTTATTGCATTAATTTCTAGAGTCTGAATTTTCTGTTGCTTTATGGTAAATTAGAATTTTCTCCCTTTCCACACACCCATTCCTTCCTCCATGCTTATACAAATGGCAGTGTTGTAACTGCTGTGGACAATGGCTGGCTGCATCTTGTGCTCTCTTAAGGGAGAAAATCATAGAATCATAGGATAGCTCAGGAACCTCCAGAGGTTTGTAGACCAACTCTGCTCAGAATAGGTCAGCACTGTGATCAGACAACATTCCTTGGGACCTTAATCCTAAAGGATTTTCTAAAGGCTATATAAGAATAAATAAAAACTGGGTCTAAGGTTCTTTCTTTCGAGTGACAATGGATAAATGCTAGGGCACCATCCAAATCCAGGAAATAGTATGCACAGATAAAGTCATTCTATACCATAACACCCCATATGTTAATAATGCACAGATTGTTTGGGGTTTTTGGTTGTTTTTTTTTTTTTTCCACAGAAACTGAATTAGAACTGTTGATGTTGCAAAGTTTCTGTTCATTGTCACTCCAAAGGTATCAATCTCATAACATAAAAAATAGCTCTGTTTTCAGTGTACTCCAAAATTGGAGTGATAAAGTTTACATATGTAAGTCTGTAAGTTTAGACACAGGTCAGGGAAAGAGATTTTTTAAGCAGAAAGGAAAGGCTCAACAATGAATGCAGAGCTATGTGCTCTGTGAGACCTGGGTACAGCTTGCAAGCAGGTACAGCACCACACTGTCCCCAGCCAGTACCTAGGGGACATAAAAGAGCTGAGGGTACAGAGCAGAGGTGGAGAAGCAGAAGCAGAAAGTTGTAGGGCAGATGCAAATAGGGGGATTTTATTTTTTTCAGTAATGAGTAGAGATTATTATCTGGAATGAGCAGTGGAGGGAGAAAAAAGGATTCAATAAAACAAGAAACAGAAATTCAAGAAAAATATGTTTCATATTTTGAAAAAGGAATTCAGTAAAGGACTGAGAATCTTGGTTGCAATATTGGCCTTCCTTTCTTTCTTCCTGCCTTCCTCTCCTCTTCCTCTCTTTTCTCTCTCTCTTTCCACTGGTGTTCATGTAGCAATGCTTTGCTAAATGGGTGAATTTCAGCTCTCTGCCCAATCTGTCTGCATTTCCATCCCTGAACCTATCAGGTTTCTTTGTGTCACATCTCAAGCCCTTCATGCCAGGCATGTCCCTTTCCCATCACCATCTCAAATCATTGTTTGCATACATAATTTCATTCCTTCTCTTATTTTTCCATCTCAGCTTCACACTTTCTTTCTTGATTAGTTCCAGTAATGCCACAAGCCCACAGATCTCTGTAACCTCCTTGACCTACTGCCTTTACTGAGGATTATAAAAGGAGGTGTCAGTAAACCTTAGCAATCAGGCTGAAGCAGCAGCTTTTACACCCATAGCTCCATTCAGCTTTTTCAGTGGAACTGCAGATTTGTGAAAGGGACAGGGAAGCCTACACACAGTGAGCTCACTTTTGGTGAGCTCTGCAAATCTTAGAGTGAGTTTACAATGTTTTGGGGACTCTATGAACACAACTGGAAATACAGAGGTCTGGTTTAAGAATCCTGTCTACATGTGGCTCTTCTTTTTGGAGAAACTCATGGAAAGTGAATTAGTACATTTGTTTCTGTACAACCCAAATGTTTGTTACCCAAAAATAATAATACATTTTTGATTTCCCAGTTCATATTCTAATTAGAAAGACAGGATAGCACGCTGTCTCACACAGCTACATATAGTGCCCATTAAGGACTCAATCCTACATAAATCCGTGGTCATGGCCTGAAAAGATGAAAACTTTCAGGGAAGTTCTGCCAGCTGAAGGAAATACACTTCTGGCATAAATCTTCATAAACAGTAACTGCAAGTATTTATTCACCCCACTTTTATTTTTCTTTGTGCACAAAGTAAATCTTCACTTCTAACCATGCTCTAATGTTATACTGACATTCAGGCTTATAAAAAGATGGAACCTCAAGCAAGGTTAGATTACCCACAACAAGAAATGAGGTTTCTATGGCCATTTTCCTTCCTTTGACTGAAGATTTCTGAGGTTCTAATCACTTTGCTTTGGACAATCCATGCTCCTGAGTGACTGGGAGGCCCAGGACCTAAGCATAAAACCTGCCTCTGTAGACTCCATACAACTGCTGAATGACACAGAAGTTGTGGCTCACTTCTTCATGCCTACAGCTTTGTTCTTTCTGTAGAGAAAGTTGTCTTGAAGAGGGACTGGTTTGTCAAATGAAGACATTGAGAATTACATCACAGTTTTCCTCCTTATTGGTGGTGGTCTCTTTACAAAGCAGGCAGCGAGAACACAAAGGAAAGAATCAGAGAATAAGAAAATGAAAGAAAAAGCTATAAATTACTTATAGGCACCAAAAATGCACCTGTTTCTGTATTGCCAGAGCCAGTCAATGATAATAATTTATAGCAGTGTGAATATTAACCCTGTGATTTATCAGCTGCACTGATTGAGATGGTGCCAGTATAGCATCATAAAACAGAGATGCAATAGGGCTAAAACTGAGCCATTGCTGCAGGAGGTATTTGAGGCATTTAAGTCTGTTGATCCCACATGAACAAATGCATTTGCCCTGCCTATTAGAAGCAGTGTTTAGGGAATCCTACCAGTTGTGTAGACGTGCTGGTTGGGCTGGTCCATGTCTGGGGGAGGTAATGTGGAGTCAGAGGGGCAAGATGGGGTCCTGGAAAGCGGTCGATGTTTGTCTGATCCTGCCATGCCAACTGTAGCCATCTGAGCCTGGTAGATTTGCAACTGGTGCACATGCTGATGTGCCAGGAACTCCTGTTTCCAAGAAAACAGCACAGGAGAAAGAAATGTGAGATGGGATCAAGTAAAACACTGAGGGAAACATGTCAACAAATTAAGTTCATTAGGTCAGGGCTGTAATAAACAGTGGGGACCCCCACCCCCCAACTTGCACCTAACACTACTCAATAAATCCATTCAACAGATGTTGTCACGCTGACAGTGTGGGCTACTGACTTTGCTGGAGAGTAGGTGATGGCAGGCAACCTGTCAGTTCTCCCTGACAGGAAAGACAGTTTCACATGCAAAGCCTTATAAAAGACAAAGTTTTTCCAATATATTGAACACATAATATGATGTTAGAACATGCATTTTATGATGCTCCACAAATAAAATTTAAATTTTCCTACAGCACTAGAAGTGAAAAGTGATGTTCTTACTACTCAGTATCAAATGCACTGAGCAACTGTGAGTCAAGTTTCTACATTTAACTCAGTTCCCAGAGCAGCAATGATTTGCATCTTAGTTTTCACAAATCATTTAGAGATTCAGGAATTGTTACATGAGATCCCACTTAGGAACCATCTTTTTTTGTCATAACTGCTGCTGGCTGTAGGCAGAGGCAAGCACTTCAGGGAAATAGACAGGTGTGAAAAGACTGTAGCAGAGTAGAAAAGAAGATTTTCTCTTCTGTTTTGTCAACAGATGGTCACTTTTGCTGACATGACAAAGGCTAAAACCCTGTGAAGCCAGTAGGAACCTGGCTCACTCCACGGAGTAGGATTGCTTCTCAAACCCTGTTCCTTCTGTTTTTCTTTTTTTTTTCGTGTGCATATAGTCCCAGAACCTCAATCGAAAGAGAAATATTTTCAAACCACTTAATACGAATCCAGTTGAAATTCACACTTGTGACTCACAACTGCAGGCTCTGTTTATCCTCACCTGGGCTCAATATACATATATGCAGGAACAAAAATAACTAAATAAGTCAATAAGTAAGCCAATAAATAAGTAAATAAATAAATAAATAAATGTGTGTGCATATATATATGTATGTATATATACATACATATATATACATATACACACATACATACATATATATATATATATATATACATGTATACATGTGGCTTTTTTTTTTTCTTTATTTTTTTTTTTTTTTTTTAATAAACCAGCAATTAACATTGCTGTGTGTTGTTGCTTGGAACAGCAGCTCAGATGCCTAGCTTGGTCAAGGAGAGATTGCTGGCTGCTCAGAGGGGTGAAGCTGAGTTCAGGCTGTGTGGGAAGGCAGGTGGGAGTACCCCAGCCCATCACACGCTGCAAAATAAATTGGCAGCTCATGGGATGTGAGGATGTCTACTCTGCATGTAATAAAAGAGGCCTTTATGCACACAAGTACTCATCAATAACAGCTGAAATGAGAATAAATGCTTTAAAAGGCAGCCTTAAAACCCACATTAATATCTAGGGTCACTACTTCAGTGAAAAGACATAAGGTCATGGGAAAGGTAAATCACCTGGGACCTTGTCATAAGTGACTAAATGAAGAAAAAATATGAGTAAGCAAAAAGAGGTTTTACAAGAACTGTCTTGGTTTAGAGTCATTGAACCTTCCTTTAAATACAGTCCCCGACTTTTCTTACTGTTTTTTTCCTAATGTACAAGGACAAGATAGTCTTACATACTCCAGGAAATAACTTGAGCCATCTGAAGAGGTCTCTGTATCCATCTATACATAAAAAAACTTAACATTCAGGATTTTTTTTCCTGAAATCCCTTTTTGCTTAGTTTTGCTAATAATTTCGATTGTGATAAGTTTTCAGAGGAGATGTTTTTTGTCCTCATAGGCATACACACCTTTTGCAACCTTTGCTGAGAGTGTGTGTGATTGGAGACGAGTGAAGAATGCATGGGCAGTACTGTGTTGAATATTTTCCTTATGGAGAAGAGAAATACATTCCTTTGTGAGAATTTAGCATTCACTTTCCTCAATGCTGGCTTTGTGGTTAATAAAATAGGCATAGGAGGCATTTTGCTGTCTGTGGCATGATTGCTCACTGCATCCTGGGATCAAGTGTGGCAGCAGCACTGTCTGATGCTCGTGTATTCACAGTCTCCTGCCTACTCTTCTAAACTCCCAGCTGAGCAGTTTGGAAGAAGCCAGATTCCTGCAGGGCCATTCATGGCACAGAATGTTGCTGCCAGACAGGAAATCAGTGGAATACTCTTATTTCTTTTATGTTGCCTTCATTGCATTAATTAAACAGTTGGTGTCTGTATAGTTCTTTGAGCAAGGGAATTTCTGATTTAAGTGTTCACACTAACTGTTGATAATTCATTGAGTTCACTTTTCTGGTAATCATTGGAGTACAGAAGACAAAAGGATTTGTTCCCTGTTGGAATGCTCCTCAAGCTAGTAAGGGTTCACCAGTGGATTGTGGTAGTCTTCATCAAGTTTTTTTCACTTAAACATACTTCTTAAAGAAATCTTGGAAATTCAGATGTCAATGGAGGGGATTGATGCTGTCTCTGATTGGGCTTTTCTTGGTGCTGCTTTGAGCTCTGAGGCTTTAGAGCTGTGTTGTCTGCCTTTCTTTTACTTCCAGACCTGAACTTCAATTTTGCAGTATCTGCACATTTTTTTTCAGTGAAGCTGTAAGTTTGCCATTCAGTCAACATCTAAAACAATTTTTCCAAAAAAACAAATTTTCTAAAAAAGTCAATTGATGTGGGTTTGGTGGTTTTTGGGGTGTTTTTTTGTTTGTCTGTTTTTGGTGTTTGTTTGGTTTGTTTGTTTTGGTGGTTTTTTGTTTGTATTTTTTGCTGGGTTGTTTGTATTGTGAGTTTGGGGTTTTTTTATGTTGTCTTGAAGAAGAAGAAGTCTGGAACATCAAAAAGTATGGATAACTTTGGAAGATGTTCCTATCTTTGCTTCTAAAATGATTTTGTGTTTGTGTCTATGTAGTCAATATAAACAATATTTTTCATGCAGATGAACAAATTGAGATAATTTTTTTAAATACAAACCTGTGTGAACATCACCTAAACCAGATATCTATTTCAGCAATTTGTTGGAGACCAAGAATAAAGGCTATTTTTTCTCTCCTTCATTTTCAGTTTAAAGTGTGTTCTGTTTATATCATTCTCCCCTCCTCAAATGAAACCAGACACATACTGTGTTTGACACATATTTATCAACATAATCTGCTCAGGGAAGGAGAAGAAATTTGTGGAAGATTCCATGGAAATTGCCTGACACCTGCTTTAATTTCTGAGGACAGAGAAAACATTTGCCTGTGAGAATCTTTTAAAATGTGTTAAAAGTAGAGTAGTTTGTCTCACAAGGCTTACACTGAGCCTTACATCATCTTGTGGAATCCAGATCCTTTAATATTAAAAACTGTAGACATCAGCAAAGTTTAGACTTGTTTAGATTTTAGTCAAAGTTTTAGGCTAACTTCCTGATTAGGTTTTATTTTACAGACAACAGGCACTCATGAAATACATATATTTTTCCAGCCATCCACATATTTATGCTGTGAGCATTTCTGGTTCTCTAAGTCACAGACAAGTGGATTAATGCAATGAGTAATGTGGGTAATCAACACACTTATCTGGCTCCCCAAATGCCCACCTGGCCTCTGGAAGGGATTAAAGGAACACAATGAATTCATCTTCAGGTTTTATGTGCTACAGCCCTGCAAACACATGTCCATCTCTGCAGCAATATGACAAAAGCAGTATTTGCACATCTGCAGGGCTAGTGACTTGTGTGAATATATTTGGAGTATTTCTTAGGTAACCTGAGCCCTGTCTGCCCAGCGTGGAGCCTGCTAGTTCCAGGTGCCTGAGATTAGTTTATTAGTGGAGGCAAGCAATTAGGGCCTCTGCTGGAGCTAGAGGAGGGCCATCCACTGCCTTCCACAGAAATGAGCTCAGGCCCTCAGTAATTGCTCTGAGGAGGAATCTTAGTGTCTAAAGAGAATATCAGCCTTTTAGGGGCATAGGAAGTAAATATTTGTTGTTCTTCTCAGTATTATTATAAGGCTTGTTTAGCAGGGCTTTGAATTAATTTGGGTTGGTGTGAATATTCCTTTCATGTAGATGTGTGATTTGTACATTTTTGGAGCTTAACATTTTGTAAATTCTAAGGATTTTAATGAGAACTATTTACTTATTTCTACTGGCTGTGAGAACTGATAAATTATGAGTACATTCTGTTGGATTATTAGATGTTCTGTGTTGGAGGATAAAACATAGGTGAGTTGTCTATAAATTAACACTCCTTTAAACTGTTATGTTTTGTGCAGAGAAAAAAATATGTGGGATTCACTCATAAAAATTTTTTTTTGCCTCCTAACAGTCTGTTTTTAAATTTAATGTATTAATAGTTTGTTTAGTCACAGCTAAATAAATCCAAAGATTTGTATGTCTGTAGCATAATCCTGCATGAGTATGGGAGTATTCACACCTTTGTTCAGGATTTATGCTTTGGCTTTTTTTCATTGTGGTAGAGAACTTTTTTTTCCTTCTTAGGGATAGCAAATTTTGCATTCCTTAATAATAAGATTACTACTCTCATATATTTATGGCCAGGTTTATATCCCTCTGTTGTTCTGCCTTTGATGCATTCTGCTGAAGTATGAAGTGTGTGTTAATGTCTATTATTTGGTAAAAGTTATTCATGTTTTGCCCGTCCTGCCTTCCTCTCCCAAAAGACCTTAAGCACTACTTACAAAACCTTACAAAACTTTTTCCCCTCAAAGCATTTTTGGTGATCTGCTTGCTAATTTCCACATTGTTTTCAGAAATTGACCCAAAGGATGGGTAATTTCCTGAAGGGGAAAGCTGCATGCATATGCTTCAGAAAGTTTTGCCCTAGGTGAGGATGTCAACAAGACCTGCTGCTTTTCAGACCTTCCTCTCTCTCCTTCTGAAGGATATTTCTGATTCCTGCTCTGCTGCCTTGTCTCACCCCATGGGTGCTGTTGGAGGCCCTGCTCCTTAGCCCTGTCCAGACCTTTGTAGAAACATGGGATCAGAGCAACTTCAGATCCTGCCACTTGTCTTCCCTACCACCCTCCTAGGCTTTCTGCCTTCCCACTGCAGCTGTAGCTGAGTTCATCCAAGGGATGTCCAGGCCAGCCAGTGCCTGCATCCAGCAGAAAAAGCCTCAGCTTGCAGCAAATAGAGCTCAGTCCTGCTCTTCTAAGGTCCCTGTGAAGGCAGTCTTGGCCCAAACTAAAACATCATCCAAAGTCTGCTGGAGTCAGAAATTCTGGTCACCTTGAAACTTCTCCTTCAATGTAGGTAGTTAATTAAAGTCCTTCAGAAATATGACACAATATATTAATAGGTTTGGCCTGGGTTATCCTCATAAGTGACAGAAGAAAAACATGGAAAGCAATTCATGCTTATACAATAGAGTTTGTTCCTTGGGACAAAAAACTGTAAGTTGAATTTTTAGCAATTTTCACCCAGGAGTTTTGTGAAGTGCTATTTTGCCTACTGTCCTCAAACAGAACTGTAACTAGTTGCCCTCAGAAACCAAGCCAAAAATAGGTCCTGATGTCTTTTTTAAAAAAGTGTGTGAACAAACGTGGAAAGTCTAGGAAAGATGTCTCTCTGTCAATATATAAAACCTAAAATAAAAATTATTCTGAGATATCTTTGAAAATGAATATGTTGAGACATCTTTTTAGCCTCTCTGTCACTTGGAGAAAACACATCACCAGTTTCTATTTTTGACAAAACCACATGAGGAGCCACCAACTTCTATGGTCATCACTTTCAAAAAACCCCAGTATCACCATCTGAAATATAGTCAACCACAAACTTAGAATCAGCATTTTTATGAAAAGTAAGTAAATTACAAGTATGGTTACAGACACATAGATTGAATAGGTAGAAATGGACTTGGAGCAAGCAAAAGCATAGACAGGAATAAACAGGGCAGTTAGCTTTGAGGCATCTGGATATATTAGGTCACATATTATCAGAATGTTTATAGAATTTGGATTTCTCATGCTGTAATCCAAGGAACACAGTGTTAACTAGAAAATGGGTAAATACAAATGAAGTCTTATCAACTGAATCTTATGTGCAGATCCAGAGCAGTGGGATGGAAGCTATAACCCAGAACTCTCTAGAGGCCCAGGTAGAGATTTCCTGCTTCTCACAGCAAGATAACCCCATGCCCTGTGTCTTCCCCTTGCCTTCTGGAGATCTGTGGAATGGCTTTATTCCAGCTGCTGCCAAGGTGCAGCTTAGTACTTAGACTGGTCCTACTGCAGTGACAGCCCAGGGGATGGTTATCACCCTCAACCAGTTTTGTTTTCCCTCTCTGTTCCTGGAGCTGCAAAGCTGCTGCTGTAGAGGCCCCTGCCCCTCTCCTACCACCCTTCCCTTCCAGCACAGGAGCACCTTTGGGGTGACAAAATGTTATAAAAACAACAACACTTTTGGCAAGAAATGGAGGAAGAGCAAAGACTCTTAGTGGGATAACAAGAGCTCCTTTATCACGGCACAAAGAGGAGATGTATATTGGACGTGGGTTGCATGGCTAAATGTGCAAGGCCAGGCTGGAGTCACACACCCCTTTGCTCTGTTTGCAGGGTGTGACAGCAGAGGCAGCACCCTCCCTTTTACCTCTACTGTCACATGAGGAGGTGGATGGGCTGCTGACCTGTGCTTTAAAGGGAGAGAGGGTGAAAGCACCTCTCTTGGATGGAAAGTTTCCAGAAGCCTGAGCATCTAAACATGACCCATGCTGGTCCCATGTAAGTGAGGAATTGAGGTGGTCACATGGTTTGAGACTTTTCCAGCTATCTTTGTTAAAAAATATGAACCAAGCAGTCATTATGTTGAAGCCTGGCATGATTAAGAAAGGAATTTTGGAAGTGACAGTAAAGGTGGTCCTAAAGTCAGAGCACTTTTACTGGGGGGAAATTCCAGGAGTCCAACTGAGCTGCTGGTTTCACTCCTGGTTCCTGCTCCTGTGAGACCTGCCTCCTCTGCTCCCAACATTGGCAGGTACTTGACTTCTGTCACTCCTGCTGAAGTTCTGCCTGCAGTGTGCACAGCCCTAGTCCAAAGAAAATGCAGCACATCCTCAGAAGTTACACTCCCAGCTGAACCTTTTCCTCACGTTCTGACTCTCCCAGATATTTAATACAAATGTATAAATAATTCGGGGTACAATAAAGGGGGGAAATAGACCACCTGAATATCTTGTGGCTTTTTTGTTGTTGTTTTTTAAGGAAACCTCTGAAGAGGTTTCTTGTTACTTATTGCTTTTACTAGAAAAAACTGACTTTCCAGAAGTCACTTAGTGCTTTCCAAAAAAAGAGCACCAAGAATTGCAGAAATGAATGCAAAAGGAAAATACAGTTGCTCACGTGTCTTGCCCTAAATTTCAGTATTGACAAATATTTTTTTTCTTTTACTTTGGTATGAAAAATAAATAAGCTCTATAATAACATTTAATGGTTACGACGATCTAATCCTAACAGCTTTTTGAAATCAATAAATTGATATGTTGGCCAAAACTGATTAATGATAACAGCACCTGTCCCACATTTTATTGCTCTGGGAAATGTCACCCAACTCTCTTCAACAGAATTGGCAAATCAAAAAGTTTGGTGTTACTTTATGCAGATCATTTCAACCACACTTTCCATTCTTTCTGGTCTTTACCAGAACTACTTTTCTTAGCATACATGTATGATTTGTTTTTAAGTAAAGAATCATTACTTTGGCCTTCACACAAAAAAATAACAATCTCCAGGCTAAATTCATTAGCAGTCTGCTGCAGACTCTGTGTTTCCTGCATATTTCAACAGAGTCTGCTTTGATTTTACAGACAGTTCTTCTGAGTTCAGGTTTTATTTTAGAATTAATGGAAATTACTTGGATCTGACATATAAAGATAAAATCCTGGAAAACCCTGCTCTTCAATATAGAGCCCAGACACACCAACACATCAGTGCCTAAGTATAAAATTATGAGGGTGTGCAGATGCCTCCTTCCCTTATGTGGAAGTACAGTGAGGTCAGAATGGGGAATACCAGTGGACCATATGGTCAGCAAATATAAGAGCCATCACTGGAGTGTTTGACCTACTCTGTTCTCTCTATATAGAGCATTTGTGCAGGTCACTGTATCTAATGCACACGGCTGGGGGATGAACAGATTTAGAGCAGCCCAGCTGAGAAGGACCCGGGGGTGCTGGTGGGTGGGAGGCTGGGCATGACCCAGCCATGTGCACTCATGCCCCAGAAAGCCAAAAGTGTGCTGGGCTGCATCCAGAGCCCTGTGGGCAGGTGAGGGAGGGGATTCTGCCCCTCTGCTCTGCTCTGGTGAGACCCACCTGGAACCCTGCACCCAGCTCTGGGGTCCCAGCACAGGAAGGACAAGGATGTGTTGGAGAGAGGCCAGAGGAGGGCTGCCAAGATGATCAGAGGGCTGAAGCACCTCCCCTGTGAGGAGAGGCTGAGGCAATTGGGGTTGTTTAGCCTAGAAAAGAAATGGCTTCAAGGATGAGCTAATTGCAGCCTTCCAGTAACTGGAGGAAGCCTACAAGAAAGATGAAGAGAAACTATTCACAAGAACACGTAAAGACAACAGGGAATGGCTTCAAATTGAAAGAAATGTAAGTTTAGATTTGATGTCAGATAGAAGTTCTTTCCTGTGAGGGTGGTGAGCCACTGGAGTAAGTCACCCAAAATTGTGGATGTGCCATCCCTGGATGTCTTCAGGGCAAGACTGGATGGGGCTCTGAGCAGCCTGGTCTAGAGGAAGGAGTCCTCCTCCATGGCAGGGGCTTTGGAACTAGACAACCTCTAAGTTCCATTTCAATCTAAGCAATTCTGTGGGTCTGTGGATTTTACCCCTCTGAAGATTTCAGAGAGATGTATTGCCAAATCTCACACCTTACTTCAATGTGGTTAAAATGCCCAAAGACATCCTTTCTCCAGCACATATGTATAAGAGATAATTTCTTGAAAAACTGTGTATGTGCACACATGCATCTCAAATATCACAAGATATTTAAAAACATTTTTCTCTCTTCAGTGCAGAGCTCTACTACACTTTTCAGATTTTGGAGCACAAGGAAGTAGTGATATATAGGAAAATGGTGATACAATTTGAGACTACAAAGTAAAGGATTTAAATGTAGGAAGGATGCTGCAGATGGAAAAAGAAACTGTCACAAAAATCCTTTCAGATCTGTTCTGTATATTTAGAATTCTATGTACTTGGAGAATGCTCTATATATTTGTAGAAAAAATATGTTCCTGCAACAAAAAAAGTACAGCTTGTTTATTTTTGGTGGGTTTTTTTGTTTTATTTGAGATAAGATCAATTTATTTGTAATTTGAACAAAAATTGAACTGAACATCAAAAAGTTACTTACAAATATTTCCCACTTTTGTTTTCTCAGCCTAGAGTTTGCTGCTTTTAATAAGTAGGGGAATTGCCAGAATGGGCAAATTTAAAATGGAAGAAAAACCCGTTATGTATTCTGATTTAGGAACAGAGAGTTTAAAAGAAACAACAAAATGTTATGTGCTAGCATAGCACAAATTGTATAATGCAGACTGGAAAATAAATAATGCAATTTCTCATTCCTTAAGCCAACCTCCAAACTTAAAATGCAAAATAATTTTCAGTAGATACCATGTTTCTTGTTATATTTCATGGGAAGGATAAATTAATTTATCTGAACTTGCCTCATTCCAATGTACTTTAAGTGAGGGTAGATTGCTGTTACAAGGGGGAATGTGGAACACTGGGTGGGACTAAAAGGAAAGAGGACAAAGGGAGCAGTATTACAAAAATCCAAATATCTGAATAGCATAAGGTCCAACCTCTTCCATTCTCAACCCTCTGTCCTTTTTTTCATGATAATGCTTTCCACTTTACTTTTGGTTTTAAAATTTGGAAGCTGTTTTGTTTGTATTCTCAACTATAATTTCTTGCCTTTGTTCCTTTTCCAAAAAACTGAATCTTTCATGTGCTCACATTAATCCTCAAATAGCATAAGATATTAAAACAATTTCAATAAATAGAAGCAGTAAGAATAAGTAAAAAGAATACTGGCTGAGGAGAAGTGGGGCAATAAGAACACTTGTCCCAGTGTAGCACTTCTGGAAGGTGGTTCATTGATTTACTCACACTACATAGGGATCTCAGCACTGCATTAGCCAGTATTTTTCTTCACCTAGAAAAGAGATATCTCTAAAGTATCCAGGAGTAACTTACAACAAAAGAGGTCTGAATCCTTAAAACGACCAAAGGACACAAAATTACAGGCCAAACAATTGTCTACATTCCTCATCTGGGCTCTGTTACTCCTTTCTATGATCTATGTACTTCCTGAAACAAAACAAACAGTTTTAGGTATATTAATTAAAATTTTTATAGCTGCCTACATATGGAATTAAACATAGCTTCCTACTTTAGACAATGATTTTTTTTTAAAATTTTTTTTAATTTCCGAGGATAGCTGCTTAGTACTTAGAACTACTATCTCTTTGTTTTAAAGGCCAGTTGAGATAGTGCTGTCTCAATTCAAATATTGGGGAAGGCAGCCCTGAGGATCAACTCCATGGCTGGTGAAGTCCCTTAAAGCACCTCTCTAGCTGTGGTCTGATGGCAGCTTGGGAGGACATCCACATGCTGGAGATTGTCCTGGAGGTTGTGGATGAGCAGGAGGACCAGAAGCAGTGGGGAAGAGGCAGATGAGCCAGCTGGGAGGCACAAATACAGCATCCTGAGAGTGTGAGGGTGCAGTCTGAGAGCAGAGACTTCCAGTGACTCAAAAGGAAGGACCTGGCACTCAGTGGGAAAGGCAACCTCCTCCCATCATAAGTTATAAAACATTCAGCTCTGTTTTTGGGGGCCAGTTTGGATTATTTACACAGAAGTCTAGATAAACTAGAGGGGAACCAAGATATTTATTGTGGGACTGGGATATTATTTTCACTGAGATATCCAAGAGAAGGATTTGTCACTTCAATAGCTGTGTCTTAAAGCACTTCCCACAAAGAAGGGAGACACAATTCTTGCAGCCACACAATACTTAGAAAAAATATATACTGGAAAAATATTGCACCAATAAATAAATAGCTACAAATTTATCTGGTGAAACCTGGGAAGATAGAGTGGAGGAATCCTGAGAACCAGTCAAAGCAAAATGTTAATTCTAATTGTTGTATTTAGTTGGCCTTGTGTTGTGACAAGTTTGTTATTATGCAGATTTCCTACCTGCCACCTTCTATGGGAGGATTTTACCAAGTGAAGTTATGCAGACAATTCCCCTTGCTTCTTACCTCTTTATTTATAATTATGTTGGCCCTGTGTTCACTCAAGATAACATTATAGCTGTCCCCAAATGCTCTTGATTTGGGGCTTGTGACAAAAGAAATCTTTCAGTGCCTGGAATAGTTTTTTTCCCTCTGTTGCAGAAGTGTAGCTACCAACATGCTGAAAACAAAGCTGTGCTTGTTTATTGTCTGCCACTGGGTTAGTAAGTGCTATGAATGTCCTTTTTTTTGTCTTCAGACAGATATATATATAATGTAATATATTGTCCTTAAGGCTTTTTTGTCATTTTTGGTTTTTGCTAGGGATGTCATCTCTTCTGCTCTGTAATAAATTTTATGTATATGATGCATATATATATATATCTTTCATGATTCTATTCTATTAAAGGTTATAATGAAAATAATCTGTAATTCCTCTGCTACACAAAGAGAATTCTTGTGTGGACAAGCTAAGGTGTAGACATTACAGTTCCAAAGTGCACAAGGATTAGAAATCCTGATTTTTAAGTCTTTTCTTTAGCCACTGGATCAGTAAGAATTGCATTGTATCAATAATATTCTCCTTTTCTAGCTTCATTTCTGGTTTAATTATGAAATAATACAGCAGTGTGGCTTTCTGTGTTTCTTAATACAACTGATAGCAGTGGAGATATGGTCAGAAGTTATTTTGGTTTGATGGTGCTGGATTTCACAAGGTGTAGGAGAAAGAGGTTGGAGCAATTGGCACTGTAGAATTGTGAATTGTAGAATTGAACTGGCAGCTTTTAGGTACTGCTCAGACCAACTAAAGTGTCGCTGCTCTGTGTCTCAGAGCTGGGTGCAAAAGGGGTGAGGAGAGGGAGGCTGATCCTCCCTGTGACCCGCAACAAGGCACGGTGCTGAAGTGGTGGAAGAGCCCATGGCACTTCCCAGCTTCTGTGTCTTTGGGGTCATTGTGGTCCTTAATCGTGTTGGGAACATCCAGTCCATTTTCTTTCCAACCTCAGGAAGCATTAAGCCCACTCAGAGAAACCAGGAGGAAAGAGGATCATAGACATGAGTGTACAAGTCATGGTGTGTGTGCACACTGTGCCACAGCTGGTCCTTGGGGCCACTGCAAATCCCAAGAGATGTGCTGACAGCACTCTGAGCAAGGTGGTGCCTAAGCACTCCAAACAGCTGGCACCCCACATCCATGCCACTGCATCCAGAATGGCCTGGAAGCCCTCTGGAATTCTGAAAAAAATGGAGGCTGTGGAGTGTATCTCAGACCCTTGGCAGAGCTGCAAAGGGGGGCTGAGAGCTTTGAGGCAGGGCTCAAGGCACTGGGTGCTGCCAGCCCAGCAGTTCCTGCCAGAACTCTACAGGACAAGGCATGCTTGAAGGTTTCTTCCCAGGAACCACAGGGGTTAAATCCAACCTGACTGCAGCATCAACAGATATGCTAAAAACAACAGATTTAGCCCTGAGCCCAACCAGAGAACTTAATGCTGGCCAGAGCCCCAGCCACAGGCAGTGAGCTTCTTAACTCCTTCCCTCTCTGCTTTTCCAAATCCTCCTCTGACTATGGGCATTGGGACTTTGCTACTCTTGGTAAAAAAACATAATTAGAGCAATTAAACAATATCAACATTCAAAAAGGGGAAAATATGTGAGACTGAGGCCAAACTTTTGGCCTTTACTGACAATTTTAGAAATATCCCTGGTTTTCATCAAAAAGGTTCAGATTCACATATCCAAGTGGCTCTTTGGACATTGAAATGTGCTATACATATGGATATAATTTAATTCATAAGAATCTGACTGCTGCTACCTGGCCTTCTTTGCTTATTTTTGGTCAGTCTACAGAGAACTTCAAAGACTTTTACTATACATTTGGAAATAAGAGACAGGATTGTTTTTCAGTTTTTCTCATGTGCATTGTGAAGCATCAATCTAAGCCATGACCAGGTTATTTTTTTCTTTTTCTTTTTTTTTTTCTCAGCCTGAATTTAAGCCCTGATGACTGTTACTTTCATATAGCAAAATTAACCAATGCCATAATACAACACACCCTATGTGTTACACCCTTAAGAAGTTTCTGGGCCTCTTTCTTTCTGGGGGAAGGAATCATGAAGTTGCAAGGCTTTTAGTACATTTTATATAAAATTGTTAATTACCCAGGGAATTCTGATTTTAGGTACATCCAGGAGTTGCTCCAGATACAAAACCCCAGAAAATGCTTTGAAAATTTGGGTTCAATATAACTTCAGGTGGAAGCATCTTCTATCACATTTAATCTCCAGACTTTTGTGTGTGTGACAGGAAATGGTTACTGAGCTCCCTCTCAGAGCTGGATATATTTCTGGGCTACTATCTCTAATATCTGGAGATTCAACATATTTCAGTAGAAAAAGTGTTATGTAAAGTTACCCAAGTTGATACAGCCAAAAATCCTTTGAAAATGAAGTCTTGTTGCTTGTGCAGTGATTGCTAACAGCAAAAATCAATCTTGTTACAGTGTAAGTAATACATTCCAACTCCATGTGGTAGGAAGGAAAACACCTTCCTTAGCAGGGATCCATGGCTGGCTCCTTTCAGCTGTGAAATGTTTGTGTCCCTGGGGGCTCTCTCTCCCCAGGGGCAGAGGGGGTGTGAGAGCCTCTCCTTTTCATTTAAGAAGGGTTACAGGGCCATGCTGCCAAAAGAGCTGCACCAGGGGCTGAAAGTCCCAAGAGAGGTTTGGGTCAAGTTAGGTTGCTTTGGGAGGATTTGGATCTCTGAAGATGTTTTGTTTTCATTCTTTGAATTAAAATTTAATTTAAGTAATTGAAATACATAATCCGTCTCTGAGGAATGCTGTCCTAATCTTGTCTCTTAGAAGAAAAAGCAGGATTTTCAAATTTTATCTGTTGCTGATCAGCTGTATGAGCTTACACCAGTCTTCTAATGTCTCTGAGCCTTTGTGTCACCTTATCTCACCCTGGCTTTATCTCTCCTAACTATGGAGATTTCAAGCAGTTTGTCCTTTGCAATGTGACAGTTCAGTGCTCAACTCTAAGGGTGCTTGACTACAATTGTGGAGTTAAGAGAAATCATGCTTAATGAAAATATACCTCAAAATCCTCTTCCTTACACTCCTGCTTGCCTCCCATCAAAAAAAAATTAAAAGGGAAAAAACTGTGAGTTTAATTTAATTGGTTTCAGCATAATACAAATGTGTCCAAATACATTTCATATTTAAAAAGCAATGAGAAAGAGGTAAATATAAGGAACCAGAGCAAAAGCAGAAAATGAGAGAGAAGAGAAACTGAATGGGAGAGCAAGAATCCAGTTTTAAAAGACAAATCATAACTCAGACTCTGGATCCAGGAACCAGCATTCTCATCACCTGGAAACAGAGCACCACTATGGGTTTTGGATGTTCATACAGTATGAGGTTCATTTAACAAAACCCTGATGCCCTATGTCACTATGCAATGATAACTTCTATAAAAGCTTTTGAATTTAGATTACCTTTGTTGCAATATGAAGGCTTCTAAAATCTGTGGTTATCTTTTGTTTGTTGCTCTAGTCTACTATCCTATTTATTCAATTCCTCCCAAAACACCCCAGAAAAGAATTGCTGTATCATGTGGTTGTGGTAGCCCAATGGTCAGAGAAAATCAGCTGAGAAAGCAGGGCTGGTTGTGCACCAGCTGCAGCCCCTGCCTGTCAGCAGCCACAGTCACTAACCTTTTTGGGAAAAGTCACTTCCATCAGCCAGGCCACTGCAGGGCAGTAGCCGCAAGGCAGCAAAACACTGCTTGGAATAATTCTTTGCAGATGCCAGGAACCGGAAGTTTCAGGGAGAAAAATGAAAGCCATTCACTCTTCCAATGACACAAGCCTTTGATACAACAAAGTCAGTTGGACAGAGAGCTCCAAGGTCAGGAAGGCACGTAAAGATTGGTGATTAGAGAAATACTATATCAGCAAAGTGTGGCAAGCTATTAAAAGAAACTGTAGCTTTTATGATTGTGCTGCTGGAGCTTCCCCAGGGCTATTTATATTAGATATTGAGTTAAGCATAACTTATTTAGTCTCAGCATTCCAGAAAACATTTTGATGTAAGCTACTGAAGGAAAGTAAACACAAGGAGGAGGAAACAGGGCTGATCCCAAACAGATAAAAATTTTGTAATTTAATTTTGTGAACCCATGCATGTTAGAGCATTAAGAAAGAGGAATTTTTAAAAGCTTGATTTGACTTAAAGCTGGGTTGATAGAAGTATTTAGTCACTGTGCAGCTGGGGGAGGATGGGTGGGGAAACAGAGATGATTTATCACCTTGAGTACTCGCTACACCCTAACAAAGCATGAACAGTTTTCTGTAGGCATTTTCATCTAGAGCAGATTTTATGCACATGTGTGGTTCTCATCTAATGCTGTGGGCTTGTGTGTATGTTAAGCCAAACTATTTGCTTAGCTGGGCTCTTTGCCCAGTGGATGTCCTGATGGCTGGTGACAGGGGTTTGCCTGCCCTGCAGCAAGCAATTAAGAGTCTTTGGGACTGTAATTTAGGAATTGCTCTATGAGTCTGGACTTTTGGTCACTAAGGGAAGAATCCAAAATCTGATGTAGAGGCTGGTAATGTCTGCACAGATTATATCTCTCAGCTCAGCAGCTCCAGTGCAGGAATCAGGCTTGTTTATTTCTGTAAGAGTAAGTCAATAAATCCATGGGGGAGTTCTGCTCATGGGCTCTCTATTCTCTCAGAATAACGCTGTGGACCTGGAGAAATCACAGGCATGAATGTAAAGTCAGGTGTGGTTTTCTTTGATTTGCCAGAAAGTACTGTTTATTTAAGACTGAGGAAGTGGGAGTGCTGAAACCTCAAAGTCAAGTACAGCTCAATCCCCTTAACACAGGAGAGACACCTCAGCAACAGCTCTTTGCAGAGGATTTTTTTCCTGCCATCTTGACTGTGTTTTGATTCTTAGATTTATTTTTTTAAAGGTGCTTTTAGGGGGAGGCTAGCACTTACAGCTTTGTCTGAGTTTTGCAGAAAAAGAAGTGTGAAGGAATATAGTAGAACTAGTATAATGTTGCAGGTATCACTCAGTAGGTGTTATCTGTCCAGAAATACTGTCCAAGAAATAATTTGTACTTTCTGCTACCTTGTTCTGGCCAGGTGCTTTAATATCATGTCATTTTTGATTAAGCCAAGATACCAGCCCTTTCATTTTCCTTTATCTGAGTAAAAGACATGGTTTATAAGATTGTGAAGACCATACTTCTGTGCTTTTCTTGATTAGCATACTTCCCATTCCATGACCCCTTATTACTCATAAAATAAAGATTGTCACTCAGATTGTGTAATTCTACATTTCTGTGTTTGAGTGAAAGAAAACTTCCTCTTCCTTCTCACCTTGCTATGTATTTTTCTTGTGCTAATGCTTTCACTGCAAAGAAATTATTCATTACCACAGAAATATCCCAGCTCTGCAGGTTACATATTAATGACCAGTTCTCCCAGACAGAGGATTATATTCCATTTAGAGTGCAAATGTTAAGTCTTATGTCTGCTGCTTACCAAACATCATAGAGAGGACTTAGCAACTCAGGCTTTATTTGCATGCCCTCCTGCCTAAAACCATACTAGTTAATACAAAGACAGATATTTTTTTTTCTCTTAATTACTAATCCTTATATATTACTCCTAATTCTTGATATGTTTAATAAGATGATGCTGGGCTATAAATTCTCTCTTCCTTAATTTACTGTTAGTTGACACTTCACTGCACTTTTAAGCTGTCTTTAACAGCAGCATTTTACCCAGGAAGAACAGCATATTTTGCATGTTGTAAAGGTAGATTTGAAGTTTTTTGGGAACCCTTAGCTAAAAAGGGAAAAGGCTTGTGTTGTTGACTGGTTGACAAAGATAATTCATGGCTCAAGGAAAAGGAAACAGAAATGTGTTTTACCCTAAAGCTAGAAAGAAAACTAGTACACAAATTTATTAGAAGAATCTAAGTTTGGCTATAACTGAAGGACTAGATGATCCAAAACAGATTTATAATGATAAGAACATAAGAAATGCCTTACTGCATTTAGCCAGTCTATCATGGCCAATAATGTCTCTCAGACAATAGGAGATGCTATTTAGTGAGAGCATATGAGCATTGTTACTCTTTCTAATTTATTTCCCTCATACCCTCCCAGCACCCAGAATTTCTATATTGTGAATGTTAGAAGCACATCCCTCTCTCTTTCCTTTAATATCTGCTTATGAGCCTGTTGTCCACGAATTTGTCTAATCCTGTTTTGTACTGATCATTCTCAAATATTCCATGGCAACAAATTTCAGAATTTCACTGCTCATTGTGAAAAGGAAAAAACAAAACAAACAAACAAACAAACAAAAAAAAATCCCAAGAAAAAAACCTAAGCATAAAACCCCATCTCACCAAAATCCTGTGTGTTTTAAAATGATCTCTTCATAATTTCAGCAAAAGCTCCCAAATCTAATATTGCAGGATATTCTGAATAACAGTTTCTTGTCCACTTTGCCTGCTGCCCTTCTGATGTTCTGAATGTCTTGGTATTCTCTAGCAGAGTTAGACATGTTTACCCAGAAGGGTCTGTGCACTTTTTCAGCCTCTCATGGTGATAATGTGGCCCTGGTTCTCAGTTGTACAAAATACCTTTCTGCTCAGCATTGTATAAAGTGATCCTTTAATTGATGTTTGTGCTGCAGCTGCCTGGTAGGTGACACACTCAGTGAGAAGGGGACAGTGCCAGCTCCTGCCAGGCTCCCTCCTTTCCCCAGCATCCCCCAAATCTGCCATCTCTTCTCCAGGCCAAGGGGAGGCTGGAAGCCAGACAGGGAAATCTTACTATCTAGGTGATAGTCCCTAGGGGAGCATTTGTGAAGTGCATTTTAGTTTTATTTCAATGTTTAAATGTTTCTGGTTTATATTGCCATGGGTTTGCCTGTATAAAAGCCCCACATTTTATACAAAGTAACATGAGTTTTCCAAATTGTTTCCTCTACACTTCTGGTCCTATTTTTCAAATTCTTAATTTTGTCTTTCTCTCTTCTTCCCTGTTCTCCCCTCTGGGAGAGGATGATGTATCTTTGCACAAGTCATTAGTGTGTCTCCATCAGTACTTGCAAGCAGTATGCAGTAAAAATTTGACTATAATGCAGTTTAGTCAAGAAACAAGAGACAAAACGTGAAGGCTAAGACCAGCACCTGTGTTAGCAGTTTGATATTAAATATATTGCCACTTTCTAATATTTTCAACTAGGAAATAAATCTCCTTTCTGTTGAAAGATAGTTCTCCTTTTGGTTGAAAGATAGTTCTGCCTTTGAAGATAGAATAACGTTTACATAAATGTTAAGGTCTTCTTTAATGTAGCTTTCATTATCTCCTCTGTTCCCCCTTTCTCTGAAAGCTGAAGTGACTGATGTCAAGATCAAGGGAGTCAATCAATGTAGATACACTCCAGGACCCAGATAGGATATAAATCACCCTTACTCCTAGCCATGGTAGACACCTAACTGAAGGACAGAAGTTTACATACTCACCATCCTTGTGGGGGAGGCTAAATTTCCCAGCCACTTACCTCATGGGCACCCCTCATTCATTAACCAATTGGGGTGCTTAGTATCACTTATCAAATAGGCTAATCAAAGTTTGAGAGAAAACAGCTCTTGACCATTTCTTGCCCTCTGAGCACTCCAGGGCCACCTCCCGCCCCTAGACTTTTATCTAATTAAAGTTAAAGAGGGGAAAATTAATCCATGGAAGAAAATGAGATAACAGCCACCACAGCAGACCATCCCAGTGCCTGGTTTGGCTTTCATCTACTGCTACTGACAATTAACTCTTCAGCAACACAGGAACCCCTTTTTATGGAGCAGAATCTGTCCCTTCCCACAATGATGGGTGTTGTATTTTCATTTCTCACTGCTCCATGCTGCAGTTCCTCTACTTGTAATGGGTGTGGGTGAATTAGAAAGGTCATCCTTTACTTTCCCTCTCTCGAGCTTGACTTAGTGCTGTTTTCACTTGCAGAATACAAAAGTGAAAACTATAATTTATTACAGTACCAGCAATTCAAGATGTTTTACTTGGATCCTGTGCTTGCAATTGGTTACCAACATTCCAGCCTTTCTTGCTTTTGTTGGCTACAAGTTTATAACCCTCAATTTCATTCTCTAAATCTGTCTTTAAGAAGACATTTCACAACACAGGGTTGTGGGGTTTTTTTACCTTGGAAAAAAAAAATATGGAGTGTCCCTTTTGTAGACTTACTGCCGTTTTTGTGGTACTACTTGTGTTCCTGTTTGGTGTTCTTTTCTTTTAAATTCTTCCCTTTTAAACCATCTGATGGTAAACTTTCTGAATCCCAAAGGATCTTCCTTCAGGATCACTTGAATTTTTTCAGCAGCTGAAATTTGGCACCGTGAATATCAGAAATAAGTTAACTCTGGTAACACAGCAGTTGTTAGCTGCACTGTGAGTGGAGAAACTGGTGTTTTATGGGGTTCTGGGGAGTCCTGAGCTCTGCTCCTGCAGCTCCTGCAGCACCTGCCAGCAGCAGCACGCAGGGGATGGGGCAGCTCCAACACCTCACCCTCGCTGGCACTTCAGGCTTTGGGGCACCGAGGGAGCAGCAGCCACAGAGTTCAGCTTTCTGTCTAAAAATACTCTGATACTTCCAGGGCTGCATTTGCACTACTAGAATTTTAGCAGGAAGCATTGGATTATAAAGTTTGTGGGACAGGCACATATGGCCAAAATTAGAAGTGCTGAGGAAATCCCACTTAAATTCTAGCTGTCTCAGTGTTGTAACTTGCACCTTGAGGCACTCAACGGTGGGCAAGTTAAAGTAGCCCAAAGTAACCCCATTTGGACTCTTTTCTAGACAATAAAAAGTATTTTAATTATTGCATGTCTATTTTGCTTTGGAATGGGTCTTTGGAATGGAACTGTACTGGGTTTTGTGGAATTGTTTGTTTGTTTGGGTTTCTTTTGTAGCATTTTCTAAGCCTTCAAAGACTATGTACATCTACAGCACTGTAGACAGCAGTGGACACTAAATACCCTAAAACAGTAACACTAATATTGTCAGTACCCAGTCCCTAGCACTTCATAATGGGCATTCTGCAGCACAGTTAATCACTTGTAAATGGAGGCTGTAAAAGATAACAGGGTTCAAACCGTTTTATTTAAATCAAAAAGAAGCCCTACTGAAGCTTCCAAATTTCTTCCCAACTTTGGGAAAATTTTAGTCCATATCAATGTCTAAACTAATATCTGGCCTCCCCTTTAGCTACCTGAACTAATGCATCAGCCTGACAATTTAGAACTATGACCTGCAGCTGTTTGGTTATGGAGGGGACACTGGTAGGGCTTTTAAAGGGGGATAAGCAAGGCAGTGAAAATGAGATTCAGTAATCCTCCTGTACTTTAAGGTATTTTGCACAGGGTGGGAAGGAGCTGAGGCTTGCTTGCCCCATGCCAGGCAGCAGGGGGGTGGATATGGGAGCTCCCTGGGCTGCTGCTCACTCAGTGCTCCCATGGAGGCAGGTAGCACAGGGGTGTTTGCCAAATTCCTCCTGCAGCTGCAGTGTCAGAGTGGGGAGCTCACCAGGACCCAGTTAAACTCACACATCAATTAATACCAGCTGCTTTGCTCTGCAGGGTGGACAGGACCAACTAGGAACTGGAAAATCTGTAATAGGCAAATACATTTGAGAGCACAGTTCTGTACTGGCAGGGGATAGGCTGCAAGTTGTAACAAATTTTTTTCATCTCCAGTTTCTACATATTTAATTTATATAGGGCACTGAAAACTAAAATTGTTGTGAACTTTGCTCACTATCCACAAGAGACAGATTTGATCCAGTGACCCAAAGGCGAAAGGTTCTGTATTCTATTAGCAACCCCCTGCAAATGCAATCCCTCTCCAAGGTTTTTATATCAATAACTAAATACCACTAACCTTTACAAGCTATGTGGTAACATTTTCAGTCTCCTAATTCTGAGTCATTTCCCATTCAAATGGAAATTTGAGTTTGTCTTAAAGATAAAAATGGAATTTCTTCAGCATTTTGTTGTTAGTTATTTAGGAATTCAGTTATTTTAGAAAGGGAGGGGGAAGAAGAGCAGGTTGGATTGTGACTGTGTGTTTGGAGTGTCTAAGAGGCATTGGCCTAGGAGAACACATTAGGCACCACTCCTACACGACTTATTCCATGCTCCCCTGTGACTGATTGTGAGAGAAAATTCTTCTCTTCCCCCTCACTGGCAGTGTTACATCTTCTGCTCTATTGCCCACTGGAATGTCCCTTGGAATTCCAATTGGGATCCAGAAGTTAAGAGAGTCTTGATCTTGATAGTAGTGAAACTTGCAAGCAAGATAAAAGTATTTCCACACATACTATTTTGAACATGCACAAAAATGCATACAGACTAAGAAAATATAGTGCTATTTAATTTCTATTACATGTAAAAATGTGGAAATAACCAAAAATAAGTTACATAAAATAGCAGTTGGAGGTCAGTATTCATGTCAGAGGTGGTCTTGTTCTATTTTTTTTTCCTTTTTTCCTTTACCTACAAGCCAAACACACTAAGCCAGAAACCACCAACCAGCACAGTCTCACAGTAACAAGATATTAATAGCCCATGGAAAAATCAACATATAATTTTATATTGCGCTACTTACTACAGTCCCTGTATCTTTTTTAGTTCTGACCTAACTGTAACATGAGAAAAGGCAGTGGAGAGACATGCAGAAAACTTGTGCTCATTTTAATTTATAATATATTCAAAATACTGTTGGTGATTTTTCATATTATATGTTTTTAAGGAACTCTCACCTCATTCTTTTGTTACAGAAAGATGGGAATTTTTTATACCGATTTTAGTACTGTTCCTTCTTGTTTAAACAAATCTATCAACCCTTAATACACAGAGAACAATATAATAATCTTCAGCCTATCAAGTACCTTTGGGATAGTGACACATCTCAGTCTCTGTGTCCCCACCATCACTTATACAGGCTCCCCTCAAACATGGACTCTTTTGTTGTTGTTTTTGCATACTGAAGTAAACAAACAAATGTTTTTGTTAGATCTCAGAGAATGCATTTGCATCACCTGCATGGACCTCCAAGGAACTGACCCCCACACTCACAGGCAAATAGGTGTGTTCAAAACAGATGCCTAAGCATTTTTGTGGTTTTACTTAAAATTACTTCACAGAGGTTCCTGCCTGTTGTGATGGTCCATGACCTGAACTGTGCTGAAGCATGCTTCATGCCTCCACAGCTACACATGCTGTATTGCTGATGCCACATCATTTACCTTTGTCCCTTTTTGCACACAGTCTCTTCAGCATCAGTGATTTCGAATCACTTACTGCTATAGTTCCTAATTATTTTTTTATATCTTCTTATCTTCATACATGGGCCACAGATTTTGCTTGTTTGTTTAAATTATATTGATTAATCTCTTGATGACAAAAATGCCAAATCTAGCAACACAAAGAGAATTTTCTGGTTAACTTGAAAAGACCCTAATCTACATTTGCCTAGCCTGGTCTCCTTGTAGAGGCATGCAAACTGGTTAGCAAACTTTCAATCAGTGTCTCTCAGCCTTTGCCTCTTGGAAGGACTCACACTGGTTCAAAAGTGCAAAGCTCTTCCCTGATTTCAAGAGTGTTAAAATAGCAGAAAAAAAAATGAAGCAAAAGAGAAGGAATCGAGACACAGCTCCTCCAAAATCTCTCCCTCTAGCAATAAAAAGCAAGCTTGAAAGGAAGAATCCACTCAGCAGGCAGGATTTAGAGGATAAGATGTTATACATATAACACCACTCTCAAAGGCAAGCTGAGAGCTGCACTCAGCATGCAAAGGTAACGCTTTAGGTCAAGGCAGAAACGCCAGAACTTTCCAAGAATTTTGGATCATCCAAGTGAAGCCATGGAGCCCGAGGTAATGGGAATGCCTACTGGGGCTGAATTTCAGCTTGCTCCTAGGACTCCATGGGTTATAAGGATGCTTTGCTACTATTTGTATTCTGATTTTAAAATGAGATTAGACACTTGGGAAAACACTGTGCTAATCTGCTCCACAGTGATTCATGCTGATCACCAGACTGAAGCGAAGTCCTGCTGAAAAGCTTTAAAACTAGGCAACAATATTGGAAGCAGAGCCAAACCAGCAGTGTTATTTCTAAGGCTGAGGGCTCCATTCCAAAACTACTGTCTCCTTTTCTCAAGCAGCTTAGTCTTCAAAAGAGGTCCATTTAATACTAAAAATTACCATGATTTGGGGGTCAATAAATCCTATTTTTTTTTTAAGTGATAGACCACAAAGTGCCCCATGAATTGATCTACTTCATGTTGGCATGGAATTTGTCATCTCCTTTTTTTTCTTTCCACATACCCAAGTACTTCATTCTGCTCTCTCCTTGAAACTTTGAGGATTTGGGTTTCTCCCTCTCCCAAGACAGTTATCGTTGGCCAGTGCATCAAACAACTTGTCTACTGAACTCCAGCCACAGAAGAAATACACCACCTACCAAACCAAAGGCGCCCTCTTCAAATCACAGTCCTTCTTGGCAGCCTCCTCTCATACCATTATACCCAGAGCAAACTATAAATCTTGTGCCTTGGACACTGCTGGCTACCTCAAGTGCATAAAACCAGCTATTACAATGAGCTTAGTAAAATGAGCAACTGCTAGAAAGGGATTGTCTGTAGGTGTAACACATTTCACACAAATTGTTTCATATAGCTCCATCTTTTATTTTTCAACATTCAAAAGCTTCTCTCTAGCGAGTTTGAGCTTGCTTGAGCCATTTTTTTTTTGTATCTGCTGCTGGTTTTTTTCTGTTTCTGTATCTTTGCTTTTTTTTCTTTCTTGATAATTTGTTGTTGTTGGTTTAGGGTTTTTCATGGTTTTGTTTGTTTGTTTTTCCTGTGTGGTCTTTGACATTCCTTGTGAGCTAAGAAACATGCATTACCATTGCAGGAAACATCACCACATGGTTCCGTGTAGAGGAAGAACCTCACCATTGCTGTCTTAGTAGATTTGAAAATGCCAGCTAAAATTAATATCTATTGACAACAAAATCTCACTGAATTGACATAGAGTTTCCTTTAATCCTGAATAGTGTTGTCTTCAGGTTATTTTAAAGGGAATTCTTGATATTTCTGAATGTGTGGGGAAGTAGTAACTCCTTCTGACAACTCCTCACTATAAACTGACTGAATACAGTGCACAGAAGAGTTCTTTCTTTTTTTATTGAAAATAAAACTGACTTCTACTTCACTGGTTTAAAATGTGCTTTTGAACTGCATTGCTCCAGACTATACACTGGAGTTGAGAGTGCAATAAGGTACATGGTAGATTGTTCTAATCTCTTAGTATGGAAGCAGAAGTTTCAGCAAGGCAATTAAAATGATAACTCAAATGCAGTGACTTTGGATTATGTGGCCAGAGCTGTCAGAAGGTACTCAAGTGTCCTTGCAGAGATGAAGGCAGCTTCACAACAAAGGTGTTTGGCTGTTTGTCCCCTCCAGCAGCATTTGCACTGCTCCAAAATGCTTGCTCCTGCTGCCTCAGTCACACCTGTGAGTGAGAGAGGAGGGAGGACTTTACAAATACCTGGTTTCCAGGGCTGTGCAAAGCTGCATAGGTGACTTTCCACTTCCTGAATCTGGCTCACATCCACTTGATTACTTGCACGCTTTTTACTCTGCTGCCTTTCTAGTTACTTGGGGCAAGGTATTTTTTTTTCCTGCTCCATGTCAGATCCAGCTAACAAGAATTCCTTTGCTACAGGGCAAGAATGAAACATCATTAAATCATAATTTCTTTTCCACAAGCATTGCAGGTATAACCAAGCTGCTTTCCTCCTAAGCCTCCCTCCAGCCCTGAGAAAGGGAATAGACTAGCCCCACAGTACAGCATTTCTTGGGTCACCATAACTTAAAGCCCTTTTGTCAGAAGGAGAGAACAAAGGTGCCTTCAAACAACGTTTTTATCTCTCCCCATTCAAAAGCAATGCAAAAGTTCACACTGTGTGCTTTTATAATCAGAGTGAGCAGAGAACTTTTCCCTATTCAGGCAGCACATGGATGAACAGGGTGTTTTTTACTGCTGCAAGCTCCAGGTTCTGGTCTGAAGATAATCTGCTTTCTTGTCTTGCCTGCTTTTGTATGCTCTAGCTAAACTTCCTGGAGCCCATGCTTAACCAAAAACACAGTGGAGAACTTTTTCCCTTCCTAAGCAGACTTTGCTCAAACACGTTCATGGACAAATTTAAGAAACTAGGAAATTGGTGAAAAGAAGCAATTCACATAAATGGCCTGTCTAAATGAAACGTAAAAGCACCAGATTTGCAGAGGAAATCAAAGTCTGAAAAAGTAATTACACTTGTTTAGATTAAATGCAAGACAGCATTTTAATAAACAAGCAAAACTTTTGGCTAACATCTCACTTCTCAGCCTTTCTCTTATTTTATGCTCAAAATTAGTTCTATTTTATCCTCAGATCCATAATCCCCAATAAATTAACCCATTCAAATAGCACATGTACAGGATAAAACCATATCTTTGATTTTGATTACTTTGCTTATGGTTGCAATTTAGGTAGCCTTGATTCCAGCCATTGTTGTTTCTGTGGACCTGAGCACTCTTCAACTGTGGAGAAAATCTCAGTTCTTACATGGATCTAGTTAGGCTGTTGGCTGCAAACAGATAAACATATCTCTTTTTTGTTGACAAATTATATAATTTTGCATGTATGGTGCTGTTTATGGTATATTGTTGCTCTTTTTTAGGAAGCATGGACTTGAACTGTTGTAAGATGGAAGAAATTACTTGTGAATGGGAGTGGTTTTATTTGTAAATTCAATTCTCAAACACTCAACAGAACTACAGGAAACATTGCATTAACTGAACTATTGCACAGAGACAGCAAAACTGACACTATCAAGGCCCTGGAACTTCTTGAAACCCCACAAATTAGCAATTTGACTTTTCTCTCTTATGAAATATACTTGATATAACATAAATAGCTTGTTAGCAAAAATACCTTCCTCACTGATCTAGTGCTAGATAGACACTAAATAGGCTTCATATGACACTAAAATGCCATTACACTTTACTAGCAGTTTTTTTTTGCACTGAAACAGAAAAAATGCTAAAAAATGAGTTGTGACAGAATTTGAAATAGGAATGGAGAATAGTATTCTTCCAAGGCAAGGAGTCTCACCTTCCCTGCTTCCAGGGCACCTCCAACAGGAGTGCAGAAGTACATGGCTAATGTGATAGGAGATAAAGATGTAGCCAACCCACATTGCTACAGCTGTGGGAGATCTGGATGTAAATAAGGGAAAAATGAAGAAGATTTATAATATTTCAAATTTAGACTATTAAACCAAAAAATAATTCTTACTTTTGACTATAGGTAGTGCATTGTCACACTAACAATAGACAAACTGATTTTGAAGCCGTGTTTTCGTATAGCCCTTTAAAATAATCTTTAAGTATATCACACAATACATGTGTGGTATGAGAAAATGGGTCATAAATCACTGAAATGAATATTAAGAAAGCAAGATGCTTGTTGACACAGGCACAAATAAAAAATGTATCTGAAGGTGCTATTATTTTACTTACATATCCTCATGCTCTCATGCATGCAATTCAGAAGCATAAATGTAACTTTGGAGGATCTGTTTTTCAAGTAGTCTGGAGCTTCTGGATTTCTGGAAATCAGGCCTTTAAAAACGTGGGATTCTTTCCACACATCCTTCTGGAAAGTTCATTCTTCCTGATTCAAAAACCGCAGCAGCCGGTGCCGTATGGATATACATGACAGCGCTTCTCTGTCTCTCTCCTCCTCACACTTTGTCATTTTTGGACTTGAATAGTGCAGCATACTCTTGCCTGACTCCTCAGTGGGATATTTTTCAGCCTTTCCAGAATCCAGAAGCCAATACTGTATCTTTTTTTTGGGAAGGGAGGAGATAGGGGATAAGGGGAACGTTCTCCACAAACTCCAGCCTATTAAGTTTTTCTTGGACTTCCTCTGGTTTCTTTTATGTAGAGCTGTCATCGACACTTGCTAAGTTACAACACCCTAAAGACTCACACAGGGAGTTAGAAATGCATAAAGTTCTATAAATGCAAAAACACATGTGCTGCATGTGTACACCTTCATGCACACACCTAAATACCTATGTGTATCTACACAAAATTCTTCAAAATGTATAGTAGTGAGGGCATTTCCTGCATAATAATAACTTTTTGAAGTTCTTTGGTGGAGAAGCATGTAAATATATGAACTGTTACATGAGGAGACTGGAAGATAAGCCCACACCTGTTGAGTAAGTGGGAAGTAGTGTCATCTAGTGGTTAGCTCAAGGCTAAAGGGGACAGGAGCTGTAATTCAGCACATAGTAAACAGTTCTAATTCTTGCATTGCTGTACTGTGCACCTTAGAGGAAATAAGTGTTACCTATTATATCTCATTGATTCAGCTAGAAAACAAAGGAAAGCCAGTTGGAGAAATATCAGAACTAGGTAAACTGCTAGGATGGACATTTTCCTTTCGTGCATCCATGTCATCTTACCAATGTTTCCCTCTGATGATGCAAACTTCTTCAGAGCATATTCATAGTCCATCTACCCATCCTCTGTCACATTATATAGTTCAAAAACTACTGTGGCAGGATGCTGGCACACTACTGTATAAAGAAGTACATTAATTTATTGCTAAAACGTACTAAAGAAATTTTATTCAGTAGTTTCCAAAAATATGAGCTGGCAAGAGTTTTTATATCTAGTAATACCTTATAAGCTGGAATTTGTTTAAAAGACAGTTCTTATTCTTTCATCCTCTGACAACCTGATTTTTAGAAATAGTATCCTCATACAGTCTTAAATACTTTTAGCATCACTTCTGGTTGCAGGAAAAGGTGGAGTACAAGTGAAGGAAGTGGTGCTGTTAAACACAAGGCTAAGTGTGATTAATTTTTCTGTAAATTTGGGTTTTATAATATGAACAGAGTACTCTATCTGCTCTTCAATTTTTGTCAAAAAACTTAAAAGGTGTCATTTGTAGATATTTCTTACATAAAAATAATAATATTGTGTTAACATAAAAACTAACTTATACCTGGCTGCAACAGTACTGGTATAAGTATTTGCTATGGAATCTTAACTAGTTTCACCCATAACAATTTCATTTATTGAGATGAAAGAAACAAAAACCTACTGGAACTGTTGAATGGAGGGCTAACCATATTAGAAAGGAGCAGTTATACACAGGACTTTTCCAGCTGCCCTTGCTAATAGGCAATTCTAAAATAACAGTGATGTGTGTCTTAAGTTTCTGCTAACAAAGCTGATTTCTGACCAGAAGGCTAGAGTATTCTTTTTCATCTATTAAGCCCTGAAAGTGACAGTTCTTCTTCATATCCCTAATATTTCCTTTTCAGCTCACCAAGGCCAAAATGTCATCTTTTCTTGTAAAACAAAAAATCAAAGCCAAATGGTTAAAATGCAAAGTTTTGGTTAAACAAACAGTCAGTATTTCAGTGGTTTTATCTGCAGCCTGCAGAGCAACTAAACAAAGCCAAGATATTGTCCATCTCTTTGACAGACAAAGAGCCTCAGAGGTCCAGAATGACATGCCTGGGGCTGGCACGTGATTAGAGTAATTAAATTAAATAGCAGGAAACATGTTTTCCATATGCCATTGCCTGGCCACACACAAACTGTAACAGTAAATCTTTTATATTACATTGGTTCAGGGAAAAGTATAACCATTCTAAAAATGCATGATGCCCACAAAAATAAAGGGGATATAGTAGCATATTCAACAGGCTCCCCAGCTTTGGTCACTGGTCTAAAGTGCCAAAGAAGTTAATTCCTTATTTATTTATTTATTAATAAAGCTGGAGCTTAAAATGCCCTGAGCGTGTGAACATTCCAGATATGTTACTGGATTTACAGTGGAGGGTAGTGCTGATGCTCCAAATCAGGGGGAAAATAAAATCCTCCCAGTAAAGTGAAGAGAAACATTTTGGTTATCTTCCACACTGAGATCCTTGCATATTCCTGACAGTCTTTTACAAGAGTTAGGCAAGCTGTACATACTCAGAGCATGTATTAAAAAGGAATTTTTGTTTCAGTTCTACTTTCCACAGCAGTATCAACTCAAATTTCTGTTTTTTCATGGCCAGTTGTTAGAAAAGCCAACATGTTTATCCACACCATAATACACTCAGAAGAATTGCTAGTCAGTGGGATCATCTGTCATCCTTGAATTTACTTGTCACTACACTATTAAGATCAACTAGAACATTTGCTGATCTATTTCTGACTCATCTTTCAGTGGTTGATGATGCCAAATCAAATCTCTGGTATTTCTGTTGTGTAATGGTTTTGTACAACAGGGAAAAGGCCACAGATCAGTTTGGAAGAAGCTGTTAATCAATTAAGGAGACATTTAAACGCCCAATCCTTGGGATTTTTAGGAGATGACATACAGAACTCTTCCTATAAATGAGAAACTCTGAAGACTGCAAAATATTCTTAATATGAAGATTATTGAAAAGCACATGAAAAGATGTTCACTGAAAATAAATTTAAAATGTAACTTGATATATTGGATAATTTCATAAACATTTTAGATATTCCATCCTCCCTTTATCTACCTCCTTGACCCCGAAAACTCAGAGATGAAACAATGGTAACTTCAGTGTTTCTGATTTCAGATCCACCCCTGAGCTACAGTATTAAGTTTATTAATTGATTCTATTCAATTAAATCAAATTAAGAGCATCAGCTGAAAAAATAAGTGTCAATTTATTTTTAAAAAGTAGTGTAAAAGATGATAAAACATTGATAATCTTGGTTGAATCTTTAGAATTTATGGTATTTCTCAAGTTATTAAAGTGTAATTCAAGATGTAGTCAGTATGCAGAATTAGAAATCAAAATTTTTTTCTTCTATTCCTTTGAATGCTTTCTTTAGAATCTCCATTGTTTGATCAGGAAAATTTGTGTTTAACAGTGAATCTAATTAAAGGAGACAACAATGACAGGACAGCAAAGACTAACAACTCATTTTGGTAGTAGCTGAGAGAGCTCTTTTTTTTTATCCTTTCTTTAACTGCCTGAACTCTTCCATTCCCTGAAAGGACCAGTGCATTTCAACTTAAATTGTTTAGCCTGAACTTTCTATACAGTGGGTTAAACCAGTCAGTTAAAAGGCAAAAAAGTTGATCCCCAGTACCATGCTGTCTTCTGATAAAAAGGACAGGGAAAACTATTTTGTAGGAGGTGGAAATCTGGAGCCTCTGGCTGAAGTGATGTCATCATTCCCAGGAGAGGACAGAGCTGTGATAACTAGAGGCTCACAGCCCTTCCCAAGAGGATCTCTTGCATCTTCTGATTGTCATAAATGGGACAAATCCAGAGAACTTGCCAGAGTTCTGGGCTGGTACACCAGGGGACACCTACATAGACAGGCATGGGAGGGAGAAGGGGCTGGAGAAGCTTTTGGGTAGGAGTTAATCACTCCTAGGGGAAAAACTATGTGGTAGCTTTGGGGATAATTGCTCTGATTTTGCTCTGCCTTTCACCTTTTGGTGCTTTTCCAGCATTACCCCTTTTAGGGACACAAGCTTTATGCTGTGAGGAGCCTCCATCCCTGTGAACCACCACAGCTGTTTCAGTGGCCTGTAGAGAGAACTTGGCAGCATTTCTTTGCTCTTATAATGCTATCCAGCACTTAGACCTATGACAGCACATGAAACCCAGTCCAGTGGCTTCTGCCAGCATTGAAGAAACACAGTTTTGCCCTTGGTGATACCCGTGGTGAACTACTCAGACCAAAGGGTTTGGACAGTTTCATTATTTTCTGTTCTAGTTCTTATTCCTTGATCCGAAAGAAGTGCTGCAAGCCCCGAGGACAGCACTCAGAAGCAATGCAACACAGGGATTGAGCACAGCACCAGTAATGACTGCCAGTTGTTCACTGCTGATGCCACAGCACTGTAACAGAGATCTGTGGAGAAGGCAATGCCTGAGGGGTGAGTCTGGTTTCTAATAGGAGTCAAGTTGTGAGACTGCTTTCCAGCTTCTCCTTTGGCACAGAGTATCTCTGCTGTGCAGTCAGCTGCATGGCTTAAAATCTCCTTGTTTTGTTAGGCAAAAATTCTTAGTTCAATGGATGAACTTCTTAACACAGAAGAGCAAAATACATTATATATATATATATATATATATATACATATACATATATATATATATGTATATATCCCCTTCTTCACATCAATTTCTGTTTCATTTATAAGATTCTGCAGGTTTAATGCAACAATCTCAGTGGGATTGTGTCCCTGCTTTCCAAATTGCTAAATCCTCCTCCAATTATAAACTACTCACCAGAAAAGTCTTTTCAATGTTTAGCATATGTATTAAAGCAGAGGAAAGAAAAAAATAGGAAATGCCAGAACTTCACGAATAAGAAGTTGCTATGCCCTGTCTTGTGATTTCCTTAAGTACTAGCTGAAGCAATTGTGCAGTAGACACAGTAGAGCTGATCCTGGTAAGACACCTTAGTAAAGATCTTGGTAAAGATCCTGACCCTGGTAAAGAGCTTCAAAACTTTTTGTTATCTAATGTACCTGACCCACTCTATTACCTGTCTATAAGTTTATATTCAGCCTCTTGGGATGACACTAAATGTGCAGCTGGCCACATCAGTAAGATAAAAAACCAAACACTCACTTCTATCACTGACCAGCTAAGTTTCACAGTATCCTTTCAAACTTCAATGATCACTCACTTGTGGCCTCGAGGATTGGGTACTGATGACCAAAATTATGAAGGAAACTGTGTTGTGGAACTGTTTCTCAGTTGTGACCACCTGCACATCACCTTTACAACAGCACTACACAAAGCTGTGCTCCTGTGGGTCTGACATCCCACCAGGCTGAACCCACTGCCTCCTCTCTCACCCAATGCATTCCACATCAATTTCACAGGCTGAAAGCTTTTTGAAAGCCACTAAAAGAAGAACTTGAAAATTAAAATTACTTAATGTGCTTTGAGTAATTTTCTTTCATTAAAAGATGGAGGGAAAGGGCCAGAGAGGTGAAAGAAATTATTACTTCTTTTACAGGAGAGTCCAAGCTACTATAACAGTGACACATAGTGGTATCTAACTTGAAAGGAGTCAATGGACTTGGGAAAATGAGCAGCCTGCCTTGTTAGTGCATTATCCATCAACAAGGTAAGTAACAGTCCCCGTGCTAATTCTCAGCCTCTTGCTGCAGAAACAGATCTTGCTCCTGTTTCTTTGTTCTTGCTGCTCCTGAGCTGCCTGTGCTTCTGTTCTCAGAGCTTGCCTGAGAAGGGATAGGAATTGTTATGAAAAAAAAATCACTCACACAGTGCAAAGGGTAATGCTGTGCATATTTTAACTGAATAATTAGCACACTTAGTGAGACCCAAATTACCTACAGAAAAGGCCAAACCAGAGCTATGGATGTCAGGTGTCCCTGGACTGAACCTGGGCTGATGGCACCTGTATTCAGCACTCCTGTTTTCATTTCTGCCAGAAATGGTAGAAGAGAAGATCTGAAGCTCTCTGTATAAAGTCAGTAGCTTCAGGAAACTGAAATATATGCAGAAACTTATGGGAAATTATGAAAAAAGACCTCTACAAATTTAGGTAAATGGTGAAAGACAAGAAGTTCTAGAAAATAAGGAAGATGCCAAGAGATGTGCTGTTGGGTTTGGGTGCCTTTGATACCCTTAGACAAGGTGTCAAAATGGCTGAGAAATTAAGGAAACCAGTCACCACCTGTCCCTGGGTGTTGTCAGGTAGTTGAGTGACGGAATTACGGTCTCTGATATGTAGCAACTCTTCAGCTCCTATTTTCAGTAGAGCAAGACCTAGGAGAAAAAGCCTTAGAAGAAGCTGGTCTCGGTAGTTGTCCCTCTGTACACAGCAGGAGAACATTTCCCAGCAGTGCTTTGCCCTGTGCTCCTTCTGGGTCTGTTCAAGAACAGAGATCTGCTTTAAAAGTCTGCAAGCTGCCACCTAAAAACTATCACTTTCTCTTATTGATGGGAGCAAAAGGAAAAGACCAAGGGAGGAGTATGAGACTGAATCCTCCGTGCTGCATTAGCTGCTTTACAGAGAACCTGGGCAAAGCCTTCTTAAGCCTTGACATGGCTGCACTGCTGCAATCTTAGCTGTAATTTTCACAAGCCCGTTTGCTGAGGGAATACAGGCAGTATGAACAGAAACACCTCCTTGGTCTCCTGGGGATCCAAGGGTCACAGGCCAGAACATGAGAGGAGACAGGTTTTGCACTGCTTTCTGCATTAGAGCACCTATGTCTCCAAGGCATCTGGCCTGAGCTGCACTTCCAGGACATTAAACAACGTAGCTTTATGAAGATTTAGCCAGAATTGTACTGAGGTATAGTGCATTAACTCACTCCTGTATTTTAAAGGAAGGAGAAAAGTGAAAACTTGTGCATGTGCACTTACAAATATCTACAGTGAGAAAGACATTCAGAGGTCAAACAGAATTCTTTCCAAAATGAAGCATTTAAAGAAGCAACTTTCCAAGAACACATAATCCTCTTCAATGACAATATTAATGAAACTCTGTGCTGTAGAATACAGGAAATTATAAATTGCCCAAAGGTAGAAAATAGTATCATCTAACTGTCAAAATCTGCAGTGATAATTACTGGGATTTGGACTTGGAGCCTTTTGATTCATGCTAGTTATGTAGCCCTGATTAAGGAATTTTGCCTAGTGTTGCCCCAGTGGTCTCCTGACATTCTGCTTTCTCTGACAAATAGAAGCAATAAGAAAAAGTATCAAGGTGCTATATCCTCAGTATTTAAAAGAGGAAAAGAAGCATAAAATCTCTTGGATCTATAAATAAAGCAGTGTCAACATCAGTCCATGAAGGTATCAATAAAAGTAAATAATTTTTTACATTGTAATTCTATACAGTCAGGCAGACAATTCAGTTCATTAGTTTTATGATAAAATAAGTGTTATTGACTTCTGTAACTGGAAGTTTACAATAAGAAACAAAAATAATAAAAAATAATAAGCAATAAAAATAATAAACAAACTTTCCCATCCCCAGTTGAATGAAAAAAAGGATCTTTTTTTTTTTTTAGAAAGCCTCAAATCTATTAACCTTAATAACTGCCAATATTTATTATTTATTATTTATTATTTATTATTTATTATTTATTATTTATTATTTATTATTTATTATTTATTATTTATTATTTATTATTTATTAGTATTATTTATTAGTATTATTTATTGAGGCTTTCTAAAAAAAAAAAAAAAGATCATTTTTTTCATTCAACTGGGGATGGGAAAGTACAGTTACTTGGGAAAGAATAATTACTTGCAATTATTCAATTATTATGCACTTCCATGTAGAATTAGCATACAAAAAAGAATTATTCTTCCTGTAACACAGTTTTTAAAGACCACAGTTAGAAACTTGATAGAAACAAGCAGGACCTTAAGAATAAAGCTGAGAACAAGCAGGCTAAATATTCAGAGGCTTCCCTGCATGTAGATAAATGAAAAATGTTCACAAAACAAATCCAGCTACACAGCACTCCACCTCCTTGCTCCATCTACACTGTGTTTGATCCCATAAATCACAGAGCCAGCTTGTGTGGTGTAGGAGTTATACTGAGACTGTGCACAGACTTGAGGAAGGGCAGGAAGGTGCAAGGTTAGTGTCTCTTACTGGCTGCAAAGTTAAAGGAAACAGCTAAGGCAGCCTACAAAAAAAGAGATGAACTGAGCTAAGTCTGCAGTGGCAATCTAATTTAGGAGGGAGGAGAGGGGAGGGCAGGTTTATTTATAAGTCTGACACTGTTCAAAACTTACATTTCCATTTATCCTGCCCTTCACAACACTTCTCAAGGCCAAAAATGCTGTAACCATCCTGGAAGGACCAAGTGTACAGAGGGATACTTTTAACATCATATCCTCCAAATCATTTCCCTCATATTTCAGGGCTATGTACCATTAACAGTCAACACAGTTACTTCAAGACAGCTATGTGAAATAAAGTAAAACTAATGAAACAAAGACTCCACATTCAAAACACCTTATTCAGTTAATTAAGGCACTGGATCACTTACAAGTCAGTATCTGGTCTGTCAAAGCAACTCTAGTGACTAAGGCCCCCATGATCACAGCAAATCACACTGCTGAATTATTTCAGGTTACAAGGGGACTCCTTTCAATCCCAGCTGCTGCTCAGTAATCCCTGGCTGGCTGAAGCAGATGTGTGTGCCCACAGGTAGCCAGGGAGGGTGTCCTGTATAGGCTAGATGAGCTATGGGGCCACAAGCAAAACAAGCACAAGTGTGACACTCGAGCTCAGCAAATGGGGACCAGAAAGTGGGACATGCCTAAAGGATGCACTTTACTAGTCCAGTGTGTGTGTGTGAGTGAGAGCATGGCTGAGGAACCCAGATTTTCCACTGACTATGCAGCTTCAGCTAATCCTATTTTTTACATTTAAATCTTAATCCAAGTTAGGCTGAATTAGAAGAAAAAAATACAAAACAAGAAAAGAACAAACTAAAAGCACAAAGCCTATCAAATAAAGCAGTAAAATTCCACAAACATAACTTGCATTATTGCTCTAGCCCAGAGAAGATAATTTCATCCAGGATGCTCTTCTGTGTGCCTAACCAGTAATTCAGCATATGGTGTTCTAAACGATATTCTTCCATCAAGAAATGAGGTACAGAAGCTCCATTACCACCCAGATGATGGGAACTGCATAAGGAAATCAGAAACTAAACAAATAAATGAAAATCAAACAAACATTTCTTAAGTGGATAAGTAGGACATGCTGCTAGCAGGACAGAATACAATAAGGAAATTAATTCAGCTTAGCTAATTTTGGCTGCAAATTGTGAAGTGTTCATAAGGGGGAGAAGTAAGTAAACATTTTTAGATTGTTGCTTGGGACTATTGTTTATAGATTTTTACCTCAGAATTCCAGTGAAGATAAAAACAGGGTATAGTTGGCTTAAGTAACATGGAGTAAGTCTAAGTGATCTTGATGATGATGAAGATGGAATGAAGATAGTGCACAAATGAGTGGTAGTGTCTGAAATGCTTGTGCTTCACTGAGGCATTCACTTTTAATCCTATTTTGTTAATGCCAGCAGATGACAAAAGGGCTAATGTTGCAGAATCGACATTGCAGTAATGTGTATCTGAGTATGTAAATATTATGATGGATTTTCCTTAATTTATTAGCAATTACTTCTAAATTGTCAGCTATCAGCTATACTGGCCTTATTTTTTTGAACAACAGGACAGAGTAAACATTAAAAAAAAAAAAGAGATGCACATCATCCTGGGAAGAAATAAGGCATGTGAATTGTATTGTATTATGTTTATTTTCTTCATTACGGGTGCTTTGACACATGGCAAATAATTTAGAAAAAAAATCTAGGTGCAGTCTCCAATACAGGAATGTTGTACATTGAAAACATTTATGGCTGCTTTTCTAATTCTAACTCAGGTATTTAAATAAAAGGTTGCTAAATAAAATCCCTGTTATGAAAGAATGATTTACTTAAAGACATATAATTCTAAACACAGTATAAAGAATAATGCACGCAGTACAATGTTATACTGTTAATGCTGGTTTTAAGCTTTCCTCAGTTGAAATTTGACCTTTTATCTATTTTTGGGGGTTATATTACTGATGAAACATTATGCTACTGCTATACATAGCAGTGAAAATAACTGAATTTGATTTACAGAACTATTTATTCTTATGTACTTATGTTGTTGAAACATAGATTTTATTTTAATTAAAATTATGCCAGAATCAAAGCTACATAAAGCATTTGGAAAATAAAATGAAAAGCTGTAAGAACTACAATTCAATAGCTCTCTGAACTCTTTTGGTAGTAATAATTCATGCACTATAGCAAAAGGGATTATTATGCAGAAGAAGCTCTCTCTCTGTGGATCCTAACCAAAGCTCAGGAAATGGCACAAAGTTATTTAACATCTTTATGGAAGTTCTCAATATTGTGACTTCACTGTCTCATGTAATTGTTTTAAAGTCTGCCAAGTTCATGGATTCCTTCTCTCTCAGCATATTTATGGGTGGACTTTAGTTTTGCAAAGTCTTGATGAATACCAAAGTTGTCAGAACAAGCACATTTTTAGATAAGAGATCTAGGCAGGTTTTAGAAATGTCATGTAAATTATTGCAGTTCATCTGAATTTTGGATAATTAGAAGCTGAGGAACTGGGATTTGCTTTTACCTTTCCTATATGGTATGATCATGTGTTCAAGACAGATGCCATGATGGGAAAATGAGCATGCATCAATACTATTCCACATTCACTAAAACTTATAATGGCTGATGTAGGATAAAACAAGAGACCAAAAGGAAAGACTTTGTGTAATTATTGTAAGAATAGTGTAATAAAAAACCTTGTTCCTGAAAGTTTAAATTGTTTCAACAATGTGTAGCAAACATATTTGATTGTACAAAGCAAAAAACACCACTAAGTTACCAAAGTTACACAAAGTCAAATATCTGGAAGGGGATCTTTTAAAAAAAAACTTTATTTGAGAAAGGAAGAGACTTATATCAGAAGGCAAAAAAAGGGAACATACAAACAGAATATATTTACAACACAAAACGAGATCACCTCTAAGGGTGTAAATTATAATAAATACAGTAGATTTAAAATGTAAGAGACAATAATCAATTAGAAATGTGATTGTTTAAACCCAGTTTTCCTTTTCACTGGTTCCAGGTAGTTTCTCTTATTTTAATTTTATCCAAATTTGAAAGATTCTGAAATTAAAGTACACTAATATATTGGGGTTTCTCACCTGAATGACATTATAAAAATATCTCTTGTCTTCTGCGAATACACATCTTTGAAGTGATATTGTACAAAACTCTTCTCAATTGCAAATTTCTCCCCAAATGTATTTTAAAAGATGCACTATCCCTTTTTGGATGAAGCTGAGGTCAGATTTCAAAGAAAATTAAAAATATACAGAATGGGAAACACATATAATTTCATTTTAGTAGTCTTCACTTTTTCAATGTAAATGTAATTTTTTTCATCCAGGATGGAAAAAGATTTCTGCTAAAATATGAAGCACACATAAAAATCACCTGTGTTTTTCTAAATTAAATCTTTTTCTATCTATTGAGGCCTTTTATGTTAGCATCAACTATTGAGTCCTTTGTTTGGAGACCTTCTAGGAAAAGAGGATAATGTATCTTTAGAAGTTGCAACATTTTAGAAGAGACTGAATAGTATTAGAACATAATGTAAACAACACATGCTAATAACATATTTTAGAACAATTTCTACATTTGGCAAAACAACTATCTCTTTTGAAACCGGATACTGCACCTTAAAATACCTCAGCTTTAGAAATATAAATATTTTTAATAGAAAAAAAACCTGACAAGGAGTCCAGGTCAGTTTGGGATTATCCATATTAAAGGGGATCTTAATACAATGAATCTTTAACTAGCTTAACAAAAGTAAACCTATAAAACAAGGTAAACATATCAAAAGGGAATATGAAGGAAATGTTTCACTGGAAAGCTTCCTTAACAATTTCCCTACTCGCTTTGTTATTTTCTTTGACAATAAATCAATTCATAGAGTGCCTTTAAAAACAGAGGGAGCGCTGCCCCGTCCCCCCTGCCCCGCATTCCTCAGCACATGAATCACTCGGGCTTCCTGTTTCCATAAGGCATTTCCTGCCCCCCCTCCCAAAATCACTTTTCTGCAGGAGAACAGCAGGGACCTGACAAAGCATTGACTTAAATAAACAGGGCCCTGCACTGCAGCCAGCCCTGCTCTGGCTGGGATGCAGCTGGGGCTGCACACGACTGCGCCTCAGCCCTGCCCAAAGCGCCCTGACAAGCTCGACCTGCCTCTTGCCAAGGTGGCATTTTATTGCAGGATTTGTCCATGAGGCTCCCTGGTAAAGGTTATGAGATATTGTACAATTAGTCTTCATTTAAAAAGCAAACAAACAAGTGATTGGATATCAGATGATAACGATAACAGTTCTGTGCTTTTCGTGCAATGTCCTAACAACTGACTGGAACCCAATGCTGCATTTTGCTTCTCACCAGTACTTGCATCTGCTGCATTTAAGGATGTCTCTACAGACCTTATCATCAAATAAAACAGAATGAAAAATTAACCAAGCAGTGCAAAAAAGAAAACAATGCAATTTTAAAACAGTGCCTTGCCTTGCCTCTTTATATCCACCTTGTACTTTCCTCTCTAAATTAAATTTTATACATCAGCCTGAGACCAGCAAGGTAGCAGTCAGTACCTGTCTACTGGGGAAAAGAATACCCTAAAGTTAACAGTGTTCAAGACTACAGTATGGTACAATATATACAGACAGCTGAAAGCAGAAGTCAGAGGATTCAAAATCAGAAGAATGTTTCATCAATCAGGTCTGGAAACTAATTCCATCAATTGCTGATCTCAACAGGCTAGGTGATACGAGTTCTGTTTCACTAGGACTAAGCGATGTACGGTCATTCTGGGCTAATACAACGTCTATCAGCTATTACTCAAAGATTTATGTAGAATAATTGATTGCAACAGATATTTTCTCAATTAGTGGCCATAAGGATGAACTTCACTATGTTTTCAAGTGTACATACAACACTTCTGCATCTGTTAAATTCTTTGAACAGTAAATCAGGATTTGCTAGCTCAGTGAATCAAAACAAATTGCTTATCAAAGCCTAGAAAACGCATGTGATGTTCATTCAGATAATAACCTTAATTACAAATCCTGGAGCTAGATCTTTGCCTATTACCTGTTGCATAAAAGCAGCTTGCTCCCCAGATTCCATTTGCTGTGTTTGAACATCCTCATCACTGTCCAGTGGCTCCTCTTTGACTTTCACAGCCCCCACCTGCTGTCCTATTCTGTCATCCACACCAGCACTGCTGCTCTCAGCCCTAACGCTGGCACCGCCGGCGGGAGCTCGCTCCTCCTGCATCGAGTGATCCCCATGGAGCTCCTCCTCAGCTTCCTCCAGGTGACTGCCAGGCTGCTTGAGCTGCTCAATGGACTTAGAGAGCATCTGGAAAGAGAAGAGGGGAACAAGTACTGACTCATTACACTGGTGCCAAACATCATGAAGTACTAGATCTGCACAGGGTGAAATTAAAGTTTCCTCAGCAAACCCACGTAGCCATGAACCATCAAAATGCTGATGTATCCAGGAAAAAGAACCAAAGTCCCTGAGCAAAAGGTCACTTTTTATTCTGCAGCAGAAAATACCACATTTATAGATAATGAAAAACATGACACATCTGTTACAGCTGGTAAACTAAAGAAATTAATCTTCCTTCATCTTCTTCAAACATGAATGCAGAAACACCATCTTACAGTTAACTACTCACAACACAAAATAATAGAGGAACACATATAAGCAAACTAGTAATCTGGTTAATATTTTGTTATAAGCAAATTAAAGAATTTTCACACAAACACCTCTATCAATTAAAGCATGAAGGCACTGAAAGCCAACAAAGAAGAGTGATAAGGAGCTGGTGTCAGTCCCCTATCCCGTGGTACAAGGAGATCTGTTCATGACTGGAAGGACTAGAGCCTTTGTGGTGCATCACACAGGTATCCCAGCAATGATGACATAACACAGCTCCCCAGGCAGCACCAGCTCTAGCCCAGTAACTGCTTTAGTAGAGCTGTGCAGAAGTGCCAGATGCCTGAGCGTTGCAATCATGTGCACTCCGTGTTTTGCTGTTCAAGATGAAGCCAGTGCATTCCAAAACACTCCAAAATGTAGTGCAAAAACCTAAACTGAAAAAAAAAATCCCTACTTTGTTGAAAGAGGCACAAATCAGACTTGTGAGTAAGAAATTGCAGTAATTATCATTCACTCAACTGGATTACTCAATTTCAAGCAAATACTGTTTTGTATCATCTAAGTCAAATACCCTGAGAGGGAAAAACCACCTTTTGCCTTTACTCTTACATACTTTCCTCATCCCATCTGTCTCTCCCCAGCCATCAATCATGTCTTTCAAACAGAGTTTTAGCTAGTGTTACATACTCAGTTACTGAGTATATGAATGGCTTCAAAAAGTCTGGTTTTGTCACAAACCATGGACCATCCAGTTTCATTCAGCTTGCTAATGCATATAGGAAAATGCTGGGTTGTCATGTAAACTGTGATCAAGAAACTGCAGCTGGGTTTAGGAAATCCCATGAAGTCAACAAGGAGAGTTGAAAGATCAATTTATACATTTCCACTTGATGTTCTGATGCATATGCCTCACATCAGTGGAGAAGCAAATTCCTCAGAGGAAGCCTGTCTGGCTATTGTGACAGCAAACCTTCATTTTTGAGGTGTTATGAGAGTTTAGTGGCTTATTAAAGTGAAACAAATAAAAAATCCCTCTCCATTACTGTAGTAACTGGCAAATCACAGCATGAGTGCCCTGCATGCTGCAGGTGGGGCAATCCTCACTACTTCAGATAATGGGGAGAGCCTCCTTTCATTACACAGCATCTGAAAAGTTTCTCACATCAAACCAGTTGTTTCTCAGTGGATAACACTGACCAAGAAAGTACTAAAGCTAACTACATATAATCAGCTCAGGTGCACTCCATTTATTATTATTATCATTATTATCATTATCATTCTTGTTAATTAGTTAACCATTTGTGGGGAGCCTTCCCCACTCCTCAAGCAGGAAGAAAAAGGCAGGTAAGGCTGCATGGCTGTCTGCAAGTGAGCAAACACAAGCTGAAACATCTGTGTGGCAGATAATCATATAAAGAACAAGAATCACTGAGGCTGATCCATCTGTAAACTATTCCCTGTGCCAGTTACTTGACACCAGGTGGGCTTTTTTGCAGGGGAAGCCAAGAGAAAATGAGTGCATGCACAGCAAAGTTAAGACATATTTAGCTCATTACTGGGCTCCTTTCTTTTATACTTTTTCACTTTTATGTCAAGCTCTTTCTTCTTTACACTTCTGTACGGGGACAGATCTGCTGCTGAGCTTTCTGAGGAAACACTTGGTGGACTGCAGTATAGAATCTATACATGGATCACCTTCAGACACTTCTTGCATGCAACTAGTGAAGAGAACAAGCACACATAAGGGGGATACAGAGACTTAGAGTGGGATTTGTGTGCATTTCAGTTTGCAGTGTTCCTGTTTTGGAGAATTCTCCCATGCTGTGGAACTCAGCAGGTGATTTGCTCCAGATCTCAGCAACAGGAGAAGATAAGCAAATTAAATTTTCTAAAACTCTGTGAAATTAAAGTCTCTATATATTTACTCAACAGAGTTTAGAAAGTGCCTTCTTTGCCACAAAATTTTATTAAAAGCATCCTTCCCACTGTGATTTTAACTCAGCCTCAGGCAAGGGGCTGTGAGGCACTACAGTCGTGTCTTCTCATATGATAAAGCATGATCAAATTGCATGGATGGAATGGGGGGGACACGACCCAAAACCTGCAAAGCCCTTCTACTGCTCAGACTGCTAAGTCACAGCTGGCTGCTTTCTCTGTGTCACCACCATGCTTTCATATTTGTTGAAGTTTTTTTATAAGACAGCTTAACCCCATCCTATTCCAGTAATTATACTAGTGGCATTACTGGACAGTGCTCCTAAGTTGGAAACATCTCATTTTAAATTCAATCTCCTAGTGGTATCTGGAGACACAAGAAGACAGCAGTTTAGAGTCTGTATTTCTATCTTCTCCATCTAAAGATGGGTTACACAGCAGAAAATGTTCTGAATGAAACACTGCTCAGGTCCTTTCATTGCACAGCTGGATACTTCTGCTCACACTTAATGTTTAAACCTATCACTTTAAACCCCCATTTACAATTTTTTTTCCTGACTTTCTCTGTAGCTACATGGAGGACTTTCTCCTAATTTTAATGTATCTTTTTTTATTGCTTAATCTGAATTTTAGTGGGATAATGTTAAAAAATAATAACAAAACCATAGTTTATTCCCTAATAAATTAAGGGTTGCACATATTGGTTATATTTCACCAGTATACTTTACTGCTATCACATATTCCATTTAAAGTGGTCACTAAAAAAATGTCTTCATGCTAATGTAACCCATATATTTTTTGCTTTTATCTTCAGGAAATTAAGCTATGAGGGATATGCATGAGTCAAAGTAAATAGTATCAGCAGGAGAGGAAGTATTTACAGATATCAACTCCATTGTATAACTGCAAGAGTCCAATCAAAGAAAAAGACATCAAATATATCTTAACCTGCTTGGTTGTACAAAAAACCAGAAGACTAAATAATATGGACACTGCAATAGACCATTTTATAAGTCCTTCAGCTGCATGCCTGTCATTTTCTCCTTTTAAATTATATGCTTCTATAAATAACAGTGTTTTAAGTAGGATGTTTTTCCAAAGAGACAAAATCACAAAGTCCTGTAACAGCCAACCAACACATTTCCATCCTCAATTAACTGTAAATTTTAAATACATGGCAGTCATTTCTAAGAACTCATGTATATTCTCACAGAACACTTTTGTCCTCTTCTCCCCTAGAGCAGATTACCAGCTACATGTGTTGTATGTACATTGTACTGAAAACAACTTGGCACCTCTTGTATCTGTTACTCATGCAGTAAAACATTTCTAAGGGATGCATTCATCTTTCAAAATAATTCTTCTGCATTATGGTTTAAACATTTTCCAGTTCCAAACAGACAAGAGTTCCTTTAGCTTTGCCCAAATAATCCCCTGCTATTAGAAATATTTGAAGGAGTATCTCTCACTTACAGAAGATGCTGGTCAGATTTGTAAGCTGCAAAGCAAAAACCTCAGTGTAATATGTTTAATGAAGCTAGATTGATTTACTACTGCTGAACCTGGTCTCCCACATTCCATTAAATTCATCCAGAGAAGTGAATGATTAATCTGGGGTTAACTGTATCTTTTCAATATTTCTACTGGCAATAAATAATGGTTCCATTTTTCCATCAACATAAATTTCTGTATAATCTTCTTATTTTTTATTAAGAGATATCGGCAAAATGAGAACAAATGAATATTCTCTTCCTACATATTTTTTTTACCTCACAGGCTTTCCTGGTCACCAATTCCCTAAACAGAGATGCTTTAAACCAACTGACATCCTAGAATGAAAACTGAAATTCAGGCATTTCTTATATAAGCCTTAACATTATCCATATACCTCCCATAATTTAGAGCACACTACCAACTGCCCCTTTATTTTACCCTTTACTTCTCCAACACAGAGAATTTTACCATTGAAAACAAATTGCCAAAGTGCTATGAATACACAACTTAAGAACACAAATAGGGCTCCTGCATTGATCAAATAAAATCTTGGCCCCAGCGAAGACTTCAGCTTCAGTAGAGGCAGGTCTTATTCATCATGCATGCAAAAATAACTTCTAAAGACAGATGGTTTTGCTCATGTACTCTTCACATTATGATTTCTGAGATTTTCTTTAACACAGACTTCTGCTAGGGACATTGCATTTAGATTAGTTAAATCAAAATCCTTGTTTTTTTGGCAAGTGGCTGGGTCAAAGCTTTCTATTTACAGATACACACAATAATATCAAGATTTTAAGGTTTTTTTATTGTGGCAGTGGTCTTTGGTATCCAATTGCACTAATCTTAACTGGGGGTTTTGGACTTTGGTCTCCCTTTATTGAGCAGAATGAAGATCTGCAATGGTGATCAAAGGGCATTATGAGGAAATAAGCTGTCATTTGGACAGAAGTATATTAAAGCTGACAATGGCAAAGCTGGCCTTCCCTAAGACAAGCTGAGTTCAGGTTACTTCACATTCATTATTAATTCTGGGACAAGGGTTTATACCTAGTTTTGGAAGAGATGTCAACATTTGCAGAATGTTTTCAGAAGGTCAGTGTAGTAGATCCCACAGGTATAAATGCCAGACTTCAGGGGAGACATATACCATTTCCCACATCAAAAGCCAGACATCTGACAGCTGACCAGAAATAATCCATGGGGGATCTCCTCTTTGCTAGTAAGGACAGAGGCACACCTTTTGGCAATGATTTGTTTCTTTTCAAAATGTAAATGATCCAGGGGAATCCTTTACCTCTGACCTATGTTTGATTTTGCTTGTTATCACCCTTACAGCAGCACTAACTTAAAAGAAAAATAAAATCTTTTAATATAAGATAAGTACAAGAACAATGGGGTGAAGAAAAAGTGGTTCTCTTCCTCTATTTGTTGTTACAACTTTAAGTCAGCCAAAAAGATCAGTTCAAAATCAGTTATCAGGGAGTGCTGACACATGCCCCATCATCTTAGCTCAGGGCAAGCACTCAAGTTGTGGGTTCAGTTGAATACTAAAGACTTAAATACTTGAAGATTAAACATAAGAAAGAAAATATGAAAGAAATGGAAAACAAAAAAAAGAAGATATTAATTTGCTCCAAGATCTTAATCAACTAGCATTTCACAGTCTTGACAGTTTAAAATAGTTCTGGTCTTTTATTATCAAAACTTTTAGGGTCCTTGAGTATTCCTTATTAAATGAAACCTATGCATTTTCCATGACTGAAAAGATAGGAATTACATCTCTGTGCAGATTTCATTATGCAGCCCATGATCTGATGAGTAATGGACAGAACAACAGAAAAAACACAAGTTCACATGTTCACTTGATACATGCCCAAACTTATCCTAAGAAATAAAATATTTGGTTGTTTTCCTACCTGCTCTAGAGTATCTACTGTTTAAAATTTCAAATAACTATAACTCTGCTTAGCAGAATTTAATTGTAAAGCTGTGCAGATTATGTAATGAAAAATTAGCTTCAACTGTGAACAGAGGCAAGTTTTAAGGCTGAGCAAAGTATATTCTACCACTCTAGCAGAATTCAAGAACCTTATGTAGCCCAGGAGTTAAATCTGAACTTCTAGCTAAAAGGTTAAAGAAGATAGCTTTAAATTCACCATTTAAAAGCTACTTCATGATTTGATCTTTTTTTCACTATCCTGTCTACTGGCTACCCTTAAATTCCAGTTTATAAAAATCAGGCTCTGTAAGTACATAAGGAAAGCCCCCTGGTTTTCTGTGTCCTTGCAGAGGACAGATACCTGATTAGAGCACTGACATTTTTCAGTATTATTCTTTAAAATGGTTCTTCTGAGAATGGAGAAGAGACTAGATGCTGCAAATTGTAAAGTCTAATCATCATTTCATCCTCAGAAAACCCACTGCTTCTCTGGCTGCAACATGATCCCACTCCTCCTCAGGCATTTGCTGCTCTTAGGAGTTACTGTGCTGCTGAAGAAGCCTGGTTGCTCTGGGAGTAGGAGTAAAGGAGACTGAGAAGCTCTTGGGGCAAAAGTAGGTTATGGAGGTTCAAGGCAGAGAGAGGCCCTAGGATAGACTCAAATTTCCACTCTGCATATGTGTATAGCCTGTACTGTACAGAATAAAAGCTAGATTCACCAGTTTTGTCTCTTCATCACAAAGAACCATGTGAGAATGAAGGCAGATTTCAAGTATGAGAGGAAATTATTCTCATTAGCATGTATTTTCACTGTAGTTCAACAGAAAAAAAAATGTTACTGAAATAAACATTATGGCAAACCAACTCCAATCTTTTTCCTTCCTTATCCCATCTATCTCTGTTAAGATGCAGTGCATTCTTAGTCCTATGTGACTAGAAATATATGGTTATGTGCCTCAAGTTTAATTTTCACACTGGAGACAAATGCTCATATATGCCACAGCACATACCCCCAGATGCTATGGCAGAATTTATATCAATAAGCATATTATCTAAGAAAAATATATCAGTGGGATTCTTTGCTTTGTGAGGAATGCATGAACTGATGGGTTTGTAGCACAAAGACTCAGTACTTTAGCAGTTAAGAAGTCTTTTTAGACAATTGAGGGAAGGTGAAGTATTTTCAAAACCTGAGGCTATGAGATATACATATGCCATCTTGATTAAACATATGGAATGCATACTCAAAGAAAAGCCAACTGGAGTCCTAGTTGAGTAATCAAAACACCCAAGCTGAGAGGGGTTAACATGCAAGGATCAGCTCTGAACTTTGAAGTCTTCTGGTCTTCATTTTTCCTAATTAAGACAAGATTTAATAACCAAACCACTGTACAAACTATGTACTTAAACTCTAGGTTTGTTTCTAATTTTGTTGAGAATTCTTAGTAGATTCCAAAGAATCAGTAACCCCTGGGAAATTCACCCAGTAAGTAAGGTGGATTGATTTTTTTTTAGGTACAAGAGCTGAATGTCCACTTTTCATCTTTTCCACTTTGACACTGCCTCTTATGTATTGTTATTGAGTAACACTAAAACAAAAGGAGACAACTAAAGATGTGTAATGAATATCTTTGTAATATTAATGGAGCTTCAGCGTACAGCTTGTGGAAAGCTGTGTACTAAGTGCAGAAAAGATAAGGATACTTGCACATCTTAATTTCAGAGCAGGTTACAACTTGATTTTGTTGTAGAAGTATTGATAAATTTATTTAGAATCTGTTGCTCTTTGTTTATTAACAGATGGCCCCTTTTCTTCTTTCCCCTGCCCCTGCTCAGAATAAGGTGTTTCTGTACAGGGAATCTTGTATACACGATTCAACTCTGTGTCAGATACCAGCAACAGGACATTTTTCTCTTTCTCCTTATATGGTCATTTTATATCACCATATAGGTAAGAAAATTTCACGTTACTCACAGAGAAAAGTCAGTTTGATAAACACAGATTTAAAATTTCTCCTGATGTTTAGTAAGCTTCTTATATAAACCCATAAATTTAATAAGCTGGTGTGAGTTCAAATAAGTTATCTATTTATGCACCATTCTAGTCCACAATCAGAAAAGTTTAAATACAATTCAAAAGCAGCAAGTGGAGTGATTGCTGCAGCTCAGAAGTACACGTCAATCTTTAAGACATCATTTACCATTCAACAGGAAAACACCTGTCAGGTAAAAACGTAAGCTGCTTTGAACTCTATTTTGTTGAATTGTAGCCTACTTCAGAACCTTAAAATTAAAATGCATACAAATGTATACATCAACTGTGCATAAACAAAAATGATATGCCTGCAAGAACCTGTTCCTGATGACATGGCACCAATAAATAAACTTCCAGGTTTAAGGTTGTTAGTTTTCCACTTTTAAATTCACTGGAAATTCTTCCCTTTGGGAACTCACCTTATTCATGTGGATCTGCTGCTGGTACTGTTTCTGCTTCTCCAAAAACTGCTGATGTTGCTGCTGGATGACCAGCTGGGCCAAAGTACTCTGAGGAAGAGGAGCTGACTGGGTTCTGTTCAGAGGCCTGTGACGAGGCAGCTTGTGGGCAGCTCTTATGCCAGGTGAGACTCTCTCCTTTGCTGCTAAAGGAGACTGTGGATGAAGAGGAACCACTCCTGCAAAACAGGGACATTTCACTCCCCTGTGAAAAACAACAAACTAATAGTTCTAACAGGAAAGAAAGCTTTCAGTAAGAAGAGGGGTGTATATTGCAGAACTCTGCATCTGCACTGATGCAGTGGGACGTGTATCACGTGCCTCGCCAGGCTGGGAAGTTCAGCTGCTGCAAAAGAATGTGATGAAGTAATCATTTTCTCTTTTCTGTAATCATTGAATTCTTTCAGGCTAACAGACTGAAACAGAATCACTAAAAGGGAAAACAAAGATGCTGTCCTTTTTCTTCCACCCTTCCACTTTTCCCAAGAGTTAGGATGTATGCTATTTGTATTACCACATTTAGTTTAAACCGAACACAAATGTCATTAAAAACATCTTAAATTAGTACTGCTGGAGCTTTGATCATTACCAGTCACAAGAAGTTTTTGCTGTCTCATTTGTTCTTTCAGCAACAGATGCTGCAAGAGAGCTTGGTGGCTGCTGTTTGGCTTTCCCTCCAAAGCAATGTGAGGATGAGCTGACGATGGAGGAATGTTTCCTCCATACTGTCCAGCCAAGGCCACTCCTTGTCTCAGTGATGGGGTCTCCCCCTTCTGCTTTTCTTTGAATGACGACGAAGCCTGTCAAAGAAAAACAGCATTGGTAACTGCTTTTCAGGGAAATGGCCATTTACACCTCTGCTTGATTAGATGGCTGTATGTCTTCATGAACACATACAGAAGAAAAGGTTAACATCCCTATCTTACACTTTGACTGTGAGACAAAAAAGAAGAACATGCCAATTAAATGTAATGCTGTGAGTAACTGAGTAATGAAACCAGTTTAAAAAAATGAGCAATAAAAGGCAAAGCATAAGGAATTACTAGTTAGAATATTATTAATGAAAGGATGGGACCTATCCTTAAAATTCCTGACGAACTGGCACAGCCTCCTGCACAGGAAACTACAGGATCAGAGGAAATAGTTTGCACTGAGCTTGGAATAGGCAAGGCTTGGTTTCTCACACAACTTTCCATCACACAGCAAGCCAATCAGCAAAACAAAACAGTTACCTGTAGTAGTGGGAAGCTATTACTTTTCCTGGAGCACTCCCTGACTCCCTGAAGGACAGCACAAATGTAAGTTTTACCCTTTGCAAAGCAAACTTGTACAGTTAAACTCTCGTCTACAGATTCATCAAGAGCTGTTGTATGTGTGTGGCATTTTGAAGTGCCTTATAAATTGCACAGTTACTGATTTAAAGCTTTTGGAAGTTTTGGCCCTTCATCATTGCAAATGTACTTTGTATTGCTTTATTATTTGCTTATTAAAAAAAAATCTTGAAACAGCAGTTCACACAGAATAACAATTTTTACAGCAAGAAAAATAACTAACAGAAATATGCACGTTGAGGCTTGAGGATAACCACTTATGGCAAGTCATGATAAAAACAGCATCTCTGATAATATGAAATCCATAAATTCTAAAGTAAGGTTTTCACCAATATTTTTTTGGTGCATGCTTATTTCACACTGCTATCACCCTCCCCTGAAAAACAAACACCAAAGTAAGTTTTACATTCAATTTGCAACTGCTTATTCTAGTAACAGAAATAAACATTATTTGCACAAATCAATCCCTTTGTTTTTTCTAATGCCAAAAGTAATATTTGGTGTTAGTTGGCCACATCAAAAGCTTATAAGACTTGAGTGAGCAAATGAAACATATTTTCATTTATTTTTAATGTTATAAATTTACTTTGAAGCTAGTTGAAGCTAGTTATATTTTTGTGAAATAGCTAAGAAAATTTTGATAATATCCTCTGAGAAAGTAAGCGCTACTTTTCATGATGTTCAATTTTTCCATCCTTTAAAAACAATAATTTGCAAAGACTTTTAGAGAACTGATTTCAGGCTTACGTAATTTTCTTTACAGAGTTCTGTACCTGATGTTAAAACCTTAGATTGCAGCAATGTATTACTGCTAAGAACAGTAAATGTATTGAAAAAGCCATACAATAACTTGGAACTTTGACTTGAAACTACATTAGCACTGGAATTAAGTAGCATTATTACAAACCATTGTAGATTGTACAGATTTAACTCTTTTTTTTTGCCACCACTGAAACTTGTGCTTACAAATTTCTTTGTAGAAGTAACCAATTCCCACACTGTTGTGTAGAACCACCACATATCACTATTTTTACTTTTTTTGTTGTTGTTGTTGCTGGAAAGCAGGTAAATTTTGACCTGCCATAAATTTTGGAAGTAGCAAAATTTTTGGGTATTTTACTGAGTCAGAGGAATACTACATTCTTATCCTACAGTGTTCCAGCTCAGTTTAGATCATTACTGGAATCTCATTAAAAGGTTAGAGGTGTTGTAATTTATCAGGCAGAAATTATTACATAATTTAAACTTTTACACTAAATAATTTCCTCATATACTTCTTGCCATGTCTAAAATCTATTATCTGGCATAAATGGAATGCATGTGGCCCATCTTTAACTAAGATCTACACTGGCATTTGTTTGAGATCAAGAATGAATATTGCTTTCAAGTTTTGTCCTTAAATATCCAGATTTTACTCAATGCATAAAGAGGCCTGCTTCCTAATCTGAATCACTTGTGTTCCAAAATGCTAAAAATATAAAGAGAATAATCAGAAAGTAGGTTTTCTGGAAGTAGAAGCATGCAGGGAGGCTTGAGACAGGCCACTTACACTGATTTGAGGTTGTATTGCTGGAAGTCCCAAGGTAATATTGGGCAGAGAAGGGGATGTGTACAGACTCAACAAGTTCACTGATTCATCCTGTATCAAAAGGCGTTGCTGGGAAACCAGGTGCTGGAATAAAGGGGAAAACCAACAAAAGTAAATCTCCAAGCTTTTTATCGTGGTTATTCTATGCTTGTATCCCAGTACACGAAAGGTAAATTATGTACCAGCCATTGGTTTGCATCCCAATGGAGTTCCACATGAAGAAAATTGTCCCTATAAAAACACTGTTGGCAGCTCTTTTCTCAAGAAAACAACTGATATGTGTCTGGGATTATTCCTTGGTTAGTAAATCAAATTTCCATGGAGAACTAAAATCTTGAGGATTCCTAAACCATTTTATGAACTTCTCATCAACTCAACATCAGTTCTTCTCATCAACTGGACAGTCACTCCAAGAAACTCAGTGGGAATTTATCCAGTGAGTTCAGGATTATGTCCAGCTGAATCATGAATATGGATGCATTAAACCTTTACCACGGTTGTTATGACTTTTGTTGTAATGTATAAAATGTGTGTTTTTAACTAGTCCATGTCTTTTGTGAGCCAGATTATGATATGGGTATGTTTCAGACACATTATTTACTTCCATTAACATGGAAGTTCTGTGTAGAAAGTAAGGCATCTGCCACTTAAAAGAAGACTCTCTCTCTCTCTCTCTCTGTCTGCATATATACAAAACCAGCATCGTGTCATTCTCTAATGATGGGATACCCCTCACAGCTTTCCTAATCCATTCAAGTTTAAATTTTTAACACTTCTTTTGAAGACTTGTGATCTAGTTTTCAAGGACATGGAACTGCTGATATATTTTTAATTACTTTAAAATAAAACCAGACATTCTACAGAGATCACTCTTTTATTTCCACAGATTAATTGGGAAGAAACATAAAAAGATTACCACATCAGGAATCTTTTTGAAGCCTTTGCCTTTCTGCTTGAGAAGTGATATTTTTCAACATGTGGTCTAGTATATTTGGTTGAATTATATTTTCTGTTTAACTCTTGCTTTCCTCCCAGAACTTTGACTCAATAAGAGCTACAAAGGTCTTATTAGACTTAGGAACTCTGGCATGATATGGTCCCCAAGGGAACAACATCCTTGAAAAAGAATACCCTGTGTAACAGTATGACACAGTGACTGCTTTCTTCCCAAACAAAAAGCATATGGGACTCCAATAATAGACCACCTCCAAGAGGGATACTGCACACTCGGGCTTTGACTAAAGTAAATATAATAACTTGTCAAGCATGTTGTGGGGAGCTGTAGATTTTCCCCCGGACAAACCTGGAATATCAATTAACTCTGTAAAATACTTTGTGTTAATACAATGCAACTTCAGACCATCAATGGAAAGTGGTTAAGCACAAAAACACAGGATGTTATTCCAAAACATAACCTTCCTCATACAGTTTGTTTGGAGATACGACCTATCACTGAGACAATAACAGTAGAAGTCTATCCCTGTGATTTTCTTTTGGTACCTAGGGAATGTCAACAGATAGCATAGGAAACAAAGAAGCTCCACTTGTATATTACATTAATTCCTGGCCAACAGTGTCTTGCCTTGATAACATCCACTTTTGACCATGAATAAATGCATGTCAAGACTATGGAGATATTATGGAGGGAGTCTACACATATTTAACTGAAAAACAACAATCTAATGTTCCTCCAAGGATATACTCAATTTTTTAGCAATGGCAGCATTGATACAAAGCTACTTCAAAGATTTATGTTTAATATTTGGTTTTTGGTATACCACTATAACCTTCTAAGATTTAATTAATACAAAATAACAATGGCAGGGTGTATAGCAGCAAAACACACTAGCACACTAAGGTCAGGCATGATTATTTCATCAGGTAGAAGCAATGGTGTTATTTACCACAGGAGTTTAATATAGAAAACAGGAGTTAATTAGTAAAAGCCTCTTAATTTAATTTCTAATAGTGCTAATAACCTGCCATTTTCATTTTGATAAGAGATTGATTTTTAAAAATATTTTCAGGTAATATTATCCTAAGCATCAGTTTAGCCTCATTTCCCAAAATAAATGTAGTAGTCCACTTGCATAGATTAGGGTCCTCTGTGTATCACAGAATCCCAGAATGGGTAAGCTTCAAAGAGACCACTGGATGTTATCTAATTCAAGCACCCTGCTCAAGCAGGGTCCCCCAGAGACAGAAACTTGTGATCACAGCTGCAGCTTTTCTCTTTACATGGTCAACAATTCCTTGCAATGGTGGCACATGCAGGAGTTGCCAAGAGAATAATTTGGCAGCACGGTGGCTAAGCCATGTCCTCATCCTACATGCAGACATGGTGGTTTGGACTGGCACCTAAACTACCCCAAAGAGCAACCTGTCCTACTTGCTCCTCTAAGTACCTGCTCCATGGGTCCACAGATTCTGCTTTCTGATGCTTAAAATAGCCCATCAACAGAGTTATCCTTCTTCTTAAAATAGAGTACAAGAACTCAGTGCAGCAGAGCACGATGATCAACAAGAAACCATGAACAACTGTGCTTTGGTTGTGCTGTGGCATCTGCTGAAAAGCAGCAACACCTATGTGTGCATGTTTATATGCACATTTATAGATTACCAGGGGAAGACAAAATGGTTTGGCTTTAATACTTGTCAGTTGTGGAGCTAACTGGCACAGCTTTCAATATTCACAATTACTTATGCTTGCATTTCCTGAGGCTTTTGGGATGATTTCTGAAAAAATTAATTTAGACTGTCTTCACATACACTTGACACAAATCTCATCAGCTGGTCAGAAACCTACACATTTTTCCACTGGCTCCTTATGAAGATGACCTCAAGGAACTGAGCATTAAAAGCATGAAGCTGTGGAGTTGTACAAAACAAATATGTGTTTATCTGTCATATATGTTATTTATATCTCCTGTATAATCAAGTGATATTCTAGGAAATACTGCTTTCCAAAGCATAAATAGAAAAAAGAAATTGACCTGAAGCCCAGTTCCACCAACTGGAAACTTTCCATTGCCTTCAATGGCTTTTGACCAGACCGTGAATGCCTAAAATTAATCATTTCACATGACTAAAGCAGGTTGTCCCTCTGAACTCAAGGGACATGCTGTGCAGGGGCTCAATTCTGCTTGCATTTCTCAGGCAAGTAAGATTTAGCCCCAGCACAGCAGGTGACCTGAAAGGGTATGGCATGCTACAGGAGACAAATAGCTACTGCGGTGAACCTTGATGGTACTGGAGACAACTGTGCCTAATAAAAACAGGATTTTATTTATAAGGTGCAATTAAAATCCTGAGTTCAACTTTCAAGTTTCATATAATGAGACCAGTGTTTTAACAAATGGTAGTGAAAGTACCATTAAGGGAACTGTGATAGTAAAAGATTATCTGCAAAGCTGCAGCATGTGCAGTACACCTTTGTTCATTCAAAAAATTGTACACGTCTACCCACCAGACTGTCTGCTCCAGAGAGTACACCACTTAAAAGTCTCACTATTCCAATGGATGTGGTAAAAATAGTTTAAAAATCTGCTTCACTGCTGATAATGCTCTAATTCTGTCCATGCACTGGAATATAATCATTTACGGTACTGACTCATGTTTTACTGGTAAATGACTCTGTCATAGCAACCTGTTTTTCCCCAGCAAAAAGTGTTTTATTTGCTGCCATGAAAACCACGGCTATCCACCCACTCAGATATGAGCACAACACTTACTGCAAATGTCACAACAACGATTATGAAACAACAGCAAAGTGAGTCATGCGGGATTACAGAAAAAACAAGGGATATTTTGGGTGATTTTGGAACACTCATCCTATTATTAGAAACTTCGGCACTTTGTGAATCTGATTAAAAATTGATTAGCTGTATAGCCTTTGAGAGCTGGCTAGCACTAAACTAGGAAAGAGATATGTAGAAGTTTGTTGAACTACTGGCTGCTAAACTACCAAAGAAAATCCCACTGAAATAAGAATCACTGAAGCTGAGATTTATGGAAAAATGTTTGAACCCACAGGACCACAGTACTGAGAGTCAAGTAACCAGAGAGGTAAAGAAAACCCCAAGTGGATCCAGAAGTGGAAGTCTGTAGTTTCATCTTGTTAGCACATTTCACCAAGTGAAGTGACTGATGCCAGCATGCAGAGCTCAACTTCTAAAGAAACGTTTTAGGCTCCTTTGAGCATCTTTGATTGTATATTGGGGTTGTAATTTTTGATGTCTGGCTCAAAAGTGGCAAATAATACGCAATGCAATGTTCTACTGGCAAACAGATATAATTGCTGGTTCTTGCTACAACCTTTCCAAATCTCCCCAGAGACCACCAGCCTGACCAGCCTGTGGATATTTCTGATAGTTCAAGAGTCCAGAAACTGCAACATAGAGAGTCATGAGCACCACGTATCAGTCTGAGACACAAATGCCCTTCCATTTTGTAGAATACCCGAGTTAATGGAAGATCCAATTGGATAAGATTCCCTGTCTAATACAGCACATAGTAACACCCAAATATGACCAACTTCTACCTAAACCATTCCCAGTGGTAAAATACACAACTTAATTCCACTGAACTAGGATCTGATCTAATCCTAATGATGGATCTTACTCTGCATCATTTAAATTTCTTTGCAATCACATATGTATGGCTATGAGACATGACCACATGTTAGCCATCAATGAAATTTTTTTTTCTTTTTGGTTACGGGCCAGAGAGAGGCTACTAATCAGTGTGCAGAGGTCACCCACCTGCCCCCTGGATCATAGTTCACACACACAATTAATTCATTATGGGGAAAAGTCACTGCTGGAGGTTGAACTGCCCATTCCAGAGGTTTTTTTTAGGTGAATGTCCTGCCACTGACCTGGAGAAATAGCTCCATTAACTAAAACTCTGTTAAATCACATTTTCTGATGCAATTTTTCTAACATAAACAGCATAAAACAACAATTAATAGAAAACCTTGCCACCAAAGCATGAACTGCAGTAAGTATAGGCTGGGTATAGAATATTGTGGAATTTGAGTCTTAGTCAAATTAGTTTACTGTCCCTTTACAATATTGCCATGGAAAGCATGGCTTGGGCATGTCATCTGTGCTAAATGAGGTTTATCACAACTGATTTACCATCTGCATTCCTGTTGTTATAGGCACGTATGGATGAAACAGAATCAGGAGTAGTTAAGATTCCTTCCGTTCACAATCTCACTTTACAAAACAAGTATTCAAGAATTCTGCCATGACATTTACGGTGGTTAAGTACTGCCCTGATAAGGAAACCGAGATACAGTAAAATAAAAGGGAGATGTGACAAGTATTGAGTCACTTAACTCCAACACTATGATTAAAGAAATCTGCTTCAGCATTCATCTGAACCTGGGACCACCTTAGCTCTTACATGTCAGGATCACCGATGCCTAAACCACTGTTTTGTTGGCAGGAGTTCTTTATAAGCATTCAGCACTGAGCACCTCTTTCAGGCCATCCCAGAGGGTGATATTCTGTAAGCAAGGTCCTTCCACAGCTCCCTCCACTCTCCCAGTAGCACTACTGCTGCTTTTCCCTGAACTTTTGCTACCTCAGAGTCTTCTGAACATGCATCTCGTACATAAAGATATACCACATATTTAACATACTGTGATGTCAGCCTGTAGTGTCCTGGTACCTCAATTACTCTGCTTGTGAGTATGATCAAATCAAAGTTTGCATCCTCTTCAGTCTAAAAACCTGAGTAATTATCTACACAACGAGTCTTACCTCAGCTTGAATGTTAGATGGCAGAACCGAGGTTTCATTTTCTGTTGTGCTGCTGCTCGGACCATTGCTTGGGGAACTGGGACCTGATCCAGGGGAGCTGCTATTGACTGAGGATTCTGAAAAAAACATTAGACATACGTGAATTTCACTCCGGAAAGGTACACATAATCTTGATTAATTATATAATATTTATAGCATAGGGCTTTTTTGCTGTTGAAAAATACCTATTGGTTACACTATTTACTTGCATTAAAGATTCTTGATTCATCTTCCATTTCTTTGGTTTTCTTTTTACAATGAACAAAGAAAGATACTCTTGATCTTTCCTCTTCTGATCTGTCTGTGTCACATAAGAAGAATTTAGTATTTATTTTTCCCACAAAGATGGTTATGATACTCACTATCAGGCAGAGACATTGACATGGAGCTTGCAATGAGTAAAGAAAAGAAACTCTTTCGTTTTTGATTGTTGAGTCCTGGCTCTGCAAGAATGAAGCCTACTGCCATCCTTTCTGTCTAGGAAGGGGATGCACCCATTTTGGACCAATCATTACATACACAAGTACTAATGGCAAAATATGCACCTTCACTATATCTTTGGCACAAAGAGGAAAGAATATTTACAGCATGTAAAGATATTAGAATAAGATTTAAAGGCTGCATGCTATCCTGATTTAAAATGTTCCAAGTTCTGTCTAAGACAAAGGGGGAGAGGATGACCTCATTGTATGTTGTTGCATTGAGTTATTCTAATTCTACACTGATATAAATTATATTTATGTAATGGAAACAGTTAAGAAGGTTAAAGAAGAAAGAGGAAGCCACTAGTGGAGGTAGGTCTCTTTAAAGGGATAGCTTTCAAATTAAAGTACTCAAGAAGTTAAAGCAAATAATATCTAAATGTGGCACCTCATATTCCATAGCTACTTCTTTGCTTATTTGCTCTTTATGCCTTAGTTCATATGAAAAAATATGGTTTTACTTTGACTTGACATCACAGGAGGCTTCCTAGCTGTTACTTGGATCTCTTTGATTTACTGAAGTGAGTCCATACCCAACTATACCAATTGGCCAGGTAGAAGTTCTTGCATTGCATTTTCAATAGGTATCAGAGAAGTGGAGACACACAAACTTCATATTTTTTTCTCATTTTTTAAACATTAAAATAGCACTTTTTGTATAAATAGGCATTTTAAGTTAAGAGAATAGAAAGCAAGGGGAAAAAGACTTCAGGCAACAGTGTTGAACCAGGGTTATGAAAGGTCCAAAATGTCATACAGTCAATATTAATAATTATAATAGCAACCTGAAAGACTCCAAGTTATTGTCAGAGCCAGGAAAAGAAGACATCCTTTTTCATGTTTCTGCTCTTTCAATGGCATCAGGAAAAAACCTCCAGTGATAAATATTTTACTTTATAACTTACTTGTAAGTGTGAAAACTGTAAAGAAATCAGCTGAAACTAAGGAAGTGGATACCAAGAATCTCATAGAGGCTTCAGCAAATGAAATTTACAAATTAGCTATAGAAAAATTATAATCTAGAAATAATTTATAAGGAAGTTACTTTGCTTGGTAACTTTCATGCTTACATTCAAATCTCTGTTCACACAACGTACTGTGTAAAATTGTCACAAAAATTGCATGTACAGGGACACGTGTGTGTTTTTTCAAGTTGTATTTTAATTCCATCTCGGTGTGACATAATTCTGGTATCAAGGAAATTCAGATATAGGTCTGATATACTAGTTATGGTTGATTGCATAAAGGTATGGCCTGATCACCTGAAAGAGCCACGAATCTTCCAATGCAAAGTGAAAGCAAGAATCATCAGGAAGAGGCCAAACACTGCCAATGCCCATTTTGTTTAGCAAACAGTTTCAATTCTGAAGTACCACCACTATTCTGTGAGCTGTGGCAACAGAATTTCCCCATTTTTAATTACCTGTCACCTCGAAAAGACGCTTCTTGAAGGAACTGACACTTCCATCCTTCCTCCTAAGTAAAGGACTGCTTCTCCTCTCTGTCACCTTTTGTTTTAATCTTGAGCGTACCTTCAGATTGGGCTCTGAAGCTGGAAATGAAGAGAAGAAAATATGTGACTACAAATCCAACTCCTGGTTTGTCAGACACCAGTGACCCTGCAGAACCTCATCTGATCCAAGGAGGGCTTGGAGGCAGAGATTTTACTGCCCAACCTTCCCAGCCATCCTGTTGCTCCTCATACAACTTCATTCTAGGTTGGAAGCTAGGAAAGAGTTGAAGAGAGCAGAAGTACTTTGGATCCCAGTATTTTTTTCATTCCATTGCAACTTTGAACTTACCCATTAATTATTGTTACTGCCATAACTATTAATAATAAGTGACCGCAAATTTAATTTACATTATTTTTATCTCTCCTGTAGGTGAAAACTTGGAAAACACATCTTGGAACTTGGAATGCTGTAAATGGATTAAGGTCTAATTGCAGAAACAGAGATTAACCTCCACTGGTGCCTTTTGATTTCTCTGAGAAATATAAATTATGACAAGCCTTGCTGGCAGAACATTTCTTGGTCAGTGATTTTAGGTCCAGAACTTTAATGTTTTCTGAGTAACACACCAAACAACTAGATTTATGACAGTGTCCTAAGAACATTTACAGAGAAAAATATATGCTCTGAAAATGAAGAAGTAGGGTTGATTCCCAGAAAACCTAGGATTATATATAATGCACCTTGGGCCAGTTCCACCTTTGTTTCCTTAATGGACACAGTCTTTTGATATGAAGGCCAGCTCTGCTGTGCTTTTTATTTAGTAGTATTTTAAGCATGATAAAATGTTTCATGTAGTCATTTATTTGTTCTTCAAGTAAACCCTGTATGAAACAGACTGCTAGGAGCTAGTGAAAGATAACTGTGGAATAGAGTTTGTTTGAATTTCCCCTCCTGGAACTGAGGATTGGCTAAGCAATACCTCAAAATAGAGACAGCTAGAAACTGGGATCAGTTCTGTCTCCTATGCACAGACTTAAACCCAGCCTCAAAGAAGGAGTAAGAGTTAGCAGAAAACCAAAATACATTACATCCTCACTCAATTCAGAATTACACCATTTGTGACTTTGGGGAACGAACTCAATCCTACACTTCTAATTCTAGTCCCTGCCCATCTTACACATGTTTTTCCCTTCTGTCCCACCTGTTCCCTCAGGGATGGGGAGGCTGGAAATGGTCACTGGAAGGCAAGGGGCTGCAGAGCTGCAGTGACCAGCAGTACCTGCTGCCACACCCTGACCTGTGCCATGCACTGCATTGCACAAGGGCTGCCCTCTGAAGACCCTGTGCCTTAAATACATTTCAGACCAAGATACACAGCCTGGCACAACACTGGAAATCTTTAATAATAAACACATCAACCAGAAATTTATTTTTATCATCTGCTACCACTGTTAAGATGAATGGTTCTAACAATAAAGTACAGATGACTTGTTTACTAAGATACAATTTGCAATGAAACTGAAAATACAAAATATAATAATGGGTTATGATTACACTACATGCTATCATCACAGATCTCACTAGGTGTGATGACATTTAAAAGAAAAGGCACTCACTCCTTTTGCAGTTAGATATATTTCCATTTCTACTATTCTGTATTCTTTAAAATCAGGAGAATATGTCTGTACATATTCTGTCTGTGCATCTGTGACAGATGAATGTAACACAAATCCTCTACAACATTCACTGGAGAAATTCTCCACTTCTATGTAAATGTTTCATGCTCGGTCACAGCAATTCCCTTTGTATTTTTACCAAATTCTCATCATATTCTCCATCTGAATCCATCATATAAGCACAGAAAACAAACTTTAAAGTCAATGTATGAATTTATGAGCCATCCAAAAAGGTGCATAAAAATGGCAATAATTAATAAATCTCACAATGCAAATCAAAGCTAATGTTTGAAGAGTGTTTGCTTCAAATTCTGGCTCTCCTGAATTTTCTCCCTGAGACACTGCCAGCTCCAAACATGGTGCTTACTAGGACTCAATGGCTAGCAAAAAGAGTTCTGGTTTCAGTGGACAAAATATACAAATCTAAGCAATTTGAGGATATCTGGTCCAATAGGAAAAAATGCAGAACTCAACACTGGTTTCTTGATTCCCAGCAGTGGCTGAGGCATTGTCTTCATGTGTGACTGCAGAGATCACTAAACCATCCTGCTCCACAAAGGCTGGGACAGAATTATTGTTCACTGTAAGAGGTACAGATCACAACAGCAGCCCTATGAGCTTTGGTGTACTCCTACATGAGGGCAGTAATAAGACATCTATAATTGTCAACTCTCTTCTGACACTTCAAAAGGCAAAATTATGTATTTTAAGCTTCAAATATGGAGATGTGGATTGCAATTATAAATGTATATGCATATATATATACACACTGACTGCCTCAAAGCAGATACATAAGATTGTTTAGAAACTGTTTTAGCCCTTTAAACTCTGAAATGTGAATGCTAGCAAAAAGGGAAAATGAATTTTTCAAACCTTTTTTGTTTTTTAAATTAGATTACTCCCCTAGAATTTGCAAGACATTTGGAAAGTCTGAGTAGCAAACCATCCAGAATTATTATAATTAATTTGCCTTATGTTTCAAATGAATATTTGGCTCAATATTTTAACTAGTGGCTCTTAGAAGTGGTTACAGAGGGGTAATGTTCAAAATAACTGTTTTGCATTAGCCACCCTGTAAGTATTTTTACTCCACATTATTTGCTCCTTTGCTCAGATTAATTAATCCATTGCCATGGCTGACTATGTTCATCATACAAAGCCATTCTCCATGAGGGAAAACTGTCACATGGGGAGTCAAAGCCAAATAACTTCTGAGGCTAAAGGTTTACTCCCCAACTTGCTGCAGAGTAGCTTTCTCAAGCAAACACAAGCCCCTAAGAAGTAACTTTTTTTGCTACAGTAATACCACAGAATTATTGAAAAGACGATCAGGGAATCCATATGGTGATCCAACCATAAACCAAGACACTGGCACAACAAGAAAATTAATGCACGTGGGTAAGTGGCTGCATGCTAACAATCCCACTGGGGTCCAGAACTCAAAACTAGATTAATTCTACCCTGTATCTCACCTTCCTGAGGAAAAGGGGCTTCTTAAGTGCTGGAGGTGCAGAATGGGGTGGGTTTTGCTGGGTTTGATGACTCCAGCTATAGTGGACTGAGTCATCTGACCAAGGAGCCCAAATGCCACAGACAAGAGAAAAACAAGAGCATGTGGCCAGGAATGTGGCTATGAGGACAAGGAACACAGGATGGCATATTTTCATGGCAGCTGTCTGGTTGGTTAGGCTGTGGATCTAAAATCTTACTAAGAAACAGTATACAGCTGATATTGGTTTAGTTGGTCTCTGTTTAGATAGACTCTTTGCTCCACAAATCTTTGCATTTCTGTTATATTTAGCACTTTGGAACAAGTAATAATCAATTGTCACTTGGAGAAAGTGAATATATATTATTTGCAAGTGTTTTGTTGTAAAGAAAACAAAAAGGCACAGCTAATTTCTCTGAAAGTCATCAAAGTCCACGTCACTGTTCTCAACAGGAATCAGCTGATACCCATTTGAGTGATCCACTTCAGAGGATTTCAAGGAAAGACTAGTCTGAAAATGACTGTGTTTATGTAGATGTAGCAAAATTTGGGAATAATGAGATGTTGCAGTAATATGCCTTGTTCATTGCTATTACCTGGCTTCTTGTCTTTTTAGTGCTGGTAATTGTGGACTCTTTAAATTATTCTAAGTGGGAAGCAAATACAACACAAAAAGGGTTAGTTTAAACAAGAGCAGAAGATAAGACATGCAATCAAAGGATTGGTTACCTAACATTTTGCCATGATTTGTAATTGAGTCTACAGAATTAAGAACTTTGGCTGTAGTTGAAGGAGAAAAACAGTGTGAATTTTCTCATATTTTACAGTGGCTTCATAGAGGAAGAAAGAATAAAGTAACTGTACTGTTAAAAATGGAAAATATACAGGCTTCTATGTAGGTACAAATTAATTTCATCACATGAGCTATCACTGATCAGGTGACAGAAAGCTAGTCTCTCCTAAGAAATATGATGCTCAAATACAAGACATAGGAAAATGATTCAGTGAAGTCATTACATATATTCCTATATTCCACTTTGCTTAATATTAGCAATTTGCAGATACTAGCATTAAAGAATATAGCCCAGGGCCAGATTGCTCCCAAATGAGCTGAGGTTTTCTTGACAGGGCTTTGCTTCACTGTTTCTTTTTATTAAACATACAGAGATATTTAAGAAGAAGGAATTAAAATCCTTTTTATGCATGAGGAGAAGAAAGACATATATGAAGAGAATGAAAAAGACAATAATGCACTACTTTCTGATGGCTCTTGGAACACAGTAGTACTTTTGTGGAAGAGTGTGCCAACTTCAAATCAGCATTTAATGAAGCCAGGCAGGAAATGGGGGATGGGAGAGGGTGCATAGCAAGCAGGTCCTCATCTCCAGGCTAAAGCCATATACAGGAAGCCTGAAGAAGAGAAAGTGAGCTTTTGTCCAGATTCCAAAAGGCTCTGAAGGGAAAGCATTTCCTTTTCCTCACAAGAAGACTGGCTTAGAAAAGTTGTGGGGCAGTCGAGGTAAATGATGCTAAATTTGGCTAAAAAGGTTCCAACACCACCATGAGCAACAGTGGCAAAACTGATATCTTACTTGAGAGAGACAAATTGTTCTCTATTGCCCAGGTATCAACTGTTATCACTAAGATCCTTATTAAAACAGCAGCCTGAACTTCCCTAACATAATTAAGTCACCAGAACCAATTAAAAACCAAAGACTTCAAGATCTTAAGGCAAACCTTCACAGATATTCTCTGTTTCTTTACTATAATTTTTTTAAGCTGTGAAGAGTCATATGTGATACTGGTTTGAATACATTTTGCACTGTACTCCATGCAGGAGTTTGGGGTTTTTTTCTGGCTCATATATAACAAGTATCAGTAACTGAATACATAGTCAAGAAACCTGTTTATTCACACCACTCAGATTGCTCTTTTTAAATAATTTTGTACTAGACAAGCGTGTACAGACGAGGATTTTGTGTTGTACCACACACAACTATAACATTTCTGCCTAAAGATAGCTTAAAGTTACAGAAAAAAATTACGATGCATGGGTACAAGCAATCAGAACTGCAAACAAACATGAAGATGGCTCTGCTTAGCACAATGGGTGTATTGCCAGCATACCACTGGTTTATCCTTTGTCAAGTTTCTTTCTAGCACTCTGGCAGTTGAATATTTTCAAGAAGATACTGCATGTGGATACTGTTGTGATTTATCCTAAAGCAGGAGGGCAGAATTGTAAAAAAACACACTATGAAGAGATCTTTATTTTGTCAGGTCCATTTCATAGCTCAACAAGCTCCTGGGTGCTGTGGGCTCCCAGTTAAGCAGGTAATACACAAAAATAATAAAGCAGCCTGCCTGCTGATGCGATGCCACGACCTGGAGACCAAGGAAAAGGTCAAATCCCACATCAATACTGCAACACAACCAACCAGAAAAGGCATATCTTAGGTTCCTAAGAAGCTGGTATGAAAATTGTGGGCTAAGGAGAAACTTCCCAGTTCCCCCTTCAGTTGAGGTAGGCAGAATCAAATGCACAAACCAGCCCTAAGCACCAGCAGAAAGGATAAATGTGAGGATAATCTGGGCTTCCTCAGCAAAACTGTGGATGCAACCAAAGCCTGGCAGAAAGCTAGAGAGGCAAAGAGACACAGGTCAGGGACAAAATCTGTTTCCAGCTTCTTCAGCTACCTTTGTGAAGAGTTGTGAATGAGTCTGTCCTGAGAGACTTGGTGGTCCCACAGCCTTTAGAGCACATGGTTCTCACAATCAGGTAACTATTCTCTGCTCTGAATGAAGTTTCTGATTGCTGCTCTGGCTTCCTGTAGACAGCCACAGAGTGTTCCAGCCACCTCCACATGATTATATAAAAGCATAGGCAAGATCAGTGGTGCCTCTTTGTCTTCATGCATGACTGACTGGCATCTGCTGTAGAAGGCCACATCCCAATGGAAGACAGTATTGGACAATGTACATGTGAACATTTCCCTACTGGATGACAGACTGGAAGATGGTAGGAGTCTGCATGTAGTACAATTCTGTGGGCTCAGTGACTGTCTCAATTCTGATGATTTAAAATGCCACTTCTGAAAGAGTTTTAAATTAGATTAATGAGAGTGAAAGGTATTAACACATGCCCTCCAAAGCTCTTCCAAGAGCTTCCACCTGACTGCTGGGTGGTCCCAAGAAGGCAGAAGAACTAGATATAGCAGTACAGGATGGAGATGCTTTGTTTTTCTGGCTTGCATCACCTAATGTGTTTTCAGGTTACACTGAAACTGTTTCCTGTACAGAATTCACTTTATGGGGAGTGTTGGTCATATGTGAAACCCTTTAGTCCTTTGCTTTATTTTACTTCTGTAAAAGGTAGAATGCTTTATTTTTTCAGACTAACTAAGGTAAATATCCATTCTCTAAATAAAAAAACAGGTCTAGTGAAACACATGGTGAAAGAGCTAATTAGATTAGAGGGGATCTTGCAACCCTTCTGCTCTCTTCAGGCTAAGGAAACCAATCTAACCAGATTTGCAAGTTTTCATTAATTTTCTAAAGCAGATTCAAAAATGAACAGTCCCTGAAACTATTTTAAATATCTAACTTTTCTTTGTTATTCACTGCAGTCTGTATGAAACATAAAATATTTGTTTCATTATCCATGCAAACAAGTGTTGTCTTTCTAGGCACAATTTATTGAGTCAGATGTAGAAATTTCTAATTGTACTGCTTAGGTTTAGCCAGAATTGGAAATCTTGAATATCTGAACAGTATAATGTATTTCCTGTTGATATATATTCTTCATGTAACCTATAAGGCAAAAGAACAGGTCTCTTGATATGATTTTTTAATTAATTCTGGTTTTTAGCAAAGAAACAGCATCTCCTAGCATTTGCACCACAGGATTATACAGCAGTTTTGAGGAGGCAGTGGTTTCACTGGCCTTATGAATCCTCACTACATCTCAAATCTGCTGAAACCATGACATTTCACTACTATGTCAGGTCCATCTTAATATTCTTACAGGTAAAATAATACTCTTTTCCAATAATAAGTAGGAGATTAAAAAGCAAATACTAATATACCGTCTTGAACCATAGAATTAAGCAACAAGTTTAAAATTAATTTTCATCTTCTCTGCATGTCATCAAATTCTGTAATTTTATCACACCTTTATAGCACTTTCTGGAGCCAACTCACATCTGAGCTCTCAGAAGGTGTAAAGAAGAAAAGAAGATGAAACAGGCACTTGACCAAAGGGTATCCCTCAATTTGAATGGTAATGATTCAATAACTCAATTAAGATATTAATGACTGGCAGTCCTTCTGGTTAGGTCTCCACTGGTAATTATTACTCTTTCTTCTGACCATTTACAGCACCTGGTTCTAGCTGGGAAGAAGTAATGCAAAATATAATATCCTACTTTCTGCAAATATAGCAAATCCCACTCATCAGTCTAAATCCTCCTCCCAAATCCACTGAGTACCAATAAAAGATATTCTTTTTAGTGAAGAACTGTCACAGATAATCCCCCAGCCCCCAAAGTCAAGGCTTTTGCCATGGTCACCATTTGACCCCTAGATACACGATCTATTTTTTATAGAATAATCATGTTCATGATTATGTTACTCCCCAAGCCCCATGAAAGAAGGAACTAGTTCATAGGGTGTTTAAATCCCGCAGATTTTAATCTAGGAAAATATCCAGCAGTGATAATTCACTGGTGTCAGACAAAGATTACGGTCCACTATTTCATCAACCATCAGAAATTCATGATGAAGCACCATCATCATCTCCCCAGTTCAGCAGGGCATCAATATCATCAGTAAATACGAGCTGGTCAGGTCTAGACTGCTGAATAGTGCTCTGGAGTTGTCCAAAGGCAACAGGATGCCAAGAAAACAAAAGCAACCAAAACACAGCATATCTTGCTCTCCTAGCAGATGAGAAGCACTGACCAAGCTCATCTCAAAAGCAGAAAGCCAGTTCAGCCCCATGGAAGAAAAATGAAGATAATATTGGCTCCAAAGTTGTTTGGACATTCAAGGCACGTTTGTCTTCTTAAACTTCTGTAGGCAAGGCCAACTTTGTGAAAGTATCTCTTCATGTTAAGCAAAGTGAGGAGAAAACACCACATTTGAAGTCTTAATTGGACATCCATACCACACCTTCACCACCACACTGAATTAAAATAAATTTACTTCTAGATAGGTTCTTTATGCTCTGGGATATAATTCCAGTCCCCTACAACTTAATTAGCTAAATGTACAATTTAACCTTCCATCTGGTAGAGTAATTTAGCAAGAATATTTGTGCACCACCATAACTCAACGAGACACTGAGGAAAACCATTGAAATGCTATTTCCTTTCCTTTGGAAGAGAATTATGTACAATTTCAGCATGCTTTGCATTTCTAACAGTTAAAGCCAACAGGGAGGTATCACTCTCATTTATATTACTTTCCCATGAGAAAATCAAAAGCAAAGTACAAAGCTTATGCCTTTGCTCATGAATGGCTCTGTAATACTCACTTGGCTTTAGCCACAACATGTTATTTGGCAGCTAAACCCCTTAATTAGAGTTGTGGGTTTGAATAGATTTTTCAGTGAAACTATGTTTTGCCGGATTTTGGAGAAGTGCAGTCTTTACTAACCAATATCTTCTATTTTGGGTGATCCCATACCATGTGATTTCCACTTTTCACTTCTCTGTTTCTCTCTTTTTGCTGTCTTTTAGATGTTCTTGTTTATTTTTCTAAAAGTTTTCAACTGTCCCTGCTCTAGATACAGTGGAAGAACAGTCCTAGTTCTACTGAAATCAAACAGGACAGTTTCTACTGACTTCAAAGAGTCTCAAATTTTATATGCAGTATTTTGTAACTTATTTATCCAGAGGGAATAAGCTTTGAAATACCCATTAAAAACATTCCACTTCATTTTCAATGGACATTATGCTCTTAAAATGCTTCAGATTTTAGGACTGCTCACTGTTGCTTATTGAAGCTGTGTCTAGTATCTGATTACCTGCTTATCAAAAAGATATACAAGGTACCTCTTAATGTTAATTTATAAAGCATTTTTGAAAACATACACAGTGTAAGAAAACATTTATGTACTCACATGAAGAAGAACTTGATAATTCAATTTTGGTTATACACTGGTCAGCAAAAGAACTACGTACTTTGATCAAGATTGTATCAAGTATTGATCAAACTTAGTTATGAAGAAGTGTCAGTATCATCATAGAATAATTACTGGCAAAACAGAACATGATATATATATATATATATATATATATGGAGTGGGATTTTTGCTAAAAGAGAAAGACATTGAATCCAGAAACTGAGTAAATTTTTTACCTATTCACAAAAAAAATTTGCTTTCTCCAATTAGAAGTAAGTGTTAAATAAAATACATTGGAGGAGCAACCTTCCACTGATGGGAAGACTGTGATGTTCTTCATGAGAATCATTCTGGTGATGACTCCTGTTAAACCCTGTGCAGGCTCTGGCAGTTTTCATGATACCAAAGCATACCTACACAAGCTCTTTTCTCTTTGACAGTGTCATTAAGCCTACCTTAGCATTAATTTTTGTTTAGTTTTAAGATATCTCAAATAAATCCTCCTCTAATTTGGGCTCAGTCAGAATGACAGGACATCCCTCAGCCCCATCTTGGGAGGCTGCAGGGCTCTGAAGGGCTGGACACAGCAGTAGCTGTGGGAAATAGAAAAGGTATAAAACTCTCAGAAAGCTGTGTGAAAGCAAATCTCAGGATGGAGAAATGCAAGAATGCTGAAGATGCAGGGACAAGAAACAATAGAGCTGTGAGCTGTGTAGAGACAGGCCTCAGGAAAATATGCTAAGCAAGATAGTAGAAATCTATAGGCTTAATAATGAAGCTTTATCCATTGTTTTTAGCTGTTACAAGCTAGCATTGTTTAAAGCTAGATGTATGTGTAGCTTTATTAATTGCCCTGAGCAAACTTGTCAGCTTTTAATATTATTCTATTGGCTAGGAAGTTGTTTAAAGACTTTGTAACAAAGAGAACTTCGTCTGCTGTTAGAGAAATGCTGAAATGCTGGAAATGAGACTGATGATTGTGAGGGAAGAAAGGCTTTGAGACAACTGCTCCAGCATTCCCATCTCATTGTCTGTGTACACATATATATGTAAATATAAGAGAAAAAAAAAATAGCCCAGGGAACCCAACAAGCAGCCACCCACAGCCACATCACATTTCCTTGGAGCTGCTGAACACTGGCTTGGCCTGTTCATCACATGAATCCAGAAGCTTCCCCTCTGATTCACTCTGCAGTTCCAAGTGGAAGCTTCTTCTCCTTCTAAAATTTCCTACTACTAATTACATGCTCTGAAGTTATTGATACTGAATTTGGGAAGGCAAAAAACATTTGGAGATTAATGGGAAGAGGACACCTTTTCTCCTTCCCACTGTGTTAAGTATTGATTTCTTCTGGGCACATTACCTAGTCCAAATTTATCGAGATGGTTCACCAAGCCAGGAAAACAAGGACTCTGGAGAGGCAGGAATGCTTAGAAAATGGAATAAAATTAGGAGAATCATATGTTTGCCTCATTTCCCTGCTTCAATAAACAAAGTGCCTCTCCCATTTATTGTGCTCTCTCATAAATTCAGAGAAAAATAGCACTTCTCTCCACCAAGCTGGACTTCTTCATTTTGGCAGACATGGTAATTGAGGGTTTGGGATACTCTAAGGCTTTCTTTAAAAAATGGAAACCAAAAAAAAAAATCCAGCTTTTTCATATACTGTTACATCACAAAAGAGTGTTTTCCTAGAAAATGCAAACAGAAATGAAATTTGGTGGCACGAAAACGGAAAGGAGAAAAACCTTCACACGCAAAATGTTTTTCTTTGGATTTTCAACTGCTCCAGTAAATTACTGAGTCACTAAGCACACAAAGAATTGTAAGGAAATATTCTAATTAATTTCTTTTCTTAAAAATTATGTCTGCTGAGCTCTCATTCAGTAATCTTTCATTCTCATTTTCACAAGAGCTACATTGTTATTCTACTGCCTAATCAGGTTAACTTAATAAGGTTTTTACAGAGTGATCTTCATGACTGTGCAGGACAGCCTTCTTCTTCTCGTTCATCACAATATTAAAAAATCCTTCATCTCCTCTTTTTTCTTGTATGAAATTACACAACTTCTCCCATCCAAGGAAGACCTTCATACTATTTGCTATTAAAAAAACCAAAAAACCCATGCTATGTTTCCATTGAGTTTGCTTCCAATTTTTGGAAAGTGAGCTACCAACATCTTCTCAAATTGTTATATTGTAAGAGACCTTCAGATCCCAAAGAAAAATACAGGTTGTAAGTGTACAACTCCATCTGCAGAGAAAGATCCAACTGGCACAAAACCAAAATAAACAGAAATACTGATTGACATTTCCATTCTTCCATGATTGTGCTAAACTCAGGAAAGAAAAACAGTTCATACTTGATATGAGGATGTCCCAGGAACTGCCTCCAAAAAAAGCCAAAACATGAAACAAAACGCAGAAATTCCACCAACAACAATATTTTTTAAAAGTATGCAGATTTGGCCAGAGAGCTAACCTTGTTGGAACTTACTGGCTTTTGATGCTTTGTATCAACATTTGTATACAAAATATGAAATTTCAAAGATGGAGAAAATGCAAATTTTAGGGCCATTTGCCAGAATTTCTGCATTTTGAAAAGGTAAAAAAAAAAAAAATCTTTGAAAATATCTTCTACCCTACCAAACCCGTGTTGCTGACTGTGGTTTTGTTAGTTTTATAGTAACCCCATAAAGAGGATAATATTTTCTGGACAGATAGCCACAGGATAGAGGAGCCCAATAAGCAAAAGTTCCCCATATTAAATGATCAGATTTTCAAAAGTACATGGCTCCCATCAGAGCTCTAAAACAGTCAGTATGAATTTCAGAAGTGTTCAGTAATAGGGAGGCATTTTCAAACTTCTCTGGGTAATTTAGACGCATTAGTCTCATTGAAAGTTAATGAGCCATGTGCTGCTCAGGCTTTTGGGTGCTTTGCAGAAAACACATGTTACAACTGGTATCCATGGTGCAAGTTTTGGGGATATTTAAAATTTAATCTTACAGTGTTTACACTAAATTGTGCTCGTAGCTACAGATGTGTAGCTTCTCCTTATGGTGTATTTATCTATCCTGTGAAGCAACAGCTCCCCTTGCTCTGCTCTTTTCAAAGTCTGTCAACACCAAGCATCTGAATGCAGCTGTGCAAAGAGTTGCATATCCTGGCCTCTAGCCCCTAGGACAGTCTCAATCCTCCATGCAGCTAAACTTTCTGAAGCCCAGTGCTGACAACTTCTGCTGCATGCTGTACAGAAAGGAGCAATCCACATGGCCGGGACTTGTTGAGTAACTACAGTCACTGCACCAGGATGTTAACTCTGGTACCTAACTGTAAACATTGACAGAGCAAGACTCTTAAAGCCCTCCCTAGTTATCTAAGCATTCCATCCCTCTAGATACTAGAAGAGTAAAAGCTGCAGAAAATATTTGTGTTTGTATCATTCTTTTGGAATTGATTTTTAGAAGATTAAAAAAGGAGATATCACTTCAGGATTAATTAAGCAAAAATTAAAGGGATTACTGAACAAGAAAGTAAGCAAGCAAAACTCATGATTTACAATGACTGTGTGACACTTGGTGTTCCCTTAGCACTGAAAAACACATTAGGATGTCAGGGAAACATTATTCAGCTTTGTTTTCCATTAAATTTGATCTCAGAGTACCTGATTCATTCAGAATTATCTTCCAAGAGCATTTGGAGAAGAGAAAGACAGCTCTGTATCTTACATTATAAAGATTTTTTTTGAAAAGTAACCTAAAAAGCAAAACAAATCTGTAATTAAAAGTCACAACAGGTATTCCTTTTTTCAGGCTGAAAGGAATGTGAGGTCTCCTTTCATATGAATTGCTGACTTCACGCAGGTTCTGCACCACAGAGGCTTTACCAGGAGCCAGTGGCAATGAGCATTCATAGCCTGAAGGGAAGGAAAAGAGGTTCACCCCTCATGGCAAAGGTCAGATTTCTGCAGGCTTACAGCCTGTCCATATACATGAGTGTTCGTGGGACATCTTTGTCTAGTGAGGTCCCGTGAGGATGGCACAGGCTCCACAATGTCCCCTCTGCCTGGAGGATGGCCCTACAGCCACCCAGATCAGTTTAGGGTCACTTGACTTGTGTCCGTTTGGTTCCTGTTGCTTTGACACTCAACCTGATGAACAATCATTGAAAACTTTGTGGGGATGCTGCTGGAGACTGGAATTAAACATCTCTAATACACAGAGAGACTGGATGTGTAAACAGGATATTAACAGTTGCTGTTTTCACGGATATGGAGAGATATCCAATATCCTCTGCTGGTGACATACAACATGCTGTACACTTCATTTATATTTGCTTATCAGAACCACTATGTCAATGCCATAGAAATGGTTATACTAATGATTATATTAGTATTTGTCTATTTGTTCTGTAGATATCTTTTCAGAGAGTCATCATGTCCTTTGTTCAATTTTGGAACTGATGCACTGCATGCCCAAATATTTGGAATAACATATAGAAAACATCTGTATTTAATTATATTATGGTCCTCTTATGCAGACAATGGGAATTGAATTAAGGAATATTTTGAAACCCCTACAGAGATATAAAAGTATTAGCAGCTGCACGAGAACTTTACTGTTACAAAGTTTGAAAATGTTTTGTTTTACAGATCAACAGTCTGACACATCATAAATATCAATCATAACATTTAAGATATATAAACATAGAAGAAAAATTAAACCCTGCATTTCAAATACATCTAGATTATTTCACAGCATTTAGAAGATGTAGAATGCATCCTTTTGTTCAAAAAATGAAAATGTATAGTCTATTGGCATAGAAAATATATGTTGTACAGTGGTATTAAGCAGAGAACCACATCAGGTTTATTGTGATGAACAGCCTGAACAAGATTTTATGGAATCTTGTTATATTGCCACCATATTGTACAAAGAATAATTCAGCTAGACTAAATTAGCATTTTGCTTTTCATGCTTCCATTCCTTTGAAAATATTTGGGGATATAATATGAGCTTAGAGAGTCTGCCCCAAAGTATTAGATACAGGCTGGATTTTCTCTCTGAATATTTGCTGGTTCCAAATGCCACTTCTTTTCAAGTCAGTTTTGCAGTTAGTTTTTCAATCTCCCAGTGGCTAAATCGCATTCAAAGGCTGTTAGCACAGTAGGGGGTCAGAGTCTCTCTCTGAACGTAACTATATCACTCAACAGCAGACTCATGCAATAAGCGATCAAATGTTTTCTTTTCCTTTGCCCCCCTCCTCTGAGTGTCTCCCTGCATTCCTGGATACCAGTCACTGCACCAAGGTCCTGAGGCAGCAGCCACAAGGACTCCCACTGCCATTCTAGCTTTCTCTGTGGTGCAGGAAAAGGCAAGCCTACAGTTCACCTGCTGCCACGATAAAATACTCCATTCTTAGATCTTCTGAAATATTCTAAAACCTTCACAAGAACATTTCCTCTGTGTCAGAAGACATGTAAATGTGTGTATATGGACAGAGCACAGCACTGGTCATGGGTTTGGTCCCCATACCAGCCATTCCCTCACGAGTTGGACTCCATGATGCTTCTGGGTCTCTTACAGTGCAGAATATTCTGTGACTCTGTGACATGCATGCAAACCCTGACAAATAATGACACCAGATGTAATATTAACTCAATTCCTCATCTTTCTATGATTTCCCCCCAAAATGCCCTGAAAAACATTGTCTAAAAGCAGAATACCATCTGAAGATAGATTCTGTACCTACCAAGCATGGCAGAGAATTATTAAAGCTAGAAGAAAGGGAAAGCAAATAAAGATCTGTGAAATGATGATCTGCATAGAAACAAAATTTATCAGAACTGAAGTCTGCACAAGCTGTCAACACTGGGAAACAGTGACTCTTGGTACCATGTGGCCAGGCTGACCTTGGAAATACGCAGTCTGGATCTTTGAACTTCCTCATAGCATCATCTTGAACAGGGCTTGTGGAATATGATACATGCCTTGCTGATGGACAGCCAAATCAAGGGTGGGAGAATTCCTGGGCAAGGGGCTCGAGTAAACGACGCTAACTCACCCGTTTTACGAAGTGGAAAATCATCCTTAGCATCCTGTGCTCCTGGTAAAGTGTATTTGTAGGGTGGCGAGGCCCCGCTCAGGGGTGGAGAGCTTTGATCCAGTGAGGTATGGTGGGCAGCCCTGCAGCAGACACAGAGGTCACAAATTAGCTGTCACTGAGGTGACCAGCAGTAACTATCCACACATGTTGTACATGTCTCAGCTGTGTTTATGTTCTTGTTCCTCTAAGTGTGCACAAACCACAGGCTCATGTAACCAATTTCACTCTTACAGTAAGTTATAGAACTCCTTGGGATTCCCAAAAACGGATTTTTTGCACTCATTACTGAAGTCACATAGGATAAGATTCATGTTGATCTACAGACAGGGTCTGTCACCAGTTTGGAGAATTGACCATTTCAGGTGGTTGTTTTTTAATATGAATCAGCTGACACTCAGCAAAAGCCATTTAAACAAAAGGCATTTATTATCACGTACAAATAGACTTATATTGATCAAGCCTCCTCTATAAAAATGTGGGGGATTTTCAGGGCACGAGGGCTTGTATAAAATAACCAGAAACACTGAATTATTATCTCTTGGATACTCCCCTCCCCCAGATTATTTAGCTGACAAGGTAAAGGAAACCTTGACTTTAAGTTCAATTTGTAAATTTTGTGAGCATACCACCACGTAACACTCATGTCAGCAGAGAAGCTCCAACTTGAAGAGTGTTTTCTGACAACTGCTGGATGAAAGAAATATTGTGGGCAGAGCTTTCTGAGCAACAACATAGAAATTGCATCATTTGGCTCAGAAACAGGGGGTGGGTTTGTTTATTTTTTTTGGGGGGGGAGGGCGGGTTTGGTTGATTTTTTTTATCTAGAGAGGGAGAGAGGGAAAGGAGAAAAAACTTTCAAACTTTGTGTTTATCTCAACATAATTTTACTTGGCCTTTTACAGACTCTGCTTGTCTTTCCAAAGCAGTGTGGTTAATCAATAATATATCTCTGTCATAAGAGGAAATACTACTTTCTGCAGTGTAGCAGAAGGCATCCTCATACTCAGTCATCTGAAGCTCAGATTATTAGTCCAGAAATCTTACATATTCAAGAGACTTTTATGCATTATTTGGAAGAAAAAATTTAATTTTTGTATCTCCAAACACAATGTAAATATGTATTAAATTTTACCAAAATCCTCTGGTTAGCTCAGAATGCAAACTCCAAGGGCCAACCTTAAGCAATCCTTTCTAAAAATAATAAGTAAAAAAAGGAAATCTAGTGTATCATATGCATTTCTGTTTTTCCTGTTGAGGGTCAATGTGGGCATGACATTGAAATCTTTCAGAAATGCAGAGTTCATTTATTTGGATTCATTTATGTTGGGAATAAAAACGGCAGAGCTGTACAAACTTAACGTGTCAATAGACCATTTGAAGGACTCAACAAAATCACTTGTTTCCTTGGTCTAAGCAGATTCTCATCAAGGCCAAGTTATCATAAGAATATGCAGTTTGGATACTAAAATCCATGAGTCAGAAAAGTCAAGTGACCACTGCCTTTCTCAAAATCCTTGTGAACTACTAATACCAGTCAAGCAACTTCACTGGAAGGAAAGCAGCATCTCTCCAAGAGGAAATGTTTTGTGATTGACTCAAAATCCAAGTAAGACAAGCACAAGCTTGTTCTAACTGCAAAAATTTAAGATACTTGTGTCACTGTCTGGGGGTCTCTTTGTGGCCGAGACCACTCAGATGGACATAGGAAGGTGGTTCAGGGCGCAGGAGGTCCTTGAAGCAACCGAAGAGAAACCGCAGGAGACAGTCGTCCGGGCTCAAGGTCTGTTTATTGTTTGTTATCTATAAAGTGTTCTTGCTCGCGAGCAGCAGTCTGGTCACCACCGTGTCCAGGACGAGAGTCTGCCCAAAGAGGGCTGAACTTATCTTTTATACTCTATATTACGTATTCTATGTTTACAATAATATCCCAATACTACAAAGTTTTATTACTATGTCTAGTTTTGTCCCCAACCAATCTGTGATTCCCAGCATCCCACACCAACATGGAGGGTAAGAAGAAGAAGAAGAAAAAAGACACCACACCCCAAATTCTCCATCTTGGCTTTGTGACTGATAATATAAACAATCCTAAAAACCACATTTTCTACATGTTAAATATATAATTCAGACCCTAGTTACTCTCAAAGGTCGCATTTCTCCTCTGCAGGAAAGCAGATGCCCCTGAGGAGCTAAATCCAGCTCTCTGACCCCCCTGGCCTCACTCGGGGGTCTCTCAGGGGTTGGACAGGGGGGTCTCCGCTCTCCTGGAAGGTCCAGGACCCCCACAACTTGGAAAAATGACAGGTATAGTTATGAAATTTGTGATAGCAACAGCTATAGATGCTACAGATGAAGCAGCTGAAATAAACACAATTGTATAGATTTTTGAGAGAGTCTTGTTCTGTACAGTTCTCATCTCATCACTGAACACCAAATATTCCTTGGTTAAACCAGAAATATAACACTTCTGGCTTTTCACTGATCTTTGGGGTGAACTTCTGCCTTGCTCTGGAGGCAGACTCTCAACACCCCTGCTGGAAAAGCATTCTGCCAAATTTTAGCTGATACCTCCACAAGACAAGGAAGAGCTTAATACTGAACATACGTGTACCAGAGCTTGGGGTGGCGGCTCATGGAATGATTCTTCCCATTTGCTGGAGAGTCTTTTGTAGCTGATTTACTTAACAGGAACTCTTGAAGTTTCTGCTTCACTTCTGTACTGGCCACTGCCCCTAAGAAACACAGAGCTCAATGCATCTTATCTTTACTCAAAAAAAAATACCTTTTTAAGAAAAATAAACCCCAAAACAGCCTTATTGCTGGAAGTTTTGTAAACTATAAAAAAGAACTATTGGTGGAAAAAAGTCAAAATGAGATAACATTTGGATTAAATGCTTGTCTCTGGAAGCCTGGAGCTGGCCATGACCCAAAAATCCAGTGAAGTCATAAGGAATATTTCAACAGTAGATGAGGCCATTTATCCAGGGCCAGATGTATCTAAAGAATTTAAATTATTTCCTGATAGTTCTCAACAATCCAAATACAAAATCCACAATAGAACTAAAAAGACAAAAGGTCAGTTTGAGTTTTTAGTAATGAATGGTTTTTCTCTTAATAAAGTAATAGTAGTAACATAGCAAAAGTGTGCTCTAAACACTGTCTTAGTTATAAGCAGAAAACTGCAGAAAGAGCCAGAGTGAGGCTTTTAATCAGAGCCCCTTAAGAGTCTCTACCTGTGATGTCTGGAATACAGGAGACAGTGCATTCAGACCTCTCTTGGTGGCTAGCTCAATACAGGAAAAAAAAGTAGAGCATGCCATTATAAAGATAAACCACCAATTCAAGCTTGCAGCACAGGACATGTTTCTTTACTCATAGCCAAAATCATGTTCATTAAGGAAAAAAAAAGTATGAAAACAAAAAAATCCTTTTGGTTTCCCATAATCAATGACAACAAAAAAAATAAAAAAAAGGATGCAAACTCCATTTCCTTCAAAGTTGCAGCATTAAGGCATATTTGATATTCTTAAGTATTTGGTAACCCAACGCTGACACACCACAGCTGAGATGTTGAGCATGGCCCATGTGACCCATTGCCAACAAAACACCTCTACTACCTCTCTGCTTCATATCCCAACTCCTCCCACATCTCCCTTCCCTCCTCTACTCATTCAATAGATTATCATCACCAAGAAACTCTGGGACTGGGGCTGGGGCTGGGGCTGGGGCTGGGGCTGGGCCTGGAGGGGGTCACAAGCTGCTTGGTTGGCTGTTAAATCCTCAACAGCCACGCAGCAAGCTCAAATTGGGAAAGGAACCACTGAGGTCACATCTCTGCTCTTCCTCTGGCAGGAGCACTGATAAAGCCCAATTGTTCATATGGAGGCTGATTTTTTTTATACAACTTAGAGGAACCTTTTGTTCCAGCAGTTTCCACACCCTCACATTTCTAGGTCAATAAGATGGAAATTTTTTTATGGGCTCATTGTTCTTCAAAGTACTAGAAGCACCTTGGACACCTTAATTTCCAAAGTCTATGACATGGCACACCTACAGCTGTTGAAGTGATATATTTTTCCACCCAAGAAAAAAAGCTCTTTTCTGCTTCAGACTTTGTCAGTTAATTCTTATGCTCATTTAGAAGGGCACTGTTGTGTCTGTTTGTGGTAGCTTCATTTTGAATATCTTCACACTGTACTTCAACCAGATTTTCAAACTGACCTCACTGAAGAGAATTATTTGTATCTGTCTCCCTCTAGTGAGCACCAAATACTAATAAACCTTTTCAGTTATTTTCTTTATAGCTGTATATAAGCTTGAAATAACTCTTGGTTATGCCTCATCAAGAACAAACACAAGACAGTTTGAAAAAGTCCTAGCAAAATATTTAGAAGTCTCAGTCTCAGATATTCTTAAATATATAACTTTATTTTCAGTCTTGAAACAATGCTCAGCAACTAATTTAATTTTTTGCTGCTTTGTAGTGCTTTCTGTACGGTGAATTAAGCTCTTCAGTAAAATCTCGTGTGAAGCTTTACGTTTTCAAACCTCCTCAGTTTTTTATACAAAGAGCTTGATGCATATCTACAAGTCTGTCAAACTGTGCTTTCCTGCAGTCTTCCAAGTCTGCACACAAACCAAAAATGTGTTTCTGTGGGTGCAGTGGGTGGCCCTGCCCTTCTCAAAGCACAGTCTTGACTTCTCGACCTGCGTATCTCACACAGGAATAGGCTTCCTTCAGGTTCCTGCTCATAGTTCATTTTGGCTGGGAGAATGCAAAGGGGAATAGATTCATTTCTTATTAGGATTCATGGTACATTGGCTCTTACTTTCTCGTCCTCTTTCTTTGCTTCGGAGGGGAGGAAGCTGCTGCTCCCGGCGATGCCTCTCCAGCTCCTGCTCTTGTCTTTGCTGCTCCAGTTTCTGCTCTTTTTCAAGGAGTTCTTGCTGTTGTTTAATGGCTAGGAGTTCCTGTTGTAACTTGCACAGAACAAAAAGACATGAGAAAGTGCAGTTTGCAGTGTTTTCTAGGTCAGTCCTGGTTAAAACAACCCCCTTGAGTAACTGAGGATCAGTGCTTGCTTTTATGCTTACACTTCTTTCCATCTCTCAACTGACTTTTAAGCAGCGCAGTGCATTACTGGCTGTCACCAAATTGAACTCTAGTGACAGGTAGCAGCCTGCTGCTCTGGTTTCACTTCTTTCTCTTTTGGCAAAGATGCCTGCAAACTTCACATTGTTCTTTGCCTGTGCATCACCCAGCTCTGGTTGCTGTGCTTTGCTGCATTTGTCAGCTCCGTCAAGTGGAAGCTCAGCACAGCAGCACAATGGCAAGCAGATAAGAAGGAAAAAATGAAATGAAAGGCAAGATCATAAATTCCCAGTCAAAATCCATTATAGCAATCCTGCCATAATGCATGCAATACCATAAATCATTTTCTTTTTGTATGATATGAGGCAGCTCAAAGAAGAGCAAAAACACAATTCTACCAGGGTCTGCCTCCATTTTACAAATTCAAATATACACTTGCATACCAATTTGATTTGTGGTCAAAAACTCCAACAGTAGTTGAAAAAAGCAGTCTCTTAATATACTAAAAAAGTATATACTGAAAAACCATATTGAACTTCAGCTGAAAATCCAGGTTGTAAAATAGGTACTTTGTTTTTTTGTGGATGTGATGAGTTTGATGATTCTTATAGTATTGCCTTGGTCTACTGTGAGCAAGTCACTGGTAGGTGCCAGCAGGTTTGCTTTAAAAGGCTTTTATCACCCTAATACAGAGAAAAGAGCACTCAAACACCATGTCTCAGTCACAGCAAACCATCCAGGCATGTTCCCTTTCTGTGTCTGCTTAAGCATATTCATTTTGCAGATAAAGTAAGGGATAAATGAAAAATGTTGCTACCTTAATGTGCTCCTGGAGCTGGGCCTGATGCTGGCGGGTCAGGTTTTCATGCTGCTTCTGGAACTCTGCAATGAGCAGCTGTTTCTGGATTTGCTGCTGCTGCTGGATGAGGAGCAGCTCCTGCTGCAGCTGCTTCTCGCGCACAATGGGGTCCACCATGGGAACCATCATCCTGAGATCGGTGCGCAGGTCCAGCGGTGAGATGGGCTCCAGCCCCACGGGAACCTCCGACTTCACATCCACTGGGGAAGGAAACAAACCTGGCGCTTAGCAAATGTAACAGGAGAAGGAGAACAGAGAGCATTCCTACCGGGAAAAAGATCCATTTCACTCAAAGACTGTTTGAATGCACAGACCTTTCAAAACATTTACTCCAATCTATGCTGTGTGCAATCCTCAGCACTTCCTCTCCATTCTCTGCAAAGATACTCCCAGATTAATATTCTGCTAAACAGGTTAACACACAGCCCAGGTTCTAAAACCATGCCATAGCCCAGTGGAGCAGTATTTAGTGAAAATCTCCTAGGTACTATTGATGCTACACAATAAACACTCAGGGCACTTCCTCAGCATAAAATGAAGGCCTTGCAGTTCCCACTGCACTGCAAGAGATTTTTTCAAAGCTAGTGTGCAGATTTTTCTGAGGATAGTGTTACACATGAAAAGCTGCTCTGTGCTACACTGCTACTGCATATAAATACACCTGGCAAACACAGAGGAATAACATAACAGGGGGAAATAATTTGACACACTAAGTAAGTTTTAATACAGCTTTTGGAAAAGTGACCACCATGCATAGCACACTATATACGGCCTGTAAGAAAATGAATTATTTCAATTTGTTGTGGCAATGTTATAAACTCTTAGTCCAGTGTTAAATACTTAATGGAGGATCCTGTATATTCTATCTCCTAACTTAAATCAAAGGGACTAAAAGGCAGCAGAACAGAGCAATTTGATCACTTTCACTACAATACTTGTAAAGCTCTGGGTTTCACATCAAGTGAAGAGAGTGAGTGTAACTTTATCTTTTTCAAAGGAACAAAAGACTAACAAGCAGCATATCTACAAGAGGAAAATAAATAGCAGCTGAAGGTCTCGGCTAAAGCCCAGCAGTTCTGATTCCATCCACAAGAGGACAGTGAAACACAAACACATTCACTCCAGTTCTTATTTCTCAACTATCTTCGTTGTAAAATAAGATTATCAACTGAAAACAAACATGCTGTCGGAAATGACTCGGGAACAAGATTTTAAGCATATTTTCTCCTTCTTCTCTGCTGCAGCTGTATTTGTTTCCAAAGAGAAAACCAAAATGAAACAGAAATATTCTAGTAAGCAGAGACAGCAAAACTGAAGCAGTAAAAGTTGTAACTGCAGCAAATAGAGTGGCTGAATTCTAACTGTGCAATCAGATCTACTAGGAAAAGATTTTAAAAAATATGAGAAAAGGCACCAAATCTTTCTACTGATCACACTTTTTTATTCTCAAAATTCTAAAACATACACTTTTCTGGGCCCTCTTTTTTTTTTTAATCTTAATAACTGTGATTGTAAACCTCAGAACATAATTTGGCTTCTTAACCCGCTATCCCAAAAGAATGATTGTGTCTAAGTGCTTACTTTTGTTCTGAGACTAATCACTAAATTATAAAAAATCACCTTTAACTTACAAAAACTACTCTTGATTATAAATAATTGCCACCGACCAAGAGAAACGGACAGGCAAACCCCCAGCCTTTCATCCCATTTATTCAGCAGCAATCCACATTCCATTTGTCTAGACTAAATATAGCCGCGTTTATACAAGAAATCAATAGTGCTTGCAGAGAGCAGAGCAAAGACATGAATATTTCATCAAACCCAGAGAGAAATGGCAATCAGCAAACTGACAGCAAGCCGTGTAGGCTGACTGGCCTGCCAGATAAGTCTCCTGCACTTGGACAATGGCTCATTGCCTGCAAGTCACAATCTTATCATCAGCACTCTTCTATTTTTAACATTAATTGCATTGTAGGTGACAAAGGTTTATCATGTTTAAAGCGGGAGAGATGGATTTTCTTACATCTTCTGTGACAGGATAATAAGCCTTACTAGGAGCAGTAACTGGAGCTCAGCAAACCCTGCAGGGTCTGGTTCACAATGGTGTTTGCAAACTGAGCCCTGCAGGGTTTGGGTCACAATAGTGTTTGCAAACTGAACCCTGCAGCTTATTTTGCAGATACTGGCTGAAAATCAACCTCCACAGATCTCCACGGTGATTCAGGCTGATTATACTTCCCATCTTGGACCAGCATCCCATTTCTTCATTTTGAGAGAACATAGCATGAGGGGAGCCCTTTAGATTTTTTTAACAATGGAAATTTCCTTTCACTATTATTAAAATCTGCAACTGGGATCAGGCTCGGTTTGGTAAGCCACACATTTTCTAGAATTTTCTCACACTCAAATAATAAATCTAGCACTGTAATATCTACTTCATTAAGCTGACCTTAGCCTCATCCTTTGATGTGGGGAAAAACAAATATTTGGATAGTTCTAGACTTGAATCCATAGAAATCAATACATAATATTTAATGTAATTTCAGTGCCGGTGCTTGCCAACAAATAAAGACAAGCATTTATTCCCTGGCATAAATATTGCTAAGAGTAAGGTTACCACCAATACTTCTATTAACTGCTGACATAGCAAATATTAACTTTGAGGGGTAATTACTGTCTTAAAACTGAACTAAGCAATAGTTAGCTGGGTAATAGTCAAACTCATCTATGAATTTATTCTAAGAGTAACTGTAAGATCACCATTCAAACTGAATGGTTTGCCACTGTCTGTTTCACAGTCCTAATGCCACAGGCCATTTACATTCTTACTTGTTACTAGCTGACAAGAAAGAGACAAAGCAGCTCCATGGAGCTACGTCACTGTGAAAAATGTGTAATGGAGCAGAGAATCAGAATCAGCATTTTTAAAAGCTTTGACTTTTAGCTGAAGCATCTTCCTCCCACCACCATGCCATTGCAATTTTAGGTCTCTGGAGAACAAAGGTGATGCAGAATGCTTACTCTCATTGGGGCTTTTAATGTTTTTAAACCTCCTCTACACAGATATATATATATATATTCTGCAGGTAAAAAATTAATTACCTAATCAATGCCCTCAACTTCAAACACTACGAGGAGCAGTGGGACGCAGGATCTAAGCAACAGGATTCATAAAAATATTTGACAAAGAAGGAAAGGGAATGGATAATGAAAGCAAATATTAATCAGAGTTTGATCAAGACTAACTTCACTTATTCCTCAGGAATTTTATATCAGCAATGGAGTAAAGCTGTAGCAGGCACGGTTCAGACCCTGTCCCCACTCTCTCCACTGCAATCCACAGCAGATCCTTCCCAACAGCTCTGCCAACTACAGAGCAAGCCTGGGATTCCTCTCTCAGGTTAAATAAAGACAATCTCTGAGCTCATGTCAGCTGCGGTGAATACAACAGTAGGCTGCAGAATATTAACTAAAAATGTTACTGAAAGCTCAGTGATTCCAGGAAATATGCCAAAATTTGAGCAGAAAAATATTTAATTTTCAGTTACAACACACTGCAAAAGGCATATGTATTTTATTTTTCCTTTCCAATACTCAATTGCCTTTATCTTGAAATATAATAACAAAAATAGTCTCAGAAGAGTGTCCATATCGATTATACTCCATGGATGGCACTTCCCACAGGGCTTTTGAAATTCTGTGGAAAGAAAATAAGAGTCTTGAAAAATGGCATCCTTGTTGAGTGATTTAGATGCTTGGAGCATGGGCAAAAAGAGGTAAAAGAGCTTGGTTTAACCCTCAGGCTTTGCATTTTGAAACCATTCCTTACAATGGGAACACTGAACAACTGTTAAGTCTTCCACTAAAAGATGGCATTTCAATCTCTGTTTCTGGTGACTGATTTCAATTCTTGGTGTATTAGAAACACAAATCTTCCAAATCACAAATGCTAAAGGAAAACATCAGAAAATACAGCAGCCTGCTTTCAGTACCACCATTTCCCAAGACGGGCAATCTTTTTTTTTTTTTCTTGTTGGCAGTTACCTTTCTTGGCAGACATTTCTGCCACCTTTAAATCTAAAAACTTAAACAAGGAATGCTGTCATCAGCTGAACAGATGCCATTCCTGATTTGAGATGCAATCTAGAAGAATTCTAGTAGACTTGCTTATAGACCATTTTGTCTAGTACATTTATGATTCTTCCATAAGAGGACTGTGTGGACTGCTGGGACTGCAGGGATCCAAATTAACCTTTTCCCAAAGGAATGTCTCAGTTACGCTGTTGGGCTGGGACAGTAAAAAAGGCTGGAGACAGGAACAGGGCATGAAGCTGGAGAGCCTCCTCCTCTTGCCTTGGTTCTTCAAGGCTGACTTTTACAGAAGCACTTAAGGTTTATAAAGTGAACAAAGAGGACTACAGAAGTTACACTGAACACTAAAATGGAACACTAAATTAAAACTACATCTGGCAAAAGACAGATGACAAGTTTCTCCAATCAGCAGTATTAGGTAATGAAAACATATTCCTGAAAACACACAAAACCCAAGTAAAATACAGAAGAACCAGCATGCAAAGAAATGGCCACACCTTACCCCAGACAGAATCTTGGTGAAGTATTTCAAAGAAAAGAGAGTGAGAGTTTATACCAGTGCTACTCTTTTGAATTCTGCTCTACAAAAAAGAGCACAAAGTTATTATTAACTTGCACAGTATTTTTCATAGTTTTCATATGCTTTTCATAAAATGAAAACAAACCAGAATAGTCTAAAGGAAACTGTCTCCATTTGGCTTCTTCATACAAAGAAAGTAAAAACCCTTCCTTTTTGCAGAATTATCCATCATTCAGTCATGACATAATCAGAGCATTGAGGAATTTCTAGAAAAGAGCCCTAAATGCTGAGAAGAGTGGAAGATTCATCCCCTCACCAATAAAGATAATACTTTAATTTTACTCTACAATTCAACCTGGAATTTTTTTTTAACCAGATTTATGTGCCAACTCATTCAGGACTTGAAAAGCACTGATACCTGAAAAGCTATAACAGTGTCATTGAAACAGATTGAAAAAAATCTTTGAAAAGACTGGAAAGATGAAATGCTGTAGGAAGATGAAAGTTGCAGGAATAAGGAACAGAGGGTAAGAGGGAAATTTTGGCAGCAATGTGAACCATAAAGTAACTGGCAGGAGATGGGACAGAGAAGGACTGGCCAGGCAATAAGACATGAGCAGAGGATGAGACACAGGAAAAGGAGTTAGATTTCGGCCCTGAGGAGATGCTTTAGAGGGACACTGCTCGCTCTGTAATCCAAGAGCAGCCCTGGCACAGTGATAAGGTGGCAGTGAGGCCACAGTGTAAACAAGGAGCCGACACAGGAGTGATGTGTCCGTGGTGACAACGCTGGGAAATTAAGCGAGCAAAGTGGTTTTGAATAGCCACGACTGAAGAGGACTGAGACTGGCATGAAAACTGCCACAGCAATTGTTCAGTGCTCAGGAGTGCAGAAAATGCCCTAATCTGGAGCCTGTTCCCTGGAGGAGAGGTGGCTGGCAGCTTCCTGGGGGAAGCAGTGCCACAGCAGGACCTGCGTGGCAGACGGCAGGAGCCAGAAGCTGAAATGTTAAGAATAACTAGTGACATCAGAAGTACAAGTCAGATGATCAATAAACTGTGAAAGGTTAGGTTACCTCCCATGGGATGCTTTTATCATTTCAGCTCTGCTAGCTAAAGTCTTGTACCTCAATTCTCAGCTGGCATAATCTGTCATTCCTCTGTTAACTTCAATATAGGCAAAGCTTCTTTGTGGCACCTGAGAAGCTAGAGGCAGAGCCTCTCTCAAGAGAACAGGGGTGGAAGAAGACAGCCTTCAGAGCATCTCCTTTTAGCATGGGGACAAAAGCATGCAGATTCAGGATGACACTTATAAAAATTTTCTGCAACATACAAAATCAGCAGTTCCATTCTGCACTCTCTCAATTATGCTAGGGAGCGCATCAAACTGAAAAAAGTGTCACCCAGATTTCACCAAATGTTATGAAATATTTTTGATTCATTATATATCCTCAAACTTACACTGGATTTTGGTTGTCACAGGCAAGGGAAGCAGAAAAACTGCAAATGAAAATGGACAATTTCTTTCAAAGGTAGCACAGTGACTTTTCTTGGCAGTTAAGTACCCAACTGCACTTTTCAGTTTTAAAACTTCCTCACTTGGAAAAGAAAAAAATGCAAGAAATTAAGGCACATTTCAGAACAGAAAAAGTATTTTCCAGTTATTTTCTTGGATTACCTCAAGAGTCAGTAATTATTTTAAAAAGTACTATCACTGAATTAGAAGTATAAGTGAACTGTCAAACTTGATGAGGCACTCAATTCAGTTTATAGTATTAAGGAGAAGTGTAATAAATTAAACTAGAAAAGTATTCCCCTTTGTTCGAAAAAAAAGGGATCTTATCATGATTATACCTTTTTCCTATTTCTTTTAAGTGTTTGCATACATGTCATAATGAGAAGTAAAATAAATGCAAACAGTGATCTGGGCTTTGATTTACCATACTCTTATTTCCCCAGGGCCTGGAAAGGAAGCTCAAACAACCACAAACTTCTAAAATATCAGTGAGAGGCCTTGAAATACCAACACTGAAGTTACAGTTAGCTGGACTTTGTAAAGAATCAAAGGCTTTATTATATTGATTTACTAAAATCAGATTCCTTCTCTCCAAATAGACTTTTGAGTCAAACACTCATAACAAGCACAAACATAAATGCCATCTAATTTGTTATCACCAGAAATTTTTTAAATATTATAGTGTTTGCTGTTTCTTCTGTACTGAATACATGAGGGAAAGTTCCACTTATGAGCCCACCAGAGTTCATGCAAATATCAGGCCAACCACTTCTGTCACAGGAATAAAGGCAAAGGCTCCCAATAAATCACATCAGAACATGAAACACTTTCAAACTCAAACCTGGGATGATCTGTTATGGAGAAACCCAAGCTGAGCTATATTTGGGGTTCTGAGTTACTTTATTTATATTTCACCCAGGAGAACCCTTATGTACACGTTTCTCTATACCCATCAGCACACAGGCATATCTTCACTTTCCAGAATAAGCCTTTGTGATATAAGGAACATGAATACCCTAAATTCTAGATACTACTGCTGCAGGCAAGATAAAAACAGGACAAAGTTAAGTGCACATATTATTCAAAAGTAGAATTTCTATGCAACTTTATTCTCTCTTCCAAAATCTATGACATACTGATGATTCCATCAGATAATGATAATAAATGAGTGTTAGTTATGGCATCAGGTTAACCAATTAGACACTGATGTGCCCTCTGCATGGTATCCATGCACAAAAAGGTGTCAGGGAAGAATGGAAAACAGCATTCTTTCGGTTGTGGATCTTCTGTGCAGAAATCAGTACCACTGCCAGTGAGAACCCTGTGAAGATGCCAACCCAGGTTTGATTTGGTGGCAGCACCACTTATTAGTTAAAGAACTACGTAGGCACAATGTCTCCAAGTCAGCAAGTACCAGCTTATCAGTATCTTCCAGTGACTTCAATTAAAACTTAAAATTAACTAATTAAATTGAAAGCACAATACATAATTCTGTCTGTGCACTTGCATACATACATAATTCTTGCATCATATTCTGAAATGCTAAGAAAAAGTTATGGAGCAGACACGACACAAAAGGTTCATCTCACCTCCCTTTTTAAAACACCTATAATGATTGATACCACACCCACACGAGAGGCTTTCAATCGTGTCAGTACCATTCCACATGAAAAGACAGTGTACCAAGTCCCCCAGGTTGCCAGGGATGACTGAAAAGGCACCACAGAGGGTTCCAGAGACCTGCAGTCTCTGCCTCATCACTGATGCACAGGCTGCTCCAAAGGGTACAAAATACATCCATAACTTGGGATTTTCACTTACTTTCATCTCTTCTCCACCATGTGAATGCTGCAGACACATTTGTGACGTTGTTGAGTTTACACCTGCTGAATAATTCACAGCAGTGGGGCTACCACTATTCTAATCTTAAGGTGATGACAGAGAGAGAGGAGAGGGGGAAAAAGATCACCCTTGAAGTGAGGGTATCAAAACAGCTACCATTTGGGCATGCCAGCAGGTATGTCCTGAAGTATCACAGGGCAGCATGCTCCAAGCAAGTAAGACAGTGGGTGGAGGTTTGCTGAACAAGTGTCTCCAAATAGCGTTGCTATTTCAGGGGTGTGACAGCCAGTGCTCCAAACAAAACCCTTGGAAGGCAAGATGTAGGGCAAATCTTTCAAGGAACTGTTGGCAACTTGTTTTTTAGGAAAAAAGATGACTGACCCCAAAAATGCATTGAAAACAGTATCTTCCAGTTCCTTCTGTTGTTATTGTAGAAGTATGTGCTCCCCAAAACACTACAATAATTTGGAGTTTGGTTTTTGTCCTTTTTGCTGCATAGCAAGATCTAGAATTTACAGGTAACTTCTTAGGCTTACAACCTGACTATTATACCCAGGAAATCAAGAAAGACCTTCTATTATTCCAATGTTTCTTGTAAATATTTATGGAACATCCTGATCTTGGACAAACATTGGGCTGAAAATGGTGTTGATCTTAAGCACAGAAACAGGGAGGACCGAAGAGAAACCTTCCCCAGAAGAGAAGAAAAAATGCAACAGAAGGATATTAATGCCTTTTAAAGATCTTTCTAATGAGATAGTAAATGTCATGCCAGTTGGAAAGTGGTAACACAGTATTTCTTACTGTGCTAGCTCAGAGGTAAAGCTCTTATGTATTCTATGCAGAATTAACAGTTGCAGATGTTTATTAGCAAAGATGCATCTGTTTGTATTATACATTTTTTCCTATTCTGCTCCCCTTTGTACCACATTGCCTTGAACTGCAGCACACTCAGGGGATTCTCTCTCCCTCTGCTCACATAAAGCACCAACCACATTTGCACAGGGACTGAAATAAAATTAATAGATAACACTAAATTGTTGGCTTGCTGTTTTTTTAATTGCTGGATTACTGATACCTAGAAGCAGAAGAGTTGACAACATGCATAGTGAAAACACTGTGGGTAAGGCAGGGAAAATGAACGGAAAAGATACAGTCCCAAAGATGATGCAAAGCAAAGGTAGGGTTTTTCAGATGGCAGCATTCAATCAGGAGTGGCAGAATAGGAAAAGCAGAAACAATGTTAATATAGCTGATAGGAATATTAGGCAGCAGTCAAGCCCCAAAGTTGGATGGCTAATGACATCAGTAGGCAGAGAAGACAAGCTGCTCTACAGAAAGCTAAGGAGGGGTTACTGAGGAAGGTCCCTCTCAGCTTGGTGAAAGGGCTGTGAAGGTTTTAAGGGCCCTCATCCAACTTATTTTCTGCTGCAGACAGACTGTGTCTTTCAGGAAACAACCTTGACTACCATGCAGATGGCCTTGTTTCCATTACTGAGACCTTATGTAAGGCAGGCACTCCAGTAAAAGAGATTACATAAAATACACAAAAAGCATTATGAGCTCACAAGCAAGGAAATGCCAATCTTCTAGGATGCTTTCTTATATTTTCATCTCATTAATGTGAAGACAGTTGTGGTTTTGTAGAGTATAGATCCAAACCATAATCATTTGCAGTAAGTCACAAAAAGTCTCTAATATTTTGCCATTTGGGATTTGCGGGAATTACTTGAAAAATGGAGACAGACATCTCAGGTTCAGAGCTGTAATCCAAATACTGAAGAATTATTCCTTTTATACTAAAAGGGTGTCTTGGCAAAGACAAACTCTTAGATGTTTACTTTTAAAATCAAATAATGTTCTCAAGCTGAAAAAAATCCCAAGCTAGGTATAAAAGACCTTGTTCATGCAATCATTACCATTACACTACTTATCTAAATTGCACCTTTCCAATTTTTTTCACTTTTCATCACAGTGAATTATTTCAAGCCTACTTTATCAATACTTACTGTTTACTTTCTTTTGACAATCTACTTTGATTTCTTGAAAAAGGGCTGTAAATCTCACCTTGAAATTCAAAACATAGCAATACCAACCTATTACTAATGCTACAGTGTATGAGAACAAGAAAAACTATTTCTATGGTTTTTCATAATGATGTAGCACTAAACTTAGAAAATATTATTAATGATTTGTGCTCTCCAGAATGGAGGAATGTCTGAAAAGCTCCCTTTGGAATGCAGAGACTTGATTTCAACCACCAGAGGGAGTCAATTTGGTATTTCAGGATAGCTACAAAATCAGAACGAACAGAAAAAGCACTGAGAAGAACTAACAGATATCACTGTTGAATCCAGATTTATGTGGATAGTAAACCTAATGAAAATAAAGTTTAATTTGGGCTCTTTTTAGTGAGATAAGAAAATCACCTTTTCACTTCAAGTGTTACTAACAAAATTCCTGCTAGTATACTTTTCTTATATGATTTCATATTAACAAAATTTTAAGGAATAAAAATATTTTGCATAAGAACAATACTTATATTTCTACTACTCTTTACTAAGTTCAAGACACTGCTGTACTCAAAAGCCTTTTTACCAGCTGTAAGTACAGCAGGTTTTTTTCAGTTTATTTATGGTTCAGTCAATCAGTAAGTAAAGTTATGGATTTACTATGGTGAGTACAGGAAACAAACAGACATTTCTCCTCACTCTGACATACATTTGCCTTTATAATTTTTAAGAGCTGGAAAAGCAAACTACAGAAATTATTAAGATGACAGCAACTTTCTCAGTACATTAGCTGGAGATATTTTCTGTGGTTATTCTAAATAAACACTGAAAAAGGGTTCTGCATTCTGTAATATTACAGACACTAATAAACCACTTCTAAAAATTCATCTGTGATGTCAAAAAAACAACACACATTGAAAATTTCTATGTAATCCTGATGCCACTTAGCAATTGCAGCTCAGAAAACTGAAAAAGCCAAAAGTTATTACCCATTTTTGTTTTTCCACACTTCAGCAGCTCCATTTTTCTGACTAGTGAGTTGGTTTTTTTCTCTCTTCATCTCATCTGATCTGCAGAAAGTGGGCACTTCTTCAGTTTCAAATTAGTCTTTCTCAAGGAAGTTTTGCAAGAAATTAAATTTCCTACTAAGAAGTCTACAAAAATCAGTGGGAACTCTTCTCAAATTTCAAACTCAAGTTTTAGAAACCCACAGATCAGGCCTGGAACAGGCACACTAGACTGATGGAGTCAAGCACTAGAAATTACTCTTCAAGAAGCTCTCCAGGTCCTTTGAGAATCTCAGCCTAATCATTTAAATCAGTCCTAGTCATATGGAAACTCCCACCCCCCACTTAACACATTAATCACTCAGAGCAGAAGTTCCCTCTCACCAGACCTAAGATGAACAACTCTCAGCACATTTAGTCCTGTTGACTGAGCTTTTGAGCCTGCCTGGAAACATCATTACTAACAAGCTAAAATTCTGCAACACAAGAGGCACCTCTCAAGTAAGTGTTTACGTTCTGCACTCTAAGCAGAACTTTCTGGGATCAATGAGATGGCATTCCATGTTATGGAATTATTGCATCAGGCATTGCATATAAGGACTGGGAGGAAAATGCAGTGCAGTGCAACTTACTGAAGGTTTGCCATGGAAAAGCTCTAGTACTAATTTTAAAGCAATGAGTGTAGGATTCCTACCATAAAGAATTTATTAATATGTTTGCTTTGACATGAGGCAAACTGGAATCCAGCCTGAATCATCCTCATCGAGGTTCTACCATCATCAATGTACTGCAGGAGGTTGCACTGGCAGCTGCACATCTTAGTAAGTTCTTCTATTCAGAAAAATGTTGGGTTTTTTTCTCAGAAATGTGAAAATTCCTCCTGACTGCTTCCCTTCCTACGGTCTTTATATTTGTGCTATGCACACTTTCATCTTAGGGTTATGCTGCTAAGAAACAGGAGTTTATTTTGGCAAATGAGGTTATTTTCACTAATTTTTAGATGTGCTTGTGTTTGGTTTTTTTCCCCTGATAATGCATACCTGAACTGAAATTTCTAAACTGTTATGGATTCCCCAAGAGCCAGCCTTGGCCAAGCACTCTCTCTGCTGACTGTAAAGATCAAATAATTAAATGAATTCTGAGACCATGGTTGCATCCATAAAGCATGTTTCACACCATGTCCTAGGAACTGAGGGTGATGAATACACCCCATAAAGCTGACTTCCCCCTGCTCACCAGCATAAACCACCACGTCCCAGAACTAAAATCTACAAAATCTACACAATCACTAGCTACTCATCACTGTGGACAGAAGCATTCTGCAGAAAATACAGGAATAGTAGGGTCTGGACATAGCACATATAGGGAGAGAATGACCAATGCCCTCCTGCAGGAAAGAATGTCTGGAAGTGCAGCTGATGGAAATGACATTGATTTCACTCATTCCAAGTATGTGAGTACTATCCTGTCAATTGAGAGCTATGCACCTGATGAAACACCTCAGAGAAAAGCTGATACCCAATGCTATTATCTTTCACTTTCTCCACAAATCACAGTCCCAAAGTGACCAAAGGATGCTCTTGGTTCAAAAGAGCTAACTTAGGTACCCATAAAATTGCATTTCATTTCCAATCACATCTACATCTGCCAGACAAAAAAATAAAACTATAGTTGCTAGTCAACACAACGTAAAACAGGTTCTGATCTTAAATGTCTTTTGAATACAATTAATATGAATGGCCTCATTTTCACACCAGAGATGATTTAAAAAATAGCACATGATCTTTCTTAAAAAAATTTCTTAAACCAAATGTCGCAGTCCATCATCATCTTTATTCATCCATTTCCAGAATTTGAACCATCTTTTATACAGTTTGCTCCACCTCATTTTAGAGGGCATTCTGATAAAGTAGAGAGCTGAGAAATATGTCTTTTTCTGAAATAAACGTTACTTGGTTCTAAGAATTTGCACAATTCACTTCCTTAGCTCTTCCTTGACAATGTCTATTTAGAAGAGATCTATTTATTCCTCACCACATTTCACAGTTCCTGTTTCTAAATGAGAATCATATTAACGAAGGGTAGAAAGAAACAAGCATGACTAAAGAAACCAAGGCTTTTTTTTTTTTTTTTTCTAATGTAGGTACAGTTGTGTTCCCAGAGGGAAAAAAATTCCAAAACCTTCAAAGATGGACCTCAATTGCAATTTTCTTTTCAAGATTTTCTGATCTTGCTGAAAAAGAGCAAAGTATAAAGATGTTTAAGATAAAATGAGTAATTGTAGATAAATGTCTTACACTATAAACCCTTTCCAATTTACTGTTCATATGTAAAGGTCAAAACTGACCTTCTTCCAAGAAACAGACCTGTAGCTATTTCATGATAAATTGTTGTCTGTTCACCGTTATTGTCACAATGGAGCACAAGCACTTCTTCCTTCCTGTAGTACAGTGGACATCATGTTAAAGTAATTTCAAGATGATATATGGTATTTTCAAAAAAAAAACCCAGTGGAGTGAAAGGAATCCACTTTCCACAAATTCACTCCGTGCATAGTTATTACTCTTGTCTCATTATTTTCTACTTAAGCTAAATTACCCACGTCCTCTCTCATATTGCAGTATTTTCAGGGAAAAAACCCTCAAACACATAGAAACCTGCTGAAAGAATATGAAGATCACAGCACAGACAGTAAAAAGAGCAATGGAACTGTAGAAAAAACTCCAGCCAAACAGAACCATATTTAAGGAGATCACGTAGCGAAATTCAGATTTTTGTGTGTGTGCTTTGAACAGATGGTGTGTATTTGCTCCTTCCCATGCACTTTATAAGCTCTTCACCATCATCTCCAGGTACTACTTTTGACTATGGAACATTTGCTAGTGCCTCCTCCTGCTGTGAAACTTCACTGGCAGGGTCATTGAAGCAGGGGTATACATTGGCATGGGCATGCAGAGCTGCTCTGATCCCTTCCCTGCGGCTTCCCTCCCCACAGTAGGCTACCCAATATCCCAAGGCACAGCCTGAAACAGTATAAACTCCCTGCAAAGTGACTGTGGCTCCATTCCTCAGCCCAACCCGGGGCACCAGGGACTGACCACAGTCTCTTGAGTACAGATGTATCAACATGCTACTGGAGTTGTTGAGTAAAATGATTAATGTATTGAAATACCTGTATTTGCTAGCACAGTATGTTCTTAACCATTTTCTTAGGCTTTTTGGAATCTGTAGCTTGCAATGCCATAACAGATTAGAATAAAACACAACCCATGAAGGTTTCTTCTCAAAACACCTTTTTGGCCACAACATGAACTCCATTGCATCCCCATGTGGCATTAAAGGGAGTAATCTACTTGAAAGCCATATTAATTGAAAAGTATCTTGAAAAAGGGAAACCCTTGAGATTTCGTTCCATTTAGATTTTTTTCTGTAAAACTACATACAATTTTATATTGATCTTAATTTTAATATTTTATTTTACTATTAAAACATGCCACGAACAGTTTATTCAAAAACTGCAGAAGCATTGGGGTCTGCTATCATAAATCAATCAGGGTGAAAAAAGGCAACTAAGAAGAAAGTACCATTGACTTTATCTGAAGTTTACATTTTTGTTTTATACATATATATATATATACACACACACAAAGAGAGCTAGACTAAGAAACAGTCACACTAAGGCCCTGCCAAGAGCTGCAAAATAAAGAACCATTTGGATCATACCAGAAGAGAGTATTTCTTCTTACATAATGTTCCAGCTAAGGGTTAGTACGGAAAGCTAGAGAAAAAATGGTTCAAGTATAACCATTATTAAATCCAAGAAGAGCTTAAAATTACACCTCAGGGAGCTAAGCTCTTCACGCTGTGCATAAGCTGCACATCTCCTCTCGCAGCAGTTCTCGGCAGCCCTCCCGAGCAGGGTGCAGACTGTCACAGATCTGCTGCCATAATCCTCTCCCCGGAGGAAAGGAGATGAGACACAGGCTGAAGTCACTCTGAGCATGGATGTTTATGAGTCTTAAAGTGACACTCACATCAGATGCAGCCAGTGATAGGCCTGATTGCCTTAATAAACCAATATTTATAATCAGAGTCCATGGGAAGCGAGTGCAAGAGCTATGGAAAAAGCAGGAGCTGAGTAAGCAGGGATTGCAAAGAATTATTTCTTCATGGATGAATACGAATCCTACACCCCATGCTTAGCTAGTAAAACATAATCCTGTACTTAAAACAATTAAGCCAATTAACACCATATGAACACTATTTAAAAACTTGTCAAGTTGCACAGCCCAACGCCTTGGGAACAGTCTTCATTCAGCAATGATAAAAACACTTTTACAGTAAACAGAACTTTTGCAGCAGAGAAGGACCACTTCAGAACAAAAAAGAGCCCATAACTGATAATGACAACTTCCAGAAGCAACATCTCAGTGACCTCCCAAAGACAGAGCCACCAACATGAAGTCAATAGTCTTTAGCTAGTTCAAACTAAGTTAAAAAGCCAGCTGTCAAGAAAACTCAGCCAGACAGCCACAGGGCTACTAAACTGCTTTCCTGGGGCTGTCTGCAATGGGATTGTGCACTAGAGGTAGTGGGGTGAGAAGGGGGTCTGCACTGCCAGACAAAGCTCTGCTCCCCCCAGTGACACATCCATTTTCCTGTTGAACCCTGTTTTCTGCCATTCCCTGCCAGATGAGTGGGTGCAACATGGGGCAGGAACAGTCAGGTAAGGACAGAGCAGTGGAAATCACACCCTTGGTCTTTCTAAGATTGCTTGTGGTGCTCTCCCTGTACTTTCCTGCTTACAGTTGGCTTCATAGCACCAGCACACACAGTAAGACAGAGGAATGATGGAAATAATTTCTTCATTTCCTTCATGATTCATATTGGCATACAGTAAAAACAGCTCCCTTAAGTGAGGGGGAGAAGAAGGAAGCATAAGAACCTCATAGATTTTAATAAGACAGAATAATGAAAAAGGGCTGCCAACTCCAGGTCTAAGGCTCCATAATGAACCTCTGCACTATGGCAGACATTGAAGCCTGGGTCTGCACTGAAATAATCCATGTCTGCCAACTGTTTACCAATATCCATGGGCTTGTTAGGATCCTGGATCCTTCTGTTGTGACTTTTACACATCTTAAAGGACAAGGAGTTTTTAAGTCTCTCTTCAGTCTAAATATGTAATAAAGGATCACAAGTAAATTTAGTCAACTTCTTCTGGCTGCTAAACCTTACCAGAGTACTCACCTGTACAACAGTTCTCTTAGCCCAACAGGCATTTCACGTTATTTTACTGATCTATGATAAAGCAGGTAATTTCAGAGAGAAAAACTTAAATGGGTGAAAAGGCACTGAGGGGAAGTCATGCATTTAACCACACTGCATTAAAAAACAGATGTGCAGAGATCTGTAAGTTTTTAGAGTATTTACAGAGATAAAAAGCATTCAAAAGAAAATCTGTGCCTTTCATGTTAATTTCTAACCTTTCTCCTGCCTCCTTTGACCCATGCTCTCAGCAGAGTCCTGCTTAGAGTCAGTCTGCCAATATTTTCCAGGCCATGGCAAAGTAATGCTACTCAGCATGTTCTGAAAAGGGGGACTGGCATGTACCACATGGCCAAGCTGGAGCCTCTTTTCTGCTCTCCACACTCTTCAGGGACAGAGTAAAAACAGTGACAAATCTACATGCAGAAGCCATTAGTCATTCACACTGTGAGTGTACTCTCCCTCATGGACATTTTGCAGTCTCTCTTATCTGGGACATGTATATTTGAGCACATGAATAATAAAACCTGATTGATTACACTGGAAATTTCCCTGCTACTACATCTTAATATTTAGATTGATAAATAAGAACTTGCTGCTTCTTTAAATCATCTTCTGAAATGTCTTTCTGGATCTTAAACTGCACCTTTCAATTACCAGTTTAATCTATTAATGTGTTAACGCTGCAGTTTTTGTGAGTATTATGTAATCCTTTAGTCAGAAATGCTACAATGTGGTGTTATTTATGACAGTCTTCTCTAATGCCAGTTTCTCTTCTGAAAATCACCATACAATTTGCTTTTCAGATCATATTAATTAATCCACCATCAGATTAAACTGCTATCATTTGTTATTTGTTAGCAAACTGCTGGGTCTTACTAACTTCCATGTAGTTTGTGTACAATTTAATATCATCTCCATTACAAAATGCTTTCAAAGCTTAAAAAATGGTCTTTAATCTGAAAGTCCTGTTGCATGGCATGGTTAATTTATAAGCACTTTCATCTCCAGTCAGTGTTTTCCTGCTGCATTTTTGTTTGCAATTTTGATGGCAAACTACAAATAATAGAGCAGTCAGCTCTACATGAAAGTAAAGACACAGAGCAGATATCTTCTGCTCAGACAAGTATGCAAAAGACAGCAGAAGTTATGTACAATTCAGAGCACAACAGTCTTTGTGGATAAATGATGAAAGATGTGATTTCTTCCACTGAGTGGTAAGTATGCATAACAAATAGCTGTACCACTGTTTGGTTTGTGGGGTTTTTTTAAGAATGTACCACAAAACAGGGAGAAGTACATGGCTGGTATCCGCATTCTTTACTGATCATTTCAGTAGTGTTTCTATAAATATGGCAGCTATAAAGAAATAGATTTGAAAATAGGTCATAGGCATTAGGAGCAGATTACACTGTACAGGTGATTTCTGGCACAAATACAGATTATGTCTGTGTTCAACACGTAGGAAGTCTCCATCAATACAAATCAGCTGCCACCAGTGCAGAACGAGCTCATGTCATTGCAGAGCACAGCATCAATCTTTGGCACAGCTCTATTGCCTTCCTTGAGATATTTCTATCTCAAGGGAGTAAAAAGTCAGAAAACAGAAACATTTTTAATGTGGGTTGTGTGAATAGACCTGTGATGTGTGCCTATGATAAAATAAGATTGCATATTCCTGATAACTGTCAATAGTGGGTGAAAAACAACAGAGAAATACATGGAAAAGGAAGCAAAAAGACTTGTTATTCCTAGAGAACAGCCACAGCTGGGGCAATTCAGGTAAGAATTGAAGGCAAATTTTCCCAGGGAATTTTGTTTATCAATGCTGCTCTTGGGAACCCTAATTGCACAGCTCTTCTTCACCTATCTGGAGTGGGATGGACACCAAATAGGTTATGAACACCTCACTACCCACCAAAGATTGCTAACTGCTTTCCTGAAAGGCATAACACAAGAACCATCCTGGCTGTCTGCCTCCTCCTGAGATTCATCTTTTGGACACAGCACTCTTCTGTCCTTGTCTTGCCAGTTTTCTTTAAAAGAAACACTAAGAAAGGAGAGTATGGTGCCAAACCAACCACAGGAAAGCAGTCACATACTTGCCACACTTCTTACAGATGGCACTGTCTTTAATATTCTAAAAAATGCTCCTATTGAGTTCAGTATCTTGATAACAATGAAAAATATGACATATCTCAAACCCTTGTTTCTCTCAGTCACAGAGTTTCAAAATGGCAGATTTTCCTTTGCAGTAAGTAAGTTATTCTTAATTTCTTCTGATTTTGCTTTCTGTAAGGCAGAAAGAAAGGGAGAAGGGTGGAAAACCTGTCCAAACAGTACTTTCCACCACTGCAATGTCCAATGTAGCATACACAGACAGACTTCCAGAGGAGAAACTGAAGCTCAGACTTGGACTCAGAGCATAATATAACTTTATGCCCCTTTCTTTTGCTTTTGGGTTTTTTTCCTTTGCTTTGTCAGGAAGAAAATAGGGAAAGAATACGCAGAACATCAAGAAATCAGTGTTTTGCAGAGAACTAAATCTCAACAGATGTCTAATTTACACCTAAAATTCATAACAATCAGTTGAAATAATTTCTAGATTGTCTGCTATCACAGATTCATATGAATTCACAGAACAGTCCCCATTAGGCACACCTCTTGAGAGAGTAAAAAGATTTCAAACAGGTTTCAGTCACTGGCCAAAATGCCATAGCCACAATCCTCAGCAGAAAGTCATGCAAGGAAATGAAGAAACAATAAAGATTGCCAGAGATCAACTGCCAGTTGAAAACTTGTGGAGAGACAATCTTTTCCTGCAAAAATGTATCTTCATTCATATGGAATCCAACTGATGTGCTTTAAAAGGCTCTTCAACTGAATTCTTTGACATCTGCAATAATGCAATTTTATGCAAATTTAATGCAATATATTGGCTTTTTTGGCTATTGCTACTAACTATTCATACTGCTAATCATCTTAACATTTTATTTCCTGAGAAGTGAACTGGTATAAAGAATGTAACAGAAAATGTTAATCAACTGTACAGATATATATATTTAAATAGGATATGGTTATTAAATTAGATTTTAAATTGGCACTAACTTCAAGTAGACACTTGAGAACAGGAAAAAGTAGATTTATGGCTGCTAGTCTACATCAAACATTGAATCACAAGTGCTTGTTTTTTCCAAAGGGCTTCTTTCCCTCATCTGTTCCCCAACTCTCACCATATTCCCTGCACTCAGCTTCTAATTCTCAGTTCCTAGCCATCAATACAAGCTAAGTGTTCCAGTTTATCCTGTCAAGTTTTTCTCTTTCCTACCCAGGGAAAGCAAGAAGAGTAACTGAGCACAGGAATGACAGATGTCCTTTCAGTACTTGGATCCAGGTTCATATTCAGCCTAGAGCTGCCAAGAACCAAAACAGCTGAGGTCTGAAATGGAGCACATTCAAATGTAGATGAGATGAAATCTTCAGGTTATCTACACAGATCTACAACTTCTATCACACAGAAACTGTGGTTCTATCAAAATCTTTGTATTGGCCAGATCTTTACAAAATAAGTAGATAAAATGCATTTTCTAGTGTGATAGCATCAGTATGTTCCTGCCACATCAAATTCCAAAACTTTTGCCCCTGAATCTGCACGATCCACACACCCTTAAAGATCAGCAGAAATTTTAGTATGAGCACTGTAGTGAGCCATGGCAGCAAAGCAGGTAAGGTGACCCTTCATGGGTTTGCTTTGCTCTTCCCCACCAGTCTCCAGCAGCTTATCATAATTTATTAGCTCCATGCTCCCCTGTGGTTTGCACTACTGCAGAATGTGGGGGTGAGCAACTGTAAATCAGTCTTGGACTAAGCAGATGATCCGAAATCAAGGAGTAGAATACAAGAAATTAAAAGACTCAGAATAACTGACTGATGAATGTAATTCAGATGTCACAGAGATTTTGATTTGGCAAAAGTCACACTTCATTGAATTCAGTGAAACTCTTTCACTGGGGAATATGAATTGTATAGTAGGTGGGATGAGAACACCAGAGAAATATATTTGATTTTTTATTCAAATTCGGTAATTGCAATACAGAGGTAGATGTGCTTAATCTAGATGCAAATCTGATTTGCATGATTCCTGAAATTACCTTGCAATACACATTAATTTATTCCTTTGGGCAAATCCTTTACATTGGTTAAAATAAAAAGTAAATTCCAACGTGATACAGAGAAAAGAAAATCCAACACATTTAAAATATCTATGTATATATCCCCTTAATATTAATTTTTATTAATTTTGAATGTAATTAAATCCTTCAAAGATCCTCAACCAAAAAATTAAGAGTATTTTTTTTCCAAAAGCCTGCACTAAAAAAAAAAACAAAAAACAGAAAACAAACAAATCAAAAAAACAAACAAAACCCCAAAACAACAACAACAACAAAAAAACCCCAGAGGAAATGGATTGTATTGGTAATGAAATAAAACAAAGCCACTCTGAAGAAACATTTACCAGATCTCTGTGGATGCAACAGTTAATAGATGGCATCATGTTACAAAATCTTGCAACTTGTTACAAGCAATCTTATTTCTAAGAATGAGATGTTTGGCAATGTAGGATGCCCAAGTTCTCGTTTTTTGTAGTGAGAATTTATCTGGCATAAATCTTGGGAATTAGCCTGCATCAGATGAAACTTGAAAGTTTGCAGCATCAGTGCATTTTCTCACAAGATGTTGACAGTAAGAGCTTGCATTTTCAGCAGATATGGGTAATGACTTCTCCAAGACAAAGTTCTGAAAAACAGAGATCTAATGAAAAAATAATACTTTGGGAAAAGCCCTTAAATCTTCAAAGGAATAAAATCCACTGAAGATTGTTTTAGTTGAAATGAGTAACCTCTATGGACAAAACTTATTTGAGGGATTTTCCTGACCAAGGATACACACGATGTTAGTTTCACTTCATCATATCATTCCAATCCAATTCTAAAGCAAAATTATTTTCAGTGTAGTCATATTAACCTCTTTAAACAGAAAAGTTAAGTGTTTTTTGTATTTCCTGATAGAGAGTTAATTTAATATTGGCTTGTTTTACCCTGGAGTGAAACCCACCTTACTCAGTTACTGAATATACAGAAAATTTACTGCATATTTATCATGTGTCAGAACTAATGACATCAGTGAATATCTAGTTGCCTAGAGCCAGATGACAAAGTAGCTCTGCTGACTGAAAAGGAAACTTTGCCAATCTATGCAACCTTTAACATTTTGCTAGATAAAGGAAAACAAACTGGAATCCACAATCCCTTCAGTCTGCAGCAATATTAAATGGCTTGCAAAACCTCTGGCGAGTGATGTCTAACAACGTGAAACAATTTCAAGCTTGAGTGCTGGACTCCTGCTTTGCACTTTAACTATATGCCAGCCTTTCCTCTGCTTTCTGAACTGAGAGTTCTCCTTGGGGTTTTGACCTTCCTGGATATAGTAACCCCAGAGAAAATAAAATCTCTTGTCTTCCATATCTACATTTACCACCAGTAAATACCACTAGATCATGAAAAATTACTTCTGCCATGATCCTAAGGTAGATGACAGTTCAACACCAGGATACTCGGTGCACTTGAAGCTGAGTTACCTTTTTTTAATATCATTCTGACATGAAAAGATGTAGAGACCCCAGACTCTCAAATCTGGAAATGCTTTCAAGGGGATTTGAAATAGTCATTGAGAGAACTGTAGTGAAGTTTCACACTTCCTGATGATTCTAGATATTCTAATGATGACAAAATGTACAACTACTCCTTTCATTCTTTTTCCTTTCTCTTTCATTAAAAGTTCAGTAGCTGTTCACTCCACTGTCAGATTACAGCTTGAAAACCCATGTGAGTTGAGAGAGGCAAGGAACATGATATTCCCCACAGTCTGTGCCAGCCTCCCTGCAAGAGGTCCATCCTTCTGAGTCAGTCTGCAGAAGGTAAGTAGTAATTTAATCACCAGACTCATTCAATGCTCATTCAATTTTTTTGTCAATTATCTTTATGTCAGATTTTTTTTAAACTCAGTATTTTTATGTGCCAACTGCAAATTCTAGATTTTCTTCCAAGGGCAGTGGAAAGTCATTTCAGAGAGATCAATAACAAGGACAGTGTATTTTGATTGACATCAACAACCAAGTTAAATTCATAATGGTGTTCAAGTGATAAAGATCTCAAGATTACTACCAATCCCCTGAGCTAAATGCATTCCACTAAAATGAATTTACTACTTCTACCTAACTCATTCACTTTGCTCACTTTGGCACTATTTTTAGCAAGTTGCTTCACATTATGAGCAACTTCTAGAGAAGTTCTTCCTGGATGTCTTATTGACTAGACAGCACACCTGTATAAATTCAAGCCAAGTCTTTGCATTAGCCATGATCTTGAACTGCTGACTGGCAGAGATCCCATTCCTTTCCTTTGAGAGTGCTATATGCAGGGTTCCTCTTTAAATTCTATTTAGCCTCCTTTCTTTTAAGCTATGTAGGCTGTTCATATCCTTTGTACTACAAATAGAACAGATACAGTTAATTGAAGGCATCCCTGCTGCTGAATTTAGCCTGCTAGTCTGGTAGTCTGAAACTTCAGAGGAAGTTCCTATAACACAGAATGAAAGGCTACTTTAATTTCCTCTGACCCCATTACAGACCAAAACTTTTTGATAGAAAGAATTTTTTTTTTATACAATAGGAAGAAGCAGTTTTGCCCTTCCAGCAATATGCTTCTAGCACTGACATCAAGCAGAAGCTGGATATTTTACTGGTATACAAACACCAGCATACAGGATGCAAAAAACCTAGAAGGAATAGCTTGATTTTACAAACTGAGACTTTTAATTCACTTGCAGCAACACACAGATAAAAACTTTTAAAAACTTTTAGTTCCTTAAAAGACCTTGGATGAATAGTCAGTTGTCAGCAGTCATTTGTCTTCCAAGTGTTTTTGAGAATTCTAAGGTCCTTCTCATACAATTTTTTTATCCTTAAATAATTTTGAAATGTGGATCATAAATAATGAAAAAACTGCAATGTTTAAGTGCAATTTTACCACAATAAGATCTGTTTAAAAAAAAAAAAAAAAAAGCTGTTTGCTTGCTTTTTACACCTAGAGAAGAAATACCTATAACCTTCTATTTCCATAGGGACTGTTAAAAGGTGCTACATGTAGAGTTCTTCTGTAAGAGCTCAGATTACACTGGAAACGTGTAAGCACAACCCTAGTTGTTGGAAAAATAGTGCTTTCTTTGCTACTTCTTCATTTCTGTGTAGTCACCATTTACCAGATTGAACTACTCTATCTTACAGAGTATACTCCTTCCTGAGAAAACAGGAGTTAGTGCTAGTGAACCTGCTAGAATACAAACAGACTAAATAACCTCAAAAGCTGCAGAAGGAATTTACCTTATCAAGCTCGGTATTTCTTTTTTGGAAATGCGTATTTTAATGCTACTTTCAAGTATTTCAATACATCTTTAAGTAGCAGGGTATTCAGAAGCCTGTGATTCTGATAACACTGTTTCCATTTTAAACTCTATCCTATTTAGAAAGCCTATTGCTCTGATGTCTCACTCTTAAGTAAGAGTGAGTTTGGATGTCTTGACCTCTTTTCTCAATTGTTCTTGCAAATTTAAGAGAAAAAATTCTGAGATTGGAACCGAAAATATGCGATGCTTTATGATTCTGGATTATTTTCTTTTGCTTCAATTGTTTAATATGCTTCTGGAAATAATATTTTCTTAAGTCATTAAACTGTAAACTGCACTGGGGGATTTCAGGAATTGGGGAACACAATGGGAAAAGAATTATAAATGCCCAAGTTGTTTCATTTAGAAATACACCTTCCCTGAATGATCATAAATTACTTCCTACATAAATTTCCTCAATAATTACATATACACAACATTTGTATAGGTTAGACTGAGTAAGGTTGATGAATTTGAGGTGATTCATTCAAACAGACTTCAAAAAGGTCTTATGCTTAACACTGGAGAGTCTTTTCCTATGCAAGTTTGCCTCTGAAATGAACTGTGGGAATTTCTGACAAGAGGGGAAAAACAACCACCTACAGCACATTAGAAGCAAATGACAGCACAGCAGTTCCTGCATCCACCACACCTGCCTGAGCCATACAAAGCTGGGACCCAGTTTGGGATTTAAGACACACCTGTTAGCTAGCTCACTTCACCCAGCAATATGCAGAGGAGGGGGCCATACTTAAGGGCTCTAAAGAAAAGCCCTTAATTACAGAAGAAATGCAAACACATTTCTGTGATTTCTCTCTGTGTGGATGACCAAATACACTTAGCTGCACAATGCCTTGAACATAACCTGTGAGGATTTGTTGCCTGTTGCCCTTTGGCACCACTGTCAGTCTTGGATGGACCCAGAAAACCAAAAGAGCAAAACAAACCAAGGCACTCCAGGAAATTTCCAACTGTGCTGTGACTCTGGGATGGGGTGGGTATGTTTTCTTTTAATGAGGGCTGAATATTACTCACATCTTTGAATGTTGTTCAACACAGCAGATATTGTTGATATAACAGAATACTTGCTGTACTAAAAGGACATTTATAGAAAAATTAGCACAGATGGGGTGAAATTATAAATATGTCGTCTGGACATCTGTGTCATTTATACTGAAAAACCTAAAATGAATGATAATTATCCACATTTAGTGGAGTAAATGAGGAAAGCTTATTCACTGTGTAAATAATACAGTGCTTTGGCCCCCCTCCAGCAAAACTATATAGGCAAAAAAATCTTCAGGCTTGCACTGGATACTGATTCTTATCTAGGCCCAAAGCAGCACTGGCTTTCCCCCATGTTGAATCCATAAGAAGAATAGGATCAGTTGACCTGTTTGCTGGATTGAGTCTCAGTATTTCATACACTCATTTACAAGCACAGAAAGCAGAATGATTAAGCCTTTAATTGATAAAGATTTAACAAATTTATACAACACAGTAAGAAACCCCAGAAAAGAGACTAAGGTGTTTTAAATAATATTAGCTAACCCAAACTGTCTTAACTCCAAAATTATACATTGCTTTTCAGTTCATTAGTGGTGCTCTCCAATCCACATTTTTATGAGGATTGCCAGGCTTTCTTCTAGTATTTATTACTTTCCTGAAGTGTTTTCTGCAGGTTTCTGCAGTTACATAATACTCAAAAAGGTGACAGAAAGACTTCTTTAGGACTTTTAAATTACTGTCTATCGTGCATTGGGTTTGAGTGTACTTTCAGTTACAAGCAATTTATTTATCCTTTAGGGCGGTGTGTCCTTTGAGCTCAATTGTTTATTTCAGAAATGGCAATAAGAAAAACGACAGGTGGAGTTCATTTCAAACATAACTCTCCCCCCAAGACATCAGTTTTCCTATGGATGATGTGTGGCATCCATTATATTTAAAATGGCTTGTTCCCCTCTAATTGAATTCCAGATTGTTATTTTTGTCAACAACAAAGGCTTTCTGTGTTCCTAAAATAATTAGGCCTGATTGCAAATCAAATTATCTAATTTCAAAGGCTTGTTTCCCTCTCTGAAATGCCCATTACAGACAGACTACAGATGACTAAGACTTGTGTCATCCGTGACTTTATTAGGAGAATATTCTAAGTCCTTCACTTTCCCTGTAATCAGAACTATAATTTCTGCAGGTTATTTTAAGATCAAGCTACAGCTAAAGCAGGAAACTCAATTTTATTCTGAGCTCCAGACATGTCGACACAGCAAAGCAGGGCTCCAGTTTTATAGGCTATCTCCTTACATAAAGCCTAACACTGGTATTAAATTCAAGTTCTCTATGAGATACACCGTGCTGACTACTATCAGACAGCTCTCTATTTGTGGAATGAAGTGTGGCACAAATGTTTGTTTTGATAATCTGTTTGTAAGCCACCCTTGTAGAAACAATACAGGCTCAGTATGGCCACGTCCTTCTCTCTCTCATTTATTTTTAAATGAATAAGGAAAACAATCCTGTAACCAAATGGAAGAGATAACATAGCAGCAATGTGCCCTCAAGTTACCTAACAGCAAGCTCAGAGCACGTTTCCATTTAGCTCTGCAGCTTTGTTAGTGGTATTTGTTTCAGTAAAATTCCAGCAAGCTATAGAATTAATTCTATGGAGATAAGACTTTACTCTTAATTCTGCTAAGACAGTTAATCATGATGTAAGCTGTTACACTAACAGCATAAAGAAGATACAAACAACCCTTTAAATGTGAAAAATACACCTTTAAAATGCAAATAAATTTTAACAAAAGCTTTGGGAGGACATGCAGCACACTTTGTAAAACTAACGTGTGATGAAATGTAAAAGTAAATTAGCAGCGACACTGCAGCCATGAGGTTTTCTTGAGGCTGTGGAAAAAATAGAACATTGTTAGTACTCCTCTACTTTTCAGCAGCCTGAAGTGGGCCTCACAGCTAAATGTCATCTCACATTTGATTTTCTATTGCCAGAATATAACTTAATTAACTCTTTTTTGCCAGTTTGACGTTTGTAACTAAACAGAAAATCATTCCTTCTTTTGTTTAATGTCTTCTCATCCTCCTCTAAAAGGGATTGAGATTGCTCCCAGTATCAATCAGTTACCTCCACCTACACACTATTTATTGTAATGTTCCTTTCTTTCCACTCTCACTTTCTCATTTTTCCCCACTAAAGTCTGTCTCCCACCTCATTTTCTCTCCTAACCTTTAATGTCTTTCACACTGACTTTCCATTCTGCACTATGCACCACGAAGTACACAAAAAGGAACTGATGCTAACAGAACTGCTTGTGAGTTCCAACTGCTCTTCCCAGTTAGAATCCACCCAAACATTATCCTGCCTCTTTTTCTGTGGCTTATTACCATTGGGAGGAGCAGCACAGTCCACATCTATTATTGCTTTATTACTATCACTACTGTGGTTATTAATATTGTTATCATTACTATTAATAAATACTTGCATATTACTAAAGTTTTAAAAACTAATAACCAGATCACACCCCAGTGGGAAGTTACCTGAAAGGAAGGGAAAGAACAAAATGCAGCTTCTTTCTCTCCATGCCTCTTAACTTTCCTTTGCTCAGAAGCTGTAATTATCATAAGGCATCATGACTGTGGTTTACATCATGAATTCAAATTGGTGATGACTGCTGAAATAATTCCTTTAAAATTACAAAAAATAGGAACTTAAAAACAAAATTCTAATCATATGGGATATATTAATGCATTCCCCAAGTCAGGAATGACTCCGACTGCAGTTTATAGAAAGGATTTGTCAGTCTGATTGCTTTACTCTGAAAGAGTAGCACGGTCCACAAATGAAGCTGACCTGTGTAAAGCTATGAAGCATCCTCCCAGTCCAAATATCAAGGAGAAAATTTAGTATATGAGCTATGAAATAGCTTATTTGTGTGCTTAAGTTAGATGAATAATTATATATTATATTGATTCCATGCTTATTGTCTTGAATAGTCACTCTTATGTCACTCCCATTACAGGAATCCTTGTGCCAATGTGAACATTTCAAGGATGAGTAAGTGAAAGAGTGAGCCAAGGCTCTTCTACATATCAGCAAAATAAATACTTGGCTAATCAGAGGCCCTAATTTCATTACATTTGGTTAATGATTTCAGTAGGTGATCAGAGAATTTAGAGAGGTGAATTTAATCCAGTAACTTCACTGCACAGCTCATTTTAATTCAGTAAGCAAAGCAGCTTTGAACAGGGACTGCAACAGAGCACCTGTGGCTGTAAAGCAAATGCATTTTGTTAGCCCTAACATGAGAAAAAAAAAAAAAAAACCAAACAAACCAACAAAAATTAGCTAAGCAAAATCTGTTTATTCTTATCCCTCCTCAACACCTTACCATTTATACCTGCCAGACTAAGTGTTTTGGCTGCAAGAAAGCCTGATCTCTCCACAGCATTCAGGGAGAGGGGACAGACAAGTGCCAGCTTGGTGTGCTCTGGAGGAGCACTGAAGCACTCCAAGTTCCTCTGTCCTGCCTTACTGTAAAAATGACAGTAAGACAGTAAATGAGCACCAGAGGAAGATTTAGAGGGTCCATCTTCCCTTAATTAGGTATTCTAAGATGTATAGACAGTATTTACATCTTTGTAATGCAGACAAAGCCCTTTTATTTACTAAAGTAAAAAAAAATCTTGACCTATCAGAACTGCATATATAGTGAACCTTTCTGTGTTCTTTTGACTATGAGCAACATGAACCTGCTTATGGTTACAAACACAGTCAGGCTTACATTGAAAACTGAGCTGATTAACTGGGGAGAGGCTGACAGCAAATCATTTCCTCATGACTGTTTGGAAATTTTAACAAAAGACTCAGGAGAAATATTACAGCTTCCTCCTTCTCCTTTCCTCCCTTCCTCATTCACTCAATTCAGCATCACCCTGTTCATTACAGCTCTGTCCAGGCTGTTATCAGCTGATTGCTGATAGATATTATACTTAAGTTGCTGTTTTTCATTTTTGTTGCAACTTTAGGAAGCTACCAAGAAATGCCACTGAGAGATTGGAATTTTCTAATTCCTGTGTTCCTGCAGAATGAATCAGAAATTCGGTAGTCACCCCAAAAAACACTGGAAGACCAGGTGTTGTTATCCTGAGGTAGCAGGTTTGGGATAAGCCTGTGGCCACTGTAATCAAAGTGTACAGTGTTCCACAAACCTCACATCATAGTTAATGCTTTCTCTCCTTTCTTTAAGCTCCAGGAGCTCACTGGAACAAGTGTGTGAACTACACCCATCTGCACAAGTGGCTTAGCTCTGACATATCCCAAGGTTCCAATTTTGCAAGCTTCATAAGCTTTAAGATTCTTTTTAGGTGTTTTCACTTCTATTGCCAGATAATTATGGATTCAAAGGCAAAGCATCCACAGACATTTCAATAATTTATCCAAAGATAATCTAAAACAAAGGAGAACATGCGAATGAATACTGAGTGATGCTATTTGTATCCAGGATATTTCTGAAATTGTAACAGTGAGTCAGCAAAACAACAGCTTGAATGTTGGAGAAAAGCCACTGGAAACAAAGAACTAGCACTAAAGATAGCTCACAAGAACTGACAGTATTTCTCAGAAATATTATAGTATCAACTTGTTTTGTATCAGTCACTCACTCTCAGCAATTTTTAGCTAAACCGGCTTTAGCAAAATCCAGAGGACTGACATGTTGGAAGAAAATGTTATGACTCTGAGAAATCAGATATAATACTTTCACAAAGACAGAGGGCTCAGGTAATTATACCTTGCCTGTAGTGAAGCTCACTTCACTCTTCATAAAGATAAAAAATCTTTGCCTCACAAAAACACTCTGTTCTTTAAAGATGAATAAATGAATGAAGTATTTTTATATTAAATATTTTACTCTAGTGCGACTAAAAATTAAGCCCCCAAACCCTGCCTTAAATAACAGTTCTATATAAAGTAAGCATGCTGAAACCTCAAGCCCTTATCTTTTTAATGAGGGCACCATGAATTCACAGATATTCAGTATTTGAAATGTTTGCTTCAGTTCCTATCCATCACGCAGCAACGACAACCCTTATGTTTCACAAAAGGTGCTGTGTGAATATATTCATATTTAGAAAAGTTCTATAAAGAGGGTTTAGGAAGAAATTAATAAACTTAGTACCATGAGTAGGGTACAAACAGCATGAAGTTAATAATGACTGTAGCCAGGCATGAAACCATGAAGTTATGGAAACATTTTCATCTTTCATCCACTTTGGCCACAGATTTAAGACAAAAATGTGATGAGATTACACAGTCCCTAATCTTGCTGACTTCTTGCACTTTGTCCTTTCTCAGGTCCTTTCTTCATTCTTTGTGGCTTCCATCCAAGCTGCCCCTGGTTCCTATCCTTCCCACCTTCCATCCAGCCCCATCCCTTCCCAGCCTGTTCCATCTTCCCCGTGGTCCTCAAACAGACCCAGCCCCCTCGGCTGATCAGTCATTCCTCCCTATCCAGTTTCCCTTTTTTTTCCCCTGCTCTCCCTTATGCCTCCAGTTTCCAACAGGCCTTTCACCAAAGTCTACTTGTTACCATGCTTGGTGATGGAGGTGGAGGGGTCTGCAAGACAAGCTGAGGGATACAACAAGATCCTGCCTTTGCTTGAGGCACCTGGAATTGCACCAGGGCTGTTTTGGCTGCTCTGCCTTGAAAATCAAGATCAATAAAAAGGACAAGAGCACAACATGCTAATTGAAGACAGAAGACCTTGACATAAAGTAAAACTTTATCTGTAATTTAAATTTGGCCAGCAAAAATAGACATGCACAGTGAAAATGAAAATTCATCTTTCAGCCACAAGTATCACATGCCAAGTTCCTGATGTAAAGCACCAGAGCATCAGAGGTTTCATGCTCTAAGAATAAGGCAGGTAGAACTTTTCAAGGACAGAATAGTTTATTTTTGTCTAGCTCCTTTCTCAAAAATGGTTGAAAAGTTTCAGCCAAAAATAACAGGAGAGAGAGAAAAAAAAGAAGCCACATTTTAGGAGACAGTTGGATAGCACCGTCACAAGTTTCACAAATATTTACTGCTATTTCCTTCTAAGGTATAAATGTTGGTAGCACCTCAAAGTAGTCTGAAAATCTCAAAGATACACTGGTTTAAAAGTAAGCCTTTTATTTTTTTGACCACCACTACAATGAGGATTCTATTCCATTCTGGTCTAAAATGGAATAGAATATTTATATTTATAGAATATAATGGGCATGAATAGACAAGGAAAAATATAGCTGAACAGTAAGAATGAAAGTGTTACCAGCAATGAAAGAGAAGAGTTACTAGTTCATACCAAAAGATGGCTAAAAAATAAAAGATAGCATGTAACTTCTAGGACTTGATAATCATTTCATCTTGCTATCCTAAAATGCATTTTCCCTTGCCTGTTGAAAAGCTTGGGTAGTCCAGTTCCAGTGATGATAAGCCTACTCAGTTTAAGGCCTCATACAAATTTGTGAGTCCTGTCATTTCATAACACAAATAATTTCACCAAGTTCTTTGTGAGCATGAGTTCATTCCCTCTCCTACCTAAGGTAGTTCCTCAAAAAATTTGCCTCTGCTTTAAGGAATATAGGTTTTAAAAAGCACTTTCAAAGGCTGCAATCAAGTTCAAGATGAGGATGAACATCCAAGTTACCAACGTAACTGAATGAAATCTTGAATACTTACAGCCACACAAAGATTTTCAATGTGCTAAGTTGAAGATCTAGTGACATTTATTATGACAGCTGAAGTGTAAGATTTCATCATTTTATCATAGCCATTGTAATAATTCTTAAAAAGTAATGATTAAAAAATGATTACGTGGTCTTTTAATTTCACCTAGCGCTTTAATCATAAGGAACTTTTTCTTGATCTGACACTTCCAGAATCTGTCAGAAAAAGGTCTTATTTATAACAGATTCATGGGATGAGGTCCAGGTATAATACACACCATTTCTTATTGGTGAAAAAATGTATGGGTGTCTAAGTATCAGAGGTTTAAACATAAGGTATCTGCATTCTTGGATCAGAACCCGAAGATTCAGCAGCTTGCTGTTTAGCTTAGAGTACTAAACAGGCACAACACATTATTTTATTCATAGCTTTACTTATCAAGGACTTATTTTCAGACTTATGAAATGGAATCAGCTCCTTCTCTCTCCCCACAATGACCCCTGGGTGTCCTGGGGCTCCTGCCAGTGGCGTGATCCCACTGCAGTGATGAAACTGGGACAATGGCTTTCCTTACTTCTCTGCTCACTTATAGCCCAGCAGCTTCAGCAGGAGGGAGCTCAGCACAGCCTCGCTGCCTCTATCACTTCCTCACTTCTCAAGCAACAACAACGGCAGTGTAGGCACAGGTGCCAGGAAAAAAAGCACAAGAATATGTATTTTTGCAGAGGTCTCAGGCTCAGCTGTGCATGGCAGCCCTGGGGCCTCCATTCTAAAGATAAAATATTTCCTGAAAGACTGAGGAACATCAGCATGTGATTTTGTTCTTTCTATACTAAGTAAGAATAATACTTAATTTCATGCTTCCCTTTTCAAGTTCATGAAAGTATGTAAGCCTTCACAGATGCATAACATTTGCTTTTGGCCCACGTACAAAGCAAATGAAACTTCAAATCAGAGAGTAACTTTTTCTGAATATTTTTCCATATATAAAGACAAGCAATTGAAAGAAAATGGCAATTTAATTCCAGACTTTACCAGCTGGCATCAAACATAAATTAAGATCATTAATTTTGGAATAGTAACAAACGTTTAGATTTTGGACAAGTTGAATATTTATTCATGCCACGGTGAATAAGTAATTGACATTTTTGCATTATTTAGTCTAATAAAAGTCAAAACACAAAGTGGACAGGAACCTGCATCAATCTACTAGACAGACAGTTTTTCTATACATTTTATCAAGCAAACAAACATGCCCTACAGAACACTGAGAGAAGGAGACTGTTACCAGTATAACTGAGTGCTCTTTGCATTTTGGGACACATTATCCAAGTAATTTGAATTAATGCCACAATCTGCACAGGCAAAATGCAAATAATTTTGTCCCAAGTCATAAAGCATTTTCTATTCTTTGTTTTTTTTTCTCATTTGGTGATTTCTCCCCTCAAAAAAACATGTTTCATCACGCTAACAGAATCCAAGCTTTCCAAAGGTCTTGTGATTAAATTCATAGCTTTGCATGAATTGAGAAAGAAAAAAGAGAAAATGAACAATAGAACTCAAAATTAAGAAAAAAGTTAACTTTATTTAACTTTGAAGAAGTCAGTAGGAAACTAGGATACTGTCAATCAAGAAGATGAAATAGATAAAGTGGTAAGGACTTTTGCAACGTAAGACATATGCCTCCTGGCAGAAAAATATATTAAAGTATTTATGGACAGTGCATTCAAAACATAACAAACATTAAATACTGAAATGTGACACTATCTATGCCAAATAACTAGGCTTTTCATCTAAGTGCCATTTTCAGTCATTGGAAACCTGATGGGCTGCAGATTGTTTGCTTTTTTTCTTTCATCTAAAAAATAAAAGTAAACATGCAAGTGTCATTTTAATAATCTTGGGAAATTAAGAGTAATATTTTCTTAATTTAATTTAGTCCACTCCAATTTTCAACAGGGCATAAAGTTCTTTTAATGCATAGGGGCTTCATAACTAATATAAATCCTACAAACATAGGATATTCTTCAGGCCAAAGAATCCCAAGTCAGATAGATATATAAACACTTTCACCTTATTTCCTTCATGATGGGAGAAGATTTGTTTGTACAAGGACCATTGTGTAGCTGTCATCATGTCCCAACACTACTGAGTTTTTCTGACAGAATAAAGCAATGCAATTGAGGGAAGTTCAAGCAGAGACATCAGGCAGCTCTGCTGTCAACTATATGGGTCATCTTGAAGGGAAAACCATGAGAAATACCTTTTACAGCACATGAGTACAACCTCCCTACAAAGAAAAACAGACTCAAAGGTGACAGAGGAAAAGATCATGACAAGTCATGTGAAAAAAAGAAAACTTAAGAAATACAATATTTTATACAGACTGCAAACATACAACTCTATACTGAAGTTTTTGTAAATTAAACCAGATCTCTCCTTTCCTAGAAGTCTAAACTCTTAGAAAAGCTGGATTTTTCCCAAAGCACATTTGTTTCATCTAAGTGAAATTATTAGTAACCAGACAACTGTCAATATTCAAACACTGGCATGTACAATCCAAAGGCAAATTGCTCCAGAGGTAGCTGTTGACCTCTGCAGAGGTGACAGGAGATTTTATCACTGATTTTACCACTGATTTACAAGCTACAACAAGCATTCTCTTAAAAACATGTCTCAAATCCAGGAATAGCACTGGTGTTCCTAACAGCACTGTACCTCCAGAGCCCCCCTGCATGTGGGGCACACCAGATTTCAAAGACTGGCCTCTGAGTGAGAAGTTATTCTTCCAGTGCTGTCATCTGGCCAAGAGGGAACATGGGTTTGAGCATGGCCAAAAAGGGATGACAAAAAGAGGTGGAAGGTATAAAATCAAATGCTGTCCTCTACCACACAGGATCTTCTTTTATTTTCTCTATTATCCACATGAAATAATATTGTTAATTACCTTATTAAGACAGATTTATCAAAACTGCAAAAATTTACAGCTAAGAGGTACAGAGGAAAGACAGGAAAAGAGCTAAATGTTGCCTGAGTGACTGAGAAATTTAAGGCACGTGTTCTGAGCTATTATACACTGAATCCATTCCAATAATAGTTAAAAAGCTCAGTTTCAGGTGTGCCTAAAAGCCTGTAATTCAAGAAAGAGACCCAACCTGATTTAACAGCAGTGGGAATGTCTAGTAGTGCTAACAGTGCAAGAGTATAAGGCTGTTGAGTGTGAAATCTTGGGCAGGAATGGGTAGACATTATATTCCTCTTCTTTCAATACTTATTGAAGCTATGCATGCCAAACACATCTATATTACTTGACCAATATTAACTTGGACAATATTTTGTATGGCTACTGCACATAACTAAAACTGTAAGTCCCTCAAAACTATTATTTTCTAGTGGATTACAGGTTAGACAAGCAGAGATTAAAACAGCTGTTATATTAATTTAACAATGCAACACTTTGGTTTTTTTGTACTGTTCTCATGACATATAAAAGCCACAGTAAGTTAGACCAAGGAAGAGATATGTCATTTGTAGAGGTCCAAACATACCTGTGCAGCTCTTCTCCTTTACTCAACTGATTTCTCCCTCTCTCTCACTTACACACTCTCAAGAATATTTGACACCAGCTTGAAAGAGCTGCAGTCTTTCAAGTCTCCTGCATTGCTCTGGGTGGCAGGTGTGATATGACTTATTTTAGCTGGCTTACTCTGAAACAGTCTCATCCAAAATTTTTAAACTGAAAAATAAAATGTCCAGCATTAAGAAGCCCCTCAGACAAAATGAATAAAGAAGGAACCAAGAAAAACATGTCAAAGTGATGACCTAGACTAGAACCATATTGTTTTGAGAGGTCTACAGCTGTAGGCAGTGGGATATTACAACACCCCAATTCGTGCTGGGGTTTGTGCCATGTCTCCTCCTTAATTCTGTCATGGCTGTATCAGGGCTCACTCTGAACATGCCAGCACCCAACCTACATAAGCCATTCCATGCTAGTGAAGTCAGCAGTACCCAGCAAATGCCCAGTGTTCCAACATCATCAGGTACAATTCACAGAAACTGTTTTACCTACCCAGCAACTTTAGGTTACAGTGTTCAACAGCCACCATCTCATCCAGGGACTGCTGAGAACAGGGGATTTCTTCCTTCAGTCCAGAATAAATTACAACAGGAAATTCCACAACTTCGATGAAAACAAGATGGCTTTAAATTCAACTAATAAATGAGGTTATAATTTAATATAATAACATTTTTTATCCCTAATCTGGTTAAAGATGCTCAATAATCTTGGAAGGAAGGAATGTTCTATCTATGTAGTCTTCATGAGAAATTAACACATACCATGAAATATGGGCAATTTAAAATGTAACAGGTAGGAAAATAGAAGAAAACACTTGCATCACTAAGTCTAGCCCTGTGAATTTTGTAACACAACTCCTCTACGAGTAATTTTAATCTGTAGCCAAGTAGCTGCAATTGGTGCTTTAGAAACTGCTTCAGCCTCCTACCTTAGTTATTTATGTCTCTGCTCTCCATAGCTCTTACTGAGACAAAAAACTTCTAACATCTAAACTATTCTTTTCTTTGCTTCAGGCTACTATTCCATGCTTTACCATCTTTTGAGAACAAATAATTCCCTTCCTTCATTTATATTGTTACCTTGAAGTTATTTATAGCCCGTGCCTATGTCCCTTGAGCTCTCTGTTATAGGCTATAAATATAGCTCCCTTAATCCCTTTTCATATGTTTTATCCTCTAGTATTTATATCAGATTTGTAATCTTTATATTTTCTTTTCATTTTAAACTCTTTGGACCACAGCTACAGACAAGATTGCAAATGAGTGGTGAAACAAAAAAAAGTTCATTTAAAATATGGTCTGTTTATACTGCAATAATTGTGAGCACACAAGTCAAAACTGAAAAGCATAAACTACTGTAATTGCTTTAATCTCACAATTAAAACAAGTTATTTTGAATTTAAAATTTCTAATGTTTTGTCATGGCAAAAACTATTCTAGCCAAATGAGAGCCATGTATGTAATTTTAAAAGAAAAAAGGGAAAGAGATATTCTTTCCCCATATGTTCTCTAAGAAACCATATCCCCCATTAACAGTCACAACTGAGCCAATTTTTGTTTAAACTTGATTTGTTTTAATCTTATAGACATTTAGGGAACAAATCAAGTTTGATGCAAACTGATTTTTAAGATGAACTTATGAGCTTTGAATTCTAATTGCATGCATACTTTGAAATACAAAGCATAAAAAATTCTTTCAAAGGGTTAACAAGACGGTGACTGGAAAAGGGACTGGATTTTATTTGGGCTGTGACACTTGGTACCATGGAAGGACCTGGTCCACAGACTTATCTGGACTTGCAAAATGTCCTTCACAAGATGTCTCACTGAAATTTGTGTCCTGTTCTGTAACTTTATGTGGAGTAACAAGAACTCTATAGCTGATCATTTTGTTTTAAAGACAAAAAACAGAAGGGAAATAAATATTCTTTTTGAATTTCAGAAAAGGCTGATAGTGCAGTGAGGCAACAGTAATTGCTATTTTAATAGAGGTCTGGAAAGAAGAATAATGGAAAAAAGATTGATTGAGTTAAAACCACAGATGAAACAAATCTCTTCAGGATATTTCATGGAAGGCTCTGAGGAATGCCAGAGGTCCTAATAAAGCTTTGTGATAGGGAAACAAAATACAGGAGTTCACTCATTTTTTGCATGTGCAAGGTAATTTCTACTGGGAGGAATGAGTGGAATATACCTTACTGTGCTTCATTAACCTTAATGTAACCTTTAAAACAGATGGCTGTCATTGCAGACAGCTCAGTGACAACATGTGGTCAATGCACAGCAAGATCCAAAAGTGGAAAGCGCTGAAAGCAGGATAAAAGTAAGTTTTCATATTCATCAATGAGGCTTTGTCGTTGGGACTGTTCCAGTTCTCTTATCCCATCTCAAAGGGAGCCATGTCAGAAACAGGAAAACACTAATTGGATTTAAGATGATTAAGAGCTTGGGAAGACTTCCATAAGTAGAAAGAGTCTGATTTTCATTTGTGCTACTACTCTTTTTTTGCATGGAACACATACTATTTATATCCACCTAAGCATCCATCCATCTATATTGGAAGAGGAAAATTGTATTATAAATGAGCATTATTTGCATAACTATGGGCCTTCTGGGGAGTGCAAGTAAGGGTTACATAAAAACAAAGTAGATTTAGTGCAGAAATGTAAGATTAATATATACAGCCTTTCTCCTGCAGAAAGTAACTCCTGTCTTTTAGGTCGACTTTATAACTGCATTCAGAATCATCACCAAGTTTAAGCATCTGAATGTGTTATCTAAAGAGAAAGATGAGCTTTCTTTGCTCTACTGAGGGTTTGGACAATTAGTCAAATACCTCCTGAGAGCTGGACACAACATGTTCTTTCCTACATGACTGTCACTAACTAATGCTTCTAGTTCTCCATTCTGTCCCACTGGGGACACAGTTTGTGGCTGACACCAGTTCAGATATGCAGATTTTCACAGCAAAGCAACAGCAGTGAAAAATTTCTCTCCTTTCAGATCTGGCATCTTCTACTTTGGCTGTTACTGTGGAGTGCACAGTTGTTTTGAAGAGTTCTGATCCAAAAAATGTCTGTGCAGCCTTGTGCCAGCCACAAGACTCAAACTGTGCCTTCAACTTGAAACTGCAAGAAAGAAATTTATAGTAACAACTGGGAAAATTATCCAGTCCTTTCGATCTGTGTTTGCTAACATGCCAGTATGTCAGTTAGTTATTTTATGGTTCTGGTTTACATTGGGAAGTGTTCAATAACAGTACCTAAGCAGCAACTAGGAAACAGCATCACAAGAAGAAATTTTTTTTTTCTCCCATAACTTGAATTCTACTGATTTCCAGATTGCCTAGGCAGAAGTCTAAGGACATACCAAAGCACACCTAGGTTACAAAACTAGAGGATAGGAGAGAATACAGAATACAGAATACTCAACAAATAAAGAATGAACCAGAAATGGAATGCAAGACCCATGAAGGCCCTCCTGGAACAGACACTGCACTTGTACTGATACAGCTTTGAGATGGAGACAGCCACTGGTTCCAGTACATTCACTTTTGGTGCAGGTTGCTAAGGCCAACAGATATACAGCATTCTACTTAATACAAAACAAGGTACATTTTTAGGGTATTTTCCTTTCACATTAACAGATAAAATGCACCCTGTGGATGATTAAAGGTAAATTATTGACAGCTTCACAGGGAAATAATTAGCATAAATTATACTTAATGGTAAAGTGCTATATAGTTCACTGAAGTTTAACAAGGTGTCAATTAAGTGTGAAATGTTAGGCTTTGTCCTGTGAAATGTTGGGAGAAGCAAGGTAAAATCTCCAGAAGATTTCCCAGGGAGCAGTTTAATGTATTTTGGGGCCACTATATGCCACAGCTGAAACTGGGAGGAATAGTTGTGCCTCTGTTCCCCACTCATGACTCCCTCTGACCCCAAGGATGACGCCCTCCTTCCCCACAATGCAGCACACACTGGGGGTCATGTTTTAACCAAGATCAGCTCTTCATGCCACCAGCCCCAAGGGACACATGTACCAACCACCTGTGCTGGTACAAATTGTCTGACTGTCCAGCAGAAGAATGAGGGTCCAGAAGAAAGGAAGAAAGGAATAGTTCAGATTTCTACACTCATGTCCTTCTGCAGGACAACACTAAAGACTATTTGGCTGCTAATGTTTTAAACCCAGCCATGCACCTAGATCTCTTAACCACTACCAGAACAGACCTGCAACAGCATTCCCTAAAAGAGAAGTAACAAAGACAGGTCTTTAAGAATGAGTTTCTGAGGTCTTGGGAACAAACATGTATTGCTCCATAGCTTTGGGTATTCCCAGATGAAGAATGGCAGATGGATGAAGAGGTTGATGGAACGTGCATTTCCCTCTGGTGGGATTCTAGACCTGCAGAAGGAAAACCACTTTGCCTCAGCCAGTCCTTCAAGCCTACCTCAACTAACTTCTTAAACCCAGAGTTCCCAAAATTTTTGGCAGGTTTTTATATAGCCATACCAGAGTTTCTTCAGTGAGGAGAGGCAGAGTAAGGCTGGTGAAGGCAATATATATGCATCTTTGTAAATGCATACTAGTAGCAAGTAGATATGCATGACTAGTAACCACAGAGAGGTGTTCTTTCATAAATAAGGTTTAAAATTTTTAGCCCAAGGATATTTTTTCTAAATATTCCCATTTCTAACCATATCTTTTCTAAATAAAATAGCTGTATTAGTATCCTTAATTACCCACAGTATCACCATTACTCAATTCGGTGACATCAGCATTCCTTCTTTATTTCTTTGCCCATGTTCCTTTGATTTTGGCATTTGTAATTTCTCATCTTAATAAGTTCTCCAGATGCCCCATTATCACCCTGTATACACGGGCACAAGAAGAAAAAAAAACAAACAAACCAGAAAAACAGCACAGAGCTCTGAAAATTGCCTACTATGTCAAGAAGAAAAGGCAAGACAGGAATGGTGCAGCTGACACAGGGATGGAAATTCATGGCAAAGCTCTGCTGAGATTGCTCTGCAGATTCACCAGGAAAACTGAGCTACATTTGGAGGGAAGCAGTTCAGGATGGTGAGATGCAGCAGAATTTGCAGTATGTGCATAAACAAAATCTGTCCTATACCTCTCCCTCTCACAAACCTCATTCTCAGACCAACAAAACAGAAAAAGAATCTCTACAATGGCAAGAGAAATCCCTGAATACTAGCTTATGTGTCTTTTCAAGAGAAACACAGCCCTGGGTTGTTTTTAACAACTCTTGTTGATTCTAAAATATTCATACTTTCCCATGTATTCTTCATGATGGCATTAGAGATATCTTTGACAGAAACTTCTCTCATCTCAGTTGATTTCTTTCTTAACTGTTTTCAACTATATTTTTCCTGTGTTCATGGACAGTTAGATCTGTGCTTCAAAATCCCCTGGTTTCCACCTCCCACATAGTTCTCTTACATCTTCAGAGCCTTTCCCACCCTCCCTCACAACAGCATTTTAGCATAGGAAGTGATTGTATAGCTCATTTCTGCCCTACTACTCCATTTATAAAATTCTCTCATAACTTCTTCAAACCTTTCTCTTCTGCCAGTCCTTCTTTCATACTCCTTGAGAAAACCTAAGTAAAACTTACTATAACCTCTGGAATTAGTACTGTGGTAACAACTGACAATACTTCATAGAAACAATAGAGCAAAACTTTCTTCCCCTTCTGAACCAGATCCTGTAGGAAAAACAGTGACAGCAAATAAAAGGATGCAAACTTTCTGATGTGTGTATGGGAACGAGGGGATGTCTCATTGGAGCCTGGAACAGTTTTGAGCACATGCAGGACACAGGCTGGAGAGCTACGAGACTGAGGTAAAATGCTCTCCTGAATTTAGCTCCCACTAGATTTCAGCAGCTGCTGTGCAAGGATTTTCAGGATGAGGCTTTTGAAGCATCCTAGAAATTTCTGTATGGTCCTTTAACATTATGTGCCTATGAGAAATAAATATATGCTAATATAAAGACAGTATAAATACGAATACTGATGATTATCCTTCTGCTATTTCCAACACCATTCTGTTCCTCATATTAATTCCATCACTATTTATGTTAGCATAAAATCTCAAAAAATCTAGGTATTTTACTTTACATATATTCATATATTTTACAAATACATATATTCTTTTAAGTACTTCAAAACTTCAAGGTCAAATTCAAATTAGAATACAAAAAAACTTGAAGAGTCCGGGAGTTTTACGTTTTTGTGTCTGTAAAAAAGGACTTCACAAGGCTTAGGAAAAATACACATTTTCAGCCAGGATGTTTAACTAGCAATCAAGCAAGTAGATGTAGAGAAGTAAGAACTTACTGTCTCTGCAAAAAATGGAGTTATGAATAGGTAAATAAAAAGGCCAACACTAACATTTTATTAAATGAGTACAAAATTCCAAAAAGAGTTACTGTGTAACATTAAGCACTAGCCGTCTATTTTCCTTGCTTTCTCTCATATTGTTGCTGCACAGCACCAACAAGGTGCTGGCCTTGGGCCCCAAGAAAGAAAAAGGAAACTTGGATTAAGAAAAGAACAATTGGGGGAAATTATTAAATTAACATTAAGCCTGCTCATTATTCCATTCCAGACTTCACTGAAATTGAATAACTGTGGTTTCTCCCTGTGGCATGCATACCTTCAACCACAGGGATCCTGAAAGAGGAACAATAGTCTTTGATTGTAAAAACATGATTTATATATTTGGCATTTTCAAAGAATTCATTCCATTACTTCTCTTGTCTCCCTTTGATGATATTCAGTCTTATTACTAGAAAGAACATGTTATCATTAGAATAAAGCAACCTGCATTCCTAGCCCTGCAAAAGGCTTGAATTCTTGGAGCTCATCATGTTTGTATACTCCACAAACTGGAAGGAGTTTACAACCATGAGATGCCAAACAAATAAAACAGATATGCTGGCTATGCTCAGATTATACTAAATGCCAAAGTATCTCATGCACAAAACTGCCAGGCTGACCAAAAAAAAAGAACTGCTTATTTTATACTGGGAGTTAGACCAGCACTGTATCATTCAGCCATGGAGAGCTTCCATCGATTTTGCAAGCCCTTTTACACCAGCAGCATTTTAAAGTAGAACAAATCAGGTGCCCCCTAGATTACACACAGAATCTGCACAAAGACAGAAAATTTATTTAGAGCAGAAAGCGAAAAGAGATGGAATTCATTAGATAATTGTAATCCATTAATATTTCCCTGTTTTGTCAGCTGCCTGCTTCCTGAGCAACAACTGCAGGCAGAGGCTGCACTGACACCAGCTGAAGATCTGCTACTTTCCTATTTTTGCTGCTCTTCACTAAACCACCACTAAAAGCTAAAAGCTTCCTCCTAGTTATACACATACAAACAGAAATATCCCTTAGGAGAGAATGAGCCTCACTGTGTTCTTGAACGACAACTCTGCTTTAGGTTTAAAGTTTTTCTACTGAGCAGAAATGTTTGTGCAGCAATCATGAAGAACACTTTACTAAAAATTGTCAGTTTGCTGAAGCTTCCTGTTATGTCTTGTGAAAATCACATAGAAGGCCACTTGTACAGCAGACATCACCTTTATGTAACAAAACTAGATGGGTCCATTTTGGAGGAGCTTTGTGCATATGTGACATGTTCACACTGAACATGGAGCTTGACAGAGCCGAGCTCTAAAAATAGCACCTGGTTATCCTTGTTCTCATCAGCAGCCACAACCCCATCTCAGCTCTGTGCATCAATCTGACACCCCTCTCCCTCCTCCAGAACAGACAGAAGCAGTGGTACCCTGAGGTATCTTGTTTTAGGAGAGGTAAGATGTTTGCATCTGCTGCAAGCATACATTTTAAACAATATCCCTGCCCCTCAGCAGGCAGTTATCATGTTGTTTTGGCAGCAGGAAGGAATCTGTGGTTTTTCTTGAATGTTGCTCTTCTTTATTTAAACTACCAGAAATAAAGCAAAAATGACAGAATGCTCTGTCTATAAATAATCATTCCGGTGTACAGTTATATTAGGAGGTAACTCAGATGGCATGATAACGCCTAACAGGCTAATCTTAGACCTGTAATGCCATAAGATGAAAATAACTAGGCTAAGAATAACTGACCCAGAGGAGTCAGCCTGTTAAAGAGATCCACAGAACAGGGCATTTTAGATTTTCATGTGTTTAACAACAATATCTGCTGATTGGTTTCTCTATGGTATTTTGTATTATACCCAACACATAAAACTCAACCCCACGGCAGTATTTGGGAAAGGTTAAAATGCAACACCATCTGAAATTTCCCCATCATCTACACCAAAATCTGAAATAAATGTGCATGTTTTGCAGGCTGTCTATCTATCCTGCCTTCTCCCAGCTTTTGGTTTCTCTGCAAAGACAGTGCAGAAGAGAGGAGCTGGGCAGTCGGCACAGAAACATGGGTCTGATTAAAGCTCTGGCAGTAGAAGAGTCACAAGGGTTCCACATATCGAGTGCAAACCCTAATGAACTGAATGTATTCTGCAATAGTTTTATAGAAGGGAAGACTGGCTGGAACTGTGTGTTTGAATGCAGTACAAACCAATAGATGTCATAAAGCCAAACAGCTAAAGCAATAAACAACCGAAGTAAGAAGCTGTTTTCTAATAGAGATTTAGTTCAACACACTGAAGAGAGGGGAGCTAGTGTCCTAGCACCAGTACTAGAGAGCCTCTGTACTAAATGTAGTGTTTAATGGTCTTTGAAAAGCACTGAAAGAGGTTTTGAAGTAATGCTTTGCATAGTTTTTTTATTTACTTTCCAGCTTTTCTAACTTGCTATTCTTGTCAGTGTCGTACTTTGAATTTCAGGCTTTTCTCACAACCTATAAATATACCTCCTAATGCAAAGCAAGACCATCAGGTAACCACATAGCATCAGAAGCTGTGACTGGAATAAAAAAAACAAAACAAAAGAAGGAAAAGGCAATGTTATAGCATTAGTTGTTACAGCATTAGAAACATGAAATTGGCAACATCAGTCTGTATTCAATGTCATCTCAAAACACAAAACAGAAAAAGCAGCTTCATTCCATTTTAGCCTGCTTTTGCTCAACTGAATCCACAACCAAAGTTTTGTCCAGCACAGGCAGGGCAGAGCCTCTACTCAAAATCAGTGAGATTTTAACTACATAAGATCTGCAGGTCTATGTTGCTTATTTCTTCTCACTGTATATGGCTATGTATATGGCTAAGGCCTAACACTTCCCTAACAATATATTCAAATACTTCTGCTACTACTATGAAGCAGCAGATTATTTTGTGTCTCACCTTTACAACAGGCATTGAAAAAGTCACTTTGATTGTTATCCAGAACTTCTCTATACTAAATTTCCACACTCAATTTTCTCAGTACACTGAAAAGAACCACAAAGCTCAGAACATCTACTGTCATTCTTTCTGTTTTCCCCAAAGTGTTCTGTCTCAGATACTCTCAGATACCCTAAATGAAACATTTGGTAACTGCAAGAAGTTTATGTTACCTGATTGAGATATGCAAATATGTCAAGTTTTTCAGGAGTATCAGAGCAAAACTTAAAAATGAACTTGCTTTCTGCAGGTTGTCCAAAGGAGAAGGTGAGCAGGTGCAGGTTTCTTTCAAAAAAAAGAGAGCAAATACCAAAGAACTTTCCCTGAAGGCAATATAAATCCATGTGTAGAGCAAATCACGTGTACACAAGGTCATGCAGACACATGATAGAGACAACATACAAGACAAACTGTGCACAGTGGGGTTTACTGAGGGAAGATCACTCATGAGGACCTGTCAGCCCACGTACAGCATGATGGGTGCAGCAGTAATTCTGTCACTTATATTCAAGTGACATAGTTTACATTTAGCTTGTATTTCCTGACTGATGCAGAGAATAAACATTCACTACATCCACTTGCAATACTTGTGAAATTGAAGGTGTTTTACAAGCCTGTGGGTGGATGAAGCCAATCAAATTAATGATACTGAACCATTATATTGCCTTTAGAACAGTTTTGCTCTATGAATTCCTGATCCTGACAGGTATCATTTACTGTGTTTCACAGAAGGATTAGCTGACATAAGCAGGATTGTGTAACTTGCTCAGGTCACCTGTCAACTCATTGACAAGCCAAGCTTTAAGCTCATGGTCTCCTTGAACTCTTGATTTTTCAACACAACAGCTTTAGGCAGGAAGCAGAGGATGCCTTATCCAATAAAAACCAAGGTGGAATTCAGGGTACTGCATAGCTGCACATTTGGATATGGCCGGTAGAGAAAGACTTAAAAACTTTACCCTTTTAAAACCAGCACTTTATATTAAATCACCAAAAGTTGGCATTACTTCCTAAAGTCCACATCTACAGATACCAGGACTGGGTAGGTCCTTCCTTCTCCTTCACACAACTATGAGCTATTTGAGAAATGTAGTCCTGCACTGGTTATTTATTAACTGCATTTTAATCAGTGTTTTTTCCATGGACTGTGCTGCACCAAATGCTTTTTTTTAAAGGACTTAGAGTTTATTACTTGTACTGTGGAAAGTTCAGAGGCCAGCTGAATGTAAAGATCCACTGTGGCATTGCACACACGTGGAAATTGAGTCTTTTTGTGTAAAGTAAAAGGGACAGAATAGATAAACAGTAATTCCAACTAAATAGGAGCCTTAAGACCCCAGATTTAATTTGTTAAAGAGAAACTAGAGCAACTCTGGTATCAAATAAAAATACATCAACATCATTTTCTTAAATAAAGATGCACAGCTCTTGCTGCTGCATTTTAGAGCAACAGTACCATATGGAAGAATTTAGCTCAGCCTTCTCAAGATAGCTGAAACTGCTCTCTGCAGTAAGGTGTAGGTGTCTGTAAATTACACAGCTTCTTGAGTCAGCGCCGATCGAGATTGCTCCATTCATAATTAGACTTTTGATTGGTACCTATCCAGATCATCTCATTCATAGTGTGACTTACAAGCAAGGATGGAGACAGACAGGCAAAGCAGTAATTGAAGGAATACCAGGAGAACTGATTCTCATGACAGAAGTATTTCCTATGCCTGCTCTTGTCAGAAATTTCTTAGACTTTTTGTTTTGCAAATGCAATCCATAGACCAGTGAACCTGTCCTCTTTAGGAGTCTCTCCAGCCCAGCTCAAAGTCTGTTGCATAATATATCTGCATTGTATCTGGATAGCAGTAAACCTAAAAATCTGACAGTTGCTGGCTGTTTTAAGTTATTCTTGAAGTTTTTGGAGCAAGCACATCAAGGGTGCAAAGCACTAAAGTTCAGGGATCTGTTATTTTCTTAACTACATGCAACTTTTTAACCTAAGTCACATACATTTAAGCAAAGACAACTTTAAAGTAAGGGCATTGTGAAAAGGAAAATTCAAATTACTGTTTCTGGCTTCTGCAAATGCTAGTGTATACTGTCATACCCTAGCTATTTCTTTCTTCCCTAAATGCATCATAAATGGAAGCAATGAAAAGTTACCAGAACTGATCCTGCAAGGTGCTGAACTTGAGGGAGCTGAAGGTAACCAAAAGCAAGCAGCATCAGGCTTTGAGGTTTCATGTGACATGAACTGAAACTGCAGACTATGTATAATGTCAACTACTTGTAGTCTTAATTGTGTATTTGAAAGGCCAACTGAAACACAGAGGAATACTTTATGTTCCACAGAATATTTATATATATATATATATATATATATATATATACACTTAAATATATACTTAAACATCTTTTATCTGGATAATGTTCTTGAATAAGTTTTTGTGGGGATTATTTTTAGCCTAACCTCCCCTACTGTATTTGGCACTACAGGGGAAAGTGTGAATGTTATATGGATTTACCTAATGTACCATCAGATAAAAATCAACAGTTACATGATATTCTTATTTCCAATGAAGACAAGCAGAGCTATAAACTTACAGAAAATCACCTCCTTTTCTTGAGTTTCAAATGAAAAAACTGTTACTATATTAGTTGGCAGTTAGAGGTTAGCATAGTGAGATAAACCACCCAAATTTTCACTTGTGAACCATTAATTTCAATTTGACGTAGTACTAAAAGAAAATCAACAACAACAACAAAAAAACAGCCAAACAGGAGGGAGAGGAAACAATCAGCCTTATCTCTAACCAGTTTAAAAGCACTGGACACCTGTTGAACTGTTCAAGAAAACTAAGGAAATGGAATAAAGCAAAGCAAAAATTCTTGAACAATAGGTTGACACTGCAGATAGCTTTGCAGAAGAACTGTAACACTTGCAGGAAAAGTTTTTTTCTTACCCACAGTCTTTGCTAGAGCTTTGCTGTTCATAATTACAAACGTGCCTTCACCTGGTTTGTGTCCCTGACAAAGGAGCTGAAATTGGTGATCAAGAATCTAAAATTGTATGTAAGAAAGGGGCACAAGTAAAACTTTTAGCTCCTTTTCTACAAAGCAGGAAAATAAACAGTTTTTAAAAAACAAACAGACATAGGCTCAACAGGTGTACTGAAAAAGGTCATATGTGAAGAGAGCCATCGTCTACACACATAATTATCTTTAAAAATTGAGGTCAGTCAAGTTTGGGGAAAGAAGGAAAAGGAAAAGGAAAAAAACAAAACAGTAAAGGGGGCACAAACTAAGACTAAAATACATGCAGACAATTCACACTGCATTCCACATATGGATCTTCTATAAAACTAACACTTTCAGAAAAAAAAAGTCAGAAATCTAGGTTTAAATAACTATAAACTGGAAAACAGTGTGCCTTAACAGACAAGAGTTTCATCCCAATGAAAACTGAACTGGAATTAACAGACTTTAGGAGAGAATAGACAAGAGTAGACAACCTGAAATGTTGATGTTTTTAGCCCATCTAAATTGAATGGCAACAATCCTTCCAAATCAATTTGTCCTCAGTAGCAGGTCTCAAACATAGCTAAGGAAGAAACTAGAAAACACAGGGGTAGCTGGAAATACATGAGGAAACATTCAGGGTTCTTTCTGAGCAGCTTCGAAATACCTTCATGAAATAACACATCCAATTTACATCTCAGTGAGTCATTACATGTAACTAGCATTGCCAGGTTCACAAATATTTTTAAAGGAACAAAATAAACCATGCAGTTTAAAGACATTTTAGCAGTAGCACTGTAATGAAAAAGAGAAAGGGATTGGTATTAAACCCCCTTCATATACAAACTACAGAAAAGGAAACTCGCAGAAAGAGCAAATGCTGTTTACAATAGACATATGACTAGGATTGCTTATGAGGGGCTCTAAATGCAGCCTCCTGACAAGGTCTGTCTGAGGAAACCTCTTCCTGTCAACAAGCCTGTACCATGAGCCCCATTTTGCAATCACGCAACAAAACAAACCAGGAAACCCAAACTCGACTTCAGCTGAGAGCGTCTGGAAAGCAGCAGACCAAAGGAGACAAACTCCTCGCAAAAGCAGCAGCTGCTATCTAATATACTACCAGAATTATATAACAACAACTTAGATATAGCCCACAAAGATAAAGTCACTTCTTAAAAGGAAGGGTGTTTTCTTGTCATGCCAGGCTGCATGTTCCGGGTCAGCCACTCAAGTCTAAGGCACGGAGCTGTCTCTTACCTGAGCTGATCATACTGTGCATTCTTTGCTGAGCCAAGAGCTGTTCACGTCCAGAAACCCCATCTGAGGAAAAACACGATTCACTCTCGTAAATTGTCTGCAGCATATTCCAACTGGTCTGCACTTCAGCTACACAAGAGATTCATCACTGCACTTGCACACAGGCGCCGGGCACGACCCTCTGCGGTCCTACCTCCTCCAGCGAGGGTTGTAAGATAATATGCTTCGGCAATTAGCAGTGTGTAAGCATGTGCACAAGTATCTGTGAGGAGGCAGAGAAGCCCGAGCCCAGCGCCGGCAGTGCGGGGGGCTGCGCCGCCGGCTCGGGGCGCCTGCGGTCGGGCAGCCAGCGGCAGGTGGAGGAAGAAATGAAGAAATATCTCTGGGCTTCCTGGCAGGGCGTAGGGGGCGGGGGGGACTGCCTCTAACAAACCATCAAACCGAATCAGCCACCTTTCCGGGGAGCGGGAGGGTTTGGGCGAGCCGAGCCCAGCCGAGCCCGCGCCCCTCCGCGCCGCCGTCCCTCGGCCAGGCGCTGGGCGAAGTTGGCAGGAGCAGCAGCGACAACTCATTTGCATTTGAATTGACACCCTCGCGGCCCAGCGGCGGCAGAAATAGAACAATGGCCGGCCTGAGCCAAAAATAGGTCAAGCATGGCCGGGTGATTGGAGCCTGCATTAATGCGTTTAAAAATACCACAGCAAACACAGCTGTCCAGTCCCTGTCTTTCAGACCGCCGCCCGGCCTGGAGCGCGATTAACCCTTCCCCTGCCCAGCCCGGGCCGGGGGGGACACGCCAGGGAGGGGGCACAAGGCAAGGCAGGAGCGGGACACGGACGGTCCTTGCGCCCCTCTCCCTCCTCACCCTCCCCCGGCGAGTGGTTTGTGAAAAGAGAGCACAACGCCACGGCCTCTGCCTGTATCGGTCCTAAAATAACGCCGGGAGGTTTTGCTGGCGATGTGGTTTGTGCCTCGCCCACGCGCAGCCGTCCCGCTGTTCTATTTTTGCTGCCCGTTTCTCTGGCTACGCCGCACTTGGCTGTGGCCGGGAGCCGAGCCCCGCAGCAGCCAGCCCCGCCGGAGCGGCGATCCGCAGGTGGCCGTGCGGACCGCGCTCCTGCCTGCGCGCCGAGCCGCTTTCCCAGCTCCGCAGGCTTCCCCCAGTTCGGACAGCCAGGCACCAGTTGTGGCACAGCGTGTCAGACACGCTTACCGGCTAGGCAGTACTTGGTTGACTTGCTAAAATTTGGAGAGGGGCTGAGTAGCTCGCACTTATTTTTAGAAGCATTAGGCAATTTACACAGCGTCTTTTTTCAGTTCTCCAGGATGATGTGGTTTCAGCAGAGCAGCTTTTGACGGTGTATCAGACAGCAGCACCATGCTCCTCTGTGGTTTGGCAAGTTTCACACATGTAAAGTTCATTTTTCAGACTGGTATTTCAAAAGTTGCATCTCATTTGATGATTAATATACCTACACACACACACAACTTTCATTTCAGTGTTACAGACACTACTTTACTTCTCGGAGTCCTATCCTGCCTTACAGCACTTTTTACATAGGTGACCAAAGCCTGTTGCTACCTGTTGCTTGACTATTCTCCCACCGAAATTATAAGTCTGCTCCCATGTTCCTGCTCTACGGGAGCAACAGTGGCCACTAGGATGTAATTGCTCACCATAATCAAGAAGCCAATACAGAAGCTGTATTGGAGCTTTCTAGAAATCCACAGCATTCTCAACTCTCAACGTAATATTTTGCTCCTGAAGACACAGGAATTTGCCCAGTATTTGGGGCTCTCTTCTGCCTTTTGGTGAAGAATGTTCTGTATGCTCTTTAACTTACATGACGGGTCATAGCTGAGGGAGAGTATATTTTTTAATATATTTCTCACAATTGCGTTACTGAATAAAAGATTCACAGTAACAAAGTATTGTGACACTCCTGTGATGTTTGGCTACTTGATGGCACCTAGGAAGTCTGTGTGGCTCAAGTCTTCTCACCATCCCAAACCTTTGCTTCTTTCTACCAAAGCACCTGGTCCTGCTGAGAGTTAGGACCTGCCCCCTGGACAGAGGGAGACCCCTGCAGCTGGCAGCAGCAGGAGTTTTCCCTGCAGAATCCCCAAGTTAGCACCCATCGCTTCTTGCCACCCTGCTCTCCTTGGCATCTCTCTCCCCTTACCCCTGTTTCCCAGGGAAACTGCTCCCAAGGAATGAAGTGAAGCCCTGCAGAAGGCATTGCTCATGCACAGGGGCACAGGTGTTCCAGATGAGCATAACACCTTCCATTGCATTGTTAATTGATGACCATTTGATATTATAAACATGTTCTCCAGAAAACAAAAATACCCAAATGTTTTGTGGGAAGTACGTGGCCTTCCCATAGTACAGGACAGTTTAGCAAAGTGCAAAGAGGCATCACCGGTAGAAACAGAAATCTCCTCTAATGCAGAAGGAGCTTTTTATAGACAGAAGTAAATAGAAAAAAGTGGAATTGCTTATGCCCTTCAGCCAAACAGAACATGACGCTGTGTGGTGATTCAGCGCCTCAAAATACTCAAGTTTCATATTACAGGGAAACACGGGAGGAATAAGTTAAAAACAGGTCAGAACATGGAAAACTGTGGAGTGTGGGATCCTGGTATTAGGCACCCATATGTGTTTATAACTTCTTATATATGCAGCTGCATTTTTAAAGATAGCACTCCAGCTCTAAAAGACTTAAAATACTTCCGTAAGTAACTAGAAGCAAACTATATTCAAGAGCAGAAAATGTACATTTAGATACTTAGCTGCAAGTGTTCTTAATTCTGACATACATATTTTAAACTGACAGACACATAAACTGTCTTATGTTCACTAATTCACAGACCACAATAACTACAGCATTATGCTTTACATTTTAGATGATACATAAAAACTACATAAAAATATTTTACTTATGAAGTCAGTCACCCCAAAGGTAGGGTTTTTACAGCCTGAATTCTTCCGACTTGCTTTGACACAGTAGAAGCCTACTTTGGTACATGCTTAGGTTTAAAACACATGTGTAAATCCATTTCTATTCAACATAATATTTAAGCACATGCTCAAATTCTATTGATTGCAATAGAATTTAAGCACATAGTTAAACACTTTGCTGAGTCAGCCCAGACTTTAACTGCACGGTCACGTGAATTTAAAGAGCTCTTTAAGACTTCCACAGGGGAAGGATAAAGGGTTCATGCCTGAGGAAAATCTGGTTTTTATTTTTAAAGCTATGGATGTTATAAGGTGACATTTTCATACAGGAACATGAGGGGATTTTTTTTCTGTTTTTTCAAATACGTTTCCTAGACTTGGAGAGGTTTAATGACACTGGTGGTGAGAGTAAACTGCTGAAATGATTTAATGCTGCTGAGGTGACTCTAAATGCAATCAGCCACTTTATAGAAAATGTAAGGCATGTTAGTAGCACTGTGATCTCATTACAGCATTTTCACAATGTGTTTCTCTTATTTTCCCTCTGAGTTGTTAAAAACAAATAAATATAAGGAAATTAAATCTGGAAACCACATTACTACAACTTTAAGACTAAGAAATGAAGCCCCCAAATTAGGAAGAGCGAGGATTTCTACTGCATTATTAACTCTGCAAATTATAATTATTACTTTTTTTTTCTTTCTTTCTTTTTTTAAAATATTTCCTTTTATTTTCAAAGTACAAACAGTATGTTAGTGATTGTTTTTAGCATATCCAATTTCTCACTCATGCTATTCTGGAGCACTGCTTTCATTATTATTAATAATTTAGTTTCAACTTTTGCAGTTTTCTTACTTGTAAATGAATATTTGCATAGATTTTTTTTATCATGTTTCTCAATTGTTCCACATAAATATCGAACATGTTAAAAAACATGTTCTCTAGCTTCTAGTCATATGCTTAAATGAAGATATTGCAGTCTTACAGGTGTCCCATTCAACCTTCTTTCAGCCCCTTTTTCATTTGGCAAGTGAAAAGGCAGTGAGTAATAACATTCATCAGTGTCAAACAATTCATAAACAAGTGGGAGCTAAATTAAGGTTGCATGAGCAGAATTAAATTTGGCCTGTTTCAGTACTGAAGGTTTGAGTTCTAATCTTTGCAGCCTAAAGACTTCCTAACTATTTCTGTGTATCCAATCACTGGGATTAAAAAAAAAAATCTAAAAAAAAAATTAACTATTGTATAGAACAGATGTTTCTGAAGCCACAGTTCATTAGATACCATTAGTACCACATGAAACCCAAACATCCAGCATAAATTACTACAGCTTACACTAGAGGATTAACCATGTTAACGAACAGCAAAAGACTATTACCACAGAGAAGCAGATGGTTTGGGAGCAGAAAGAAATAAGGGGAGATGCTGTAATGGTCTGGTCCTGCTCCCTCTTGGAACTAAGGGACCATATTCCAAGCCCCTGGAGGAGTTAAAATGGATCACTTAATCCATGTGCTCTGGTTAGAAACACAGAGTACAGGAATGTCTCCAACCAATTCTCTGTGTAGCAAGCCTTGGCATTGCCTGTGCAGGAATACATGAGGCTTTTCTTTGCAGTGCTGGGAAACCATGTGATGGACATTTTTTAAGAGAGGAGAAAACTGCAATCCTAGTGTTTCAGCTCAGTTCAAGCTTCAAAGGAATTTTCTGGGCCAAAGAAAGGCATATCTGTAGCTTTAGGGGATTTTGTGACAAACAATGGGAGAATAAAACTTTACAAAGTTTTGAGGATAAGAAGTGCTATGCTAGATAAATGTATGGCTCTCTTATCACTTCTTGTATAAGAATACAAAGAGCTTTGCATCTTTCTTATGCAAATTAGCTCAGAGGTTTTGTAACTAGTTGATGGCATCACTTCTTTCTCCTCTTAAAATACAATTTTTTGTTCACATAAATAAATCTATCAGAAATTAAGACTACTAGAAATAATAATAGTTGATTATAAGAACAAGACTTAAGTTAAACCATGCTTAAGGGCTTCATAAATTCAGAGGTACTTTCCTGAATCACAAAGCTCAAGTAATAAAAGAACCCTAACATGGAGCTATGAAGTAAATAAATATTTAGGTTAGGGAAAAACTACAAAATTAATTTATTCTGTTGACAAAGTTGTTTATCAGGTTGGAACTAAAACCTCCATGTTTTGTGGAAAGACTGAGGTAAATTGCACATAAACAACACAAGCCAAAGCAAAATCAGATACTGACAAATAAATACCTTGGACCATCAAAGCACTTTGTCCCTTTTATGGCATTAATGAGTTTAGAGGAGATATGAGCAGTATGAGATTTCCTGGCTCTTTAGAGCTATGTCCACCTTCCTTAGACAGACATTAGGGTTGTGTCTGCTGAGCCTGGCTCCACCAGGGTGGACCTAAAGGAACCCTCCAGCACATCACCTGGGACAGCTGCCAATATGTGCAGCATCCTCCAGGTGTTTCAGGCTTCTTGCACACCTAATAAACAGAAAACCTGACCCTCCATGCAGGGTTTGGCACTGCATCTCCTAAGCATGGCTAGTCTGGGATGTCAGATCACCTGGTCACCATTCCTGGGCAATAGACTACTAAATCCCTATGACTGGAAAACCAATAGGAACTCCATCTCTAGCTTGTAATATGTGCCTGGCTCTGAGTGATTTTTTTGGATTTAAGACAAGAAATGTAGGCCAGGCTGCCTGAGGAATTGAAGTGTGGAAACCAATGGCCATGAAAAGGATTTGGAATCATAGCAGAAGTCAGCCAACCAAATACCAGCTCCTAGGATTACACCAGGACAAAAAAGGGCTTATAAAATCTTTGGAAATATAACAAGTTTTTACTCGAATAACAGCAGTGAGATGATATACATATCACAGAATATCTTGGAATACGGTAACTTCTCCCAGTATAATTACTTGAAAAAGAATGCTGAAAAACTGAGCATGGCAAGACATGCCACATGCATAAAATGAGTTTGGAAAACCTTTGAAAACTAGGAGTGTCACAATAAACTTGTGATACTAAGTTTATTGACAAAGCCCAGGGGTGGTTTTGTCGTAGGACTCCAAGACAGGTCTTATCCCATGAGTCTAAAAAGGTCAGATCATGGAGGTAGAGTCATAGAATTGTTTAGATTGAAAAAGACCTCTAAGATTGTTGAGTCCAACCCTTAATGCAAGTACATCCAAGTCCACCAGCAAGTTCCCACTTTAGGTACCTTCAATGCTAACAAGAACTACTAAGTATTGCTTACTTGATGGAATTGATGGAATAATAAATTCCATAGTAATTTGTACTATACTAAACTAATTATTCCTATATCAGAAATAATTTTATTATTTGAAATCATCCTCTCCTGAAAAGCAGAGCCTTAATTTTTGTTTTGTTTGTTTCTTTTTTAATCCAAACTCTGTTTATTTTCCTATGATACTGGATAAGCTTTTACAAGAGTAGGATAATGGAATGCACTGTAAATAACTTGGGAAAAAGCCTTTGAGGAAAAAAAAGAACCCACAAAATATTTGTCTCATTTTGCTATTCAAAGCTGCCCTTTTACATCAAATAATTAGATTTCAAAAATAGGGTCTTTCTAAATACAGGCTTGGATTCATGAAGCAATGAGGAGGCTTTACATAATATATTACAAGCAGATTATAAAGCTATAGTAGATTTAAAGCAGATTTATAGCAGATAGATACCAATGTAGATTGGAACAATTACTCTTTTAAATTTTGAAAACAAAGAAGTTTTCTTAAATTTAAAAAAAAAAAAAAATTAAATCAGCAAACTGTCACTGCAAGCCACTGGAAGCTTGGCCAAGAAAAAATATTTTACTTACTAAAAAAGCCCTAAAAAGAGCTTCCTTTAATGTGAGGTCCATAGAATGGACCTGAGATGTCTGACCATGTGCTCAGCCGTGGGCACACTCCAGTCCCTCCCACCATGCTGCCTCATATCTCCTTCCTCTCCCAGCATCTCCACCCCTCACAGGGAGCATTCAAGCACGTGGAGAAGCAGTGATGGATGCACAAACATGCCCCTGAGAGCAGTAACAAATTGACCACTGCCGAGCTCTGGAAAGGTCATATCTCATACTGGTCAATAATGTTATGAAACCACACAAAATCCTCATGGTTAGCTGGGCCAGGATGGCAACAATCCTCTTCTGGGCTTTTGTCAAAATGTTTCAGTGAACCCAGATCCTTTTCATCTAATTTTCTTCATCCTCTTGAACTTTAATAAGGATCTGCAACCCAAAATGTAATCAATATTCACCAGCTTGGGAGCTGATTTAACACTGCTGGTGAATTTGGGGCAGTGTTAAACGGATGAAACTGTGACTTCCATTGGGTAAACTGTAAATATTTTGCCTGGCTTCTGTAGAACCAGCATTTCTTCTGAGGACCAATATAATGTTAACTTTCCTTGTGTCACCAACAAATTTATAGATTGTAAAAGCAGGAGAAATTAAAATACAATTGAAAACAAGGTTTCATAACACTGAAATGAAAATCACAACACATTTCAAGTAAATATAACATCTTCCTTTAGCTAAGCAAACCACCTTGAAAATCTTGATGCAGCTACTTACTGCAACTAAAAATGCCTTTACAATCTACTATGGCACTGCCAAAATGTGTCACAAACTTGACTTTTGTAAATAAAGGCATCCAACTGGTATTCCTAAGGCCAAACCATCCCTAAGAAGGATTTTATCTATCCTTCAAGCTGATTTTGCCAAATCTTGCAGTACTCAGTTTGCTAGGCACTCGATCCCATAGAAGGGATGGGACAAATGGAGAGGGAAGCCACAGGAAATGCTCAGCAAATTCACACCTCAGCAGGCAGATGTGGGCAGCTGCTGCTTCCCCATGCCATTCCCATTCTAATCGACTTCATTCAGGTATATTTATGTCTTACAAACAATCTGGGAGAGGAAAGCTCTTGTAGTAACATCAACCCTAATTGCTGCTGGGAAAAGGCAGTCCAAAAAATTAAGTGATAAGTGAAAAGCAACTTGCTACTGCTGGAATCCCAATGCCATGAGCAGAGAAGACAGATTATTTTGATGACCTTAAACTTCTGACCATTCAAAATATTGGATCAAACTTGGGCTCAAGACCTGTTCTAAAAATATCATGGCAGACATCCATGCACTTCATACCTTGCTGATTGGTAGTTGAGAGAAGAGGGTGGCAGGGCAGGTGATATTGGTAGGAAAACAACACCTTTCAGCCACCAAATCAGAGGGTCTGCACTATCACAAGCCAGGTCTCACACAAGTTGTCAGACACACATGGACTCTGCATGCTATGATTTCACTTCATTTCCAGTCCATTCTCCTCTTGATAAAACACTTGCCAGTGAAATAAACTGCAAAGTACATTTCAGTACTGAGAACAGAGATTTGGATTTTTTTAAATCTGAATTTAATCCAAACCAAGTGTTATGATTAGTCTATGAAAAAAAGGAGTGCATTTTCAGCAGCCCATAAAATAATGCTGTACACAGGGTAAGTGGCAGTCTTGGCTAAAAGTATCCAGGGACAAAAGCTAGACAGATCAAGGTGGCATATATCACCCAGGGACTGTGTCCACAGGAATGAATAAATAAATCCCAACCCAGATTATTTTAAACTTTAATAGTATTCTCCATCTCGTCTCCTTATCTCTGCCAGAATTCCAGAAAAAAAGAAGAGCTAAGAAGATGGAGACAGAAAACTTGGGCAACTAAAAAGTAAACATAGAGTTAGCAAATTGTTTACTTGCCATGACTTAGCAGCTTCCCACATTTCAGAGGACAAAGGATGATAACTAAAGCCATAAGACTGATTTTGTATCAGCTGAAAAAGGGGTGCAGCAAAATTGGGCACCACCTTAACTAAAAATAGATGTGCTGTAATAATAGGGCTGAAAAAAACACACATAAGTTAATTACCAGTATGCTGAAACAGGCTTAAGTTTAGGCAAGCTTTTTTATTATTATTTTTTTTTTATTTTAATTGCCAGTAAGAATGATTCTAAAAATAACATCCTCATGTTTTATAATATTAATTTGCTTACCATTCTAAATAAATGCTTGTCTCTATTTTTGGACTATACACAAATGTGACAACCTTGCATTTAAGGAATAATTTACTTGAAGCAACATAGCAGAGCTGGTTTTATTTAGAAACTTCAAATAAAATGCCACTGTAAGCTATTTAATCACACAGTTTTCTTTCAATACAAAGTGTATTTCTCATAAGGATGTTATATGTATAAATCTCATATGAGTGTGTATAAAAATTTAAACAGATTTAAAGCATTTTCAGCTACTGTTGTCACACACCACAGTTGAAATACCAAAGCACAAGTACACTGATGTAAACAACAACAACAACACAGCAACAAAAACTCTAAAAGGGCAAGTGTCTCATTTAAAAACATGTGTTGACCAAGTATTTTATTGACTTGGGCCCTAAATCATTGTATGTACTTTTGTTCATTTAGTGTCCTCTCAGATGCAGCAGAAAGCCTCCAGCAATTCAGAGAGACAGTGTGCTATTCTGGGACCCAACAGAGAATGAATAATTTGAGAAGTTGAGCAACTAACTATATTTGCAAGGGGAAATCTCCAAGGCATACCTACCAAAAAGAATGTCAGGCTGGAAATACACCAGGATGGTTGCCAACAGAAATATTTCACCAGTCAATCTTTTACAGTCCTATGGCTCCCATTTCATTTTTTTGCCAACTTATTTAGCACTGCAGGCACCAGGAACAAACAAGCTTGGGATGTGATTCCATTTCCCACAGGCTTTTTCTGGAACTCAGCTGTTTTGTGATACTTTGCCTTCTGATCCAAAGACCACAAGCTCGTCACAGGATGCCAAAGGGGTTTGTGCTTACAACTGCAGCATGAGGAGAAGGAAAGGACAGAGGTGGTCATAGACCATTAGTGGCTATGTACATCCTTCAGAGTGACCTGCAGATGTGGAGGGCTGGATCCAATGATCACAGTAACTCCTTCAGTCATTTCTTCTCAAGTGGCATTGGAAAATAATGTGTTTCTAGTGCATTAATCCAAGGACATCCATTTCTCCAGCATCCTAAATATCACCATCCTCTAGAGGAGACCATGTGTGCTAAACAACACATTTTTGGAACATTTAAATCAAAGCAGCTATTGCTGCAGTCTTGGCACTGCTGCACTGCTGATCAGTAGAATGATCTTTACTCAAATGGGATACAGGATTCACTGGAAACATCATGCTAAGGAATTCCTTATCTGCTCCTGCTACTTTGCTGTCCTTTTTCTGATGGCAAAATTTTACACTGATTTATTCATTTGGAAGGAAATCAAATCAGATGAGTTTTCCAGTACAGCTCAAAAAACACAAACAAAAAGAAGCAAGACCCCAAAAGCCCAAAGGACTCCTGATAGTGCTACTCTAATGCAGAACTCTTTTTACTAACTGATACAACAGGTATTCAAGAAGATTTGCATATTGAAGACATTGGTGAATCACAGAAAACCTATATGGCTATGCTAACATATATATATATATATAAAATCAACATAACTGACTACTCAAACTAGCCACCATCATTTAAAGATATGCACAAAGCCAAGAGCACTCAAATGTATTTTGGACACAATGGGGGAAAAAATGTTAGGACTTGAAACAGGTATTTTTATGTTGATATAGATCTAAATTGCATTAGTTAAGGAAACAAGGTCTCCTTTGAAAAGGTGAACAGTATTCTTTAATTAGTTTCTATACAGAACACACTATTTTCTGATGATGCAGAAAAAAGGAATATTGGGTTAGGCAATTTCTACAAGACTTCAGCTGATGCCTTTACTTTTCATAGAAATTCAGATGAAATTTAGGTTACCTTAGGACTTAGACTGGCTAATGGACTCTGGTTTCCTCTGCATCTTTAAATGCTTGTGTGCAAAACTCTCCCACCAGCCTGTAATGTTCATGTCTCAGAGGAGGCAGCAATCAGTGTGCCATTAATGCACTGAGCAGACAAAGGGACATTCTCAACACTGCTGGCATCACAGGAGAGGCTGATAAACAATCCATATCATTTGGCCACCCCGATTTGATAAGGTTTACATTTCTTTTCATTGTCTTTGGAAGAGAAAAATGATACACAGTAAGGCTTGTTATGTCCTATTCTGCTCAACACATGGATTTGAAGAAAATTAATTTTATCCATCATTAACATTAATAATATAGAGTTTTCAAATTTTCAATTTGCAGGCAAGATATGATGCTATCTTACCCAATCTGTAAGAGGGTTGAACCCTTGTCATTGTGGAAAGTGCAGTATCATTACCTAATTTCACATACAACACAGCAAACCAGGCTGAACACGGCTTGTGGCATTCACTGTCATTTGGAGCATGAAATAATTTATTTCTGACTCTCATGAATGGCCAGTTCCCATATTTGACAAAGTAACATTTTTTCCTCTACCTGAGCAATGTAACTTTTTCACTGACAGAAAGCAGGACCTGCAGCAGTCCTAGAAGTACCAAGAAGAAAATTTGATTTGCATTCATGTATCTACGAGATACGTACTAAACACTAGTGGACTTTTTGACTATTTTCTTTTCTTAGAGGTTTCTACTTTTCCTGTGGTAACATTCAAAAAGAAAATGTGACATTTCTGCATCTATGTATTCATCATATATTTCTTAAGAGTGCCCATGAGGGATGGTTAATGAATGTTTAAAAAACCTCAAAATTGTTAGGGGACTGGGATTGAGCAATCTTGAGCAGCAATTTCTGATTACAGATTTCCAGTGATCAGAGATCCCATACACTCTATGTTTCAGTTCCCCATCTGTCCAATGGGAATAAAGAGCAGGATGTTTCACATTATTGTTTAGAACACAAGTGCTTTAAGGGTGCTTAGACATCATGGAAGTGAAGAAAACATGCCAAACTATTTCTACAGCACACAGTCAGCAACTGGTAATCTGCATCCTTCCACAGGGAACTGGCAACACTGATTACTACCCATGGTTATCAATGCTTTGTAGAGCCTACATTACTTCAGATAGGTGATTGCTACCAAAACAAAATTATATGTGTTTTCCCTAAACCACAAGAGTAGATGTTTTTTCTTCAAAAGCTAGAGATGAGCACAAAAAGTCTGCTTGCTTTTATATTTCAAAAGCTTTTTGTTTTCACCTATGCTCCCTTAACTTGTCCTTCTCCAGAACATTTTATATAGTTCTGTGCACTACAGAACATTGCCACTTGCAAAAAAAACTAACCCACAGCTGAAAGAATTTATGTCTCTCTAGAATCCCAGGCCTACAATTTACTGATATTTCTGTTCACAAGGAGAAACTAGACAGCTTAGCAATAGTTATGGCAAGCAGTGAATCTCACTCATGTAGACACTAAATTCCTGGTTCAAAAGGAAAAAAAATCATCAATCTTAGCTCAAGACAATAAATTTAAAAAAAAAAAAAAGCAACAAATACCTAATAAACAAATGCATTCCTTTGAGTATACATTTCTGCCATTGAATCTGTTGTACATTGACAAGATAGTGAGATGAGCTGAAGGACCTTTCTTCCCATTCAGCTGAAGCTGTGGCCATACACACCCTGCTCCTTCTATTTCGTCTCCAGCCCAGACCTGGCATGGTCACATAACATTGATTTTTTTTTTTGAATAAGAATTTAAACAATGATTGACCATGATAAATCATCTCTGTTCTCAGCAACATTAAATTAACCAGTCCTCTTGATACCTTTCACATGAGTCTGGAAACCTCATTTGCAAATAGGGTAAATATTTCTGTAGGATGTTCTTTTCAAACAGTCTTTGTATTGCAGAGCCCATTTATAAATCCAATCCTTTCCTTCTTTGTTTGCTACTCCCATAAACAATGATGGTGTTTTTCAAGAGAAAAAACAGTAAGTGAGGACAATCGCTTCTACAATTTTCCTTCCTTGTATTACTCATTCTTCATTATTGCACAAACATGACTGTGCTGCTCTTCTCCTTTATCTCCACCTTTCATTCATTGCTAAAATTGTGACTCCCTCCACGTTTCACTTAGTAAAATCTCAGATAAAAGACACTTCTGAGGTTTCTCCCATGCTATTCTCTTGTTTGTGAAGAAGTGTCCCAGAAAGTTGCTTAAAACTCTCCTCCATAGATCAATACAAGGATTTGAGCTCCTTTGCTCAGAAAATCACTGGCATTGCCAGGCAATATGGTTCTTTTCTTCCCTATATGACTAAATATGGTGTTTATACATACAGCCAAGATATTTCCAACCAGGCTGAAAGAATTACTTGGAAGAGGCTTGTTGTGGTGATGATAAAAAGCCTCCCATTGCTCCTTTCCTGTGCTACCAGGTACAGGACAGATTCACCAGCAGCCTGCACTTCTGCAAGAAATGTCCTTCCACTGGTCTGCCACCAGCTAAGAAAATACCCTGTAATCATTAGAATTCATATTTATTCCAAACCCACTAATTCAGAATTCACTTCACAAGTTTTTACTGCCATAATCTCTGCTGAATATTGAACTCGAAAAGAGATGCAAAGCATTCCTTAAAACACCACTCGTGTCAAACATTTATCAGCTCTGCCATTCTTTCCATGCATAGATGAATGCCTCTCTTATTTATGATTTTTTCTCTGGTATTTACTTCCAATAGTTTCTGCAAAGAGTGTTCCACAATCTCTTCCCCCAGAAGCTTCTTATCTCTAATTTTTTGTTTTAATCTTCATCATTCTATATTTATCATTGTATTTCACACATTTTCACACATTTGCTTCTTCCTCTTTGATCCTTTAATAGACACTGTGCACTGCAATTTCTTTACTTATTAACAGCCCAAACATTCTTCATCAAATCTAATTCAGAATGTGTTATTTACTGCTTGTTTTCTTATTGTACTTGTAAACTTTCATCTTTCCTCTGTCTATAGAGATGCCACAGGATTTGTTGTCTGAACTACTGAAATTCTCCCTTTGAGTCCTCAAATTCAAAGTAATCTTCAAACACAAACAATTCTATCACATCCCATTTTTTTTTTTTTTGGAGAGGACAATGGTGGTTAAAGCATTCAGAAATAATTTTACATTTTAAGCTTCACTGCTCTTAACTTTGTGTCTCTTTTCCCGTGGAAATGTCTAGCTCTTTAAAAGCCAACAAACTGGTAGAGACATCTCCTGTTTTGCCACTTAAATAACAGAGGTCAGCAATTTCATATTATAAATTGGTGCAATCCCAGCTGAAAGGGAAAGCATCCAAAAAGTGTAATTTCTTTTTGACTCACCGTGTCAAAGCAGATGTAAGAACACTGGCAACATACCATAAGGCTTGTATACTTAATTTTCACCATTTTTAATCTCTCCAGAGGCAGCTTTAGCCTTTGCCATATGGAAAATGGAGAGGTATAAAACCATATTTTTGGCAAACATGAAACAAAGGTAGGCTTTTTATTTCAGAACAGAAAACACTCATTCCACTGTGCACAGTTGCACCCTGAATAGAAAAGGAGGAGTGGAAGGTGGTTGCAGAAGAGGGATAGTTACTGTGCAACTTGGAAGTCTGCTAGAAAAACAAACACAGAAAAATGGCACTTTGAGAAAAACCACATTGTTTATCAGTCTGAGACTGAACAAGATACAATGACTTAAAAGCATTTGTTCAACGTCACCAAACAGGATGAGCTTGCCAAACATACAGCAGAGCTTTCTGAACATATCTAGGTGTACAAATTTCAACCATTTCTTCAGCTCTCTAGAGTTACTTTCCTATCTAAATCTACTAAATCCTTACATTTTCATTTCAAGAGTGTGTTCCTGTGGAGAGGAACTTTCTAATTTTCACTTTAAGAACAATGTGCATGGATGGTGCTACAGAGACAATAGGAGATTATCTTAAAGCAACTTTTACCTTTGCACTTAGACACACAACTGAAAAGAACTCGCAGAACTTGTCATCCATGGATCTGCAATACTGGCACCAGTTTTCCTTTATTAGCTGAATATTGACAAATATCAAGCAGTAGAAAGCTAAACTGCTGAAGGACAAGGTACAACATCAGCATGCAATGCTCTTTTTTAAAAAAGCTCATCTGAGTGACTCAGTTCTGTTTTCATAGAAGTAACAATAACAAAAGGGAGTGAGGTCTCTCATTCTACCAGGACCTTGAGCCCTGATGTTTACAGGTGCTTTATACCAACTAAGTAAAAATAGCAAAGAAATTACTAGGTTATATTAAAAGAAAAGCTTAAAATAACCACAGTGAGCTAATGTTAGAGGTATGCAGTGAAGGTTAGGTCGTGCCTACACTGCACCACTGCCTTCAGAGTAAGATCTCCTTTATGAGCTCTGCAAATACACTGGTGGAGCTGGTGTGAAAAGCATCATCACAAACCTGATGTCAAGCCAGCTGTCCCCTTGTTTTCCATATTTCCACATATTAATAACATTATGTTGATTTTCCACTCTGTACTTATTTTAAGAAAGTCCTGACAGTTTAGTTGCAAAAGTTCCTAGGTTGCTTTGTATTTCCTTATTCATATGAGAATAAAGAGATAGCAGCCCAGCAAAATCACCTTTTTTGAAATATCCTCATCTCTGTTGTTTTTTTATTAAATACCAGGCCAAAGATATGACTCTTGCTGTCCTAACCTCTTCCTCACAAATATGGTCACATCATGTCACAAAAGATGGTGTCACATCTAAAATTAGAAACAAATCTCAACCGTGATGATTTTAACACTGAGTCTAACCTTGAGAAATGCTGAGTGCCTTCCAAGAGGTGCAGGAAAATGAGTTGAGGGTTCTCAGCAATACACAGATTTTGCATGCAGAATAGCAAATCAAATAGCATTAAAATTGCAGGAAAAAAAACCCTAACACCCCCTCCTACCCAAAAAACCAAAAAAGAAACCCAAAAAACAATGGAAAAAAGAAATAGAGATCAATTTAGGAGAAGTATTGTGGAAAAATAAAAGTAGAAAGTGATAGGATTAGTGCTATCCATTTATATATAATACTTGGGGAATGTTTTTCTAAAGACTAATGCACTCTTAGTTTTTAAAGTCATATTCAAAATCTAAGCCAGTGGCTGACAGGACCAAACTTGCTTCAAATTATATTAAGCCCTGCAGATTTGACCCACAGAAAAAATAATGACATTGCATATTAAAGATAAGCCTTAAATGACCTTATTTACTTCTCTATACCACCTGACAGGATCGGTGAGATCACTAGCTATTTCTAAATTATCCCAGAGCACAAAAGGAAAGGCAGGGAGGAGGAAACACCGGAATATGAAAAAAGTAACAAAGTCAAAACTATGAAATTAACAAAACACTTCCTAGTTCTAGCTACTTTGCAATTGTTTGCAATTACACTCCACATTATTTTCTGTTGTCTCCACTTCAAGTAGAAATTTTCCACACAGCTCAGTAACTAACACCATTTGCGAATTACTCAGTATGATCAATACACCAGATTAAAAATAAATATAATAATTCATAACCACAACATCATTAATCAAGGAAGACTGATATTTCACTAAATTTAAATCTTTAACAATATCCTTTTTAAAGCTAGTTGAATTGTCTACAGCCATGTGGAAAGCAATTTTATTTACTTATGTTTAAGTGGGGATGTGTGGTTGCATGAAGCATGAAATTTCTTTTGCAAACATATACTGATGTAACATTTATGACAGACAACATTTGTACCATATATAAGATGTGCACCACATCTTACCATCACTCTTTTTATAAAGTTTTTTTACTTCAGATTACACTGCATCAAAACCATTCTAATGTAATTATCATACACTTTCTGACAAGAAGTTGAACATTAGACATCCAAAGCTCAAAATATCTGACTTCCAGGAGAGACTGTGAAAGTTGCACCTGTTGTCATATTTCTCAATAAAGTAAAGTACATGGCCTGAGTTGTTTTTCCTGGTAGAGCCACTGGACTTTCCTGCCACTGGCCCAAGCAGCTCTGGAGTCCACCCCTGTGTCCCATCCAAGAGAGACATAGAAAGTACAGCCAAGGGAAGTATATGTTTGTCTTACAGCTTCAGATCCAGTGAAAAATCAGGAGACATCTTCTCTATTTTATTTTACTTTAGTGAACATTTATGATAATGATATCACAGTGAATAGTGAGAAGTGCTGAAAGTTGTTGCAATACAAAGTAGGAAAACTTGAAAAATCAACAAACTTAATTACTTATGAGAATATATATTTCAAAAAGATACATAAAATAGATTCTCAAAGGATAGAGAGCTCATGGCTCACAGCTATGGCAAGATCTGAGCTTTCTTTCAAACTATAAAGCTTCTGGAATTTATCTGAGCTCATGGTGTTCACTGCTAGGGAAAAAGAATCTAGAGAGAAGCTTTGGTGGAGATTTTTCTGTTCCAGCTTAAAAGTGGCACAGATAAGATAGAGTCAAGTATCAACTACTAACTATTTAAGCTTTCTCAAGGCAAAAGTGCAAATTCTTCAGTCTTCTCCCTGCACTTGCAATTTGACTTGAGGATAAAGACTTCACATCTCTCGAATCCATAGGAAATTGCCTGCTGCCACCTACAATTGATGGCTCCAAAAATAGAATAAAATTGATATCAAAGGGAAAAATTGATTGATTGGGAGGGAAGAATCATTAAACAGCAAGAGAAAAAAAAAGTTATTTATTCCCTTTGAGAGGTTACAAATTAAAATTCCCATAACACTTAGCAATGAAATATGTGTTCAATACAAATGTCTGCTTTTGTTTTCCTACCTAGAGATAAGAGCTGACAGTGCAATTGTTAGTTGAATTACTGCTTCAATAAAAATCTGCCACCATAAACAGTTCTGTTATAAATTGGAAAAAAAAAAAAAAAGTGAATTGTCTCTTACTATTTCAGAAGCTTAACAAAACCACTCAAACCCAACCTGACAATTTATTATTCAAACTAAATAAAAGGCATGTTTGAGCTTGATTTTACCATGTTATGGCATTTCATCATTGGGTTCATCATGGAATCATAGAATCATAGAATGGTTTGGGTTGGAAGGGACATTTAAGATAATCTAGTTGCAATCCCATGGCATGGACTAAGACACAGGTTTTTGGTCCAGGTACATTGGACCAGGCTCCTCAGAGCCCCATCTAACCTGGTCTTGAACATTCCTAGGGATGTGGCATTCACAAGTTTTCAGGACAACCTGTTCCAGTGCCTCATCATCATCAGAGCGAAAATTTCACCCTAATATCTAATCTAAACCTACTTTCTTTCAGTGTGAAGCCATTCCCCCTTGCTCTTGCAATAAATCCCTCTCCACTTTTCTTGTACCCTTCAGGTACTGGAAGTCTGCAATTAGGTCTCCTCACAGCCTTCTCCTCTTCAGACTGAACAATGTCAATTCTCTCACTCTTTCCTCATACAAAAGGTGCTGCATCCCACAAATGATACTATTGGCCCTCTTCTGGACTCTCTCCAATTAAATAAAAACAGCTGTTTGTGTCAGGTATAATCACCTTCTTACTATATGGTAGTATAACATGAACACAAGGCACAATGTTCCTTTGTTATAAGAAAACAACACATTTCTACTTATATATTATTTCCTTAAAATTATATCCAAAGTGTTCTGCAGTATAGCCTCAAGCCATAAAAAGTGACCCTGCACCCCAGTGCCATGGCTCGAGCTGGGATACCCACTGAGGTAAAAGCACTGCAGCCTGGCACTCAGGTTTGGTTCCATGGCTGCTTGCACAAGATTTGGAGGTGCAATGTGTGGTGAAAGCCAAGGAAGTCACCTACAGCCAGTGACCAAACCTCAGTATCAGCAGTTCAGTGCCGGGTGGATCCCTGAAAGTGGAAAAATGGGACAAAGCCCTACAACACCTGCCAGATCACAGAGCAGCTCGTCTTCATATTTTTACAAGGCAGCCAATTTGCAATTCCCCATCCAGCTGTAAGAAAAGGGCCTTTAAAACCAAGCAGTGGACGTACAGATTGCCCACCATTTGACTCATCAGCAGAATTTCATGCCTTTCATCATCTCTAATGATAACATGAATCAAGTATTTCTGCCATTTCTTGTATTTATTTTCTCAATCCTGCATAATACACATCATAGCTGCAAATGCCATGGTAGGAGCTGGCACTGCACCATTTAAACTTCTTTTATTGAAAACCACATCTTTCTTCCAAGTAATCTGAGTTCACCTCTCATAAAAATATCCCACTGTCGCTTGCACATATGAACAGTTTCATTGCAGGGAAATCCCTTGTTGAAGAGCACCCTGTAAGGTCATTATGAATTCTTAAGCTGTGGCTTTTGCAAACACAGACACATAAAGTCTGATACACCAAAACTTCACAAAAGCAGAAGTAACTACAAACAGTAATTGTCTGATCTGAGCAGCCAGGTCCTGGCTGGACCTGATCCAACTACGCTTCTGCCAAAGGCAACAAGGTAGATTCCTTTTTTTCTCCCTCTTCCTTTTTTATTTTTTAAAGTTAAATTTATGTTTAAGGATAAGATCTGCTGAAACAGAAACGAGACAGTAGAAAGTGCTAAATCCTCAGAGGCTGTAGAGAGACTACATGAAAAAACACCCACCTGAAAACACAATACTAATGAATCTCACCTAGTAAGGACAGCTTGAGAACTCAAAAACATCCTTCCATAAGCTGAAGTTGTGTCCAGATGAAAATCGTAGAGAGGAGTTAAATTAAATATAGGGACACAATAATTGTCCTTCTCTCACTAAAAAGTATAAGGATCAGCTAGCATATTGACTTATTAATTCTGCCTTCAAGCACAGGAGCAGTTCCTTTCCATAGATTACTTAGTCCATTAGGAACTGTCCATTCCCATCTGCCCTATTTCATTGCTCCCAAGGACCAGTGGGCTCTGGATAGGTCTACATGCAGCTAAATCTGGTAGAGCCAAAAAATCAGTTGCATAGCACATGCAAAAAGAAAGAAAAAATATTTGGACTAATGACCTAATATTTACAGTCTGATAAAAATGGAAAGTCTTAAAAATATATATATATATCTATATATTTACACACATATATATGGGTGGGTGTTTGTAAATAAAGAAAAAGAAAGGAAGATGCTTTTTTTCTCTGAAATACAGCTATATTTGTCACTGTTTGTTCAACCTGTATGTGAAGAGGTTTTATTCTTCTAGAGTTTCCAAACCTCACAAATGTGATAAATCTAATGTAATCTGAATGAAGTGTTTGCAATGTCACCTTTCAGATAAGCTATGCCTTAATACAAAGTCAGTTAACATTTAACAAGTTTTGCTAAGTGAGCCCTTCCTGTTCATTTAATGGCATCCCCAACCAACAAAAGGAAAATATGTCACCATAACATTATACTAATAATTAACTGTGAAGCTATTAAAGGCTTGTACTCAGGGCTCCACAGGGACAATGAATCATGTTTTTACATCCTAGCTAGAAAAGTAGTCGCTTGGTAACAAGGATGCTCACACCTGCTGCAAAATAATTACAGGGAAAATATTAAAGACCAAAGGAAAATAAAACAAACAAAAAAAGCTCCTTTTTAATCCCTTAAATGTAATTCAGGGACTTGTTGAATTTCTACTGGGTATTAGTAAATAATTACTTTTCTACTCTGCATTTCTTGGTTGTAAAATATTAACATGGTTTGCAATATTCTGAGGTGAGATAAGGAGATATAAGGGCAGAGTATGACAGAGAAATCATTTGCTTTTATTCTGCTGTGAGTTGTACTACTGAGTTTGGAGGGATAAATTATGCCTCATATACACCTGTATAAAGTCAAATCTAAGAAATATGAAAGTAAACAAAATTTTTCTCAAAGAATAAAGTCAACAAAGTTGTACTTAGTGGATTACTGAACCTAAAGAGGATACAATTTCCACAAAATGTCCCACAAAAAATAATCTTGAAGCAAAATAATTACATTTGGCCATTCCATCTTTAGACTGATGGAATTGCATCCATCATGCAGTACTTAATGTCATACAAGCTTATCACAGATTCCTTGCATACTATCTCTGGTTTTCCCTACATATCTAAATTGAACAGTTAGAATTTTAGTTAAGAATTCACTTTGTCATTTGCACATATATGTATGTATATATGCATATCTATGTAAGCATATGGAAATGAAAAATGGAATGCTTAAAAATGTTGTTTGTAATAGGTACAATTACTTTTATCTCACAGGTTCAAATGAATACTTGAGAACGTGACATAAATCTCCAGCCTAAAAAAAGAAGGCAAACACAGGGCTGTTCTAAAGATAGTCAAACAACATATAATTATTCAGTAAATAGCTTCTGAGCTTACTGAGTTTTGGGGACTGACTCATGATTTTTATTCTGGGTGGCAATACAGCCTCACTGTCTCTCATGCATGTCCTTAACTGGACTATGAAGTCAGAACTCAGCAATGAAAAATTCTCACACTTTTCCAGGAATGAAGGGTGAGGACTAGAAAAACAGGTACAATTTTCTCCTGTTTAGTGTAGATTTTTACCAACAGGTAAAACTAAATAAAGTAATGAGCAAATTAAAAATAAAAACAAACAAACAAAAAGCCAACAGAACAAATAAAAAAACAACTTTGACAGAAATAATAGCACAGGGACTCCTCTTTAAAGAATGTAGTTTATTTTGACTGAGTTAAATAGTTTTAAATAGCAAGTCCTTTTAAGCAGAGTTTAGGTAAAACCCTAATACCTAGTAGCTGATTAAAAGGGACTTGTCTGCTATCTCCAAGTACAGTTTGGGTCACATAGTAGAGCATCTGTCATTGAAAAAGAAGCTGAGAGGGCTCGGGAATGTTTAGTCTGGAGTAAAAGGATTAGGGAGATCTTGTGAATGTGCATAAATACCTTAGTAAAGAAGGAGACAGTGTCTTCCCAGTGGTGCTCAGTGAAAGGACAAGAGGCAACGAGCACAAATTGAAATACAGCCAATTCTGTCTAGAAATAATAAGAAAAAATATCCCTCAAAGGTTATCAAACACTAGAACTGTTTGGCAAGACAGCTGGTGTATTCTCTGGATATGGGGACACATTCAAAACCTGACTGGACACTCTCCTAGGCAACCTGCTGCAACTCACTTTTTTTTTGTTTTTGTTTTTTTTTGTTTTTGTTTTTTGTTTTTGTTTTGTTGGTGTTGGTTTGTTGGGGTTTTTTTTTCAAAAATGGTAAAATAAAACTTCTGTGGGGAAGTGAGAGCTTACTGAGACACACCATGCATGAATGGTCCTTTGTTCTCACGCTGAGATCCTCCATCTTTTATGGTGCCCCACATGAGTCAGGAAATCACCTGAACACCTTGCAGTGCCAGACTTATGCTGAGATCCACATTTACAAGTTCATGGGTTTTGTACTTCATTATGTAAGTAATTTATGATGGTGGGTCAACCATAGACAGGTTTATTCAAGCAACCTATTTTGGTGAATTTAAACACATAGGTAATAAATTCAAGGCATGAATAGACTGCCTGCTCCACTGTAGCTCCTGCTGGCATGGATGTATTGGTGCTCCCATTGCAATCCAGCCACTGGTGCCCACAGCTGCAGAGCTCTGCCAGCAGAAGGCATTTTCATTTGAGGAGAACACCAGTCAGATGATCTACTGGAATGTCTTAGATGCTTTTGACTTCAGTGCAGAAGTTGCACAAGCCCTTATTTTGGCAAAGTTTTGGAAATAATGAGGCCCAGATGGAAAGTAACAAGCCTCTGGCACAGATGTGCCTTCAACCAGCACAGTGTCCTGAGAGCACACACGGGCACCACGGGCACCAGTTAAACCAAAGCAATCCCACGTCAAACAACAATCTCTCAGAGGTTTGAATTCAGGCTAAGTTCAAGTTTCAAGGCATATTTTACTCTACAGAACTAAACCTAGGCCCTTTGCAATTCAGTGAAGAAATTGCCACATGGAAAATCACTTTCCCTGAGCTGGGTTGGAGCGTGCTTTTGTAAACTGTGTGGGGGTCAGAATTTGCTATCTTACAGTAATACAACTTCATGTACAAGTCCACAAAGACTGGAGGATAAAAGCTAAGCAATTTTCTGAACTGATGCAGGGAATCTGTTCTCAAAATTTACAAGCAACATTAACCTTCTTTTATAGAAATACAAGCATCAATAATTTTCAAATGTAAAGCACATATTGCTTTTTGGAGGGAAAAAAAAAGAAACCACAAAACAAAACCCAACAAATTTCCATTAAATACTCGGGGGAAAAATTAAAATTATTTTGGAATTCCTATACACAATTCCATTTGAGGAGAGAAAATTATTTTTTTTAAAGTTTGTATTTCTTTCTAGGTTTTATGCAGCGAATATTTACTACAGCCACTCTAAGAGCCAGAAAATTGTTTTATTTGCTTTATAGTATTGCAACATCTAGGGATAAATTGTGGACTTGCTGCCAGAACTACAAATTCATACAAAGTTATTTTAAAGTGATGTAGATCAGATGGAAGGTAGGTAAAAACTGAAAGCCTCAGCAGTGTTGTCACGCCCGTTTACTCTACCACCCTCTGAATTAGACCTGTTCATTGTGTCCCAATGTGTCAGGAGCAGAATTATGTAAAGCCATGGTTCTGTTACACACTGGTGATCCTGATTTTGCTCCAGAATCACCCCACCCTTCCCTGCTGGACTCTACACTGCGGGTGTGGCTAGAGTGAGCCTCCCATCCTGGAGGTGTGTGGTGGAGACCTGCAGCTCCATCAGGCAGCCTCTCCTGTCAGCTCTCCAACACTCCCGGTTAGAGTAACAAGGGCACTGAGCACTGAGGTTGAGTTCAAATGGATGACCTCACCACATGAAGGAACTCATAAGACATCACAAGTATTTTTAGGACAGAATTTTTGGAAGACTTCAGCATTGGTCTAATTCTATTTCCACTAACTTCAATTCTGGTGTTCTAAAGACTCTACAGCCATATATTATTGAAGACAACAGGAAGCTGGTAGAAGGTGATATACTCTCCTAAGCTGTGGCACCTTAATATTTTAAAAATCAAATACATTGCTGAAATAAAATTGGGTTATATTTTTTTAATGGCTACTTCAATACTAATTTTTTTGTCCCTTCTTGCTTAATCCTCTTTTCCTACAAATGTAGATATGAGTTTCACTGAATTTGGAAGTCATGAAGTCATGTCAGTTTACACAAATTTGAAACCAACCTCAAAACACATCAAATGATTAATCACGATACCAGACTTCACTCTAATGAGAGTCATGAACTTTTCAGCTGCAAAATCAGTGTCTGAATTAGTATCTGATCACTCCATATCAGCTGGACAAATATACTGAAGAAAAAGACAGCACATCATCAACTCAGATATAAATAGCCTCTGGTTCACCAAAACCTTTGTGGACAACAATAAAGTATTAAGTGGAAAGTAAAGTAACTTACGGTAATTAGATTTAGACTGCTACTTAAGGAAAGTTGTGATTCAATACTAATAACTAATTTTACCTTCTGTGATTAGTGAAAGCTGATTAGAAGTAAGTATGTTATCTGCTGGCTCTGACAGGATTATTGTCTTACTAAAAAATGCCTAATTAGTTTTGCTGCAGCTACAAATTTCTGTTTAACAGGTACGGTCAGCAACACTGCCAAGCATTCCACTACTCATCCATTATTATGCTCTCCTATAATGTGCAAAACTCCTGTGTAGAATTCAGGAAATTTTGTCATTGTTCAGGTCTGAATTCTGTGAAGAACTGAAATCTGTGGATTTTGGATCCTTGTTCTCAGACATAACACATGTAACTATAAACTCACATTTTTACAATCTCAGTCAATAATGCCAAAAAAAATCCGTGAAAGTTAAAACTTCCAGAGGCTTCCCTTGATGCTAAAACATTGCAAAAGATGTAGGTAAATATAATAACTGTGAAATTACCTAGACACAATTCCATTTCATTTCATTTACTCAGATGACAAATTATTTGATGGCTCAGGCTGAAACATGAATGAAGATTAGACATAGCAGCAGATAAATAAGACAGATGGTTCTTTAGAGCAGTTCAGGAAGGGCTGATGACATCTACTGTCCAAAGGATCTTTGACAAACTCCTAGCATCCCACAGTTGCTAGGTAGCAACTCCCCATTGAGAACATGCAACAAAGGTCCTCTCAAATGGTTTTAAAGTGAGAAAAGACTAACCAGTTCATTAAAATTAATAGAGAAAAGGAAGACTTGAAATAATTTAACTAAACCATTGTGCTCTTGAGGAAGGTGGCAGCTGTAATTCCTTCAACCAAATTTTTCACATATTCATATGTTGTTTTTTCACTATATGGTTACCAGCAGCACAAAAATTTCTTCAGATAAACATTGCCAGGAATTCTCTTCCATCAATGTGAGGCTATTACAATGTAAGGCCTCAGTAAACAAGGCAAGCTCTGCCTTGAGCATCATGCATCAGAAAAAGTTAGTCCCCTCTTTGTTCACTTAAATTAAAAACATATTTCAGAGATCCTACCAATAGCATAAAGTGATAAAACTAATTTCAGCTCTTGACATAAGGGGGAGCAATTCTGTTTTCCTGAACAGCACTTCCTGTGGCTGTTCATGGTACCTGGAAGAATTCGGCAGAGTTGCTCTGTTGTTCTCTTTTTAAAGTAGCAGAAACTCCCAAGGACAAACTTGCTAACTTAGCTGTCAAGCTGATGAATAAAGTAACTTCCCTGGGAAGGGAGAGCCCTCCAGAAAAACACTGCTGCAGCCACAGATGTTGCTTTGCAAAAGAGATCACAGGAGATCCAGAACCACTTATAGCTATTTAAGTGAGGAATTTAAGTGGGAAACTGGAGATGTACCAGGGGACACATTGAGGATGTAAATTCTCATATCAGCATGACCTAATATGGATTCTCTTACCTCACTGACAAATGGCTCTTCCAGAAAAAATATGATGATTGCTGCAATATTTTTTCTTGTCCCTCTCTATTGTCCTTTTTTTTTTTTTTTTTTTTTTTTTTACAGCTCATCATACTAAGTTTCAGCAAATTTAGACCACAATTCACAAGCTGTATGTTCACACTTCCGTCTGTGCTGCTCTTCCTACAGGTGAGAGGTTTGTAGTTCTCATTCAGGTGAGCACAGAGCATGGTACAAACCCATTTCAAAAGAGGAAAAATACTTTGTTTTTCTAAGTTTTACTTAGGGCTGTGTATGGGCTACTAATTTCTTACTTACCTAGAGATTTCTACAGCTGCTTTATTGAGTGTTCTATGGGATTAGACAGGGAATCTTGACCAAATGGAGTCTCTTAATAATGCATATGGACTATGTCAGTTTTATTATTTGAGGTTTACTGTGATTTAAATGAGAACAGAGACAGGCTTTGGCTCCTGCCTACAAACATCAGAGCCCCTTATGTTTATGCTTCTTTTATGAAATATTTCTAAGTTAGAGAGCAGGACTGTCCCCATAGGCTATTTTTCCTTCAGGTGCTGAATCTAAAATCAATGACTGAAATTTACAGGAGAAAAAAGACCTTTGTAATCTTTCCAGATCCCAAATGGGCAACCCCTATTATAGTATGTTTTATTTTCACAAACTAAGGTCCAACAACCATGAAGGGCATGTAAGCCCCCATAAACCCTACACACTAGTTCCACTTGAGTGAAATGAAGGGAACTGGCAAGTTTGCTGAAGCTCAAATAAAACTTATTTTCCTGTACTTAATTTAACAGGGTACCTGAGACCTTCACCTATACAAAGTCTGTCTCCTCTGCCATCTGCTGGAGCCCTACAATATAAACCCCAAAATACCACACTACAACATTCAAAATCTACCAATTATTGTTATGTAAAATAATTGGATATATAATATTATAATAATAATAATAATAATAATAATAATAATAATAATAAACAACACTGTACTCTTTTCAGGTTGATCTAGCACAGCAAGGAAGCTTTGGTCTTGGACGTAGCAGTTAGGTAAGCATTTGACATAGATAAAGTTCTTCCAGGCCTTTCAATAAATGAACATTAAAGTTATAAGTCCACATGATGGTCTTTTCTACCATATAAAGCCAGTTTCTCTAATGTAGTTTGTAAAGTTACCTGAGATGTATCAATCCCTAATGGAGTCCAGACTATTACATTATTTTCTTATGTGTTTTTAAAGCAAGAGTCAAAAACAAGTTTCAGAGGTAGAGAATTCCATACTATGCACATGCCTTGCAGCCCTCTGTAAAAAGTCTGTACACACTGGTGTCATGTGAAAATGCATTCTGAATACACATTTCAGGATCATTTTTACAGACATGATGTAGATTGCAGCAAATCAAAATAGATTTTCTTCTTCCTAAGCCATTTCAGAATTGATCCCATATCAACAAAGAGAGGCTTCAGCCTTTTCAACTCCCAATGACCTTACCAGAGACTGACTACAACTCCAATTAAACCAGGATTTTGCATGTTCTGGAATAGGAACAGAGTGAGTGAAGAACCTATAATTCGGGTTATCCAGTAGCTTCATTATATTATCCTGTACTTAACTTCTCTCAGTTGCAAAATAACTTAATCTGTTCCTTACCTCAGCTGTTTGTCTCCCATAATGTTCAAGGTGTGGGGGAGCAAAAAAATAAATACAACAACTGAGCCAGCTCTTTTAGAGAGAAAATCTGGACAAAATGAAAAATTATTTTGCCCAGGTAAAATTGCTGTCACTAACAATTTTAGTTCCTTAGAATCAAAACTCCCACAGTCTTAGATAACAAAACTTGCTAGAGAAGATATTACTTGACCTGAGGAGTGTCTTTTACTGCTCCCACCTAACCAATCTTTTGTTGAATTATGGATCTGAGTAGCACCATTTAAATATGGTACAAGGAAAAAAACACCTGCTTTCAGTGGACCAATAAGAAAATTATCTGTTGATTGTATACTAAAGTAGACCTGCTTTAAGACAGATAGAGGTCCCTTCCAAGATATATTTTGCTCTTTCTTTTATCTGAAAAAGGCCCACCTAGCCCACAGCTGGCTGGGACTCTCCTTGAGCTTCCTGTTTGGCAAGGCTGCCAGAAATGTGAACCAGACCATAGGAATGTCTATGGGCTACAGGCTGCTGCCTGTCAACTGGTGGAATTCAGCATGGGTAAATTAACAAAGGCCCTGGCACAGTCTAGGCAGTCTGAAGCCAGAGCATTGTGCCAGACAGTATTTTTCTTTTCCAAATTCCACATTGCCCATGCTCAGCTTGAAGACTGTCACCTGAAGGAATAACTTCTTGTGCTTTTACTGAGTTAGGAGGTTTTGTGTGAATGAGGAAAGAAACTGCATGTCTTCCTCTTGGTTACAGAAGCTAAACACTTCCTGAGATCTGAATTCTCCCCTTGCCCTTGGACACAGTTCCTGCTAAAGTCATTGACCAGTGATTCTTGGAGTCCCAGGAAAGGAGAGCTATGGGTCAGCACCCCACAGCTTCCACGTGAGACATTTTCCCTCTGTGACAGACCAAATGCTGACACACGTTGGTGGGCCAAGCCTATGCCCTGGCCTCCTGTGCTGTTTGCATGTCGAGATTTGGTGACTGGAGCCATTTTAAGAACTTCCCTCTCTAGAGAGCAAAGGAAAATTTATGATTTTTCCATTCCCTTTACACTGGCATGGCCCTGAGTAGAGTGAGAATCTGATGTGAAAATCAGCAGCTCTCCAGCTAAGCAGGTCTCCTCCCTGTGGCTCTGGGAAGGTGGAACCATCAGAACATAGCCCCCACCTTAACAAATTCTAAGAGCAGGCTTCCTAAGAGAGGAAGCTTACCCTTAGAATAAATTAAAGGTGGTTTAAGCTAGCTGTTTGCACAACCATTAACACACAGCAAGAACAGAGTAACTAGCAGCTCTGCCTTTGAGCTGTTAATTGTTGGGATTGCACTAGGTTTATTATTTAGGTTGATTGCAGGAAGGGAGCTCATGTTTCCCCAGGAAAGCTGCCATTCTGTTATGTGAGACATCAACCTTTACCCATGGTTCTCCTTTGAAATAACAAGATTCTCCTCAATTAAGGGAAGGACAGAGCCTGAGCATCTCCCTCAGTGTTGTGGCTGCCCAGTGAATTGAGACAGGCTTTGAATTATCAAGGAAGGTGCTAATGCCAGAGAGAGGAGCAGATATTGCACGTCTAACACTAGTATTTCTTACTGGGTAACTGGGAAAAGCCCATTACAGAGCTCAGGAACCTGTGCAGGGGCTCCTGTCTCCCCCAAAGACAGCAGAGTCCGTGTGCCCAGGATTCTGCTGCCAGAGCTCAGGAATTGGACAGCACAGCAGGCAGCTTTAACTGCATGGAACCTCTCTGGGACACGAAGTTTAACCCAAATTTACCCCAAGCAGCACCTGGGTGTTTTGCTGTTTTCTAACTGAATGTTCTGCTATGATTTCCCCGGGTGGTTTAAGTTTTGATTTTTTGCTGAGGGAGATATTTACAACAGAAGTAGAATGGATCTGACCTGATACACGGTGATACTATTACTGGGTACTTTGAGAAGCAGAATTTTTCAAGCTGGGTAGCTATATAGCTATTTTAGATAACCTCTGAGAATATGTCTGAACAGCAGAATGCTCTGCTGTCAAGTCAGAGCTATCCTGTCTTAATATAGCACAACCATGTTCTTCTCTCAGGACAATTTGGGAAGCACAGTGCAGAGCACCTTATTATACAGCTCTTGGTAGACTACCGAGATCAGCCAGAACTAGTCAGAGTAACTCACCAGCAGTGCCCTGAGTTTGAGTTGTCTAGCTATAAAGTGAAATATACAAACAACACAATCTCATCTTTTAAGGCCTTTATGTGACAAAAAAAATCTGTGAAACACTAATATGAAAGAGTCAATAGCCCCTATCAAAAACACTAGAAAGCACACCAAAAAAATCTGTATCCAGTGCAGGATTGAAGGGCAGGTGGGAAATTAAGTTACTGCTTTGGCCAAAAAGGAAGGAATGGGACATCTACATACAACCCATACAGCTAGATCAAGTATTACCAAACAGGCCACATTCTGTAGGGAGAAGGTGTGGAGGGGAGGGTGGGGGGGGAAAGAATAGTGACAATGAAAGTGAAATGGCCATGCACAAAGAGAAAAGGAGGAAAATTAAGGGTATATATCCAATCTAATTGCAGACCTGTTCTTCTGTTTCAACATGCCATTATTTTACTGCTCTTTTTCTCTCCCCCCCTTTTACTTTTTTTCTCAATTCCACGTGGATATCTCTCATATACACTTTAAATACAGGAATATGCAAAATACATTTTCTAATTAAGAATTTCCTATTCTACCTAACCAGAAATTAAAAAGTGGCTGTCTTCCCTCAGATTTTATAATGCAGTCCTTTTTTATATCTATGTTGATACACCAGGTTTCTAAAATCAAGCTAAAAAAACCTCCTAACCCTATTTCCTTTGTTGAGATATTACAGTTCTCTCTATATGTAGGAGTAGTGCTCTATTCATCTACAACTGACACTGGTTCTGCAATGGTTACACAAAGATGGTTATTTATAGACCAGGGAAGCACAAACGTCCCTCCCACCTCTCCCAGTATAAGGGTCACAGAGCCCTCACCTGGTACTAGATTCAACATGACAGGTGATAACATGGAAGTAAAAATAACTTGTCAGTATTTCCTTCAAAATCAGACAATTACTAGTTTAAAAACAGGGATGATCTGTTCCTAATTACAGAAGATTTCAATACAACAGGATACAAAAGCACGGGCACAGGTACTCTCCAACAGACCCATATGCAAGTACACATGTAGATATGCACACTTACACTACTTACACACGTTTATTTTGGTCAGAAACCCACATGAAGTTGAGACTAACATCAGTTTTAATTAAAATCAGCTCAGTAAACCTGATACTGGATTTCCAGTACTAAATGGAGGCTTACAGGGCTCTAATTAGGATATAAAGGCTCTGTTCCCAGTGGAACAGATCCTCAGTAAGCCCCTCTGCTGGTCCATTATCCCCAGCCCAGCGTGCGTCATTGGCTGCCTCTGTCTATTTTAGCCTTATTAATGTGTTTAGGCACATCCATCAGTGAATTAGCACAAACTGCTCTAAGGTTTCAGAATGAGGGAGCCACTCACTTCCATCACATCAGCTTTACCTCTCACCTTCCAGAAAAATAAATATCTCAGTAGTTTCCTAAGTAAACTGCTCCAGATATGTAGCAGGTTTCACAGTAACAGACTGCATATCAATAACTTTATGCAGCAAACAGGAAGGGGTTTTTAGACAACACCCAGAAACTAAACTCAACCATTTAGGTTTTGAATTACAAGATAGACATGCTGTCAGGGGATATCTCATCTTAAAAACATAAAGGAGTTCAGAAAAATATTTACTTTTCAAGTATCCTGTACTCTTGGTCCTGTAGTTCTACAGGCAAATTAAAAACATAAAACCAGACAGATGAATCTTTAAATAACTAATGTTTTTTAAATCACATTTCTCTCTCAGTATATATCTAAACAAGTATTACTCAGTTTTATTATTTATTCAGTTACCTCTGATGTTACCCAGAGAACCTCCTTTTGGCAGTATCTTAAATTAGAAAATGTTTCATCACCAAAAATTGTAATTTCTATGTTTCTATGGCATGTGACTAGCAAACATTGGAAAGTACTTCAACACTACTTGTAATTTTTAACAGCATTACTGGATTAGTCATCAGGACAAAAGGCTGCACTCCAAGCATTTATCTTAAAGTGGGTAAAATGCAGGAATGAAATAAATATAAGGCAGATATCAATCATTGAATCTGAACACATTAATTTTCTAAGGCCTGCCACAGTGCTACTGTCAGGGAATTTTACCAACTCAGTCATTCCACTTATTCATATGAGTAATATCCTGATTAAGCAATTGATTAAATCTGTTTGTAGAAAATCAAGACCTTAAAATCAAAGCCAATAGGAAGAAGAAACTGTGACTAGCCCATTACCTGTGCCCTGCAGTTCTGCAGGTGACCAGAGGACCACCAATTTAGGACATACAGAGCTGGTAGGCTGTGCTCTAAACACTGTCTAATACAGCAGTGAAGTCATTGATTTTCATACTGATCAGAAACTGCTTTTGAACCTCCCTGGGTTTAAATGGACTCAGCTGATTAGCTGGAGTGCACCTCTTGTGCCTTTTGAGACCTTATTCAGCACCATGGAGTGATCCTCCTTACTTGCCAAAATGAAGGTTTGTTAGGATAGGTAGAGATAATGTTCTGAAAGACCTTTTTTCAAGTTATTTTACAATTCCATTGTCATAATCAAACAATCATTTTCCATATAATCAAAACACAAAAAACCTGACATTATGCAATCACTTTCTTTAATCTGGGAGAAAGGAGTTTGTATTGATGCTAATTGCCTTCCTTGAATCTCTTCTTGTCAACTGATCAAATAAATCTTGATCAAATAGAACATATGGAATATTACCCAGTCTTGCTTTAGCTTAGTTTAGCTTTGTGATAGAAAGTGCATCCCTTTAAATACAGCCTTATGCATATTACTTTTACTTTTCTTCCCCAAAAGGTATGATAATCATGCTGAGATTATTTGGAGAATACAGAAAAGCACAATCTATTAGACTACCCTGAAAATGAAAACCATCTGCAGAGACATTTATTCCAGTGAGGCCTGTTGAACATGGAAACAAGAAAGTGGTGTTGATTTGGGATGGTATGAAAATCTTGTGTCACAAAGGTAACTCATTGCATTTCTACTAATGACACAAGTTATATCTAGTAGCATAAATTCCAGCACCCTATTCTGTATGACATTACATAATTGGTAGATAAAACCATTCACATTCATGGGCAATTATTATATTTTAGCTCTTGCCCATGTTTTTACATTATTCCATTATGAGTTTGTAATAGAAAGGAAAATAATGAAAACTTTGAAAGAGATTCTGGAATGCAAAGCATCATTTAAAAAGAACAAAACTGCATGTTGATTGTAGTTTAAGTGCTGTAGTATGTACTTCTCTGCCTAGTGGTAGCTGAGATACCTTTCATACATTAAAGGTCAGAACCTTACTCAGAAAAGAAAAGCTAGAAGAGTAAATGAAAATACTTAGAGCAGTTATGGGTATAGTAATTCTTCCAAGAGCATTTAGCAAAATAGGAGAAAATGCAAATGAAATCAGGTTTTCTGATTTTCACTCATCTGTTCTATTCACTGGATAATAGTTAATTCTTCCACTCTATTTCAGAAAGCTACCCATAGAATATTTCGTATAATTAACTGAAATATCAGCTAAAATATTGAAGGAATAAAATATTAAAATATTAAGGAATAAAAGCATAAAAGAAGTGAACAACAAAAAAGAAAATTATCAATTGTCATTTACATATGCCTCCATCGTATTTGCAAGTTTTAAATTTCATCAGTACTTGATAAGAAGCCCATTCTTACAGGAAGAACCCAAAGTGAGTACAAATTTAAATATTCATCACGAAGCTGGGGAGCTTTCTGTCAGTTGAACTTTGCTGTTTTATCAATTCAAAGATTAATACTCAACAAAGTATTCAGACAGGAAAAAAGGAACAATAACTAAAGTGTTTCTCTAGCTGCAGTTAACACTCAGAAGAATTGTTGAAGTGTTGGATAGATCAGATCAATATAAATACTCTATTTACTGCTGTGAAGCAGTCAAGAAAAAATGCTGTGAACATTTAATTACTACCAAGAATCCAGAGAATCTAAGACATTAATTTTAAATATTCAATTACCTATTGAACAAAAATCTATTAGGATGCTGTCATGAGCGTAGCGGCTGCTTGTTAACTCTCCAGCGTGGCAATAAAACTTGGGCAATGAATGTAATTGTACTAGGGATCAAAGAGCTGAGCTCCTGCTGAGAACCAAGTGTATACACTGCCAATATTTCATCATTCAGAGTCACTTTCCCTCCTCTACCTAATATGAAAGCTATAAAAACAAAACCAAAAATCCCCTCAAACTGTTATTGTTAAAGCCAAAAACTAATTAGTCATTGCTTCCCAAAGTGTTATGTGAAAAGTCTCTAGAAATAATGGGCTGCATTCTCAAATTTTATAGGTTTACTGAGTCTAGTGTTCTCTGGTATTTCCTGTTTCCCTTGCTAGGGAAGATTGAGTCAAGTTTACAAGTCATCTTGAATAACACGCAAACTTTTCAATAAAGGCAATAATCTGTAGATTTAGAAAGCATACAGTTAAAATAAAGACATGGGTGGTAAACAAAGGGAAAAGCAAGAGCTTTTCTACTGTTTTTAAAACTAAAATTCCCAGCATCTTAAATGTTTTAGCAGCCTATGATTTGCCATTTCAGCAAGGTTTGGTGATGCACTTTTGTTTTTCTACTTAAAATATCTGAGCTTGAAAGCCTCAATACATCATATTACAGCATGGGGAATAGAAAAAAAAATAACACATCCATTTATGTCTAGAATACTATTTCTGTATGTAAATGTATACATATGATAACAGCTATAGCTACTAACAGAATGGAAAACAATGAACAGCTTTCCCTCTCTTCCCTTGTGAGACATTTCAGCAGATCTCAAAACATGACATATATAAAGAACTCAATAGATCCTTGAAACGCCTACATATGTTACTTTTCCAAGGTATGAACAGTGCTCTGAACAATTAGCAATGAGGAATCACCTTATTTCTTGGTAGCTTCACCTGCAATGAAAATGGGGTTAAATGTCATGACCCTTGATCAAAGCCCCAAGATGAAGACTCAGACCCCTGGCCCCACTACAGTTAATGGAAGTTCTGCTATTGACTTTACTATGTCAGGATTTCAGCTCCTGAGATCACTTAATTGTCCCAAACATTTATCACCTTTTTTCTGTTTTACAGCAGAACTAAAAGCATGTCCAGAACTGCAGCAGTAATGTGATCAAACACTGCTTTAGTAAGGACCCAAAAGTGCAAAATACCATCTTCCAGAAAAACAATTCCTAGATCAGCCCCTGAATTCGAACATAATCCCAAGCCATTTTCACTTATGACATCTAACATCATCACAGCCCAAGTGTATATTGATGTACTTTTAGTTTACTTTTATTTTACACAGTCATTACGTATATAAGCTCCTGAAGAAAATGTTCTCCCAACTCTTGATAAATTTAAGCTTTCTCTATATTCCTGTCCAAGTGTATCTGCCACCTTTCCAGTATTGTTCTGTTCTTCATTACATCATCAAAAAGGCACAGACTGTCCAAGGACTGTGTTCAAGGAGAAAATGCTTTTGATTTGCTTAATCAAGAAAATAAGTGCATCTGTATGCTTAGCTACCATCCTTATTGTGTAAGTTGATAAAAATAATAACAACATGCACAGACTCTTTTCCTAAGTCTTATTGTGTATTCAACTCATACAGGCATAAGGCACTGGAAGTCTAGAAGACTTTACTTCCTCTTATGGCAATGTGATAGAAGCAGCACGATTTGTACTGAACAAAAAGTTAGGTGAAAAGAAGAGAAGAAATCAGGGCAGTTAACCTGATCCAAGCCCAATATATATCTGTTAGCAAGGCAGAAATTTATGCTGCCTTTTTTTTTTTTCCCTGTGACTTTTTTTTTGTGTTTGCTGACTATTAAACAGCAAAAAATACCTGGAGATAGTAAACTTGTAATGCTCTGGTTAAAAAGAGGTTTTCTGCAGTTAATCTCTGCATTGCAAAGATGTCTTTACACTCAAAGTTAAACACCACTTTTTGATGAACGAAACTTGGCCTTAAGGCAGCATAAGAACATGCTTAGTGTCACCTTATTACATATAATGTGTTTTCCATACATGATGCTCTTAGGTAAATTCATGAAAGCTAGAGCTCTGAATTTATCTCTGGCTGATATTAATTTCTTAAGAAATGGACACATCTGGATGCAAATGAGGAACATCAGCTGAAGTCCTCTTGTACATGGTCTTGCAAAGACCAGCTCCCACAGACAGAGCAGCACTTGCTCCCTAATCAGAGCTGCCTTCATTCGGTGATCTGACATAATTTGTGCAGTCTCATAATAGGTGACAAAAAGGGACAAAGCCATAAAATGCCTATATTTTGTTTTTAGCACCTGGTTTTACACATGCATAAAACATGTCAAAACATTTCTTAGAAGTGAAATCCAAGATACCTGTTTTGAATAAGCTGCTGTGTTCTGAGGTTACCAGATTGAAAAACTAAACAGGAATAATATTTTAAAATGTTTCAGCAGCTGAAATCTGTTCTTTAGTAAATTTCTGTACACTCACCCAGTAGTTCTGCACTATAAAGTTACTTTCAAATTTATCCCAATGTACTTCTAGCAGCAAATCTCCACTGCTGACCATTTATTTGACCTCTTTCTAGCACATATCATGTTATAATACTGAAATTCTTTATGCTTCTAAAAATAGCAATGCAGAGATCCTGAAATGATTAATGATAGTTAGGACTGTTGAGCTCAATGTAGAAAAATAAAATAGAGTATACAGCTATCCATCTCCTGAAACCTGGAAGATTACTTTTCCTGTTCTGGGGTGAGGATATTAAATTTCCTAAGAGCTCTCCTCTTACAAGATTGTCAGAATGTCAATGGCTTTATCCAGCATTTGTTCTAACATATAACATTATACATAACTGCCTGGAGGTGCCAAAATACAGGCAGAAATTGAAGGGTGGTTTTCTAAAGATATAAATAGGAATGCCAGACATGAGTTTATTATGAAAACTTGAGACTCTTAAGACTCAGGAGATCTCCATCACAGCCATGTTCTTGCAAAACATTCTTCTGTTTAAAGTACTCAGAGATCCTTTACCTTTCCATAGCAGAGTAGAGCCCAATCTGCTTGAAAAATCTCATTAAGGTCCAGACTGCTAGAGTGAGCATGTGGAATTTTTTACTTCCTTCATAGAGCTACCAGTGTTTATTAATGAATTGCATAGAATTAAAACACTGATCTGTAAGAGTCAGTATATGAGGATGTGTTCTGCTGGTAACAAAGCACTTTGCACTGTCAGATAATTAAAGGGATGAAATCAAACCAATACAACAGTTACAGTGACATTACCAGAGAATTACATATACACTATTTTGAAGGGTGACCATAAATCTCACTGAATGTCTCCACAAGACAGCAGAAAGACAGATGAGGTAGGCACACTCAGAGTGTGATTCAGACTACCAGTTTCAACTGAGATGTGAAGGGAAACATAGCACACTGTCCTGGAGCAAACGCCTGATTATTAGATGTTAAAAGTGATGGAAACTGAATGGCACTCTGTGCATCTCAATGCTACTTTTATCACTTGTACTTCTGATTCAGAAGACAAATTTCTAACCACATAAAACACAAAACTCCCTACTATTAAAGACGTTACACGTAAAGAATATATGTCCAGTTCACTTAGACTGAGTGTACCCCAGTGATGAGCTGCATGCAAGCTGTGTCTTACCTACTCCAGTTTCTCAAAGAAGAGACTCACTGCCCTCCATTTCCAGCACTTAAGCAGAGGGAGGAATAGTGAGCAGCATGGACAGCAAAAATTTTTCCCACTCCTTGCATGGATAAGCAGATGTAAATCTGCTTATTTTGACACACAACCTGCTGTGCAAACACCTCTAATGCATAACAGGACAAAATGAGAGGAGACAGAAAGCCCTCTCTCAGACTCATTATTTTGCCCCTGGTCCCCCAGTATTGCAGTCCACCATGCAGAAATAGCACAGTTCATTATGAACAGGGTGAAATCACCTGACACAGGAGCCAAGAGCTTAGTTCACAGCCCATTTAAATTCACAGCACTGAGATGTGAAACAAGAAGAGTCATTTTTGTATGGGTAAAAAGAAATAAAAGCATTCAGGATATGATGCTGAAAATTTAGACAGCAAAACAAATCAGGGAAACAAGCCAGGATTGTTGATGTATGGCAGCACATGAAATTCTCTTTCATTACAAATTTGCTTGTTGTTCATTGCTGGTAATGTGCAGGTGTCATTGCACTTGATCAAGAGCTTTTTTTGTAATGAAGGACATACACACTATTAAAATTATAATGTTTCTACTAAAAGCAACCTGAAGGACAACAAGCTGAAAGCTATTATTGAAAGAACAAGATATAAATGTGTTCCTTCTTGATAGTCTGTGCAGCCATTTATCATTCAAGGAGGAAATTTTACTGCTCAAATAATAGCATTTATAAGGATCCTAGGTCTATCACTCCTGTTCCAGCATCAGCCATGTTTGAAATTCTCAACCTTTTTTTTTCAGGCCTTATAATTTCAATATATATTAAGTGAAAGCAAGTATACATGGAATACATGCTTCTTTTTTTCTTCTAAAAGGAATAACTAATTATAAAAGAGGAAAAAACTCCAAATCTTTTAACTTAAATCTGGTTGAACTCAAATAACAAAGGTAATACATTTTCACTTATTACTAGTTTGATAATTACTTAAATTGATTCAATAAATTATAAATTTAAGGCTTATTTTAAAGTTCTTTTATAAAAATAAATCACATTGATGATTATTTAAATTAAGCCAGGCGAGTTTTAGGTGCATTTGCATGGCTTTTGTAATAATTCAAAATGGAATAAATTAAACTCTTATAGCTTTTCAAATACAGAGATAGCAAATACAATTCTTGGAAACACTCATAAGCACCTTTATGCATATAAGCAGTGCCTTTGAGTTCTATTCATGGAAGTGTTTTCTGGAATGAGGCCCTGTGGAATAAATGTGAAAGTGCTACTCAATTTTTTAGTATTAAATATAGCCGAGGAGTGTCTAGTTTTTGAATAGCTGTTTTATTCTGTCTATGAGAGCCAGTGCTTCGTTGGTGGCATGCTTTGAAATTTATGGAATCCATTCATCTAATATTGGGAGTTGTTCTTATATTTATGCCATAAAAAGTATATAATTTCTGGCTGAAGGAAAAGTATTACACTCAAATTTCTGTTTGCATGAAGAAACACATTCCTGTAGGCTCATCCTTGTGACTTATCTTTTGTTTCAAGATAATTTTTTGTATTTTTATCTTGATGGTGTTTCACAAGCATATTATTCTGCACTGAGATGTTGATTTCCTTAATTTTTTATATTTTTTTACTATACCCCTTGCACATGCTTTTCTGAAGATCACAGAGCAAGGAAAAAAATATGTAGCTATACATTGTATAGATTCCCTATGCTAATACATAAGAATTCTTCTTCCAATACACTGACAGCTCACAGACATGTTTCAAGAAATTTCTTTTTGTTTTGTAGCCACTGAATTTTAAATTACCAAGTAACATTAAAATTATGAAAGCAGAATATTAATCTTGCATTTGAATTTGAATGAGAGAAAAGCTATGCTTTATAAATAAGGCTATTTTTAAATATAAATTATCTTTTCTTTTTTGTTTTCAAAGGGTATTTGGAGACACATAGTTAAAGTCCTTGATGCATTTATAATAACAAAAATTTTGAAAAGAAGAGAAAGATCAAGAATTTTTCTATAACCAAAATATCTTGGTATTTCCATCAAAATATTTTTATTTCATTTTGGAATTGCCATTCTTCACATTCTAGGCTACTGTTTCCAATATTCATCATCAGAATGGAATAAAAAGGAACAAACTGTGAATTTCTCAGTTGGTTCAGTGACAGGAAGAGTTTTCCCAGTAAGTAACTTCCTGTGACACTCTCTATAGTGGGATCAAAAAAGTGAATTAATTCATAGAAGTTATGATGGGCAGAGTGATGTGTACAAACAACAACCAGGATTTCAAGTTTTCATGTTGGGATTGTGGGTGTTTATTTCAATGTAATTAGGGAGAGAAGGAAATACATACAAATCCCATATAAAAAAGGCTGTCCTGATGGATAAGTATGATTATCTATACACATAGATATATCTATATATATCTATTAAAGCGTGTGAAACGCTTTTTCTGACTTTGAAGAACATCTTCCCTATTGGAGGAGACAAAGCCAAACACTGATACTCCTCTCAACTGAATTTCTTTCTGCCAGGCAACCTGGCCTCTTTCTAGACCCAAAGAGCCCTGAAGGGATGTCAAGAAGGACAAAGTACCTTAATGAAAAAGCTTGGGGAGATCCTGCCCTAAGTCTCAGAAATGGATAAATTTAGATGAGTCCAGGCCTGATAGAGGAATTTTAAAACTCAGGGCTGTCTTGCTTCCTGGTGCACCTCTTCACAAGTGGAAACACCCTGTGCTCTGCAAAAGGGGCTGTGTCAGCCCCAGGACCAACACAACAGAACAAGAACATTCTAAAAATCCAGGCATAAACCTCTTCAGCCTTTGCCAGTAAACACCTACCTGTCCCCTGAAGTTGGGTTAAAGACCACTGTAGTCTTTGTGAACTGTTCCAAACGAGCCTCCACAAGTCTTGGTCTTGACACCAGGAACAAAATTATTATTAGAAAATAACAAAACCAGTACTCTCAAGAAAAACATGTGGGATATAGTTCCCACTGCATATCTGTGCTACATAATAGAGGAAATATCTCTAAGGATATTTATCTCAGATGAGGGGAAATCTACCACCCATAAACTAGATAAGATGAAACTGTGAGTGGAATAAACAGGATGCCTATCTTTGTTCAATCTTAATTAGAATCAATATATCTGACTGAATGTAACATTAATTTAATTAAACACCGTACAACAGACACAAAACTATCTCTTAATAGGAAACTATTGCCATTAAACAATATTAAGAAACAGTATTTTTATATAAAAGAGGTCCAGTAAGGTCATTGCAAATGCTATTCACTGCTTTTATCCTTCATTAGCACTGCAAGTGATGTAAAATCTGATTTACAAGGCTGAGTGAGGCATTAAGACTCTGTTCATTTAAAGCAGAACAAAGTATTTTCTAAAATCATCAGCTCAAGAAGTAGATAAGGTCTTCTTTGGGCAACACTGGGCTTTGAATGAGCCTTGAACTGCCATGTCTTGACCCTCAAGGGGGAGAACTTTAACCACCTGCAATCTGCTGGAAGGACAGCAGAGGAGAGCACAAGCAATCCAGGAGGTTTCTGGAGGGCACTGGTGGTCACTTCTTAATTGAGGGATGGACAAAGGCAGGTGCTCTGCTGGACCTCATACTTACAAACAAGGTCAGGAAGCTGAAGATCATGGGCAACCTTGGCTGCAGTGACCATGAAATCATGGAGTTCAGGAGAAGAGAGCCACTGAGACCATTGGGAATGTTTGGAGCAAAGACCAACCAACCCTAGAAGAGGATCAGGCTAGGGAAAGGGCAAACATTACCATAAGCCCTGACAGGATACACCCAGGAGCTCTGAGGGAGATGATCCTTTCACTCTGCTCCACATTGGTGAGACACATCTGGAAGGTTGTGTCCAGTTCTGAGCATAAAGAAAGTTCCTTAATATGGGAGACAGAGGGACACACTGGAGTACATCCAGTAAAAGTCTACAAAGGGCTTAGACCCTCTCCTATGAGAGACAGAGATCTGGGACTGTTCAGCCTGGAGGTGAGATGGCCCAGTGGGAAACACCAATGTCTGCAAAAGTCTGAGCAGGGATGGTGTTGCAAAGATGGAGATGGATTCTTCTCAGTAGTAGCAGTGAAAGGACAAGGGGCACAAATTAAGTACAGGAAATTCCAGTTAAAGATAAGACTTTTTTTTCTTGTGAGGGTGGCCAAACAGTGGAACATGGTGCCCCACAGAGGTTATTAAGTCCCTATTTCTGGAGATGTTCAAAACCTCATTGGACTTGGCCCAGACCAACCTGTGGTAGCCAGCCCTGCCCTGGGCAGGGAGGTGAGGGTATGTGATCTCCAGAGGTTCCTTCCAAACTCAACAGTTTCACCATTTTGTGACTCTGTGAAACACATTGTAGTATTTTATGGTAGTTGGAGCATGCAACAATTCTACTCTTTCACTTCCTATGCTTGATGATGCCAGTATTAAGGAAAATGGCCAAATCATTCACAGTATTTTGTGTAAAAGGGCAAACTTAAGCTCAGAGCAAATAAGCACATTTGATATGGCATTACTTTTGTTAAACCAAAGGAGGTACCACAGAGGGTAATTATTTTTGCTGTTTTTATCCATAAGCATTACATTTTTCAGTGTTCACAGAGAAAAACTTTAGTTAATGAGATCCATAAAGATTCTTTAATCAGCTTATATTGTGAAAAAGTATTAAAGTCTCCACTTTCACAACAGGCTCATGAAATATATAGTTTTATGATATATTACTAGCACAGGAACTCACCTCCCCCTTTCCCCTGAACCACCTGCAATTTTTAATAGTCATGTATCGCCAGGGTACCAGAAACCCATAAAAGTTTAACCTGCCAATTAACAACTGGGTAAAGTTCCAGCCTTTTTGAATATTTTGATTACTTCCAAGAGCTTTTCCCAAAATACAGAAAATATTTCTACAAAATTTCTAGCCAGAGTTTTAATTTAATCTACAGAAAAAATTGGTAGTAAGAGAAAAATAAAAATGTATTATATCCAAAAAAAACACATCAATTTTTTAATATGACAGTAGACCTTCAAAATCCAGCTCTGGATATAAAGCAGTTATTTTTTAAGAAAAGGGGATGGAGGTGATTAAAGAAAAAGATTAGAGACTTTCATTCTAATATTTCCTCTCAATAGGGAGACAGAAAGTAAGGGCAGAACTCACCTATTCAATACAAGTTAATCAAGGTGTGAAGCACAGTGCAATAGTTTTCAACATACTTTATGACACTCCATTAAAAAAATAAGGATGTTAAATAACATTACCTTTGTTTTCAGCAATTTTTTCAAAGCCACCTAAAAGTGTATCAGCTTTTGAATCACTTTCATGAATACACAAATTGTAGTGCAAAATAGTCACAGTTATATAGATTTGGACTAGAAGGTTTATACCAAAGGATACATCTTTTGGCACTACCATTGATAATCACAGATCTTTAGCACTGAGCAATACTTCAAATAAGGCTAGAACACAGAAAAAAAAACCACCAAAAAAGCCTCTATCAACCTCTGAGAGCTTTAATTATAAAGTAAGAAAGTCTAAAGTAAATTGGCAGAGAAGAGATCATAGACAATATTGTTCACCAGCTGTAATAGGCAGCAACTCATATCCATCACTGGTGCTAAATTTTTGTAGATTCCACAGTTTTGCAGGTGAATACAGGATCTCCTAAATATGAAAAGCATAAATAGACAGTATAAAGACATCCATCTGGAAAACATAACCAGTTGGTAAGGAAAGCTGTTGAACAAAGTGAGAATTCATCTTTGCTGCTGGAGGACAGATGTCATGAATAAGTGAGACAAAACAAAAGGAGAAAGTCTGAGTTAGTGGGACATGGCTAGAACTGCAAGCCTGGAACTGCATGAAATTAATGCAAGTTATTTGGAGAGCTATCCAAGAAGAAGATGAAAACAAATGAGAAAAAGGGAGATAAGAGAGGAAAGAAGCCATAGACTGCTTAGGACATAAGTGAAAGGTCTTGGTAAACAACAACAACAAAAAGGAGAAGAAAAAGAAAAAAAAAGAAAAAAAGAAAAAGAGAAAAGAGAAAAGAGAAAAGAGAAAAGAGAAAAGAGAAAAGAGAGAAAAAAGAGAAAAGAGAAAAGAGAAAAGAGAAAAGAGAAAAGAGAAAAGAGAGAAAAGAGAAAAGAGAAAAGAAAAGAAAAGAAAAGAAAAGAAAAGAAAAGAAAAGAAAAGAAAAGAAAAGAAAAGAAAAGAAAAGAAAAGAAAAGAAAAGAAAAGAAAAGAAAAAGAAAAGAAAAGAAAAGAAAAGAAAAGAAAAGAAAAGAAAAGAAAAGAAAAGAAAAGAAAAGAAAAGAAAAGAAAAGAAAAGAAAAGAAAAGAAAAGAAAAGAAAAAAGAAAAAAGAAGTCCCACAGGCAATGGGATGAAACTAAAAAATAATGGAAAAGGGGTTGCATTTACATGACATCTTCCTGCCACAGAGATGCAGAAACTGCAGAATTATGCAGGGCTATGATGGAGCACATGGCTGCATTCACAGGGGACCTCCAAGTTCAAATGTTGCAGTTACACCTTGCCTTTGGGTCAAAAATTATTTGAATCCAGGTAGTCAAAAATTCTGATATGGTGCAAAATTAGTGTATCCAATGTAGAGAAGCTAATTAATAGCCCTAGACAAGTCCTGGAAGCACCCTGAATAAAGATTCATGCAATTTCTCCATGTAAATGCTCCAGTCAATTTGAGGAAGGAAAAGTTCATAGAATTTATATAAACTATTAATCTAAAAGTACCAAATTTACATAATTTTATTTTTTTTACCATGAAGTCCACTATTGGGAAAAGGGTAAGCAATTTTCTTAAGAGTCTGAGCTTTGAACTGATTCTACTATACAGGAATCTCAACTTGCATTTTTTTCTTCCCTTTTCTATCCCTTTTTTCCCATTTTTCTGCTTTTGCAGAACATAAATATATAAAACTTCAGAACTTGGTAAGTGTTTGCAATGATGAACTACCAAGCAATTTGAAAGAATCATTGTTAGGAGTTTCAAACTGCTGTGATTTTTGTCAGGCCAAGTCACAATCTAAGTGTGCAGGTTACAGTGCACTGACTTCTGAAAGGTCACTTCTCAGAAGAACACCATCCATTACCACTGAAAAGAAATATTAACTGAGATACTGCCCAGAAACTCATTCATACTCCCTTACCTGCTCACAAACTAACTGAAGAAATAGCTGAGGATTTTATGGCATACTCAAAGCATCATCCAGCTTTTAAAATTAAGAACCAAACCAAAACAAAAGTCAACTACAACAAAATCTAGCTCCTGACTAGTCACTTAGTCAATTCTTTGTGTCTGTGTTTGTGAAAATTACAATAAAATCAAAATTTATACTAAAAAGAAACTCGAACCAAAACAAACTTTAAAAACTCTATCAAAGCCCATAGGCCAAAAATTTTCAGACATAGGCTATAAGCCCTAATTGAAAATATTTTGACTTCATGTTATGTTTATCTACTGTAATTTTCATTTCACTATTACAGAGAAAAGGGGATCAAAATAACTTACAAGTGCAGATTAAAACAATACTTTACAACAAAAAAGGTAAGGGTGTGATATTCTGGTAATATCTAATTTACAAGTTACTTGATTCTAGATCTACACCATAATATCAATCACATACTCCACTACTAGTCATCAGTTCAATTCACATTCCAGTAAAAACAACAAAAATCTCTTTGCATTCCCCCTTTGTAGGAATGGTATTTTAAGAATTTCTTGGAGAGATTTTTGGCTTCTCAGGAAAGAGCTCTCAGAAGAATTATTAAAAAGGAACCAGCAATACTATTTATTTCGGATTCTCTAGACGTTCAATAAGAGTTTTAATTCAGAACTACCCTGTTTATTCAAGCAAGTTTTAGATAATTTTTTTCAAGTTTTAAGGGCTTGGCATACAGTATTAAGCTTCACCTGTAAGCACCATAGCTCTACATACAAAGCATTTATTACCATTATTTTTCTTATTTTCAAGTGCTTGATTCAGAAGTCCTCCCAAGTTTAACTGAAACAATCCTAATATCTACCAAACAACACTGAAAAAATATGCCAAATAACACCTTTATTTCCTCTAAATTAATACAACTTAGATAATACCAATATAGTAGTGAAATTCAACATTGTACAGTAAAATAAAAATCTAACTTCTACCTTCTACTTCTCAATTTCTAATTTGTACATCACACAGGATGGGAAGGTAAACAAAACTGAAAGTTCAATAATCCTTATTTCATTAGGAAGATATAACGAATGCTAAATTGTTCAGTTGGAAAGGAAATTGTCTACCTGAATTCTGCTTTGATTTGTGGCAGTCCTTGGTACCACTTCAATTTAGGCAGAGTATGGCAAAGAAACACGGCTCTCGATGTAAAACTGCAAATTCAGGAAGCAAGACTGATCCATGCCTGGTCACTCCTAAAGATCAGTCTGCCCAAAAGGTAGCATCATTTTCATTTATCTGTTTCTTCTGTTTGGCTGAAGATGGGGATTTTCCTGATTTTCATATGCATCTCTTGGATCATTTATTGCATTTCATGTTCACAAAGGAAAATGGGTTATTCAGGTTAACCATAACATTTTACTCATGGCCAGTTTAGTAACTGTAGAAATTAGCTTGCCACACACCAGTGATGTGCCTTGTTCTTTTTCAGCTTCATAAACAAGTCAAAGGAAAAATAAATCTACCTTTTATTAACCAGCTTCTAACATTAAGTCATTTATGCCTCACTCTTCTAAGACCCTGAGTGAAAAGCAAAGAAAAGGAACTGCAATAAGTTTACCAGGAGGTTGCTTTATTGAAATCTATAAGATGAAATTTGTTTAACACAATCAAATCATCATAAAATATGTTATATATTTATGATAAATTAAATGGTTATTGAACTCCTTTTCACTGTAACACCACCCTTGGAAGCAAGGGATTTTCTAGATTCCAAAAATGTGTTTTGGTAAGGTGTTGTTCTACTTAAGGTTAAATTGTATTTTCCATTAAAACCCCTATTTCCAGGGGTTTATTATTCAGCCATAAAGATCTGCTTGGAATATGGCAAGCAAAGACTAAATTCAGAAGCATTTTTTTCAATGAATATTTATGGAAAAAAAACCCACCAAATGCTCACATTCACTATTTTTAAATTAGTAGTGTTTCAGACATTCAAAATTCCACACCTGCAAAGATTAGAGTCTGGATCTGAAATACTGACCTCAAAAGCCAAAAATAATCTAAATAATCTCTTCAGTGACCATCTGCCTGACCAAGCCCAGTACTCCCCCATGACAAAGCAGAACCAGCAATAGTACTATGGCAGCCTAAGCACTACAGCACTATCTTCAAAGAATGCTCTTTTCAGTCATCTTCATGAGTATATGAATCTTCTCTCAAATATTCCTCCTTTTAGGTGTATATTTCTTAAAACTGCAATTAAATTAAAACATACTTTTCTAGTTTGTGTACAGAAAAAGAAATGCATGTTCCACTTCCACAAGCACAATTTATTTTTTTTAAGATATCAATAGTTCTTGCATTAAAGCTTAAAAACTACTTCAATCAGCTTGTTATTTAATTTACATGATTAAGTTAGAGTGATGCAGGAACAGAAGTCCTGTGTCAGAACACAGGTTCACTTAGCTCTGCAGCCAGCTTGATGCAGTAACTCATGTGTAGCTACATAGAAAAGAGTAAGAACAGAAAAAACCTAGTGTTTTCCCAGCCTCCAACTATTTTGAGCTCCACTCCTTAAGCCAGAGCTTTTAATATATTTAAACCATTATAAGAGTAAACATTTCATGCAAAAATTCACTAATTTTCTCTGGAAAATTTGATCCTGTGAATATTTTTTGGGTTTTGCACACAAAATGCTAATGATTTATAATTATTCAGAACAGGCACGTTGAGAGAATGTTGTATGCATGTGCACCAGTATGTGACCACACATACACAGTAACTCAAACAAACTTTAGAAGGTTTGATCAAAGATTAAAAAGGCAGGAAACACCAGATTAATCTCAAGGGCACAACTTTCATTTTAACACCTTTGTGCACGGCTGCTGTAACCAAACCTCTAACCACACCTCTGTGTGCTGGCTTTTTCCACAGAACTTCTGATACATTTGCTCACAGCAGTCATTGCTCTATCACACCTTTTTCCCTCTCCTCTTTGATCATTATGTAATCTATACTCACACCTTACTCTTTGCATGGAACAGCAAGGTAGATATAAAGACATTTTTTTCCAGGCTCTTGGCACATCCTTACAGGTTTTCCTCCAATTCACACTGCAGCACCATGCTCAATTTTTAGTTTTGTGAAGTCTGATAAGACCCACTGAAGCAGAAGTGCAGCACTAGAGGACTGAAAATAAAGAGGAGCCACTTGGCTGCCCATGTGGGATGTGACATTGCCTTTGTCCTCAGCAGTGGCCAGCATTGCATGGCACTTACAGCATTCCAAGCACAGCTGCTCTACATGTCACCTGCAGCAAAGTGTTGCAGTGGATTTTTCTTCTGTGCCAGTCTCCTATTCAGTCCCCAGCTGCAACCCTGCAGTCACAGTGACAGTGGTCCTGCCCAGGAGATCACTGTGACACCTCTGCTGCCCTTCATCAAATGTCTCCTTCCAACTCTTTGGGTTTCAGCACTGTGAGGTCTGGTAATCTTGCCTGCTCTAGACTCTTTTCCCAAGAAGTTCCAGTGTGTTCAGAAAGGCACTCTGTACAGATTTTTCCACCGGTGAACCCCTAGTGTTCAGTTCCCATCCAGATGACCAAAGTGGTCACCCCAGGCAGCAGGAGAGTCCTGCCCACTCGGGGTTTGGGAGCAGAGCAGTGCAAAGCTGCAGTGCACAGGGGTCACACTCACCCTCCATGCACCAACATTTGCAATGCCTTTGCTAAAGCAACCAAAAATTGCAGAGGGACAGCTTATTCCACTTCAACCCTGTGTTTAAGTAGTCAGTGCAGCTGCTATGGGTTTAGTATTAACTAAAATGTCACTGTAGACAAAACCTTTCCCTCACCATTTTTAAATGTTCCTATTGCACATAGTGCTGGTGCCACAGAGTACATGCTGATGATTTACCTGCAGCTGTATTTAAGTGAGCTAAATCCTTCCCACCCTGCAATACCCAATATATCCCCATCATTCTGGGACAAAAGGGGATGGCAATGTAAATCCTTAAAGATTACATGGCCCCTTGTGAACGGTTAAGTGGAGATTATTTAAAAGACTTAATTACACAGAAACCTGACACACTCCTTTTTAATGGGCAGGCAGACTGTTGTTTATTTAGTTTTTGAAATCTAGTCTAAATTGGGCCTTGAGAAAGAGAAAAGTACCCTAGGTTTCAATTAACAGATTGTCTTCCACTAGTCAAGGGATAATTTGAGCTTTACAGAAACACATGTAAGAAGTAAAAATAAAGCATAAGTACTTCCTCATACTGTATATTGTTTTGCATCAGCCTAGTTATTCTGTGGTTCATCACTGGTATTAAAAATCTACATGTATAAACTAGTTTAGAGGATATTAACAAAGCATTACTCTCTTTACTATTTATAAGCCATTAAATCTTTCAATAAAATTCAGTTTATAAACAAAAAAGGAGTGTGTCAGTTGATAGCAACAAAATATTTTTATAAGAGAGAGTGATACTAGTTAGTAATATCTGTACCAAACTGGGAAATGTTTTGACTGCAACTATGCAAATTAGCGACTGGGGCTGTCTGTTTAGATGTACTGGGATATATTTATGACACACATGTTGTGTGGAATGTCTACTGAGTAAAAAAAAAAAGGGTTTTTTTTTAATAGAAAAAGCAAATTCTTAGGAGAGAAAAATACTTCAAAACCTTTGTTTTACAGTTTTCATTTATAATGACATAAAAATTTATTCCTGTAGACTGAAGTACTGCACTATATCAGAAAAAAAACCAAAGCAATACTCTTTAAGAAGAATAATTGTATTACTGATGAGAATGAGAAGAATTAAAATTTGAGTTGGAAGCTAGGTATACAATAGTGGTTTGCTGTTCAAATTGTCTTAGGCCCAAAGAAATGTAGCATATTATTTTCTCTTTAATGATTAGCATGAAAGATCTGCACATTGCTCCCAGCAGCTGGACGTAGCAAGAAGGAACTTACACATTTAAGCAAGAAAAACTCAAGTTGCCACCTGGTATGAATTTCTGAGTTTGCAGTATACTTCAGTGTCAACAGAGGGCAGGATGATTATCTACCAAAGATCAGTGAAAATTGGTATGTTCTTCATGCATATTCTTTTAGCTGTTAGAATATACACATTCCCAATACTGTAAGCAAAAAGGAACACAGGTTCCTACTTGCAAGAAAAAAATATACATAAAAATTACTAATTTTCTTTCCCAGGCTAGTTTTTATTCACACTGTACGTGCCACTTTGGCTTGTGTGTATCTATGGACTTTAGAAAAAGAGCAGGGAAAATTGATTTCTGCTTGAAAAAAAAACCACTAATTGAAGTCTTATAGAAAAACTAACACTTAATAGCTTTATAAATCCTAGTGACTTCAGGAAAAAATTAGCAAGACAAGCTGTCACACAGTCATTGCACTGCAGACTTTCTATTGTGAATTCCAGATTTCTGCTCTTCTGCTAAATCTGTTTGAAATTTCCCAATGAAATTGATTTAAAGCTTGGTGGGAAAAGACAGAGGGTGTTATCCTTTTAGCCCTGTTGCCTCAAGAATGAAGGCCAAAATTCCTGTATTTAAAACTAGTTTGGTTGCCCTAAAAATCTTGACAGGATAGGATTACAATTTTTTTGGTGTATTTTTGCTATAATTTAGAAAAACAGGAGTTTTTAATAGAAGTTTTAAAAGAAGTTTTTTATTACACATGCTCAACTTACTCTTTTTCTTCAGTTTTACATTGCAATTCATTAAAGGCTTTATTCTTTCACTTCTCTGTTCTATCTTCCATCCATGTAAAATCCCCATTGTTCTTGTGAAATTACATTATTCTGTCTAAGAAGGAAAGCAAAGTGGTGGACCATATGGTATCTCCACTAAATTAGTAGAAGTTTCACTGATGCCAGTGGAAACCAGAATTCATCTACCCTACAGATTGCATCTGCATGTCATTGTTTTGCACTAAACCACAAATGACATGGCAGTTAGATTTGATTGGTTAATTAAGTCTGGAGGAGTAAAAATATCCTTAATTTTAAAATATAATTATTTGTTGCTCTTTCAATTATTTAGTGATAATGAAAAAAAACACCCTTGATGATATCCTCATGCTGGTTTTCACCACACACCTCTGAGAAAGCTGCACTACTAAGCATGGTTTGCACTGGTAAAAATGCAACCTGCCTTCATCACGAAAATGAAATGAATAAGCACTCAGCAGCTAATATCAGAGAAGCAAATTTAAAAATAAGTTGGCATGCACAGAATTGCTTCAGTTAAATTGTCCATCCCATCATGCCACAAATGTTAAGTACTTCTGCAGGGGCAGGTGTACTACTTGCCAGTTTGAGCTCCAGAGGAACCAAACTGCCTTTGACAGAGGGAGGAGAGAAGGTTTTTAGGGTGCCTTCAGAGCCCTGATAAGGTCACTCTCAGATCAGCAAAGGATCCTGGATCTACACAAAGTGCCCAGCCTGGCTCTGCAGACACCTGGGACTGACCAGGAGTCATGTGTTTTACACATTGTGTGCACATTTACAATTTCACGTGTATGACGTGCCTTAGGGAAGGGCATGTCTGCCTCCTCTGTGGAAGGACCAAGCTCATCTGTCTGCTGTGCTTGTGCAGCTTGTCCTCGGCAGAAAGTGAGCAAACCCACCACTGGGCAGGACTCATTACTTGACACATCATTCCAGGCACAGCTCAACCGAAAGCATAAGTATTTTTAACTTGCTGGCTTGCCTCACCTATTCAAAGCACGATGGAAATTCCCCAGCATGTTCTTGAGCATGAGAGGTGCCTGGGGCAGCTGTGTGGCTTCACCACTGCCAGCCTGCACCCTCCACGGCCCCAGAGGCTGGCACAGTGCCCTGCCCTGCAGGTGGCCAGCAGGGAGACACCTGCCACCCTCACCCCACCCAGGACAGGCTCAGACCTCAGCCACCACACCCAGTCACATCCTGGCCCACTGCTGAAGGCTTTGTCAACAAAACCAAGGCATCCAGCCTCCCAACAATGCATTTGCAGCACTTACACTCAGCCACAGAAAAGATTGACATACTGGGAACAGAAAATGCATGGGCAGTAAAAAAAAATTAAAAACCTGACTGTAATATGGTGAAGATAATCTATTTTCATCTTTAAATCATTAGTTTTCAAGGAATATGAGACTTCTGTAAAACCTACAATGAAATACTTCTGAACTGAATGAATTCACAGCAGAAAGGTCTCAGGCTACATCAGGGTTATGGTTATGGCCATAAATTGTGATTAAATGCTTATGAGTTAGTTGAACTATTGCAGGCAGGATCTTTTTTTTTTTTTTTTTTTTTTTTCACTGTAGGGTGCACAGATACAGTGTAAAATCCTGTAGATATTTAGAGGATTGTGGTTTTAAAATGTGATTATTTATTGTTAGATCGATTTATTACGGCAATAGTTAGGGGCCCCACCTGAGATACAAGTACCACCAAGAAAGGCTCTTCATAAAACAGAGCAGGGCCAGGAAACTCAGGCCCCTGTTGAATGGAGATAAAACAGATATAAAAGTCAAAGAATGGGAGAAGCAGCATGTTAGCTCTGTAATAAAAGTAAAGAACTGAAACACAGAGATGAGGTGGCTTAACTGAAGCACCTACAGAGGGCAGAGGGGAACCAGCCCAAGCTTGCAACTGATGCAAGGGAAAAAACCTGGAAGTAGAAGTGGACTAGATTAGGCTCCTGTTTTAATTAGAATGCCACACTCAATAACCTTCAATTTTCATTCCTCTCTAACCAAACATCCTGTCACAGTGTCACAGACTGGAAGAAGCTGCTTCAGAAAAAACACCTTTTACAGCAGTGTAGAAACTGTCCTAGGAGTAAAATTTTCTAATTGCTCTGGGTACATGTAATGTAGTCCAAAATCCAGATAAAGCTACTAAGATAACAAAAACTGAAGTAAGTTTATGAATATTTTTCCAGCCTTTGTGGCACATGGCTGTGAATCAAAACATCCTACAAATATGGTTTTGATCTGATGAGGTCATAATTGATTCAACCAAGTAGATATCCTTCAAATCTCAGTTTTGTGAAATAAACTTTCACAGGGATATTCCTCTTTCCTGCAACTTTCAGTTATGCACATACCATATAACAGCTAAATTAAATGCACATTTAGTAAGTTTGGTCTGCAATTACTTACTTGTGCAGGAATAACCTGCACACTCTGAAAAGTTTATCTTGTTAATTATGAGTGCAGTACTAGATATTTATGCAAGTGAAATTACCACAACACGTAAAGATGTGTAACAGATATTTACATTCCCCTGTGCTCTGAACAGAGCATAATTCCTTCAGAAACCTTAGTGCATATTTATACATTTAAAGACCAATCTAATATATAAACATATATAAGGTTCTGGCAGCTCCTGAAAACTTGCATATCCTGAGTTTGCATGCATGAGTTCACAATGCAAACAACACAATTTTAAAGCAGCAAAATGAAGTGTGGAAGAATGTGTTTACAGAAATAAAAGGAAAAATAAACACTGGCTTATGCAGCCACACTACCTCACCCCAACTAAATACCACCCCAGCTGAAGGAAGAACAAATAGTCATCCCTTCATTGCACTGCCAAGCAGCAGCACTGGTGCTGAGCAGAAAACTGGCCTGCAACTAAAAATTGCTCTTTCACAAGTTTAAGAAGGTGCACCACAGCTATGACTTGCTGAATCTGAAGGGACAGTCATCAGGAAGCCTGTTATGGCTTTCTAAACCCAGAAATCAGGAGAGCTCATGTCCCAAGTGCTCTCCCTAGGAAGAGGCAGACCTCTGATATACTCAGGTATTGAGGGTAAGAGAAGTGGGCTGGCCAGAGTCTTTCCCTTTCCTCAGTCACTTCTGCAGCTCTGTGCTCCAAGATGCTTCCAGCATGGTCTTCCTATTGCCCTTCCTACTGCTAGAGCAGTTTGAACTTCATACCACTCACATGCCATTACCATTTAATCAAACACCCACAGTTTTTCTTAGCATTGAAGCTGGCATAAAGCAAGTGGTAATTTTTAATACTTTAGCGTTTCAGTAAAGCTAAAAGAAAAAACTGATGTCTTTGTGTCTGGCATAGCTTTAAAGAAATTTACAAGCAAGGGATGTGTAAGAGCTTTTCAAAGCAAAATGTACTGTGGAATTCTATTCAATGGGAAGAGTAGGGCAACCCAACAATAGAGGTTACAACCAGTTCAATCCAGAATTACACATCTACATATACTTACATAAATAGACACAGAGAAATGTATCATGCTTACTTTTTTTTTCCCTACCTGTTCCAGAATTAAAAATAAACAATCCTTGAAAAATAAATTATCAATAATTAGTTAAGTCTCAACAGCAGAGTGCCTGTCAAATACTTTCAAGTGACTGAAATTAATTTCAAATATTTTGTTGCTCGTTTTTAAACAGCGGGGAAAAGAAATAATTCAGCAAATAGCATCTGGGTCCCATGAGCTCTCTGATAATACTATGCCTGTATTAAAAATGTTTTTGGAAATCCTTTGAGTACATTTCCAGTATGTCAGAAATAAAGATGACTGTCAGATACTCTTATTAATCAGTTGGAAAAGCCAAAACCTCCCAGTGGGAGGCAGAAATGTTATACTGATGCGATTATGAGTCACTGCAGTTTTGGTTGAATCAAGGCCATTTATTTGAAGGTCTGTTGCCCAAAAATGCCTCCTAATTTGCAAAACTCTTATTTTTTTCTTTGTTCTCTTTTCCTCCCTCTTTTTAAAAACTAGAAATCTTATATAAAAATTTGTTTCCATCGCTTTATGCTGAGGAATTTTCTGTTGGCCCTCATGTAGCATGATGCCTGTAACATCCAAAACAGAGGGCTCCAGGATGTCTGCCATAAGAAAATATAGTGGCTTGCTTTATTTTTAAAGATTAATACATTTGGCAGCCATGAGGACATGAATGACATGATTTACAAGTTTGTGGGCCAGACAAAAAAGGATCGAAAGATTATCTGCAAGCAAAGAATCAACATTTCAAACTGAGGAAATAGGAACAGAAAAGGCTCATCTGTTCACAGTCCAAATCCTTCCAGCAGTCCAAGGTAGCAGGGAAGAGAGCGTGTTAAATCCTCTGCGCCAGCTCCCTCTGCAGGGGTCTGGCTGCAATTCTGGCCAGCAGATTTCACCCTGGGAGCTTATAATTGCATGTAATTCCTGTGTCTGAGTGGGAGACAAATGCACAAGAGAGCATCACATGCCTGGAAAATAAATCTAAGACAAATATCCTATTTTGGGGGGGTTTTCTCTTCAACCCAATTACGTTACCTGAACTCAAGTGCCTGCATTTTTAGTGTGCAACTGGCAGCAGTTTGGAACCTTGCCATAAAGCAGACCCTGTACATTAAGAAGGATCTGCACTCTAAAACAGGTTTGTGGTTTGACCATGGCATGAGTAGTTTGTGAATGAATGAGCTACTTTCAGCAGCACTCCTGAAAATCAGCTGTTCCCCTTTTGCACTTCATGGCACAAGCCTGGTGAGGCACAGCTAACATGCTTAGATGCCTTCCTTGGGTACTGCATTCTTCTTCCATACCTGCCTTTGGATCATCAGAGGCACCAGAAACAGCACCAGAACAGGAGCTGAATGAAAGTTTTGTATTATGAGACCTGAATATTGGCATTCCTCGGCCTTTTTCTCCAGGTTTCCAGGTTTTTATAAAAAGACAACAGACTTCTTGGTTGTGAAGATCATATAAACTCCTCAAAATTGCCAGGAACAAGCAGATGGGGACAAAACCACATAACATGTCTACTGGTAAGCTACAGACCACAGTCTGGAGAATTCAAAAAGCATCAATTACTCCTGACTTTGAAAGACTCTTTGAAAGGCATTTCTGACTCCTTCCCACAGCAGCCCTAAGGGAAGAAACAACCCTCCCATTCTGCTCTCAGCCCAGCATGGAAAGCGAAGGACTGCTTCAGCTGCACTATCCAGCACAGAAAAGGAAAGGAGAAAAAGCACAATTCAAACCAGGGTGGGATCAGGGAAGGATACTGCAGCCAAATCAAACACTTTCCAAATGCTGGAACAGAGCACAATCCTAAATGCAAATGAACCCTGCTGGGTTTATGATCTGCACAATGAACTTTATCAAGGTATCAGTTCAATGCTACACCCTGTTTACAGATAGAGCACTCAAGCCTTTCAGGGGCTGTGATAATACTGGGTAAATACATGCCAGTAATCACTTCTTCCCAAGGATTAAGTTGTAGCAGTTTGGAGCTGAACATCAGAGATTCTTGTTCAAGTTTCCTGGTGTCTCATTTTCTGTACCCAAATGAATATTTTCTGAACACAGTAACTGGAAAAAATGGTCTTTTCGCTCAAGCATTTAAACATTCAGTCCTCTAGTGAATAATAATACCAAAGAAAAACAATACTAACTGGATGGACTGAACTCCAACCAACAGCTCCCCCTACCAGCCAATTCAAAGAGGATCATGAGAAGTAAAAAATCGAGTTTAGGATTCAAAAGCACTGTGTACTAAAAGGTAAGTTGTCCAGTGATAGAAGGAAAATTTTAATACATGAACAGATTTTTTATGATGAAAAAAACCTTACAGCACAGACAATGTCTCAGTGGAGTGCACCTGACAAGTGACTGAAAAAATACTGGATTTATCTTTAATGTGAAGTTTAAATCGACACAATAAAGGTTTTCTATTTTTTTTTATAATATAAGAACTACATTTTATTACAACTGTGTAGGAAGGCAAGTCATCAGCTTCTGCAGCAGGAAATGGCATACATTTGGAGGCAGATGTTGACTGAGTTTACAGTAAATATTGCAGATTCCCAGAAGCTCTTTGGTTTGAAGGGACCTTGGGAAACCTCCAGCCCAACTTTCTGCTCTACCAGACCAACACTGAATTTGGATTATACTGTCTAGGACTTGGTCCCATTGGGCACTGAGAAACTCCAAGGGCAGAGGATCCATAACCCCCCTGAGTTTGCTTAATTATCCTCATAAATATATATATATATATATATATATTCCTTTTATTTTAAATTGATGACAACTCTTTCTTGCTATCTTGCTGGACATCTCCATGAAAATCCTAGCTCTACCTTCATGGCAACATCCTCTTTAGATGTATCAGAAGGGCTGCCATTCCCACTTTCATTCCTACCTTTGTGAAATCCATTGAGCTAAAAGTAAGTCTCAAGGGCAACTCACAAGGGGTTTTTTTTGGACCCACAACACACACATTGTTTGCATTCAGCTACATGCAGAGAGAGAGCTCATTTATCATGAGGCTGTGTGATCCATCACGTAGACATCTCCAGACGTCTGAGTTGGCTTAGGCGTGTTACACACTACAGAGATAAATCTACCTGTCCTCTGCACACACATCTATTCAGCATACCAACAGGGCATCTTGCATTCTGAAAGCGTTTCTTCTCTGATTTGAGCAGGGATTTTCAGCTCTAAAACAGTTTTCAACATTCTGAGCAGCTTCAAAGAGCCATTTGCATTCCTTCCTTTAAAAAAAGCCTAACAAAACAACAAAAAACCACAAACGCCAAAACCACAAAACAACAAAAAAACCCCACCAAAGCCCAACAAAACACTCAAATGTTTAATCAAAATGTTTTCCTCTGCTTTCTACCAACTGTTTCCCTTATCCACCCACATATGGTTATATGCCCTGACTCTAAAGGATGTATTAATAGTACACTGTTAAAGCAGCAGGCCCAAAGCATGAATTTTGCATCTGAAAATGTGAGATTCCCAAACTTCTCAGTGAAAGGTGCAAATAGGTATTTTGAATGCTTAAGAAGATTGACTATGTTGATTCTAAAAGTTGTTATATACCTATGAGTCAGAAATCTATTTTAGTTCCTTTAGGATTATGTTTATGACACTGTCTAAGCCTTACCTTTGAACTAAGGTACTTATACCTTATATAAGCACAAAAATAATACCTCTAATACCATTTAAAGCCTTCTAAAATGTTTATTGGTTTCCCTAATACTTACTGAGTATATAAAATACTCAATAGTGAAATGGAGTGATTTAAAGCTTTTTATAGCCCTCTAGAAGGAAAAAAGAAACTGTATGTAATTTGTTTGTTGCCTTTTCTCTTGTAAAAAGCATATCTATACCTGAAACTTGCACTGCAAAACAACTCATAGATATGCTGTATGTAAATTATGGATTCACATTTACTGCCACATGCCATTTCTATACAGCACAGACTGACACACAATTATAACCCTAAAGAAACCAGTTCCCAGGTTCCCATGTTTGGAACCTTCTGCCTTCAGCAGCACAGAAAAAGCACAAGTAAAGTGTTCAATGTGATAACAAAGTGCATGGACAACTGAATACATCCCATTTTTTTACTTCTTTTTTTCTACCAAATAGCAATATATTGTAGCATATTCATGGAACTGGACATCAGAAACTTGCTTTAAGTGTAATTTTTTCCTTCTACTCACACAACACTTTCACACATAGCATTTGAAAACCTCCAATTTTAAATGCAGCTAAAAAATAACCTTTTCCTCACTGACATAAGTGAATCACTGGATGGGTGTTACAGTTCAGCTTTTCCAAGAGACACTTAACAACAAATTACTTCACTTTGACTTCCATTTGTAAATTGGTCAAACACAGGGCCTCAGAAAACCATTTATTACTCTAAGAAACTTTATCAGTTCACTAGTTGCTAACAATAAACCAACAATATTATACACATCTACAAATAGATATTCCATCATGTATCTGCAGGTGGATGCTATTTAATCTCTCTTTTACCAAAAAATTTTTTTCTATTCTAATTAGACATTATTTTATCTTCTGATCATATTGCTCTTAAATCTTTGACTAAAAAAAAAAGTTCTCCACCTGTGTTTGCATTATGTTGTATTTGCCTTTCACAAAATGCATGTAGAAATAAACTTTAAAAAATAATATTCTTATATATGCATATATTACTGTATGTGCATTCTTATTTATATAAGAAAGTCCACACATTTATCCAGGCATCTCAGGAATGCTGTATGAAACCCTGTGTGCAGTCTCAAGCACCAAGTCTGCAAGAGAGGAAATCTGTGTTTGCTTTCATAATAGTAAATCAACTTAACATGAGGGACAGAACAAAACTCTTTCTAGTCACCTGCTAGTTACTTTCATATATTAAACATGCAGAAAATAAACCACAGTTAGCCACACAGTTTTATTTGCAGTCCCCCATTTCCAAACAGTAAATATGAACCAGCCATAGCACAAACATTCAAAGCCCTGTGCAGAGCATCAGCACACGTGCTCAGTGATCCATCAGCCTCCCCACAAAGCCTGACTTTGCCATTCCCTGCACCTGGGAGCCCACAGCTTCATGTGACTTGATGGAGTCCTGCTCTCCTGAGGATGGCTGAACACCAGCAAAACAACAGAAGGTGGTGAATGAATTCACTGCTTTGATTTGCTTGTGTATGCATGGCTTTTGCTTCACCTATTAAACTGTCTTCATCTCAAGCCACAGGTTTTCTCACTTTTGCCCCTGTGATGTCCTGCCTGTGTGTCCCCAGCACAGGAAGGACATTGACCTCTTGAAACAAGTCCAGAGAATGGCCAGAAAGATGAACAGGGAGATGAAACACCTCTCCTGTGAGGCAAGTCTCAGAGAATTGGGGTTGCTCAGCCTGGAAGAGGCTTCAGGGTGACCTAACTGTAGCCTTCCAGTAACTGAAGGGAGCCTACAAGAAAGATGGAGAGGGACTATTTACAAGAGCATGTAGTGACAGGACAAAAGGAATGGCTTCAAACTGAAAGGGAGGAGGTTTACATTAGATATTAGGAAGAAATTTTCACTGTGAGAGTGGTAAGGCACTCAAGAGGTTGCCCAGAAAACTTTGAATGCCTCACCCCTAGAAGTGCTCCAGACCAGGTCAGATGGGGCTTTGAGTAACCTGGTCTAGTGAAAGTGTCCCTGCAGGGAGGTTGGAACCAGATGTTCTTTAAGGCTCCTTCCAACCCAAGCCACTGAGATTCTGTGATCCTCTCCCCCACCCCACTGTGGGGTGAGTGAGCAAGCAGCTGTGTGGGACTGTTGCTGGCTGGGGTGAAACTGCAACAGATCTCATTCCATCCACAGGAGAGGTTTGTTTTGGTGACTCTCACACCTGGGACCCTGACAGCATCAGGCACAGGTACTGGCCACATTTGGGTACTGCTGCTGCCACTGCACATTACTGACAGTCCTCTGATTGCTGAGCCTTCCTGAGCCCTCTGCTCAGCCCCTGCTCCCCACACCCAACAGATCCTTCTCAAAAATAATGTCATTTTGCTAACACAATCATTAACTAATTTGGAATTAATTTCAACTGGTATGATCCCATGTCCTGTGATAAAACATAAACTAAAGTGAACATTCATGTTTTGTTGAAATACATTGGAGAAAATTTCACAAGAATAAGTGAACCTGATTAGTCTAAGTCAACAATGGGCAGTCTTTATACTGGCTGGACTGTGAATAGTTAGGATAGGTGTCTATTCAATGTAAATATGTAAGTGTAAATTCCCATGTCCTAAAGACACAGGAACTCCCCATCCAAGGTAATTGGTGAAGTCATCCACACCGGGTGAGGGTGTAGCAAAGGCAGTGCAAGATAGCTGATATAAACAGGCTTGAATTTATTAGTGAGCTAGCTTCCAGCAGAACTGTTTTCATGTACAGGAGGTATTTTAATAAGCAAGCATCATGGACTTAGCACTGTCTTCATATGCTATTCATGACAGAGCCTTGGCACTTGTCACTAACATATTTACTACGATGATTATCACAAATAAATGGATTAAAATAGAAAGTAAAAAAAAAAAACTACTAAGTCTAAAATTTACTCAAAATACAGGCGTTTTTTAATGGTCAGGATTTCACCTTCAATGCTTAATTGCCATGAGGAAAATCTAGTCTAATAAACACTGAATTCAGTGCTATATTGAAGATCTAATTTGGTATGCAGCAGCAGCTGAGAGGATTTCAGTGATAAGTGCTGCAGCACAGACAGAATGGAGAAGAATTCTGCAGCATGAAGCTGCCAAAGCCTTCCACCATTTTTTTAATTCTAAGGTTTTGATTTGTATCAGATTTGTAACTATTTAAATGATTCTCATACTAAGAATAAAAAAAGATGATAAGTATTACTTTCCAGGAAGTTTTAAAACCGAAAAATAAATTCCATTCCAAAATGCAGCACAGTGAATCTCAATGGAAAACAGTAACAGTAAATGTGTTAAAAATTTTTGAAGTTTATTTGCAAGTTCTATAGTTCTAAAATAAAAATAATGTATTTCCTAACTTTCTCATCCAGACATAACGGGAATTTCAAGGAACAGCTGAGGAATGTTAATGATCAATAAAAGAGATTTACTCCAACAGTTCAAAGTTTGGGAGCAGTACCAAATACATCCCTTTCAGAACTAACGTTGTGTCAGTGACCTGGATTATTGAAATGTCATTTATGGCACCCTAGTTCTCTCACTTTTCATTTACAAGAGGTCTAGTACCACATAAAATTGACATTTCAAATACTGTAGCAGCAGTGTATTTCCTAAGCAATTACACAATTCACTGATTTCCTCATAGAAATAAAAAGCAAACAAAAATAATCACATAACACATGACAAAGATCCACAAATTTGTGTGAGAAATTATATCTTTTTATCAAGTCCCTCAACAAGTATTGGCACCTGAGCATCCTGTAAAGCATCTGTTCCTGCCCTTCTAATTCTCTTAAGCAGAAGTCCCCCATAAGCATCCAAAGAAACCTAAAAATCCCAAAGTAGTACACCATTATACTTCCTAAATATGCCTAGATATTAGCAATGCTGCTATTAGATTAACTAATCTTCATTACAGAAAACCAGTCTGGTCTGTCTTTCTTAATACTTTTCCTTTGACAAAAAGGAGTGTAATTATTTTTGCCTTTCACTGCTGTTTATGCAGTTCAGTTATGTATAAAAAGGGAGTTGATACAAACCAGTTGGTTTTACTCCATGCTTTGCATAATATTACATTTCAAGATTGGAAAAAAATGTGGACATCTCAAAATCCACAGATGTTTTGTCAATTTTTTTGGTTTATATTTACTTGTAATGACGACAATTCCATTGAACTTAACAGGATTGCAAGAAATTTATTCGAAAAGAGAAATCATCAACTAGATTTTTACCAGATTTAAACTGTATTTCATTAATTATAGAAAATAATTTTGCCATGTCTAGCTGAATTACAAATTACTATCTGCACTTCCAAATTCACTTTAGTACTGATAATAACCATTCAGAAATCCTTAGTCTACTGGAAAAATAACAATGTTATTTCTGAAATTAAAAAAAATGAGAAATAAAGTAGATTACTAATTGGATTATACCTTTTAGGGTCCTGTGAGAATGGTGAATAGGCAGGGTTTTAGTTCTGAGCATGAGTGATCCTATTGATTCATCTTCTTAAGATTTAGTATATACTTTCATAAATTGCTGAAAACTGAACAGCAGAGATCTTAAGTGAAGTGGAAAAACAGCATCCTCACTTCTAAGAAAGCAAACTAGGCAGATGCATATAGGAAACCTGTTCTCTTTTATTTGTTTGTGTACATAACTGTGGTGAAAACAAACCTTAAGAATCCAAATGGCCTCCTGAACATATTTCAGTTTTTATTTAGCTGGTCTTTTTACTTGCTGTAACAAATTTTCCAGGTATTTTAGTTCAAAATATATATATAAAGTACTCAGATATACAGCTAATATAAATTTTAAAAATATCTATATCAAATTTAGAAAAACAAGTGTCAGAATAGGCAGAACTGGCTGCAGAAAAAGAATTGAAATATTACGTGTAACTCAAAGAAATTCATCAGAGACCATCTCTTGCTGAAGGATAAGGGAAAAGATCACATCCTAAATTGAAGATAGCTATTGGAAAAAGAGAAGCAGAGAGGCTAAAGTGAAATAATTTCATTTCACAGCTGTGAGCTGCTTGTGACTCAGAGAGTCTTTTCAGTTTCTAATATAATCCTTTTTGTGCCTCAAGCTCCAGCAGGTCCCTGAGCCTTCACACTGCACTCTCCACTTCCCCACACACTTATGTTCTGCAAGTGTTTGTACAGCAACACAATACCAGCATTAGCCCAATACAAAAACATGCAAGTAGAAAAGTGTTTAAATCTTGTGCTCTATTAAATTAAATGTAATACAAGTAAATGTTTCAGTTAATAAAAAGTCTCTGTAATAACTGTTAATCATTGGGCATTAAGATAACATTTATCATAATAATATTCATTGCAATGAATAAGCTGATTTGTTAATAATGCACGTCACATGCACTTCAACAGGATTCCTTCAGTCACCAACACCACAGTTTTTTTTTTTTAAAGTGCTTCCAAAAACATTAATGTGCAATGTTAATCTGAAATCCATACCTCTGTTATTTTCACGAAGCAACCGGCAAGGTTTGTTTAGGAAATTTCATGCCAAGCTTCAGAAGTGTGCTCTCTAACCTTCTTCAACACATAATTCAAGATAAACACTTTCTTCATGACAGACGTTTCCAGAGATGAAGGAGTGGAACAAAGGCAGAGAGTGACACGAAGCACAAGTTCTGCACCATTAAGATGAATGGACAGATTAGCTGGAAAATCCATAATGACACGTTGTGCTGGCTGAAGCAGTTCTGTTTATGTAATTACAGCTTTGTTGCTCAAGCAAAAGGAAGCTCTGAACAAGGCCTTTACCTTAGGAGCCCTGCCCCAGCACCTCACCAGTGCTTCAGCATCCCCATCCATCACTGCCAGCCACTGCAATTCACCTGACATCTCATTAAAGGTTTTAAAGCACCTCCTACCACAGGACTAATGGTTTACTGGCCAAAGCATTATGGGCTAAATACAATATTTATGCAAAATATGTCAAGAAACTTCAGGTACAATGCCATCAAAAGTAAAATAAGTCTAGGAATGTAGTCCCACCCAGCACAGCTGACCCACATCTCTCAATACCCACAGATGGCGTGACAATGTCTTCTGCCTGCCTTTAAAAAGAGCTCTATCCAGCCTATCTAAAATGCAAAAAATTGGAGTGCAAACCTTTGTGTGCTGCACTCCAAAGAGAAATATCAAAGCAACTTTTCATGCAAGAAACCCTACTGCAGTCCAGCCTGCCTTCTCAGTGTGTTTGCAGGAATATTGAAGACCACAATGCATATCTGTCCCCAGCCTAATGGTTACCTCTGTTTCTGTACCAAAGTCACAATTTCCTTGCAGCAAAACTAGCATTAACTCATACTGAAAGGTAATATGTGCACAATATGTGCTGAAAATTATAGGCATGCTGGAGAAAATGCTTTAAAGCAACATATATTGACACTCTTATTTGTGCCATGGAATGTGGTGATAAGTTTGCCCCTCCTAGTCCTGAACTTCGTGCATCCATAGAAAATGAGGATCAGATCCAGAATATCCCAAACAGTAACATTAATTGAAATTGCAGTAATCATATGATGGATTTAAAGTCTGCTTTAAGAAGGCATTCCAGAGGCAGAGCAAAACTTCAGAACTCTGCAGTCACAGTTTGTGGAGATTATATTGTTGTAAGAATATTGGGTCATGAAGAGACAGTGATTGCAGACACTCATGCCCAGGTTGGCACAAAAACAGGATATGGTTCCATGAGTAATTCTTTTGCACAACATGGGAAATCCAGTACTCAGTCATATCATAGATCAGAAGATAGATAACTAAAGTTTTTCAATTTTCAGATCTGCAGTGCAAGTTTCCCTGAACTCCCATACAGTCTAAGCAGCACCAAAGCTCACTGAGTGCTTTCCTTCGGCTGAGGATGCTGCAGGTGCACAAAAGTCAGCCTTTGTGTAAACTATAACTTCTTTAGTCCCAGGTTTGCAGTGCTTGAGTTGCTCTTGAGCCCTGACCAGCCTGGACACTAGGCAGAACAGCACCCCAATCACCCTTAGGGCAGCTGTGCTCTGTACATAACTAAGTTGTCCCAAAAAACCTGTTTCTCTCAAAATGCAGACACAGCAGCTTTCTTTTCAAAGCATAGATGTCCCAGAAAAGTAGTACAGCTTCCAGATCCTTGCCAAGCTTCCCCTGAAAGCCCAGTTTAGCAGGAAGCAGAAGACCTAGATCCAGTTTGCTTCTGAGCTGGAGGAGGTCCCAAACATAACTTTTGCTTTCTGACCTACTTGAAGTCAGAGAATTTGAGAGTTTTGGTATCACAAGGTAAAAACAAAGCAATAAAATGGTACCTCGCTCTGGCTGACTGGTGAGAGAAGATCTAGGTCCTGATGCCTAACCTCAAGACTATTTTATTTTTACTGCTTCTTAGGAAGTTCAAAAACTGTCACAGCCCTACAGCAGGCTTTTAGCTTCCTTTCTTTCTTTAAAAAAAAATTGTAACACAGATTTAAAATCTTGTATCATACATCTTTGAACATTTGTTAGGATTTGAACAGGGAAACTTTGGTTGCTATAAAATCTCAACAGTCAAAGAAGATGATAAATATAGCTTGCAATGTGATTATACTGAAACAGTTTGTTCCAGTCATACAAGACTCTTGACTTGACATTCCAATTAAAAAAAGAAGCAACAGAAAAAATATTTCAGATACATACTTCGGTATTGAAGACAAGGAAGTATGAAATTTTCTTTTTCTAAGATAAAATAACTGGAACAACTGACATTTTAGCTACAGCAGCTACTTATACTTCCTATAATTTCCCTTTATTTCTAGATTAAATTAGAGAAAAACTTCCCAAATGCATGAAAGCAAACTCTTTGTCATTTCAATGACTTCAAGGACTACTAGTTTCCTTATCTTCATCATTCACTTCACAGGATTTACTGTTGGCATAAAAGATCATGATCTCTCACCAAGGGAAAATAGTAATTCCTGAAGAGATATTGATAAAGCTTAGGTTTAAACATACAAATACCAAATGACTTTTCACAGCAAAATTTTCCATAACTCTCTGAATATCTTTTTCCGACGGGAAAATTTCTTCCACTTTGTTTGTCAGGGTCTTGAGAAATAGGTATTTGTCCTGGTGACCAGTGGGCTGTGCAGTCCAGACTCTGACCAGATCATCTGGACAGCTTAACACAGCAGGCTGCTTTCTCACCATCAAAGTGCATCCCCTGAAAGAGCTATCGATCCTCTGGGACTAGCCCTGAGCACCAGTTGCTCTCCTGGTGTCAAACCCTGCAAAGGAAGGAATGCATTCCTCCTAAGGGAAGCCTGCCAGTGCTGAGTTAGCATTTGCACCAGGAATAAAGCAGCTGCAGAAAGGAGTCAGTCTTTCAAGAATAAAGAGGAGTTGGCTAAGAGTACTCCCAGTATAGGACTGGCACAGATGAAAAAATCCTCTCCCTATGCATAGCAAAAGAAATTACATTTTAAAATGCCCATGTGAAATACAGATAAACTAAAAATCCTGGGAGCAGTACTGCTTTTAGGAGCTTGACTTAATTATTTTGCTCTATTAACAATCAAAACTCAGTTAAAAAGCAAAAAGTAGGTATCAACTACTTAAAATCCATCTATTATTACAAATGTTGAGTTCTCTGACCCCATTTTGATTGCTGCCAGGTAGGCCAGGCCAGAAACAACATACGATTTCCTTTTCCCAGCTAAAAGGCATCTGAGTTAAGAGTCTGTAAAAAGTGCAGCAGGAAGAATCTCATGCTTGACTGTCTCGAACTTTAGGATGCAGTTTAAATTTGCTGCTGTTACAAAAGGAAAAAAAAAAAAAAAAAAAGAAAAGAAGTGGCTGTAAGGCATAAATTCAGTACTGAGTGAGTGTGGCCAGGCACACAGCAGGGCCAGGCTCTGTTGTGAAGCTCTCCAGCTCAGTTCCCAGGCTGCTGCTGCAGCTCACTGAGGAAGAGGCCGGCTCGTTAAACTTTCCGTTGGGTTATGAACAATCTGCTTTCCAAATCACACAAGCAGTGCCATCAATTCAGTTCTCTGTCTATTTATTTGCTTTTCATTAGGAGAGTCTCCTCTATACCACTGCTGTAAGAACTCAGTAGCAAGAAAAAAAAACAATGGTAGGGCTAATTCTCCTTATTTTTTTCATTATACCATTTGAGAGTGGGCATAAAAGACAGCTATCACTTTTTATATCATTTTGTGCTGGTGTAAATGAATGCAAGTGTTTTAGATTAAAAACAGAAGGCTTATGAAGACACTATAAATATTTTTCTAAGGCATATGATGTTGAGCATTTACTTCCACTCTGGGCCACCCCCACAAATCTAATATTCCCATTCAAGAAGATCAAAGGTGATTTAAAGTTTTGAACAAGTTGTTTTCATCATCCTTTGTCTCAGTAACAACTGTAGCCCCAGCAGCATCTCTGTTAATTTCTGCTTCTGAGATGCAATGCCCGTTACTTGCTGAATGGAGTTATAAAATAACTTTTTCTCTGTGCCCTCTACCCAATACCACTGGACCATGTGTGGTTGGGCTTTGTGTCCTATCTTTCACAGTAACCCCCCTAAATAACCAAATTGTGAGAAGGCTACTAAGGACATGTGTTTTAACCATTTACTGTGGCTTCTACTGACCTCTTTACCTTGGCTTTCTTTATCACCAGAGGCACACCACCACCAAATGGCTGGAAAAATCAATCAGAAGATTGCCAGCAGGTAGACAGTGCCATCAAACACCTGTTTATGCCGTACCATAGAACACAGCTTAGTGTAAATCACCCTTTGGACACGTTTAAAATTTACTTTTCTACATAAACTATTCTCTACATGTCTGGATGAGGCCCTCCAAAATGCCTCAAAAATCTAATAAGGAGCCAGGAATTCTTGTGGTTTCATTCCAGTTCTGCTACTGACTTGTTGTGTGGTCTTGGAAAAGGCCCTTATCCTTTCTCTGGCTTTTATTTCTAGCATGTGGTGATATTAATATGCAGTAGAAACTTAGGCTATATCATATGGGAAGCTGAGAAAACAAGTTGATATACACTGTAAAAAAAAACCAAAAAACCCTAACCCTAAACTGTATTCATGCTCCTAAATACCATTTTAAGCACTGAGATTATTGTTTTTTGGCAGATGAAAACATTATTGTGGAAAACATGGGACACAAGTGCAAAACCCTATAGCTACTATGTATGCTATTCTGCATGCTTTTATACCTGGTGGTGCCTTGACATGCATTTTCTTGTCTTTCCCATCCAGAAGTGTACACCTCTAGAATCTGCTTGGAGTAGGTGATGCAGTGCAGGATGATTTGGTTCCTGGCATCTTTTCCATATGCCACCATTGATCTTAGTTCCCAATGCCTAGCCCATTCCCCTGAGCACTCTGAATAAGCAATTGCAGGATGTGTTTCATTATCATTATGCTCAACAAATTGAAGGACTTACCCCTGGGGACAGTAAGGAATTTCTGGCTTTATGAAGACAAGGTTGCAGCATTCACATGGAAAACTCAAGTGTGGCAAGTCTAATTCCTGAGTTCTGCATATTTCTGTAGATAGCACTAATTTAAAATATTAGTCCAAGTCCTACATCAAATTTTCAATATTAGTAAAACTCAGTACAGCATGCTGTCATTATGTCTAAGTTTCCCACTCTCAACTATGAAAAAACATTATGGGTTCTGGAGAGCCAGTACAGTAAATGCCTTAAAGATTTAAGGACAAGAAACACCATCTACATTCAGTGTACTAATAATTTATGAAATTGCCTTGAAGAGCATAAGTGATGCATTGCAAGACCAAGCCTCAGCAGAATGGCTTCTGAACCTCACTGAAGCCTGCCAGATGCTGCTGAGCAAAGGGCTCTGGGGTCTTCTCTGAAAGACAGTTCCTGTCCAAATGAGAAGAGCCCTTGCAGACCTTCTCCTGGGGAAAAAAACGTTTTGCCATACTGTCAAATTATTAGATTTCAAAAAAATTTCCCACTTTGTTCCAGGGATGAAATGGAAGTATTTAAAGGGAAAAAAAGAAAACCAGCCTCAAACTGTTGAGTAGCTGCACAGCTGGACACTGTAGTGCCAGCCCCAGATGTAACCACAGCCAAAGGGGCTCCTGAATGCTCAGTTCTCCACTATGCAACATAAACCTTTCCTACTGAGGATTTGTTTTGGGTTAGTTAAATTAGCTCTTTTGCAACAAGAAGTTTGTACTGGATCCATGAGAACACCTGAAGCACTGGATGAAAGTCACCTATTGGATCTATCAAATAAGAGATTCAGGGAGAAAGTCATGAAAACAATGCAGAGTCATCACAGCATTTAGATACATCTTATACAATAAGAAAGTTATTTCCTAGGTACTCCAGTAGAGCAAAATTGGCACACAGGGTTTGATTTAAAGGCTGTCCACTGTGCTGGGAGGAGCCTCTTTCACCTGCTCAGAGATGGTCTCACAGCTTATTAGAATACACCCCAATAGGAGTCTAGGAAAAAAGGTTCACTTTTTCATTCCCATTGAAAATTCTTTCATGCATAGTTAACTAGATATTTTTATAGGAATTGTGAAAAAGAATGATATCTGATATGTCATAATTTACCTTAAGGTCCATGAAGCCTAGAACAGAAGTGTAACAAATTTTTAAGGTTGCAAGAATGATGAACAGCATTTCACACTGGCACTACTGGAGAGAACAATTTTATTCTGCCTAAAAAAAAACTCCTTTAGTTCCCAGGAAAACCAGCTGGGCAACTGGACTCATTTCATTATAATTTCCTAATGAATAATAGCATTCATACCTATTTTTCGAGAAAAAATTAAAAGAGAGGGTTTCAGTACTGCTTAGAGGATTTTGCAGACATTAGAAACCTCTGCATTAAAGAAACTATGAAGGAAAATGCTGTCCAATGCTTTTAGGGAAATTTGTCACCAAACATAAGTAATATGCCCAAGAGACTTCCCAGCATCTGTACCAATTAGTTTTCAAGTAGCTTTAGTATTAATAAAATAACTTCATGCATTTAAATATACAGATTTAAATTTTTCCAGAGGTGGGGTGTGCATTTGGTCTGTTTCTTCTGCAGCTAAAACATCTGTTTGGGAAAGACACAGCAACCTAACACCTGCTGTTCAAAGCAATGCCCTGGAATTTCCTTAGTTTTCTCATTCCTTGTTGCAGAGCTGGTACAGTAGAGAGTACATTTGACTTTGCCTGAGAGGAAAAGACTCTAAGGTTCCAGCCCTTTTGTATCTTACAAGTACTCTTCAAACAGCAGCCTCTTCCCTAAACTCATGTGCAAGAAAAGTGGATAAAAATATCACTGTGCACTTGATGCAGACACTGTGTGGCTTTCTCCAAGGTTTTAGAGGATGAAAAACAGTAGTAAAATTGAAAATGCACCTTCAGCAGGCCTCTCATGACAAATGAGGTGGTTGTGGCTAACACAAAGAGTAAAATAGGATCTGAGGAATGCTTCATTTATTGCCAAAATTAGTGACATGCATGTATGTCATGAACAGTCTGTACTGCTTTGAGATTTCATGTTGCTAGAAAGCAGGAAAAACAAGAAAGTTTCTTTGTAAAACTATGTATGTATGTCTGGGTGCCTCTACTTTTCAAATGTCACATCATTGTCTATTGCATTATTCAAAGGAACAGAAGAACAATGCAGTAGATTTGGAGGTGGTTTTGTTTGGGGATTTTTTTTTTCCTTTTAACAAGAAAAACCAGCTTTCTGTATATAAAAGGATAAAAACCAGAGACATCAATTTAATTTATAAGGGATATCTGTGATTGCTGTGCAAGTAACAGTCTAAAGACATTATTTCTCAGATTTAATTTCTGTGTTCAGAAAAAGAGCTGTGATGTACAGCAAATGCAACACAGTCACTTTTCTGCCCTATGAATGCACCAGGACTCGAAGGCTGAAGTTTGATGCCACCCTGTAGAGGCTGTAAGACATGATTAAAATTTATAAAGCCAAGTCTCTGACAAGCCCATTTTATTCTGAGCTAGTGCTTTAGTTAGAAAAGGCTCATTTCACCCTCCTTGAAAGTCTAGGTTGTGACCAAGCTTTTCCAGCATTAAATCTCTGTCTGGAGACACTCTCTGGGATGAGTTCTCTCTTTCAGAAATGACACCAAGAAAGAAATGCTGCCTTCTGCTGCAGAACTGCCCTAACCCAATGCATGTGCCACCCTCCCACGCTCACCCCCCACTCAGTTCTGAGATTTCTGCACACTGGCTACCGGCTCCCCTTTCCCCCGGCTTCCCAAAAAGGATAAAGCTAAGTTTCATAAACAGCAAAGTGTGCTAATTCAAACAAAACACAGGACAGCAGTTCTTTCTAGGCAGTAAAGTCCTGTCTGCATATTTCAGCCCTTGCATAATTGTTACCTTTGCTCATAAACTTCAAGGTCAATTCCAGGTCAAGAGTAGGTGTTTAGCACATGAAACTCAGAAATGCTGCTAAAAGCATGCTTTATAAATCACTGTGTTTTCTTCTCATTTGGGGTATTTTTGTGCTTAGTTTTTTCTTACTATCTGATAAGTTTTCATCTGACTTTATAAAATGTACATTTACACAGTGCTTTCAAGCTAAAAGTATAATTTATGTACTTGAAATGCAGAGTAACATATTGCTATACTTCCAAATCTGACTATTTCCCCTCTAACATCCACATCACATTAAAAGTTTGTTTGCTGAAGAGCAGAACCAGGCCACTGAAACAAGGCACTGATAATGCAGAGCTGGTATCAAGCATCTGAAGGAATTTATGCAAGTTAGAGAACTTCTGATACAGAGATTATTAAAAATTGTTTTCCCATATTTAAAGCCATGTTAAAGTGTACACTCAATTCAATTAAATTCAATTGATTTTGTATTGGTCTCACTAACTTCTAGAAGTATCTGCTATAACATTTTTTCATCTTTTAAGTCAATGAAATTTTACTTTGCTTAGGATAGAAGCACACTGTATAATGTTAAGTATTATACAAAATAGTAAGAAGAATAACAGTGTGAAGGGGTTCCCAAACTAAATAACTACTCAAATCTTCACTGACATGAGCCTTCACACAATGGTAGTTCAGCATGGTTACTGGTTCTATGAATCCCCCCCTGCTTCTATGCTCTTGATAGGCATCATACAGTAAAAAAATGTCACTGATGTCTTTTGTTTACATTGCAAAGGACTGCTTCAAACCCTGGCAATAAAAAAAAAAGGTTGTGACAGCAGCTTTTGCATCACTCAACAACAGAATCATGCATTTATAACATGACTCAGGACGCACAGGAGGAGGGGAAAAGTCATTTACCTAGTGCTCTTTAATTCTTTGTGCTATAATGAGAGTATATCAGAATTTATGGCTGAACAGCACTTTTTTTTTTCCCCTGGAGAAAAGCCTTTCATGACCTGCTCATTTCTGTGGCAATCAGGAGTTACAAGATCTAAGTCTAGCCATAAATGTGGTGTCCTGCTGAAAGGAGTTTGATACCTTTTTGATTAAAAATAGTTCAATGTTCTGCTGTGTTTTCAAAACACAGATCAAAATGCTAAACCAACAGCATTTTTAAAAAGCAAGATTTAATGATGGTCCAAAAAATTAGTTACTTGTTTTTTAAAAGGGGTCATTTACTGTTAATTAAGCATTTTTTTCATTATTTGATTGCATTAAGATTTGGTTTGCAACACAACACAAGGTCACTATGGCCAGAGGAGAAATCCTATATCCTGTGACAAATCAAATAACCATCAGGGCATTTGGTTCATAGGAGTAAAGCATTTATTAAAATATTTTGCTGATTTGCTAGGGTATTGGGAGACATTTTGTTGAGTGCATAGCATGACATTCCCAGAAGCAGATACACTTTATAGTGAAGTTGTCAACGAATTTGTTCATGGAATAAACTCTTGGCACAACAAAAAGTGTATGAACAGGTTGTGAGGATTGGAGTGCTAACTACAAAGGGTGGAGAGAAGTAGAAAGATGGAACTACTTGATCTCCCTCTACTTCTGCATATACACAGAGGGAAAAGGCAAAAGAGATTATTTTTTCATCATTGCTGAACTAAACAGAAAGTATAAACTTACACAAATCATACTATCTTTAGTTTTTGAAAAGAAGTAAGGCAATCAAAGAAATGTGCTTCCCCTGTATTTCAAAACTGAAACAGATGTGATTTGTGGTTGGAAGGGGAGCATCTCTTTCAGCACTATCCAATGCAGCACACAGCCACCAGTAAGTGCAGTGCCAGCACAGCAGGACACACTCACAGCCCCCTCCATCCTTCAGTGCATATTGCTGCTGCACATTCCCCTCCTTAAACATCATGGTAAATAGCTATAAAATTCAACATGTAAATTGTCAAATATATTTCTGAGTAGCACAAATAGCAGCATGTTTAAAACTCAGACTAAAAGAAGTTGGAATAAATACTGTATTAGAACAGAAAAACCAAGTAATTTACAACTCCATGTAAAAGTTTGCCGTTTCAGTTCTAAGAAAGGCTTCTGGCTCCCTCTAGGGGTTTCTATATGTGTCTTTACAGAACACACTTTTTAATATAACCTATAGAAATATTTCTCTCATAGCTGATAAGGGACATTAACTATATGATTCTGAAATAACTACACATGCAACTAATACATGCAACCATCTTGGGGAAGAGATGCTTCTGCCCCTCTGTAGAAAATGGTAAAAGGTATAATAAGCCCTCCTTGTCTGCATCCTAAGTGCAAAAATTCAGCATGCATTTGTTCTTAAATTACCATAATCTCCTACATGTTTGTGAGAAAATATTTCAAACCAAAGCAATTATGTCCAAATCTTCATAATAATCTTCTGAAAAACTCTGATGTGAACCATCACTAATTATTTTTTTCCTAAAGAAAAATCATCAGTTATATATTTATGGACTTCCTCACTTCTAGGGCTTTTTTTATTACTATTACTCTAAGTGGTGTTAAAATATCATTATTTACTTGATCTTTCAAAGTAAAGTTGCAGCCTATTCTTGTGCTTAAAACTCTAAAAACTACACACTGCTAGCACACAAGGAATAAGCTCTCCACCACAAATTAAACCAAAAAATAACATGAGAAAAAAAACAGCTAGAAGGAGAAGCAATAAGATTGCTGCCTGTAATCTGCTATAAAACATTTATGCTATTTACTTATATGCTAAGAAAGGTAACAAGGCCCAAAAACTCTGTGTGCTGGGCTGGCCATCTATGCTTTGCATATTACGAGCATGCAGGGTAATGCATGTATTATTAATGTATTACAGAAGACAGGGTAATGATGTATCATTAAAAGCACCTCAGAATTACTAGATGCATTATTGGGGCATTTCTAACAGGTAGAGCCAGCTCATGGAAATGTCAGCTCTGGCTCAGCTCCTGAAGAGTGAGTGTGTGTGCACCAAGCCCGTATGAATGTGTATGAATCCCCTGCAGAGCCCATCGGCTGAGGGTGTTAGCTGTTTGTATCAGCAGATGGCTGGGAGGCTGTGACGCACTTGCAGCAAAAGTTGAGTACAAAACTGAGCAGAAGCAGCTTCAAACCCAAGCAAGCTAACCCGTGCAGGAAGGCTAAAGCAGCCCAGGGATCAGCAATCCTGTCCACAAGCGTTGCCCAGTGTCCCTAACTCGCTCAGTTGGAATCTAAGGAGAGGTCTGGGAGCCTGCCCAGGGAAATGCAGGCTCGCCTCTCAAAGCCCAGCGCAGTGAGGCACAAGTGGAGCAGCACGGCAGGAACAAAGCCTGGCCTGCGTGCCCGCTGCGCTCGGAGGGATTAGCGGGGTCAGGCTCCCATGGCTGCACCTGCACAGCTCCGCGCTGAGACATCAGCTAATATCCTGCATAAATCATATTCCTTCTGCTTTAAAAGCAAATAAATAGCTGGGCATGTGTCCTTTGACCTCCCTTGCTGGGAAACCCATGCAGTTTATCTTTATGGCAATAGACCACGCTCAGCTATCCGCTGCTGGCAGAACGTCTCTCTGCTGGTTTAAGTAGAAGTGAAATTCAAAACTGCTATACCAATAAAGATTTTTTTTTTTAATCCTTAAGAAGTAGAAGGGACTTTAAGAAGTGTGAAATAAGGAACTTCAAAAAATATAGTAGACTGTATCCATGGATTTCACAGCTACAAATACAGTAAGAAATGCCTCGTTAGGTATTTATGGTATAATACCAAAAAACTCCAAACCACAGGTCTGACTCAGGAAGCATATGAGCTTTTCATCTTACTTTATAATACAAGGACAGACAATGAATTTTTGCCTGCCACAGCTTGTATGCTCTACTTAACACTTAATTTAAACTCTCTCATAGGTTCAGTCTATATGAAAACACAGTAAAAACAGTTATTTATTCTTTAACATAAACTTGAAAATATCAATGTACAAACATATTTGTATAATAATACTAATTTTAATAAATTATTAGAACCGTTACTAGAACTAATTTACCATACCTTGAAAATAGCAGTGTTTTCTTAAATATCTTTTCTCCTTGGAGGGTATCATTCAGAAGTTAAGAAATGCTTAATCTAAATGGGGGCAGTATAAAACTAAAACTTCATATTGAAATAATCTGGGTTTTTTGAATTCTAATTTTACAATAGATTCTGTATATCAGTATCTTGTAAACCATGCATCTAGAAAAAATAGCTTTTTGGGTGAGGTGGGGGAACACACAATAAACCAATCTGATATTTTTCTGTTATTTATATTGTATGTATTGTAGGGACACAATGTAGTGCCCTAGCTAATTGTAGAATCCTTTTATGACATCTGGGAGATTTTAAAATAACTTCAGATATCTAAGCCAGGAAGGAACTGGAAAAAAAAACCCATTAATTTAAATAATAAACTCTATTGATGTGTAATAAGAATATAGTATGCTTTGATGAAGTGTATTTCTCACATAGCCAGAATATTTATGTCCAAATCACATACATACTATAAAATATGCAATACATTAAGTAGCAGAATAAAATTATTTAGTAATTAGGAACAAAAATAAAGGCTGCTTTAAAATTTAATTTTAGCTTTTCAAACTGACAAAAAATTCTATTAAGAAATAAATGCCATTCATAATTTCTACATAATGATGGTGTAAGAAATTAGATCTTGAATATGCTATATAATTACATCAAATGAAAGGGCAGCAAGGTGAATGTGACATCATTATAATTAATTTCAAAATCTATGCATTTGACTGCCTATATTAACCAATGAGAATTTTGTTTTCAATATGAAAATACAGCTGTGATACAAGACTGGGGTGAAATATATTCAGGTTTCTTTTGTGCATGGGATTTAATTTCACTTTGAAGTTTAGAAATCCACACTGTATTCCAGAACTATCAATGCTTGCTTGCACAATACCTTGGTTTAGAGGAGCAGCAGACAGTGAATGGCTTGTAGGAAAGGCCCAGATCCTCTCTGCAAGCAGGACAAAGGAGGAGAACACAAACCTCAGCAGGACCAGAATCCTGAGAGGTTTGGTATGAAGAGGTAAAATGACTTTTCTGAGATCCTTCTGAACTGCAGCATTCTTGGGAATGCAAATATAACAATTGGATTTAAACACAAGGTGGTAATATTTCAGTTTTATCAGATAAATAAACAGTATATGTAAAATTCATTACATCACTAAAACCTACTTTGCTCAGTTAAAATCACCTCAATGTCACAAGCTTCTTTCCTTCTACTTTTCTTTTTTCCTTCTACAAAGATTTCCTTTAAATTAGATTGAAAGCAAAGTCTTTGGTACATAAGTCTGGTTTAGCACAACGAAAAGCACAAGGACAGCTGATAACCTGAAAATCTCAAGCTGGCTTCAGGCATGAGTGGGTTTTAATCAGAATTTGGCAACTGAAACGTATTTGCAGCAGTCTATATGAATCAGCTCAGACGGTGGTTCCACTGATGAAAATGAAAAAAGTGATAGACGTGCAAAAGGTTTTCTAAGGCAAAAGGTGTGGGATTGAGTTCTGGATTTTTCCCAATGCTCTTATTTGAAGCCAGATCTGACAGAATCTCCGTTTTACAGATCCGTTTTACAGAAAGATTTTAAAGTGGAAAAAATCCCCACAGACTAAAAAAAAAAAAACCAAAATCCCCCAGACCCAAAAAAACTAACAAAATCCAAAGCAAAAAGTCAAAATACCATTACTACTTCTGGCAGGAATTTCTTGTTTATAACTTTTTTTGCTAAGGTCATTCTCATATAAGCTAAATTTAAGAAACTAATAAACTATCCTAGAAGATGAACAGAAAAGCTGAAATGATTTCTCATCCCGTAAGTACAAATCAATTTTAATTCAGTACTGTGTAGGTATGTAGTTTATATGAGCTCACTTGATTCAAGATTGTGTTTTTGATGGATATGGCCTTCTGTTTGTTCAGCTGGAGAAAGAGGAATGCAATGCAGGTTGACAGTGAAAAAGAGTAAAGAAAACTTCATAAACTGAAGATTCTAGAATTATGACACCAGCTTCAGATTCAAACTTGAAAAAAAAATTAGGAGGCAATACAACTCCTGAACTGAGATGTAAAGTAAATAAATAATCATCAATATAACAAGAGAACAGAAGGAAGTAAAGAAAAATAAAACACCCCCCCCAAAACCTACCAGAAAAAAATCTACAGATTGTGTACTACATTTTTTTTCATCTTCAGAATTTAATTAGCTCCAAAAGAATATTTCCATCCCTCTCTGCCATACACACATTTGTGCATTGACATAAATATGCATTTGGCAAACAGAATATGCTTAAACTTTAATAAACAATAACTCCAATGTATTTCACCATTTTTCTAAACAGTAGAGAAGCTCATTCGGATGGCTTTGAGAAAATTATATCTTTTTCCTGGCCTAACAGACAGAAGTACTTAAATAAGGCCTAATGTATTTCTGTTAACACCTCCATCATGTAACCACTGGTGGGGACCTGCTGCTTCCTCCCTGATTCCCAAAGGCCCTGCAGGGAGCCTCCAACCCAGGGAGCTGAACCTGCAGAAGAGACTGGGGAGCTGCCAGATTGGCAGGGGGTGGTTCTGACCATGCACAGAGCACTAATGATGATAATACACAGAAAACTAGTGTTTTATTTGAAAATATTCGACCAAACAACTAAGGCCAGCAGAGGGACCCATAAGGCAGGAGCAGCCATGCAGCTCTGCACTTGCAAGAACTTCCTATTCAGAGGGTAGTTTGAGGGTGGTCATCAAGAGCTTTGCACTGTGTGCCCCCTTCCCATGGACTGCAGATCTTTGAGTGCACGGAGAGCTCCTTGTGCTGTTGCCCTGAAGAGGACTGTTTTTATTCCATTCTTCTCCCTCCCTGCTGCCATTCCTCGTTAACCAGCCAGCCTGGGAAGCAGGGTGACCAAGGATGGCTGGAGGGTGAGGTGGCTGTCCCATGGCAGTTCTGGCAGCAGGATGAATGACCTGTGCCACCACAGGCTGGTTGGGGCTTCTGAACCTTCTCTAAATAGGCTCCATTCAAGCTGCTTTTAAAAGAATAATGGTATTTAACTAGTTCAGACTAGATCAGCCCTGGCGTTTCTTACCCCCAGGTCAATGTAGGAGAGCAGCTGAAAAACTTCTCACATAGAATCATAGAATATCCCAAGTTGGAAGAGGCCCACAAGGATCATCAAGGCCCAGCTTTTGGTCCTGCACAGGACAGCCCCAAGAATCCCATCATGTGCCTGAGAGTGTTGTCCAAACACTTCTTGAGCTCTGTCAGGCTGGTGCTGTGACCACTGCCCTGGGGAGCTGTTCCAGTGCCCAAACACCCTCTGGGGGAAGAACCTTTTTCTAATACCCAACCTAAACTTCCCCTGATACCACTCCAGGCCATTCCCTCGGGTCCTGTCACTGGTCACCCTGGAGAAGAGACCAGTGCCTGCTCCTCTGCTTCCCCTCCTGAGGAAGTTGCAGACAGCATCTTTCTCCTCATGCTTTCACAGTAATGTCCCAGGAAACGAGAAGGCAAAAGCACAGTGGAAAGACTGAGTGAGCCTGTCAAGCCAAAGCAACACCTAATCAGATCAAGCCAATAAAACGTTGTAAGAAAGAAAAAGCCCTACCTTAATACTCCTTTTTTTTATGATAACAATGGGCAATAATGTGCATTTCTAGCTACAAAATTAGACTTGTCAATTCACTATGAGAAATCTGGTACAAGCCATTAGGTAAATTTGCTGCTTCAGTTCCTAGCTTGACCACTAAATGTCATTAATGGGACAAGTTTTTAATTTGTGTCGTACTGACTGCCAATAGCATCCCTCACTGCAGTTTATTTGGACACTGGAATTTAAGCAAATGGCCATGCACAAAGTGCTTAAAATAGAATCTCCAAATGCTAGGCTATCTGGCAGTGAATTTAAAGTTAGTTTGCAGTTTCAGGCCATTCTAGAGAAAACTCTTCAATTTTGTGCAAGAGGTGAATGACAAAGAGAGGGCAACAATAATATACAGGCTACTTTATGATTTTAATCTGTTGCAACTGACTTGTAATTTGCTCCCACCTTTTTACTGTCACAATCATTACTGGATCTCTGTGGTACAGGCATTAAATAATATTTATCTTAATTTCTTTTTAAAGCAAGATTGCTAGTTTGGAAATGAATTTCTAGATTTTCTGTAATATCTGGGTGGCTGAACTAAATCCCCATGGTGATCCCATGTCTAGTATTCATCAGAAATTTCCCATACTAATGTCATTGTGAGTTCTAGCAACAACTTTTGACCAGATCCTTGCTCAATGTAAATTGGATAGAGCAAATTTAGATGAGGTATGAGCCATGTGTCTTTGACATAAAACTAAAGAAAGTTCCAGACATCTGCCTCAACAGGATTTTGTTCAAAAAACACTCCTACATACATAGTTATAAATATACAGAAGGTTGTATATATTTATTCTAGAAACGTATATTTGATAAAGATGACCTTCTCTGCAGATCGAATTTGTAAAGTTTGTTGTGGGGAACAAGAACCATGGAAATTAAAAAGGAAGTGGGAAACATCATTTTGTTTGACCACAGCTTTTGCTCAAGGAAAAGACTACAGCATTGCAAACAAATTGGAAGGATTTGGCTGCTTTTTGTTTGCTTTCTTTCTTTTCAATGGGAATGTTTAATAAAATGTAGAATTGCGCCATCGGTATGTAAGGCAAATTAACTGTCTGTGGCTGTACTTACACCATTATCATCAACTGCCCACATACATATGGCATGGAAATACCACACAGCCTTTAGTTCCTCAAACACACGAGGCTGAACTGTCTGAGCCTTCTCTCACTACAGAAGGAAAAGGAATTCTCCGTATGTGGGGTCGGTTCCACCCAGGAGATGGCAGCAGTAGGCAGAAGGATTGCTGAGCTTCCCTCATTTATTTAAAGTATATGCTCCTGTGGCTAAGGTCAACACTAATGAAAACGTTGAAAAGGCTGGAAGGGAGAGGGATGGAGAGAAGCGTTTTTCGAGGTCACGACATTTACAGTTACACTGAACTCATATGTTTGTGGTTTCTGATACTGACTGTCAAATCAACACTGTGAATGGCAATTCTAATTAGCACAAGAGATGATACACTTATGGTTCCTATGGCAATTCATGAGATAGCAAGTGTGGCTGCCGTTTTAGCAGTTGCCTTCATGCCATTAAATCCACAAGGAACTTTGAAAAAATTATTTTCACTTTAAAGAGCAATACAGTCTGTCCCTTTTATCCCCCCTCTGTTGATAGATGCCTCCAAAGTCTATCATAGAACTCTTCAGACTGGTCAAACAGTTCTGGGACTCCTCAAGGAGCTCTGTCATCTCTCTTCTGGAGTAAGAACTGCAAACTCTTCATCTGGCAGTGTCAGCACCACTTTGCTTGGCCACAGTATCAGGGAGATGGCAAAGGGAACCAGTTTATATTGAGAACCCACTACCTGAAGAGGGTTCTCACCAATAAACCTTTCTGTCCAATGCCACTTGTACATTTTCTGAGACCTGTGGTTGCATCTAATTCATTTTCTTTTGAAGAAAACCAGGAATAACTATTAAATGTAAATAAAATGCAAATATTCAGTGAATATTCAATGACATTTTAAAAAATGAAGAGAGGAAATATTTTTTAAAAATATTGCATACGAACATATGACGATTAATTCTAAAGGAATAATGACAACATCAAAAAGCAGACAGAAGATCAAGCAAGAGGAAACTTCAGACACTACTAAAATACCTTCCCTAGAAGAAGTCTTTACATGGATGGAGTCTGTATTAGAAGGTATTTTGGAAATATTAGGGGGATAAAAGCCCACATTATGGTATTTGCCATAGATCTATTGGAACAAGTCAAAAGCAGAGGAATATGAAAAACTGGATAGCACTTGACCATTGAGATAGCAGAGAAGTCTTTCAAAGGGGGCAGGTTTTGTTTGACTTTGTTTTATTTGATATATGAAATCGTGAGTAAAACTTAAACATTGAAAAATGCCTAAACATAGGAAAAGAGAGAAAGAAAGCTAAGAAAGATTCTTCTTCAGCAGATACTTTCCAAAATTTCTAGGAAGACATCAATCACTCTGTCACCATCATATCTTTGCCTTTTTTCTCAAAATAAAGTCCCTTGTCCTACAACTGGCCCAAGCAGCCAAAGCACTGCAGGTAAAAACTACCACAGGTTCTCTGGGGCTGGGCAGGGAACTCTAAAATGTGTAAGGATAACCAGACCTGACAGTAACTCTGTCCCAGTCAAAGAGATTAAACTTCTAAACAAATAAACAAAAAGTACCTTGGTGTTGGCAATAATAAATTTGGGTAAGCTGATCTAAAAGAGCGGCAAAAATAATTTTCTTTTCATCAATTATTAACACAGACAAGATTTTTCAAATGTAAATATGCTGAAACACACAGTCTCAAAGAACAAGTATTTTCTTGATTTATTACTATCATATTATGACTTTATTTTGCAAAGGGATTTAAAAGTTACTGGAAAGAGTTTTCACAAAACCTCAGGACTTCTTTCTTTCTTTTCTTTTCCATATTAAGCTCTTTTAAACAAGGCAAGATGAGATATGCTAAGAGTTTATCTCCACAGTAGTCATTTCAGAGTGAATCAAAATTTCAATAGAACATGAAAAGCTACTTAAAAAGAGAAAAGTGTTTGTGAGTTTTTGCAGAGGGGAGAAAATAAGACTGTTGTTTAGTTTATCATGTAAGAAAAAGAAGCTGTATCTTTGATAAAGGTGGGCTTAAAGCTAAGCAGGAGATATCCTATTTAGTAAACATGATTTCACTCATTCTTAAGAGGCTTAAAAATGCCATCACCAAATACTTGACTTAGTCAATCAGAATAACTGAAGTAATACATACAACTCATGCCATAAAAAGGACTAGTCCAAAATCTGCCTCTAAACATTTAAAATCAAAGTCTCTCAGCAGTATAAATACATGACAGAATCACAGAATTGTTTAGGCTGAAAAAGACCTCTAAGGTCATCCAGCCCAAAAGTTAGCCCAGCACTGCCAAGTCCACCATCAAACTCTGGCCCTAAGCAGCACATCTACACATCTGAGAAATATCTCCAGGGATGGTGACTCCACCCCTTCCCTGTCCAGATTATTCCAATGCCTGGCCACACTTTTGGTGAAGAAATTTTTCCTAATATCCAATCTAAACTTCCTGCACTGCAGCTGGAGGCTGTTTCCTCTTGTCCTGTCACTGTTACATGGGAGAACAGACCAATCCCCACCTGGCTACAGCCTCCTTTCAGGCAGTAGAGAGCAAAAAGGTCACCCTTGAGCCTCCCTTTCCCAGACTAAACACCCTCAGGTCTCTCAGCTGCTCGTTGTCCTTCTCTGGAAAAGCTCCAGCCCTCAATGTCTTTCTTGTAGAGAGAGACCCAAAACTAACACAGGATTTGAGGTGTGGCCTCACCAGTGCCAAGCACAGGAGGACAATCCCTGCCCTGGTCCTGCTGGCCACACTATTGCTGACACAGGTCAGGATGCCACTGGCCTTCTTGGATCTGTGTAGATGTTGCTTTGAAGGAGCAGGGTGGGAGGAGAAAACATCTTTTTATCATTTTGGATATTTTAGGTGATAATGAGAAGGCTAAAACTAATCTCAGTGCTCCAGATTTTTTTTTTCAATATCATATCAATACTAATTTAAAGCACCATCTGTAGGCTTCTCTCTGTTATTTGGTGATTTTGCTGAAGGCTGAAGATGTATTAATTCCCAATCAGTTATCTACATGATTATATCCAACATAATGCAATACTTTAACAGTCAGTGGTGAGAGGTTTGGGATAGACTGCTAATTTCTAGACTAAACCAACATACTTTAAAAAGGAATCAAGAGGCAGAACTTCTTTGACAGTCAAAGTGAGAGACTGATGTACCACAGGAAACAAAAACCAAAGAAAATGAGGATGGGAAAGAGAAAGGTGGTCAAAATATGCAAGTGAGTGTAAAAATGTGAGGAATTTCTTCTTAAAAGATACCACACCCAAAAGGAATAGTCCACTTGTTCGACCAGAGCACTTAGGCAGAATGAGAAAGACTAAGCCACTTTTATACAACTAAAACCTATAGAATTCCTTAAATAAAAAGAAATATAAACCCCACAATTTTACTTTCTTGCAGATAATACAATTATCTGGACTGGCATAGCTTCACACTATACTAAAACTCTGTATTAGATAATATCTGATGTATTTTTTTTGCATTCAGTTGAACCTAGCAAGATCTGTCAGAGAAGAGAGAGTCTAACATGGTTAGTAGTAACAAAAATTGCACCAAGCTGGTGTTGGTCATTTTCAGTGGCACCCATCAGCAAAGGAACAAGTGAGAAACAATTTTATAAATACATTACAGAACTATGAAAAAGAGGACATTTGAAAGCTTGCTGTGTTAACTGCCCCTCATCCAAATTTGCACATCATCTGGCAAAAAAATCTGGGGATTTTTCAGGACCAATGCAAATCTCATCTAGAGCTAAAAATCTTTAATGATTTATTCCTGAAATTTCATTTTTATTTTAAAGTTGTGCACCTTGGAATTATTCTTGATGTAAAAGGATGAGGAGAAATTTCTGATTGAAACACTACTTCATTGCAACTGTTAACAGCTTGGAAAGCACCAAAAGTTTGTGCTGCTTTACAGGAGAGCCTGCCCAGCCCTGTGCTGCCACAGAGAAATACAGCTGGCAGCCAGGTGCACCTTGGAGAGCTTCCAGCCCTGGACCAGAATGTTCTCCCTGCTGAGCAGTGGTTTCCAAGTGGAACAGACAGATCCACCCCTCTAACACAGTGCTTAGCACACATCTTTTTCCCCTGCAGGTGAACATGTGCAAAATGTAAGCAAGAATTTTAGGCTCATTATAAGTGAAGCCTTCCTATGACCACAACCAGCAAACTTCATCAGTGCCTTCACAAGTGCCACACAGACACCCAGATGTTAATATAACCTAAAAGACCTGTCATTTGCCAAAACACCAGTGTCCATCCTAGAACTTTAAAAAGCTTTAAAAACTAGTAAACTTTAGAAAAAATGCTAAAAGTATCCTCAGAGGCTAATGTTTCTGGGTACTTACAGGTCAAGGAAAGACAATTGCCTACTCCACATTTCTGCAAGATAGGTTGTTTCCTTTATAGCAGTTAATCTCTTAAGTGAATCTCTCAAAAGACCTGCTTGGAGCAAGTGAAGCACTCTTTTAAACTTGCAGGTGCATTCTTCATGGCAAATAATAATAATTCATTTGCAAGTATAAATGGCAGTCTGCACAAAATACACTGTGCATGTACAGTACATTTTACTGCTAATTGTCAATTTTTGAAACCATGGCCCTAACATTTCTCAGACTGTAACAGCATTCTTCAGCACCATTTTTATTCTTGATGAACAAACTCTGTGCATTGCCCATTGAAGTTCGTCTGTACTCAGAAGGTTTCATTGTTTGAAAATAGCTCACAGAAAATATGGAGCTCAGTTTATTTTGAGCTGTGGAATTTAAGCTGTAACTGCCTAATTAGATTTCAAAGCCCACTGACAAACATGATCTAACTCCATTTGAGCATCTCCTGATACAGGCACTGAAGTGACCTCTACAAGATGTGGGAACTTCATTAATGATGAACAATTAGGAAATATAACTATAAAAGTTCTAATAAACATGAAGTGAGCATTACAATCAACTCAACAGCTGTTGTGATTCTAGGATTTATGACAGATTTTTGTCTTGGTGTATGCTATAGTACATTTCATACACACTGAGAAGCAGCTCCTACCAGATCAAGGAGATTTTTTTTTAACTTGAACAAAAAAGGGGATGAAAATGTAACCCTTGCATTCATTTTTGAAATAAAGTCTTTGAAATCAAAAGCCTTTGATGTCCCATGTGTATTGTAGCATCCTCTTTGTGATTTCATTTTACACATACATTCAAGAAAACACAAGTAAATTTAAAGGACTAACTCAATTAAAAAATTAATATTGTAAAAGCTAAATTTTGTGTAGTGAGCAGCTCAAATGCAAAATGCACTGTTAAGTCCCTCTTCTTCCATTACAGAGCATTCCATGTCATGGAAAAATTAGTCACTTCAGAGGACAAACCACAAAATTGGTGCAGTGAACAAGAAGCAGCCTAAAAGAAGCTAAAAGGAATCCAGGCTAGACACCTGGGTGATTTGATTCAGTACTTTACAACTAAAAAGACTGATTTAACAGGAGTTTATTTCCAGGGAGGTTCACACCCAAATTAATGGCAGCCCTTCAACATGCCAAAAAACAAAAAGAAAATCTATTTTTTTTTCCAGAGTTTTCGGCAAAATACTTAGAACAAGAACTAGAGTTTTCACAAGATAGACCCATGAGCCTCAAAAGCAGCAGTACACTGAAAAGAAACTAGTGGAAGAAAGAGATAGAGGGAGAGCAAGAAACAGAGAGGGAAGGAGGAAAAAAACCAAAAAAAGAAAACCCAGAAAATGAGTTGCAGTAGCCTTGGAGAAATTTTAGTAGGTAAAACAAACCTGGTGAGCCTTGCAAATGAACAAGACTCTAGTTGTAAAGGAAGGAAAAAGAACCGCATTCGTTTCTGCCAATATGACTCAGAGGAAAATTCCTTCCTATCCCAAAAACCAAACCATTAGTCTATCCTGACTTGCCATCCAGCCAAACATGTTCAGATCCTGGTCTTTCCTCCCCTCTCCTCTCCTGGCAAAGTCCCTCAGTTTATCTGTTTTAACTCAACCACCATATTCCTCATGGGACTCATGAGATTTACACTGTCAGTTCTCATCCAGCAAAACCCAGCCCTGGCATTAACCTCTCCTAACCAGATCTGAAGCTAAGCTGAACTTTCTGACTCAGGCCACCCTGCAGTGGCACTGACAGTGCACTGACCGAGGGCAGGGCACGGAAGGGCACCCAGGGCAGAATGAAATAGTCCCAGGAGAAAAAGGTGTGCAAAGAAGAGGCTCAGGGAGAGGCAGTGGCAGGATGGGGAAGGCACAGTGATTGAAATCCTAGCAGCAGGACTGCACTTCATGAAGACACTCAGTTTCACCTACAGAACTTTTACACAGCAGAGGACTGGCAGCAGATGGGGAAGGGACTTTATATCACACTTTGAACCATGGGCACTAAAGTTTACCCTTTGTCTTTCTCTTCTTTGTTTTTAACTGCAGGGAAGGCAGAAGAGCTGCCTGCAGCCTAGCAGAGGGGAAAAAAAACCCTTCCTAATTACATTGGCCTGAAGACATTTATTTTTTCCTTCCTTACACCTCCTACTTGAAAAACTAAGACACAACTCTACATACTATATTCATTCTGAAGATTAGAAGGAACATACTTGTCCCCTGCTGCTATGGAAATCAATGCAACCGTTTATAACTGGGTGTAACTCCACACATCTCATTCAAAAACACATACTGACATTACTGTCCTACATGAAAGGACACCATGGGTGCCCCTTCAACAGCATAGCTTCCCATATCTTTCCTTCAATGAAATATCTTCTGAGAGAGCAAAAAAGTAAAATTGAGGAAGCAACTGTCACTTAATACTTGCATTTACCACTACTGTAGTGTTGGTTTACAGGATCAAAGGGAAAAGTGCCTTCTGTGCTCTACTATGTATGCAATTTCCAGCAGGACCTTCCTATTCTTTAGCATCTAAGAGATGCTAAAGAAATTCAGAATAGGAAAAGCTCAGTACCCCATAAAATGGTAAACAATGCTGGAGACAAGGATAAGGCAGTTTCAAATACAGGGAGAGGACATGAAATATAATATTAGATTGCTATTCTTTTGCTTTTTAATCTCGCTCCCACTGAGAGCCTTTACGGACTATTTATAGTTATGATTCAGTGCATTTGGTATGTCAACGTGCTCTACAATAATTCTGCTAACAATTTAATTACTAAAAACCCCTTTTGCCATTAGACTGTTAACATCTGAGATTGATAACAAAAGCACAGGGTAATTAGGTGGGGATATTTAAACCAAATGGAATTCATGCATTTGTTACACACTTGGTCGCTCATCTAAAATTAGGTATCTAATCTGAATATGAATGATGAGAAATAACAATGATGGGGGGAAAAAACAATTAAAAAACAATACAGAGATAAACGTAATGAGTTTTTCTCTTTATCCATAAGTGCCTTTTCCACTCCTGATTATAAAAGCAGCCTAATGTGATTTCCTCTTTGGTTTATGACTGCAGGCTGGCAGCAAAGCATATTGTTAATTGATCAGCAGAAAATACTTCATTTCTTTTAGTTTACGTTCAGGCTTTGATCTTAATTTCTCTTGTGATTTCTGCCAGGATTGTTTGTCATACTTTAACAAAATCCATGAACCACAGAGGACATGCTAAGCTTATATCTAGGCATTTGCTTATGAATAATCTTCCTATAGTCTGATTTACATAATTTTATTGTTTAGTGGATTCTTCTCATGCAGATATATTACTGCCAGTGCAATTGTACTTAAAGTGGTGTCAATGGAGTGTGCTTCTGAGAGTTATAGTTTGCATATAAAAATCTACTCTGAGATAAAATATAGCATATACCAAAACACAGTGCCTCAGAGGAAATTCAGTTAACAGAACATCAGGAGGAAAATCAGTTTGGCTATATTAACCTATAGGAATGCAAAACACAAATAGAAGATAGACATTTTTAGAGCATTTCTTAGAGCTTAAGAATCTGTTGGTTGTTCTGTTTATTTTTAGGGAGGTAATGCATGTAGAATTCTGACCTTGGGTTTGGGATGCTTAAGAATTAAAAATTGGCATTGACAATTAATTTTGTTTAGAAAGGTTGATTTTCTGTGATTGAGTATACTGGAAAAAAGAATATCATCAGGAATTTTTTTTAAGCATTTGAACTATTTTATAGGGATTTGTCCATTCAAAAAAGATTGCTAATTTCAGGACTCCTAGCCAGCCGATCACACACTAATGACATTATAAAATCTAAAGCATTATCAGTGTCATAAGAATACTTTCTGACCCCCTCACCCAACAGAATTCCTGAGCAAGACTTTTTATCTGCTATAATATGCTACCCCTTTCTGAATTACCTTCACGCCTCACAGTCTTTAAGATTCTTCAGTCCCAGGAAAGCCAAGACTCAATGTACAGAGACACTAACTCCCACTGATTAAAATTCCAACACCCTTTTCTTGCTCTAGTTTAAGCTATTTGGGTCCCTCAATCCTTGATCAAACCCCAGAGGCATTGGGCACTCTGACAAGCTGGTGCACACTTTTGCCAGGCCACTGAAAGGAATGGGCATCAATGAAGAGGAATGATGCTCTGAAAGACTCCTTGAATACCAACCAGCCAACCAACCAACCATCCAACCCTTCCTCCCACCTCAAATCAAGGATTCCAGATCCAATATCACTTCACAAAACTGGTCAACTGCATTGTCAAAACTGGCACTGAGCTCAAGCAGTCAGACCCTAGCACAGGGCAATGAGCTCAAGGGTCCTGACTTTTTCTGTCACTGAGAAAGACATAAAAACCCTTGTTCTCTGTCAGCCTTGGGGGTACAAAGTTAAATTTTGCTTATGGTTTTCACAGGCTTCGATTTAGCTCCATACCTAAAAGCCATGGAAATTAAGGGTATTTTAATTACTAGAGGTGAAAGTGGGCAAAATGAAAGAAAGGTAAAATAATTCAGAAGTGATTGCAATGTGCACATTTAGAAGGCATAATTAAAAATTAACCAAAATACAACTGTTTCCATTCCAATCCCAGGCTACATTCACACAGCATTATATGGGAAAGCCTCCTTCCTGCCTGTTTCTGAACTATGCCAGTGTCATGTCAAGCCTGGGTGGACTCAGCTTCAAGGCAGTCCAATACATTGGATTTGGCAAGCAATTTTATCAGCTCTGAAATTTTACATACAATTCTCACATCCTTTGCAAATAGCCTTCTCACCCTCAAAACCTTTGTAAAGGTGTTTTAAATGTACCCTATACTTGAAGGCATGAAAAGTATAGTACAAAGTTATTAGCAGTAACAGTTAACATACCAAACACAACTAAGAAAGTTCCATAAAGAATGAGAATGACCAGCACTGCATCCCAGTTAATGTAATATATCTGGTAGTTTGAGGAGTGCTTAACTTTATGCAGCTTAGCAGCACAATATGTTAAGAAAAAGCTTCCAGTACTAAATAGATTTTCTTCATGGTTGAACCCAAATTTTCAAATTATTATTATACGACCATTTTTCTTTTTGATTTCCTGGTGCATGCATATAGCTTTGCAACATTTGTTTCCAAGCTTTGGGGCATTCCATTTTTATCAATAAATTTTTTCTCACAAAGCATTTACTGTTCTTTTTCTTTGTACAAGGGAAACTCTTGGTAGGATTTCCATATTGATCTCTGTTTTAAGGCCTGTAGGACAACAGGGAATTTGGATTCTTCACACCAAAAACCACTACCTTTGCTGGAAACAAACTGAAAAATCCCAAAGGAATCAATGTTGAATAACACCTACCTGGCTCTCAAGAGATCTCTCTCTGTGCAATAAGAACATGACTGTGTAGTAAGTTAATACAAAACAACCATATGTCTCTTCAGTTTACCTAACCAGAGATATTCAGACTAAACTTTGTGTGATCACTTTCTCACACACACTTTAATTAAACTCCCAAATGAAGCCATGGGATTTTAAAAAAAAAGAAGAAAAAAAAAAAAAAAAAAAAAGTAAAAAGCAAGCATTCAAGTGTGAAATATTCCTAGCTCACATGGACTGCAAAGCATCCTCAAAATAAATGTTTACATGCCATCCCACCTACTTACCTACTGGTATTTGTGCTTAAGCCAAGAAGGCAAGTGAAAAACTCATGCTGATTTCAGCTCATGTAATTTCTGGAAAGCTAAGAGCACACAGGAAAGGCCAGAAAGATTAAAGTCAAATACCCAGGAGAGAATTTTCAAGTATTTAATGCCACAAACATCAGTTTCTAGTTAGTTTAGTTCACACCAAAGCAGGGTAAGATGGACTTCAGATTTACAGATTTATGAATACACTCCTCAGCCACTAGCATTGCAATAATTAGGACAGAAAAGTTCTCCTGGGTGTTTTAAAAAATGCAGGACTGATATGTTTTTGCAGGCACATGAATATCTTTCTCTACTCGTGCAAAAATTGCATGTATAAAACAAATTCCTAAAAACAGACCTAAACTGATGAAACTGAAAGGTTTGGATAGTAAAATATATTTCTGAGAGCTGTGATACAGACTGCTTTGAAAGATGAACTCAGCTGAAGTTTCAGCAATTGAAACTGAAAACCATTTAAAGCTAAAAACTGAAATTCAGGCAAGGCATAACCTCATAACCTTTGTGAGTATGGCAGTACATCACAGCACACTTGTAATCCACAATAAATGATCTTGTACTGATGAACTCCTTCTCCTCCTATGACACTGGCTTATCCCAGTGAATGGAAAATGGTTTTGCCATTCTCAGCAGACAAGGTTTAAAAGCAGCTGCACAAAACCCAACTGTTTTCATCTGGCTTGATAGAGCTGCCCCACCAGCCAGATAAAATTACAAAACTAAACAACTACAGCACTCTGCTGTTCACTTTTATGCAGAGTATTAGAATTTGATATCAGAAGCAAGGGTCCAAGCAAGCATAAGAAATTAGTTCAAAGCTAAGGCTACACTAACATTTAATTCATGCATCTCTGTGGCCTCAGGAAGAAAGTCTTAATTCTAGGTGGATTTTTGGAAGAAATCTGGTACACTCTGATTTTAAAATACATGAAGACAAAGCATATAATCCAAGCATTATTAATACAATATAACAATTACATAGTTTATTTTTCTCTCATATTATTATTTCATATATTCAGATTATGACATTAATTTTTTTCAATATTCTTCCTTTTAGCATTATCTTTAAACAAAGTTTGCAGATGTTTAATTTTACTAATGAATTTGCTTTTTTCTGTGTTTTAAATCTTTCCAGAATTATTTTTTTTAGTGATCCAAATGAAACATTATATTTTTTTACTAACATTCAATTATTCTTTTTTGGCTAGTCCTTAATTCTCATTTCAAAAACAATTTAAAATTATTTAATTTAAGTAAAAGAATCCTACTATTAACAAATTAGCAAATTACAGAAACTCTTTTGGACTGGATTTCATGTGAGTGCACAGAATACTTATCCTACAAGGCTTGACAGAATGACAATGCAAAAATGTTGTATAGGTTTCTAGTCTAAAGCTCCAGCAATCTGAAGATGAGTAATTTTGGCAAGTTATTTTGAACTGAATGAAAATCATAGCAGTTAAAGGACTGGTTTTCAGGGGAAAAAAAGAATAATCTCTTTGAGAAAAGTTGAAAGTAAAAGTTGACAGCTGTCAGTCTGGCTTGGGGTTTTGTTTTTTGGGGTTTTTTCAGTTTTCTGAGGTTAGTGAAGGATTTTAAGCCATGAACAATTGTTTCTGCATAATGCAGAAATGAATATGGAAACTTGATGTAGCTTCATGCAAATGAAATACACATACACAGTACAGAACATTTATGTTAAATTGTACCCTTTGATAAAGTACTGAAAATACTGCAGGAAATTAGATATATTCTACTGCTAAAACTAAATTCCCTACTAAACAACAGAAACACATTAGAAAAAAGCAGACCCTGATAATTTCCCAGTCTTATTTCTTAAGCTGAGTTTGTTCTTCTGTTCTGTTACCCTCTCAGTTAACAGATCTCAAAATTACCTCCTATCTCCCTCCCAAAATTCACAATCCACTTGATTTTTATCTATTTTCATGCAGATTCACGTGACTACAACATCTATGGTACCCATTAGAGGCAAAGGCACATTTGGGAGAACTCATTCTTTCTGATACATGCACATCTTTTGACAGCACTGAATGCTTATGAATTATGACTTCTAAATCCAGAAAATAAGTTAAAGAAAATTCTAGTCTGCTTTCTGCTAAAAAAGCATTCAAGCAGATCTGGAACAAAAATGTGATTTATTTTTTTTTAAAAAACAACAGTTTTTAATATAGTACAACACAAATGGAGTCTGTCACATTGCAAGTCTCAAGGCACTTCACAATTTTCATCAGAAGCTGACAAAACTCTGTCTAGCTAGATATGACACAGAAAACAGATTTTTCAACTATTATCTTGTGACTTAACACGGTAGGTGAGTTTCAAAACTAAAAACAGAACATGTTAAAGAACACATTAGCTATGGAGACTGAAACTCTTGAATTCAGGGTTAGAACTTGGCAAAGCCTCCCTTCAGGGCAAATGGAATTTAGTCTTAGACAAACTCATGCTTCAGACCACACAACAATCTGTCTCTTGTTGCACAAGCTGACTGTTTCCAGAATAGTGCTAACATCCACGTGCTGCACAGAAATAAAGATTCTAACAATAGAAGCAGTGCACCAAATACATGCAGAAACTAATACAATTTCTATATCAATACCTCTGTTGGAAGCAGCAGACATTTTTTGTATCTGGTCTATACACATGTCCACATCTACTTGCAGTATTATGTCTAACACATCAGAGCACCACCAGCAAATAAAAAAGCTGAAATCTTATAATAGCCTCTTTTTTATTATTACTATTTTGCAAATATTTGGGATGTTAAGACTGATGGAAAAAGTCAATGGAGTCAGAAAAATTTTAAGGAGAAATAGTCAGTCTCAAATATTCCAAGTTGCTTTTCCTCTCTCTCTGTAACACAGAGGCAGTCAATATAAGGTTGGGAGCTGGAAAAACAAAAATTCCTGTCATCCTCATAACTCCCAAAAATTTTACAAGCTGATATGCTGAAGTGTTTATTCATATAATAACACAATTGTTTGACCTCTGACAAGCTAACACTGGACAAAGGACAAATTAGTATAAAAATAAAAATGTCTGTATATGTATATTAGAAGCGGCTGATTAATGATATATACATAATATTTCTACAAAAATAGTTTGAGTAGCACTGAACTTAGACATACTTGAGTATTGCAGAGTGCATCTACTGTTGACATCCCAAATAATATACTTTTACTGTCTTTGCTATGCAAGTTCCAGTGCAAATTGGTTTTTTACACCTTTGTTATATCATCATAATCACCAGACACTCCAATTTCAAATGGAAGACCAAGAGAGAATAAATTTGTCTTTGAATGTCATTAAGAACTACTGAGTTATTGACTTGCTTAAGGATATTCACATGGGCTAATGGCTGGTTCTGTGATTTCTTAGAGCAGTCTAGAGCAAGCAGCCCAAAGAGAACAGGATTCTTTCTTCTCATGTTCTCTGTTGAAGAAAATTGCCAGCACTGCAGAGATCTGCTGCTCCTAGCACAGTTCCAGTCTGCAAACTAAAAATTCATAGTGTGGAGTGGTAACAGAAACCTTCAGTTTCTTCCAAATACTTTTTGCAATGTAAGTGAGAAGTGTATGTGTATATACATATATGATGGAAAGTATGAATTGTTTTCATGTTAGTATTTGATATTATATCTAGCACCAACAGGAAAGCAGTAGGCATACCAACAAATTATATGGCATATAAATGCAATAAATACCTCGAATTATTGAAGAGCATTAGTACATTTATGCCGCTTCCAGAACCCTTTTTTTACACTAAAGCAATGTTTAATAAATAGAGACACTGACGACATGGCAATTCCAGACAACCCTCACAGATCCAGAAGTGCTTAAAAAGCTCAGTTTGGAAACTTAATTTCTGTGCTCACCTAACACCAGGCACTTCCTGAAACCTTTAGGTGCAGCTGAAATACAGACAAATGCCACTACCTTCTTTAGTCACAGAATTGGGCAGAATACTGTCTGAAGAATTATTACTGTCCCAGCTCTTCAGGTGCTTAGTCTAACTTTAGTTTGTTTGGGATTCATTTTAATCTTCTGTCAGAAAAAAAGCAACTCTTTGTTTAATGAAAGCTGACCACTTTGGTAATTAAAACTTAGTAAGCGTGTTGCAATTCTTAAAGAGACTATATAAAGTCAGAAGCAAAATGCTCTTTTCAAACTAAAACTTTAAGACAAATCATAGTTTCTGTGAAGGTGTAAAGATGCACACACACTAATCTTACCAGCTGGAAATGTTAAATTCCTCTCTAAGAACTAGGCTAATACCCTTGGAAATTGAAGTATTTACATAAATATCCTACTTTTTTATAAAACCTACATAACAGGAGCTTCAGAACTCAAAAAAAAAATACATTCAGCATTTTGCAGTTGCACAAACAAATTTCCAGTCAAAAAATCTGGTGGTTGTTGCAGGGCTTTTTTAGTCATAGGTCAAGGGGGTTTGCAGGTAAATTCACTTTCTTGTGTTCTTAGTTTTAAAATAACAAAAGTTTAACAAACTTAAATTATTTGATTTCCACAAATGTGTGTATCTAAAAGACTCAAAACACATTCATTCGTCGCTTAAAACACGTCTTCTTCCCCATCATGCATACAATATGGGCCAGCATTTTTGTGCCAGTTTCCTCAGAATTTCTGCTATTCAATTATTTTTTTTGGTATTTGTTCAGAATTTTCTGCAACTAAATACCATTTTCAGCCTGATTTTTTTAGAAAACAGGACTTATATTTCCAAGTTAGAACACACAGATAAGAGCATTTACACTGTTGCTACTTCAGCAGCAGCATTCAAACTTTTTTTGTAGTAACCAAAGATCAGTCAATTAGGAAGAAAGAAGTCTCAACACTTGCAAAGCTAGAAACTTTCTCTTCCCTCTGCTTTCCCCACTCAAGTCCATGGCCATAATAATAAAACACACAAAAAAATCTGGCTGTGGATTGGGGTTTTTTTGCCAGTTAGCACACCTTCATCCCACGCACAGCAGCATGCTGGAAGGACTCCAGTGCTTTAAATGTGCAGCAGCACTGAGGGAGCAGAGCTGGGCTGGAGACTCTCCTTCATGCCCAAGAAGGGTGTCAGGACAGCTCACTTTAGAGTAGGACAGCCAGCTGAAGAGAATTTCTGTCAGATCAAATAAGGGAGGCTCGAGAGGACTGGGCAGGGATCCAACACCTTTCGTCAGGCTGAACCACGTCCTAGTGCACAACAGCATCACAGCAGTCAAAGGATGGCACCAGAGCAGGGCACTGCTCACCCAGGACAAACAAAACCCGAAGGATCAGGAAAAAAAAGACTGATTTGCTCGTTCTTTAGATTATACAGAAAAGTTACAGTGGGTATGTGTTCTTGTGGCTCACTCCCTGGTCCCCCCATGCACACGGAGGGTGACCCTTAGCCCAGCTCCATCTGCTTCCCAACTTTCAAACCTGCCCTTCAAAAATTCCTCTTTTTCTGGGCTTTGCCCATCAGACTACTTTTCCTGGAACTCAGCTAACCCTTTTCTTCATGCAATCCATGGCCTTTAAGAACATTTGTGAATACTGCATTAAGTACAGGTTGCTGCTATTACGTGGCATGTTCACAGTCCAGCGAGAGCCCAGAGAGTGCCTGGAAAGCTGCCTGGAAGCAAACAGCCACTCAGCAAAGGCACAGCTTCAGCAGAAACCAAAGGCATAAATGCTGTCCTCATTGCCTAAGTATTACAGGAACCAGTTTGCCCATTATGAAGTAGATAAATGTTCTCATCTAAACCAGGGCAGTACTGAATGACGCCACTTCAGACACCCACACATGGCTCCCAAACAAAATACTACAAGAAAACACTGGAAGAAGGGTGCTGGGAAACAGCTCTGTTACAGATTAAGGAGCTGGTGGCAGACCTATTTTAGGCTTGGCTGGTTCCTTGCAACTTTTACTGCAGGTCTCAACCACTTGTTAAAATAAGAAAATACCTAATTCTGTCTAAAGATACAGAAAGTGATCAAAGACGAAGGGAAATGAGGGAAATGTTTTTCTCTTGCATTAAAAGAAAAGCAATCTGCTTAATGATGTGCTTTTTTTTCCCCCTTTTTTAGTGGGTGTATTAATTTAAGACAGCTTTTTAGCTCAGGAAAAAAGAATAGAGCTTATAAATCAGATGTCACAAAGACAACTTCTTTGCTGAAAACTATTGAGCATGTTGATATTTGAGGAAGTAGTAAGGTGAGAACCTGAATGTCTCAGGAGTCTTTTACAATAATATCACACTCAGCTTTGCACTCCTAACCCAAGGAAAAAATGCTCTATGAAAGGCTGGTTAACCCACTTCATCTACTACATTGTTCATCAAGACAATGAAACTGTAATCCGATTAATCATAAGGAATTTGGATTCTGATCCAAATTAAAATTAAATCAAAAAATATTGATTCTTGGGGGGAAAAAAAGAAAATTCATTAACTTTTTTAGCAATACTGCTTAGGATAGATTTTTTTTATTTTCAGCAGCTGCCAGGTGAAACTGGCCATTTAAAAAGGCTTATTTTAATACCTTACAAAGGAAGCTGCAAAGTACTAATGAGACAGCAATGTGATCTTTAGATAAAGTTATTTATTGAGCAGAGTCTTATACCATCTACCTTTCACAAGCAGGAAGCCCATTCTGTCAGCAACACAAGTTCCACAAATTAGCATCAGCTTCTTGCCCCTTTTGACCTAATTTTCACTGCATTATTTAATGTAGCTACCACCTGATAAAAGATGTCTAATGTTCAAAGCTACTTATAAAATGCCACAAACACAGTGGGCTTTTCTTCAAGCAATGGTAAGCATCCCACAGGACATTTTTCCCTACATTTGTCACAGAGGCTATACTGTATTGTATATATTGTATATGTATTGTATGTTGTAAACATTTCTAGGTATCAGCCAGAAAAAAAAAAAAAACATAAGATTTGGCACTCAGAGGAATCTCCAAGATCAACCTTTAAGATGTTTTAGATTGCTCACATAGATCTAAGTTTTAAAAATTACTTTAATTCTCTCTTTAAAATTATTCTGAGTAAATGACATATGTCTACAATACAAAGAGCATATTGAGTCTTACTTCCAGTTTATTCCAGTATTAGGGAAGTCTGAATGTAGTGTTTTCAAAGATGGTACCTCTAAATCTTTCCAATTCTTTTATTACCTTAAAATACTTTTCTAAAATTGAAACATTTTCTCCCATCTGTCAAAATATTGCCAGCAGAATAAAGCTGGTAGTAATTTGTCAAAATATTTAATTGCAGAAATGATCTTAAAATTAAACCCAACTCCATGAGCTCCTTAGAATATTCTGTCAAAGAGACAAAATGTTTTCAGAAAAGTTTGAAGGATTTAGCTATATTCATGATAAAAATGTTTAAACAAAAGACTAATGCAAGTAGTAAAATGTATAAACAGTTAAAACTGAGTTGCCATTTTGTGACTAAAGCTGGTTTACCATATATTACTTAGATAATGAAAATTACAATAGTGCTTCATGGAAACTATATATACACCTCTAGACAGATTTCCTTTCTTCATTTACATCTCCTGAGGAACACAAACAAAACAAACAAACAGAAAACCTACCTGACAACAACAGAAAACACTGACACACACCAGAGAAAACCCCACGACCAAAAACAAAAGAAACAAAAATTCCAGAAAGCAAAACTATAAAAACACTTGTCCATTAAGATTTTCAACAACTGTCCCCTAGGAAAAAGCAAAAATCAGAATTACACTGTTTCATAACTCTGCTTTCAGACTTTTAAATACATATTTTACAAATTTAAAACTCAAAGAATATTAAGGGCAAAAAATTCAGCATTTTAAAATTACAAAACGTTGGATTAGGATTGCCTTTGACATATTAATTTGCTTGCTCTTCTTATGTGGATTATAGCAAAAAAATTAATTAAGTACTTCTATGCTTCTTAGGACTCTCATAGCAGGGATGAATTTTACTCATTTAGCAAAAAGCTTTTATACATTCTTCCCCTTATTCACTGACCAAGGTTCCAAAAGCAGTTTAACAGACATTCCCTACATCCTCCTTTGAAAATAAAATTATTTACTTCTTCATTTAGCTCCCTAAAATGTTGAAGAAAATCACTTTGAAACACATTTTACTTTTTCAACATTCCTTCAATATGAGAGAAACATCTACACTATGGAGAAGAGTGACCACCTTCCTTTGCAGAGCAGTTTTCTCCCAGTCTGGACTATTGCAGGTAAATTATTCTAACCCCAGTTTCACCACTATGCTATCCTGTGCCAACATCCATGTCTAGCCAGTATCTCCACCACTCCCAAACCTAGCAGCCTTAATAATCCATGTGTTGCCTCAGTTCCCTATGGATGCTATCTTAGCATGTCTAGCTAACAGAGCATGTCTTTACCTGCCAGTCTTTCTACAAAAATTTTACTCAGCTAAATCTATTGCTTCTCCAAGTAGCAAGTTCTTTTTGAAATGGCAAATACTGTCCAATAAAACAAACAAACAACAAAACAAAACAAACAAAAAATAAAAAACCACCCCAAAAAACAAAAGCCTAAAACTACACTCTCATTACCATGATAGTGTTTTATGAACTCTTGGCTGGGCTTGGCCTCCACCTCAGAGACTGCCCAGCATAGCTAAAGCAGGTCCTGGGAGGACCTGGGATCTTGCAGGAACTTTTTCACACTGTTGTAACACTGCAGGATTGGGAGTTATTGCAAGCCATTTAAATGGGCCTCAAGAGCCTTTCGAGGAAATAGAAATTTCCCCAATTTGTTTCATATATCTTAGAATTGTATAGAAGTGCCATTTCAGATCTTGAAACATCTATACATCATCTGAATTCACCTCAGAGCTAAACTGGAGAGTGAAATGGTCATTGAAGAACTGCTTTTCTGCTTTGTTGAAGACAAAGAAATCTTCAGCCCTCTCTTTAAGTCTGGACTTCACAAAAGCTTCTTCCATGTGTCAAGAAGGGCAGGGTACATGTGAATGTTATTCCCTGAACCTCCATGCAGAGGGCCATTTCATACAGTATGATTTCCCATATCTTCTTCTTCTTTTGGAAGCATAATTTTAAATCTTTCCTTATATTTTTACTGCTATAGTTATATACTCAGTCTCTAACAAGCATCTGTGAAAGTACCTGAAGGGTAGAGAAAAGTCTGCCAAGAAAAAGAGGTTTTGGCTTTGAGAAACACTACTGAGAAGAAATTCTCTCTTTAATTGCACTATCAAAAAAAGCTTCTGGATGTTACAACTTACACATTACCCTTTTTTAGAAATGCATCTAATGGTGCATGTCTCCACTGCACTGCTCCACACAATCTCTGTGCCAGGGGTATGGATTAGAATGAATGGTATAGATTAGAAAGCAATTTCTTTCACATTCAGGGGTGTGGGGGAAGGATGAAAGAAAGCCAAAACAAGCCTGAGGTTATTCATGCCAAACAGGCACTCTGAGAACTGCAGATTTTACATGCCCAACAATGCTTTCATTTTCAGTGACTATAGGAAGACAAAATCTGTACCACATGCTGTAAGGTCCATGGAAACAGGCTTTGACCTTCAAGCTATGGAAGCTGTAGTTTAGATTAGCCTTTTCTCAGTATTTCACTATAATAGTACAAAAAATGACAAGGATTTTTGCTACTGACACATAACTTATCTAATACAGCAGATTTTGAAGAAATGCAATAAAGCTAATCTGTTTTTGCAACTTACAACAAACACTGTTTTTCTGTTAAACTTATTAATTCCTACACATCAATTTCTGTGAATAATATTTGCAGGAAGAAGAGAAATGGAACTATGACTGAATCAAGAAGCTCAATTTCCCTGAAAGCAGTCATATTTCTAAGCTCTTGGAAAAGCTGATTACAGCTATGTATTTCATAAAAAAATTTTTAAAAAGCATATAATGGGACTAAAAAAACACACAGACCATCATGTTCATTTTCCAGCTATATTAAGAGAAACCCCACCTTATGCAGATATTTAAATGCTTTTCAAAATACTATGTATTGAATTGCTCTCAAAAGAGAGACATCTGAGCAGCAAACTGGCCTCCCTTGCTGCAATGGCACACTTGCTAGCTCCTCTTCCAACTTTTCCACCAAGATCTCCAGGTTATTTTCTGCAAAACTGCTTCCCAGCCAGTTGGCCCCCTGACAGAATTGGTACATGTGGTTATTCCTCCCAAGGCTGAAGTTCAGCCAAGAGAAATGCAAAGTCCTGCATGAGATTCCTGTTGGTACATCTCTCCAACGTGCCAAGGGCCTGAATGAAGCTGCTAAGCAGTTCTGGCACCAGTTATCAGCCCTGAGGAGCTCTATTAGAGCAGATTCTCCTAAGTCCACACTGACTATTCCCAACTACCTTCTTTTCCTTCATACATCTGGAAGTGATTCCTGTGTTGTTTGGTCCCCCAGTCTCACAGGGATCAAGTTGAAGATGACCAGACTGTAGCTCCCTGTATTCTTCTCCTTGCCCTCCATGAAAGCAGGAATGGCATTTTCTTTCTCCCAAAAACTACACTTTTTCAAGGATAATCAAGAGTGGCCTTCACAAAGGCATTGGCTGGCTCCCTGAACATTCATGGGTGCAACCCACCAGCTCCCACAGACTTCTGCATGTCCAGTTTGTGCTCCTCAATCTTCTAGTGAGGATCAGCCTTCTGTATTCCAGATAGTTCCATGCACCTGACTGCTGAGGGCAGGCAAAAAGACAGGATGGAGAAGATATTGAGCATCTCAGTATACTCCATGCTCCCTGTCACCAAATCCCCTGAGCCATTCAGAAGTGGGCTGACATTTTCAGTAGTCTCCCTTTTGTGGCTGATGCACCTGAAGAAGCACTTATCATCACTCTTGTTCTTAACACCTCTTGCCAGATAGAGCTCCAAGTGAGCTTTGGCTTTGCAAACCAAACCTCCCTTTTCCTCTAGAACCCCCTGTCCCTGTTTTGACTTAACTTTAATGTCAGATTTCTGCTAGGACCTCTTTGTTTATCTGTGTAGGCCTCCCAGCAGTTTTGCTTGACTGTTCTACACATCAGGATGGAGCTTGCATGGGGAGATCCTTGAGAAATCAACCAGCACTCCTAGATGGCTCTTTTCTCCAGGCCCATATCTATTCTAATTGTTGAGCAGCTTGCTGACAGGGCTGTGCCTGTGTGCACATCCAGTGCACATAAATCCTTAATTCCCTGGGTGGCACAGGAGCTCCCCAGGGAGCTCCCTACAGGGATAAAATAAAAGGACCTATTTACAACTCCACCTGCAAATATGTATTTTGAGTAATTGCCAAAGGAGCTTGCCATGTGGGAATTTTGGATGGTTGCAATGATTCCCCCAGGCAGGTTCTGCTGTGTCTTGATAAACTCATCTGTTTCAGTGAGTTGATTATCATCCTGAATGGAGTCTCTGGCCATTTCAGAGAGATGCTCAGGCAGTTTCTGCAGCAGAATCAGCCAAACTGCACACAGATAAGACACTTGCAAATAGACATTAATCTGTTCCTCTAGATGCAGAAATGTTCACATACAATAGTTTCTGAAGTTAAGATTACTTAGGAGATGATTTGTAGATGGTTTAAGATAGTCTCTCACAATGACCAGACATGTGCCAGGGAGATCACACAAGACCATGAGTCAGCTAGATTGCAAGAATTCAGCAGAACTAGGGTTTGGGGAGTCTCAGGCAATCCAGATGAAAATGCTGTTGTGAGATCCCACCATTCATTGCTTTGTTCAGGAGATCTAATAGTTGGGGAAGTCTGCAGCATTCTTCTGTTATGGGATACTCCCAAAGCATATTTGTTTCTTTTCACTATGAGAGTCCATGACTTGAAAAGCCATCCTCAATCACAAATCCATCATAATTATATGGTTTCTGTTTATTTACCATTATCAATACTCTGTAGGCACCTGTAATATCAACAAAGCAGCTGAAATACAGCCATTTGATGTAGAAACTGCTGCTGTGTCTGTAAGCCAGGAAAAAATTAATGTGCTCATAATTTGCATCTATAATGAATTAATTGCATACCTACTTCTAAAGTAACATTTCTTTCTGTATTATCCATTTGTACAACTACACTACTATGTTGATGTGGAAATTAAGATAAGCATACAAAATACCTTAAACATACACTTAAAAAGCATCCACTTAATTACTTCAAATCTCATTTTTCAATGAGGGAACATAAACAGATCACTGCCTTTGATAAAAAGCCTCACAGCCACCAATATGGCATCTGTTTTGAGACAGGACTAATAACATTATAGATATGTGACTATCTGAAGAAAATAGGTAACTAGAGAAACACTGCAATTATTTCACAAATATATACTCTGAAAGTACACAGTTCTGCACACAATGCCATTTCTTTTATGGGTGTATCTTTTCATCCTTTTCTCTACTCATGATGATGCTGACATACATAAAGAATTGTGTAACAAATAATTCTGTAAACATTCCACACACATTTTTAAACAGTGGCAGAATACATAGACAGATTTCAACATGAGTTGCCATAGGTAGGCATTTAAAATTTCCCAGTTAGTGTATTTCCCTTTCAGCAAATTATTGAAAAGCCCTCCATAAAAAGCTCAGGTCTCCATTTCTGAAAAATATCTGAGTAGTAAATTAGCTCACAAAATAATACAGCAATCTATTTTGAAAATCTTAGTATATTACTTGAAATAATTACTTTGGTATCAATCTAACATTTCCTTTACAAACCTGAATTCAAAAGAAATTATAGCCAAAAAAACCGCATGTAAGGAAAAGGCAAACCAACTACATTGTGAGGCACTGTAGAAAATAAAAATTACTGTTCACACACACTGAATCCAGAGATGCACAGATTTAATACAATCAGTATAAAGAATGTCTGTGTAAATTTCAATTCTTTCCCTATCTTCCACCACTTTCATTATCTTGTACTATACAACCCAAATAGATTTAAAATATAAATGATTTGGGCAGCATTCAGATGATTCTTACAATATTTCAACTCTTTTTTCTTTTGTGCAAATTGCCTTATGAAATCACAACTCTGAATACTGAAATGACACTACAAAAAATAATTACGGAATTTCTGTGCCTTTTTTTTTCCCACATCCCTGCAAGTGCTGCATGGACCCACATTTAGAAAAATCCCTACCTAACACATGAAAATAAAAAAATTCTGATAAAGCCTAACGTTTAGAGATTTATCACTGAACATGATTTTACAAGAGAAATTAGAAAGACAGCAAACCAGAAATAAAAGCCCTTCTGTGCAGGCTTCTACTCCTTTGGTGTGACTGAGACAGCTCCTAAGGAGCAGCAATCTGCATTCCAAACATCTGCCATCCGACTCCCATCAGTAGTGCAGGAAGCAACTTTGAGGGAAAATTGCAAAATATATCTGTATGTGATTTCTATCAACCAGCTTTAAAAATCAGAAAGATGGTACTATTAGACACATTGTATCAGGAACGTGATCTAAAAACTTTTAGGATTCCTTTACCACATACAGATAGACTGCTAGACCAAAAAGTCCAGATAAATCAACCTACAATTTTCTGACTCAATGATAAAAATATTGATTGTATGCAACACTGAAAATACTTTTTCATGTGAAAAATTAGAATTAATGTCTTATTAAGAAGGTACTTATTGTTATTAAAGTAATTATGGAAAAAAAAAAAAAAACAAAACTGTTTGTAGGCACCACACTGAATACTCAAGAATATATAATTAAGGTGATGCTGCAGAGAAAAGAAAGAGACTTTGGCTGTGGGGACAAAGCCAAGACCTGCAGGTGCCCAGGGTTCCCCACCAATTTAACACAGAGGGCTGCCCACAATGTATTATTAATTCCAAACTGGTACTCATGATTCAGGGCAAACTGGGAACCAATGAACAGATCAAGAATTGAAGTGGCAGCATTTTCTTTTACATCATCAACTTTGCCTTATTCAATTTTGCCAAGCCTCCACTCTGGCTTTGGTATTAAGCCTGTTCACCCTTTACTACCTACACCTCATTGTTATAAGCACATCTGGCACCTGAATTCAGAAAGGGCTTGGGTGGAATCCTGCCCCATTAAAAATTAGTTTGCATTTTTGTAGCTTCATAAGCCTCTAAAGCCAAAGGTTAGCTTTAATTACAAAAGGCACCATCAACTATTTATTACATAAAACTTTGTGACTCTTTCTAATCTACTCTGATCTACTCATTAAATGGGATTTATCAATTCTCAGGCAAATTCTGGTTGCAATAGTCAGGTTCTCACCCACCAGTGCCCACCTGTTAATCCCAGCTGAAGCAGCAAAACAATGAAGAAGATACCTTTCTTTCAGATTTTTCTTTTAAAGTCATTAGTTATTCCTCTTGTCAGCCCTGGAATTCAAGGAAAGAAGTGTAATAACTGCCCATGTCTGGTGCTGAAACTTATTTCCAGGGAATCAGTGTCTTTCCTGCAGCTATTGAATACTTGGAATGAGAAACATTTAGGAACTCCCTCCACAATTCCCAGATGAATGCATGCTACCTCATTAACAAAGGCTCCACATTATGGGAAGTAGGTAAAGGAAGAAATGGGAAGTGTGGAAGTGATTCCAAACTATCCTGCTTCCACTTCAGTCTAGATGAAACAGCCTATTTGTTTTGTGTTTGCCCACAGGTTTTCCCTAACTAGGATCATAACCCACAGCCATGTGTCACCTTTGCCTTTTGGGGACACAGCTGTTTAGGCCCTGCTAACTACAAAATGTTTTACAGAACTCAGAAAATAAAGAGTACCCAAAAACCTAATTTTTTAATAAACATTTTGGGCTCTGTTTGTGCCACCTGACTTCAAAGAGAGGGATTCTTTTTAATCAGCCATGGAAGAAAAGAATTTGTATGCAAACATAATTAAGCCATCAGTAAAGCTCGACAGTTGAACGTGGATTCATTAAACAGGGCTGCATCTGAGGACTAAATTAGGCATAGGGAATAGATGGGGGGGAAAAAAATCTATATCTTAAAATGTGATAGGGTCCATTTACTAGATGAGATTACTTTTCTCTACAATACATTACCCAAAGCCACTTCCAAAACTGAGGGAGTATATTACATGGTGCTAATCAGAACTTTTTTCCTAAGTAGGTCAAATGTTCAAAGAAAATCTTGAAATCTTATGCACTGCTAAAAAAAAAAGAAAAAAAAAAGGAAAAATCTCCTGAAAGCAGTACAGCCAAGGTGCTAATCACTTTCTAAAATTTAAAAATCTTCTGCATAAACATTAAATGTAACACTTTAAAATGCACAGTCATACACCTGAGGCTGTTCTTTCACTCATTTTAATTCAGTCTGTAATAATGAAATGAATTTTAATCAGAAAATGCCTTTATTTGCATGTGTAGTTGTTTAACATTATAAAGATTGACTTAATTTTTTTTTTGAGAAATCAAAACATCTCCAGTTCCAAGTGGTCAGGTATATTTAGAGTTCAGATTTTGTTCTTTGTTTAGAAGAACATTAATAATACAAAACAAGGTTTGTTTGTTCTTTTCTGGTTTTATTTACAATAGGTATATTACACCTTTGAATGGAGAATGAGGAATCATGGGGAAGGACAGTGAAGGAATTAGCAAAATAAAAGGAGAAATAGCTTTACTGCCAAACTTCAGAACGCACAATTCTGACTCAGCTTCCAGCAAACATCAGTTACACACTGTCCTGTATGTCCTGTCCTGTACTGCACATAACTTTGCAAATTCCCAAATTAGGAATTTCCTTGGTATAGTGTGTTTCCTGGCCATTATTCTAAAGCCTAACTGACAATTATCCATTATTATCTTCTTCCAAAATTCAGAATCAAAGAATATACGTGTATGGGTACAAAAGAGAAGAGTTACCATGGTTTTAAAAGGAAATCCCATTAACCTTTCTGAAGACATATGCAATAAATCTCTGTGTGCCTCCTGGGCTAACAGATAGTGGTTTAACTGCAATTAGGACTCCAGGGAACCCTTGCTGCTCAGAAATAGGCTCAAATAGTTTGGGCATAGCACCAACACAGCTTTCTGCAATCTCAGGATGCAGCAAGAATCATCTACCAGATGTTTGCAGCATGGAAACAGAAAACTAGCATCTGTCTAAAAAGGACATATTGACTTACTGATGCTGGAGCTATAAAATCAGAATTAGGATTATAAATTTTGCTGAATGGGGAATGATGATTGGAAGAAGCAGAATCAAATTGGAAAACAGATAAATATGTAAAAAGATGCCTTCTCATTAAAATGAGATGGATGGAAAGAAGTGGGTGACTTCCTGGGGAGTACAGCACTATACTTTGGTATTAAAAATAGGGCCAAAGTAGCTCCTAAACCAGGTGAGATTTAGAAAGGCCCAAGAGGAGTTTACATCTCTACCACCCCCAAAAAAAAAAGCAATTTAGCAATGTGCTATAGCCAAACTGCTACAAACTGTGCTTCAGCAAAAATGTTTCACATAAATGAAAGATATTTTTTGCTCTGTTCATGGGTTTGGAGGGATTTTCTTGGTCTATAATTTGGAGAGATAGGTCTATTATTTCAGAAGGGTTTGAGGGTTTTGGTATTTTTTTGTTTCTGAGAATAAAGAAAAATGCTGGACAAGAAAATAGCATGTCAAATAAGATGTGTCTTCTGGAAAATGCAATAGAATACCACGCTTGCATATATCCTGTTTCTCATCAATGTAAGTGCTGACAAATCAGAGAGTAGATAAGCAAGATCCTCACAGAGCCACATAAAACTGAAGACAGTCTGGAATGCTGTCTTGAAGAAGGAACAGATTATTGCCATGAAGAGTACTTGAAGGACGAGGGTTCTCCAAAAAGAAGAGGATCCTACCTACACACACAACTCAGCACTACTGTCCAAGAGGTTTGCTTTATATTCTTCACATACCTAGCCTGCAGTGTATACATGACTGTAGGCTACGTGTCTGAGTCACACAGCAATAACATAAAATGTTATTTTTAATCTCAAGTCAAAGTCTGGAATGATTCCTTATTTCCCCATCAAGTTAATTTATTTTGAGTTAATTCAAGGCACCAAATGTGGTTTTGTAAAATAGTATGTAGTCTTCCATTTGTTCTGGTGTACAAGTATGTGTTCAAGCAAGAAAAATAACCTAAGTTAATTAGCAAATAACTAACTTAAGGAAGAACAGCCTTCAGCAGACACACTCAAAGCTTTGCCATGCCTTCATGGAAAATAAAGCAGCTCTCTTAATTCAGTCTCCACACTAAGTATTCTTAGTAGACATGCGTGACATTAGAGAGAGAAGGTTTTGGTTATAAACCATAAATATTCATTAAGAAACTAGTGCATGGCCTTTTCAGAAAAATACATGTCTGAGAAAATATTATATCCTTTAGAACTTTTGCCAATTTATTATTAAACAGCATTCAACTGTCTAACATTTCTAAATGCAGCAATTCTGAGTGAGTGAGTACATGAAAGGATAAATCTGGTTCACACAGTCTAAAATCTTCTTCACAGTCTGGGAAAACACTACAACAGGGGAAAAAAACTCATAAGAAAAAAACGTCTTCATCTGTCAGTCAAAGATTCTCCTGGCATAACTTCAAAACTTTACTCCCACTTTGCTATACGTTTTGATATAAAAGTTCATCCTTTCAAATCATCATGTTAGACTCAGCTAACAATCTTGCTAGAATATCTGCAAACAGAAATCTGTAAGAGAGTAAAAAATGGTTGTGATCTCCCAAACATTTTTATGACCTCACACTCTTAAAATTCAGTGTTTTGTTTATTCCTAAATACTGTGTTCATCTGCCTAAATATGTTTGCTTAAAGACCTCTTTTCTTCACCCCGCTCCCTATAAAGACAGATAAAAAAGAAACTGGAATCATAACACCAAACATTAAATGAATAATGCTGTTCATGGTTTTTCCATGAATTGTGCTGTTTACTCCCAAATTTTATTCAGTATTTTATCCTGTATGGAAATAATGTATTAATTCCTGCAATTCTGTGTCTTATTTTTTTTAAAAATGCATATAATTTTCAAATAGATCCTAGGTGAAAGAAAAAAATCTCCCAGAACTTGAGACCATTTCTTAAATAAATGGCAGTAATAACAATCTTTTGCACAACAAAGATTTGGCAAATAATAAGAAATTAATGAAAATCTACAATTACTCAGATTATAAATTACAGAATCAGCAGCAGGATTGTTTTCATTTACAATGCCAAAGTAATTATAAATAATGAAATAAGAGAGCTCTAGTAACAGCCTTGGTAAGAGTATCAAATTAGCAAGCTGAGAATAATTTGAAAAATGTAACAACACTAAAGAGCCATCAGAGTGATGATAATTGGCAGCATCTGCTATTTCACTGCAACAGTACATCAAATCAGCTGCAAATATAGGGCTTTTTAAGCTTTCCCACAGAGTTGTACACTCTCCTGCCTCCTCTGCTTTCAAACACTGATGTGCAATGATCATGCTTCATACAAGAATGCTTGATGAAAAAATTAGGATTAAAAATAAAATGATTTATCAATATTTATGATGAAATAGGTGCTATCTTAAACTGGAACTCAAATAGGGCAACTGTTTTCCAGCTTCTATTAAAACATTCTCAAGTTGCTACTTGACAATTTCAGCTCTGTTCCTACAGAATTCCTGCATACTCTTCAAACCAATTCTGTTCCATTTCATCTTCCATCAACACTGGGTAGACAATTAGATCAAAAAAAATAATTGATCATACTATGCAGTGAATTGTATAATTCAAAATTCTCCATTAACTCTTGAAACTTACACTGTCAGAATGATGCTGTCATTATCAGAGAGATAGAGGAGGCAACTTAGAAGGTTCAGAGCTTTAAAATGCTATTACTTCCTATAAGCTACAAGCCATTCAAATCTGTCTAATTTGGGCTTCATAACCATAATAATTATTTTGGATTTTAAAAAAAGTGCTGGGAATCATCAAGCCCCACCATTCCTCTAAACTCAGCTGAAGTTTCATTTCCTGGAAGCACTCAGACAGCGAAGGTGGGAATGCACCACGGAAATGATTTAGAATTCTAATCGCTGCCCACGTGTCATTTGCTCTCCACAGTAGCTACGGAAGATGACAAATGCAGGCTGGACCTTGCAAGTACCTGAGATGGGGAGGGAGATTGCAGACAGATGAAATGAAGGAATGTGCAACTGCCAGGGACACATTCCGATGGAGCTGCTAAGGATCTTCTCCCATAAACTGTGAAACCTGAGACAGCTTCATTTCTTCCACATGCCTCCAGAAACAGCCATGGAGATAGTGCAGTACCAAAGACTCCCTCAGCCATTCCTCCCTCTGACCTTCTCCTTCCTATAGAAGTATTATGGGATCAGATTTTAAAGGCAGGATTTAAAATACCCAGCATATATATATACTTCACCTTATACTCAGTATGGTGACTCACACTACATTTAATGAAACTGAAAACTTCATTGAGGACAACCTATTTTCTGGCCAGAAGCTTGATTTTAAGGCCTAACTTGCCTTTCTGTAACATTCATTGCTCATTTTGCCAGAAACAGAACTGTTTTAACAAAAAACAAAAAACCAGAAAAATGTGTCTGGGAAGGGGTGGGGGGTGTGCAGCGACCTCCTCCCTAATCTTAACACCATGTAGCACAGAAATTACACAGGAAAAGTTTCTCTGGAATTATTTTACATTTGCTGGCACACCCTTTCGCTTACAACTAACTGCAAGAGAAAAAAAAAAGAGCTAAAAGAGGAAAACTGTCTAAGGGAAAACTGTACATGAAAACAGATCTCTAAAAATGGGGGTTTTAACCTGAAAGGATTCCTCTATCCCATTATTCAGGATCCAATGGAGTTCATTAATTTCACTGATAGCCAGTTGAGCAGTTAATAATATGAACAAGTCTACATTTGTTATGACTCTCAACACCACAGATTTTGGAATGACTAAAAGAACAACTGCTTTGAGATTAAATACTGGATTGGGAACATTGATTTGAAACACTGAACAGAATCAGGATTCCTGAGGTTAGGCTCTGGTAACACATATAATTACATGATAGCTTCTTCTAAGGCCAAAAATAGATGGTCTCAAGAATAGCACTAAGCATATTTGAGTGCTGGAGAGAAAAGGAAAAAGAATTGACAACCCAATACCTTAAAACTCAACAACAGATTCCTCACATTGATTGACTAAAATGTCATTTTTTTTAATCACTTTTTGCCTCCTATTTTGCAACAAACTTGGTAGTAACATTTTAAAAATTTTCCTCTGCACACAGAAGAGCTAAAAAGATATTTTTAGCCTGGTTTCCTAAGGAAATGAAACTTATCCGTTAGGCCCTCATCACAATAACTTCTGAATTCATGGAGTGATTTCTGCCAGGTCTGACAGGGTGTGAAACATATTAGATTCCCAAAAATGGCAGCTGGGAGAGGAAAGGGAATGCCAGCAGTGCCTTTGCTAGGGATGAGGGAGAGGATAGCACCCAGGGGCTGCTCACTGCCCTGTCTGAGAGCAGGCTGAGCAGTTGTGCTGCTCAGGGGTCCAGGTCCAGGGGGGAAAGGACAAGGCTGCTTTTCTCTGATTGTCTTGCTTCCTTAATGACAGCTGGGATGATCAAATATTTGCATTATTCCAGCTCAGATGGAAATTAAGGTAGCCTTCACCAAATCCCTTTACTAAAATGTTTCTTGTCACAGGTCCACCAAGACTTTTAAGAACTGTGTAAATTTGCTGAGGATCCAGCAGCAGGCACTGCAATGCAGTGAAGGCTGAAGGAAGGGGAGAAATTTTTACTGACTTGGATGAGGGAAAAATTTGAGAAACCCCAAGGGATCTCCTGTAGCTGGAGAGCCAGGTAAAAGAGTAACAATAATAAAATCTGGCATAAAGAAGCAGAGGACAATACTAAGGGTTAAGATGTCTGCAAAACAAGATTTTGTCACCTAGTAAGAACAAATGACTTGCTAATGACGCTCATGTTGCTCAGATGAGGGATGTGCATGACCTCAAAAAGCAACACTTCCTGCAGCTATTGCAGCTCTAACAGTTTTTTTAGACTTAACACCCAGTAAATTCTGCAAGAAGAAAAATAATTATTCTTTGATTGCTGCTAAAAGGCATCAGCATTAAAGGTAAGTTATGTGGAAGCCCTTTCATGACAGCCCACCCATATTTTAGAGCACAAATAGCTGGCAGCCACAACTGAATGATCCACAGTCCACCATGTTTTCTTCCGTGAGATTCAAATGGAATTACTTGTAATGTTTTTCAGTGTGAGGTTATAAATAAAACTCTAATAATTGCAAATACCTACTTTTTGTCAACCTCATGAAGCTGCTCAAACATTTACCTTAATGTTTTCATCTTTCAAAAGTAAATATCAAATATGAAAAGAATACACAGCCACTCAGTAAATACCTGATGTGGAAACTATAGAGTGCTAATGTGGAAAGACAGCTTGCAATAAAATAAAATGTATTAATTAAGAATCCAAAATATATTGACAACTTTTTAATTATACCTTCCCTAGGAAAAACACCCATTACTTGAGTTTTTTTGCTTGCTTGTTTGGGTTTGGGCTTCTATTGCTAGGAAAATTATCATTGAAAAGCTCCTAATACATTACAAACAAAGCTATTAAGTAAAAAAATATACTGACAATGGAAGTTAGCTCATCCTGCTAAATGACTGCAATAAAACAGTTTCTGAGCCGATGTGCCCTTCCCTAATCTTGGGGTATATTTAGCCACATCAGACACATGATCAGTAAGACAAAAAGAAATATCTGTAGCAAGTAAAACCCCTAGTAGAACTTTTGGCTGCATACTAAGACCTAATTCCCATCCAGTAAATACAGGCTAGAACCTTCCATTCTACTGCTGCCAAGACACCAGGCTGGAACTTTATACAGACCCCATGGCTGATTGACACCTTTTTGAGCACAGCAATCAAAAACCCAGGTTATTTTAGCCTTGGCTATAAATCTCCACTGTAGGATATCCTCTCTTCAGGTTATTTAGTGCACTTAAAAGTGAAACTAAACTAAAAAGTTTTTTCTTGCTTATTTAACCTATTATTTAGGACTTCAAACTGTAATAATTCTTACTACCAGGACCTGCAGCAGAAATCATCAAAGACAAATCTTCCAACCACCAAGCAGTAACAGCAACCAACATAAATGGCTTCAGATTGTGAAGGACAGCACAGCACAAGATACAGTACTTGTGAGAGAAATGGAAGTTCATTTCTCAACTCATTCCAAAACATCAATCAGCCCCCTTTTCAGGCCTTACAGACTTGCATTGTATTTTCAACTGTTACTATTATTTTGGTAATTAGCTTGCAATTTTCAGGTGAATATATCCTTCTGACCCTGCATGAAGTTTGTTGCTAAGGCAGGTATGTGTCCAGATTTATTTACTTTTAGCAACATAGAAGATAATTTTTTTTATTATTATGATATAATAACACAAAGCAACACCTCTAATTCAATTTTTATCCACTGAGAATCTCCTTCAATTCAGATCTAAAATGAAAGGAACTTACCAGTTAGGGTGTACATGGTCTCTCTAATGTAACTTATGGTGGTTTAGAAAGCTAGCAAGGCTGTCCTGATATTAAAAGCAACAAAGAAGGGAAGTGGTTAGTCAACTAGCTGGTTCTGTTATTCCCTCCCACTTCTTGCAGCAGTGCCTATCTCTATGGGCTCAGAATTCAGCTCACTATCCCAGTTCTTAATTTTGTTTATTTTTAAAAAAAAACAAAACCAAAAGTGTGACACCACCTTTGCAAAATTATTAATGTCTTAAACCAGATGTTCAATACCTATATTCATAATAAATACTAGATACAACATCCAAGCAGTGGTAATCTCTATTTACTTGGAGGGAAAATTTTTAAAAAATCACAACCAAAAATCAATTTAAAGTTGTTTTTCCCATTTCTGCTTCGACTGAAGATAACATTCTGCATTAGTGGGAAGAGAAGAATAAATTATCTGTTTATGTCATTAGTCAAGTTACCTAGCAGCCCTGGTCAAGCTGATTTTCAATCAATGGACAAGAGATTTTATGCATCTGTACCTGAATAGAGGATGCTATCTAACAAAAAAATCTGTATTTTATAATCACTTCAAGTGACCAAGGATAATGGGAGACAGAAAAGAAGTAAAAAAAATTACTTTTTAAAAATTAATATATTTAATATTTTACCTTAAAGCCATATTTGCTAACATATTTTGTACATATACTGTATGCTTCTTCATTTCAAGTTACAATCCAGTTCTGTGGAACTTACTTCAAATTTTTATTTCACTGCTGAGCTATGCTTTATTTTCTAATACACAATGTTTAACACCACACATTAAAGGGACCCTGAAAGAATTAACACAATCTCAGTGTCCTCCTTTAGTAAGCTCCTTTAAACACCAAGAAGTTCCACTTTTAGCAACAGGGGAAAAAACAAACAAGGCATCTCCATTTGTTTGTCTGCAGTAAAATAAAATGGATTAAGATGAGTTGGCTAAAGCTGAGCCACAGAAAGAGCCCAAGTCATCTTTACATTTGTGGTCTTATGGTTTACTCAGTGTTTTCCTTTGGAATTTGTAAAGTACATCAAAGATTTAGTGCCTACATCAGAGGTTTGAGTACCTGAGATAAATCATAAACTAGATCACAGTTAAACTTCTCTCCCTACCCAAAAAACCCCTCACATCCAGAAGCCAACATGTGACTGAGGCAGAAGCAACTGCACTCTGTGTGCCTCTCCATCATCCACATCCCATTCCCAGACAGCAGGCTACAGAAGATTTTATGAAAGAATCCCCTGGCCACATAGCAGCAGGGACATGCCATATTTCACTTTCACATTTCTTTCTTCCATCCATAGGGATTGCCCATCTAACCCTATAGAGAAGGTACATTTTGTAAGAACTTTCAATGTACCCACAGAAGTCTATCACACATATGTTGCCATCTTCTTCCACAGCAGGGCAATTCCAACATCATTATTGTTGGTCTCCCCAGTAACTTGGCATTCAATATCACTAAGACTCATTTGCTGCAGTTTGACAGTGCAAAAGACTTTACAATAGTACTGTTAGTTTCTGCAATATTTAGTTACTAAGCAGGCTCTGTGGAATCCTGTCACTTCTCCTGGGAGGAAAATAAAACAGATCTAAAGAGACAGAGATCCTCCAAAACCTGGCAAAAACATAACATGTAGGTTATTTTAAAAGACATTACTCAGCAGGAGTAGAAATGTGGACTAGGTGATGTACCTGGTTTTTATGCAATTTCCTGGTATAGTAGGCAAATACATTATGTTGATAAACACATCATACTTTAATGGCTGTATGTTTCCCCTACCTCTCTATCAAGATACTGCCCCCAAAGTTTCACTTACCTGATGGTCAAAACATTTTTGGAATTCCAACATATACATTGGAGTAGCTCACACAGATCATCCACAGCTCATCTGTAACCATTGCATTTAATGCTCAAACTGTCCTTTAGCTTAAGGACAGATTTTCCCTCACTGGTAATGACTGCACTGGTGCAAAGGAATCTCAGGCTGTGGAGCAGCTTTGACACATTTCCCCAACACATATTCAGGGAAATTGGGTGTTGGCAGGTGGGTGTGATTTTTTTTCCAGGGATACCTTTCACTTGAACAGGTTGCTCAGGGCTTCATTCATCCTCACCCTGAACACTGCCAGGATGGGGGGGGCTACAACTTCTATGGGCAACGTGTTCCAGTGCCTCACCACCCTCACACAATTTCTTCTTAATACCTAATCAAAATCTGCTCTCCTTCAACTCACATCCATTCCCCCTTGCCCTATCACTACTATTTAACCTATTATTCAAACCTCCATGAAAAGCCTTCATTATTTTTCATGAAAATCCACAAATTCGGGGTCCTTAGAACTCATCAGAGAAACCATGTTGGAGAATCTATTAGCACACACTAACTGTGCACAATCTGCTTGTGCCTTCCTGCAGATTATAGGACAGCATGAGATGGAGTAGTTACTTAAATAACAAAACAGAGATAAATTGCCAGATTGCATCATATACTACCTTGATCTCTAGAAGAATTAATTTTTCTTTTCCATATCTGGTGAAATCTCAGCAGTAATTTGTAATTTCAAGAAATAGTAAATTTTAAATATTGATAGCAAATAAGCTGTACCAGAGCTAGTGCATAAAGTTGTTGTCTTTGATCACAATATACATAAATATATATATGCCACATGGCAAACATACCAGACATCCAGGCAACCCACAAATTTTGGACGAGTCAACTAGAGTGTCTACTACTTTACTTAATTTCTACAGCATTCAAAGATTGCTCTGCTTGGTCAGGTATTTCTACTAGGTTAACACCACCACAGCAGAAAAAAAAAATAGCTACATGTTTCATTCTAAAAGACAAAACATTATAAACTGGGACATTTTTTATACATTAGGTATCTATTTTTCTTCCAGCATGATTGCTAGCTATGTCATCCTTGCTCTCTTGGGAAATCATTACAGTCCTTCTTCTTATTAAAAATAATAACAAAAAATATCTAAGCTGTTATAATCCCCATTTAGACCTGTTGTTATACATTACTGAAATTCCATGAGGAAGTGTAACTTTTACAAATATGGACAGCTTGTTTCATTTCCCTAAGCTGCTTCTTTACAATACCATTTCATAAGGGGGGGGTGGGGAGGGGGGAAGAGCAGAATTTAAAAAAAGTGTTGGTCTATTCAATGGACTAAAAACACTCCTAATTAATTTTACAATGCCAGGACTGCACATCCCAATGTGTGTAGTATATACTACAGTGTAGCCCTTCAGAGGACTTTGGTTTTCTGAAAGTTTTTTGGTTTTTTTAATAGCAAAACTCTTCCAGTCACCCTGTTCCCAGAGTACAGGCATCCTGAGGCCAAGAGCTCTGTCAGAGGAAAGCCTGAGAATTATAAAAATCACAGGAGAATCAATGCCAGCTTTCCTTTTTGGGGACACCTTGAGGCTTCTTCAATACACAAAGACTCACTCGAGGCACTAAATTAAACAAGAATGCTCTTTATCCTGTGTAGGGTTACACAAGGATCAAATTACTCTACAAAGATGGCTTATTTTCAGAGCCTGGGAGACAAATGTAACTCATGTCTGGATCACTGCTGGTACAGGCCCCTCAAGCTGTTCCTGGATGGAGCCACTCCAAGAAGGTTCAGCACTGCTCCTCTGTGAGTGATAGTCACAAAGCAGCATCTCTCTGTGTTCTTATGTTACTCATGTTCCACAGCCAGAAAAAAAACTCATTTTGTACATATTTGTTCTTATCTCATGGATCCTTGCTTTGTAAAAAGACTCTGAGCAGGCTGGAACTGTTATTTTATGTCTTTCCTTTGATTATGTGATCTGGGCTGTTTTTCACAGTTTCACTTAAAGAAAGAGATGACCAAAGCAAGATACATGAAGCTGTCACAAAGGATTGATATGTGAAGTAAAACTCTTCAGTGAAATTAACTACTCATTTACAAAACATACTTTTTAGGGAAATTTTTTCTCACATATTGGTCAAAGCACAGAGGGATCAGCACCTTATGCACAAGAACAAACTATTGATTACATGTTCTACCTAGCATGATGTGATAATTATTTTGCAATTAAAATTATGAGTGTCATATTTGCCCACAGGCATTTTCATGTGAAATTATACCACCTTTTGTAACATTTCCTGCAACAGCTCTGGGTTCTCCATGCTTAAACACACATTGTTCTTCATGACTATGTCAGTATGAAAAAATAAAAACTCAAGCAATAAGTCCATTTATGATTCCATTGCTAAAAATGCCTGTCACAGGATGCTCAAAGTGAAAAAAATTTTAAACAAAATTAGATCAGACAGGATAAGAACCTTTTCCCTCTTTCTCATTTCAGAGTATGCAGCAGATATGGAAATAAGCCAAGATATTAGCATGTATAAGTCAAACTTGGTATTATTTCTCCTTGAAGACTGCACTTTTCAAACTAGTTCAGAAGTACTAAAGTTGACTCCCAAAATCCTCTTAAAACTTCCTTTAACCTACAGATGACATCGTGAAAATATGAAAAACTACATAAAATTTTTTACAGAACTGGTGCTTGCAGCAATACTTAAAAAAACTCACGGTGAATGTTTTGTATTCACTTTTAGTCATTATTAAGGCTTCAATTCTTAGTTTATGCACTTCACATATACCAGCACAGTGTTTAAAAGAACCTAAATGTAGATTCTCAAAACATCAGTCAAAAATATAAAAAAAAAGAAATATAAATTCCCTGTTCAATTTGAAAAGCATTGACCTGGTATAGCCAGAAAGTTCACGTCTGCAGGAGGAAAAAATGGTGCAGAAAATAACAGACTATAAGTCTGTTATTTCAGTGTGGGTGCAGAGAAAGATAAAGGATAAGTGTCGCTGCATTGACTCTACAACTACTCTTTATCATGTTTTTAACATATGGCATGGATGCACAAAGCTCCAAACGAGGAGCATTTTGTGCAGAGCTTTTTTTAAAATCACAGGAATAAACAAGTAAAATAGAGTACTAGGAACGTCTCTACAAAGGGAGCGCCATATAAAACATTTTGTTCCCCTTCATTAAAGACAAGTGTCTTCCAATTTCTCTCCAAACTCAAAATTCCAACTGTTGATTTTGGCCAGAATGCCTCAACAGGACTATTCTCTCAATGCCCAGATTTCACAGTTACAGTGGCTGGTGATATTTTTGTATTTTTTTGCCTTCTTGTTTATAATTTACCTATCATATAAGTCTCCAGGCTCCATCTGAAGTATTAGGATGATATCTGGACATGTATGAGCTATTTCTCTGCACACTTAGTTACACAGAAAATCAACCAGGGTATGTAGCTCAGCCAGGAACTGCAGCACACATCAGTAATACTCATGGAACATATCCCAGACATACAGAAAGGTCATGAAAATCACGAGGATGTCTTTAACTTTTATTTCTAGAAAACAACTTTAAACACCAAATAAAAATTTGTGCATTAAAGTTTTAACAGCAGAAATACTGTCTTACCTCCTATACATCCTTTTTTTGGCACTATTTTAGATGCAGTGATGCCTGCTGGGTCAGAGGAAAGTGATCTCTCTTTTTCAGGGAATTGTAAAGGCAAGAGCTAAAGTCACTTAATTTGTTTTGTCTCAATACTTTCAGCAGTACTGAGAAAATATATGGGGAAAGAATCCAGAGGATAAAAGCCTCATAAGGATTCTTCACCTTTCATCCTAGCTTCTCAATGTTCTGTCTCAATTTTGGAACTTTCTCCTTTTGGAACATTTTCTCCTCATTTCTCCCCAGTAATAGCAACACAGGTACTTTGTACTACAGACACTACTGAGATAAAGCTGGCTGTTCAATGATTAGGACAGAGGAAGGAAAACAACAGGTTAAAAATACATACATTGCGTGATTATATGACTCCTAAATTCTGTATGTCCCTCCTTTGCCAACATTCTTCCTCTTCTGAAACAGAAGCTGTGCATGGTCATGCCTTTCCTATAGACAGCAAGTGACAGCAGGTACCATGTAGATTTTTGAAGTACAAGTGGCTCAGAAAAGATAAAAAATATTTACCCAAAACCCAATAAGAATTGGTTTGTTTTGCCAAGACTGTCCTAAGGTCTAATATTTTCTAACTGGTACCTCCTGAAAAGTAGAATTTTAACAATGAAGATTTTATTTTACGTAATTACTTTTGAGGCTTTCAAAGCTCAGTCAGCTCAGTCTATTCAGTCAGCTTTACATTATGCAGAGCTTGACATGGATTTTATTTGGTAATGCCTTATGTTCTAGCTATTCAACGTCTAACTGCATCTTAATCTTTTAATCTCTTGCTCTGCTCATCAGTATGACTTTTACATATGCTAATCTCTAATTGTTTAAGTGGAAGCTTAAATAAAAGAGCAGATGCCAGAAGCATTTAAAGGTAAAGACTTTGAGGGACCTGGGGCACACTTCATATTTTTATAAAGAAGATAATCTCTTCCATGAAATAGAGCAGCTTCTATGAAGGAAAGTTTTAATACTCAAAGCAATACTTTCTCACTTCTAAACAAACTTTGCTACTATTTGATGAACCATGAAAAACACTGAATGATGCTACACAAGTGATGGTACTGGAATTGTTTTCCAGTGTCTAAACATATATATCTAACTGCTTCCTCAAGTCACCTGAAAATCTCTTCCAGTGTTATCTTAATTCTTAATTCTAACAGGAGATAGCTGCATTTGGCTGTCAGTGCCTTTAAATAGCAAGCAAACACCATGGCTCTGCAATGTACCTTCTTGTAAGAAAAATAACCCCTGCAATTATCACTGTGTGGCACCCTGTATATCAGTGTGCATTGGAATATAAAAAGTGCCTATTATCTGTGCTGTTAGAGACTACAGAATATGCACCCCTAAGGCAGTACAGCAATTTACCAATGATGGTGTGTCTTTAAATAACTATGTTAGAAAAATGAGCATTAAACAAGTTTTAATGGCTGCATCTACAGAAAACTTTGTGGCACTAAGCCACAGATCTTTCTCATCTGAAATTTATATTTAGATACATAATTTCTTTTATCTGTATACCAATTTCTCATTGTTACAGAACATATGCTCTTCCTCAAAATAACTTGCTATTTTTGTACTATTACTCAGCCGCATACTTCCACAAAGCTGCAAGTGTTACTTCAGATAAACTTAGCGCCTTTTTGGCTACTTGCCATGTCACTTTAATGGCAGAGAAAAAGACTACCTAAGGAAGCATGATCCTGTCCCTCCTCCACTGAACTTGGGTTTGCTTTGGGTGAGGGCAACAAAACCAGTTGTTTATCAGTCCCCAGTTGACTAGAGGGGATGGAGGGGAGTTAAAAATACAAGTTTTTGCACATTTCCCCTCTGGTAGAAGTCGTTCAGACAGGAACAGTATCATATCCTACCTCTTAGTAACTCTGTTGACTTCTATTATTTTAGGTATTTCTGAATGGAAAATAGTAGTGGTCCAAATTACACAATTATCTCAACAAAGGGTGGATGAAAAAGATTGCTAAACACTCACAAGATTTAACACTGTTCACAAATATGATAAGCATTTTTCTAAATATTTGATATGATACACTCAGCTACAGCAACTTAGAATTCCAAATGTTTTCAATAAATTACCATTCTCATTAATTGCTATTCAGATGTTCTGCAATTTTTGAATTTTAATTCAAAAATTTTCAATTTTACTGTAGCCATGCTACAGTACTATCTCTTCCAGAACATTTTTGCTTCAGCTGTTATCATTAGCACACAAATGCCACTTCCCTCCCTCAATCAAAAATATGACTGTACAAGACATACAATTCAGCAACAAAAAGTCTTATTTTATCTTTGGAAGTAACTTATTGCCATCATAGAGATATGTGGGGTTTGCAATGCATTTCTTAAAATAGAGACACCCCGCACACTTCATATAGAAATAATGTAAATTTCAGTATTCTTTAAAATTAAGCAGCAGCTTGTTTCTTACTAGCTGTAAAAAAAAACCAAATTGACAGTTGTCCTCTCCATTTTGATCATCATGATAGATTCAAATATGTAAAGATAGTGAAAAAAACCATGAATTTAGCAGGACACATTAGTACTGGCTAAAATCTAGTTGATTTTCATTCTAAGTATGCCTAAATTCCTTACCAACCATTTATTGGCTTCTCTGCTGTCCTAGAAATTATTGTACATCGCATTACATGGAGTTTAATCATATGAGGTAATGCATTCACATGCAAAAAAGAATCTCATTTGTTTAATCACATCCTCTGAACATATTCTACTCAATAATGCTAAAGTCTACAGAACCAGCAATTTATCATACAGGGATGTAAACAGTTTCTAATCCTAAAAAAAAAAAATAATCTATAAATAAAAATAATTTTAACACTAGAAATTTATTGAATCCTAATTTTATAATACTTTAAGCCTAAAATGGACTTGCTAAACTTGGAGACTTTGGACCACTAACTCTCCTCTGTAACTCCTCCCTCAGGAAGTTATAAAATCTCTGTCCTGATAAATCCATTGGTTTGGGGATTTTCTGAGAGGAAAGACATTGCTTCCAAGAACTTCTTAAAGCCACAGGAAAAAAAAAAAAAAAGTTTTGGAAATCTAATAATTGAGTGCAAATGAGGTTGCTTCAGCATTTGCTGTTTGCACAGCTCCAGTTCAGCGGGGTTCTTACAAACATCCAACCCAAACAAACAATCTACAAAACATTGTGAACTTACTTTTCCTTTCCATGTCTTACCACTTTTTAGTATCAGTGGTTTTTAATCTATTTCCCCTATAATCCTCAGAGATGGCAATTATTATCCTAGGGAAAAATGTTCCTAAATTGTTTGTGACCATTAAGTAAAACTGCCAGGACATAAATGGGTTACAACCTATACCTGAGGAGCACTAAGAGACCCGAGAGCAGGAATATGTCTTCAACTGCTCCAGGAAGAATAAATCAAGAAGAGCTGACCAGTTTAGGCATTAGGCCAATTTTTGCCAGAAATAAAGCCATACTTTTAAAAATTTGTCTATCTACTTGTTAGAATGCTGAAGCCTGGGAGTTTTGAACTTCCTGTGCTTTCTGGCACTGGCCTTCGGGAGAACACTGCTTTTGACTTGAGGCCTTGGAAAAGGCTTTCAAATTTGAGTGATGGAGCTGGAATCACTGGGGTGTAGTTTGAATAGAAGTGTGTAATATCACATGGTGACATGTTTGGAATTTAGGGTTTTAGAATATAGTAATAAGTATGGGACAAAATGTAAGTTCTGAGGCATTGGCTCCTGTTCCTTCTTCTTCTTAGTTTTAGGTAGTGCTTTTTTAATTGGATAAAATATGCCGCACTGCAGGTCACAGGTGTTTGGTCATTAGGTCAAAAATATAAATAAAATAAATGTTAGTTTTTAATTGGATAGTTAGGCCTTAAATGACCTTGTAACAAGTGAGATAAGCCTCCATTTTTTTGCTTTTGGCTTGTTAGCTAACAGTGCTGTAGCACTCAGTTTACTGTAGATAAAAATTAATAAACAACTGAGTCCAAACACAAAAATCCATCTCTCGTGCTTCAATCCTGACTCTGACTGAAGGCAAAGGAAAAAAAAGAAGCACACTAATATCTACTAGCTTGTCCTACCAACATTAGCTATCCCATAAGCTACTTCTGCTGAGTTTTCCATATTTGTTACATGACTCCTGCTAAGGACACCTCCAGGTCACACAGTGTGGATGCAAGAAGTTCTCAGAAGGAAGTTGAGGATGCTCACTGGGAGGCAGGGAGGGACAGCAGTAATGTACTGACCTTCTGTTTTCCTTTTCCATACTCCACAGCATTCCACATGCTGCTTGTAAGTAAATTACCTGGTTTATTTGAAGCCATCAGAACAAAAGCAAAAAAAGTGTAGTCACCATTCTGATTTAGTCATCAGAAATCCACTCACTCCTACAAACCTGTTCTAGCAATTTATCTGCCTGGGAGTCAGCTGCCTCACATCACAGCACAGCAGGGCCTCTATCACTTAATCATTATCATTAAACCACATGCAGCCACACAGACAGGGCTAAGCTGGAGTATTCTTTGCCCCCCTCTGTCTCCCACTGGGAAATTAGCCTGTTCTCTTCTCTCAGAAGAATAAGGTTAACACAATATGCTTTTGCTGCCATAGTAGTGCTGGCTTGCAGAACAAGTCTTTTCAGTATTAGACATTAATAGGTAGTTAAAAACTTCTTTGACACTGTTGTCTTTGCTGTTCATAATATCTTGCAGAAAAACTTTACCAACAAAAAGGGAACTCAAATAAAAATCCATATAGCAGCAGATATTTGTCTACATGTACATGAATGATCTTGTAGATTGAAATGGGTCCACCTGTAAATTCATAAAAGAATAAAAATAGGGAAAAGGATTAAGCAGTGCTACCTCAGTATACATCAGACATGCATGAATCAAAGCTTGGTTTGAATTTAGTGTGTTTGATTGAAAAAATAAAACATCACAAAAAAATTCTAGACTGACATTTCTGACTGCATTTTTTTGAAAGTATTCTAGTCCACAGCTTGAAAGAGCTAATGTTTAGTTCTTGAAACTATTCATTATTTGAAAGAAATAAAGCTGTGCATTTAACAGAGTCTTCAAATACCTTGATAATACTTTGCCAGTTTCCATTCAGTGAAGAGAAGATCAGATTACAGTTTTTTGCTTTAAAAATAAATGAACTACAAAACCTCTTAGTTTAAGAATTAGGAAGTCAACAAAAACTTCTACCAGCTATTAGATGAAATATAAGGTAAGATCAATATCTTATCTCCATCAGTATTCTCAAGCAGGTATCCAGGGAAAAAAAAAAAACAGGACATATGTGATGCTCCCCCAAATAGTCTTTGAGATTCCAAACCCTTTCCAAGGAACATTTTGAGGCAGATATGATTGTGATATGTTAAGAAACCTTCAGGCATTTCTCCTTAGGTACTTGTTTACAGTCCACTTAGATTTAAAAATTAAAATTTTTTTTTTAAATGGCCCTTTCCTTTATTTTGAACCTGCTCCCTTGCCACCCTTAAGTAGCCACAGGAAGCCCTTGCTGGAGCAGGCTCCTGGCAGGAGCTGTGGAGCCATGGAGAGAGGAGCCCAAGCTGGAGCAGGAGTCCTGGCAGCATTTGGGCACCCATGCTGGAGCAGCCTGTTCCTGAAGGACAGCACCAGGGCAAAGGTGCCACATGAAAAAGAAAATTGGGAGTGAAATGAGCCTGGAAAAAGAGAGGGATGATGGAAAGGTGTTTTAAAGGCTTGGGGTTTACTTTCTCATTATTCTATTCTGATGTGACTGGGAATAATTTAATTTTTCCAAGTGAGTCTGTTTTGACTGTGACAGTCACTGGTGAGTGATCTCTCCCTGCCCTTATCTCTGTGCTCCAGCCTTTCACTATATTTTCTCTCTCCTGACAAGCTGAGGAGCAGAGGGATAGAGCAGCTTTGGAGAGCACCAGGCATCCAGTAAGGATCTACCCACCACAACTGGCAAAGAACCTGCCTGTATTTATGGCTGGCAGTCAAAACCCTAACATCTGACTCCTGAAATGTTAATTTGGCCAAAAGCAAAATAAAATAATAAAATACCTCCAGAGCTGAATAATTCCATATACTTGAATTATCTCACAAACCCAAATGAATGAAACAAACACTGAACCCAAACAAACAAAAAAACAACAACAAAGAAAACCCACTAGAATATTTGAATCATTATTTAATTCACCTTAGTTAGTCTGGGACAAACTCTATTGGTTTACTAGAACTGATCCTCAGTGATTTTGTTGTCCAGTTCTGCTGGCTCTTTAAAATTCTGAAAATATAATGAAACTTTAATATTCTTATAGAACAGCACTTCAGGATCTCCGACTTTACATAAATTTTGGCCCACTATGAAAATGAACAATTCTTCAGATGAGAGCATGATGCAGTTACCTGTCTAAAATATTCAATCCTGTTAAAATCTAAATCTAAAACATTCAATCCTGTGCTTTTTCAATCCCTATGTTACACATAATTGTGATTGCATCTCTTCTGCTGTAAAAAAAAAAAAACAAAAACCCAGCATACTTTACATTTCTTGCATATATTTTTTTTAAAAGCTTGTAATGTAAAGCAAATGTTTCAGGAAATTAATATTACTTATTAAGGAAAGCATCTTTCTCACAGTCCTGCATTCACATTGAAATAATCCAAGAATTTGTCAATCACAAACTATTCAGCAGATACCAGAAACACAGTTTGGCATGCAAAGAAGTATTAGGAGTTTGAATGACACATTTATTGATAAAATATGAATATATTCATTCTAAGTGTATATTTCTACATCACAAACCAGATTTAGTTTTCCAGTTTGAGAAAACCAACTTTTTGTAAATTCATATTCAGCCTGCTGTTAGATAGCACTGATCAATACTGTTAACTCCTGCAAGTCTTGCATTTTTTGGTGAAGAAATCATCTATCAACAAAAAAAAAAGTACATTCATGTGACAAAATTCAAACATTTGAGTTTGATTATAATTTAATAAGTAGTTTATCTCTTCAAGAATCCAGGAGACATGCTAAATGCATGTTTAAGAAGTATTTGCATTTCTTTTACCTTTAAATTGTTGGCAATTCCAGCAGATTAAAAAATAAATATGCAGAAATTGAAAGAGATGAAAACTCAAGCCATTTTTCAACAAAATTATTTTAATACATTCAGGATAGAAATGCAAATAAATCTTCTGAACACATACTGAGCAGAGAAAATTGCAATGAGACTCCAATATGGTTATTATAACATGAGGGATAATGTAGAGAAGTATTAGTGTGGCAACTTGGAAATGAGAATTTCTGAGGATACAGACATCAGATAAGCACCAAAAGGGGTCACAATGCCTTCCTGTCCAGGAGTAGCAACAATAATTTTCAAATATCAGAAAATCTAGCAAAATGTTGCAATTTTTTCATCAATAAGACAAATATACAATAATATGGGTTAAATAATGAAAATTATAGAATATTTATAATGTAAGAAAGATAGAGCCACAGGTATGTCATAATGTTACTTGGGACTGAGAAGACCTTGTGTGTGCTACAACTGTGTGAGCTTTGATGCACCCTCCTTTTGCCCCTTTTTCTGTCCTCAGAGATATTTTATGTGAAAAAAGAAAAAAGATCTGTCAGATGCATCAGGCATTTTATTTCTGTCTGACAGCAAAAGGGGCAACAATCATTTATTCAAGTATGTTAAGCTTTATAGAGGTGTACAGAGAGTGGAAGAGCACTCAGAAGACATAGAGCTAAAAGCTACTGCTTTTAGTACACACTGAATTAATATGCTCACACAGACCACCACAGATAATGAAATTAGCTACAAATCAAATATAAAAATACCAAAATAAAGTTGCTGAAAATTTAATTATTTAGCATCTATAGAAACACCAGAAAAGGGATGACACTTTCCTCTTCCATCATAATCATATTATCTTGATTCTCAGTGGTAACAGAGGTAACTATGAAAAAGTCCACACTTACTTTTTGTGGTACTCCCTTACATTAAAAAATTTAATACCATTAAAGAAGTATGGAGAGGTTTGGGGTTTTTTTTGGTTTTTTTTTTGCCTAAAGATACATATTTGAGGAAAATTCTGATTACATTAAAAATTTATTCCAATATTAATTAGCTCAGAGTGTAATTAATAGCTGTCCATTCACCCTTAGCAATATGCTAATAGTTTCATTTATTGAACCTCACAGATCTATTTCATCTTTTCCTTTTTTTTTGGTGACAAATTATATGGAAATCACTCAGCAAATTCTGCCATAAGATCAGCATTTTTCAAACACAAGAAGGGAAATGTATCACTTTAAAGGCTGTAAGGACAGCTAGAAAAAAGCAGATAACAGTACACTTCAAAAGATGCATTACACAAGAGAGAATATATTACTAGATGGAATTAAAAGTTCAGCACTTTTCCAAGAACTAGCCTGGGACTCTCATATCATCTGTCTCCTGGTCACTAACTATGAATAGATATAAAGCTTGCAAATACCAACATACTTTAAATCAAAAATTATGGGTTTGCTTGCAATAGCATAGTAAGTTGAAAACAATTTAAAAAGTCCAAACAACCCAACCACCAAAAAAACATGTATAAAAGCAATTCTAGATATTTCATCTAAAAAGAAAAAGAAATTCGAAGGAATATCAAAATATTTGAAAACAATCCAGTACTTTTGAAAAGGAATGGTTAAACTCGTTTGACCCCATTATGGATACTCATGGAGGATTAAATTAACTCCATACAGTTTAGGTCACCTCCAAAAAAAATTAATATAAATTAAATTAAGGAAGCAAATTTTAAAAGCATTCTGAACAAGGATTTAATGCAATTTGATGAATCTGCTTCAAATCTGATTAGTGTATATTAATTTTTTGCTTGTCCTTGTGTAAACCAACCCAAAGACCCTGGAAATGCTATCATGCAGAAAAATCTGGGCATTTTAAAAGCACACCCCATAATGCATGCAAGACCCTCTATAATGAGTGTAAGTCTTTATTGAAGCTTTATTATTTTTCCTGCCTAATTTTTTGTCAAAGGGGAAATTCATATTTAAATTATTAAATTTGGAATTTTTTTCCTCTTCTTGTAGCAGTGTTAAAATGAGGACAGGGATCTACTTTTAAATTAAAAGTAATCAAGAGGAAGATTTCCATCTAAGCCTAGAAACTATTATAATAAACCAACATTTCCACATTTAAAAAAGCTTATGTTTATACAGGAAATTCAGCATTTTCCAGGAAAATATGGGGGTTTACCCTTAAAATCTAAAAAGAAAGGGTGCAGTATGTGAAACCTGAGGCCACTTGCAGTTTTCAGTCTTCAACCCTTATTTATATGGAGGCATAAAACCATCTTAAACCTGACAAATTAATATGTTAATTTAATTTCATGTACAAATTCAAGGAGATAGTAAGATATCCTAAAATTATCCATCTCTTACAGGGAAGACCAAGATTACCTGGTGTCCTGGATTGAAGGAGAGGTATCTGCCAAGAAAGGCAGGAAGCCTCTCTTTGAAATGGAGAATGTAAACCCTCTCCTTCCAAATTACTATAATTTTGAAATTAAGGGGCTCTCAGACAAAGATATGGGAATTAGGAATAACACTTATTTACTAGGAAAATTAAAATAGAAGTACAGTATTACAAAGAACAATCCCAGGCCCTGACAGAGTCAGAATACAGCCTGACACCCCGTCAGTCAGGGTGTTGGTAGCAGTCCCATTAAATGGTGGCTACAGTCCTTCTGCAGTGGCAGATGTGGTTCAGCTGAAGCAGTGCTCCTGTAGAAGGTGCAGATTTTCCTCTGAAGGTCCAAGGAGGATGTGGGAAGGTTGGGTTTTCCTCTGGAATCCAGTGGAAAAAGGCTACTTTGGTGTTCCAAATCTCAGTTTCTTATGTAGGTAGGGAAAGACTTGGCTCCTCCCTCTGGCTGGAGCATCTCCCAGTGGGATGATGTAATTTTATCAGTCATACAGTGGGACTTAATGGCCCAGCAGCAGATGACATCTTCCTGGAGGAAGGATGGGTTGTGGAAAAGATAGAGATGACTACTCCAGCTGGTTTTAAAGATGGCCCATTAGCAGAGGATACCTCCCCCGGAGATAAGGATCACTGCCCCACCTGGCTTCAGCAGATGGTGACAGAATACACACTTTTGGTCACATCCTGTATTGCAACCCAAGACACCTGGCTCACAATAACTCTCAGGCCACACAGAGCAAGAAGTAAAGGAGGAACAGGAGGTTCTGATTGGCAAGGAAGGGTAGCACTACCTCCCAGTAACCTGTCTGCACTTGTGCACCAGGCATGATCTTTCCCAGCTTCCATCCCCTAACTGGGTTTATGTTGGGCTGCTCCTGCAAATGCTTCTGAGGCTGTTTCAGTCAAAATGTACCAGATTAGCAAAATCCTAATGTTTAAACTCTTGACAGCAATCTTCTGAAAGGGCAAGCAGTGATAGGACAAGGGCTGACAGTTTAAGACAAAAGAGGATAGGTTTAGATCAGGTGTTAGGAAGAAATTATTTACTGAGAGGATGGTGAGGCACTGGAACAGATTGCCCCAGGGGTGGAGGCCCCATTCCTGGAAGTGTTTAAAGCCAGTTTGGATAGGGCTTTCTGGTCTAGTGGAAGGAGTCCAGTGCTAAAAACATTGGAATGAGAAATTCTTCCTGGTGATGTCATTTAAGTGAAATATTTAGATATTTCATGAGGCATTTGTAAAGGAAATTTGGTCAAAAACATGAATGCCTACTTTTCCTTCCCTCAAAAGTAACTATCTCCCATTAAGTACTGCAAATATCCTTGCTGGTACAACTATGTCTTTGCTCATACCCATTCAGATCTGCTGAGCAGCACAACCAACATAAAGAGAATTCCATGTCTAATCTTAATCTCCTCAATAGATAAGTGTGGAAGGGAGGAAAATAGAAGATAAGCAAGGCATTATCTCTTCTATCAGATTCTTAACAAAGGAAACTCTGAAGTCATAGCCAAGGGGCTTGGGAAATCTTACTTCCCATTTGTCTCTTGCTCTCCTGTTTAGGAGTGGTCATAATTATCCCAAGGCAAAGAGGGTAGCAACCATTTTTAGGTCACCAACAAAACCTTTAAGTGAGTAAGCCTGGAGCAATCAGATCATCACAGAGCTTTTCCTACAGCTGGAATGATCTAAATCCAGGCACTCATCAATTTAAGACTGAATGTCATGTACACAGCTACTTAAAAATTCATCTGCACAGCTTTATGACTTCTGCTGTCAAAAACTAGTAAATTCTTATAATTTGATTTCAGACTAAAACATCTTAGAAACTTACTCTAAGTGTTACTATTTTAAGAACCACTTATAAATAAGACCTGCAATCAGACTCAGGCAAGGACAGATTTGCAGGTTCTTAAATCACTAGTAGTTTCAGCCAATAATTAGACAAAACAAGAGTAATTTTTTTTAAAGTCAATCATTGCATTTTCAAAGCACTTTTAAAAGTTAATTTCATACAGAAATGTATCCCAAAAACCTTGTAACCTAGAAGTCTGCTTGGCATCAATTAGTATAAAAATTACACGACACAAAAAACTGATTAAACTACTTCTTGTAGCTAAAAAAAAAATCTCATGACTCATGGGTATGACAGGTGCAAAAAAATTAAAGTTGAGGAGAGAATGCCGCACTACCAATTTCAGACAGATTTGCATTGTAAATATATTTAAATATAAGCATTTAGGAAAACAAAACAAACACATCTTACCAACCCACCACTAAGCTAGTTCAGGCAGCCAGTGCTACCTTCAGAAGCAGGTTGCAGTTTTTGTGTGGAATTTTCTCACAGGAGGGTTAAATTTTTAAGATGATGACAATTTGTATAGAAGACATTGAAGTTGAATAATTCTGGGAGACTGGATGAAGCAGAGAAAGAAAAATCTTTACTGAATAGAATGAAAACATTACAGAGAAAAAGGCATTTCATTCAGAAAATTCAATTATTCATTTAATTACAGCTAATAAGGCTAAGATTAAAAAAACAAAACTAGAATATCAAAGGAACATCAAGACTGTAAATAAATCCAGTTATCACAGAAAATGTAAAACACTGATGGGAGAAGGATGTGGAAAGATTTAATCACTCAGTATGACTACTTTATGCCAATTGCAAGTAATTTGTATCTTTTGCCTGTAAAACAGGCACCTTAATAAATCCCATCTTTCAAAAGCCTTTGCTTAAACCTCAAGGCTCATTTTCTGGATCTTCTGCACAACCATCTTCATTTGACATCCTTGCTTAAAAAGGATGCAAGCTGGTCACTTGCTTCTCAGGTTTGCACGGCTTGGCTTTTGTTACAATAATTCCTAAATGAGACTTGTTCCTCAAATGCATGCCACCTGCTTCCCCCAGCTTTTCCAACAATCATAACACCAGTCCAGCTATGTAAGTATGAGAATTAACAGCAATTAACAGCAATTTATGCACACAGAGCTGCAATGGTCTGAGACACTTCACTACACTCCCCCAGGTGCAGACCAGCAGACCTTGAGAACAGAGTTAGGATGATCCTGCAGCTTGAGGTATTTGCCTTTAACCCTCCCAATCCAAGCATAATCCCCCACCCCAAGTGGTTCCAAATCAAAGAAAGTCAACTTGAGCTTCAAGCTTCCCACTTCCTAGACCAGTCACTGAGATGCATAAATGTAGTCTGAGCACAGGACCCTAACAACAGCCTGGTGAATTGTGGAAACTGCCAGGCCTCAGAAGAGGTTTTAGTCTTAATACCATCAGTCAAGCAAGTGTGCAAGAAACCCTTTCTGAAAGCATACGGGCTCTTGTTTGATGTGCACTTGCCAGATATCATTCTGATACACTTCCTGTACTTTGTGCAATGTCTTATTCCTGCAAACACTTCACACAACTCCCACTGATCACTATTAATTTAATTTATATCCTTCTTCCCTCGCTTTCAGTGAGATTGTTCCCAAAATAAGAGCTTTCCTGTACAAAGACTCACAGTCATCATCCAGCTCCTGCTGAATACAGCTGTGAGAAGTAATTGTGCATGCCTTTGAGTTTATTATTATGTAACCTTCCTTTGGCTTACCCACATGGAGAAATATTAAAATAAATTAACATTTTACTGGCTCTGTAATTGGAAGTGTCTCATCGAAACAAATATGTTTATCAAACAGTTTGACTGGGAAAATACATTACTGTAGCTGCAGTTACCCAAATTACATGCTGTCTAAAGCAAAAAGGGCAAAAGCCATCTGGCTCCATGTAACTTACATTTTCTAGACAGCTTGCAGCTGGTTCTGATTAAGCAGCATCTCAGTACTCCCAGAGATCTATTTTTAACTCTGCAACTTTATTTTTAGTGCTCGCACATCCAAGGCACATGGTGTTTACATTAATAAATGAACAACCGCCTACAGTTAAGAAAAGCTTTGTGCAATTCTTGTGGCACAGTCACTGCGCAACAGAGATGGATGGTTAAATAAAACATCATGTGTTCTAACTAAAGAGACCTTGTGCACCTCCTGCCTCTGTACAGGACTGCAAAAAGCACCTCTGGAGAGCTGGAACAGCAGGAATGAGACAGTGATGGACAACAGGATGATTTACTTCTCAAGTAACCCTGACAGCATACACTACCCCTTACCAGAAAAATCTTTTTTTTTTTTTAATGTGGAAATAATTATCAATGTACAATTCAGAATGACTGAAGTCTGCTGCTAAAGCCCTGAAAACATCAGAACAGTGGATGCTGCAAGTCCAGGAAGCATTATCATATTTCTGTTTTTTATAGCTAGACACATGCACACAGATTTTACACCTGATTTTTGACTGGAAAATATATGATTATTCTTGTACAAGTAAAACAACCTCTCAAAATTATGTTAAACACATGCACCAGAAAGATTAAATGCAGAATATATTTTGTGATTATTTTTTAAGGTCTCTTATTTTTTCATTCTGTGGTATAACTGAATTGCAACATCATAACTGGGGAATGAAGGAAGGCTAAGACAAACAAACTGGAAAAATGAAGTAAAATACAGCTAATCTTGAGCTAATTCATGCTCAATTTTATAGTATTAATTCCATTTTTCATAAACTTGTAATTTACTATTCTGCATAGAGCACTATGTACGTGTGACACCCCCCATCTCTGGTCCCTTGCTCTTCCCAACCAAAGCAGGCAGCTGCTTTTCCAGCCCATATCCACTGTGCTACATCACTAATTTAACCAACTTTGAAACCAGTGCCAGCTAAACACCTTAGAAACCCATCAGTGGGAATGTTTTCAGTACCATAAATTACTGACTAGCTGTAAAATCTTAGTCAACTTTGAAACAAATCTCCATTTCAGCATCCAGGCATGCAGAGCACTACTGAAGCTAGTCCCAGTTCCCTTGTGACACTGAGTACCAGTGCCAAGAGGAAGGGAGGCTATTTCCCCAGGAAGTTCTTTCAAAAAATTTCTTTTCCTCACTAACACTTTAGACACACTTATTCTCATGGATTCTTAGGTTTCTGCATATGTCTTCTCTACATACCTTTTTTCTTATATTCTTGTTCCTTATTCTTTTAACTCAAGTCCAGCATTTCCCCCTCCATGGCTCTTAACATCTTCACTCTGCCTCACTTTCCCTTCTCTATCCTGCTTTCCACCCCCTGTATCACTGTCTTTCCTCCAAAATCTTCTGTATACCAGTGCTGGGTTTGTTTCATTTTTCTATTTCTTACTGAAAGGACTATATTATTAAATTCCAATGTACTTTTGGGGTCTGCACCCCAAAGACAGCCAGTACAGTTTAGTCTCCCTGACAAAGAAATGAATGGTGCCTCCACAAGTCTATAGGCACTCCTGATCAGCTATTTGAAATCAAAACACTATTTGTCATCTAGCACAGATTCCTTGGACAGTAATGGCTTAAGGAGTGCACAAAGGAACCAGCTTTCTTGTATGTTTTGTGAGGAAAGGCAAGTAGACCCCTCAAATCTATCCAGTAACATGGTGCAAAAGGTATGTTTTAATATTCCAGACTGAAAAGCTAAAACATTTATTAAGTCACAGAAATAAAATATGGGAAAGGTGATGCAGTATTTTATGTAGAAGCACTGTGTTTTGAGTTCCTCTCTCTTCTACCCTTTAAAAATAGCTGAACAGAAAAGACAAAGTACTCAGTGGCTATTTCAGGATTTTCCTGACTTAGCTTACACGTACTCGTGAATTTGTCCACAAAAAATCATCTAGGGCAACTGCTGAAAGCTTCAATAGAGGAAAAAAGATATTCATCAGGATCTGAGGCAGCTTTTGAGCAATATGAAAGAGTGCTCTTTGCACCCACAGCAACTACTGAAAGCTGAGTTGGGGATATCTAAATGAGCTGTATTCACTGTAAGTCACTAAAGATATACTTCAAGGCTAGAGAAACAGCTGCAAGCACCTTAGGGGGAGCTGTGAAAGGTATCTGATGTCTGCTTTCTCCATGAAGCCTAAAGTTTGTGCACTGGCCTTTATTGCAGGGTACTGCCTCAAAATAGCACTGTTTTAAAATACAGAGTAGATGCTTTTTTAACACAAGTGATGTGAGTCACACAACATAGAGCATACACAACACCTCTGTCTCTATACCTACAGAAAACCCTTTTTTGCCCTACCATGCCCCAGATCAGTAATCCATTGGGAATTTCTCACTCAGGTCAGATAATTTTCCATTTCCCAACATAGGAAAAATCAAGAATACAGACTTGTGTAAATGAATGACGTGAACATTCAGTTTTGAAAAATCTGTAAACTCTTGCAAAGCACATATGCAGCCTTGAAGAGCAGTAGACAGAGGAAGCCATGTGCAAGGAGTTGTCACCTTCATTACTCATATCATGGCAATGTCCTGCAGTCAAGCACTGAGGGGTAAAACCCCTTACTAGTCCATAATCCAGACAATTGAGAATAACTATCTGCAAAATTAAGGGTTACAAAATAATGAGAGACTAATAAACAGTAAGTATTTGCATAGTTTTATTTTTATGGAACAGAAATTTTCTATCACTTCCTAGTGGCACCTTAAGAATCTAAGAAAAAAAAAAACATGGACAGATTTAAAATTGTTATCTATGAAAAAAGGTCAAAGTAACAGATTTTTAGCAACTTAGTTAAGAGAAGACTGGAGAGAACAACCAACAAATGATAGCCTAGGAGAGGAACATTAAACAAGTTAGAGGATAAAATAGCATGGCAGAGGCCACCAGTCTTCATGTCTTCAGGTCAGCTGTTAACTACAACTGATAACAAAGGGAACTTTGGGCAGGAACTCAGGGATCCTAAAATAGCTCAGTGCTTTGCTTTAGCAGAAAACCTGACAAAATATTAAACCAAAAATTTTGGACTCAAAATATCTAACGCTTAACTAATGTGAGTTTTGTCATACCATGTCAGATTGCCTTCCTTTCTGTCAGAATTTCCAGCCAGAGGTCAGAACCTGAAGGAGACTCCCCTCTGGAACAGAGATTGAGGTTGACAACATCAACACCCTGCATCACAACCCTTAGAAGCACAGTCATCTCAAAAATTAGGTATTACCTCAGGACCCCCGACAGCTGCCCAGCTTTGTCTTTATTAAAAGAAAAAACAAAACAAAAATTCTCCCCTGCAGAGAATAACAGTCCAAAACATCTTTTGTGTTAATCTGTCTGAGGCCAAGCAGGGCTTGGATCCACCCACAATGTGCACATCATCATCTGAAGTCAAGTATGACACACACCCCCTCCCCAATTTAAATCATACCTTGAGCTCCCTTTAGACACTCATTTGCTAAATGCTGCAGAGCAGTGCTTATAGATTAAGATATTCCATACACTCTAACATTTTAGATTTTGTAATGAAGTTTTGAAATTGCTACCAGCTTCAAAATTAAGGTGCAATGAAATAGTCTTGCTTTTTGTGAGTTACCAAATCTGCAAATTACCTGTTGTAAGTGTTATAATTATCACTGCAGAAACACTCATTCTGCAGAAACACATCTGCCAGAGACAAAATTAGGAGGTGGTGTGTGGGTGAGAAAATATCAAAAGTTGGCAAACATGCCTTTTTTAGGGTATTCAATATAAGCAATATTCATACAGCTAAACTAATAAATTAAGAAACTTTTATTCATGGAGTTTAATCTAACTTCCTGTAAAATGCAACATTTTAGAAACATAGCTTTAAAAAACTGTAGATGTTATAAACTCATATAGGTAAATATTACATCTATGATCTTTTTAAAAAGCACATTTCACATATTCCTAACTGCTTTGTGTTACGTATGTCTTAATGAAGAATGCCTGGCAGCCAGATGCTGAACTATCCCTTTAAAAGTGGTTTGCTGTATGGTTTGACTGATGGTGTGACTTTGTTGGTCATTTCATTCAGCTATAAAAGTGTTCACTGAGCCTCTAAATTCTTCATGGACAGAACATGTAATTCTTAAAATCCATAGAAGAGAAATGACCAGTAAAGTGAAGAAGTGTGAAGAAGTCCTTAGTGCTTCTCTCCAGCTGTACCTATGGTTAAGCAGTCCCACAGTTTTGGAGGCTGACCATGCTTCTCTTGTTCAAGGATGACTCATGATCCTTTCTTCCCAATGTAGGACATGAGTTAAATGTACTTTTTCTCTTCCCTCTTCCTTCCTAACTTTTGCCAAGACTATTGTGTGGCTGTGTAGTAAACCACACTGAGGAACCAACCAGGCTAAAAACAACCCTTAGTTTTGGGAACAGCTGAGCCTGGATTAGCTCCTGAATCCATTTCATCCTGTGGCCACACAAATAAGTATACCTGGCACAGCTGAGGAGTCAATGAGAAGAGTGAGAACCACAGGCAGCCAGTCAGAGTTGCTTATTCTGGCACTGCCACTGAAAAACACTTCTCAAAATGTGACCTCCCCCAGTGGCTCCTCGAGCCATGCAGCTCCACTGGCTCTCCTGTCCTGGAGGTGACACTCTCCTGTCTCCTCCCCCCAGAAAGACAAACACACAGCAATGAGTCTTGACACCTCATCACTCAATTGAAGTGAGAATTATCTGATGGGCCAAACCACCCATGAGGCAAAGAGTGTCTGCAGGAAAGCAGGAAGCATGAACATCTTCCACACTACTTGTGTTTTCAGGTAGAAAGAACCCTGCTAATAACGACATTGTAAAAATATTTGTGTTGCTACTGTTTATCTGGATACTGCAACAGCAATCCTCCACACGGAAATGTGAGAATTGACTGAGAAAAGAATTAGGAAAACCAACTGACCTGCCAAATAGAGTACAGCAATGAACTACCTGGAGAGGCAAAACTTTTTATTTATAGCCTTTGAGCTATATTAATCAGGACTTCTTGAAAACAGCATACCCTGAACTTTCCCTCCCAATGCCACCCTCCTTATACAACATGTTAGATAGTACATTAAAGCAAATACTGTCTGTAAAAAAATAAATAGATTATTTAGTATGACAAGACTAATGGAATTCAGATGCTGGGGAGAGGGAGAGAATAAAAAAACCTGAGAAAATGTCCAAAAAAATTAAAAAGGAACAACAAAAGTGGATATACTTATCTAGGACTGGTCTCACCCACTAAGGAATTAGGATTTCTTATATTTGGCACAGTCCAGGGAATACCCTGTATATATGACAGTCCAGCTGCCTAGATAGGAAATTCAGAGATGGCAGTGAGCCCCTTCTTCCTCCAATAATATAAAAATCTAGGCCATGGGCCATATGGAAATAGAGCACAGGAAGGCACATGTCAGCTGCTGAAATGGCATGGGGAAGGGACATCTCTTTCATTGAGCTTCAGGTTCTGACTTGATTTAGAATTACACACATTTTTTGTTCCTAGAGAAAATTCCCATACTTGGGAAAGTCTTTGCATGTTATGCTAAAGAGTTTGCTTCAAGTAAAGGCAAAAGCTTTCATGAGGCAGCACAGGAGGCTCCCACTGTGAAAGCTTCCAGCAAGCACAATGACTTCAGGATTACAAACAGAAAAGTAATAAAAGCAGAGTTGGTTAAATATTTCCTGAGAGATGGAAATCCAAACTTCTAAATTTGGAGGCTTTCCAAACTCACTTAGAGGGATGGCAGACTTCTACTCAGTAAAAACACATGAAAATTTTGTCATACACTTAGTGACAATCAAAGCAACTCCTAGGTGGCTGTTGGGATCCATAGTTTGTAATGATGAGCCACATGAGGAATCAGCCTCTCCACTACTTTCCAGCATATTTCAATGGTTAATTATCAACACTGTTATAACACACCATATTTTCCTTCTCCAGAGAGAATGCAATCTTCTGATTTGCTTTTCTGTCACTCAAAATGTAAACATATAAATTTACCTATTTAAAGTTCACTAGACTCCAATGACAGAATAACTGTGCCACCTTGGTTTAATGAACAATCGATCAGCAAAAAGGACAGTGGATTACTGAGTTTTGTCACTGGACAATAAATTTGATGGCTCTTTCTAGAGGGGCATGTTCTAAGTGAGCACTGAGGATAATTTACTTAAAATACTTAAAATGAGAAAAAGTTTACACCTCTACATTTAAAAAAGCCACTTTAAAGAATCTTTACAAGCTTTAGAAACATTTCAAGGTTTCTAGAAAACTAATTTATCTTTTAAAGTGCTAATGGTCAAAAAGTCAGATCTGTGCTTTGGCTACACAGGCCAACAAAATAGTTATTTTGAAAGACAAAGTCCCAGACAAAAAAAAAGAAAACTAACCCATTCAGCAGTCAGTATTAACAACTGACTCCTGAAAGAAAATAGCAATATAGTTCTATTGTCAAGCACAATATCTGTTTGAAGAGACAGGAATATTTTTACATATGCATAGGTTAAAGTTTGTGTGTATATATAATCTTAAAGTATCACAAAGTTATACCAAAAACTCTCTTCAGAAAAAAACAGGTTTTTTCAGTAAATCTGAATCTGCTAAAAGTAGCAACTGATCCCACAACCCACAGCCTAGTTGTTGTCATTATTTATTCATTTAAAATCTGAAGAATTAGCATACAAAATAATAGAACTTCATGAATATGTGCAAGTATGAAAGCACAAATAAGAGTAGAACCGTAACACTTTAATGCTTTAATTATCAATTTTCATTGTAAATGGTGCAAATTACTTCTAAGAGGAAGAAAAAAAAGCATAGTAAGTAGCTCAATGTATTTACACACTTTAATTATAGCAAGTGAACAAGATTATGTTTTCTTATCTAATGCATGTACAGAGCATTTTCTTCATTATTTGGTAGTCTTGTACATGAAATCCCTAGTGGCAGAACACACTTTGAATCCAAATTTTTCATTCAAGCTTGTTGGGATTTTACCTAGAAATACCTAGATAAAGGTGTCAGGCTTAAATTATTATGAGAAAAATACAGAGAGGGTCTCTAAACAGCAACACCTTTTACATTTCATAAGGGCAAACTTAAGATTTATGCCAGACTGAAGCTATTTTGGAAGTCTGTAAAGAGATTCAAGAGGTCCAAATCTGAGCTGCACATCTCAGTCATGTTTTGTATTAAAAGTTAAAAAGAGCAGGAAGAGCTGTGGGGCAAGACCCCTTCTTTTACACACATTATATTAAGGCTGAGCTTGTAGATTTTTTTTTCCTTTTGGAGATCTTACAGAGCTGCAGTACTCTGTCATACACAGACAGATAGAAATAGATAACATACCTACTAATCCTGAATCTTATTGAGCCATATTCAGTGAATTCTCCATTTATATATAATCCAGCCTGTGAGGCAGCTCTTTTTTAATCTAAGGAAAATTCATCACAAAGTCATCACAAGGAACAAATGCATTTGATTCCTTCAGTCTACAGTCAGAAATCTGAAAAAGATCCATGCACTTAACTTCAATGGAATTTAAACTCCTGCCAAAACAGACCTATGTGTGAAGAAGAGGTTTTAGCCCTCTGGTATTTTATTTACTTCTTTGTTTTGGACTCAAAGTTCTCTTACATCTTCTAACCAAAAAGTGGACAAAATACATTTTAAAGTAAGATACATGATTATTCATCAATATATTCATCTGTTCATAGCATCCACTGCTGGTGAAGAGATGGCTACTGCACTGCAACATGAACTTTCAATGCATTTTAATTTTAAAACAGCAGCGAAAGTTGCATTTTGGAATTTTTCTATATTTAGTCTTTACTAATATGAGGAAAATTATTTAGAAAAATGCAGAGAAAAGCAGAACAAGAAAACAGGGGGAGTCAGCTTTGCAGTGAGGAAAAACAAGCTATTTCTCATGAGGAACAAACAAATGCCTATCAAAGAATTCAGAATCAAGATGACAGGAAAGTGATCCAAAAGTAGGAGCTGGCAGAATTTAGCATACGACTCCTTTCTCTCCCATTCAGTTTATTAAGAAATATCACTTTCTGTTGATTATAGAAGCTCTTAGATGACTCTAAAGACATGAAAAAATAAGTAATGTTGCTGAAGAGCAGAAAGAAGTTTGGACAGCTATTTCCAGAATATGATATATCCCACTTGGATTTCAGTTCAGTAATTACAGATAGATAAAAGAGCTGATTTCACCTAGGTGCATGTAAGTAAACCTGACACATTTTGAGCTTGTTATCTTCAGGTGCAGGCATGTTGAAATGCTCTGAAAGCAAGGACAGTAAACACTCTCTGCCCAGCTTTCTACAATAGCATTTCACCTGTCTGCATTAGCAAAAACAAGAAACTGGATAACCTGTATATGTGGTTTTCCATTGGGAAGTTGTGATACCAAACACTGCTATTTTAGCAATAGTTGCAGCATCTAGATAACTTCCATAAAGGTCAAGAGTTCCAGGTATTTTCCCTTTTCCATCTATTGTTAGTGTCATGTATTAATATTACTTGTGTCTCTTCCCTAAAATGATTCCATGACCAACTTTAGTTTTTTAATAGAATATTTTAATAGAATATTTTAAATAGAATATTTGTTTTTAAATATAATATTTTTAATTTAACTATTCTGATACTGCTTTTAATTTCAAGAGGAATAGTAGAGCATAAAATCTAAAAGATCTGGCTGTCAGGAGAAGCAAAGGGGAAAAGAAATGAGATCTCTCTGGACTCATTTTCCTTCTCAGGTTAGAAAAAGAAAACCCGTGATCTGAATCTTCACAGAAATATTTATAACCCATCACTCCCCATAGATGCTGTTTTCTTTAAAAAAACTGAGTAAAAAATACTGTATTAAACCAACACATGCTTTAAATGAAGCAATCTCTCTCCTGTTCAGATGAGCAGAATTCTCTCCAAGGGCTGGAATCCTTGGAAACAGAGCTGGTAGACAGATAACAGACACAATCTCCAACTACACTGCCATGTCAATAGAAGATGTGTTTCAAAATACTAGACACAGAGAGAGAACTCCAAAATATACCTGTGAGTATATTAATTCAACACTGGAAGGTATTAGTATTTAAACAAAAAAGTCTCTCTCAAAACCTGATGCTATTTTCCATAAGAGCGAGATGCTGGGCCAGTTTAATCCAGAGAAGAGAAGACTGCAAAGGGATCTCATAAAGCATAAAAATATCTTAAAGACAGGTGCCAAGAGATTGGAGCCAGATCCTTTAGTGGTGCCCAGCTAGAGGATGGGGAGCAGTGGCCATAAAATATAACATGAGAAGTTTCAGCTCAACGTGAGGAAGAAATTCTTTGCGTTGGGGGTGGCGGAGCGCTGGAGCAGGCTGGCCAGGGAGGCCGTGGAGTCTCCCTCTCTGGAGACATTCCAAACCCACCTGGACATGTTCCTGTGTCACCTGCTGTGGGTGATCCTGCCTTGGCAGGGGGATTTGAATGGTTATCTCCAGAAGTCCCTGCCAGCCCTAACAATTCTGTGATTCTGTGAAATAAATATCTTCTTTTTCTGACCAATGCTTTTTACGAGCAGTAATCAGTTCAGGACACGCCATGGTTACAGAATGTAAACATTTCCTTAATGATCTTGCAATTCATAACGAGCAAAGCAAACATCAGCACCTTTCCCTGTTGAGATTCAGCATTCACCTAATAGCTTTATAGATTAGCAAGAGCCTGGTCCCTGAAGGTTCAAAGAGCTGGGATCAATTTAATAGGCTACAGAGCTGTTGCCAGTAGATGTTGCTAGGTCCCCACACTCATTGCATCATACAATATAAGGAAATACTCATGTGCATTGGTTCTACAAACAAACTCTATCCAAAGAGGTTTCTCAGATAATGGTTGAATAAAATATGCATGAATTTTGTTTGTTCTACATAAGGTCTTTCAATGGGCTTTCAGACAATTTAGGTTTGAAGGGAAAGCAATTCTAAAGAAATAAGTTTTTTCATTTACCACATCCCATCATAAAACCACAGAAATTTAGCATAGTGCACACAATCCTTTCTACAGCATTTCAGAATTTTTCATTGACAGAACAAGCCATCCATGAAGTGAGCTGGCCTATATCATTCAAGTACTGCTTTAACAGTTTGCATCTTGCTTTTTCTTCTCTTTTTTTTTTTTAAATATATTTATCTTCTGTGTAGAGTATGTATGAATGTACATACACAAGCTATATATATATGTGGTCTGGATATATTGTAAAAAACATACATTCACTACTTCATTGTAACCTACAACCATGACCCAAAATATCAACATTTACCACATATTATGAAGAATTTCACAAGTCTTATGTATGAGACACAGATTGGTATTCAAATGAGATAGCATCTTGGTGTTACACCATAGAAAAAAAGGGTCATAAATACTGTCTGTACACTGTATGTGTTTAAAGCATGCCACTTAAAAATTATTTCAAACTGCCCTAACCACTGGATGTAGCAGACCATAGCAACCTATTCCCTGAAGGAAATCAAGACTATTAGGAATAAAAAAGAAGAAGCACAAAACCCCAACTCTAACACTACTGAACACTCAGGCTTTTGCCATTCAAATTACAAGCCATAAATAAAATAACTGCCTTACCACAGGCTTGCCATCACAGGAAGAGGCTGCTCATGTCACTGGCAATTCATTAATTCTTCTTTTGGAATACTAGAGACACTTGCAACGACTGTAGCATCTTACAAGTGAAACAGCCACAACCTGATACATATTTTAGACCTAAATTGGAAGCTGAATCATTGGAATCGCAGAGACATAAAATAGTTTTGGTCAGAAGAGACCTTTAAATTTGAATGGAATTGCCCTTCCATCTCTTTGTCTCATAAGGTTAACCTTCATAAAAAACAAGCAATATAGCAATAACACTTGCAATGGGACAAAGACATTGGCCATGCATAAAAATATGCACACTTGAAGAGGGCTGGAAAAGGGGAACTCAGTTACTATGGATGCAATAGGAAAATTTAGTAATGCTTTTCTTATAAAAAATTCAAATCAAATGTTAACTGCTCAGAGAAATGGCAGCTTCTCCTACCACTCTATTACAGGGACTGCACTGGAACCAGAAATTTCAGTGACTTCCAAAAGGTGACAAAACACTGCACAAAACATCTCAGCCTCTTTCAGCTGGGGGACAGAAGAGATGCCAAATGGAGACACTCATCCTCCTCCAGTTCATGGCATTAACTTTAAGCAGGATGCAAGACTAAAGTCCAAATAAATCCTGCCTCACTGCTGTTTCATTGAGGGAAAGAAAAATGGGAATCCCAAGGCTGACACTGGCCTTGAATACTGCATTTCTGTACATGCCACAGAGATGTATTGAAATGGTTGGTGAAGCAACTCAGTTTTCAGAGTGATGATGGGGGACACTAAGTAGGAGATTTGAAGATATTTAGGCACCTAACTCCTACCAAAAGTGATGTTTCTCAAGTATCTAAATACCTGTAATAATAATCTGATTATACTGAATGTTTCTCCTTTCTTGCATTAGCTGTAGCCTGCAGAAACAGACAATAAATATGGATTCATGTTTGCTATCTTCTTTCTTCATACCAATAAGAGTAGTGGAAAATTTACTTTTTGTGAGAGACAATTGTCTCTTTCCACAGACTGCAAGTAACACAAAAGAAAAAATGCTAGAAGGATACCAAATCAGCTGGAGTATCTTGGCATTTGAACTGTATGTCTAGGAAAGTACAAGAGCATTTTCTATTAAGCACCACTGTGATACAGATAAAGATGTGCCTTTCTGCTGAATGCCCTGTTGTGCTCTGTATGGAAAATTCACTGCATGCACCAAATTGCACTGTAAGAAAACGAAGCCAAATCTGAAACCCAGCTATGCTTGACTCCATTTGATGCAAAACCTATTGCCAGGTTTTAATACTACAATCAACAATTCTCAAAAAACGCTCACTGAATTAAATTTCTATGCAATAGTACAGATAAATACAGCTCACAAAGTATTACAGTGTTTTCCCTGATGCTTTTATAGGCTGTTTGCACAAAACTGAAGCAGTCATAAAATAAGCCACCTGTAAAGGGTTATTTTACCAACAGTACTAGGAATAGATACTTCAAGTGTGGGTGAACAAAGTGTGAACCATATGGGACGTTGCAGAGATTTGAATTGGGGACTCTCACTCCTCAAAAGAACTGAAGTCAAGGCATGTTCCATATGCAGCATTCTGTTTTCCTGGAAGTTTAAACAGCTACTGATAGTTCGCTTTCTATCAAGTGAACCTGCAGATCAGTGACTCATTTTGCAGGCATTGGGTAAAGCAGGTTCAGAGACCATTGTTAATTGCACATATTTAAAGGAGGAAACTCTGCAAAGAATGCCTATTATGGGCAAAGATGACTTGGAGCTAAACAGAAAAATAACAGGATGCAATTTGAAGTCTTTCTTTAAAAGAAGCATCTGTGCAAAGGCAGAAAATAAATTCATGTCTAATTACACATATTAAGAACTAAAACGTTACAAAATGCCTATTCATGTCAGATCATGACTAATCAGTTTCTTAAGAAATAACAAAAAAAATATTTTAAGTGTACTGTAGGTTTATACTGGCTTTAAAATTCAACTGTGATAAGGTATCCCCAAAATTGCCTTTTCTGCCTATACAGCCATTGTCCTGTTTTATAAGAAATGTTGCATATCAGTCATTTGCTAAATTCATTTCATCAACACAAAGGATCATATAATTCCTAAGAAAGTACAGTTTTCTGCAGGAAGTGAAGTATAAATATAAACAAACTGACCTGGAGTTGTGGAGCTCATTGTTCTTAATGGAATGATACCTTGTTAAAGTGTAAAGCAAACTGTGGAAGAAGTTGTTCAGATTTTGAGATTCTTCTGGAAGTGGAGTAAATCTGAGTAAAATAAAGAAGAAAAAACCATCTTTGATTATTTGTTGACAACATAATATTTTTAAGAGAATATAATTATGTCAAACGCACTTAAACAGAAGAACATTTAAAATCTCTCACCCCAAAGGTTCTTTCTATAGTGTACTTTTTGCTGCAAATTCAAGAGCTGATGGCCTCTGAAAGACTCAATACCAGAATTCCTAAAGCTTCAGAGCAGCTCAGCTAGAAATTTGCATTATAGCCCATCTACTGTCACATAAGAACACCAGAAAGTAAAGGATGATCTGTGTCCTTTCTCTCTCCTCTGTGATTAGGGTATTATAAGAAATAGAAGCCATGAGACACAAACATCTGAGTTACATCCTTATGTCTAAGGAGTGGCCAATTCTCAGTTTTACTGCAGTCAGCATGAAACATGAAGGTGCAGAAACTGATCTGCATTCAAAAGTCTTTCTGGAATAGCTACTACTTCCTAAAGCCAGTGCTTGGGCAGCTCATGAACAGAACTCGTTGAAATAATTAGCACAGCTGAAGGGATCTCCCATGACAAGCTAATGACATCTCTGACACCACAAAGAGAGCTGCTAATGGCGTGGGCTGCCGGAGAGCAGGGCAAGGAAGATTCTGCAGTTTGGCTGAAATCCTCTCACAGTCCTGTGGCATTCTCAGCTCAGTACAGAAGCAGAGGCAAAAATTCTCCTCTAATACTCCCATCTGCTGAAAGTTTAAAGCTGCAGAGAAGAGGCTTTCAGGGAACTAAAATATATTTTCATTCAAGCATGGTATAAACAGCATAATGAGAGAGAAGGTTGTAGTGCATTACGAATGTGACTATCCTATTCAGCCACTGCTCCTGAAGTATCTAAGTAGTCAAAGATATTCTTAGTGCTGAATATTTTAGCAGCTTTTGTCACTTTTTTTAAACTACCAACTGCACATTTAGTTTCAAGCTGAGCTCAGCCAAATTTGAGATAGTAAATTACATTTTAACCAAGTATAATCATTTAAGTTTAGCATCATTATCATTCAAGAATGGAAAATCACACATTTAGATAAGAAACTTCTGCTCTTATGCCCCCTAAAGCAAGCTGGACATACACTGCCCAAATAGGCATGATATTTGGACACAACCAGCACTCCAGCAGACAGCACCTGCAAAACCAAAATTCTTGATGCTTCATGAAAATCCTAATTACTTTGCCTTGCTTGCTTCATGCATCAGAAGTCATCAAATGTCAGATGGAACTGCTACAAAACTGAACAGACTCTACTGTTAAGCCCTATCCAAAACGTGCACTCGGGCAGATCCTTACTTTGGCTGCAGCAGACATAAAGCTCCAAGATTAATCAATAAAATTAAAACCAAGACAGAGTTCAGGAGTTCTAAGATTCTACTTAATTTCACTGAGCTCATTATTATCTTAGCAGCTACACAGATCATTAAAAAAAATATTTTCCAGTGAATCCAACATCCATTCATTCAGTATCCTGCCTCTGCTGGGATGATGTGGTTTCTCTCAGAAACCAAAAAACGGATATTGATGCATAATTGTGGACTTTACTTGAGTGAATTTTCAGCACACATTTAAAATAAACATAGTATCTTTGAGCATTAGGAAAATTCTGGGCATTAGGATTTGACAATTTTCTAATATCTGAAATTCACTTGCAATCCCCATAACTGAAACTCTAATTTTGTGTAAGTTTGCTTGGTGCAGACCTCCCATCTAAGCAAACATTTGAAGCTCACATGAGAGCAGAGAACAAGTGGTCAGCTCCAGCTGCACTCTCAAATGGGTAAGCTTTCTCCTCACAAAAAACTTCATTTTTTTCTCCCAATAAAAATAATTTCTAATAGTTGGGATAGTTGTGTGTGTGAGAAGGAGAGATCAGTAGAAAACGACTGGCATGCTCCTGTCAGTGCAAATATTCCATTTGTGTGACATTCTGTACTCAAAACAGTGGTCCCACCAATCCTGTACTGGGTTTGCATATCAGCTGGGCTGAAACTGTAGAAAAAAGCTGCTTCATAGTTCTTCCCTACTCTTCTGGAGTAAGGAACATTGAGCCTTGGAGAAGAAAATCAAGTTAGGGAAGATTCAAACACGCTGGCCGTATATAAGTTCATGTGATCTGATGGGATGGATGCTCCTTGAGGGACCTGGACAGCATCACTGCAAAGCCACTCCCAGAACAGCTTTGAAGGGTCACGACTATCAGGGAGGTTCAAACAGACCATGAGAGAGCAAACATCTTTCCTGTCTTCAGGAAGGGCAAAGAATACAGAGAACCGAAGGCCAGTCATCCTCAACTCAGTGTTTTGGAAGGTGATGGCCCAAATAATTCTGGAAACAATTTTCCAAGCCTGTGAGGGACAGGAAGGAGGTGGGAAATAGGCAGATTTTATTTATGAAGGAAAATCATGCCTGGCCCACATGATAGTTTTCTACAATTAAATAGTAAGAAAATAGATCAGGGGAGAGCTGAAGATGCTGTTTATCTTGAATAAAGAAAAGCTTTCAGCAGCATTCCCCAGAACATCCTCACAAACTGAAATGCAGGAAAGTGGACAGCAAGGTGGCTGAAAACAGCCTGTGCTGCCAAGCCCCAAGGGTTGTGATCTGCAGGCCAAAGTCCTTCAATGGAGCCCCCAGGGGTCAGTACTGGTGCCAGTGCTGCTTTTCATTGAGGACCTGGCTCATGGCACAGAGCACAACCTCAGCAATTCTACAGAGGATTCAAAGCTGGAAGGAGTGGTTGACAGAGCAGATGGTTCTGCTGTCATTCAGAGGGACTTCAATGGGCTACAGAAACTGGATCTACTGAATGTGTGTGCCAAGGCTGGGGTGGGTGGCAGGGAGAAAAGTGAGAAACAGAGAAAAGGCCCAAATCAGAGGAAAAGGAGGTGCCCTGCTGCAGAGCAGCTAGGTCAAAAGCAGTAAAGACAGAACAAGACTGCTCTCAGCGATGCCCAGAGAGAGAAAAAGAGGCAATGTGCACAAACTGAAATATGGCAATTCCATGTAAACATCAGAAGGTTCTTTTCCCCTGTTATTGAGGCCAAACATCTAAGAAATAGGAGTTTCCATCCTTGGAGATTGTACACAGCCTTGGGCAACTTGCTGTAGCTGACCCAGCCTAGAAGAAGAGTGTGGACTAGGTACCTCCACAGGTCTGGAGATATTCTGAGAATATATGATTTTCCCTTTTCAAGATCACTAAAGACAGCATCAGCACTGAATATTCATTGCAGTAAACCCAGTGAGAATAATTCCAGTATAAGAAAGTGTTCTGCTTCTGCTGGGATTCCCATAAAAAGATTTGTTAAGGAATTTTGGAAATTCAAGTGTACTGGTAGTCTTATATTTAATGAAGTGGCAGCTGGCATCCTTCCTGAAACTCAATTTCCATATATTTCATGCAAATGCAAAGCTTTCACTAAGCTGAATGTTGTTGTTCAGGTTCAGTTTTAACAACTCCTTGTAAATATGATACAAGGCTCACATTGTCAAAGCTCATATTTAGAACATGAAAAATTCCACATCATCATATACAGAATTATATTCACAACACAGACACTCATTCAAATACACTTCTACTGATAAGCTGACATGCTTCATTTCTTTTCTTTTTCTGAAGGAATGTCATAGTGCAAATTAGACACTATGAACTGGAGTGCCACATTTTTTAATGTTAGCACTGAAAATTAAAAAAGTACAGCACAGGCCACTGTGCATTAAAATTTCATGAGGGATGCTTGGTTCATTGGGAGATAAATTTGTGCTCCATCCCCACCCACAAAAAAACAGCACACAATTCCTGAAGATACTAAGGTACAGCAAGGGGCTCCAGGATTTAGGATAGACTGAGTGCTCTTCTTAAGGCACTACATTTTAACATTTCAACATGCTAAGGGGTTTTTATTTTACACTACATTTTAACTGAATGATAATTCATCCTTTACTCATTATCAAGCTGGCATTTTAGTCTACAACACAATATACAGTAAAGTTATTTCTACCTTCATGTATATCACTGGAGGTGATGCTACACATTAGCAACTTGCATTTGCTTGTCCAGGAACCATAAACCTTCCCCTTTTTCTTCAAAGGAAATTCAGCAGTTCATATGCTTCAATGACTGCTGCACCTTTGAAATTGCTACAGAAGAAGGGTGCAAGATGGAATGTAGGTTTTCATGCCCACCAGCCACCACAAACCTTGTTTCTCATGACTACATTGTAGGTACAGTATTTTCTAACACTAATAAGCATTTCAAGGTAACACCATCCCTTAAACTGCCATCTCTCACTGTGTTGTCCCAAAACTACATTCACTGACTACATTTTTTCTATCTTGTGCCTATACATCAAAATTCTTCTGGGAATTGAGTTTCTGAGATAGGAGGCAATGAATATAAATCAACAGAATTCAGATGAAAAATATATTTCTACTTCTATTTTCCCTGTGCCCAAGATGAATTTTTCATGAGAACTTTTGAAATTAATTCATAGTTTTCAAAACTACATCCTGGAGGTATCTTCCAGATCTTTCTCTTGCAGGAGGATTTTTTACCTAAAATACCTCTATGTGTAAAAGGGTCTAGAAAATCATTACGAAAAATTCTGTGGATAAACATATGGAATTATATGCTTCATTAAATTCTGAACATGACAGGTCAGCACACTTAATAATACATCTAGTTGTTTCTCTGCTGCATATATTGCTTTAAAATAGCTTTCAGTTACTTAGAAACAAAATTGTTGTTTGGAATTGAGATTAAAATGCTGGAGGTCATTAAGTGTTACAAGTGCTCAAGTGTCACAAGAAGGAAATATTCACTTCTCACATTTAACAGCCCCTGTGTTAAAAAACCAAACGTGTAAAAAAGCTGTAAGAATTAGTACATATTCTGTTGTTCAATGAACAGTTCAGCAGGAAGCTCAATTAAAAAACATGAAAGCTTAAAAACAAAACCCCAAAAGAACAATAGTTGCTCTCTCTAGAATATGAAAAACATGATGCTTAAAAAAAATTCAAAGGAAAACTGTTGAATAGGTATTCATACAGATTCTAATGAACATCAGATTAAAAAGAAATCAAGGTATAGATCTTAAAAAAAATAATAATATATGCACAACATCATAATGACTGGAAGACAAATCACAATGAGCTTTTACTGAAGTGATTTACACCCATATAAGCCAAATCCAGAGTGCCAAATTGAACCCTTCTAAGTTTGCATCAAACTTCTAAATTTGATTAGGAAGTAAGCCTGCATATGGAAAAGGTGGTAAGGAATGGTGTGAATTCCAAGACAAAGTACTTAAGGACATCAGTTCAAAAAGCAAATGCTATTATAATTGGTTTTAAAATGTAGAACAAGTGAAAGCTAAACCAAAGCCAGGACATTAGCAGCACATGCAATTATGCAGTGACCTTTATATGCAAATACAGTCCAGATTTTCTTGCAGTAAAAAGACCAAAATCTAGTCCTACAGACATTGGGGTATGTAACTGCATTCAGTGGGAATTTAGTGGTTCTACAGCAAAGCCTTCAGAATCCAGAGCTCAGTGCAGGATTAAGTATTTTACCATAAGGGATTCAGGCATCTTATTCTGAATTAGGCATCTACTTAATGACTTTTTGAAGTCTGTAACAATTTCGTAGCACATGCCTTTGAAGGTTTTGTATTAAAGAACCACTCCAGCAAATACTGGACTGTCATACTCCTTATACTTCCCCAATAAAGTAATTTTTGATGCAGTGCCTAACAAAAATGCACATCTCACAGAATCTGTAAAGAATCCTCAGCTATACTTTTAACATGCAACTATTTGTTTTGACCAATAAGTTAAACCTCTATGTTTTAGCAATTACTCATATGCAATATTAAGCAGTGTTAGACCTCACACATGCTGTGAGCACACGGCTCACACAGCTGGGAAAGGCTCAGACTTCTGTCCAGTAAAACAAATCCTCCTTCCTGAAACTCTTTAAAGCAAGCAATAAAGCCACACAGATATTTCAACAACCTCTTTTACATTCACTGCCTACTACAGAGATGAAGCAAATAAGTTTTCTAAAAATCAAGATGAGATGATATCTTCCACCAAAAAAGAATCCAAGTTATCAATCAAAAGGATTAAATAATGTGTTGCTACCCTGCTGGCTGGACTTCTACTATGCCAATTACAACAAATTGGCACAAGCTTCTGCTCTGTTTCCCAGTGAAATCGGTTAGAAATATAATATAGCTTAAAAAAAAAACAAACCAAACAACCCTTTTTCTCTCAGCCTCATCAGGATTTGGAACCTGTTCACCACACAGCTGCAGAAATACTTCTGCTGCAGCTTAAGTTGCCCTGGCTTCCTCCTTCATGCCAGCCCCCTGTCTGAATTTAAAAAGTTCACATCCAGATATGCCCTCACAAAGTAGAGCTGATGTACAAGATATGTAGTACACAACACTTCAGCTTTCTTTTATGTTTGCCTTTTCACCAGATGAAAGATAACTTTCTCCCAACCACTTCCCCTTCCTTTTTCTTAAACTGATTTGTATTTCAGCTGTTACTGACCTTGTTGCACAGTGTGGTAACTGACATATAGCTACCCATAAAGAACTAAAGACACCAACACAGTTCCTCACTATTCCTTTTTTTTTACTCTATCTTTTCACATGACGGGCAGCAGAACAACTAGCTTTTTATATTTTGAGTTTAATCTGAGATGCACAACACCTGAATATTTACCACAGCAGGACTTTATAAATAGAAAGTGTCAGAACATCAAAGTTTCCTTCATACAAAAAACACTTTTGCATTTCTGCAACATCATACTAATTTAGAATAACAGAACACCTCTCTTGAAACAAGAAGAATTATCAGCCTCCCTATGGAAGTTTGTCTCTTTTAGAGGGACTCAACAAGAAGAGCCTACTTATCTAGAAGCCTCCAAAGGCAGTTTCAGATGCTTGGTCTGTGATCTGAATGGCTCTCTGAAAGAATCAGGCTTGCTTTCCTTTCCAGCTCTTAAAGAAAACTTGAGAGCATGTGATGGTTAAGTTAAAAGAAAAAATATAATAAAATTTTAGAAGAGCAACTTCATGCATAGACTTCTTCGGACATTATGAAAAATTAATTTGAAATCCCCAAAAATTTACTTTCAGTAAAATTGGTTGAATTCAATATGTTTTTCTGATTTTAAGACAAAAATACATACTCTCCCTCACTGAAACCTTCCTTAGTATGCAGTGATTAATCATTTTGATGTGATCAAAAACACTTGAGAAACTCACCACTGCCTCCCAAAAGGCTAGAGTGAAGTTATAACAAAACACCCTTGAAAAATCCATATTCTTGTTAGATTGTATGCTTTTATATAGATATTAGCATGGCTAATCATATTCAAGAGCACCTGATTTGCAAACAGTTCCTATTTTTAGAACACAATATGTCTCTGTAAGCTTTGCTTTGACACTTGGTTTGGATGAATCCAGACAAACCTCAAGGTGAACCATCACAATATTCTTCTACTCTCCAGCTCTTCCACGGAGGCTACAAAACTCTCTTTGGTTTCTTCTGAACCACTTTTGCTACTTCCATTAAATTAGGAGCTAGATGTCCCATCCAGGATTCAAACCATGTAATAAGACATTCAATGCTCTGTTATTTAACTGACCTTTAAAAGTTATCAAAACTTTGTTTTGAAATTTCAAATATGGAACAGCATGCCTCAATGGCCTTGAATTAGTAAATTTCTATGGACTTCAAAACACAAGCATGGCCTTCTCATGTGTACCATTTTCTCCTCTAAAGAGTATCCAGTTTCAGGTGCATTATTTTAGTGACACAGGCATAGTCAAAAAGCTGTAGAAGTGTTACCTCATTTGCAGGCAAGTTATTGTACTCTTCTATACACACATATATTTCTTATTTTGGGCAAGTCCTAGCCACTTATGATATGAGGCATCATTTTAGGAAAAAAAGTATTTTTATACTCATCATAAAATATTAACCTGAGGAACAAATATTTGAAGAAATATAAAGCAGAGAACTTCAAATCTGCAGGCATATTTGGATTGTTTGTAATTCTGACTTGCAGGTGACGGACAATTCTCCAGAAAACCAAATATTATACAGGAGTAAGACAAGGAAAATACAAACTAATGACAATTTTAGGCCAGGAGTCCCCAGAATACAAAGAAACAGACACACCCACAGTGGAGACTGATAACTTTAAGATTTTTACAAAGTGATAAAATCACATTAGTACCTATAGACACAGGTCTATAGGTTCATAGAAGCTGTCAGCAAGCTTAGAAAGAAGTAGAAGCAAACTCCTCATGCAAATTTTTCATAGTTGTGATTCATTACATGAGATGATTGATGTCCAGTGTTATTTCATGCATTAAAAGTAGCTGAGAGGAGTCAAAATTTTCCATTTCAATCTATGGTGGATAATTGGATTTATCTGCTTAGCAGCAAAATGATTTTTGTCTTCATAAACATCAAGATTTCTTTAGCTCCTGTTGCTAAACGGCCAAGTAGTTTTCAGTTCATTAAAAACAAGCTTCAGTCAAATTTTCTTCAGGAACTCATATAGATGGCCAAATAACATATAAGCTGAATTATTTTATGAAAACTTACCTCACAAGAAAAACTTATTTATGCTGTCACTGAATTTTATAAAAGATTGGACAAATTCTAGATACATTAGACTTTAGTTTTGTCTTTTCAATTCTAAAGAACTATTATCACAAAGTCTCTAATTGTTGAAATAGTTATTTGCAGCATTTGATAAGTAACAAATTTTGTAGAGCTTGTCTTACAAGAAAATAAACCTTTCACTGCAGCTGATGCTTTGAAGAACATTTACACTGTCCTTTGACAATAGATTTCTTTAATGTAGAGCCTACCTTGTTTTCACAAGACAAGGTTTAATTCTAAACTGACATGTTTTAAGAGTATGATTCAGCAGAGACTAAAGGATACTTGGAAGTTTGAATAATACTTTGGCATTTTCAGCAGTGGAATACAAACCAAGAAAACAGACTCCCTGTGTCAGGCAGTTATATTGGATCATGGGTTGACAACTGAAAATTATTTTCATGCTCAAATAGTTTTCTGTGATTTCAATGATGTCACTGGGAAAAAAATAAACTATTTCTTTGATAATTTATAAATTAATATTATAGTACATCTTTCCTACAGGAACTTGACAGCAATGCAAAAGACTTAATAATGCACCTGGGTGACCAATTCATACCATGAATCAGAACCTTTGAGAAAATTCTGACCTCTGCTGCAAGTGTGCACTGTCATTTAGCAGTAGCAGTAGGACAAAATAATGGGAAAAATTAATAACATTCATGAAGATCATGGAAAGTAAGTCTTGTGCAAGAGGAGGGGAAAAAGTTAAACACAACCCACATTCTGACCAAGCTCTTGTCCACTCTTGCTCAGTGTCTGAGGGTTGAGAAAAAAAAGTAAGACCCAACACACTTAAAATCATCAGATTTCCCCATCAAATATATGGATATACATATATACTTGCAATGATATTTAATGCAAATTTTATGTACCTACACTTGATTAAAAAGAAGCTTCCACCTTTGTAAATATCAGACATAAATATTGCTATAAATTGAAAAAAAAAATGTTTAAAATTTATATTGAGCAACAAGCTACAGGTGAATCTCCCAATTTAATAAAATGAATTCTGTACCCATGCACTTTTGCATCTAGCTATATACATCAAAAAATAATGAACTTCTTACCAACTGACTCAGTTTCCCTCCTTGTTAGAATTACAACTGTGGGAAGTACTTATGCACAATCAATTCAGTTTCAACTGGGTGGGCTTCTTCTTTCAACACTCAAATTCACTTTTGAATCACAGATTTCAGGACCTCGAGAATCTAAATCACCAATTTTCTTGACTACTTGGGGGAGGAAAAAAAAAGAAAAAAACTACAAGAAAACACACATGCACAACAAAACAAAACCCCAAACCATTTCTCTGTCCATGCAAAGAAACTGCATTTGATTCTGGTGAAAACAAAAGCACAACAAGCAAAACCAGGGCTAAGGATGACTCAATGCTTTTTCATCAACTCTGACTGGATGAAAAACAGTTGGAATCACAACTCGATGGTTGTGGCAAACTCTATGCAGAACATTGCACCTGCCACCACAAACATATGAAACATATGAAGATGTTGTTTAAATACATTAAAAGCTTGTTTATTTTTCTTCCCATTCTTTCAACACCAGCATTCAGAATGTCCATGGAAGAAGCTGCATTTGTGAACAGCCAGGAAAGAGATCTGAGGGCCCCAGTCAATACCAAGCTGAGTGTAAGTCAATGGTACAGCCTGGAAGCCAAAATGTTCCTGGAGTGCTTCAAGCACAGCATCAACAGCTGGCTGAGGGATGTGACTGTCCTGCTCTGCTCTGGTGTGGACCCACCTCAAGCACTGTGTGGTTTAAGTACCCCAATATAAGGAGGACATCAAGTATTAGAATGTGTCCAGAGGAGGGGACCAAGATGTGAAAGGCCCTGAGGGCAAGACTTTGTAAGTCTTGCCTTGTAAGAGAAGCTGAGGTCACTTGCTTTGTTCAGCTTGCAGAAAATGCAGATGTCAACCATCAAACAGAATCATAGAATTCATTTTGTGCTTCAGGGAGACCATTTCTCTTGCTGCTACCTCTAAAATAGGTAAAAGAATAGCAAAAGCTATTTTCTTACACATAAAAATGGGTATATATCTCTGTCTTGGCAGGGAAGTTACATAGAACTTAGTCTGTGATTTATCCAAATCTATCATGTTAATTGCAAACTTTAGATAGTGCATTAATGTTTTTAATTACTGCTGCATAACTTTAAGAGGCTGATAGAATTTGAAACTGAAAGGCAAATATGTCATCTTTAAAAAAATATTTCCAGGTTGCAGAAGCAATCGTAAGTCCAGCCATCACTTGTCAAACTAATATAAACAAAACTTAATGTCAAATAAAATAAGACAATTCTTCAGCCTTTGGGACTCCAAGAAAAGTGCACAGATGGTTTAGCAAAAGCACAGCTCTGCAGGAAAGGACACAAATGAATAGGGGAAGTGGAACAGAACTAGGATTCCAGCACATGGCTGGGGTAAGGAATGTGAAAGGCAACTTTTCTATCTTTTCTTTTCTATGTAACTTTGAGTAAGAGGGATCTTCCAGTAGTAAGGAAAAAAACAAACAAAACCACAACAAAACAAAGAAAAAAACCCCACCCAAACAGGAATTACAGATTGTCATTCCAAATACAAATATTAGCACATTCTGAATGTACTGGGATTAAGAGAAAAGCACATATACAGTGTTTGTGAGTACACCAGGAAGTAAAGGCAGTTTAGGAATTTACAAGATATTCACTATAAAATTTAACAGTCCACTTTCAGGAAAACTCAAGTTTTAAACTGAGAGAAATATAACTTGAGGTTTTTTTCTGTATAAAAATCACATATGTATCCAAATGAACTGACACCTCCAATTCAAGCATAAGTCCCTTTGCTAACCATATTTCCATGGAGACATTAATAAAAGCAGCCCTAGATTTTTTTCCCCACAACAAGAAGCATAAGAAAATATAATTAAAATTATATTGTTACGTTTGGATTTGCTGCCAAATTCTTGTAGCTGGTAAGTCCAGATACACAAACAGGAAAAGATTTTATGTTATTTTTACTGGCAAAGTCCCAATAACCTGTCCATAGTCCATGACTGCTCACACAGCTGCATACATCCTGCTGCAGACTCCTCACTTTAGACACCTAATTCCTTTTTTTGTTACAACACCAACCATACTGAAAATTCAACTAGAAACAATTTCAACACAATCTGCATCATTGTGCTTGAGGACATGATGCATGCCATACCACAGACTGGTAAATAAACATCACATTGAAATATTTTCCAGTATAACCAGGGTTTTTTTTTTTACTCAGTATAAGGATGCTATTATAATTTTTATTTTATTTTTAAAATTTAATAGCATGGTAATTAAATTTCTCTTGACTTTAGAACACATGAACATCCTCATGGTTAGATTTTTCTAAACAAAGCTACACAAAGTAAAACCTAACACAAAATTTGAAAGAGAAAAAATTCTGTTGTACCTAGTAAAAAATGCCTGACTTAATTAGTTAGTAAATAATTGAAACTATTTATTTAACAAAGGCAGACAACTTAAATAAAGGCACAGACATTCACAATAAGAAAGCTCTTTGTTCAAGTATGCTTTATTGGCAATATAAAATTTGAGCTTAAAGCAAGTAATTATAGAACAACTCCACTGTCCCACAGCTGGAAGAAGCTACTCTCCTCATGAACATAAAAATCCCTAGCCATAAACTTGTGGCTAAAATAAGCCTGTATAAAACCGGATGAGGCTTCCCAAAAAATGAGTGCAGTCACGTCACATCCTTTCAAAACCCACTCAAATTTTGCCTGAGCCAAATCTCAGGTCATTTCAGACTCCAAAAACAGCAACCAGGCAAATGTAGCTTTATTTTAAAGGATCTCTAGACTAGCAAAACTATTGAGTAAGACAAGGGAGCAATATCCAACATTGGTGACTGAAGATTTTTCTGATTATAATAATCAATAATAATCAACAATAATCACTAAAATTATCAATTTTAAGAGAATTTGATATTATCACATATGAGTAAGTTAAGAGAGACCTTACTGCAGACCTTCAGTATATCTAAGGAATATTCCTTATAAGGAATATCAGAGAAGCTTTTTACCAAGACATGTACTGACAGGACATGGGCAATGGTTTGAAACTGAAAGAGGGCAGGTTGGACATAAGGAAGAAATTCTTTATCATGGTTGTGGGTGCCTTATCATTAAAGTGTTCAAATTCAGGCAGGATGGAGCTTTGAACAACCTGATCCTGTGAAAGATGTCCCTGCCCATGTCCCCCCTGCCAGAGGGGTTAGAAACTGATGATCCTCAAGGTCCACTTCTGACCCAAACCATTCAATGATTCTAAGCTCATATTTACATACATTTTTGAGTATGCAAAAAGTTGATGCTTCCACTAAAAGTCTGAAGTTGTTACAGATGTTGGCTTGAGATTTAGTACTGACAAAACAGCTAAATATTGACAAAACAGCTACTAAAGTGAAGCTAAGAAAGCCTTACCAGTTATTTATTGTTTTTCTGCACTGCTACAAGAAGCACACAATTGAACCTGTCCAGATGAAAGTTAACAGCATGTAGCCCTTTCATTTTTTAGGGCTAAAGAAAGCTGTACAGATGCTGCAGCTATGCAGCACATGCATTGCACTAGTCCATGAATACTTTTCAGTTTAATCACTTTGCAAAGTTTTTGGGGTTTTTTTAATGCCTGGGAAAGTCAAAAAGAAGTTCCTCTCTGATTATAACTGACAAAGCCCTATAAAACTGGCATGCTACATATTCAACTTCTCTTTTTTGGTAGAACTAGGAAGAATACCAGTTTCCTAGAGGCGGGTAAAAAGATCCAGTTTCAGGCAGCCAAGAAAAAATTGCCCAGAAGCTGAGAAACAGAACAGGAGACAGAGGAGGACATGGAAAAGGTTAAGAGAATCTGCTAGGCTGCCAGAAGATGATGTAAGGAACTGAACTTTACCCCAAGACATGCCTTCAGCTAAAATAGCCAATTATTATGATAAAGAGACAAGGAAAAGAACCAGTAAGTAAAAGTTAGGATGGTTTACAGAAAAGCAGAAGTTCCATTCAGAAATAAATGTAAGTATGAGGGCATCAGCTTGGGGCAAGGGGAATGGGAAAAGTAAAAAATAAAATAAAAAAAAGACCTGCAAGGCAACTCATGAAGTAAGCAAATCAAAGAACCCTCAGTTTCATGTACTTTTTAAAGTTTAAATAGAGCAGGATGGCAAACATTTCCATTTCAGCAGGAGGAAAGTGCCAAATATATTTATCAATGCAATAATAAAAATCCACTTCTGCTGAAATGTATAGAAATGTCCTTCTGCTTCCATTTAATAACATTTTAATATTTTTGATGCATTTCAAATGCTGAACCATAAAAAATAGTAACAGTATTTATCACATCTTTCAAAGTTTCATGATGTTTTTATTCTTACCTTAAAAAAATATTAAAGATCTTCACATGCAGACAAAAAAAAAACAGTCAATGTGCCACAAAGAAGTTCTTTGTCTTTCCTCCTGATACGGATATCAGAAACATGGGGGTTTTTTTGTGATATACCACATATAGCAAGGAAATTAGGCATGATGCTCAGAAAGAAAAATTATAGGATTTCTTGACCTTTTCCAAGTCAGGAATATCTGCTAGCACTGTCAGTGAGAAAGACACCTTCTTGGAATGAAGAGGTTTTTGCTACCTGTGTTTAGGCACAGAAGTCACAATTAAACATTGGCATCTGCCAAAGAAAGTGCATTACAGACTACAGCAGCTGCTTTGATGAAAAATCCATATTATTACAGTTTCCTGGCCGGAATAAAACCTTCATCCAGAAAAAGTGGCATTTAAAGCTACAGCTCTGCTTTCTCAAAATGAGAAAGAACTTTAGTGTTATGCACAATCAGTTAATTTTAATATGTTTATTCCTCAGATCATGCTGTAACAACTTTCCCTAATTCCTCTCTTTACTGGCACATTTCCATTCACAGATTATATGCATCCAAACTGTTGAATCTCCCAGGCATTCATCCAGCAGCACTTTCTACCTGGGCTTCTCTAATCTGTTTCAACCATGTTAATATTTTGCCTGGTTGATTATGGCAACCTATGTCCATCTATGGCAAAGGAGTAAATCTGTACAGACACGTAATTTTTTTTTCCTGCAATATATTTTCAGATATCTATTTATTTGAAAATAATATGGTTCCCTTTAGATGTGCTTCCCAGTTATAAAAATTATTCTAATATTTAAAAATCCTCTCACTTCAACATCTCCCATTGCCCCATCTAAGTTTTTTTCATTGACTACAGTACTTCCACTGTTTCCAAAACATACAAATATTAAAAGGGTTCTCTCATCTCACATGAGTCGCATTCATCACTTAAACTAAAAGAAAAAGCTTAAAAGAAAACTGAAAATCAAATACTAAATCTAAGAGCTTTCCATCTAGATATGTGTCATCATTGTTCTCTTCAACAGGTCCTTGCATTTTGAAGACACAGATGAAATTCTCAAACTGTGCAATCTTTACTTTGAGCTAGATCACTCACTTTCTACCAAAATTATTAGAGAAAATACATTTAATCATTCTATATTTAAAAAAAAATAAAATCACTGAGTAAGTCTTCAAAGAATACCACTACAATCAAACCAACTGGAAAAGATCAAAAACAACAGGGTAAGCTTTTTAAATTTAGGCAGGTACAGTTCTACTTCTACAGAGAAGAATCTAGTACCTGCCATGGGTACTTGAAAGGCACCAGACTTCTTTTTTTTTTTTTTTTTGTTTGGGTTTCTTTTGGCTTTTTGTTTGTTTGTTTGTTTGTTGAGGTTTTTTTGTTTTTGTTTTTTTGTTACTTTAGTGTATGCTGAGCAGGAATGAGATCTAAATTATGAAACTGAAATTTTAAAGGATCAAATTTCAAAGTATATACCTAGATTTAACAAACACATTTATTTCTGGTAGCATCAACTCACAGTATAGAAGAAATTTAGTTACTGACCATAACTTGCTTACTGCATACCATTTGCTGGTGCTAGGTTTATGACACCTTTCCTCTATGTGAGCATTTAAAATAAATGTGGAAATACATAAATTGTGCAAAGAAGAAATTAAGGTCTGTGTGTACTGTACCTACTAACAAATACATTGTATTCAAAAATATTGCATGCATGCATTGTAATAATGTATTTAATCCTTTTCACAAAATGCTTGTCACCACATGCTTTAATAAATCACAGTTTAAATTTTTTATTTGGCAAAAGTGGCTCTGCTGCACACAGTTTTAGGCATACTTTACTACTGAGACTGTTACTTTCAATTACATTAATTTGATTTTTAACAGGTATGACACGTATCCTAGAAAGAAGGGAGTTCAGTTTAAAGGCCTGTGAAATCAATCCAAAGAAGCATTGTCAGCCACTCAGTGGAGGTGATTCTTCCCCTTTATTCCAGTCTTCTGAGATCCCACCTGAAATACTGGAATGCTGCATTCAGTTCTGGGATGCTCAGCACAGGGAGGACATTGACCTGTTGGAATGAGTCCAAAGAAAGGCCAAGAAGATGATTAGAAGGATGGAAACATGTCCTGTAATGAAAGGCTGGGAGAATTGGGATTGTTCAGCCTGGGGAAGAGGTGGCTTTGGGGTAACCTAATTGTGCCCTTCCAGTTCCTGAAGGGAGTCTGAGAAAGATGAAGAGGGACTTTCCCAAGAACATGCAGGACAAGGACAAGGACAACAGGGAATGGGTTCAAACTGAAAGAGCATAGGTTTACACTAGATATTAGGAAGAAATTCTTTACTGTGAGGGTGGTGAGGCACTGGAACAGGTTGCACACAGAAGTTGTGGATGCCCCATCCCTGGAATGTTCAAGGCCAGGCTGGATGGAGCTCTCAGTAACCTGGTCTTGTAGAAGGAGTCCCAGCCCAGGGTAGGGGGGTTGGAACAGATGACCATTAAGGTCCCTTCCAGCCCTAACCATTTTATACATCTGTGATTTTACAAACCAAGTGAAAAAGGTGCAGTATTCAAAACTGCAGGTATCTAAAGAGTTTTACAGAAAACACTGGGTTTACTAATTCTGAGGGGGGAAAGAAAAGTTCTCATGGCTTTGTGGAGCACCTGAGAAGAAAAGTGAAATCTCTACGAGTATTTAAGCCACAAATACTGAAAGAGTAATCCTGCTTGGTGCAACAACTCATCAGAGAAACAACTGTGATATAAAGGCAGAATGCCGTGGAAATTGCTCTAGGGAACAGTGACCACAGCATGAGCTCCTTTATAATCCATTCAAGAAACCACACAGCACAAAGGAGAAATGAGTTGGGAGAAAGATACTTTCTAAAACAGGCAGTTAGAAAGACAAAAGTTGTATTTTGGAAAAAGCATTCATCCAGAAAATTAAAAGTTCACTTGGAGGAAAAGAGGTAAAGCAGCACTTTTCTTTTTAATTTGATTATATGCTTACTGTTAATTTCCTAGCAACTGTAGGTGAATTTTCTCCTATAAATCTAAGAAAACATTTAAGAAGAGCCTTAAATTATTCAGATTCATAAGTCTGACTTAAGCCCAGAAGGCTTTGTGCTGTCACTAATCTATGCCATTTCTAGAGGAACTAAATAGTGGGATTTTTTTTATATTATAACCTGTATATCAAACATTTGATGGTGTATCAAATCTAAATGACAGCTGACAGATGTAGTCCATAAATGCCACAGGAGAAAGGATTGCTTGTTATGATCACTGAACAAAGAAGTGAAGACAGCAGTGTACACCCCCTTAGAGCTACAGAGAAGCAACATTGATATAAACAACTCCTTCACTGATGTTTTCCTGGATGTGAGACCTCATGTAGCACTTGTCAAATACTTTGTGTTCTCCTAATTTCTCAGATGTTCAACTCAAGAAGTAATACATATCACTTAAAAGACAACTTTCTAGAAAAAAATCATTCAAGGAACAAGATTTTAAAAGTTTGTTGCCACATTGCCAAGCCATTGTACTTCACCCTCCCCTTAGCAAGTCTGTACCAAAGGCTGTGGATGAAAATGAGACAAGCAGCCATTTCATTTCCAAAGGAAATCTCTTGGCACAAGTCAGGGCACCACAGATTCTACAGCAAGGGGATGTCTGGGAGCCATATGGGACCACATTTGGAAGGCCACATGTGGATTTATAATCCTGCTAACAGAGAGATTTCATGGTCATTCATCAGGATCATGAACAATGTCAGGTGTTCCAGGAGAAGGAAATATTCCAAACTGAAGTTTACAAAAGTTCAGTACCCAGAAATTGTGAGCACTTCGTGTAACACCTGTCCCTTCCATGAAGAACATGGAGGGGCTGCCACAAACCCTAGGGTCACCTTTAGTAAAGCACCAAAATTAGTTTCAGATAACCTCTTCCTGCCTCAGGCCCTTCTTCCAGACCCATACCAGAGGCACAGCCTAGAAACAAATTCACAGAGCCATCAGACAAGTTTCCTGGATCTCACTGATTTTCTCTAAGATACTAAGGAAGAATTAGATTGTGTCTACAGCTACTAATTTTTGCCAGTTGGGCAAAAAGGAAATGGAAGGATAAAGATAGATATATATATATTCTGCCTAAAGGACACATGCTCTTTTAGATGTTTGCTAGAGAACCTGACAAAGTAGTGAAAACATAGAAGTTAACACTTGAAGAACTCAGAACTTATCCACTGATAAGCCCACTTATCACTCCCAGACTTGCTCTCACATGAAAATAATCTCAGAGATGCCAAAATTTTAGGCTAGATATATGTACAAGTAACTTAATCTGATTCAGCAGAATAAAAAGCCAGATGTGACAGGCTATGTACACTGCTCAGTAGCCAGCCCTGAGAATTAGGGGAATTCAGATCTATCATACCACCTGTATCCAACACGAGGGGAAGACACAAGCTTTCCCCAGCTGCAAGATAAGAGGAAAATAATGACTTGTAATTCCACCATGCAAGATAGGCAACTAAGCCCTGCACTCAGGTGCCACCATGACCTCCTGGGTACAGATCTAGAGCTCCAGCTCTCCCACCATTCTGTTCTCTACTCAAAATGCTATATGTCACTCAGTAGATGCTTAGCTGCTTAAGAATGGAAAAAAAAGGAAAACTTCTTACACTGCAAGACATGCAGGTTTGATTTCAGACCAAAAAGAACCATCCCACTTCTGGTGTTGCGCTGTCAGCTCTCTCCTGGCTATGACTGGGACAGATCATAAAGTGAAGCAGCATTGTAATGAACAAAGAGAGCACACAACTCTTTGTTTCAAGTGTCCACTCCAGGGTGAAGGAGGAAACTTGAGAGTCTCAAGCCACTTATTCAGTTCAGTCTAGAAATAAACACAACAAAGAGGAAGCATTGCCAAGTTGCTTTAAACTATTTTTCTCTCTAGGTCTCCTATCCAGTGTGTATTTCACAGTCTGTAAAGCCAAACATCACAACTACTGTCTCTAAACACTGCACACTTCCCTAAATGAGCATGGTCATGAGCAGGAAAAGAATCAGACTCATAGGAAGCTATTGACCTGGAGAAACAGAGACTTGAGGAATAAATAGGAAATCTAAGCTGGTTTTGAACGTGCAACATGGGCAGGATGTGGCCAAGACTGCTGACTGTCCATGTTAGGAGCACATACTCATGCTGCTTAAGCATCCTTCACCAATAAAAGGTGAAGGATGGAGCACCAAGCATAGAAGACACTTGAGAAGGCATTCAAGTCTCTCATTGTCTCCAAGTTTTATACTTGGCTTGTCCAGAGTCACGTGCTGTGAGCTAGAAGTCACTTGCATGCTGAGGAATGGCAGGATGCTGCTCCAGCTTCTCTGCTTTCAGCCAGGGTTTCTTTGGTTGTCATCTCCCTCCTGCCATCAAAGATTGGCTACAAAAAGACATTCACCTATCTTGTAACTGGACTTCCATAAAAAATTACACAAGAAGCTCTAGAAGTTGCAGGCTCGAAAGGTGGTTGGTGCATGTTTTGCAACTGGGAAGAGTCCACTTATCTGGCAGGTTTTTGTGATTTGGGTGCCAAGCACAGCAGGACTTGTCTCATGAAAAGAAGAATTGGCTGGTTTTTTTCTTATGTCTTTGTGACTCTTGATTCTGACACACTAAGAGGCCTGTAATCCAAAATTCTTCATCATTCATGAAGGCCAGCAAGAGGAACAAAAAGATTTGTCCATGCTGGCTGTCTGTGATTGGTAGAGGACTTTCTGTTCAGGGCTGTGGGACTGACTGGAACACAGGCTGCACAGGGAATGGGAAAAAATGCAAGGAAGGACATCCTTACTCACAAAAGGAAGCCCCACCATGCATTGGAAGGTCTTGTACCAGCACAGACTGTACCAATATTGGCTCAGTGTTGTTCCCTTATTGTGTGTATAGGCAACACCATTGTGATTACCCATGGCTGCACAGTCACCAGCTGGGTTCTCTGGGCAATGCTTCCCCTCATCTATTTTAAACCAGATATTTTGCATTGGGTTTGAGAAGAGACAATGTACACAGATACCTTGCAATGCCCTTCTCCACAGCATATGGTACAATGCAGTACTCAGAAGAAGAAAGTAAGTAGAAAATAAATTGGATTGCTGGACCAATATAGCCAGCACCGTGCATGTTAAAAATGCTTAGCCATCTAGATGGGCCTACAGAAGATATCATAGCTTGGGATGTAGGCCTGAGCATCTAGAGGATATGAAGTTGTACATATAGGAACTTGGTGCTATAATCAAGAGCAATTTCCCCACAAATTAACTCAGATGCATAATTTCGCAGTGGCATCTAAAATTTCTGAGTGCAGGAAAATGAATCCCAGTCTTTATGAACAATCATGCATAGAATTCTATGTCTTAAACACAGTCACAGTACTCCACTTTGGATAAATAGAATTTATGCCCACTGGACACAGTAACTGGAGGGTTACTGAAATCTGAATAAGAAACAAACATTCTTTCTGCATGAATCATATTAATGGACCAGCAGATTGAAATTGACTGCATTTCAAATTATTGTAGAGAGGAATTAAGAGTTTAGCTCTCTCTCATAAGTTCTAAAAGGGCACAGCTTCTGTCTAAGTCACTATTCCAAAAACTGAAGTGCTGAATGTCCCTTCCTTCTTTCAGCTTTTTTACTTCATTTATTCAATTCAGTTATCCAAACTGTCCTCAGTGCTTATATACAAAAGCTGCAATTACCTTCTGTGGGCCAGTAGTATGCAAAAAGGGAAAACACACCCCATTCTGTAGCAAAATGGCAGATTTTACATCCTTACACAGAATGGAGGGCTCTCCTGTTGATGCTTTCTTGTTCCAGGAATTATGTGACCTCAATACTGAATAAATATTGAGTGAATTATATTCACTCAATAGTGAATAAATTCTTTTTTAATATTAAAACTGATTTATTTCCCATTGGAACATAAAAGATGTTTCTTTCTAACCAGGAACTCAACATAAAAATAGGGTGGGCCTTTCAAAAAAGCAAGAAACAATCTGGTTTTGTTATTATTTTGATGTAATTGTCTATCCAAGCATAAATTATTCAAGTCTGTATATTGTATACATTTCCAACACAGTTGGCATAAGTGTATTCAAATAATAAAAACATGATTTGTTTGTTTGGGTTTTTTATTTTTCACTTTGGGACTGTCTTTATTAGCTCTTTCAATATTTTTCTCACTCATGATACATGATATATCCCACAGCTATGTGAAAGGGATGTTTTCTTCTCTGGTACCAAAGGTGTTGGTATGACAGGCAGGATGGAGATAGAGAGTTCTTCAATTACCTATTCACTTCCCATTGCTCTCCAGTGATACTTTTATATTAGAGACAGTGATTTCTAGCTGCCATAGCCAAGATGAACTTGCCTAATCCAACTGCCTGTGTTAACCCTTTATATCCAAGCCCAAAGCTTCCACTTGCTTCCCAGAAATACTTCCATTTAAATCATGAAGATTTTATTGGCTTTATCCTCACATGCAATTTTTATTTCCCCTCCTTTTTTTTTGCATAACTGTAATAAAATAGGCAAAGCTTCTATTAATTTTCAGATGCATTGCAAAAGAAAAATCAATGTATAGGGAAATGACAGAATCCCAACTTATTACTATTAGGTAATGAGTCTCCTCATCTATTGAAACTTGAAAAAATATATTTTTTTCTTGCTTAACCTACCCTTTATTTCTTCTAGGAGCACTGGTTTTATTGTCTAATCAATACAATTTTAAATGACTGATGCAGAATGAAGCATAACTGGTTTCAAGTACCAGCTGCTATGTCTGCCCATACGCATTACAGCATTACTTTCACTTTAAACAACTAACTAGCTGCAAAATGGTCAGGACCAAATGAAATCCTCATTCAGAGAGGATTGTTTCTTTAGCTATCTACTACACAAAAATTGTATCTACATTTCTACTTCTAGTAATGCCATAGCCAACACCATTCTATACCAGGGTAAATGTGGAGAATTCAGCTGTAGCAGTCATCTTTTAAACCAGAAATATTGGTAGTTGTACCTCTTTCATAACAAATGACAAAATTTATCTAATTCAGTATTGCACAATAAATTATTGAAATACATAATAAAACAAAACAAGTGAAAAACTTTGAGGTATACATTTACTATTCATGTTAATCCCCTATATTTATTAGTGATTTCTTACATAAACTTCCTCACCAAAATGGTTATTTTCTTTAAACAGTGGGGTTTTTTCCAGAAATTTAAATTTTACAGAGAAAGTTCAATGGAATTTACATTATTTTTAAAATCACCCTTATAACTTTACAAGAATTCAATTGCTGTTAGAATTCTGGGGACTGGATGATGATATGCAATTAGATTTAATTCAGCATAATTAGACTGAGCCAGTAGCTAACACATTTTCAATCTGACGTGAGTTAAATTTTCATTTTTTTTACCTTGATATGTGTCAGCAATAACAGTTCTGTTAAGATCAGTGTAGTTAATTATTCCTTTGCCTAACTGAAGCAGCAACATTACTGAGAAAAGTTTGTAGACAAGAGGATAAGAGCCTGCATATGAAAATCTGATGGATCATTGCACTGATGTACAGTAACTGCTCTAAAGGTGAAAAATAATTTGTCTTTGCTTTGCTTTATGTGTGCTTAGCACACAGTCCACATCCTGTTATGATGTTGGACTTAAAACCCAATTATGAACAAAAAAAGATGCATGTATTAGATCCCAGTTCTGGCCTTGCCTGTCCATGCATTTCCCATTCACTCTGGAATATAACAACATACCATAAATGACAGATGTTGGTATTTTCATCATATTGATTTCAGCATACTTGGAGCAGGAAGATACACAGAGTTATTTTTCACAGATGTGAGCAATATAAAATGACCATATACATAACACAGCAATGACAATCTAAAGATGAGGCAATCCTATGATGCTTTTTAGAAAAATACTTTAGGTTACATATCACATAGTTAATTAGTTTCATGCAAGATAATCACCCTCAATCAGAGTAAGCAAGCAGAATTTAAAATTCTTTTTTAATATGGCTTACTTTTAATTTGTTTTGATTGTATTTATGGCCTTAAAATACAAAAAAACTATGACTTTTTTAATTCTCTCTCCTGAAATACTTAGATTAAAATCACTGAAAAAAATCCATATCTTTTTTCTCTTAACATGGTAATGACTTTATTATGTTGCTTCCTTATCTACACAGAAGTGTCTTTTGAGCTGACATTTCCAGGCATAAAACCTAAATTATGGTCCAAATGTCAACTGAAAAAAGACTCTCAGTTGTGTCTCCTGCTGTCACTCCCAGCTCAGTCTCTTTCACAGAGACAGCAATACAAACACTCCATAGAAATTAAAAAGAGTAAGGAAAAATGATGCATACAGACTCCACAGACAACCAGCACCCAAGCAACTCTCTCCAAAAGTATGGATGACCATTCTGAGAATAAGTAAATGTGCAGCAGTGTCAGAAATGACACTCAATTTGTCACCACAAAGTCAATCAGCCCTTCCAGATCTCTCACAGGCACTGCATACAGACTCCCCAGAAAAATTGCAGTGAAATTGTGGAAGCAGCTCAGTTGCTACTCTGTGGCCTAAAGAAAAATGATTTCATTTGCCAGACACCCAGAAAAATCGCCTACGCATACCAGCATGCTCTGTTTGCATGTAATCAGAATACACTGAGGAAGCTACAAACTTATATTTAGGCATCACTAAGGAAAACTGGAGGGAATAGAAGCATGCAGGGAAAATGTACCCAGAGTGCATGCCAAAATCTGCTAAATTTATTTAAAGGTAATTTGCAAAAGACGGCAGGAAAGAATAATCAGGAATTATCTTCTATACACTTTTCTAGCTCCTCCACTGCTTTGACTGCCTGTTTAAATTGAATCAGCTTCCATGGTTTGCCCTAATGAATTAAAGAATTAATGAATTAAAGCTGCTAGCTCCAATCCTAGATTCCATGCTCCATGCCATTTCTGCTATGACTGGGAATCTACCATAGCCTCCCATGCATGTCTTCAGTAGATCTGAGCCCTCAACAGGGCTTTCACAAACTCTCCTCTTAATCTGATCTGTTTCAACAACAAACAACAAACATCAAAGAGGTGAAAATTTCACATGCAATGGTGACATCCTGATCTCATTATAGTCAGTTGCAAAACTCCTCAAAGACAAGTAAAATCTTTGACCTCCTCAATCAAAGTCCTAATACTGTCAATATTAGTGTCACCCTCAGGAAATTTTTAGCTGTCATCTCCTATCACCTCCTTTTGATGTCTGCATTTTCTTCATAATCTGGATCAGTATAAATGACATGCATTAACACAAGGAATAAGAATGGTTGATCAGCTCTCAGAAGTCCTAAAGGAACTCTCATCACATTAATATGGATGTGGATACTATATTACTAAAATGCTACAAAAACCTAGGGTTTCACACCCATTAATTACATTAAACCTGTACCTTTTTTCACTAGTTTCTCAAGAAAGCCTCTTGACCACAAAAATCCACTTATTAACTTCACTTTCCAGTCAAAAGGAAGCCTTGAACTCTTGTTCCAACTGTTCAAAAGATAACAATATTTAACCACATTTTCATAACAGAATTTCCTTTTTTTTGGAGGGGGGTGAAAGCATATAGACAGATGGAGTGGAAGACAAGGTGTATGTGATGGCATAGATAAATATAAACACTTCACAGTCTTCCAAGAGACTCTGAGTAAGCAACCTGGATATACTGAGAGCAGCTGAATATTCCCTTAGGTGGTTTCTTCATTCACAGTCTTCATAAGTGACTAATATGTTTGAAATAGGAGAGCTAGCACCCCTAAAAGATTTTATTCATCTTTTCTTTGTTACACTCTGCTCCACAGTACTTGGTGTTCTGTGCACTGTCCACCTTCAAGCATGGAATGTGCACATGCAAGAGGAAGGGACTGCAGGGCTGGTACTACAGTGGGTACCCATAAACTAAACCTACAAATGTAATTTACAAATGAAAATACCTTTCTCTGATTTGTACCTTGGCTTGGATTCCCCCCTGAACTATTCATTTTTTAGGCTGTGGTCCTGATTGCCACAGGATTGCATTTTGACTATGTCTTTACTCTGCTCCTGTGGATGAGATTCAACTTCAGTCCTCTGCTGCTTCCTATTCTCTGATTTTTATGGAAGGAAAACTGAGTACACTGAGGCCAAAAAGAATCCTATGGCAACCTCCAGCTAGATCCCTGGTGCTGACTATGGCCGTCAGGAGGGCAGACCCAACCCACTTTGAAGATTATGAGCTGTTTTAAGTATTGAAAATTATTTTCTGTTTCAACTCACCGATCCTTCAATTTATAATAAGTTTTCAGAGAATATATGGAGTAATTATTTATATCCCAAATAAAACAGCTTCAACTCCAAATGAAATATCAAAATTCTGCTTAACTAATGGTATGACTTATTAATCAATGTTGATTGTATTGACTGCCAAAAGAGGGAACACAAAAGATTGGTATGGCAACCATAGGTATTTTATATTGTCCATGTATTGCTATAGTTTAACCTATATATGAACAACTGAAGAGCCACCTATCTACAAAACAAGCAAAATATGAATGATTTACATATTTTATGCACCAAGTAGTTACTATGCATATGCTGCTTATTTCCCATTTCAAACTAGATTAATTTTTTTCCTTGGAAATCCTACATTCATGCTTGCAGTTCACCCAGCTCTTGCCAAAGCAAGGTTTAATTCAATGGTTAGGCACTCTGGAGACCTAATGTTAACTGTTAAAAATTGAACAATCAGAACTTTGTATAATTTAATGCCTAGACATACAGAAAATCTGTATCATAATTTTCTTCATATGCTTCTAAAAAGGAGATATAATAATGTGCTGAGGGTATTAAAATAAAATTCCAATATCACGTTATTTCCCTACTCCAAAATAATATGAATCAAGAACTTTCCTGAGAAGAAATACGAAATCAGCTTTATTTCCATATAAGCAATAACAAATTCTTAAAAGCTTACAATAGTTTGAATTAGTTTTATGGTTACAAGACAGTAAAGTTCTGCCTAATTTCTCATTCCTGGATTGCCAGAACTTGGTGCTATTTACTATTTGGTAGATTCACCAATTTAAAATTTCATGTTTCCACTTTACTCAAGCACTAGTCCTCATCTGGAATATTGCTTCCAGGCTTGGTGTTCCAAGGAACTGAATGAAGCTTCCTCCAGAGTCTGTCAAAGTAGGAAAGGCTGGAGGACTTGCCCTGTTCAAGGCTGAGAGCAGGACCTGTTCATCCTGAAGATGAGGCAGCCTTAGCAGGGACCTAACACCAGCCTGTCCCTGCCTATGAGCAGCTTTACCAAAAAGATGGGAGCCAGGCTCTTCACAGGCATGCACGGCACAAAAATGAGAGAAAACACTCATGAATTGAAACTGGGAGGCTATGATTCAACACAAAAAAGAAAAAGTGCTATCAGGATAACTAAGTATTGGGTATGATTGTCCGGAGAAGTTGTGGAATTGCTTTCCTCGGAACTTTTCCAGACAGACTTGAACAAACCCCTAAACAACATGGTCTGAATTCTATTGTATTGTATTTAGACCAATAGGTCCCTTCCAGCTTCTGTGATTTAGTGTAAACCTGAGCATTACAAAAAGTAACAGGAAATTAAACTTTCAGATTGAGTTTAATACAACCTAGGACACATCACTGAAACTTTTTAAAAAAGGAGGTGGAGTATTACCACCCTTGGACTACACAATAAAGAGATTTCTGTGGGGCACAGACTATTATTCTGATCCCATTTTCTGAAAAAAATCTGAATTCAGACTGAAGAGGATACAGAGAAGGACACAGAGATATCTGGTGGAACAGAGATATTCTCACATATCTCTATACCATATATCACAAACCAGAAGAGTAAATTCAGAATGACTAAACAAATACTCAGCAGATGTATAATTTCTCTTTGACCAAGAAGTAAAATGAGGGAAGTTATCAGATAATTTCTTTTACATAGGTATAAATTTACCATGTACCAATCTATTTGCACACTTAACTAAACTTCTCATTACAGGTATATAATCATCTCTATGTCCCTTTCTGATTTACCTGCAGAGTTTATAGTTGGTGACAAGCATCAAAGCCAACAATAAAAGTTTCTTTAGGGGAAAAAGAAGGCAGAGAGAGAGATAAAAACATTTAGAAGGGGGAAAGGTAACTGGAAAAGCAAAAGGAGTAAGGGGAAAGGGAAAGCTCCAGTGGCTAGTCAAGAAGAGAACTGCCCGTGTTTCCCCATTAAGCATCCTCTCCCAGGTGTTGTCTTCAGTGTATCAAGTGATGTACCTTGCTATTTTTCCCACAGAAAGCATATAAATTTCCACATAAATTCTGTTCAAATCCCCTAGTGCCTGTCTCCCCTTATGATGCCATTATCCCCGAATGAAGCAGTTTATGATCAGAGGCTGGTGTTGCGAACTAACTGGCTGTCAGATTTTGCATATATTATTGGGGAAGGCTGAGCAAACACTTGTCTTCCTCCTAATGCAAACTAAAAGCTGCAAAAAACAGAGTAAGGAAAGGCTGGTCAAAGGGCTTGACTCTGACAGCAGTGTCAGTCACCTCCCTGACATAGCAGCAGTAGCCCAGCCTGGAGGCACAAGGCCATGAGAATTACAGTAGAAGACCAAGAGCATGAGGACAGGAAGGCAAACACTGCCCTAGAAGCTTTGGTGGAAGGTGACAGAGCTGCAATGGAAAGGCAGCAGCAAATGGAAGATCCTTGGCACTGTAAAAGGTTGAGGCACCCAAGGCACAGTGCAGCAGCACTTTATGAATAAATTCAAATCTTCATGTATCTTGCATGAACACAAGATTGGCATCCTTCAGGGCTGCCAATTTCTCTTGTGTACTGGACCTTTTCAAAATACCCTTTAGACCAGGTCTTCACCTCTCTTGCAGGTTAAAAGAGCGTGGAAACAAAAGCTGGGTTCAGTGAACATGACAGTAGAGGCTCATGCATGCTCGGACTAAACCAGAAAACCAGACTCAAGTCTGAATAAAGCCCCAAGAGTGACAGTCATCCATTCTAGAGAAGGAGCACTCTGTATCTTGAACAGAAATGAACTAAAAGACTGGGCATCTCAGAGCAGAAATCAAATGAAGGGATATGGAATCCATCATCTTCAAATCCAAAACTGAGGAACTAGGGACAAATAAAAGATGTGCTGCAAGGAGACATCCTCTTACCGACACTTTTGAGCCACCTTCACTGAAAAGCATTTCATTTTCTTAAACAAAAACAGTTTACAGTTATGCAATAGATTTAAAACAAAGTATCTTGATAGTTGCTACATATCATAAACAACTTCAACAGTGTATCAGGATGTGGATGACCAGTGTTAACATTATATTGAGAAATACCATTAACAATAAATTACTGGAAAATAAGAACAAATATTTGCTTGCTATTACCTTTCCATCTCATAATCAACATCATTCATTGAATTAATGCTAATTAATTCAAGTAAACATCTGCTTGAAGGTTGTGTAACAAAAGTTTTAAATCACTTTCCCCCGTAAAGGAATGTCTAAATTGCATATAACCTTGTCCACCTTGACTGGGTAAGAATGCATAAACAGTAAAATCTAATCAAACTAAAGACTTGTCCAGAATCCAACACCTTTTCCCCAGATGCCCAACAGCAAATGCATAAGGAAATGTGAGGAAGTGCAATGCAACCATGTGAATGGAACCTTCTTGAAATATGCTGAAGCCTCCAGAATATTTGCTGGTTAGGGACATTCTGATTCAGAAGCACTATATCTCTGATTTCTAGCCTTTGGTATGTTGGTTTGGGTTTTTTTTGTTGTTTTTTTTTTAATCTAGGAATTTGTCCAAATCTTTTTTTTTTTTTTTTTGAATTCATGTTAACTTTTTGCATTGACAAACCTCTTTGGCAGAAAGTTATACAACTACATATTGTACCAAAATGGAGAAGTATGGAGAAGTGTGGGTATCTCCTCACAGGAAAGGTGTAAACTGGCCTCAAAGTACTGAAACATTAGTTTTGAGCAGTAGTTAAGGACTATTTCACTGTAATTTTTTAGCTGCTTGAAGATTAAGCTATAGATTAGCAGCACAAATAAACTTTGTAATTTATTATTAAAGTCGTAACAATAAATTCAACACTAGTGCACTCTTGCCCAGCACGCACTGACGTTCACAACATAATGCATTCATTGCAAGTAAGTTACATTGAGTAAGGAAAAAATTACCTGGTCATAGATGATCATCCTGATTTAAAAATTCAAAACCAAAAGGAGAAAATTAAAGGTGATTTCATCAAGTGATGTTAGCTCTAAAATGCCTTAATCATCTCTCAGTTTCAACAAACAATATAACCTTAAGTGATTCAGCAATGCAGTGTTCTCTGCCTATTTATCTGGAAATCATTACTGAAGCCCTGAAGCATGACAAATATGTTTTATCATAGAATAACCTAATGTCTTTACATGGGAGTTATCTTTAACTCAACAGATGTATTATGTACCTTCTACTTAATTGCAGCAGCTTAAAGAACATTTCCTTACTTTTGAGGAGACTGGACAACTCTGATGAACACTCCTTCCTTTAATTTGAATTTATGTGGAAAGTTCATGTAAATGGCATGCCTATAGGACACAGAATATAAGTCTCAACAAGTCTGGCTCAGAACTCTTTTGTAAAAGTGAAAAAGCCTCACTCCTGTGATGCACTAATCTCTCAACTAAATGGCTCAGCTATGAGTAGCTGCAAGCCACAAATACTTTCTATTGCAGTTTGAACACACATATCCTAAGCAGCTTTAAATTAGCTAGCCTGAACACTGATGAATATAAAACAAGAGTACACACACTCCAGTAAATATCTACTTAATTTACCAATTAGGAGATTATTAGACTACATCCCAACTCTCCTCCCATTTTTCCTTGGCTATGGTTGTTCATTCAGAACAGGATTTGATTACTTTCAAAGCTACATTTCACCTACCAAGCATTAGTTGGATACTAAGAAACTAACTACTGCAACTACATTTAGGTACCATCAGCATTCATGGTAACTCATACCAGGATTTGTATAATTTTCAGGACATATAAACTTAAATTTGATACATATTTTCAGAATGTAACTTCTATGGGGCTACTTCAGGTAGTGAGATGAAGAACGGAAAATTATTTTCCACTTCACATGCTTTTTAGAAAGTATGTAATTTCTATAATGATCTCTTTTCAATGTTATTTTTATCAAGAAATTAGAAAATACATATGCCACTTAATCATAGTATTATCTCTTTTTTCACAGAAATAAATTCTAATAGGAACAACAGCTCTAAATGAAGCATGTACTGACTTCCAGCAGGGAAGACACTATTTTGCTTTTGTTTTTAAACTGCTCTGGGAGCAGGAAGACGCTGGTGAAGTGAAGATACACAGCAGCTTACAAATTAATGCTCCCATTTCATCGTGTAGACCAAACTTCATTTGTGGAAAAGCAATTTAATGGAAAACCAAACACTACTGTTTTCAAAACTAACATTTTAAAGTCAGATTCAAAACATTTGGGTGTATTACACATTCACACAGACTTACAGAAGAGTCTGACACTGACACCAGTGCTTCGGGTAGGCTTGACTATGGTGCTGTGTTTGCATCAAGCTGGTCACCAAGAAGTATAATGGCATGTTTTTCTCTTTTTTGGAATTCTGAACTGACAATGAGATTTTTGTTAAAAGACAGCCATTTCAATATTTATATGAAGAAACTGGCACCATAAACATGACTGACTGCAGCTTTTCTCTGGAGCCATGACATGTTTGTTCCCAATGTTTTGGATCACATCTTTGCCATGACAATGAAAAAGAGGCATTAAAATAGTATATTATTTGCATCATTCATGGTAGAAAGTTCTATACAGTTAAGACATAGTTGTTTTACACAAACAACAATGCAACTTAAGTGTTTGAAGGGATGGAGCTGACTTCCAAGACTGCTCTGGTGTTATGACAGAGAACAAGCTGGCATCTCTGAACTTAGTAGGTGCTCCTGGTGCAGAACATATATGAGCTGGGGCCACTGATACAGATATGTATTGGACACGAGAGAAAATTTAGAGACACTCAGCAGCAAGATAACTTCAAAAGATATAGGGATGCTCTGGTGGAACTAGGTGTGTAGAGAGAGAAGATAGGAGTAGGACAAGACATTTGAGTAGGACAGGACATTTGAAAAACCTTAATGTGAAATAGCTTCCTTTTTTTGCTCATGAGTTCTCATCACAGCTACAGGCCTTTGTGAGCTTGCAAATGAAATCCTGAATAACTGTCACAAAACTACTCTTCTGTCACGGAAAACAAAATGTCAAGGAACTTAAGCTGACAGTGTTGAAAGACAAATGTTTAAAATTCCTCGGTTTCTGTGTCAGCACTTGTTCTATGCTGTTTATAACAGAATCTCAACAGCTTTTGCATCAAAAAAGCACATTCATGCATTTTCATATGTCAAAAGGTCTCCACAATTCACCTCACTACTTCTTTTTCAAAGATCAGCTTGTTTTAAATATTTGTCTATACTTAAATTCTCATGTTGTTTGACAGCGGGTTTAGACCTCTTCAGAGCACTTAAAAATATGAATTGCTGTGGGCTCGGGGTAGATATTCAACAATGAATATGCATTTTGTGCATTATGAGTAATACCTGCTTTTTTCTATAAGAGTGACAAGCATGAATGATTACTGATTGCTATTCTGTCCCATTTCATATCAAAACTCAGACATTTTAGATGAGTCAAAACAACTGTACCTTCGCTGGAAACTACCTTCCTCATGCCCCGCGCTGCCAGCCGGGAAGCTGCCAGCCGGGATGCACGCACCGCTTTGCCACCGTAAATGCAATTACACAAAATTCTGGACACCCACCCGGCACGGGACGGGACGGGACAGGACGAAACGGAGCGGGACGGGACGGGATGTTTCGGGACGGGTCGGGATGGGGACGGGACGGGACGGTTCGGGACGCGCCCGCTCGCCGGTGCCGCCAGCTGCGGGCGGTCCGACACGGGCCCGGCGCGGTGCCCGAGCGGGCTCACCCCGGCGTCGCCCACCTGCTCGGCCCCCTCGGGGCAGCTCCCCCGGCTCCCTGCGGAGCTCCGCGGTCCCAGCCGAGGGCAGGGAGCTGGCACCGCCCGCGGAGCTCCAGCAGCCGCTCTCCGGCCGGCCCCGCAGGATGCGGGGTCGCGGAGGATCCCCCGGAGCCAGGAACGCACCGCCCGCCCGTAGGGCAAGCGCTCGGGAACTGCTCTTCCACTCACGCTCCCGCCGAGCAAAACTTGCCAGGGGCTGCTGTATCCTCCCTCCCCCGCCGCCTTGCCAGCCCTCACACGGTGCAACTTCCCGAAACCTTCCCGAAGGTCCCAAAAATACCGCCCCGGCAGGTCGAGGACAGCGGCCGGCGGCGGGACCGGCGGCCCGGCGCTCGCTGCCCGCCGCCGCCGGGCGGGGCGAGCGGAGCGGAGCGGAGGGGCAGCGGCGGTGCCACTCACCTTCCCGCTCCTCCGCCTTATCTCTTCGCTCGCGGGCTGCAACTTCCAGCGCTTCCCCCTACTGCCATCTTCCACCGGAGCCGCGGGGGAAGCAGCGGCGCGGCGCGGCCAGGAAAAGTTGCGGCGGCGGCGATTAGGTGGCGATTGGGTGGCGATCGGGTGGCGATTAGGTGGCGATCAGGTGGCGATTAGGTGGCGATCAGGTGGCGATTAGGTGGCCATCGCGCCGGCGGGGCGAGCCTGTGCCGTGCGCGGCGGGCGGGGCGGCGGCAGCTGGCGCGGGGCTGCGCGCTGCGATCGCCGCCCGTGGCGACGCGGGGAGGATTTGCTAAAAATAGCGGCTGGCTCGGCTCGGCGCGGCGCGGGGGGAGGCGGAGCGGCCGGGCTGCAGCGCTCCCCGCCGCGGCCGCTGGGGGCCGGGCGGGCCGGGGCTCGCAGCTCCGCGCCGGGCACCGCGCACAGCGCTCCGAGCCTGGGCTATCCCGCGGCACCCTGCCAGCCTCGGGAGAGGGGACAGACCTGCCTGCCTGCCTGCCCTGCCCTGCCCGCCGGGGGATGGAGCACCCGCGCTGCCCGCCGGGTCCCGGCTGGCACAAAGCAGGTGTCTCTCACCGTGCGGGTCCTGCGTGCCGGGTGCTGCTGCTCCCTTGCGCTGTCACAGCCGGGATGATTGCCCATTTCTCTCCTGCTGCTTTCTCTCATGGTCTTCTTACCAGTCTCAGTATCTCTTGGTGTCTTCATGCCCACCTTTCTGGATGCACACGAAGTCCCGTTGGTAGTGATCAAAAGTCTCCAGAATTCTCCTTTCCCTAATTCAGTTTTATACAGCATATAAAGCACTTTAGTCAATGTAATCTGTTTTAGCCACGTTTATTTCTAATCTAAATTTTTAAGATAGATCTCTTCATCACTCAGGAGGAAAATGTCACCTTTTATGAAAGCTTAGGTGTTTAGTTCTTGGATATCTAAGTAATCAAAGAAAAAAAAAGCTATCTAGCTATCTTCCACCTAAACTCTTTGGAAGTTTTCATGCTGCATTTAATTTTTTGAGATTGATTGTATTTATTCTTTCCAGAAGTTAAGTTTAGAAAAGGTAAAACTGCTAAAAAAAAATTAAAAAAAAAAAAAAAAAAAGAAAAAAAGAGGTTTGGAATTTGAGCCTGAATATTATTTATTGCTCAAGGAATAAAGCAGATGAAAACCCAGCTGTGGTCAGCAGTGGGTTTTGTGACCCTCAAAATCAATCTCACTTCTCAGAACAATAAATCGAATTGTATCTGAGTATGTTTCAACTCAGAGAGGAATCTCATTAGTTTGTTTTGGTTTGGGAATCAGTTTCAGGGGTATTGCTGGACGGTAAGTCATGGAGTGCCATATGACAGATCCAGGTCCAGACTGGCTAATGAAATCACACAGCACTGTTTCCCTGACAGATCAATATACTTCAAACTGATCCATAACTTTTGTTTCATTATATACTCTTGCCCTCTGTCTACTCAAAGGAAGCATCAGTATTATAATTAGATTTTAAAAGACTAGTCACAGTACTAGTGCTATATCGGGAACTCCTGAATTCATATTGGAAAATAACAAACATCTCTGAGACACCTCCATGTTTTGGTTACTGCTGTGCTTGCCCCACTTATTTCCAGTCACTGCTAATAAATACAATGAAGTGGTGGTGCATGGTAGTTATGTTCACCAGTCTTTATCTTGCTTTCCCTATATCTACTCATGCTGTTCTATTTCTTCATTATCTACTTCTAATCCTACAGACAAAAAAATGATTTATCGTCTTGACTGACTTGCTGGAGTGAATATGTGCAATTTTTCATTCAAACGTAGTATTCCCTATGTTATCACTGTCTTTCTGAGTTATTACAAACATTTACTGAAAGTTACAGGAGTGACAAAAGAGTGTGCTGTGCCTACATGGTAAGCTTAATTTATAAAACTTGAGATGGGGTGCTGAAATCTTTAAAAGATTTTTATCCCTAAAAAGAGACACACATCATCCTTGCAGCTTCATCTCTGCCACATTGTGAACTGGTGTCTGCTGACTATGAAGGCCACGATGCCCTTCATATATACTCCAATTTACAATAATACTGGTTTTTTGAATGGGAAAAGCTGGCATATTTCTCACACAGATCATTAGAAAGGTCATTTTTCGGATGGCCACAAACAGTTTTGGAAATCACATTGAAAAAGAAAAATTGTCTTCCCCATGGTTCCTGACTTTACATAGTGCCTAGTGAAAGCACTAGGAGAAAAACATTTTTTCTCTTTTTTTCCCTCAGTCAAATAGAAACACGGAAAATATTGAAAACTAACATCCATAAAACACTGTAACATTCAGTAAAGCATTTGACACATATTTTAGTATGGTTAATACTGTGGAGAAATAGCTTTTGGAAATTCCATGCTTTCACTGGAAACTAACTTAGGTATTAAAAAGGCCCTGAGGTATAACACCTCATCAAGCAGTACCCAAAACACATCAAGTGGTGAGTACTTCCCTCACTATGGTACTGAAAGGGAACATCTAGGATGTTCTGTACTGTGTGACCATTAAAAATTAAGATGATATTCAGCTACATCCCTTTCCAATCCAGTTCACAAAAAGCAAAACCAATCAAGATGAACAGAAAAACCCTTGGGCATTTAACAAGACCAAACTGGAATTCCAATATACTCATACTTGTTAAATTGTGGATCTGTGTAAGATTCTTTTACTAAGAATATTTGCATTAAGTCCTCCTCTAAAATTTTAATATTTGTCTTCCCTAAGAAGACCATCAAAATTTGGTGAGGTGAAGGGGTGTAACTTATTTGTGATGTCTGTTAGACTGAGAATTAGTTAAAGCTCTTCTTTTGGATGAGTCTTCCAGCCTAGCTCAGTAGCTCATAAACATTTTTGCATGTTTTAGATTGGGTATAATTGTTGATTTTGTTTACAGAAAGTGGTTGAGTTTTTCCCTGTGAAAAACTCAGCCTTTTAGCTGATTGGTTTTGCACAATTTGTAAATAACCTCTTAGCTGCTACAGTTAATTGCAATCTAAGTAAATTAACACAGATGGCAACATTTTAAAGATAATAGGATTTTTCAGACTAACATTAAGAAAAAAGAATTGTTTTATATATACTTAAATGTCTTATGAAAATATATTTCCCACACACTGCAGATAATTTAATGTGTGATTACCTCTTTCAGTGTCTGGGCTTTCAGAAATGTGTACACATACCTACATGCAACAGGACTATTCAGATGGTTAAAGTTAAACATGTTATTACACGTTTGTTTTAGTGTCAGTGGTTAGCCAATATTTGGAAATTTGTGGGCTATTTCTTAAAAACATGACAGAGTCAAGTGGTGTTTGATCCTGACCTATTTGTGTGCAGAGAATATAGATATATCTTGTTTCTGTGAGTGCAGTACGTCATGAAATGAGTGACCATACTGGGCTGCTCACTCATAATGCCTAGCTTGCCCCCAAAGTGGTTCTCACAAGCAAGGGTGTTTAAGTGTCCCCTAATGCTGTGGTGAGCAGCACAGAACTCACAAACAGCCATACAAAAAGGGGATCTAAGTACAATGCTTGGGTGCCTGGTGAATGATTTCCTGTAGCTTTGGACTAACTGGAGCTGAAGCTGAATCCTGTCCTTGCTTTTCTATACTGCTCTTGATCCTGAATCCTCTTCTGTCCATATCATAAACACCTCTGATTGTTGCAGTTTTGCCTGCTTTTTGTCCAAATCCTTTTTTGCCATTTTAAATGTTGCCTAACTTTCTGAACTTAGTCTTGAGGACATTGGTATGTCCCATTATACTGGTGCAAAGGATCTCTCAGGTATCCTAACCCTGCTCTGATCTCTGACCTGGTCTTTTACTCATTCTGAAGTGTCTTTCTCAAAGTCATCTGACAATAGGCTCCAGTGATAGTCTTATCTGGAGTCTTGTTCAGGCAGAGGAGCAAGTTCTGTCACTCCGTCCCTGTTTACATATTCGTGTTGTTTTCTTACTGTCTCCTTGATTTTCTGATGTCCTTGCTTCTTCCTGGCATAAATATGTACAGTTCCAGCAAAGGAGCACATTTGTATTCACACCTTGTTGTACAAATCTTGGCTTGCAGACTGAGAACCTTTTTCTGTCTTATGCTGATCCCCAGTTTGGAAGGTAATTTGTATTCTTTGCCACTATTAAGCTAGCAGGCATTGAAATTTTTCTTTACTTACCCTGAACAAAACATAGATAGAAGGATAGATCCTAACTACATCAAGAATTTCTCATAGATCATAAACATATCTAGGTTACAAAATTCCAGAAGCACTTTGCTAAAGTGCTTAATAATTGCGAAAATAAAATAACTGGCCTTTGCACTTGATGTGTTTTATTTGTTGCTCATAATCATTGTTAGAGGGTAAAGAATGTTATAGAGGTGAATTTCTTTAGTTCCTAACTGAACAAATTGGTTTTAAGTTGAGAAAAGGAACTCTTTGAGCAACACCCAGTCATCAAACCTCTCTAGATCTTGCTTGTGTCAGGTTTTGTTATGCATTTATTACAATTAACTGCAATAACAGATAATATGTGATTTTGAATGAAAGAGTGAGTCTGAAATTACACCAATCTTCCCCACTAGAATGATTCATCAGGTAGGATATGTTTCAGCTTTCTGATTTATCTTTTTTCTTTTGTTATTATTATTATCCCACGCTCTGTAGTGATGACAGAGGTGAGATGGAGAACAGGCAGAAGTTGCTGCTGGGTGCTTTTGTCAGAAGCTTGATGCAGGCAGCCTGGACCTAATGATGATTCATTGATGATCAAGTGCAACAAACAACTCCATGAGAGTATCTGAGCAAGTCATTTCCTGGGGTACAAAACAATTTGGTGACATTATTATTCCTTCCTGTAATTTCTTGTTCTGAATTGCTAATTTGTTTCGGGCCTGAGATCCCACAGCTATGAACCATGATGTTCACAGAAAGCAAGCTTTTCCTGCAGTTTTCAGCCAAGAGGAATGGAATGGTCTTGGATTTTCAGACAGGGCTAGACTTCCATGATATGGAAAACTATTGGTAAAATAATATTTGACATGTAACTGCTAATCTGGTGGAAATGGAAGAGATGGTACTTATTCCCCTTGACTTTCATGAACTTTTGCAAATGCAGTGTGCACTTCCTGCTTACAGGTATTGCTGTCAGCTGTGTAACTCCTCTCTCAATTTAAGGTAGGGCTGCACACACCCTACAATTATCAGTTCTACTTGGCAACAGCCTTGTCAGCTCCCTTTTGGTGTTCATGTATTATCAATAAAATAACACTAGTTTATGAAAATGACCAGTTCCATTTACATTTCATAATCTGTTGAAAGGAAAAACGTTTGTGACAGAGTACGAGAAGGAAGGAGCTGTCAACCCTGTTTTGTGATTACTGCCCACAAATGTTCTCACATTTTGCTTTAAGAAAGTGTTCTGACAAAAATATTAGCACTAATAGTACAGTATGCATATGTTCTCAGAGTATAAATAGTGCAACTTCATCTCATGAGATAGCTCAAGGCTCTATCCAACGACTTTAATGAGGTTTGAGGTTGCTCAGCACCTCACAGCAGATGCTCAGCACACCCAAGGAAGGTGACATGGAAATCATGGGAGGTGAAAAGCACCATCCATACTCATCCAAGCCAATGGGAGTCACAGAGCTTTGGTGCCTGCACCATCAAACCTTTCATTCTCCAATGAATGCAAAATATTAATTTCTTTCTCTACCACACTGAATCAGCATACTCCCAACAGATGCATCCTCCAAACCACAATGTGCATTGACATCCTGCTTTCACAGAAGTGAAACTCTTTTGCCATAGCTTAGGTGACTGCATTGCCCTCAGCTCCCTGTTCAAGCAATAGAAGGAAATAGTTTCAGAGAACAACTTTTCATTCAATTGTAGGTGCTGAACACCTGCAGAGTCTGCTGTTATTCAGTTTTTACAGGTTTCTTTTTTATTATATTGTGTCGTACAGGGAAGTTTTTACCAGTCAAGTGGCCAGAAAATAATCTCATTTTGTAGACCACCAACGAGACACATGCCTACTCTCACATGTGTCATCAAGGTGATGTGTTGTGTTCAAGAACATCAAATGGATACTCCTTTTGAAATTGTAGTGTTTTGCAATTTTAACACTACAGGATGAAATGGACATCAACAATACTAATACAGTCAATTTAGAGACATTGATAGGGTCCTGAAAAACCTGAGGGTGATTTCAGGGGAAGAGTCAGAAATGGTATTTACCAAGGAGTTTCTTTTACTTGCAAAAAATCATATTAGTAATTAGTCTGTTTCAAATATTCCACTCAGGTATTTTTTTGTGTGTCCTCCATAGTTTTATTCTTTTGTTTTTGATCAGTCATCACGATTATTATCTCTCAGCTACAGAAATTCAGGAAATGTTGCTTAAAAGAGCCTACCATTTCTTTCTCATGTAACCCAATAACTTTGTTGAGGTCACTTTACTGAATGAATTCCCAGTTTCTGAAAGCTTTCACACAATCTGTTGTACCCTAAAGAAAAAAAAAGTACTTGTTCACTGAATACCACCTATTCTGTAGGAGTGACATATTCTACATTTTGGAGCCTTATACATTTTTTGTGGTAATGGTTATTAAAAAATTGTGCAGTACAGTATAAAATCTTACATACATGTATATAAATATATATACATACCTGCATATGATGTCTAGCATATAGGTGTACCATGTAAATATGTATATGTCATATTTATACCTAAGTATGTATAAATGTATGTATAATATTTAAGCATGAACATACAGATATATTCCAGGTCATAGCTGAAAGCTCCCTCTTCATCCCCCTACACAAAGTGAAAAATTTTATCTCAAATTCCTGCAGTCTTTTTATTGTATAAAAAAGAATTCATGATTATAACAAAATTCACCTGTACATAACCTTTGAAACTCCTCCTATTCCACTGAGTCACAGTACTAGAATTGCATAAGAAGAGAAGCAGACAAAGGCTGTTCTTTCTGGATTTCTGCCTTTATATGTAAGGCAGAGAAAATCTGATCTCTGCCCTAAATCTTTCTGCATACACCGTAGCTACTAGAGAACATTCAGCTACTTTAAAAAGTGAGACTAATGAAATAGTAGTAATATTATTTGTTACAGAATTCATTTGACACTCACATTTATTTGTGTAAGCCTGTTCCAATGAAAAGTGTTATGACATTTTTTCTTGAGGGTTAAGACCACACAAGTTAAGTAATCACTATAACCAAAATTTTAGAAAATCTTAAACTCACCTATAAAGATTCATATTAAGAAAGGATTCGTTAATTGAAAAGTCTCTATTTGTTTGCTGTTATTTGCAAAACATAGTATGTGAGGTGAGGGTCTGTAGTGATGCAGGTCCCCAGGCAGGTGCAAAGGAGACCCTTTTTATTCCAAAAACCCAGCCTTTTTAAGCAATTAGCCAGTCATCAGCTACATAGTTTTGAATCATTTCAAACATAATTCAACCAACCACCATACCCCACAGTGTGAACACGTGATGGTGGCATAAATAGTTTTTTTGCCTCTAATTCAGCCAAGTCACTTTCCCATAGTCATTTTCTGCTTAGCCAAAGTAGCCAGACTGAGCCATGATATTACAAAGCCTTTCTTTTGTAAGGTTTTATCCATATGTAATAATACACACATACATATTTCTATCTGAATGTGCTACCTATATATGGCATAAACTGTCAATGCTATTGCTAAATAGAACAATTATTGTCTTACTTATGCGTATATATAAGACAAAATCTGAGTATTCTATTTTTCAGATTTTCTCTCCAAACCTTCCCCAGTAAGTTTGAATTCTTGTCTAGGATGAAATGAAGGATGATTCTCCATTCTCTAGAAAGCCACATTTTGGTCATTTGCTAATGCCTTACAAAGATATTTGTGCATTTTTTTGATGGTTGTTTTATGTTCTGATAGTATGGCACCATTAAAATTTTAGAGTACAGATGGTTCTTGGCATAATAAAAGAATCTATGAGGCAACTACTTCATTATGATGACTCAAACCCATTTTTTCCTTAAAGGTGATGTACTGGTCAGCAATGACCAAACTTTTGGTTATCTTGAATTTAAAAGGATTTTTTTCACTCTTGTATCCTATGAAAATTGTCATGCTGTTATAATTCTGTATCTGTGCCTGTAGCCGTGGCTGATGTCTGGCAGATTTAGTACAAAGCTAAATACTGTCAGCACTGCTGAAACAGAATGATGAAGCATTATTCCTGGTAGCATGGTAAAGAATGGGAAATCATAGAATCATAGAAAGGTTTGAGTAGGAAGAGACCTTAAAGATCCTGCTGTTTCAAAATCCCTGCTTTTGGCATGGATGCCACTCACTAAACCAGATTGCTTAGGGCCCATCCAACCTGGCCTTGAACACTTCCAGGGATGGAGCTTCCAATTTTTTCTGGATAACCTGTATCACTGTTCCAGTTTCCAGTGTCTCACCACCCTCCATAGGAAAGAATTTCTTCCTAGTATCTGCTCTAAACCTACCCTCATTTAGTTTAAGGCCATTACCCCATGTCCTATCCCTGACATGCTCTTTTAAAAAATCAGTCTCCAGGTCTCCTGTATGCCCCCTTTAGCTACTGGAAGGTGCTGTAAGGTCTCCCTGGAGCCTTCTCTTTGCCAGGATAAACAGACTCAACTCTCTCAGCCTTTCCTCTTAAGAGAAGTGCTCCACCCTTCTGGCCATCCTTGTGGCCCTTCTCTGGCTCATTCCAACAGGTCCATGTCCTTCTAATGTTGAAGGTAAGGGTTACACTTCCCCTTTTCCAGTCAGTGGCAACTTCACCAGACTGCAACAACTTCTCAAATGTGGTGGATAGTGGCACAGTCACCTAATCTGTCTGTTCCCTCAGGACCTGCAGAAGCAGCACATCAAGTCCCACGGGCTTGTGCACCTCCAGGTTCTTTACATGGCCTTGAACCTATCTTCTCCTACAGCAGGTGGTTCTTCATTCTCCCAGTCCCTGTCTTTGCTTTCTGTGGCTTGGCTGGTGTGGCTGGAGCGCTTGCCAGTCAAGACTGAGGCAAAAAAATTCATTGAGTACCTCAGCCTTCTCCATCTGCCAAGTAATGATGTCTCCCATTTTCATTTTGGGCTCACTTTTATCCTAGTCTTTCTCTTACCACTGACATACCTGTAGTAGTTTTTCTTGATGCCCTTGATGCCCCTGCCAGATTTAATTCTATCTGTAAATCTACTAGCTTTCCTAATCTGATCCCTGTCTGCTTGAACAACTTCTCTGTACTCTCCTCAGACTGTTTGCCCATGCTTCCTCCCTTTGTAGGGCAAGTTTGTCTGTGTTCATGCTCCTTGTTCATCCATGCATGTCTCTGGGTGTTTTTGCTTGACTTCCTCTTTGTTGGGATGCATCCCTCCTGAGTTTGAAGGAGGTGATCCTTAACATCAGTCCATGGAAAATCTTTTTCTTTAGAACCCCATCAGAATGCCAGTGCCAATAGAACCATCTGAAGGAGAATTATTTTAGTACATGTAGAAAAGTACTTTTTTAGCAGAAACTGAGGACTGGTATCAAGTTCAGCATCTTGGTGCTTCTTCATATTATTGACTGGTGACTATCTCTGATTTTTAATGAAAAGTGATCAGTAATAGTCCCTGTAAAAATATACAAAATGTGTCAGATCTGCCTATGACATCTCAAACAGTGACCAACAGAACAATTAAACACGGTTATCTTTGGCAATCATTAGGTCCAAAAAAATTTGTTTTTTTCCCTTTGCTCTGTCCAAACCAAATCATTCCAGCTATATTTTCTGGTGTTATTTCTATTGCTCTTTATATTCTCTTTATCTGAAATCACCTAGCAGCATCATGTTAAGTTCAAGTTTTTGGCCTTTCCCAGTACACCATTTATATAAGGAATGGCAGCTACATTTTCACCCAAGTCTTGCAGAAGACTAACCAGCAACTCATTAGGATTTGATTGCATACTGGGCATGAATATCTTGCAATATCTTACATCCTGTGGATGTTTGGGCCAGTGCTTTGGCCAGTGATTAGAAGAAGATTACCTGCAATTGCAGGTAGTTTTGAATGTAGGCTGAGAAGCAAATTTCAAATTCCAGCTGTTGGCAGCTGGAGGGGGAGGAGATATTCAGTCATTTCTTCAATACAGAGTGATGGTCTTGTGATTTATACCAAATCCTTTCAAATACAGGAACATAGAACTGAGAACCCAAATCTACAGTTATGTGTTTTTCTGCCTTTTGTCAATGGAATACAGTGACTTTAGCTCAGATCATTTTTTTCCTCTGGTTTCATCATGCAGTTCACATAGAACTTGCCAGAAACCAGTTGTGATTCCTCGTGCTCGTTCTTCACCTTTCAGATTTCTTCACATATTGGAGGGCACCTCATGGACATATGAGCCAAAGTCTCCCTGGGTTTGGCACTGCAGGGATGAATCTGGGGGAGTGGAGTCAATGGCTGTGGCAGCACAGCACAACATGCAATTGCCTCATGGATAAAAGGACTGACAGCCTCAGAAATGGGCTGAAATGGGGTTATGGTTAGGCTGAGGTGAGCTCCAGGGGAGGGAAGGCAGAGTCAGTAACGCTTGGTAGTGCCTCCAGGGAACTGAAAATAGAACAGGACTGCCACACACCTGTGTATTTAACCATGGTAGCACTAACTTCAAGGAACTTGTACAACTTGAGCTGTTTTCCCTTCTCCTTGAAGACTACCATCTTGATGCATGTGGCCTTTGTGACATTCAGAGCAGACATAGTGACAGAATGGCACAATATCCTTTTCCCTCCTCAGCATCAACAGAAGTGCCACTAACTGGCTTATGTATTATCTCTAATGTAAGAATTTGGAGGTCATGATTTTGAACAGGTATAGTTTAGAAATACATATATCCCTCAGCAGTGAAAGTTCTATTTGCCTTGAAGAAAAGCCATTTATTGAAAGGAGCCTTAAAGTGCTTCCATCTAAATGTGAATGTTTTGTTATTGCATTTTAATTTTTCCCGGGTCCAGTCACTGGCTCCCTTACAGACATTATATGAGAACATGTTGGCTATTTTATCCTAATGGGATATTTTTTTCCTTATTTTTTACTGTTATTAGGAATATGTGAGTAGATACAGGAGAACAAGTCTGACAAACCTCAAACAATTCTAATCCTAAAGATTAGTTTTCTGACACTAAAAAGAGTTGAAATTGTTGGTGCTTCTAATTTTCTGATAAGCTTCATAACAATCAGAATTACTGCCTAAAGCAGTAAAATTAGCCGGTGTACTCCCGTAGCAACCCAATAATGTGAAGATTACTTCTGAAGTAGCTAATTCTTCTTTTTTTGTTTTTTTATGAATGCATACATGCAAATATGACATTTCCTTAAAAAACGAGTCAGAATTATTTCTCGAACAGACAAACATTTTCCAGTATTTTATTGCCAACCAGATTTCATGGAATCAAATGATTGTGAAGAAGATACAATGTAATTTATTCACACATAATCAAGAAGAATTTATTCACACATAATAAATTAACCCATTAAGCCAAGAAGAGGCATACAAGCTCAGCTGAGTAAAGAACTGAACAAATTAAAAAAAAATGTTGACATGTTACATTTCAGTAATTTATGGGCAAATTAATTATGCATACCTGAGAAATCCTGTAGTCTTTTACCCCTTAAGATTTTTTCATACAAGTGAATAGAAGGGAAGATACCTGGGAATATATAGCTCTATTCATGAAGAGCACTGAGGTGCAAGACGGTGGTCCCTCTTAAAGCAATTTCTGAATAGAGTATAAATGAACCAAATAATTCTGTTGTTTTCCCTAAATGAGGCAATAAAAGCTGATGTCTTGGAGCACAGAAACAGCAAATTTATTTTCACATTTGTGAAATAGAAAGCATTTATTTGAATGCATGTTATTAAGGCTAAGTGAATGGTCTGTAACCAGACAGAAACAGATCTACCCATTCAGAATTCAAGGGCTTAAGCTGTATTACTCAAGATAGAACCTCACAAATATTCTTGAATATTTTATGATCTTTAGGAATGAACACAAGTTCATCTATATGCTAGTTACATAACACTGTCACTCTCATGAAAATAGAAAGTGCTAAAACTTCAGCTCTGCAAAAGGTATAGCTGCCCACAATGTTCCAGTTTATGGGTTCCATCCTCCAACGCAATGAGCACTTTGGTCCCAGTCCAGCAAACAGCTCATAGATCTGCTTAACAGTTTGCACGTGAGTAACTGTCTTATGCTAAACTGCTACTATAGCTAAATAAGAGAATCACAAGGTCCTGATATCAGAGATTACATCTCTTCCTCACTCCATGAAATGTTAGCTTTACACTTACCTAATTCACTGGGGTTTTATACACCACCATTCATAAAAGTTAGTCTATAGTGTCATATTTCAGTGAGAGAGGACTACAAAATGGATAAGCAGATTTTTTTTCCTCTTACCAGTTTCTTCCAGGAAGAGATGCTTCTGGGAGCTTGAAGGGATTATTGGCATTTGGAGCAGGCACTGAAAGGGCTGTAGCTGCCTTCTCTCCATTAACTGCATATAATGCAAGGTATGCTGGACATCACCTAACTGAGAGATGCTGCCTCTCTCTCACCTCTTTATCTTTGCAGGAACTGTGAGTGCAAAGCTTTTCACTATCTGTGCTGGTTAGCAGATTTAGGCACTGTTAGTTGACAAGGCTTAGGCTGCACTCATCACAGCACTGAGGCTGCTCCAGCATGCTCACCTTCAGAGCTTCTGAAAAAGTTCTGTCTGACACAGCCAGGATTCTTACCCATGGCAGTATGATTCCTCTTACCTCTCTTTTCCCCATGCTGCTGGTCCTCTTAAGATCAAAAACAGTTTGAAATCCACGTCAGGTTTGGCCTTTAATGACACATGAAGTAGTTTATCATCACATGAATTGTGCTTTGTGATGCCTTTGTGATGCACGGTATTATTACTAATACTTCATCAACATTTTGCACATCTTACATGATGAACGTGGGCTAGTGCATAATCCCATTTTCTGTGAGCATCATGAAGCTGCTCCCTTCAATCAGCATTGTTGCAACCTCAGTTATTTGCTTTCTTGCTATCCATCCATCCGTGTATAATACGACACGTTTCCTACTCTCTTCTCAGTATGAAAACACCAAAAGAATTCTTACATCTCCAGAGCACCGTAGGTTACTTTTTTACCTAAAACAATGTTCAGATGGCTGTCACAAAGAAAGTTAAAGTGAAATGTCAAAAGCTGTAAGGATGAAAAGCTGCACATGGTAGATACAAGATTCAGTGCACGGCAACTCCCTCTTAATAAACAAGCAAAGATTTATTGGAAGGAAAATTTCCCTGCATTTGAAATTTAACTGCCAACCATCCACATCCTACACATAACTGTCAGAAAGGATGTCTAAATCTGTCCTCATTTATAACATGTGTTGTGACAAGATTTGACAGTCTCTGAAAGGGCTATAATTGCCACCTAAACATCCAGCATTTTGTCAACTGCGATCATGTTTAGAGAAAGCATTTATTTCACTTTTAAAAAGCTAGCATTTTTTCTTTCTTCTGAATGAGATGACAGATTTTTTTTTTTTTTTCTCATTAGGGGCTGCAAGTCAGATTTAAGGAATTTTTTTGTTCCTTTTTTTCTTTTCCGTTTTTTTCCAGTGACAGGAGTTAGAACTTTTCAGACTCAAAGAATGATTAGCTTGAGGAAACCAACAGCAATTTCACAGAGAGGATGTTTACTGACACCACTGAAAATTTCTGAATGTCAAGCTGGTTTTGATAAGCACTCTCCTGAATATCACAACAGGAACTGGGGGTCAAAAGGGGGAAGAGTACCCCAGTATTTGCCATTCTGGGTAAACGTTGCATAGTATTAATCTGTGCATATAGTCATCCTAATATGGTCATAAACATTTGAACAGGATATTCCCCCATCCCATGATGGGAACTGTTGGCTGCGAATTGAAAGAACATTCTGGATGAGGGGAATGAGAGCTGTCTCTTGGGCATTAACAGCCCATGTAGCCAGGATAGCAGTCAATGCATAACCAATTAACTGCCCTAATGGATCAGTAGTACACGAGCTGTTACCAGGCCTGTGACTTAATTGTACTTTCTTGAAGTACTGAGCACTAAAACTCACTGCTACTGCAGCAAACGCTCCCCTGCAGTATTACTTCAACTCACTCTGGCAGCATACATGGTTCTTCTGTGTTTATTTACTGAAAACAACCCAGCAATCAAATTTTATTAACAGGAACATTGACAAAATTCAACAACAATCTGTGCTGTGGAGTGTGTCTACTACAACTGGTGCTTTTCCATGCATGGTGGTTGCAGTGGAGACCTGGCAGCAGGACTGCATGCAAAGAAGTCCTGGGGGTCCCCAGTCCTGACCTGCTCATGCTTGCCTGGCCTGCCCTTGCCAGGGGCTTTTGAGGAAGAGCATGGTAAACTCTTCCTCTGTTAGCTAGAGGGGTCAATAATGTGCTAAACATTTCCTCCTGACTGGAATTTGTCTAAGAAAGGGATTAGGAAGCCAAAAGAAAAAAATTTGCTGGACAAGTAAGAGCACAAGATTGCATTGAGCAACTTTCTCCACCTGTTCTATTCTAATTGCAAGACTCCTACACATTATATTCTTTAACTGTCAGTTAAGGATCTCTTACTCTCAAATCACAACCATTACTGGCTCCTTTCTTACACAGTAAATTGGCCATAATGGGTGCCCAGAGTGATGCCACACTGCAGTGCTGATTGAGAGGTAGAATGGCTACACTGTGTAATCAATCTAAAGCTCAGTTTCAGATCAAATAACTCATAAATTAATAATCTGACCCCAAAGAGTCAGTTTAGAAACAGGAAAAGCCTCACAAACTATTAAATGCAATTAGCCAAATGCATGGGGACATCAGAAAATGCTTAAAGAAAGAAAACCAACTGATGAGTTTACACTGAGATACTGACAACCAGCATTTTTTCTTAGGAGTATCCTTATAAAATGGAAAACTTATTTCAGAAAAAAAGTAAGTAACTAATTCAGGTCTATCTGTTTATCTGCTCTATTTATCTGGGCATACAAAATTACTACTTCTGGTTAATTTAGATTTGCTTAAAGTCAATATCCACCCATAAATCAGACTCAATTAATAATGAAGCAAATAATAATGAGGTGTTGGGTGGGGTTGTTTATTTTCTCTTTTGTTTCAGATAATATATATCCCTTATGTGTTAAGGACTTCTCACCATTCTTTTGTTGCAGTGATGTTGCTTGCTTAGCAAAGCCAGTCTCCTACCTAGATACTCTGATTCCTCTGTTGTACATAATGCAACAGAACTTTTGAGCTCCACCCCTGAGTGGCTACCAGGGTCAATGGAAGCTGAAGGAGAAAATATTAGAAATAAAGGACAAATTTAGCTACTGACATTGTGAACAGATCTCCAGCAGCTCCAAATGCCTTTGCAGCTGAAGACAGAGGGATGTCTCAGGTTTTGCCAGCTGGTAAACTCTTCCAGAGAAACTATTGTTCCATCATCTCTCTATTGATCTTACATATGCAGCTTGTAAACACCAGCATCCTGAATGACCTAAAGAGGAAAGAGTGGTAGAGGGAAGTTGAAAAAGAGAAATCCTAGTGTAAGAGGATGGAATGGAAGTATTTTGCATGGGATAAGGGTAAGAAAGAACCACCTAGGACCTCAAAACATCTGTGATAAATGCAATCCTCAGAATTTTCAGCTAATTCAAAGTGAATGACAGAGCCTCTTTGATGTCAGGCTTCAAACAGTTGGAACTTATGGTCAGAAGTATTATCAACAAATATCTATAAGGAGAATTGAAAAAAAAAAATTTAATGAGATATTTTAGAAATTTTAAGTAGGTTGCTTTTCTTTTTGAAGGAAGGAAAGTTCTGCTCTCTACTGGTAAACAACGAACAACTTCAAAATTTCACTGAAGTTTACGTTTCTAATCAACTTTAACACCAGTGCAGTATTGTAATTAAACAAAGCAATGGCTTTTCACTGTCTTTTTGTTTTTATGGTTCCTTGTATATGTCTGCTAAATCAAACAGTATCTAACCTTGCAGTGGCAATACATCCAGGAGATGACAGCAAACAGGAGTTTTTGAGAGGTTCCTTCTGAACACATTCCCAGCTCGACTTTGTATAGACATGCAATTAGTATCAAAATGTAGATCATGCTTCCAAACCTTTCCAGATGCTAATTTGGAATTCTCTCTGAGGAAAAAAAATTCTCTCAGAAAACCTGTGTCTAGATAGCAAAGTAGAAAGATAAACTCTTAGGTCTGTGAACCTATGCAGTCAGGTCAAGGAGCACAATAGGAAAGATCCTGCTATCCTAAAATGTCATCCTCATTAGACCTTAATAAAGGGTTTTGAACCTAAATGCTATCTTCCATCAAAATTTTAACTACACAAATATGAAAAAATAAAAAGAAGCCTTAAAAAAACACAGTGAAAATTGCATTTCCTACTCCAGGGAAGTTTTAATGGCTATAGTCATTAACGTCTCTTAGTAGCTGTCCTTGTGTTTATGTGCTAATTACTCCATTGCCAGAGACTTTAGTAATCAGTCCTTGCATTTTGCTTTTGAGATCAGAAACATATTATGGTTTTTTTTTCTAAGTCACTTTTTTCTTAATACTGAACAGCAAGCATTTGGTTGTAAAAATAAGGCTAAAATAGCTGTTTTGATGCTCAAGTGGATGGAGTTGTGCAGCTCTGAATGCTAATAAGCTGTAGGTAAAGAATGTTTCCTCTTGTGGGAGTTTGCTCAAGCTAAAAATAACCAGCTGACCTGCCCTCATCACAATAACATTGTGGAACTTGTTTCTCCTTGAGTGACTGAAGAGCAGGTGACACAGCCATACATTTTAAGAAAAAAGAGGCCGTTTTTCTCATCTACAAGCTGGCTCAATACTGGAATGCCATTATTGATGTATCTGATGGGAAACTTGCTTCATGAATTTGTACATAAAAATCATTCAAACATAAGAGTCAATTCAGGAATTCTCCAATTGTCCTTTGTGACAAAACACCGCTGTATTATTCCTGCTTTGCATTCTCTTGTGTTGCTATGATACAAAGATGCTAACTTTAGTGAAATGGTGCCAGGAGCTAATGGCCACGAGAGGAGCACAGAGGACCTGGCTATCTGTTAGGAAGGTCTGTTTTGGTACTTGTCAGAGGCTTCAGCTGAATTTCCTTGCAAGAAAACTTCTCTATGTGAGATAAAGAGCTGATCTTGATGGAAAGGGAGCAAAAGGCTTGCATTTGTAATCCTTACAAATGTGCTGTAGAAGAGCAAAGGAACTGGGAAATAAGTCAAAAAGACAACAATAATATTTTCAGATTCTGAGTAGGCCAATAAAACATATTTATCTCAAATGGCTATGTTTCTTGATTGTGTTTGTTCCACATTATTTCCCTCATTGCAGGATGACTTAGATGATGTTTGAGAAAAGTTTTACCTTCTGGTTACTAATTCAACTGCAGGGAATGCAGCTGTGGTTGTTTATTGTTCTTAAAGACAGTGATGTTCATGTTCTGAGACTATAAAAAGATAGAGGCAACAAATTAATTCTGTTCTACAGTTTTTCTCCCTAAGATTAACCTATTTATTTGAAAAATAGCTAAATGGGTACAAGAGTTCAGTTCATCTTTATCACATGTTCAGGGTTTTATGGGAAAGGCAATAAACTGGAAGTATTTTGAATGGCCCCTGTCACCAATGTTAAATGTAATGCATTTTATTTTCTATAAAATGCTATTCTTGCTGGATTTTAGAAAATAAAATAAGTATCACTGAAAAATAGATAAGTGGTGCCTTGTCAGACTTGAGAGAGATTTTACTTTATCATTGCTCTCAAAAACCTCTAAAGGAGACGATTACACAACCTCCCATGACATCTATTTTAGTGCTTAGTAATCCTCACCACAAGAGTGGCCTTGTCTAATTTAAACTTTCTCTGCTGCTGCTTTGCAGAAGGGTTGAGGCAGTTTGGTGACTCATTGTTACCTACAAAAGGTACAATTCTTTTTGCCTAGCAAAAACAAACAAACAAACAAAAATTCCAAACCTCAAAGCCACCATTTGAGCTTGTAGCCTCTATGCTGAGGCTGGAGTTTCTGGTAACCATCACTGAATGCTGTGCAGACCATCAGCTCAGAAAGCATAACCTCTACAATTTAGCTGTGTCCAGATTGCCTGCACATAATTTACATATTAATTCTGTCTTTGACAATACAGAACACAACTGGCTTATTTTGGCAACAGAACCCACCCACCCTGTTATATGAAAATAGACAAAGCTGTTGGAAAAACAACCTAAATAAACAGAATTCACCTAAAATAATTGCAGGCTGTTCTTCTGGAAAATTGCATATGGATATTTGAATTCCTTGTGTAACTTCCTCATCCCCCAGATTTTGTTGTTCTCCCCACTGCTCCCTACAGTCACAGATATAATGGAGGCTCTGAATCCCCATTTTGCCTAATGTTTTGGATTCATTCAGGCACCCACATCAATGCCCTAACACATTCTCTTTGAGGTATTTAATATCACACATATTAAATATTATAGAAAATATTAAATATAGATGCATCTAATTAAGCCTGTTATCTCCAATATATTCTTTACTGGATATCAACATGTCCTGTTTGGATCCTCTGTGATGAAGGACATAAGAAAGAGAAAGGCTTTGCCTTCTCCAGAAATAATTTGAAGAGAAGCTTCTCTTTCTGCTGTTCTCCACGAATGAGTGCATTCATATGAGCACCCTCTCTCACAGTTTAAGTTCCAGACTCCTTGTGCAACCACCAGTGCATGTGAGGAATAATTAATTTCTTTCCTCTTTATGATTGTCTTCTATATATTTGTCTGCTTTTTAAGTGTGAGCATATGAATTTGTAGATGACAATGATTTCTGAACTTATCCTACTTCTGTGTGGGTTTTAACAACTCTTAGATATTTCCTTCAATAACAGTCTCTAAGCCATTCAATTTAATTAAGAATCATATTTTCTAAAATCAATTATCCTGTACAGAGTAACTGTCAAGTCTTCAAATACAAATCCCATGTAAATATATATCTTTCTTCAACTTTCTAGAATTTTACTTGCTTCACATAAAACTAACTGCCACTTTTGATTAAATATAACTTATTTCCTTCAAGTTGAAATGTCTGTTTTTACAACAATGTTTTTGCACTCTTCTTTGAAGACTGAGATTACATTAAGTCACTGGCATTTTCATTTTTAAATTTCAGAAGTCAAATGATGTTCCTGACTCCTCAGTGGCCATGCCCAATAAGCTTTCTTTCATTCAGACTCTGCCAAAGTTATTTGAGATTATTTTAGAAGGAATTTAACATACAAATTTGTTCCAATGTGAACTCTGAGGAGAGAGATTACATTCCTCACATATTCAAACAGGATCTTCCTTCAAACAGGAAATATAAGAGGCACTGAGTGGAGGAAAATAAAAGGCTGGAGATTTTGCAGTTCAAAGTATAATTTCTTGGAAGTGACAGACTCTCCCTGGAAGTATCACGGTCAAATATGATATTTCTTATACAACACAAAGCTCAACAGGCTCTGACTTACTTATATGAACAAAAAATATTTTAAACGTTGTAAACAAGTAACCTGATAATTAGTAATGCAATATAACATTGCTCTTCCATAGTTCATTTTCATCAGTCATATTAATTGCTGCAGAGTAGATGCATTAAGTGTGCTCCAAGGTTAAAGCAAATGTAAAATAATCATGCTGGAGCCATAGCTTATAACCTGAAAAACTTTTTGATTTATAATTTTGAGACAGCCTGTTGTAGGTTTCAACATCATGTGAATCTATCTCCTTTTTAATCAGTCCGTCTTTGATCATGGTGATGTTTATTTTGCATTGATTTTATGTGCCTTTGGAGGTAAAGTAACTGTGATAAAAGCCAATTAGTTTCACACCATCAAGATGGACAATGAATTGTGACTTGGCAAAACAAAGATAAAATTAACCATTTGCCTAAATGGTACTGTTCATTGTTGTTTTCTCAGGAGGATTCTTCTGTAATGTTCAGCTCCATGAACAAAATAACTCAGATAGGCAAGTTTACCTAAAGTAAAACACATTCTGAAATGAATACTACACCAATGTAGCAAGACTGCACAGTAATCCAATGTGCATTTTCCACCAGACATTAGATCTGTCTAAAGATTGTATCTCACACACATGAATAAGTGATGCAGCAAGGAATAAGCAAGCACTTTGGTTCTTGTGGCTAAGGCTTTTTAAATAAGTAAATTGGATTGGGTGGGGAATGCTTCATAACAACCATGTGAAGTTAAACAGGGGCAAGTGCCAGATTCTGCAGCTGGGACAGGGCAACTCTGGATGTGCAGGCAGTTTGGGGAACAGGATGCTGCAGAGCAGCTCTGCAGAATGGGATCTGGGGGTCATCATCAGGGGCAAGGGGAACACGAGCCAGCAGTGCCCTGGCAGCCAGAAGGGCCAAACCTGCCCGGGGGCATCAGGCACAGCATCACAGCCAGGCAAGGGAGGGGATGGTCCTGCTCTGCTCTGAGCTGGGGCAGGTTTGGGAGCCACAGTAAAAAAAGACATTAAACTGTTAGAGAGGCAAAGGAGGGCAATGAAAATGGGTGAAGAGCCTTGAGGGGAAACCATGCAAGGAGCAGCTGAGGCCACTTGGGCTGCTCAGCCTGGAGAAAAGGAGGCTGAGGAGAGACTTCATTGCAGTAAGAACTTCCTCACTGAGGAAGGACAGGCACTGATCTCTGTGGGGACCAGTGACAGGGCCTGAGGGAACGGAGTTATTTTATCTGAGGAAAAAACAGACCTAAAAGGAACCATAGGTAAGCTGAAGCAGAAGATCAGAACTCAAGTTTCTGTTGGGAGATTAGCAGACAAACATGAAAAAACAGATGAAATACAATTACAAAAGCAAAAATACTACACTTGGGCAAGGAGAGTGCAAAAATATGGTATTTCAGTTAAGGTAATTTGAAACAAGAGCTAAGAGTTATATCCTATTTGGAAGTGAGCATGAGTTAGCAGTTTCATGCTGCTATGAAAAAGCCAAACATCACACTAGAATCAATTAACAACAATAGAGACTGCAGGAGACCTGGCAAATATTCCTGTTCTCTTCAGATGGATTGATCATATCACCTCAAGGTTGCATCTATTCCTCTTTAGAATGCTGCCAGAAGCACTGTTACAATACTTGCTTTATTTCAGAAAAATGACTTTCCTTTAAATCCTTGAGATGTTGATTTAAGGTTGAAATGTTCAGAAAACCTAAGTGGCCAACTGCCACAGAATTCAGAAAGGTTTGGATGCTGATAGCAACTGAGCAGTTCCTGAAATATTAGGTAACATCAGCGAATGCATAATTCCAGAAAAAAAATTAGTCACTTTTTAAAGTGAGTTGAATTGTTCTCATAAATAATACTTGAATTAAATACTTGAAATAAAATAAATTATATAAAATAAAAAATATCATTTTTTTTCATTAATTAACTCTATTTGTCTATTTGTTGCAGCCCAATTTACAACACAGATTCCTCATTTTTTACAAATCCACTTTTGTTTTTCTGTAAGGGTAATAACAACTGCATTTTGATCCGGATTTTTCTTATTTTCAGGCCTGTGTTTCTCTGATAACTCCCACTGCCTCAGTGTACCTTTCTTTGCATTCTGTATCTAAACCAAGAAATACTTAGGTTCATCTTTATTGAAACAGCTGAATTCTCTCATTTTTCAAATATTTTTTATTGTTCAAAAGGAATATTTTGGAATCAAATCTGTTTTTCAAAAACCTTTGAATTTTCATGTATAAGAAACTTTCATATCATTAAAATAGCCCTGGGACATGTTAAGAGCTTAAACTTTTAATGAAAAATAGTAACATCACACAAATCTATTTTCATACATTTCATTGTATTTATGCAATCTGTATTTATATAAATGCAAATTATCCATCAGTCATAGAAACAACCGAAAAAATGGAGAATCATTCCACAAAACTATTTTGTCAAAATAGAACCTGCCATAATTTCAACTAGCAGGCAGGAAAAGTCTATTACAGTTTCTTGTTTTCATTACAGAGAACACAGGACTACATGCAATGGATAGCCTAATGCTAAGTGCAGTGATCTGTACAGGAGATAACACAGCATAGTGTTTCTATACTGATATTTAAAGGACAGCAGAGGAAGCTGCTTCAGGTTATAAACATAATTTGTTTTTTTAGAATACAGGCTATTTTTTTTTCTGAATTTCATTCAGAGACATGGAAAATAAGTCTTCTCCAAGAATGAGACTTCCTATTAGCACATTTGGAAATCTACTTGAAGATGTGCACCTCTGCAGGAGTTCTGCAGCACTGGAAAAGGTACAGTGAAGCTGTAACAAATGTGTTTAGCACAAGGGGAGAATGAGAGAAAGATGGATACTTAGTCTGTTGTCTTGAGTTTACCTTTCTGACTTATATTTCTGGTTATCAATGACAAGTTTCTAACATGCTTCTGTAGGAGTGTCAATTCAGGGATTTAACAGAATATGAGATGTAGGGAATAAGTAGGACAGTTTAAACTGTAGAAGAGCATAAAATTAGCTACTGAGTTACTTTAAAGCAATTTGTACACATGGAAATTTGTACCTTTCCTGGCAGCCTCTTTTAAAAGATAATTTCATTCTGCTCTTTCATGTAGTAATAGAAATACTGCAATTTCAGCAGCTAAATCAAAATAATTTGGCACTTTTTAAATGAGTTGTAGTAATGATAAATCAAGATAATTTTAAATAATATTAATGCTTAGAGTGGTTTTGACCTACAACTCAGTTTTAAAGTGACTGTGCCTTAAACAAAACCAACTCTTAACTTCTCTATAAACATAATTTCAGGAAAACCAATCCCATGATAAATCATGTTTCACCATTATGCTTTCTATTATGGAGGTGGTGACATTTCTAACACATTCCCATGTAGACAAAAAACTTCCAAAACTGAAAGAAGTACCATCTAGAGCTTATACTCAACAATCTAAACTGGCCCATCTTTTTTTCTGTATTTTTGAGGAAAAAACTAAGTGACAGTATGTCTACCCATGCAAGAAGGTATTCATCAAAAGGATTTAACTTAGTTTCTGAATCTGGAAACAGAGACAGAAGAAATGAAGTCCTTTCAAGCCAGAAGCCAAAGAGATCAAGATTTTTATATTTTCCCAATTAAAATAAAACCCAAAAGCTGAACCTCAGGAGATTCCTGTACCATGCAGAAAATTTTAATAGAGTTAAAACCAAAGTGCCAACCTTTTTTAGTGACACCAATTCAAGAACTAGTGATGTTGTCAGGGCCCAGTAGGCACAGGAGCAGAAAGAGAATGGGGATTTTGAAAAGAGAGGTGATTGAAGTAGATTAGAGATCTTGCCTTAATTTAAATTGTCCTCAGTGAAAAAAAAAAATCTATGAAAGGTTGTTTTAGGCTTGTTAGAGCTTGTTTTTGGCATCTTACCAAGAGTTACACAAGCATTAGAAATTAGGTTATATTTTAGGAACCCCACAAGCCAGTTTGATGCCCATGTCTCTCTGTTCCAGCTAGATTGTGTGCAGTCCAACATGCCTTCAAATAGAGTAATGCTTAAAATGAAAATTTATATTACTGTGAAAAATTAAAATTCCCTTACTCCATTCAGAGAACTTAGACTGCCTGCAAGGTTTACAATGGTCATCCACAGGGAGTTTCTGCCTCTTACAATGAAGTAAATTGTTGGGACAACTTCCCATAATCACTTGCAGCAATACATTATATTCCTTAGTAATCACACTCATCTTAATTAGAGACTAGCTTGGGATATCTATAGATATGCAGGAATTCATTTTGAAATATGTATAGCGACCCAAAAACTCAAACTACCTTTAAAAATCTATTTAAATTAAAAATTAGGAACTCTCAGTCTTGTCAGAAGACCCATGTTACATAACAGGCTTGGATCAGCTGCAGTGCATACAGTGACATAGTTCCTTAGACTCTCCCCCAAATATTTAGCCACTTTTGAAGGCAATGTTTAGCTTTGGAATATGTAGCTAATTTTAGAAATACTGAACATCACCCAAAATATATTAAGTCTGAATTACTGTTCCACAGGGATTTTACAACAAAAAAAATATATCATTACAACAAAAAAATATATCATTTCAGGCTAAGCTGGAGACTTTTCCCAGTTTAAGCCAAGCAGCTGACCTATGGTAAGCCCTGCATGGTGGTTGGGTAGAGTATACTGTTCCCACCTCAGTTATGGGTGCTGGAGTTAGTGAGCCTGATGTGGCCATAACTGAAGTCACAGAATGTTTTGTCACTGGCATTGGTTACAGAAGGATGGGGTTGTTTGCTATTGAATCAATTAAAAAAAAAAAAAAAGGAAGGAAAAAAAGAAGGAAAGAAAAGTTTATACATCAGTTTCTTTCTTGAGAATTTTACTTCCTTCTCTGGTTTCTACTTTCAAAATATACCAAATAATTACTCTTCTACCTAACCTTGAATATTTTCTTTTAATTGTACTTCTTGCCTTCCTATTTACTAAACCAGAGTTTAGTTCAGCAGCAACAACAGCTGGAATTTTAAATTTTAGGATTTCCAACTGAAAATCACAGTCCTTGATCATTGCTGCATTTCAAATATATGCCTGAAATGTCATGGTATGTCATCTGAGACCAGTATTAAAATTCTTCATATAGCTCAGGTCTATGTAGGATGAAAAGGAAATCTGTTCAGTTTTCCTAACACATAACACTCAGTAATATCCACTGAGTCTCTCAGTTATGAGTTTCACTGTCAGCCTCAGTAATTACTTCCTATTAAAATGAAGGATGGACATTCCTTTCCCTCGGCTTTCTTAGCATGTGTAACTGAACACCAAAGCCATCAGTCTGCAAAATTAACTTCTCTGCAGAGTAACCTGGCCTGGCTCCCAGCTGGCCATGCCTTGAGCAGTAGGTAGGACTAGAACCCTCCAGGGCTTTTCCTTTCCAGCCTGAATTATTTTCTGGTCCTCCATATCCTGAACATCAGAACCTTCAACAGTAAATAATGCAGCCAGGGGATGAAAAAAAGGGTGCAGGCTTCTCAGGAGCAGCAACCAACACCAAATTCTTGAAAAAGTAGTAGCAAGAATACTAGAGATTATTTATTTAGTAGTTACTGACTGGTTTAGCCAAAAATATGGTAAAAGAAGAATTGCAGAAGTGTTTTATAGTCAGTATCAGGCTCTTCTTGGCCATTTCAGAATTATAGAAAGGACTAATAATTCAGGAAATTAAAATTGTAGTCATACCCTGTAAAATCCATTTGGTCAGTGACATGGCTATAGGAAGAAATATATTTAAAAAATCAGAATAACTGCCACCACAGCTTTATTTGCTTTCTCTCTCAGCATTTATAATATTGCATTTACAAAAGGGTTCTCATCACTATGCTTCTGCTAAGACTGCATTGAAAAAAAATATGGATTAAACTGCCACCTAGAGTTAAATCCTTGATGTTAATATTGGTTCCACTTATACTCAAGATAGATAGCTTTACTATTACAATATTCAGGACCCAGGTACCAGAAGTCAGCATAATCTCTGAACACTGGCAAAGGAAGTAAACATTTGATATAGGTTATAAATGGAATCTGATGATGTGCCTAATTTCTTGACTGATATAAATCCATTTAAAAAGCAGTAAGGAGCTATAGATCATTACTGGCATATGTTATTCTCATCCTGTTAATGGTGATCAATAGTCTGAGCAAGTATTATTGAAATCAGGATACCAATTTTTCATTTGGCAGTCACTTTCAGTCCTTTGGGACTGCCTGTGTATTAGCAAGTCTCAACAAATTCATTAGCTGGTTGATTTCTTCTTAGATGCATTTTAAAGCAAATAAATATCTACTGCCCCCTATACCTGCTGCAAGAATTCCGAATTTCATTTTTTTATTTGTATTTAAATTATTATTAACTATGTTAAGTAAGGGTGATGAGCTGACCTTGTCTGACTGCCAGGTGCCCACTGAGCTGCTCTCTCAGCTCCCCTCCTCATCAAGGCAGGCAGAAAAAGAAGATTAAAAGCTCATGGGTCACGATAAAGGCACTTTAATGAAAGAAGCAAAGCCTGTACATAGAGGAAAAATAAAAACCAAAAGAAAGAGGAAGACTTATTCTCTACTTTTTATCAGCAGACATTTTCTGGGAGGAAGAGCCTCAGTTCTTAGAGCAGTCACTTCAGAAAACAAATACTTTAAAAACAAGTTGCCCATTCCCACCTTCCCCTTACCTTTTATTGCTGGACATGTTATCACATAGCATGGCAAATCCCTGTGGTGAGTGTGGGACAGCTCTCCCAGCCTCCCAACCCCAGCTGCTGGCCTTTGGCAGGGGGGGATGAAGGGACAGCCTTGAAGCTGTGCAAGCACTGCTCTGCAATAGCCAAAACACTGCTGAGCTATCAGCACTGCTTGGGCTGCACAGACAAGCCTCAGCACTACAGTGCTGCTATGGGGAAAGTTCATTCCCTCCCAACAAGTAACTTGAAAGTGCTGACAAGTCCTCTGCTGCCCAGTAGAAAAGCAATCTCTGCATTAAGGCAGCTGTGACAGCTGAGGACAGCAGTGAATACTGGTCATTGACCAGTCCTTGGAATAATTAACTTCTCCAAATGCTGATGGTTTGTGTAATCTGATTTCCTAGAGCAGTTTACACAGATAATATATTTTTTAAAAAATCTCCCTATTAGAGATACAACAAGAAGTACATAAAAGATGCATATCCTGCAGTCTATGGCAGAAAGGGAGATGGAAGTTGGACCCTTTAATATCTTCCCTTGCACTAACACCTGTCAGTGCTTTAATGCAGAACAAACTTATTGCATACACTTTTTGTGCTAGTATTCTGATACAACATGGTTGACCAAACCATGCCATATGTTCACAAGTCTGGAAGCCTGTTCACAGTATGATTTTAATGCATTGTTCCCTAAAAATCAAACTGGAAATAAGATTTCAAATTCTACAAGCTGTGAAGAAATCTATGATGGAGTAGAGAGGATAAACCTAAATTAGTAGCCACCTATAAAGGAATGGCCAACAAGACCAAGCTGTTTTACCTCCCCCTCTCCTTTCCTCTCCTTTTGCAACCAACTGATCAGCTTGTGAGTGAAGTGGTAGAACAGGTTTGGTAAGCAAAAATTGCTTAAAGAGAGGGATAGGGCAGGCCTCCAAAACAAGGCAGAGAGGGGAAAGAAACTGAGGAGAGGGAAAAAATGACAGACAGGGATTGATTTTATACCTTCTCTTTTAAATCAGCAGAGCTGAGTACCTCTTCACTTCCTGAACCAACATCCACAGCACAGGGAATGGGCAGGGGGAAGGAGAATGGTAGGATAGCTCACTTGACTGGAGAGCTGTCATGGGTGGATGTAGGCTTTTTTTAGGATGGACAGACTCAGGACAGCAAGGAGAGGGAGCAGCCCTTCATGTGTAAGAGCAACAGGGATGGCCAGAACTCTGCCATGATGCAACTGAAAGCTTATGGACTGGGATGAGAGGAGAGATCAATATGTACAATATTTGGTACCTCTGATCAATGAGGTCTCTTCAGACAACTGAAGTGCCTTCACATTTGCAATTATTCATCAGGAATGACTTGAACCACCAGTTATCTGATAAACAGACAACAGAGTAGAGCTCAAGCAACCCAGGACGTTTCTGGAGGGCATTGGTGGTCACCCCCTAACATGGGCAAATAAGGAACAAATACAGGGTAACTTTGGCTGCAGTGACTCCACTTGACATTGTGGAGTTCAGGATCTTGAGAGGAGGGAAAAAATCCAATAAACAGAATCACAGTCCTGATTTTCAGGCCTCTTCAGAGGGTAACTTGGAAGAATCCCATAAGATAGTCCCAGAGGAATGAGTAGTAAGATCTAGCTTATTTTCAAGGATCCTTCCAGCTGATAGGCAAGACATAAAGCAAAAGACTTAATGGATGAATAGTGAGCTCCTGACAAGATTTAAATGTAAAACAGGTCACAAAAACAAAAACCAAAGAGTAGGTGGTTTGCTCATATTCACTGTATTGTAACTATACATGATGCCTTGCTTCTCTGTAATAACTTACAGAAGCCTCAAATCCACCAGTAAATTCTATCTCAGACAGGAGCTGACATGACATAACCATGTTACTCCCTGTTTCAGAGCTGTCATGCAGCATTAAGTCTGTCACTAGTGCTTTAGAAGCATTTGTGAAAGCCATGCTGTTACTGTTGCTATATCAACATCTTGGTTTGTGAAAATTCCTCACATCACAGACACTGAAAGAGTGAAAAAGTTTGCACAAAGCCATTAAATGTTAAAAAAGTTGCATCTATTCTTGAAGTACTTAGTCCTTAAAACACAGGAAAACTGTGCAGTTCAGTCCATGTCAAGTGGTTGTTTATCAAGCTATAGTTATAAAGTAATAAATCACTATTTCCCTACTTCATAGGTCTACTAGTAAGTTTTTCCTGCCTCCTGCATGGACAGCAATTCCTTTCTTTTTCATCCACCTAATTTTGTTAAGATAACTTTGAAACTAAGGTTTTGACATGTAGTAATGGCAGGTAATCCATTTCACACATTTGGAAATGTTTGTTTAGTTTCATTATCATTAAAAACCTTTAAAAATAGAAGAAAAAGAGGGAATATAATAAGGAGTATATCTTGTCTGCAGTAGCTAAGGATCCTGTTCTTTGTTTTGAGCATCCCTGAGATGTCCAGAATCAGAATCTCATTTAGTATTGTTTGAAAGGGATATGACATGATATTTTCAAAAATTAAAAAAATACATATTTTGCATTAATAGTACATTTATCTTTATAGATTGTCAGTCTTGAAGACCTCAGATACCTAGGACAAGCAGTGTGAATACCTCTACTATCCATAAATGCATGACTATTCCCTAGAAGCAGGACAATTATTTTTTTTAGTGTATAGAAGTGCTTTCATCTGTAGTATTTACTTACAGGTTTCTTCAAGGACTTGTGCATGTCTGTACTTAAGTTCAATGATAGACAGCTATCAAAGCAATGAAAAGCATTTGAAAAAGCCTTTCTTTTCTTCATTCAGACAACTCCTTTAAAATAAAGGCTTCTAGCTGATCCATTTTTTTTGGTTTTTTAAAATTAGATCTATGCAGAGGCTGGGTTCTAACTCTGCTCAGGCTGCCCTTGTTCAATAAGCAGCCTGAGTATGAGCAAGATAAGAAAAAGGAGGTATAAAAATAAACTGCAATGACCCAATTCTAATGTGAACAAACACAACCCATGACCTCTACAGTCTGGTATTTTGAATCTCAGTCCCATCTGGAAGACAAGAGAAGGGGTCAAATATCCCTGTCTCTACCTGACTCACACATTTGCTTTGCTGCAGTTGAGTTGATTTAGTAGTCACATGTTTGCCAACTTCATTTAAGACCATGGAAATCATGTCAGTGACACTGGAGATAGTGCTGCACTGAAGAGACCTGTTGCTACACTCTAAATATGTCTCTGGCTGTAGAACCCTGTGTTTAGCAATTTGGAAGTCAAATTGCAGAGCTTAGCTAAAAGCAGCAGTTAATAACCTGCTCTGACATCTGCTGTCGCTGAACAGGCTAAGAGATAAAGTTCACAGTGAAGAAACACAGAAACCAAACACATAGCAAATTTTCCTTACAGACCTTCTTCAGAAATTCTAATACTATTAATGTATACACCAAGTATTGACAGAGAGGAAGGATTAGTCTGGAAAAAGTCCTTGCTTGAGGAAAGAAGTTCTTTCATCTAAATTTCTCACACTAAGTCCTGTTTCTTCAAGCACCCATCAGTAAAGTAGTACCAGTTAATGGCTGGTGGGTTTATTCAGTAAGACCATTATCTTCTGACAAACAGAAAGTAGAACTAATGACTTGTCTGGATAAAGGCAGTGAACTGGGGTAGGAGGACAGGAGGGAGCAGGCTGAGTCACATCCCATTTTCCACCCTGCAGCCACACTGGTGTCACTGGCCCTGCCAGAGAACCTCCACAGGGTGCTGGCAGAGCCCACAGCACTGATGGGAGCTGCAGGAGGGCATCTCTAAGGTCTCTTTCAACCCAAACCATTCTACAATGCTCCAACACTTCTTTCAGAATTATTCATGGCAAACAGATCAGCATGAGAATTCACAGCCCCAGTATAAAAGTCATAGCCCCAGTACAAAACCAGCATCACCTGGCACGTGTGACAACCACACAAGACCACCTAAAACATAAGGAAGCATCCAGTACCTTTTATTCTCCTAGGAAAGCAATTCTTGCTTTATTTCACTCCTAGTGCTTTCCCACCACTCCTTCCTCGATTTTTCTCAGATGCTACTGTGGAAATTTAGATCAAGCAATAAATTAGTTGCAGACTTTTAGACAGGGAATTTGTTTTATTAACTCTACTCTGAGATGTTAAGCAAGGGGGCTTGAGAAGGAATAGGTTTGTAGAACACACGGGAAAACAAGACTTTTGATATAGTTCTGCACCCACTAACAATTAAGTTTCAAATAAAGGACAAGACAGGGCTTAAATGGAGGTCTTGGGCCAGGGGCAGAAGCTGTGTGGGTCTAGATCTCAGGTAAGGATTGTCACAGCAATTGCAGACTCTCTGTGCACTTGGGGTCCTGACATAAACCATACATCTTCATTCACTGAGAATTCCTCTGGAATTACAATTATCCTGATGAAGAATATTAACTCCAAAATTTTGCTTTGTGTGGCTCAACTGTTATCATTAAACAACCATTCTGCCTCTTAAATCTCTCAGAAAGAGAATTATCCTAAAAAGGTCATTGAACATAGGTATACCTTTAGAATACCAATTGGGATGAAGACTCAGGAAAATACTTATTTCCCATTAGTAACAATCTGCATTGCATCAGAAAATGCAAATTTTAATCTTCAAGAGACTTTGTACTAAGCAATTGTTGTGATGAATAAGATACAGTGATTTTTGAAAACAGTTTGTTCCAAATTTTGTAAGAAATGTGTTTTTTGACATGGCTGTCTGTCTGACAGATAGCAACTGCATTAAAGATATGCTCTGACTTTTAAACAATTTTGTGAATTTATACACCTATCAGTGCATACACTTTGTCCCTTTGATATGAGAGGTTTTTATTTTTAATTTTGATTCAATTCTTCATTTAAGCATAAATGCAGAGCCATCGTCATGGAAGATGCAATGCTCTAAATTAGGTCTCCTGGGGCCTATATGGGAAAAAAGAAAGAAGGAAACATGATTAAAAGGAAAATCAGACAGATTGTTATGAAGCTGGCAAAATAAAGAATCTTACGGTATTCCTGAACTAATGTTAGAAGCTTGGGAGAACATCAGAAACTACTACAGATTTTCATGAATAAACATAATTATAATTGGATTGACAGACAATGTAGAACGAGCTTCACAAGTGAAATGCTCAGCAGTGACACCCTGTACTCTCAATCCAGGGATGGCAAAACTACTGTGGCAGTGGCAGACCTGGACTATTGTACACAGAGTAAAGGGTCACCTCTAAATACATATCCAGGGAATATGATATTTCTTCACATGAGGTATATTGTTTCAGAGGCTCATTCTTCTTCAGCTTTAGTTTGTTTCTCACTTTTTAGCAGCTCAAAATCATATGCTTAGCCCAATGTCACTTTAGGACCCACTATTAGACTGAATGCATGGGATTCAGAAAGATCATGACCAGAATTACTTCTATACAACTGTTCATAGGTTTTATGTTAAAGCCACTATGAAAAAAATGCAAAAGAGAGTCAAAAGATAATGTGATTTTTTAAAACTTGAATTTGGCTCTTTTTTTTGTGTACTTCCCTTAGAAGTTATGAAATGGTTCTGCTTGTGCAAGCTCCCCTCCTGGTAACTTGGAAGCTGGTAGCACCAGTCACCACAAAAAGCACTAAGGTTTCACAGTTGATATATGTCCTCATATTCAGTGAGAAAGAAAATGACACCTATAGAGAGAAAAGAGCTTCTACTAATGTTTGCTAGAAGAAAGACAAATAGAATGGAAACATATCCTATTTAACAGAAGTGCTTGGCTGATCTACTTACACTGGCCAGCCAGCAGAGATGTAACTGAGCTAGTAAAACACAGTAGGTAAAATTAAGGTTACATTTAGGATATGCTGGGTGTTTGGCTATTTGGGCTTTATTTGCAAATTGTGGTGGACATTGGAGATACTGGTAGGGATGAGGCCAATGCATGACTACATCATAAATCCACAGAAAACCAAACTTTAATACTAATTGTTTTTAAGACAGCTTATTCTGCTCCTTAAGATTTATAACCAGCCTTTGAAAGTAAATTTTTAACTTAAAATTACCATGAATATTGTTTTGTCATTCTAGGTCTTGCAGGAAGACATTACAGGCACTTCTACCCTTTTATTTTGAAATCTCATACCTTAACTGAAATAGTAAGAAACTGTATCTTTAACAAGATAATTTTTCTCCATTGTGTGTTTTGATTGTAATATCTAAGTAAATAAATATTTAGTTATAAAACAGTTTGGTTATAAATAAGTCTTTATAATTGAACTATGGAATGCATCCACAGCAATTTAAAGTTTTTAATTAGACTCTGGTTTTTATATCAGTAGTCTTCCATGCTAGTTTCTATAGCAAAATAGTTTAGAAATACCAACATTCCCCAAAAGTTCCATAAAAGATCACAAATTTCACAAAAGGTTCCAAATTCATATTACATATATGCACCATTATATGAAAAAGCTACTGGTGTTTGCCTTCAAAGCAATAGTTTCATGCATGGATGATGATGACTTCCCCAAATGTCCTCCATAATTACTTTAAAAGAGGTAAACAGCTGTCCTTATATTTCTTAGTATTTTAGAACTTGGAAAATCTATTGCAAAATGAAATGTCCATTGATTCAATTAAGTACAGCAATAAATCAATCTCTTCTTCTCCTAATTTCTGTATCAAATGCATTTGCACATAGAAGAAAGCTTTAGTACTTCATCAAGCATTTTGAATATACTTGCATACAGAATAACCAGAAAAGACCATATTACAACTTAGAACACATTTTTAGAGTAGTTATAGCCTATGCCAAGTGGAGAGAGTCTTTTCTATGCAAACAAAAAAAAATCTAAAAGTAGTATGTGACTGTAGTACTGCTGTTGCTATGGATGTTCTGAATGTCCTCCTTAACACCTTTATCTAGTTAAGAAACACCCTATTAGCACACAAGGACAATATATGAACATATAAACTTATTAATCAAAGTCACAAAAAATCCTAAATTATTTTTATAAGAGTGAAGTTGTATTTTTTTAATTTGCTTTTATGCTGTTATATCCTTTCTTAAAGCTTTATCTCTGACCACAAAGCAAAGAAACTTTATGTAAGTGTGGTGGTTTCAAGAAAATCAAGATAATATAAGCCCCATAAATCTGACGAAAGTACCACAGACACATGTGATACTAAAGAGAAACTTTTATTCTGCCATACAGTATTTGGACTGGAAGTATCAGAAAAATGGAGGAAAAACCCAACAACAACTCAGTTGTGAAGTACCAAATGGGGCACACCCTGCAGAGTTTCTTGCACTTTTGATTCCTTTAAGCTATTGGATCTAGTGCTCTGGAGACCTTTGAAGGTGGCTGGCAGCACCTGCAAGTCCATGGAGATTGGCCTAGGACTTCAGAGGTGAAAATGAGCTGAGAAGCTTCTGCAAATCTATCTTTGGATGTTTCAGTTAATTATCTGACTGCCATGCACAGCACAGCATCCCAGAGGGTGGAGGACAGGGTAGCAGGGCTGGATGCATGCTCCTGAAGGACACTGCCTATTAGGTGATGCTATCAGCAGGCAACAAACATCTGCACAGGCTGGATGGAGGCAACAGGTACCCTCTAAAACTCTTCAAGTAATTTCATGGAGCTGGGTATTCCAGGGAGTTAACAGCTGCAACATCACAGGCTGCACACAAATAGAGGACCTGGAAACGCTCCCAAGATTGGTAAAGAAAAAAGACATAAACCAGAGCTATGCGTCTTGAATATCTTAAGGTGCATCACCCAGTCTAGGTATCAGCCAAGAAGTCCCTCATCTGAGATAATTATACAGGGTGGCCTCAAGGTAGCTTCTCTAGTGTCTAATAATGTATGCACTTGCACAACTTTTCCTTCAACAAGAACACTGATAAGATTCCTTATTTTACTTGGCAGTTTTCCAAGCCTTGTAGGAACACTTTTATTTTTAGAACTATGGTCCTCAGTTAATTTAGTTGGAATTAGCCAAAGGGCTCAAAAGCATTAATGGAAAGCAGAGAGATGAACATGCATGTGTGCATGCATTCAACACACACACACATTTGAGCCCACACAGGCATTTTTATCATCTTATAAAAACCAATTTGAAAATACAATTTAAAACATGCCCTTCAGCAGTAATCTGCATATTATACAACAACAAATACATTAAGAACAGCTGACACTTTATTTACTTTGGAAAATATCCCTATTGCTCATAAAAACCAAAATTGAGCTATAGAATTAGGTTTATATAGGAAAATATATTATTTCTATACTCCCAGCAAGATACTTTAACTATATGTAAGTCCCAGCATAATGAAAGACTCCAAATTTGTCAAGTAACAGCATGGTGGTCTGTAATAAATACTAACATAATATAGGATGTCAGAGATCAAAGTCTCAGTTATAAAAGATACAGAATAACTCATGAAACCATAATTACTGTTTTGATTTAATCCAGGCAGTTCACTTACAGCATTTTTTAAAAACATGCAAGCATTTCAAAGAAAACAATTTTCTAAAAGCAAAACAGGAAATAATCTGCTTCTCTGTCCTTCCTCTTCTTATTTGAGGCACACCTATTTTTGATATTATATAAAAAGCCCATATCCAACCTACTAATTCCCTCATCACAGTTTTCCTCCAGTACTACTGTCAACTGCATCCTATTGAAGTGGAAATAGATTTCTCTAGCACCGGTTTGTGCTTAGTATCATATAAGCTATAACATGATTAAAATGTGCAGTCATTTGAGATGCAAAACTCAAACTCACAGTCTTGCAGAATCAGGTCATGATTATACAGCCTGTTTAATGTGATTAAATCCTGCTGATTACATGCAAAAATGGGTGCATGTACTCTTTAATAACTTGCCTGACTGTGCCCACTCAAAAGCCTCCCTGCTTGCAGCAGCACTAAGGAAGATGCTGGGAGTGAGCTGCTGGGCACATGAGGAGACAGAGTCAATTTATGTCAGGTTAACTTGAGTGTGAGCCATCACTGCAGCCTCTCATTTGCAAGTTATCAGTACAGACATAGTTTTGCTCATTTCTATGAAGCATCTCATACAGTTGGGGTACCATAAAAAAGTTTATTTTCCTTGTAAATGCTGCCATTTTTAGATAAACTACTTAAAAATATTTATTATGAAGGAAGTACATTATTAGTTATTTATTAGTTCGACCATAGGATTTTAATGTGAAAACTGTCAAATCAATGCTAATGCCTATACACCTCAGAACTGTCCTTATGACAGTTTGTGGCCTGAATAACAAGCTGCATTTTTCCTTGTTCTTGAAGAGAAAGGTCTACCACCAAACTGGTGAAGTCAGTGAAGATCTTTAAAATACTGCTTCCTTAAAAATCTAGAAATGTATATAATACATAAAAACTGGAAGCAAAAATAAATTTGGGGTCGTGTCATTCTCAACAGTAAGTACAGTCCTACACATTAAAGCTGAGATTATTGGAAAAAGATGTAAGGAACCACGTATCTGTGCCTAAAACCCTGGGAGTTCCAATCAGTAATCACACTAGTAGGCATATGCACCTGAGCCAACAAAATGTTATCTTAAATACAGCTCAACTCTTAAAATTAAATGTCATTCCTAATTGGATAACAAATCACAAAATGCCACTCAAACTATTTCATTCTGTATATTTAAAAAGATCTTTTTTTGCATCCCTTTTGCAATCTTTTAATCAGCAGCTGTGTACTTTACATACATGATAAGTGTGTTAACTCCAGAGAAAAAAAAAAGAAAATGTTCTATGGAAATAAATAGTTTTACTTCCTCTAGCTTGAATACAGGACTCCAATTCATTCTAGATTCATTCCAATTCATTGTAATTCATTCCACCATTGAACTTTCTCTAGATATAATGTAAAATTTAAGAAACAGTTTGCAAAGGCTTTGCCAACTTTTATGTAACTAGCCCAGTCCCAGCTATGTGGACCCCAATGAATAAATGCAATTCTATTCACATCTCTCACCTAAGGTAAGGAAAAGTATTTTTCCTTATTCTCACAGAAATAAATGTCTTTGTGGAACAAAACTCTGTCTCTTTACAGTTATTTTTGGATAAAGACTGCTAAAGAGATCTTCTGTGTCCTGGAAATCTCCAGATTTAGGAGAAGAAGACTGATCACATCTTTTTAAATATTAATCTGCTTGTGGAGCACTGTTTGGAATAGAGCTACCCAGTAAGTAGCAGGTGGCAGAAGATATCTACACGTGCTCTGGTCACAATCCTACAGACATTTTAACATATTTGAGTTAAAGTATAAATTCTGTGCATTGAGAGATTATAAAAGTCATTCCAGCAGTAAAGTTAACAGATGCAAAAGTTTTGAGGGCTTAAAGCATTAGGAGTAACCAAGATGGAGGGGTTTGAATCCAGCAGTACCCGTAGCTAAAACCAGAAATGCATTTTTTTTCTACTTACCCAGTCTTCTAAGACTTTAAGATTCACATAAGTAAGCATTTCTGTTCCAAGAAGAAGGACAAAAACTTGCTTGCCTACAGCATAATCTTCCATCATCACATGGCTCAGGCACACGTCTTCACAGATGGCAGCTTTAGGTCAAGCAACAAAACCCACCCCGAGAACCTGCTATAGTGAACTCTGATTTATCCATCTAAAGCTGTTTCATATTTATTGAATACAACTTAAAGTTACAGAGAAATCATATCCTTTCCCCATTAGTGAGACTATTCTGTCCAGAAATGCTTTTGGTAGCTACCATCAGCCTTATCCCAGGGCACATTTCCTCTCAGAGATAGAAGCTCTTGGTTTAAGGGAGGGGCAGAAGGCAGATGAATTCTGGCAGCTTGCTCACTCCCCTGCGACGGCGCTTTCCCCACATGGCAAGCAAAAGACATATTCATGCTGAGCTGTGAGAGAGAGGTATTTCTGAAAGGAATATGGAGTTGTTGCCACACCAGGGGCCTAGGAACTGAAAGGAAGCATATTTCACCTCTGAAAATGGAAGAATAGAATTAAGAAAATATTACAACCAGATATTGCAGGGTGAAGAACAAAAGAAAAAATAAAAATAGCACAGAGTGAGAAGGTACAGATGGATGAACACTGGACTTTGCAAGGAAGATGCTTATTTTCCACAGCTGGATGTAAATGGGATTGTAATTCTATTTTTACTTTTTTAAATCTTAAACTTTCTTAACAAGTATGTTATTCTAACTTAGTTTTGTTTCTTTCCTTTCCCCTGATATACTTTCTAACTGTTCATTGTGTGTTCATTGGACTGCTCCAGAAGGAGGCAAGAAAAGATCTAGTGCAGCTGATTTATGTTTTGTAACTGGAAAATATTTGTTCCAGCCTTGTTCTTTGTCAGTTCTGTCAGATAATTTGCAACTTAAATTAGAGGTGCTGTTTGGTTTTTAACTCTGGCAAGACCTGAAGGCATTACATAAGTTTTTAATTGCATCATGCATTGAGGAAGAACTTGACGTACCTAATTGTTTCTAACTGGCAAGTTTTTAATTTAATAGGTGGATAAAAATTCAAAATAATCCTGTTCAGATCAGTCATATATTAGGCTTAGACAGAACACATCTGTTTTCTTTTCTTGCCTCCAAAGCACTGGTGAGTTTGGAGTAAATCAGGCTCTTTCTGGCAGTTACCTGTGTAAACCCAAAATCTCCATCACTATGATGACTAAGCAGATCTAAATTTCAACTCAAAACTGCATTGCAGACTCCTGTGCATAGCTGTCAAAGAGATTTTAGCTTAGTTTTTTACTTTGCAATCTCAACTTTGACTCCAGAGTAGTCTGGGTCAAGTGGTGTTTATATTCAGTGTTTTCAAATACAACCTCTGTGATTGCACTTGTGGTTTGAGACTATATTTTGACTTCAGAGTTTGTGCTGCTTATAATATGGGACAGAGGTAAGCCTGAAGTACTGTATTCTCAGCTTGAAGAAAGAGTGATATCCATTGTTAAACCCACTGACATCAAGAAGAAAGATTAAGCATGCATTTTAAGCTTATAAATTATTTTCAAGTGTGCATTTCCAGAGAAAGTATTTTAAGAAAGAACAGGAATTATCAGGAAATTATTGCATTTATCATGGAAAATTTTACCTCCTTACTTCAGGATATGCCTTTGCTGCAAGGATTAATGCTCAGGGGTGTGAGTCACCCTGCAAAATCCTATCTAAGATTATGCCTTTGCTGATCCTTTGTGACCTTAATTGTATTGCTGATGTCCTTATGTCAGCAGTAGTGGCAGAGATGGTTCCAAATCTTTCACAATAATCTGTGGAGAAATGGGTCTGGCTTTCTGGGAACTGAATGTAAATTATGAGAAAGGACTAGTGGCATCTAGTCCTCCTGGTAAAGTGAAGCAAGAACACACACAATCAGAGAAATTTTTTTTCAAACTGTAACATTAGGAAAAAAAACGCAAAAACAAAAACAGAAAACCAAACTTTTGAAAAACTTAAGGAGAAAAACAGAATGTCAAAATTAAAGCAAACAAATCCCAGAAACATTTAGAGGATCAAATCTTTATTCAGGGACACATCCTGTATATAAAATCCACCCGAACGAAATTCTTCTTAATGGCCTCTCTGACTATGTGTCTAAAAATGAGGAAGAGGAGTGCCTGAGGAACAGGTTTTTCTGGTGAAGGAAGGACTAGTAATTTGGCATTGACATAGGACCAGGGGGAGCAGACACTGCTTTCTGTTGTAAAGTCCACAGGGGAATGTATTGTGAGAATCCCAGACAACCAGAGGAAATGTTATTCAAATAAGCAAAGATTGCTGTACTCCTCTGTGCTGCCTCTTCCTAATGCATTACAAGCAGCATTTTGTTTGAGGTGTTTGAACTTACTGTGGCTGTATCCAGTGGTCAAATTAATTCTACATTTTGTAGTTACATCAGTGTTTAAGAACAAACTTCTCTAAGTGGGCAGCAAAACAAATAAGCAGAAGAATGCAGACAATTTCCAAGGTGGTTTTAAAGGTCCAAAGCTTCAACTCTGAGGGCACATACAGTACTAATTAAGTCCTTCACACATAGACAAAATGCAAATGTCAGTGACGTATGATGGAAGGAAAGTACAATAAGCTCTCCAATATTCTCACAGTTTTTGCCAAGTCCTAAAAGTTTACTATAACTTACAATATTTAGCTTCTTTCTTATAGTTTTTGTAGCCAAGCAATTTACTGTCAGAGGAAATAAGCTTTTAAAAGATTTTGTAGTGTTTATGATTGCAAAGCCTGAAAATATGATTTGACAATTTCTTACAGTTTCAGGTGACGCAGAAAATATAAACAACTTTCAGCTCCAATGTAATGATTCTTAGGGCTAATGGCTCTGAACACATGAGGTTGCTGATACTGCAGACAGAATGTTTATTTTGCTTATAGCTGTTTGATTATTTTCATTTTCTCCTCTTCATCCATCCCCTATAAGAAGATTAACTGTCCTAGAAATTTTGTTGATTATGGATTAGGCCTTTATGACTCAGTGGAAAACATCGCTTAATGGGGGGGGGAAAAAAAAAAAAAAAAGTTTTACAATCACTTCTAATACTGCTCAGATTTTTTTTTTTTTAATTAATTTCCTAACCAGAACCTTTTGTACCATGTGCTAACTGCAGTACAGTTAGTCAGGCTTCTTAGACTTTTAAGGATGATGTCCTTATATGGATTTATGTAAAGAGGACACAAAAGACACCAATTTTACAGAATATAAATATGGCAAATGATGCTAATTTTTTAAATGCGTAATGAATAACTTTGCTTCTTATTTGTCTTTTTTTTTAACTAGCTGTTAGTCTTATTAGTGGATATTTCCTCCCAAAATGTTTTAGATATAATTTACTTCGAGTTCTCTGTGCCATTGAACACTGGAATTTTTCTCATAAGTCACTGGCAAAATTCTGTATGGTTGTAACAGTCACAGTGCCAGTATCATTGTAATTGCTATTGTAGCAGTGTGTAACCTGAAAGTTCTGCTGGGGACCTACACCTAAAGTCTGGAAGGATAACTATGATACAATGATGCAAACAAATCCTTCTTCCCAGAAAAGTAAGCTGAGTCTACTGTGACACCACCACTGAGCAAAACTAAAACCCACGTACACAAATTGTCTGCAGTACATTCTAAAATTTTGCATATGTATGCTTCACCTTTTGAAATATCCTTTTGATACTTTTTAGACCGATGGGCCCGTCACCTACCTTCCAAATAAACTTAGGGGTTCAGATCTCAGAATTCCAAAAAACCATCCAAATCCTTTTCCAACAGGTAGTTGTTGATACCAGGTCAAGCTTGGGTAACAGCAAATAGTCTGAAGAGCAATAGAAATATCTTTAAATCACAGATATGCTTTCATGACTCTCGACCCACTTGAAAGGAGTGGGATCATTTACCACAACATAGAATAAAATTCCATTTAACAGTTTTATCTACAAATTACCATATCATTCCGATAAAGAATTGCACTGGTTGTTTCCAAAGGAATTTTAAGAATTAAGGTGACTTTTCTAAACAGTTTGTTGCATTCTACCTTGCTTGCCTTTGTATCAGCAGTGTACAAAGTTCTGTTTGTGTGCAGTATTTTCACAGAAAATCTCCAGCCAGAAGTTAAGCAGCTGATGACTAACATGTGTTACAATTCTGATATGACTCTAGTTGTGATAGACTTCTGATAGACTTCTGAAAAAGACACCATAATTTTGAAAGTTCTCTTCGTATTAAAAATATAGCTAATCTTTATTCTAATACTTACTTAGACAACTAGGATTAAGCTGCTAATGCAAACACTGTCTGTGTAGGATGTCTAGCTGCAGACAGCTGTTTGAATACAAAATGTTCAAGACGTACGCTGGCAAAGGCTTTAAAAGAAATTTCAGCCTCCTGTAAACAATTCTGAGAACATTGGGGAGATATTGCATCCCTACTGCGAAGGATGATGCAGGAATTAAAGCTGATGTTTCTTCAGTAATTATTTATCTAATGCCCAACATCCACATCCTATTGCTCCTAGTGGCCCTCTCACATACACCTTTGCATCTTCTGTCTGTGGTGCATCTCAGGTAAAGGATGCTTAAAGTGAAAAGATATTTAATTGGAAATTATACAGTTGTCATCCTGATCAGAAAAAAAACTTCTAATCAGGCCACTCAGACCAAAGAGCTTAAAATTGGCAACACCCTGAAATAACAGAATATTCAAATTTCACATGTAAAAGATACTTTGAGTTCCCCTTTCAATTACGTTGCTATGGTAGACTTTTGGATCATGTGATCTTATTTGAAATGGAGTGCAATGCAATCACAGAGAATTGCCCCTAAACAGTTAAGACTTAAAACTTGAAATATTTAATTTCTACAGATCTTCTCCACCTCACCTTCTCCCCCAACAAAAGGAGTGAATCCCAAAATGAACAGCCCTATGCGAACTGTAACCATACTGCCACAACCTGAGCTATGAGCTCACTGGAGCTCATCACTGGTGACACGGTCACCAGAGCCTGGGCCAGCGCACTGGGGACACACCAGCACTGTGCCAGGTGTGGGGAACTGCCCCAGTATAGGATTCCCTGGAGGCAACACCTTTGAGCTAATTGCTCCACAGTGCAGTCAGTGCCCAGGGTTGGGCAGAGGAGGCGAGGGAGGCTCACAGCTGCTGAAGTTCTAACACAGTTTATTTGGGTTGAAGGGCTCAGAGGCAAAGGGCCCCAAGCAGCACTGTGCCCAGAATTAAATACGGGGCAAACCAGAGGGTGGGTACAAACAATTAACCAATAAGGGATCCTTAGGGGAAGAGTGGAGGGCAGGGCCTTACAGAGTTGAAACCAACGAGGGAAGCAGGGGAAGGGAGAAAGGGCCAATGGGGCCTCGAGTAACAGGGGTTTTCCAAGGTGGCTGAGCAACTAGGGATTGGCCCAGGGCGGGACTGACAGGGAAGATACTGGAACACGGGGCGGGGTTGCAATAATGGGCAGGGTAGGAACTGGAGCAAGGGGCAGGGAATACCAAACAGGGTAACTTCAGGGGCGGATACAACTTGGGGACAAACCAACTGGGGAAAACATAGGAGTACATAGGAACAAACCATTATAACAATGAACTGAATAGAATAAACACGTGCTTGAGCAATGAGCAACTTAAACGAGAGAACAGAAGTCAAACTTTGGTTTGCATCAGTTGTTATGGACAATCAGAACCAATTCCAGCATTCATAAATAATTCTGTAAAAGATCTTTCGATATTGTAAAGAAAGGTACAGAAGTTCAGGCTGGCTAATGTTAGGAACAGTCTTGTAGCCACTCCCATGAAGCTGCTTTGTAAAACAAAATCGGTCTGTTGTTGTTTCAGTCAGTCCCTCCCCCAACCTTGCCTGTAGTTTCCCCTTTCCTTAGTCTTCACTTATTTTCTTGTACAGGCCATGAGAGCGTATCCTTTTGCTCTCCAAATTAAGCTACTGCTCTTTCAGAGATTACTGTGATGACAATTAGGCCACCAATTTCATTTTTCATAAGCTGTTGAGCTAACAGTTATTTAGGTTGTGGAACTGCCCTCCTTTCAGGGCTGGAAAATAATTTGCACTCCTTTGTGCTTCGCTGCAAGCTGGCACAGTTGCTCTTTTATTACTAAATCCTGCTTGTGCCCCTGCTTCTGTGTGTGTTGTGTCCTCCCCCTCATGACTATATTTTTGTCTCTTAACTTAGTGCACTTCTCATGCTTTACTTTACAAAATCTTTATAAACTTCTTGTTTTAGAGCCTGATGGTGGTATCTCTGTCTTCTCCTGCTGTATTTCAGATTTTAATGCTGCATTCATCCATCATTTCAGTAGACAGCCCCGTGGCTCCCAGTGTCCCCTGTGGGATTTCAAAATGTGGATCTAGACCATCAGACCACTCCTTGAGCTTATAGTGAAAACTGTAATGAGTGCAAAGAACATTAAGATATTTGGCAACAGGTCGGAGTTATTTTATAACTATGAAGGTATTTGCAGCTATCAGCTTTCAGGTACTCCTTCTAGATGAACTAAGCATTTGTCTAGGCCTAAAAGAAAAAAACTCTCTGAGTATTTTAAGGACTGACTGCAAACACTTTCTGCCAGGTTTGCCTTTGACTGCAGATATAAATACTTCCCTAACACAGAACTTCACACCGTGCTTGTGAGCTTGTGGAAGTGACATGAAAAATAAGGAGTGTGCTGCTCTGCCTGGGTGAGTGTGGTGCTAAAGTGGCTGCCCTGCTGCTGTTAATGTGCTGGCTTGTTGCAGTGCCTGTCCTGAGCTGTCTGTAATAAATGCAAAAGGATGACATGGATAAAACTCTCTTGTGGATGACTCATCAAGTCTAATGGAATTATTGTCACTTGAAGATTGGCTCAGGGAAACAAGTGTTCTAGTGCTTCTGGCCTACCATTGATAATTCTTTCAGTCTCTGTTGAAGCCTCATTTCCAGATCTGTTCACACTAATTTAGAAATATCCTCCTTCCTAGGAAAAAAAAAAAAAAGTTGCGCATTTTTTCAGTTTATTACAAGAATGGGAACTGGCAACATAACTGCTGATTTGTTTTCTCTTCCTCCCAGCAGTTTTTCAAGAATTCCCTGATATCATCTTCTTCCCAAGCTGCTGCCCCTTCTCACCTCTCCTTTATGAGGCTTCTGCCTTGAGTCTGTGTGGTTCAGTCCTTCCTCACAGCCTCACTCCTTGCTGTTGCAATTACACTGTTTTGCCTTTTGAAGTTGAGATGATATTGACCAAAAATAAGAACAATGGATTCTAGCAGTAGTAACAATTTGAAACACTATTAAGGCTTTGCTGATTGCTGTAAAACAGAGAAGAGTTTTCAGCAGAAGTACTGGTAGGTTTATTCCAGCAGTACAAGAACAGAAGGTACTTCCCAGACTTTTATGCTGTTGGGCTGCCAAATCCCAAGCAGAGGTAGGGGCAAATTCAACTAAAAAATATGAATTGTAACTTTATTTCGCTGGGAGATTTGTTTAAGATTTGCTCTTCTTTTACATCTAGCACACTTAGGATATATACATCTTTGCAATAAGTTGTCAAAAGGGATTATTTCTTTTGAAAACCTTAGCTGCTATAGCTCAACATACAAGGTAAAGAGATACAGTGTCTAGAAGGTTAGTTTTTCTGGGCTATTACCTTGGTTCAATTACTACTATTTATATATAATCATAAATATAAGAGATTTCTTACCTCCTGCTTAGCACTTACATTTTATGAAATATTAATTTATCTTATCTGTTCATGACACTGTGCATTTTTGATTCAATTATGTGTCAAGCAGTAGGTGCTTTAAATATTTTGATTATATTTCCTATGTACCTAAGTATGTGTTGAAGTTTTTTCATAATTACACACTACTGATCACTTACATTAGCTATTTTATGTGCCTTCAGTATTTCCTGTAACACAGATCTGAGCACAGGACATTATTTGCTCAACTTGAAGCACAGAGAAAGCCACAAATACGGATCCTAGCCGTGTGCATATAGCCTGCCAAATGAGCACCTACAAAATTTTAGGGGACCAAAGCAATACCATAGAATTGATATTTCACAACTCCTATTTCTCAATGGCTTTGAACAATTTTTAATTTATCAAGGTGGTGAAATACCATGTGCAGGACCTCTGCATAGTGCTTTATTGCCCAGCCTATTGTTTAAAGTTGAGTTGTGTGTGCTGTAAGATTTGGATTTTTCCTGAGGGATCAGCTTGGGGGAAAGAGTACTGCTAACATGAAACATTCAAAATTATAGACTCAGAATTAAAAACCATATTAGACACTTAGAAAAATTAGTATATTTTTATTGTTTATAAAACGCAAATAATTTCTGAGTATCAAGGATTTGCTTTTTTTGCTTCACATGACTAACAGCTGGGTCTCTGACAGGGGAAAAATAGTTGTATGAGTAAAACTGAAACTCAGTAATACCCACAAATAAAACTAAGAAGTGGTCAACCTTGAAATGTAAAGTATTTAACAATCCCTGGGACAATTACAGAACTACAAAACCCATCAGCCTCAAAACCTGCTCAATGTCCCTCACATTTCTGCAAGAAAACAGATTCTGCTTTCATGGAGGGAGAAAAAAGACTGTAATTGAAGAAAGTTGGTTTTCTTCACATTAAAATAGTAGCGCTGTTTTTCCTCCATCTTTCCTGCCAACCCTTGCTATTTCTTCGGTGTGCATGTTGTGTTACTGGCAATGCGGGAAAAAAACCCATCTTGTTCCTAATGCACTTAAGGTTAACGGTGTAAGTTAAAGTCTAGTGAAAAAGCAAACAGGCATGCAAAAGCCCACAGAACAGTGCTTAAAGAAAGAGCAAGTTTCAGACATGAATCTTTCCGTGTATTCAAATACAAAGCTGTGGGGGCACATCACCCCGGGGGTCTCTGAGCTGGGGCAGACATGGCTCTGTTTCTGAGGAGACGGCGTACTTTATGCCATTGCTTAACAATACTGTAGGTGACAGGCTTACAGAAGTTTTTTTCACAGAATCAGTGAGTTTGGAAAAGACCTGAGATCGCTGAGTCCAGACAACAACCGGTCACCGCCGCGTCCATCACCCGAAGTGCCACATCCAGTGTCACCTCCAGGGACAGTGACTCGACCACCTCCCTGTGCGGCCCACTCCAATGTCTAAACACATTTTCGTGAAGAAATCCTTCCTAATATCCAACCTAAACCTCCCCTGGTGTAGCTTAAGTGTGTGTCCTCCCGTCCTGTCGCTGGTTGCCTGGGAGAAGAGACTGGCAGAGAGGGATAAGGTCACCCCGAATCTGCTTTTCTCGGGCTAAAGACCCGCGTCGCTGAGCCGCTCCTCACAGGACCTGTGCTCCAGGCAGGACATGCTCTTCCTTAGCACCTAGGGCAGGGAAAGACGCGCAGCGCTGCACGCGTCACTGGCGGAGGCGAGATGTGCTGCTTGCTCAGAAATTAACAAAATATTTCGATTAGCGTCCGCAGCACTGTTGCCTGACACCGAAGAGACAGGTCACACCAAGGGAGACAGTGCAAAAAACACGCCCCCCAGCTCGAGCTGCGTGCCGTGCTCCGGACCCCGCCGGTGCCGGTGTGGGTGCCGGTACCGGTGTCGGTGCCGGTGCCGGCGCGGCCGGGCCGGGCGGGGAGCGGCGGCAGCGGCAGCGCCGGCCCCGGCAGGGGCGGCCCCGCTGGGCGGGGCGGGGCGGCGGCGCACGTAGCCGTCCCAAGATGGCGGCCGCTCCGGACCGGGCTGCGAGGGGCGGCAGCGGGGCCGGGGCCGGCGGGCGGGCGCTGACCCGGGCGGCGGCGGGGGCTGGCGGCGCTCGCCTCGCCTCCCCTCCCCGCGGGGTGCGGGGTAGCTTTCCGCGCGGCCGCCAGGCTTCACCATGCTGCGGGGCTAGAGCCGCCGAGGCGCCGCCGCAGCGCAGCGGGGTAATAATGTTAACAGAGGTAAGAGCGCTGCCGGCGAGGTGCGGGAGCGCGGGGAGCGGCGCGGCGCGCCGTCCGCCCGAGCGGGCAGCGCTCGGTGCCGCGGCTCGGCCCTCCGCCGGGGCCTCCGAGTTGTGTCGGCGCCGGCAGTGTCCCCCTTGGCCGCGGCGGGCAGAGGCGCTGGCCGGCCCGCCCAGGGCAGCGCCGGGCCCCTCTTGTCAGCCTCCCTCCTCCTCTGCCGGCGGGGCCGGGCGGGAGCGGGTCCGCCGTGCCCTCTCCGTGCGGCAGCCGGGCCCGCTCCCGTTCCGCCGCCCGCGGCCGGCCGGGCGCTGCTGCCCGGCGGGGCCCCGGGGCCGCGCCCCGCGGCGGGCCCGTGTCCGCGGGAGCGGAGCGGGGCGCACCTGGCCGGGGGAGCCCGCCTGGGCCCTGCGCCGCGCCGGGGATCGCCCGCCTGGGCCCCGCTGCGGCTGCAGCCCCTCTGGCCTCCTCTCTGGCTTCCTCAGGCTCCGTGTTTGTTTTCCTCTCGGAGAGCTTGAGCCGAGCGGTTCGGCTGTGCTTGCGGGAGTTTGTGTCAGTAGGTAATCCCTGGAAGTTGGCTGCCCCGGTTCACCTCTGCCTGGTGGAGGGTTTCTGTCCCGAAGCAGCTCGGCTATGAGGCAGGCAGGTATTTGAGGATCAGCGTGGGCTATAAATGTCTGCTGTGTCCAAAGGCGTTCTAAAAGGTGGAATCTGGCAGTGCTTCCCAGTTGCTGGAAATTAGACTTTTACCCTGTGTTCTCTTTTGTCTACAAAGAGCAATTGATTTTCTATTTTTAATGTCAGCAAGGTGTCCTGAGTGCAGATACTTCTGCAACACAATGACTGCCTTACCCATGTTTTATAATTTGTCATTTTATTCTACAGTGGAGGTTATTCATTCAGGAATGAATTGTCCTAAGTCTTGCAAGGTAAAGGCTTGCTTTCCAACACCTGAACATTTCAGCTTTTCTTTCTTGAATGATATTAAACAGTACCTTCCACGTTTTAAATTGCATCAGTTCAAAGTTTTAGGGCATTAAGAAAGCAATTCTGTAGAGCCGTGAGCTCTCATTTCCCTGGGAGGTTAAAATTTGCAGAATGAGTTAAACATATAAAAATATATGACCTATTTTTCATTGAGGGTATTTGGTGGATGGTCAGGATTAATAAGCTGCATCAAAGAGAGTTGGTGAGTGTGATGCATAGCATTAGCCATAGTAATTTAGATTATTTTAAGGGCAGCATAGAACGTTCTGGGTCGGTGCCTCCTACTGGACTGCTTGTTCCTTTTGATGGTGGCTGTGTGTGCCCATCCAAGGTGCTTTATCTTGGAACTGATTTTTTTTTAAATCAGTGTTGAAATTCTGTTAATATCAGTGTGGAATCCATTGGCTTTTTGAGGTAAAGCTTAGTGATTTCACATGTGATGACCGGTTGTGACACTTATTCTTGGTGTCAGGAGGAGAGGGTTCTGATGTTCTCTACTTCCAGTTCCTGTACATATGTTAATTGTAGACAAGATGCTTCAAGGTAAAGTATTCCAGCCTTGGTCTCTGTGAAGGAGATTCATTTAGATTTTAAGGGAATCTAGCAAAATTGCAGGCTTTGCATGCCTGAAAAGCAGTTGTGGGGAGTTCTTGAGGCAGTCAGACAGCTCTAGGCTGTTAAGAATACCCCCCTAAGGTGAACTGGAGGAGTTTTTTCCCCGGTGCATTTTTCTGGGTGTTCCATGGTGACTTGGCAGCTACAACATCCTGGGGAAACTGCGCACAGTTGCACCTGTGAACCCTTACCACACTTTGGAGGGATATGGAGATTGTTTCAAGTCTACTGATACATGATTTCTTTATATATCAAAATTGAGATTGACTGTGTGGTGAACTGACATTAGAAGCAAAAACTGCACTCATTTTTGGTGCTGGAATTTGGGGGCCTTGTCAAGTTTTCTACTGTCTAGAGTGGTCAAAGTCACTGTATCTTTTTTTTTTTTTTGAGCCATTAAAAATTTAGCTCTGTTTCTCCTACTATAACTGCTAGTTTTCTAACTTAGAAACGTAGAAAATATTTTTTCTTAAGTATGTTTGAGAATGAAGGAAAGGCAGATTGGGTTTTACATGTATTGTTATCATGCAGCAATGTAGTATTGAGTTTCTCAAGGTCAGTTTCCTTCATCCTTTGACTGTATCCGTATATGCAGACCCCAGCAGATTCGTTTCAGTTTTGTGTGAATGCAGTTAGGATTAGAACTTTGCAATCGGTAACTTCAGGGGAAGATCACACTTCCTGTCAGGAATTTTTTTTTTTTATTTGGCCCTTTCTGCCCATGTTATTTTAGTTGCATTCAAAACCCATGCTGTTGGATGCCAGGCACATACATTTATTTACCTAGCAGGCAAATGCCATTTCCAAATTTTTCACCATAGAACTTATTTCTGCTGTAATGTTGCATGCATTCTGTCGGCATGGTCTAGAGCCCTGCTGTGATGATCGTTTCCCCAGTCTGCTGTGTTGGCCATTCTGTCCATTTTCACTTGTTCCCCTTTTCTTGTTCATCAGATGTCTCCTCTGCTTTCCAGGCCACTGTGGCCTGCTCCCGTGTGACTTACTGCCTCAGCACTTTCTCATCTGGCAAGGCCATGACGGACACAAGTTGCAGTGTTCTTTCTCTTGTCTTTTTGGACAACTGGCTTCATCATCTCACCTCTTGTGCAGAGGTAACTGCACTGCATGGACTATGGGAAAGCAGTTGATGTTTTACAGCTCTGGCTCTTGGTGGTCAGTAGTGTCTTAAATTCTGGTGGAACAAACATTCAGTAGGATTTTGACTTAGTTTACAAGAAGTTTTAGGTGTCTTTCAAATTGATGGCCTGTGCTGTCTGCATTTGCAGGCTGTGTTACCTCTGAAGAAGGCACTTTATCTCAGCTGTGAAGTAGGTTCCTTTTTTCTTCTCCCCTGCTACTCATTAGACTATTTTGAGATGCTTAGGGAGGACTTCAGAATTTATCAGCAGCTAAGTTTTGGACAGCTTAATTCTCAGCTTATCAAGAGTAACTGGTTGTAGTACTAGTGACAGTTGAGAAGATTTTTGAAATTTGACAAATTTATTTTCTTATCCAAAACTAAAAATCAACCATACTAAATGAGCTCTGATATGTTGTTATTTCTTGTCATTGCAACTGGTTAAGATAATTCACTTAGTACATGCAGTACTTCCTTTCCATTAAATAATCTACATTTTTTTATAAGAGAGGTTTAACAACCTTTTTTTTTTGGTTACATTTTGGTAAATACTAGCCATTGAGAACTGTTTCTGAGCAAAACCAAGCAAATTAACCTGATTTTTAAGAATAAAGGTTGACTCAGCAGCTTAATTTGCTCTAGAATAATAGTGAATTAGCCTTTCTGCAACAGTAGCACATTGTAAAATATAAGTACAGCTCTGAAAGATGCAAAACACAGTTAACTGCTTGATGTACTGTAGCATTAACATTTCCTGTTCTGCGATACATGTCAGTGGCAGGTTGCTCTGTTCTTTATGTGTCTGAACTATGTTCTGTGGTAGAGCCATTTTCAAATGTGTAGACTTTTACCAGGGTGCTGAAATAAATAAGTTTCCTGTCCTTTGGTGAAACTCGTGTGCTGTGGCTTTCTTTAGTGCCAGTGTTTTTCTAGATGAGATCTAGCTGGAGCAGTAGTTGCAAGCCCTTGGGAGGTAAAAAGCCTCTTTCTCCTTCTGTATTTTCTGTCAATGAGGTTTTCCCTACAGCTGGTCTGTGTTGTGTCCCTAATTGTTCCTATTACAGCTCTTTTAATAACTCCATAGTTTATGAAGTGTCTGTTGAAAATGTGTGAGAAATGCTGAAATTAAGAAAAAATAACTTTTTGAGGGTGAACACCGTATGTTCTTAAGTACTTGTTTTTAAATATTTTGCTGATTACTAGTAAAAGATAGTGTCTGAACACTCAGGACTATTCTTAGAGTGTACAGTGGGGCCTAAACTTCTGAGACTGAATGCAGAGTTCAGCAACAACTCTAAAATGTCAGTCTGGACCATTCCCCAAAACAGTGTGGAAGAAGAAAAAGTATGAAGTTCCTTTCTTCAACAAAAATAGTAATAGCTTGTCTGGTTAGATAGCTGAAGGAGCTCCAAATGATGATTTCCTGTGTCTGGTTGCACTCCAGGGAATTATCTCTCTTTTAAATATGTTTGTCATCTTCTCCTCACCCTTACAAAGATGACAAAGCATGTTTTCTTTGAGCTAGCATTGGGAGAATTGCTATTATTAGAAAAGAGAGGTCATTGATATTGTGTCAAAGTTATTTGCAACAGTAGAAGTCTCACTAGCAATTTCCCGCATTGCTTGGTTGAGAATACCAAGGCTGGAATGATAGCAAAATCAATTGAAGTTGGCACTTGCAGTTATGTGAGCAAGAGGCTTCAGGAAGTACAAGGCATTGTAAGCTTGGGCCTGATGCTTGCTCTTATGTCCTCACCATGGTAATGTCTGATTTCTGAATTAATAAAACAAGGCTTATTTCGTGATGTAAGCATGTTTACAAGTTTGAACAAGAGCACTCTAACCATGTTTACATAATTTCTGTGGAATCACACCTCCAGATGATGACGGCATGATTGTGGTTTACAAGTTTGAGGTGAAATGGGTGTTTTATTTGTACTGTGAGGAAGCCTAGATGATAGGTATGTTCAGCCAGGGGGACTCCTTTTGTAACTGCCGTTTGTTTTGGATAAGAGGTCAATTCCTAAACTGTCACAGTTTGGGAGGACCTGTTAAAGAGTATTATTGCTCTGAAACAGGAGCAGCTACAAAATCCTGAGAGAGTGGAGATGGATTTGTGAAGAAGTTGCAATGTTGATTGACTTTAGTGTTCTGTGTGGAATGCAATGGGATCTCAGTGTTGCAGTTAAAATAGTGTGAGCCAAATTTATTGCTGTATTCTAATACTGACATTTTACAAACACTTAAAAAAAGTCCCACAAATTTTAGCTAATTTTTTTTTAATGAAAAATCAGCGATTTCCTAGTGTGGAGTATGGAATTTGACCACAGTGGTTAGTACAGCAGTTTATTCTGAAACTGTTTTACCAGTGGCACTGAAATATTTTCAGTCCTGCTGTTTTGCCTATTTTCTCAGACAGTGAGCACAGTACTAATTTGATTTGAACCTCACCAGTTTGTCAGTCCACTAGTTGCCAGCAGGAGATGGAGATAAAATCATCTCTGCTGGCTTGAATCCTCTTAAACCCCTTAATGCATCACATGGCTTGTATGATGTCCTTTCTTCAACTTCACTTGGAAGGATTTTTTGATAATCAGAAATACTAAATTTCAATAACATTTTCTTAATTTCACGGGTGGAAATAGTACTGTTTGGTTCATGTGAGGGCTCATATGCCCTAATTAAAAGTTCACAGGTACCATTGATGTCTGAAATGCATAATTCAGTATCCCGTTGTGGTTGGAGTTCTGAGTAGGAGGATGAGATTTGCACACATTTTCTTTCCAAGAATGTTCATAAGTTTGGGAACATTCTTTGAAGAGTATTAATGGCTTAAATGTGGTTGAGCTTTTGTTACAATGTTATTTTTTAAAATCTTTTATGTCTGTTCCTTTGCAGCTCTTCCCTTAATCTCATGCTTCTTGGTGGAAGGGGGTGATTCTGGCTCTATTTTAATCAAATCTGTTTCTGTCAGAATGTTTTGATTTCAGAAATGTTACTGTTGTAAGATCATGTATTCTTGTTTATCAGTATATTTTTGCAGTTTTAGGGAATGACTACTCAGCACTTCTGGTGCCTTTAAGGCAGTGTAGGTTAGGCTATCTCTTGTGATGTAAGGGAATGAACTTGAGCAGGAAGCTTTGAATTGCTACATATCCTGTAGGGCACTCTGCCTTTCCACTCTTCCAGTCAGCGCTGTTATACAAGGCCAAGTAAAAAATTAATCTAGAATAGCAAAACTTTTTGCAGCAGTTGTCTAGCTGATTATGAAGTAGTGCCTCAGACTTGGGATGGTTTCTCACATACCACTTCAGTGATACTAAAAGCAATGGGGAACAAATGTGCATGGTCTTTCCAGTCACCCCTTACTCAGGATTTGGCATTCCAGATTGTGCAGATGAGTTGAAAATCTGGTGATGCGACATCCCTTGGGGAAACAAGTGTCCAACTTGTGTTACTGCAGAGAGAGTGATTGCTTTGAAGTCTTGCTGATCGTCAGCGTGGTGTTGGAAATGCCTGACTTGGAGAGGTGAGGGAGCCTTGCTTGTTGCCCTGCTGCTGTTCTAACAATGGCAGATGCAGGCTGAGATATCTGAGACTTGAGTCTTCTCCTGTGTGAGGCCCACTTAAAACTGTACATTCTATTCCATTATAATAAATCAAAACTTTGTTTAGGTTGGGTTTCCCCAAAGGTTGTGGTGTTTCATACTTTTGTATCAGCTTACTTTTTTGAAGCCTATGTAATGATTTTTTGTGATATCTTGAAAATAATGGGATCAGTAAAAATTATATATATTCCTTGTTCACTGAAGGAACTCTTTGTGCTTGAAATCACATCTGTATTTGTCTGTATTTGTGTGATTTTTATTTTTTCTCTAAAATTCTATTCAAGTGGTTGTGGTTCCGTTTCCCTCTTTCCTAGTATATCTTGGATATATGTTACTGATAAATATCTTAATTTTTAATGAAACCTATTGAGGATTGAGATCCAACCTCTTTTAACATACTTGGAAGAAAAATACTTTACTTTTTAGTTTACATACTCAAATTAGTATTTTTGATCACAGTGCTGAGAAATGGAAATTTCATTAACTTTGTAAAGTAAAATCATGTGCTATGGAAGTCTTAAGTCTTGTGCTTTAATGCTTGAATTACAAATTTAATTTGATGATACATATAATGAAATGGAAATTACTTTTTTATGCTTGTTTATTTCCTCTATAAAACTTAATTTTTTTCTGTGGAGAACAAATTGGTTTATGTGAATACAATTTTTATTGTTTTGATAAAAAGTTATTTATTTATAACATTGGCCTAGAAGAATAAGGTTTCTTTTTAAATTTTCACACTTACCAAAGTTTTTCTCTTCCTAACATTTTTTCTAAATTGAATAATGTGCAGTAGGTGTGTTAAATTGTCCTTACTTTGTGTATATAAGCACTTAATACTGGTATCTTGGTTTATGGCCTTACAACTATGTGCTTCATTTCTTCCTTAGGCTTCTTGCTTGACTTGCATGTGTGCGTAAAACTTTGAAATAAATTTTATGTTTATTTCTCTATGATGTTTTTAAAGTCTAGACTTTAAATAGTACTGGTCTTCTGTCTTTCAGTTAGCAATTGCCATGCTGCAGCTTCTTAAAAATTCTTATGAACATTATGAATTAACAATAGTGATACCAACAGCAAGCAGTATGTCTATGAATGTTTCTAAGCTATTCCATTTCTTTATTGGATATTTTCCTTTATTGAATTCTCCAGTTAATGATGGTTGGCTGTTGCCAATCACTGTTTCTTTTAATTGTGCTTTATTATACTGGCATCTTTTTTGTTTGAAATATTCTTTCTATTTTAACAATCTCAATATAACATGTTGCTTGCAGTCTTCTTATTTTTTCTCTCTAGATTTCTAGAGAATTGCCTATAACTCTTATTTCCCTTATTCTCTATTTTTTGATGCATTATGCCAAACGTTTTTTTTTTGTTTGTTTGTTTGTTTTCCAGTGATAAAAGTAGTTGCATTGTTTCTGTGTAGAGTTGTGTACCTGGATTGGTCTGTGAATGCTTCCACATTGTTGTCTGTGTGGTTCTTCTTTTGTTCATTCTTTGTTTCTCTCATGTATTGCCCTCTTCTTTATTATTTTCTTTATATATTTTTGTTTGCCTGCTGCTGTCAGTGGGGTGGCCGTATATTTTTCTTTAGATGTCATCCATGCATAAAGGCATTTAGGATACTAGGAGTGCCATTTCATGTTTGACTTCACTGGATCTAGTTTGGCTGCTACTAAAGTTGTTTTCTCTCCTCCACCAGACACAAGCTGGTCTGACAGCTTCTTGTTTCAGGTCTAGCAGCTAAGTAGCAACTGCATGAAGAATTCTTTTGCCTTGGTGAACCAGTCTTGTGGAGGGATGAGAGGGTGGGAACACAAGATAAGTTGCCAAATCAACAGCTGCATGGTTCAGCAGTAGGGAAGTACATAGTGTTAGTGTGCATTAGGTCTAAAATGAGTTAATATCCAAAATAGTTCCTGTACTTTTGAAAACAGGGAGTGTCACTATTCCTCCTGTGACTTCTGAATGTATCTCTGTCTCCTGAAAAAAATTACAAGTACAGGTTTGGTAGTTCCAATTAGGTTTCTTTTTTTGTTCTTGGCCATGTGGCAATGATTGAAGTTTTTAGATATCTTTGCTAAACTTGCCCTGGGAGCTGGATATTCAAATGACTCAATTAGTTTCAGTCTATCATCTTGAAGTGGCAAGAGCTGATGCACCATTTCTGTGGTTTCCTTCCTCTCCGAATTCATTTAAATTTGTTGGAAATATTCCATGCCCTTATGTATGAGAATGAAGTATTCCAGCAAGTTCAAAGAACTGTCCCTTTATATAAATGTTATTTGTAGGTATTCACACTTGTTTTCCCTCCTCTGAGTCTTTGTGGGAGAGGCAGTATGTGAACCTGGGAGATATCCTGGAAATAGTTGATGTGCTAATTCTGGGCCCAGATTTTGTACAAGGAGGAAGATGAGTACTTGGGGCTAAAAGATTAATATAGGATACTCAACAGGCTCTTTGCTTCCGTAGAGAGGCCAGATGGACAGAGGTCATGGAGCGGAGTCTTGGAAGAAGTTGTAGGAGACTCCACTCTACTTACAATTGCCTGCAGTGCTGTCAGCAGCATTCTGCAGCAAACCACTCAGTAAAACTCGGCTTGTGCAGGGTTGTGCAGGCAGCAGACAGTTTTCTCTTTTCTCAGGTGTTAAGGAAGAGGCAGAAGTGCAGAGAGGGCTGTGGAAAGAGATGCACAGAGCGAGCAACCCTTCCCAAAAGGGATGGGCAGCCAAACACCTCTGGAAAGCAAGCAGGTAGAGCACTCAAGCTGTAAGGACTGTAGGAGGTATTGGAAAAGGGGGATATTAAGTACATAAAGGAGAAACATTTTGTTTCTGTTACATTCCCATTGCATTTGTCCCATTTCAGAAATACAACAATATTTAAACAATTTCTCCCCCACTTAAGTAAGGGCTTTTTTTGCTGATTCAAAGCAAAATCAGAGTGCTGATTTTCTGTGTTGGCACACTCCATTCTGTGAAGAGTTAGGCATCAGCTGCCTATTAAAAAGGTTGCAGATTTTTTGTATATTGTGGACTATTGAAAAACTTGCTGACACAGAACTTCCTTGCTGTACTTTGTGCAACTGGATGATATTCTGTCCAGAAAAACAGTTGAGAAGAACAGGAAGTTTTTAGGCTTACTCTAGCTTTCTAAAGGTTTGTGTCACTTTGTATAACAGCTGTTTCCATGGTTATTTTGTCTTCATCCAGTAAGCATGCTTCATATGAAATTTGGCCCTGTAGGAGTTCAGATGTACTCAGAGACCACTGGGAATTTGTAGTGAAATTGTGGTTGTATCAGAGTTTCGGTATTTTGTAACTGGAGAAAACCTGTGGCACTTAGAGAACAGCATAAAATTTAAACTTTTGAAGAAAACAGTGGAGTAACATCACAATCTCCAGAGGAAGCTGCTAGTATTCTGTCAGTGTTTTAAAGTTTCTTAAAAACACATTTGCAGCTTGGGATACTGCTTGTTATTTGTGTACTGACAACAAATTCTTTGTGGAGCATACTCTGATCTTTGGAGTTCTATTTTTAATACCAATTTCATTTTCCAGTTTATAAATTACGATGTTGATTAAAAAGCACTAATAATTTTAAGAACTGTTATGGAGCTATCAGTAGATTTCTGACAAGAAATCAGATATAGTGAAGGGGTGATCATTGCAAGCAGGAGTCCAAACTGGCGCTGATTGAGATCTTGGAATTAAAATAACAAAACAAATCTGCCAAAATAGTAAAATCAGTGAATACAATATTAGTAGCTGTTTTTTTCAGAATCCAGTGTTCAGGCAGTAGATGCCCTTTATTACTTTGGTGGTAAGAGTGTAGAGACTGCTACTGTTGTTTATTTTTGAAGACAAAGGTGACCACCAGGGAGAGGAGGAAGGGGGTAATACTTTAAAAATTGTGTTACTTCTCAGTCACATAAAAGGGGGTCAGAATGTTAATTGGGAGCACCACCAATCTTTATAAATCTACCCTTCTCTTGGTGGCAGGTGTAGCCAGTGTGTGGCTTCATAACATGGATATATTTTATTTTAGCACAAAATCCTTTGTGGTGGGATTGAATATTTTGGTTGACGTTGGTTTCCAGATGGATTTGTATTGTAACAGGAAGACCAGAACTGGATGTAGGAATCCAGGGACGTTCAAATGGAGAGAAAGGTTCACTTTACTGTCTCTGCTGGTGGCACTTGTGCTGATAGAGGATAGAATACTGTTTTCACCTTACAGCCCGCCTTGGGGTCTCCTTCTGCAGAGCTGCTTTGCAGAGTGAGCTGCAGAATATTGTGGCCCAGAGCTAGTCCACCCCAGTGCAAACCTGTGCTTGTTTTTGTTGAACCGGATGAGGTTCCTGTCAGCCCTTTCTCCAGCCTGTTGACACATATCAGAACCCTCCAGTGTAATGAGTGCTCACCCCACTTAAGGATTCTGTGCACCCTTTCACTGATAACTCACTGTGTCACGTCACCCACATTGCTCAGGCATCATCTGTCCCATAATGATCCGTGAAGGATCCTACTTAGTCACTGGTGCACGCTGAACTCTGTACCACTGATCTTATCTTTGCATCCAGCATTTTTTATTTACCATTTAATCTGCTCGTCCAGCCTGTTCCTCACCAATTTAGTGATAAGGAAGCTGTGGGATATTGTCCTAAAGGCAAAGTGCACGTCATCTAAGGCCCTGCCCTTGTCCTCAGTGTCACTCACCTCGTCACAGAAAGCGATTGGGTTGGTCAGACATGATTTGTACTTGGTAAATCTCTCTTGGTTGCTCACAACCTTCTTGGGGACTGAGGTGATGCTGACTGGCATATATTTTTCCTTCCTCCCTGGCCTGGGCCTTCTTTCTTGCTGATGGCCTTCTGCTGCCAATACAGTCTGAGAAATCATTTATGGTGGCTTTCTGTTAAGCTTTTTTTTTTTTTTGATTCCATGATAGCAAGTACTGTCTTTAACCAAGGTGACATTTTACGCTACCGGTGAGAAATTCAATGTGGTTTTCCATTATGAAGACCACATTATTGCTTACAGCTTTTCTCTTCCTTTTTACACATTAAAAAACAAACAAAACAAAAAACCAAAAAAACCTCTTTTTTTTTTAGGGATAGTAAAAAGGATAGGGATGTTTTAACAGCATTATTTCATTTACCAAAAAAATTCTACCAGGATAGGTAGCATGGCTGGCTGTATTTAGAGACAACAGCCTTTATCACTAGGGACAATGTGGAAATCAATTTCTAGTACTGTTGAATATGTCTGTTATTGGAGGACTCCTGGCAATTATGATAGATAATATGAATTGGCTTCTTCCACTTAATATTCTTTCAGATTTGTAGCATAACCTAATAAGGCAAGTAGAGTCAATCTTTATATTTAGTACAGTCCTTATAAAAATATTCTAAAGCTGTTTTTAGCTTAGTATTTTTAAAGTAACTTTTTCATCTAAATGAGGAATGTTGTTTATTTGGGATATATATATATTTGGGGTATATACTATCCAAAGAATACTGGCCGCAGCAGTTGCATCTTAACTTTAGTGGAATAATGCTGAATATTTTGCTGCAAGTAGAAAATAGCAGCACTATATTACCAGTGGATTAAAGAATTAAACAAAACTCTTGCATGGCTAATTTTATGGGGGAAGCCAGAGTACTAAAAGGTTTATCAGAAGTTAATGACTAAATCTCACTCAATAAACTTAAGTTCTGGATTTTGTGTGCATATATATCCTATTTATGTGTCCATGAAGTCTGTATAAACACATGTAATACTTTTAACTCTCAGTAAAAAAAAAACATCACATTTCCTGCAGATATATATCGAAATGTATAGTTTATTAATCTGTTTAGAAGAAACTAGTTATTTTAAGGAATTTGCTTGGACAATTATTTGTTTATTGCTGCTTTCAAACAAGTCATCAATGACAGAAACAAAAATCTTAGTATTTTTATCAGTATAAAATTTGAAGGTGTTGTCTGCTGTTTACATGTGATGAGTTGTTTAGGAAAAAGTAAAGCAATAAAGCTCAATGACTGCTGCTGCAGTGTGCAGTTCCAACATGTTCCAAATTTTGTATAATTTGTCTTATTTTGTACCTTTGTATCTTTGACACTTCCGTATTTGCAAAAACGGTGTGCCTTCACTTAATTTCACTTTTTGTTGTTGTGGGGTTGTTTTTTGAAGGTGGCGAGATTTTCCAAAGCAGATAGTGTATCATTGTGCATCTTTTTTGTATTTATTCTTTTTTTAAGGCTGATTCTATCAGTTCAACATTGCACAAACTGTTTTGCACAGAGCCACTACTATGAAATTCTGTGGTATCTCCTCAGAAAAAAAAAAGATTTATTTTAAGAAAATTAGTCATTGTTCATCAGACCTCTTATAACCCATCTTTTTCCACTTTTTCCTCCCTGTAAAGATCATAGACAATAATGCATTGCCTTTGAACACAAGTACAAAATAGTGTTTATATAAATAATCTTTATATAATTTTTTTAGTAATGGTATAACTTGGGCAAGTGTAATGGAGATTTAAGTTCCAGGAGTAGGCAGATGCCTATTGCTTGGCAGAAGGAATTCTGAGTTGAAATTACCACTACCATTGAAGAACAGCTTAGAACTAAAGAGATTTCTTCTTTGCCTTCTAAAAAGCATAGCTCTTAAGCTCTTAAGGGATGAAGAAATCTTTTTAAAAATGTGTCCCCTGCAACAGTTTCTGTAGTATCCATGAGCTCTGCCTGCATGTTTTTATTAGAAACATAAAGAGATGACCATTAGATCTGATTCTTGTGGAGAGAGAGACTTATTCAATGCATACAGTAAATTTCTATGCAGATAAATATTAGGAGCTGGAGTGGTAGAAATTGTTCTTGAATCAGAGTTCATGATTCTTGAAGTTCATTCAGTTGAATCAGGTCTCTTTAGCAGGTAAAAAAGAAAAAAATGGTGACAAGAACTTTTAGATAACCCCTTGCAGCAGGAAAGTAAAAAGCTGAAGATGATGCTGCTTGAGCAATAATCACAAATGAAATACACAACAACAGTTTATTGGCACATGTGATCTCATTATTTGGAGCTATATAGGAGAACAGGAGAACTTTTATTTTTTCACCTGCTAAAGATTCTGGAGGATTCCCCCTCTCTCCCCTTTGCCACTATTTTGCACCAGAAAAACCTGAAATAGATGTAATCTGTTTATCCAGAGGCTGAATGCAGAACATTCTAGATTATCTCATTGGCTTGAATTCAAGATAGAGTTGGAGGGATTACTTTATTCTCTCACTCTAGATCACCTTAAGCAATCCTGTCAAGCCTGGCTCTGTTTCAATCACCTTAAGGTGATCCAAAATGCTTTTATCTTTTTTTCTTGGTTTCTATCCAGACAAATAAATTAGCTTGGATACAGGTCAATATGGATTATTTCAAAGGAAAAGGATCACTTCATTGGAATTTGTATTAAAGATGAATTTGAATATGTCACTTTTCTATTCAAGAAAGTAGCAGAAAGTGGGACTTGCGTCTCTTATTTCCCATTGCTATCCAAGTGCTTCTTTTTTAATTTGACCAAAATTCCATATCCTTTAACTAGAATATGATTCAGACTGGGTTTTAATATTGTCAGAAGGTGTGCATCTGTGAAGGTTGCCTCTTTGTTTTTCACAGCAAGTTAAGTACTTGGCCACTCAAGTAAAGGTTAAGTGGAATGAAACTTTTCTGTCCCTTGGTGATACTTCTCCTACATAATAAAGTCGCAATAAGCACAGGAAATAAAGGTTAGTAAAATGAAGGTCAGTTTAAAATTAAACATTTCGCTTCCTAATTTTGTGTAATGATCAGCAATGGTGGCAAAGCCAGGTGTGAGAGAGGAAGAAAAAATAATTTTGGCTTGTGACTGTTCGCTTGAGAAGAAAGTTTGACGCTGAAAATATTTGCCATTTCTTATAGAATTATAAGTGTTAATCAGAAAATTGGATTTTTCCTTGCAAAAACCCAGTTGTGTCAAAATATGGAACATAACTTTTTTAAAATTATATGACAAGTTATATAGTAATATCCTGATTATTGCAAACAGTAAAGTTTTACTGTGGGAATTTGTTCTCTGGATAAATGCTAAAATCAGAATAATGTGCACAATAACTTTTAATCTTTCTAGTTACACACTCTAATGTTACCATGTATTTTTGTTTAAATGTTTGCACTGCTTAAAATTAGTTTCAGGAATAGTCAAAACCAAAGTAATAGTGAATACGGATGAAAAATTGTCACCTATCCATTAGGGCCTAGTCTGTTAGACTGCCTTGCATAGCTGTAAGGGAAAATGATCCCAAAAGCTTTGCTGCTTTATGCAGTGTGAGGAACAGCAGAAAAACCCAGACTCAGAACAGTTAGACATGATTGTGTTTAAATTCATGCAACTGTTAAGTAATTAAGCCATTTGACATGCAAAGTGCATTAGCCAAAGAAGAGGAGGTGAGGCAGAGAGGAGACAGATGGACTCCTGCTTGCGACAGTTTCCAGCCTCTGTAACCAGGAGGGATCAGCAGGAGTGTTACACTTACCTAGAAGAAACTTCATGGGCCAAACTTCTTAACATTAATTAACATTACCATCTTTATTTATTTAAAAGATTTTTAGTGTATATTTATATGTTTTGGAATTTTAAGCTTTCTTTTGGGGAAAAAAAATCTAAACTTAAAACAATAAAAGCAAAATAGACTATGTAAAATCCTTTAAATTTTTTTTAAATCCCAGGAGTTTCCTTGGGAATATTGCAGTAAATTATTGTGTAGATTCATTACAATTATTTTTTCATAGTATGAAGTAGGAGTGGAGTTTAGGGTGTTTTTTCCTTTGCCTTTTTGTCCTAAGGAAGGAAAAGGGCAAAAGGATAAGAAGAAAGAGGTTAAAAAGAGACATTTAGTGTTGTTAGAAAATTGTGATATGTGGAAGTAAAAACCCTGCTGACATATATTTCAGATGATTGCTTTAACTTTGGCAGATAGGAGAATGTAACTAGAAAGTTGTTAATGGTTTATTTCACAATTGTTAAATATTTCTCTGAGTAGTGTAACATAACAGTTTCATTGCACTGAAATTGGCACTCTGGTTGGAACAGCTTTCCAATTTTACTTGTCATGCTAGTGAAGAGACAGTAATTTGAAACCTAAAATAATCTTTTTAATCACTTGACAAAAGTGACACTCACCTTAATTATAGAAAGGTTTATATGTGAACATGTTCCATTTGCACTCAAAAAGGAAGTCAAATTAAAAGGCAGATGTGTGGAATTAACAAAATTAAACTTGACATCTACTGCAATCCCTGACAATTTTTTTAATGTGGGCCCAGAGGAGGCATTGAAAAAAAAACCCTAATAATTTAAACTAACAACTACCCAAATGGCAAAAAATAGTTTATCAGTGTCTGTGAGAAACAGGTCAGCTACTGTAACTTTTAAAATGTTAATAGAAAAATGTAATTTGATAAACAAGAGTAAAATAATTATGTTTTCTTTGCTCATATTTTTGTTTTTAAATGTTGCTGTTCTTTCAAAGTTCATATTATTCTGTTGTGGCCATTAAATGTGAAAATAAGCACAAATTATAATCTTCCAAGGTGATATAAGTCTTTTGGATGCCACTGTAAGACTTAAATCATATTCTGCTGCGGCTTTAATAAGATTGACAAGCAGATGATTCCAGAGCCCTGCCTTCCTGTATGGGTCTTCTTTACATCCTCTCAGATTGTGTCTCCAAACTTGAAACCATAATTCCCACCCAAAGTGTGTGGGAATTGTGAAGAGAGACAAGTGCCTGGAGCGGGAGCTTCTCACTGGAGGATGGTGCCACCAGAGCTGCATGAGTGGAAGCACTTGTCCTCTGTTCAGTGGCAGAGGGGGCTAGGAAGAACCTGTCATCTGGACTTGTGGAGTAACACTTGTTTTGCACTAAACCAGACACATGTTACCTTACTGCCAGCTGCAAACTAAAATTGACAGCGCTAGTTTAAATACAAACAACAAACCTGCATTACCTTGGTGAATCATTTTTAGAGAAAGATGGGTCAAGACTGAAGATCTTGTTTAAAAATGGGTGTGGGGCAAAGGTCCGAAAGATTGTCAGGTGGATTTAGCAAATAAAAAAAAAATCTGTTGAATTTACTTTTTAGTAAATGTGTGTTTATTTCTGGAAGAAATAATTCCTGTGGATCGTGGATTTCTAGAATATTCTGTGTAAATGGTAATGTTAAGTCACATAGTCTTAGCTCAGCACTACTAGTTATAATGGTGTGTGGCTTAGACCATCAAAATACTGCCTTGATTAGGAAGCAGAAACCAAAGAAAGAAAAAACAGATATGCATAGAAAAGTGTCTTGGGGTGACTTTATGATGCTTGTATCCCTAAATCGTCTATTCTGTTCTGTTGCTGTTGAATATTGAATTCTGTAACTTTAAGACTGGTTTCAAGAATGAAAAGGGGAGAGTAGAAGTGCAAAGTTTGTTATCAGAGACAGCACTTGCTCCCCTGCATTCTTCACACAGACTGTGTTGTCTGCACCAGACAGTGGGAGAAAGAGCTACTCTTTGCTATTAGTTAGTTTTTCTGGCTAGCAGAGATGAAAAGGGGTCCCTCTGGACTGTGGTTTTTTTTTCCTTTTTCTTGGAATTGTTCAAACCTGCTCTGGACTGAAAACCCAGAACAGCACTGGGAGCTCACACCTGTGGCCCACCAGGCCTGGCCTGGGCCATGGCATTTCCCAGCTGGAGGAACTGAGAACAGCCTGAGTGAGCTGGGCTGTGACCCACGGAGGGACTGAGAACAGCCTGAGCGAGCTGACCCCTGGAGGGACTGAGAACAGCCTGAGTGAGCTGTGACCTACAGAGGGACTGAGAACAGCCTGAGTGAGCAGGGCTGTGACCCACAGAGGGACTGAGAACAGCCTGAGTGAGCTGTGACCCCTGGAGGGACTGAGAACAGCCTGAGTGAGCTGTGACCTACAGAGGGACTGAGAACAGCCTGAGTGAGCTGGGCTGTGACCCACAGAGGGACTGAGAACAGCCTGAGTGAGCCAGGCTGTGACCACAGAGGGACTGAGAACAGTCTGAGTGAGCAGGGCTGTGACCCACAGAGGGACTGAGAACAGCCTGAGTGAGCTGTGACCTACAGAGGGACTGAGAACAGCCTGAGTGAGCAGGGCTGTGACCCACAGAGGGACTGAGAACAGTCTGAGTGAGCAGGGCTGTGACCCACAGAGGGACTGAGAACAGCCTGAGTGAGCTGTGACCCACAGAGGGACTGAGAACAGCCTGAGTGAGCAGGGCTGTGACCCACAGAGGGACTGAGAACAGCCTGAGTGAGCTGTGACCCACAGAGGGACTGAGAACAGCCTGAGTGAGCTGTGACCCACAGAGGGACTGAGAACAGCCTGAGTGAGCAGGGCTGTGACCCACAGAGGGACTGAGAACAGTCTGAGTGAGCAGGGCTGTGACCCACAGAGGGACTGAGAACAGCCTGAGTGAGCTGGGCTGTGACCCCTGGAGGGACTGAGAACAGCCTGAGTGAGCAGGGCTGTGACCCACAGAGGGACTGAGAACAGCCTGAGTGAGCTGGGCTGTGACCCACAGAGGGACTGAGAACATCCTGAGTGAGCTGTGACCCACAGAAGGACTGAGAACAGCCTGAGTGAGCTGGGCTGTGACCCACAGAGGGACTGAGAACAGCCTGAGTGAGCTGTGACCTACAGAGGGACTGAGAACAGTCTGAGTGAGCAGGGCTGTGACCCACAGAGGGACTGAGAACAGCCTGAGTGAGCTGTGACCCACAGAGGGACTGAGAACAGCCTGAGTGAGCTGTGACCCACAGAGGGACTGAGAACAGCCTGAGTGACCTGTGACCCACAGAGGGACTGAGAACAGCCTGAGTGAGCAGGGCTGTGACCCACAGAGGGACTGAGAACAGTCTGAGTGAGCAGGGCTGTGACCCACAGAGGGACTGAGAACAGCCTGAGTGAGCTGTGACCCACAGAGGGACTGAGAACAGCCTGAGTGAGCAGGGCTGTGACCCACAGAGGGACTGAGAACAGCCTGAGTGAGCTGTGACCCACAGAGGGACTGAGAACAGCCTGAGTGAGCTGTGACCCACAGAGGGACTGAGAACAGCCTGAGTGAGCAGGGCTGTGACCCACAGAGGGACTGAGAACAGTCTGAGTGAGCAGGGCTGTGACCCACAGAGGGACTGAGAACAGCCTGAGTGAGCTGGGCTGTGACCCCTGGAGGGACTGAGAACAGCCTGAGTGAGCAGGGCTGTGACCCACAGAGGGACTGAGAACAGCCTGAGTGAGCTGTGACCCACAGAAGGACTGAGAACAGCCTGAGTGAGCTGGGCTGTGACCCACAGAGGGACTGAGAACAGCCTGAGTGAGCTGTGACCTACAGAGGGACTGAGAACAGTCTGAGTGAGCAGGGCTGTGACCCACAGAGGGACTGAGAACAGCCTGAGTGAGCTGTGACCCACAGAGGGACTGAGAACAGCCTGAGTGAGCTGTGACCCACAGAGGGACTGAGAACAGCCTGAGTGACCTGTGACCCACAGAGGGACTGAGAACAGCCTGAGTGAGCTGTGACCCACAGAGGGACTGAGAACAGCCTGAGTGAGCTGTGACCCACAGAGGGACTGAGAACAGCCTGAGTGACCTGTGACCCACAGAGGGACTGAGAACAGCCTGAGTGAGCTGTGACCCACAGAGGGACTGAGAACAGCCTGAGTGACCTGTGACCCACAGAGGGACTGAGAACAGCCTGAGTGAGCTGTGACCCACAGAGGGACTGAGAACAGCCTGAGTGACCTGTGACCCACAGAGGGACTGAGAACAGCCTGAGTGAGCTGGGCTGTGACCCACAGAGGGACTGAGAACAGCCTGAGTGAGCTGTGACCCCTGGAGGGACTGAGAACAGCCTGAGTGAGCTGGGCTGTGACCCAAGGAAGGGAACTCTGTTGAGTTTGTCATCTCGTCAGAGCAGCGAGTGTTTTTGCAGTTTGATATTGTTCATTTTTGTGCTGGGAAGTTTTTTGTCTGTTGAACAGTTTTTTTCCCACTTTTCTCTGACGAAATATTTCTCCCTGAACCAGTTGTGGGAGAGACTGCTTGAATCTTTTCCCTGAAGAGCCCCCATTCGAGATTTCCTCCCAAATTTGCCCTAAACCAGAACAAAAAGCAAATTATACTTTTAATACTTGGCTATATACTGTGGAAAAAGCATTCAGTGTGAAAAATGGATAAAACATAGTAAAAAAAAAAAAGCCAAACAGATGTCATTGAGATTACAGTTTTGTTATCTGTGAAAGCTGAATCAAGCACATATGAATATGTGTCTTCTTTTTGTGTCTTCTCACACCTCCTGAGCCTCTGCAGTGTGCTGTTGGACCTTACAGACACCCCTGTACTTCAACTGCAGTTTATTTTGCTGAAGCAACTCCAGCTGTGGAAAGAAAATTACCATGTGTGACCACAATGCTGCATGAACCCATTATATATATGTGACCTTAGTAATATACTGCAGAAGTCTTTGCAAAATCTTAGACTTGAAAACTAATAAGTAATGATGGTGAGACAAACATAGAGTATCTGTAAGTGGTGGTAAGCAAAAGTGGCTGAAAACAGCTGCTGGCATGGAATAAACATCCTTTATTCATGTGTATGCACACAGTATATACCCAGACATGCCCACCACAGCACTAAGGCCGGTGTATCTCTTTAGGTTTTAGATAACAGTCCCTAATTCCTTTAAAGTCGGTGGACAGCCCTATGCCAGGTCAGCTTGGAAGTTTGCCCTGCCAGGATAGGGCAGGTCAGCTTCTTTTAAAGGGTTGGGATAGCTGTGACTTAAACACCAGCAGTTACACCATTTCTTCAGGAGACCGATTTGTTCTTTGTGTTAAGAGTGATAGACATTCACCCTGCAGCTGACTTTAGTATAACTAACAGAGCTTCACTAAATATGTAAATATTCTAAAAAATTAACATTATAAATAAAATTTGGAAATAAGCTGTGAGACTTGAATTTAAATACCTGACCTGTTTTCATACTAGTCACAGTCATATTTGTGTATGTTTGGACATTCTGTTTTTCTCTAGCAGTTTTACTGCTGAAGTCCCTTCAAGAAGTGTGGAGTTAGGGAAAGTTTTGTTTGCATTCAGCAGAAAGGTACCATCCTGATTATTTAATCCGTTTGAATGTCTCAAAATCCATAAGACTATAAACCACTCATTTAGAATAATCAAGAACTGGGACAATATCTGTTATGCTTCCTGCAGTGTACTGAGTTGTACAATTTTAAAGAAATCCTATTAAAATACCAAATGAGATTTGAATCTCTGTACCCGTATGCTAAATTGCAAAACTGGAGCATAGGACAAAAGGTCACTGTTTTATTTATTAGAGTTATAGAGCTTTCTTTGTTAATTATGCATTCATCCAGCTCTGGCTATACATCCATCTAGTTTAATTAAGTCATTTAGAGTGCTTATCCCATATTTAGAACTTAAAGTTTTTTGAATGATGTGATTAAGCATAATGAGTTTTTGACATAAAAGAGACCATCATTAAATGCTATCTTCTGTGAGCATATCTTCCTGATCATGCTTGTAGTGCTCTGCAGAAGCTTTAAAATGTATTTCTGAGGGTATGAATATGCTGAATTTTCTTTTTTTTTTTAAATTGAAATATGTGTAAATGGGATCTCATGTTTTAGTTAATTGTTGCATTTGCCAGAGGTTTTTTTTTTCCTTTTTTTCTACTGATGTGTCTCTCCTTTCCATGTTCCAAAGAGTTTATGATAGAATCCTAGAATGGTTTGGGTTGGAAGAGACCTTGAAGATCATCTAGTTTCAACCCCCTTGCCATGGACAGGAACACTTTCTGCTAGACCAGGTTGCTCAAAGCCCCAATCAGCCTGGCCTTGAACACTGCCAGGGATTGGGGCATCCACAGCTTATCTGGACAGCCTGTTCCACTGCCTCACCCCCTCTCACCTTATATCTAATCTAAACTTAGTCTCTGTTTGAAGCCATTCCCCTTGTTCTGTCACTGCATGTCCTTGTGAAGAGTTTCTCTCTTTCTTGTGGGTTTTCTTCATGTACTGGAACACCACAATTATCTACTACATTTACTTATTATGAGTCAGCAAAACAAGAGGATCTTCTGCTCGGTTGTGATTTTATTAGTGCCAATTCAGTATTTTAGTTGTGAGGATTTTGTGGTTTGTATTATCTATTAAAGCAATTCCTCAGCTTAAAGAGAATTGAATAACTTGCAATGCATTTTTTTAATTGCAGCACTTTAATTACACGCATCTACATACTCGTATGTTAAATTTTTCCCAGCCTCAAACACTAAGAACAAAGCCAGTACAACTTGTATCTCCAGCAAAGAAAGTTCAACTAGGAAGAAAATATAATTTCATCTCAATGTTCCATTAACTTTTAACTAGGAAGAATTAAACTGTTCTGATTATTGCAGTTTAGATCTGTGAAACAGTCTCTCTTCAGAGCTGTGCTTTTGCTTTTTGATCTTGCTCTCAAAAAATAATCATAGCTGCTTTATATGGGAGTCTTAATTTATATTATTTTTCCTTGACTATAGGATTTTTAAAACTTTTTTTGAAAAAGTTTATTATTTTTAATCCTATGCCTAAGATGAAAAGATGAAATCCAAATAGTTCCTTGAGAGAAATGGGCTGTAGCTCCTTCATATTAAAAGCTAAAAAAGGGCTCTCTGCAAATCTGGTGTTCAATCTCTGTTTGTTTTCTAAATGTCAAACTGCAAGACGAGTTTATTTAAATACTTTCTTAGTGTTACTTGTTGACACAGTTGTCTGAGTTCCCATCAGGGTGTCATTTGATCACTGTTAGGAGAGGCGTAAATTAGACAACAACAGCAAGCAAAAAATAAAAAAAAAAATTGAGAACCTTAGAGCTGGAACAGTTTGGGTGGCCTATAAATACTTGTCATCATTGTGTTTCACACTCTTGGGACTTGGCTGAAATATGCTTTCCATATTGAACTAGAGACTAGATTGAATCAAATTTATATAAGCTTTGTTGTCTGCATTGCAGCATTGCGATGGTCTAAAATCTATTGTAGCTCAGATCAGTCAGGTCTTCCCTGCCTTGCTTTTTTATTTTACCATGCATGTATGTGCAGGTATGTACAGGAACACATCTGCCTATATAGATAGACAGATAGATCAAGTGTGTATCTTGCTGCTTTTTTTGTACTCCTGGTGGCTGCCAGTGCAGGTGGAATTTCGCCGGTTGCATTTATGCCGGACATCAACCCCCAAAATCCCACCAGCCTCACATATGCTCTTGTGACCGACTTTAACTTCATTATGGGACTTTTCAAACAACCCTTGCCACTGCCCATAAGTACAAGTTTCTGAAGTTTCCCTCCCTTTTATTTATGTGGAGGAGTAAAAGTATACTTGTGCCAATTATTTGGTGCACCTGTTGACCCGCCTGTGACTTGACTGGAGAAAGGGACACCTTTTTAGTCTTGCACCTCCTTTGATCTTGGGAGGAAACAGCATTGCTTGGTTGTAGAAAATAACATGTTTAGATGTGTAAAACAAGGCTGTATTGTACCTTCCTGTTCTATCACAAAGCCTGCTTTTTCCTAGGAGATGGTGGAGAACTTTTCACAGGGTGGGGATGGGGCAAGAGGTGAGGGAGGGACCTCAAGAAACAAAAGTGCACAAAAGAAGACTAGGAAAGAAAAAAGTGGCACCTTAAAGGATGGTAGTTTTATCTGAAGTGAGAGATGAGGAACAGTATTTGAAAGAAAAATTCCTTTAATGTTGGCTAAACTGGGTCACTGGCCCACAATATAATGGGGGATGTATTTGATAGCAGTATACTCTTAAAAAAAAAAAAAGGTAATTTTCATTTCATCAAGCAGAAGTTATATCTGGTTAAAATGTATCAAACAGTATAGAAACTACAAGTATTGCTCTGGAGACTTAAAGTTGTATGAATATAATATTAATTATTCCTTTTCAATATGTTCTTGTTTACAGACCAGTCTTTCCATATGGGGATGGGGAAGTCTTGTGCTTTTTCTAGCAACTTTTGGACCCTTCGCTATATTTTACTTTGCATTTTATATCCTCTGCTTTGTGGGTGGGTAAGTATATTACTGTTGTGTTTAACTTGCTGTGAAAGTAAAATTTTAATGGGTATATTAGCAAAGAGCTTGCTCTGAAAATCTGAAGTGGCTTTATGTAATTAATATTTCCACATTTGAGCACCTCTTTATGAGCAAAATTTTGTAACTGAAATATCAGTTTAACTGTTTTTAGTGGATGTTAGAGGACTCACATAAATGCTGACATAAAAACAGTGGTAATTTCAGTTCATACTTTTTATTAGTGTCAGTTTTTTTCCCGGTACTTCTAAGTGCTTGCATTTCCTTTTCTGTCACAATCTCATTTTCCCGTCTAAGGCACTTGATTCATGGGAGTGGATGCTGTCCTGGGTGTGTGTAAATAATGCTACACTTTGAACAAATACATTAGTTCAGCAGCTGTAGACTTTTTATATATCTATATCTATATCTATATAGGTAGGAAGGGAGCAAACGTGAAGTTTAGCACCATTATTACATTGTATATTATGATGTTTGCCTTTGTAACCATTAAATCATTTTCAATGGCAAGTTAGAATGTCTTAGTGGCATATTCTTTTTACCTTCTAATTTGATATCATACAGAATGTATTTATATTCCTGTATATCTCATAAGAAATGTAGTAGAGTTTAGTAGCTGGAATTAAAGCTGCTACGCTTGGGTTTCAATTGCATTAAGCTTGGTATTTCATCTCTGAGAAATAAGAATAATCAGTCTGTTAGAAAAGGGATTAAATTAATATAAAACTAACTTGAAGTAAATGCTTTTGTCATGTTAAGTCTTGATACAGGTATGGTTGGCTTATTTTGCTATCTGTTTGTCCAGGGCAAAAGTCAGTTCAACCAAAGGGCAACAGTACATCTTGCTTGTAGTTCTATTTTACCACTTCCTTACTACTTGCAGTATGGAAAATAATATGGAAAATAATATGGGATATAATAATTTAAGAGCTTATCCTTCATTCTTGCAGTTTCAGTTGTTTGGCTTTTCAAAGCTAACAGTCCAAGCAGGGTCTCAGACCATGTCTGAAGTCAGCTACAGTTTGGCACCATTAAACTGCATGTGGTGCCTGAGCTCATTCATTCTCAAGTCAGCACTCATATCTCTTTGCTGTGGTTGTTGTGCTGCTTTGGTTCATTTTTGTAGCTAGTCAGTAAACATTGATCTTGTTAAGGATAAATTCATCTAGTGGTAGTGTATCTGTTAGAGCAGAGTGTTTACTTACATATATAGATGTGAAGTCTCAGCCCTTGCAGTAGAATGTCATCACTTCATTACTTTAACATGTACATCTTGGCTATGGCTGTGATCTGGCCCTTTTTTTACCCTGTTAATCTTTTTCAGAGTGACACACTTACTTTAACATTCAGCATGCAGAACTGTGAATGCTAACTAGGCCAAATGGGTTTATATCTAAATTATTCTTGCCTCCTTTTTTTTTTTTTTTAATTAATTCCCTTGGAGTTTCACAGAGTGCTTGGTCATGCTTCTGTTAGAAACAAACAGAAATTGTTATGAAGTAACTTTTGCACTTATGATTAGCAATTATATGTCATAACATCATATATATAAATTTAGAAAACAAAAATTCAGTTTTGGCTCATGATTTTAGTGGTGTCCATAACACTTACTGTGCCCTTCTCTGGACCAAAATAGCAATTTTGGACATGGATTTTTGTGGTTGAATTTTTTGTTGAAACTTGGTGTCCTTATACAATTTGTCACACAGTTTTCTAGGTCTTTATATTTTTTCCAAAAATGAAGTGCCCTGTGTCAAAGGTTTCTGACCTTCCACTAGCCAAAAGTCCAACTTCTGTCCCATTTTGCAGTTTTAGCAAAAGAAAATGCTGAATCACAGCTGGTTGCACTCTTAGTATTGACCTAAGCATTTAGGTAATACATCAATGAGCTATGCAGGAAGACAATGGTGATGCCATATCTGTGTCAATGTAATCAATCTGTTTACACAGTTTAACTCCAATTATGTGCTAATTATTTCTTTTTGATTCACACTCAACTCTGTGATTGCACAGATGGTTGTAGTAAATGTACTATTGCTTTTTGGTGTGCATGGAAGAATACTGAAATTGTTTGTATATATGAATAAAAGTTCGAAATCACAATGTCTCTATTTCAGTTTGTTTTGTTTCAAGACTGGTTTATAAAATGTTAGCCTTTTTCCATTCAGGATCTGGTAACTCATTCATCTGGTAACTCATAACATCTGGTAGCTTAGGAAATGGAGCTCAAAAACAAGAGGCTAAAGATAGATACTGCTTACTTAACCTGTGTAGAATATTACAGGGTGCTATTTTTCTTTTTTCCTCTCCTCCAAGTACTGGTGTAGACCCCTTTACCTGAGTGCTGAGCCTGTATCTTACCATCCTACTAAGAGTGTTTCTTATCTTACTCTCTTTCCTTCCCTCTTTCAGTCCTAAGGAAGTGAAATAAAAATGATGTGAATTGTGTTTTTGCCAAATATAAAAATGGAAATTTCTTGGATCATCGATTGATTTGCTGTTTAAAAGAATTTCTTCTGTCATCAAATCCCATAATTATTGATACTCAATCACATCCATATGTATGTGGCTGTCAGGCTCCATTAATGATTGTAACTGCTGACCAAATCAGGAATAGTTCTGTAGCTGCTTTTTGACTTTCACAACGCATTCAGCTGGAGACTGTTACATTTCAGACTTGAGGGGAAAGTGATAATCTGTGGTCTTCATTTTCCTGTCTTTTTCCTTTGTTCTGTTGTTAATCTGTGCTTGAAAAAAAGATGGCCATCCAGTAATCTATGAAAGAATTTTTGAAAAGTGAAGCAAAATACAATCTTTTCCTTTTTATGCTCTATTAATTTAGGGAAGACTAATATGACTTCTCATTCATGTATTGAAAATCCTCTTGATGAATTACATAAGCATTTACAATAGCAAACAGATGCCCTGAATGGTCAGACTATATATCCTTTTCTAATGCTCACAAGATTTTACATTAAAGAATAAAATGTGTTAGTTTCTGACAGAGAAGAAGCAGCTCCTACCATTTCTAGCATAAAACTGAAAATACTTCAAGGCATCTAAGAAGGTTAGCACTTTTTAAAGCATATTGGTAATATTAGTATTTTTGAGTGAGTCATAAACTTTAAAAGTATCAAAAAATTTGAGAGAAAACAGAGATATAATCTATAGGTAGTTATTTCCAAGGCCTCAGTTCTTTTGAATAAAAGAAGAGAAGCAAATGGCTGATAATGTTTGAAGTTAAAGTTGATTTTAGGCCAAACTTGAGTATCCTGTGTTCTTTAAAAGACAATTGAGTTTTCTAATAGAAAAGTCATAGATAAGCAAAAAAATTTCCAAACTTAAATAATGAACCAAAACATTAGCGAAACTACTATTGAGATTTTTCTAAGCAAGTTCTTCTCTGTGAGCTCTCATTGGTGATCTTAAAGGTAACAGGAGGACAATTAAACCTGTTTTTATTTCTTGCTGTCATATGTAGGTAAAGATGGCTGTAATAGAGTTTGAGTATCCAGTGAACTCCTCTTATGCATTGTCAAGTTACTGATAATAATTTGTGTAGCCTTTTTTGTTTTTTCCCCCTCTTTTGTGGAATTAACCTCACAGCTTCTGAATTACTGGGCCTCTGGGGTTCTTTTGAAGAAATTTTTTAATTTTGGGAGTTAAAACCTTTAAATGACATATTTTAGCTTGGATAGGATTTTTTTATAAGTGAGAGTATCATGTGTCAACAGCTATCTATATTAAAAGAACGTATTACCTCAGCACATTTCAGGCCTGGAATAGCTTTGTGAGTTCCTGTGGTCACAAATGCTGGTCAGCTGGCCTTTAAATTGAATGCTTTGAAATTTGTGTAAAAAGCTGTGTGTGTTTAACCATCCCAAGGCTAATCTATTTTCTTTTTGTCTTTGCTCAATATTTCAAAGGATGCATGCTCTGCTTATGCTAGAATTGGAGCAGATGCTAGGTTTTCATCTATTGCTTAGTAAAACCTGCTAGATGTTCATGTGGTTTTTGTGCCCTAGTGTCATAAGCTGTAGATAAATTCTTGCTGTTCTAGCAAGGGTAAGCACAATGTCTAAACATAAGCAGTTAGTTATGCTTGCTGCATCAGTTTATTCCTGGACTGTGATTTTGTGGCTTACACTACAGTGGAACAGCCTGTAGAGATTATTTCTTCATAGTGTTGGAGACTCTCCATATAAATGCAACCAAAACAACTTCTGTATGTACCCCTCTTCCCAAGTGCTAATATTTGTGAGCACAGGCAATGTGCCATCACAGCAGGCACACTGTAGCATAGACAATGCTATGTAGATCTGTGTGGTAAGAATATATCAAGACAGACAATACAAGACTGGGAAACTTCATACTTAGGGTTGTGTCAGTTATTTTGAGCAGCATGTTACAATGTGAAAAAGCACAAGAGTAAACATGTATTGTAAGAGTAAACATGTCATGTATTGTCATTTTATAACTTGCTGTTAAATATTTTCTAGAGGTGATAAAATGTGGCTGTTGTTGTAAGTGGTATTTCTATTTCAGGGGTTTTGTGGTTACTCTTTTATTTGGAAAAAGCAATTCAGAAAAATACCTTGAGCAGTGTGAACATTCGTTTCTCCCTTGTACATCGGTTGGGATCCCTAAGGTAAGGAAAGTTTTCTGGTCTTAACTCCTAGATCAGATTTTATAACTTGGTTAGAAATAATCAGTTTTTATGTAAGAATTGTGCCCATTTCTCAAGGTAAAAGAGCCTGCTTTTGTCTTTTGAGTCAGCTGCAATGTGTAAGTGAAATACAATATTTTTCCTTTGTGAAATACAAGTTTTTTAATAGGTTATGGAAAGTTTGTTTAAAGCATTATTTCTTCATTGTGAGAGATGAGTGTGATATGACCAGCTAATATCTGTGAGAAAATTACTAAACTATTCCTTTCTAAATTACTTGTGTGTCTTAGTTTGTTTGGGGGGATAGCTCTTGCTTTTATGTGCAAGATTGTTGCAGCTATTTAGGTGTCTTCCATCACTGGATCTGTAGTCTTTCCACTTTTGATTGTCGTCAAAAAGTTGCCTGCCTAACTTATAAAGTCAAACTTAAAAAGCCTAGATTTGCAGTACTTCAAGGATGTAGTGGTTATCTTTGGCTCTCTTCAAGACCAAGCAAAAATTCTGGAAAGACATAGAAGAATACAGAGCAGCAATGGAATCCACTTTTCAGCTCTTGTCTTTTCTGAATGCCTAACAGACACATTTAGATATATCTTGGCCGAATCTATTTGCTCATCAAAATAAACACTTCAACCCAAAGATTGCTAATTATGTTTAATTTAATAGCTGAGTCATCCTGTTCTTTCTTAGCTGTCAGTTCAGTACACTTCATGTTGTCTATCAAAGGGGGTGAAGGTTCAGCATTATCAGTAGCACATGGAAATTTACCTTGTAATTCAGCAGTATGTTTTCTAGTCAGAGGATTGGTTTATCACTTGTTTGCTAAGTGACCTGTTCACTTAAGTCTTTGAATATTTTAAAATTAATCTGAAAGTATACCCCAAACTGTAAAGTAAGGTCACTGCTCCAGATGAAAAGTACAAAGGTTAAGGCTGAAAAAGGAAAATGCAGCAGTCAGTTAATGTTTCTGTTCTGTTAATGAAACCTCATTTTGGATGGCTAAGATTCTTGGTGCTATATAGACTTTAGTGCTTCTGTTATATAGATTGTGGAGTGTTCTTTAATGTCCTGTGTTTTGAGAGCAGATTTAGAGAAGTTTTTCTGTTTTTTAAATTTACTCTGATGTGCTGAAACTTTAATGTTACCTTTTTGGATTCAGTGTGCATGTATGCTCTGGTTGCTTTATAAAAGAATAAAATATTGTGGAGGTTTTTGTGTAATCTTTGCAACTTCAGTAGTTTGACATCTTTAGATCAGTAGATTTGAGTATGGACTATTGACACAGCACTTTCCTCAACTGATCCGTCTCGACTAATCTCTGGATTTAAGTTTTATAAGACAAAGGTATTTGCTTTTTAGCTGACTCATGAAATGCTATTTGAAGCTGTTCACCAAATAAAATCTGTTTGTCTTCTACAATAGTATTTTCTCTTTTGCTACTCCATTAAAGTAGAGTTAACAAGTGTAGGTGAGTTTTTCAGTAGCAGTGCAAGTAGAGATGAGTCCCAACTAAAACCAAACGTGTTGTTTGCTTGTGATTCCTGTTTGCTATTTCTGTATTAAATTTCTGCTGACTTGTATGGAAGATAATATTTTAACTTGAAATTTTTTTCATGTTTTAAATAATTTTGGCCTAAGTAGTCTTGAAAAATGGATGTTCTTTCTAGCGGCTTGTGTGCACGGATTATACTTCTTCCATGAACCAAGTATAAACTGAAATCACCTGAACATTAAATTATTTTGTGGTAGTATGAAGAGTAATCTGGTGATATTGATTCTTCATAAGATGCACTTTTCATCAGAGTTTTATTAATACATTTTGGGGTATTTTTGGAACTTAGAGATTTTCTTTAGGCTAAGATAAATGTTCAAATACTTGATTTTACAGAAATCAGTTGTAATACAGAGCATCAAAGTTGTGGCTGGATGTAATGTGTAGAATGTACCATACATTACAGCACCAGATTTGGTGCTGGTAGGTGTCCTTGATTGCTGCAGATTATAGTTATTAGCAAATACATAGTGAATACCTCACATTAAGGAGAATACTTAAGGTACCTTTGATGGAAGATTGTATACCTTTCTTCAGTTTTTGTTTGTTTGTTTCTTTAAATACACACAGGGAGGCTTGAGATAAAACAATGTCGAATGAAAGATAATTTTAGAACCTTCTGAACTGTTAAATGCTATTTTCAGTTGCAATTACAGTTTCACTTGAACTTGAACAGAAGTGTGAAATGTTTGGTTATGATAGTTGATGTCTCTAAGCTTCACCCAGAGGACAAAGAGCTTCTGTAGGCTGGGTACAATATTGCCAAAGTACAGTAAGAAAACAGTGATAACAACTTACAAGCAGTAGTTGCATGTTGCATCCCTGAATAGTCTCTGAGTCTCTTTAAGTCAGTGGGTCATATCCTATGTCACGGATTTGAGGCAGATGTGTAAATACCCTGTGTCTTGTCCACTCATGAAACCCTGTGACTACAACTGAGGAAATAGTAGCACAGTCTAAGTGAGGCATATTTCATATTTGACAGTTACCTAACAGTTTCAAGAGAGGATTTCAAAAATATCCATTAGTGCAGTGGAACAAAGATCTGAAATAACTTAGTCAGTGCAGTTAGATGCTTACAGTGCCTGGATTTGTTTCTGCTGCATCTCACTTGGTGGAATCTGTGTCTTGCATTCCTCCCACGTGCTTCCTCCCTGCTTACTATGAAGCAAGGAGATATCAAATCTAGTAATAACAAGCAATGCCCATATTTCCTAACCAATGATTTAATAATAGATTGCATCAGACTAATTGTGAGTGGAGTGACAGTCAAATGCAATAGTCGTCATGTGCGTTGGGTCCTTCCTATAAGTCTGTCTTCTGTGTCGGTCTCTGGAAGACAGAAATAAAATCAACAATGCTTTCCAAGTGAGGCTACCGTCAGCTGTTGTACCTATAATGGAATAAAAGCACATACTCTAAATTTTAGATGTCTTCAGACATATCAAAAGCAAATGAAATTATACTGCAGGCACATAAAGATTTCACTGGAGATAAAGAATAAGAAAAAACCTTGTAGTTAGCTTTGCTTTGAGCAGAAGGTTGGACAAGATTAATTCCTGCAATCCAGGTCAAAATCTGGATCCTGCGAGCACAAGAACATTCAAATTTTTACCAAGCAATGTAGCATATTCTCTGTTTCCCTCTCCTTCTAGAGCCTGCTGCTTTTTTTGCTGCTGCGTTTTCCTTTCTTTTTTCCAAATGTGGCTTTATGAATGCAGTCCTTCGAAATTATTTTGAGAGTTTTGTCTGGAAATTTTTACATTGCTGTGCTTAGTGAAAACGTATAATTATTCAGTTCTATATAATTTTGCTGTTTTTAACAAAATCAACACAGAAATTCAAATTTGCAAATTCATTAGTCTATAGGTGGAATATACTAATTGTTTGAATGTGACCCAGTCTTATTTGTATTAAAGTAGCATTGTAGGTTCCCTTGTCTCGAATGTTAAGACATATACAGAATTTTGCAACAAAATATTTCTGTGTTGTGATACAGAGTTGCTTAAATAGGAGGATGATTTTTTTTCTCACCTCAAGTAGTTTACTGCCATTCACTGTTAACTGATTTGAATGTGAGATACTTCAGGCGAGTCACGTAGAATAAAAACCTTGGATATATGGTTTATAATTCCTTCCTTTATGGTTTTAGCAGTTCTTTTTTTTTTTTTTTCCAATATAGTCATAACTTTCTCTCTAGATCAAAGGGATTACTAGTTTTTTTGAGCAATAGTGTAAGTTGTTGGGTTGTTATTTCTGTGAAAATAGAGGAGTTTATTGCCAATTTCATCGAAATTTTCTTGAAAGACTGCATTAGTCCACTTGAGATAAGGACTGATAAAGGGAGTTCTTTTTCAGTATGTCACTTGCCAAAAGTCAACTCTGATGAGGTCATTCTTGGAGTTAACTACTTTGAGTTGCAAATCCTTCTATAAAGTAATTTCTTTCCTTTCTCATCAGCTGCTTTCCAGAGGCTCATCCATTGAGTAGAAATGGTACAAAAAAGTAATTTCTCTTCTAGCCTATAGAATAAAATGAGATGGATAAAGAAACCAATAACCCAAATGAGAATTACCAGCCTGAGATTGCACAGTCAAGTTCACAAACAAAAGGGGACCTGGAGTCTTGCACAAAAACTACCTTGTACTGCTGTTGTGTCTCCCCCTTCCCTCCTTTTCTAACTATTTGAGTTTTATTGGCTTCTGATTTAGTAGTTTAGCAAACACTTGCTCCTTTACATTAAGCAAGAGGTAGGTTTCCAGGAGTTCCTCATCATTATGTACTATATAGGGAAAATTACAGAAAATAGTGTTGTCCAGAGAGGTGGTAGATGCCCCACCCCTGGAAACATTCCAGGTCAGGTTGAATAGGGCTCTGAGCAACCTGATGTAGTTCAAGATGTCCCTGCTCATTGCAAGGGGGTTGAACTAGACCTTCCAACCCAAATAGTTCTGTGATTCTTTGATTATATCTTCTCTCCACTTATTCATCTCTCCATTTATAATTTATGCTATTATAAATCATAATAATATAGAAAATATAATAATATAGAAAATATATAAAGTCATTACTGGAAGTATACATATATATCATAAGCAGTAGAGCTGTTTTTTACTTAGAGCTAAACCCCACAAAGTTACATTTCCCAATCTCTTTCAAGTGCATAGAAGAAATGAAACGTGAAACCAGACCTATTAAGATTGATAGAAGACTGACAGGTGCAAACATAATTGATGAGCCTTTGCAACAGGTAAGTTCTAACCAGGACTATTTAACCTACTTTTATTTTTTTATTGCAAGTATTAACTATGCAATAAAGTAGTAGTAGTTGGGTGACAAATAGAATTTCAAAGTTTTACCATATATTAAAGTGATAAATGAAAAAAACATGGGAGATGGGCCAGGATATTGGGCAATATTTGAGTATGTTTTCATTATATTTTATTTTCTTAGTGTAGTGGTGATAAAAACAATGTGTGCAAACCAGTCTGAAAAAGAAGTTTCAGTGTGGGAATTTTATTGTTTCACTCCCAGTTTCATAATGGCAGAGGACTATCATTCACTCTGGTAGCCTTTTAGGTCAACTGCTATTGTGTTTTCAGGCACAAAAAACTGCTGGTTTTTTTTTACTTTTTCATTCGTTCTTTTCTTCTTTTCTTTTCCTTCCAATTTCAGGTAATCCAGTTTTCCCTGAGAGACTATGTGCAGTATTGGTATTATACACTAAGTGATGATGAATCCTTTCTTCTGGAAATTAGGCAAGCTCTTCAGTATGCACTTGTTCAGTTTTCTGCCAGGTAAGATATGTTTTTGTTTGCATCAATATATCCTGTTGGTTGTATAGTAGTAGATAAGTGATTAAGTTTATGTACTAGCATAGTTCAGTGCATTTTACAGAAAGAACGTATACAAATTTAGGATTATAATATAAGAAATACAATCTTTAGGGAAATAATGGTGATGATGGTGTTTGTAGTCATGATTTTTTGTAAAATGGCCATCTCAAAGTTTAGATTAATTTCTAAAATCACTGAACTGTTTGGGGGGGGGGGGTTTGTTTTTTTTCTGTTTTTTTTTAAACAACTTAAACATTCAGTTTGTGAACCATTACCTCTTCGTATTCAGGTCTTTTTCATGTAAAGAGTAGGGCCACTCCTGAGGTAGGTCTAAATTCAGTCCAAAAGTCTGAATTCAACATATGTATCACCTTGGATGATTTTTAGAAGTAGTTTTTAGAAGTGGCGCTTCCACATCAAAGAAAAATGAGTATTTTAAAAAGAATAATAGTCTGGGGAATGAAATAGAATGTCACATATGCAAACCTTTTTTTTTAAAAAACAGGATTGATTGAGGGCAAGTGGCTAGTTTGTTAATTACCTCTCATTTCTACTGCTGTTCTTTGACTTTCTACTACTTGATTAAGCAACCTGTCTGGAAAATTCACTTCTTTAGAATGGCTGATTTCTCAGCCCAGGTACCACGTGCCTTTATATCCATATACTTGTTTATTAGGTTTCTGTTTCGGGTATTTATCCCGCTGTGCTTATTGTTACTTGCTTTCTCTGCAGAAGAGGTTGTGGGTCACCTAGGTATAAGTAACTTCTTAGCAATTTTAAAGTGTTGTCCCCTCCCTCTGTTGACTTGAAAATGTTGGTTAGTGTGCTTTTCTGACAGTGAGGGTCAAAGATGGAGAGCTGGGTTTAATACTAGAAAAATTAATTATAAAATAATATTAATTATAAATATAATATACAGTATATAATATAATATAGTACAATAATAAAAATCATAGGAAACAGTATTGAAATGGTGAAAACTATGCTAAATAAACTGCTACAGCAGCTAAACTTATGGCTGCATGAAATGGACCTGGCTACCCAGCTTCAGTGTTTTTGTCTGTGGTAGAGTTACTTCATTGGACAGTGTCAAGCACTGAGTTTGTGTCAAAGTAGGTCAAATTCTTGCAAGTTTATTTTTCTTTCCTACAGTAGTGTAGCTCTTCAAAAATAAGCACAGGTCCTATCCAGTTCTGTTCTGCTGTAGAAAGCAAATCAATTTTACAGGCCTGCAGCAGTTCTTCTTCTGCAGAAAAAAATGATGTATTGTATTTATAATGCCTGTAGCTGGATATAGCTGGAGTAGTTTAGGTTAGTACCATCACCTATACTTTCATACAATTTGTGGAGAGGATGAGTACAGTGGGAATTTTGTATTCCCTGAGAGCTGCAGCTTTGGGAGCCTGGGATAAGGCTGCCACCCAGAGGTTTTGTGGGGTTCTGTCTTGTGCAGATGGGGGATCTGGATTGTTTGATCAATGGCCCTTTCAGACAGCTCTGCATCTTGTTTACATGTCTAGATTTTGCAGTAGCCTTCCCTTTCTTCCAGAGTTCCTTATCTCTTTCTCTCTCCTTGAGAAAAGAAAGAGCTGGTAAGGGAACTAACACAAAAAAAAGGAAATGTTGTAGAAGGATTTCTGCTATAACAAAGTGGGCATCTTGAGAGAGTTGAGAGGTAATAAAAAATTAGTGTGGTGTAAGAGCTATTACTAGCATGAAGGTTCATTAAACCTATAATGCACAATCATATTTTTAGCTTGTCTAGTAAGGCACAGATATCATAAAAATACTTCTATCCTTTTTGCACCACTAAGGAAGTAGTTTTATATAAACCTAACAGTGGCTATTTTCTGATCTAAACTTATGATGTGTGTTGTTGGAAGAGTATGGTAAGTATATAACCTCATATGAGCTGTGGAATCAATTGTTGAGAATATTAGATTGTGTTTAGTTTCAAGAGAAATGTTTGTTTTCTCACTGGTGCGTATTCTGCAAATTCAGAAGAAAATTATTTTGATTCAATGTCTTCCATAGTATGCCTGAAAAAGACCTGGAGAGTATTTTAGTTTTATGTTGTGAACTATTTATATCAGGACTTCTCACAGATATTTGACAGTATCACAAATGAGAACACTATTTTAGATGCAAATGTTGACTTTCAGCTAAATCAAACATAAATATTAATGTCATGCAAGAGTGGTATTTTACAATATTTGGTTTTTCAGTGGATAGGCAATTAGGAGACTGATTTATTTCTTTGCATTTCCATGTTTACTATCAGTGTGGTTCTTCGCAGAAAGGAAGAAAAAGTAGGAATTTGTTATTGTTCTTTGTGTTTACAATAAAAGAATTAATTTCCATGGATGTCCTTTACTTATAGGTCAAAGGAAACAGACTGGCAGCCTTATTTCACTACACGACTTGTTGATGACTTTGGCACTCATCTTCGAGTTTTCAGAAAAGCTCAGCAAAGGATAGCAGAGAAAGGCAATCAGATGAAAGGTAATATGAAGTATTTTTTATTGAGTCTGAGTAGGCTGCTATCTTATATGTGTAAAATGCAGTTAGCTTTATTTTATAATTCAAGGTCGCTCTCAAGTTTCTAATCTTGAAAAAACATGTTTTTTTATTTTCTTTTGCACAGATCAAGCTGAGGAACTTGTAGATACATTCTTTGAGGTTGAAGTTGAAATGGAAAAAGAAGTCTGTCGTGATCTAGTCTGCACTTCTCCCAAAGATGAAGAAGGTCTCTCAATATTTTCTTCTGAGTAAATATTTTAGTGCAGGAGACTAGATTAACATACTAACAATTATGTTCACAATATGAAATGCATGAAAATCTTAGCATATGACTTTCAAAGTGTGGTTATCTGCCATATGTGTGTATTTCCTCTGGTTTGTAGATATTAATGCTATAACTAAAACGAATCATGTATATATGTAAGTCTTCCTCCTTTCATTGGAAGAATTTTAAGATAAAAATATATTTCCCTGGGAAGAAGGGGATAGTTTTGCAGATTCTTACTACTTTTTGTTAGATGTACCTGCCTTATTACACTTCTGTAGTCTTCCTTCAAAAAACACTGTATTTTTAGGCAAAGCGATGAAGGTGGGGAAAAAAAGCTGTATATGTTAAATAAACAAAATGAATTAGTGTTAGGTTGTTTTTTTTTTAATCTTGCAATTAGGCTTTTGTTGTCTTGGATTTGAGACTGATCTTTTTCATCAGTGAAAGGTATTACTGTAATGCTTGTAAGAGATACATGATTTTATGTTTGAACTCAGAATTAAAGATTTATCTATGAGATTTGGTGATATCAGGTAAGATGTGAAGTAACATAATATGGAATTGTGCTGAGGAGTTTTTGTTTTCCTTCTCTAGGATTCCTAAGGGATCTGTGTGAGGTTTTACTGTATATATTGCTACCTCCTGGAGACTTCCAGAACAAGATCATGCGATACTTTGTCAGGGTAAGTACAGACTCTAAAAGGTATTCCTAGTTTGCATGTCATAAAAAAAATTATATCTAAACTGCTGGTCTTATTTTCTAAAATTGATCTAATTTAATATTAGGGTATATTCAGAGCAGTGGAGTCTTGATTTAATAGCAATGAACAGTTTGTCTGAAATGTTTTTGAAGGTTCTTTTAGCTCTATCTTAACAAAAGCATGAGAAAGTGGATTTTTTTTTCTTGAAGTTGTTATTTCTTGAGTCGTTTTTCTTGTAATTTCTTGCAATTACACATTTTCATTTGTAGTTTATTGGAAGAGAATGTGGTAGTGGCTATTAAATGTTTTCTGTAATTACACTTTTGTGTTTTAAGCTCTACTCAGTGATGTTTAAATTGTTGCAGTTTTAGTAGCTTTATGAATAAATGCATAAAATCATCTATTATCCTTTGTTTTTCAGGAAATCCTCTCCCGAGGAATTCTTCTTCCATTAATAAACCAGCTCAGTGATCCTGATTATATTAATCAGTATGTCATATGGATGGTAAGATTTAAAATGTTTAAAATTGTTTGTATTTCCAGGAGCATTTTCATATAAAGCTTAACAGATGTTCCCTATAATCACTATGGATAGGGGTCTGGGATAAACGTTACCAATGGATATGTTGGCAGAGTTAGTGAACTTAGGGCTGCTGTATTATGTTTTATACATTCACACACACAGAGTCTAAAAATCTTCACTCTTCATTTTGGTTGTTCAGCAAAAGTTGCCTGACTGAGGACAAATGCATCACAAAATGTAAAGTTCACTTCTCTGACTGTTTTGCTTAGCTGTTTGGGGAGTATGGCAGTAACTGCAGGTGTTTACCCCTGAATCTGTTGACAATTTGGCCTTTCAAGCTTATGAAGCCTCAAGAATGAAAACTAGGAAACTTTTACTTCCTGCTAAGGAATTTCAGGGCACTTGTTTTAGGACTGTTTGTGTTAACCCTAAATAATTCAACTGAATGGGCAGAAACAACTTTTAACTTTGATAACTCTCTAATGCACCTGCAAGAAGAGCTCTCAAACTTTTTGATGTAGTATTATATAGTAAAGCTAATATAAATAGAATATTTGTGATTTTAATTAATATTACTAGTTCTTTGCAAAGCAAGTTAAAACTTACTCTTATATGTTATTATCTCTTATAGTTCATGAGTCAAGTTTAATTTTTTTCTTCCCAACTTCTCTCTTTTTATTCATATATTTTAGTCTTCTAGTGTACATTCAAATTCTATGTTGACAACACTCTTACATTTCAAAGTTCTTATTATGTATGGAATTATGGAATGGCTTCAAGTGCAATGTTTCCTTCACTCCAGCCTCCTCCATTTCATATAAAAGTTTGCACACATTCTACAGGAACCTAGCTTTAGTAAGAAAAGATACTGCTCATCTGGACCAGAATTTTCAATTTTCAATTCCCCTTTCCTCCTACGTGTGTTCTTTATTTGTAACTTGGCCTCATTCTTTATTTACTGAGCACTGCCCCTGGCTGCATCCAGAGATAGGATTCTGAGTTTTTTATAAAGCTTTCTGTTATAATAGTGATGTCCCAAATGACTAATTTTCAAAATTGCTTTCTGAGTTGAAGAAGCAAATGTGCAAGGCAAAAGATAAGGAAAACATTGTATACAAGTCTTATGAAATGGAGATTGTTGCAGGAACTAAGTCAGAAGTAGAGATGACTGAAATAAATCCTGTCTGCTTTTGGAACCTTTGACCTAAAGTCAGACTTGAATGAAAAGATCAGTTTCTGGAAAAGAGAAGTTTAATTCCAGGTTTCTAGGCTGCCATAGTCCGATACTGTTGCAATAAAATACAAAGCTTCAATATAAAATTAGAACTTAATTCAAACTTCTCTCTTCATTATGAAATGCACAAATTTACAAAATATTTTAAGTTCAAGTATTGCTTGTACTATTACTTTAAAAAGCAGATTTCTAGGGAGATTTTTCCATTAACTTTGATTGATGCTATCCAGTTTTCATTCTTTCTGCTTCGTGCAGCTCATGTCAATGCACTTCTTCAGTGCACTTCCTCTACAGACCAAGTATTACATTTCCATATCAAAGTGAGCATTTATAAGAGATGTGGGTGAAGTGACTTTTTTAGCTTCAGATGGTAAAGACAGCATTAGAACTCAACCCTCAGCACCTGTGTGCATGTGTTGTAAAGCTGCCAACCTTTTCCCAATCTCCATGCTGCATTCACAGCACAGTTTCCAGTGATCTTGGCAGCACAGCAGGCTTCCTTCACTTGCACAATTTCCTTTGAGTCCCTAGAGCAGGTTCACTCTATGCCAATACTGGCAAAATAGTATGTATTTAAATAGCCTAATTGTATTTGCCAGGGTATCTGAATTAGGGTTCCAGTGAGGAGTCATATGCTTTTTTTTTCCCCTCAGTAGGTAAAGATTATATGTAGAATGTTTTAATTCTTTTTGTTATTCTGTATCTTAAGGAGCCATTACTCTCAGAGCATGTGTGTACTTGCAGGGAATCTTGATAAAACTGAACCTTTTCAGTGGTCTCAACATTGTCTACCTACTTAGCTAAGGAGATAATAGCAGAAGAAGGTGGAATGGATTTTAGAAATCTTCAGGTTGATGGATTTTCCATGTGTCTCTGTTGTACTTCTTGAAAACAGAAAGTGATGGTGTGAAATAGGTTTTAACTATGAATGCTTTTTCTGTCTTAGTCCATATAAAATTTCAGAAACAAAAGGAAGATTTTAAAGTGTCAAAAAATTTTCAAAATGCCACTTTGCAGTGCTGTATTAAACTAATTCACTTGAAGAAAAATGTCTTGTACTTTTAGCTGTTTTGCATTACTTACACTGTAAAATTTTGTATTTCAGATTCGTGATTCCAACTGTAACTATGAGGCCTTTATGAATATTATTAAATTAAGTGATAATATAGGAGAGTTGGAAGCAGTGAAAGATAAAGCAAGTGAAGAATTGCAATATCTTCGATCTCTAGATACAGCAGGAGATGGTTAGTTCTGCATTGTTTTGCAAAATATGAAATGCATTTACCAGCATGATCTCTGTTGAATGTTGCAACAATTAAAAAATAAAAGCTCTGATGCAGCATAGTATAAAGTACTTTATTTAAAAAAATAAAAAGTTGCATGAGAAGTGATAAAGCTTGTGTTTTCATTTTCATAACTGTTTTGTTGGTTGGTGTGTGTTTGGTTTCTTTTCATAAGTATAGAGAATTTGGTTAGCTAAGTGTATTTCTGTTGAATCAAAACTGCCTGGCTGGTGGTTCTGAGTTTCAGTAATATTTAAGGTAATAATGGTAGTCAGTTAACCATTAATCTGAAAAAAGGAAGAGAAAAATATTTCTTCTTGTTCACTTTCATTAGCAAGGTATTTAAATTGAAAAAAATCCCAATCTTTATTTAGTCATCTGCATTGCTTAATTGTCTTTTGTCTTTGCTTGCAGATATCAACACTATAAAAAATCAAATAAACAGTTTATTATATGTTATTAAAGTATGTGATTCAAGAATTCAGAGGTTGCAGTCAGGAAAAGTAAGTGTTTTAAATTTTTTTTTAGTTTCAAAAGAGTGAGGTTGCAAATGACTGACTAGTTGTTCATTTTGCTTTTTCTATAAATAAGGGATGATAGTGTTGGTATGTTTGGCTTTACTTAGCTTCTTGACTCTATTAATTTAGCCTAGATGTGGTTCCAAGATAATGTAATATTCTGCATGTATTGACTGTTAAAATGATTAAGCATTCTATAGCTGGACCTGAAGGCATTACTGTAATAGCAAGAAATGTCTTATAGGCAGAAGAAAATCTGACAGAGAAGAATTTAAGTTGTGATGACCTGCAGCCCATCAAATGCTGAAATTAATTCTTGTTAATTAATTTTCTGCTACTGTCACTGTCGATGAGGTATTTGGGGTTAATTTGAATATTACATGAACAGAAGTATTAAAATCCAGCTTATCATAGTAGTAGAATAGCTGCAGCCTGTTTTGAAGGCAAATAATTAAGAAAACATGACCTTCTAATTGAGGCCTTCATTTACTAGTGATCATGAAAATAGCTAATAATTGAGATTCTGCTTTATTGTATGTAATGTAATTTTTTCTAACCTATATGCTTTGTGGTAAGTACAAGTTTTAAAAGTTAATTTTAAAAAAGTGCCTGTGAACACACTGGGTTGTGTCTTACAGGAAATAGATACTGTGAAACTGGCAGCAAACTTTGGAAAACTTTGCACAGTCCCTCTGGACCATATTCTGGTAGACAATGTTGCACTACAGTTTTTTATGGGTAAGTGATAATTTGTCTGATCTGTTTTATTTATAAAGAAAATGCTAACTCACAGGACTGGAATTGCTAAATGTCAGTACTAAGAATATCCATCAGTTTTGTTGGTGGTTATAGTCCTTTTAATGCAGTAGATGGAAACAGTCCAGGAAGTTCCTGGAGTGCGTGGGAGGTACTTCCTGACACAGTTGGTGAGGCAGCCAACCTAGAAAGGCACCTGTCTGAACCTGTTTGCAAACAGGGTGATGTGATAGTTGGAGGCAATCTTGGGCATAGAAGGAACACCCTCAGTCAGTTTGCAGATGACAATTTAAGTTGGGCAGGAGTGTTCATCTGCTGGAGGGCAGGAAGGCTCTCTAGAGGGAAGATGGCTGGATTTATGGTCCAAGACCATTTGTATGAGATTCAATGAAGCCAAGTGCCAGGTCCTGCACTTGTGTCAACCTCAGGCAGTGCTGCAGGCTGAGGGCAGAGTGGCTGGAAAACTGCCTGGCAGAAAAGCTCCTGGAGGTGCTGATTGACAGCAGCTGGGCATGAGCCAGGAGCGAGTCTGGATGACCAAGAAGGCCAGTGGCATCCTGGTTTGGATCAGCAGTAGTGTGGCCAGCAGGATTAGGGCAGTGATTAACCTCCTGTACTCAGCACTGATAAGGCCACATCTCAAATCCTTTGTTGAATTTTTGGGACCTTCACTGCAAGAAAGACATTGAGATGCTGGAACATGTCCAGAGAAGGGTACTGAAGCTGAGGAGAGGTCTGGAGCACAAGTTTTATATGGAGTGGTCCAGGGAACTGGAGTTGCTTAGGCTGGAGAAAAGGATGCTCTGGGGGGACCTCATCACTTTCTACAACTACCTGAAAGGAGGCTGTAGTGTGGTGAGGGCTGCTCTCTTCTCCTAAGAAGAAGGAAATTGCCTCAAGATGTGCCAGATGAGGTTTACATTGGGTATTAGGCAGTATTTCTTCACCAGAAGGGAATTGGTTGAGTTACCAAACCTTGAGGTGTTTAAAAGACACTTAGATCTGGTGCTTAGGAACATGGTTTAGTGGTGGACTTGAAAGTGTTAGACTGGCAGTCTTGAATATCTTTTCCAATCTAAATGTTTGTGTGATTCTCTCAATCTGTGTTTTAGAAATTCAGTTTGAACTTTGTCTCCATTTGTGTCATGCTGTAGAAGCCCATTCACACAGTAACGATGGATTCACTTTTTAGTGCATTTGAGGATTCAGTGCTTAATTCCTAGACTTTGCTTTCAGTTTTTTTTTACTGATTATCACCAATATGTATATATGTATACTTCTATACACTTACATATCATGATATGTATATGGGTTTTTTTTATTGACTCTACATGGTAAGCATTCCAGATGTATAACCAGATCCTGATGTTCCATATGTAGTCAACATCATAGAGAATTCTTATTCCAAGATGCAAACAGTAACTAAGATCTGTTTTCTGTAGATTACATGCAGCAAACTGGTGGCCAAGCACATCTGTTTTTCTGGATGACAGTGGAAGGATACAGGGTTACAGCACAGCAACAGCTGGAGGTACTTCAAAGCCGGCAGAAAGATGGAAAACATCAGACTAATCAGACCAAGGGTCTATTACGAGCAGCTGCGTTTGGAGTTTATGAGCAATATTTATCAGAAAAGGTAGGAATAACTTCTGCAATTTGGTGTTTATTCTTTGTACTGATACTGCTTTGATGTAGTTATGGCTAAGTTAATATGAAATGGTTGTTATGTAGCACAAGTTGCTTACATGTTGACATTTAAGCTACTGCTTTTGTCTCTGTCTCATGTGAAGCAGTAAGGAAGTCTTCCTCTTTTGTGTTCCCCCTCATTTAAAAAGGCTCATATTGCCACTGACTGCCCTGTCAGATGCACTGAATGTGTTCCTCAGGAGTTGACTTTCTAGAATACACAAACTAGAGACAATGTAAAGACAGAATCAAAAAGTGTCTCTCTGCCTGTGCTATCCTTCTCTTTCCTTTTATTCTGCCCTCTGCCCTTGCCTGCCCCTTTAGAAGTGGTATTAAAAAGATGGAACTGAGTTTGTCCAAACTTGGATTGAGTCTCAAATGAAATAGATTCCTATGCCTCTCTACAATTGTCTGTGTAAATTGCTCCAGTATCACCACTGGGTATCTTGCAATAGGCAGCAAGGATTCCTCTGTGGTAGAAATCACTCATCAAGTTGTATTGACAAGCATCTTTGTTCTGAATTTGTGTGTGCATAAAAGTAACCTCTCACTCAGAAATGGGGAGTTGACAATCTGTTAGCCTTTCCTCAGATGTTTCAGGACTTCATCCTATTACTTTTTTATTGGCTTGTTCTTGATTTCTGAATCTAAATATTTTTCATAAATAAATAAAAACTGTTTATAAGTCTGGAGTAAATCTGATTTAGGTACTGCTTCAAAATGTATGCATAAATTGTTTTTGATGCAATTCCTAGTGTTTATTACTGAAACTTCCAAATTTTAAAAGAAACTCCAAACTTAATTTTGGAGGTGGAGGGGATCTGACTCCTGTTGTATGTTCTAGACAGTTACAGAGATATTTGTGAAGAAGAAATTTAGTTTACTTAGAGAGTTGCAGCATTGCATTGGATTTTATTTGTTAAAGTAGAACTTTCTTATTTTTATGCTGCAAAAGTTGATTTAGATCTCTATGACAGGCATCTCCAAGAGTTAATATTGATGACAACTTAGTAGCAAAACTTGCAGAAACACTGAACCATGAGGATCCAACACCTGAAATCTTTGATGACATTCAGAGAAAGGTATACTCTATTTATCCTTTATTTCATAAGAACTGTTAATTCTATGGAGTATAAAGCATAATTACAGATGCTAAAAAGAAGGAAGTCGAGTATCTAAAACCCTAAAACTTGTCTAAAATTGTCAGCTTTTTCTTTGCCATTTGTTAGCCCATGGATTTCAAAGCAGTAGACAGAAGGAATAGGTGTCCTTCTTGTATGAATCTAAACACACTTTAGGATTATCATGTTTTTATTTTTTTTAATGCAATTTAAGAAAAATGTCATGAGTAGACTGTTACATACAGTTTTTGTTCAGTTTTACTTCTCTTTTTCAAAGGTGAATGTAATGGTCCTGCATTAAATCCTGTAGTTGTTCCCAGAAATTAGTTTGGTCCATTTCTGTAGTGGAGCACTTAGAAGCAGCAAGTACTGAAGAAAAAAACAGTGTATTTACTACCTGCATATATAGACTCTATCACTCAAGTCTAATATATGTATTTAAAAAGGAAAAGTGAATTATTAATATTCTGGGTAGTAACTTACCCAGTCTGAAATGTTTTTATTTTAGATTGTTATTTTGACATTCTCATTCATGCTACAAAGCAGTGATATGAGCTGTAGAATTTAGAAACACTATTGTACTTGAGACTTCCATTTAAGACTAATTAAGGACCTTGTGAAATCTGGGCCTTGCTTGTGAATTCTGCTGAACATAAATTTCCTATATGTTACAAAAGAATTGAACTTCCTCAAACCTGGATGGATTGAGTTTTTTTTCTATTCTTACTAGATGATAGTACTTGAACAGTGGTCCATGGGAAAAAGCATCATTAAAATATTCTAGAGTTTACATGAGTATCCAAACATTATGAATTAATTCGTGCTGTGTATGGATACTTGTGTGCACATGTGTATATACTGTGTAGGCTGTGATGGTAAATTGTTTGAGATAGTGAGGTTAAATCTTTGTGAGATATGGCTATATTGTCTTGCTAAACTCGAAATTGTCAGAAAAGTCACTATGGTGTCTTTTCTCCCCTTCTTTCTGTCTTCTCACCTCTTGCCCTAAGTATTTGCTGGTCTACATTTATGGCTTATCCACAAGGAGGGACTGAGATAATCTTTTATGAAATGAATAAAGACCAAATAGGTTTATACTGCAATTGGAAGGGTTAAGAGTGGAGGACAGAAGCATTTACAGCTCTTGTGCTACTTCCCTTCCTAGGTGTGCATGTCTGACTAGTTAGATATTTTCTGATAACCTTTCCATTACGAGTAAGTCATAGACATGTATGCACAGATACTTCTTGTTCAAGTAGAATTTATATAATCTAGTCTGATTAGTTAAAAAATAACAATAAGTATTTCTGAAGTTGGCATTTTTGTTTCAACAAGGTGTATGAGTTGATGCTGCGAGATGAGAGGTTCTACCCTTCCTTCAAGCAGAATGTGTTGTATGTGCGTATGTTAGCTGAGCTGGACATGCTGAAGGATCCCAGTTTCAGAGGATCAGATGATGGTGAAGGAGGTGAGCTCAGTATCTCTAAGGGGTATTTCCTGGGACCATTCTTTTCTCTGCTTTAAAATGAAAATTAAAAAATTATCCACATTGTTTTAGGAAATTAAATCTTCCTCTGGTGTCTCTGATATATAAGTTAATTTTCCTCCTTGTGCTTTTGTGTGTAAATTGTTTTGGGACTCTCATAGGGTTTTCACTGTAGTAAGTTTATTAATCTTACATAAATTCTTGTCAGATCTTGGTAACTAGTTTGTCACTAAAATAAATATGCGATTCTTCCATTCTACTTTTTTCTTGAAAATATTTAAAACTTTTCAATATGTTGGGTTTTTAAATACATGACTATACTCTTCTCTGGAAATAGAAATTTCAAAGTACATAGAAGATGTGGTTTTTTAAAGCAAATAAAATCATTGAGCTTGTTAACTGAAGTACAAATCCAGTGGAAATTGTTTTAGCTGTTAAACTAGCTCCTTAACAAAGCAGTACAATGTGGGGCTATAAACTTTAAAAAAATATTATCTGAAGTATTTGTTTAGAATCTTTAAAAACTTACATTTCTTTGAATGTCTTTACTGGAAATTTGAAGCATTTGCATGTTGCATGCAGTATTTTTCCCAGTGCCTTCATTTTCCATAATATTTTGTCGATGCATTTTTATTTATGTGTGGCCTTACAATGGGGGAAAGTCTTCTAACCTGGTTTTTTCCTTCCTTTTCTTCACTGCTCCCAGAATCTTTTAATGGGTCTCCTACTGGCAGCATAAATCTGGTAAGTGCCTGGATTTTTTAAATTTTTTTTTGTCCTCAACAGTAGAGAAAGTGTGATAAAATAGTTTAACTTAATGTACATTACAGGTTTTAACTTTACTGCAGTTGAATTTCTGAAAAAGTTTTTGAATCAAATTGAAATGCACAAGTTATTAATTACTCTATAAGATAAAAATCCTTTTTGTATTTTCCCATTTTTATTGAAATCTTGCATTGTTTCTCACAGAAGCAGTTAATTATTGGAAAGCATACTTTCTTATCCCTATTTATTTGTCTTAAATAGATATAAATCTGGAGTACATAATAATAGGTGAAAATAAATCCTTTGGAACAGAAATTTCAAAGGATTAAATTCAAGTAGACTGTAAAGTGAGGCATTTAATTACATTTTTGTTGGTTGATTTTTTTTTTTTCATTAGGACTTGATTTGGAAACATTAAAGTATCTGGAGTTTATTCCAGCTACGAGTCTTTGTTTTTTTAATCTGTCCAATTTCAAGTTCAATTTTATTTTTTTAAGTGATTCTTGACCTGTGTCAGTTTGTCAAAGCCTTTACTTTGTTAAATCACGGTACTTAAACCAAAGATGCAAATACAGTTATTTAAAAAGGGAAAATCATTAAAAGTTTGATATATATCCTTCCCATCTTTCTGCAGACAGTGAGCCACAAAGTATGCAAGATTCAGTTGGACTTATGAGACTGTCTTTCCAAACCTTTTAGTTTTGTGAAGATTTACATAGAGATTTACAATCTGCTGCAATTTCCTGGATTATAGGTTGCCTGGGCCCTTCTAGTTTGTTCTTGGAAGGTGCTGGCCATGCTTGCATGCAAAGGAATGAGTGTTTTCTGAAGGAATACAAGTAATATTAATGTAAATGTGTTGCAGTGTGGGGGTTGGTTGTTTATGAGGTTTGGTTTTTTGTAGTTTTTAATTTAAACTGGGATTTTCTTTCCTGTTATTTTCCTGTTGTTGACATTTTGAAACGTAAAGGAAAGGGGAAGTGTTTAGCAATTTATGCAAACACCTGTTAGATGCAGAAGAAAAACTTAATTTAACCATATTTTTTCACAAGAGCCTTTTAACTGACTAATCTCTTTAAAAGGATCTTTCAAATGTCTTTTAAATACTTTTTCTAATGTTGTGAGATACTAGAGTTATGTTTTATGGATGAGAATTTGTCATTGAGGTGACTTATCTGGCTAGTGGTTATCTGCTGCTTAGTTTCAAGTGACTTTCCAAGCTAAGTTAGAAAGTTCTAAAGTCTTTTACCAAGCGCTGTTGCAGTGCAAATAGATATTTGCATTGGAGCCTTCAAAGACTTGATTTTTGTTTTTGTTGTGACAAGGGTATATATAGGATACTACATTTATTATAAAGAGTTAGGAACATTCTAGGAGAAATACATAAGTAAATTTCTCTTTATGCAGTTACTTGTACTTTTCTGTAGTCCATATTGTTCAGGATGTTCAGTGCTTTTACAGGTGTTTGAATACTGGTAGATTAGTTTTTGCTGGCTGAATTCCATGTCAAGAGTAAATTTCTGTACACATAGTTTAGCTCCCTTGTGTTAGTCTGTTATATAAGAAAAATAGACCTTGGAAAGGTTACTTCAAAGGTCAGGGAATTTCTGTACTTGCAGCTAATGACAATGTATTAAATAAGATTGGGTTGTGATGTGATATTTTTAGGTTTTTAATTAACTTGTGTTCCTGTGAATATATCTAATGGCAGGGATATTAGCTCATATTAAATGTCTGGCTGTTGTGTTATCTGTTCAGGTTTCAGCCTTTTAATTTACTTGTATTAATAGTTACCTGTATAGTGCCTTGCCACAGCAGCTGAGTGTTTCCTAAAGTTTCTATTATAAAATAAATGGTCTGCAGTTCATACTTTCACTGGAAGAATTTGTAAGAGAGGCTCAAAACTGTTTTGAGGAAAGTTGTTTTACAAAAATATCTTAATTTCTGCCTTTTTATTTGATACATTAATCTACTATGCTAAATCAGTGGTTCACATTCGGGGAGTATAAAATCACTGTTAATATTTATAGACTCTTGCAGATTTCCTCTAAAGGATCCATAATGAGAGCTTTGCATTGAGTAAATAGGAGGAATTACACAGATGTTCCAAGACCTTGAAGGGCAGCAGAAGTGGCTGGGTTGAACTTTTGGCAGTCATTCGCATGTGTCAGCTTGAACCCCCACTCAGTATCACAAAGAAATCTGAACTTGAGTGACAGTGAAGGGAAGCAGGAAAAAAAAGAATTATGCCTTTAAAAAAATATAACAGTACCTTAATGTCAGTATTTTGTAGCAGGCAAAATATTTGAGCAGTTGAGGGTTGTCTTCTAACGTCACATCCCTTGCATATTATTGATAATCAGATCCTAGAGCTTTCAGAACATGAAGCACTTTATTCAAGCTTCCACAAATGTCTTCTGTTAGCCATTTTCAGGTGATGCTCTGCTCCTAAATTGAACTGCAGTATAGAGCAGCATATCTAACAGGGTCATGGCTGTCCAAGGGACTTGCTCAAGAGTGGACTAAGTCCGAGTGCTGTGTCCAGCAATGACTGAGAACAAGCATAAAGATTAAAGGAACAGCCCACTTATGGTGTACTTTACCAGAATAACTCTCTAGCATCCAGTAACTTATAGATTCTTGAGGTAAAGATGATGTCTGCTGTCAAAATATTTTTGCATAAATTCATCTGTTCTACCGTTCAACAGACATAAACTTCTAGCACTATAGTGTGTAGTGGCAAAACAGATTTCCCCAGAAGGGCTTTTCTTTTTTCTGCCTTTTCTCAGTCTGGGACCTTAGTGCTATAAGTCTACAAGCATATCATTCAGGAGACTCCCCACTGCAGTAACAGAAATGTTATTTCCCTTACCTGCAGTAGTAGACATTTAGGCAGAGACTGATTGAGGTGGTTGGGGCAGAAAAGAGCCATTTCTTTTAGAGAGCTAGAGGAGGAAGGGATGGAGGATTATGTTGGGATATCGTGGAGTTGATATTCAGATGAAGAAGAGGCAAAGCAGAGTCTTTAAATAATTCGTGTTTAAGTCCACCCTATCTTTTGATTAATTGTTTTATGTTTAAGGAAACAGATTTAGAAAGTGAATTGATGTAGGTAGAGTTTTTGATATGGGCATGAGACTGCTAACCAGTTACCTTATCATTGTAGGTAATTTCGTGTGATAAGTCACTATTAAACTGGCTTGGTTAAATTATAAAAGATAGCAGATAGCTATATTCAGTCTGAATGTGTTTCTTTGGAGAATTTTGGAATTCTGGGGTAAAACATATAAGGATCCCAGTGTCAGTGAATTCTACTTAGGTAGCTCCAACTCTTTTTTTTTAACCTGGTAATTTAAGATTAGGGTGCACAGTGGCCCATCCTCTATTTCTTTCAGTTGCGTATGCAAGTCTTTCAACAGTCTTGAAGATCTTTATTATGTTAAATCTTAGTAATCAGATGTATTAATTTTAACTAAAAACAAAGCATCTCTAAAAGACCCATTAGGCTTTTTTGATCCCATTAATTATTAAATATGGAGACAGAGCATATCTCAGCTGAGGATGTACCTGTTCATTTTTTTATGACAGAAAAATATTTCTGAGAAAAATGTTGGCTGGATTTTTTTTAAACATAAATCAGAAAATCTTCCAGTTTCTACTGCTGTGTAACATTTGTGTCATGTGTAAAGGTATTTGAAAGAAAACAGAATGCTATGAAGGTAAAAACCAAAAGACCTGTTACACAGTATCTGCATCTCCCCAGATGTTTGAGAGATTTTTCTGGTTTTGGTTTGTTTTTTTTCCAGTGCTCAGTAAAAGACCATTTTTAGCTGTATTTCCGTTAGAGTTGAGATATCAAATTGAAGTGGCAAATATGTTAGATCAAATATGAGTGGTCACAAAACTATTTAGTGAAATGATGGGGGAAATGAAAGGTCCTATACTGTGCAAAAGAACAGATTTGGTAACGAGGTAGTACAAGCACCTGCGTTGTTACAGTGCACTAAGCTTTTAGTATACTGAACTGAAAGTTTGAGAATTAAATAGATTAATCAAAACATGTCTCAAATACAATGGATTTCTGATCTTATTGTTTTTTCCCATTTTTTCTACTATATTATCTCCCCACCCTGCAGTCCTTAGATGACCTTTCAAATGTCCCTTCTGATGAGACAGTTCAGCTCCATGCATACATCTCAGATACTGGTAAGTTAATTTTTTATGATGTCTGCTTACTGTTTTTCCCACCATTTATTTTGAGTTTTGTAATATTACAGGCCCTTGAAATCCTGATTGTCTCATTTTTTGGCCTCATAAAACATCTGAATTCATATTTTCCATTAAGTCCTTCTGGAAATCTTTACATTATTTGTTCTGTAGGTCACAGATTATATATCTGTTCTTAAAAATGATTAAACTTTTTATTACTTATGGTATTATTATTATTACTACTTCTATCTCTGGAGAATCATTCATTAAACTTACTATTGAGTAGGATTTATTTTAGCAATTTATTTAAAGAAATTCTGAAATCCATCTCTCTTTCTAGTCACAGAATTATAATTATTGACTGTTTCATTCTGTTAGTATAATATTTTTCCTTTATTCCTTCTACTTTCTTACTGACTTAGTGTAAGGAAGTGGCTTATGTCCTTACTGTGGTAGCATTTTTGGTTGTTTTTTAAGAACTTTACCTAGAAAGAAATTGTTTTTCTTTATTACATGAGATATTTAACAGAGTTCAAAAAGATGTTTGCTTCTATTTCAGAGGGCTACATTCTTTTAATTTTTGAATTTACTTTTCCATACAATGTGTGTGTGCACATGCAGAGAATGCATTATATATATGTACACACTTCTGTATGTATAGCTGACTGAAATAGCTTGGGGAGTTTTTTTTATCTGAGTGTTAATAGCCAACTGCTGAGTTAATAACAAACTGCTGATGCCAATAACAAAACTGAATGCTTGCAGCTTGCAATCACTGTCTTGTATTTATAGGCTTTTTTGATGGGCAGACTTTTCCAATGTGATTAGACTAGTTTGCACACTGGAATTTCTTCTGGTTTCAGTTGTCTTTCACCCCCATCTTGAGTTCTTTGAGTTTAAATATTTTTCTTAAAGATCTATTTACTATTTAAAAGTTTAAAAGTTTTCTGTTTGTTTATGTTTTGCATGTCATTGAGACCTGTCTAGCTTTAAAGCTGCTTAATCTCTATTTAAGTTTATGTAGTAGGTTTTGGAGGGTATCATACAGGGTTTAAGTTAAAGGGATAGTTTAGTCTTCTGCTTGCATGTCCATTTTTGTCTTTCAAGCCTGTCATTCCAGACATTTCTTCACTTCACATTTGTGTCCTTTCGTCTTCCTTCTTTCTGTTTGTTCCTTTTTTGTTTTTGTTTTGAAAACCACTAGTCTATGCTGACTCTGACCCATATGCTGTGGCAGGAGTGTGTAATGACCACGGCAAGACGTACGCCCTGTACGCCATCACCGTCCACCGGCGAAACGCGAACAGCGAGGAGATGTGGAAGACGTACCGGCGCTACAGTGACTTCCATGACTTCCACATGAGGATCACTGAGCAGGTAACCCACCTCATGAAAACCTCTGTAGGTGCACATGTCTGTAGTTTAATAACCAATGATTGTATGATTGCTCTATGGAAAAGAAATTCAAGTTAGAAACCCCCCTCTTCCCACGCTGCTTAATTTTGCTTTAAATCTTTGTATGGAGGTCCTGTTTGTCTCAGAAAGAGTTAGTTATATTTGTCACAAAGGTTAAGAAACAAAAGCTGAGGTTGGGAAATAGATATTTAGGTTTTAAGTGAGTGTTAAGAATTGGCAGGGTCCCAAAAGCGAGAGTTGGTAGCACTTCACTATGCTACTAGCAATCTGCCTTTTACTGCTGCACTTGTATTCTCAGACTCTTAAGCCTCCTAAAATGAAAGAAGGAAGAAATAGAGAGTTGTAATTCACCAGCTGGTACTAAGTAGAACCTACATGAAAAAAGGACAAAAACAGAGTTTTTTTAAAAAGGGGCTGAAGTGCTTTTAAACCAAGCCTTTGGAGAAGTCAGATTTGACTGTATTACCTTTGAACTAGTCAGAAGTGTCAGTTTATATCCCTTCACTCTGTTATTGAGAGTCATAGAGAACAAATTCTGTGCAGTTAAGTTAGCATTTTAAAGTTACAGCAGTAATAAAAATTAAAAAAGCTTTACTAAAAAAGCAACATTGAATATTTGGATTAATTTTAATTGAAGGCAAACTTTCCTTTGAATTTCTGATGATCTTAGTGTGCTGTCAATAGATTTGATATACCACCTTTTGTACTCCTTCAAATTGATTTTTTTTAAAATTAATTCAGTGTTTTGAAGAATCCTGAATCTTAGAGTGAATTAACATTCTGCTGATATGGGACAGTCATTTAAAACTAACATAACTTTAAATGAGTAGAAATGAATGGCAAAAGCAAAGGTGTTCAAAATATGCAAGCTCAACATTTCTGGTTGTTAAGTCTGATTGAACTTACATAGACTAGAAGTATTACCCTAGAGCACTAAAACTGCAAAAAGTAGGCAGATTTCTGTGATTTGCTGTGGCATCTCACATGTTCCCAACAGTTTTGCTTTGTCTTGACAATAAAACAGACATTCTTACTGTCTTGTGTGCTTATCTTAGACATTTTTACTGACATGTTAAGGATAAAAGTTAGAATCATTGATTTAAAATTAATAAGAAGGGCAGGGACTGTTTTTCAGAGAAAATAGGTAGTTGATCCAAAATGGAATTTGAGTTAGCTGTTGAAAGTGTCTGAGTTTTTTTCCTTAGAGCACTGAATAGATTCACACCAGTTCCTTTAGTCAATCATGTAATATACACCATTTGAAGTAGATACCTATATTTAAAATAGAGGCTGCTAGTTGCTTACATTGCTTCTGCTTAGATATAAGAGTCCAAATGAAAACTAGACCATCCTCTGTTCAGTTATTTTCCAATATGACCTACTTGCAAGGGAATGGAATTTGTAAAGAGCTATTCTTTGGTGCTTCCTACAAACCATAAATTTTATATGAGCTTCGTGGCCTTCCAAAGGTTAATGATGCAGGAAGAGATCTTGCAAGGACTGAATGGAAAACATATCTTAAAATCTGTAATGTTGTGGTCTTTTCTAGAGGAAAAGGATACAACCTGATTCCAGATTGTTTGTCTCTTTACCACCTTAAGGATATTATTTACAGGAAGTCTGGAAGTATGGGGATAGTCCTGATTCTTCAAGTTCTGTTCTTGTCACTTTTTAATTTTTTGTGTATTTGACCAAATATATTCAGCCTTAATAAGTGTTAGGGCCTCTTCTTTCCCTTCTGCTTCCCTGGGACTGCCATTCTTCCTGCAAAACTAGATCAGAACACATGTTGACCAGTGCCTATTACTGTCATTACCTGGAGAAAAGGCACAGATTGTGACATATAGAGCATGTTGTGATAACCTGTGTATTAACTGGTGCTGCCATCTCTCCAGGGAGAAAAACTTAATTATTTCCTTAATAGGCTTGATCAAGATAAGAAAGGAAAGGGACTTTAGAAAGATTTACAAGTTCTCTTGAAAATCTTTATATGTAGTCTCATAATCCTAGTAATTTCATTCCAAATAATGATGATAAATTTTGAGCCTAAGCCTTTTGCACACTCTATTGGTTTGTATTTCAAAAGTGTATTTCAAAAGAGAATTTTGCAAGAAATTAAATTTTTCCCTTGATCCCTAGCCTCCTGGGAATTTTCATGCATTTGTTCTTAACAGCATACCTCTCACTTTGGCTTCTCTGAGGATTCTGAGTTCCAGTTCTTTTTGTCAGGTGTTAGATTATATATAAGAATAGGTGAATAAAATGTCCTTATATGAATACTTGAAACTCTTGAAAACACAACAAAAAATCTTCTCTTTTTTTCTAGTTTGAAAACCTTGCAAATATACTAAAACTTCCTGGCAAAAAAACATTTAACAATATGGACAGAGAGTTTTTGGAAAAGAGGAAAAAAGATTTAAATGCATATTTGCAGGTAAGCTGCTATTGTATTTTTTTAGCTCTGAGCTTGGAATTATTTTTTAGAGATAACTTGCCTTTGTGGTTTCTTCTTTTGTAAAAGAAAAAAAACGCCTGTTGTAGTTGTTACACAAAACTAAATAATATACCATAAAAGTTTGATACTATCTCATAAGTTTGCATTTTCTTTGGTGTTTTGGCTTATTCTCAGCCAGTTCTGTTACAGCTTTGCTGAGCTGATTAGGTTCCAGGTTTTGAGCTTTATGCCTTTGACCTTCTCCTGCTGACATCTTTTTGCTGCTGCATAAAGTTTTCCATGGCATCCACTTCAGCAGTGTAGCAAACCACACAGTTCCTCTGTTCAGATAAGGCCTGTATCAGCCTCCAAAAAAAATTCCGTTGTCTTCCTTCATAGGGACTTTCTGGTCATTTAACACTAAAATATGTTGACCAAGTCAATGGACATGTAAACAGTAAATGAAGATGAGTAAAACACTATGAAATGACAGTTTGATGATAAAGCTGTGTATTTTTCTTTGAGATGCTGTGATGACCATAGTGCTTAAAATAATGGTAATTACTAAGAAGCCTACTGTTTTTCCATCTTGAGACTAGTATAATGTTGGAATAAAATTCAGGAATGAAAAAATACGTTGCTAGATGTGATGCCTTTGATTGTATCTTGTTCATTATGTATTAAAATAACTTTTAAAAATTACTTTACTCAGCTCTTGTTAAATCCTGAAATGATGAAAGCTTCTCCAGCTTTAGCCCATTATGTGTATGATTTCCTGGAGAATAAAGCCTACAGCAAAGGGAAGGGAGATTTTGCACGGAAGGTAAGAATATTTTGTACAGTCAAGGGAACTTTAGAGAATTCTTTCATGCAATGATTGCATTAAACAGACATGTTGAACTAATATTAAAGAGCTATATAGCACTTTGAAAGCAGCTTGCAAGTGAGTTGCTTTAAAACTTTCAGTGGCAAAGTATCTGAGGACATACAGAACCAAAAAATTGCTATTTTTATAATAGGTAAACCTGTTTGTATGACAAGAAAATAAAATTTTGAAATTGGACACAGTGAATTGCACTGAGACTAGTCTACTACTCTAAAAGTGTGTTTGTTGCAAGTTGCTTTCTATCAGACATCTGTGATTTTTTTTTCATGGTCTTACTCCTTCTGATTTCTCTTTTCAGTTCTTTATGCTGTATTTGCTGCTACCATGCTTTCCACTCTTCAGCCCAAAACACAATATGCATTTCCCTTCAAAAGCATCTGTTATGTATTTAGATGTAACCATCCAGAGTCATTGGTCAAATTCAGGGCTCTGGGCTCTGCATCCTTTTTGTTAAGCCACCAGAGCTGCCTTCAGACAAGTGGTTCTTTGTTCAGTTGACCGGTTTGTTTGACCATCTACTTTGCAAATGTAGCCATTTCTAAAGTTGAAGTTATTTAGATATAGAAAGCAACTCCATTGTCACCTCAAGTTACTGTCCTGCCTATATTCCTTAAATAATTAACAGTGAAATAATTAAATATTTATCAAGGTTTATATAATTACTAAGATGTATTTTCCAGCTTACAAGATTCTTTATAAGCATAACTTCTTAAAGGGCATCACTCTGGTATTTGTGCCTCTGTTTGGACTGAATTTAGACTATATACTGAAAGAAAAAATGTAACAGTGTCTGTGGAGCTACTGCATGTTTTTAATTTATACTTATCATGATACATACTATTCCAGTGCTGTTTAGAAGAGGCATGTTGCAAAGATGAAGAGTTGAAAGCAGAATTGAAACATCTGGAAGTAGAAAGCTTGGAAGGGAGAGATGGTATTGAATGGAGAAGAAAAGGAAACTAAAATTAAGCTAAGAAAAAACAAGGGATGGGAAATGTAAATGACTCAGGAAAACATCTGTTGAAAGATGTAAATAGCTGCAGTAGGGCTGTAACAAATGAGAAATATAAATGGAAGTAAAATTAAAACTGTATTCTGCATTCTGTAATGAATTAAGTAATTTGAGTTGTTCTTCTATTTTGTTGTTCTCTGGAACAGAGCCATACTTCTCATAGTGTATTAATATGCTGGTGTCCTCATAGATCATACAATTCTGGTTAAACATCTTCCCCTTCAGATGGACACATTTGTAAATCCACTGCGTAACTCTATGAGAAACGTATCAAATGCAGTCAAGTCTATCCCTGACAGCCTGGCAGAGGGAATGACTAAAATGTCAGACAACATGGGTAAAATGTCAGAGAGACTGGGACAAGACATAAAGCAATCATTTTTCAAGGTAAGAAAATACTGGTGGTTAACACATACTAGTAAATTAACAGAAGAGTCACTGTTGACTCACTTAAACTAATGTTATAGAGAAGAGTCAAGTCATTAAAAAGAAGATCAACTTTTATAAGGTTCAGCAGGCATTTTACTACAAAAATTGAGGTCTTTGCTATAAGTAACATGTGGCATCTTAAGATGGCATCTACAGACTGTTACAGTTCTCCTTCACTTAATTCAGTGAACTAACTTGAGAAGAACATGAGATTCCTGGCTTTTCTTATTTTTTAACCGTTCTCAATCAGCTAATTTCCTCCATCTGCTGTTTTTGTTAGGGAAAAAAACCCCATTATTTTGAAACTCAGAATAAGGAGATAGCCTCTTTTCTGCTTATTCCTTGCTGAATTCTTGTTTAAATTATTATTTTTTTCTGTCTTTCATGCCGTCCTCCCTCATCTCTTACATTCATCAAATATAATACTTTAGAGGTGAGGAATGGTAGCATGACATGCAATCTGGAAGTCCTATGAAAATAGTTATGCTCAGAACATGTTCATCTTCCCTTTATTTCTCTGGTCTTCCTCTTTCTGTGTGTAGCTGTAAGGTCTGTGGTTAGGGTTGTTCCATTTTGTGCTACCAAAGCAGTTATATATGGCAGATGTAGAACAGCAACTGAGATGGGTGAATTAACCCTTAAATCATGAAAGGGAATAATAAATTTGGGCCTGGGGGGATATGTGAGTGTTTTAATTACTTGCAGGGTAAAATAACTATCTTTGGTCTTTCTCATTGCTTGTAACTTCCCTGATGTATGACTATTTGCAGTTGTACTCCCTGGGAAAGCCAGGGACTAGGCAGGAGTTAAGATCAGGAAGAAATACCAAGAAGAAAAGTCAGTCTCATGAGTTTTTAGGTGTTTTTCAGTTGAAGCATTAGGCCCTTGATAAGTTAGATGTGGATTGTCTTAAAGGTATTGGTAATTTTGGTAGCTATACAGAAATGTATACAGACTTGATTTTGATTTTGAAGGTGAAAGACCTGATGTGTATTTATCTGCATTAGTTTGCAGTTACTTTTGACCAAATGTTGTTGGTTTATATTTTCATAACCAAACTTCTTATGATTTTTTTTCTGAGTTATTCACACTCTAAAGTATTTTTTTCCATTTTTAACATAGTCTTTTTCATTGTAGGTGCCACCTCTGATGCAGAAAACCTATTCAGATCCTGACCATTGCCGTAGTTGCAGCACCAATTGATGACAACGTGAGTCTGACATTTGTCCTTTGAAAACTGCCACCTCAGAAACCAAAGAAATTAGTTACTTATTATGCATTCAGCTATACTTTTATTGTTTTCTGACAGTATATCAGGCACTTCAAAACAGTTCTAAGCTTTTTTAAAAGAAATTTACATACATCCTTTTAAAATGAACATTTTTGCTAGCACTGATGATTTGGCACAACACTGGAGTAACTGTGAAGAGTGCATGTGGTACTGTTTCTGTGTTTTTATGGCTGGGGTTTAATTTTTTTGGATTTTTTTCTCTTCTCCCTCCAACATGTTTTCTGTAGGCCAATCTGTGTAACATGGTCTACTATAAAAGTAAAATTATGATCCTTTTCTTAATCTTCAAGCATAAAAGCACTAGATAGTCATGCAGGTTACAATGATGACTAAATAAAGAGCAGTTCATTACAGTGAAATGTCACTGTTTTTAATGTCCATAAGAAAATGGTGCCCAAGAAATGCTCCTTCCCAAGTTTTTGTGTAAGGCAGTTGGAAACACAGCAACCAAGGAAGAGGTGAGGGATGAGCTATCTCTTTAGGACATATTTACATTTTCTGTAAAAACTGTTGGCTTTTGAAATAGCTGCTTCTTCTTGTCATATTTTAAAAATTCATTGTATCTGGTTTTAAATTTAGTTTTCAGTCCTTCTTTGCTACTAATGGTGTTATAGAAGATTTAGAGAAGATTTCATATTACAGTAAAATACAGAGTAAAGTGTTTGTCATTGTTTTGCTTATACTGAAGTATTTTACACATAAAGTGGCTTCTAAAACTATTGCTTTCTTGAACTGAAATAAAAGTTTACTCTTTATTCTTTTACTTGGTGGTCAGGTGGATGACAATATTCCGCTGAGAGTAATGCTCCTACTTATGGATGAAGTCTTTGATTTAAAGGAGAGAAATCAGTGGTTAAGAAGAAATATAAAAAATCTGCTTCAGCAACTTATTAGAGCAACATATGGTGACACAATTAATAGGTATGTTTTTCTTACACAGAGCAATCATGTGAGTGATGCTGTATAGTTTCTTTCTACGCATTGTTCTTGGTATTAGTAAATTATTGTGGTTTAAATCTGCATTCCTCTTTGAAGAAAATGAATAAACTGAGTGCAAATGTGGTGTAAAATGGAGATAAACACAAAGCATTATTAAAAAAAAAAATCCAGTAACTCTTACATGCCAGAGAATGTACAAAAGAGCTTTCACATTAGTTCACATTTCTGTGAATGTAACTTAATATGTATGCTATTTGTCCTGTTTTACCACTATACCATTTTTATTAATATTATTTATTACTTTCTTTGCCTTACATCTTTTTAATGCCACAAATGATACACCGGCACTTTCAAATTATGTGAACTATATTGAGTTGCTGTATTAAGTTTTTGTTCTCACGGTTTGAAGATGGAAGTGGGAAAGGAAAAGAACTTTTACAGGGTCTGTTTTGGTCGTTCCATATTCTTTATAATTCATATGTACACTTATTAATGCAAAGCCAGTTAATAGTGCTAATTAAGTAATGTTTCTTTCCCTCAGCTTAGAAATACACAGTTTCCAGGCTTGCCTTACAATAATTTATTTCGGAAATTTGAAGAAATATAAAGAACAACAACAAGAAATTCCAGATACAAGTTTAGAGCTGCATTGTTACTTTCAGTTTAGTGCCATGAATCAGAAACTTAATTTCTAGATTGTAAGAAGTAGCTTCCTATTACATTTTTTCAGGACATTCCTTACAGTATCATTTCCTTTTACCCTTCCCAATTATATTTGTGATGTTTTCATCATCACTTTTAAACATATAGACTTGTGGTAGCAGTAATAAAATAGCACTGTGTTTTTCTCAAATAATTCCTCACAGACAGTTGAAAACTGTCTTGAGAACTGTACTTCCAGGAACATGCTGCTCTGTTGAAGAACTCTGTATACTTTTTGCTGTTTCCAGATTGTAGTATAAGGATCAGAGTTTGTGCACAGGCTGCTGCTTCCTTATTGCAGAGATGGCAGTAGTATAGTACTAGTTTGCTTCTTCATTTAGAGCCATTTCAGATATTCGTGGCTTTCTCTGGTCTCCAGTCATACCTTGTCCCCTCAAGTTCTTGGGATTTAATGGCATTCTGCAGAAAAATTGTCTTTTTCTGTTTCTTTGAAAACTAAATTCAAATTGCGGTTAGAGAAACTGTCCTGGAATTGTGGTGATACACAGATGCTTGTATCATTTCTGTAAGCATCCTAGGTGTGGGTATAGAGCTGTGTGTATGGGCTGGTGAATGGAGGCCTGATGAATGATCAGTCTCAGAAGCAGAATCTAAGAGTGCTCCATGTAGAGCATGAAGAGGAGTGCTCTACAAGCAAACCAGTTATCTCATGCTGGTGGGAGATGTGACAGCAGCTTTGCAGCCAACTTCATAATCAAATATTTACCCAAAAATGAGAAAAGCTTTGCCTTTACAGAGTGATCAGTGAGCTTAGATTTCTATCTTGAGAATCAGTGCCTTCCTATCGTGCAGTATTATAGAACCTACCTACAGAGTTGGAGAAAGTTGAAATTATACTTTGTTTGCCCTAGAATGCTCTTTAAAATGCTTCACTTATGGGTTTTCTGCTTTAAAAATTAAACAAGAGACTTGTTGCTTTGATTTTAGAAAAATAGTTGATCATGTTGATTGGATGACATCTCCTGAGCAAGTAGCAGATGCAGTGAAACGCTTCAGGTATGTCTTTTATCATAGATGTTAAATATGAAGCACTCACCAATTGATGTCTAATATTTATATGTTTTCCTGTTCTTCTTACATGAGGAAATTATTGTCATTCTCCAAAATACAGTTGTATCATACGTATCTTTTTACTCATGTTAAGTGGGAGAAAGCAATTGTCACACGGAAAAGAGTATTTTTAAGTTTTCTCCTCTGCCTTAAAAACATCTTTGTTAACCAGTCCAGAAGAGCTAGAGTACAGGTATACTTAGAAATTTCCTCATTTATCACTGTAGTGATGTAATGTTTGTCTTGATGAAGGCGTATATGTGGCTTGCTTTTAAAGGAAACATTTGGTGCTAAAAGAGCCCCAGCTCTGAGATAATGTTTCACTTTGGATAAATACAATGGAACTGAGGTCTGAATTTGAAACCCACCATTTCTTAAAGTTTTAATGACCTCTACATGTTCCCTGTAGTTTGGGGTTTTTTTTGTTGGAGTGGAAGTCAAAGTAAGGTAATGTATTCTCCAAAGGGTCGTACTTTACAAGTGTACTGTTATTCTTTGATTAAGCTGTAAGAATGTGTACTTTTTATTCAGAAAAAAAAATTGTCTTTCACTGAGGCAAAATAGCTTTTTAGAGGCATGTCTTTTACACTGGACTTTCTACTATACTGAAACTATTTCTCCTCATCTTTAGCTTGTTGAAAGGCTAACTGTTAGTGTCAAAATTTTGATGAAGCAATTAATAGACATGGAGTCTCAGTAGCAATAAAGCCTAGTAAAAGCAAGGCTTAGGTTTATTTTATGTAAGAACTATGTGGTATTTGAATGATTTTGATTTGCATTATTTTATTAAAATTTCATTTCTTTATGATTCCTTTACTAAAAAAGTATATGGTAGCTACTGATAGGATGAGTGTATTCCACTACTTGGTTTTGATTTTTTAATCTTCTTCTTCATTCTTCATTTTTTCCCCTCTTCTGATATCATGTGTGGTTAGGTTTTGTGCAAATTAGTTTCTTGTATTTATTTTATGAGCTAACCTAGAGATTTAAAAGGGCTTTTCACTTGATAAAACTTTAATGTATTTTGACAGATTTGTTTTTGTTACAGAGATGCTTTTTGGCCCAATGGCATTTTAGCAGAAGCAGTTCCACGAAGGGACAAAGCTATTAGAATGAGAACAAGAGTGGCAGGGAAAACCAAATTGCTGGAGGTAATGCCAGGTAAGTGAATCTGGGATTAAAGCATAATAATACGTAGCATACATTGTTACTGAAATTAATGTCATTATTCTTGTTGATTGTTTTAAGTACTGAGAAGAAACGTTGATGTATGAACTGTATTTAAAGAAAAAAATTTCTAATTATTACAGCATTGGACATTTTCATGTGTACTGTCAGTAATTCTCTTACAGCCAACCCAGTACTAAGTTTCTAGAGGATTAAATTGTACCTGAAATAGGTATATTCCAAAACAGTACAATTTCTTGCAAACATGGTTTCCACTTCCACAGGGTAAGAGTGAAGTAATTTTCAGAAACACTCTCTTCTATAAGAGAACTTTTAGTTTATGTAGAGACACTGTTACCTCGAATTTCAGGCTATATATTAATAGTCAGTTTAGGTTTGTTGTTAACATGGAAGTAGAATTTGGCTTAAGCATCTATGTGACTTCTGTTTTTGTAGATGAACTGAAGCACATCATAGGCGCTGAGACTACGCGGAAAGGCATTCTTCGGGTCTTCGAAATGTTCCAGCATAGTCAGCTGAATAAGAGAATGGTGTATGTGTTTCTGGAAAGATTCCTAGAAACCTTATTTCCACAAAATAAATTCCCTGAGCTGTTCAACAAACTGCATTCAAGGTCAAAGCAAATGCAGAGATATAAGCAGAGACTACACTCTACTCAAGCGCCTTCCTTACAGAAAAGGTGACACTTCAAATCCATTAAGCTGGTGTTTGTTTGTCCAGGATTAATTACTTGGGCAGATTCTCTGGGGCTTCAAACTCACATGCCGTCATTTCTGCACCAGTTTTCTAGTGTCACATATTAGATTATTAATGCATCTGTAAGACCTGTGGATCTTCTCATCTTCACTTGTAATTCAACCACTACCAGAATGGTTTGTGTGTCTTAAATGATTTGGTGCGTCTTCATGCAACATTGAGAAGAAAACTGGCCCAGTATATCAGAATGCTGATCCCTTCCGTTCCTGAGTCGATGTTTTGCCAGCAATGCAAAGTGCCAGGCTGTTCAAGTAAAGCACAACTATGGTGATACAATTGAAGAAAAGAGTGTTCTGGCACTGGGAGATAGTGCAATGTGTGAGAGTCAGGTGGAATTGTTTGATGTTACAAGTGTTGAGGCTCTGTAGGGCTATTTTAACATTCCTGTAAAGGCTGAGTTAACCAGAAAAGCAGTCTGTGGAATAGCTGGTTCATAAGAGTGGGGAGAAGTAGCTATAGCCCCATCATAAAAGTACATTTATTAAATAAAAGTGGAGGTAAAGTGGCTTTGATGCCACATTTGCATCACCTTTCATATTTTGAAAATAAAACTAACCTTATATCTAATGGGGGTTTTAGTGAAAGCAGAGGTGCAGTAGAAACAAACCCTTTATTCTGATTATTCTGTAGCTTTAAGGGCCATATGCTGCTCTTACAGCACCTGGCATACATTTTGCATGTAATTTCAGTGGAGAAGGAGCATCATATTTATGTTCAATTGGTCTGTTGGAACATAAGTTGATACTGTACAAGGAAAGGGATATATATTTTAAAGAGGATAGATACTGTGTTAGAAGATGAGGAAATTGCACTAAGACACAGTTTACACACAACTCCCCACTAAAATCTGGAGCTTTTTTGGGATGTGAAAGAACTATGTCCTACTTAATTGAAAGATTCCTTATCTTTTAGTGTGTAAGCCTCATACGGAAAAATGTTAGAATTACTTGGTTCCTCACAGGTAAAAGATTTCATTAGTCATATGCAAACACTTGGAAATTTCTGAATGCATCTCAGTGTATATATGAAAATAAAAAGGAAATAAAACAACAATATTTTTTTAAATAATTTTTTTATTTTTTGCATAGTGTAAAATTTTAATAAAAATTTGACATCAAGGCCCCACATCCATCTGTTTAGTTTCATTGAAGAAGTTCTGTCCGATTAAAAATACAGTAACATCTGAATAATCCTTTTTGGCCACAGCATATCTCAGTTTATGTTTTCTTTTTTGTAGTCCCTGACTGTTTGAGAACTACTATCTTGAGTGAATAGAAGGTAATCTTTCAGAGTCCCTTTTTTTTCTGAACACTAAACACAGGGTAAAATACAGTCATAGATCAAGGATCCCAAGGATCCTTGTTGTAATTTGTGTCTTAATGGGAGCAAATGGTCCTTTTATGCAAGAGAGAAACATAGACCTTTGATGAAAGTGTTCTGAGACAAGATAGAAGGCTCTCAAAGGACCTCATTAAATTGACTGACACCTCTATATAGATAATTTTTCTCATGGACTCTATTAATGAAATGTAGCCTTTTATCATACTACTTAATGGTGATCATATTGTACTGTTAACATTCTCATACAGTATGCATGGGCTCAAGTGCACTTGTTTTTTTTCTTTATTGCAGAACTAAATGCTGTAAATTAAATCCCTTTCTTTTGTAATCCCTAGTAAGACGACTTGGTAAATATAGAAGAACCCCTCTCCCTTCCTCTCTGCAGGTTCTGTAGAAGTGTGATGGTTAAATGCTTTTGAGTTTAACAAAATTCTTGAGTTCTGTGTGAAGTAATCAACGTAGCCAGCTCCTATTGTTTACATGCCTGTATCTTCCTCTGATGTCAGGGTGCTCAAGCATAACTGATATCTGACTGATGAAAGATCATTCAGCAGTTTTTCTTGGTGATACAGTAAATATCTCATTAATCCTACCAAACCTAATTTATGTCTTTTAAGTCACTGAATTTGTTAAGCAGTATGAAAGTGGGAAGTTCAAATACTGTTTTGTCAAATCTCTTTACTGATCTGTAGGTACCATGATAAATTTCAAGAGGATAGTGATAATATACAAATTTGGCTTTTTTTTTAGTTATCTGGTACATTTCTGTACAAAAATAAAATAATATCTCTAGGAATGTGAAATGAACATAATACACCGTGCTTATTAGTTGTTCTACTTAATGAATTTATTACATATACCTATACACACATTTATATACGCATGTGTGCATATGTATATATATGTATTGAAGTTTTGTCTTCTGTATTTAATTACAGAATGTGGCTTCCTAATTCAGTGGTGCCTGTTGGCTGGCAAGAACCATCAGAAATGAGTACTTTTTGTTAAAACGAGTTTGTATGTATCTTTATTTAAAAGATTTTCCTGTTGACAATTTGAAGTACCCACGCTGTCAACCCATGCAGCTATTATCCTAGGAAGTCTCCAAAGCTGAATGTTAATCTACAGCACTTAAGTGTCTGGGTGTATCTTCTGGCCTTTAGGTGCTGTGACTGGCCGCTGAAAATTGTGCCACTGTCAACAAATGCACTTGTTTTAGCCTTAATTATTTTTAAGAGAAAATGAGCAATTGAATTTTTCATTTGGTTCGTCCTCAAGCTTGTGCTGCTGGTGTTTGCTAGAACTAAACAGTAAATTTTAAGTGCTACCAGAATGTGTACCAAAATGAAGCTATATCAATTCCACAATCTAAATTTTAATTTTGTGCAATATTTTCATTTAATGCATGTGTATTTGAATAGCTGTAAAATAAATGAATTTTTAATGTTCTGAAGTCTAGGTTTAAAATGTTTTCTCAGGTGAACAATTCTGCATTCTGTTGTTACATTAGTTTATTTAAGGACTTGTTTTAAAAGTCTAACTTGTTACTCCTATGTTAATTCCTTTGTTCTCAATGATCCTTGCTCTTCTGAGCAAAGCTCATATATTACAAAGGAAGAATCTGAAGAACACATCTCATAAACTTATAGAGCTGTTATAAATTACTTGTGCATATCATTGTACAGTAAGTGTCAGCTGTGTGCCTAATTGTTCTATTGATGCTTTTCCCCTCCCCTCTCCCTCCTCTCGTTTCTGTAACAAAGAATGAACATGAAATGGACTGCCATGGTCACTTCTACTGAATGGCAGAGGACTCTGAATTTTTTTTGGAGTTTGCATTTATGTTCTGTCCAATAGAAAGCTAAAAAATTACACTAATAAAGTATTAACAGGATTAGTTTGAGTCTCCATTTATTTTTCAAATAACTTTCTCACTAGCAGGTACGAAAGGTCGCTAAAGATTTAAACAGCTATTGCTATTTAAATAAAGCAGCCATTCTTTGATTTTTTTTTTTAACATTTTATAAACTGGGTTTAGCTTCTAACAAATTAATCTGTACATTCTTTTTGACCAGTGTTTGCAGAAAGTCCTGTATTTTAAAAAGAAGCATAAACAATGGGATTGTCTCATGTAGGAGGGGTTTATATTGCGTTTTTTTTAAGTCTTCGGCTTTTCTCCCCCAGGTTTATTTTTGCAACAGCTGGGTCTACCATGGGATCACAATTGTTACCCTTGATATGTTTATTCCAGCTGTTTCACATTCATCACAAAGATGTCCTGGGCTGGAGAGATGTTAGTTTTTTGACCCCTGGTAAAGTGTTTACCACTTTCTCTTGCTACAGGATACGGACACATATCAGGAATTTTACTAGCTGATTGGAAGTTCTTATTTGTTTAATCTGTTATCCTAGGGTAATTTCATGGCAAAAAATACACACCATAATAAGCTTATTTTTTTTTAAATTCTCTAAAATATTTTCCCTTTGCTAACTGAGGCTTATATGTGTCTGTGGCTTATTTAAATCTTCAGTCTTATCAGATTATTTAATTTTGGTTTTGATGTCTAATGCAGTGGGAATGCCAAAGTTTTTGTGGAGTTCAGTAGTCAGCATCGATCTTCCTTAACGTGACTAAAGTTCCACAATTTATCTCTTGGAATTAGGGGAATTATGTCATGGAAGCAAATAATTCACTTTTGTTATGTATTTCAAAAGAAATTAAGCTTTAATAAACACTTGAAATATGTAGGCCACTACAGTGTGTCCCTCCCCAAAATACATTTGACTACTTTTGTATTCAGATGTCTCAAATAACTGTTTCCCAGTTATTTGAGATATTTGCCATGTCTCTGAATTACTATGGCATGTTGGGCTTGGGATAATCTGCATGGGTCAGTTAAATCATTTGATACCTTGTTCAGCAAAGTCTAACTGGAATTCTTATTTGGCATATTAGAATTGGACTAGTCCACAAAATAATTCTGAGGTTGGTTTTAAGCAGAGACCAAGATTACATTGAATTTGTTGGCAGTCAAGATGTACTAAATGGAAATAAGGAATGTAGATTTCGAAAATTGCATTTTTCTTTCTAACCGTAACACTTATAAGCATGAGTCCAAAGTAGTCTTTAGAGGTTTTTGTGCTGAATTTTCCCAGCATTAGCTCTGGAAACATGTTAATTCTGAATTAAATTAAGAGATAATGATGAAATTTTTCTGTTACCAACTTTTGGGAGTTTTTAGGTGAGAGATTATCAAAATTTCTTAAATTGGGAACATTCTTCTTCATTTGGAGCATGTAGAATATGGTTCTGCAAGTTACCTGATAATTCCATATGCAGAATATTTAGAACTTCCACTTCTTTTGTTCTTTTTCTTAAAATAGCCATTGATTCTATTCAAATATAAAATATGCCAACTTTAAGGCTTTTTTTTAACGAATTCTTTTTGGTTTATTATTTTCTTTTTGTAATCTGATCAGTACTTTTATACTTGTAATACCCCCTCAGGTGAAAAATGGCTCAAAAAAAAAATAAATAAAGGACTGGCATACGTTTGCATCTTTCCTTTGGCTACATAGAGTGTTTTCAGCTATTTGGAATGTTTTTACGAAGTTGCTCCTAAAATATGGACGAGTGTAAACACGTTTATGATGAGTGATGCCATGCATCCATGCATTGCTTAAACAGCAGTGGAAGTAGCTGCAGAGGGGTTAGGTCTGTAGAGGAGTTGTGGGCAAAGACTTGTGTTTTGTGAGCATTACAGATGTTCAGAGCATGGAGACACTGGAGATGTGTGCTTTCAAAGCAGAGGAGGACATAGAGTGAAATCTTGGCTAGCAGAAGCTGGCTGCAAAACAGTAGTGCACATCCTGGTGGAGCAGGAACGGGCTCCCCAGGGAACGGGCACAGCACCAAGTCTGGCTGAGATCAAGGAGCATCTGGACAACACTCAGGCACGTGGTATGATTTTTGGTGGTGTCCTGTACAGGCATCCAGGAGTTGGACTCAATGATCCCTATAGTCCCTTCCAGCTCAGGATACTTTTGTATGATTCATGAATTGCTGTCTGAGCCTGTTTTTACCATGTATGCTTTTGCCTTCTACATGGTGGCCAATCCTTTAAATTAAATAAGAAAGAAACCACAGTAAGTACTTCTGTTTCTGTTTTTTATGGTCCTGGAATAATTTCATTTAAATGAATCTTCTCCCTCCTATTAACAATTCCACATGTAAGCTAAATTCCATTCTTAATATCCTGCTGCATCTTTTAGGTAATTTCAATTCACAATAAAAAAATATTGTAAGGATAATTACCTGAGCTTTTCCATACTTGCACAGTGTATACCCTAACACATCAAGTTAAAAATATTCTACCCTTTATTTTTTATTTAATTATGTTTGAAGTAAACCAGGCAATTCTAGTATTGTTTGTGCTCAGTAGGTTTTACAGCAACAACTGTTTACTCAATGCAGAATTATTTTGAAAGCCTGTTTTTTGTTAAACTAACATAAACTTACAAAAAAAGTAAAGTATTTCATATACAATTAAACCGGATAAAACAGTTTTTAAAATTGTTCTTTTTCAACTCTACAGTCAAAATTTTAACTTTTTTGTTTTTGTTGTTCTTCAAGTTGTTTTATTGTCAGTACAAGCATGGGATAGTATGTTTCTAAAAGCATGTGTATTTTGAAGGAGATTGCATAGTACATAGGTAGAGTTGAGTGATGCATGTGACAAGGTACTTGTGGAGTTACTGAGCTCAGTTAAGGAGTGGAGTAGAGGAGCTGAAACCCTCTTGAACTGTAGAGGTTAAAAAGAGGTCAGGCACTGGAGTTCTTGGATCTATACCCCTTCCTCTTGTCCATCCTTCCTGCTCCCTGCAGTGTTTTGGTTTTGCTTTCTGGATTCAAAATTCAAGAAGCTTGTCTCCTGGCATGATTTGCTGCTGACATTTCATGAGAATAATTGGTTGTATGAGATGAAAATAAATACTTCAGAAATATTTATGGATTTTCATCCAAAGCTTCATGGCAGCTAGTTCCAGGCCTCTGTTCTCATTTATTCTAACCCTGAGCCACTTTCCTGATCTACATTCCTCTCTCTTCACAAAGTGTTTTGTGGTTTTTATCAATGTGTGATGGTCCAATAGAGCTGAGATCTACTTGGTATAAAGAAAGTGGTTGTATATGTCAGTATGATCAGTACATGTGGTAAGGGAGCTCCACTGGGGGAAAACTGACACACAGCAGGTGTGCAAGGAATAAGCAAAAACATTTTACTATGATAAAGATCATGAAACTGAAGGCCAGAGAATGTCAACTATTTCTAAGACCCCTGACATTTTCATAAAGTGGACTTATGGTACACGCTTGCCATCATCTGTTCAGCTGTGGAGGGTTTTAGAAAAAATGTTAATTCAGTGCTGCTGTCCTTGATAAAGTCCCAGAACTTCATGTTATTGCACAAGTGGGTAATGTTAAAAATTACCAGAAGGTGTCATTTGAAGTATTTTCTTCCAAAGCACTTGGTCCTTGTGCATTGTAACACGTTTGGTGTTGTTGTTGGTGGGTGGAATCTTGCTTCAAACTTTGGTTTGAGGAGCACAGGGGTTTGTGTTTCTGAGCCCCACAGGATGGGGCTGAATGTTTGCTACAGCCAGGTGTGATGCAAGATAGGCACAGCCTCACACAGACAGAAGTAAACTCCACCAAAGGCATTTGTTCTGATAATTGTGGTGGTTTTGGGAAGAGGGAAAGGTCTACAGGTCTACTTTGAAAGCTGCACTTCTGAAGTTCTCTGTTCCCACAGACCTCCTGATCCTTTAGGCTTTTCTGAAATTACATGGGCTGTGTGTGCCCAAGGAGGTTGTCCTGGATTTATCAGCTGCATATGGCATATCTTCTATTTAACCTTATCCTACCAAAAGTCAGGGATCTCCTTGGCAACTGAGTTATCAAGAGGGATGTGTTTGCAGGTCAATTTGCTGAAAATCTGCCATAGATTCCCTCCTAGGAAGGAAGCTTTGAGTAGGAGCAGGTGGTGTGGAGCCTGCACTGAGCAGAAGCCTAGAGGAACCTCTGGAGAGTCCCCCAGCTGAGAGGGGCCAGGCTGAGTGCTGAGCCCATGGGAGCCTCTGTGCCTGAGCAGGAGAGCCTGCCCAGGCAGTGGAAGAAGAATTTTGCACCCCAACGTGTGGAGTGACTGGAGGAATGGCCTTCAGGTGTAGTGGTATCAGTGTGATCTGCACCCTTCAGGTAAAGCCTTTCTTTCATGGAGCCCCAAATGGAGCCTGTACAAAATCATGGTTCTGCTTTCAGGGGCACAGAAAGAGCACAAGGCTCTGCAGGGATCAATTTGGTCCATTGCTCTTCATTTTAGTCCTTCCCAGGAGCTTCAGGATGGTGCTCATGGATTTCAGCTGATTCTCTGAGCAATAACTTGTAAGATAGCCTTGAATGATGAAGATAAATAAATCCATGACTTTTTCAGCCTGGTGCTACTGATGCCTTGAGAGGCTACCTAAAACAGAGGCTAGACAGCATTAAAGGAATAAAATAGGTATTTATTAAAATGCCTTCAAAGGATACACCTTGGGCAAGAGCCTGGACACGGCTCCACCCTAGATGGATGGTGTGTCACAAGTTGTCACACGTAAGTTTTGGTCCATTTACTTATTGGGGTTAATTGTCTAGTTACAGCTTCAGGTTATGAAGTCCCATCCTCCCAGATTGCTCTACTCAATTCTCTGTTGTTTACACTTTTGGGCCTGAAGCTACAATGGTGTCCTTTGTTCTCAGGCTGGAAAAGGATTGTTTTACATAAATAAACTGTGAAGACAACTTGCTAACGCTTCATATAAAGTTCAGAATTATATGCAACACAGAATCTGAAAAATATGAAAGGTAAAACTTAAGGCATCACTACTTTAAAGTCCTGTCTTTAGTGCTCTTTTTTAAAAAAAATAGAATTTAACTGGTTGCATTGCTATATTTTTGCTTTAGTGTATCAGGTCTGGCCAGCCCAGCTTCACAGTAGTTGCCACTTTTACCCTCTTGGAAAAAAAAAACCTTCTTGCTACAGGTGTTTTTCTTTTTCTGTAAGGGGGTTCTAGAAGGTCACAGAAGCATGAAATCTATCCTAATTCAGCTTAGCTGCTAATCACAGAGAGAGAAAGGAAAGTGTGACTGAGTATTGAGTAAATGTCAGTTGGCACCTGTTTTCACAATCTCAATTTGTTTTTCTTCTCACACCATATTACACCTCTTAATTTAATTTGTGACTAGCCTTTTCTCCTTCCAGCTGTCCAGGGCTGCAGGGCACACGTTCCAGCTGGTGTTATCGGGGGCTTTGCTTAGCCTGAGGACTGAGCTGAGCAAATCACCCAAGTCCTGCAGCCCCCCAGGATCTGGGTGCTCTCTTGCTGCCTTATCTCACTTACAGGCTGGTAACTTGATCCCCTGGACCTGAAATGGAATATGCATATTTCAAATACCTTTAAAAAGTCTTTCCCATCCTAACTATGTTGTTTTGGGATTAAAATGAGCTTTAGCTAACAGAGTGGCCCATTCATCAGCTTTGCAATAATTATGGTGCTAATGTTGATTTAAGTTTGTTTTTTTTGAAGAGAAAGGCTCCTAATGGCATTTGCAGAAGGGTAGGCTGCCTGGCAGTTGTACTCTGAGTGTGTCACGTGTCAGGGCTGCATTCTCCTTCTCTCCCGTGTGAAAACACGTGAAAAGCAGCAGGGCTGGAGAAATCCAACATCCCACCCCCGTGCCCCAGAAAAGTTTAAGACAGTCCCAGAGTGACGTTCAGAGAAGTAGCAAATTTAATTTCTTGGACCTCAGGCTATGATAGCTTAATCCTTCCTCTCCAGAACAGCTATCTTCAAAAATAAGATGCATGACTGTCTGGCAAAATTAACAGACAGACTGAGAGATGATGAATTTGTAAGATACAGAAGCCAGTGTTATTGCCAGAGCTTCTCTTTGTGTAGATCTTGGCATTCCAGATCAAGAAAGAAGGAAATTGCCCAGCCCTGTTCTCCCTGAGCAAATGTTTCTTGTCTTCTGTCAACTCTCTGAATTTCTAAAAATTGTAGTATATGTATGTGTTGTAGTGCATATTATTAAATAGGTTAATAATTTGCTGTACTGAAGCAAATCTGTTACCAGCTCTGACTACAACTGTAATCTGCTAGCTAAGGATACTTCTATCCTGATAAACTCTTTTTTTACAAAAATCATTGTCACAATTCCTCTGACTACTGTTAGCAATTTCTCCCATTTTAATTTGGGAAAAGTCCTGTATAGTAATATGGTCCCTAAATTAAATAATAAGGCTTCTTTTCCTCTCCAAAATTTGTTCCAGAGTGAATATGTTAGCAGTTGAATGAGTAGTCAGATTGAAAATGTGTTTCTGAAAATGGATTCTAAATTGAAGAACTGCATGAAGGGCTTTTTGTTGACAGTGTTTGTTTGTTTAGTTTGTTTATTGTTGATTTTTTGGAGGGCGTTGGTGGCTTTGGATGGAAAATAAAATTGAAGAACACTGAATTTAGATGTGGTTTTGGTCAGCAAAGGCTGTGGCAGGGCAGGCATCAGACCTGTTCTTGGAGGTGGAAAGGGCAAAGACCTCTGTGGGAGTGGCTCTCAGGCCTGCCAGATCACAGAGGCTGTTTAATGATGTTCTAGAAAGTATTTCTCATTTTCCCAAACCCCAAACAATTGCATTGTTTGTATTAAGGATGACCCAATACTGAATTTCATTTCAGCAGGTTGTTCTCTGTTGCCCTTTTATATCGTTTTCTTGGCTTTGTGTAAAAGCTCCTGGTGGGCAAAGGATCTGACATCTATTGAAATGTTGCCCCCATCCTACACGTATTTCATGGATGTGAGATGGATACTTGAGAAGAAACGATCTTTCAGTCTTCAGGTTTTGATTTTTAGTAAGTCTCTGCTTGCACATGATGACTAAAGAGGAATTTTTAGAAAAGTCACTCTTGTCACAGCTGGCGACTGCCTGAAGCTTGAAACCTAACACATGTTGAGGCTATAATCATATAGGTTATTGCAGCTTGCTTTGCCCCCCAGCCATGGCAAGGGCAATCTTACCTCTGCAGAGTACTGCCACAAAGGCTGTATTTTAACAGGAGCTATCATAATTTTCTGCTTTTCTTGCTGTACTTGTTTTCAGAGTCCACGATCTTTTTAGTCCCCCAGAACGTGTGGAAGTAGTAACAGGAAAAATTAAGCTGCAGAGAGATCCCATAGCAAAGTCAGGAAAGTATACTTTGGCAGTTTTTGGCAAATGATATTTTAAAAAACCTCCACACGCTCATTTTGATTTGCAATAGTCTTTTTTTTTGTTCCCAAGAAACTGTCCCAGCTGTACTACTTTATAGTTCTCATAGTCCTGCTTTCTGTGTACAGCAAACACACATTTAGCAATGTGAAGAGTCTGGTGCCCAGGTGCAGTGTGGTGGCTGCTTCTGCAACTAGTAAAAGACCTGGGTCTGGTCATAGCACCACCCTCCTAATCACCCTGGTGCTATGCATGAGATGGATATCTCCACTGACTGATAGAGATTAATTTTTCCTGATTTTTCTGATGTTGTCATGCCTGATATTTGGCAAAATTCTGCAATAGAAATTGGAAGCTTCTCTGTTTTGAATATCCTTTTTTCTTTCTCATCTCTCCCAGTCTTGCAGATTTAGTAGTAAAATAGTAAAATTATTAGGTTGGTGTTTTTTGCCTATATTTATTAATACTTTGTGCTGACTGCCACTACTTTGAGTCAAAAATGTTCAGATGGCAACACAGATTTCCAGATAAACTCAGAAAGTAGAAGGTTTGTATCAGATATTGGAAGAGATTTCTGATTTTAGGGCAGTCTTCCCTTTCTCTTGCCTCACTTTTCCATCTTTATTTTAACCCTTACATTGAACCCTGCCCTTGCAGGAATGTATCATAAGGCTGATATGGCAAATAATTTCACTTGTGTGCCTATTGCTGATGACAGAAATGTCAACTTAAACTTGAACCTCTGCAGGTTAACCTGTAGAGGCTGCTGAATTTCTCTTCCCTTCTCTCTAATGAAGGATTACTGCTGCCTAAGATTGTCACACTGAGATAGGGAAAAGTGAAGCTTGGAATAGAAGTAAACACTGGAAAAATTTATTTGCCTAATTATGCCTTGTGGGAGAAGGCTGGATTGAACTTCCTAAGATCCTTCTGTGTTCTGGTGAACTTCTATTTTTCTGAGTGCAGAGAAATTCCCTAACAATAAAACAAAGACTAAGGCACTTGGCTTTGAAGTAGGACCACTTAAAAATAAGTATTCCACTTTTCCTGCAGTAAAAGTTGTTGCTATTCTGAGTATTTCAGGCCCAGCACATCTTGAAAAGTAATGAGGAGCAGCATCCAAACAAAGTCTGTAAGAAGAAGTGGTGCATCCTTTTCCTGCAAGGAGGAAGAGGCTTCTCCTGAAAGGAGCCATATGTTCAGTCAAGAGAAGCAAGGTTTCCTGATTGAAAGTGCAGCAAGATTCTCTAGAGAAGAAAATACAGTGATGTATTTATTCAGCTCTGAATATTTGACTCAAATCTATGAAACGAGACTTCTAAAATAATTACCTGTTTTAGAAGGTCCCTATTATGTGGATCCTGGAGTGTCTAGATGACTTTTCTGCCAGACTTGAAAAATCTCTTGTCCTGTGTCTGTTAAATTGCCCATCACACAGCTCCACTCCCAGCCCATCAGGGTGGGGGAAAAGGCAGTAAACCTGTTACTGGCAAAGGAACAGCTACAGGAGCTGGGGAAGGGTCTGCAGCACAAGTGTTGAGGAGGGAGCTGGGGCTGTTTACCCTGGGGAAAAGGAGGCTCAGGGGAGACCTTATGGCTCTCAACAAATGCCTGAAAGGAGGTTGTACTGAGGTGGAGTCAGTGTTTTCTTGCAGGTAACAAGAGACAGGACAAGAGGAAATGACCTTGAGTTGCATCAGAGGAGGTTCAGACTGGATATTAGGAAAAATCTTATTATCCAAGCATGTTGTCAAGCACTGACACAGGCTGCCCAGGGAAGTCGTGGAGTTTCCATTCCTGTAGGTATTTAAGAGATGTGTAGATGTGGCACTTAGGACATGGCTAGGTGGTGAACTTGGTTAATGGTTGAATTCTGTGATGTTAAAGAACTTTTTCTATCTGAATGATTCCATGATTCTCTGAAATGTGTCTGAAGCCTCTGCTGCTGGAAGGACATGGCCTGGGCATTCCCTCATTGGTCTCTGCATGAGGGATTCCATCTCCCTTGATTCAACCATCTGTGTTCACCTGGATCTTTTTGCATGGCTGAGAATTAAAATTGGTGTTTAAGGTCTTTTGATGGCAGCACCTAGTACCTGAGAGCTGCTGTTGGTTCAAGCCACCTTTATTAATTGTGCCCCCCTGTTTCTTTCTGTTCAGGTTTTGTAAGCATGCATTTTTAGGTTAGACATGCTTCACTGCCAAGGAAACTTTTGTGCCTCTGCTTTTTATGTCTGACTACCCTGAACAAACACAGATGCAGGTTTCCCTGAAAGAACATCTTTTCCAGGGTAATTGTGGCTTTGCTTTTGGCTGCTGACTCCTGTGCCAGCATCATGGTGTATAACTAAGGCAGGAAATACATGACTATAGTTGTTGCCTGACTTGTACTTCCCTTGTTACTGGCAAGCTCTCAGACAAATTAAATGTTTAGAGCAGTGTGTTTCTCCCCATGTTCATTGGCAAATCAGGGTTTAATAACTGGTAATATTTGGGTGCCTTTAGACAGAAATCTGCCTCTGTTGAGCTTAAACTGCAATTGATAACTGTAACTGCATTTATTTTAAAAGCTAATCTTTTATGTAAAAAACTTCTGAAATAATACTCAAAGTGAAGGATATCAAGCATTTATTGAAAGATGACCTCGACTTTTCATGTGCAACCATGCCTAATCTCAGCACGCTGAAATATAACAATACTATCTAAATTCAAGGGGAGAAATTATATTGGATTTTTGCAAAGTTTGGCACAGTGCTGATGGCCCCCCAACATTTTGCCTCACAGAGGAATGGCTGCAGGGCTTTCTGGCTATGCAGAAAGAAGTATGCTGCTGCTTTTTTCTTTTCTTATATTTACCAAGAAGGAGGAGTGCTATCATCAACCATAACAAACTTGAGCAGAGAGCATTTCCCAATGACCTGATGACTGACTGGTTTTAATGACCCTCAGCTTTTCTCTGGGTCATTAACTCTCCTAGGTAGTTATTAATCCCCAGGAAACATCCTGGGTCAGTGTTTAAAGACAAGACAGTCTCTTGCAGATATTTTTCCTATAAAGCATCCAAAACACATATTCAACTTTTTTTTCTTTTTTCCCCCAGATGTTCCAGTGTTTTTCAGTCTCCAAGAGGAATCTTCTCTTATCTTAGTGACTTATTTGGTCTTATGCTGCATTGGTATGCAGCTAGTGTACATCTGGGAATTGAAGGTTTCCACACCCTCTGGTCTTGGTGCCTTTACTCCCATGCCATTAAATGAACTGCAAATGTCTGTGCACAACACAATGATTGCTGTGCTTTGAAACATATCATTTATTGACCTGATTCTTCCTTTCTGTCCTTTACAGCCACTGTTGCACTGCTGCCCAGAACAGCAGCCTCTTGCAGAGGGTGGAGGGATTGATGCCCTAACAGGCACAAACCCATCCATTAATCATGAGGAACCCTGGGCCTCAGCAGCCACAGCATAGCTTGAAGGGAGGTGTCTCAAAGCACCAGAAATTCTTTGATTCTACTCTTATGTGCTTTTATTTCCTTTAATATAGGACTGCTTAGAGTTATCAGCACGGTTCTTTGAAAAAATCTACATGATGATGAAAGAGCATCTCCTGCAAGGCACAGCTGAGTCCCAGAGAAACCAGCCCATTTCAGGTGCTGTTTTGGGAGATGAACCAAACACCTGACTTGGCTGTGGTGGGATCCTGACACTGGGCACCTCATGAGACCCTGCTGGCAAACCTCCTGGTGCTGTCTGTGAACAGGCTCTCCCCTCAGTGTTGAGTGCTCTGGAATCTGCACCATCTGAGATGAAATGGTTTGTTGCTAATGGAGACCTCTGTAGAGGCTGATCTCTTGGTTTTACAAAGTTCTTTTCTCCAAACACAGAACTTCTTGAAACATTTTTGGGGTGAAAAACACCAAGTCATGTAGTTTTGCCTGTGTTACAGCAATTCCTCTGCAGAGCAGAAGCACAGCTGTGATGGCTGTGAAAGTTCCCAGTAAAACTGTTCTCTGTGATATTCCTCTGTCCCTTGGTGTGTCTCTGTCCACACCCAGGACCTTGAAAAGGCAGAATGGCCAAACTTTCCCAAAATCCACAGAAATGCTGTGGCAGAAGAGCAGAGCTCAGGGAGTGAAAAATCATCCCAGGCTGTTTCCCTCTGTTCAATGGGGATCACAGGGTTTGTTGTCATAAAGCTCCCATTTCCTTACTGGGTGAGGTGTTACAGGTGGGGTCAGGCCCTGTGTAAGGAGTAGCTCCTTCCTCTCTATTTGTAGGAAATTATTCTAATTTTTTAAAATTACTTTGTAGTCTATGGGGGCTTTTTGTTTTTTGCTTTTTTTTTTAGTACCTATTCAAATAACATTTTTGTGTGTTCAGACACCTATTAATTTTTTATTTTACTCCAGGTTCTTCCAGGAAGCAAAATTTACAGCATCTTTTCCATACTGAGCTCCTCTGTGCTCATTTTGTGCAGAAGGCAAATCCCACCTCCTGTAAAGAAAGAAGAGCTTTCCATTGAACCTACTTCCACTGTAAAAGTTCTCCATTCAAAATAAGCTCTAAATGTAATTGTAAATAAGAAACCTGTTGCAAAATAATTCTACTTACCAAGAACAACTTTATAAAATTATGTTATTTCCAGTTGGAATGCTCAACTTTAATATATCTTTATTTCTAGAGATGAGGAGGTTTTTTTCATCTTTTGATGTTTTGCCTATAATAAGATGTAGCTGCCAATTTAAAATTGAGTTGGTTTTCATTATTTATTCTGCAAAGTCCTGCTGCAGGAGTCTGGCTGAAGGCAGCACAAGTCTGAAACAAGATTGCCACCTCCTGGTTGGAAATTGAGCCAAATTGGGTGGATTGCAACATATCTAAACAGATTTTATATCATGATATTAAAGCTGCCTTTTCTGGCTCTGTGCTAGCTAACTGCACGCCTGGTAAATGAGTGTGCTGAGTTGGGATCCCTGGGAGAGGGTGTCACACAGGGAAGCCACCACAGTCATGTTTATTACCTTCAGTCTGCTCCAGAATACAGGGAGGCATATATAATGAAAAATTCAGAGATATTAGGTAATTATAGCTGTGGGAAATACAGTTAGAGCTGTCTTTTCTGCATTAAAAATGGAAAAATAATTGTAGTGCTTCAAATATTCCTGTAGTGATAAGACAAGGCAAATATTTAAATATTAGGCCCATTTAAACTGTCTCATGGAAAAAACAGTGGTGGGCAATATAGATGTTTACCAAAGTTGTACTTTGTTTTCAGAATTTTGTGCTAATTCCCTAGTTTGATGTCTGGAAATGAAGCTAACAAATATTGTTTTAAGCACAGTGACTTAAGTAAGCCCTTATTCAATTTGGGGTGGTATGGGTAAACATTTGCAGATATATTCAGTTCCAGGCCAAGGGTGACTTCCTTAACAAGTAGGAACTGCAATATCAAAACTGAATCACTTCACTGATCTGGCATTTTTCTTGTGGAACAAGCAACCTTACATTTACACTCCTACTGCACATACTATTTTTAAAGGCATATATTTATTTAACTGTTGGCACAAGTCAGTCTGAAGAAAGAGAAGCTGTAGACCTTAGTACACAATATTTTATAAACAAACTGTATTCCTAACGATTTTCAAGGGAGTATTTTTCAAAGCTGTCTGGCTGGGAGCACTGAGGGAGGGGAGCCTTGCTGCAGGTCCCTCTCTTGGCAGCTGCCTTTGCCTTGACCCCGTGCAGGGGTGGCAGTGGCCACTCCTGTGCCCAGCTGCCCAGTTTTGTGTGTGCTGTTTCTGCTGGCTCTCCCTGGGACTGATGTCTCCCTCTGGACACTAGTAACAGGGACAAGCAGCACTTTTGGTTCTTTGCACCATTTTTGTTAAAACATAACTTGTCTTCTTGCCCTGTCATCTCAAAGGGCCACACTTAGTGTCAGCTGTTTTCTGCCACACAAATGGTTTCTGGAATGTCACTTTTGCTGTAACAACATAATTAAAAGTTATATATGAAGGCTGAAGTTACTCCCTTGACCTTTTCTCAACTGTAAGAGAAGAACAGACAGGCTGTATGGAAGTTGTAGAGACATACATACAAACTAAGGATAAATCCACTTATCCAAAGTGTATGAACAGTGGTTAAAGGCTTTATCATCCAAACAAAACTATGTAAACTCCATTTACCTTAATGACCCTCTAAATATGTCAGTGTGCTGTGTTCTACCTCATGCATTTAATTTGAGCAAGTACAAATATTGATATATGGCTCTAGATTACAATACCTCCCTTCAGGTTAACTGAGCTTGTCTCAACTTGTCAGCCTACTGAAATTCTCTTACATTGTTGCCTGGCCATAAGGAAAAGCTGCAGAAGAAAACTTACCCATGAGGGAAACTTTTTCAGTGTACACTTTGTTAATGGAGTCCAGAAAAAAAGATGTAGAAATAATACTGAGGGTGCTAATTACTTATTATTGCTTATTTCTGAAAGACAGAATAAAAAAAAATCCCAAGCTTTTGAAAACTGGGACCCTTCCAGTACTCAGAGGTGACTCTGTTTTTGTCCAGCATTTTTTCTGGAAACTGAAATATCCTCCTGCAGTGCACAGGATGTGTGAGGTGCCAGGTAATGAGCTGCCTGAAAGGACCCTTGGTCTTGAGCTGACTGAGCATAATACTCTAAAATGTGTTTAAGGTGATGGGTGTTGGAGGCTGCTAATGCTCTTGGGTAGTTTGTGTGTCAGGAGCATTCAGTCATGGTGTGGCTGCATGGCAGGGCTAACCTCACACTCACTCACTGGGGTTGTGTGCAGCTACAGCAGGACAAGGCTCACATGCCCAGTTTCCTTCCCAAGCCTGGGTGAGGAGCTGAAAGGGAGAAATATGGTGTCATTTATCTGCTGGGAGTTGGACTGAACCACCTGACTCACTCAGCAGAGGTCATTACTTGCAGATTTGCAGCTGTCTCAGTCACATTGCTGGGAGGAAGACTTTAGACTCTCAGCCATGAAGCACTTGCAAAGTAATGCATTAACTCCTATTAAATTCAGCACTTGTTCTTCCCTTTTCAGGGTTTGCTTGGTAAAACAGCAAAATGAAAGTGCATGCCTGGAGACAGAGCTATAGCACTAAGCACTACTGCTGAAAATTTGAGGAGAGCTGCCAACTAATTAACACATCCAAGCAGCTAAGCCTTTCTGCTGAGTTACAGCTGCCAAGGGACTATTCAAGGAGCTGGTTGGGAGCACAGTGGTGCTCTGTGCCTTTTCCTGAACTTTTGATATGTGAGCAAGTGACAAACTGGAAGAAAAAAAACCCATTCAAATAAATACTTTTAAAGGACTTCAGGAATTACTCATAAGCACACATTCCTTTGAATAGTAATATATGATTTTTAAAAATTATCCTGCTTAAAAACATTGAAAATATGCTTAATACAGAAGAGTTGATTTAGGAGGGATTTTCATCTCTCTTATTTATGATTCTGACACCTTCTAAGAGTCAGATTTGCCCCATCTCCTATTTCATCACTTAAATCCAGATTTTCAGAAGTAGTCAAACTGGTCAAGTGTATTTGAAAACATAATTCTAAAGGGTTCTTGGTCGTTTGGAAAGCCAGTGCATGATTTACTCCTTGAGCAAGGCTGGAATTCATCCTGTGGGAAGGCTGGGACATGCGTATGAATGGATCTTTCTTTTCTGTGACACAAAATGAGATGTGAATTGTGGCCTTCATAAGGCCCTGCAAGAGGTTGTGCAGCTCTGCCCTGTGTGCTGGGTACCTCTCAGACCTGCCCTGGCATCCTGGCCTCTCCTTTTCATGTCTCATACACCAGTGTCTGCCATTAGCTCTATTTTGTGGCTAGACCACAGAGCACTTAAAGCTGTTGCTCATGATGTACAGGACCTGTACATCAGGGAGAAGACCCCAAGGGGAGTGGGCTCTGACCTTCCATGGGCAGCCATTGGGTCTTCACTTTGACAGAGCAGTGCCACAGCTGTTTCTTATTTTGGCTTAACTTTGCTTTTTCTTTGCTTTTCCCCTCCATGGGCTGGTGCTGGATACAGACCATGCCAGCTCCAGGCTGCCCCTACTGCATCCACAGCCCATGGACAGCCAAGCTGGATGGGTCTTCAGGAAAATTAACCCACCAAGAGTGATGAGAAACAGCACAAATGTACAGCAGTGCTTGCTGCTTTCCTTTGCTATCAAAAAAATTGGCTTTTCTTTCCACCCTCCTCTTGGTAATCAGCCTCATGAATCATTGGCTTGCTGGCCAAACCAGTGCTGGAGATCAGAGCAGGTTTCAGTGTGTTTTCCTCTACCATCAGTCCTGCTGCAGGCTTTTAGAAACCCTTGGGCTGGCACATCCACCCTCCCTGAAAGTGTGCTGTCTTCAGTGGAAAGCACTGGGTGTTGTGTCCCAAGTTATCAGCCCTGCAGGTTAAGAAAAGTCAGGGTCTAACTTCAATTCCCATCACTTTCACATTCTTTTTCTCAATAAAGATCAGCAAATCTACTACATGGTCTATTACTTTAAGTTTTAGTAACCAGTAAGTAAATAGATACAAACAAAATAAGTACCATATATTATCACTATTATTGCAGTTCACATTCTCCATCTAAACATTTAGAAAGGTCAAGCTTAAGGCACAAATTTGTTGTTTCTTCCTCCCCCCGTGCTGTATCTTTCAGTTTATGAAGTTTATCACCATTCAGAGCAATATAAGTATGAAGTGATTTACATGCTGCATGTTGTGAATTTAATTTCTTACAGAAAAATTGCTTTCCTGCTTAATATGACAAAATATGTCAAGTTAAACCCCCAGGAGAGCTCTTAAAAAGGATTAAAAAGATAATATTGCTTTTTCAGACAAATGTCTGCAACAACTATTGTAGAAAATATTGATGAGTTTTAATTCACTGGTGGACTCATAGTGCCACCTAGAGAATAGAGAAGAATTAGCCACTTTACACAACCCTTTATGAAACAAATTTATTTTTTACAAATATACCATAAAAGAGTAGCTTTGAGAGTAAATATACTTTCATTGGATTTCAACCTTGAAATGCTCTGACATTAAATACAGCTTGTATTTAGCCTTGTGAAAAGGCTTGTCTACTTGAAAAAGTATTGCCACAGGGTGATATTTATCATGTAATAGACTTTTTTTCCCAGATATGCAATTTCCCAGAAAGCCTGTGCAAGTTATTTTTTGTGGCCACTTGAAAATTTTCCCATTCTGTGTCTGAGTAAACTTGTTTATGCTCAGTGCTGATCACAGGAGTAGCTTGTGTATTTAATATTGTGCCTGAGTGACATTTTCACTGGTAAGGTTTAAGGATATGACATCAGGAAATCAAGAGCAGATGAGCTATTTTCCTGTTTATTTGGTTGGATGGTTTTTGGTTTTGTTTTTTGGTTTGGGTTTTTTTTGTGTGTGTTTTTTTTTGAGTGGTTTGTTTGTTTGTTTGTTTGTTTTTTGGGTTTTTTGTGTTTGCAGGTTTGGTTGTTTCTCTGTTTTTGGTTGGTTTTTTTTTTCAAAAGATATCTCCCAGGTGTCAGATTTTGATCTGCAATTTGAATCCATATTTTGTGTCTGTCATTCCCATGATGACTGCTTTCTGCTTTGTGTAACTTTTTACAGAGATATTTGCTGCAAATATTTGGTCTTACACACAGAGAAGACAAGTATGGGATACTTAGTGTTTTGCCTTTCTTGTATATCACACCATGGGTGAATGCAAACAGGTTTAAAAGATAGTTGCTTTAAAATATGCCAAGAAAAAAGGGAGCAATTCAACTAATGTGGAAGCAAAAGCAAGAACAAAGATTGCCTCTTTTATTTGGCAGAAGGATTCTCTGTATTTTTCTATTTCCATTTAAGCCACCCGACCACACTAAATTCTTACTGGAACTAAGGACATTTACCATCAGTAACCTTGATGTATTACAGTGTTTGCTTCCTGCTTTAAGCTATTTGTCTTTTGCAAGAAGAGAGATTCTTAAAGAGGATTTTTAAAAATTTTTTTTGTAGTTTTCATCCACGTGCTTTAATTATTTGGGGGAAAAAAGTCTGCATTTCATTCCTACAGTTTTTGGTTATTTTGGTAATAATTGCTGCCATTTCCTTTCCTATACTGTTGTCCATATACTAGGAGCTCTCTGCCTGTAGCTGATTGCAAATAAAAGCTCCCCTATGGCTCCCTTCTATCTTGCTGTTGTGGGGCAGCTCTGATTTAGTTTTATATTATTTTCAGTCTTTTCCCCCCTCCCTTGCTCCAAATAGATCCCTTTGGTTAATTTTACTGGGATGTAAAGGTTTGTGATTACTCTGCTTGGCAGTTCTTTCTCAGCCAGAAATAATGGAGCAGACCCTGTCCCCAAGTGCCTCAAAAAGCACTTCCAGGTTGGATCAACCCCTTTTTGAATGGGGCCATGGCAAATTGTTGTGGAAAGGAAATGCAATTAGGGAAACATCAGCCCGAGCTCTTAGATATGAGTCTTCAGGAAAAGCAGCCAACAACAGATGCACAGTCTATTGCTGACCTCCAAGGTCAGAAACTGGCACATTTAAGAGAAAAATGCTTTGGTGACTAATGGAACCCTTGCAGTAACATCCTTTCCCAGCCCTGGAGAGTGGCCATTTCAGCTTCGTCAGAAAGCTGCCTCTGAATTGTATCACAGCCCTGATAACTGACTCTTTCAAAGCAGAAACAAATTCTAAAGCATTCAAAAGCATCTCTGGTCTTTTATCTTTATCCACACTGTGGTGAAAAGAGTGCACTCTGGGCACTCTCTGAATAGGGGTGCAATAAGTGTGCTGGCAGGTACTTTTTTCAAGGAGGCCATTCTATTCAATGCATTGAATCAAACTCCTATGAGGTTAAATTTCAGATACAAAACTGCAAAGTGGGAATTTAGAGTTCGGGTGGTTTGTTGTTTCTTTAATACCCATTTCCCTTGTGAATAATGTGAATTTGTTTTTAATGTCAGAATCTTTCATGGCATAATCATGTAACCCTGACTAGCCTCGCCTACTAATATATTTGATAATACTGATCATCATGTAATTTTTGCCTTTCAAAATGTATATTTTTAGGGTGAAAATAGGAAGACAGTGGGTTCAAATTCTTAAGATTTTATGTGAGTTATAAAATTAATGTAACATTTTTCTTTAATATTTTAGCAATCCTTTGCTAAAATCTGAGATTCTTGGCCCCAGATTATGCCAGAAAAAAGCAAAGTTGAAAAGGGTGAGGATTCCAGGCTCAGGGAAGGTCTTGGCACTCAGTGTTGATACAGGCTGCTCCCATGGGATGGAGACAGATGCCTTCCAAGCCTGTTCTTACTGAGAGCCAGCTCAGGCCTTGGCATGGGATCACACAGCTCAGACACTCAGAGGAGCTGTGTTTGTTTGGCTGCATAATCAGAAAAAGGACATTTGCTTGTCCACTGGTGAGTCAAACCAAAGGTTTTCCAGGTGTTGTTGAATTAATGACAGTTTCCCAGAGCTGGGGAGAGTTTTGTGTAATATCCCTGTTCCTAAATGCCCCTTGCATGCTCCCATTCCCAACCTATCAACCATAAAGAAAAGTGGTGTTTGAGCAGCTTCTCATCCTGGCTGCATAGAGACCCTGCTGGGCAGATAGAAGCCCCTTCATGATTCCTCCCACCCAAAGTGGAGGCACTTTTTTCTTTCCCTGCTTGCTGCTCTGGGTCCATCCTGAAGGAACAGGTTCACTCAGCAGAACAGCAGCATAGCCTTTAACACCAGCCCTGCAATAAGTCCACTTCACACTAATATTACTAAATCAATCAATTAATAAATGAATTAAGCTAATATGTTTGAAGTGCTCTGCTGTGTTTTGCTGGTTTTGCTACTTTTGGTGCTAGCAGTAGTTTCAGAAGCACTTTAGCTTTCTGTGTACTCTGTCTACTTCCATTTAGTTACCTGTGAGAGGGCTGTCTTTTTGGGAGACAAAGGAAAGAGACTCTCAGTGAGACTTCAAGGCCATTTAATTTTTGTCCTTCCCACCTGAGATAGCTATCTTTAGTCCTAAACAACTGTAGTCAAACAGCAACTAGGGAGCTGGAATAATTTTTACTATTAAAAATATACTGACGGTCATGTATATTCACCACTCTTTTCAGGCTACTGTAGGCAGCTTGCTTCAGTATTCTTCAGAGGGTCAAAATCAGTAGCCTAGACTTGTAAATGCAGTGCAGATGGATGTAGATATTAACTATGCATAGCCACAAACAATCACTAGTGCTGATGGGACTCCAGGGAAAATTCGTCTTGCTTCCTTAACTTTGACTTGTATGCCAGCTAGAGCTGAGATTTCTGCATGTCTTTCTTGTTTATATGCACTCTGTGTTTCTATTCTGAGTGAAGGAACAGGATTATGTTTTTGTAGTTTGTTTGCCCCTCTGAAGCTGGTACTAATGGTGAAAAACATATAAAATTTAGACTGACTTTCCTGAGCTGCTCTTACCAAGCAATGCTTCTGCTTTGGCATCCAGTAAGTGCCTTGATACTCATCTTGCATAATAATTCTCAGTGAGTCTTGCTGAAAGACTCTCATGGAACTTTCCTACTGCACCAGGACTTGCAGAGATGTTGGGAACATCAGGCTCTGGCTGGTACCATTATCCTGTGGATGCATGTCTGTGCATGCCTCTGCTAGCTGATGGCTCAAAGATAACTCATTTTCCACTGCTGGATGGCATTGTGTCTTAGGGCAGAAAATTCTGCACAACTCCATGCTCAGTTTTATCAGCATATCTTTTCACTTTTGTTTTATAAGCTGATTTTGTTGTTGTTGTTTGTTTATTTTTTTTTCCAAACGGGAACAGGTTTTCGTACTCTGATGCAAAATACCTCTTCAGTTAAGGGATGTGTTATTAATATGGTTCACAATATAGGGGAAACCATATCTCAGATGCTTTATTTATAGTCACTACTTTCTAAAGGTAACTTGCAGCTTTAGGCTTCAAACATGGCTAGCTAATGATGTGCTGATGGGCAGAGTTGTGCTTTTGGATAGCTTTCATTCTGTTGCAGAATGATTTAAAAAAAATGACTGAGAAGTTTACTGGGTGGAAAAGATGACTTGGGTACTAGAACATGTACCTTCAAAGTGAAGTCATCCATTCACACATCTCATGATTTGGCAGGCTAATACAGAAATGAATCTAGCTCAAATCTAACCTTGCCTCATTGAGGGCTGGGGTGGGGAGAGAAAGGAAAAGTTCCACAAGGAGTAAAGCAGAAAATTTATGGCTTCAGCTGACAGAGGCTTGGCACAATAGGCTGACTTCAAAGTGTACTAATACTCTGCAGAGATCAGTAAACATGATTAATATATAGTCTGTGGGATATTATTTTCTGTGTGTGAAGTTATATAAAAACAAAAACAGCTTTTATATTTAATGTCTAATGTGTTCCATATGAGGGAGTGTGTATCAATATGTTCCTACTAAGGGACAGATTGGGGACAAAGTGCACATGCTGAGTAGTAACTTAGTCTGCAAATAGTGCAACAGCACTCTTCTAATGAGAAAATAATTAGCATATGAGTTTAAATCTCCCATATCAATATGTTTAGAAAACCAGCAACACGTTTCTCCAAATTTTCTCCCCTGTGGTCTCCTATTGGTCTCCTGTACTGATTTTCTCTGAATTTTCTCCCTGGGGTCTCCTATCGGTCCCCTTTAACAGGCAGCCTGGGGAGCCATGCAGCTCTGATGCTAATTTTTATTCTGTGGTGGGTCTGCTGTCTGCCTATGTGGTCTGTGCTACTCATGCCGGTGTGGCTTCACTGGAAATTCTTTCCCAGAACCCAGTCTTCCTTTGTGAATCTTTTTTTAGCTATAATGGGTGATACATCTTCTCATCAGCGGATGCTGTGAGCCTAGAGCAGTGCTCTGGTGGCTCTTGTGTCTCACATGGTGATCATGCTCTGATTCAGGTGTCATGAGTCATCTCTTCATCTTCCTCAGCTTTCTTTAGATGTCCAAATTTATGAGCTTTGCGAATTTGTATTTCGTAGACTTTAGAAGGGTCTCCTTTAGATATTTAAAGCAGTTAAACTTCAGCCTTTCTCCTATCTAGCTAAGGGTATAATCTATTCTGTTCTGTTATCATTGGTCTTTGAGCTGGTACAGAAATTTGGTGTCTGTAAATGGCCATGTCACTGCAATACTCTTGGCATGGCCTGCAATACTCACTTCCTTTTAAAATGATGGGGGTTTGTATGTTTTAATGTATGTTTAATGTGCTTGCTTTCTTCTTCCATTTCTCCTTGAAATTATTTGTACCTAAGCTATATGCTGTTAAATTGTAAAATTTCCCTGTTTCTCCTCCTTTCCTCTGCAGCTGCTGAACAGTTGGCAGCCAGCTGCAGCTTAAAAGGAGAATTTTGATGGAGTTTGTGATTTTCTGCTGGCATAGAGGCCAGCTCTTCCTGCAGCCCCTCTTGGGTTTGCTGGGCTTTGTGCAGCATATGTGTGTTCCCTGTGCCCTAAATGCTGTAATTACTGTGAGCCTGGAGAACACAGACTTTTCCTACTATTAGTAATATAAACTACCTTGTTACATAAACTCCCTACCTGTGTCAGCTGTCCTTTCATCTACAGGCATTGCTTGCCATGTCCTGCCAGTGAATGTAGTGAAAGCTGCTGTATTTTTCTTCATTCAGTCTTTGTAAAAAGCTATCAAATATAAGACATTAACTTATGAAAACTAAACACTGAAATACTGTAGATCCCAAAATGAAGTCCACAAAATGCTTGTATGCAATGTGCAAAGAATTGCCCAGGATGGGCAATATTGTAAAGAATTGCAGTATGGATTATTCCCTTCTCAAAAGGCAAGGTAAATTTCCATTATTTCTAATAGGAATGTGGCACAACTAATGTTTATAAGAGCAATAAAAAATAAAAAAAATTTAAAAAAAAATCCTTTCCTTTTTGGGACTGTTATTTTTTAAAAAATACTTTGAGGTGTAAATCTCATCTAGACACATCTGCTGGTGTCCAAGAGAAGCCAAGCAGGTGGGTTTTTTGATGACTTCAGTCCATTCTTCACTATTCTGACAAGCCAGTTGGCAAGGGTGGCAAGACTGGGATGTGGCCCTTTATTGTGATATCCTGCCACTGCAGAGGAGATTCCACTCTCTGAACTTCACCTGTCCATTTGGAGATGGGCCACGTGTATCCTGGATGTTGGAGCTCTCCCATTCTGACTTTCATACTAACGTTGACTAGGGAAGACGTCCACAGCTGAGTTTACAGAGAAAGACTCTTCTTTATCAGGCTGAAGGCTGGGATTGCTGTGGAGCATGGCTTTCTTGCAAGATGGAGAGAAATTACTTAGGATGTTTCCAATACTGCAGAGCTACCAGGAATTGTGAGTATCTAACTGATGCTGGTGAGGCATTCTGTAGGGATTTTTATTTCTGACCCATGACATGAAGTTAGAATTACAAAAAAAAGTAAGCACTTGCAAGGATTTGGGTTTGCTAGCATTGTTTTGATTTTGTGTCAATTACCGAAATTTGTAACTGCAATTTTAAAATGAAATTTGAAACTACCATTTTTAATGTCCTGTAATTTGACCCTGGATCAAAAGAATTATACCTATTATACCATGTGTTTGACAGCATGTTTGGACTGAAAATCTGCTTAAGATCATTCAGTATGTTCAAATCTTATAACAGGTGCTTTACCCAATAGCAACAGTCAATTAACCCAGAAACTTAATACATGTGACTTTTTCAGTGGGGTTTCCTTGCTTGTGCAAGCAGCAGCATGCATCATGCCTTGACAAAACACACTGTGTAACCAAGATAGTGAATATATGAGGTTTCTGCTGGGGACAGTGAGCTCTGGGAGGGAAATATTAACTGTATTCCATCAAAACTAAAGTGATTAGACAAATAGAATTAGTGTGAGAAATATCTGCTTGCTCAATGGAGTAGCTGCTTGCTCAGTGGAATTCTTCTTTTGAAGGTGGAAATTAAAGACTCACAGCATTGGATGGAGAGAGATCAGGCAGTGAAGTTTTCCACACTCTGCAAGCATCTTACAGATTGAAATCCATTCCCCTTTGCTGTTTGTTGTACTAATCTTGATTTGAAAAAGCCTTAAATGATCCCAGGTTACATAGAGTTAAATATTAAGATGTTTTAATTAAGGGTTTCAAAGCTCTGGATTTCACAGTACTCTATCAAAGAGAAATACCACAATGAACTAAATATTTTGGAAGATATTTCTCCTCTGGGAAAGAGACATTTACAGAAATTCCGTACATGAAAATGTCAAATGTTACTCATCCTCTCCAGCTTTTTTTTTTCCTTTTTGAAGTATATTTACTTCCACTTGCTAGCTGAGAGTGTCACTGCTTGTTATTTGATATGTGGAACTGGGGCACACAAAAGGGTGACTAATCCCATTTACTGGAATTTTACAGTTTTCATCAAGGCCACAGTTTCCATTTCAAGCTTTATAGTAAAAGCAAAACATCAACTGGCAAACTGACTTCTGGTTATTGTTGTAGTAAATGAACATGGATTACTATTAAAGTAAAAGGGTTCTTATTGGGGGTTTTTTCTTGAATTGAAAAGAAACTTACATTTAAGTATTTTCTCAGGGGCAATTTATAGTAACTACATTGACAGAACAGGAAGCTCCCTGTCCTCCACCCAGCAGTAACAGGCAGCATGTTGTGTCCTTTTGCAAATACACAGTCTCTCTCTTTCTGGGTCTCACTCTCCCTCTCTCTCCTCCATTTCATGGTTTCAAGACCAATGGTTTGCATCCAGGCTGAAATGAACTTCTTGTTATAGCTATGTGACTCACAGTTATCAATGAAAAAATGCATGCACCCCTTGTACCTTGAATAATTTTTCCTCATAATTCAGCAAATCTTGAGGAAAAAGAAAACCTCATAGTCACTGTCTTAAACTGTTCTTTGCAAAAGTGTTCTTTTTCCAGTTTCTCATGCTTCTGTTGCAATGGTGTTTCTAGAGCCTCAGTGGGGGCAGCTATTTTAAGCTGTTCTGAGCTTATTGCGACAAATTCAACTCCCCTTTTTTGAAAAAAGACATCAAATTTTAAAAGTCACCAGTGTTTAAAAGCCCCTTTAAATTACATCACTGTGGTGAAGTCTCCTCACTAGGCATAGATCATACCTGCTGCTACTCCATTCCCTTTCTACTCCCATGAGATCCAGTGAGCCCATGTTTTGTTTCCTTCCATCTTGCTCTCTCCATGTTACACCTATTGTGCACCACTTTCTGGCCTCCTTTGTAGTGGGCTGCTACAAAAGACCCCAGTCTTGGAATAAGACATAAAAGAAGAGACTAGATGTATATAGAAATACAGTTGGGGTTGATTTATTCTTTACCTTATTGAAAATCCTACAGTACATGGTATTTTCTAAACCCCCAGCTGCTGGGGGTTGTCTTCCTAAAGACCTCACCTGGGTGAAGCTGGAGGATTTAACTAAATAAATTCTAAGGGTTGGTAGTCACAAGTTTGGAAACTTCATGGGTTTTAAATCAAATCTGTTTGGATAGATCAGTCCTGAATACATGACTTTTTTTATTGCTCAGTGGATTTTTCTCCTCTTTTCTTCTGGAAACTGGGTCTCAATAGCAAAGTCTCCTTTTTGTGATGTTAAATACAGTTTATTTTTGGGAATGGTAAAGTTGCCTTTTTGATGTAATCAAATAAAGAAACTACCAACACAAAATCTACAACAGAAATCTTTGGAAATGAATGAAAAATTGCCCAATCTGCATGGGAAAGATCTCTGTTGTAAAGTCCTCTAACTCCTGAAGACTGAACTCCTCTCTTGCTGGCAGCTCTGGGACAATTTTCAGTTTCTTGAGACTGAGTGCAGGTTTTGGCCATGTGCTGGGACCAGATTGAAGAGCTGTACAGGCTGACTTGCTTTGGAGGTGGGAAATGTGGGATGTTCTCCTGCCAGGCACAGCAGGTACAGCCTGTCTGCCTGGGTGGCAGGTCCCACCACCTGCCAGCCTGCCCCATCTCTCAGGGCTGAGAGCCTGGCACTGCATCACCCAGGGGTGTTTTGCTCTGGGCTGAGTCACTGCCAGCCAAGCCTGGTGGATTTTGGGCTCAGCCTCCTGTGAGTACAGCCAAGCTCACCTGACTAATGCTTTATTTTGATAGTTGTAATGACTCCTTCCCATGTAATACAAATTTCCTCTCCCACATGATCCTGTGTCCAAATTAAAGGTCAATCCTCATCTGGTTTAAATCATCATGGCTGTGCTGATTTCATGCTTGCATATATAACTAATGAGCTGGAAATTTACAGCTAGCACTGTTATACAAATGGATGGAGACTCATGGCACAGGGGTCATCAGTGACAACGTGAGTAAGGATGTTGGGACATTTTGGAGCTGCTTCTCGTGACGTCAATTGCTGCGAATTTGGAAAATCACCCTGCCATACTTTTTGTGGGGGCCTAACAGCTCTGTTTTCAGTTAGATTTCAGCTTTTTATAATAAACTGTCTCTACTCCTACACCATCCTTGCACAAGCTGTTCATCAACGTAACTCTGCTAATGAACCCAACGTGGCCATCCCCAGAGCCCAGACCTTCCTTGTAAAACTTTCATTTGCTTAAATGGCAGCCAGCCTCAAAGCCTTCCCTTTCTCTAAGTCTGGTGAGACACAACAGCCACTCTTGTGACAGAGTATTGAGAGTGGTCTCAGGAACTACTGCTGCTGCTGCCAGTGTAACTCTTCTGTGTGTTAAACATTGAGGGAGCCTCCCAGAAACTGGGAGCTCTGCCATGACAGTAGGTTGTCAGCAGCTGAACTGCTCTCTAGAAGTGGAAACTGTGTTTTCACATCTCCTGCTAGTCTTCTCTAATGAACTTTGAGGGCTTTTTCCCCCTGCTTTGCTTGCCTGATCAAGCAAATTGCCTGATCAGCTGAACCTGTGTAGTGCACCTATTGTTGTCCCTTAAAAACTTAGTATTAACACAAATGTCTCTTAGCAAATAGAAATATTTTTAGACAGTATCTCAAGCATAATAAATGTTAATCCAGCAAAAATAACTACTTCTAGTTTGGTTTTCTTTAAATCTCTGCAAGATTCTAAGAAGAATGGTACTATGACTACCCTACACTTTAACACCATTTTATGGAAGAAAACAAATGTGACCAGATTAATGACATAGCAATAGATTTGTTTTCTTAGAGAGACCTGAAATGTAGGGTGTCTGAACATCAGAAGTCAGCCAGGAATAAGTGTTCCAAAGCTGATTTGTGTTGATTCACATCTGTCTCTTACAAACTCTCCCTTTATGGAGCAGTTTTCCCTCTCCTCCTAGATTTTCCAGAAGGTGTCACTGTAAGGCAGTGATGGTTAAAATCATGCAGCTTTGACATTAAATGAGTGAGGAGTACTTATTGGCTCTAATTTTCTTGCAATTATTATTTAACTCCTAATAAATCAACAGGAACAGTTTAAAATATTAGAATAAGAACAAGGAATGGGAGTATCAAAGTTTCTTCATAGTTTGAATTTACAGCCTGTCTGAAAATGTCATCCCAAACAAAATTCAGCTGCTCAGGCCATTAGTTCAATAGCTGAGTGCAAAACTACCAAAATGATTGAGAAGTTTTAAAGCCTGCTCTTTTAATGCTGTGTGCACACAGGGGTACATCTGAAGCACATGTGCACACCAGGGGATGCAACTTCATAAGGAAAAGCTGGAAACCAAAGTTTCTATTTTCTCAGGTATTCAGTGAGATGTGGTTTGCTCACAGATTTCAGCTTCCACTGATCTTGGGGGCTCAGCACAGCACACTGGGGGCCCTTACAGAATGAGTGAGTTTAGAAATGATGCTGCTGTGGGCAGAAGGTTTGGAGGGTAGCCCTACAAGAGTAGATGAACATGAGGGCTCCAGCCAGGTGATATACATATTAAAATGAATTCAAAGGCTCAGACTTAGGAAGATCAAGCCAAAAGAAGGTCTGTAGGCTACAACTGCAGAGATGAGAAGGCTCAAGTCACACTGGACTCTAATGGGCTCCTGATGTAATCATGAAAAGTGAGTTTGGCAAAGAATCAAGGGGAGGAGTTCCCAGTGAAGCTGGAGGATCTTTAGCACCTCTGACCTGAGACTGGCTGAGCACTCACCTAGAATGTTGCAGCCAGCTCTAGTCCTTTGCCTTGGGAGGTGGTGAGTGTGAGCTGAAATGGAAAGAGCACTGGCAGCCTGGGGAGCCAGCTGTAGCATGCCAGAAACACAACTTAGGGTGCAGGAAAGTGACACAGACTAATTGGGGGATAGTGGCCATTTGAGCTGTAAAGTAAAGAAACAAATAGATTTTGCTGACAGCACCCTTTGATCACTGTAAAATTAACTGTAGATTATATGATGTCCATAACTATAACTCAAGACTAAAGGGTTCTGGAGTTGCCTGTATCCTTCCTGTTTCCTCAGGAGACAATAACATGCAAGTGCTGGGTCATTCATCCCTCTTCCTCCTGGCAGGGGGTGGGTGCAGCCCCAGAATTGATGCTATGTGATCTGTCATCTGTTTCTTGCTATCCCAAACATAAATCTCTATGGACTGTTCTTGGGGAGGAGGAAGAGGAGAGCAGCCCTCCTGTGCACTCCCTGCACAGATGTTGGTGCTGTGCTGGTTTGCCAGCACTGGGATGAGCCCTCCAGGCTTCTGCCAGTCTCCTTCACTGGATGCTGATTTAAAATGGAATCCATGAGATAGGAGAGCCACTTTGTTCTGGTTTTGGCAGTTTTCCTGGAGGAGCTCTGTCCTGTGGAAAAAGCCCTGTGGCAAGAACAGTTTTGGGGCAGGGAGGGATTGGTGAACTTCACTGATTGCACTTTATGCAGGCTTGGTTTGTGGGTCCTTTGGAGTAAAAAGCTGTCCTGAAATGTGGGCATGAAGCCATAATGCTCCTGTGATTTCTGCTTTCCCAGGACAGTCATCAGTGTAGCAGGAGAGGGCACGGGGGAGACAAGGCAAATATTTGAGTTATGTCCCTGAAGGACCCCACTGGGGCAGACTTTCAAGCATTCATTTTTACAGCAAATTCTTTAGCAACAAATTTTCTATTTAACCAATGTGTTGACAAATAAATCCTGATTTGAATTTGTACATTGCTTTGATTCTTCAGGCAACTCTTGGATATGTAGCCAGATTCTTAATATAGAAGCAACTGGAAGTAGGTCATTTCCGCCCTTCAAATACCATTCAAAAGTTTCTTTCTCTTATGGAAGAGAAGGAAAAGTTTTCCCTGTCTTTTCATCTTCCTGGATTTCTGCTGTGCAAAGCAGACTATGAAAATAAATTGGCATCAAATAAAAGTTGTTATTTCCTTTTTCCTTCGATTTTACTCTTCATCAGGACAGTTTTAATGAAATCCATCTATTTAGTTTGTGGGATTCCAGTAAGGTACCTTCTCATTATACCATAAATAATGGTGAAGTAAGAATCTTACGACTATTACTTTTAAATCAAAGTTATGGGTTTCCTAATGGATTCCATAATACAGATTTCAAAGTTTACAGTAGTTTAACCATACACAAACATTGTATCCTCCCCTCCTTTGTAATTCAGCTGCTCTTTATTTTCTTCTGCAGCTTCATATGGTTGAAACATCTGGGATTTGGGAGCTGTTCCATGCCTGCTCCCCTTGTTAGAGGGTTTGGTGCTGGAGCCTCCGACTGAATGCCAGAATCCTTCCCTTTGTGCTCCTCAGTGACGTACACAAGAACTTTGAGGTGGTGCAAGAACAGAAGGATTCGTGGCTAATAAATACTTCATCTAAATGGCTGAGTGTTCAAGCTGGGCTGTTAGCTTAATTCTAACCATAAGGAGAAGTAACCACAGCATACTTAGGGTGGGAGAAGATATCAATCACTGTCACTTTTCAGCAGAGGAAAATGAGCAGAGAGAAAAGAAGCTGGGGTAGATTTTAGCTTTTTGGAAGGCAGGATGCAACCTTCTCATCCAGGCTAATTCTCTTCTGGGTTATTGGTGTTCCTAAAGTTTTATTTCAGTAGTAACATTTCTCCTGTTACTAGGTAAAATAAGATGATTAATACATGTATTATGACCAAGGCTGGCTACAGCTGCATTATTCAACCGTCTTGGATCTTAGGAAGACCATATTGGTGCCTGGGTGTGTACAGAGGTTTTCAAAGTAACTCCCTTGACATATCAGAACTGACATACCTCTGCTGTGCTCTGAAGTTTACTCCAAATTATTCAGCCTTGGGAGAAGTCTTGTGAATCTTGTCATAAGTTAACTGCTATATAAGCATTCAATAATTTTAGATGCTCCCTTCTATGGTAATTTTAATTTACATCACTATTTGTAGGCAATTTAAAGATTTGGTTTTAATTATCATGGTATATTTATCAGTGGGAGTGATTCCTTAACAGAATTCTTTCTGAGGTGGAAATTATTTATTCCCTTTAGTAAGTTTTGCATTCACTATTTTGCATACAGGGGATGAGCTCCCGGCCCTGTAGATGACAGGAGAAGTTTTGCCTTTGACTCTAGAGTTTCAAGACATCACTTTCAGCTTTCAGTGCAGTCTGTCTCCCCATAACCCTCATTTCCCTGAAAATCACCTCAGCATTCCTATGATTAATAAAAAAACTCATTGCCACTGTCTCTTCCTATTTGATTTTCGGGCACTGTGTGCACCCAGGGAAATCTCATTTTCGTCAGCAGCATCGGTGCTGTCACAGGCGTGGGGAGGGGGCAGCTGTGGCACTGCATCGCTGTCTGTGCCCATTACAGAGAGGAAAGAGATCTCCCAAACGTCTCATTCATTTACAAGGGAGCCTCTTGCAATTGCAAAACTTCAGCCTGCTAACTGCAATCACCAGAGATGTTTTTTCTCCCAGACATATTCTGCCACTTTGAAGCAGTTGAGTCTTTTTGCAAAGAAAATGCGTTTTCCTCTTTTTTCCTGGAAAACTGCTGGCATTCAGATGAGTTGCTACTTCTCTCAAATCTCTCCCTCTGCTCAGTTTGAGAGCCAGCTAAACATAAAAATACATATATGAGAATTAAGTGAGAAGGGCTTTTGCTTTATATTTTTCCCTAATCATTATCACTCTATCCGTGTCAGCTTCAGATTTACACCAGATTAAATTCTGAATAGAAGGAAAGCTGACACAATCCAGCAGGACCTCCTAATTAAACTCTTTCAATCAGTAGGGTTTCTTTCTCTTTTGGTTGTAACTTTTCAAGTTGAGTAGCCTGATCAGATTAGAAATGCTCTGCTTGTGTATTTTGTAAAAGCATGAAATTTCTGTACTTAAATGGTCATATACAGTTTTTCTGTTCACTTCAGTGGAGCTAAGAATTTTTTTGTTTCAACAGATATACTGTAATACCCATTGATAAAGGTAGAAGGAAAAGAAACCCTTATTGCTTTTCCAGTGCAACAAAAATAAAGTTTTATCATGTAATTTTTTCCCAATGAAAGCATTTTCTGAACAAATTTTTAATTGAAATGGTTGGGTTTTTTTCACATTTAATTTCATCCTGACTGATAAAAATATAGTTGATTGAAGGGACCTTTTTTATTTTATTGCTTTTTTGTCTCTTTTCCACCACCATTTCTTAGAATCCTCCTTCTATTGCAGCTTGTTTTGTCTTCATATTGACTACCATTTTTATTGCTCGTATATATCTGTATGCATGTTTATTATTTTTTTCTTTTGCTCTTTGTATCTCCCCACTATTGGAAGCCTACATTCCCTTCCCTCCCCTATCATCTTTCTTGGCCATTCATTCTGAGGAGGTAACTGGAACCTCAAAACTGTGTTTAAGATCATAATTTTATTCCTCTCATTTGAAAAACTGAGTAGCTTAGTGCCTCCATCTATCATGCAGCTGCTAAGGAAGGAAGGTGATTCACCTGACAGTAATATCTATAAAATGGAAATTAACAGTTTAATTAACAGTTTAATTTAATTGTTTAATTAACAATTAAGGCACAATGCCTGAGCTGGTGTTAATAATGTGAGTGTCAGAGGAAGAGAAGACACCAAACGTTGTACTTGGCCTCAGTTATGGAGAGACCCAGCATAAGGTGGAGCTCCAGTGGACACCTAGGGTGTGGAAATCCAGCAGAATTACCAACATCCTGGGAGGGTATTGGATGGTTTTACTGGGCCTTTCTGAACACATCTGTGCATGCAGAAACTGGTAATTTGCTGTGATAACTTCAGAGCTGTAAATGGGGAGCAAGCTTTGCAGCAGTAGGAAAGCTGCAATTTTGGTGCACATGTAGAAGATGGAGAACTCGAGAGATGCTGCAGCTCCTGAGAGCACACCTGAGGCAGCAGCTCCCAGAGAGGACTGGCAAAAGACAGAGTCTTGAGCTGGGGACTGGAGTGTGCACCAGGAGCTCACCTGCTTTGAGAAAATTCCTGTCAGTAGCCTGTCTTCTGCTTAAGGAGTTTTGGGGTCAAGAAATTAGACTTCCTCTTTCCTTAGTTCTCTGAAGGTTTTGTTTCTGGTTGTGTGATTTCTGGGGCTCCTAATACATAGTGATCACTTAGGATCCATCTTAAAACACTGAGGTGTGTGTGTTGAGAGGTCTTCTGAATAGCCAGAGATCAGAAAGTGGGAGATTTAGATTTGAAGGCTAAAGGTTTTTAACAGCACTCTACACACAAAAGAGTGCTCTAGGAATCTTGTCCAAGCATCCTGGTAAAGTCTGACCCATTTTATCAGTGGGGTTTTGCTTTATGCAAGTTATCTGAATATATTTTGGAGCACAGAAAAACAACCAATTTTCCAGCCTCATGATTTGGTCCATTGCCTTAGGAGATTGGAAAGCAAATTTTAAACTTGTGATTATTTCCAATTATTGTCTTGAGTTTTAATACAAAGTGAGGAAAAGCAACAGAAGTTTGAGGGTACCTTCCCGACCAGTCTATAACTAGGTTGTTCAGACATTTTTTCAGGAACTAGATTATATTGATTTAAAACTCCTTAAGAAATTGAACCAAAGTCCTACAGCTGTGAACACTTTTTTGATTTTTTTTTTTTTGCTATTATGAGAAAGCCTTAATCATTTTAAAATGTAGTTTTTTTGTTCTCCAACTCTTACTACAGACACTTTGGGGGATGTATTTTATAAATCAAAAGTTTCTTTCAGTCTATGAGACCTTCTTTGAAAGGTTATATTTTTCTTTAAGCCAAAACAGTGGCTTTTTTTCCCAATCATTCTGTTCTGTTTTATTCAAATCAGTTATCAAACTTTTCTGATTAGCTGCTTAAATCATTCACTTTGTGGACATAATAAGGGAAGCAAAGACTGACTGCTTTGAAAAAGTCTATTCCTTTCTTCTGGTACAAAAAATAGAGATGTCTGACCAGACAGAGTCTGCTCTTACTCTTGAAATAGTTCTCAACTGGGAACATTCAGCACCGTGGTTTATGTGTCAATGTGTTTGCCACTGAAGAATAAACATCTCCATGCCTACACTGTAAATAAAACACTCTCCCTCCCCCAGGTCCCCTCTGGGTCTTCCTCACTGACCAGGCACAGAAAAAGCATGTTAGCACTGAGGGAGGAGCTGATTATGACAAAGGGAGAATCCAAACCACGTACCTAAAAGTCTCTGGAAAGAGTTTTGATATATCACTAAACCTGAAGACTACTTGTCTTTGAATCTCTCCCATAAACAAACCCCCTTCCATCCCTTCCAACTAAATTATTTAAAATATTTGGCAGTATAATCTTGACAGTCTTTCAATTCATTAGTTTTGGAAGCATAAGCTCTCTTACAATAATAAGGAAATTGATCTTGGCATCCAAATTACTTCTGCCTATTCCACACTGAATCTCTTCAAATGACTACTGCCACTAATGCTCTTGTAATTCATGTGAGTTACTACATATCTTTTAATCCTGTTAAGAAGAGAATAGTGATTATTTAGTTAAGGAGCTCATTGGAAAAATTATCTAAATTCTGCTCTGAATCATTAAACAAAGCTCATAATTGAATTTTGTCACACTGCAGAAAAACTCCTCTGATTATTTCAGTGGGTCAGCAATGAAGATCAGTTTCAAATATATTTAAATTTGAATACAATTATGAAGAAGGATGTTATCCTCTGTCACTCTTTCTTATTTTTATCCATGTCACTTCTAAATTAATTTAGAAATTTGGGATTGGGTAGTTCTAAAAAAAATATTATCACCCAGTTGTAATTATTCTGAGCAAATGGAAGCATCTGGAAACTCAGAGGGATGAGAGTGTGATTATTCACCCTCTCATAGATGAAGTCCAGTTCTTAGTGCATTCAAAACCTCAAAATTTAATTGTATTTTTCTTTCAAATATATAAACCAAATTACTTTTTAATATAGCAACTGATGTATTGTTGCTCTCTGAAACCCCATTCCCCCAGTTCCCTAGTGTTTTTTCTACTGAAAAAGCTGTATCCCTCTTCACCAAGCATCCAGCAAAAGTCAAGACACTTGAGGAACATTAAAGAGGAATGGTGAAAATCTGAAGTGCAGTGGTGAGTGTGTCTCGTGAGAAAATCTGACCAGTCTTGCAGGAAGAATATTTTTCTATTTACCTGGTACCAAATGGTGAATCAAACCCTGTTTTTAACTTTGCTCTTCTATGAATATCACAGCATGAAGTAACAGAATAGACCATGACAATTGATTCTTTAAATGACAATTTTCAATATTTAAAAAGTTAAGGGGATTTATTTTTACCTGTTTCTTAAATTGGAAAATGTTTCTGGAATACTGAGCTATCTGCTGAACCCACCCTCTTATAGGCAAAAGGGAATTTCCAATTCAGTGTTAATGTCATAGTTAATACGTCTTCAGCAAAATTACATTAGGCATATCAAAGCAAAAGAGTGCTCAAACTAGCAAAAAATGTAAAAAGCAACTTCACATTCCCCCTCTCTTAGTGCTTTGAAAGAACGTTTTCATAAAGCTGAAAACAATTAAGAGCTAAATCTTTGGGGAAAAAGCTTTTAAACAGAAAAATGTGAATGATAATTGAGAGCTGCTTAGGAATATTTTACCAAACGCTTCAAAAACCACAAATGAGAGAGAAGGCCATATTGGTTTAAAAAAAAATACCACCAAAACAAAACAAAATGAAACCCTGGCTCAAAGGGAAAGTGGAAACAGATATGAAACAAACAAACAAAATAAACCCAGGAAGAATGAAAATTTATATAAAAATAGAATAAATGCAAATTTGGTAGTGGTAAAAGTAAAAATCATAGAATCATAGAATCATAGAATGGTTTGGGCTGGAAGAGATCTTAAAGAAGGTAGGAATTATTTAACAGTTGTTAAGGGGAAAAAAACCCCACAGAGACAGAACAGGTAAAGTGTAAGAGGGAAGTTTTAAAATGTGCTAAGAAAAGTTGCAATTATATTGTTCCATTGCTAAATGAAAGTATTATTATTGTCTATAATGACCCAGAGAGGCAGAACTGCTCTGTAAGTAATCATTTCATCCAGTATTTAAGGACATCAAACACATACCATTCAAGTTAGATATTTTAAAATAAATTAGTTTGATAAGCCTCCCTGTAAACATTTATTCTAATCTAGAGATGGGAAAAATTGATACTGTACTAATGTTTTAAAGGAACTTGATGGTGACTGCAGTAGCTCAAGGATTTGTGGGAAGCTGCTGAAGAACTTCTACATGAAAAATGCAAGGAAGGTGCTAGTGTCAGCATCAATTAACACAGGTTTGCAGCAAACAGCTTTTAATTTTTTTTTTAAATAAATTGAGATAACTTTGGTTAATAATGACAATGGCACTGACATTTGGCATTCTGGTTATGACACAAAAAGGGCAATTGGTAAAACAGCATAGACTAAAACCTCATTGTGATAGCTCACATTTTAATTTCTGGCAGCTATCAGAGGACAGGTGGCTCCTGTCTGATCTATCGATGCAGAAAGAAAGAGAATAATTTATTTTTATATAGGGAGATTATTCATCAAAGTATGAAACATGGCAAAAATGCAACAGAGGAGATAATGGCTGAGGGGAAGTGGTGACAATCCTGTGAGCAGGGTCAGAGGATGGCTCTTCTGAGACATTTGGTATCTGCTTTTCTGTCTATCTACAAAAAGTTCATTAGTACAGTCAGCAAGTGCTGCCATGGTTTGTCCACTGCTGCAATTCAAGGCCACTTTTTTTTTAGGACTTAGTTGTGGGAAGTCCTGCAGCCTGTGAGAGGGTCAGGCTAGATGGCTCCTTGCATTCTCTGAAGTTACAAAGGAAGAAAAACCCATCCAAACCAGGAAACTCCCAGCGGGAAGGGGAGAGAGCTACCCAGGTTTGAAAACACTGCTGCAGATGTCACAACTCACAGAACATTTGGAGAGTTTTAGGCTAATGTAATCCATCTCCTTAAAAATGACACATCTGTTTCCACTTTCTGTTTCTTATATTATCTTTGTAACATCACTGTAGACTCCATCTGGAACTGAAATTCTCTTTAATTTTTTTAAAGCAGCGTTCCTGATAAAATCTGGCATTGTAATGATTCGAAGGCAAGGATAAGCTTGGAAAATGGAACATTTTCTGTTTCCTGCCCTTGTAACTATGGTCCTTCCCTCTCTGCAGCCACACATGGTAAAAATATACAGAAATATGAATGCATTTACACTGAATGAATACTGTGAAGGGAAAATGAACACAATTAGACTAAGAAGATAGATCCTTTCTTTTTTATTGATAACATTTTACTAATCCTAATGACAAATTAAAATGTGTATTTGGAGAAGTGTTTTAAATATTAAATGGCATGATTCCTAATTTCTTAGTATTAATAATCTTTGTACTGTTCCCTCTCCTTATTAGTCATGTTTTAAAATCTCCCTTGGCTTTGTAGTCAATCCAGGCTGCTGGGGCTTGTTCTTGTCTTACTACAGTTTAAAGGAATTTTGACACTGACTTCAGTAAGGGCCAGCTCTACTTTTACTTTTGCTTTGCAGCCTCTTTTAATTTCCTTTGCTGTACACATTAGCCCAGAGGTAATATTCCCAATCTTGTTATGGAAAGATCCTTTCTAAATTTCAACATTTAACTGTTTTAGTGGCAGTGTGAATAATTTTTTTTCTATGTGTGGGTGTTTTGATGATTAATACTGAGGGGAACTATTAAACTGTATCCTCAAGCTGTTTATCTATGCATTTAAGAGTGCAAAATATATTTGGAAGTCTAGAAAATGTTCTTGGTTAATATGGAGTAACTTTGGGTGTATCTTATTGCACTAGGAAGAATGAATAAATCTGATTACTGGAAAACCTGTTTAGTCTCATATTATATTTCCCCTAGAGGTCCCAGTACAAAGTCTCCTGGAGTCAATGAAGGCTTGGAGAGCAAGCATTCCTCCAGTGCCTTTGATTTAGCAATAACAGTGATTTATTAATTTTCAGTTGCTAGACTAGAGTGGATATCTTTCCAGGAAAAAATGAACAGTAATATTTTGCTCAAGGAAAAAGAGGAAAAGAAAAGCAACTTAAAAAAAAAAATTGTATTTTTTGAGCAAAAAACCCATTGAATCCCATTTAAACTGAGAGGGAGATAATCAGGAGGGTTTTCTGGTAACTTAGTAGTCTCTCTGTGTCTTTTTCCTGGCTGAGTAGTCAAGCACTTCAAACTTTTTGCTGGGCAGGAAAGGAAAGAATAAGTAATACCAATCATGGGACAAAATTTGAACATGGAGTATAAGAAGGAAGCTTCAAGGAGGACTGAAGATTGCTTCTTGTCCAGGCTCATAGCTCAGTTTAATTGAGATTTTTTTTTTTAAGGAGAAGAGGAAGTATTTTGCAGTGTCACATGTGGTTATAATGGAATTTCTGGACTTCTCTTTCTTCTTTTGTTTCCTTGCACTCACATTTCCTGCCTCAGGTTTGGGAAGGAAATGCACTGCAGCCCCAACACAATGCCTTAGTCCTTCACAGCATGAGGGAAAGGTCTGAGAACTTGTAAATGGGGATGGCCTGGCAATATCCTTTCTCTCCCTATGAGAGCTGGCACTACATAACTCATCCTTATGACTTTATTCCTGCTTTTTCCCAGCAGCTTATCTGTGTGACAACAGTATTCAAATGGCATTTTGCCTCAGAAGAGTCAAATAGCACCTTGAGTCTCTGTGCATTCAGTTTTCCCATCAAAGACAGAGAGGGTTTTTATGTGTTTTTCCCATGCTCCAAATAAACAGTTATCCAAAAATTATGCCATCAATACACTCTATCTATCTAGAACTTCTAATTTTGTTGTCTCTCTCCTTCTGTCCTAGGCAAGTACTTCCCTAATCTGGATAATTACTTATCAGTCTAACCTAGTGTGTGCTTTGGTGGATGCAAGTAACCAAGGCCACCATGACCCACAGCTGAAGGGCAAAGAGATTTATTCCATCACCCTGCTGGCTGGAGGATTCCAAAAACACGAGGGGACACACACACTGCTGAGTTTAGTCCATGTCAACAGGTGCAAAAAGCTGGGAGCACATTCCCACCCTCAGCATCTCCAAGGGCCTGGGGCACACCCAGGACTTCACAGTGCTGTGCTTTCCATAAGCCCCAGCTCCTCATCTCTCCAACAAACCTGGCTGTGAAAAACACCCCAAGTCTTTGACAGCCTTCTATAATCCTCTCTGAAAACTCCACCTCTCAAGACAGACAGAAAAACAACCCAAAGCAAGCAAAATACACAACACACAACAACATTTTCCACACAGGGTATTCTCAGTATCTCTCAGCTGCAAGGTCGTCTTGAGAGGGCACAAGTCTACTTTCCTCCCTTGCCAAATCTTCTGCTTTCAACCCTTTCCCTGCAACACCTAGACAGATAGATTATTAGATAACTAAAAAAAAATAAAAATTAAGGATTCATTTTAGCAGCTCTGGCTACAACATGCAGACTAGACTGTCAAGTGATACTGATAAATATTCTTAATAGTGTTGAAGATTATGCAAGGGAAAATGTGCATAAATCTATACATGTCTTGTGAAGTTTTTAAAAATCTTGGTTGGAAAAAAAATTAAACACCCAACAGTTTAATTTTGTTAGCAATTAAAATCAGGCTTAAACTGGAAAGCTCTGAAAGTCTTCAACACTGAATAAAAAAAGCTGAGTTTGCAGTAGTAAGGTATTTGCAGAAAGGGCCCCATCACAAAACTTGCCCTGATGGCCAAGACAGTTTTCAGTAGAGGCTTCTGTTTTGTTCTTGAGCAGAGAAGAGCCATTATCATTCCAAGTCACAAGGAGTTAGCTCAGGGATTGCCATTTTACCTCCCTTTTGGGCAGATGTGAGACATTAGGTGGTGTCAAAGCTGGAGCCAATAGGGTCTGGTAGAGTGCTCTGAACTCTAACTGTTACAAAACTCCATTAACATATTATTGAAAGAAGTTTTATGTGCAACTTGTATAACTTAGATTTACAGTCTATGTTAAGACCCTTTAGAACCCTTTCTAGGAGGGACATGGGAAATTAAAGTGATGATAAATTGGAATGAACTGAGTACACCTTGCATTGCTACTGTTTTTGAAGCAGTGAAAAGAGTATTCACTGCAAGTGGGAATCTCTTGTCTTCAATCAGGGCTCAGGAGCATAATTTTTCTGTAAAGCTCCTTGAAATTTCCTCTGCTTACACGTCAGAAATCTTTTAGGAGTTGATCAAATTTTCTCCACCCAATTATTCATCTGTAATGAAGCAGTCTGAAAATTTTAATTCATTTTAGTGTTTGAGCAAAATTGGCCCGTGCAAGGAGAGTGCATTATTACTTTTTACTGTCACATGTTGAATTAAATTTTGCATTATATTAAACTGTTTGTCTTTACTTTTTTTTCACCACAGAAATGAAAGTGACAACTTCATGTAAGCTTTTCTCATTTGAAGAAAGAAAAAAGGAATAATCAATAAATTTTAGATTTACTTTTGATTTATTGAACACTTCTTTACATTAAAAAATTACTTTCAAAACGAAAATAATTTCTCATCAAAATTCAAAAAACCCACTTTCTTATTGGAAATGTTTGGTCAGGCTAAACATAAATTTGCAAAAACCTTGGATTTCCCAGAAACTTTCATACAGCTTCAGCAGCTTGTCAAGAAAACTAATCCAGTGTTAGTCTTAATTTGCTCTGATGTGAGTATGAGAGGAGAGTTAGGCCACATGTTTCTGTTTGCTCCTTCTAAGCCCTTTTATGAAGTGTCAAATTTCAGTACAACCATTCCAGATTTGAGAGACCCACAGACAGACTCCGAGATCAGCAAGCTGGAGGCACTTGGGAAGGTGGTGATGCATGTGAGTGTGTGTGCACACATGCACGCCTTTGGAGGTTTCCTTTGAGGCTATGAATTGTGATCTCATCCAATTTTACATGAGCCACTTAGTTTTAATGGAAGCTTTGATCGCTGATGGAAGAAAATGGTTTTTGTTGCTCAGATTTAGAATGCAGAGGATAATTTAACAGTGAAGTGTGTGCTCAATGCTCACACCCCTGCTTCAGCCCCAGTGTGCTGTTTCCCTGTGCTTTTCCTCTCAACCAAAGAACATCACGTTCTGTTCTAAAGACTGAAGTTGATAAGACATTAAGACATCTCTTTCAGTAGATATTGAACCCAAAAATTCACTAGTTTTGTTTCTTAATCCTACTTTGGAAATTTTCAGAAGTCATCAGTTATGGGAATTATCAAAAGAAAGAGCTGTGACATTAGAGAAAGATTTCTTGTTTGAAATGAAGGACAATGGTCATTCCAGGATTGCCAAAGGCCAGGGAACCACGATACAATTTAATAGACAATGCAAAATGAATTTTTGCTAAAGAAATAGTTACCATAATAATAAATAGGCCCTCTTAAAATTAAGAATTTTCTGATAATGAATCTCATGTTAGTTAAAGTATATTAGACACTAGTAACAGAGTCAAATAGCTAGTTATTGGCACAGGATAGAAAGAAAATACTAAAAGAAAGACCTGGTCCTGTTCCCTGCTCTGCTGTTGGACCAGTGGATAATCTTAGCTGCAGTAAAATTAATGTGGTTTCATATAAATTCATATAATTCAGTTGATCCTTGTTTTTCTTCTTTCATTATTTTTCCCCCAGTGTGTGATACATGAAGAATTAAATCTGTATTTTTATGCATTCAGTGAAGAAATTATGACAGTAGCAAATCCCCTGATCTTTGTTAGTCAGGTGATAATCTGAGTGGAAGAAAAATTACTCTAAAATCAAATTAAAAACACCTGTAACTGCAGGAGTTTGCTCAGTAGGGAAATGCAGGTTTAGATGGATTTCTTATAATTAACTGGGTCTGCATATTCCTAAATATCTAAACATCCCTGTTTTTTCACAGAAGTCTGAGTTGATACTGGAGTTTCAACCATAAATTTTGATTTCTTCTGCCTGTATATATACAGGAAAGAACACTAACATCGAGTTTTGTAACTTTTCTGTCTTTCATATGTTTTTTACACCATGTAGTCAAACAGCCAGGTCAGAATGTAAGAAGATCAGCCTCTCTTCCTTTTTGCTTTATATATGGCATGTGACAGCAGAAATGGGCACAATATGAGTGTTGCCAAGTTGTTTTTCCCATGTTTCTTCCAAAACGCAGTGTATCTCCTGTAGCCTTCTGAAGATAAATCATTTGCATTGCCAAAGGTTTGTGCTTATTACTGTGTAACAGTGGATAGAAGACAGTATTGTATATAATAATTTTCTTCAGAGTGTTCTCTCTGAACTCTTCAAAACGTTTCCCTGGGAGCCTGCTGCTAACCCAGAGGATGTCAGGCAGCCAACCAAGAGCTGATTCAGTATCCTCCACCTACCTTGTATAACTAAATATTGTTCATTGTGCTTGTGCTACTACATAGCACCATAACAAGCCCTGAGAAAGGAAAGGAACAGAAAGACTGCTCACCAGCTCTAAACATGATATTCTTGTCTGGCTAAAATGTTTTTAGCTTTCATTCTTAAGACACTTCAAAAAGCTTGTAAAGGTGATGGATAGGAGAGACGTTCATGGGAGATTTATCATGTGGTTAAACTGTATACCCTCTCACACAGGTGGTTCTGGTTGTAATGGAGAGCTTGTGTCATGCTGTAGCTGCTTGAGCATTCTCAGCAGTGGATCTGCTGTGATCTCAGAACTCCTGAGCAGAAGTCATCCCTCTGATGTGACCCCAGGGGCAGTGATAGGATTTATCCTTCCAAGGATCTTTGCTGGTAATTCCATTCCATCTCCTTTCTGCTATCAGGATGTTGGTCTCACAACTCATTCACTGGTGAAGCAGAGGAAAACCAGCTGCTGTAAGACTGCTTCTGAAACAAGTCTCCTGTTATGCCCACTTTCTGCAACTTGTTCACTCCAAGACAACTTTGCACTGTTGCCCAAACTGGAGAGCTTTCAATGAGAAGAGATCCAGCTGGCTCCTCACGTGCTTACACCCCTTCTGACCAGCTGGGCCAGACTAGAACTAATCTGCTGTAAAATCCTCTCTACTGAGGATTCTCAAAGTAGAGAAGCTGGCTCTTCAGGAACAACTTTGTCTCTCTAAAGGTCTGCTCCTATTACAATCCACCAGTTGCCCAGGCAGACACGGTTCACAGTTTCTTGTGAACATAGACATACATTGGCATCTGTGGTAAACTGATGACAGAGCAGCTTTGCCTGATAGTGTTTTCTGTGCACAACCTTCCTCCAGAGCTTGACCCTGCCACATCCACCATCTCAGCATGGATGTTTCCCTCCTTGGCTTCTCGTGACTCCAAGCACAGGCTGTGGCTTCCTTCCTGCAGGGCAGCCCTGACCAGCTGCCACGCCTCTCCCCTGATGGATGGCAGTGTTTGCAGGCCTGACCTTGCATTCCCTCCAGCTGCTACCATGCATACCATTTTTACTAGGCAAGAATAAAGGGATTTAAGGGAAGAAGGAATAAAAGTGAATTTTCAAAGGAAATCCTGCTATTGGTTTCCACTGTTTCCTTCTATTGTTGAATGTCGCAGATGCTGAAGTAAATGTCTACTGAGATGGGAATCCCACATTAACTATTGTCATCCAAGTTTGGTCATGGCCAGCAGTTAAATCATTCTTCCTTCTCGTTTGAACAGCTGGAGTCCACAGTGGTATTTCAGATATTTTTCTGAGTAAGCATGCATAATATTTCCCACAGGTCACTGTCCTCCAAAATGGGCCAAAAAGATTGAAATAAAAATGTTGAACCTTCCATAAACTCTCTGGCAGTTCCTATGGAATTGCATAGAGCAGGATTCTTGCCAAAACAAACAACTTATAAGTGCTATATTTTTTTCTTTTTTTTTCTTTTTCTTTTTTTTCCCTTTCTCTTCCCTATACTTTTAGCTTAATTTATATGGAACACAATTGAATCCCTCAGTGATGTTGATTTTCTCCCTGATGAGATGGCTAGGAAATTTCTGAAAATCCCTTCCAATCCTAAAAAGCTCAGATCACTCTCCCTTGAAGGCACAAATTCAGTGCATGGGGCAATGTCTGTTTTTACATGCTGTGTGTAAAAGAAGATTTAGAAGCCCCACTGTGCATCTCTTCTAACAGGGCTATGAGAGTAAGGGGGGTGCTTGTGCCTCCTCCACTGATCACACATGACATTACCTCTGCAGACTTGATTCTGTTTTCTCTCCTTCAACATGAATACACTTTACTAGGGAATGTGGGTTACAAGTATTCACTCTGCTCTGCAGTTCTGCTCACAAAGGACACAAAAATTATTCTGGTGAGAAATCACCCCAGGAAAGAATCCATGTAATAGGGTTAGCTCTAATGCTTGTTAAAACTTCTTAGCTATTAATGCTTCTTAATACTGAAGATGCAAAGAGTGGAAGAGTAAAAAGACAAGCAGCAACCCAATTTGCAAAGTGATATAGCAGGCAGTGTATTTAGTAACTATTTAACTTGCAAGAGGGTAAGAAGTTAAAAGCTGTCTGAATATGACCTGTAGATGTCTCATTCAGAGAACAGCCTCTTAGTTGTGTTAAATCTGCTGATTCTTAGCTTCCCACCCCTTTCTCCTCTACAGTAGTCAGCAGCACAGGGACTGAAGGGGGCCCAGCTGTGCCAGGACTTGCTGTGAGCACACAGCCTCCATCCATGCCAACCTCAGCCCTGTGAATTACTGAAATTACTCAAGACATTGGCATTGCTGATAGGGTTGGGCTCAGAAGTTTCCAGTCACCCCCTCTGCCCTGGTGCTTTGTATCCTCCATGCTGGTGTTCACCATACCCTGAGGTTGCCCTTCTGTGACAAATTGAACAAAGCTGAGTCAACACAGTCCTGGTCCCATCTTCATACTTTGCTCTGTGTCTCCTCTCTTGTGCTGCTCCTGGCATGAGAGTGCCAGGCTACAGAAATTCTGCCAAGCCCTTTGAACCAGCTCTGAGCCACTGGGAGCTGCAGTGCCAGCAGCAGAGGGGTGGAGATCACAAGGGAAAGACAGGGATGCTGGTGGTAAAGTTGGTTTAAGCTGTTGAGAAACTTCATCCCCATTGCACAAGGATAGCAGCATATGGGGTTGCTCAGGGAGATGAATTACTGAAATGAACAAAAGCAAAACACCCTCTCTTCCCCAGAAAAACCCAAATCAAAATCCCCCTTCCCGTAAAAGGCTGTTTTGGTGTGGCTGAAAGGGATAGTCAACTACTGCAGAGTAGCTTTGGGGTCACTGAGGCTCTCATTTCACCCCATAAATTTCATCCCACAAATTGCCCCCGGAGCTGAGAAAAGCAAAAAGAAAAAGAAAATTAAAAATCCTTTTTTTAAACTGAAGGTGATAAATTTTGATTTGAATTGGAGTTGCTTAATTAGAATGCCCCATTTTAACAGCCTGTTCAAAGTTATTGAATTTATATGTTGATATTCTGCACCACAGTGGAGTCAACAAAAACCTGTTGTGCCTTTTAGAAAAGATAATTAACTCTCCTAAATGTGTTTACCAGAAATATTTGGATATAAATCATCCTAACAGAGTGGTTTGAACAAATTAAAACCAGTCTGTTAGAGTGACAACATGTTTACTTAATTCAAGATACAGTAATAAGCTCTTTGATGTTTTCCTAACTGACCCAGATTCCCAAAATTATTTTCTACATTTAATTTTAAGGTCTTTAATTATATTTCTATGTCTCATTGGAATAAAATCCCATGTGTCTTGTATTTTTAGATGTAACACCACCTGTTTTGTAGTATTTTTGGACAAAAGTATTTTAAATTTTGACAGAATTTTAGGTGGTGGATTATTATGCTTATTTATTTACTAATAAGGAAGTGAAGGATAGAAAACCTTTCTTCCATATCAAGTATACAGATAATCTGAGTAGATAAACAAATGTTTCCTTCATCTTTGTTTTTGGACATCTCTATGTAGGGATAACATTCTTGTGTTAAGAAGCTGTGTTAACAGTTAAGTGGATCTTCTGACATTGTACACTTTCACTTCCCAGGACAGGGAACACAGCAGGATTGTCTTTAGTAATGTGCTGCATCTGATTCTTCTGCTGTTTTTTAGAGAAGGACATTATGACATACCACCTGGCTTGCTGGGTGCCTAATTATGGATTTTCCCCTGCTTGCTCAAGGGCCTGTGCAACTCTCCCAGTCTCATTTATTCTGTTCCATTAGCACCCTATCATGAGATGCTTTAGTTTCCAGAGGAATTTTCACGTCAATTTCCAGAAGATAAAAATGCTCCATGGTACCTGTTGTTCAGCTCTGTGATTTGGTTTGACTGTATGGCAGTATTTCCTTAGTACAGCCATGCTTTGTGTTCTGACCTTAAAGCTGAGTTACCTGTCTTTTGTAGAACAGAGTGGTTAAAACAGCTGCACTCCCACTGGAGATTACAGCAGCACTGTATAATAGGTGTGGACATCAAAATGCAGATAATTCCATGCATCATCTGAAATGAATGGGAGAGGGGTGTGTCTGCTCCTCACGTTCTGCGAGGAAACCTCCAGAGCTCCAAAAAAATGGGATTCATCACAGGGCACAGCTATGTCCCAATCACTTCCCTGCTCAGATGATTTCAAAGAAACAAATGAAATGCAAAACCAGCCTTGTGGCACAGTGAGCTGGAACGGATGCCTTCTGCTGGGATTTATGCTTATACCTGAGTGAAAAGTCTTTCTGCTCTCTGCCCTAAAAGAAGCAACAGCTACATTACAGACAGGCTGTGGGCGCTGGCTCCAGAGCATTTCTTTCTTGAAAAAAGGGAAAAAACAAAGAAGAAACCCTTAGTGGAGGTGAGAGACAATGTGAGCATTTTTAGTGCTTTGTATTATATACTGCTGCTAATTGTCAAACAATCCTCATTTTTATTCTATTCATAGACTACTTTGCAGAAAGCAAACTGTAATAGCATCTGAGAAATCCATAGGCAAAATAGACTTTAAAGGCCCTTTTGAGCCAAACCACAAAACATACAATTTATTATGTTAATTTGAATTAATGCACTTTGACAACAAGATTCAGAGTTGCAACACTTCAAGTGAAATAAATAACAGAGGCTTGTTTTCACTGTTTCTGAACTTCTGCTGTTCTCAGTAAATTCAGCAAGAAAACAGAGCACAAAGAAAAGATTTTTCCCACACCCATTCCTAGTTCACACTTCAGAGTAAAAAATCTCCCCAAGATAACTGACAGTCTGTGTTTCAATAATTATACAAAAAAATGACACTGGATAAGCTAAACTACTGAAGTCTCACTACAAGGGTTTGAAGTGCTGTTGGCTTGATCCCAAACCAGGGAGTTTATCTTGTAGATGTCAGAGGCTGGTAGCTGTGCTCTCCCATGTTCCATTGAGGTAGTTTGTCAGATGACAAAAAAGGTGTTTTTCTGTAGAACTATGCTATGGAAAGACAGTTCCTGTCCAGAAGTAGTGGAGACTCACTGGTTTACTTTTTCTTCTCTTATTATTGTGATATTGAACAGGTTTTTCACTAATTCTTTTAGTGTGTGTTTTCTGTGGCATCTCTAGAGCTAATGCAGAAGTGCCAGCTCTACAGTTGTCCTCAAATGCATATACATCCTAGGAATTATCCTTTATTTGACATAAAATTGTCATTTCTAATCTTAATTTGTAATATTTTTATTATTATAGTTATGTATTATTAAGATTCAGAATAATATATTTTTATAAGTTTCTGCCATCCTAAAGCACAGAAGAACATAAAAAAATTTACTGATGGAAAGTTACTTTTAAGCACAGCAAAGCACACTGCATTTCCTTTTATATCATTGCTTTTATGAATTTTGTTTTTAAATTGTACTTGCTGGCAGTTTTTTGGAGTTTTTTTCTGAGATTTTTTTTATTTGAAGCAACCAAGACAAGATGGTAGCACCCAGCCTTACACTGCAGAGTCAAAACTGTGCCAGGCACAGCTGCATGCGTCTTTCTGAATTGAATTTTTAAAGGGCTTGAGAATGGGCAGAGGAGAATGTAATCTCTGAAGTTCAGCAAAGACAGGGAGTTGAATCAAGAAGAGAGACTGAATCAAGATTCCTGATGCTGTGTGTGAAATCTGAGGTTAAGGTGCTGTTCTCTAACCTGCCAGAAGTGTCAGTAAGGTTTTTGTGTTCCTTAAGTAAACTGTCTTTGATGTGACTGAACTGAAATCTTAAATAAAAGAAAGAAAAATAAAAATAAAGGTGTTCCAAATAGAAGATTTGCAGCAGGACCCATTGAGTCTGTGCTGTGTGTCACTGCACACAGACATGTAGCTGTGTATGAGCTTATGCCAGCCTGTGTATGAAATTGAGAAGAGTTTGGCAATAACCCTTTTTATGATGCTTAAATATTAATGTAGAGTGAGGTTGAGTGAGTTTTCTACATGCAGTTATAACACAGCAAGGTTACAAGGGGAAAAAAACACAATAGCTGCCTATTTTCCATTGTGCTTTGACCCATGGGCCTCAGTTGGCTGCTGCAGTTTCACCAATACTGACCAAGCCTCGCTGAAAATTCTGATTATTAACTTGAATAAAGGGCTCAGAATCTCGCCCCTAAAGACTAAAAGACAAGACTCATAGACTGGACTGTTGAGTTCTTTATTGAACTTGAGCTGTAGTGACATTTTTCTAAAAAAACTTTGCCAGAGTATGCATATATGAAAATGTATGTGTACATATTTCACATCCTGAATATTGTTCTCCAAAGAATGGCATACTTTTGCTCCAACAGCAGAGGAGAGTAATTGATGAGGTTTAGAAGTTTAGAAGATTAGCTGCCAAAGTCTGGTTTTAGTTAAACCACTAATAAAGAAAATAGTTCTATATTTTCCATGCAAGAATTTTGGTGTGGACGCCTAGAAGGTAAAGTGATGCCTTTCTTTTTCTTTTTCTTTTTCTTTTTCTTTTTCTTTTTCTTTTTCTTTTTCTTTTTCTTTTTCTTTTTCTTTTTCTTTTTCTTTTTCTTTTTCTTTTTCTTTTTCTTTTCTTTTTTCTTTTTCTTTTTCTTTTTCTTTTTCTTTTTCTTTTTCTTTTTCTTTTTCTTTTTCTTTTTCTTTTTTTTTTTCTATAAACAATCTTCTTCCCTTGAAACTGCAAAACCTGACAGCTGCTATTCAAAAATAGTATAAAACAACACTTAATGTTCAGTGAAATATCGTTAGCACCAAAACAACTCTTGTTAACATTAGCACTGACCATGTGAAAGATCAAGACAGCAGGGACATCCCACCTATTAAAAAAAATCACTGACACTCAAAGAACAGGTATGTGAATCTCATGATGCTCGTCTAAAAATTGAGAAAAAAATATGCATTAATATATGGTGTTGAGTAGCTTTATTTTTATCTGAAAATTAGATTTAGTTTGATGTCTGAGTCATGAATATAATGTCTATCTTTTCAACATGTGATTTTTTGCATTTCATTGGGCAATTTTCTGCTTTTTCACATATGGCCTAATACTGTATCTCTTGTTTCAGGGAGTGGTGCTTAGCCATATAAATAGCTGGGATTAAGTGCATGCCTAAATACTGAAGTGGAACTACTTGCATAAGGAGCTACCACTCAATGGGAATAAAACAGAATTGGGTGTAGAATTATTTGTTTATTACTCATCAGACAGAACTACTTGACCACCCAAATGGAAGTCCCTGAGGCCCTATCTGAAAGCAGTAGTTAAAAAAACCCAACCAGATTGCTCTTGTAAGTGGTCTGTACAGTGGATTTTTAATTTGGTTTTGTTCTGGAGAGATTTTTTACAGTTTATTAATGGTGGGGTTAACAAAAGAACATTTGAACTTAATTAGTGATGTAAGATAATACATATAATTACAGTATGAAGAGAAGCTAAAACATCTTGGTACATAGAGTGGGTGTATTTATTCCCACAGTAATTAGCCCACATATAAAAGGATTTTCAGACCAAATTCTTGAAGTTAGTGACAAATTTGGATAGTTTCTAAAACTATGAGAACCTCACTGGCGCCATCCGACTTCCTCTGAAGTCATGGAAATTTTGCCTTCAACTTCACTGGAAGTAAACAACGACATAGTTTGGAAAACAAGATGAAAACGTTGCCATTAGTGAGTCATGAAATCTGGAATCAAACTCCTAGAGAGTGTCCATGTCCTTCAATCTCCATGTAAGTGTACAAAGCAGAATTTCTGAATTCTTTCTTTTTCAGGAGTGCTGAGATAGACGAGCAGTTGTGTAGTGCATTTACATATGTGACCCATCAAGCAAAGGCCCAAGCTGTTGTACCCCAAACTCTGATTCTGCATTCCTGCCTTTTTGAGCCTGATGTATCTCATGTATGGCCAGAGGTGTGGGTGTTCAAAGCCTGGAATTGTGCAGAGATCTGGCAAAACTACGGTGCCTAAATTGATTTCTCTTGTATTAAAAGAGCTAGAAACAAAAGACATAATTTTTATATTCTAAATGTTTTCCTTTTTTCAGTAACCTGAATGAAGAAAAATCATGGTCCATAAAATTTTGAGTGTATTCCTTGGAACAAGCATGCATATAGAACATGGGATTAATGCAAATAACAACATAATTTTTCACAGTGAAAAGATCTTTCTTTGTAAGGTATAAAGAGAAAATATTTTCTCACACAAGATCCCTTGTTACTCAGAGAGTGAAAAATGCTCACGTCAGGATAGAGGACAGGAGAAAACATGACTGGCATGGAGTTAAATCCCCTGTGAAAGTACTTTGGGAAAGGCCACTTCAATAAGTGCACAATTGTGCAGATGAGGATTTCATCCACTACTCTGCCATGGTTTCTCTGAATACAACAGTGGTTCAGTTTGAATGTATTGTGCATATATCCAGTTCTGCACACTGGATGTCAAGGCTCCCTCTTCAGACAAAGCCTTATTGTTTATTAAAATGTTTCACAAGTCCTCATTGTGGGAGCAACAAACCTCCCCTCCCCACCAAAGCCAGATCCCGTTCAGAGCATGATTTGGAATGCATGTCCCTTTTAATTTAAAGTACAGAATAGCCTCTCTGTGGTCTGTGCTGAAAATCCATCTGAATGCAATATCTTTCCCCTAAGCTTAAATGGGCCATGATGCTTTGTGTCAAAATAAAAGCATACACTGACCCTGATCCTCTGCTCTGGCCAAACCATTTTCTACCTAAAAGCAGAGGAGGATTTAGAAAAAAAAATATTATTGTCTACTTCTTAGTCTACCTTATTTTGTCCATAGTATAGGTAAATACAACTTTATTCAGGACACTGCTAAATTTTGCTTCATTGTGTTTTCTCCAGAAGATATTGAAGCAGAGGAATCTCCCCATTCATCTGATCTACCATAAGCATCATCACTGCAGGCCTTCTATACTGGGTCTCTCAAGAGGACAGCACAGAGGAATTGTGCTCCTTCTTCTTTGTCTGGGAATTTGTTCCTCTGCAGCACCAGAAATGCTACAGAGGCTGTAGTATAGCAGATTTAACCCTCACATTTTCTCAGTTTTAATCTTTTAAGTAGAAATGTGAATCATTTGGTAGAGATGTTATTTCATCATAAGTTTCCTGTAATTACTTAGCCATGACTCTTAAGACTATTTTAATTGTTCTGGTGGCCTAAAATCTGTTTTTATAGTTTTACTTGCAGTAGTTAGATATATTATTTTGTGAGTATTAGACTTAAAATCCTGTTTCCATTGGTATTTATCTATGGATAAAATTATTTAATGGGGAATCAGAAGCTGTAGAATGGCTAAAACATTATTTATTTATTTATTTATTTATTTATTTATTTATTTATTTATTTAATTATTGTTGATACACAATATCACACTCTTATATTGAATCACAGCTCACTGACTCCTTTACTATTTACTAAGAGAACTACAATTAACACTGCAGCCCATGGGTTAAACAACTCCCTTCCCACTGGAGAAGTGGGATGTATAAACTCTTGGATAAATGGTCTTATCATTTTAAATGTTAAATTTTCATGGTATTTTAAAAAACTTACTTCACCTAAGATAATTATTTTGATTCTTGATTTCACTGTTTTCCAAAGTCTTTTGATCCAAACCAATTCTGTAGGTGGCTGAGGCTTTGTCATATTATCCTGTCATCTCCTTGAGATTAGGACCTTTACTCAAGACAGAATAACTTCCCTTTTATTTATTTAGCAGGGGGCAAAATGGCAGCAGAAGGTGGGGTAGGAAAAGGACAATCCCTCAGTGGCCCATACCATATGTTTTTGGTCAGGCTTTAACAAAAAGATATAGGACAGCAGGATAAGGAACTAAAAATGTAACAGTGAAGTGCATCTTGGATAAATGCACGAAACAAAGAATTCTTCCCTTTCTTTCTCAGAAGTATATTCTAAACATAAATATAAGCCAGTATTTTTCTTCTGAAAAACCTCAAATCCCAATGCAAGCACATTCCAAAATAACTCCTGGAGTGAACAGCCCAACATAAACAATAATGGCCCACGAAAAGCATTTTTCTGCCATTGATGAACTTTCCATTTTTCTTCAAAATGACAGCTCAGGAGAGCTTCCAGTTGTGCTGGTATGCTCAGCTTATCAGCTAGAGAAGGAATGCTGTCACATATCCCATCAAAATGAGAATGCATCAACCTCAGCTCCCCAAAGCCACTTATGGGCTGCATGGAAAATGTCCATCCCTGAAAGCCTGCACATTTCAGCTCAGATTGCTGCCTCTCTGTCAGCACTGTGTGACCTTCCAGTGCAGCAAATGTGCGAGGGACTGCTTGCTGTTGTGGGAAAGCCACATGCTGTGCTCACTGCTGAGCTGCCACACGGCAAAAGGGGAGTTAATTTACAGGTTAGCTTCGACTTTTTTTTTCCTAAATTTTATTTTACTTTATTTTATTTTATTTTATTTTATTTTATTTTATTTTATTTTATTTTATTTTATTTTATTTTATTTTATTTTTATTTCCCGTATCTCAGCTGTACAATCATTGTCTGATGTTTATTTTTAATTCAAGAATTATACAGGTTTTGGTTGAAATGAGCAGTTTTCACCAAACCCTTTTCCTCGTGCCTGTTCATATCACCTGTTTTACTTTGATGGCTTAATCACCTGAGCATTAAACCCTTGCTGCTTTGCTAAACTGGGATTTGTCTGGCTGTCTGTTTTTTCCATCCTTCTATTATCTAATAACATCACGGGGCAGACATGAACGTGTATGTGTATGAGTAAGAACCTGGGCAACCTGGGTGTGGGAATGACACATTCTCCAGGTCTCTGTGGGAAAAGAGTGCTTTACTTTTTGTAGCTTTTTTTTCTCAGAAGTGAATAAACTTCTTCTTCTTCCTCTTCTTAGTGAAATATGTGCCCTTCCTGCCCGGCAAACCATGGCTGGGCAACACTCCTCATGCTCTCAGCATGGAGGGTGCTGAGGAAGCATATCTGAGAGGGAGTTGACTTTATTTTGGGCTTTTGAGGCCACTAGTGTTTCTGCCTTTGTTTGAGGATCCAGCCAATACTGCCACAGTTCCTTCTTCCACTACATGCCTGCCTTCCTCCTGACCTTTGCCTGGCCAGAGGAAGGAGAGGAAGGGAGTGGCAAGAGATCTGCACACCCAGAAAACATTTAATAAATCACCACAGCTTTGTTTTCTGTATTGTGTCCAAGGAAACACCCACAAAATGAGAATCTGCTCACTACAAAAGACCACAGGAATCTCCTGTTCCTGTACAGTGTACATAAAGTGGGTGTCTTTACTTAAAGGAAAAATCAGGGTTCATAAACGGACTATTTTACAATAACATCTCCCCCTGAAAAATCCTGCATGATAATTTGTTTTTTCCTTTTTAGTAAGACATATGATATTTGATGGACAAAGGAATCTTTTGTGCAGGTGTGATTTAAAACTTTTTGTGAGCATTTTCTACCACATTCCTTGTATTTAGGAAGGCTCTAGAAAATACAATAAGAAATTAATATTTACTGTGGCATTTATTAAATGAAATGCACTCAGGGAAGTTTCATGGTGTTTGAGATTATAAAGGTGAGATCCCAATCTGAGCATAGCTTTAAGTGATGTGCTGAAGGAGCCATGTGTGTGTCCAAAGCACACTGCACACAAAGCCTTCGTGCTGCCTCTTCTCTTTTCCACTCACCAATTCTTTCCTGATGACTGACACAGTTGCAACATCCCTGCTCTGCCCTGCCAGGTACCAGTCCCCCCTTCCACGTTCAAACAGAGCTCCATGTGCTCCCTGTAATTAATGATGACAGCTTTCCAAAGAGAAGGAGGGCCTGGAGGATGGGCTGGTCTGCAGCCTTTGACTCTAAAGCCTTTTGATTTATTTACACATTTCTTTCCCTCCTACTTCTCTGTCAGAGGGGTGAGTCATGCTCATATGCATGTCCATAGCATTGCTCAGGTAAGCTGCCTCATTGAGTTCAGGATGGTGACACACACACAGACATTTTCAGACTGGTCACAGGACTGCAGGCTGTGCTGATCCTTTTCAACATCTAACTCCATGTCTTGGTCTACAGTGAGACTCCTGGGGGTTTCTAAGTGTAACTAAAAATACCTCCAGACAGTAAAGAACATGGATATTTCCTGGCCTGTCAAAATTAAAAAAAAAAAAAAAAAAAAGAGAACAACTCGCTGCTTTACCAGCTCAGAGTTAATCTTACATTTCTGGGAAGTATAAATGGCTAAATATGAACTCACCAAGGCCATATGTTCCCAACACATGTGCTGCTTCTCCATCTAGCTGCCAAAAAACATGTCTGTGTTTGACTCTAAAGGCACTGAATAGTTTCTTCAAAGACTGAAACATCTCATATGAGCTCTTGAGGATAACAGTCTTGCCAGGTCTCAAGATAATAGAGAATCAAGTCAGGACAGCTGGGCTCTTCTCCCTTCAGAGTCACTGGGATAGCAAAATCTGATTCTTGTAACAGAGGAGTAACTTGAAAATTTTCCATCTCCCTCTAAACCAGAGAATTTCACCCTGGTGACACCATGTTAGGTACACATAACATTTAACTTATCTCAGCAGCAGTGCTTTTGTTTTCTGGCTTGAAACTTGAGGTTGCCAAAGTTTTGTGTGTTGTACAGAGCTGAGGGAAGGGAGTTAAAGAACATTGCAAATATTTACTATTGCTGGCTTTACCAGCAATTAAACTTTATATTAGTCCCTGCTTTCTGAGTAGTGTCAGATTATAAAGGGCCTGAAGTCACATTCTAGCACTGCAAAAGGCACAGAGCAAGGGTCTTAGTCAGCCACATATATTTTATGCATGCACAGGCTAGGACTTAGATAGAGGTGGTGAAACCAGACAGATGGAATATTTATTTTTTTTTTGGTCAGGAATATTATCTTGTATTGCAATGCCTGCCTTACAGAGAGCCTTTCTGCTTTAAGAGCTAAATTCCCATTGCAGGAATGAAAGCAGAAATAAAGCTCCCCTTTATACAATGGCCTTTCTAAAAGTGCAGCATCCAAAGCTACAAACAGTACAGCATTTCTTCAAGGACTGGAATCAACACCGTACACCAGAAGTAAAAAAACCTGTGAAATTATGTAATATGTTTAATGATACCATTAGGTCATATTAGCATTAAGGTAATCGTGTTCAAGACTTTATTTTTCTTTATATTTTTATATTTAAGATTTAATAAATTGTTTGTTGTTTTTTTTTTTAATCCAGAAGTTATCTAGACTTTTAAGAAAATGAATAATTTTTGAGTGAGATTAAATTTATGTTTGTCATCTCTGAGAACACAAAGCAGATCTCTATCATAGTGCTTGATTAGGATGAGGAAGGGAACAAAACCTGGAAGAAATGAGGTTATTTCTAAACTCTTTGTACAAGAAATGGAAAGACAAGGGCAAAGCAGTTCTTTGCTGGCCCATCACACCACAAGGCCAGGCCCAGAGCACTCCTGGCTCCCCTGCCCTGATGCCAAAGGCAGATTTGAGCAGGCTGTGACCACACCAGGCAATAACTGAGAGTGCCTGTGCAGAAAAACCTGCAACCTGCAAGGAATGTTTTTACAGAAGATGCAGTGCCACTATTTACAATATTCAGAACATTGAAACTAAGAATATTCAGGGTGGCAAAGGTTTTGCACTAGCCAAAGAAGTCAGTGTATTTTTCACATCATCTGTCAGCTTAATTCTACCCTTTCCACCACAAAAATACATTTCTTAAAGGACAGCTTGTCTATTTACTCTCTTTAGAATTTCTCTCAGCTATTGGTGACAGCAAATGTAAATTATTTTTTGCCTAATGAAATTAAAGCTGCTGCCTAAGGCATTAATGTACAGATGGCTTGACTGTTCAGAAGAGAAATGCCACATCAGCTGCTGAGAGATCCTGCTATATATATAGTTAGAACAAATTATCTGTAAAGAATAAGACATATGACAGAGGGATATTATTTTTTTTAATTTTACTATGGTTTCTTTACTTAAAATCAGACTTGATAGAATCTTGCTTTATGATACACACAAAAATTTCCTGTGATACCTGCAATGGGGTGAAAAAAATCTCTCAGAAATTTCTCAGGACTAAAATCTTCTGTTTACAGGTCCAGCAAACACCTCTACTTATTCTGTTTGCATGGTTGTGTGAGGACCTCGAAGAAGAGACTTGGTGTTGGTAACTAGGACATGCCCTGTCCAGCAAGAGGAGAGCATTGCACAGTAGCATTAGCATAACCTGCTGACAGAGGTTGCACAGTTCTCTCATTACAGCTCCAGGCCTGGTATTTTCAGTGCTGTGCACAGCACAGTTCTTTCTCTTCTGCTTTTTGACACACACACATCTTTTGAATTCACTACTGACATTCCTTATGTGGTGCTGCAGCCTAACAATAGAAGTTAAAATTTAGTATTTTCAATGGCAAGCCCTATACTCACAGTTTGCATGATTCTAAAACCAATGGTTTGAAACATGAAAGTTCCTGACAGAGCAGTGTGTTTCCAAAGAGTGTTCTCTCTATAAAAGAGGTTCTTTCCACTTAGCCCAGTCCCATCCTTTCCCTCTTTTCCCAAAATCTGTTTCTCCTCATGAGATCTGTCTTTATTTATGCTTATATTCCCTATTATATCTAATTATAATAATATAACCACATAATATAATAATACCTAACTATAGTTCTACATCAAATAGAAAGATTTTTAAAAATAATACAAAATTTCAGTGCAATAGGGAAATGAAAACACAAGCTCACTTGAAAGTAACATTTTTGCTTTTTGCATATCTACTAGTACATTTAATGACTTCTTTTTTATAGTTTGACAATACATTGGGCTGTTTAGTAAGCAAGTTTTTTGTTTCCAGAGTTCAACTGAAGCTATACCAAAGTTAGTTAAAAGAACATTGGACACTCTAGTATTCAATAGAAAAGTTGAAAGTACTTAATCAAAGACACATCTTGCCTGAGAAAAAAATATTTGAATAAATATCTATTTCCTGCTTACCTTCTCCTTGGTTCTGGATGAAAAACATTGTTACTATGCTCAAGGGGAAAATCAGATTTGGTAAACTTAAAAGGAAGTACCTAAAAATGGCGGGGGGGGGAGAGAAAAAAGTTTAATTTGAATAGGGTTTTTTTGTTTTTTTGGTGAATGAGAGTTTTCAATCTAAATTTAGCATTTTCTTCAGAAGCATCCTGCTCTTCTATAAATGACTAAGACTGTGTACACACAGGCTTTCCTGAATGTGATGTTTACTTGCAGATGCCAAGATGTCCTTCAGACAAAAATCTAACACAATATTATAGAAAGGGGATGCAAAACTGACTCTTGCAGTCAAGGACAGCCAGCTGGCCCCCATGTGTCCCAGCCTCAGAGACACTCAGACTTGAGAGAAGCTGATGGGAGCTCCATCCTCCCCAAATGCTGAGGCTGTCAACATCATAAAAATTCCTCTGAGAGTGGTTTTGTTTAGAAATTCAAGAGTTTTAAGATTTTTGCTTTTAATATGTGCATGAAGCAACTACAGCCTGAGTGTCAGTGCAGAGTGAAGACCCTCTATGGAAGCCAAAGTTAGAGTTAAGTGGTTTTAAGCACAAAAGCCAGAAGCCGTTTCTTGAGTGGTGACAACACAAAGCAGTGAAGGAAATCAGGTCACAGAGAGCTGAGATAAGGTTTTGATATTGAGGACTCTCTACTCAAGACACAAAAATTAGATCTGGTTTTGGGAGTGGCTGAGGAGCCACTGAGCTGCAGCTCCAGAAAGCAGCAGGGCACCTTTGAAGAGATAAGAGCCATGAAGTACCATATATTGTGCTGCTGTGTTTTGCTTCAATAGCAGTAGAAAGGTAAAATCACCTTTTTTTTTTTTTTTGTCATTGAAGTTTTCCGCAAACACAATTAATTAAATCTCTCGCTTTCCAATGCAAAAACAGAAGCATCAAATTTTTAGGGCACAGAGATACCAAGGCTGGTTGTAAATGCTACAATTTACAGAGAGCATTTTGTTGAGACCCTATTGAACAAGTGTCATCTTAGAAAGTGTAAGTGGCAGAGATGATCAGACCTTAGAATCCATCTGATTCTCCTTTGAGAAAACTTTCTTTCCCTTTTCAGAGCTCTAAATGTGAGGTGAAATTTAACAAGATGAAAACTGTATTTTTAAAAAAGAAAAATCTTCCTGCAAAATCTTATTAGTATCACAGGATTGTCTGCCATGTTAATATTTTTAATATGGACACTTTACAGCTGCAAAGAGAACCTTGAAAGCAACCCCCAAATGTCTTGGATTTGGATGTCAGAAGAAACCTGATAATTAACCACTGGATCTAAATATTTCTTGGTGATGATCTCCTAAAAGAGCTCTTCTATAGTACCTGATCCTGCTACTACAAACTCCAGAAATAGCCAACATTTCTGTCTACAAATAGCTATTGAAAGATGGAAATGCAGTGTTTCATCTTCAAGCAGTTATTTTACATTTTAAATAATTTCTTCTCTGTCAAAATAACTAAATTTTTTACTGAAAGTATATTTACATTTGAGGCTCCCAATTTTTATTTAATGTTGCACTTTATATCCTTAATAGTTATTATTATTATAATAATTGTTAACTTTTACTTCTTTCCTTTTAGAATATTTGAATGTTTTCAAAACTTCTATGACTAACAAAAAAATAAAAAAGTAAAAAAATCCCCCCCAATGGGGAGGAAATTATCTTTTATATATCATATAAATAATATATTTTAGCTTTTTTATATACTATATTGCATATAGTGAGCTGTAACAGGCTTGTTCCATTCTATCACAGCTGTTTTAGACTTCAGCTTCTCACTCTCCTTCTTACAAATCTCTATTTTTTTCTTTTTAAATTGCATCTTTTAAACACCTACTGAGAGAGAGGGTGACTCATCTGCACACACACCCTCCAGATCAAGGAGTAATTGCTGCTTTTGCTTCTCCATGCTCTTCAGCTAGCTCTGTGCCTTCTAGGATTACTCTTCCTTCCAGCTGCTGTTCTGAATATTCTCTCCATTTCTAACATTAGCCTTGCCCCCATTCCTGATTTACACACTGTTCTTTGGCTCTTGCATGCCGTTCCAATTTTCTGCTACATGCCATGCACTCACTTTCCCTCTGTCTGCAAAGCCAGATTTAGTGAGCTTTGTGAGATCTATTTAATCACTAAAAAAACTGTGCAGTCCAGCAGTAAATGTAATATGTATTCCAGAAGACCTACAAACAAGTTTTACTTGGCACTCACAGCAATGAGGTAAGAGGATAAAATGAGTTTGTGGTCACATTACCAGACCACCAGCAGAGAGTTATGAGAAAGCTAGACCCATTTTAATTAGGAAAAATATAAAAAGTTTACATGAGAGCCATCATTCTGGTCTTCTATGAACCACAAACTGTAATTATAAACCCAAACTATGAATTTTTCAGCTTTATTCTTGGATTTTAATATCACTGTGTGAAATGAAAGTTGAATTTCTTTGGGTTGTTCAAAGTATGCCTTTATTAAAAAACCATTTTTTTCCAAAAAAACCCTGCAGGAGATTAGGCTTGATAATCTGCATGGTCTCCTTTCACTCCAAAATAGGTTCATGCCATGCTATAAATCTGTGAAGTATAGGCTTTTAAGGCTGATTTCTACGTAACTAGAACTGTACATCTTAAAAATCAAACCCTTTGCCTTGTGTAAGGGGTGAATGAAAATCTTTGGCATTTCTCTTAAACAGTTATATCCTGAGGAGTTGTTTATATTTGATTTTTACAGTGATCTTATGATAGGATGGACTGTTGTTTATGCTGAGTGAAGGTGATTTCTTACCACGCAGGAGTTAAATGCAATTTTTTAGTCCAGCATTGCAGTGACAGGATCAAACTTTTGCTTTGGGGACTTGCTCAGAAGATGATGAATTTGATAAAAATATTCTCAAGTAACAGTCTCAAGTACAGTAAGGATATGGCTGGTTGGAAATAATTCAGTGCCATGTTAGAAACTGCAACTATCACCAAACCAGCTGGCATGAGTCTGTGGCATGGTGCCACACCTTGCTCAGTTGTTAGTAACCAGCTTGGGTTCCAGTAAGGAATGTAGCTCAATAAACATGATGTGATACCTGAATTATTTAGCCTCAAAAGTGGGTTTTCTGATTATAGTGGGCCTGTCTTTGCTTTCTTTAGAGCTATAACTGTTTAACCATCTTCTGCTTAGCAAAAACACAGACCTTTGTTTTCTAAGAGATGTGTCAACTCTTCACCAAGTATATCTACACCAGGAAAATATAAAAGAAAATCTGAAAAATCATTACTACAGTAGATTTTACATCTGAAGCAGTGTAACTGTGGGATCTGGTGTAAACTTGGAGTGGAAAACTGGCTATTATGTGTAGGGGAAAACTCCCCTGAAGGGGAGGGACATCATTACTGGATAGCCTTTCTCATGTACCTGTTCCTTATGTAGTGGCTGTCATGATACTACACTAGCCATCTTTAATTCAATGATTCATTGATTTGGACACTCATATGAATGTATGATCACCAAACTCATTTCCTCCTACTGCTTGCTGAATTTCGAGTCTCTGCCAGCTTCCAAGAAAATGCAATGTGCTTGTGATAATTCTATCAGTTTACATAATTGCAGAGGAAGGGAGAGGCAATGACTGAAAGGAGTAGAAATCCCTTGTTGAGGCTGTTTTACCTCAATCAGACATTTTTGGTCTCACAAAAGTGACTGCCATAAAGATGTTCAATGTCACAAAATCAGAGAACGAGGAAATCTGGATTTTCTTCTGTCAAAAATAATTTCGGTTATTCTACAAGATGGCAGAGGTTTAGGAACAGGGACTGAGAGCCATGTGAGGAAGACTTCTATTCAGGATGCTCCAGTTGTTGCTCAGAAATTATGTCTTTATGAACTTGGTCTTCTGTACTGGGTGTCCTGAAAGCTGTCACTGCAAGGCTCTGGATGTCCTGCTTAGCCTGGTGCCATCAGCACGTCCCATTGGAACAGCATTTCTCTTCTGGCTTCTCCCACTGGTGCTTTCAGTGCCCTCCATGGGTGGGAATTTTTAGAGTAAGCTGGGATGCTCATCAGTGTGACTGGGAACTCAGTAAAGCCCTGGGTGCACAAAAGGGAAAAAATGGAACTTTCCTAAATGGCATTTCAAAGTAAGATTTTTTTTGGTCTTGCTCGTGTAAATTCATTTCTGTTTGCAACAAAGATAAGCTGATAAAGGCTAAGGGACTGGTTTAAATTGCTTTTCCTGAAGAAAACAGAAGAATGCATTGTCTAAGGTAAAGAAATGGAATCCTAATACTTACTGTTTAAAAATTACAGTCAGGTCATGACTAATAATTAATTTCTATGACTTATCTGGCAGACAAGACCAGTAATTCTGAAAATGTGTGGTAATCCAATGGCTGTCTCTGTCTTTAATATATTTCTCTGCTTCAGGCTAAGGAATTAAGATTTATTTTGAAAATAGTTCTTGCTTCCTTGAGTTGTCCTTGGAAGGTAGTCCCTGGAAGAATTAGTGTTTTGCATATTATAGTGTTTCTTAAATCTTTAATTATTTCCTTACGCTTCTATCCCCATATGTAATCTGTGGTTTTGCCTCTCTTATTTACATTAGCCAGAGAACAGATTTCATTTTCTGAGTTAATTCGTTTATGTAGCTTTGGACAAATTCAGCTGCAGACTAAATCTCTCTGTGGAGAGCTGCAGACTGACTGTAGGAAACACCAAGGAAATTATTAGTCTAAAATTCACTAGTCCTGATGTGCTCATTGAAAGATTAGTGAGTAATCTCATCAAAGTCCAAAAACTAAATATTGATGAAAACATTACTTGTAGGAGTAAAATTTTCTGACTCCTTAATTTCTGAAGGTGACATATCCTCTTCACCATTTCAAGAGAAATTTCTTAATATTAGAGCTCTGATCTCATCTGGTCCAAACTGAAATCCTTCTATAAAGTCAGTTATACTGATTTAGACCAGCTGAGCCACTCCACCTCCTTTAATGTCCAGACTTTGTGCTTGCTCTCTGTGCCTCCAGCTGTGTGCTCCTGTGTACGATGGCCTCCAACAGCTCACTAAAAGCTATTTAAATTTTTGTGCTTTCCTCCCTTAAAAATCCTCATGGATGAATGTCATTAACATAGTGTAGAAAATTCTGAGCCTTCCTGACTAGAAGAAACACCTTTGCATCAAGTTTCAAGCAGAGCACTGTATATCAAACTTGTGCCCACCTTGTAAACTCATGGGGTCTAACAATGATCTTGGTTTTTACCAGACCATAATTCTGAGGTCAGTAACATGAAATTTTTCTCTTTTGAATTGTTTATTATTATAAATTTGATATTTTTCAGGCAAATTCCAGACTCTGCTGGCCCTTCTGGCAGGCTCTGGGATGTCCACTCTGTCATACCATGATGTTGTTTTGGGATGGCATAGATGGAGTCCAAAACATTAGTGAAAAAGAAATTAGAGAAAATGTTCAATAGTTATGGAGAGGTTTATGTGCTATACACACATATACATATATATATATGTAAAGTCATGTGTCCATATCTATATATATATATATCTCATGAACTGTATTATAAAGATACATATTACTATCTTTGTAAAACACTTCACTTTGAATTATACATAGCTTTGGGACAGAAACCAGTGCTGAAGAATTTTCTGACAGATTTAATACTCTTGTAATTTAGAGAATGCAGAAAATGCACCTACTTTGTGTGCTTTATGTGTAATATTTCAAGGATAGTCAAATTGTGTAGTTAATTTTGTCCCTTGGCCAACATCCTCATTCATTGTACTTGCTGTAGGTAGCAGTTGCTTATGGATTCCTTATCCATACAACTTCCCAAACTTACACAATGTAATTTCCTATTTATGGGCCAACTAACCCTTGATTGCAGAGAGTTAGAGTGGTTTAATAGCTCACAAGGTATGGTTTAGCATATCTAGAGGCAAAATAAATATTAAAATTTTGCCCATCGTAATTCCTCTCTTTCCATTCATTTGATAGATGCTTAAAAACAGTAGAAATTTTAATATTAAATGTCTTTGCCAAACATCTCTGTAAAAAGAGGGTTTGCTGATTGATTATCAGTTCAAGATATCCTAGAGAATCCAGAAATATTTTCATGAACATAAGCAATTACTATATTTGGGTTGGTTGGATTTTTATATTTTATAATTGCAGTTTATGAATAGTTTGATGGCTCTTGAATGTTCACTAAAAACACCATGAAGACTGAAAGTATGGTGAATATTAACAAAAATTCTCTGAATTTTTATGGCGCACTCTTAATTTCCTAGTTCTGTTGCTCTAAGGGCCCATGCTGGTTTTCAGTCCTATTGACTCTTTTATCCAGACATTTTTTCTTCATGATATGCACAAGAGTGAACTCTCATATGCAGGATGAAACCACTTCTGTGAAACAAGTCCAGAAAAGAGAGATCCCAATTACTCTGCAGCTAAATTTAGCAATAGAATACTTTAAAGAAACCCCTAACATACAGATCTAGATTGGTCAGGTAATAACTGACAGTCCAAAGAAATATCAAAGTGTGTTGGGTAAATTATTCATGTCTTTGAATATAAAATGGAAAATGCTGGCTTGTGGCAATGTAACTATGAGCAGCTGCCTTGGCTTGTAAGAAATGCCTCTAATCTATCTTCTTAAACTCTATCTATTTTTCTCCCCAAAAATGAGGCTTGAGAATAAACATTAAAGCACTTTACAGGAAAAAACTTCTGATCATTAGCAGCAGACATACCTCATTTAAAGAAGGTCAAAGACTTCTAGAACTGGAATGTATCTTTTCCTGTATGAAGAGGGAATACCTTTAGCCTTTTGCTATATAACTTTTGCTCTTATCAGTTTGAAAAACCACAGCTACAGGGAGGATGATCTTTTCTAAATTGTGTATCTCTTTCTTGCAGCTGTACAAATACAAACTGAAACTTTTCACTCATGGTGATAGTTCTTTCTGTGGGAAGTAACAAGCAAGCTAATTTACTGGAAACTTTTATACCATTTAACTGCATTTATGTATTTAAGTAAGGGGTTTAGTCCCATCTCTGGATGTCCAGAAGTTGGGTATTTTGAACTGCACATCTAGATGCCATGTCTTGGTAGTCAGTGGAGAAAAGGGTAAAATGACTTTGCTTCTGGAACTAGACATTTATGGCTCCTACTCCAAGATTAAATCAATCTTTTGGGGGTAATGAGCTCTTTATTAATTAGGACAGTGACTTTAGCTAAAAGTTCATTTTTAAATAGTTAAAAATATACAAGATCAATCCTGTTCTCCATGGCAAGCTCTGAAGGCAGAAGCTGTGCAAGAATTGTTTTCTATCAAGAAAATATTAAAGGAATTGTAATCCCAGAGCATCACACCTTAAGTCTTTGTTCTCATGGACCATTTGCATTTTTGTCCCTGATCATGGCATTGCCTTTGGTAATGTTTTTAACATTCACTTTCTGAAATTATAATAACAGCGTATGTAAAAGTATCTCATGATAATTTGTTTAATGTACTATTCTGTTAATCCTATACTGCTAATATGACCTTTCATGAGACAGAGATGTAGAACATTTAAACATTTACTTGAAACACTCAAAAGCTTAGGTATAACATTTAGACAGGCTATTTTATAATCATACTCAAGGCCTGGCTGCTTCCTCTTATTTCTTCCCAGTGATGCACAGTTCCCTGTCTCCTGTGCTGAGGACAAGCTATGCAGACAGGCATGGCAAGTCTACTGCACTTTTGACCTGCTAGTTGCCTTTGTTTCCTGTCTACCTGCATTAATTTTGGTTCATTTTGCACAAGTCTTCATGCACAATAAAATAAATACAATCTCACAGTGTAGCTTCTTCCTGCAATTAAGTTGAATAATTAACAAATATTTCTCCTTCATTTCTTTATACAGCTTTTACACGCAGAATAGATATAAAAAGCAAGAATAATGCCAGAGGTCTCACTGTTCTAGGTCATTTGGCTTTCAGACTCTGAAGCTGGCCTCTCTTGGGAAGGTCTGATGTCTTCCAGTGGAAGGCAGGAGGAAATGAAAACAACCCTGTGGAAAAAGAAGAGAGGAATAGTTTTCCTTCCTTGCTGGATTATGTTCCCTTAGGGCTCAGCAAAAGTCTGTGCTGCATACTGAATATGCAATAGATGGTTTTTCTATTGCTAATTCTGTGGTAATAACCCAGCAAGATAAAAAGCTAATAGGCTGCTTATGTGTTTAAAATAATCTTCCAAAAACACATTTTAGGAATAAATGTATTCCAGAAGGTGAACTGGAAAGAGATATTTTTTATGTTCTAATTAGAAAAAAAGGCCAAAACCTACTTTAAAATTGATGTTAGTTTCTCTACTGAATTCAGCTAGAGTAGAATTTTAAGAAGCAATTCTTGAGAACTGTGCAGAAGATGTGTAATAGCAATGCAGAAGCAGATCCATGGCAAATCCCAATACCTGTGGACTATCTGCTTCTTCACAAGTGTAACAGAAACTAATAAATAACTACAGAATAATACATGCCTACATAATTCTGTTTGTGAACTTCATTACATCCGAATGTAGTAAAAGGTTTGATGGATTTTCTACCCAAAAATCCCTGTACTGGTAAGTCTTTTGCTGCACATCTATACCAACAAATATCAGTGCTACCATCTTCTCCTTTTGGCAGTTTCCATCCACTTCTGTGCTGTTATAACTTCTTCAGCAGTTTTTCCATTCCTTCTCTGTTTTGCCTTCCCTACAACCCATGTGTTCGCTTGTAAATGTTTGTGTTAGCTTTTCTCAATGCCTTCTTCTTGTGGTTTTGTGTGGCAACACATGGGTTGTTCCCTGCTCATTTTACCTTTCAATAACAAATATCTCTACCTTCCCTTATTACTAAAGTCCTTCCACTTCTTTTCCTGTAGTCCATAAAGATGTTTTCTGTCCTTTTTTGCTCTGTAGACCTCACTTTCCATATTTTTTATTGTGCAAGACACTGCATAAAAAAGAAATACTAATTATGGCTAAATATAATCCACCATCTGTGGAACTTCTGTCAAAAAGGCTAAGCAATGGTTGACAATTAAGCATAAAGGTATTTAATAGTTACATAAAGGATATTAAAGATGTGTTCTGCATGTCTGTGCAGTTGCAGGTCATTTAGAAAGTATTTTAGACTTTCATACATAAACAAGGGGGAAATCATCCACCATTGTTCATTGTTGGGGTCCAAAGTCAATGTTTTTGCATGTGAATCACTCTCTCTTTTGTCGAACTTTGTTATTAATATTTTTGCTGTTACTACTCATTTTCTTATTTCATTGTTGTTTCCAGTAATTTGTTCTTATCTCGACCAATGATCTTTTTGTGCCTCCAATTCTCAATTCCATCCCACTGCAGCAGGAAGGGGGGTGAGAGACCAGTGTGTGGTATGGGAGAGTCCTGGTGGGGGAACTGGTTTGGGGAGAACAATTCCTAAACCACAGCACCTGACTGCATAAACTAATTATAGGTTCATATGTAAGCAAAAAAACTTGCAGATTATATTATCCTGTGATCAATTTATCACAATATTGTGACTTTGGGATCTATAAAAAGCTGAAAGGTTAATATTAATGGATATATTAAAACCAAATCTTCGTAAATGCAGCTACATTTTGAAATGCTTTTTGTCAAGTCATTAGTCTGTATTAATTACAATCACATGACTAGATTGCTCATAGTCTTGCCAGTTCAACAAATGAATATGATTTAATTTTAATTTGAACCATTCTAACATTTTGTTTTAAATAACAGCTTTTTGATCTCCAAGTACATTCATAGCATGCTAACAAAAAGAAAACTGTTGCTGTAGAAAAATGAAATGTGGTTAGCTTTTCTCATACGGATGCAATAAAGACCACTTCTGGTGGCTTGACATTGCACAGCTGAATAGTTTTTGACAGGGAAAATAACTATAGTTTAGTCTGAGCTTTGGCAGTACTACAAGTTATTAAATATTTGCAGTAATCCAGTAAGTGAAACTTTATTATAGGCAGGTTGCTTCAAAGTGTATTATCTCCATAGTTACAGACATTTTTGTTATGTTGGCCTTTTTCTATACGGAGACACTCTTTGTTTCTTTATTTTTATATTGTTTCATGGACTGATCAATGGTCTTTTGGAAGTTTTCAGGTCTCCTTATTTCTCCTCTTTTATAAGTAAGTTGAAGTTTTTCTGAAATATGCACAACAGAATCTGGCAAACAAAAACCCCAAAGCTCAGAGCTGCTGTTCAAATCAGGTACACTTATTGAGTCCTTTTTTTTCAATATTGAGTTTTATCAAGTTCTTTCATGACTTTGCTTCACAAAAATAGTAAAGTATCACTCTGCATATGTTACCTTAGCTGTCCTTTGGGCTTCCACTTCCACACATGATAGTTCATCAGTCTTAGGGTCCATCTCTGCTGCTGCAGCTGGGAATCTGCCTCCAAGTGCAGATATGGAAATGGGAACACCTGTGTGGGAGCACACAGCACCCAGCCCAGGTGTGGGGACACCCTGGGGCAGTCTGAGCAGCAGAGCTCTGGCACTGCTGGGAATGGCTCCAGTGCCACATGCCAGAACTGTTCTACCACACTCAGGATCTCAGGGAGCATCCCTGCTGAGAGCTGTGTGGTGTTCTGCAGGTGCACCATCTGCTCAAAGTGCTGCTCTGCACTCCAGCTCCACGTTGGCAAACCCCATCTCATAGCAGACAAGCACAGCCTCTGCTGCTTCCCTTCTGACCTCCAAATCACCCAGGCTGAAGGTCACTGAGGCACAGGAAAGGAACCTTTTGGTTTTGACCAACATCTGTTCAGGCCTATTGCAGTAAATCTTGTAGGTAAGTCTCAACTAGGTGAGCTCTACTCTTGTTCAGGTTTTGAAACAAATGTCTTCACACTTTGTAGAGGGAAAAATGCAACCCTGTTCTTTGGATTGATTGCACAGATAATGTGAAAAAGGAAAGAGGAAAGGATTCACATTATGGAACTATCTTGCTAAATTAGAAGAAGTCTGTGAATGAAGGTGGGACAGATGTGATTGATGTACATGCATGATAAGAGTAATGAAGCACATTAAATGTGAAAAGTCCAAATCATGGTGACAACATATTTTACAATTAACATTCTGTTTCATATGACAAGAATTTTCTTTCTTGAGCCATAACAATTTTTCACTTTATTCACATTGCCATGGACATGACAGGCATGTGAAATAGATAATGTTAAACTGTTGAAAAAAACATGTTTATGCTGTCTACTGGGGCTTTTTAAAATTAATTATCATGCTTGTGGTGCAAACTTACTCTTTTTCTTGATATTTGAAAGGGGCTAATATTGGAGAGTGGAGCTAAAACAGTTTCTATTTAGCTGTAATTGTCACAATTTTACGAAAGTCAATTAGATATTTAGTAGAGCTGCAGAAAATTTTACAATTGTCTAAATTTTAAGACAGTTGCTTATGTTTTCTGTTATTTTTAACAAATACTCATAAGAAAAATATTTGCTAGTTTTGTAAATCCTTAATGGATTTAATGAGGGAACTTAGCATCACTCATAGTACCACAAATCTAAGGCCTAAATATTATAAAAGAAGGCACCACTGCAAGTAACACTTCAGCCAGGTACCTGGTAGGTGATAAATTGGGGGAACTGGTTAGAACAGGACAGGGCTAAAATTTATGGCAGTCATGATCAGAGCTGGGAGATGCTGATCTCAGCCATGCAGGGCAGGGGGAGGGAGGGGAAGGTGAACCTTTGTACTGAGTTGAGAGGCTGGTGCCAGGTTACAAAGGTCAAACATTTAATAACACTGTTTTATCTTACAGCTCTATTGCATGTGTGAATGCAGCCTAGGAATCCAGCTTTGATAAGGAAAAGGCAGAAACACATATTTTGCTGGGCTTTGAATCTGGGTGTTTCATGTTTCTTGACTGTAATACTACAGTCTAGAGGAGTGCCATGTTCCTGACTCAACAGCCTAACATAGAATTGTGACCTAAACATCTATACTGCAGTGCACTGCATTGAGGGAAAACAGGAAGAATCAATTCCAGCTATTGCAGTTGCTCTGGGCTGCCTGGTGGTGGGCACAGAGCCATTTTTTTCTATTCTGATTAGAAAAATTGCTTAAATCTACAAGAACTTCAGTGCTCTGTAGAGACTCTTCCTCACATTCAGATAATCTCTAGTTATAAAAACACAGCTCTCCATCAAACATTATTGTACTAGTATCATAATTAACTCTATTGGGTTTGGTAATTTCCCCACAGCAGCCCTCACAGGGCTGTGCTTTGTATTTGTAGCTAGGAAGGTGTTGATAATACACCAATGTTTTGGCTGTTGTTGAGAAGCACTCACACAGCCTCAACATGCCTCTTCAACATTTTCCCCTCAGCAGTCTGCAGGTAGTAGAAGTGTTTTGGAGGCAACATATCCAGGACAGCTGACCCAAACTGCCTACAGAGATATTCCATTCCATGTGTTGTCTGCTCAGCAAGAGAAGCCAAGAGAAAGAGAAGGGGGTATTTTTTATTATTACATTTGTCTTCTGGAGTAATTGCTATTTGTACTGAGGCCCTGCGTCCCAGGGAATGGCTGGATATTTTCTTCTGATTGGAAGTAAACAATAAATCTTTTGGTTTTCTTTGCTTCTGCATGTGCAGTGTTCTCTTCTGCTTTATTAAACTGCCTTTTTTTCTTGACCCATATGTTTTCTTCCATCTTGTTTCGTCCCTGCCCTGTCCTAATGAGGAGGGGAGTGACACAGCAGCTTGGTGGGCAACTGGTGTCCAGTCAAGGTCAATGCATGCTGTGTAAAAATATGTTACATATGTTTATGAGCTTCTACCCATTTCTCTCCAGCTCAAGAAAAGTCAAATAGAAAAAAACACTCTAGTTGCATCCAGACTAGAGAAAGGAAATAAATATTAAATCCTCAACTTACAGGAAGTAAAGAGGGTAGGTACTATGACAGGTGATGCTTCTCTGAAGGTCATGATGAAATATATGAACACAGGAAGGAGCAGAAAAAAACCTGCACAGAAGCTTTGTCCTTCTTGGAATTGCAGCAAAACCCTGTTGGCTGCAGCAGCACCTACATTTTAAATATTTTTAAGCGCCTCAGTGGTAGATTGGTGCTCCTATGGAAGTTGTGTACCTGGAAATCTGGATGGTGTCAGCTTGAAATCAAGAGAGGTTGTGTGGAGTCTTGTTTTGCATCATTCTGTAGGAGATCTCATTTCCTCTGACACAGTGAATCTCTTGAGATTAGCAGCTGACTTCAGGACTTCTTTTAATTTTTTGAAATGGAATTACCATGAAAACCCCAAATGCTGCAGTCACCCTCCATTCCCTCGGTGGAATTACAATGGTTCCCTCATATAAAGAAAGATTGCATGTTCATATGGGCCAGAACCAACAATTCCTTTGTATATTTTAGATGACCTAGCTCAGTGGATCTCCATGCTAGCTGATTCTTTTCCAGATTAATGAAATATAAATATTTAGCCACAAGTAAAATACCTCTAGCATGTTATGATGTTCAATTGTCCGTGTTTTTTTTAATCAGTTTCTTAAAAAATGGCAACATGGGATCGGTATCATGGTCACACCTATAAAGAACAGGACACAGCTCTGTGAAAGTATTCAACACTTGTGCAAATCAGCAAAGTGGAATCTTTGTGCTATATGAATGAATATTATTAACCCATATTTCCAATTGATTTAGATTTTGTCCCAATAAGTTTATCAACACATTCTATAAGCATAGCTCGTTTTCTACACTGACATAATCTGTGACAATGGATTTACTTAGAGAAATGAATCCTTGCTCAATCTTACCATAGATCAGCCTGTTTATGGAGAAGAGAGGGAGAAAAGGAAAGAGGAAAGTCTTTGTGGCTGAGAACTCCTCTTGCTCTTATTGAGGTTGGCACCATTTACTTTTATTTGATGAAAGCTCTTTGACCTGCAGACTAGAACATGACTGTTAATAAAAGGTCATGAAACACATCTGAGATGGTAATAAAATGAGTGAGCAGAAATTGCAAACATTTTGCTAGAATCCTTTTTTCCTCTATAAGAATGGACTGCTTCAGAAAAGCTAATACTGAGAAATGTAATCATGTGAAAGAAATGCATGTTTTAAGGCAAAATCTTGTTCACTCACTAAATTTCCATGCCTTGAATCTTGACTAGATTTAAACTTTCTCAGGGGTCTACAGAAACAAGTAATTTATGTTTATGCAAAGAGGAAGGGATTCTTTGCACAAGCACAGTGGTAATAGCTCTGGTATGTACTTCGAGGTCTGCAAAATTGCTTTTTCTAGGGAAAGCAGTTTATGAAATTTCCATAGCTAAGGCCAAATTTGCACAATCCAAGTAAATGTCTTAGGTTATTCTCTGAGGTCTAAAGGGCTGAGTACACCCAACATACCTCATCCCACCAGCAGGCAGTCATGGAGGCCCAGAGTAATCAGTGTTTGCTCTTACACATCCTCTGAAGTCATCTCACTTCTGAACCCATACTCATGCCCCATTCTCACAGAATTATAATCGTTAATAATTATTCTATATAATAGTATTGAATTGCTCAATAACAAAAAGGTTAAATGCAGACTGATTTCCAGGGAATCTAAATAAAATCTACATAATCTTTAGGGTGTTGGCAAGTTCTTACACAATGGGTGTGGACATTTTTTCAGGATTTTGCATGATGTTCCTTGCATTCAGTACACATGAGGAAAGGATGGGAATTATACAACTTCTCTCCCCACTATACAGTGTTAAAAGACAAATATATTTTCTTTTTTTTTAGCTTTGCATGAAGTGTTCTGCTTTCACCTTCCATATTGTCCAACAATCTGCTAAAATTTCCAGCAGCTACATTTTCCAGTGAAGCCAAGTACAGGATGAGGTTTTCCAAAAGGTGAATGAAACAATCCATTGAAAATGTCAGTCAGAAGCCAGAACATAATTTTATTTGGGGTTTTTGATCCTTGTTCAGAATTCATATGATTAGCATGTGGTGAACTGTAAAATGAAGTGGAACAAAAGTGCCTGAAATAAATTTCACCTTGACCTGATTTCCACTTGACTGAATTTGTTGTAGTAAACTGGTGACACATAGTGGATAAACAGTAACACATGTCTGCATTCAGAAAAGGAGAACAGATGGTAAACACACTGATATAAGGGCTGTTACACAAGAGCTCTGTGTATAATTCAGAAAGGTCAAATCCCCTGAAACACGAGGCAAGTCTGATAAGGGGAAGGGATTCATTGACAAGAAGGAGTCAAGTGGGCACAACTGAAGCAGATAAGGCTTCTGGCTCCTCAGTGGGTTTCACTCAGGGAAGGCATCTGGCCACATCTGTCTTCTTATGTAAAACCACTGTCAGAGGCGTCATTCCCTTGCTCTGAACGGCGCTTCCTCAGAGGATAGACTGCCGGTCCACTGGTTAAATTGGTGCCACTGTCCTCTGAAATAGTAAAGACTACATTTTTATGGTTTGGGAATATCTTTTGACCTTCCAAAGACATTGATTCCCTAGATCTTGTCCTCTGCAGCATAGGCTATCTGCTCCCGCTTGTGACCACAGCTGGCTGTGACTATGTTGGGTAAAGGATTCTAAGCTGGGTTTGGTTAGGCAACTATCTTTGAATATCTTCCCTGCCTGCATGTCCACTGGTGTGCAAGAAGGGTTACTGCCCTTGTTTCTTATACTGAGAACAAGTAATTTTTCCAGCGGCCACCTGGGGTAATGAGTAGAACAGAGATCTCCCAGATCCTAAGTAAATTCCCTGCCTTCTGTCAGATTGTCACTGAAGAATTTAGTCAGGATGGACTTGAAAATGAATGGAGCTACTCAGCTTCACATATAGCTGAAGTACTGATGGCTAGCAAGACCAAAGAGGGAGACAAAGGAAAGATAAAAACCCAAAGAGGTCATTAGCTGATGGTGGTAGTGGCATTCAGCTCCCAGCCTGTGCTCCAGCACAAGGTACCAATTCAAGGTACCTAAACTTAAAAATTATGTACATGTAAATATAATTCCATTTACAAGCACTTATATTTTATCTAGAATGGTTCTAAAATTGGAATTTTTGCTGCTCAGAAGACACCCAAATATATATAATAAGGGACACAGATAATAAGTGATTTAGGAGAAAATAATTTCCACAGATTATAAAGAGGTTAGTTTTCAAAATATATTCAGAGAAATTCCATTAAAATGTATTTCATGTTATAATAGTTTCTCTACTTTAAAGATACTTTCTACTGTTAAAAATATACCTAGAGAGCATTATTTTTAAACCATATTTTTTCATTCAATTCTTGGCAGGAGACTATAGATTTAAAATTGAAGTTGTTCTGTTTAAGGACTCTCAGAAAACAGAGATGGAGTGAAAAATTAGGTGCTGAAGTCAGGCATGTTGAATGTTCAGCTTGTATCTGCTTTCAAGAGTTAACAATGCCAAAGTCATTTCACTTGTGACTTATTTAACAGCTGTCTGCAATTGAGGATCCAAACTTAGTCTCTTATCACATCTTTTACTCGAGGGGCTACTTATTCCCTTAAAACAAAAGCAATCCGGGCCAAAAATTTTTACAAACAATACAAGATTTTCTCTTCGGCTAAAGCAGCGACCTTGCCGAGGTTTCTGCCAAGCAAAAACATTTCTTTACTCCTCACCAGTGTGTCTGAAATCTCTTTGATGGTTACAGCTCCAAGCCTAAAGGATTTGTGGCCTTGATACTTGTAGAACATAAAGATGGGTAGACGTGTTCTGTTTTCTTCCCCAGCTACTCAAATACTGGAAAAAATCCCTTTATCTACCCTGCATCTCCATCACTGGCTTCTTTTGAGCGTATTTCACGGTGGCTTTTACGTATTACTTGGGGGATCCAAGAGAAGCCAAAATGCATAGAATATGGCACATCTCTCTACTCCCTGGGAAAATTTGCAGAGGGAAAATAAAATGGGCCTCTCTGTGCACTTTTCAGGCTAAAGCGACTCTACATTTCCTATGCACCTGCATCAACTTCTAATTTAGCTTCATTAACAAGCACCCCAGCTCGGGTACTCTGAGCCCAACCTGGTCTGTGAACCAAAGCACAAAAATATGCAAAACTGCACGAGTAATTTTATAAATGCATTTGCAATCTAAACTGAACTAGATCAACGTTGGCCGCAGCTTCAGTCACAAGTCCAACATTCAGACAATGAATATTGAAGAGTTTATTGGCAATTCTTTGACTGAAATACATTTGCCCAGAGAAGGTCCTAAATAGAAAAGCAAATCAATTCAAATCTAGGTCTGCTTCTGAAGGATTTAAGGATCCAAGGACTACTGACTTCATGTCGTAGTTTAAGCCCAGATTGAAATAAAGCACCACACAGTGTGGGTGTTACGTACATGAGAAATCAATTCATTGTCATTAGCAGAGCAGCCAGCACATCATAAAAATCCAAATTCCACTTTCTGAGTCCCCTGGGTGGTACAGTTGAATATCTAGACTGTTTGTGTAAAAATCTTATTACTCAGATATCAAATCTACAAGCAATTGCTAAAAACAAGCCATCTGAGAATCAAATCAGCATTTTTAAACAAAGAAGATAGTAAATAACATTTAAACTCTCCAAGAAGCATTTTCTCTGAGTGAGAGTATATAGAAGAGGATGTCTCTAAGTTAGAAAATATGGAGGACCTCTGGAATCAGACATTTTAAAATAGCAGTATGGTGTCATATTTCTGTAACAGCAAAAACCTGAACATAGTACTAGAGGTAGCTTTATTCTATCTTTATTACATCTGGAAATATACTGTGATTTTTTTTTGCCTGAAATGACATTTAAGAGAGAGGATCACTGAGGTTACCTGAGTGCTGCTCTTACAGAACAGCTTATTAGTTCTGTCTTTAAAGGTCACCAGTAAAGGGTAAAGTTCCTGGCCTTTTGCTTTTAAGAGTATTTTTTTCCCTTATTTTTACTTAATGGAGGATATTTCAAGTTTCTGTACACCAACATAGGGATTTAAAAAAACATGGCCAGTTAAATGTCTGTCAAGTTGCCATGTGTTTCATAGAGACAAGTTTGCACTGTTATCAGTGTATCACATAAATTGTTATCAGTTTCCCAAAAAGGACATGTCATCAAATGGCATATTTTTTGTGTTCAGCACTGGTATGTTCCATCTGTGCATCAAACATCTCTATGGCTAGGTTGCAGTAATTTTCTTTTCAGGCATAAGCTTATAGTAGGGAATATTACATATATGAGGCCACATGATGACCATATTTACTTTTGAAGTATCTCTAAAATTTGTTGATTTGTTATAAAAATCCAGCCTGGACAGAGAGAGAAGATGGAGTTCTCAAAATATTGCAGTGCAGTATGCAGCCATATCTGGTATGCAAGAATACAAACCTATTTGGGGAGTACCCCAGGCAGAAGGCAGAACAGCATGAAACTGTTCCAATAGAGATTCCAAAAATGTAGGACTAGGTAATAATCTATGTCTTTGAAAGGAACCAGGGTAATTCTGGAGATTTGTCAAGAGCAGAAATTCTCCATGTCTGTACACTTCACTCCAGTTCCCACCTGCATGGAATCGCTCCTCCCTGACCAATATAAGCAGCTCCTTGCAACTAAAGTTAATTTTGCTAGTACCTGGAGACTGTTGAGGTGAGATAATACCTTTGCTATCTGAGAAGCAATAAGTTGACCTCTTGGAGACCTGGGAAGGCAAATAGGTGATTACAAATTTTCCTTTGAAGTCAAACAGAACTGAAATAAATTTTGTCCCTGCCACTTTCCTGTCACCATCATTGCATGTAAATGACTCCACCAGAATTTTAAAAATAACAAATGATAAATTAAGTCATAAACCAACCACTAACACCTCTGTCAGTTCCTTATTTGATCTATGGAAAATACTTCTTTTTCCATATTTTCCACCATCCAATCTATCAAGTATGCTAATTGATAAAAGTAGTTCAATCATTTTCCATTTTGGAGATAGCTCACACCTCAGTGAGGCACAGATCAGCAAATGCCTACATAAAAATATAACATATTTGTCCATGAATGAAGCAAGTATTTAGTGAAGCATACAACAAAGGTTAAACAGCTGGTTACTTTTTAGGTGTTTGCTACATCCCACTGCAGGACACCAACAGATATATTGAACATGTTATATTTCAGCAATTTGGACATGTACAGCTTTAACAGTTTTGCTACTTTTAGGGGTCATATCAAGAGGTCATGAAACACCAAATTCTGAATAGTAATGGTTATGAACATATAGCATCCACACATCTTTAAAGGTGCATGGAATATATATTACCAACTATATTCAGTAGGCTCAGGCACTAAGACTCTCTGAGCTGTGAACATGTATCTTGAAATTCTGTGACAAGTGACTTTTACAGGATCTTTACAGAAGAGTCTGCTTCATATCTACTGGACAAAATATTGAAATAAAAGGCTAAAAAGCAAATGTATGTGTGAAAAAAAATCTTGCATTATTCTCAAAGTACTCAATACATTTATAGAACTAAGAAGGGCTTTACTCTATGTTATCATACCTGGAATCTTTGGAATACATCAGAAAGGTTGTTTTTCCATTAAAAATGGGGTGATAACTTTTGTTTTTCAATAAATTCCTCTGTTTTTCATATTTGTCTTATTTATTATGAGAGTTATCACCAGGAAAAAAAAAGAAATGGTCTCTTTAACCTTCAGAGAATTATATTGTTTGATTAGTTGTTGTAGACAGCAGCTCAGCAGAAAATTAAACAAATTTAATATGCCTGCAAGACAAGTTGTTGGTTTTTTGCCTCTTTTTGTATGAAGGCACATTTGTCTTCTAGATCTGTGAGCTGAGAAATTAATATGTTGCCATTAGGTATTTGACAAAATACATAAGCTCTATTTAAAGAAAGCCTATGTTGCAGGAAATGTATTACCATTCTAAATGTTTTTTCTCCTTCCCTTTCTTTTCCTTTCTACTGGACCTCTCCTTATAGTAGGGCTACATGCAGCATGTGTGGCACATGAAGCCAGGTAAAACATGTACCATAATTAAAGAGGAAATCAAACTCATCCAAAAATAAAAGCCAATTAAACATTGAGGGCCTCAGTGGAAAAGACAAGAAGGATATCATGGTGGAAAATTCTGTGTGTGTAAGAATTGGATATCTCATCAAATGTGGGAAAAAGCAAATGCAAAATGTCAGCACTTAAAATCCTCAGTGATTTTTATTCCATTGAAAATGGCAGACAAAAAAGATGATGGTTTTGTTGAGGAATGACATAAACTAGAGATGTAATTTTTACATTGTAAAAAATCATGTACACTCTTTAAAAATTATTGTTATTATTATTAGTAGTATTATGTGCAGCTTTGATATTCAGTAGTCTGGGACAGTGAAGTCAAGGTGCTGACTTCAACTAAAAACATTTTAGGGCTATAGCAGCTGCCCTCTGTAGAGGGATTAAACCACCTGGGATTCCACCCTGCAGAGCTGAATGCTGCAGTGCAGTGATGGGTAGAGTGCAGTGGGAAATGATAAAAAGCTCACACAATTATGAAGAGAGTAGATAAATAAAATGGGGAACTGTTCTTCACCAAATTTTACAGTGAAAGGACAATCCAGAGTCAGAAAGGGAAGTGGATACCAAACAAAAAGTAGGAAGAGATTGCAACAACTCTGAATGCTGGGGAGAAACAGAAAGTGTATACCACATAAAGTGCCCTCATTATCAGGTGTCTGATTCTCCTCTCACCATGATTTCAACACAGTTGGACTGGCCATAATGTCTCACAGGAATACAGGATGAGGGAATCCCATGAAAACATCATGGGATTCACACACTGAAGCTGTATAGATGGTTCACGAAACTTCCATATTGTAGCTCTACTCCATCCCGTTTTTCCAGGACAAAATAAACATGTCTAGAACCACAGTCTTCCCAAACTTCTAATGCAGTTGTTTAGAATGTAAGCTCATCTACTTTTCTCATAAGTTCAGTACTAATGAGTTCTGTTATGGAGGTTTTCTACATTCTATTGACTGCATTTTACCTTGTATAACACTCTTCAGAAAATCTCTGTAAAAAGTGATTGTCTAGAACAACACAGTAAGTTCCTCATTGTGGATTTACCTTGATGCTTATATTCAAAAAGAGAACATAAAAAAAGAAAAGGAAGGAAAAAAAATCCTATGCCTGAAAGTTATTTGGACACATTTTTGAGAGATTTATTGGAACTCTACATAAAAGCCCAAGAATCATGTCTGCAGGAAATTAGCTATGCATTCCAAGAGACATTTTAAGTGGAAATTCGGAACTAACTCTTCTCTAATCTTCTGTATGAAAATATAAGACTAGAGAAACTTCCTGTCTTTCATCCTATCCACTTATACAGAAAAGGAAAAACTTGACAAAGAACATCTTATCTAATCTTCATGTGCAGTAAATGTTCTTTTAATGTCTGTCAAAGGTCTAATCAGCAGTATGACTGCATCTCTGTGTCTTTAGGGTACACTTATAAAGACACTTCTTAAACTTGTTAAAGTTATTACCCACCCATCAGAGATATTTTTCTGTTTCTGAGGACAGCATGAAGTGCAAAGGCTCCTGTAATGCTCAGCTGGGATTGCAGTCCTTTGCAATAAAATCCACAAATATGTATTCTGTTTATGTGCCTCTCCAGGCTATTTTTCAATAGTTATACAGATACCTATTATTATCTAACATAATCTGACAGATTATTATGATACTGGGATGCTTTCTCAACATTCCTGAATCAGAGAAGGCTCATTTGACACTGAATATTAATTTTGTTTACAGACTTAACTTGACTGCCTTACTATAAAATCAAATGATAACTCAAAATTATTACTGTAATAATTGATGATCAATTGTGGCTCTTATCTTGAGGATAGATGTTTATTTCCCAGAAATGTGTAAGTTTGTAAAATCTTTCTGAATTTTATTTCCCTCTTTCTCTGGGTGAAGGTGGTATGTGTCTTGCTATCAAGTCTAGCATCATAACCCATGGATTTGGGAAGAACATTAAATCTTCATGTCAGCCCTATACAGGCAGTTCAGTTCCTTGGTTTGCCCTGAAATCAGGGACCAGCTTGTGGCACCTCAGGTTGTACACAGAAACAGGCATGTAGGAGACAGAAAACTTTTTTCCTGCTTTCAAATATGCAAGATCTAAATACCTTTGTCTTGTACTATCTTGTTAATACTTTACTAACTGCTAATGGCTTTGTGTGACCCTTTTGCTAAATCCTGCACGTGAAAGCAAATGCATTACAATTACATCTATTACAATTGTTTTTTGAGATCTCTACTAGATAAGAGGAATTTAGAGGTGCCACAAGTAAAGATTTCACCCAGTATATGGTAATCAGACTAACTAGTGGGTTACATTTACATTCACTGCAATTGAACTTTTCTTCATTGTATTAATATAAACATTTTATCTGCTCTAATACTTCCCTGTTACCAGTCCCCATTAGTGTAGTGGCACTGCTAGAACTGAGATAAGATCAAATAAACAGCTTGCAAAAATAGTTCAGACCATTGCCCAGAATCTGTGCTCCTGTAGCTGTGCATTGGAAGCAAAAGCAGTCTAATAAAGAAAATGGAAAACGGGTTGCCATGTGAGTATTAATTCTGTTTTATATCCACCATGAGTTGGTAAAGTTGGTTTGGTGTGATTTTAAGCAACTTTTGTCTTCTTTTTGGCTTAATATATGTTTGGTTGAGACAGACCTTTAATTTGTTGTCACCATTGTCACCAGTATTGAGAGAGGACCACCAAGGAATGAATGTGGGCTCTACAACAATCTTGGCGTGACTTATTTGCCAGGGTGCATGTGTGGCAGGTTAAAATCAGAAGGTTTATATTTGTTGCTGAACAAACTTACAAGTTAGTTATTGTAATGAAGACCATTCCTGTGAACAGTGAGATCCCACAGATATGTCCTGGGGCACTCTGGGTGAGCTGGATGGATCCATATTGAGGGTGGCCTGGGACTTCCTCTGCAGAGCTGACTCATGAGTGCTCGCAGCACACGTGCAGTGGTGGTATGCTATGAAGCACTAGCAGAGATGGGGAAAGATTGGATCAGAAGGTTTATGATATAAGGCATGATTAAATAGAGCTGGCTACCCTCCAGCTTTGTGTGTGACAGTCAGGAGCAGGCTGGAATGGCTGAGGAACAGATGGCTGGTACGGATGTCAGAAAGGTTTGTGTTTAGGCACCCCGTGCTAAGCCAGCTAATCTACCTCGCAGATGTCCTCCCTTTGCAGCTGTTTTCTTTAGATGCCCTTGAAAATTCAAAGTCTGATCTAGGGCTACTCCTAGATACACCTGATTTGATTTGTATTTCATGCTGCTCTCACAGAGTGATAAAGCCGGCTTTCAGTTAAGGACTGTCAAGTTGTGGTACAATGATTGTATTTGGCTACAACCTATCACTGGTCCCACTGCTTCTGCAACCAGAATTGCATCTAAGATTATCTGACAGAGCACTTACATCAGGAAATGAGGTTTTTTTCCTGCATTTATTTGAAGAAACTGATGCAATTAATTAGACTGTGTGAGCCTAGCAGATTTCTTGGTTCAGGCAGTTGCCATAAAGTTCAGCATCCCATCAGGATCTCAAGGTCTCTGGGAGAAGCATAAGTTAAAAAAAGTTTATAAGGAATGAGGCAAAAGTAGCTAATAGACAGACCAGCTGGCTGTTGTACATGACAAGTTGAAAATAGATAACCTTGACAGAATGGCCTAAAATATTTCAATATTTCTAGACTATTAAAACCTTGCCCCCAAAAAGGAAAAATGCGGGTTGGGATTAACTCAATTATGAGTTAGAGCATGATGCTGATAACAAGGTTGTGGGTTCAATCCTTGAATGGGCCATTCACCCAAGAGCTGGACTCAATGATCATGTGGGTCCCTGCCAACTCAGAATATTCTGTGATATCTATAGGGTTTGAAGCCTACAGGTTCAGCTAGAGCTATAGGTCCAGGAAGGACAGTACCTGTGTTGCCCAAGACAAAACAAATATTTAGGGAAGCAGGGCCCATATACAGTGCCATTTTAAGCTGTATTGCAATATGTAGCTGTCAAAGTGCAAAGGTATTTTTGATTAGGGGCATGCTGGACTGCAGCTACATGCAAATATTGGCTGCTACTTATCCATTCAGATACCAAAGGGCTATGGAATTGGAATTGGCACTAGTGAATGAAATCTGCAGAGGTTGTCACATCAGTTAAATTTAAACACAGACCTGAAAACTGTGAGACTTTATGGATCCTGGATTTTCAAGGCTTTGCTTGAATAGTGGAAATATTAACTGGGACCATAGTTTTTACTGCCTATTAAGTGTTATGCTCTTTTTTTTTCTAGATAATCTATAGGAAACAGACCAATATAACACATGTGTTATATGAAGTGTAGTCCAGTATTTACATCTAGGCATAGGCTAAAAATATCTGTCTCATTTTTCCTTCTGGAAAATCTCTAAAGAAAAAAACATCAAATTTAAGAATCTTGTAGGATATGACATCTTGACATCTTTTTTTTATTCTTCTCATGGAAAATTGGAAATATTGGTGTAGGATTTTCTAGTAAAGAGAGAAAGCATAATAAAATAGTAAATAGTAGGGAAAGAATACCTTCCAGCCTGCAATATTAACAGAAACTGTGGTGTTTCATTAGGGCTGTGTGAGCATGGCCTGCCCTTGATACCTGTAAGAAAAAACTACCATGGGGTTTGGAACACACTCAAGAAAGTGATTTGGACAGGAACTGAATTTTGACAAAGTGAAACGCTTCCAAAAAAGACTGCATATGTTTACACATCAGGGTTTTTTTTTCTACCATTGATAGTCTGTCAAATTATTTCTCTTTCTTTTTGTTTGGATAGATGATTTAGGTGTGTCCCATTTAGGACTACTGGAACAAAAGTATGTAACTGTGGTGGATTTGTCCTTCAGCAGAGCTAAGGAACTCTGCCCGCTTTTGAGGTAACTGAAAGAGAGAGCTAAGGCTGTGCTTACACTAATGAAAACCCAAATAAAATTATTTGCTGAACTGTGTATGCAGAAAAGAAGATTCTCAGTTGGAGAATAGAGAAGCAGATAAAGAAAGGAGCTTCAGAAAATTACAAAGGCCTGTCTTGAATATGGTGAACATTGGGGTGGAGGTGCTGGCTTCAGACTAATGTTTGTTTCATTGTATGTCCAAGAGAGAAGGATTTTCTACATTTTTTGACATGTGTGTCAGCCTCAGAACTTGGTAGGAGGCAAGGACTTATTTTGCTGCTCCAACCACATTAGAGGTGCAGTACTTCTTTTGCATTTGTGCTTTTCTCTGCTGGAATTTAGTGGTATTGTTTCTGTTCTAACCAGAGCTCCTTCAAAGGCACTAGCACTGCTTCAAGTCTAGCATTATTTTTTTTTCTCTTAATTGAAATATCCCAAGAAAACCAGCTATTGGTTAGACATTCTGATTAGAAAAGCCACTGCTTCTAGCTTTATGATAAGATTTTTGCATAACTTCTATCACCATGTGCCTAACAAACTGTACATATCCTCAAAACAGTGAGAAAAGTGGCAATTGTCTGAGTGTCTTTGAGTATTTTCTTCTGCATGACTGAAGAAAGTAAATTACATTAACTTTTTATTATGAGAACTTTGGATGGAAAAATAAACAAAGTTCTAGTTTTCTGAGCCAAACCAGAAGTTAGACTTTATATAAAGTAACTATTTAGCTGCTGGTCAAAATGAAATCTTTAACATTAGCTTAGAAAGAGGTAGATCAGATAATGGAGTTTTGACAATTGATGCATCCTCTCCTTTCACGGGTTTATATTTTCTGTGCCACTAAACTCTTTGAAAACTCAGGTGTCTTTTCTGGTCTTGCTCCTCGTTTTCGATGTGGTCTTTGTAAAGAGAATTTCCTCAAAGATTTCAAGGAGCCTGGAGAGTCTTGTGAGGGCTTAGATACCAGTAGGTGCAGCACTGCTGAGATGTAAATAAGCCAAATGAATGAAGTACACCACTTGTTCTGTAGAAAAAAACATTAAATTTCTAAAATCAATAGTTATCAGAGTGACAGCTTAAAATCTCTGAAAAAAAGACAGCAACTATCCAAGATGAGCTGGAGAGATACAAAGGAACTCCTAGGGAGAAGTGATATTCAATAGTCCTCAAAAATGAATTTTGCACAGCTTTTATTCTTTCATATTTCTATGATAATGCAGATGAGGTCTTGTTCTTCAAGAAGACAAGAAATGTCTGGCATGAAGATGAAAGGAATCTTGTCTTTCATGTTTTGGATGCAGGACCCACATGAACCTCTATGGCAGAAGAAGAGGATGACTGCAGGTTTCCTACCTGCTGTCTAAGCCTCCAGCACCAATCCATCTATTCACTCCTACATTTTTCTTGAAAGCATGGCCCTGCCAGATGCTGCTTCTTCATGTAGGAGCATCACAGGCAGATGTGCATGGGTATTCTCAAGCAGCCTGGATAAACAGGCTGCAGACCAGGGTGGAGTGGGCTTAGCTTAAAATCTTTGGAATTTTAGGGGTACACCAGAGAGAGAACAATTAGAACAGCATCACTAACATGATGCACTGTTAACCTGCCAGGCATGAAATCCACTTTCTTGTTAGGTGTTCATAATTCCACAAAATCCACAACAATTTTTTGGTTTAAACATCTGAAGGGACTTTGATGTTTACAGCACAGGTTTGCTTATGATCTGCTGTGAAACTCACCCCCCTGAGATATGTTGCAGGCAGGTATGACCTTTTGGGGAAGCTGGTGGACTGGTTTAATGCTTTGTTTATTTCTTCTTCAAAGCTACCTAGTAAGTAACACAGAAAGCTGTCTGCCTTTTCTGATGTTGGAAAAGGTTATTTTGTTTCTTTAGTATGGAGAGTTGATTTATTGTAAATATCTCTGTCTTGCTCTTACCAGCAAAGATTTTCAGAAGGTGGGGTGGTTTGGGTTTGTTTTTATTCAGTACATGAAAACTATGATATTTACACAGTATTTTTTTACTCAGATTAAGAGTATTGAAGCTGTCCCCTGACTTCCCCCTCTTGCTATACTTTGGTGAACAATATTTGTGGGACTTCTGAAACTGGACACTTTTTGGATGACCTAAACAATGGTATGCCCCAGGGGCAGAGCTGATGTGATCCAGCCATCAGTGGGTATTCAGTCCTCTGAAAGAAACTAGAGATAGCCTGAAATAAAAGGTCTCAAAACATTTAACATCAGGTCCTTGTCACCAGATGAGAGGGTCAGTTACTCAGCAGACCCACTCCTATCAGTCTGTGCTGTTTCCTAATGCTGGCAGTCAATGAGTCCCTTACAAGGCTCCAGTGTTACTTGAACTCATGCAGAAAAAACACAAATTCATAACTTTTGCAAAAGAAAGAGTGGCTTGCATTTTAGTCAGCTGTAAGAGTACATTTACAATGAAGAATTCTGAGTTCTGCTGAAGAATTTCATATAAAAGAAGCACAGATAAATAAATAATGAGTAACAGTACCTGCACATTACACAGCTGGGCTATAGCACACTAGAAGGAATTATGCCTATATTTAGGAATAAAATGTAGTTCAGATATGTCCATTGTCACTTAGGTACCTTTAGGAAAGCTGTTTCTGCCATCAAGTAGAAATGGAAACACAGAAGACCAACCTGAATTCAAAATAGAGCCCCTCCCGCTGTGACTGTCATAACATTTCTGGATTAAATTACTCTAAAATATGATAAAATAGCCATTCTTTTCTGACATCAAGACAAAACTGCATGCCTGCTAAAGGATTTTACATACTTCAAACAATAAACTTAATATTTCATCAAATACAGTTTGACACAGACAATAGAGATACAGAAATACGATGTTTGGAATAGTTATTGAATAAAAATTGGGACCTGTATTATCATACATTTTAGATTGCACAAATGTTTCCTTGTGATCTTAGTACCTATGAAAATGTTTTCTAGTTTTCCAACAAGTGTAGAGAGCTTAAAACTTCATGCTGTCTCAGCAGTTGTCTGAAATTACAAGGCTATGATCTGTAAAGAAAAAGCCATGCTTACAAAACATACCAACCTCCTTATCCTGTCTTTGGAAAATGGCAGAGCAATAGCTGTCATGAAAACTAAATGTAATGAATTTCTTCAAGTACATGTTATGAAAAGCTAAATATATTAAAAACTGATTTGCTTTTCTTTACATAAAAAGGTCCTTTTTTATTAGCTAAGTTGTGCTTTGTGCAGAGACTTTATAGAGTGCTGTAATTCCTGAAGTTCCAGTAGAAGCCAGGACCTCATGATTAAACAATTCCTGTCTCATTTCTTTCAGTCTAAATTCAATCATGAATAAAGAAATCAGTGAGTTGAAGTGATGTGCACAGGGTTACACAGAAGACCTCTTCAAGTGCCAGCTGGAATCCTGATATATTCTGATACACTGCAATCATTGCTATGCATGCAGGGACTGTAGGACTATCAAAAAATTTTGACAGTAGTATATCTTTAAAAAGCAAAATGTCATGAAATATCGCTCTTAATTTCATTTCAAGGGTAGAGTTTTTACAATGCCTGCACTACTCTCTGAAAAAAAACAAAACAACAGCAACAAAAAAATCATTATTGAGTACCACTGCTCACTCAAGCAATTTAATTTCTGACATTCTTTTAGAACTGTTGCTTTTTTCAGATTGAAAAGTTTTGCTTTGAACCATATTAAAGCTAACAGAATGTAAATGAAAGCATTTATCCTAATATATTTGGATTGACTTGGAAAACTGTTTAATAAACTCTGTGTAATTGTCTGCATAGTAGCAGCTGGAATGAAAACAGTAATGATGTAATAACAGTAATCAGCTGAACATGGTTCAACATTTGTCTCTCAGACACCACAACCCTATGCCCCACCAAACATCTGCCTCAGTTCAATACTCCTTAGATGTAAAAGCTGTATTAAATGTTCTTTACATCTACATTTATACTCCCAGATTTTTTTAACAGAATTTAAATTTGGCAGAATTGCACTCTTTGCATACAAAGATGAGTAATGTGCTTCTTACAACATGAGATTGCCCTATTTGATTTGTATCAATTGTGTCTGATGTTCTTTGAGGACAAATTATAAATTTGTCATTACTCTTGCCCTCCAAGACTACACCAGGTTATGCAAACCCTCTTTTTGCCACCTCAAATAGGTTTGCTGCCTCCAAGAGCTCATGTTCAGACTTGTGTGGTGTTTGTATATATATGCAGTGGTATTTGTGTGAATTTCTTCTGGATACTCCAGCATAGCTGTGTCCAAGCAGTCAAATTATCAACAATCCACTTATCTATGTACCTATATTTTTGTCAGTGATTCCTAGGCAATTTGGATGCTTATCCTTAACTGGAAATTTGTTTTGATAGTATCTTCTCAGATACTATCATAATATACACGAGTCATGAAATTTGTGTGTTGTCCAAGCCTAACCAGCAATATGTCCAAAGCAAGGGATAAACTCCTAGAGCAGGGAGAACTATTCTTAGCACAAAACTGACTCAGCAAATGTATCTATTTTCTCCTTTTGAGTTACCTATTGGTTCCTGCTGGATGGCTCCCAAACCCACAGAAGTATTTCTAATAACTACTGCATACCTGTGGCATGAGAACTTCTGTAAGCACATAATCATGACAGCCTCTCATCCCAAAAACACCCTTGCAGATAAAATGAACATAAAGTCCTAGTGGAAATGAATGCAAAGTAACTTTCAGTATAAATGATTCCATTGCAGCCTGTATCTAACCAATGTTCCATAGATATATATTTATGATGTTTGCTACCTACAGAATACAGAAGACAGTTATGCAAAGATCATCCAGTACTTACTCAATTCTACAAGAGTAAATGAGATGTTATGGAGTTGCAAATGTCCATGTCTACAGACACTACTGGTGAGTGCATTGGCTAATGTCTTTTGTATTGAAGTAATGCAATTAAATGTTCTTATTGTGGCTAAATCTTGAAAAGCATTTTTTAAAAATAGACTTCAGAGCAGTTCTTTGACTTTTCAAACACAAAATCTTGTGTCAATGACCCAATGACCCTGTCTTTATGTCATGAAGTAACATTGGACACTGTGAACATACTTCAAAGAAGTATTAATCCTGGCCACAGTGGAAAGCTTTTTATTTGTCAACTGGGCTAAATTCCTTACTCTGCTCACATAGTTAAAAAAAGATCTGCTTTTAGGATATGGCTCTAGTTTGGAGCTTAAGCTGTGGCATTAGGGTGCCAGAATTTCTGCAATATGATATTGCCTCCTTTTTTGTCTGTCTGTCTCTCTCCATAACACCCTCTCTTTCTCTCCCCACCCTCCTGTCTCCAGAATTTCTCTCTTGTGTGTGGGTGACAAGAGTCATAAAAATAAATGGTAGCAAATGGAAACAATTCAACTAACCACAAATGTGGCTGATTAGAAAATTAGGGAAAACTGTCCTACTCTCAAGGGGCTTCTGTTCTTGGAAAACAGTGGGGAAACAGGAGACTGTATGTTTGTTGTTCATTGTCTCCATTAATTACATTAAAATAACTATCCCTTTTTTAGTTTGTTCCTCAAGTCCAAACGGATAGCAGAGTACAGAGAGTGAAACATCCAACATACAATTGAATATACAAGCCAAGCTGGCCATTAATAGCTCACTCTCAAGCATCTGGATCCTGAATATACAGTTATACAAGTTGAATTAATATGGTTGTTTACTCACATTCTTCCGGAGCATTTTCAGCCATCAGCCCTTTGCAATAATATTATGCCCAGCCAGGCTGGAGTCTGGTGGCTGGTTATTCTTAACCAGATCCCTGAGCAAATTCCTGAATAAAATGATTAAAATACAGTGTCATTCCTTTTCACTTCTATCTCAGATGTAAGTAATGTAATCTAAAGTCCATTTGACCTTGAGCTATCTGTGTCCTTAATAGGCATATTAAGTGCAGTAAAAAGTTGCCTAGGACAGCAATGGTTTGTAGGTATTTTGATATTCCTTCTATTTTTGACACCATGGACGTTTCTAAATACAGCCTGTGTTTCAAATGTTAATTTTACTTGGGAGCAAAACTGAAACTTATTCTCCACATGTAGAGCTTAATTATTTTTAACATTCCAGGATCTTTAGAAGGTACCACCCCTATGGGGGAAATTCAGTCAAGGCAGCTTTGTCCAGCCTGAGGATTATATCTGAAAGTCCTCTACATGCAAATTCGGCCACTGATACAGCCTCTTTTTATTTTATTGTCCATTTTTGTTCCACATTTGAGAGCCTTCTGCTGGGCTGTGTACAAGCTGTTATTTCACTGGGCTTTCCAGCTACCACTAAAATTTTAGTTTCAGTGCTGGGAGGCCCTTACGTTAAAATGTTTTGCATTTCCCTGGAAGGTCCTGTCATCTGAAAGGAATGTTACAATTATTTGAAACCCAAAAAACTCAAAATTGTGTGATTTTTCTTCTGGGTGGAATCTAAACCTCATCTCCATAGAGAACTTCTGAAGACCATCTATTTAAAATATCCAAATGCCACACTTATATACTGTGTCACAGTATATGCTTTGATCTATAGAAGGAGATAAGATGTTTCAATCAGCACTGAATAACAGTTGTCTTTCATGGTTTTAAAGATAGAATAGACTATTTCAACTATTACATAGTGTCATCTTTAACTTCTCAGTATTAGAGGTGGTGAGGTGTGACTGTAAGATACATAGTAGGGTATGGAGTGAAGTTAAAATATTTCAATTCAGAAACAAAATAGTATTTGAGATAGTATTCTGAAAATGATATCTTTATTCTAAAATAACCCTTGTGAAAACTTATTTTTTATATTTTCCCATGAAGCTTCAATATTTGAACAAAAATTATGGAAACTTCAAAGTTTCTCATTAAATAAAAATTCAAAACTTTGATATGATGTACTAGAAAACATGAAAAAACAGCTGCATGTTGACCTTCTCTCCAACATGTGGGTAAGAGAGGAGACAAGGATATGTGGACAGAAGAATCCCAAGTTGCTGTGGTGTTAGTAAGATTAGGACTGCAGAGCTATAACCTTTGTGTTTGTTTATCCTGGGAGACAGAGTTCAGAAAAGTGCTTCTTGTGAGGACCATAATCATAGAAATCTGTTGATTTAGTTCAAAAGCAGAGGTTAACAGTTCATTTAGCTACATATATCTCTGAAAATCAGGTTTTTTACACTAAGGGGATCTCCTGTACAGCTGATGAAAGCCTATCAAGGTTACATGGCTGCAAGGAGAAGCACGAACAATTCAAAGATCAGGTGAAGAAACTTGTAGTTAGGACTACTTATTTCACTGGCACAATTTTGTTTTGGGGCAGTCCCAGAAATATTTTAAAGGAAATTTGGAAATTGTCTTGAAAGACATTCTGCACCCTCTTTGTGCATTCTCATACTGTAGCCAAAGTACCCTGAGTACTTTGCAGGCACACTGAGAAAAGCTGAGGACAGCCTTTGCTATTCTGCTAAGCCAAAATTGTTGAGGGATTTCAGATCATTCAGGAGATACTGGAGTGATCACAGAATTTGTTTTCTCCAGGGACTGGCTTGCACTGTAGTTAGTGACAGCAGAAATACCATGCTCTTCCCTTACTTTCTTCTTCAAATTTTCTCCCTAAAGGAGGGATTTTTCTTTCCCCCCATCAGATTTGTTCACTCTTTTCTATGTCATTTATGAGATTAAAATTTTAGTGTTTTTTTCTCTTGAAAGCTCCCACTCACGTTCCTTCACACAGCACATTCTTTGACAGCCCAAACACTTCTACCCACCTTCTCTTTCTCCTGTTTCAACTCTCCCCTTTTCTGTTTTCCTTTGTACTTGGAGAGCAGAACACCCACAAAACACAAACCTTCTTCCTTTTTGCAGCACCTTCTCCAAAGTGAAGATTATGGCAATTGCTTTTTTCATGAATTATTGCAGCTCAGCACAGCGTAATGCATTTGTAACCTAGGCCAATTTCCTGAACAGAGACACACAGCAAGAATGTTTTTGTGATACAAAGCATCATCCTAATGACATTTCTTCCCAGAGGGAGAGAGAGGCAGAGGGAGAGAGGGAGAATTTTCTGTTTTCCTCCTTCCAGCTTTATCTACTTTGGGATCAACCATTCAATCCAAGCTTAATAAAGTAATTAGGTCAGTGTGAGGCGGTTTCCCAAGGGCAGAGCCTTTCAGAATTTTTTGTTCTTTCTTAAATGCAGAGATGTTATCCAATATAGCATGATTCCTACAAACATTGTTGTGTAATGTATATTTAATTTGTATATATAACACAGCACTGCAGCAAGTCATGATTACTCAAACTAAACCTGGCGATGTTTCAGTGCCAATTTCTCTCTCCTGTTTTCCCTTTCTCTCTTATTTTTCAGGAGCCAAAGTACTTATTTTTCTTAAAAATATTCATTCTCTCTATTGCTACCAGCAATCAATGGAATTTTTTTGGACCCTGAGACTGTATTTGAGCTCAGTTAAGGGCTTTGTCACTGTCTAAATGAGCACCTTGTGGCAGCAAGAGACCATCCTCTCTACATCACACTGTGCACAAAGTTGTATCTGTATGGGGTATGACAAAGAGGCCCACATTTAACTCACAGTGACCTTAATATGTTTTCCTCTTACTAAATGATATACTTGTCCTGCGACATCCTCACACTGCAATTTTGTTTTCACTGTATTTTTCTTCTGTTGATACAATTAACACTCAGCTACTGTTTCTGTACTGTTTTCTGTACAAACTAGAAATGCTACAGTGGAAAAGATACTCCTACGTCAGTTTAGCTATAAAGATTAACTGCTGGAAAGCCATAAAATACTTCTGTGCTAGCTAATCAGTTTAAGTAGCAATAATCTCTCTGAAACTAGAAATTCATTAATTAATCATCCCAACTGTAAATGCAGTCTTGGCAGAAAAATCAATAAAAACCCCAACCACTCTTTTAAGGTCAGATGTTATCAACCAAAACTCTGCTGTTTTACTTATGCAAGACTGCACATCTAGATGGAGATAAGGCAGCCACTGCTAAAAAAACTCTGCATATACAATTAAGAATTTTCATAAAGACCTTGGGAAAAAAAGCCTTCAATTTTACTGAACTTGCTTTTTGCCTCATTCTTCTCACACTATTGTTGTTGCACTTTGAGCAACCACCAGCAACAGAGAAGTGAGTAGGATTTTCACTTAGCATAAGAAAAAAGGGCAGTTTTGATTGGGAGTGAATTCATAGTCTTTATAGTTACTGCTCTTTGGAAGGACCTGGGAGATTTTCCTAAGTATGAATATAAATTCTACTCGTTGAAAAGTTTTACATATGTTCTGGAAATTCATGAATGATTGAGCAATAAATTATTAACAGTTTTTCATAGGAAAGGCTGGGGTGGGGACGCTCAAAGATAATCGATGTAAAACCAGCTAAAGACATTATTTTTCACACATATGATTACAGTGTGGTACTCAGTAAAGACAAGATGCATTCAGTACTGAATCCTAAATTGCTGCCAGATTTAGCTAAATCATAAAGACTAACTTTACAGAAGAATTTTTGAAAGAAAAATCCATCATGGAGTATTAAACATCTTAAGTATCTCGAAGACAGATATTCTGCAGATACATGAGACATATATTCTTACAGTTTTCATGCATCCTTTTCATAAATAACAGCTTCAGACCCTGACAGAGGCAGGCTCTTTTGCCATTAGTCTTTCTTTAACATGAGTATTTCTTATCTCCTGCCCTAGCTTTTGCATTGTGTGACTCACTCGTCCATATTTCTGTCAGCAGATGGCATAACTCAACATGACCCGTGAATAAACAGAACAAAAGGGGGCTGATTGCTTCAGAAGAGGAAGTCTTCATCAGAGTACAATAACAAAGTGATCTGATCTATTTTCATTTTGGAAATTTCAGTTTGAAAGTTAGGCAAAAGAGAATGAAATGGTTCTGAAATACATGTCCTAATTAATTACATTGTGTAAAGCAGGAAAGTAATTTTCCAGGAATAAATGTGAGTTGGAGTGCAGGATTTAATTCCAGTCTTTCCTATAAGTGTAAATGTAACAAACTTTCACAAATTCTACCTGTCAGATCTGTAATAAAAGATTCTTCTGGTGAAATTAGTAAGTATTACCAAATTAAATAGTTTATTCCATCAAAAAGGCAATTTTAAAGAATCCAGCTTAGCAAATGAATGACTACTCACTACACATTTTACAAATATCTTTCTGTATGAATACACCAGATGAAATGTATGCTACTACTTCTGATAATGATGTGTGCAGATTTTTTTCTCTCTTCTAAAATTCCCAAAATAATTCTGATTATCAATGGGGAATTGCCATGTGAGGTAGAATAAATAATCTTTTGGAGGCTTTTGGTTTTTTTCAGCAATACTGACAGGGATTTTACGAATATGTTAATTCCCAAAAAAGTAGAATAAATCAAAATCTAGAAATACAATGGCAGCTGGACTGCATGAAGGATTGCATTCAAAGCAGGGCTAAACCAGCGTAGCTCACCTCTGCCTAGATTGGCAAAACAACTCGTGGACTTTGAAAGGGAGACAAGGAAAACTTACAACCAACCAACACCTGTTTATAGAGGTTACTCACCCAGTGAAGTCATTACTCTGCTTGTGAATCATTCCCAGACATTCTGATCTCTTCTGAAATGTCAGGAACCTTCTCAAAAAACGTGCAAGCCACCCGTAAATTTACAGTCTTTCATAAATTGCTTTTTTTTGAGCACAGTATGTTCATAATAAACTTAAATAAGCTTTTAATCTTGTTTCACCTTTAGTATTGCCTGTTTGGGGTATTTGCAATTGACATCATGTCAGTGATTAGATCATTTCAGACACCTAATGGGTACCACTCCTCATCCTCCCCCTTTTCCTTTCCCTGCCCTTTGAAAGCTTCCACCCTTCTGCCTTTAACTATGAGGAGAAGAAAATCTCAGTTTGCTGAAACACACTGAAGCTGCACACCTAAAAATGAGACAATGCTCATATGCTATGAAGATACTCATTTTTTTTGTAAACATTTGGTGCAGAAAAAATGCAGAGCAATCCCTTTGGAAAAATACACCGTTAAGGACAGACAGATCTCTGTCATGGTCCACTAAAAGAGAATTATTTCATGTGACAATTTTTCCAAGCAGCATTTTTTTTCCCATAAAAAGACCTCACTAAAAAATTTAATGGAAAAAAATTTCAAAAAAGTTTACTTATTTATGCTGTGTATAATTTCAAATGTTTTCAGAGAATGAGCATGTTTGACAGCATAATGTCTACAAGGATTATTTTAAAAATTCTGGGGAAAAACTTTATGTGACGAATCATTAATGTGCTGGCATGTTTAAAAGCAGAAAAAATCTGATAAGTTAGCTTTGCTTCAAGCTGGAGTTCTGCATCTAAAAATGTTATGCTGCTCAGAATGCAATTTACTTTATTGTTAAAGTCCTGTTTGCAGAACTGAATGCATTTAAGACTGCAGTTGTGCAGGATGATTTCAGTCTCCATTTAAACTTCATAAAAGTTTTCTCAATTGCATCCTTATTTCAGGAATTTCTTTCTGAAGAGGTTTTTTCATTGACTTTATGGTCTAACAATGCAAAATAACTTTCTAGATTAGTATAATGAAAAGAATTGCTGCCCTGTTTTTACTTTTCTTGGAAAAAGGAGCAATTTATTTAGATGATAATTTTATGTATGTTTTCCTAAAACTGGAAACACATTGAAGACTTTTATTGCTCCTACTTCTGTGCAGTTTAAGGGAAATAATTTTATAGAAATCTTTTTCATCAAGAAATAACCAAGAAAATTAATTCCATTCAGACATCTGCAGCATTTCTGCGTATTCCTAATTTGGCAGCTCTTGCAGGGGTGATTTTCATAATGTACTTAGCACCACCCTCAGGAAATCTTTTAAGATGTCTCACATAAAACTAGAGAAATATTATATCACTACTTTCTAAAATATTTGCTTATTTCTTTCAGGGAAAGTTAATTATATGTGACATATGAACAAGCATGAGAACTCATGCATATTCCAAGTTAAAAGAAACCTATAGACTTAAAAAAAAATATTTCCACAACGGGTAAGATGAGCAGCAGGTGAGAAGAAGATGTATGGGGGAGAATCACAGACTATAGCTACCCATAGCTAATTGCTGTTTAGATGAAACATGTGCATCTGTTTTCAGCAATTAGAGTGGAGATCAATAGAAAACATATATATTTAATTAGACATATGGTTCATTTTACTGTAATTGGAACCCCATGTCTCTTCTGGCTCTCCATATGCAGTATGGTCTAAAATGTATTCTGGGATGTGTTTCCATCATATGGAAGGTGAAGTGCAGACACCAGCTGATACTCAGATCTCATTGTCTTGTGGTGCTGTTAAATTCAGACACTTATGGTGATTTAACCAGACCAGAAACCAATAAAACTTCGATTTTGAATGTCATTTAACCCTTTCCCTGATGACTGACCACACTGCATATCTTGAAACAATCACAACTGTTAATATCACATCTGTTTGCCCGTATTTGAGCTTACTAGGATTTTGAATTTAGCCATTTCACATACCTCTAAAAATTAAAGAAATTTTAATTTTTATAACATCTGAGAAACAGATGCATTCAGAATAAGAAGAATGGCTGTGGAATTGTGAAATTTTACTCACTGAATATCCTTTATTCAGTGAGTTCAGTCAAAAACTCAAACTAAACCGAAAGAAAAAAAATCACAATAATTTTTAACAAATTCTGAATTGACAAACCTACCCTAGCACCCCAAATGTGTATACATACAGTACTTGGTTACTGTATGTAAGTCTCACATATGTTAAACTGTTAATGAGGGGAAGCTTCCTCTGCAGATGCAAACATCAATAGAATGCAGGAGGGAATTAGTAAAGCTTTTTCTCAATGTCCATACTTTCTGTATATGTGTGATATCATAAAACATGTTCATAAGCATTTTGAGTGTTAAACTCCAGTGTCTATCCTAGACTATTTTATATGCTCATTTAAATATTCCAGCATTGCTTACCAGATAGTTTTTATTAATTTATCAGATATAAAATGAATTAAATGCGAACAATTTAGTGAAAATCAGAGCTTTCACATAGTTCTTGCTCAGAATCCCTCACATTGTAAACATCTGCCTGGCACAGGCTGCTGGATCTATTTTAAGCAGAACTAGCTAATGGGAAGAGGGAGAAAGCTCTCTTAGAGAGGATAAGGGAAATGGCTGACAGAAAGTTGCATCAACACTAGTTGAATTACATGTTAAAAATCCTCTGTTAAGTCTAATAAAGGATGCAGACACCAAAAAATGTGGCAGTGAAAGTACTCTCTGAAAGACAAATGGGTATGTATGACCTGTTAAATGACCCCATATCTAAAGCATACAAACAGAAACTAAGAGCTGAAGTAAATCAGATCTTTCATCTGGGACAAAGATTTCAAAACCACGTATCAGGACAGCAACTTTGGAATCAGATATGGATATTCTGGGTGGGGGAATTTCCTGGTTTTGTGCTCTGGCAATGTCAGGAAAGGATTGCAGTATCATGTGGAGAGAAGAGCTAAAGCATTAAAGTACTGAATCTTAACTTTGGATCCCATATATCTGCATTAAATTGCATTTGTTTCCAAGATTATGATTCAGGAGTGAGTATCTTTGAACCAAATATTATAAACACCAGAGTCAAAAATTAATATTTCTTCCCAATGTACTTCACTAGATTATTTGACCATACGCACTAAAAATGTTACTTTTCAGTCTAGCATGACTATAACCAAATAATGGCTTCACTTTTCTTTAATGCATTTTCCTAAAAGGTTCTGTAGTTGCTATACAGCCTTTTTATAAGAGGTAGAATATACAGATTTAGCATGCCTCAAACTGAGGAAAAATTTAAACCTTTTCTTCCATTTCTTAGAGAAACATTCTAAACTGGTATTAGGCAACATCACCACCATTTTTGAAGTGAAGCCTGGTCTTGCCAGAGGAAATCTGGAAAATTGTCACTTTCAGGAACCTTAAATTTAAAAATTTCTCTAATTAATTTGGGGAAAAATTAGACAAAATACCCTTTAAAGCAGAACAAGGTTGGATTTTGGTATCTGAAGAATCTTAAAATTAAAGAGCAAAGGAGTTGTGGATTTAGAGCAAGTTTATCAGGAAGTTTCTAGGCTACAATCTTGGGTACATATCCTGAAACACTGTCTACATCTCCTTTAAAAATTTAAGTCCTTTTTTACTTATACACATCCCTCTTCAACTATACAATCTCCCTAAGATATTTTTGGGCTCCCTCTTCCCTGTCTTTATTCACTCCATATTGTTAGAGGAGTTCATTGACCCAAGAAAACTTTCTTCTTAAGGCAATAGATGTATAAGATGTATATTTTCAGAAAAAAAAAAAAAAAAAAAAAAAAAGAGTCGTGTTTAGTTTTTAATTGTCAGAAAGTTGTTCTTTATCTTAATTATATAAATGGGCTCAGAACAGGACAGCCAGAGAACAAGTGTTAGAAAAGCCAAGGAATATAATGTAGTTCCTTTCTCATGCATTGCTTCAAAGATCCACTTTTTCCTGCTTAATATTTTTTTCCTTCTTGACCCTTAAAAGTGAAACTGTGCAGAACAAAAGTATTAGTCTTGGACTGATGCCTATGTATATTGTCATTAATTGCAGGAATTAACGGGAATTTCTAAGTATTGTTGCCATTGAATGAATTTTCATCATTATCTTTGTTTTACAAGGGGAAATTTCTTTCATCAGTCTCTCAGTTCTTGCTTGCCTCATGCTGCTGCCTTGGATATTGGTGCTGGACAGAGGCCTGAGCATGGAGTGCACTGAAGGCCAAAATAAAAAGAAAAACAAAAGAAGCAAAAAACTCACCCTGGTCCCTCTAGAAATCCATTGAAATTGAAACAGATTATGAAGTTTTGTTTTTGCAGAGTTGACAGAAGTGCAGCTGGTTCAGGCAGGGAGCAGAGGGAGCTGTGCTGAACTCTGGTGTGAGTCTCATCTGCAAGACAAGGAAGAGGACAGCTTGCATGACAGTACCAGCCACTGTGTGAGAGATATTAACAGTTGGTTTAATCCTTCCCTACTTTGTTCAAACTGGTTGAATAACTCAGGATAGCATCAGACATTTTGGCTGGCAAGGCCAGTTTTATTGCAGGGGACATTTGAGATACCTTTGCTCCAAGAGCATGTCCCTACCCAGGATTTGCTGGGCTTCCCAGCTGCATCTTGGCTGCACAACAGAATGTGTCCCACAGCTGGTAGACATAATAAAAAAGCATAATCAGGCCAAGATACATGAGCAAGAGTGTTTTTCCCAGCTCTCAGGTGGTAACTAGCTCAGTGGTGTTGATGGAAAGCACTGCACTACTCTGGAAGCTGTTCCAACAGCAATCCTTTTGGCAAGGCAGGAGGGCAGTTTCTGTGTGAGCAGCACTGATGGTGTCTCTCCGTGCCCACCAGGAGCCTGGGCCCTCCAACCAGGACTTAAGCACTTAAGACTGATTCAACACCTTCTGTAGGTTACCACTTGCACAGATATTATGCCTCTGTTCAGACTCAAGTGATTATGTTTTACCCCACACTGTGCCATGGAGTGGGTGCTGGCAAATAACTCACTTTTTCTGCCCGCTCTTAAGAACTGCTACTTATTCCTACTGCTCTTAAGAATGAAAGAGAAAATAAGTCTAAATAAAAGTTTGTAACACAGTCTTGTTATTTTTCACATTTTATGTGTGAATTATACACTTTATAGAGAGTGATGAGTGTATCATGTTCTTTAAATTGATTCTAAAGGTATTTTGTCATCAGGAGGGTAGGTCAAGGCCAGGTAAATATTAATGGACATAAATGCATTGCCCAGAGATCATAGATCAGTGCTAGGGAATGCAAAATCCCTGCTGCCAGCTCAGTGAAAAGCCCACTGCTTGTAGTCATCTCACTAGCAACTTCTGTAAAGCCTTAGTTGCTCCAGGGAAGTGGGAAAATGCCATCCCCTCCCAGCCCACAATTATTTAAATTCTTCAGTGTCAACCAATATTATACTGCTTTTATATTTTCTCCATTAGACAGCTGCTGGATCTGCCTTTATGGGAAAGCCACCCTTGAAGTCACTTGACCTCTTGATGCCTCAGTCAACACAGATGGAACATTGAATAAAACCAGGATGTTGCTAGAAATCATATGACTCATTTGAACAGGGTGGGAGGGCATTTTTGGGAATTTTTTTTTTTCTCCTTGGGCAAATAAGAGTTTGGCTTATCTAATTATATGCAAAGGCACACGGATTCTGTTTTGCAAGAATGTATTTCCAAAGTCCAGCAGTCATCTTTAAAAGGTCAACAGTTGTATAAGAAAAAGCAGCATACATTTTGATTTGAATGAATATCCTGTACTTCTGTTCAGATCATAGGATCACTGCATGGGAAGTATTGGCATATAGATTATATCTGCTTTATGTAGCAAGATTTATTTTATAAGTCTATTTAGAAGTATAACTGAATTCTTGTTGCATATAAAAAACAATTTAATAAATAGAAAATACAATTTTTTCTCAGAGTCAAGATGCCACAATTTACAGTGATGACTTTTTGCTGTCATGATCCAGCAGCCTCCCCAAAGACCTGCCAGCAATTGCCTGGAGGTCATGAGCTTGTTTCCTTCCCTTTTTTTCTGGCCTTCTGCCAAAGCAGACTTGTTCAGACATCAAAACCAGCTCTACTTGCTGCTTCAATATACCAACAATACCTAATCATCCTGCTCTGCCAAATCATGGACTGGATTTACTGAAGTACCATGGGAAGCAGGACTAAAGATATCATGTTGTAATGAAATTCATTCAAATCAAAAGCCCTGGCAACACAGGTGGAAGCAGTAAAGCTTGAAACCTCATACTGGAAAAATGAGCACATTATCTATTAATCCATCAGATAGACAGTTTATAACTATTTTTCTCTCATCTTTTTTATTTGTATTACTTAAATATTCCATTATCTACCTTACTGTGAAGAAGATGCATTTGAATATTCAATTTATGTGAAGCTGTCAAACAGTGAGCAATCCCAGGAGGCTGACTCTTGCATTTAGATGTTTGCAATGCAGAGTGAGAAATTTTGGAGGAGTATAACAGGAATTCCAGTACAACCTCAATTTTATGTATCTGGACACAGAATATCTCTGCTTGCAAGCAAAGATCAAAGAGGTTTTGATTGGAATGCAACATTCTACCATTTTTCATTATTGTGGCACACTGCTAAGCAGTGCATGGTCAGAAGTTTCCCTCTCAGGATGCCACAAGCTCTTTCTTTAACTTTGATGAAGGGAGCCTTCACCTCATCACTCCTGATATTTTCATCTAGCTTTCACATTCGATTTCAAGATCAGTGAAGGTTACATTGAAACCATGACATTTTTACAGCTTCACATGTCTTTTGGGACCACCAAAACATTATGAAAATTTTGTGAGCTTAATGGGTCAGTTGATTCCCCAAGTCTGCTCTATCTTCTGAACAGGAAAAGATCAAATGAGGGTGATATCAGGATACCAAAATGTCTCTGATGCACTGGGCCTCTTAAAATTCTGACATCCATTTATCTGTCATAATGGTAGTAAAATAAATGTCTGCACACACAGTATGAGAAAACTACATATTCTGTATTACTTGAAAGTTCACAAAAGCAGCACAGAAGAAACAGATTCACCAGTAAATCAGGAAATAAAGGGCAACAATCAATCCTAGAGCACAGGCTATACAGGCAGTTTAAAAACATGGCTGGAAGCCCAAATTGTAAGAGAAAGCCTTTGTAGAAAGGGTGACATTAGCTAGCATGGCTATAAAGTAGGAGCTGTGTTCAGTCTTGGGGTCTAGTGGTTTCTGCTCACAGAAGGTGTTGATGGTGTCACTGAGAAGGGACCAGCCCACTGAGAGGGACAAAGAACAGGCTTGCAGCTGGTGCACACTCCAAGTTCACACCATAAGCTCCAGAATCTTGGGCAGTATTTTAATCTCTCCAAACTCCTTCAGGGAAGGTGTAACTCAAGATGGAGCTGTGCCTGAGCACGACAATTAATCTGTCTTAACATGACAGATACTCTTTAAGTTAAACATACTCACAACACAAATTGTATGGATAAGGCTGCCTGCTATTTACAGTGTACTTCTCTGAATCCCAGCTTGTCTCAGTTAGTGATGTGTCCTGTTAAGTGCCCTATTCATAAGGCAAATAAAGTTATATTGACTATGACCACGTGTTTGTTTCATAACCCGTTGCCTATTGTGAAGCTCTGGTAGAACTGTGTAATCCAGAGACCTCCCTCTTGACCTATTTCAGTGATAACTGCTTTCTGTTCCATCCTTTGATAAACATTATTTCACATCTGGAAGACAGTCCCAGTTATTTTAATATCTGTAACAGATGTTGTGGATATAATTTAAAAATAGTTCTTAAGTGAAAGTCTAAAGAGCTGCTGCATATTATTTTTATTGTTGTTCTTATTTAAAACAAATAATGTGTACATTTGCTTGCTCCACCATTACAGCAATAGAAAAGTATAATGAAATTCATTTAATTACAATAGAGTTTACCAGCCAGCAAAAGTAATTTGTAATGATTTTTTTTGAATAACACTATTATTAACCATCAGTGCAAAATCCTGCTGTGAAACTGCACCCCACATATATATTACAAGCAATTATCTCATGCAGAATCTCCTTGTAAGCTATAAAAAGTACTTATACTCTTTACAATCTGTAGGTAACTGAAAGTAATTATTTATTTACAAATTTCAGAAGTGGCTTAAACTCTGATGTTAATGCTGTTACAGGGGTATTTTGTGTGCAGACACACACTCTCTAGGCAGAAAACCTCCAGCAGAATTCACCCTCCATTCTCTTTCATTGTCTCCCACTAACTTTCAAACCTTTGTTTTTGTGATTTTGCTTTAATTCCTGTCAAGGTATAACAGAAATCAATGCAGCAGATGATGCCAGTAAGTCTTTCTATTTGAAATCTCAAGGATGGGGCTAAGTGTGGGAACAGCAGTATTATGACAGACCTATTTGCTCTCCATAAACCACAGCTGGATCACACTTATCAGTTGCTCTGCTGCTTCTGCTCTGGCTGTTAAAAAGAGTTTCAATCCTCAGTGTACTATAGATGACAGACATTTTGAGTGAACACTTGAGGAAACTCATTCTTACCCAACAGTGTTAAGAAGAGCTAAGAAAAAAATCATCTCTCCATGTTTATTACCTAAACACCAAATAGGTTAGTTCCCTTTATCTGCATATCTGTCACCACCCAAACATATGTCTGCAGAAACTTCTGGTTCATAAAGTTGCTGGATTGTTCATTGAATTAGCCAAAGTGATTCTGAACTTTATTGCTAATGGGACTGAAATATTCACAATCCAAATATTCACTTCCTTTAAAAGAATAAGAACAAACGGGAAAAAGCAGAAATCTTAATTCTGCAACAATAACAGCATGAATATATGCTGGGAAGTTTATTACACTATAAACTGCTGTTATAAAAGAGTTTTCTTTGGAACAGTTATAAAATAAATTAATGAAAAAAAGATAAACAGAGTGATTCATATGTTCATGTGAACTCTGCTAAGCTACTTATGAAGTGAATGAGGATTAGTGGTTTGTAAGAAGTCTCTGCTTTCTTAGCTATGAAATCTTGGTGTTTGACGGAAGAGTCTGATTGAAAATAATGATCTCATCCACTGATTTACAATTGACCATTCTGTTATTAGGGATATAAAGAGGCTTTCTGCTAATTATAGCTTATTTGGGCTCATTGGGTAAAGACTGACATTTCTCATAAAATAAGAGGGTATGCTGGAGACATGTATGTCTCAGCTATGGTCTGGAATTCTGGTATCATTTGAGGCCTGCAATTTTGAAGAATAACTGAAGACCTCATGGGCTGCAAAGAGGGGGAAGCAGACAGAATAAAGACTGGGCACTGTGCCACAGTAAATACAGAAGTGTTTGCCATCCATCACACCACTGGTCTGGGCAGTACCCAGAGATATGTCTACAGACCAAACTCAAAATCAGGTTTTGAGGCTCTCAAAACAACTAACTGAAACAGGTAATTTTTTTAACCGTTAATTGCTTATGGATCTTTATATGAAATGTGTCCGTAGATGAATGAAATCACATGTACTGACTGATATTCATGATGAAAGAAATTAGAGTGTAGAAAATGTTCAGATTAAGACCTGCAGTGCTGAAAAATGTTTCTTCTTACATGTGGGAAAACAGAAAGAGTTAAAAAACAGAATTTGATCCTGAAATATTGCAAAAAGCCTTCTATAATCTATTATAAAAATGGCATGAGTTTTTTTTTAATCTTCTTCTTTCATAGGCTTGTTGACACATTTCCAAAAGTTCTGCAAGTCCAGTGAAGTCAATAAAATCTCTCAGTTATAACAGATATTGAAAATATATCTTTTTGAGCTTGATTATGATTTCTCTTTTGAGAGTAAACATAGAAACCATGATTATGAAAAATTCCTGTCAAACCTCTTTGTATATCCAAATATTTTTGTAATATTTGCAAACAACTCTGTGAAGTTTTGGACCTTACTTTCTTCTGATGTCAGGAATGGTGCATACAAAAGGCACAAATGTATCACTCCTTGCTTGCTTCTGAGTAAAACAATGATTAACCATACATTCCTTTTCTTAACTGTGTAGAAAGAATATCTTGGCAGATTTCCCACCTTAAAGCATTTGTGTGTCTCAGTGGAGGCATGTGGTCTGAGAGCAACTTTTAATATTAATATAGGCCTTGCCATAGCAACATGAGTGTTGCCACAAAAGGGTCACTGAAATCACTTGGAAAAATAATTTAAATTACTGTGGGGAAAATTACAGATTAAGACCAGCTTCCCAAAACTGTTGTAACACACAATTGTTTCAGTCTCTGTCCATTTGCCATTACCATTCCTGGTACAAGTCAGGATGAGTTTGGCCATCTTGGCCACCTGGGCACACTCAGCTCATGTTCAGCTTTGCTCCACCAGCATCCCCAGGTCCTTTTCCACTGAATCATTTTCCAACCACTCTGCTCCCAGCCTGTAGAGCTGCATGGGGCTATTGTGTCTCAGAGTTTTGTCCTGAAAAACAAGCAAGCTAGAAAATTACTGAGCTGTGATGTTATTAAGGACGCCAAATGAATCAATGGAAAAGAATAATTTAAAACACACACATCCCCACCGAGCATGTATGGCAATAGGGATTTTAACTAACTAGTTTAATTGCTTCCAAGACCTGATGACTTGTCAAGTGTACAGGATAGCAGTGAAACAGCTCTGCTGACATCCAGATCCTCCAATATCCTGTCACTTGAGACTTAGGGGCACAGAACTTCCTATGGGCTCCTGCTTCCACTGAGCTGGGAAATAGAGAAATATCCCACATGGGCACTGTGGTCCTAAGGAGTACAGACCAAAAAAAAAGGGAAAAATAAATTCTGCCTTGACTCACATTTAAACAGTTTAGAATAAAAACACTGTGGACCACACATTTAACACACAGAAGAAACTAATTTTTATAAACCTACATATCATCAATCCTGAGCATAGGACAGGGTAAGAGTAGTTTGGGGTCCTATCTTGAAGGATATGCACAAAAAAGCTGAATTTTTCTCACAAAGATAGCCCTTAAATCTATGTCCTAACTTCTGAATTATCTAGCTTTAGATATTGTGGTTTTTCAAGATAGGCTGTGTGTTTATAGTTTTACTATAAAGCAGCCAAAGAATTCAAATGAGGAGATCTAGCCTTTCTATAAACCTGTTGAAAATTCTTTTGTTCTTTGAAACTCATGAGAGTCTTTTCCATATTTGTTTGGGTTTGTTTGTTTGTTTGAGAGTTAATTTCTCACTAGAGAACATGACTCTAAGCCCATTTTCTACATATTCAAGCTGGGAAAAGTTGGAAAGACTGATTAAACTTACCTTTCTGTCCATTCACCTCATACTCCTCCCTGACTTGCCTTTGATACTTAAAATTTCCAGAGCCTAAGTTCTTGCATATTTTTGTCTAAATCTTGACATCATAAAATTAGTGTGTAACTCCTGACTAAGCTCTAGCATGTTACAGAAATATCTTGGTTTGCCTTCCATCTCAGCTACTTTTTAGGACTGTAGGTGATTCTTTTCCAACAAAGTACACTGATTCAAGTCCATGTCTTCCCCTGTCATTCACCACTAAAAATTCAATTTTGAGAGGGCTTAGGCAGGGTGGGATATCCAACTAGAGATTCTTCCTCTGTCTGATCTGTGTATAGGATTGAAACCTAGGTCATCTAATCACTGCAGAGCAAAGCTAGAGATGTTCAGTTCTGATATCCTCTCAGTCTCTCTTGTCCTACTGTGCAAAAATACTTAATTATTCATTGAGCTTAGATAGAGTGTGAAAATTACTATATTTAGATCACAATCTCTGCTCATACAGCTACTAATATGTGTGTCAAGTGGGTCACCTTCAACAAACACAGACTTTGCTCAGCATATTCTAAGTGGAAGGCAGCTCAGTTGGGAGGAAAGCAGTTTTATATCAAAGCCTTGCTCTAAATCAAATTTATGGGGACTTGAATTTCAGGATTCACTTCTTTGAATTCAGCTGTGATAACAGACTTCCTCTTTTGGCTTTTTTTAGCACCACTTTTCCACCTACTCTTCTTCTGGAATTGATTTGTATCTGTGAAGTATATGTTAACAGAGTCCTCTGCCCCTCTATTCAAAAATATGCAGAACTATCTTTTAAAAAAGAGCAGAACTCTGCTCTTGCCTGGGAATCCCCTGCTGGCCAACTTAAGTTACCTCAGATACATCTGGGTGTTTTTTCTGAGCCTCCTGGCTTCAGATATTTAAATGCGCTCTATCAGTTGCCTCGCACCAATTTGGCTGTTGAGAACTGCCCATTTGTGAAACTGGGATCTATTTCCATTTCTGTTCCAGAATTGCCCATTTGTGCAACTGGGATCCATTTCCATTTCTGTATGTGCTCAGGCCAAACAGGAGGGAGGGTGATGGCTCTAGGGGCTCTTTGAAGGCTTTGGGGACAGCAAGGGTGGCATTGCCTCCTTGGTGGGATGGAGAGCCTGGAGACACTGGGAAAGTTCCAGTGGGTTCCAGGCCAAGGGGTGGGCACAGCCCACCTCTCTTTGCCACACTACCTGGGGCAAAACCCAGCCCTGAAACTTCAGGCAATTGGGAAAAAGCCAAGGAGAAAACATATGGAAAAAATGAAACCAGGGAACCTTATAAGAAGACTGCATTTAGAAAGATGCAAAACATGGAGAACAACCTGAGAGGCTTTGCCTGAAGCAAAGGCTGTGGGTACTGCCAGCCTTTTTCTGTGCAAATAGAAACCCCTGGCAAAGATTTGAGGTATGAGGTAATTGTTAGCAATGTTATGGTTGACCAGTATCAGATTGGTACACTTGCAATATTCTCATTTTAGAAGGCTGGACTTTAAGAAATGGAGTGAGACTTCCAGAATTTCCTGTACTTGATAAATCTAATGAAAATTATTTGGATTTCTCAGAACTGTTGCTCAGTTTGCTCTCCTGTTCCCATCCCTTCACATTCCCATAACAAGCTGTGATCTGCTAAATAATTTTTCATATGAAACCTTCAACTTGGCCCAGGTAAACTCTGTCAGGATGTTATGTCCCTGTTTCATTTGCTATTTCACATTCCCTTTATTTGAAGAGGGAGAGGAATGTGTCTCATGCCCCAGGGAAGCTCCCCACCACAGTACAGCAGAAAGACAGCACCTGAACCAGTTCTTCTCTCAAAACAATTTGCTGACCCATCATTTATGACAGTGTGTCTTGCATCTTTTATGGTGATTGCTGGCAAAATAAGGGATGGCAAAGGTAGTGTGTTGTTCATGGCACATCTGCAAGCCCAGCCATCTCCTCTGTCCATGAATTATTTTGTTCTGTGTGCATATTGTGAATATGGGTGAGGAAGTGTCTTTCTTTGAATACAATTGTTATGCATCCTTCAAAGCATAAAAATGTTTTGAGATGGAGTAAATTGTAAGCATACAATTAAATGAATTATTTTTTGCAGCTGAGTTGCTGATGGGAGTTTCATCCATGCTTATATTGGACAGGCTTTCATTATTTTGCTTCCTGGTTTATGTTTGCTTTATGATCTGTAAATATATCACAAGGAAGACTATTGCCAAGGGATACATCAAACTAACATTTTCTAATTAATAAATTAATAAATTAAGAATCAATAGCCGGAGATTACACCTAATCTTTCTGGGAATCTGACTTGGAACTTTTAAAGTGGATAAATGGACATCAGTGAGCAAAGTTAACAATGATTCATTCTCGTCAAATAAGTCCTGTTTCTCTTTCACAGGCAAATGTAAGAACTTTGCTTATATAATAAGAATGAAGAGAAATTATTTATGAAAAAAATATTAGTTTTTGATAAAATACCACACACAGATTAAACAAATGAACTCATATATGAACATATGTTAAAGAAAGTGCAGATAAATTACACACTCCACCCTCGCTTCCCCAAACTATTAAAATTGATAATACCTTGTTCAGGCCAAAATATATTTGAGCCCTATTCTGTAACAGACTTGAAAAGAGCTGGGTAATGTCAACATTCAGCTTTCAGCTGTTGCACCTGAAATGCAGAAAAACTATTTTGTTATTATCTGTACCTGTCTGAACTTGCTGTACTCGCTACTCCAGGGCTGCTTTCCACACCAGTATGTCTGATGTCTCTGCTTTGAAACAACCAGCCTGTATTGTGGGAAATAAACAGGTCCATGGCACACCTACTGAATTTTTTTGTTATGCCTGCATTATCGGAGAAGGAATGTACACATTGCAACCTCTCCTGTTCTATGTTAATGTAGAGTGACTATAAAAGTCTTGGATTACTCTGCAATCTGCAGGAACAAGCAATTACAGTAGGTACAAAGTATTACCAATCAAACATCCTGTACATATCATGTAAGCACTGAAGGATTATATGATAGCCATACTCTGTAACTTAACTATCTCCCTGTTAAATGTTTTAAAAACCCTTTCACAGGGTTCCCCACCAGTATAAAAAAAGTAAAAAATAACGTCAGCAGATGATATATCAAAGGCATGTTTCTAACAGGACTGGCCACTGAAAATAATGAAAGAAAATGGCTAATGAGACCTAAAATAACTCTTCAATTAAAAAAAAAAAAGTGGGCATTCTATTTATTCAATCAAACTTAAAAAAAAGCATTTGCTTCAATAAAATTATTTAAAACTGTTTTTAAAAAGCAAGATAGCAATCTAAAATGAATGCAAGCAATCTTTGATTCTCAGTTTGACAGTTTAATTCTGATCTAAATTATACTGAGACAATTATTTTTTGTACACTCTAGTGCTTTTTTTCAATTTATTAAAAATAGTCATTAATAACACTTTACATGTTGAAAGCTGACTATTTATTCTTGTTTTATAGCCAAATTGTTATTAATGATAGAAGCTTTACCCTTTACGTCGTTACCCCTTTGTTGAATTAACTCATTAATTAAAAATATTTCTCAAAGTGTATTTGATTATATATAGGCCATTCCACAATTTTTCTCAGCCACCTGAGGAAAAAAAAATCATTCAGCAATAATATTTTTGTACATATACATATATGTCTGATAAATTCAGCTTAATTTTCCAGGTGTTTAAGATACAAATGACTAGTGGACAGACACGGGGATGCATGAGGGATCAAACTCATGTAAAATCACTTTTCTGCTGTCCTAGGAGTTGTCAGAGCCTCTTCTACAACATTTGTAATCCTTTAGAGCTGGGACTAAATTACATCAATATTTCTTCACACAGGTGTTCATGCTCTGGGACTGGCAGAGGTTTGGGCACAGGGAACTGAAAGATGTTCAGACAGAGAAGACTAGAGTGAGGACAGTTTATCACATTGTCAGCAGCTGATGGAAAGCTTGATCTTGCACAAGGAGTTCTGTATTCCCTGTAAAGTGCAGGCATAATGTTGAATGAAAAATATATAATTTTCAATGGCATATGATGCATAAAACAGCTATTCTTGAGCCTCCATTGCATAAAATCTTAAGCTCAGCATGCCATTGTTATCTTAGATAGCATCTGTCCTTCATTATCTTCACATGCAGACTTCTCTCTGATACAGAATAGTTGGTTTTTTTTCTCTGACATTACAGGACTCTCACTTACATTAGAAAACAAGGGTTCTTTTTGTTGAAATACTAGTAGTGAGTCTTTCAGAGTTATGTTTTTAATGAAAGTTTCCATAGAAGGTGGCTTTTATTTGGATGGCATTACCCTTCCATAAAAACAGTAGGTCTTTATTGTTTCCATATATACCTCTTAGAGTAGTTTTTGAGCTGGTCACAAGGAAAGCTGATGTCATTTAAAACTTCTATGAGGGGACCCTTCCAAAAATTTTTTGGATCATTATCACAGAAACAGAATCCAGAACAAAAGTTTCTGAGAGACCAGAGGAATTTTTACCAACCCACCTTTCTCATATTGAGGACAAGGTTCAGCTTAGCTGCTCTTGCTCTCAATGTTCTTAGCTGTCCTTACACTCACATGAGCCACAGAAATACCAATGAGAGTGGTGTTCTCTAGCTATGATTAATTTTAGAGCTAGGTTTTAATTTCATCATAGTGTCTGAAGACCTCTACACATAAAACTTCCAGTAATCTACATATAATGATTTCTAGGACAACGTGTATCACTAGCATAACAGATACTTAAGTCCTACCAACTTCCTATTCTCTTGACTAACCTCAGGATGAGTCTTATCTGTAGCTTCAGTTGAGCACTAAGTGGGTATGATCTCAAACTCCATGTATCTGGAGAACATCAAAATGTTTCCCAAAGTTTCTGAAGATACTAAAACAACTGCATGAAATAATATTGATGTTATTAGGTAAGGATAAGAATTGCCACAACAAGATGAAATAAGTGACATGAATGAGGCACAAAGAAAAGCTAAGTATAACTTTTCCCTATCCTTGAGATGATGTTATATACATATATAATATATGTATATTTGAGCAGGAGTGCTCATGGTACTTTGCAGACATAAGAGAGCTCCTAGAGAATTTACCATTTAAGGTTATTTGTCACTGCTTTATATAAAACTACTAAACTTGGCAGGATCCATATTCTTTTCTAATATTATGAGGGATAAAATAAGCAGCCAGGGATCCCATAGACTGAGTAATGCTAAAAGAAGGTGTTTTATACTGTAAATCTGGCACCCTGCACTTCTGTATCTGGATGCATCTGGTCTCAAGATGGCCTGGAGTGGAAGTGGACATCATGGTTGTGTAAAAAAATCTCTATCTCAGCTTGAGATCTTGGCTGCTCCTGAGCTGCAGGTGGTCCTCTGCTGGGGACACAGCCTCTTGCCAAGAGCCCTTAGCTGAGATGGGAGAAAGGAAAGCTCCAGAGTTTCCTGTTTTTTTGAACTGAAGTGTCAATGAGCATTATTTATTAACTGACAAAGGGGCCTTTTTTTCCTCTCTTTTAATTAGAAACTACAACAACTTGCTTTTCAAAGCTGAAAATACTTGAAATGATCCCAAGTAATATTCCAAAACCACTAGCCTAAAGCTGGCAGTTAGAAACCTAATGAAATCTGATCGACTGGCTGAGCCCTCCTTTTCCTACACACATACTCACATGCACACACTCCCCTTGCCCCAAAAACACAAAAAAATACCCCAGACAGGGCCAGTACATTCCTTTTTTACAGCTATCTAAATTTATCACACATTTAGTGGACATTTTGGGATCTATCCATGAGAGATTACACTTACTGCTTTAAGAGGCAAAATCTCTTTCATGAAACCACCCAGAGCAGAGTAAGAAAAGTACATTCATTTCACAGGTTATTTATATAATTTCATTCCAGACTCATCACAGGGCTTTATAATCTTCTGTGCAGAACATCTTCATGGTTTGAACTCATCTTTAGCAGGGTAGATTTAGCATTTGCTGTGGGAGGGGGGAAGATCTAAATGAAGCTGTGCTGAGTTGTAGCAGCTGCTCCACCACAGGCTCTCTTCTTCCCCATTTAGCATGATCTCTATTCCAGCTCAGGCCTCTGCAGCACACACAGACACACACACACCAGCACAAGATGTGAAGGTTTTGTCTTTTAATGGCAGAGTCTGACAGGCAGCTTGCTGCTGAGGTTCAGCCAGATACAGCTGGTCAAAGCAATGCTGCTCATTTACATCTGTCTCCCATGCACTGAATCCTGCCGGGGTTTATTTGTCATGGATGGAGTTAATTGTGAAATGCTCAAAACTGAGAGAATATGGGAGATACAACATAAAGCAAACATCTTTTCTGTGAGAAAACTGAAATGCTGACACAAAGCAGGGCTAAAGCTCAAGCAGTTCAAATGCCTGCATAGGTCTCATGTGCTTGAGAGGTCCAGGATTATTTAGTCTGTCTCATTCAGTCCCTCTTCCTAGTAAGTTCTTCTCTCATAGCCTGCCCACAGAAACAGCTTTTGGGTCTGTATTTGCACTGTTTTGCATTTCAAGAGGAGCTTTGAAGATTGTGATTGAACAGAAATAGTTAAGACTATGTCACAGGTATGTAAAGAGAAGCCAGTTTAGAGATAGTGTATGATTGAAATGGTTTAAGGAGGGGGACTTGGGATGGGGAGTGGGCAGAAACTGGGGAGGGGAGAGATGTGTCAGTAGTGCAGATGTGAAGTAGGGACTTCTGAAGTTTGGCTTGAAGAATGCCCACATCACCTCAGGCCTATCTGGTACTGCTGGACTATGCTTCTTTTGCAGAGGAATGCCTGTCTGTAACATGCTCATTTAAACTCATCAAATCAGCTGTGTGCTGTCCACCTGTTCCTCTCCAGCAGCAGCAGGATCACTGTTAGCTGGTCACAGAGCCTGCATGATATATTTACCACCAAGCAGAAACCAATTTTTAAGACTTCTCTGAAGACATTATGGCGCCCAAAAGTTTCCACAGGGAAACTTTCTATAAATTTCATCTCTCTGAAAACATGGAAATAAACCTCTTCTCTATAGATCTTCAGCCAACGACTGCCTCTAGGAAATGAAGGTTTGAAGGAATATAAAACTAACATGTGGAGCTTTTCACACACTTTTTAAAAGTACAGATACTTATGAGAAATCATGCTTCATTTTCATTTGCACAAAGTTTCATCACATGTTCTCATAGCTGTGTTTGATTACTTATTTGATGTCTCTTCCTATAAAAGCAAATTTTAGAAAAGAGAATTTCAAGGATAACCCTACCCAGTATAGTTGTGATATACTTTTTCCTATGCTAACTTTTCTATAGGCACAGGAATATCAATGTTTTCAGAATATTCACAACACATATTGCATATGCAAAGAGATACAGTTAAATCTTGTTGATTCCAGTGTGACTTCAGCATTGTAAGCTAAATACACACTTAAGCTCTTTGCAAATGGTGCCTCAAACACTTGTTAAAACCTCCCTCTTTCATACCAAAGGGTCATAATAACTTGGAGTTAGTGCTGCCACTCTGAGTACTTTGATCTATGCAACAAACTCTTCCTTGTTGTCTGCTGCCCATCTGTTCATCTCCTTGCCCCAGTTGCACTCCATGAGATCCTGTGGGCTTTCTGAAGGTCTGACTTATTTAGGTGGGATGCAGCAGAAAGGCTAAAGCTTTGACACTTTTGAGTCAGGAGTCAGAAACTATATCAAATGTGGAGAGGAACAAATTGCAGCTAATTGCAGAAAAATGCTAGCAATCTGTGGATTGCTAGAGCTCAAACAAGAAATCCCACAAATTTTGGGAACCTCAGAATTCCTCTTGGTGTCCCATGGTGTCTTTACAGTCTTTCTCTAAGCTCATTCTCTTGTCCTTTCAATGGCAAGTTATCTACCCCTTTGCTCCTTTTGTGTATATCAGTCTTTGCCTTTTTTTTTTCACAATCCCTTTCCTATCCTCCTCTTTACCTCCAAAAATATACAAGTAGATAAATAAGCAGTGCCTGTGACCTCTCCTTGGCTTTGCTCTGCTTCCAATAGAAACAGGGTGCAGGTTGATGCTTGAGCAGAATTCATGATAATTTTAATACTTTTGAAACAAATATTTCAATGTTTCTATCATCTGGAGCCCTAGGATAAACTTTGGAACAAGAATATTCTGTCTATATTTGTTTGCATAATTTTCAAGATCTTTATGTCTATTTGTTTTTTATTTATATACAGTATGGTGCTCACTACCAAATAGAAACAGTGGAGTCTCTGTGGAGTCATAGCTATCTGTGGAAAGTCATACAGAAATTTGGAACTCTCTTCCATGTTCAGGGAGTCAAATCCCTTCAGCAGATTAGCATCACCCTCTTCCAAGCCATAAAAAAGCAGTATTAGACCTGTCATGATCACTAACTGGTTTGTCCTTTTTCTTTGAAGTATCATCATATGGAAGTCTGTACAAAGAGCAAGATTTTTTCTAAATTTCCCCATTTCTTTATGTCAACCATTCTCCATTCTTTGTATTTATAATATTTCTCCTACATCAGCAGTTCCAAAATAAAAAAAATCTAACAAATGCCTAGTTTGTTGAAGATATGAGAAATTTTGCTTTTTTACATCAATCAAGCACTTGACACATGGTAGGTAGACAGTGCCAAAGGTGTCACACACCAAAACCCTGTAACTGAGCAAAAGTCTACAAATATTTCCATTCTACAGAATTCAGAGCTCCATTCCAAGTGCAATTGGCAACTAGTTTTGGACAATTTACATGTGTTTTCCAAAAAAACTTATGGATTTGCCTGGATTGCTAGACTGCATAAATTATTACTTTTTGTAATCCTGCATTGGGCTCCACATTGTGAGTGTACACTTACAAGTTCTACTGTAAAATAAAGAAAGGCTAAGTCTCAGTTTGTCCAGCTGGTAAATGTCAATATTTACACCTTTTTGTCAGCATTAGGAAATCCCAACATCTTAATTTAGAGAACTTTAATTTGAGTATTCAATATATACTGATTTCTTTGGGCCCATAAATACTTTTTAAAAAAAACCCCAAAAAACAGAAGGATTAAATAAATACAAATGTATAAGTGTGTTTGAATTTTCCCATGTTTTAATAGTCAAAGAAAGAACTTCAAACATGTAGTTATTTCTAGGATTTGCAATACAAGACTGAGATTAAGAAATTTTAAAGAACATAAAATTTATTGGAACCACATTGCACTTGTTCTTAAAAACCGACATTTGGCTTTCAAACTCAGATAATTTTTATGGGAAATTAATGTTTATTGCTAATAACTGGATACCATTTCTAAGAAATCTAGGAACAGTCTTCTGATAAAAAAAATTAAAGATAATTTGTGAATTTATTACATAGTCCAGATTTAAATTTGATCAGATTCTCTACTGTCTTCATTTGCATTACTGAGAGCTAATTCCAGAATTAAGTGGCCTAGTGAGTTGCAAATTTTTGAAGGACAGTGATGATGTTGATTATTGCATGAGCACTGCCTAGGATTTTTGAAGAACTTAGGGGAATTAAAGACCCAGTTTGCAGTGGAATGGAGACACCTAAAGCTCCTAAAGCTTACTTATATTATGACTAAAAGATGTTTTGTTGCAGAGTTACCTCCTTACAGATTGTAGTGCTAATATTGGTTAAGTTTTGACCCAAGACCTCTGTTGTAGGCAGGAAAATGAGAAGTGCATGACCTGCAGTGTTACAGCACTGCCTTTCTGGACCTCCAGCCACCACCCATTAACAAAAATTCCAGGCATGGCAATGTGAAGAAAGATTGTGTGTCAGGGAAAATCTTGTTTCACATCGTGCTTTCTTCATAAATCATGGATATGAGCAGAACAAGGACAGAAAAGAAGATGAAACCTCAAGGTAATAGTCAGTGGGTGAGCACATCAGCTTCTGCCACCTCAGCAATGGTGTAATAGTATCAGCTCTTAGAACATGTTACTGGTATTTCTCCCATTCAAGAACCACCTCAACAAAACCACAGCATGAGATGGAAATGAGAAACTTAGTAGTTTAAGTCTGAGGGAGTGTATAACAGAAAAGCTTTCTATTTTCCTTTTTCATTTGACATGCCCCTGTGAATCCTCAAGCTTCCCTTTGAAGTGTTGTTTTCAGCTGAAAACATGGCACTGTGCAATCCTGTACCTTGGGTACTGAAAAAAAAAGAGGGAGTTTCTTAATATCAATTTTAGCCAGTTGTAAAAAATCAGTCTCTGGCTTTTTTATCTAGAGTGTTGTGGCAACAGCCTTCTGCACACCAGTTTGTGGTGCCATTCAAAGCTCTAAAACACCCTTCTCCTAAACTCTGCTGGCCAGGGCAGTGGCAGATGAAAGGTCTGGAACATGATGACTGCTAGCAATGCCTGTGGATGGACAAGACTAAAAGAACAAAGCTGCTCTTCCAACTGTTCCTCTGAATCCTGGGTAGCCAAGAAGAAACATTGCTTAGGGAAGTTCAAGGTCAGGCAACATTTCAGTTAAATATGGGGATCTGAAGAAGTGAGGGAAAATTCCTTTTACTTCCATGGGAGAATAAATTTGGTGATTGGAGTTAGGAGTGTGAGATGAGTCTTGCCACTGGTATTTAGTATAAAAACTTTTGAGGTGAGCAAGAAGTGCAATGCATTGCTTACTGCATTAAATTTAGTGTTTAGGTAAACTAGGATGTCATATGTAAACTTATGGTATTATTCAGCCCACTCTCTCCCATAAAAAGGGACTTTTTTTAGCTGTAACTAGTAATTATAGAGCATTAACTTGGAGCTGTGGTCCAGATGACAAGGATCTGCTAGCAGTAGCACCTTATGATCTCGTCTGGTCTGTGTTGCTGATTGAAAGAACAAATAGGGACAACCAGCATTTTAGACACGTATTTAGATCACACTTGGCAACCCCCAGAATGGTTAACAAACACACTCTCACTTCAGATTATGTTTCAAATTGAACTGACACCTCTCTCTGTCCATTGACTTTCAAACCAAGTAATAAATCTTTGACATGCTTCAAATGAGAATCTGCCTAGCTCTATTATTTTTCTTGAGATGAAAAAAACCCCCACAAAACAAAACCTAATAGCCAGAACAGAACTAGTTTAGTTGCCATACAATGGATTAAATTTTTGTCTGTAAACCCCATTTATGGTGCACTAGAGTACACCAATAATTCTTCTTGGATAAGACAAAAATGTATATGGTTGTTCTAATGCATATATACACAGAGAAAAAGTCCCAAATCTTATTCATTTTGGCTGTACTTGTGCTTATCTAACCATAAACCATGGTTGAAACTATTTTGGCAGTGTAACAGTGCATTATATAGTTTATTGCTTTTTGTTTTGGAAACTGAAAGCTGCTAAGATATTGTGGTTTGGAAGCTACTTGCAGAGCATATACAGTGTTTCTCAGAGGCACACACTTTCCCTGTATTTTTGTTTTGTCAATGGATTACAGACATCTCATACAGGCTTTTATGTACCTTTTCAAAGACCCTTAAAAATCTGCTCAGTTTAATTTGAGTCACTCCTACGGTATTAAAAGAGTTATATCATAGTAAATACAATAAAAATGCATTACACCACCCCAGAAGTTTTTGGTTTCTATGGATTATTGTAACAGGTTTTTATTTCTTACTTGCTAACTGAATCTTTATTCATTTCACCTTTCCTTAAGGAAGGTTTCCTACCTATAAAAATACTTCCCTTTCTGAAAATTATTGAATAAATGAGAGTGGAATTCCACAGTCTTTTTTTTTTGTGTGTAATGTGTGATGCCAAAACACACACAGAAGTAATAAATGGAGATATAGGTGAATAAAGAAAAGGAATTAGAAAGGAAATTAAGTCAGGGATGTGTGATGGGTGTGGATTCTGTGGGATCACAACAGTAACAACAGAACTAGATTTCATATTGAGAAGGGTCGCAGTGTTTATGGCTTAGGTTATTTTTGAAGACCCTGAATGTACTGAGACCTACAAGGGATAGTATCAGCATAGAGGTGGTGCTTAACATTTAATTGGAATTGAGAAGTCTGTTGAGTAGCTTTTCACATAGGGACACTGGGGCCAAAAGAGTTGTACCAGAGTCCTGCTTTTCCTGGAGACCTGAAAGGGGGCCTGAGGCTACTGGAGTGATGGATTGTATACATTGTTCTCACCTGTACTTCCAGCTCTTACAGTTGTGTTGTGATTACCTCTCATCTTCATATCAGGATTGTTCCTGCACCCACTCTGCTGGGTGGTGATGGGGAAACTCCTTCTCTATTTTGCTGAAAATGAAATCAAGTGTGGTGAGATTTCAAGGATTATTAGGGTAAAGATAAAATGTTTCTGTCCAAAAAGCAGAGATGCAAACTCTATCAGGAGTCCATGGACCATATTTCTTAATTTCCCAGCATGCTCCCAGTGGTAATTCCTAACCTGCCACACATAAATTCAGTTTGAGGAAGGTTTCACAGGGATTTCTGTGTTTCCTCCATTTTACGAATAAAATGGGGAACTACTGCTTAAGTCAATCTCAGGGTCCTTTTCATCCTTTTGACCTCCCACCTGTCCACCACTATCAGGGGAAAAGTAATTTGAGCATGATTAACAGCTTTAAAAGGAATTAAAAAATTCTTTCTCTCGTTCATTTAGGGACAGAAAGGCTGGTAGGAATACAAGAAAATAAATTACTAACTTATTAAAGTGCTTTTCAGAGAGAAGACGTTCCATTTTGCATGGTGCAACATATGAGCTGAGAGGAAGCAGGGAAATATTTTTCTAGTGGAAAAATACTATCTCCAAATAGTCATCAGAGTGAGCAGAGGCTGAGTGGTGCCCAGTTTCCAGTCCTCCCACCACAGCCATGTCTCCCAGGCAGCTTGCCTGGCTGTGCCTGGCACTGTTCAACCCCAAACACCCTGGGACAGGCATTCCAGATCATGGGCTCCAGGTATCCCTGGGGCCACATCCACAGGCACATGGCATAGGGAGAGGAGTCTGGCCATGAAGAGAACCTGATCCAAGACCATGTACAGAAATTCAGAGCTAGAGGAACCAACCCTGAGGACACAGGTATTTAAAGACCACAACACGTGGTGAAATACAGACTGCATTTATATGTGGTGAAGTAAAGCATATGCTTTATAACATAATGAAGCAGCTATCACAGTGATTGTACACACAGTGGTTCTCACACTATTCTTTTTCATTGCCTTCTGTTACTTGTAGCCTTGCATTGACATACAACAAAGATGCATGTGTGCAATAAATGTTTGGATGCTCTCATTTGTGGCAGGCCACTGAAGGGAGTAAAATCAATACAAAAGAGATAAAACAGCAAATTAGTCTTAAAGGCTGAAGATATAAATCAGCATTGTGCAAAGGGCTGATCAGATTTGCTTGGTGCTTTTACTGTAAAAATACATAGCAGTAGGAATTGGCTTGCATGGGACAGAAGAGAGGTAGGGCACACAACCACACCTTTCCCTGTGTTGCCAAGGTCTGCCCTGCCAACCCAACCATGCTCTGACTTACTAAGGGTCTCTATTTTTATGTAAATCTATCTTCCAGCACCCTGGCACCTGCACTAGGCTGGGGGCCCTGGCTGTGTGGGGGCCAGCAGAGCCCTGGCAGACTGCAGAGCAGTACCTGCAGGCCATGCTGCCGTGGATCACCCTCTGTTCCACAAGAGCATCCTCCTCCCACCATCCACTGTGGTGCAGATGTGCAATTCCTCCAGATCACACACTGGTCCAGGCGAGGCACACTTACTCCTACAATCAGTGGGGCCCATGTATTCCTACAAACTGGATGCAAACATTCCTTTTCCAGGAAACACAGTTTTCCTGCTGGCCTGACTAGGAAAGCTAAGTGTAGGTCTAGGCTGAGTTCCCAGATCCTGAAGATAACTCTGGGGAAACAGAGGTGCTTTTTTCAGCTGGGGTAAGTGCTCTAGCCCTGTCAGTGAGTGAGGGAGGCTGCCAAGGGGCCCCTCTGCCGTGGCACTGTTCAAAGGGACGTGTCACTCACGGGTGCTTGCAGCGAGCCTTGCAAATGCCTCTCCAGCCGTGGCTGTCGGGGATTTAGGGTGAGGAATGCCTGCACCTCCAGCTGCTCAGCCCTGTCAGAAATGGGCCTGTTCTGGTGATGTGCTGAGATGTGAGCCCTGGCCCAGGAACTGTGGCCAAAGAGGAAAGCATCTCTGGTGTTCGTGTGTCCGCAGGCGTCTGCAGCAGCTGTGTGCTCATTTCGGCGCCTCTGTGCTGCATTCACCACTCAAACTCTGCTGGAGAGCCCCAGTGTGAGTCCAGGGTCTGGATCTGCCCCACTTGGGGTGCATTAACTGGCATACAGAATAATCCCTACTCTTTCTAAAATGAGTGTTCTCTTCTCTGTCTATCTTCCTTTGTTTCAGCTCCAACCCTTCACCTGGCCCCTAAACTGGCCCTCGTCTTTTTCCTGCAGCTCTGGTCCCATCCTGGCAGGTCCCAGCCCATCCTGTCAGCACCTTGTCCAAACCCAGGTTTTTCTCTCAGTCTCCCTCTCCAGGGCCTTTCCTGGCTCTGGCCAAGCACTACACCTGTGGCTGGTCTAGCTCAGATTATTCCCCAAACACCTCCAATTTTGTCTAAAGCTGCAATCAGGATGCTTCCATGATCTTCCATCCCAGTGACTACAGCTGCTCTTCACCAAAACTGTGGGTCAAACTTTAGTTTCCAGAAGAAAAGGATGATTTTATAAGTGAACTGTGGATTTTTAATTTTTTTTTTTCTTTATTACTTCCTTCCTGAAATTCTTCTCTGTGAAGGTGCCCACAGGCAACACACAACAGTGCATTGCATAACCTGCTGCAATTATGTATTTGATCTGGTAAACAAACAGGGAGCAGAACCCAGCCAGTTCTCAGATTTCATATTTTTCCCAATTGTTTTCGCAGGAAAGAATTCACATTTCCCTTCCTCTGCTGTTGCAAAGGTTCAAAGCATTCATACTTTGTATATGGTTTTATTTTTTTCAGAGCTTTATTATTCCTTGTTTTCTCTGAGTATAGAAGCCACCATGACGAAACTGTTCTGTAATTCAAATATATGTATAAATACGTAGTGAAAAAAAGAAAAGGGAATTTAAACAAAAAGTAAGTGAACTCAGCACTAAACAACAGCATATTTCCAAATGAAATCCCATAGAATCTTTACATTGCCCGTGTGGTGGGATAAAATGAAAATAACCTTCATTCATGTTTTGCAGCAAAATTGCAGCCATGACTATATAATTATGTTTATAGATGTATCTATAGATAGATATATATGTACAACATAAAATTGGCCAATATCACTTGAACTTTATTCCTCTCTAGAATATGCTATATGCACAGTGATTACCTTTGATTTATACCAATCTGAATAAGAAAAGGCATACCTACCACTTGCAGACAATCAGACCATCATAGCCTCAAACGTAACCTCTGTAACAAGCATATTTTCCATTAATTTTTTTTCTTCTTATATTGAGAGCTTTACTTTGTATTTGCCTTTTTTAGATTTTTTTTCTTTCAAAAATTATTTTTATGCAGAAAGGATTAACTGAGCTAATTTCAAAAGCTGTTGAAATTTTCAACAGTGGAAAAACATTTATTATGTAGTGTAGCTTTGAACTAAACAGATAATTATGTCCAAAATTCATATTTCTGAATTGTTTGGAAACAAACTGTACATGGCACAAAAAAACCCCTCCAAACAAGATCAAAATAGATAAACCCCACATTTTATCTTAAAATTTAAAATTTAGGGGAAATCTCTGTCTGAAATGAACTTCATACATTAGAAAGAGAATACTTTCTGGCTAAAATAACATTAGACATGGGATTTATTAGTGCAGTCAGATATCAGACAATGGTCAATGTAGATTAATAGAATTCTTAGCAGTCACAGAAAACACCACTTTCCAATAGGAGAAGAAAATGTTGACAAAATATGGGAGTGTCATACTTACTCTCTTGGGGGAACAAAGAGTTCTTCAATAAAAATAGGGAGTATCTGCACTGCAGTAATTTTATATTTCCCCATTTAAAAATTAAATAATGATCAAACAATTTGCTGTGCAGATGCATTCTCATTGAATTAATTGTGCCAGGGTGAGCAAGTTCTAACAATACGGTGATTAAAACCGACCGTATTTCAATCCAGAGCTGGAAGGTTTCAGTAGGCAAGTACGGCAAGACAGCATCTTTCATCTTTTTATAGCTGGCTGGAGGCAGCCCAGATCAGCAGTAACCCAAAGGTTTTATTGTCCTGAATAAAGATCTACTGGTCTGTTTTCTTGGAGAAATGAAGCAGCAGTTTCAGTTCCATGTACCAGTACAGCTCCCACTGTCATCAGGGGCTCTGTGGCTGTCTCAGCACATGAGCAGGAAGTCAGCATTCAGGACTGGGAATCTAGATCTCCCCCTTAGGAATATTCACCTGAAGGACAGGTTGGGAGAGTTTGCTGTGGGAATGTCTGAGGGAACAGACAGTATTAAAGTCACCCGGGCTAAATTAACATGTAAAATATACAAATTGTTTCAAATGCTTGCACTTTTTTATTTGACATGTTGACACCTGCTACAGACCTGCTGCAGAGCTGCTGAGCATCTTCAGAGGCTGCAGGAAATGAGTTTACTCTGTCACATGCTACACAATCTTAGCATTAAACTGCAAAGCATGGGAAGACTCTGCTTTCTCTGCACCTTCTGCACTCCTTTTATGGGCTGGTCTTTTCTAAAAGTTATATTAACACTCAGTGACAACATTATTCTGCTTGTGTCTGAATTTGAACCAGTCAGGAAAAAGTCTGCACTATATTCAGAGAGAAAGCTTCACTTGCTTTATTGGTGAAAATTATTTTGCTCTGAGTCAAGAGCTGCCTGACTTACAGGAAATTATAAATAGGCCTCTGCTTTACATTCAAGAGAAAAAGGCAGGAGGAAAAACCCCTCTAATTTGTTTGTATGAATGATAGCATATATCTTTTGCACAGTGCCTGAGGTTGAGGAGTTGACGTGTCAGTTTTGGAAATGACACTCTGTAGTGAATCTAAGCAGATCTACAAAGCTGGTGACAAAGAGGGGGATGGCTGAAGGGCAAGAGCAGTGCACACCCCTGTGCAAACAGGTACAAGACTTCTGCCTCAGTAACCTATAGTCTTCAACCTGGTGGACTGACTGAAACAATTTTTTCACCTGATCTTGAAGTGCCCAGGTCTATGTAGATGTTATTCCTCCTACTGAGAGCTTCTCTGTGGGACTGCTCAGGCAGTAACTGAGTTAATGAGTTAAATCTGTGAAACTGAAGCATATAGTCAATGCCACAGAGAGAGTGTAGGTCCGACTCAGATCAGTTTGGAGTGAGAGAGAATTATTTTCTAACTGTTCTGGAACTAATTCGTTAAATTTTTGGACTGCATGTCTGATACTCATTCTCTTCTAGCTTCAGTCTCTGTAAATATCTTCCCAAACAAAACAAGCCTGTATTCCCACAGATCTCAGTATGCTTTCAAAGAACTACTGAAAAACATCACTTGTGGAAAGGGCTGCTTATGACCCTCTGCCCTCCAACTTCAGTCTGAATATGACCCTGCAAGATTTTCCCATGTACTGAGAAAATCAGAATGTTCTAGAGCAGATTGCAACTCACCCTTTTGCTTCTGTCTGTGTCACACCATGTGCCTTGATGACCAAAGGGGGATGGGGGGTGGGCAACAAAGTTAATTCTGAAAATAATATTTATCTTGCAAGCATCACAGGTAGGAGCCTTAGAGACAGATTTTTGCTTTTACCCTTGAACCATAGTAAAAGAACCTTTTGTACAAGAGGATCTATTTGACTACTTTTAAAGTTCAAAATGTATTTTTAGACAGTTGGGAAAGAATTATAATAACTCCAGGTTCAAGAAATTTAATCTTTTGGAATATGAGCAAAGCTCTGAAAATCTTGAGAAACAAAGAAGTTTAAGAAAACAAGCCAAACTGATGCAGAAACATTTTTTGAAAGTTGCTTCTCATGCTACCAAAAAAGATAAGAAATTCAGAGTCATTTTGCACACAAGACTATGACACTTTCTAGCAAGAAACTGCGAATTGATGAAGACTTTTCACTCTGAAGGCAGGAATCTGAAGATGCTTTTTTATTGTGCCCACAATAAACTTAACCTTGGGCAAGCATGAATTTGATTATAAGAAAGCTGACTAAAAGGCAATCAGAAAAAGTAAAAGGACACAAATTAGAACTGTTCTTACTGCAAATGAACCACATTCTGAACTCTAATGGATTCTGGTTTGTCCACAGTGTTGTGTGCAAGTCTGAATTATAATGTTTTATGTACATGTAGTGGTAGGTTAAAGCTACGTGTTTATTAAAATAAAAGCTACAAGGCTTAGCCAATATATGATCAGCCTAGATAAAAGCTGATTCACTTTGGCCCAAGGGCAGAATCACTGGGATAAATCCTACTAAGCACTAAAATCAGAAAGAATCAAAGCTACAAATCTGGCATGCAAGAGCTTTAATCTAGAAGCACTATATACACTGTATTATAGTTCTGATTTTAATGTACTCATTGCTTGAGGAAAAACCATCTGCTTTACATTATGCCTGTGGTGCAGAGTACATAGATTTCATCACATCTCTGCACAGAATAACAATAAATGGACTGTGAACCATTCTTCAAATATCTGCTTTAAGAATATGACAACTGGTATAATATTTCAAGGTATGAAAACCACAAAGAGAATGAAACAGAATAATTGCAAAAATGCACTTTGAAAGAATGTTTCAGAATGGCCTTGGTCATGTTCCCTGTATTTTATTCTCCATTTTGACAGTTGGCCATCTTCATCAAGATCGATTCAAAACTTTCACTTTATTCCTGCTTTAGAGATACTAAAATGGCAAAAGACTTATTATATTTGGAAGATATATTCATCTTCTGCATTATGAAAAGTGATGGACATTCTCTGTGGGATTTTTTTCTCACAATAAAGTTATTAGCTAAAACACTTCGGAAAAAATTTACAGAACTTCAGACTTTCAAAGAATAGATTAAGACAGAAAACTTTTCTAGGCTTTACAAATAGCTGGCTTTAGAAAAAGTTGTCAGGTTAATTTCTGGAATGGGACTTTTATAACAAAATAAAATAAAAGAAAAAAAACAAACAAAAAAGCTGGGTGCTCACAAGTGTTTTCCAAAAGAAGGCGCTAACCTGGTTTTACACAGAAGTAAATCTATCTGGAACTGTCAGAAGAGCAGCATAGATGATTCTAATGTTACACAAGCTATATAATTGTGCAAACATTATCTACAGCATGAAGTGACATACATCATTATTATGGTTGCCAGCCAGCACAAAGAAAGTTCAAAGGATGAAGCAACAAGTTGGAAGTAAGTACAACTAATGGCACAGTTTTCCACTGTTTTGGTGAAGAACGTATGCTTGCTGCACGCAGTGCAAGGCAACGGTACTACAGCATCCAGAGCAAATGTCAGGTAAGAGCCTGAAACATCAGCAGTAGCCAAAACAAGCTGATCTGGGATTGTGGGACTGCATGGTGTGCAGAGTAGGCCCTTAGGTCCTGTTGTTCTATCAGTGTGTGATCTAGATTCCCCTGCTCTGAAGGATAAATGATCATTACCCAAGCACAGCTAGGTCAGTAATCAGAAAATTTGCCCTCACTATCAGAAAAATGCAGTGGTGCTTGATAACTTTGTGTATGGGATGATATGACCGTGTTCCTTTACCACCAAAGATCTAGTGCTGGTGACCTGGAAATCCTTCTCAGCTGATGCCAGAGAGCCTTTCTGTTTACACTAGACCAGACTCCAGCGTCTGAATCACTCTCCAGACTTGACTGCAGGTTGAGATCTTTGCTGATAATAATAATTGAAGTACTGACATCAGGCTCACAAGTAGATTCTAAAATTAGGCTGGTGCTGACTCCACACCCTTTCAGTCTGCTGTTGTTTCTGTTGCACTTTTTCAATTGTGTGAGTCAAGACAGAACGAAATAATGGTCATGCAGACTAGCTGGCACAGATCATTCTGATTCATCCATGCATCTGTAAATCAAAAGAAGTTTTAAATGCTCAATAAAATAGTCTCATATGCTGAGGTTTGCATACACAGAATATGAAAATATTTTTTTTTTTTAACCGGAGCTTTAATTAAAGGAAAGGGATGCAAATTTAAGCAGGGAATCTCAGAGAGGAGTTACATTTTATCTCTGGGGTAATCTCCCCTGGTTTGGGCAAGCCCCATTGCATGACTCAGTGCTTCACAAGTGAGCAACCAAGAGTGCAGGCTCTCCATTTCCATCAAGATCTAGTCTTACTTATGGGAGAAGTTGAATGGATCACTTTGAAACAAAATCTGCCATGCAAAGACAATAAAAGAAAACAAGTAACCTTTACCATGGGTGCCCACTCTTCTCCATGCTCAAACCAGAAAAGTCAATCTCTAGCAGCTTCTATGACTGTGCCTGACTGTGTCACAGGAGAATGGATAGAGCTCTTCTGTGAGTACATCAAAGAAGATACATTTCTTTGAGTCCAATTTGACATATTTGTGAAGACAGAAAAAACCAGGAAATGTATTGCAAAAAATGAAATATATGTAATCTGACCCCAAACTAATTTCCATTTACATTTATTACCTTACATTTTATTTTAGCCTGGGACTGAAAATTATTTGGATCCAGGAGATCATAGAGCCATAGGGTATCTCAAGTTGGAAGGGGTCCATAAAGATCAGGTCATACCCTAAGTCTTAATTTTTCCTGTTTGTGGACAAAGCACACTTCTTCCACTGCAGTAAGCAGAGGAAGTGACCATACATTCTAGTTCCCCTTTTGGTACCTAAAAGAAGATTATGAAACTAAATTAAATCATCTGATGTGACATTGTGTATATTCTTTTCTTCCTCAATGTAATTCAGTGGCTCTCAGCATACAAAAGAATCCAATTGAACATAATAAATCATTATAAACATAGGTTCAAGTGGGAAAGAGGGCTTCCCCAAAACTAATCAAAGCAATAGGGAAAGACTACTAAATGAGTCAAGGGAATAAAGCAAAATATTATGCTATAATTACACTAAATACAAAAGAAGGATTCTGAAGACCTGACCATACCTGGCATCTGTTGGGACCTAGATGTCAGAACTCATCTACAATATTCTGCAATGTTTAGAGTCTGGCACAAGTGCCTCTATGACTTCAGATGACAGTCATCCCCAAGCAAAGCATGTTGTACAGAAAAAAAACCCTTAAGTAAATAACCTTTCTGGGAAAGATCCTGTTGGTATTTCAGGTAAATCAGACAGTGTTTGTAAAGAAAAATGTAGTAAAACCTTAATGAATGCCTCTGCATTTGGCAAAAAGCCAAAGAAAAATGCTGTACCACTGCTTTTCAGAGAAAGTGAAGTTATTATTCACTTCATGGGTGTGGGATAATTGTTATGCACTTCTTTGAAGCCAAACTTTTTCAAAGGCAATTTAAAGCATCAAGTAAATTGCATGTGTCTTAAAAATAAAATACCTCTTTTATTGACAATACAGACATTTGGCCAGGAGGAAATCTATAAAAGGAGCAGATTTATTGGAAAGTGGTAGGAGGGTTTCTAAAGATTAGAAATTGATAACATACACTTTTTTTATCCTTACTGCAACTATTCTAACAAGATGATTTCAGTGGTAACTTGGTTCTTATCTTTCTATGTATTTAGGTAGGTATGTATGTATATGTATCTATCTATCTGTCTATCTATCTATCTAAAAATCCTTGATTCCCCTATCAGCCCAGACCTTGGTAAAAAATTGTTCTCAGCCATTTTTACTTCATAGTGGAGATTTTCAGTACACTCTTTGAAACCACTCTGCTCATATTTTAACTTGATTTAAAATATTTTCTTGGATGGATAGTCTGAATGATTTAATCACTTGCAACAGCTAATATGAGGGTTTACATTCTGCACATGTCCCAGGTGAGTCTTTTCACATAGTTCTCAGAATTCTTTGAATCATAGATCAGTTAGTTTGTGAAACTGTGAGGAATTGTCCACAGAATTTTTGGCCTGGTCATCAAGCATGTCTTTAGCCAATTACCTCATCTGCAAACAGAAAGTCTCTCCAGAATGAGAAATAGGAGATAAGAGGGGAACAGTTATGGCAGAGCTTCTATTAGAGAAGTGGATGCATCATCTATGAAATATATCCAGCACTGTCCCAGCTAGCTGATGCTACCCAGAAACATGCAAGACATCCCTTAAGGGATCACAATCAGCTTTAAAAGACTTTGCTTGAAAAATACCTCTTAAAAAATGTTCCTCCACACCAGGCCAGAGATCTGAAGAAAAAAAGAGTAAGCATAGAAAACTAAGCTGAGTGCCAGCATTTCCAGCAGAGCTCAAGTGCTGGGATCACTCTCTGGCTTTCATGCCTGCCTAAGGCAGCCTGCACTGATTGCTGCAACACCCACTGGTACTGGCAGGCAGCCTGCATCCCTGTCACTGCAAAAGCTTTCTGGTCGACTTTCATATCCCCTGTCACAGAGAGGGGAGCAGGCAAATTGCCACTGGCAGCAACAAATGGATGATTCCCAAGGATTCTGCTCAGAGAATTCTTAGAAGCAGGATGCAACCTAGCTGAATGTGTTGGATAATTGATAGAGTGAGTTTATTTTGACGGCTGAGCACCAGAGGCCAGAACAGACGTGCTTTCATGGGGTCACATTTGGACATAAGTTCTGCATTCTCTTTAGTGAGAGGAGATTGGCAGTTTCTTGTACATAAAAATATAAGTTGCTTCTGCATTCCAGATGCTGTGGCAATACAATTAATTCTTTCCAACTTTAGAAAGTTTTATTGCAACAACATTGACCAGTTATGAGCACATAAGGACTGTGACTTGGGGATGGATTAGAAAGATAAGAAATTACTAATAAGAAATTAAATTCAGTTTTGCTCTCCTGATTTCCATGTCTGTGAGATGGTATGTAAATCAAACTGATTGCCTATTAACATGTTAAACAAATCCACATGCTGATCATGTCAGAATGTAAAAGGAATGTAATTATTTATTAACTTTTTTCTTCCTAAGTGCTTCTCAACAACATGCAGATGCCTCAATGTGGTGGTGATCCCTATATCTGGAATAGGCACCAATCTCCCCTGGCCTACCAGCTGCTTCTGTAAAAGTTGTGGAATTGCTTATGCAGATATTTTGAATAGCCTATAGCTAAAATGGCACTAGATGTCTGTGTTTTAGTCATTGAATATCTTCCAGTGTGTCATTCATTGACGTGCACAGGAGATTGAATTTAAGAGTTCAGAATTTCAAGATTTATTTGTGTAACCACTAGCTATGTATACTCTGAGTAATTAAATGGCTGATCTTGATCTTACACCCGAGTCATGCTCTTTATATTCTGTAAAATACAGAATAAAGCTACATCTAGCATTACATCTGGTAAGAGATCTGTTCCATTTCCAGCAATGAAGTATTTCAAACAGTCACTTTTCATTACTCCAAGTTAAGAGCAAAATGGATGATGACATTATCGCTGAGCGAGGAGGAAAAGATGCATACCAGTAAGACTGTGTCAGTAGATTGCTAATTGCTGTGTCAGTAGATTGCAAAGGTTTCAATTTCTCAGTGAAGGGCAGGGATTACATTCTCTGATGCCGAGGGCAGGCTGAATGGATGAGGAAAAAATAAAATAGAAAGGAGGAACAACACAAAAGCTGATTTCTCCACCTGTAGAAAAGATAATCCTCCAAAAGTGTTTAGAAAATAAACTACATTTTTTGTTCTATTGCCTCAACCTCTTCAAATAGTACAGTGTCATTTATGAAAAACATCTGCCAATTAGTGGCAGGCCTGAAATGTGGAAAGATCTGTGGTTTTGTTCTACTGTCATTATTTTCTATCTTCCCTTCTTTGATGCCAAAACAGCTGTAGCACAGGTCAAAAAACCCCACAGTCAGTGTTTTCGAAGGTATAAATATTGATTTTTAAAACAGGCATAAGAGCTTTTCCCTGTATTGTATGAATGACAATTATCTCCAGCTTCAGAGGCAGTAACCATTCCTGCTGGGATGGGAGAAAATTTAGGGGACCCAGAGGTGACATTCAGAGCCAGAGACTGCCAGAACTATTTTAGGTGCATATGGACAGTACAGTTATTTTTTGCAAATATGTTCTGTATTTTTTCACATGAATAGGCAGAAGTGATCTCTATCCTAAGGCACAGTTACCTAAGTAAGGTAGGCCACTTCTAAACTCACCTGTCAACTTTAAACAAGGTAATTTTCCTACTTTGCAGACTGAACTAAATCCACTGTGACTGGGCCTCCAGGTGAGGAAGAACAGTCAGGGTACAGACACTGACAGGGATAGAGGGGAAGAAAGTGAGTGGGTAAATCTACACTTATCTTTTTGTTTGTTTCTCCCATAAGCTAAAAGAGTTCCACAAAACATTGTCAGAAATATTTAGAATGGGAAATATAGAGCTTCCCTGCAGTTTTTGCAAAGAAGCTCAAATAGCTTATGCTGCAATTTGACAAGTTCCATAGGGTAAAACGAGTATCATGAGCAAAGGAATATGTATGTTCAGCTGCTGCAAAAGCATCTCGATGATAGCTGAGAACACCTGCTGCAGGCTGAGATATAACACAAAGACTGTCAGCTAGGGAGTAAACACCTCCCTTTTCCAATTCTTCTGGATGGATTTTGAAATGTTTTTGTGAGTAGTTTCCAAAGGTTTTGTATGAATTTCAAAAACACACGAAACCAAAAAGAAAAAGCAATTCGGCAGGCAGCTATGAGCCCTTTAAAGGCACACAAACATCCACTCGTGAGCTGTGCACACGTTTTCCCACAGAATGAAAGACCTCAGTCATGGACCAAGCAGAGTCATGAATAAAAGATGGGAGAAATCCAGTTAAGTCATATAAATTGTTTGCAGAGTACAAGCTAACTCAGTCGAGGTCTGAGTGCCTGACATGATGGCACCTCTAACTAACCCCCAAGGGACCATCACTGGATGTCCTGCTACTCCCCAAGCTTCCTTAATATTTTGTTCTTTCTTCCACAGTTTTATGCAGCTCTCTGTTGCATCCTCTTCAGCCAGAACAGATCTCCCTTATCTTTTAATCTCAATTGTTTGGGAAATGCAGACTGTCAACTCTTCCAAAGTATGAAGGAATCAAGGAATTCTTAGTGGTGGAGAAAGAGGCATTGGATAAGCCTTTGGCATGAGTTTTCAACATAATGTTCAGCAAAATCAAACCAATATAAATCTTGCATGCATAAGGAATTACCTCATATAAAGGAGGCAAGAGATTTGCCCATTTGTCCAGCATGATGGAGATTCACATTTACTCTGAGAAACAAAAACAAACACCTTAAACCCCCTAAAAACCCAGCTTGTTGAAAGAAAAGGATTTCAAAAACACAATAAAAACAATGGGCTTGTGTTACAAGGGAAGGCTTTTATTGAAGAATTATCTTGTCAAGAAAAAAAATAATAGCTCATCACCTGCCACTTCTGCTGGATCATTTTATTTCTTTTTACTTTTCCCTTCATACAAATTATTTTATAGCATGGTGTATGGAAATACCAGTTCCTAAATACATACTGTTCAAATTGACTAAGGGTGATCATCAAGAAATATTTTGTTGTCTGCCTCTCTGGAAGGCAGTTTCTTGAGATAACTATGTATAGACTAGAAGGAAGAAATGAAGAGGAGAAGAATATAAAACAAATAAAGGGAAATCCTTCTCACAGGGAGAGTTTTTACAGGCCTACTGGGTTCTTGCATGAAGAGGATGTACCACAGTGACCCTAATCAGACAGATGAAGCTTTTCTACAACAATGAGAAATCCTGTTCTGTCAGTGCAAGGAGATGATGTAAGGGATCTTTGTATCATTCTATGATCCATTAGGAATGTTTCTATTTACTGGCAGTTGATTGAAGTTAATCTGATTATGTACTTCTACTACAAGCTCTGCAGTGAAGTAGCCATTTTAAAGGTTCCTGACTAATAAGCAGAGATTGAACAGTTTGATCACAAACTATAGAAAATTATAGGTCATAGTTGTTTATGCAGCTCCCCAGGAAGCACTCAGCAGAATGACGACAAGAATTTTCATGAGCAGAGTAAAGGGCACAATATAGCTGTAATTCACAGCACTTGACTATTTTTAGCTTCTAGTGCTTAAAAAGGAGGCTTTGAGACATTAAGAATCCAAAAAATCAGAACAGGATGCAATTTATCCTGCAAGGCCAAAAATGTTAGCCTAAAGATCTCTTTAATGTGATCTTAATGGCACTATACTGACATTCATCTGACATGAATGATTTTATTTAGGCAGACTAACAAAAAAAATCTTGAAAGCCACAGAGCCTGCTCTGTGGTTACAAATGAGTATGATCCCAGAAGCAGATAAGTAGTTGATTTGCTCCCAAATGTGCAGGATCTCAAAATACATTAATGATGTGTGAGACTTTTTTAATCTCTAGCCAAGAGTTACTATTTTTTCTCCTTCTGCTACTAGGCAAAATGTGCCTGGACATTTTACAGTGTGTCATAAATTAAAGAACACCAAAGGGACCTTTCCTCTTTACTATAGCAATCTACACCAAAACCACAGTCTGATTTTTTATTGTAAATAGAAAAACATATCTGGTTTCTAATTCCAGCAAGCTGAGCAGCTAGTTGTTAATGTGGCACTGGAAAAGCATTTCATGCATGATTTAAGAAGCTGAGTGCAGATAATTGTATCTGAAATTATACCACTAAAAATATAGTATGTTAAATGAAAGGTCAAATACTAGCTCTTGAGGGATGGAAGGAGGGTCCTTCATAATTTATTGCATGCAACTTTTAAAGAAGTGTTTCTCAAGCTTTAGGTTACAACTAGGAAGTTATAAAAGGCTCCAAAGACGTAATGGGCAGAAGAAGTATGTACAAGTTTTATTCCTCTAATGTGAGGAGTGACAAGGGAACATGAGTGGGCTGTAATATCTGGCTGGGTATGTTTATCTTAGCCAGAGAATTGCCACCTACCTCTCACTGCTGGCAGTGGCTTGATTTCTCCTGGGCAGGAGAACTGACTTGGAGCTTCATGAAGATTGACAGACCAAAGTGTTGAGAAAGATTGCTCTGAGGGAAGACGTGACTCAGAGGCAACTGGAAAAGAGAGAGCAGAACTATTGCCATGTTCTCAACATGCAGGGGGCAGAGGAGGAAGAATGATAACAAGGGACATTCCAAAAGACAGGTATTCTACTTGCCAAGTCTGCTGTCAGACTGATGGTCAAGACCTAAAAAAAAACAAAAATAAAAACCAAAAAAACCCCAAAGCTCAACCTCTCTGCTAAAGCAGAATAGAGAGTAGATATGCAACAATCTCCTTTGTGCTGCAGAGCAGGAAAAGCTGTTTAAGCTAACACACAAAAACATGTATGTTAGTTATCTGTGTTATTTTTAGTGCTCTGAGCTGCTGTAGCAAGAACAATTCACCAATGTGCCACAGGTAATGATAGCAGCTGCTAGAACAAGGAAGAGAGAGTAACGAGAAGTTGCAAAGAATGGTAGCAAAGTTTGAAAAAGCTACAAAAAGCAGATAAGCCACTTAGCAGCTGTTCAAATTGGGTCATGTTACCCAGTAGATTTTATCGATTGAGGGCTGCTGTTTAAGTTGTATCTCAAAGTGGACGAGAGTTGACCTAACAGTTGCCACATAAGAGGAAAACAGATTCTAAAATAGTGTGGTATTTGCTTTAGGCATTAGGTGTTATAAATCATCCTGTTTAACCAACTTGTTGGAATTTTCTTTGTCACCCCCCCTCCCCCTTCCCCCTTAAATAACAATTGCTAGGTGATCTGTGTCTGTTAGCATGGGAGTCAGTCATTTGGAACATGGAATAATTCAGACCAGTTATTCCAAGTTCCTGGGTGGAAGTTCATCTGCTGTATTTGTTGCAAGGATCCACATTTGAATGCAGTCCTTCCTGCTGCCAGTTGAGCCCTGGCAGAAGGCTCTCCTAGAACCACAAGGCTGTTGCATAAGAGGGAGTCACCAGTCAGACAAGTCTGGTCTAGGAGCTTACAGCTGGCTCTGGGCCCTGAGGTGTGAGGAGCACCGAGCACTGTGGATCTCCCTGCAGCGCCTGTACAGGAGTTAGGAGTCTTGGCAGCAATTCTGAGCCATATTTGTCCTTTGTATATCCTATTAGTGACTCCAGCTACTGTGCAGAGCTGCTGCAGGAGTCTGGGTACCTTGTTCCCTGACGAAAGGGGTGACTGCTCCAGCCATGAAGCAATTGTTCTTGCTCTACACACTCCCACAGGCTAAATTCTTCACCTTCCTTTGCTGTCTGTCCAAGTGATTTCAAGACACTCTCATGGTATACTTCAGCCCTTACTGCAGAAGCTACACAGCTGTCTCCATAAAGAAGCAGCAGAGACTAAAAACTAAAACTACACTGATATCATCTCAACAATAGGCTCAAATTGGTCTCATTCTACTGATATCTATTGGAGCAGGTTCTGTAAGATTTATATGATCCCTGGGAGTGAGTAGGCAAGTGTGTTCATTAATACAATAACCTAGTTCTAAATATAAATAAAAGCAATGAAAAATGTTCCAGTGGTAGATCAACTCAGATCTGGATCTTTTGCCATGTATTTCACTTTTGTCCGGATTCTAGCAATGGGCATGCTGACTTCAAAGCACTTTGAACTTCCACAAGTTTTGAAGTCACAGCTGAGTCAGAAAATCTGTCTTTCTCATCTGTAGCAAGAAACAGTTTAAATGCTGTGTTTAGATATCTGAAAAAAAAAAAAGGAAGGAATGGACTCGACAAAGTCACTTTACACAGAAATATTTAAGGGGAAAAGTCAGAGCTTAGAAGCATTTGATGAGGTTTATCTACATTCTTTAAACTGATCATTTCCACATTTTTGCTGCTTAATAATAGTAATATTCTTGGTCTGAAGGTCCTATGATTGCTATTTTACTTTGCAATATTAAAATTGAAATACAAAGTTAACAAAACTTTTCTTTGCCTGAGAACTTCCTATTATTTATTTTGTTAAGAACTATTGAAGGACTGAAAAGCAGATTTGAGCCATAAAGCTAAGTACATAAAAGTTTATGTACTGACTATAAGTCCAGGTCTGAATTTTAACGCAGATCCTTTTATATACTGAACGAGGTGTCACAGGCACTTATTAGCCTTTCAAGTTTTGATTAGATGCCAGTATAATTAAAACATTCCTTGGCACACCATCATGTGCCTTCATGATCACAGGCTGCTCTGTGTGCGTGCATGTGCACGTTGCACAGCACTGCTACCACCACCCACCAGGGACTCACAAATGCTACACCATTTTGTACAGTAATTTTAGGTACTCCTGCAAAGAAAGGACTGTTCTATTTTTTACAGCAATTGGCAGTACTGGGAAGTCCTGACCAGCTCTTGGCATTTTATGTGGAGCTCCACTGGCAGAAAGTCATCCTGCACTTACTCTACTGTTCCATTTATAACTTGGAAGAGCAATTTGCACCTTCTGTAGAAAAATGTTTGACAGTTATGATCATGATATTGATGAGAACTTTCAGTATTTGTGCTTGAAAAAACAACACAGCTAAAATAAAACAGAAGAAACTCCCCAACGAGGCCATTTGTAACATTTCAGCTGCAGAGATCCTTCACCTACTGCAGATGTAAAACCAAGTACGAAGGTTACACTAGTTTCTATTTTGTTCGCAGGCCTTTATGTCTAAACCTCCATCCACAAATTGATTACATTTCTCCCCTCAAGAGAATGAAAATGATGGTGATGAAGAGCTGAATGAATGTCCTAATTGCTGGGCTACAGACCATTTTGGGAATCTCCTGAAGAACCCAATTGTCTTGAGTGCATGTCCTAGGTCCTAGACCAAAGGATATATCCCTCTCTCTGTTATTAAAGAACTACTTGTTCCAAGTGGAACGACTTAAAAACAGAGACACTTTCATTTCAGGATATCTTACAAACCATTCTGGAGACCATTTCTTTCACATCCAAACTCCAAACAAGGTAGAGGATGGAGCTAACTTGCTTTGCTTGCACATTAGCTCCCTTTGACAGACTTTCTGGCTGCTTTCTGTTGGACAAAAGTTCTCAGTGTGTTCTGAAAACACTTACTGGTTTGGGCCCCACAGAGATGCAGGAAACACCTGACATGCAACTTTGAGGGCTTGGTAGCCAAGTAGCTTGGTATTGCCAGGATCTGAGCAGTTATGGAATAATCAAAGCAGTAAGGACTCTGAAGATTTAAATTTTGGTCTTTAAAAAAGCATGGACTATGATATATGAAAGTAGAAAATAATACAAATACTTTCAAACATCTTTCAAGTCCACTGAGAGTGAAACCATCCTTATCTTCCTACACCTCCCCCTCAAAACTTTACTGACAAGTGTCACAAATTTATTTCACAGTTTCTTTTAATTTAGCTCTTACTTTTGCTAACAAGGATTCAAGTTCTTTTGGTTTGGACTATGTACCAACAGATGCCCACTACTCTGTGTTGTGGGAAGTCTGACTATCCATAATCAGCAAAAAGGAGAAAATTTGATCAAAATTTTTCCTTCTGTAAGAACATGATGAACTTCTACATTTATCATTATTATTATTCTAGTAATATTCCAATTCCAAGGATTCCAATTAGTCCAAGAATCCCTCAGGGCATCCTCTACTGTTTATATAATTTATTTTTTTATAATGAAACTTCTCAAACTTATTTTCATAGATTTCAGACATCCAGATGATTATATGCAGCCTTCAAAATGTGTTAAACTATCTGTTGAAGTTATTAATTTTGAAGTCAATTAAGTAATTAATAAAAGTTATAAGCAGTGTTGTTTATACTTTTATTTGCATCCAGGCCAGATTTGAAAGAAGATAAGAGCCTCAGCAAAATAATAAAAAAGTTTAAGGTTTAGGGACCTCTCCTTTTCTCAAAGACTGCCTATTTTGGAAACTAAGTGTATATAACTTTTTTTAATACTAATAACATTGTGTGTTGGACATTGAATAGAAAAGTCAGGTTATTAAGAAGAAACTTCATTATCTCATAAGATTGATCCCATCTTTGATTTCACAGATTTGGGTGAACCTTTGAAAGTTTTTCACTTAGTTATTGATGCCTTAATACTATAGTTGTTCTTCACTTGTCAGGAAGCCAAACTTGAAGAGATAAGGGGATTTACAGAATCAGAACTTGCTAGAGTGAAAGAATGGATGTCTCTCTGTAGACCTGCCTCAGATTCACTGATAAGCAATCAAAGTGAGCATTGCTTCCTGGAGGGAACAGCAATGAAATGGGTGAAACTGAACAGTGCCCCATGCTGGAGATTACTTGTTTAGATTGTGCAAATTATACAGTGGGGGGAATTTAATTTTTAGTTTTAGATGCCAGTTTATATTTTGGGTGTCTGAAGATGTTTTGGCCTTGTATTACTTAGTTAGAACTACAAGATTCAGCTAGAAGGGAAGAATGCCTGGGCAGAGAGGAAAGAAAGCATGAAGATAATTTGCTAAATGAATGACTGACAGAATAAAAGTATTAGAAGTAGAATCAGGCTCTTACTCTAGATAGTAGAAGTAACTCTACTTAAAAAGCTAGTTCTCAGATAAACAAAATAACCCAAGAATAAAACAGCTCTCAGTTAAAGTGTGTGAGTGGAAGAGATGGTTCCTCACCAGGAAAATCTCCAAAATAGCTATTTGGAAAAGCTTCCCTCTGATTGAGCCTTGAGCAAGATGATGACTTCTACCAGCCTGCTGGTTTGGTATCACCATAGTTGTTAACTTTCACATTGAATTAGAGCAAAGAAGAAAAAACTTCATAAATCATTAAGAAAATGGTTTTCTCCAGAACAAAGTATCTCCTTCCTTCAAATAAAACTGGACACTAAGGTCCTATACTTGTGGGAACAGGTTGATACATGGCTTGAAGGTGTACTTTTAACAAATGCAACAGACTACAAACAAAAGATAACCAGTGTTGCTTATATTATTGCTTGATTATTTCCAGATGTTACCTTATAGATTTGCAGTCTTGTTAAATTATACTTGTACCTTAGCATATCTTTTTGTGCAGGGCAAGAAGAGTAAACAACAGGACTGGCATACAGGGTTCACAGCCTAGTATTGATTCCGGATAAGACATTTGTCTTAATACATTTTACAAGACAATGGTGTAGTTCCAGCCAATTAAATTATTGTCCATCACGTCACTAAACTGAAGAACTATTGTAAATTCGGTAACTGCATAGGGAATTACAGTGAAACATTTGATTTAGCATTGCAAACAATTTAAAGGATTATCATGCAAAGCCAACAGAGCACACAGGAAACAGTAATATTAGCAAATATTATTAGAAATAATCTAATTGTTTTCTTAGCTTAATGTTGCTATGAACTAGCAATAAACAGTAAATACCAGTGTAATGTAACTACCAGTGGCCAGTTCCAGATCACAAAAAAGAACATGCTTCTTTTCAGCAGTATCAATGCAGAAATCTCTTTCTGCCTCAGTACTGTTCAACTGCGAATTTACTGTGACTAAGCAATGAATATAAGAGCCTTCCAACTACTAATTGTGGCTTGCTATTTACAAACTTTATTTATAAACTCATTTTCATGCAAGTATAAAATACTAATTCCATGGACAAATACACATTTGTTCACCACTCTAAATTATATACATTGTATTTGCATCTAATATTCAGAGAAGTGCAAAGTCCACAGTGACGTAAATAACAAGTTTTGTAAACTATTTTAGATGACAAGCTCTCAAAAGATATTAGTAACCATATGATAACATATTTTTTGTATACTGCTGAAATCAAACATTTTTGTAGTAAAAGAACATACATTTCAGCTACATTCAAGTGAATATTTTATTAACCATGTATTATGTCTTACAAACTTTAGTGGAGATGAGCAAGAGCGCTACAGAACCATACCTTAACACAAGAGGTGTACTGCATGGTATGTGCAGGCATAGCGAAGGAGAGAGAAGAACTGGAAAGAAAAACAAGGTAAGAAAACTTGTACAAAAATGGACAGTAATACTGACTAACACTGGGTTATAATCTTACTTATAACAGACCTGAAGGGCTAATAGAGATCCAATCCAGAAACACCTGTGCACTGTAGGTACGGTTTGGTGCAGATCAAGAGTGCACGAATACAGTCAACGTTGTATTCATGAGATAATGCACAAAATACTCTGATATGCATATAAACAACTAACTTGTTTACATTGAGTAGGGCAGCACAGTTGTGGTGCTGCATCCTTGGCACTTAGTGATAGGACAACATGTATTTGGTTTAACTAAATTCATAAACAGGATAGATAACGGTTTGTAAGATGAAGCACGTACATCATCCCTTTCAACCTTCTGGTTTTACAGCATATTTCTAGTTTTTCCAGTTCAAATGCAAACATGACACACTAGCTAGATATGGAAGACGTTTCAGATATTGGCTTCAAACATTACCTTCAATTAAAAAAAAGACAGAATCAAGGATTAATTCAAATGATAGTAAGTGAATTCATTACTACTGTCTGGTGCTGAAAACAAAATCTGAAACATGGGGGGAAAAAAAGCACGACCTTTTAATAAAACCCATATTGTCTTTATGGGCTTTTCCTGAATAGTAACTGTTTCCTTAATGTCCCTTTCATATGTGCTAATTTCACTTAAAAGAACTGCTGAATTATTAATCTGAAAAGTTGTGACTGAATTAGAAGTTTGGCCTAATGCATCACATCACACAGAATGGAAGAAAATATGCTCTTCTTCAAAGAAAGCATGTTTCAGCTATGAAAAGATTCCAATTTTAAGTGATTGTCCTTTGTTAAACAATATTAACAACTGTCTGGAGGGAGCCAATTTACTTTTGCCTGTTTCAAACAAACTCGCTAAATTGCCATTTTACATTATATATAACAAATGTAATAAAATTGTTCTTAATACATAACGATGTAATACTTTAAAATTAACTGTTTAAAATATTTTACAAAGACATTTTATTATATATGAACTATACAACACACAAGAATATGAAATATCTTGAACATATACACATTTCTGTATTTTCACGTAGATTATTATTTTGCACCAAACATTGGTGCCTGTAATTTTACAGTCCTCAGATAAAAGTAAAACAAAAACCCCAGAATGTTTAGTGGATATGTTTAGTTTGGGTTTTTTCCTGAAAATAAAACCTATTGGAGAATTTCTCTAATGATTTTTTTCTTTCCATGATTTTGTATTTTGCACATAGTTTTTCAAATGGATCAACATATACAAGAAGAATAACCTCTCTGTTCTTTGCAGTGCAATTTGCCAGGGATAAAACTGAAACCAAACTGACCCTTTCCCCACTATTAAAACTGAAAATTGCAGTCAAAATAATGCCAATGCCAATCACTATTGAGACTCCTTTACCCCTTTTATTGAAAATGCAATCCTTTTCAATATCCATTTTAATGAAAATATTTGCATAGAGCAGCCTTGTATTATTTCTAAAGAACATTATGAGTGTTTTAACACAAGATAAGGCACATGTTTTTCAGTATTAATAATCTAAAACTAATCCTGAGGATCTGTTCCTCCCACTCAGCAAAATCTGCTTTTTTAATATACCCTGTATTACCTGAAGAAAGCAGAAAAACAGTATAGAATAAACTCAAATTCTTTAGCTGAACTAAATTCAGAACATTAACAACTCCTGATAATAGTGTAACAAATCCACAGATGAATTAAGTCACTCTCTAAACAAATAATTGATAGAGGGAAAGAAAAAAAAGACATAGCCAGTAGCACTGTTATGTTAGCTAAAAGTCCATATACTAGAGATGACATTTATAGTGAGTTTTGCTAAAATAAGCTCCCATCAGAAACAAGGTAGCTAAATTGTGAGGCACTTAAGGTTGACATGAAAAGGAGGAATGCAAGGGGTCTGTTTCATAGAAAACCTGAAGTTGCATATCATATCCTTGTATTAAGCCTTCTATTAAAGTGCTAGAAATGGAGACTTAAAACAAAAGGATTCAAATACAAAATAAGTGATTACAGAGCTCAGTATGCATTAAAATTAAGTGCTTTTGATTCTCATGAATTTAGAGCTTTTTTATAGTTTTTAAAAAATAAAGTCTGGAAATAATCCACGTGTGAAATCACCTTCCTTGTGCCATCAATGCTATTTGTAAAGTGCCCAATTATTTTCTAAACAACAAAACCATTTGCCTTATCTTATGTTGTATAGCATGACATAGTCTGTAGTATGTGTGTAATCCATACTGCAAGGACTCAGGCAGCCTGATGGAAAACAGCACATGCATACTTTAGATAGGAAGATTTCATTCCACCTGTCATTCTAAATAGCCAGGTCTTGAATTACATATCCACCCGTATATAGTGCAACCAACCTCATATTCCCAAAATGTCATTAAGCTGTTACAGTCTGATGCTCAGAGAGAGACTTATCAAGCTTTTCCTCAGAGCAACCTGATGCCCAGACAAAATCACAGATGGAGCTCTAGATCTGAATCACATAAATCCACTAGATGCCAAATCTGAGAAGGATCTGGGTTCTTTTGGATGATGAAGAGGCTGAAGATGTGTGGCAGTCTGTGCATTACTGATCACATCTAACTGAGAGGGATATGATTCATTTACATTTCCTCCATTGAAACCATTTTGGAACTGGCAGGAAAAAAAGAGAATAATAAATAGTTAGTATAGGAAACCAATTTGTTTATAAGTATTTAAAAATCCTCCTAAAGACACATTGGATGAAATAATCTTAAAATACATTGATTGGCTTTCATTGTTTTTTTAAATGATGAATAATGAGAATTTAATTTGCATTAAAACAGGGAATGAATCATCAGTGAATCTTACCCATGTTGAAGTCAATAGGAACTCTACTTCTGGCTAAGTGAAGAAATAACTCTATTATCTAAAATGCAATAGAGTTTCTATTTCTAGAAAGTACAGTCTGAGAGCTCCTAATTGTTACATCCAGCTGTTACATTTTAAAAGCAACCTATTTACATCTTTCCACGCCTGCAGTGGGATCCAGACATAACAGCTCCTCCAGGAATGCACATGCAGTCCTATTCATAAACTGAAGCACACTGTGCAATCCACTGGCTGAAATACTGCAGGGTGGGCTTTCTGACACTCTTCCTATTGACAAAGCCAAATAAGAGCAATGAATGGCTTTCATCAGCCTTAACATAATTGTTCATAGGATTATTTTAATCACATAATGTAATGCTTCCTGTCATGCTATGGACTTTATCTACAAAATACTCCATTCGGTCATGCAAAGAAAATACAACAAAGTATTTTAAACATTTCCATCATCTCTTTGGGAGTAGCTTATATTGTAAGTACTCATTCTTTCAAGGTTTGTCTTTAAGAACGTGTCTCATACATTCATTCATCATTCATTTATCAAATTATGCTGGGTATCATCTCTTCTTTTTCCCTTCTATGCAAACATTGAAATTTGACTAAGGGTGCACAATTCTTCTACTTTTTAACAAGACTATAGACATGTGAATTATGTTTTTAATCAAAGCTAACACACTTTTTCAAGAGTATACACAAGGATTATTTCAGGCAGAAGCAGATTATTTCTATATTCTTCATTAATAAGATGATCACACTAAATTTTTTAAGAATGCTTTCAACATAGAATCAAGTACTTAGGAAGGTTTCTCCTGGTTAATAAGGGAATACTGATCCTAAACAAGCAGCCAAACAATCACAGGCCTTTCTGTCCTTCTCCATCACTAAAAGTGATTTTAGACTACACTGGCTATGCTCCTGCCACAATTACAAGACAGGCAGAAAGTCAAAGCACATGACCACAACAGACCCTTCTGGCTTTCCAATTCCATAGGCTTTTCGTGTAGAAATCCCTGGGAGTTAGAAGTCTGAAAACATACCAATCATGGCTTGCATAGCAACATCTGTCCTCTCTCTGGACTCTAAGCACAGACAGGGATGTCAGTGTGCTGAACCCAGCCACCAAGGCTGCCCTGCTTTGGTTTGGCTGTGTGAATGTGCCTCAGACAGCAGCATCCTGCCTGCTCAGTCACAGGAGGCTTCTGCTTATGCAGTGCTACTCAGCCCCACACAGCACAGGAATACCCTAACAAGAGGGGCTGGATTTTCCTCTGAAAAACTTAAGTAAGGACAATTTTTCACAAAGTGGCCTTCGTTCATTTTTTTACAACAAACTAAATGTCCTATTATTATTGCAGCACAGCATTCTAGTACATATGAAGCAATAGACATAATTTCTTCACAGGTGTTGTCTTAGTCAATAACTTTTTATAGATAGATGTGAAGAAAACACAAGGAAGAAAATTAAAAAACAGGGGTCATAAAAAAAATTATTAAGTGTATCAACAAAATATTCTGCAAAATGAAATGAAACCATCCATTAAAAACAAAGAAATGGAATTGCAAATGCAACAGCTGTTCAAAACTGATGCATCACATTAGTACAGCTTTTTTGAAAAGAGTAATTCTTTCTTATTATAAAGACAAAATTGGATGGCCCTGGAAGCTGCTCTGGAACCCTATTAAGAAGCACTCTGAAAGACTAAACACTGAACACAGCCAGGCAATGCACAGCCAAGCCGAGCTCAAGTTTGCACAGTGCAGTTTCTCAATGTTACTTCATGCAATTTCAACCCCATGCACTCAGGGAGAAGACATTCATCTTGCTGAACTGTGCTATATTTTAGGTAAATCTCTGCAATTCTGCAATTGCATTCTTTTCAGCAGTGAAGTAGTTTTAAAAAGGGAATGTTTTGTACTTGCATTAAGCATGTAAAAAAATGGGTATGTTCTAATTGCATTCCTCACCGTCTTGCACAGGTTAAATGCCAATTAATACTTTAATTCTGTAAATGCTTATGCATGTGCATAAGCATTTGCAGGATCAGTACTTGAGAACATTAACTCATTGAGATAAAACAAAAAAAAATTGTGGCTCTGTACTTTCACAGCATTAACAGAAATAAATGGTACAACAGAAAGTACTTCAAACAGGTTATACAAAATCAGGAACTAGTAATTGAATTTTATTTCTAAGTTAATTTTGCCAATGTTTACAATTGTAGTCTGTGCTAGAGCCAGGATCCTCTCTTCTATGGCTTTTACTGTGCATTCTCCTTGGTGAAAAAGGACCAACTTACTTTACTGTGAATATAACCTTTTTCCAACACTTTTTGCTTCAGCAGTTAATTTAGACAGCAGCTTGAGGAACAAGCTCACTTTCACTTATAGCAATATATAAAAATTCTTGCAGTAACATTGTGTATACGAGTTAAATACTTCATATTTCAGGCTATTTTTATGATACTTTAATACTTTCACTAATCCTAAAATCATTGAGGACTCTAAATAGCTAGACAATACTAACACTTCAAATACATTTTTTTTGATCCTTACAACATATTTAATGAAAACTCTACTCCTCTCAAAAAGGTCTATTAGCAAAATCCAACAATTTAGTTCATTCACTCTTGATTAATACTGCCAAAGACTAGCTATCAGAGTGCAGGTGCACATATATATAAACTTGACCAAATGCAACTCTCTCCACTCTAATGAACAAATAAAGCAAAGACATCCACACACTGCTAACCCATCCATTTCAAACTCAGCAATTCAGTCACGACAAACTCTGCCCTCCAGCAGTCACAAGAATCACAATATAAACAAGATTCTAAATGCAAGCAATGCAGCAATGCTGTTTACCATACCTTGTTCCCCAATGTTTGTTGCTGCTGATTTGTCATCACAGACTCATATTGCATTTGATCCACACAGCTGGGCTGTGCCTCCTGCGCGCACGGGTACATAGAAACAGCGCCTGCATAGCATGTTTGAGGAGTGAGCAAAACCGACTCGGGGTTCATCCCACACTCCAGGTTTTCAGGGACTTGCTGCAAACAACTGAGAAAATCCTCAAAGTTGGAAGAAGCAGAATAGGTCGATGCATCAAATCCTGCTGCAGGAAAATCCATTTGAGCAAAGTTAGAGAGCTGCGGCATCATCGCCGTGGGTTGCTTGTAAGGAACAAAGTCTTGCCTACACTCATAAGGGGAAGAGTTAACTTCTGATTTGTAAGAGAACTCAGATGTGCTGGCATGCATGCCAGGGAACATGTATTGCTGGGGCTGCTGCTGTGAGCAGCTAAGAGGCATGCCAGAGCTCCAATTTGTGAACATCCCATTGACTTGCATATGTTTCATTTTTTGACAGAGCTGCTGTTGCTGCTGCTGTTGTTGTTGTTCCACAAGCTGTTTCTGGTGCTGATGAAGTTGATGTGGATCTAAGTCTTGCTGTATCATGCACACTTCATTCTGGACCAAGGGCTGCTGCTGGTTACAGTCTGAATATAAGAAGTCAGATTTATTTAAGGAATCCTGAACATAAGTCAGGATTTCGTCAGTTATGTTGATGTCCCCAATATCATCCACATCAGATAATTCAGTTTTAAAAAACTCCTCATCCTGCTGAATACACTTTAAATCTTCAAAGTCGATACCCAGATTTTTCATGATGCTGTACAAATCACTGGTTTTGTTATCCTGAAAGAGCGCTGCACTGTCTTCAGGAAGCGGAACAGTACTGTCCTGGGAACATTCCATCAGCTCCCGTTTGAGAATGCTGTGGTTTCCAGCAGGTAGGAGATTGTCTGTCCAGCCACTGCTAACAGCACCACCCAGTTCATCCCTGCTGTCTGCAAAGAAGTTCCGCTCAAAAGAAAGTTTATGTGATGCTGGAGGGCAGAGATAAACAGACTCATCCTGCCTTAACATGACACCTAGGAGGGAGTTTGGATCCACAGAATCATCGTGTAGCGTGGCTTTGGCTCCTTTTCCCACTGTGCTTTTACTCTTCGGTTGAGAGGGGTCCATAAGGCTCGACATAGGGAAAGACACCTCATACAACACAGCCTCTCCAGTGGCAAACATGAAGGGCAGCTTCATGTTACGCTTCCGTAGATGTTCTGCCCCTTCTTCATCTCTGAAAATATATCAGATATATAGCATGGTACTGCAGGACTAAACAGTTACTCTAATCTTTTTGTCCCCTAGAATTAACATAAAAAATGAACTATTTTATTTGTAGGCATTTTTTGAATTCCTACCTATTCCAGCTCAACTTGGCTGAGTTAAACCAAGAGGCAGATTATGAAATAAGGAGCTTATGACTGTAATGCCACATTTACATATTACATTTGTAATTAAATCTAGATAGCATACACCATTTTCTGTGCATTATGTGTTGAAGTGAAAAGAAGTGGGCTTTGTTCCATGCATTAAGCTTTTCTTGGTATAGCAAGTAAATCAATACTCAAAGTATCTCTTTTTCTCCATTTTACAGACTCCTTAGCAAAAATTATTTAATCTATTTAACAAGACTGAATTCCATATTACACAGAACTTAGTTCACCACTAAAATTCAGGACTCAATTTCTTTGTTATTTGTTGTTCCTTCCATACAACAGCAGTTGGATTTCTCAGGTTTTGCTCAAGGGGATTGAGTGGATGGAGTCACTTCATGCTTCTGCTGCTGATCTTGTTCTTTATAAGAAATCAATATGTCTAAAGTTTTATGCAAAAGGACTATGCTACAAGTTCTGAAATATCAGAATTCTTTACGTGCTTGTCAGGAAACTGAAAGAATTTTGGGAATTTGGAATATAAGGGGTAATAATTCAAAAACAAAATTTCCTTTGTGAATATAAACAGCCTCAAACTAGTTTTCAGGTTTCGAAGCACTGCTGTATGAAATGATGACTTACGTAAGAGGCCTTTGCGTGGCAATGATGTAATCTGGTCTTCCATTTTTGTAGACAAGACGTGCATTTGCCTGTACCCAGGCCCATCGATTTTCTTTGGTTAGAAGCCTAAATACAGTCATTCCACTCTCACCTGTCTTCATCACTAAAAAGTAAGCATATTGTTTACTATCCAGCAAATAAAATCATGAAAACCTGTATGTCATGAAAGGAATCCCTTCTGCAGAGAAATTTTGCTAATCTCATGTCCTCTATCACCCAATTCAGTGTGGCACTAATGCACTCCCAGTGAATCAGATGACTGATCACTTCAAGATGTCTAATTTACTCATAAAATAGACATCAAAACTGCAAGATACCTGCTACAGATTGGCAGTATGCTAAATAGGGCTTTGTCCATTATTTCTTTAATAACATAAATTAATAAATACTAGAACATGTAAATGACAAAAGCCAAGTCTCTCTTATCTTCAAAAATCAACTATTACTTTATCAATTAGAAAACAGTCCCCAAGACGGGGACAATTAGAAGTTGTGGTAATGTCTCTGTGATAACATTTAAGAAAAAAATAAAATTGTGCAGATGTAATTGTGGCCAGAGCAGAGTTTAGAATAGGTGAGAGGAACAACCCTGCAGATACCAGGGTCAGTGAGGAAGGGCAGACAGGAGGTGCCAGAGCTGAGATTCCCCCGCAGCCCGTGGTGCAGAACATGGTGAAGCAGCTGAGCCCATGCAGAGCCATGTGGATGCAGAGATCCACCTGCAGCTCATGGAGGAGATCCATGCTGGAGCAGGTGGATGCCTTAGAGGAGGCTGTGAACCCTTGGGAGGCCAGTGCTGGAACAGGCTCCTGCAGAGACTTGCAGACCCATGGAGAGAGGAGCCCATGCTGGAGCAGGTTTCCTGGTGGAAGGTGTTTTTAAGGCCTTATTTTACTTCTCGTTATCCTGCTCTGGTTTTGTTCACAGTTATTCATTTAATATGCCCAGATGACGTCTGTTTTGCCCATGACAGCATTTGGTGAGTGATCTCTCCTGGTCCTTAACTCATGAACTATTCATTATACTTTCTCTCCCTTGCCCAGTTGTGGAGGGCAGAGATAGAGAGGTTTCAGTGTGTGCCTGGAGAGAGTCTTTGGTAGGTGCCTAGCATGCAGCCATGGTCAACCCACTACAGTCATTTTGGTGCCAAAATCCAGGATCATGAGGACTTTGAGATAAGGATAGTAGCCAGGAGAGGTAACAGGCAAAACAAGTACTGAACAATGTTAGAGAGCAGAATTATCATGGGGAAGTTTTGTTGTAATTGTGGTGAAGGGACAGGGGGTGGATTTTGTTCTGTGTTGTGAAGAAGTAATCTTGGTTCTTGTGTGGGGAGCTTTATTTTGGCTGGTTTTGTTGTTCTAAGTGAAGCTTGTGTGATGAATGTGGATTTTAAAGATAATTGTTAAATATGTGATTCACAGAGGCAAGGGGTAGAAGTAATACAATTGCTCAAAATTGCTCAAAATAATTGCATTTCTAGACAGAAAAATTAAATAAAATATATTAGGAAAGCCCAAGAATCTAACCAAAAATCCTTGCTAAAAAACTTATTTCCTTCCTTTTAATCTTGACACCAAAAAAATGTAGCAAAACGAGTTTTAAGACAAAGTTTCAAACCATTCCAGTTTGATCCCCTTTGACTCTGGAACCATCTCTTTGTTTTTTCTTTATGAAAAAACAAAACCACTGATAAGCAATAGTGAGTGAGCTACATCTGAAACAGAAAATGTACTTAAATAGGTTGAGAACAACATGCTAAGGGGCATTATCTAATTGTCTATGAGAGGATAAAAGAAAAAAAAAACAAAAAACTTTTCTTGAAAAAGTCAGTTGAAACAAAGTACCATAACATTCTGAAGATGATTCTGTAAATTCTGAAGATAACTATGTTATAACTAACAACAAAAATAAAAAGCAGAGTCCCCTAAATAGTTATACATCAGATTGATGATGCTTATTTCCTTATCACTATACTTCTCTCCATAATTAGTACTTAAACCAACTCAAGCTGCCAAGAATCAAACTCAGAACTGTTTGGATGCTAGCATGTTAAATCAGAGATTAATTTCTGGTAAAAATCTTACACCAATATCAAAAGAAAATGCTTTATTTAACTTGCTAACAGGAAAGCTATCTTTGGTAGTCCCCTTGCCCAAAGAAAGTTGTTGAAAGAGCAGAAGCTGGGTTGAGCAGAGAGGGAAGTGAGAAGAGCAAGATATGACATACTAGAATATTTACCCTAAAAGGGTCTAAATAGGAATATTAAACATTTCTTCAACCAGTTTTTAGAAGGACAGATAGAACATATGAAATGAAAAGTGTTCTTTTTATTAACAATCTCTTTTTTTTCCCCTGCAATTCATATTGCATTCATACTGAAAAAATACTCCATGCTTTGATTTTTCAGCCTTTCTTAGAGAATGAAACTTACTTCGGATGTGATTTTCAGCACAATAAAGCATATCAGCTGCATGAATAAACTGGTATCCTGTTCCTCTCATACACAGCTCTGCTTCAGTGTATCCCAGGACAATCTTTCCTCTGGAAGGTAAAACCAAAAAATTGCAACCCTGCTGATGAACAAACTCACAGAATGAATGCCAAGCAAGTTAATTATGTCTAGAACATTTCAGATGCAAGTGCTAACCACTATTTGTTGCTATATCAATTGTATGCGGAAGCAGAACAGCCGTAATAAAAACAGTCAACAAATCATAAAATTTTAACTAGTCTGCCAGGTTGCCTTCAGTGACTAGGACTGGGTTCACACAACCATTAGACCATAAAAAAAGTGGATGCCTACAGCCAGACTCTCAATTCCATATTCTGAACATATTAACTCCTAACAGGTGGCTCCCATTAATTCCAAAGAAAGACACTGCTTCCTTAGCCCTGTTTCTTATAATTTACCTATAGGTGCTTGTGTGTAGAATTAAGTAGGGATTTAATTTCAGTTATCTAAAACTTCTTTCCTAAATCACGATTTTTAATAGCTTAAAGTTGGAACCCAGATATATCTCAGAACTACATCCCTTTTGCTGTTGAGTGGTTTGGGACCCCTGTGTTTGCATTTAAACAAGAAATGACTCAGAGAACCACTAGCAAGAGTCATGTTTGACCCTGGCAGCTAAAATTAGAGTACTTTACTAGAAGTTGGGGAGATGAAACACTTAACAGAATTCACGTGATCTCTATGTGATACATGATAAAAAGACATAGTCAAAAAGAGGCCTAAACAGGATTTGAAACAAAGAAATGGTGATTCAAAAACAAACGGTAAAATAAGGAGGAAAATAAAGATGGGGGACAATATACATAAGACTGTAAGATATGACAAAAACTGAACATTTCAAGTGAATAAAAATATCAAACAGAGGAAAAAACACTTGTGCTAATATTTTGTTAACTTTTACTTGTATCAGCTTAGAGAAATAAAGTATTTTGGTCTCTCAGTAGACAAAATACCAAGTAATTCAATTCTATCCTGTAAGAAGCATGGAAACCCATATGAGAGACTCCAATGAAAATGAAAGAATTGTCAGTCAACAATAGGAGGGAGAGGAGAAGGAAGGAAGCCAAGTGCTTTTATTTTGGTAAAAAGCATCCTAATGGGCTTCTTGCCACGTTGATGAACAGTAATGTTATTTTGATCTAGTATTGCAGTAGTGTTTCCAAATTTTACATAGGGAAAAGAATGCTTTGGAAATGGGTAAAAGTCATAGTATAAAAAAAGTATTTAATTTGTTTATTTTGAAGAAAAAAAAATTCCATTGTATTTTACACCTATTTGAACTGAAGGAGAAATGTAGAATGAAAATAACACTTGTTCTATCGTTCTTAAATGAAATTTCAAACCAGTTTAACATGAAGCTTTTCTTCTTCCCTACTTCATTAGTATGCTGTCTTTAGGTTTTTCTATTTTGCATTGGTTTTGTGGGTTTCTTCTTTGTTTTTCTAACAATTGAGAGTCAGAGAGCAGTTGCAATTTCAAGGAAATAGACTATGGCAAACCCATTTCCCTTTACTTGATAGCAGGGTTGGAGAGAAAAACCTTAACAGCTTCTAAATAACCATCACTGAAGCAGTTTATAAACCAAAAGAGAAACATGAAATGCTTCATATTTCAAAACACATACCTGAAACCTATTTCATTGTCAAATTATTAAATAATTACACAGAATAATTTACACCTACTTTGCATCACAGCCTGTAGGTGTGAAATCCAGTTTGTGTTTAGTTCTGAAGATGAAGTTTTTGGTTCGTATCTCAAGGATAGATGGTGGCTGCAGGGGAGTAGCTACTGCAAACAGTGCAAGCTGAGGAGACAAAGTGGCACCATCCTTCCCTTTCTTGTTTTGTCCATGGAGAAACTTCAATCTTCCTTGAAAATTCATAGCCTTAGGATGAGGAAAAAAGTAATTTTTATATGCTGGAGAAATTTAAAAGCAAGATATTTCTGTCATGATGCAAAACATGTATTTTTCATTTTTTCTTACGATCCACCAGATTCAAGCTTTATAGGGTGGCATACATGAAAGTTAGCTATCAAGTACAGAACACTGTTTTTACACCCCTGAGTGTGTCACTTCAATATCTACTAATAAACTTACTGAAAAGTTAATTAATGGGAAGATTATTCCATAAAAAAAACAAATCAAATATTAACTGAGGCTCCTAATAACATATATGCATATAATTATTTCATTATTTCTCTTGCAAATTTGTATGCTTAATTTTGCAATTATGAAGAATTCTATTTTGCAATTTATCACAATAGGGTGATAAAACCCATACTTGTTTTAAAATCTAAATAATTGACTAACAAAAAATGCATTAAAAAGAGCAAGCAAAAACTTTTCCAAATAAGGAAATACTGTGGTCCTCTTAATTACCATAACACTGCATATCAAGATACTCAACTTGATACAGGAAAATACTCTTGTAATGCTTTTTGATCTACAAATCAAACAGCACTTTACAAAAGCAGTTGCTCATTTGCATTTCACTGAGGAAACCTGGCCATGAGAAATGAGAGAATTTGCACCTGACATGTCAAAGGGGAGACACTGAGTGTCACTAACAGAAACACCGTGGTTCAAGCAGCTCAGATATCTTTGGAGACTTAACAAATAAAGTAAGTTGCTGCACCTCTTGTTAGGATAATGCAGAGTTCCAACTTTTAAGCATATGTGGAGGTTTTTATGTAACTCCATACTCACCAGGAATCCAGATGAATTATCCAGGAGACATCGTAACCTGCAGATGAAATTCCTTTCCATAAAGGAGGAATTCTCCGGAGGAAGTTGGTCTGGGTTATAATAGGTTGCTGGCTGTGAAAAGCCATTATCTCCTGCAGGAAAGGATTATTTATAAGGATTATTTTTAGAAGAACACCTAGTGAAGGCTATCTATAACAAACGATCTTCCGTCTCATAAACAAAGCCTTAGGTCACGACCTGAGCAAGAACAATGTAAACTGGAAACATCCTCAGAATCTATAATGATTGTAACACTGAGGTTAAGTATCAATTCTTCTGATGGGATTATGTTTTACAGGCTATGGTATTTGAAAACTGAATGTAATTTATTTTTAAGCGGTTTTTTTCCCTTTGGGGTTTTGTTTGTTTGGGTTTTTAATTTATTCATTAGGTTTATCAATGGCCTAGATTCTGGACCAGTTGCAAAGAGCAGGAATCCATGTTCCTACAACACCAGGATCTGCAAAAAGGCACAGGAACTACAGGAACTGAGTATTCAAAAACTCAGTAATGGTATCAAACTGTGAAAATTTCTTTCCAGACAGTCAGGTGAAAGTAGTAGCAATAAATAAAAATCAGCAACTTTAGGAAACCACAAAAAAAAAAAATCAGCATTTTTCTCCAACGAAGGTAACATCACCCTACTAAACAGTGAAAATATTTCTGGGCTTTGCTGATCAAAACACCAGTTACATCTCCAGACATACCTGGAGTATTTGTGTTTTGGGGGTTGTTTATTTAAAAAAAGCCTCAAAACCATGATTGTTAACTAGGACAACGACATGGTAACCTTCCACCTCATCAGGACAAGCATTTGCTGCTAAGTGGTATTTACAAAACATACTTAAACATTTGGAATATAAAGTAAAACTTGAAGGTAAATCAATAAACTTCTGATAGAACACATATGTTTTACATGAGACTACATACACAGAGATACCAGAGCATGACTACTCACTGCAAATTTAGCAAAGCAATCTTGTTTGCAATATATATTAAAGAAAACAGTAATTCCTTAGGAATTCATACATGCAGAAAATTGAAAAATCCAGCTTAAAAATACATTTTATAATAAAATAATCTTTAATTTTAAAAAACAGTCCAGATACCCTTAGAGAACTGATTATCAAGTATGGACAAAATAATAATACAAATTTTAAGAACCCATATTGACCTTTCAGACATGGGGACGAGGCCAGGGAGAGCATGTCACTTAATAACACACCACATTATATTTTCTGGAATATAACTTTGACTCATGAACAGCTGGAAAAACTTACAGATAGGCTCAGAGGTTAGAACACTGGCAAAACAAACCCAAAGGTAAACAAATCATTACCAAAAGCCAGTTCAATTTCATCTCCTATGAATTCAAGGGACTGAACTGGAGCCAAATAAGATTGCTGATGTCTTATCAATAGGCCTTGCAATCTCAGGCCATCTAAATCCTACAAGTATGCTGAGTTATCCAGCTTTTCAGATAGGATCAGGAGATACCTTTTTTCCCTAAAAGAACTGTTATGCAAGGTCAATTTTTGCTGAATAAACTTCAAGATATGAGGAAAAAGAAACCTTTTCCTGTCCTAGCTGGTAGCATGACAAAAAGGAATAATCTGAAATTACAGCCACATCTAAAGAACTGTGTTGGCCAGCCACCATCATGAGGAGATCCCACAGGCAGACAAATTCAGGTATTTGTAGAACAAGATAGTTACCATATAACTTTGAAATTAGAAAGTAAGAAACTCCCACACTCATCATACGGATGGTTCTCAACAGACAAAGCAAACTTCCTTACTCGCTACTGCTTCAGATTTCTTTGTTATATATTGCTTATTTGATGATAAGAATTTTCAACACTTCTGAGAGGGGGCTTCTCCGAGAAGCTCTCTGAAGAAGCAACGATTATTAATAAAGAGCATCAAAGAAACAGCTTTTTTTAAAAAAATATTTCGAAAATGCCAGCTCTGACCAGGTGCAGATCTAGTACCCAACAAGCAGTGCCAGGGTTTCTGCTGGCATCTTTGGCACTGGTAGGTGTGCCCTGCAGCATTTCTGCCACAGGAGAAACTCAGTGTTACTCTTTTGGTAAATACAGAGCTGAAATTTGAAGGTTCAACAAGTCCAGCTGGATGCTGTGGAGCTTGTCAAGTTCCATAGTAAAATGCACAGTTCCCAAGAGTGAGCAAAGCCGTGGTGGAAGAAGTGCCTCCTGACAGGGGATGAACAGAACTCAAAACAGGAGGCAGTGGGCTTCAAAACTGAACCTCCTACACGTGTGAAAACAACACTGCTGCACTTTTCCAGGCAGACAGAAGGCAGGAAGGTTTTACTGCCAGGATCTTGAAGTGACTCACTGTAAGAAGGCAAAGAATCTTACAGAGCATCTACAATCCCTAGAGCAAAAATACCAGTTAACACTACAGGGGTTAGAACCCATATCCTTCATGAAGCTCAGACTGGATCTCATCAAAGCCATGGAGCAATGTGCAGAACATGCAGTGCATTAAGTGCTTGTCTTTAAACTCAAGACCATATGGTTGAGCAACATGCAAGGTTCAAAAGATAATCTGGACTTAATGCCCCAAAGCAGATATTTGGGACTGAAAAATCAGAATTTTGCAAACTTCTCTGGGAACAAGACAAGGACTGGGAGGCATGTCTGGGAAGCACAGTAAGAGCTGAGGAAACCAGTGGTCTAGCAGCATACCAGAGTACTGAGTGAGAAATTACCAGTCCAGGCTAACTGAAGCAGAATCAGTTCCCAGACTCAGGATGGAATCTGTTCCTGAGCACAGTTGTATCTATAAATATCTACATAATGCTAGCTGAATGTATTAACACAGAAATGGATTAAATTAGCAAAAATGGAGGGATCCCTATGGTCATAGCATTATCCTTTGCTATAAATATGAATTCAGTTTAAAAATCCTCAACATCCAAACATTTTATCCTACATGAGGCTCAAAAGTCATCACTAAATCATAGAATGTGTTGTGATAGAAAGGACCTTGGAGATCACCTAATTCCAATCCCCCTGCCATGGACAGAGACACCTTTCACTAGACCAGGTTGCACAAAGCCCATTCACCTAGGTCCTGAATATTTTCAGGAATGTGGCACAACTAGCAGCTTTTAGCAAGCTAGAAATACAAGATACAAAACAAAGAATTGTTTGTAATCCTGCTCAGCACTTCCTGTCGGTCAGTCAAATCTGAGGCCAATCCAACCTGGTGTCATACTTTTCAAATAACCTTTTCTAAATTCATATGCACTTGCTTAAGGTCCACAGAGCACAATTTCACTCTAAAGCAAACAGGATGAAAACCTGGTTTCTGAGAACTGTAGTCTTTGCTGTACTGAACTCTGCTATTAACTAGCTGTGCAGCAGGCCTGTGGAGATGGATCTAGAGAAAATATAACGATGTTGACTGCTAAATGAAAAACTGAAATACACAGAGGTGTATGACAAATCAGTAACGTTTCTCTATTAAATCATGGCATTTCCATATTCTATTTAAAAAAAAATAAGTTATTTTAAGGTTTATTTTAAAAATGGAATTTTACAGATTAATAAAACTCCTATAATCAAGTCACAGTAACAGAAGATTTTACCTACATGTTTAAACAACTGTTGTGCAAAGGGAGCATTAAAATGGAGCAGTTGTCTCAGTGGCTTTGTTGTCATTATGATGCAGGCACATGCTTCCTGTATTACACACAACTACCTGTACTACATAATCTTTGCTGTGATACACAGGCAATGTTATCTAAGGCAATGCTTAATTGTTTCTCAATATAGCAGCTCACTTAAACATCAGCCAGTAACGTGTGACAACTCTGCTCCACTTGATCTTAAAGGCTCATCTATTTAATCTTTTATTTCTCTTCCCCTTTTATCTCCAAGAGAAGTACTGGTCTGTGTGGCAATGAATGCACATCCTTAGACTGATCAGTGAAAGAAACATTGTCACTTATATTCCAAGTTAAAGTCTTCAATTTAAAGTATAATTGGTATTTTAATGGTGCTGTGCTATGAATAATAGTGTTTATAGTGCAAAAAGGAGTAATTCTCACTGTTGGCTAAATATGTCCATAAAATTCAAATAAATTTGAAAGATGCTATTTCTTCCTTTATTTGTCTAAAATTATCTAAAAATTTTTACATAGATACATTTTAAAAGCCAAAAAACAAACAACTAATCCAACAAGCAAACAATAAAAATTCTGTTCTCACCTTGTACACTTGGTCCAGAATCTCCTGACTGGGCAGGATTTAATGCCCAATGTAGCTGTCGTTGGAACTCGGGTCTGTCTTCTGTGTGAATCAACTCAAATACACTCTGGTGTATAATATCTGACTATGGACAAAAGAAGAAGGGTGTGAAAGAATGACAATAAGAGAATTATATGACATTATGATACAAGTTGTCTGATTGACAAGGTTCTTATGGATATAGCAAAATCCATTTTGCTCAGGGATAAATGCATACAAATGCATACATGCAGGTGGCAAAGCTTCATGAAACAATTTTTAGCAGCACAAAGAGCAGTTCAGTTACACCCATGTAAATATGGGAAACAATAAAAAATATTGCCAAAGAAAAAAAAATTACACTATATCAACTATTTCTTTACCTGCTTTTACCTAAGAAGACCTGGACATGCTCTGCTTAGGTTCTGTTTAAATTATTTGATTTTACATATTGGTAAATAAAGTATTTGCCAGCTAGTACTTGACTTGTCCTGCTATAGGTGCTACAGGAATAGAAAAGAAGCTAAAGACCCTAAACCAAACCACTGCCAAAACTAAGCCAAGCAGATTATAAACAATGGGTTTCTTTGCCTGAAAGCTTTGTCACTTCCTAAGGATGAGATAAAACATGTAATTATTAAGCCCTTATTCCACTACCAGTTGTATGGTTAGGAATGTGATCTAAATGGCAAAGGCTCAAGAGAAAGGATCAGTGTTTAAATGAATTTAAGGGGTGAAAAAACCACCCAGATTATTCACGAAAAAGACTCAAGTTGATTGAGAAGAGTTAAGGTCTCTGATTTCGGCATGTTTCAAAAACCCAGCCATTATATTAACAGAAAATATCTAAATAAAACATAGATCTAACATAATTGAGATGAACTGGCAAAAGCAGAAGCCTAGGTCAAATTTTGCTACCATGAATTTCATAAAACAATGAGTATTTCCAGAAATGATAATTTTTGCAACTTTAAGACTTTATTTCTATATCATGCACTTGACTTACTAACATTACTTTACGAATGTTATGCTCAATTTGTTTTCCAAGCTTTAGTCTTTTTTCATTCTCCAACACTGAAGGAATATGTAATCCCAGGGATAACAGTGGGGGTTTTTTGAAATATTTCCTTTTACACAAACTCTCCCCAATCTCTTGTCAGTTACCTGAAATTGAGGACTGAGCAGTGTTTATTGCTATTTTTAGACAGCAGCTGAATCTACAAATATGCAGTACCCATGGATATACATCAAGAACTATAACTATCATCATTCTATCATCTCCACATAAAGTAATCCCAGGAGTTTTCTGACAAAGGCAGAATTTGCCTGCTATGCCTCAATTCTTAGTACTTTGGTACCTGGCTTTCAAGCCAAATGAAGTCAGCCATATGTGACCTGCACCATAAATAGTAAAAAACAAACGCTTGTTTTGAAATTAATAATTAAATAAATAAACATGAAGAAGAGAAAAAAATTCTAAAAATACCAAAATTACTCACTTGTTATTTATAAATCTCAAGGCATATGGAAATAATTTTTCATGAAAGGTTCTTATTAAAATAATTACCTTCCCATTGAATTATGTCTCACTCAGCATCATAAACTGGGTAACACCACAGTATAAATTTCAAACAGTTCTTCCAGTAAAGAATAATTAAGTGTGAAAACTTCCTATCTTGCCTAACTCAACTTTGGAAATTATATTCCTGTTGTGCTTGGCCTGACATCCTGGCTATGTAAGCTGATAGCAAAGTTATTTGGTTTCAAAATAATTCAACCTAAAGTACCTAAGATTTTTATTACTAAAAAGTTTTAAGACCCTAAATATGAACACTGATGTTCTCTGACATTAAGCAAAGCCTCTAAAAAAATAGAAAAAGAAATAAAAACTTACTTGTTGGAATCCCAAGTAGTCTTGGATAGTAGAAGAGACATAAAAAACCAGAGCATCTGCCGTAACAACTAACACAAATCCATTTAATGCCTGGGGAAGAGACACAGCAACTTGTCAGCTTCAGACAAAAAATTCCAGATAATTACTGTGGCTCTAGGTCTACCTATCCTGTACTCCCCCAATAAAATGTGAAGCATGCAAAAGCACATAATTATCTAACAGCACAAATAGAAAGATTCCTCACTGCATCTCTCACAGTATGTGTTAAAATGAAGAAAACTGGATCTAACAAATAAAACAAAAAAAACCAACAACCTTTTGTAAAAAATTCAGTGGAGAAGTCAAACCATTTTGATGACTTTTAAATACTCCTGATTGCACAGGATGAGGGACAGTAGTTTGAAGAACTATATGTTTATTTAAAATCAACCACTGTTCATGATGCTGGTGTCTCTCAAACCTTGGACATCCCCAGCTGCCCACAGCACAAATGAAAGCCATGTCACAAATCCAGCCCCAAAACCCACTCTATTCATAGTGCAGACAGGCCACTGTGGACAGGAAATCAAGCTATCAAGATCCCCTATATAGTCCAAGAAAACATTTTATAGTTCACTTAAAATAGAAAACCTCTGCTGCAAGTAAACAGTGTTTCTGAAGAGATTTCCCCCTCCGTGGAGCAGCAGACCAGGCGGCTCCACACTCAAAGTCACGCAAAGGGCATTTATCTGAGCTCCCAATCAATACAGTCCATGGCAATTGTTGTGATAGCAAACAGCACATTTGTGACTTGGCAGCTCATCTGAAAGGTGCCGATTTACTTCGATGGATTTCAGTCAAGATTTAACAAAAGGCAGTCTCCAGGGGCTGGATTGAGTATATTGTGCCACTTAATTTCCTCAGCTGCATTCAAAGGCAAATTTGGCCAGCATACTCAAAACACTTTTTTAAAAAAAACCTCTTCATTTATGCAGAATTATTGTACATAGGAAATGTGAAGTAAGTGAAGGATATCCTATATCTTACTGCAACAAAGTAATAATATATAAATGTAACCTCTGATTAAATGACTGGTCTTTAAATGCTGTGAACCACTCCAGTTTAATGTGTAGATATTATTTAATCTACTCTCATAAACAGTTGTTAGCTCTACAAAACTCCTTAAAAGTTTAGTAAATTTTACGTGGACAAAAATGAGCTCAAAAAAACCCAATAATAATCTGAAATTAAATAGCATAGCCAATGCAAGACAACTCGTGTGGTTACACAGAATCCTTGGTTTTGATGAAGCTTGCAGTAATTTCGTGGGAGCAGAATGCTGCAGTGGCAGGTGCTTGTGTCCTCTGCTGACCTGTTCTGCAGGGTATTTCACCTCAGCTGGTTGGTATAAAAAAATCTGCAAGCTGCACAGCATCTAACTTTGTCTCAAATGATAAAATTTGTTATTCTGGTCCATTTCATACAGAGCTACAAACATCTTCTGTCCATGGATTCAATCACAGTTCTCAGTGGCCCTGGTACACAGCTCATCTCCAACCCAGATTGTTTCTGAGATAGCCAAATGCATTCTTTAAGCCAAAGATTCTGTAAAATGCATATATCTGGATATATCAATAAGTGGGAAATGGGTTCTGATGGAGATTTTTGCAAAATGCAATCCAAAAATAATTATGTCTTAAAAGACATACAGAAATTTCTCAGTGTGTTCATTATTCTGGAGAACTGAAGATGATATTTGTGCCTCTAAAGATGCTCCTAATAAAAAGGTAATTATAAAATTGTTCATAACTGGTGAGAATTCAGTTTAAAAAATTTCTTACTGGTCATCATTTGTCTTCTTATCATAAACACAGATTATGTATTTAAAATAAGAATTTGAAATAATCTAAATAATTTTAAAGGAAATGCAGCTTGATTTTAAGGAAGGCACATTTGGTGTCTACTTCCACAAAATATTGAATTTATAAGACAGTTTCTATGTTGGAAATAAAAGACAATTTCTGTTGGTTAGGAAGCAAGCAAAAATCTGATAAACATATAAAAAAAAAAAGACAAACAACAGGGTGTTTATATCACCTGGAAAAAACCAAAAAAGTGGGAGATAATAAAAGGGAAATGTTCATCATCAGTTATAATTTATGGACACCTGTGAAAGACTTCTAAGCATGAGTGGGAGGCAAGGACTTTGTCAATATTTATAAGTTACTGATTCCCACTATGTTCTGGAAAATTCCCAATTTCATCACACTCATGACTTGTTACATAACCTAAGAAAAACTCTATCTGCATATTCATTCTTATAAATTTTTTCACATATATAAAATATTTACAAAGCAAATTCTTTTAAGACATTCAGTTCATTTACTTCTCAAAAGAGGTAGAATTTTCAGTAATAACTACATCACCTATTTAATTTTCATACTGGAAAAGAGTTCCCTCATATAACTTGCACTCAGAAGTCATTAAAAAACCCTATATTTCAGATTAAATAGATGCCTCCAATATAAATAATGTATTTCAGCTTTTCAGGGTTTTTTCCTTTTTAAAAGAAAGCTGGCAGTAACTCCACAACAGTTCTTTGTCATATACTTTACTAAGGTTAGAAAATGAAATGCATATCCTAGCTTACATATCTATAATTTCTCGAGTTTAATCTGAACTTAGTAGTATATAATTATCCATATGCTTTGACCCTCTAGGACATTAAAACAGGCTAGATAATATTTAAAAAACCCTACTACTTTAAATTAGTATTTTCATTAGTTAGTGTAAAAGTTTTCAAAGTATTTTAAAATTTGTTCTGGATCTACACTATGTATGCTGGGCTCTTCTGAACCACTGAGAAAGCAAGATATTTCAGCAAGCCTCAGTTTTTTAAGGAGAAATTGTTTCTTTCAGACAATTATCACCAAATTTACAGTAAATTGGTAACTTACCTGGCCTGTTCCTTTATAATACCATCTTTATTGACAACAGATGCAAAGAGATGGGAATAAATTACTTTAATAAATTGCTTAGAAACACTGAAGAGAAGCCCATATTCTAACATCCACTCTGAAGTCCCTACTACCAAAGAAAATCCAAGAGCTGTTTAGTATTACCCTCAAAGAAAATGAAAAAAGTTTGACAATAAGAAAACTTACTTTTTGTATCTCATCAGTGAGCATCTAGTATGCTAAATACAGATGGGATTTTTTTAAATTTAACTCTTTGTACAATATGTCTATTGTAAAGAATACCTGCAATAGGAGTTCTCCTTCCAGGATCTGCATCCCTTCTCCAGACTTTCCTGATCTAGAGGCTTCCTGAATGCCATTTCTTTCTGGTCTGGTAGAGTTAGAAGATTTTAATGCAACTAGAACAAAGAAAAGAAAAAGAAAATTGAGCAATCTTCAAAAGGCTCACTAGAAATTTAGGCACTACTTTGTGTAAGAAAAAAATGTATTTAAATATACTTATAAATATGCTTATATATACAATAAATTCAATCTAATATAAGATTTTTGTTTCTATGTCAAACTTTTACAGTGAACCCCCCAATTTTGCCATCCTCTTTTCTACATATAATACTTTCACAGCAAAATCAGTATTATTGCAATCAATCCAAGTCTCATTATTTTATACCTTTTTTCCTTCTCCTTCTCTTTACTACAAGACTCATGTCTAGTTTTTCACTCTTGTGACAAATAAAGAGCACTTGTGTTTTCATAGGCCATCCTCTTATGATAATAGCAACTCTGTGTTAAGGTAGGAAAACACTTGCACTTTTTCTTATCCCACCTAATTTCAGACATCAAACTATGGTTCATCAGACAGGTAATCCTGCTCTAGACCTAAAGCTCGCTTCAGGGAAAGGAAGGAAAGAAACATGAACCCTGAATGCATGCTACATAGTAAAAAAGCCCAACAAAACAAAGAAAGGTGTTTCAAACAAAAAGGTGTGGGTATTTTCTGTCATAGTTAAATTTTAACCTTTTAAACAACTAGGCACTCTTTCAAACTTCTGATAAAATACTGTAACAATGAGTCATCATTATTCAGATCACAAATGTATCTAATTGAAAGAAAAAATTACCCAATGACTAAGAAATGAAGAATCAGACCATACTGCTATGAAGTTCCCAAAAGCCATTCCCATCTCTGCATCTTTTTAATAAACAAGATGCTGTCAAATAAAACTACATATTCAAAGATCATCCATAACCCAGAATTTACCTACTTTTCACTGCTCCAAAAAAGAGGGGAAAAAAAGAAGTCTTCAAATCTGAAATTAGTCTGAGTAGGTCTGGAGTATCTAAACTGCTTACAATTACTTGAGCAATGCACCTTAAACCTTTACCATAAAACTAAAAGCCACCACCTCCCAATCCCAAAATTTCTATGCTGCAAAGCAACAGAAATCTATAATAGAACAAAAATCTATAAAAATCAACTGCTCTTCTGAAAAATACAAGTTTCTCATAATGATGGGATATTCAGCCTAAATTTCAAATGATTTTTAACCAGCTGAAAACCTTCATTTTTCCACTGTTCAGAACTTAAGTCAAGAATCCTGAAAAACTTCTGTTCACTCACTTTTAAATTACATTAGATGATATTTTACACTACATATATTAACTGAAAGATAAATGATACCTTTCACGTTCTTTTAAGCTATCATAGCAGCTAAGAACTTTCAATCCAGACAGTTTTCAATAAAACATACCTTAAAGGCACTGCAGAGGAAAAATGTGTTCTAAAGAGACAATAACTATTAATCAGAGCAGAATGCATCTAAAGGTTTGCTTTGAAATTAAAACCCTAATGCTGTTCTTCCTACAAGCTAGTCAAAATGTCCTGCAAGAGGCCACACAGAGGTTCAGTTGCAAATTCATGTGAATAGGTTACATAGCCAATTTTTTTTCTAGCATTATTTCAAAAGGATATTTAGATTATTCACCAAACACCCCTGAAGCCAACAGGCAGTAGAAGAAAACATTTTAAAATCTATATTGTTTGATTATTGAAAAAGTCCACATTCAGCTGTGAAAGCTGCAAGGAAAGATGCCTAAGCACCCTTGCCATTCTGGAAAATACTGTATGCCATTAAATACAAGTGGGTTTTTTCTTTTATAATGTCTGATAGGATAAAACACTGTCAGAGAGAAAATCTATCCGAGCTCCTGAGCTCAAATGTAGCTGATGCATTGGTGGCTATATTCCTCCTAACCTTCAAGGTGCACAAGAGGTACATGTGAAGTTAAACATTTTCCTGAATTGGAATCTACACCTTTTACAAAAATCAGCATGTGGATCAAGCTGTTTACAACTAAGGCACATGGAAAATTGCCAACAATCTGGATTAGTAAAAATGGGATACTGTAGAAATTAGAGCTGTATATCCATAATTTGGTATACAACTCCTGAAAAAAAAAGAAACTCAAATTTACCATGTTCTGACAGATAAATCACAGGCCAGTCAGTGCTTGCTACAAGTCACCCAAGTCCCTGGCACTGAGCAACCCCAGATACCAGGATGCACATTTATAATGTGTGCTTCTATGCTGTCAAATTGAAGCTAACCAGAAACAATGAACCTTACAGCACAGGAGGACCACCTTGCTAAGAAGCAATTCTGAACAGACTTAGCCACACAATGACATGGCCTCAGAAATACCAGCTAGAGATATAATAATAGGTAATGGAAAGGAGAACTAAATCTTAAAAAGCATAACTCATCCAAAAATAACATTACAGTCAATATCACCTAGCTTAAAATCAGCCATGTGTGTTCTGCTAGTTCTCATAGTCTATTTTACTTGTCATCAGACAAAATAATCTCAATAGTTCATTACTTTATAGTCTTTGAATCTCTGAATTAAATACAATTCGTTGTGGGCTATCCTCTTAATTTTCCTACACAGGAAATTAAACATGAATACTCTCACAGATTAAAGAGGAAAAATCTGTACACATACTCTAGAATATATTCACTATTAAATTACTTCTCAATTTCCCATTAATAATTCTAAAGCATCAAAAATAAAGTAAATTTTCTTACACTTGTAAAAAAACCCCAAAACCAAATGAGGAAACAAAAAACTCCAAACCAAAAAACATCTGTTACACAATTTTAGCAGGAGGGTTGGATTGTAAGCACCTGCTTTCCAAGTAGGTTAATGATTGTCATTTAATCCTGTGTCCAGCCATAAGCATAATTTCCATTGCCTAGACTTCCCTGATTTGAAGTACAAGCTGAATCTCAAAGACAACTAGATAGTGACATTTAGACTTTAAAAAAAATTTAAAATTATATATTCTGATTACATTTGTTTTATGATTGTGAAATGCTTTAGCACCCAAACCAGCAAATGTAAAAGACGGTTGCTTTTACATTACATCTACAAAGATAAATTAAATAATTATGGTTACATCAGTATTTACCAGCTTCTTATCTCTGACTTGAACTGTTACATTCAGGTGATAAAGAGACTTATATGGAGATGTATTGTACTTTATTAGACTAACAGTATAGAGTGGGGGGAAAAATGTTTGACATACAACCGCTTCTTCAGGCCTGAAAAAGAATTCTAGCAATTGAATTCTAACTACTGCTAAAAGTTATCTTTCATTTTAAAACCATGTAAATCTTCATTAAAAATTATTTTCAATACTTAAGGACAACAGGTATTAGGTAATCTTCCTCCTTTCCAGGCACCAGATAGTAAAAGAAACTGCATGAGTTATAAACAGCTTGATGAATCAACTAAAAATTCATGATAGATTAATTTCATTAATTATCTGCTGAAATGTTCAGATGGTAATCTGAGAAAAATTAGGAAAAAATAAATCTATCCACCATCTCATTTAATCTCTATGCTGTCCTTCAAGAGTGACTCCAGTCCAAGACAAAAAAGGCCTTTTCACCTTCAAACACCTGACCTCTAGGGTTTATACTCGGTAGGTATGCTCCCCTGAAGCTTCAACCCACAACCAGCAGCCTCTTCCTTCCAGGCTGTCACTCCTGTTCTCAATTAAGAACCTTTGCCATGACTTCCTCATTTGGCAGGCTGCTGCTCTCAAGTCCCAGCTCCACTGTTTCATCACTTCAGCTTGCAAAATCAATGACCAGGCAGCCATCTGTAGCTGCCAGAGCACCTTCAACAGGAATCCTGTAAATGATGATTCCTTATTTTCTTTACCAGAAGTTACAACAGTAGAGCACCACAAAATTGTCACAGAGCAAGTTCAAATACACTCTAACTGATGTACTTGAGAGGGCCCTACCTGCATTAATTGTTGCAAAGTTCATAAAGTGGAGATGCAGAGGTAAGGTGCATAAATATATATATATATATATAAGTATGTATGTATGAATATATATATATTAGCAACTATCTAGCCAAATTTCTGATGAGCATTCATGCAGAAGCCTGATTTAACACATACATACTTGAACTGTTGAATTTGCTGTTACTTTAAGAATGCAATATAGATTGTTAAATTAAATGCAAAGGGGTTCAAAAACTGTTCCACTTCCCCTGTTCATGAAAGAAGTGACACACCTACAACACTTATGCCTTTAACCTCAATGTGACTAATATTTCATGTAATAATCAGTTTTCTGACCATAGAACAGAGTAGCATCCATCAATGGGTATCATTGTCAACACTCAACTCAGCCAAACCAAGTTTATTAAACTGTTTTCCTCAAATTTAGTAGTTTAGAAACTACTAAATTTGGAAAAAAAGTAAATTTTCTTTTCCAAGTCATCAGAAAGAACAAAGTAAATGAGAAAAATAAATAAAAGTTCTTTTTTTCTGTGTTGAGTGAATAAAGAAGTTTTTCTGACATAAATGCATATTTGCTGGTACTCAGCTGTCAAGCCTGGAGAGATGTTTCACCACTGAAACCTGAGCATTTGCACACCAAATGTCTCTTATTATCAAAGGAGTGAAAATAATGTATGATTAAACTTTCCATCTCATCCAGCCACATGTTATTAGAGTGCTGAATAAAACCATGTCAGCAACTGCTGCCTTAAAAACTTCATGGAAACCATACCAAAGTATGATGTGCTTTTCCTTTTCCTACCTTTTCTTCCCCAAAGAAAAAGCATAGCAAATTGTTTTAAAGGTGTCAGAGTAGCTGACTATTGAGAGGTGTAGAGAACAGAACATCAAGATGCCAAATTTTAAACAGACCTATTAAAAACATATTGAGATGCAACAAATTTCTTTGAATCAGACTTAAAATTATTTTTTCTTTTAGGTGAATGATCTGTTCAAGCCTAAAAATGTATTGGACCAACACTTGTCTAATACCACAAGTATATCACTAGCACATCAGTCATGCAGCCCTGGAATTTAATCTTAAAGGGTTTCCCAGAACTGCTTTAAATCAAATCTTGGCACGGTTTCCAAAATCCGGCCAAACAGGTCAAAGTTTGCAGTCAAAGCCAATTGAGACCGTTTCATAACCTTTTCAGTAGATTTATAAATTCTACTTGTCTGTTCTAGATTACTGTACAAAAACAACAGTTCTCTTGAGGGGGGTGGTCTTGCTCCAGCAACAAATGCTAAGCCTCAACACGAAGGTCACCAGTTAAAACAAGACAAAGAGGGCACTACTGAGAAAACAGTAGTTTAATATTAAACTCTTGCCTAAATCATTAACATAAGCTAAACTGTTTATACTGGTGAAAGACCCATTTTAAGTGGGAGAAAGTACTATATATACATGCCCATGCAACTTTATCTATTTCCATTACTTAAGATTATAAAAAACATTTTGCACTCGAAATCTCTGACACTGTCAAGGCAGAAATGTTTACGAAAGTTAAATAAGAAAAGGAAAAAATGCAATTATTTTTCTAGGAAAATAAAAGATGCATCAACTTCATATTTTGTAAATAGCTACATTTCTAGGTAGCAAAAACTGTACATTTTAGTAATAAAACTTGTGAAGGATTGCTCTGTATTAGAGATACAAGAGAAAATAAATAAAATTCAGAATTATCCTAACTAGTTCTAAAGCTGTAGTTATGTTACATGAGGCAAGATTGACTCCTGTGTAGGCTGCACGTAGAAGCAAAACACACATTACATATTGGGGAGAAAAGGTTTTCACTGCCTTCTGCATCCTTAAATTTTCCATTTTCTACCTTTTCATTTATAAGTCTGAATAATTGTCAAAATAGATTTACAATGGGTCCTCTTCCTTACATGTCTGAAGAGGAAATAATCTAAGAGCAGTCTTCCTGGTAAACTGTATTATAAATTACAGTACAGGTTCTAAATTACAGTAAACTGTGAATGGATGGAGCAATGTATAACAACGTGTGTTCTCCATTACTACTGAAACAGTAAATGTAATGCAATGTAAGTGAATGTAAATACATTAATAAAAATGTAAAAAAATACATCACTTTCCTGATGTGCAGAGCACCATCAGAAGATTTCAGAGCAATATCAGAAGAAAACACCTTACAAAAGTAGTCATGGAAGTCGAATAACCAGATTTTGTAAATATAAGCAAAATGAGGATGAAAATGTGCATTTGGTAGTGACAAGTAACAAAGGATACATTTTTCCCCCTTAAGCATCAAGGAATTTATCTAATTATGACAATACTGGAACTGCTTTTGAATAATATTTTTAAAGCAGAAAAATTGCCATTAAAACATACCAGGAGCTGCCTTTATTTTCCATAAGAAAACCAAATTTACTTTAAGAACTAGTAACAACCAACCTTTAGCCTCAGAAGACGTGATACATTGATTCATAAGTATATTTTCAGCTAATGTGGAAACACAGAAATATGTCTACATATTTAAGAAAAACTATTGAAAGAACCAATAAGCCACAGAAGACAGACATTTCCTGATTGGGCCTGAAAAATATTATTTATGGTTCAAGAGAGAGAAAATGTCATGAAGCAGCTATCACAAGATGATAAATCATACCACCATTAATACTTTTTAAAGAAATGTTAATAGGTTATGGTTGGTGAAAGAAGAAAAAAAGAGACTGAGAGGGAATAAAACTCTTACCAGAGTAAGTTCTAACAAAAGAGAGGGAAGGAAGAAAAAAAAGAAGCCTGAAAAATTATTTCCATTATTTAAAAAAAGAGAAAGAACAGAACAAGGGTAAGTGGTCAGGTTCTGGCCATTTCCTGGGATTTTCGGAGTCAATAACATAACTGCTGTACAGATATAGATTGCTCACTGATGTTACAAATCTCTAGAAATCAAATATTTCCAGGTGTACAGCCAGAGCCCAGCAGCACCACAGATCTGCATGTGCACAGTTCTGTGCATGTGCACTCCTCCATTTCCAGTCTTTCAGTATTTTTTTTTAGCCCAAATTCAAACCAAATAAAATACTCATCAGCTATACAATCAGACACAGCAGAGACAGCACAAGTCTACCCATCTGCAAGGATGTTCAAGTATAAAAAATTTTATTTAAGGGAGGAAGAAATGTAGGACTTGCCCAAAAATGCTTAGGCTAAGAACAGGAAAAGGAAATTTTCATCTCCAAAGCAGATGATTCCAAAGGTTAAAAGTGCCTTAATACCAAATGTTTCAATAGAAACATTAGTGTTTCTATTGAAACACTAGTGAAAATGTTTTAATAGAATCTATAGTGGCTGCCACCAAAGCACTTACTACAGCCATAGGTATTTGCTAGACTATGGAGAAATATTTATATTTTTGGCATAATCAAGATAAAGAAATGTCAATATTAAGGTTTTACTAAGAATCCTACTTGAACATTTCAGAGAACATGGATAAAAACAGACCTACAAGCCAAAAATAAACCAGTAAATATTCTGTCAGCATTGGACTGAAATTACTCAAGGCACAGCTTCAGAACTTCCCAAGGGCCCCGCTGTACTTACACTTCAGACATGTCTTCATACATATTTTACACTCAACAAGAGAAAAGCACAGAAGTGGTACACATTACTTGAACTGCTGCAGGAGTCCAAAATAGTCTCTTCATTGCAATCAATATATAACAAATATACGTGAGGAATAAAAGCAGCACAAAACATTTTTCTCAATACAAATACCACGATTTTTGAATGTGTGATGTTTCACATTTACCTAACAAAACCCATCTAAGTTTAAAATGACTTTGTGTTTTCCCTACTATACAACAAAGGTCCAAAGTGAAAAATACTATTTTTCATTTGTGTGTGATCAAATAATATGCTTAAATAATTTAGCATGAAAGCTATTTTTGGCATAAGGAAGTCTGTTGCTTGCCCTTTCAAAATTGACATGTCTGGAGTTCAGATCAGTTCTACTTGGTTTCCAGGTCTAAGGCAAGAATACATTTCCAATGCTCAGAGCTATAAATCATAAAACTGACAAAAACTTGGCAGGAGTATTACCTTTTTGTCTACCTAAACTTCAGTCAAATTTCATTGGCCAAGACTCAAAGGAGCCACAAATTTGCCAGAAATTACATTTCTGAATCACAAGATTACTTATAAGATAGTAAATGCGTACACTTATTTGTTCTACTGGGGAAAAAAAAGAAACAATCTTTTCTCTCAATCTAATCTTCCTGCTTGGTAAAATTTACCAACACTAACAACAAACAAAAGCAGGAACAAACAAAAGCTTTTGTTGATAAACCATCATATCCTAAAAATACTGCAGCATAGTATTTTAATTCACCTTACTTTATGATATTCTACACTTGAACATAATATTAGAACATCTTCTAAACAACAAGATTTTCATTTAAATTTGATTTTTTTTTTATATAGAAAAAAAAATACAAGTCCATATCATGTACTTTTCAAATTATCTTGAAGTTACAAACAGTGAACTAGCAAGCTGGTAACTTATTTGCTGTTTTACAAGTTGCATGTTTAGTAGACCACAATTTAAATCCTAAAACTCATTTATAATAAACCAAGCAGATATATTTTAATAGTTGATGGTACTGAAAAGTTACCATTCTGATAAATGCAGGACTACAAGTGAAAACACTAAGCAGGAGGAAGAAAACCATAAATTCTTTCTTTTGAGCAACTGAAACATGGAAAAACCTGTATAAAACATCTCTAACTCATCCTGGCATTATTTTTATACCAACTAAAAGCCTCTTAGAAGAAATGAACCCTAACCTCAGTCTCCTATGGAAAGCTGAATAGGTAACAGCAGGTAACCAGGACAGGAATTAGATCTTACCTAATGAGTTTATATGGGCTAAATGTATAGTAACTTCCTGAGTCAGAATTTGGACAAGATACTGGGTCTCCACTATTATTTTGGAGAAATATCCAAAACTTCATGATTAAATATGCTAAAAGAACAATGCTCTAACTGCAATAGCCTGCAAAAGTGGCAGCTGTCTCTCCCCATGGCTTCAGTCATGGCAGCAATTTAAAACAGAAGAACTCTGCACCCAAAAATGAGATAGGCAATAAATAGTGCAGAACGTGTGGCTTAAGTATATTTTTTATTTTTCACACAGCAACAGGCACTATTATACTTTTCAATAACTACAGGATTATAAGATACACTACAGCATATATGTGGGGCAGGCTGGTTGGTAACCAGGGAACAAAGACTGAGAGGCTGAATACAACGAGGAAGTTATCAAAAATATGCCTAAAAGTTGAGAGGAGGAATGGTTTTGTGGTTCTGACATCATCTTCCTGTGCGTTATGGTGGAAATCATACAGGCACTGTACACTTCATTTCCTTAACCATGAAACCAGAACAGGAGCACTTCAGCTCCACCAGCAGTGCAAGGATAAATGCAGTAAAGATTTGGAAGTTCAGATTCTCTAATTGAGAGAGATTTCAGTGCTCCACATGAAAATCACATTAGATTACACAAAGCTTAAAGCTTATAAATGCACAGTATTTCAATATCATCTTTTCTGACAATTTTGGTGTGCTATGTTGAACTAAAAAGTTTATGAATTACAGACCCATTAACGATTATAGTCTCCATATAACAAACAAGGTAAAAATTTCAATAGCTTCCTATATAGAAAGAAGAAAAAGGGAAAAAAGTCAGACTGGATTTTATCCCAGACTTTTACTGAAAACTGTGCCTAGGAGGTTGCACAGGACAGAGATCTGTATTTCTGATCTAGCATCAAAAACAGAAATAGCAACAGCAAGCTTTATGTAACTTATGTTGCTAAGGGTTAGGCTGTGACGCAAAGGAAAACTATATTTTATTCATTACAACCCCAAGGAGGAGGGAAGGAGAAAGCCAAGGAATGCTGCAAAGAAGGGGAACTGGAGCACACAGACAAACTCTGGCAGAAGAGGACTTGGGGTAACAGGAACCTCTACCTCTGTCATCTGCTCTCCCCCACAGGGGCTCATTTCACAGAGGGCCTGTTCTAGTCTGTCCATAAGTAAACCTGATAGAAGTGGTCTGACAAAAAAAGCACAGGCAAGCCATGGGTGTAAGTTTGCAAAGCTTATTCCAGTAATTCTAGCATTACAGGATTTTATATAATAAGTATTTTAAATATTTAAAACTTTAAATATTAAAACACACCCTAGACACAACAAGTATTAACAAAAACTTATGGAACAGCTCATTTACTCATCTTTCAGAAACAACTGCTCAGTTGAGTCAGACATGAAGTTTCGACATGAACATTAAAGCAAAATGGTATTTTCATTAATATGTTACCAGGTACATCTACCAGTTCTCATAGACAGAACCTTTTCTTCAATACCATAAAATATTTTAACATACTTTATGTTTTAAAGATTCTAAAATTAATCTATAATATGTTACTTATTATTTTAAAAATCACTTCAGCTAAGGTTCTATTCCCAGTAATTCTAAATACAGAAATAATAGGCTCCTTTCATAACATAAGCTTTTCAGTAAACCAAAAGGTACACAAGATTTTTTTATTATTTTAATGCTTCCATTCTCCTTTTAATAAACTTCTGTAGAAATCAAGACAGATACTTAAATGCCATTCATTAAACATCACCACTTAATTGACTCAGAGATTCATATAAGCACAGAAAGCTCCTGCCTTGATGAGTTTGCCCTGGAGGGCAATCACACACAAAAAGAAAGATGAGTGATAGAATAGTATCAAGATTTCAGTTTCTTGCTGTAGTTTTATGCTCTAGAAGTTTTAGTCCCACCAGAAAAGCTGAAATGAGAACAACTACAAGTTTACAAAAATACTTATCAGTATTTATTAACTGTAGCTACTGAAGTGAAAAACATCCTTAACATTTTAGTTTAGCCAGTTATTGTCTGGTTCCCAGACTTCTGAAAACAGTTATGTAACAGGAAACATTGTTTTAACCTGGACAAGTGCAATAGAGATGGATATGGCTGTAGGCCAGAGTACTGCACAACTCCAGAAGGCCAGATTCGTACAAAGGACCTGATACACGAAATTTGGGGTTCTATATCCAACATGCTATTGAGAAAACTCTTAATTTAATTACCATATGTACTTCAGTTTCCTCAGTTCCAGGGTAAGCCCCACCATGCACAGCTGCTGTGCCTCCCTCTGGATGGCAAGAATTGCCTTGGCACTCACTTCACCCTGACCCTAAGCATGGGCAGAAACTGGATTTATCCTGACTTCTCCCTTATAGCATAAATCCAGGTTCTTCTGACAGCTGGCAGCCACTGAAGAAAATTACATATCTCTTTTTTCAGTAGCAGGATATAAAGCCAGGTTTTATTCACTCCTCTGCTACAAGTGGTTCCCACTCCTTCCTTTTCCACTGCAGAAGAGGTCTGGAAGCTGGGGGTACAGGTGATACCTACTCTTCCTGTTGAAAAATATCTCCAATATAGAAAAGAATAATAATAATAAAAAAAAGTTTATCAAGTCTGAAAGATCAAATCAGAAAACAAGTTCCATCTGGGACACTGACCTAAAAAAGACAAGCTCAGGCCCTGACCCAGTCCCCACTGAAAAGGGGCCACTTTGTTATGGGATGAGTGTTTCATGGGAAATTGCATAATCTAGTCCAGAAAATTCAGTTTTCAAAAGACTTTAGATCTCATAAGGTAATAAAGAAAAATCAGAAGTTACGTAAATTAATCTTGACAGAACATTTTTTTTGTTGTAAAAAGTGGTTTTTATAGGTAAGACTACATCATCAGTAAGGCTATCTGCCCACAGAGTGGACACTGCCATACAGAATTGGCAATCACTGATACTGGCCTCCACAAAAAAACAGAAACAGAAACAAGCTTAGAGCCAAAATTTGATTGCAGTTTTATTTATAATAAAAGGAATAATGTGCACATATTTTCTTGTGAACACCTGCATGATATTAAATCTGTTTTTACAGTTACACAGACTGTTCATGTTCTTACCAAGATAAATGTACTTTGCTTCAAAATTTCAGTTAGAAGTTTGTGCCATGCCTTTATCAAGCATATTCAGATTCATATTAGAGTAAGCACAAATCAAGTCATATTTTAATGGTGCCATCTGTCATATTTTTTGTATTCTGCTGCCAAAGCAGCGAAAGATCAAATGACATAAAATCTAAACATGAGGTTTTAGTTACCCTGCCACAAGAAATAATTTTCAAGGTGGCAAAGACAGATCTGTTTGATAATTACGAATTTTCTGCTAAAACTGTTCCATATGCTTAGAATACTTGGGATTTTGCCAAGAAGAAAAATCACTTCTCATAGTTGAGCAGTTCCTCCCCAAAATACACATCAAGTTATCCTTATGCAGTTGATTTGTAGAAAAAAAAACAACACTTTTTCTTTCACTATGTTCATCAGAGAAAAAATCCAACAGTTACAGAAATATATGGGTTTAGTTTAACAATTTGAAATGTAAACTAAAATAGAGCAAAAGTACTTTGAATAATCTAGTGACAATTTCACTCAATTGACTCCATCTGCACTACTAAGCTATTTGATTTATTAAGAACAACCCTTACAAATATGTTCCTTTGACAACTGTCATTAATGACAAGATAAATTCACATATAAAATAATCCAGTTGCAACTATTCAGCATATTTGCTTAATCTTTTAATAGAATTTAAGTTTTGCTTCCATATTTAAGACATTTACTTTAGTCCTTAAAATGAATCCATCAAATTACAGATTAGCTTTGATAAACCAGAAGGAGAATCTATTATTAGTCTTAATATGTTAGTGAGGAGATGCATATAGGACAGATGAAAAGATGACACAGAGCTCTCTGCAGGATTCAGATGGTGACTGTTAGTGAGATGAACCCCACTTCCTTCCTGCAGCCCAGCCCTTTGTGCTGAACTCACCAAGAGTGTTTTAATTTAAGCTTATAAATTATGGCATATTCTGATAATAACTTTTTATTTCAAATATACTGCTGTTATAAATTGTTTTGCAGAAATAAGTCCAGATTGATTCCAGGCACAACTTCATACTAATTTCCCTGACCTTATAGTACAAAAGAAGGAAGAGCAACATGAGAATTTTTGGCAAAAGCTATACACATCCCCCTTACTGCCTTGAACATCACCATTTTTTTTAACACTACTGCCAATCATAATTTAAGGATTTAATTTTGCCATTACATTTAATACATCACAAATTTATAAAAGGACATAGAAGTATGTTTCTATTTCTAAGCAGTTTTCATCTCTGTTGGAGAAGAGCTTGCATACAAACACATTCTGGATATAGTTTATTAATTCTGCAGCTCAGTTTCAGATATCCACATTCTGAGTGAATATAAAGTTGAACAATCCTCATTCTTGTAGCAAAACACAAGTAATAAGATGACAAGAAAAGTAAAATGTTTTGAAGAAGTGAAAAGTTTGATTTAGAAAGGTGAGACAGCCCTCAAACACTTCCCCCCAGCTTTCTTTCCAACCTGAGAGCAGACACAGTTTGCTCCACAGCTTGGGACAGTTGTAGCAGGGAACATATTTGCCTTTAAATTATGACAGCTCACAGCATACAGCGCTCAGGTAAAACAATCCAATGATTCTTCTTCAACACAGTGAGTAGTAAATCACCACAGCACAACATTCACCATCATTCAGCTTCAGCCAGGGCTGCAGAGCTCAACAGCCAATGCAAGCTCAGAGCCCAATAAAGTTCAGCAGAACATATGTGTTACTATTAACACATAGCTGCAACCTCTCAATTTTATAAGCCTCCTTTGCATACAACAAATATTTACAAGTGTGATGGCCAATTATCAAATGTCACTGAATCCAACATGACATTTAACAAAGAGTAAAAGGCTACCATTACTATCTTTTCACTACAAGTTTTAATATTCCATAACCAGTTCTTAACTCTCTCTGACCCAAACATTCAACTAAAACAACAAGGCTGTGCAAGGCTATTGGAAAAATTCATGACTTATGTTATTTTACCAGTTTAGGAAAAGTGAAATGAGTCTATACTGTATAAACTACTCAGCAAAATAAAATTAAATTCACCCTGCTAAAAGCATAACTGGTTTCTCAATTATGTCTAAACTAAAAAAAGCACAAAAGGAAATTAATTTTTTTATTTATATAAAAATATACTATAATAATATATAATAAACATAATTAAAATACCATATTACTGGTGAAGACTATATTAATGTATGAGCAGAGGAATGCACTGACCTGTACAAAGATAAAATAACAGATGGGATAGACATGGTCCTTTTTGGATACATACAACTTCTGAGATTTAATTGATCTTGTTCAGTCTCATAAAAAGACACACAAAATTGCCAGGCATTCTTTCTTCAGGACAGCTTGGCTTTGCAGAGAAGATTAAAAGTTAATACTTGTATGAGCTTTCCTAGTCCACTTTTTGCTCTAGCAACAAAAGAAGTTACTAAAAAGGTAGTATGTAATGTATCAGATTTATTTTCCTGCTCTTCATGCAAGCTGTGAAAACTATTGATACTTGTCTCTCTCCTCAAACATAGGCATAATTTATGGGTGAATTAAAAATAAACTATATGTAATTCAGTAATGTATTTCTCATGAAAGGAACTATGGGTGTTTAGTCTAGTTAGTACTGTAGTAATTTACAGTTTTTTGCTTTTATGTACCAAATGGCATTTCCATCCTTAGATCCTAGTGCCAACAAAAATCTGTTATTTCATTCCAAACATTTAGCAGTATTACACTTTGCATACATAAGTATATAGCTGCCAGCCTTGCAGAATAAATTCAAGTAACAAATACTTTACATCCAATCTGGAATCAACTCGCTCTGCAGGCAAAACAGCAAAAGTTTCTGCTACAAGCAATTCCTCCTGCTCTTAAAATAAACAAAAGAATCAGACCTGATTGCAACTTTCACTGTTGCATGGCGTAAAAATACAAAAATAATCAGCTTTTATAAAATAATTTATTATTAGCATGTGTCAGTTCCATTTATCTTATGCATGGAACTTTCTTATACAGAACCTTTAAGTGGGGCAACAATCTTTAAATTTGAGTAACACGAAGTCCATTATCACATTCAGAAAGTAGACAGCAATATCTATTTTAAGAGATGTACACAGAAAAGGTGATGCTGCAGCAATGTTATATTTGAAATTACTGCACCAGCTAGCAATTTACCAGGCTGAGATTCATTTTTGAGTCACTAGAGTTACAATTATCATTTAAGTGTAAATTGCTCAAGGCTATTATCAATGTCTTAAGAGGAAGAGAGTTCAGTGGCCTTAATATAATCTAAATGAGGTAGATATCCCATTAGATGGATTTTTTTTAATTTCTGAGGTTGTTTTTACAAAAAAAAGTGGCATTTTGAGAAACTAGTTAGTGCTTTGGCTCCAACTGATTACAATGATCATTATCAGAAGTTAAGATTTAAGTTTCTAATTAGGGGAGATTAAATCATCCAGTTTTATATCTTGGAAAGTGAACCTTGACTACACATCTTCCAGAGACCTTTCCACAGACCTATAAGCCTGAAGTGTAGCTGTGCACACTAAATAGTATGTTTCACATTTTAAAACTTCCTTGAATGCTGAGTTCAAATTTTTGAAGCGAAGAAGGTTCTCAATAGCACCTATGGGCTCTTCCATCAGAGAAGGCAAACAGAAAGGAGAAATTTTGGTCATGACATATAAAAGTCAGTAAACATCTCTATAAAGGCAGGAATTTCCACAAGAGAGTCCTAGAAGGATCCTTATAAGAATCACATAGCTGAGCAGACAGTGCCATCATGGAACTGCGAGTCAGAATATCTGAAAATGTCAGAAATGTGTGTTCTCATTTCTGCACCTTCATAAAAAAGAGAAATAAATTGAAGCAATTTCTCCAAAAGTCTCTTGCACTTAAGGTGTCTCTACTTTTACATTTACTTTAATATGCCTATAGAGTGGGCTATTGCTATTAGCTATTGCAGACAAAAAATCTTCAGAACACTTGAAAGATATCTCAAGTATGAAAATATTTATATATAGTGTAAATTCCTGTGTTTTATTTTTGTCTAGAATGAAAACATGACCCACTTTATGAAGACAAGCAACTGTGGGCTTGGGGGCCATTACCAAATCCAAAGAGAGACAAATCTTTTCCTGTATGATTTCACCCAGATAAGAGTTTTAAGCAGCACATGGCTTTGAACAGCACTGAAAGAGTCTGCACAAGTCATTTTCTCCCACATGGGTTTAAACCAGTAGTCTTTTCTGAGCAGTTATAACCATCTAATAGTGTATCATCTGAATCTGCCCCCTTCCACTTGATACTGCCTTCCCTCTCCATTCATTTATGTTCTTTAATCAGACAAATCCTCTCCAAGAGATTAAAAAATAATTTACATATGGGTTTCCTGGGAGGGAAGAGGCAAAAATGAACATGGCTATATTCTTTTCTAGGACACTTAGGAGCTTAAACTGGAAAAAAAAGGCAAAGGGTTAAAACTGAAGGACAGTCTCAGCTATTTAGGTTAGTCTGACCAGCTTAGTCACTAACAGTCAGGTATCCTCAGTTAGAGAAAGGCACAAAAGGACAGCAGATAATTTTCTGTATCTTAATGGAGAGAGACACTATTTGAAGTGCAGGAGTGGGAGCTATTCCAAAAACCTGTCATTGTATAATATGAGTGAGATGTAGTGGCTCACTTGAGCCATAGTATTCCAGAGGGAAATGCATTTCACAGCTTTAGCTGCCCCTCAGCACTGCTACTTGATCCCATGAATGGGAATGTAAGTAAATAGGTGCACAAGAAACACATACAAACACGGACTGGCATGGATGTCACAGGTGACATAAAAGGATGGCAAAGTAATTTGAAGTTGCAAGGCACAGAATGAAAACACTTGCTAAGCATGCTTTTAAACTTCTCATTTGTGCACACTGAATTTATAGCTCTCTTTCTTTTATGAGATGTGTTTCTTATTTAATTCTCTGATATGCATCCTAATGATTTTGTAAATGTTCTCTATTTTCATTCAGTATTCCATGCAATTCCATTTTTTATACTCTATATTTTATTGGGAAAGCAATTCAGGAAGAGGTCAAAAATACAACTGATCCATATCATGCATTCATGATTTCTTTCTTGAAAGTTTGCCACAACATTTGATTTCTAGCATATCCTAAATCACACATTATGATGAGCAGGCAGCTTGGAACCATTTGGTGAAGGGTGACCCGCTTGCACACACAATTTTTTTTTTTTGTCTACAATCAAGCCTTTTTATTACTTTCAAAAGTTAGTCTAATTACTTGACCTGTCCAGCAAAACCAGATTTTCTTTTTTAAGCCTATTCTCATTTCAGCAAGCACTTTTAATTAAGCAAAAGTTGTGTTTGAGAAGGAAACCACCTAGCACAGCATAATACTCAAAAGTCCATACAACCATCTTTTTTTAAAAACATTTTCTCAACCCATATTCCTTTTTGTATCACTAATGTGAAAACATTAAATCAGCAACAGAAACACCCAACCTTATCTTGAACTGAAACTACCTAGCAAACTTTTCTTCCAACAGGGTTTCAGAGAAGCAAATTTTGCTCTTGAATTCTGAAGCGAGTTGAATGTGAAAGCAGCGGTTTTAAGATGTTTTCAAAAATATACCAGACTGCAACTGTAAATTTCGTTGACAATGTTCTGCTGAATACTCCTAATTCAGCTCAAACAAGCAAATCTCGTGCCATCAGCAGTTTAGCCTCAAAAACATTCTTGATGAAGATCTCTTGACTTTTGAGGTTCTAAAAAATGCCATGTCTGAAAGATCACATTCTAGTGCTAGACTCACTAAAATGGGAAGCCAGCATGAACATCAGTAGTTTGATGCCTGAGTTCCTAATATCCCTTTTTTCCTCCCACCATTAAAAGACCATTAAAAGATTAAAACAAATAAAATATCTGCTGTTAAAAATCTGAATTGCTCACAACACTAATTAAAACCAACCCAAGCTCTGCTACACAAATCAGCTGAACTCACATGTTTTTAGCCTTTTTAATGCTGCTTTTTAAAGAAAGAGTTAATAGCATTATTAAGTGTGGAGTGTTGTTTATGCAGTACACTCCCTTAAATGGGGGACATATCCTCAGTTGCTACAAAGTGGTACTTAACCCTGTTTTCTTAAGTAGAAGGTAAAACCAACAACCAAGTTGTGTATTTTTTTTCCTTAAGTGACTGATACTGAACTTATTTCACAGCACAATTGATCAGTCCAGAAACACCACACTAAGTCAACATGCACCAACCTACAAAAATGAGAGTTCAGTCACTGCTTTTGGAAGACTCAAGTCTTTGCTCACACAAACAGTTGCACTTCCTATAGCAGATGTTCCCAAACCATGCTATGCATTAAGAGCCACTGCTCCTGATCTGGGTGTGAGAATGAAGACCAAATAAAAAAGAGAAAAATAAAAATGGAATCATAAATAGTTGCAACCACTACGCAATAAATGCTCATTCCCTTAAAGCCTGAAAGCATGTTTGCATGCATCTTGTTGAAAATACCCACATCAGGCTCCCAGATTTCAGAGAAGGTAAAAGGAAGGCAAAGTGAGATTTATATGGGAGCTGAAAGGCAGTTTGCAATTTCTGAGAGCAAGAAGTGGGCAGAAGATTACAGGACCTTACAAGTACAAGATCTGGAATAAACTATAATCTGTTTGTCAGAGAGGGTCAAATGTGGGTGGGAATTTCTAAGCTTCTAATGCATCTGTGGTAGTTCTCCTCAAAGTAAAGAAAATAAACAAGCCTCGAGAATGACTGTATATGACATGTATAATACAGCAGAACTGCAATAAGTGCTCTTATGGCCAGCCAGTTGTACCTAATCACCTGATAAAATTTTGGTTCCGTTTTTTTTTTAAACACACATAAGGAATAAAACTTCACTTTTGCTTTTATCTTGTACTTAAAAACAGAAGCAGTAAATCTCGGGAAATGTACAATTGTCCATATTTGTAATCTCTCACTTGGGCTTTGAAGCTTAACAACCACATACCAAACTGTATAGTGCTTGTGGTTTCAAGACTTAGAGGCAATGAACTCTTGTCCCCTGACTATCACAGAGATGACAGTCACCTGCTGAATCAACAAAACCATATCCTGGCATACACACATTTCTTCTGAGCTATTTCCCATTCAGTTGCTTTTCTTGATGCATCTTCTTTGCCTCTTCAGGAAAAAAGGGTCATCAAGAGGTGCATGCTGGTAAATTGTAACTTATCATCAGACCTATTAATGTGATGCTTCTTTAGCCACAAAAAGGGGAGGAAAAAGGGCTTCCTAATTTTTTTGAGGTGAGGCATGATAAATCAAAGAAAAAAGTGAAGTAATTTAAGTCCTTGTGTAAAAAGATCTTTGGGAAGTTGAACCTAGATTAACAGTTTCCTACTTTGGAGCCTTTGGTTTCCTAAAATCAGAGTTTTCCCTTCCTATAACAATTTTTCAATATGTTAGAACAAAGAAAAGCTAATCAAATATTACATATTGTTTAAACTGCCATTTGTTAGGCTTTTGGTTTGTAGAAAAGACAGGTTAATAGCAACAAGAAAATGACAGCTAATACCACAGGATTTTTTAAAATAAATCTCTAATTCTGAAATGGTTAAACTATTTGCTTATGAAAAGAATCACATTGAAATAACTGCTCCTTTTTATACATCAGTATTAATTTTTATTATAAAGCCTAGGAATCAAAAGTGGCTATTAAATTCCCTTTACAGTTCTCAGTTATTTTCTTATCCGTTAACTTCATTAGGGAATTCACCTCATGCAAACTTGGACCTGGTACTCAAACATGAACTCAAATTCTCTTTTTTCTTTTTCTACTGAACAATGCCTTAACGTTATCTTCATTGAATGATGGCTCAACAGCAACTACATAGGATTTTTGCCTGGGGAATTTCTCTACCACTTTGACTGAAAAAAACAGAAACTGTCAATTATATTCCATACATGAAAGAGGACAGCTTATTCTACTAATAAAAGGCAATGTTGAGTTTTACAACTACTGCATTAAAAAGGTATGGAAGTGGGTTTGGAAGGCTTCTTTACAGGACCATTCAATTCCAACTCTTGCTATATAAAAATATTAATGAATAAGCACTTTCTAACAGAAATATCTCTTCTTCAAATTGAGAGAAGAAAACATACCTTTCACCAAAAGAGATGAAGCTGTATTTTTATACCAGTTAATAACTCCTCATCAATTTAGCAGAAGGCTTTCTGAAATGACTGAATTATAGCAAGAGAATCAAGTGAACTTTTGGAGGATTGCTTCCTTTCCAGACCAAGACTGTCTTTTCTCTACTTGGGATATGGAAGTTACCCTCAGCTTATTTCACTGCCAGAGCCCGTGGGCTTACCTCTTTAAAAGCCACATGCATGTCCTCGGTCTGAAAGATGATTCCTTCCTTGTCCTTGCACGAAACTTCTAGAGACCCCCTGAACTTCACAGGCTGCCATTGAGATTGACAGTGAGACCCCAGTTGTACAGCACAGGGGGAAGTGGGATAGATAGCTTGGAGAGAACTGGAGAGATTCTCTGGAGAGATGTTAACTCACCAGTCTGGTGATACAGAAACAGCATTGAAGACCCCGTAAAAGCCAAGGGAAACAATATTAGCTGCTCTCCTGCTGATCCACAAAACCAGGTGCTGTTCATAGAAGGCAGTCTGTTTGCCTCTAGCCTATAGGTGAGACAAGTATTATCACAGGATAAAAGCTGAGGAAGAATTTCTTCATTTAACTAAGGCAGTAGCTTTTCCACAGCAGTACAGCCATGTTACAAGAAGCACTGAGGGGTTCAGTGTAGTTGATGCTCCTAATGCCAAAGGTAATTAATTGCAAGGGTTCCTGCACAGTGCTTACAGTCAGCTAATATAGACCAAGACAGAGGGAAGTGGGACACTTCAGAAACACATAGACTAACACACTCCTAAAAACTCTAAGCCATGGGGCTCAAACCCTTCCTGCAGGAGATCACTAAGCCTTGACTTTTACCTTCAAACGATGATGGGGTGCATGAAGAGGGGGAATTATTTTTTCCCATCTACATTACTAGGTAGAGCTCATTAGCATTTATGCCACCTGATGACACGCTGACCAAGAATGCATATTAGCATTGTTATCCTTCTGAAGGATCAACTACAAACCACTCAATTAAGTAACTGATCATCAGACCTATTAATAGACTTCGCCTGTCTGCGAAGTTCCCATTAACTAGGTCAAGAAAGCATATTAGCAAAAGCCTTCAGTATAAATGTGCTGTACGAGTTTTGTTCTAGGCATGTCTCTTATCATTGTCTGGTAAAAGTAAATCAAACAACAAATGGTATAAGCGAGGAGGAAACTGGGGGCTAGCCTTATTTTTTCCTCCAAATAAGTAAAATACAGCATATTCAAAAGTGTGGCATAAAGAAAAGAATCAATAAAGGAAAGATATCATCCCTCAGTTTGTAGCTCAGATGGAGACACCATGAGGAGAAAGGGAATTGACTCACAAAGCTAGTATCTTCTGGTGGCCCACAGGAATTGTACTGCTGAAGGTGTAATAACAGAATTTGATGGGGAAGTCAGACTATTTGACCAGTCAGGCAGTGGACTTACTCCAGTAATCCCTACTTTATGCAACCAGTTAGAATTTGTCTTGGAGGGGCCAAGTATGTATATATTTCAGCTTTTTAGATGTTATACAATGCCATGAATAAAGTGTGCAGTACTGTGCAATTCAAAAGGCACATGGGTTGTATTTCAAGAGGCAATTATTCAGTGGAAAAAAATGAGCATCTCTTTGTTCAATTAAAAACAGTTTAGCATGCATCACTAAGGGCAACTAATTCCTATTTGTAGGTCCCCTTTAGTGTTTGCAGCTGGCAGGCAGCAAACCTACATTTTCTTAAGGCAGTTTCAGATAACTATTAATTCTAGTTCTTACAGTTTACTTCATTTAATTTTCTAGAATAACCATGGTTAAGTTTTATCATTAACATAATACCTTGTTAAACACACAGATTGGACACAGCACTGATGTGCAGGAACTCCCAAGAGACTTTCCCCAGGAAACATTTATCAATACATTACCTGAAACTTTGAAGAGCACATTTGAAATAATTTTTTTAACCTCTTTAAAAAGAGGTAACTAATAAATTAAACAATTACAATGACCAAGCTCTGGTAAATGGAATTAGCTTCTAGTTACCTAGCTGGATCTCCAAGACAATTCACAAAGCAATCATTCTTTAAGTAAGTAGTTTAGAAAGTATGCACACAGCAGAAGCTGTTCTAACCAAAGATGAAGTTTTTGTTTATTCAGGAAAAACAAACAGTGTTATAACTGGCTAGAACTGAAAACATCTACAGAGCTCAATCATACATGTCTTATTTCCTGTTTGTCTTTATCTGTATTCTGATAAGGCAAAACTAGGGCATTTCTCCCATTGGCAAGCAGACAGAGGAGGAAAACTGCTGAGTCACAAACAGCACAGACAGCAGCAAAAACTATTCCAGTATTAGTGGATTATTTGTACACATTTTTAATGTGTATTCATACTGAAGCCTTAAATAACTAGGACATATTTCTAAGGTCATAGTCAAGCAAACCATACTTCTATAAATTCAGATGGATGATTCATGAAGCCCATGGGAGACAGATGTTGAGAGCCCAGTGCAACCTCTAGTTTTAATTCTCCACTCAAACTGTCATTAGAGGAGGGAGCAACACTTGTGGTAATTTGTATAACAAAACCAAAAATTGTATTATCTTCAGGTGCTACAGTACAGGAATAACATTAGCAAAGATTACAAGACTTGGAATACACAAGACCAGAAGCAGTGGTATTTCCTGAAGCTAGGCTTTTTATCTTGCTACCTGTTCTAGGTTTGAATGTCATACAACAGTGTCAATCTCCAGAACAGTGATGTTGGAACAGGATAAATTATATTTCAGGCTCTGATCTTGCAAACAAGAGTCAGGAATCTTGAGCAAAGCCCAGAAGAGTATAAATGAATCTCCCTATAAACAAGGCCTACAGAGAAAAAACAAATGCTCTGCATACTGGGACAGAGTTTTCAAGAAATTTTACAACAGCTTTGTGGAACATAAGAGGCTTCTACACTGACTTTTCATATGCCTTTGATTAAATAATGCACATAGGGCAGAGAGGAAGAGATAACCTTTCATTTCTCCTCCTGGCAAAGGGAGTTCTAACAATGATTAACATCCATCACCGAAATACCAGGAATGTAACAGGAAAAGAAAATCCAAAGAACACGTTAACTGTTAGTGCTTGTACCTGGTTTCTCCTCCTACACTACAAATACATAAACATTAAGTTCTTATTTTGTTATATAAACAGAATTTTCAATTTTAGATGTTTGGTTTGGGTTATATTAAATTGCATCAATCCATGGGGGTATAGAGCTGCCCAGCTGCATCAGATGCTTAGTGACACAGCACTCCTAAAAATAAAAGCTAAGATTGTGAAAACATACACATTTTGAGATTTAGAGTGATGTCACAGCTACATGTCTCTAATCATCATTTTTGAAGACCAGAATTTAGGACTGCAAAGCTTAAATCCCTACTTATCATCTGTTACGTAAAATACAGGCTAAAATAGTCTGCAGCAGACAGTCCCAAATGGTCAGTGTGAATCTCAGGGGATTGGGGGCAAGGGGGGAGGTTTGGAGAAAAAAAGGAGACAAGTAGTGAAAAAACAAGCATGGATTAAGAAATAACTTGAATGGTACAGTAGTCTGGTACTGAAATAATTATACAATTCCAAGGTTTGCACTTTGCATTAATTTTGGATTTGGGCTGGGGGGGAAGACAGTACAAAAGGAAACACAGTTGGTTTGTTTGGGTTGGGTTGTTTTTTCCCCAACTATTTTCTTTCCTTCAACTCCCAGATAAGATTCAAAGAATTTTATTCAAAACTGTGAAAATTAATTCATGTGCATGGTATAAAATACCAGATACAGAAAAGGTAATTAGACAACAACCAAACTATGGGGTGTTTTCTACCTTAGGTATAGAAAAACAGCTCAAGACAGTCATGAATTAAGTAATACTAGCCAGGCCCACTAGAAGCTGCTGGCAACAGCAAATTCCTATGCAGCATCCACATAAACACTCAAATGCAGTAAGTGAAGCCTAGCTCCACTGCTCTGCAGGGCTTTAGCTTTCCCTGGTGTGGAGGTCAAGTATCTATGCACACAGCAACAGGAGCAAGAAAGGAGGTAACATGAAAGGGATGTGATGGTTTCAAAAAATACATGAGGAAAACTGTGTGAGACAGACACAGCAGGCAAAGATGGCAACTGTCTAAAATAAAAACAAGTCAGCACAGAGCTACTACAGCTACTGTATTAGCCAGGTCTTACCGGGCTGTGCTTTAATAATTTTTGTACTTTCAGGTTTCTGTTCCAAATTGCCACCTGACACTTGGCAGAAAGGCAATCTATATCTGCTGGACTGGAAATATGTTGCTGCCCTTCTCAGCTTGACAGAATAAATACATTGTCTCCCACTTTGCCTGTCTTTCCCATTTCTGCATCTTAGCCATACTCTCCAGAACAGGAACCACATGCAGTCTGTTCTTTCCAGCACATAGTATGATAGAACAGTGGGCATGACAGGAAAAATACATTATCAAAAAAATATATTTTATGTGATGACAATGGCTGCACTGCAAATTTAAGCCATACGATGCCAAGGAATGTGTGTTAATTATATTACAAAGTTAAAGAAAAAAGGCAATGCAAACTTAGTGGAAAAAAAAAATCCTAATTATTTTGTTATTGCTCTGCTTGCCAGAATCACTAGCATCCCACATAAGAAACCAATTCTAAACTAATTTTGAGCGGAAACTTTCTTCTATAAATGCAGAATACTGCCCAATGAGCAAGAGGGGGAAAAAAGCCCACATACTTTAAGCCACAGGAATTCTTAGTGAAATGGATGAAAGGACAATTAATAAGCAACACGTTGAATTTTGTTTCTAATGTATTGATACACACACATAGCACAGCTACTTCATTTTAGATTCTACAAGCCTCTCCTTTATTCCCACTACACCTTTAAAAAGAAAAATCATGCCCCTAACATTAAAAAAGTGATCAGTCATACAAACTCTACTCTTAACCCTTTAATCTATTTCACCAAAATCCCAAGAAGAACAATTATGAATGCTTTTCTTTACCACAGTAAAGTATTTAAGTGATTATCAATTCATCATATAAAGACCAATGCTAGAGGCAAAAGGGCTTTTTCCTTTAGTATGCATGGGGAACACAGGCTATGCCTAAATGGTTGTCCAGTTGTGCTGAGCTCACACTAACCTGCATCCACACAAAGAGCTGTTGTCCCACATTCTACTTTATGTTTTTCACTGCTGAATGCACACATGCATGGGCACTTAACAGCAAAATGAACTGAAATAATACCAGGACAACACACAGTCCTTACTGATTGTCAGCAGACACCTGCCTGATTCATCCTAGTCTCTTAAAAATAAAAAGCTTGCCTTAAGCCACTTTCAGAAAGTATCTTACATGCACAAAATAAACACTCCAGCTGTGATTTAAGCCAACCTGCTTGACTTTGAGGACTGCTAATCCACTTCAGTACAGCAGGTTTAAAGTGCACAGCTGAAAAGTGACACCACCCTAAAACACTTTTTAGCTTTGAACTGCCACACAAGACTTTATAAGAAAACAAACTTGAGACTCACTATTTTAATCCACTACTACAATTTCCTTCTTGAGTCAAGGTCAAATCTGTATATATAAAAATGTGCTGGTGTGCCTGACATGGGCATACAGAAAGCCTGTTGACATCATGTGGACTTGAGACTGACCAGATCATACTAAACTATAGTGTATGTATAGGGTCATTTAGCAGCACAATAACATCATTAAAAAAAAATCCAAATCAACTGCTTAACAGAATACAATCACTAACATCAAGATCTTTTAAGGTTGTGGAAGAGTAAAATGCATACACCTATTTCTTACAATCTGAAATATGGCAAGCATGCAGAGGACTACCATATTTCAGTAGACACTATAGAAAAAGCTCACCTGTCTCTAGTTCTAGAGAACATTCCGTACACTCTACCATCTTAATAATTAGGGTCAACTGAAAATGTTCTTTGGTGGAGTTCTTTTATTGTATATATAAAATAGATATATATATACATATAAAATATATATATATACACACATATATATATACACACACTTAGCTTTTAAGTAACACCAAAAAACCCTTGTAGACATTTAAGTGAGGCACATTTATTCAAATCCATGCAACTTTTTGAGATGTCTCTCACAAAACAGTTCTTTTTCTCCCCCCAGACTTCCGCCTTCAGAACACAGACATTCACTCTAGATTATTTAAACTTGGAAAAATGCAAGTGTTTTCTTTGAAAAAAATATCTATTGTTACAGCAAAAACTCGGGTTTCCTTTCAAGCAAGATCATATGATTACGCGTTTATATTTTACTTTCCGCAGGAATTTACACACCCCCCATTTGCATCCTGTTATTCATTCAGCGTTTCCCTTCACTTCAGCATGCTGCCTTAATAAAGTGGAGTGTTGGCTCGGTCTAGGCACTCAAGGTGACAATCAGTGCTCCCTCTTGCATTTGTCAGATTTATTCCACAGGGTTTTCCACATATATCCAACCACACAAAACACTCTCATTCTGAAAAGCACTGCATAGACAGAGCATGAAAATCAAACTTAAGGCTTTTCGGGGTTTTTTTTTTTGCTAATTCTGCTCTTCAAAGTACTAATTTTCCTTTTGGAAGGTGAATTTTACTGAAATAGATTCCATGTTATCTAAGAAAACTAAAATATTATAAAGATCTCATTTTCACTCTTCTGTCTGTCAGTCACAAATTGGTTACTTTTGTTTATTTTCACTTAAGTCATCGATGTTAGTCTTTAAATACCTTCAGATGGAGACTGACAGTAACCTGATTTGTAATCCTACAACACAAAGGCCTGAAAAGAAGTAGCAAAACTACCTTTTCTGCTCATAGAACCTATTAAAGACAACTTCTACTGAAAGTATCAATTCTTTTTTTCCCTGTAGAGAAATCATAGTTTTAAACTTTATTTCAGGACCTTCAACTGCAAACTGAGGGGAAGAGGCAGGAAGAATAAAAATCAATAAGTTCCATTGCAGGAGAAATTGAGATGAGAAATTAAGATTTGCTATTATCACTCCATCCCAAGTAAGACAAAAACTTGAAATCTTGGAATTATTTCAGAAAACATAATTAAAACAACAAAAGACACTTCATTGAGGCTAGAACTTTAATTCACCATGAGAACACACAGACAAGCAAAATAATTTGTATTAGAGCAATCTACCTGAGATAACACCTTGCAAAGATTTTCATGAAACTGAGGTGCAAGAGAATTCTCATTTGATGGGAGAAAATATTTGCACTTGAAAAAAAGCACTGCTGGAAATATTTGGCCAGCTCTAGTCTTAGAGCTTAGACTTCACACTAAGTATTGTCCTGAACAAGCACAGAAATCAAGACACTTTGATATATTCTTCAAGCAATAAAACAGAATATAAATTCATAAGCACTAATAAACTGAAGCCAGTTGACACAAAAAATGAAAATAAACATTCTGTATTCCTGCAGGAAAAAGTGGAACTATTTTAGTCGGGTTTCTTGAATCCTTTCATCCATGTTTTGGAGACTGATGAGCTGATGAGGACAGAGGTTATTTTAATGTTGAAGAAAGTTTAAAAACAACTTGAAATTTAATATCAAGTCCATTGCAATCAAGATTCTTTAGTTACAGCTGATCAATAAGATTTCATCTTCAATATAATAACTGTAAAATCTCAGTGACTGGTAAAAGAAATGCTCAATTAATTAAATAGAAGCTCCTCGCCTTATTCCTGCAATGAATAGGATCAGACTATTCCTACCTTAGAAGAAACTGGCATGAAGCCAACCAGTGCATCTCACCCTGCAGAGCAGCTCAGGTAGTGAAGGAGAGAGGGACAGGACTCCTTGGTCAGCTGGGAGGTGACCAAGGCCACACTTGTGACCCCATGACTACTCTGAGTGCTGCTGTATTGCCCTTGCCAGGACTGGGGTCAGCACACACCTGCCCACATAAGTGGAGAACCTTAGCTGTCGTTTTAATGCCTCATGTCCTGCATTAATCAGGGCTTGGACATAGGAAAGATTTTGTCTCTATTCTTTACAAGTCACCTTTGCAATAAACTGTAGGAAGGGGCACTATCAATTACTTTATATCAAAGCAAAGTCATTTTTGATGCATCATTTAGCAAAATACAGCTGGATGGAAGTCATAGGACATATTTTGAAACAGTCATAGTTTTACTAAGGCAATTTTCAGAGGGGGAAAAGAGAAATCTCTTTGGTATCTTTGACAGTCCGATGAAAGGGATTGGAGGACTCATTAAGGGCAATATTACTTCCAAATGCAAAGCTTCGGATGACTGGTGACCTAAGTGAAATGTAAGTAGTTACATTTGGTTTCAAGAAAGTGGAAAGCTTACTTTACACAGTTACATTGTATATATTCACAAAACTGACAGTTCCATTAAAATACAGATAAATTTAACAGTTTCAAGTACTTAAACAGCTGGAATCAACATACGGTATAAACAGAATTTTACGAGCAGTTCAAACCCAAATAAATTCCCAATGCTTACCGTCAAAGAAACTTTTAGCTCTCAGGTAGCTGACGCTAAGCCTAAGCACAGACAGCTTATCCAATTTGGCGATAACATCCTGAGGGAAAGGCAGCAGGCTGGCCAAGCGGTCCAGCTCCGCATTCAGGCGGTCCCGGTGCCTCTTGGACGGGTTGGACTTGACTCCTTCAGCTGGGGACGGCTTTACGCTGCGGCAGAAAAACAAGCACGGTATAAATGCCACCTCCTTTCCAAAATGAACGCAAATGTTTGTCAAGCCTAATGTTGTGTGTTGTCTCAAATAACAACCAAAATGTTTTCCCGAGTGACTTTGTTTCCCATTGGAAAAAAAAAAAAAAACCAAAACTAAAATGGCCTAATCTCCCCTCCAACACATACATTGTTAAATGAGGCTACAAAGTTTGAGCTACAATGTCTATCTGAACTTTCGAATGAACATTTGAAACTTCTGAGTTTCAGCAACTTTTACAAAAAGCTTCCTATGTTTTCAGTCAAATGAATTCTTCCAAATGTTAGTATTCCAAATACACCAATAACTTTTAGTAATATTTGTGTAAAAAAAAAAAAAAAAATTGACAGTACACTTTTTCACTTCAACAACAATTTTTCACAGATGTCCTTAATTTCTATCACTTTGGAATAGGCTAGTATTAATTGAATACAACGGAAATTTCTAGAAACTTGCTAGGCATCCAAAACTATACTAAAAACCATGAGATATAGCTCGGTCAGTATGTAAAATCTTTGCAAGAAACACTAGGAACTCATCCTTTAAATCATCTCTCAGCTGAAGGCATTTCGTTTGAGTACAGCATGGCAAAAGCATGCCTTTGTACTGTACAAAGAACAATTTAAAAAGCTTTGTGTTATGAATTACATAATGAAGTTTTTGTAAACTTGCTATTTTCCATTCATATCCACCCTGAGCTCCAATTCCAGATACTTGGATACTCAGCCCTTCCCACATACACAGGAGTCTGGGAAAAGGTTTAAACCCCTACTCAGTTAAATTACAACTAGTCATTACAAGCCAATACTGAAACCAAATAATTTATCTGCCTAAGCCATAGTACATTTTATGTTCTTTATTAAACAGTTTTCCAATTAAAGAATGACTCATTGTCACTTTCCAGTTCTGCAGTTCTACGTGAAATCTACAGCAGTTATCCATTTGTGCTGCTCTCACAGAAATGCTGGTTCTGCAAGATGCATCACTCCAAAATACTGAGCAGAAAGACATTCAGCAGCTAATTTCTTCAGTATTTCATTTAGTCTGCTCCCAACTGTCATCCTTATATCAATTATATGATGAACAATTGTAAAAGTTCCAACTGTTATTTTTGCCGCTGCTTAAAGTAAACCATACAGAAAAGTAATTTCATCTTGTGTTTTCAGTCAAATGAGTACTGATAGAGTGGACTTATTTTTAGCTTGTTTTTACTTGATGTTTCAATTACACCTCTTGTCACTTTCAATCCAAGCCCTTCTTTTTACAGCCATTGCTTATCCAATTGTCACTTGTCAAAAACTTGCACTTGAGCCAGGCTGCCTGCCCCCAGCACCACAACTGCCCTTTTCAACACTACAGAAGCCTTATGTGGAGCCTGGAAATGCAAAGATGCCGCAATGCAAAATGCTGATAACAGATAAATACAATGTATCAGGAGAAATTACTTCCAAAATGGATAAAGTTAAAACTAGTTTTAAACTTGTTGCAGTGAATTAGTAGTGCTTTAGCCTAAAAACATTTGAAAAGTGGGAAAAACAGTTCAAGAATAGGAAAATTCTCTCTCTTGGAAAAAACATAGGCTCATCGTTGATGGCAATGGATGACTATTTGGTTAGATGTGTGCTTCGGTCACAAATCATGACTTTGACACCAGCAGTTCACCACATTCCCAAGTGAAAACTAAACTTTAAATAATTTAGCAAGGTTTTCTTCATATTCTCTTATGCTGGCATAAAAATAACCTGTACAAGCCATATGATTAGCAAAACTTAAATATAGCCCTAAAAAAATAAAATTCATCAAGGATTAGCATCAACATTAAAAGGTATTTCTTAATATTTTTTAATGCATTAAACTGTTTCCAAACGTAGAAACAAAATAATGAATTTCAAACATTAAGCAGGTAACAGCAGTATAACAACCAGTGAACAGCTAACTACCATCAAATCAAAGTGGTCTGCTTCTGAAAAGCAGAGGACCCCATAGAAACTATTTAACATATAAGCTTTATAAAATAAATCAGCACTAAGTAACAGGCTTTTTTATCTTAATAACTGTCCCCTGTTTTGCTTTAAACTTGCAAATTGACCAAGTAGTTGAAACTATGTTTAACTTGCAGTCATCTCATCAGATTGTCAGTTACATGTGATTGTTTTTCTACTTTACATTTACTCTCCAAAGATTTCTCTTACTTTTAACTACCTCAAAGCATTTCTGAATACTAAGTTACCAGTATTTGCACCATAAATCTTGCCGTATTCTCTCCCCCAAATCAAACACCGATTATCCCTAATTTTCCCCTTTGTCACCCAACTAAAATTCATTATACAAAAATGGATCCTTCAGTGATGAAGGGAATAAGGGCAGAAGTGCCAGGGGCATAAACAACAACTCAATCATTTTCCATCCACTTACATAAACCCTCGATGCTAAAGACAGCCCAGTCTCAAAGCAGAAAATTATCTTCAAGGCAAATTATGTGCTATGTCAAGATTAAATCCATGCAAGTGCAAAAAAAAGAAAAAGAAAAAAAATGAACGTATTTAAGCTGATCTTTCCATTCTTAATCTTCTACCTTTCTTAGGAAATCTGAATTCTCTAATCAAAGGCCAGAGGTCTCTGTACACTCGGTGCCTCTAGACTTATCTACAACCCTTGTTACCCAACAGCTGCAACACAAGCAAGAACACTTAATTTTTGATTTAACAATTTAAAAGGATTTGCCATCACGAAACCAGCTGACTGCTGTTTTCACAGGTCTGCTACAGCACACCTAATAGAAGTTTTCACTACACTTGCTCATCAATGCACCTTCACAGACATTAACCCCAAATTTTTAAAAACTGCACAATTACCTGAGCCTTAATTATTATCAAATATTTACATACTCATTTGTATTATTTTAGAGGGAAATTTTAGCAGTTTCTGAGAAAAAATACAAAAGGAACACAAGTTTATTTTGTTCATAACACATAAAACACTGGGGAAAAAAGTAGAAAACCCAACAACCAAGCACTGAAAAGTTTGATACCTTAGTAACAAGACCAGATTGTGAAATGAAATCAGACAATAAAAGAATGAGCAAGAAGAACACCAGAGATAAGAGACGTGTTTTAAAAAAACTAATTTGTTTAAAACCCCTAATTATTAGTTCATCAGAACTATCTTATTGCATAGGAACATAGGACATAAGGAAAAATGTACAAGTCATCTAACTAATGGATTTAATCTTCTCATTTTTGAATATTTTTCATCTCATATTTAATAATACATGCAATAAGTATCTTTTTCTTATGCATCAGATTTCACTCAGTGGAGGCCAGGTATATAAAATCAGTTATGACACTAAGCAATTAATAAAATCCTAAAAAAAAAGTCTTTACTTTAGCAACTGAAAAATACTTCTAAGCATTTACTCTTATTTCCCTCACTGAATTTACAATTACAGAAAATTCAGCTGATGATTTCTTTGGAAATAACACATATGAATTGCAGATCATCAACCTCTTAAAGTTATTGTCAACCAATCTTGAAGGTGCAGAGACCCTTTCCAGTGGCTCTTTCAGCAGAGAATGAAACCAGTCAAGATTCAAACTGCTGAAATGATAAAGTTGTTTTACTAAAAAAACCTCCATCAGTGACATGCTACTCATCTGATGCTGGGCTACTGTTTGTCATCCAGTAGTAAATAGTTCAGGTTGGTTTGGTGCATGAAGGATTCAACCAGAGTGATAGAAACATCCAGAACACCAATCAAGGATGTTACTCAGTTGTAACATATTTCACAACTTTCTAAGATGACAAGCCAACATTTATTGGGAAAAGGAAACAAAAAATTATGTTCCTGTCTACTGATCATGTTACTTATGTATGTATATACCTCCATTTGCTGCAGATTCTCTTTTTAGAAAGTATTATTTTGCAAGAAACATTAACCAAAACCAACCAATAAAAAAAACCATAAACCATAAAACAAGTGACTTTTAAGTAGCAGTCCATGTAACATACAGCTACCCCAAGACTGATTAAATATATATGTAAGAAGTTTACTTTATGTAAGACAACAGTCTTACTGCCTCCACTTCAAATAAGAGGTGCAAATTGCTTTGTAGCAGATAAAGCTTTACACAAAGGAATATTTCAACGATTATTTTTCTTTTCTGATAAACTTCCTTTTTGAAAGCTTATTCTGGCACTTCTTATTTGTTTGCCTTGAATGGAAACATAAATAGTTCCAATTTTTTAAATTGTCTCTGCTCTGCTTTCTAACATTACTAGGACTACTCATCACTAAAGACCAGTCAAAACTCTGGAGTACTTAATGTCACAAATACATTTAAGATGACAAAGAAGAAAACCCTATTATAATTTTTTTTAATTTAGTCTACAACATAAACAAATCATTATGTTTTTTGCCTCTGCATAGCACAAAACATTTAGAACTCCCCACCCCATTCCTTGTCTATTACATTTATCCAGTTATACAAAACAATTCCTATCCAAATACTGAAAAAAATAAAAACAAACCAAATCAGAAGTAGGAGGCAGAAAGAATAAAAACTGCAAGTTGGAGCTATACTTATATAATACCTTTCATCTCACGTTAGACTCTATCTGCAGTAAATCCCCCTTTCATAAAACTTGCATTTTTTTCCCCTCCAACTACAATGCTACTATATTAGTTCACTTAATAATAACTCGAAAAAAAAGAAGTTGAAGACTTGGAAAAAAAGACAAAAGCAGGGGCCAGTCATTGCTCCCCAAGCCTCAGTGGGGAGTGAAATATCCCCCAGCCCTGCTGCCACCAGGGGGACTCACAGGGTTTAAACCTTAAAGAGGGAGGAAACTGAAAGACTCCAAGGTATTGAGAAAGTGATTTCTGTAGCATATTACAAGCAATTGCAGTGCAAATGTTTAGCATCTTTTTTTCTCTTCCCTTACATGACAAGATAACAAGATGAATTTCAGGAACAATTACCTATTATGTTCCCCTGCAATTGCTTTTCTTTTTCAGCTGCAATACTGTAATTCCCAGCTGAATCAAAAAAGCACATTTCAACACTTGGCACACTCAGACAACGGCCTGTGATTCTCTCTCCAATTCAGTTCTTTGCAGGGCACATAGTAAAAAGGGGGAGTAGTAAGGAGGAAGTTTCTTAAATTGTTCTAGAGTTATGACCATGGCTTTCATGAGTTATTTGTACCTGAAACAAGAAGTATTTCTTCTGTTTTATTTTTTTCCCATGGCAACTATGGCATTATATTTAGACCTTCTTCCATTGCTATAAGCTGTCTACAAAGATTACTAATCATTATGCTCAATTAAGAGGTGCACATATATGGCAAACAAAACAACAGAGCTATCAACAGATATAATCCCTTCTACAAAATATACTAGTTCCAGTAATGTATCACCTCTACCTTTTCCTCTTTTTCTCTTTTTTTCTGAATAACTGAATTCTACTGAGGGGAGGAAAAATTGAATTCAAACCGATTAAAATGACAGTAGTGCCAAACCTTTATTAGCCAGTACCATGCACATCTTTCCTCTCTCCCTCAATCAGTTAAAAGTTTATTGCCTGTCTCACTTTTTTTTGGCCTAAAGGCTGCGGTCTGTAAGTAGTTATGTGAGAAATCAGAGCCCTCTGACCTACTAGCAATGCTCTCCAAGGCTGGCTCAACAGAAGCAGCAACCAAAGAGCAAAAGGTATTTTGAGACGAACCAAAACACATGAACATGGTAAATGCGTTAAAAGCAAGATAAATGTCTTACACAAAAATAATTTCCAGTAACCCTAGCAAGGTGGGTTAATAATCAGCCTCCACTTCAATTACAGGTGAACAAACTGTTTCAATATCAATACTTTTATTTTGAGAAGAAACTTCTCCCTCTGATCCTAAGGCAAAGTCCCTCAATAGATAAATAGCTCCCATTAATAATAAAGCTTCAAGTTCAACTAATCACAGCAGTTCAGACAACTTACGTAACAAGAAGATACAGGGAAAAAGGATTACATAGACACTACAGTAAGGTAAAACAAAAAGGTTTCACATCCTCTAGCCAAAGCTAACCAAAATTTAATAATAAGCTAGATATCCAGCAAACTTACAAGCAAGGCAGAACATCTCACCCTTTCACAATCAGAACCACTTGCCTTTAGCCATTAGTAGGCTACAAATGCCACCAATACATTTCATTTCCTCATGAGCAAACACAGATTTCATTCTTAAAAATCAAAATCTACAGTGTGAATTTAATTAAGTACCTCTATATTTTTATTTGGAAATGAATGATCAAAAAAGCAGGCACTGGTCTTCTTCTAATTAATGCATTTTGTAATAGGGGAATTATATATATATATAAACATATATGTGTATATATACACATACACACATTTTTAGACTTTTTTTTTAATTTGTGGGGTAAAAACCCAAGCTACACTCATTCTACATTCATATACATTCATTCTAACAACTCTAACCACAAAGAAGCAAGTAGTCAAGCTAATTCCCATCCCAAGACCAAGTTGTCTGCTGTGAATCTAAAAACATATCATTCACAATACGACTTCATCAAATATTTTTCATTCTCTCCTTTAATGCATTTGTAGCCCTTGTAGTTATTTTACATCTACACAAGTAGCCCACAGAAAATGCACGGGGATTTTTTGAGCTTTACTTATTTTTCTTGCAACTCAGTAGTTTACCTTTGTTACTTTTCATGACCTATAGATTCTTGAGTTTCAGCTGAAAGTGCAAGTTAAGCATCTCCTCTAGCCTAAAAATTCCCCTCTCATGAGAGCAATGCTTTAGTGTAGCATATAAAACCTAGGATGCAAACCTAAAGCAGGTGCATCATTCAAAATTACTCTGGCACTAAGCTGTCCCCACAGTTTGCAAAATATAAATTAATAAACAAAAAGCCACCATATAGCCAGGGTTTTTTGTTTGGTTGGTTGGTTTTTTCCCCCTTTTGACTGGTCTACAGCACTTGGGTTTCTTTGGCTCAAACAAACGCATCCCACGCGGTACCGGAGGATTCAAGCGGAGGTTCACGCCGGGGGGTTCAGCCCTCCCAGGCGGGCCCTCAAACGGTGGGAAGCGGCCAAGCATTCCCGCAGACACCTGAGCGGCGGAGCGGCGGGCAGGGAGCGCGGCACCCCGGCGCGCCGGGCGAGCGGAGCCGTCACCTCAGATGCCTCCCAATCTAGGTCAGCCGGCTGCGCCGCGCTGCCGGCACCGCTCCCTCCTTCCACCGACCCTCCGCGCCCCGACGCTCCCTTCTTTTCTTTGGGAAAAGCCCCAAAAGCAGCAGGAATCCTGCCGGCACCCCGAAGCAGCGGCACTCCCGGCTCCGCTCCGCCGGGCCCCGCGGCAGGACGGCGCGCCCCCCGCAGCCGGCGCTCGCTCTCCCTCCGTGCCGCGCCCCCCGCCCGCCCGCGGCGCCGCTTACATTTTCTGCACAGGTTTCCGCCGCTTGCGACTGGCGTAGGTGACACTGGGGTTCATCCTGCCGCGGGCGCCGCCGGCCCGCGGCCGCCGCCCCTCCCGCCCGCCTCGCCCGGCTGCCGGGAGCGGGCGAGCCCCACCGGCGCCGCAGCGCCCGCCTCGCTCCGCCCGCGGCCCCGCGCCCGCTGCCCGCGGCCGCCCGCAGCTCCGCTCGCTCGCAGCGGCGGCGGCGCCTTCCCCGGCCGGGCGAGGACGGGAGGCGGAGGCGCTGCGGGGCGGGTTCCCAGGTGATCGGCGGCGGCTACACCCACTCGCCGCCCCCGGAGGGCACAGGTATGGGGGCGGTCGGGGCTTTCCAGCGCCGCGTCTCCCCGCCGAGGCGACGCCGTCTGCCTGTCGGCTCCTCTGCGGCGGTGGGAGGGTGCGCGGCGGGCTCTGCACCCCGGCGCGGCCGCCGTCTGCTGGCCGAGCGCCTGTCAGAGTGCGCGGCGCCGGGACCGCCCCGCAGCGCCCGGCCCGGCCCCGCTCCCGCGCCCGGCCGCGTCCCGCCCCGCCCGGCTGACAGCCGCGCCGCCCCTCGCCGGGCAGGCCCCGCGCCGCGCCGCCATGTTGGGGAGATCACGCCGGGAGAGGGAGGGCGGGCGCGCTCCGGGACGGGCACGGGATGGGGATGCGGAGACGGAAAAACCCCGACCCTCTGCTGGCCGGGAGCGATGCGAGCGGGGCTCCGCGCCCAGTGAGAAGGAAGGTCAGCTCCGCGCTCTCGTGTAGCCCGAATAACAGAAAATAATTGTAAGGGGGAAAAAATGAATCACAGCGTTCAGGCTGAAAGATAAACGACACCAGCTCAGTGGCACCGTGAGGTCCGTGTCTGTCAGTTCCCCTCCCTCGTTCCCCCCCTTCCCGCCTCCGCCGGACTGACACCGTCATAGCCGCAGGTCGCCCCAGCAGAGCAACCCAAAATAGCGCGCAGCTGCCCAAAATAGGGGGTTATTGGGGAGAAGCGGAAAGGCACCGGGCTCCACCGAGGACAAGGACAGCAGGACACCTGGGGACAGAACGGCAATCACTGCGGGCAAGGTTGCCCCTCGCCGGGCACCGGGAGGACCGGCGGGTCTCAGTGACCGAGGACGCGGCTCCAATCTCATTAGTGATGGACCTCTGAGATATTACGCCGACGTTTTCGGTTAAACACTTGTTTCAAATGAAAGGAGCTGCATGGGAAAGTTACTGCCACAATGCTGACTAGTAAAACCGCCCGAGGGGAGCCCCGGTGCCGCTGTGACCCGCCGTCGCTTCCCCCGCCCGTTCTCTCCCTTCGGTCCCTTTCGCCGCCGCTGCCGCAAGCATCAGAGCTCTTCCCTCTCCTGGAATAACCGCAATAAATTTTGTCTCTTGAGAGCTCGGGAGTCGCCCTGTGTAAACACGGGTTGCTCGCGGTCACGGCTGAGATGAGAGTCTGGAGGAGCAGCACCCTTTCCTCCCTTCCCGACGCACCCGCTCCCCGTGGCGACGACCCTGCCCCGACCGCAGCTGCAGGCTCGGCCCCGGCCCCGCGGTGCGGTCCCCCCGGGCGGTGTGGCCGGGGCAGTGTGGCAGTGGCAGTGTGGCTGGGCAGTGTGGCTGGGCAGTGTGTCCGAGGCAGTGTGGCTGGGCAGTGTGTCCGTGGCAGTGTGGCAGTGGTGCTGCTCTGGCTCGCCCCTTCCTTGGGGCCGGCCGTGCCCCTCCGGGTCCCTCCGCAGCTTTTGCCGAGGCAAAGTACACTGGAGCCACAATAGGCAGATAAAATTAATTTGACTAAACCTTAACGATGCTAGGTGGGCTTGTCAAATGCCAGGGATTTGTCAAATGATGTTTTGATAAATTAACTCTTCAGAATACAACAGTTTTGAAAATAATTAGTGGCAGGACCCTATGCCTTATGAGGTCAATGCCTTGCAGTCACAGTCCTGCCAACTTTCTGACCTAACGTTTTTGCAGAGGATGCCAACTTTTTGGTAGCTTCTTTCCTCTGTCTCTTTCCTCTTCACTCTCATCTCTCTCTTCATAAGATCATACCAGCATCCCAGAAAAAAAGAGTGTGTCTTACTTCCTTCTCTCTTCCTGCCCCATTCTTCTTTTGATTTTACGGCTGAAACTGGAAATTCATGCACTTTCTTCACTCCAAAAATATCCATCTATGGAAGCACTCAGTTTCTTCCAGCCTAAACTTCCCAGTGCCTTTCTCTTTTCAGCCAAAGCCTCTTCCTATTCACTGGTTTCTTTCTCTGTCAACACAAGTGGGCTGTGATCACTCCATACAGCATAAATTGCTGCTCTGCTTTCGTTCTTCTTTTCACTTACACTATCTTCACATTGAAAGGTTGCAGTCATTGTTCATGGCTCCTCTTCTAATTTTTAATTTAATTTTTTATTTATTCACTTTGAGATTGAACAAAGACTTCTTATTCTCTTCTGGCCTCAAGGTCACAACTCTTTCTTGATCTCTTGTGCTAGCTAGGTAGCAGGTAGAAATCTGTACTTATGCTGTCTTATTTGCTAGCTCCAAATCTACTGGGGGTTACATGAAGAAGGAAGTAGCCTCCCATGATAAACTTCATCTCCCAATTCCCTTCCGAGGCCATGGGAATTGCATAGCACTAGCAAGGTACTGTGGGTACAGTTAGCCCCCTAATTCAGAAATAGAGAGTAAGGTAAATTCATGCGGCTAGGCAGAAGTTGCATCCTCTGTACATTTGTAATCCAATCCACTGCCTGCTGTTAGAAATCCACTCAGAAATGTCATATTTGCTGTTAAACAGGCAGCCACCTGTTTAACAGCAAGTATGACACTTCAGATGTTCAGCACACAGAGAATTGCAGAATGCATGGAGAATGTCCTTATACGTCACTGGGGCCTTTTAGGCAGTTAACTAAAGAATTCTAAAACTTACCCACAGCTTTTGCAAATCAGTTCTCATCTGATGTTCTTACTGTCTCTTTGTCTAATGCACTCTCTCAGTATTTTCTTTTCTCTTTGATAATTTGGGTACAGTAGGGATGTTGCCTCATATTGAGTGTAAAACAAGGAAAACTATACAACTGTTATTCAGCAATCTTAGAATCTCCTTCACAGTATGTGGTTTTTGTTGAACTTTTATTATTTTCCTTTTTTGAACTAATATATTGTCATGTTTAACAGCATGTTTGGTCTTGCAAAGGATGACTGTTGTTAATGTTATGTGGACAATTTAAAAAGATTTAATTCCTGTGGAGATCACTTTAATGCATATAGTACTCTCATCTCTTCTCATTTTATCTTTATGCTACTACCCAGGTGTTTTACTGTGTCTAAACTAAAGAACACCTCTTCCTGGAAGAAATTCTCTCAAACCACTAGCAATCATTTTTCTCCTCACGATCAAACCCAGCAATTTTGCACTTAGAGGTATGAACTATGGTGCCAATCAGTAATTAAATTTTTAAGAAAAATATGTTTGTACTTCTAGTGAACTATGCCTTTCCCCATCTTCAGCATATGTGAGGTACAATATCCAGTATACCTTGCAGTTATCGTCCTCTGAAACTTCCAGAGCTCTCATCTGTCAGCAGTCACACCTGTTGCCCTAACTTCAAAATGAGCTGTATAGTTTTATTCCACACAATTCCACATTCTGCCAGATTTCTACATCTCCTGCCCTGAACAGTTAGTTCCCTCCTAAGCTCTGTCTCCTGGCCCCTCACTCATTTCATAACGGTGGGGCTATTTGGAAGACTTCTACTAAACAGGCAGAAATTCCTGAGAGAGCTGGAGATTCACAGGGTCACTATGAGACCAACAAAAATCTTGTCATTTAGGAGGAATTTATAAGAATTATAAACACTCCTTTTTATCTTAGGGCCATCTCTGACTCATTTCTAGCTTTTATCCTACTCTTTCTGTCTGTGGCCAAAATTTTGCTTCTGTCAGCTTAATTCTGTGTGCTGACTTGTTCTAGCTGTTTGCAGTGCAAATAGCACAGAAGAAATCTAGGCTGGCTATCTGTGATTTCTCCTTCCCTGGAGACATGGAAAGAAGATTGGGATTTAAAACTGTGAGTTATGCATCTCAGCTTTTATGGCTATACAGAACTATTGCTGATTTTGCTGTTATTTTCTGTGTTCTGCTAAGAAGGGATATCTATGGCAATTCAGCAGAGTCTCTTCCTACTCATTTCAGGGAAGTAATTATCTGTGGAAAATGAATGAGAGTTAGTGAATTTCCTGTATATGCATTCTTTGGTGACTGGAAGGGTCATACAAATACATCACTGCTAGAAACAAGGATTGTTGAGGAAGATTCTAGCCCACTTTTTAAAACTTAAACAGAGGTAATTATGTAGAGAACAAAGAAAGACAGTAATGGGACTAATATTACAGAAGCTTCATTTGCTGGTACAAATGAACTGTCTACAGTTTTAATGGGAAAATGGGATAGACAATAAACTTCCCCTTCCCCCACCCTGCTATTTATATTTTTGTCAACATAGACAGAACCACCACATTTTTTTTCTTTTCTCCCATCCAGACACCTGCCTCCCCACTCCCACTACCCTTGCACAAACTTCAGATATGTTAATATTTAAAATCACACTCAGTTTCTATTGACTATTTGATTTGGGGAGCATTTCCAGGAGTTGAAGAGCCATATCAAGGATGGAAAAAATAAAATATAATTAGAGGCAAGTAGAATATAATCCTCACATAGTGGCTTCTGCTGATAGGTCTTGGTTAATACTGGTGTTTTAATTATTTTAAATTCATCGACTTGCACTAATCCAATGTAACCTATAGTCTTTTCCAACACAGCCCCCAAAAATTCTTGAGTAGATGAAAAACACATTTAAAGACTGTGTTCAAGATTTTTAAATTTGAGAAAAATTAGGGGAATTACTAAGCATCGTCCTTAAGGTGGGATCATGATTTTGCTCAGATCCCATGATATATAAATCAAAAGGCATATTTTACCTCTAAGAACAGGATTAAAGGAGAGATATTATTATAAAGTAAGTATAAAAGTCTGTATATTGCTTACAATTCTCAGGTTTTTTTCTTGTATGCAGAAACCAGTGGAAGAGGGAAAATCTATACAGAAACTGCCTCTTTGTTCAAGAGAACTCCTTTTTGTAATCTGAAACCAAAAAGTTCAGAAGAGCTGTACAGATATAACATAAGCATTGAAAGTAAATGTTATGTTATAGCTAAAATAGTCTTCAATATTATGCCCAAGGACCTTTGTCCTGAAAAGCATAGAGCCACTCATTTTAATCCAACATAATCCACTCCCAATCAAGTACTCTAAGACATAAAGTAATCAGTGATAACAAATCATCCCTTCCCAATGGCAAGTCAGGATGACCCAAGAGAACCTCAACCAAGGCAGCAGCAGTTAGACACCAGTATGACTGGCAGCCACTCCTTCTCCTCCCCTCCTTTTTTGTTGGTGGAGTAAGTTTATGTTTGTTACATGAGTATACACAGAGTTAGGTCTGCAGCTACAAACCTAGAAAAATACTGGGTTTGCATATACTGTATTATGTTTCCTGCAGGATCAACAAATACATCATGTTCCTTCCCTGCCTCTGAGGCTCACTGGCACAAAAGCAATCAGATCCAGACTGTTATATCTTCTTAGTTTCCAAATTAAGATGGTTGCAGGCAAACTGCAAATGGCCACTGGCCTGTGCTAGCCCCAGAGCTACTCCTGGGAATCATGTGGGAATATGCTGAAGCTGTCTAAAGGCTGATTTTAACTATTTAAATCTACCAGTGGTTGTTTTAACATCCTGGAATTCCACAGCACTTCTTAAATTTACTAATGAAGAAAACATTTGTGATGCTTTTGGCCATAAATGTTCCAAATAGCCTACAATCACTAGGATGCAGAAGCAGGAAAGTTCTGGTCACAACAATAAATCACCATGACAATCAGCAAATGTGGGCAGCATATGATCCAGATGCACCACAAATGCAATCTTGTTGCACCGGGATCTGTTCTCTTATAGACAAAACAAACGCATAAAGAGCTGATCATTTTACTTCTGCTTTAAAAACACTACTGCACTCTATTTATTAACAGGGCTTTGTTGCTAAATTGGCTTATAATTTTAACAAAACCTGTGGTTTGAAAGGTCCTGAAACAAGCTTACAATTATGATGGTTGACTCAGTAGGCTGCAAATTCTCTTTCTGCTCTCATTAAGAGGAAAGGGTATACACAAAGTACGACTAATGAGTAAAAAAAATATCTAAATTAGACATGACAATGCTGTTTGTGTGCCAGTTTAATTTCTGTGAAAAGAAACTTGAGCTAATTTTAATAAATAAATTTAGGTGTCATGCATTTTAATTTAGCCTTATAAAACCTTACCATGATTAAGATGAGCTAGAGGTATTGTATCAATGACAATTGTATTATTTCTCATCCTCGTGGGACTTCCTATTGAATCTAGTAGGTATACAAAGAGAAGAATGAAACAAAAATAGCAATAGATACACAGATATCTAAATGCCAAAGATCAAGGCTAAAACTAATATGAGATCTGTATAATTACACAGAGAGATTTCCACAAACATAATGTATAATTAATAATAGGTAAAACAAACAAGGAAGCCCAAACACTGATTTTAATACCTGAGCAGGAAATAGCCTTTTTGAGAATAAAATTGTGGTCTCTATTAGTTTCATTCACATTATTTTCATTGACAGGATACAAAATGCAGTAGTTCCTTGAGTCCATAGTCCAAAGCATAGTGAGCTGAATCTGTGTCATCCCTAATAGGTAATTGCCCTACTCATCATTTGCTGCCTTCTGTCACAGGGAAACTGCAGCCTCCTCAGGTAGCGTGCTCAGGGCTTACTCCTAGAGGCTTTTTCTCATTGAGCAATTGTACTTTTATAGGCTTTTTAATTTAGACATCTAACATACTTTCCCATCCAGAGTGACTGCAATTTTCTGTCATTCCAGCTATTTTTCTTTTTTTAATTCTTCTCTGGCTGAGCCACCTGAGGAAATGAAGAGAAGAGACAAGACAATGCATCTGCTAGGGCAGGAAAGCAGGGAAACATCTGCCCTTTGAAGAATAAGAGTCAGCATGGATCTTGAGAGCTGCCACATTGCATAGAACAAACAATAAGATTGGAGAAAGGGTAACAGGAGCAGGTATCTTTTCAGTGGGAAAAACTTGAATGTTTTTGTTCTGCAAATAGTAGTCATGGCTTGTTATTTCTTTTCAGCATTAATAGAGAACATGCATGTACTGAAAACTGCCCACAAACCATTTGATGTATTGTTTGCTTTATCCTTTCTATTTTTTTCCTCATTTATCCTGTTAAGTGTCCTGACCAGACTGTGTTTACATGTATCCCTAAGCAAGCCACAACTGTTGCTAGCTACATATCCTCTTTATAGTCTCATTATCTCTGGTTCTCTGAATTCTGTCTGGCTCACAGACTGACTTTTAGTATTTAACACTTGCTTGTAATGAGTCTTCTCAAAGCCTTCTAATCAGTGTGCCCTGCATGCAAGATAAATTTTTATCTTCTCAGTTAAGGTGAACTGCATGTTCATTTTCCCAACTAGCTATCTAGCACCAGCTTCAGAGTAGAGCCTCGAGTGTTGTCTGAAAAGTAAGATTTTAACAATCTCAGCTATGCAGAAGCTGTCTCTTAAATTTTTTTTAATGTAATACACATGCAAAAGAACAACAGACCAATGTTCTAGTGTGTTCTTTTGTCGTTCACAATGTCCTTAAAATATTTTTCTGTTTACAATAATAAAGATACTGACTAATGAAGATACGGGATTAGAAAACTATCTGCCCAGCGGAAAAAAAAAAACCAAAAAAAAAAAAAAAAAAAGCTGTTCTGTTTCTTCTAAGGAATGCTGCCTCATTTATCATTTGTATTTTGGATTATATATATATATACATATGTAACAATGTAATTAAATGACAAAATACTGGAGTGGATAAGAGATATCATGGGCATTCTTTGCAATAAAAGGTCTTTTAAAAAGAAGTGCTTGTTTTTAATGTATGTCTTTAGTCTCCTAAAAATACTAGATTAAACCATCTTTAAAACCAGCAAGTTGCCAGTTTTTTTGGCAGTTCTGATAATCTCAGCACAGTGATGTCAGAACTGTTTCCTCAGTGTTTTGCACAAATATTCTTGTTATTCAGGCACTACAACAGATTGCATCAGCAAGATATCCTGAAGCTTTAGAAGCTCACGTTTTTCCCTAAAACTCAGTGGGTCTGTTTTCTAAACTATCTATCAGAGACTAAAAGTTGCTCATTTCAGAGGTATAAAATACTGCTTGTTATTTCTGAGAGTATATATCAGAGCCAGTTCACAGCTTCTTTCATAAGGAAGACCTACCAGAAGGGATGTCCTAGAGACAGCGAAACTCCAGCAAACATTACTTTTTCATTATTTTTTCCAGGATTCCTTTTATAGGAATTCCCTGAATCCACATTTAGTAAGTTTTAATCTGAGCTCTTTCACTTTAACAAAGTTAAGGGTGAGGTTTTCCTAGTAATGTGCAGCATGATAGATGATCCTTGAAAAGTAGTTGATAGTCTTTTCATGGAACATATGACAATGTTTTGAAGTAGAGTGGGATTTGAAAAGAAACCAAGCAATAACCACAGATATTGGGTGAGGTGGTGTCCTCTATGTTAAGCAAGACAAGCAGTTGCATGTTGGTCTATCTGAACCTTTCAGCTGGCCTTCAGGCTTACCTTAAGGTGACTTGTGGTCTGCATAATGTCTCAAGGCCAGTGTGATGTGCTTTAAGTAAGTTTCCAAAGATGAAAGAAGTAATTCCTGTATTTGTTTCTACCTCAAGCCTAAAAGAATCAGGAGTTGCAACTGAGAGTTACTTCAGTTATTGAAGCTATCTTATTGAATGAAATTCAACAACTCTGTTAAATTTTCTATTTTCTGTTTTGCTTGCTTGTTTCCTGGCAAACATTCCTACCATACCCACTAAAATACAAATAGTTATAATAATATGAAGTGAATTGAGTCTATGTTGCATTCAGTTCCCCTAATTCCATCAGGTCAGGGTATCTGGCATAGCATTTTGCATGCTAAATAATAAGACAGCACTGTCTTGTTCTTGGTGCGTTTATTCATTCCTTATCTGATAGAAGCAATTAAGCATCTGTGTACAATTTTGATGTGTAATAACAAAAAGTCTTGGGACAATTTATCAGTTACAGAAATGTTTAAGTCTTACTTTCCAAAAGTGGGATTCCTACAGTATTTTCCTAGAAATGCAACCAGAATAGAACAGGAAGATAAAACTGATGAAAAGCAAAGAGAATAAGCACAGCAAATAAGGAAATCCATAAATAACAATAAGACAATAGTTAAAAGAGTGAGTACTGAAGAGAAAACTAACAATGGATATGGAGCAACTTGAGACCAAGAAGAAGACATTAAAAAATCTGAAAAAGTAGACAAGAGTGAAAATTATTGAGTTCCACTAGTAGCTCATAGAAGAATGGAAGCTATTATCTTGTAATAGGTCATTTAGAAAAGTCACTGTAAGAGCTAGTCATCAATGTTGCTACATTAAAAAGAATTTTCTTAGAGCTTTTATGCCAGTAGTTACGGTGGCAGAGAACCTTACAAGGAATTCTACAAATTTAACAGAGTACATATTTCTGAGCAGCAGTATCTGGGTCACTGACAACATCTAAACTCTGTTTAATCCCTAGGTATGTTGCCTTTCCCACTAATGTTCTAGAATTAGCCAGTCCAAAAAAACGGACAAAGAAAGGGAATGATATGGAAATAGTCTGTAGCTTGTCCCCATAGAATCTTCTTGTGTCTTTTGGCTCCCAGAGCATATTGTGAATTTACAATAATTCTTCCTCAGTGAAACCCTCAGGGAAAGGGCACACAGAGGGAAACCTCCAGCTCCCCCATCACACAATCCTTCTGCAATAAACTGTAAAAAGAAAGCCTTTCTAAAAGAAGAGCTGAAAACAAATTTTCTTCAGGATATTAGTCTTCCTGTCAGAACCTCTCCCCTGTAACAATTGTTTCAGCAATCCATGTGCCAGAATGTTATGGCTAGATAATATTTGTTAAAAATTTATTGCTACCCTTGTATAAAATATTTATGTTATTCCCATAACATTCTCAATAAGTAGTGAATATATATTTCGTGGTCTCCATTGTTTCAGGCCAAAATTTGAACCAAAGTCATGACAACATTTATAATAGACACAATGAAGCAATTATCTTGATTAGGACAGAACCTGGTAGATACCTATGTGTGTTTTTCCCTTGTTTTTCTTCCCTTTGTTACTATACAGATGGAAGAAATACAGCTCAGGGGTTTTTTTGCCCTTCATCTCAATTTCTTCTATAGTAGGCAGAGCAGAATAAAGAAAACTGCCAGTTTAGGATTTTGCACCTAAAATAGTGCAGTTCCTGTTGATTGGAAATATGGGTACCTTAAAATCATGGCTGCAAGTCACTGAAACTGCTTTTCTAGAATGAAAATAGCAAGGCTTTCAGATATGTTTGTGCTATTTTACTCCTGATGTGATTATTGATGCTCTGACTTTGCTGAGTCTGTTCCCTTAATACCTATGTACATTCTATCCACAAGCAGCTAAATATTCACTGCCCTAACATAATTCTCACAGGATGCTGAATGGCATTAAACATGAAGATAATGCTCTAGATTTTTTAGGCTTGTGTTGTCTAGAACCATCTCCTGTGATCTTCCCCAAACTTATTACAGCTGCATTATATATACACATATAAATACACACACACACAAACACACACACACATATATATGCATCAAACTATCATACATTGATTTGTATGTGCTCAACATAGAGTCAGATAAAACAATAATTTTTACACCAAGATATATGACCCAGAGCAGAATTTTACATAAATCAATTAATGCTTCTGGTTCATGCCACAGTGTGTCATGGAGAAGGGAAAGGAAACAGTATGATATACTTTTTGCTGATGAGTTAATATTATTAAGATAGGGTTTTCATGGAGATTCTTGGTATTCACATGCTGTGAGAACATCCAGTATTGGTAGTATTTGATATATTATTTTCATTTATTTGTGGGTTTTTTTCACATTGATAATATATTTGCAATGTATCCAAACAGCAGACATAATATGTGTTTTCTGAAATACTTGATAAGGATTACATAATTACATAACCTACAGAACAAGCTTTGGACAGTACTGCATGTTCTAAGTCACTTGTGTTTTCTTTATGAAATAAAACATTATTTTTTAGTAGCTAGGTCATTTCCATCTATAAAAAGCACAGAAATCAGTGTTTTGTCTGATAGTATTTTCCAATCCCTTCAATCTATTTAGCTTAGCAGATGTACTGAGGCACACAGATGGAAACAACTCAATCTTTTTCAGGCTTGATGCTCAAGAAAATAATCAGGACAGCGAGCTGGTGGCAGTATGCCTTGTCTTCTTTGTAACTGAAACTATTGCAATGGTGATATAGGAAAACAAGTATTATTTTTTATAAAACTATGGATTTGGTGTTGGTTATCGAATATCCAACCTATGTCATCTCCAGAAATCACTCCAGTTCAAAAGAAGTGGCTGTCCTACTCCACTCTGAGCATTGTGCTGCTTCTGTTGAAATTAATGGCTCATCCAAACTGCAGGTGCTGTTAGACCCTGAGCCTGGGTGCAGGCAGTGCTACATTCTGTGGTGGAATAAAGTGAGCTGCAATATTTTTCTCTCTTCCTCTATCTTTATTTCCTGTATTCCAGTTTACACTGGAAGACAAAACAGCAGTAGGGAGGAGAGTCAGTGTATGCTGTGCTTCAGGGTAGCTGACCTGCAGGATCAGTTACAAACTGCTCAAGACTGTTAGTCTAAACACAGTCCAGGAAGAGATAATAATATATAAATTCAATACAAGATAACCAGTGAATGTTACTTTTGCAATTTCATTATACTTTTGTAAGGAGTGATAGGATTCAGAACAAATCTCTGGTGGTGCTCCTTGGTTTGATGAGCAGCCACCTGTACTGCCAGATGTACAGATCCTCAGGCCTTTCTACCTTTCAAGTCAGTGTTCTGCAATCTAGTCACTCCAACCAGCAGTCAGGTAGCAAATATTCAGCATGGTTCACTCAGGAATTTCAGCTGGGATTTGGACCCTACAGGACTTTCCTTGGGGGAGCTTGTCACAGCGTGTTTGTGCTGACACAGGGTTTTAGAAACAGAGTAATTTATATTACCTTTTGCAAGGTTAAAAAGCCTTTGGGAAAAGTAATAAATAAATAAATCCTCTTTGTGAGCAAATCCCTCCACTGAAAGGAAAACCAACAAAAAATCATCCTGTTGTTTTGAACTGATATCAATGGCACATTTTTGATAGCATCTTCTTTCTTTTAAAGCTTTCAGCTATTTTCAGGACTATTGATATTTGTGGTTTCCCCCAGTTGAAGAGTACTGATTTCTCTATGTTTTATTCCTGTCAAGCATCCTTATCCAAATCTTCAATATTCAAACATTTTTCTCTATATCTTTGAAGACATAGAGGGAATTTGTACCAGTATCATTATTGTACCTTCCTATCTCACTTTTTAAAGTCTTCCTTTATTGCTTTCTTTTATCTAATGCCTTGTTGTTGAGCAGACAGGCAACAATACAAAGCCAAACACATTAGTCACTGAAAGTACCTCCCTCACCCTTCACCAGAATCTGTTTTGTTTCTTCTGCAGCTGTATCTTACACAGAGACACATTCATGAAAGTCACACACAACTGTGATTATTTTGAAGGCATGGAGAAAATAAGCAACAGGAGAAAAACAAGCAAAAAATCCAGAAGTAGAAATATTCTCTTTAATTGCTTTCACACTAAAATTAAATCATATTCTTCAAGAAAATGCTCAGGATGTCTAAACCAAATACTTGGGAAGTGATATGAGATGTAATGAAAACAAGTACTTTTTAATTAATAGTTCTTCTGAATATGCTTACCTGCAGTTTTACCTACAGTGACAATTATTATGTTAGTAGACAAACACAGAGGTTGAAATTAGTAGATATAAATCATTCTGACTTGTAAATAAATGGAAAATTGCAGGTTTGGTATGTAAGTTGAGACCTGTTCTTAAATATAGACTCTTATTTTTTTAAGAGGTGAAGAAGAAAGGTGAAAGGGAATAAGAAAAATTATTTATTTGGATTGAACATAAACAGTAATAATTCAGACTTGCTAGAAAAAATGAACACTTCCACATCTCCAAGTCTATTCTTCAAAAGAAAATTCCTTCATTTGAGTGTGGGTTAAGGTTTCCAGCCTTTGGAATAAACACTTTTAAAAGCTCTGCAATCTATTTTTCCTTTTTTCAATGTCAACTGAAGCAAAGTCAGGATTAGTGAACAGTGGATTTTCTGAAATAAGTGAATCTCATACATAAATAAACTGCTTGGATCCAGCTCTATTCAAAATGGTTATAAATTTGCTTTTTGCCATGGGTTTATGCAGTACCATGCACAATGACTACAACATAGTTCAGGCTCAGCTATTGAATGGAATCTCAGGCACGTTTCCCATGTGTTATTTATTCCACTTGAAGCTATCCAGATTAATTACATTGAAATCAGTTTATATTGGAATTATCCTAAGAACCTGGGCCTGAAAAGTCAGAATTAAATTGAATTTTGTGCCTGAAATCTAACAGTTATGGAATACCATGCTTTCCTTAATATACCATATTGCAAGTACAAACACAATTAGCAACAGTACAGGTAATAAAAATATCAAAACCCGGTAGCAATATATTGATACCCAGTTACCAAATTTCTTCTGAAGAGCTGCTGTTACTGCCTGGAAAACAGTACAGAACAGAAGAGTTCCCAGGGAGGTGTTGCTAAGGAATCATTGCCCTTACATATTTATGTCTCAAGTAAGCATATGGATAACAACAGCACTAATTTAAAAAACTATTAAGCAGGTCCTGAAGCATAAGCATAGTGCATAAACCCTGCTTATGCAAAACCCCAAGTCATGCCTGTTTTATTCAATTCCATATTTTTATCCTGGATTCAAACAAAGTCCACATTCTCTCTCAGTTCTCCAAATAAAACTTCCAGGAATCATCAGGTGCTTCAAGCTCAACACAGGCAACAAGAAAGAATGAGGATGTAACGGTGTAGGGTTGTTGCAATCAACCACAATAGGAAATTCACATCTATCGTTTCAAGCACAGTAGCAAGCATTTAAAAACTTCTCTAACAGTAAGCTAAGATTCTAAAATCCATATCACTTCAGTCTTAAGGGAAGTTCTGATGGCTCTGGTTCTGCAAGCAGCACTGCTATTAACAGCTGTTTGTTCACCTCAGTTTGTGAAGAAGGAAAGAGATTGTTATTAATGCCAATGTGAATTGTTTCTGTGTATGGTACAACCAACTAGTAACAAAATAAAAAGTTACAAAAATGAAGACAGAGAAAAGTCCTAAAATATAGTGTCTAGGTAATGTTATCCTCGTGGAATCAGGCTATATGGTGGGAATGGGCCTATAAATATTAATAGAGATCAATAAAACAATAGATAGTATTAAATACATATAGTATGACATCAATAAATTGGAAAGAGTAGCCTGGAAACAGCACACAAACTGTTTCCAAAATCAAGGAGAACTGATCTAAAGCTTGGAGGCAATGAAGTCAAAGAGAGGTTAATCTGATCATGCAGCAATCCTTATGACCTCTTTATGTTGATAGGATCATTCCTCTTAAGCGGAATTAAAACTTATGGAGGAATAAATATGCTAAACTGTGCTGAGATGGAAACGATTATCAAATTATATATTGCTGAAAATAGCTGTGTTGTGAAGGCTGCCCATGAGACATCACTGCATCACTACCTGCTTCTGAAGGCAAGGTTTTGATTTTGAATAACCTGCTTCTGCAGGAATCTGTTAATTGGTCCAGTGTTACTTCATTACTTCATCAGTCTTCTCTCTTCTCCAACAGTTAATAGACCACCATGAGGCACTTATGTTTTACATTTACTTCAAGAAAAATAATGATAATGAAATATCAACCAGCTTCCATTCATGACAGATCTAATTTTGGTAGACTGAAATTAGTAAATTTTTTTGTTTGTTTTTTATACCACAATTTCTATGCAGACCTGAATTTTCAAGAAAAAATTAAACGAAGGTGCCTATCATTTAACATTTTGAAAGAAATCAAACAAATCCAGAATTTCTGATACAGATTGTGAGCACAATATTTTATGTAGTGTGTATAAACCCTGAAATAAGGTTAAAAAGTTCAATCAGCTTTCATACTTTGAAACATCTGGAAGTCAAAAGTCATTTTTAGAGGGACAGCAAACGAACTGAATAAAAGGAAAAATAGATTTAATGAAAATGCTTAAGAAAATTCTTTGATTGCAAAGTATTACTGTTAACGACATTCACTTCAAGCTTTTACCTCATCGCAATTGCATCTTCCTTTGGACACAAGTAATCAAATTGCCTCAGTATAATTTAATTCTTTTGGGCTTAATAAGCTTAATGCTTTATATAGCAGTGCTAAACCCAACAACTGTACAGAGTCTGTAAGAGCGAGGAGCAGTTCGTCATTGCATAAACCATCGTGCGCAATTACCCCGGTTCAGACAAAGCCAGAAACCACTGCAAGAAGGACTGCAGAGGTGGCAGCACCTGGCTCAGCACAACACTATTTCCCCAAGAGCATTTTCCAGCCACTAAAAATATATTTGCATAGCAAATGGAGATTTTTTTTCCCTTCATTTTGTAAGACTCCACATTGTAACAGAGTATGCGCTGCACTCTACGCACACTAAATGCTCAGATGCAGTTTCAGAAATATTTTAAGTAAAATGAGCTATCAGTTGCTTGAAAATAATTGCCCTCAAATATTTCCTTACTCTTTTTCCAGCTGTGAAAATTTCTAAGTAATAATGCTTTCTGGGAGCAAGGTGGGGAAGGAAGACACCTCATATCATAGACTCTTTTTATCATAACGCTGAGGGCCAGGTCTGTAGTTGGTATGTGACATGTAAAAAGACAAAGTATCAGTAGGTCTGATTTATTTTTTTTTTTTAAACCTGAGGTGACTTCTGAGTATATAGACAAATCTCCTACGGACAAGCAGGCAACCTTCTGTTTAAAATATAGGAAAATATTTTATATTAAATATAGTTTTAAAGCTTTGTTTAACCATAAGGATCAATATTTGAATTGGTGTCATACAAATAAATTAGCTATTTCTTTTGGACTATGGCTAGTATTATTAAGATACATTCATAATATCTTTTATATCCAAATTTCTTTTCCTAAATAGTTTTCCTAAATTTCCTTAAATTGGGAGTCTCCTCTCCTTGACTACTATAAAACATCAGTTCTGGCAGAACTATTTAAAATATCAATTTAATAAAACTTGCTTCTTATGCTAAGTGTAGACATAGTATTTGGATTATTAGCAATGAAATTGCAATATGTATTCCAGTTCATCCTCTATGGTATTTGCTGTTGGCTTTTATTTTAATTTAAAAATGCCTTCAAAATCAAACCAAACCAAACAAAAAACCCCCCAAACAAACAAAAAAATCTTGCTTTCTTAGTCCTATACAAGAGAAAATACCAGAACAGACCTCAGCATTTCAGTACTTGGTATCACGATGTATTAATATAATTTTTTGTGTGTGTGAATTATTTTGCAGCAATGTGAAACTCATTTGCATGTTTGTCATGGTTATGCAACTTACTGAACTGACATTTGAAAAATACATGCGACTCATACTGTCTCCAGTTTTGGGGAAAACTTCTGGATTCCCACAACTCCCAAAAGAAGGAACCTATGGATACCTTTTGATTTGCCTAGGTGGTATGACCAACTTCAACCACTTCTCATCTCCAAGCAAGACATCTGTTGTTTCAGTTGTTTTTGAACACTAAATTTAATATACAGAAAATATTGAGCTTCAAGGTGCTTCCAGGGAGAGAAGCAGAGAAATGGATCCCTCTTTGCACTGTACACTTGGGGAGGTACTGAATGAAGGCATGAACCAAAATACAGTGCTAAGACCACTCTAAGGGTGTAAGGATAATGTCATGCATAATGGTGTCTGCTCTCTTGAGGATTAATGTAAAAGAAGTAAAGGCTTGCATCATAATGAAAAATTGCTTCTTCTTCAAAGAGGCACTGTCCCACTTTAGTAGTCATGATAATACCCCTGTATTTCAGGTACATAGATTTTAATCTCAAACAAATGCTTCTGATTATTCTAAGATTTCAGTTTTCTTAACTGTTTTACTCTGCAAAGAGTGGAAAATTTTTTTAAATTGGGACTATAAATAGTCATTTCTCTATTCAATTTGACATGTATGTTCATTCTATCATTTTTATCAAAACAAGGGAAACCAAACAAAGATTTGGGGAAAAAAATAAAAAGAGGAAGAATAGTGAGGTAAAGCATTTCCTGGACTTCGTCAGACTTCTTTATTCTCAGAATTTCTTCATCTTTTTCACACAAGAATCTACTCAGAAACACACTGACAGTGCTGACAAGTCCATTCAGTTCAGGTTTACTTCCCTTTTCCCTTAAACATAATAAAAATGGTAACAAGAATAACAAAAGATGTTGCCACCTACTAGCTTCACAAGAAATTGAACCAATATTTAGTGTGTGAAAAATAAAAATTTGACAGTGCACTTTTAAATTATAGCTGTAGTTTTTTTCTTAACTGAAAAGATCTGTACTATTGCTTCACAAGTGGTCCATGAAGGCCATTTAAAAAAAATTTGGAGCAGCAAGATAAAAAACTATTTAGAAAGATTGGAAAAGATGGAAAATTAAGATCCAAACCTGAGACTCAAACACTTTCAGGATTTGTGCACATTCAAATCCAGACATGAAAAAATCTATATATCTACTGGCTCTGACCTAAAAACTCACACCAAAAATCCCGGTGAGCTTTTTGGCTAAGGCCTGTCTGTATTTAATTATCATTATTATAGGCTTGAAAATCTAAATATTTAACCTTTTTTGTTTGCAGGAGATCTTTCTAAATTTGTGAATGAAAACAGTACCTCCATTCAGAAATACTGATCATATACAGATTGACCTCTGAGTAAAAAAAAGAAGCATTGAACAAAAAGCCCAACATCTAGTGTGGACTTACACTCCTAGATGGGGATAGATTTCAAAATACTCTCAGGAGTTTCTCTAGCAGATGAAATGTCTTGATGAGAATGTCATTTAACTTGTCTGTCATGCCTGCTAACATGTAAGGCAGAAAACATTATTTCTTTAGCCACCACCCAAGAACATTCTGTATTTTCATAAGAAAAAAATACAAAGAAGAGGTAAATTCTCATCTTCTCATCTGTATCTAAAACAGTTGGATGTAGATGACCTGCAGGGCTGGCATGGAGAAGACTGAACACCTGTAACCATCCTCTAAACACTGAGGAAGCTGGACCCTAAAGAGTCAGCACATAAACTAAAGGAACTTTTATTTGATAATTTTATTTAGAAATAGCAAGGGCTGGTTACAGAGTCGATTATCTAATTTTATGTTAATGCATTGCACCAGATAAAAAGTAAGATATCTATGTTAATTTGAAATAAATTTACAGCAGGAAGGGTCTCCTGTAAAATGAATTGAAATACAGACAGGAAATGAACAGTAGTAGTTTTGTCAGCTTCTATCTTGATCCTTATTTTAGGGATTATTCAGTGATTTACCCAACATAGGTGTATATGTACATCACCTATGGGATTTATATATGGGCTTTTCACTAAGTGAATCCAGTCAAATATCATATTCTGGCCTTTATTCCATCCTTCTGTGTTGTTCCTGTGACTGGAACAAGGGAGGGATGGCCAGCTCCCCAGCATCTTGCTCTAATCATCACTTCTCAAGAGAAAGCAACTCTCTGCAAATCAGAAGTATTCACTCCTCAGGTGCTTTCCCACAAAATCCTTCAGATGGGAGGCTTAAAATAAGCCCTTAAAGGGATCAGATTGTGCTCCTGGGGAGTAGTTGCTTTTGTGTTCTCTTCTTTTTCTGAGAAAAGGATCAGCAAAACATCTGCTGTAGGATATAAAGTAGTTAGGAAAAAGAGGCTTTTAAAGGCCCTAAATTAAAATAAGGGAGATGAATCCTAGAAAATTGGTAAGAGGTATTAATATCCTACTTGAATGCAGTTTTGTAAACTACCAAAGATACTTCCATCATATCTACCACTGTTACATGCAGAAATATAATAAATTGAAGCTTACTGTAAAAAAGACTGTAAAATTTCTCTTATTTACAGTTGTTTGAGATACCTTAAATCTTCCTTCTTATGTAACTCTTGAGAGACCAGAATAAACACAGAGTGTTATGGAATAAGATCACCCACGATCATGTAATTGAAGGCAGTATCATAATAAATATACAAATGCAGCAAAACACTACTGATATATTTTTCTGCACTATAGAGTTTGTCCTCTAGACTCAGTAGTGTGTAGCATTTTGCACTAAGCAGTCCTATCTTCACATTTTTAATTTCCATGACTTATAATGTGTAGGACAACCCTCAAGATGTCCTTGACATGTAAGACACTTTGGCTGTGGAGAAAATTTGAAACTGTGCTGTAGTTTTATACATTTTTCATCCTCTGATATAAAATGTTAATGGGCCTAATAGGGTAGCCAGGAAATTAATTTCCATGAACTATACCTACAGTACCATATTGGTTTAAATAATTTCTGAGAAAAAAAAAAGAATCTATTGAAATGTAGGTCTCAAAGATTATGAAAGCCACACTCTAGCTCTGCAGCAAGTTCTGGCTTCCACAATTACCTACTGCTACTAAAGGTTTGGTTGCTCAGCCTTAGAAATTCCAGGAAAAACACATGAGAAAGGGATTGAGAATTTTTTGAAAGTTTTGTGACAGTAGTCACTGATGCCTGGAGTGTTTCCAATAACAACTACCCTGAGGTAACAGCACAATCAGCAGCTATGATGTCAAAAAACTTAGAAATTAGTTTGGCATAGAAATCAGTAATTTTGAGGAAAGGAGCTAACTGAAGAGTACTTCATGCATCTGGCATCTGGTGAATAGCTGCTCTGTACAGCATGGAAGGATATTGTAGGAAAAGATTTGAAACAAACTGGAAACAAGTAGCTTAAAACAAGCCTTCTGGGGTCTGAGAAAGATTCTGTGTTGATAGCAATATGGGAAAGATAAAATATGAGGCTTCTGGGACAAGGGTGAACCACAAAATAGGCATGACTTGTAACATGACTGAAGTGTATATGACTGAATATAACCCTAAGTATCCCTTTCCAAAACCTTAGTTTGCAGATAAGCTAAAAGCACTTTTCTCTTAGAAATGAAAACAACTGAGATTATTAATATATAATTAATTACATGACAAGTAAAATAAATATTCTTTTCAATTTTCCAGAAATACTAATATTAATCTGTCAGTTCTTAAAATAGGCTATTTTCAGTGTGAATGAGAAACATGGAACTGGGATCTACAATAATAAAGCAAGTCTGAATAATGGTTTAACATAGGGCTTTGTCTAGTGTTAGATGAAAGAAGGCTGTGAATAAACTAATATTCTTTAAGCCCTAATGGGATTAAGGCAGCAACATGATGCAATTTGATTATTCTTTCCAATAAAAGAAGCTGAAAGCATTTGGCTTTCACTGCCATAATAGAATCACTATTTTCAAAACATTTTTAATTTTGATGGGATATCCAATATAACATTATGTGGATCAGCTTAAAGTCAGTTATGTTTGATTATTTTCCTCTCTTTGTTTATTATGTTCCTACTGATATTCTAAATAAAAGGATCTCTGCAATTCTAAGGCAAATGGATTCAAAAGCTGTAATTAACAAACTCTAGATATGTGCTACTCTAAATATATGCAAATACAAGAAAGATCTTGAGCCAAATCTGAGCCTGATGAGTAAATTATTCTTATAACTATTACTTAAGTATTATCAGAAATGTCAGGAGCAAATTCTAAATTGGAAACATGACTTTATATTTTCTCAGCTGCAGGCAATGACAATTTGCACAGCCCTGACCTGCTTGTAATAGTGCACTCTTAAATCTCTGTTAGAGAACCCTTGACCTCAGGCAAGTGACGAGGCCCACAATTCCCTTTTGTAAGTCCTGTGGCCACATTGGGTTTGGGTTGCTTCTGCCACCACACTCTAAGAGGTGATGCACTTACCAAATGAGTCTGCAAGGCTCCTTTGGCCTCTGGCAGTAGCAAGTTCTCTACTCTCTTTTATTCCAGGTCTTTCTTCAGCTCAGCCTCTGATTTTAGTCTTTTAACTATATGATCACCCACTTTCTTGAGCTCATCATGAAAATGTCAGCTTCACTCCTCAGTGGGCTCTGAGCATTAGCACATCAACATTGCCCTGCATGTTTGCACTGGGTAGGTGCTAATGCTCATCTCAGAAGTCCACCTATCTGCCAAAAAGAGAAGGTGTTATTTCTATTTTGTCAGATCACAAGTCAGTGGCTTCACATACACAAGAAACAAAAAAATCAAAACAGAATGATGATGTGGGAGACAATCTTATTCAGTCATTCCCCAAATCCACAACTTCTGTACAGGCTGAAGGAACTCAAAGGTCTCTCTGAAGTGCAAACATTTTCCAGTGGCAAAGAAATAAGGAATTTTGCCTTGGGACATGGCAGAATAAAGGGCCAGGTCAAAAGATTCAGAGAGCAGAGCTTTTTGCTACTTTCAAGTTGTCAGGTTTAGTTTGTGCTAAAAGGCACTATGGTCCCCAGTGAAAGGTAAGAAGCTGCTTAAACTTCACAGAGAAAAGAAACTACCCTTCACTGAGGTTCATGAGACATTTCCTGCAGTCAGAATCCTTCACAGCCCAGAGACCTTGTTTACCTGCCCCAGCTCCCAGGGAAGCTCCTTGTGCTGGGGACTCCATTGGCTTCCAGGGTGGAAGGTCAGACCTCTCCCTTCAGGTGCAAGAACTCTACCCAAGTGCTGAGGGAATTGTTTCCTCACCTCTCCAATTACCCCCAGTTTTACCAGGCTTGATAAACAAGAGCAGCACTTGTTTGTAAAGTTTCCATCTTTAAAACAACGTTTTAAAGAACAGTTTATGGAGGCAGGGTGGTTATTATTGTTACATTAAAATTTATGCCTGAGTGGACACATAGTGAGCAGAAAATGCTAATGTTTTAAGGCAGATTTGAATTCGGTGACACATTGACACTAAGGTCTGCTATACTGCAGCAAAGAACTTTTGTTTTGGTGTTGACATTTCACTCTGATATTCTTGGTGGACTCTAAAACATCTCTAAAAGGGTGGCTGACACCACCCCTGCTCCTTTCTTTTTTACACACACTGGTCACTGCACAGTGTGAATTTGGCTGGATAAATTTCAGACCAAAGCAGTCTAGTAATGCTTTAAGTGTTACTCTTGTGTTCTACTCATCCCTCTAATTTAGACAGGGTTGTTCTCTTACCATTTTTGGCAGAGTTAAATACTGAAGTACATCAGCCCAGAAGTGAAAATTTCTGCCATTTCTTGACATTTATACCACAGAGATATTAAACCACTTGATAGACAGGACCTTTCTATATTTGTTAATCAGATAAAATAACGAAAATCCAACCACAACTGGAGTCATGTTTTTATTTCAATACCAGGTGTTCACTGATACAACCAAATAGTGAAATATCTATCTGTAACTACATCGTTTCTGAATGTGACAAAATCTTGTGTAATTTCTCATCTCACTATGTTTTTCTGTACTCCTCTGTTTAAGAGGCTTTTTGTCTCCACACAGAGCAAAAATGAATCACATTTTCCTTCACAACTAGCCCTATATCTACCAAAAAAACCAAGAGAAAATATTTTAAAATTGAATAACTGGAGCATTAGCCATTATGTTGCCAGCAAATGAGTACCATGCAGCTGTTTGCTTACCACCCCCCACCTGTGGTGGGATGGGAAGGAGAACCAGAAAAAAGGTAATACCTGTGGGTAGAGACAAGAACAGCTTAATAATTGAAATAAAATAGAATATTATAATAATACAACTGTAATAATAGTAATGGAAAGGGAGATAACAATTAGAGAGAAATAAAACCCAAGGAAGGTAAGTGATGCATAATACAGTTGCTCACCAGTTGCTGACCAATGCCCAGCTCATCCCTGAGCAGCTATCAGCCCCTCTGAGCCAACTGCCCCCACTTTATGTGCTGGGAATGATGTTCTCTGGTAGAGAACATCCCTTTGGCTGGTTCAAGCCAGCTGTCCTGGCTGTGGTCCTTCCCAGCTCCTTGTGCACCTGCTGAACAGCAGAGCACGAGGCACTGAAAGGCCTTGGCTAAGAGCAAGCACTGTTTAGCAGCAATATGAGTGGGTTGTCTGCACTATCCTCACTCTGAATGAAAGAAGCACAACACAGTAGTACCAGTTACTCAGAAGAAAATTAACCCTACCCCAGCTGAAACCAGGACTAGCTTGTACAAAAATGAGAACAGAGAAACATGACTTCTCAAAATGTCACCAGGGACAAAAGTCCCATGAAGGGCTTTGAATCAGGTCATAGTTGCATATAAACACAGTGTATGCTGTGCTGATCAGGCTGTCAGCTCCCTATCCAAGGGAAACTCCCTCTTAAGAGCATCTGATCACTTCCATGAAAGAGCAATCCCATTGAGGTAAGAGGAACATATGATTGTCAAGCTTAGCTCAGCTTATTAAAATGTCAGAGAATAGGGGAACACCCATTTTCACTCTATGACTGCTTTCTTCAAGAATCTCAAATCAAAAGCATTCTTTTAGTGCTGGCTAATATCAAGAAAACATATAGGATACACCTATAAGCTGTGCAAAATTGAGCTACATTTCTAACTGTGAAAAAAGAAAGAAAGCCTAAGAATAGTAGTTACAGAAAATCATGGTATAACACCACTGAGAAAAGTTATAACCAATGATGAAACAATATTTCTTACAATTGCAGCTGAATTCAATCTTTGAATACCATGCTGCTTATCACTCACAGTGCATATTTCTGCTTTTCGTAGTAGGAAGCAGCCAAAGAAAAAGAATCAGTCTAGAAGGAGATAAAACATCTGTTACATTAACTACTTATCTATGGGAATACATTTTCACATGTTTTAAAGAACCAGTCAAAGTATTTGTACACATTTTAATATGCCATATTCTCTACAATCTAGAATTCAGTTTAGTTTTAATGATTAAAATTATTAAGGAATGAAGTTGAGCTCTTCTGCGGACAAGTGAGCATACTATATGTAGCACTAATTTTAAAAACTTGTTTAAATGAGTAGAGGACTGTTTTCAGACACTCCATTCTTCTCTCTCTTCTTGTTAAAGAAGTGTAACTTTTTCCCCTGTTTCAAAGCATTATCATGATACTGGGGAAAATTTATTTTCAGTTGTGGTTTGTATGATATATTTAGCATGGAGAGCATGTATGCCTGAGGCATTTGGGGTGGGAGGGATTGTGAAGATCTGTGAAATTTCTGTTAAGTGTGTGAGGCTGAAGAAACAGAAAAAAGAGAAGGCTGAGTATGAAATTACCTATGTAAGTTGACTGGATGAGTACTTATTTATCTAGAGTGATGTATGTGACAAATACTGCATCATTATCCCTTTGGTCTTGATACTTGCTTGAGATACCTAACAAAGCAGATGAAATGCTGGCCTTAGAGTCTGCTGAACAATAGTAGTACACAGAAAACTTATAATGGTCTAGGAGATAGCACACTACTTATTTTTTTTCTGAGAATTCACACAAGCTTGATCACATGAAGAGTTTGAGGGGGGGCCCCTTCAGGGTGTTGTCCACAGTTAAGAAAAGGAGCAAAGCATAGGGATGCAAAAGTGTGAATTTCCAGTCTAGATATATGAACTCTATTTGGAATCTTGAGAGATGCCACCAGTAGGGAGCTCGTGTCAATTAGTACTCCTGTTGTAGCATAATAGACAGTTCCCACTTCAGCCTGATAAACTGCAAATGAATAAGAAAACATCTCTGCTCTTAGAAATTAAAACTTAATTTCCAGTTGAACAAGTGTTTCTTGGTATTGTAGTGAAGCTTTGCTCTATGTATCAGAAATTACTATATTTAATGGAATATCAAATTTGATTATAAAATGTTAAATAATAGAAATAGTTTTCTGTACAATGAGAATAATCTTTATGCATATTAGAATAATCTAATGTCCTGGAAATTATGCTAATCAATACATATAAATATCACATGACACCTTTCTTTCTAAATAGAAAAAATATTTGAACATGTTATTAGGAGTCAATGTGCCAAGACTGCAACTGTGAGAATAGTGTTGTTACTTGTCTTGTGACGAGTCTATTCTTACTAGAGTAGGTTGTAAAGAAGGTATATTTCATCCACATTTCAGCAGATGTTTTCTCACAGCAGAAATTATGGAAACAAAAAGTCAGTCTTCCTAACCACAAGATATGAATCACACTACTGTAGCATGGAAACCAAGACGATGCACATTCAGAAGTAACAAATAAAATCAAAGATAGCAGTCTATTGTGATAGCTATAATTCTTAAGAATTTCTACTGAAAACCCTGTTTGCTTTATGAACAAATTAAATTCTATAGTTTACTTAGGAATGACACAGATTAAATTCTTCTATCTCTGAATAGTTTTAGTTTGCATTTAGTCTCTTATTCTAAATTATTTCTCACTGAGTTTTATGGATATGAGAGGCACTTAAATTTTGCAAGAATTAAAAGAGTAGAATTGATTTTCCTGTCTTGAATCCTTCCATCACATTTTTTTTTGCCATACCATGCTCTAGATTATCATTCTTTCCTTCCTGCAGAGCTTGATTTTATTCTGACCATCAGGTGTCTCTGAATTTTAAAAAAAAAAAAAATTAAAAAATTGAAGTTTCTGGGCATCTTTACTTTTACATAAGGTTTGTTGCATCCCAGCTAACACTTCTGCCAATGGATGTAACCTTGCAGGGAGAGGTCTGACCCAGGTCTAGCCCAGCTGTGCCTACTCTGCACCAGGACACAAACAGCAAACACAGCCCTGGTATCACTGCAGTGTGGTTTGCTGGAGAGATGCTGGATCAGCCTTTGCTGTGCTGGGGCATGTGGCTTTCCCAGCAGCTGTAGAGCTGGCTCCAGTACAGCACTCTGCTGGGATCACAGCATCTCACTCAAAAAGTTCTCCACTTCCTTTGTTCTTACACTGTTCAACGCTTCCCCTTCTTCCCCTTCGCCAGTACACTTATCCTGCTGTCCTTGAACACACAGTACTTTTTCTCAATACTCCTACCAGTTACTCAATATTAGCACTGTTTTCATGTCATCAGACAGTCTGTGTAGCAATCATGGCATAGATGGGTGAGGAGAGAGGAGACAGACAAGGCACTCAAAGAGATGTCTCAAACACAGAGCGAGTTTGGTGTGCCTTGTCTTCATGAAGGAGCTGTAAACCTGACCTACTTGGGGTTATCATCTTACCTCCCACAGGCAGCTGATCTCTAACACGTCTGAGTGTCCTACAGACATTTGTATAAGGCTGGAAAAGACAGATCAGCCTGTCACAGAAAGTAAATGTATAGATGCAAACTCCCCCAAATACATGCATTTTGTTAGCAGTCAGAAAAGATTCATGCAAATAAAATTCATTCAGCCTACCAGAATTATTAGAAAAAGCTCTGCTCTGGATCTATAGTTGGATCCAGTTTGATCTCGTAGTTTATATCGCATCACAGATTTTGAGATTTTGGTCTGTGAAATAGAGGGCAGTTTGGCAGAATGAAAAATTACGTTTTCCCCCCTTTTCCCAGCTCTTCTTAAGCAACTCTGAATTATCCTGCTTTTAAAGACTCTGAATTATATAATAAGCATGTAAGTATTCAACAAAATACTAATTGAAATTTTTAAAATTAAATTAATACTAATATCCTTTATTGTTCTTCCATACTGCAGGGCAGAAACCAGGCAAATAAATAAAACTGAATGCAACAGAACTCTGCCTTCAGCTGAAGTTGAGATTATTAATGCATGCAGACAGGTCCAATACTGTTGTGGTTTCACATCAGTTTCTTCTGTTTTACTTCCAGATTTTTGAGAGCTTCCCTTAGGTAAGGAAGACATCTGTTTATGTCTGAAAACAATGGATATGCTCAAGCTGGAATGTGGAGGTTTCTCTTCACAAAACAAGCACAGCACTCTCCTGGCAGGCTTGCCACAGGGCACAACATAACTAAGATATGAACTGCTCCACTTACCATCTCTATACAAACACAAGGTTTTTCTCCAAACATGCCCTTGTTGATACCAGAGAATGTATCTGAAGCTAACACTGGAATATTCCCATTTATTTCCTGACATTGGGATAAACCTATCCATCTAACTCACAAAAGTGGGTTACTTCCTGCATAGTGTAATTCAAATTATTACACTGCAAAAACCCAGTCATAATAAGGAGGCAATGTGTCAGTATTTTTTATTATCAGTAATAAACTTATGCATGAACAGAGCAAAATACTGGTCAACCTACAGGAAGAAATCTTTTGTCCTCATTTTTCATAAAATTAGTGTCTAGCCTTAAATGTCTAAAATTATTCATGCAATTAAAGATGTAATCCACAGAAATGAAATCAGTTCTACGTTATTTTTTTTTTTTCAATTTGGCTAAGTTTTAAAGAATTGATCATAAAATTTATATTTACACTACTAGTATGAGATCAGTTAGAGATAATGCCTTGGCAATTATATTTCCTTCAAGCTATGGTGAGAATAGAAAAACACATTTCTAGTGCATCCATTAAGTTAACATTTTCTATAATTAATAAAGAAACATGATTCACTTTCTGGGAACAGCATTAAAGAAACTTAAGGATATAGTATTTGAAAAAAGAGAATTCGGGAATTTCTGTGGAACTGCATTTCTTAATCATCCAGGAAAGTGATTTTAAGGGGAAGGGAATTGGTGATTTCTTTCAGTAAAAATGAATCACAGAGGTGCTGGAATCTGACAATCAAAATGAAACCTCACCAAATTATACAAGTGACTAGCAATATAGTTCTGAGACATAAGGAAACCACAGGTTTCTGGCAAGTGTTTTCTTAAGAAAACTTGGAGCAGCTGGAGAAGGTATAAAGCACAGAACAATTAGACTGTTTCATCTTTTTTACCATTGAATAATTAATAGTTTAGCAGATGATTATGTTAAGAAAACTACTAGTTTTCTATTCGTGCATGTTTAAATGCATAGTGACATATGTTTACATGCTTTTACATAAGCTTTTCTTTAAGATTTCAAATAACACAGTTAAATAGAACTCATTTTAATTCATATGCTTATTTCAGATGCAGCCTCAGTATAAGATTGGGGTAGCAGTCCCTGCTTCCAGGAATGGTTTTGTTTTTTTTCAGTGATGATCTAATATGAATGCATATATCAACATGATTTAATGTAAATGTGTACATGGCATTTTAGTAGTGTCCCTTAGCAGGTGTATAGTTTCTGGCTGGGATGGAGTTAATTTTCCCATAGCAGCCCTCACAGAGCTGTGCTGTGCACTTTGAGGGCTGGAAAGGTGTTGGTAACACACCAGTGTTTGCACTACAGCTGAGAAGAGCTCACACAGCATCAGCTCTGTCCAGCACTCCCCCTCACCAGCAGGTTGGTGGTGGGCAAGACCTTGGGAGACAATATGGCCAGGGCAGCTGACCCCAGCTGACCAAAGGGGTTCTCCATAATATTCCACACCATGTGTATTCTCAGCAATAGAAGCAAAAAGAAAGGAGGGGGTGAGAGAGTGGGGTCAGAGGTGATCTGTTATTTATGTAATTTTTCTTCTGGAGCAGCACTACGTGTCCTGAAGCCCTGCTTCCTGGGAAGCTGCAAGACATCCACTTCTGGATGGGAAGCAGAGAATAAAATATTTTTGTTTCCTGTGCTTTTGCATGTATGACCTTTGCTTTTGCTTTATTAAATTGCCCTTATCTTGACCCGTGAGTTTTTTCCAGCTTATTTTCTCCCTGCCCTGTCCAAATGAGGAAGGGGATTGATAGAGCAGGTCCAATTCTCTCCAGTTTGAAGAGTCCAGTACTACCCACTTTCTATGGCAGTGTCAACCTTCACCAGACTTACCTTCATATCATACTTCTTAGATTTTCCTGCAAGACTTTGAAAAAGTAGCTCTTTCCAGGACATCCAGTGTGAGCAAATGTTCTTAAATTCTGGAAATGCTGGTCAGAGGGGAAAAGGTCTGACAGCTCTGAAACTGTTAATCTACAAATGTCATATTCAAGGTCTGGCAGTCCCTGAAATGGACAAATTAAAATTAAAGAAATCAGATCTTCTTTTCAGCATCATTCTGACAGATTCTGCTCTACTTTATTATGAACTGATAAGAAGGCTAGTCCTTGTATTGAGGAAGAGGAACTAGATCCTATGCCATAATTTCACACTTCTCTAATTTACTTCAAAAGAAAGGAAAAGCAGATTAATATGTTCCTTTCCTTTTTCTCCAGCTAAATTGCAATTCTTCCCTGAGAATTGTTCATCTACCACAAGGTTAATAGTAACAATAACACATTTAATAAATAGTACTTTTTATTAGTAAAAACTAAATAATTTTATAAAGTAAAGTAGAAACTTTAAAGGTAAATGTAAAAGAATGCATAACTTATCTTCTCATCTTCCTTTTCCATTTTGTTTTTTTTTAAGTCTTTTCTCCTGAAATTGTTATCTGTCTCTGTCTCAGATTCCAACTCTCTTACACAAAAGCTCTTACTAAGCCTTTTTTTTTACTATAGTGATGTTTTTTCTACCCTCTAGCAGAAAGATGAAAGGCAGGTAATTTGTCTGCAGAGTCTCCAGACTGATGAGAAGCAAGAGACTCCATGCACAGAGGAAGTTCTAACACTACTAAAGAAAAGATCCCAGCAAAGTGTTTCTCAGTGACACAATTATTATTTGAAACAACTCCTTGATCAGGGCATACATTTTTATATTGGAATGAGAAAGTAACATTCTGTATTTTGCATTAAAGGAGAATTTTTCCACCAATGGTCAAAAAAAATATTTTGCTTGAAAGTAAGAACCACAAAATTATAATCACATCTTTACAATAATCATCTTTAAGAGGAAGCTTATAAGTGTGCTTTGTTTTAGCTATTTTGTAACTATATTCTTCTTATATTTGAAACATTTGTTCTCAAAGAGGGCAAAAATTTGCTTTCTGAGAGCTAGGCACATCGATGCAGTGCTTTGTTGAGCCTTCTGCAGAGTTTGAGGTGCAGGTTGCAATAGACACATCTGTGCTTTTGTCTTTTGATAGGGTTTCAGCCCAAAATGTGGAAATAACTGAAGTCAGATTGCTCCTGCAGGTAAAGTAGATAGGTCCTGACATGACCAACAGAAACAGACAACCCAAATTACTTTCAAGAATAATGCTTTTTATCTAAAACGAGTAGTTCACCTGCTTTTTTTCTTTCCATTTTTTTAAGACTGACTCTTCATTTGAAGAGAAGTTTTCTTTCCTGATGGGGAAATATAAAGAATGGGAACTGATATCAAAAGACAACAAGCTTTACAAACGTATCCAAGAGACAAGTACACAGTGTCATGGGGGAAATAAAAAAAATTAAAAAATAAAAAGGAAAAATAAGAATAGTTTATTTACAAACACTTTTAAATTTTTGTCAATCTCTCCATAAGAGTTGACATTAATGCCCCCCATAACAAATCCCCAAAACCTTCAAACTTAAGAAAAATTTTTTCCAGTTCCTCTGTTTTCTTTCATATCTCAGAAGAGAAGCTGAGGTATAACACAGCAGGTAATTAAAGAGAAAACTAGTAGAAACTAAAGTTTATCATTTCATTGTGCAAACCAGTCTGAGATTTTCAGTGAAGCTCCTGGCAAAGCCCAGGATGTTTCCACTGGCTGTTGAATGCAGGCATTGGCTGGGACCCACTACTGCAATCATTTTTTTGTCTTTGTGCTCTTTTACTACAGTGACCAGCAGTCAATGCAGGTAATTGTGTTCCCACTAAACCCTTTTCACAGATTAATTAATGGCCTAAATAGCCCTGCTTATTCTACATCACATATTTGCAGGAAATGTCATTCCTCCTCCTCTTTTTTTTCCAATCGGTAATTTTTTTAAAAAATTTCACATCCCAGGCAATATAACATCTGCACAGTATAATCAACAGGTGACTTTTTAGGGATCCCCTCCATGCCTTACCACAGTTGTCCTTCCAGCCAAATCTCCTTCTCCAGTGTCTATTCTTTCCCTCTAACCTCCCACTGCTGCCAGTATGCTCTACCATTTTCCAAAGGTTCAGTGGAATATTATGGAAGTGTGATTCATGGGCTATATTTACCACATAATACTAATGTTTATTAGCTATAAACCCCATGGCAGGTATATGAAATACAGTTGTGTCAGGCACCACAACTTTTAAAAAACAAAGATTCTTCAAAAAGTATGGGCAAAATATATTTTCTTCATTCTTTCTTCATTAAACAGTAAAAAAATGAAGATAAGGCAGATGACCTCTTCTTTGCTTTATTACGAGTGATACGAAACAGCCCTTGCTCCCCCAAATCTACTATCATCAAGCATTTAAAAGATGAGAGTAAATGCTCACAAGTGCAATATATCATTGATAGAATTTCACCAAGTTTCCTTTCTTTATGTATGTCACAGTCTAAAGGCTCCTGAAAACACCTCTATTGCCTCTGCTGCCTTGCAGTGCTTTATCAGTGCTGGTGTAAATACCTTGCATGTCTATTTCTCATCTGGCCATTAGCTGTACTAATTAAAACAGCTTCAAAAAAGAGTATTTAAGGATCATTCCGTAAAATATGCAACTCCATGGTTTCAGATGAAGGCTCTTAGTTTGAAAGCTTGCACATCAATCTTGAAGGAAAGTAGAAAGAATAAGAAGGAAGAAAGTCTTCTGCAGGTGAGTTTCTCTATCATCAAATCACAGTATTTTTCAACCCAGAAGCACTCTCTGAATGGTCTGCTTCAATAAGACACATATAATACTGGCAAGCAAGCTAACAGCCTGCATTGAGCTTTGTGAAAATTCATGCAGTGAGATGATCACATGCATTATAACACATTGCTGACTCATTGCTAGTACGAGAGAAAATAGTTTGCCCTCAGCGACAATAATAGCTTATCTCATTTGCAAAGAGAAAGAATAACAACCATGAAGTCTTAGCAAATTATCTCCACCTGTGACACTGGGGAAATTCTGAGGTGGAGCTGGCCAGGTGAAAATGAGGTGGAAACTAAAATAAAAACATGTCTGGAAAAGGTTGTCTATTCAGACACAGAACCTTATTTGAAGAAGATAAACAAAAGGGCAATGTTCAATTATTATTTCTGTAAAGAAATATAATGAGTTGAATAACCAACAGTGTATTTTGTAGCTGGAGGGAGAGTGGGAATGTGTGTGGGGAGGGGAGAAGACAAAAAGGCATCTTCTGTCTGAGTCTGGCATCTATGAGAAACAAGAAGTTCCTTTCCTGAATAAGTTTCTCTTCTTAATAACTTCCTAAACTCCCAAGGTATACTTTTTATTTTGCTCCTTAACTAAGGAAGTAGAAGCCAAAAAATTGAGAAAAATAATTGCTCAACTTCACAAAGAAGAGGCTATGTCTGGTTTAGAGAGGGGTCACATTAGTCTGTGAAAGCAGAAACTTGGTGCTTGTGAAATTTAAATTTCAGTATAAGCATTTACTATATTTGAAAATATGTAGACACTGGATACATATGTTTGGGTTTGTTTATCAACACTTACAGGATTTTTCTCACCATTGATCTGCAGTCAGTCCAACTTCACTTCAGTGTGGGTTGAGGCAACCATGGCTCCCCAACTTGGATCAGATGGACTGCAACGTGTTGAGATAGACAGTGTCAATCACTCACTGACTGTGTGCGATTTCAGGAATTATCTTGGTGAAGAATCACTCTTCTAACTCACAGCCTAAGTTTCGTTCTGTCTTCTGCAGTAAGTTTATCTGTGGTGGAGGGGACTCCACCAAAACAGGTCCTTCATTTCCTCTACAGTCACTAGATAGAAGGATAAATATTTGGTGACTGGGAGAAGAAAATCCAGTCCATTTACTATAGATGGTTTCCATCTCTTTGTATGCATAGCCAATTTATAAAATCTTCTGCAGTTAATTTTGGACAGAAATCTAGCTCTTGTACTGAGGGTATAAGGGACTGAAAAAATATTAGAAAAATCAATCTTTTCATGGATCAACAGATCTAGCTTTCTTCTGACAAGCCTATCTTCTAATATGACTCAGTAAATGTGAAATAGTTCTAGACCTCAAATACTTTGGATCATCTAGGGTACTGCTACTGATAGAAATAAAGACAGAGCATAAATAGGCATTAATTTTTTTGCTAGGGTTCTTCTCTGTGAAGATTTAGTAGGTAACTCTAGCACATGGAAGGATAACCCACATTTGGGAGAACTAAGCTAAGCAGTCCATGAAAAGCACCCAGTGAAGCTGCATTGATGTAATCTCTAGAGTAGCTGCAGCCTATGAGGAATGTAAAGCTGTGCTGAATACCTGGGAGTATACATTAGGAACCAGGGAAAATATACTCTGTTGACCAAAGCCTTTCTTACTCAACCTTTGAGTCAACACAACTGCATTTATGTCAGTCATTTCAAGCACAGAGAGGTCTGGCCCTTCACCAATAAATGTGGGCTTCAGTTTTCCAAATGGTTATGGAGGATTTATTATAAATCTGACACTACAAAAATCAAGAACCTTGTATCAAGTCAAGTTTAGAGTTAATCTTGGTTTAATTGGGCCACTAGTTTCACATATTCTTATGTTAAAATTTCCTAACTGTTACTAACAACACCATGAACTGGCATTTTGTGGATTACATTGTGCTTTTGACTGTACAATCTCAACATTCAGGTACATATTTACAGGTGGGAAAAATTCTGGAAGTTTTGGGTTTTAGTTTTCACCTATGCAGGAAGATTTATTGAGCACTATTCAATGTAATAGGTACCGAAGAGGAAGGTACTTAGGTCCATTAAAAACTTAAAAACTTTGATTTCCAAGTTGGCAGGACGTATGTACAATTTCATGAGACAGGAAGAGAGTAGTAGTTAAAAACACTGTGTCCTTGCTTTGAAAGCTTTTGCTGGAAGCTAAGTTTTACTACTTTATTTGACTTAGAAATAAAAGGGTATGGAGTGACCCAACAAGATCTTTCACAGTTGAGTGTGTTTCTATAATTTAAAACATGCAGCAGAAAATGCAAAAATTAAGAAAAGCAGTGGTGGTGTTATTCCCAAAGAAAATAGCTTACACATTAACTTAAACCAACTCTTTATTCTTCCCTAAGATGGCAGCCAGAACCAGTTTTGAATTTGTTAATTTTGTTTTAACCAGGGACAAACATTTCACAAAGCATTTGTTAGAGCACAGATAATTTTTTAAAGTATAAGTCAGTCCAATGTGCAGCACAATGCTTCTCTTCTGAGAAGCATTTCTCTCAGTAGAAATGCAAACATTGATACAGAGCATGTAATGTTGTGAGTCAATAAAGCCACACTTCATCACAGCCATTACACAGTCACTTTGCCATTGCCCTACACAATCCTAATGGCTTTTTCCTTCAGCCTTTTCTTAGTGTAACTCCAGAGGACTATAAGCTCAGGAGTGTTAAATGTATGCAACAATCATCACAGAGACCTGGCTAGATTGCTAATTCAATGCAATCATTTAATAGCAAAATCAAAACTACAGCAAATATAATTGTCAATAAATACAAACACTGCTGTACATACATGCATCTAGAAATGCCCAGATGGCAAACCTGCAGGATAAATTTCTTCACTTGCTTTGCCAAAATTTGCCCAGGCTCTCCCTGGTCCTGCCTGATCAATGTATGCAGTTTGACATATACAACAGAACAAACAAAGCAAATGGAGAGTAAAGCTTATGGTCTCTGCCTGGTTCTGTCTGGTGGGACAAGGCACCAGAACCTGGACCTAGTCCTATTCACTGCACTCCTACAGGAATTCTGAATCAATGCAGAATTAAATTTATGTGTACCTTTACAGTAAATATTTCAATTTATGTGATTCAATTCATGTGACAATCTGAACTCCAATATTTTTTTTTAATCTTCTGTTTAAAAGAATTTCAGTGCTGATAGTGATGATAATGAACCCATGTATGTACATGTATACATACACATATTCTAACTAGACAATTTCATTTTTCCAACAGCCTGATATTTCCTACTTTAAACTGTGGTATCATGTTTTAAATTTGAGGGAGCTCTCAGTTTGTCAGATTAGCATATTTTATCACTTTATTTTTATTTGCTATCAAAATGCATATATTTAATTCACAGTAAAAGCTACTGTAGTTCATTTTCCAGCACCGTGTGTAGTACAGTGTGTGCTTAAAGGGAGTGAGTTCTTGTAAATTTTGTGAGAGAAATCCAGAACTCCCTGAACTCTGCTGAACTTAGTGGTTTTGCTGCTGGCCATGAAGATGATATCCTTCTACCCTCATCCTCTCTTGTTCTCCAAAGAACCTGAACAGTCATTAACTCTGACATTAGCCAAAAGAAACAATAAATGCTGGTTGTTAAAATTTCCTGTTTTCATGGTCTTAGGAAGTCTAATGGCAATCAGACCCTTACCACACACTTGTGAATGCTGTGAAGTGTTCACCTTCATCCATCATTTTAAAACTGCAATCACTTTAGAGTCTGTAAATAAAAGCCAAAAAACCAGAAGCAGAACTCTATTAGTGATTCACTGGTGATTCAGTGTGTCTCATTTATTCCCTATTTCTCACCAAGGGAACTTGACACCCACTTCCTATCACATCATTGTTACAACCATGAACACCGAGCCACAATATTGTTTTTGTTGCTATTTATGGTTGCTAAATGCCAGCTTCTTAAAAAAAAACACCTGCAAAAAATAGGTTTTCTTAATATTTTCATTAGGTTCTATGGCTTCAACCTATCAGTGGCCAGCTAGAAAGCACACAGGAAGAGAAATATAAGATCTGCAGATCTGCAGCTTCCAATCTGTTGTCCGTGATACTTTTAAATTGGTTCATCTCAGTCATTTGAACCTTGGTACACTCTGAGTCTTGAATTGCGTAAGGAGGTTTATGGGGTGTTGCTGAAATATTTTCTTGACTTCTGAAACCATCTCAACAAGAAATAAGCTAGAATTGGAGATACTTGAAAGTGTTTTTCTGGTTTGTAAAAATATGTCCTTGGTTTGGTTTGGTTGGTTTGCTTTTTGAATTTTTGTGGTTTTGGTTTGGGTTGGGTTTTTTTTTCTTTGTATATTTAATGTATTCTACATTCAAAATAGATTAAATCAATCTTTTTCAATATTTTCAATGAACTGCAAACTTCCCTTATCTTACTCACTGGCAGTGAGACTGGCATTCTTTTTACCAGATATGTCTGCTCTGAGGATAGGGAAAAGAAGCGATATCCAATAAATTTTAGCAGAAATTTTTCAGGCTTGAACAATAGACCACCAAAGAAAACAACTTGCTGAAGATTTTATGTCCTGGCATTTAAAGATAATTCATACTTGCCCTATATTTTCTGACTTTTAAATCAGTTTATCTGAAATTTAAGGGACACTTTTTTCAGTCCCTTGCAACCTCAGTAGAAACACTTTACAAAGTCCCACATATATTTTAGACCAATCTGTGGAATCACTTGGTGATCTCCACCACCTTCTTCAGACAGCTTTCTTTCTACCACTATAGAATAAGAAAGTTTGAATAATATCAGGGTTTTTTTAATAAACAATTAAATAACGGTATTAATAATAACAGAAACAATGAAAATTTTAAAAATACAATATTTTAAGTATCACAGTATTTACTTTATCATAGTATTGCAAGGTTTCTTTGGAAGTTTGCCAATCAGAATTCCTGTTCTCACTGGGACCTAAGCTTTACAAATTGCTGGATAGATCTGCATTGGGATAATTTCCTTGTCACACAGAGAAAATTCATCCCTTTTGATATCAACATAGAATGAATCCAATAAAAGCATGGAAGGAGGAAAAAGGTCCACACCCTGCTAGGAAGGTTACTTATTCCAAATTAAGAGTTCAGAAATTCTGCAGTGAAAATCCACTTTTTAAAATTCAGAATGACCTGAGACAAAAATCTTTGTTTCAAGCCTATGAGAAAAGTAATCAAAATCTGCATTTTCAAGCAACAGAGTAAATCCTGTTCTCCCAGGCTAATCTGTGGCCAGTGGCATCCTTTCATTAGAAATTCATCTTCTCAATATTTTTTTAATTTCTCTTTGCCAAACCAAAAGTTTTTGGGTTTTACTACACTGTGTTTTGGCAGAATGTTTTGGCAAACGTGGTTCAGTGTTAAGCATGGTGGCCTTGGTCCACAGAAGCACTTGAATTCTTAACTCTAAACAAAGGCTTAAATCTTATTCTTTCATCTACTTGAAATTATGTAATGTTCCTTTAACATCAGAGGTGTAATAAGATAGGAATCTAATAAGAATATATTCTAAGGCAAACATGCTATGATTCAAAATAACCATGTTCTAGGAATGCAATAAAGTTGTAGTGTTTTGGCTTAATTTGTCAAAAACTTTTAGAAAATAACTGGAAAAAATATTTTTTGAACTTTCTCTTTATTATCAAAACCGAGGACCTTTGGAAAGAATAACTCTGCAGTACAAAAGTATGGAGATGGAATATAACTCCAATTGATATGTTTTCTTTTTAGTATTGTACAGTGTTATATGCTTATATGTTATCTTTTTAATACTATACAGCATCTTTTTAATATTTTACAGCATTATATATTTTTACATTGTGAAAACTAAATATATTTAACCATACCAGTATTAAGAAAACTTAACTGCATTTTAATAACAATCTGTACACCTCTGTAACTGTTAGATATATGAAAATAAAAATATGAGGGCCATGGGAAGATCAGAGATGTTTATTTCTGTCTCACTAATGTTGTGCAAATACAAGTTATTTGTAGTCATATACATATCTTTATAGAAATAGAAGAGATTACAACAAAGTGCTTTCAAGACTACTTTTTCTTCCATTGTTTCTCACATGAGAAAATAAGTATCTCCTACATTTTTTGGAGTTTAAGTACATAAAAAGCCATATTATCATGAATAACAAAGTCATAGGTAAGCAGATAATAAGACAATAACCAAGAGCAGAGAGATAACAAACAAGAAAAATTCCTTGTAAACCTAGCATTTGTTGTTAGATGCTCTGCAATATGAGAAAAAAATAGATGACCAGTTTATTGTGCTTTATAGGGCACAATATAGTCTGTTCTGGGGCCAGAAGACTTTTACTGACTTTTTCATGGAACACATGGCTGGCTAGGGACAATGGTTGAAGCTGGAGTCCAGTTCCAAGGTGCTGATGCAGAACACCTCCCTCCCCACAGCTCGTATTTCCACGCCCTGCTCACTGTGGGGTGTTCCTTCAACCTGTCAGGAAGTGAGGCAGAGAGAGGTGATTTGCCCATCCCCAGAGCAGATTAAAGAATCTGTGGCCAGATGAGTGGCTCCCAGCCAGGTTTTGGCTGCCACATCCAGGAGCCTGGGGCCTCAGCCGGGCGGGTGCTGGCAGCCGGAGGAGAGCGCGCGACACGTTGGCCATGCCTTGGTGTGAGAGACCAGGCTGGAACACACCCATGAGACTTTAGTGTCTTGGAGAGAAACACAGGAAGGAAATACAGACTTCAAAGGCCCATTATATTGACCAAAAAGGAACCTAATTATCACTGAGAATGTGGCCAGCAGGGTCAGTGGTCCAGCTGGAAGCCAAGCTCTGTTTGCTCCATGTTAAAGGTCCCTTGAAGTTCCTGTGGTGCCCAATGTCAAGCATATTTCTTAGCAAAATTTTAACTAGTTCACATGAAATCAGCAATAAAAATCTTATTGACTTCAGTGAGACCAGAATTTGACTGTAATCCATGACCTGAGAACATTTCTCACAGTAGAAAAGGATCTAATTCATATCAGGTTACTTGCAAATTTTTCTCATTGATGTCTTCCGAAGGAAGGTATTTGTACCCACAAAAAATAAAGGATAATATTGGGTCTAGTACTTCAGAGAGAACAGACTACACTCTTTTAAGTCTTCTCTATAATATTTTCATGCCCAGAAGGGAGGCTGAGCAGCATCACTCTTGTGAAACTTTCTTTCAGTTACCACCAGAAAGAATGCCTTGGGGTTTTTTCCACTTTCAAAGCATCAGGTTTTGTAAGCTCAATTTAAAACCATGATAGAATATACTTCTTTTAGGATGACTAAGGCAAAAAGATTTCTCTGTTAGAGAGAATTTATAGATTCAGTGTTACAATGTGACATTTGTTTTAAAGCAGCAAAATGATCAAATTAAGAGGTTTTAACCATGTGATTATTATGTGTCATCATTATACTGTAATATCCTCCTCCATAGCTAAATTTTTGGGGGGCCAGGGTGGGTGAAGAATACTAATATTTTGGTAGCTTTTCTGTTCTATAGAAATACCTGGTGCCTGCACTTGAGACATATCAGTCCTTCACCTGAATTTCTTCTTGAAAGAAGAAATCTGTGTTTTAGTCCCTTGGCATCTTCCCAAATCCTCATTTTCAGAAACATTTACTCTTAGATTCTCATATAAACCTATCAATTCAACAGCAATCTGCATCACCCCTGGAAAGAGGAGCATTCATGCTCTCCTGCATGCCAGCTGCAGTTTTCAGGTGCCTGGAACAAGGTCAGGGATTTGGTCTGCCTGAAAAGTGATCTGGTGAAAGCAAAGACAGAGAAAATCCAGCAACCTGCACTGTGGCTGGGTGAAAGCAGCTGTACAGCTGCAGTAGTTGGTAGCAGAGCTGGTGTTCACATATCTAGGGTGGCCTTTGAACTTTTGTAGTATATTCTGATGTGCAGGCTGCCACCTGGCCAGAAAACTTCAGCAGGGCCAGTTTGTCTGGATTCCGGGGTGGACAGCCATCTACCCAGCCTGGAACCAAATAATACTGTTGTAGAAGGCATTCATGTTTCTACCTGCTGCAGATCTCCATTTTTATGCATATCAGGAATGTTTGCTAGCTTTGAAACGTTTCAGACAATGGTGAATAACACCATTTTGTTTCCCTGATCTATTTTCACCCCAAAAGGAAAAGGAAAACAAAGCGATAGCCAGATGTCTTCAGGGTTTCCCAGGTAAAATTATGTTGTGTTGTTCATTGTTATGTAATCACAGCTGAAATTATTTTTTTTCCTTTGGTTACTAAATTCATGCTTTGAACTCCAAGTGTTGGTATGCACTTAAGTTAGAAAAATATCAAAAGTTCAGTGCTCAAAGGCATGTCTCCCTTGCTAGGCAGTGCTCAGGTCTTGAACTTCGGGAAAAAAAAAAATCCCTGTTTTTCTAATACTGCTGTGATTACATCTGCAGCTGTCAGGAGATCTATATCCAATGTCCCAAAAGGCATTTTGAGATGAGTAAGTTTCAATTTTTAATGGGCAAGAAATAGCTTAGTATGTTTTGTTAATTCCAGTTAACCTCCATACTCTTTCCCCTTTTCTCTTACATTACCAAAAAGAATGTCAGCCCTGTCTAAGACATCATTTCTGACACAGTATATGAGCTCTTGTTATGGAACTTTGTGTGGAACTTTTTTTTTGGTACTTCTTTACTGTCTTATGCCAGAGCTCACCAAAATTAATCAAAAACAACCACTAATGCAACACATACTGGAACAAAGAAATGTTTAAGGACGGCTTTTATCAATACTAAATCATAAAAAAAAAAGGAAAAAAAATGTTTAATGTTTTGATTCGAGAGTTATGTGGTTGAAATCACTGCTTTTGTAAAAATATAAAACAACATCTACTTTTTCTGTATACTACTCCTACTCATTCTGGAAGACAGCTATAAGCAGCCACAGCTTTGCTTTCAAATCATGCTTTTCTCCATTTTTTCTGACCTATTTTTATAAAAAGAAGTGTTATCAAGGACTTTTCAGCTACCACAAGGGCTGAGTACATGAATGTTGTACTTTATCTGAAAAAGGACTCCTCCAAGAATAAAAATTCTCAGCACTATAATTGTAAGGGAGTGGGTTAAATAATTCTGAGATTAAAGTGCTGTTCACAGAGGGTCACTGTCAAACATTTTGCAGTCATTTATTTTTTTCTGATGTCACCCTTCTTTATGTTAAACTAATAAAATGCTAATTTGGTGGTGATACATGATCTCAGTGTAATGTAGCTTACAGACCAGCTGCTTTGACTGCTAACAGAATTGTGTGAATGTGGCTTGGCCACATGCAGTCGCTGTTGAATGATTGGATATTCTGACTGTTGGATCTGATTGATTCTTTTTAACTGAAAATTTTATAAGGTAAACCTTCAGTTATAAACCTTAGAAAAAAATAAGGGTTTTTCAGTAGTGAAATTTCCCACCAGTAAGATTACTATCTTTGGAGGAATATTTAGATTTTTTAATTTCAGTTTTTTATTTTGGTAGAATATCTTTAAGCGCAATATAAACTTACATTCATCTTTTCAAAATATGTGAAACTCTACCTCAAGTTGCTTTTTACATTTCAATCATATTTGCAAAACCTGAAGATTGTTCTAACACAAATAAAACACAGAACTGAAATGCACATGTAATCATTATTTCTTAAAGGTCTTAAGGAAATATTTTGTTTGGGTTGTGAGAAATAGAAGTAGAGATACAGTCCACCTTGAGTTGTAGCAAAAAATAAAAGGGAATTTTATCACCAGCTAACACAAGAGTCATGGCACAGCTTTTCTTAAATTAATGGATCTATATTGAATGTCAAGACCAAGAGAATAGGAAAGGTTGTTAAGGCTTGCTGGTGCCAAAGGACTTCAAGAAAAAGTACCACCAAACACAGCTTTAAGGTGTCCTTTGTAAAAGAGCACTAAACTTATTTCAGCAAACTCTGTAATCAAAATAAACTTTTCAACTAATATGTCAGAGCTTTAAAGAAACCTCACTGAATTGTGCAGAAATGTCCTTTTGAGCATTGGTGTTGGTTATGGCCATGGATGTTGGAGCTGGGCTGAGCAGCCCGAGTCAGAGAATGACTTTGCTTTCTCCATCCTAAACCTGCAACCCACCAGGCAGCCCCAGACATCACAGCCCACTGAAGCTCTCTGACACTTTCTTTGCATGATGCTTTCAAGAGCAAATTGAAGGTGTGGAGCTGCAGACGTAGTGAAATCTTCAGTGCACACTGGGATACTTCCTTCCCACATGGCAGACCATTTTCACTCTTGTATCCATATTATGAATGCATTTTTCTTTGTTCTTAAAATAATGGCTTCCCTAAAAAAAGGTAAATGAGCAAATTGTTCTACAATGACTGACCTACATCAGGCAACACAAATAAGATTTTTTAACTTCAAAGACCCAATGTACTTTTTAAATTGATATGCTCAAGAAATTAGATTTATACATATCTCATGTTCCTCCATCTTCTAACTGAATTAGTAATTGAGAACAATCTTCTCATTTCACTCAAGTGAAACTATCTTGGGTAACACTGTCCTAGTGTACAGCTGTATTTAGGTTAGGTAGTGGCTGAATATTTTTTCATGGTAACTAAATCCTTTATAGCCAGCAGACATTACTGTGGGATTTAAAAAAAGATTAAACTTCTAGAATACTGCCAAAAGCAATAATTAAAGTAACAAGGATCTGCTTATATAAACAACTGTCATTTTATTTTAACTGGGACTTTTGCCTTTTAGTAGTGTCAAATAGAATAATCTTCCAGGGGACCTTTACTTTCAAGATGTTCCCTTTAGTGACTGTACCTTTAATGAGAGAAAAGGTGTCCTGTTAGAACAACACATCATTTGCATACTCTGCCTATACTAAGAGGAAAGTATAAACTCTTTAGCATTAATTACTGAGTTAATGATAAATCAAGTTTTGAACTAATAAAATCCTGAATTCACCATGAAGCAAAAGGCTTTTGATGTAATGAAAACATTGAAAACATAAGAAGTAAAAGGAATTTTTTTAATGGCAATGAAAATATCAAGCTGGGGAAGAGCAAGAAAAAGCAGCAAGTGTAACCTGTACTGCAGCTGTCTGTATCCTGAGCACTCAGGGCACCAAAACCCTTGCCCTGTAAGAAGTTGTAAGTCATCCAGTCACTGTTGCTTATAACATTCAGTGACAATTGCTCATTTCTCCATGATTAATCTCTTTCTGGCTTCTCTAGAGACCTATATTATGGGGCTGCTGATGGTGGGCCTCTTGTTCTTCTTTTTCTCTTTTTCTTTTTCTCTGTATCTTCCTGAAAGTTACAATGAGCACCTATCCAAGTGCTCCATGGCCAGGGCTCCCAGTTTCATGAACTTGTTGGGTACTAATAGGAATTCTAGGATGTGGCCCATGACCTGTTACTTTTAACATATGTTTTATTTATGTCTCTATTTTTTATTACATTACTTTGGCAGAAAAAGAAGGAAAAATTTGGATCAGTCTGCTGAAAACCCATTCTTAGCCACTGGCAAATCTAGCACTTAATTTTCTTTCTCCTCCAACTCCTGTTTGAAGGACAATGGCTATAAGTCTATTTTCCTATCCTTTAAGTAAATTAAAAACATTATGTTGAAAACAATGCCAGCAATGTTTTCCCTAATAAACAGATAGGCCTACAGAGTTTATTTGTGTAATTAAAGGCAGACTGGTCTTTAAAGGCTCACAATTTCCACAGAGTCTGAGATTCTCTCATTGAGTTAAGATGAAGAAGTAGATACATTTCATGCCCTCTTTGCTGAGGACCTGCCCTTAAAACTCAGTGCCAAGTTTCTAGGTAAGCCTAAAATACTTTTTAAAGTCCCTCCAATTCTCAGGATACATATTATCCCAAGCCACTTTAAATCTGATTGATTTAGTTAAAATTCTGGCTGCTGAAAATCACACTCAGGAGCTAGAAGAAAAAGGTATACAGGAAGAACTACCATCAGAAGGGTGTAAGAAATTTAAAATTGAAGCAACCACCAACCACTTTACACAGATGATATTCTGGCATTTTTCTAGTGAAATTAGCAACATTTTAGACACCCACATCACAAATGCTTATAAAGCCTTAGAGAGATTTACAAATGCAAAACACTCAGAACAAGAATATAAGATACTCTTTTGTGTATCTTTTCAGAGAGTTGATTGCCCTATTGCCTGTCTTATTTTACAACCAATTATCCATAGCATAATGGCTGATAATTGACCCCAGATATGGTGGTCATGAGTGTTTCCTCTCCTCCTGGAATCTGTGCCCCATCTGACAAAAGCATGTCCCCCTGCCAGAAATGGAGACTTGGAGGCTGGTCTCTCAACAGAGAGGATATGAGGATTGGGCTATACTTGGAGTTTTGTTGATTCTGGCAAGCAGTGACCACATCTGTCTGTCACCAGTTCTCACAGTTCTACCAGCACACAGAACTGGGCAGAGCAGAGAAGTTTATTTGTGAAGTGTGGGCATTTCTTTGGGTTGGGATGACAGCTCAGCAGTGTTGATGTAGTGCTGCATTAATGGTGCTTTCGTCTCCTTTCAGTACTCCTCTGTCACTAGGGCTTCTGACTGTGCTATTCCCATTCTTATTTGTCTACCCTTCAAAAGCTTTATATCACTAAAATCAATGTTTAATCTTTATTTTCCGTGTACACCGTTCCAGATAGCTTGAGCACAGTTAGCTTGGACTATGTCTTACACAAACCAATTTTCTAAAAACAAGGCATCTGTGGAAAAAGGGTCATCAAATCCAGGGTGTAATTAACCAGGACCAATACACTGAATGATTTGTGACAGCCAGAACTCTGAGAAGGTTTCTGAAGAAAAGTCAGGATAGGGAATCTACTATCAGCTGTTAAGTTCTTCCTACCATATTTGTTGCTGGCATAGAAGAAAGAGGATTATAAACAGGGAAGAATTTTCTGGTTTACAGACAGAGCTGTTACTGTAACAGAGAGTTTTGTTGTTCCCTGGAGCATGTTTAGAATCTCTTAGGACAAAGGAGAAACATTGCATTTCTATAGCTCGTTGCCCCATCTTTTTTTGAAAATATTGAAAAAAATTTTAACTCTGAAGACACTGACTGCCTCTTAGGGCTGCCTTTACAGATTTAAAGACAACTGAAGGCCCAGCCTCCCTGCAAACACAAGCAGATACTTTCAGCAATATGCTTTTGGTAAAGGGATTGCAGCACACAATAGTGGTCATTTAAGATTCACTAGATAGCAAATCTTGGGTAAAGGATGGATAATTTCTCCAGTGCCCAGACGTTCTGGGGCAGTCAATGCACACAAGCATACAGCAGTTCTGCCACTGTATCTCATTAAATAACCTCTCAGAGAGTTGTGCTGCTAGAGGCCAAGTGCAAGGAGCACTTCTTGCTCACAGGTGGAAATGACCACATTTCTATTCCAAATCTTACTTAGCAAACCTGGAAAAAACCCACAATCGTGTCACAGCATGAGGCATTGGTCACTGTAGGAATGTTAAAGGAAATTATACAGACCAGCAAAACATCACAACTGCAGGATGTAGCAAATACTCTGGGATGAAGAAGAATCATCAAGCCTGTGTCCTGCTGATCTGGGAATTTTGTTGCCAACATCCCAGCAGAGCGACTTCAGGAGAAGACTGACAAAATTCCACCGTTTCAGCCTCAGCAGGTGAACATTTATTGTTTACATATATATGTATTCCCTGAACCTGGAGGTGTTACATTCCCACGGGACATTCATATTTTGATTTATGAAAATGCCATGTTATTGTGTAAAGACAAGAGTTTAGCCATACAGATGGCAGTACTGCTGTTCTGCACAGTTCTCACCCTCCCTTGTAGGGATCTCACAGAGTAACAGCTGCAATAATTCCTCACAAAATGCCAAACTGAGCAGAACTGTGAACTAAAATCATCAGAGGATTCAAAACACAGGCAAAGCCCAGTGAGTGAGCCAAAGGAGGGGCAGGTTGGAATTACAGAAAGCACCAGAGGAACATATTTCCATTTCATGTTGAACAGTCTTTATATCAGGAACTTGTGGTACTTCTTTAACCAGATGATTTTATAACTGTGGAAACTGTCAGACTAGCTTAGTGTAGGTTTCTCTTTGCTTGATGTTACTCATGCTAACTTCTTGCAGAATATGTGGAGCACCTTGTGGCAGGATGGATCTCTCTCTACAGCACGTTTTAGCCATAGAATTCTTGAAGTGCATGTAGACTATTATCAGGAAAAGATAATGTGGAAGTCGCCTGGCTTGCCCACCTTAAGTTACACTTTATTAAAGTTGACTCAGAAGCAGCTTATTCATCTCATCAACAACATCTTCTGTTTTGTAGATTTCTGAAAGAGAACATAAACTGAAAGTGCTGGAATGGCCCATGGGAAAAAAACCACAAAATACAACAAAAAACCCCCATATAACATTAGGGTATTCAGTTTTAAATATAAATAAATAAAGGTCCATGCTCCACTTCTGAATCTTTCAAGTTTTTCCAGTTTCAGTACTAAAAAATAGAGTTTTGAGTTTTCTTAGTCATAATGCTAACGGAAAATGCAGATCATTCCATTAAGATGTCAAAGAAGCTTTTTTGATACATCACTTTAAAAAGCTATTTTTTCACTTTTAGGGTACCCAAGTTATGTTTTTTGTAAAGCAAACTTCATTTCCATTCAAATCAGCACACTTCTGCAGCCTTTTGATTTTCCTTAATCTAAGCTGCAGTTCTACTTAAACCATACTATACTTGCAGAAGGCAAATGAAAAAGCTTGTATATATAAATCCTACACAAAGACTGAAAAGTTTACATCCAAGTGCCCTTCACTCTTTGATGTAATCACCACACTCTGGTAGACATGTCTAGAGAAACTGATATCATAAACTTGATACTTGAAACATTACAGTAATGTAATCACTTAAGTATACCTTATTTAGAACTTGATAAAATTATGTGAATGAATGCTGACCCCCCCCCCACTTTCTTATGATTAACGTAATAAAAGGAAATTTTGGTAAGAGAAGACACAGAGGACTTGGTGAGTGACAGAGTGCCTTTGTTGGCCACTCCAGGCTGTAACAGTCTATATCAAGATGAGGGAAAACAAAAGCTTTCTAAAGTAAAATTGGAAGTTATTTTGAAACCTGGAGCCATTTCATACTTGCATTTGACAAAAGTGAATCAGTCCTGGGTATGTAAATATGCCCCAATTTATTTTAATGTTAAAGTACAGTAATACATTTATATGCTCAGTGTAAGGAGTGTATTTTAGGATTAGGAACTTTGTTTTCACAGCAGTTTCAGAGCACTTTTTAATAATTTGGAAGAATATTTCTAATGCTAGCTATGTCTGGCACCATGGTACTGCCAGGTCTCATATTTCAAGTATTTCATAGTTGCCAAACACATGTGCAAGCTAAGGATGCCAGCAATTGATCTAAGGATAATTTCTTCTTTTTTCTCATTCATGGGTTTTTCAACCCCCCCACCCCACCTAATCCCCAGGATCCAAATATTGTAATCTTTAATTTGGGGCTTTCTATATGTTTGCATTGAGTTGGAATATGTAATACTTTCTTTTAAATGCTCAACCTATTTTCACAAATGTAATAAAGCCCATTCTTTGTGCATAGGGAATGCACAATTTACACAAGCTAAACCAGAAGTTTGCATAAATGTCATGAAAATTTATTCTAGTTTTACAAATATGTAATGTAAGCACTGCTTATATTGTGCTTAAGGTAACACAATATAAAAGGGAAAAGTAACTCAGTCGTCACTTTTGAACCAATGTAGGGTGAGGAGAAAGGAGTTTAAACAGACCACTTGCAGAAAGATTTTCATCAGGAGCAATTTGTTTAGCAAAAGGAATAGTTGCAAAATACTCATAGAGAGCCAAGCCCAGGGTTCCTTTCCTTGTCTTAATTGGGGGAACTAAGATAGGGGCCAAGGGTGCCTTGAGTTTTTCTAAATGTGTGACAGCTGCCATGAAAAAGAAGTTTGAATGAAAACATGCCACCAAATATTGGCTGCACCAATTTCAGTGGAAGCTTCACCAAGATTTAAGTCTGTAAAAAGGCTCCAGTTTGGGCTCTGAAAAAAGAGACATAGTGGGGAAAAAAATAAGGAAATTTAAACTACTGTAAGCTCAGTGTCCTGGGCTGGAACTAATATTTAATGAAGAGGTGAAGTATGAAGATTATGAGGTATAGAAGAGAAAATTATTCCATTTAAATACAAAATACCTTAGGGATATACTAGCTGTTAAATGAATAAGAGTAGCTCTCTATCTGTACTGGACTTGAAACTAATCAGGGTTTATAGGAATCTGTTTAAAACCTCATTTTTAACTGCTGATCTATGGCTTACCCCACAACACAGATGCCTAATGAATAGATAGCTACTTTGGACTATATATATATAAACATATTTAAATCAGTTGCTAAGAAAAATAAAATTTTATGAAAAAGGTGCAGAGACAGCTGAAGGGACAAATTCTGTTCTTAGTTACAGATACATATTTTCAAATTCATGTACTTGCATTCCAGCTGAGAGCAGATGCAGGGAGAAAAATAGATTTGGGCAGAATTTGATCAGTCTACCTCAGCAGACTGTTGGATTTCCAAAATCTGGTTTTGTGTTTCTTTCACTGAGTGAGATCCACCTGCACATTCAATGCATTATGGCTCAAACATGAATGTTATTAATTAGTTTTAGCTTCATTAATTGCTACCTTTAATCCTGAATCATTCTGGATCAAATCGATTAAAGGACCTCTAAATCACAGTGGGTCAATTGCTGCTGTGATCTGTACTAGCTGAAATAAAATTATTTCTCCAGACATGCACAGTGCATAACATATTTTTACAAACTATGGGTCAAGTAAGCAACATGTTGGCCCTTTATTAAGACACCCTTCCAATCTCAAGTGACACCAGCAGAATACTTCAATACCTAGTTAGAGAAAACAATGTGAGGTTTTTCCCCTGATATATCTTCATCAAGCTTGGTACTAAATATTTTGGGCAATTGCTTCCCATCATCTCAGATAAGGTTTACAGTGTTCTCATTTTGATAGCCCTGAGAGTTGAACAATTCTGTGGGTGTTGCACTGTGCAGGTTATAGCTCAAGGATAAATGATACTTTCCAAATATAAGAAAGGAGACCCCCTGTGGATGAGATAGAGACTCATCCACGTGCACTGGTCCTTAAATGAGAAGCATCCACTTAATTAAAGAACTTCATGTATTCATGCAAAAGGATTGATCACTTGACTATCAAGGCTGTTGTGTTTGCTTTCCCCAGCAGAATTCTATAGCCATAGTGTTTATGAATATTCACATCAAAATGAGTTTTACAAGAAATTAGATCCCATTCTTGTATGTAGGGGAAGTTTAGTTTAACCTTGGAAGCATCAAGTTCTAAACTGTTTGCTCAAAAACACTGGCATATTTTACAACTTAGATTATTATTATTAAATCAAAAAGAACCTTTTTGCACTTCATGCCTACCTTTATTCTTAACAAAAGAGGAATAACTTCAAAGATATTTTTGGGTGGGAGTATTCTCTTTTCTTAGTTTTAGGTGATTTTGGCCTGAATCAGATGTTTTAAAAGATATATATCAAAAAGAAAACATATGGAAGGATGTACTTTCAATAAATCTATATCATGCCTGACTGTTCATTACCTTCTTCTTTCTTAATATTATGACCAGGTTAACAGTCCTTCAGTGAGAAGCAATATTATCTATATATTAGAAAAGGATGTTGGAAATTCAAAGTTCTCAGTTCATTTTTCAGTGGATTAACATTCCTGTGGCAGGTTCAAAAACAATTAAGGAGGGAAAAAAAACCTATAAATGTATACCTAAACTTATGACCCAAATCCAGGTCAGACATACTTTTTGGTATGCAGATCTGGCATGCCATACTGAGATTCTTTCTCTTTCAACCTCTGCTAAAGACACCACATGTTCCTACATGGTCTGGATTAGAAAGCTGTTATAGAGAATATGTCATTCAGTTTTGCCAATTTGCCAATCACACTACAGGATAATTCACACTAGATCTTTGAATCTGAGGCTTCTCCTGAGTAATGTCATTTGCTATTGATCACAACCAGAAAGAGCATGCTGAGCTGCAAAGAGCCTTGGATCTGGCCTCTTATGATTGTTCTTCTGTTCTAAGACATCATTCATTAATATTGGCATGAGCTGTTTTTAAAGTTAGAATAACAACAATTAACGGGCTTGTAGAAATACTTCAACTTGCAGATATTAATTAATTTATCTTCTTATTATCCTCAGACACCATAGAAAATTCCCTTAAAGATACCATTCTTTCAGACTCTTTGTTCCATTAGACTGATTATCACAGGGTAAATACTTCAGTAACAGAGAATAAACACCCAAAAAGCATCCTCAGTATCAGCAAGTTGCCAGTAAAAGACAGAAACAATTATGCAGGAGGTTGTGATTCAGAACCACTGATTCCATTGCAACAATGTCTCCTTTATCATTTCAACATAGATCACAGTCCCATGCCAAGACAAATTGCCAAAAATTATCAGAAAAATACCCAAGCAGGCATTAGGAGCAACAGCATTAAAGCATATTCAGAGGGTATGTAATGGTCACTCACACCCATTTGTGTGTTGTAGGGGACTCAGTGACCTTTTTCAGGACATTTCAAGTCCTCCTGACTAGGCTGAGCCTATTTGCTGTACTTTAGTATCTTGTAGCTCTGACTGATTATTTTTGTTTCATGTTTAAAAAAGCATTTACTCCAATAGATGTCTGTGTGATATCAGCAGTGCTGTTTCTTCCTATACTTACCAAGATTCTAGGTATGAATCTGGTATTTTTGGTCATGTGGCAGCCTCAGCTCAGCAATGTGCTCAGAAGCCACAATCTCTCAGCAGTGTAAGACTTTGGCAGTGAATTGCTGCAGACAAAATGCAAGTGCAATCATGTGAAAAATGAAGAGCTCTTTCAGCAGGGTACGTGTCTTCAGAAGAAGGAATTACTTATTTCTGCGTCCTTTTCACCTCCTAAGCAAAGCTCCTTGCAGAACTCATTGTATCCCCACCACTAGGAAGATATGCATGCTATTTACTGTAATTACTCATGAGGTTTCCTCCTTATCTGCCTTCTCCATTGAATGTAATTAGCCAGTAATAATTTCTGAATAATAACTGCTTGCTAATATAATAAGAAAGTACCAGGGATGGAATTTTCAAAGTAGAGTGAGGAAGTCAACTCCCATTGAGGGCTGTGTTTTTAAAGGGAAGAGTTCACACGCAATTGCTTTTATGGAGTATTACTCACTAATTAGCAGCAAACTGCATAGCAGATCCCACAATTAATGGAACTGGCTGGTAGCTGAAGCACAATTTTCATCAGAGTAATAGATTATTAATCTTAAGGGAGAAAATTACTTCCTTTGTTTCTTTTTTTCATTAACCAAGAATCAGATGATTGGAGAAAAAAAGAAAATCTATTTCTAACTGCAATTGTAGTTGGCATTTTGCTCTACTTAAAACTTAATTTGAGCAGGGGAATTGTTAGACTCTCTCTGGTTAATTTAATTCCTTCCCTAGGGTGTTAAAGTGGGCATTCAAGAGGTTAAACAATGATGCAAAGACTGAGTCCTCAGTTTCACAGACCTGGTAGGTTCAGACATCAAAGCTCGTTCACATCCTCCAACTAGTCCTAGTAAGGACTTGGTAAACATCAAGGCTTAAATGTCTTTAAACACAGGCATAGAGCATCATTTCAGGCATACCTGCGTGTCTAATGCAACAGCCCAGGGCTTACAAAATGACAAAAGACAACCTGGGAGACATTCCAACCTTCAGGAAAAAATGGGATATGCTGAATATTTTCAGATGGCATCAGACATCCACTAATCTCATTTGAAAAAATAGCAAGAGAAAATAGCTTCTCATTTTAGTGAAAGTGAGAAGGCAGACTTTGCTTAGGAACCTGAAATCTCAAGTCAGAAAACAAAAATACCTTGTTGGCCTGTGCTACTTTTGGTTTAGTCATTTCTGAATATTCTCTGAAGGTGCTTGAATATGCTATCTTCCAAAAAAAGTTCAAAATATCTGTGTAAGTTTCATTGAATTAACCAAATTATTCAACTGAAATTCTCCTCAATTCCTCTTATGTTTGATCTAAAATGGCATAGCAGCCAACGCTTCTGATTTCAGTTGGAGTAAAATCTGCACCACTTTGAATTGTATACCACTTCTCACAGGCTTCAGATAGCATATGAGAAATGGAAAATGGCCATGTCAATTCCTTGTCCATCTCATTTAATTTGATAAGAATGCATCTCCATGCCTTTTCAAACACTGGTGTTTATGTGTTTCCATAAATTTATTTGTTACACAAATAGATGATCAAGCTATTTCACTCCATTTTAAAGAAAAAAATTAAATATATTCTTTAAGATAGCCACCCAAATTATTCCATATATCTTCAGTCTACTAATACAGAGCTGTTCATAAAAAAATAACTGACTACAGGTCTGGTTAAAGAAGTGTAAAAATGTGTCTCAATTCTCACTTCTTGAGAATTCCCTTCAGAACAATTCAAATGTTGGGAGCTGGTTCCCTCAATAGGATTGCTTTAAAAAGCACCAGAAGTTTTTGCAAGGAGTCAATAATTATACAGATAATAGGAAAACCCTCTTTTTTTTTAAATCCATGCACCCCAAACAAAGGTCTTGAAAGAGGTAGTGGTGGGTACTCTGTAGAAGGTTCTATCCAAATATCTCCCTCTGAAGAGACAGGCTTTTGCAAGAAACCTCTGCTATGAATTTTTTTTTCATGCCTAGATTGTGGACTGCTAACTGAAACTCTTGATTACTTTCTTTTGCCAACAGCAAAGTCCTCGGACAAAAATAATTGCTGTACTGCAAGAGCTACAGTCATGCTCACACACCTGCACACCTTGGTATGAGCAATGCTTTTAGAACATGACTTAAAAATACTTCCATGACAACAGAACTTCAGCATTTGTTTACTGTCTGGTTGTTCTCTCCGTCATTTGAAGTTTCCCAACAAGCCTGGCCTGAAAGGGACTTTATTCCAGAGGGAAGAGTGGGAAAAAGTTGATGATGAATAACTACATTGTTTAGAATCTGACATTCCCAAACAAATAAAGTCTTCAGGAAAAGAAGTAGCAAATATTCAAGTTTTCAGTGTCTTTACAACATCATTGAAGTGATATGTAATATCAAAAGAAACTGCTTTCGTAAATTGGCAATGGCACCCAGTGAAACTTATATAACTGTCTGGGCTCAGAAGAATACTTGTTTGAATGCCAGTGCTTTCCCAGATTGTGTCAGACACTCCTTTCATAACTGTAAAAAAAAAAAACCAAAAACCCAGAGCCTTTCCCATCAAATGAAAATAAGCTGATATTCTTAATCTTTTCATTAATGCTAAATAACAGGGAGCTACAGAGAAGAGTAGCTGAACTTAGTGTTATCTGTTGAAAGAGTCTGCTGTTCCAGTTCCAGAGCTTAACAAGATCACAAAGTAGAATCTGGAACAAGGAGGAGCCCAGCATGTCAAGAGTCATCTATGGTACAATTAATTTCATGCAATCCTTTCAACAGCTATGCTGCTAAAGACAGGCCAGCCATGTTGCATTTTAAAAGGGCTATTTTTGTAGAACAATGTTGCCCAAAGCATTTCCTGTGCTTATCACTCCTACAGCAATGTCTGGAGTTCATTACCAGTAGCTACTACTTTCAATAGTCAATCTTTTTGCTCATTCATGTTTTCTTCCTTTCCCCACCAATTTGCCTTTGGAATGATCTAATAATATATCACTGTTGCACTGATTCACTTAGGAAACAGAGATCTATTCACATCTCAAGCAAAATTGTTGAACAGAAGACAAATTCTTAGACCACCCACCCACCAAAATCTCCTGCACCTTGTATGTCTATAATTCAAAATCTTGAAAGAATTAATTTGTATTTTATTATTCAATGTTTGTCAAGTAAGTAATTAAGTAGTCATGTTGAGAACTCAGACTATTCAAGTTTTTTGTTTCTCTTTTATTGAAAAGTATATACTAAGAACATTTGGTAACAATTTTGTGTGTATTTGTTCTATGCTGATGGTCCTTATGTGATGGTTGCTATGAGCTTGTGGAATTTTCTTGCTTAAATATAGTATCAAAAGAATAAAACAATACAAGTGTAACACATTTTGGAAACTTCAAGGATAAAGCTAAATTTATAGAAAATATCTTGAGCATGTAGAAGAGGGTAAACTAAGGAAAGGGACTCTATGATGTGATAGGAGAAGTGAGTTTATAAGCCAGGATGTCTCTTTCAGGACCAAATTCTTAGAGTCCTCTTGATGGGACATGATAAGCTGGAGTCCTGAAATGATTATGGAAAACCTGGAGCAAAATGGGGGGAAAAAATGTTTATCTTGGAAACTGAAGTTCAGCAAGTAGTGCAAGCACATGCCTATCTTAAAGCACCAAACAAGTCCTTTAGAGAGAAATCCTGCATTCACTGAGGTTGTATTTCAGGGTAGTGGTATTCACACAGGTTCCATGAGATATATAATTTTCATGACAAAACCAAGGGAGAGGGATAGTTTTCTTAGCTACTTGATCAAAATTAACAGCCATGGGAGAATGTGCATGTCTGGGTTTACAGATTTCTAGTTCATCCAGTGACCCAGATAGCTTCACCTCCACTGTCTGGCCACCACACATCTACCCCATGCCAGCATCTGGAGGAGCAATTGCACCAGACCCTGTGCCACCCCATTTCAGCTGAAGTAGGAGCAAGCAAATTTTTTTTTTCTTTCGGCAGTGGCATTTTCTGATGGTTTAATTAGATAAAACTAAATGGACTGCAAAGGCTGTTAGGGACAAGCAGAAATGTCTTGATCAAGGTAGAGTGGCAACCATCATTGGCTTGGTCATGTAATTCAAGCCCTGAGTGAATGGGTTAGATACTTAAAAAAAATAGAATGCAGCATGTGATTCAAGTCTGATATGTGGAAACTTGATCTAAGATTTTGTATTTATTATTGAGAAAAAAAACCTTACACAGTGTAAAAATTAGGACTTTTAAGACCTTGGTGTCATTAAGACTCACACACAGGCTTATGTGTCTCTTTGTATTGGAAGTGAAACTCCCAGGAGTGTATTTTATGATAAATCCTGCCTTAAGAGCCAGATATAACACATAAGAACATGTGAATTAGTAGGATATATTTCCAAGTGATGATCAAAGAGTGGGTAAGAACCAGCTCATTATCTAATTTTGAGGACTTAAATTTTACAGCAGAAGACTTTTTAAATGTTGCCAATAATTAAAAACAAAGGAAAAACTCATAAATTAATGGAAGTCATGCATGCATGAAGTGCACAGTGTTCAGGAGTGGTTTTATGTGTATCAGTTACTGCAGGGTTAAGAACACAGTAATTGCATCCTAAAATAATTTAGCTAAATGCATGTTTTTTCAGTAATGGGCAAGCTGTTACTGGAAGTAGGCATAAATGTACCACTATTTGTATGCATTATAAAATCTGGAGAAGTGCTGCATTCAGGAATTCCCCAACACTGGCTCTGCAATCTGAACCTCTGAGTCAGATTTTGACTTCTTTTGTATTCGTTCAGCACTTGATTAAAACGAGTCAACTGAACAGAAAGGCATGATTTTTACTGTGCAGGATTGCAGGGAGGCTTTATTCTGCCTGTTTGCAAGGCAGAGAGGCCACACACTGAAAGCCAGAAGGCTGACACACAGTCCAGTGGCTGCTCCTCTCAGCTCACTGACTACCTGGAAGCTGAGTGGTTTGCCACACCTTCAGCACACACGGACAGGAGCCTGGGAGAAACAAAAGGCAAGACAAGATGCCCAAGAAGCTGTTTTTTTACAAGACTGTATTATCAAAGGGAAGGGCCTAAGGGCAGAGCCCTCCCCTTGTCTCCTCATACATCATAGCCTAACACTCACTGTGCCAGCCAAAAAATAAATGAACCTTCCTCCTTCGTGCCAGTTCAGTTTCAGTCTGCTCCTGGATCTACTGTAGCATGTGGCCCTACACATGCTGATGTTGACACAAGGAGGGGAGAGGTGCAGAGGAGCAGGAGGGCAGGAGTGCCTTTTCCAGGAGCACTTTATTGGATGTCCAAGTTTTAATCACACCGATTTTCCTGTGTGAACAAGTCTTGGCCCAGAATTTCCTCTCCTCCTGGCTATTGTCATTGAACAACCCAGTCACACAAGTGAGAAAAGGATTAGGTGTACCTAATCTGTGTCCATTCAAAGCAGTGGAAAAATCTGTATTTTTTTATTAGAGAATTATGAATATTTATATTGCCATAGACTAGTGTAGTTAAATCACAATACAACATTCCTATTTTTCATGCCAACACGTTAGCATATGTCACACTTGCACCCAAGTAAGTATATGTGAAAAAATTGGGGTTTTGTGCTATTTTTACTTCAAGCCAGTGGTTGCCAAATATCTTACAAGAAAAATTATTTCCTAGCAAAAGGAGTTTGACATTTTTTCAGAGCTTATTCCAAAACAAATTCTTAGCACTGAGACCACTGAAAGACTGAGAAAAAAGCTGAAAACATGGTCTTAGACACTTCAAAGCAATCTAGACTTAAATTGCAATAGCCTGAAACAACTCTGCTGCTCTCAATGTGACAAGAATTATGTCCTGCATATTCAGACATGTTGCAGGACATATACATTATGAGACATTTAAACCACTGCTTTGTATTCTTAAGGGTGCCTGACGTAAAATGTATCCTTCAACTTTTGCCCAAGCCACGGGGTTTTTTACACAGTTTGTATCCCATTCCACTAATGAACTAAGGATCATGAAAATCTTCCAGGTTTTGAACCTCAACAAACTGTCGTGAATGAGGCAGGAGTTATGGGTTTGTAATAAAAGCCCAAGCAGGGAAAATTTTGGCCTTCTTTCTCTCCACAATTTTTGATCCCTGTCTGGTTAAAAACTTTTTTTTAGTCAAATTCCTCTTTCTACATGCTTGTCACTTTCTCTAGATTATTAATACATAGCCATGAACCCACATCCTGGGCTCATAACATTGGTGATTTTTGAATGCCTGTCTGAATGCCAAGGTTTTTGAAAATCTTGAAAGAAAACCAGTCTGCTATCAAGTTTAGGCATGAATTCATATTTAGCTGCATATCATCATTTCAATTTGCAACATTTTGAGAATTGCTGAGACGACATGTTCATAGTATATAGTAATTTCTTCTATTGAATTAGTTTCAAGTGAATACGTTTTTTCCCTATGAGCCATTCCATTAGTTCATAGCCCAGACTACTGACCATGTGAGGTGACTAATACAAAAGGCAAACTTGAGTTTCAGTAAACCAATACAGTAAGTACAGAGAAAAAATACCTACTGGCAGAGGTCTTGTATTTGGAAGCTGATTTTCCCATTTCTGTTTGGAATAGTGTTGGAAATGAGCTTCAAAGTAGCAAGGCAAATACAAAATGTTGAAAAGCATTAGTTTATACAGCAATTCTTACTGGGCTTTGCCCTTCAGTCATGCCTCTGAGAAAACAAATTGAATTTCCTGATTTCAAATGGCAAACTCTGCTATTACATACTTTGTGATTTCAAAGAGCATCTGTCATCACACAAAGACAAATACATTTCTTAGAGAAACATCTGGTGCTTTTTTAAACAAGCCTCAGGCCAGGTCTGCGCAATGAATGAAATATGTACTATAGATAGAGTGTTATTTAGTGTTGCTTTTCATTTAATCAACTGTGTGTGGAATGTTTGTATTGTCTTAACTATCTCTAAAATATTGGCTCTCTTACCACTTTAGGCAATTGTTGCCTTTTAAAAACTAAATGCAAAATTATGCTTTGAGTCTACCAACTAAGAGTAGTAAATCTACTCTATTTGGTTTCCTAGTTCCTTGCAGGATATCTGTGGGAAAAGCAGTAGATATTTACCCACCTCTAAGAAGGCAAGTGGTTAGTTTCTGTACTTTAAAAAAAAAAAAAAAAGAAACGAAAATAAGATCGGTTCTTTTGACTGTTTGAATTTACAATAGAGAAATTACTATACGCCCAACCCCATCCTTCAGCTGAGCTAATAACAAAAATCGTTAGTGTAGCTCAGAAAATAATCCAGAGGAGCTAATCAGCATAGTAGTATGCTTAAAGATCCCATTTATCAGATTTTTATTGCTTTCTTGGGCACTTTTTGCTGTGATGGCATTAAATCACCTACTAGCATGTTTGTTACCTTCTGATGAGGTATCAAAAACAAAGGGAAGAGAAGGGAAGGGAAGGGAAGGGAAGGGAAGGGAAGGGAAGGGAAGGGAAGGGAAGGGAAGGGAAGGGAAGGGAAGGGAAGGGAAGGGAAGGGAAGGGAAGGGAAGGGAAGGGAAGGGAAGGGAAGGGAAGGGGAAGGGAAGGGAAGGGAAGGGAAGGGAAGGGAAGGGAAGGGAAGGGAAGGGAAGGGAAGGGAAGGGAAGGGAAGGGAAGGGAAGGGAAGGGAAGGGAAGGGAAGGGGAAGGGAAGGGAAGGGAAGGGAAGGGAAGGGAAGGGAAGGGAAGGGAAGGGAAGGGAAGGGAAGGGAAGGGAAGGGAAGGGAAGGGGAAGGGAAGGGAAGGGAAGGGAAGGGAAGGGAAGGGAAGGGAAGGGAAGGGAAGGGACAACACTTCTCACTGTTCTTTTACTCACTTCTCTTTTTGTCACTTTGTCCTTTTTTCTTTTCACTTTTAGGAGGGGCTGTGCTCTGATTTTGATTCACTACATTTAACCCATTTTGTTTTTCAATACTGATTCAAAAATTTTTAAAGATTAGTTTCTAAATGTGTTGCACACCTTGCTGTGTATCTCTTTGGACTCACACTACTCCAGAATGGCACACATTCATGAGCATATATGGCCAATCCTTTTACTTTGCCCTTCTTTCACTGTAGAGAAAAGGACAGCATTTCATCTGTATCCTCTACATTCACATCCTGCTTTTAGGTGGATGGTTCAGCAGTCAAAAATGCAACCAGTACACTAATGTAAATATACTACATAAACTTAGAGGACAAGGAACCAAAATGGCTAGTATGCATAAATAGATAAGTCATAAAGCACTAAGAAAACACTGAAAGAATATAGCTTAGTGTATGTCTGCATTCAAAACAAAACAAAACAAAACAAAATAAAAAGGACAAATGAGACCTCAGAATGCATAAACAAATAATTGGAACTCAGCTACAAAGATCTATTGCTAGGCAATTAAATGTTCTTCCCATTGAAGTGTCTTTTGCAATACTGTCTGCAAATTAAATCTTCTAAGTCAATCCTTGTTCTCATTAAGGATGAGTGTCAACTAAGAAAGTAATTTTGGAGTGCATGAGAACTATCATGCTTAAAAGCATAAAGTTTTCTCAGACTAACAGGAGTCAGTAAGAAATTTACATGGATGGAAAATTATTCCTAATAAGCTCCTGAACAGTTTTGTCCATATTCCTCTTAGGCAAATAAAAAGTGTGACTGTTGGGCTGAAGATAGGAAGTACAGAATAGTTACATAAGAATATACATGTGAAGCTTAAGAGCTTTTTATCCTCTACAAGCAGGAAAAAAACAAATGCAGTAGACATATATTTCTTTTGAGCTAAATTCTTTGAATTAGTGTAGCATTTTTGAAAGTAAAATAATCCTTTAGAAGGATGATGGCAGCCTGACTAGCAGTATTGTATACAACAGGCAGCTCAAATTACAAAGGGCTTTTCCATTGTCCAAGCCAATGATCACAAATTGTTTGTACCAATGCCAAGTTTTGCATTGACAGATTTGGGTGGGCATTACTGGTAGTGAGCTACAGTGCTTTTTAAAGAAAATTTGGCAACAGATGCTGAAAAGATGCCATCACTGATCCAAGCTACTCCATTTCAAATCTAATTTCCATTAGTCCAGGAATGTTTTCTAACACGTCTTATATGAAACAATAACTTTTGCTTTCTAAAACCATGTGAATGTTTGAAGATCATAGAATCATAAAATCATTTAGGCTGGAAAGGATCTCTAACACCATTAAGTCAAGCTATGAACCCAGCATTGCCAATATGCCACATCTATACTGCTTTCAGTATCTCCAGAGACAGCAACTCAACCACTTCCCTTGGGCAGTCTGTTCCAGTGCCTGATAACCCTTTCTGCAAGGAAATTTCTCCTGATATCCAATCTAAACCACCCCTGGTGCAGCTTGAGACCACTTCCTCTTGTCCTGTCACTTCTTACCTGGAAGGAGAGACTCACCCTCACCTCTGCAACCTCCTTTCAGGCAGTCGTAGAAAGTGATAAGGTGTCCCCTGAGCCTAAGCAGCTTCAGGTCAGACTTGTGCTCTAGAACTTTCACCAGCTTTGTTATCTTTCTCTGGACTTGCTTCAGAACCTCAAAGAGCCATAGAGAAAAATATCATGGAAGTTTTGGGCTGCTGCCCAGAGGATGGTGGGTGAAGTAGCACAGGAGAGTGTCAGTGAGTCAATCTCACAGTGACTTGGCTGAGAGGAATACTCATAATACTAGATGCTCCTTTCTCAGAGGAGTAAGGAACATACATCATTCTACCCAGCAGTCTTGGTATAAAATTAATTTATGGTCCAAAAAACATTATGTCAAATACTAAATCTGCGAGCATAGATTAATCCTCTCTACTCAAGTTTGGATTCTGGTTCAGCCATAGTACAGACAAACTCAATTACACAAAGGAAATAACAAAATTACTTAATTTCCTTGATGTTGTCCCCATAATGTAAAGTTATAGAACTGAAACTAAAGGTTAAGTAGGCAATTATCAGCTGAATAGTGATGGCTGCATTATGTGAATGGAAAGAAACATGATGGGGAAGGATATAAAATACACAGACCCACAATTATTTTGCATTTAACTGATGTAAAGGTGAGAAATATCACAAAGCAGAGAAAAATAACTCCAATCTTGTTGTGAAGTAAATGTCTAAAATATCCCACAGGTGTGTAGTTCTAGACATAAAAACCACGTGTGTATATTTGCATTTATGCATATAGTCCTTTGAACACAGAATATTGTCTGATTTCTCTACTATTTCCACAGAAGTTACACAGAGGGACAGAAGAGACAAAACAACGTCCCAAGGTAGGCAGGGATGTACTTTTATGTAATGAGGGAGATGGCATCAGTCTGAATAAGACTTTCCACTTGTAACGGATTCAGACTGATTTAAAACTGGATAAAACCCATTCTTCTCAAACAGCTTCCTTTTGTGGCATGTTCCCATGTGTCAGAAATGAGTTATAGCTACTGCACCCTGATGTCCATGAAGCCTCTGATTGTAGGAGCCAGCAGCTTCTCCTGGGTGGCTCAGCCTGGGGGGTTTGGTGCTTTTCAGCTTTTGTGCTGTGTCTCAGGGGATGACACCAGAGGTGTGGAGCTGGGCTTTAAAGAGGGCATCACTGACTGCCCCTCTCACCCTCTACAGAATTCAGGATTGCTGTGCTCCTCTCTGCAAGCAGCCTGGGGAAATTTATCAATGCTGACTCGTTTATTAATACTTTGTTTGCTCTGGCTTACCCTTGGAAGGTTACAATATTTTGTTCACAGCAGAAGAAAGATGAAAAAAGATTAAACCTTTCTTAAAGCTGGGAAAGGAGCTTCCTGTGGTAAAAACCAGTAAGTCAATGAGATGGTCCTCAGAGGCAGAGAGCTGTAGTGTCAAAAAATTTTAAGAGTAAAAAAACTTGTGGTGTGATTTTCAGCAAAGAAGGGTGATGTGAGGAGATTAAAGGAATCAAACTAAGACAGGAATGTTTTCTCATACTAAGGTTTGGGAATTTTCTTAACATTTAATTTCCTCATTCCTTACTACTGCCAGAGTGTGGGCTTGCACAGTTTTATGCAGCTCAATGACTAATACTTGGTAGGTATGTTGAAAGATATTTCTTTTGTCATTTTAACCGGAAATTGACCTCATGAGAGCATTCTCCATAATGCCTATCCATAAAATCGAGAAGTTATGGACATGTTGCAACAAAACGTGATGGATACTGGAAAAATTACTAATGTGAGAAAATAAAATAATGTGCTCGTGGACATTTTGTGCATATTTATAACTACAGCAACTTAAATAAATTAAAAATTATCAGCTGTACTTTTTTCCAGATCCAAGTCTCTGTTTTGAAAAAACTGTTTCGTTATTTAAACTTATTGGATTACAGCTTGCATTTAAGAATATTTCCTGTAAGACTATTTTGTCAAGTAAAATGTATTTCTATCAGGTCTTACAGAAAACTCCATGTTTTTGTTAGAAACCTTCCTGATAAAAAAATAATTTTTCAGGAACTCTTAGTATTCAATGAAAAGAAAATCTATGATAAAAAAGACTAACCTCTCCCAGTTACAAGAGCATGAATATTCAAAGAAACTATCAGTCCTTTTCTAAAGGACATATTAAGAAGTCACTTGTAAAGAATGATTTACTAATTGAAATAAAACCTCAGGCTAAGCAAAGGTGACAAAATATCTCAAACCTGAAATTTACATTAAATTAATTCACTTTTGAAATCTGCTGTTTAACTGCTTATATTAATTTGTTTTAGCTTGATAAGATCAACAGTTTAAAATTAATTAATGTAATTATGGAAAGAGACATACAACACACAGAGATGATGTACAAAAGCAAGTTAATTCTAAAAAGTAAATTACTTTATTGCTTTCATGTATTTTCATGAACATGTACTTCCAGATGGGAAAACAAATGATTTTGGGAAAGCAGGACAAAGCAAAGTAAGGAACATACCTGAAACGCATTAATAAAGGATATAGATAAGTTACTAACCTAAGCTTAAGTTCTATCATTAGTCAAAAAGTAGAAAATAAAGGGTGTATAACAAAATCCTCAAACATTCTTGCAAACTAAGGCAGAAACCACACATACAACACAAAGCCAAATGCTTCCTTGTGGGCCTTTTGCTGTACACTGTGGCAGAGACACTCAGCAAGTACCATTTCTGTCCTTTTATTTATGCTGCTATGCAAACATCATTATCCTCACTGTAAACCTGGGGAGATGAAGCACAGTGTGGTGGGGATGGGAAGATCAGTGAGCCAAATTTCCCTTCCTTCAGATTGCAGCTCTGGGACTCTTTTCCTGCTGGGTTAGACCCAGGGTGCCGTGGGCTGGAGGCAGCCCCAGCTCTGACTGTGGGACAGTAGCTGAGGCACATCATGTCCCAAGCTCCTGCTGCTGCCATGCTGAGGATAACTGTGCTCCTGAGCATCTGCTGTCCTCCTAGAAGCTCGGTTTCAAATCACAGTGCATGACTTTGCTTACATCTGTCTTTTTTCTCCATCCCACATAAACTTCCTTTGATCTCAAACGGTCTAACTGTCAAAGTGTCTTCTGCCATATAAGCATGTCCTTTGATTCTTCTTCTAGTCCATCAGTTTTTATTCTTGCAAAAGATTTAAATCCTTTCATCCCTTTTGAAAATGACTGACTTAGTCAGTTTTTGACCTTTTGATCTAGTCATAAATTTTCTTTTTCTTTTTTAATATAAGTATGTACTTGGAGGAATCATTTATCCCAACTTTATTTTGCTAACCACTCAGGACTGAAGCTTCCTCTTGCTTTAGCAAATATCTTGCAAAGTCCTGATCAACTCACAGATGTCTCTTAGCACAATGAAAAAAGTTCACAATTTTATCATGGAATCTTTCTGAAAGAAACATCCATTCAATGAATGAAGAAAATAGAAATAATTTACAGTGTATATATTCTTATTTGATATCTACTACTGCTATTAGTTATTATGGTAAGTAATTGTTCCCAGCACATAAGTATTATTACATGATGCATCAGATACCATATTTATAGGTAATATATATAATGGAACAAAAAAATTGCTTTTAGATGACAGTTTGGAAAAAAATATAAAATTAAATATATAATATATTTAATAAATATAATAAATTCTTAAAATATTAAAACCTGCTTTTTTTTATCCTGTTATATCAGGTAGATCTGATTTTCCATACTTGGTTCTCTTAGCACAAACATGTTAAAGACATCAAACCATATAAGAAATCTCAGCTCCTTTTACTTAAATTCAGTTTTAGCACAAAGGTCTGCCTGGGAAATTCCCACTTTTTTTTTTATTATTATTTTTCAAAATTTAACGATGTATAAATGTAAAAATAAGTAAAACTAGCCTCAGAACACTTTAGAACTGTAAAACGTATCAGATACTTTTAGCAATAGTGTTTATATAGTGTTTGTAAAATTGGAGTGTACCACAGTTATCTGGTCATCACATTCAAGAATAACAGAGGAAATAGATTTACTTAGCAGAATTGTTTTCTCCTCTGTATTCTACCTAAAAGACCCCTTTTTATCAGATCAGAATATGTTATCATGATCATCAAGTCTTGCCTCTTCCACAGCCCTTTTGCCACATTTTAGCTTTGCTCCTTCAAAAAACCCAGAACTACTGGTCAGAACTACTTAGAAAGACACAGGTTACAGAATTTATTCCAAAGATCTATATCATAGAATCAAAGAATGGTGTGGGTTTATGATGGACATCGAAGATCATCTAGTTCCAAGCCCCTCAGCATAGGCAGGGACACCTTCAATGTGCTCAGAGCCCTGTCCAGCCTGGCCTAGAACACTGCCAGGGATGGAGCATCCACAGCTTCTCTGGGCAACATGTTCCACTGCCTCACCACCCTCAAAATAAAGATTTTTTTTACTTTAATCTAAACCTACTCTCAATTTGAAGCCATTCACCCTTTTCGTGTCATTACAAGCCCTTGGAGATAGCCTTTTGCTGTCTTTATGTTTCAGGCCACAATTAGGTCACCCCAAAGCCTTCTCTTTCACAGGCTGAATAATCCAGATTCTCTCAGCCTTTCCCTAAGCAGAGGTTCTCCATCCCTTTCAGCTTGTGTCCCTCCTCTGGACTCACTCCAACATGTCCCTGTCCTGTGTTGGGACCCCAGAGCTGGGTGCAGGGTTCCAGGTGGGGTCTCACCAGAGCAGAGCAGAGCAGAGCAGAGCAGAGCAGAGGGGCAGAATCCCCTCCCTCCCCTGCTGCCCACACTGCTCTGGATGCAGCCCAGGACACGTTTGCCTTTCTGGGGTGTGAGCACACATTGCTGGGTCATGTCCAGCCTCTCACCCACCAGCACCCCCAAGTCCTTCTGGGCAGGGCAGCTTTTCATCCATTCATCCCCCAGCCTGTGTTAATACCAGAGGCTGCCCCAACCCACGTGCAGCACCTTGCATTTGGTCTTGTTAAACCACATAAAGTTCCAGTGTGCCCACTTCTCAAGCCTGGTCCTTCTCTGGGTCCTTCTCTAGGTCCTTCTGGATGGCATCCCATCCTTCAGGTGTGTCAACAGCACCACTCAGTTTGGTGTCATCTGCAGGTTTTCTGAGGCTGCACTTGATTCCTCTATGTCATCATTGAAGATAACACTGGTCCCAGTACAGACCCTTGAGGGGACACCACTCATCACCAATGCCCACTGACACTCTGAGCCATTGATCATTACTCTCTACATGTCACCATTCAACAAATTCCTAATCCACCTCATGTATATAAACAAGCCTGAGGGGAAGGCAGAATGCAGATATTAATTTACAAATGTGAGCAACTAATAATTACCACTTTTTTTGTCTTCTTTGTGAAGCTGGACTCCAGAGGCTCTGCTGACATACAGATGAGGAACAGCAAAGAGTAAACTAAAGCCTGTGAACAAAGGGGTCATCAGCTGGTCATCGATGATAAGATCTCCTAATTCATATGGAGGAAGAAATCTAACAAAACTTCCGGTGACTAAATGAAAAAAGAAGTTTCTGTAACAGCAGATGAAGTTTTGGCAGGATATCAGACAAATGATTCTGTATGAAATCATGTGTGTTTAAGGTATTTCAACCAGTGGATTTATAGAAAGATGAAGTTCCAAGCCACACAAAGCAGGATACAGAGATGATCTTGACAATATCAGCATGTTAACAGTTTTATCAGCTGCTACTGCTACTGCCATGCACATTATCCTGCTATTGTGTCACGAAGGGACAGGCAAGAATTTTAGTCTTTTGTTGACACAATTTGAGGTTTTATACCTTGGAAGCTTCATATTGTGTTTTAAATGTAGAACCAATGTCACTACAAACTGAAAAAAATAGCATTTTCTAATCTCTTCAGATAACCCAGTTGAGCCCCTAAATGTAATGAATTAATCAACTTAAAAAACAGTTTATGTCAAACTGTGGAGTCTAGAGGTAGAGATTTAAACATCACCAGATAGGTTTTTCAGCTAATCCCAGATGTTGCAGTGATATTGTATGCAGTTACTGATTTTTTCCAAGCCATGACCCCCTGCTCTTGGCCATAAGTTATGGCAGTCACAGAGATTTTACACAGTACATCACTGTCCAAAGAACTGGAAAATACAAAGAAAAAGAAAGGACAGAAATTTCAGGGAAAGTTCACATTCCTTGTTACAGTTGGCATTGAATATTAAAGATAATGTCAATGTGCAGGATTTCAGAAATACCATCTAGGATATGCTTCGTGTTCTGTAGCATGGGCTAGACTAATGCCACAGGACAAAACTGATAAGGTCTTATGAAATGTCACTTCACACTGAATTTTATTTACTGTTGTTGACAATTATGCATGTAAAAATAAGCTATTTAGACAATAAGGATTTCTAAAGACGTGTCATATGTTCATGGTTAAATATGCTAAATGTCACATTAAAGCTGACATGGCTGTGGCTCAAGGCAAAAACACTGTCAAGTTTCCTATGATCCAGATGTGGTATATGTCATCAAACCGATTGTTTCTGTTTGACTGTGGTTTATAGTGCATAATACTGCTTATCAAATATCCTGAAAAAGTGCTGCTTGCCATGAGAAAATTTTTCATCTCTTTTTTGGCATTCTGTTGCAGTTAACTCTTGTTATAGTTGCTGACAGATGTCGCAGATATGTTTCAGTTAGTGCTAGCTCCTCTTTCATTTAATATGTATAGATATATACATATATTTATATATGTGTGTGGGAAAGCTAGAAGTAAATAAACCAGAATATAATTAAATTCTTGTGGAGGCATACTTCTAGTAGGAAATTATGGCTCTACACTATAGTAGGCAGACTTGTGATTGTGTGGGAAAGTTAAAATTTCTCTGTTGAAGTCATATTAGACTGTTTATGGATCAGCTGCAAGTGCTCTTTTGATGACATTTTCACCCTAGGTATTGGCTTTGTCCTTTTATTAGGAGATAAAATCAGTGCCTTTAAGAAACAAGTTTAAAGGAGCTTCAGTAGCAGTTGACTCAGCAGGCTACCTCTGAAGCAAGAAATTTTGAGTGGTAATTTATAATATTTTAATTATCTTTAATATGTAGACTTTTAACACAGCTGGACACACATTGCAGTTTTACTGAGCATCTGTACTTGCTGGCAGATAGTTTTTTGGTTTTTTTTTGTCAGACAGATTTCTATCATCACTCATAACTTTTTTTACACTAAGTGGGATATTTATAAACACTGTTTCAAGTATGAGTTTGCAGCATAAATTATCACCAGTTAAACCCTCTAGGAGTCATTCCAGTTCATCCTGAAAGTAAGCATCTTTCATGTTTTGACTGTAGCTCTAAAAATTAATGATAAAAATATCAAAAAACCTTGATTTGGACTAGAGAAAGTCTTTGAGCAATGGTTGGTGTTACTTCCAGAGAAAACCAATGAAGTATTTCTGGTTTCCACAGAAAGAAGCTGATATGATTTTTTACTAGATTCAGAGTGCTTATTTTCTTGTTTCAGATCATTTCTAATTATGGCACTTCAAAGAGAGAACAGAACCAGGTGTCTGCCTCTTTTTTGTCAGAGTGGGGAAGCCTCATTTGGGGGAGGAGTAGAGGTTTTACTCACTGTCACTGCTGTAATGACTCTGAGGCAGCTTTATAGGCATTTTATACTCTTTCATTGTTGTGTTAGATTGAGCCAGAGTTTATTCCCTCCTGCCTAGGGCAAAGAGAAGACTACCAAGTGACATAACTAGAACTCATTAAGAAAGCTTTGAAGGAGCCATTTGGTAAAACAGAAATGTTTCCTGTTATCATGACCACTCCAACCATAATTTCTTTCACTAAAACAGAAATGGATCCTGAAAAACGTCAAAATGAATGCTCTACAATTACAAGAGGAAATGTTGACATTAAACACCTTTTTGCCTAAGTAGGAGATTATTACCCATATTGCACACTGTAATGGAAACTATTTTTTACTTATTTATTGACTTCCCTTGTCTCAACCACATGAGGAATTTCAAATTTTGGTGCATCTGTTCCAATCTGTAAGCAAAGAAAAAGTCCAGTGGCCCTTCATAAAACTGATTTTCCATCCTCAATCGGGCAGGGAACTGGGAGCAGTAGGTTAGTTCAGGTGTCTCTCTTCAACTGACAAAGTGGAAAGGGGAAGAACAAGCCCTGTTTAATCCTCTGAGGAGTGTATTTAGAGCTCAGATATTGCCATGAAGGCCTGTGAGCAGAGAAGAAGGACATGACTATCAGCTTGAAGGCACCTGAGGAGCTGGTGTCACAAGCCTCACAGCTTCCAGTGCTAGGTAAGCATTAGCACCAGTATAGTGATTAATGTATCCACATGGATATGAGGGTATGTGTATTTTTGTGCCTTTATAATCAGACATAATTTGACAGCATGTAGGAAAAAAAAGTGGGTTTATTCATGTCTTGGATACTTTTGACACAAACAATTTCTCATAGAACAATAAACTGAAAAAGGAATAACTATTCAAATTTTGTATATAGGTGTCACTTGTAATTCTATGGCCAAAACATGCACATCTCCAGGATATTCCCTGCCAGACCTATAATGAGTAATGCATTTGTTCCATAGAGTTAGGCCTCTCAGCAGCTCTATATCCCTGCAGAACTGTAAAGATAAGTAGATGGGAGGAAGCTTCTCCACTTCTGACCCCATCCTACCATTAGCACCCCCCAAATGAGACTGACAAAAGAGGCACAGTCCCACACATTTTTAGCACATTACTAAGTTTTAATACACAGAGTGAGCAAGTCCAAGCTTGCAAAACACATATTTTGGAATTGCATGTGAAGAAGTGTCTCACACTTCCTTCACAATCTTTTTACGTTCTCTGAGACAGTGGAAGATACAGAGTCATTCTTACATTATGTTTCTTCTTTCAAGTGCAACTTGAGACACAGATCTAAAGGCATAGGAAGGCACTGAAATAAGGCATTGGAATAAGGTAACTATGTCAATAATAAGTCTGGAAACTGGTTTTCTGACAAAATGAGCAAGGCTTTAAAGTTAGGCTATTGCTATTTATTTCATGTGAATTATATGGTTCTAGATGAGGTTAGGATTTGGCACTTCTGGGGCTGAAATTCATGAGTAAAGCTAAAGGAGGATCGTATAATAAAAATGAAACATGATGATTTACTTTTGTATAGTTTCTCCAACTCTGCAAAATTGGTTCAGCTGCCATCATTATATGATTTCTTTTGCATTGTGCAAAAATTACAAAAAAGGTTAGCTGGTTTTGATAAAATAGAATCTGCCTCCTACGGGGAAATTAAATTATACTTGACAGCTAAGAAGTATTCACATGGCAAAAGAAAACAAGAATCAAAGCAAGTTGTAGGATTCCAGATCTTTTCTGACAGCGTTTTTGTCTGATTCATACCAAGCAGAAGTTGAAACTTTATCTTTTTTTCTGAATTGCTACTATAACCCTTCTCCACACAGACTGCTTCAACCCATGGTGCCCCTTCCCTCTTGATCCAAGCATCTGAGCCTGTTCTTATGCCAACAGGCAGATTCTTTATCTACTTTTGATCTCTGAGCATGGTCAAGCTAAGGCCAGCTGTGTGGATTCAGTCCCTAATGGGACCTTGTTTCTTGTGACTTGGTGCTCCCTGCTGTTGTTCCTGACATAGATAAAATCAAAGTGTCTTCACAAGTCTTTGTCAGATTTTAATCACAGTGTCGGCATGATGATAACCAAGAAGTCTTAGAAGATAGAAGAGGAGGTAGAGCACTGGCAGAGAATAGATCTAGTGGATCTGAACACATTAAGGGCAAGAAGCAGCAAATGTATACAACCAAGTTCCATCTGTGCAGTGTCTGGCCAGACAGAGCATTGTCAAGACATACATATATATTTCTTATTTGTTGCTAGTGCTGAAATCTGGGTTACTGAGTTAAGCACTGCACAAATGGAGTAACAAAATTCTCATTAAAAAAAGATCATTCTGTAGATAGAAACTCTAGACAGAAAAGAGTAAAACAAGAAACAGAGAAACCAAGGGACAAAGCTGAAGAGATATGCTCAAAGGAAAACATCAATGTGAAAGCTGACAGAAACCAAAGGGGTTTTTTCTGTCTATTGTTTAGGGGTTTTTTTACAGAATAAAACTGTTCAGTTCTTCAGATCTAATCTGAAATGTGCTATTGGTTGAATTATACCCATTAAGTTTGTTCTTGAAAAGAGGCATTTTGATTTTGGTTCTTTTGATTAGATAATTTCTTCTTCCATTTTCACAGACTGTGTTGTGTTTGAAGCAAAGCTGGCTGAGAGGTCTTCTATAAAGTGTTCCTGCTAGAAAATGCCATTTCTTCTAAATCAGCTCCTTTTCTGAGAATGAGCAAGCTTCAACTTGACACTAGGCTCTTGGCTATACTATTCTTGAAGGCATTTCATGTTTTATTAATAGTAATTCATACAGACTGGGGAGAGAGCACTGATTGGAGCAATTGCCTTATATTCACCTCCCTGATCTGCTGCTGTCAGCACGGAGGTGAATGCTCTGACTGGCAATACTGGGAAGGGCTCCCTCCATCTCTGCCACAGAATAAACACCCTCTCACTCTTTTTCTAAAAATCTTTGAAAAGTCCTGTTGGTAGCCCACAGTTTGTATGTCTCTCCTTCTAGTTACAGTCTCTCTCAGATGAAAACCAAAAGATTCTTTCCATGCTGCCTGTGCTCTCACTTGCTGGCAGTCTGCTCTCTACAGCACATTCTGCAAGATTTGCTTCTATCCCTTCAAGTTCCCATTGCTTTCAATAGCCAGTTGTGAGATTGCCACATTTTTATGCTTTTGAAAGTCTCCAATGTGGCTTCCACTCCAAATCCCGCTCTTGATATGTGTTTTCAGATGAGTTAACATGTACAAATAAATGGCAGTACATAAATCATGCCTAATAATCTGAACCAATGATTAAACGTGTATTTTCTATCTTTCAGTCACTATCATGCTAATGCAGTGTTCTGGCTGACCAAGCACTTTGATTTTGCTATCAGTGCAATTTAAGCATAAGTCTGACTATGGGATAGAAGTTCAAAAGGATTCTCTCTCAACGTTATGTATAATAAAACTAAAAAAAAAAATTAGAAACAAAATCAACACACCAAAAGTTAATATATTCAAGCTGAAATTCTCATGCCACTTCCTCAATTGTTTTCTTAAATATGCCCAAGAGTCTGCACATTTTGAATGGCTTCCAGTCTGAAGTATAAGCTAGGAAAAATAATTACAGGTTTTAACAAGAGCTGTTAGACAGCCCTGTGCACTCTCTTCATCTTGATGTTAAGCAAGGGTCTCAGCTTCCTCTGAGTGCAGCTGGCATGTAACATAAAAAAACGTGGTTCATGTCAGTTCCATTTCTATTCAGTTTTTATTCAATCCTCTTTTCCCATCAAAATATACAGGTAGGGTATTTTAACCTCTTCTGATAGCACCAGGTCATCTGTCTGTGTTGCATCAATGATTTTAGATTTTATGTAGAAATTTTCACCCATTTATTCTATTTGTAGTACAATAAAGACTAGATGGTGTTTTGTGGCTTGGAACATATGCCACAGCAGCTGATTTTTTTGACTGTATGATCTTTTTCACACTTTTTGAACTAGCAGTAAAAGCAAGAAATTATAGAGTTCAGGAGTAATGACTTTAAGAACTTTGCACCAAACAGCTCTTGTTTTATTCTAGTATTTCCTCCCTGTTCACATATTTATGTCCTCTTAACCTATGGACTCTCAAGAAAATGTTTTTTGTGAAAAAGATTTCCTAGCAGTGACTGTGGGCTACACAACAAGAGCCTTTTTTGAACTGTCTTGAATGGGGGGGAGTAAGAGAAGCGTGTGTAATTTTGCATAATTACACGCAATAAAATCAAGTAATTTGAAGGTAGGGCAATGTGGGTTTTGACTCTTTGATTGATACATAATAGGTCTTTATATTTCTCACTGGCTGCTAAATATAATCTAAATGCACAGGTATTTTTTTCTCTTTATTATTTTTTTTCATTCTTAAGAGAAATGAAGTGGTCAAAACCACAACAAACCATACAAAACCCCAGTAGGGAGGCCAGTTCTTCAGAAACAACAGTAATTGCAGACCAGATAGCAAAATATGCAACTAATTCTGGAAATTTCAGTCACTCATCCACCTATGGGACCCTTCCAGGAAAATTAGCAGCCCTTCAAACTGTAGACAAGGCTTTGCTCCTCAGATAGTAAAAGAGGTCCTTTCCTTTTGATTGACCTTGGTAAATGACCTCATCATCCACTGTTTTGTTATTCAGGATTCCTTCCATGTTTTACAAATAGGTGATAGATATCAGGCTGTACACCATAACAGCCTCAAGCAAGTGCTGCTTATAAATCAGAAATATAACAAATACAAAAGAAAAGAAATGTTGGTTCTGCAGTCAGTTTTTGGTAAGCAATTCAGAAGTCTGCTGCATGAAAGAAAGTCATGATTTCCTTCTGTTCTCCTCTTCCCCAGCATTTGTTCTAGCCACAAAAGATTTTTAGAGGTCAAGTGGCCTCATTTCTTTTATAACATCTTTGTGGAGCCCAGGCAGCCAGAGTCTGGAGGCTGCAAAATTACCATGAGGCTCAGATGGGATTGAGAGATTCCAGAAAATTTTTGGATTAGATGTGAGGACTGGAATTTGACCTCTCAGTTCTGGAAGTAGAAATAAAGCTGAAATTGAATACCAGAGGAATGGGGGACATCCAACACAATGGAGGGTGGTGTCACCATCTTTAGCCCCCAAGCCAGGCCAGCAGGCTGAGCTGTGAAGACTGTTGTATCCTCTATCAGTGACAGAGCTTTCCTTGGGAAGAGCTGTTAATTGTCAGGTTTATGGCATAGAGCCTGTAAGTCATTTACTGGCACAGGGAAAGAGAAGTTCTCTGTGCAGCTACAGGCTGCAATGTGACCTTTAGAACAGCTATACCAATGTCCTACTGAGTTGGTGGTTATCAGGCTTGGGAAGTCCAAATGATGAGTGTGTGAAGCACCAGCCTTTGGGAAACCTTGCCACAGATACTCTATGTGGAGAACTGAGGTTCCAGCTCATTGTTGTCTGTTCATCAACGTGAGGAACTGCCACCCATCTCAATAGCATTTGTATGCATTTAACTGCAGAAAACCCTGTTCCCTCCCCATTGTGCTATGGTCCTGGGCTCTGCAGGAGACACAGCTATAAAGAAAGGCTGCAGCCTAACCTTAAGACTAGTATTAAAAGTAGTATCCATCTTTGGTAAGAAAAAAAACCCAAAACTATCCAGCCATTTTTATTGAGAAATCAGCCAGTAAAGTGATCTCTCTAAACCTGAAAGATGTGTATTGACCCCACTCCCTTCCTCCTATCTATTCTCTGTTCTTCTCATAGCCACTGTCGTGTTATACTTTCCAGGTACCTGTCCCAGATTACAGCTATGCTTCAGTGACTCTGGACTAGCCTACAAGAATTGGCAGTGCTGCATACAACCAGTTCCCCCCTGGCTACCCCCAGCTCTCTGCAGCCTCTCTTAATGCCAGCCAGCAGCCTCAAGATGTTTGGCCATGCAGCCAGGCAAAGCCAAAAGCGTGCTCCCTTATCCCTACCTGCTGAAAACTCTAAGCTTGGCTGTAGGCATCCACAATTGTAGGAAGATTTCCTCTGTCATAATATTTAGACAACATAAAAACAACGAAATAGGGACCCACCAGACACCAGGCAGAGTGTGCCTGCTCTGAAAACTGCAGATCAAGGTCGCTGCTAAATGAGGCATGGTCTGTGTTTCCAGCACAGTGCAGAGCCAGCCAGGGAGGCAGGAAAAGCCACGGAGAGAAAACAAAGCCTTGTTGAGTTAACTGAAATCAAAACAGAAAGCCAGGCTGTGAGGTCTGTGTCTTTCTCATTACTCCCTAATATACAACATCATAATGGACAGAAAGGAAGTACCAGATTGAATATGTTAAGAGAAGGAGACTAAATTGTAAAATGGTCATTGCACAGCCTATTCAAAGCAAGGAGATCATGCTTTTCACGCCCTCTAAAGTATACAGAATTCCAAGCAGGTAAATTGATCTAAGCTGGCTCAAAGCAGAGTGGAAAACAGGTTTTAGTTTTAGGTTTTAGTCTCTTTTTTTCCTGATTCTATGACATCAGTTTCTCTCTGTGTTTTTTTCTTTTGTGTTTATTGGTTGGAAAGGGGAAATTGACAGTTAAAGAAGCTGTGGAGTCTTTGTGTTTTAAATTTTCAGAGTTTCCAATACAAACAAAACCCCAGCATGTTATTTCAGGAAAGGCATTTGCAGTGAATTTCCATAACTTAATTTTATACTATTGCATACTTCTGTGTGTCTGATTTTCCTATAGAAAAGTAAAACTAGCAAAATAAGAGTTTGGGTCCCTGAGTGAATCCAATGGAAAGAGTTCCATTCATCTGTTACATGCTCTACTGATGAATGGAAATCTGACTGGTCTTCAAAAATAGCTAGCTCTTCTCAATTCCATTGAAAACTCCAAGTTATGATTTCTTTCATTTTGAAAGAAAAAAATGTAACTTTTTTTACTGCTTATTGTTGGTATGGACTGGACTATTATTGGTCTATCTGGATTTTATAAGCAAACAGGACAGGCAGCCTGAGTCTTTTTTCTACAGGTATGGGGTTGCCGAGATATCACAATGTTAATGTCTTCATTTACCCAACACTCTATGCAATATAGACATCTCTTTAAATTGTAAAATAGGAAACTGGATTTTAAAGATGTCACACGAATTTTTGAGCCAAATTAACACACAGCATGATTTTTAAAATTACTGATAAAGGTTGTTTGGGATAACGAGTAGCACTGAGAGTCTATTCTATGTTGTTTCAAGGGAGTGCTCAAAATTAATATTTATATTTAAAAGCTGAGACCATTTGGGCTACATTCTGTAAGTACTTTGGCCTGTCTGTCAGACTTGTGCTATAACTTCTGTGATACCTTCACTTTTTTTTTATTTCAAATTCATATTTCTAATACACAGTTACCAGACACCTCCCTCCAAAACAGTGTAACAAATACTGACCTAATTTTACTTACAAACATTAATTGTGTGTGACAGCAGCAGAGAAAAGAGACAGTCCTGAAGAAGCTACAGTTGCTTAACTATGGCTGGAAAGAGGTCTGCATGAACATCATAGAAGTAGCTGTAAAACTGATTTCTGGCAATGAAAGAGAGTGACTATAATGTTAATAGAAAGACACTTTAAGAGTTTCCAAGCTTTGATACTTTTTTTTCCTGCTTTTAGATTTTTATCTGAAGCCTATAAGCACAGAGTAGCCCATCTGGTTTTTCAGCCTGAAGGATGGCAAAGAAGGCTCAGATGCCCATGTAACATGAGCTGTTTAGTTCTTGTGAAGTCTCTGACACAGCATATCATTCCTCAGATTGTCACCTGAGTGACTCAGTGGATCTAAATGGTGGCAAGTGAGTATCAAGAGCAAAATTCACCAAGCTGCAGCAGCAGCAGGTTGGGCAGCCCTTGGGAAATATAATATATATGCACCTCCTTGACCTGTGAACAGATCCAGGGCAAAAAGCACCTCTCCCCAGAATCAGTGTTTGCTCTGGTCATGTCTGGGTGTCCAGGTTTGGTCCAAGGTGGGAGCATTCAGTGGGAGATGCACGAACCAGGCGCTTATGCTGGAGACTCAGGTAGATAAATACCAAAGAAGTGCTTGCTCACAGCAAGCCAGGATCACCCCAAATGTCTCACACTGCCAGTGCAGACTGCACAGTGCGTGGCATCCTCAGGAGGTGTCTGGGAGAGCGTTTTGCCCCGTGCTCATCACTGCTCTGTCACTGCAGCGCTCATGCCTTCGGTGCAGCCTGAGCTGCAGGAGCTGCCCCAATAAAGGTGAAGAGAGAAAATGAGGAATGCAGCTAGATGTCTGGGGAGCAAGAGGGGAGAATATTTCATCTTGCTAGCAAGAGGAAATGATGTCTATGAAATGCTACATTATTGAGAGTTAAGGTACGACTAGAATAAAATGACTGTGCTTTAACATTCTTTGATTGATGTATTACAGTGGGGATAATGATAATTACAATTTAATGGAATTACTAGTGTTTTGCTTTCTGTTTACATTTTAATAAAGGCTCAGACACACTCAAATACACAAATTACTTGGAAGAAAAGTAGTATGCTAAATTTATATTTTCCATAATCTTCTGTCTTAAATAAGGCAAAAAAAAACCTTATAAAGGAACACATGGATGAAAACAGATTGAAGACAATGCCACCAAAAGTAGACCAAATGAACTCCTCCAACACAAAAAGCTACACCTGCTAATCCAAGTCTCCCTTCTTGCTCTTTCTTGCTTTCTATTTTGACTTGCTGCACTCTGAAGCCATGTGAGGCAGCTGTGTCCTGAAGAAGATGTCTTAGCACATGCACACCTGGTTTAGAGTCTCACAGTCTTTTCTTGTTTCTGTAGTTCTGTGAATTTCTATGTTTGGATGATGTGTAAACCCTTCAGAAACACTCTCCAGCTGAGCTGAAAACTAAGCAGTGTGGACACTCCTCTTTTGCCTAATAAAATCCTTGAAGTACTTTCTTTGCAAATATTTATTTGGGCCTACCACGTCTGACTTCCCAAAGTCAAAATTTCATTAGCCATTAGGATCTGGACGGCTGAACAGCCCAACGTGGGTGCTTGCTGTGTCTGCTGCACCATTCAAAGAAATAAACTATTCAAACACATTCATTCTGGTAAGTATCATTATTAAAGAACTCCTCACAATGGCAAAAGAGAAGGGATGTGATTTGCCCCAAAGTTTGATGACAAATATGAGATGAAATATTTTTTAATATAGTGACGGATATGAAAGGACAGCATAGTCCAGGTGAATGAGGAGCAGGCAAAATGTCTCCTCATTTCAGATGTGTTTCTACAAGTTCTTTTTCTTTTTTTAATTCATGCTGACAAGCATACACTGAACCTAGCAGATAAATATTTTACTCAGATTTTATGCTGCCACTGACATGTTTGCACAGCAAGAATCAAGTCTGCTCCTCATTTTCAGGGGCATGCCAAAGCAAGTGCCAGCCTACACAGCTCTGCTCTACAGAGGGCAGAATTGTCTCTGATGGCTATCCCTGAAGCAGAGCACAGCCTCAGCAAATAGCAAACAACATCAATTCTGTAGTCCAACAAGTAAAAGCTATGCAGTACAAAGGGAAAACTTCCTATATGATATTTTGGTATTCAACAGGAAAATGGCTTTGGCTACAGGAGCTGGGTAAGTAGGTTCCTCCTGTTCAGAGTCATTCCTGTGTTAGCAGGGCAAACAGGGAACAGTCAGCACTGGCTCGGGTTCACAGGGGTTTTAACAATCTTGTTATTAATCATAGCCACAAACAAGAAAGAGGATTTGCATTAGTTATCACTCAATGTTGAATTATTTTCTGAACCAATCAGAAATTTCAAGGTTTGATATACCAGCTACTGGTTACTGGTTTGATATAAAGTTACTGGATGACTTTATAAAACATGCACTAGGCTGTTATTCAGATGAGATTTTATAGCTATTTGATTGTGAAATGTAGTACTGCAAGTTTAATGCCAAACATAGAAATAGGAAGCTATGGTACGAGAACTCTTCAGCTATGTAATGCTACTCTTTCCCATTTTAGTATTATAAGATATAACCTAGTAACCTGCAGTGGTTTTATCCAGATGACTAACTAATTCAGCAACAGTAGAAAAGGTCATTTTGTAAGCACTACTGAGCATTGCTGCCAGCAGAACTTTTGTGCTTTTCAGTTTAGAATAGCAGCACCTACAGCTGTTAGTGCCAGGTACTTTTTATCCTCTTATTTGCTGTTCTTGTTTCCCCTCATCTTCTTTCACGCTCTCTTGGAAACTGAACACAAGGAAGAGACCAGTGGCATGATAATAATCACCTCTTAAGTAAGATGAAACAAAGCTAGAAGATGTAGTCAGTTATTGGCTCTGAGCTGCTAGTACAAGGCACTGTTAAACTACATCTGCTTAATCCAGAGAGCTTCCAGTCAAACAAAAAGCAGGTTCATAAGCTGATGATGAAAAGACAGATGAATCACAAACTTTGCTGGCAAGCGTTCCTTTATCTTGGCACGGCCCAAGATATGTCCAAATAGTGAAATAATTGGAAGCTAATTTTCTTTGAAGGAAAGAAAATCATCAGGGAAGGTGCTGTGCTGGAGAATGGAAAGAAACATGGTGCTGTGCTTCAGGTGTTACATGGAGCCAGTGCTGCACTTTCCTTGGAGCTCAGGAGAGTGACAAACTGACCAGGCAATCATGAGCAGGGCAGCAGCCTCAGGTGTGCTGAGAGGATGGGACAAGTGCAAAGGCTGGTTGCTCCACTGCAGTGGGTGTGAGGAACACTGTAGTAATGCCAGGAATGCACTGCCCAGTCTATCAATACTCTGATATTCCACTGTCAGTTCACTGGGAGATCAAGCCCTACACAGGATTAGCACATTCAGTATAAACCATCTTTGTAAATGCACAGATAAACATGGCTATAGCTGAACTGCCTTGAAATGGTAATGTTCTTTTTTTCTACTTTCAATGATCTGCTTCCTCAAATTTGTTTTGATTCTAGCTTGATGTTTGGGTCTTTCAAGCCATTCTTTTAGACTCTTGGTATAGGAGGGTTTTTCAAAGGATTTTGCATTTAAAGCTTTAAATCAATGGGAAACAAATGTTTGTGATGCCACCCAGACTCACATTCAAATACTTCAATGTAGTGCTACAAATTCCAAAGAGCAGCTGCATTTTGTCAAAGCATTTTGAGGGATTTTTAAAACTGATTTTGAAGAATAAACTGTGCCATATATTTTAAGTGTCACTTTCAACATCTATACATTTTGTTGATGTTTTCCATGAAGAAATGCTGGGGATTTTTTTTTGACTGACACAAACTGCCATCTAGACATCATACAGTTATATGCATTTCTAACACTGACATTTAAAAGTTATGTGTATGCACTTATATAGAAATTTACATTTATGTGGATAAAGAGCTACATTGAAATGGCAGCCACAAGCAGAATAATAGACACTTTGGCAATGCTTATGAGTCATTCTGGCATATTGAGGAGATTGTTCAAAAGAAGTAGTTATAGCCTAATAAGACTAAATCTGTCTTGATCAATATGTGTACAAATATATTTAATGTGATTTTTTTTCTGGTTGCATTTTCATGAAACATCTTCCCCCTGTTCTTCAGAATCACCATTTTTCCAATTCAAGATCCTAAGCAGTTCTCCCTAAGCAACAAAAATCACTCCTGAAACAGAATTTTACTTACATTATCTACTCATGTTACCTAACAGCTCCTGCAAAGTTTCAAAGGATATATTTATCTGTGAATTGCTCAATAAACTCTGTTCACACACAAAATCTTTCCTTTGATTCCTTTCATTGTGCATCTTACACAATGGTAACAGGAGCTATGGAGGATGCAACAAACTGATGTTTCAGGGAGCTCAGGAAGATACAGTGGTAATAGGTGAAGTAAATTAATGAAAATGCCCTTGGTGACATTTCCAATCCCTCCATTCTGATTTCTGCCAGAATAGATGGAGCTGTGTAAGAATTGCTTCTGGGCATATTTGGCCAGGGAGAGGCCACTATTGACTGATGTCAGAGGTCCCTGAAGCTCCCTTCTTCTCACCTCAGTAACCCTTGGGAGGCTGTCATGGTGCAGCTCTAGTATACTTAGCCCTAGAAAGTACTCTTGTATAAAGACTTGACTCATCATGTACCAATTTTCAGTTAAAATGCTTAACAAAGGTAGCACTTTTCCAATATAAGTATTTCATTCTGCAAAAGGCTGAAGGTCAAATAAACCTTTAATAACTGTAAATAAAGCTAAATTCTGGATCTGACATGAAGATATGTTTCCAGTATGCTCTCATTTTCATGTTAGTTGTTGATTTGAAGGCATGAGGAGATGTTAGTTGTTGATTTGAAGGCATGAGGAGAAACATGCTGTGCAGTGAAGCGTTTCAGATGTGGTTTTCTTCCTCGTTCTTTTAGACTTAGAACACGCATCTCTTTGCTGCAGAACTTAATTCCTTCCCACAATGCAGAGACTTTCAGGAACTCTTTATGAGATCAAGTTGCTGATAAAAAATGTTAATGCCACAGCCCCTAGGGCTCTGCAAGGGTGCAGTCTACTCTTTACTGTCGTTTTCACCTACGCCTAACAGGTGATGAGGAGATATGGAGAAAGTGAGTCAAGTTTTCAGAGGGACCCAGATTGTTCTTACATCAAAGTCTCAGTAATGTAGGATAGGGTGAGGACTATAGTAAGTTAATTCATGGCCTGGATGTAGATCTCAATGCAGATAATCTTCCTTCATGGTTGTATTACAGCCATTTCTCTTACTGTCAATTATATAATAGCCATGCTGGCCATAGAGTCACAGTGATCCCTGACCAGTGATTTCCTTGACCTCTGAAGAAAATCTTGAAGGTTCAACCTCTCTGCTCCCAAACTTTATTTGCACTAACACTTTGCTCATTGATGTTCAGTTTGCAGACCATGACCTCCAGCCAACCCCCAAAGATCAGCATCAGAGAACCTCTAGAACCACACACTACAGAAAAAATGGTATAGTCTTTCTTCAGTGGTTCCACTCTCTCCATATATCAAGGGAATTTAAAAAAAGGCATTGCCATACAGTTCTGTCAACTACAGTAAGAGAATAAAAGCTAGTCCTTCCGTTCTCATTGAAGATAAAGTTCAGCAATCTGAATAAAAATCCACTAAATAGTCAAAAAGACAAACATCAAAAATGAAAATTCTCAATTTTAAGGCACGTGTCCTGTGTGATAAAGCTTAAGAGATTGTTTCTACATGTATCAGATATTGCTGCTGAAGAGTGATCCTCATGGTGCAGTGTGGTACTGTACTGCACTGTTCCTTTCTTCATCTCTCTGTCTTAACCACTCTTGCAAGAAACAACCACTTTTTCTTCATGAGATTGTTTATGCCAGCGACTAGTGACAGCTGGAATCTCCCCAGGGCAATTATGATTTCTCCTTTATATTACCTGTAGCAGTAAGGCATACAGGTACAACTCAGTAGAGGACTCTCAGACCCTGATCCAGCCAGGCATTCAATATTAAAGAAAACTTTTGATTTCTATCAGGGAAGTTAAACAAGTACTGGATTTCAGTGAGTGAAAATTTCTCCACTAGTCTTTATCAAAAAACCACCGACTTCAGCATATCAAAAATGGAAATATTCTGCCTTATCAGTTGTGCCAAGATGTTTCAAAACAGCCGTGCATAAAACTGCCACAACAACAACAGGAAACTAAAGCCTGCTGCCTCCCCCTCGCTGAATTCTTAGGACTCCAATATATCTGTGATGAAGCAAACAGGTCACTCAGTCCTTCTTGCCAGATACCCCAAACACAAAGCATTTTCAAATATATACACACTTTAGTTTATTGGCAAAAGAACTGTGACCTAATCTAATGTGGGACTTCACACTGCCAGCATGAAACAAGTTGTAAAAAAGTATAATTCAAAATACCATGAATCGTGCCCAGATTTTAATTGAAACAGCAGCTTTGGTAGTTTTCAGTAAAGCTGTGTATTTCTTTTTTTTTTGTTATCCTGTAATGCAGGCATTGCGCCTTTGATTTTCCTTCTACTTCTGTTGTTAGCAGTACTATGCACAATAGGTGGCCAGGCTGTGATCCATCAGCCTTGGAGGTGACTAGTAAATCCACTTAATCCAATATCTCTCCAATCAGATCTTTAATGAACAAACACAGAAGAGACATGGATTAGAAACCTGAAATAATCATATAAAATACACCACAGAAGGACTTTTTTCTTTCTTTTCTTTTTCTTGGGCAGAGGTTGATATGTGTGCCAATGGCCCCTTTCTGTGCAAAAAGCCCCCAAGATGATCTGGCTGCAAGCTAACAAGCTGATTGCAAGGGAAAGTTTTAGATTCCTCTTTTGACTAAATGGAAAGGCTGTGCACGTTTTCCACCATGGTTTGTTTATGATGTGAATGATGGCTTAAGCGTTGCTCTTCATTGAAAATAGTCCAGCTGCCCATAATCTGGCATTGATTTTCAGTTCATATTTTGCAGTTTTAAAATACATTCTTGGCAGGAAAGCCAGAAATTTTAGCCTCTGATATTAAAGTCTGCAAATGGACTTGAGTGTGGAAACATTTTTCCACATCTTCAATCTGCTCCATTTTAGGAAGGTCCATTTAGGTCCTGCATGCATGAGTTCATTGCATTTGAGCCATCAGCACGAGTAAAATGCACATGGGATTCAGCAGCATTACTTCTCTGAAGTCATCCTGGAATGCCAGGAGAACCTGTGGCTTGCTCTGACAATGTGCACCTTTGTGATTGTTCTTCCAGTTTATGAGCAATTACCACATCATGCAGTTTGGAATTCTGTATGATTCCTTGTTCACACATCGTAAATATTTTCAATTCTTAAAACACTTAAACCTCAATTTCATGATTCAGTGCAATTTCTTTGTACTTTTGCCTAATCAATAAAATTTAAACACAAAAGCAAAAAGAAAATTACTTCTCTCATGCTGATGATGACAAAAGTTGCTAATATTCTGAATATAAGTGCACAATTTAGAATCTTCTGAAGTACAACCATTAAGATTGGAAGTGGCAGATTTATTTTCTCACCGATGTTGAAGTTAATATGGATTTTTTTTTCAGACATTCAGTGTAAATTATGACTTTTAAAACAGTATCTTTCATTTATAGCTGTGAACAAAAAAGTTCCAGACACATGCACACCACTACACCAAATTACACTGCTGTGAGGAAAATAGACTAAAAATATATCTGGAAATCATTGTGCTATAACACTATCCCATTTCTCCCCCTCAAGACCACACATAATGCCAGGCTGAACTGTAGTAAAATGAATTCGTTTACACAAAGTTTGGACACAATATAGTTCAAAGATCCAGCAAGAGAGTCCTGAAAAATCTCAGAGAAGATATTATATTTCTGGTTCAAACACAAAGGTAGTATGATGTGTCAGTCTTCTCATAAAATACTCCATGTATATCTTATTGAAAATCCACAACATTGCCACACCAAGGAGCAGCTATTAAAACTGGAGCTTTTATGAGTGTTGTATGGCAGTTATGGTGGAAATAATCATTAATTTCTGGCCCAATATGTGTACTATTATTAAACTTTTTAAGCACCAAATAAAGTAGCTGCTGAAAGCAGTCTGCCCTGACAGCAGAGGAAGAGGCAAGGTTTGCCCATCACTACATCATTATTTTGGATTTTTCTTGAGTCTGTAAATGAACACATGGGTAATTTTCTGATCCAGAGCTGATTGATGCTTACTGAAATTTCTGTTGGCTTCATTAAGTTCCACATTTAGCCCTTAAGACACAGCAAGTTTTGCCAGAAGTTGAGAACCTTGCTGGGCTTTTTTGTCCTCTCACTCACTCTCCAAAACCATCTCTACAGCAGCTGACTGAAACAGACTGAAAGCCTGAGTTCAGTTTCTAGTTGATGCAAGTTTTGATTTGGGTGGATTTCCACCAGCAGAGGACTTTGTCCCACTACTCCATTCAAACAACAGTTTTGACACAGTATTGCCTGCTTCAATCTTATAAAGTGCAAAAGACCTCTTTCAATAAATGCAAACACGTTGAAGAACAAATTTCAATATCTTCTGGCATCAAACCAGAGCAGGGCTCAGACCCAGGCTGTCTGGTCAGAACCACTCAGACCCACTGGCATGGACTTGGAGTGGGGCAGTTGTGCTCCAACAGGCTCAGACATGGCAAAACTCAGGAGCCCACACTTGTCTCCTGCTCCCACAGACACTTGAGGAAGTCTGTGCAGCCTGGACATGAGGTTGTGCTCCCATGCTTAGGCACTGTTGCAAAGGACTGAAATTTGTGCTTAGTGGGTGATTCTGATAGTGCTGGCTTCTCTACCACATACTACTGTCAAGAAATACTTTAAACAGAGATGACCTCAAAAGATTGTATCTTGATTTTACTTCCAGCATGAGATGGACTGGAAATTTAATTAATGAAATGTTCAAGATGTAAAATAGTTTTTCAGACTGGGTTAACCACATAATGGGAAAACAAGGATAATTTAGCATTTGCCAAAAAGCTTGTCAAGTTTTGTATCCTACCAACATCAGCCAGGGAGGTTTGAATCTTGCTTGCACGCAGAGTCTGGAGAGAAAGGAGGATGGAAAAGTTCCACATTTGGCCACTCTTTCTCACCATGCAGAAAAACAGTAAAGGATCATTCAATTCCCTTTGCTTTGAAACCATTGCACTCTGTTAGGTAGATAGACATACTGTAGTACTGTAAGTACCAAGAAATACAATAAGAACCCTATGGGATACTATATATTCCATGATCTTTATGAGTGCTTTTCCATAAATACCAGATAGACAGTTGAAATCTATACTGATTGTGTGCATTGCTTTTAAATTTTAACTCCCCTCTTCTGCTTCATTCCATTCTTGTCCTTCTAATGTTACTCTCCAAAGTCTGTCTGACAACTTCTGTTGCATTTCTGTTTTTCTTCTCCACACTTTTTGTGCATAATTGGATTACTGTTTTTTCTAGCATTTGAGTGTTATTGCTGTTCTCTTTTCTCATCCTATAATAGTTCCCTAGATTCGGTTTCGTTCTCATGGTTCATCAGCATTTGATTTTAGTTGGCATTTTTTCCTTGCATCTCTCTCTGTTTCTTCTCATCATCCCACTTATTCAATGCTACACACTTCTCCAAAGGCTAATCCTCATTCTGGTTTTTAGTCCAATATTTTTCTCCTATCACCACCCTATCACAGTGTATGAGATATTCAGAAGTTTTAAAGACATACCTTTTCTCCAAAATTACATCACATCTGTATTTAAAATTCCACAGAGTATACCACCTCTTCTAATAACAAAGGAAAGAAAAAAACTATAAAAGTTTATTTTTAATGGAAACAATACTATCTCAACTGCAGCAGATTCCTTGGAAAGCATAACCAGCTAATATTTGTGAAATGCTTCCAGCATTAAGAAAGTGTGCCAAAACTGAAAAGCGTGGGTCAAACATGAACATATTTGGAGATGCCCTATAGTAATTACAAATGCTGAATGCTGACCTGCTTATTGGAATAGTCACTGTAAGACAGATTCATTTTGTTTATTCGTTGGAAGAAACAGCAAGGACAGGAGAAAATAGGGACAGATAAGCCTCTTTTCTCTTGAAAGGGGAAGATAACAGGACAAGAAAAAGCCTGGGTAGCAAGGGAGAGTAGAGATTTAACAGCAGGAGGTTCTCAAATAGGAGAACTATCCTGGGAACAAGACTGAGGCAAAGGCACCCTTCCTTTGGCTGTCTGAAGAAGACAAGGCTGGACTTCCAGCCTGGTTCTGGTCAGGACCCCACTGTTTCTAAAACTTCAGTCAAGCAGTAGCCACTGAATGAAAGCTAAGAGCATGTGTCTCACAGCACCAGAGGGTTATTTTGCAGTGACTTCTATGGTTTACATCTCAGGCAATTCAAGAACAAAATCTCATAACTTCAGTTGAATTATTCTTCTGAATATTTCAAATATTCCAAAGTTCCCTAAAGTAGTTTTAACATTTCTTGAAGCTTTCTTACAAGTGTAGAGTGGCCAGTGTCTTTCTCACATGAAATTTCACTTAAATTCAGGCAAAGAATTTCTGTGTTTATGCCAATGTTTCCTCTCCATAGACAAAGCATTAAGACAAAACCAGAAATAAATCAGCCTTTGAAAAAAAGACCTCTTGAAAAATTATTGCTAAAGAATAGTTAACAGAGTACAGAAAAGTCACGTGAGCATACTCTAGCCAGAGTTATGCATATTTTTCAGATTTATAATGCCTTCTCTGATGAACCTTAAAAATCTTGGTTCTCTATTAGTATCTAGCCTTTGAGTCAGCAATCAAGAGGGAATAATTCAGAGCTGACATCACAGGCAACTTCACAGTTTAATGTCAACGGATGGCAGGGAAAGGAGAGGCTTGCATCAGGTTTTCATCAAACTGTGTTTAGAACTTATCATGGGTTTCTAAACATAGGTCTGACCAGCCTCACATTTGGCACCAAGCGAAGCCTTTCACAGTCTACTCTGGAAAGGATTTTTGTGACTTGATTTCTTCCTTGTCAGAGGCTGTAACCATTTTTAGGTAACTAATGAATATTTTTATCCGACCTTCTAATCTCCAAGTGTGTAACATGCCAAAAATTAATAAGATAGGGGAGAGAATGTTGCAAAATAGATGATTTCACTGAAAATCAAAATCTCTTGCCAAATTTCTCTGTAAATTAAGTTCTGCAATATGCCAGAAAGATCAGGTAGACAGGCACCAGCATGATTAATTTTCCCACTACTGCCTTTTCTCCATCAAGTGGACCACTGAGGCCACTAAACCAGCATGTGTAAGCACATACTTTGGATGTGTTAACTGAAGTGTTTGTCAACAAATCACATTCCTTTTTCCATTACCTGGCCTTTGGTCAGCCATTTTGAGCTGTTCTACAAGAATTAGTATCAGATGAATGGTTTGCTTTTGCATTTCCATCCATGCCAAACTGAAATGGGCAAAGAAGATTCACAATGGAAAGGAAGTTTTGTTTACCAGATGTAGTGTACAGATTTTAGTTCATTGGATCAAAACTCCCTTGGGTATAGCTTGGATCCAGAACCATTTTGAGTACTTCTAGGTTTTGGATCCATTTTCATCTAGGATCTTACTTTTAGATTATGACTAATGAGAGGCATTCATACCCAGTACCTGCCCTCTGGTATACTGATGTGAATGTCACTGGTGCCAGCTTGAAGTTTCACCCACATTTCCAAGAATGAAGTGCAAGCTCTGCCCATTGAAATCCCTTGACAATTTTAATCAACAACATTAAACTGACAGTTCAGGTCCAGAATAAAGGTTCGAAGCGTGTATGAACTGCTTTTTATTCCACAGTACAAAGAACGTGGCTTTTTTCCAGAGCAGTAAGTATAATCTTATCTTCTATTTAAAGCATGCAGTTTATTATCCCATTTTTTCACTTACATTTTTCTATAAGGTCTCTTAATCCATTTCACTGAAAAGGGGATTTAGCAAGTGTAGCACATATCAGATTTCCTGATAGACAGATGGATTTTCTGTTTTCTTCCTTCATTAGTGAATGCAAAGCTATTTCTTTTTGAAACCTTTCATAAGTGGGAGCTGAATGAAGAGATTTTCTTCTTTTTTTTTTAACTACTGTACAAGAACCCTGTGTCTACAAGTGTATTGGAGAAAGATCAGAGAAATATTCATGTAGTGTCATGCATATGTACAAAATTTCTAATTGATTAATCACACATCATACAAACCTGTCAAACATCATGTTAAAATGTATCTCAGAGTTTCAAAAATGATGAATTATCATTAATCCTTCTGAGATTCCCATAACAGGTAAAAGATGACTGAATTAATCTTCATGATGGTTATATAAAACAGGCTGTATCTCACTTTGAAAGACAAGAATCATTGTTTTCTTCAAGGACTTTTCAGTTAGAATCTTCATTTATAAACATCCCAACATAGATTTTTAAGAGGTATCAAGAAGCTGGAGTTTGGAGTATGTCAGATAGAGCTGTATAGGTCATCCTCTGGCAAGGAAAGAAACAGCCTTTGTGACTACCTGAACAGGCACTCCAAAAATCTGGCAGAATTGAAGTATTGACCTGGGTGGGTTTTCTAACATCAGGCAAGGACCCTGACACAGTTCAGCTGAGAGGTCTGGCCATCCAATTCCCCAATTTAACCATGAAAACATCATTTAGACTATCCTACACTATATTCTAGGACTCATAAACCTCCTTATTGGTCACACCTTCCTTGCAATAGCTCCTTCAAATATTACATAGTGTTTTATTGGAAACTACTATTGTTTGTCATATACTTGCATTCTCCTTCTTCTTTACACATGGTCTCCTTGATTCTTAAAATAGCTGCACTACCAGTCACTCACAGAAAACTTTTCGGATCCACACCCTAAGAAACACGGGACTGAAACTTGTTTTCCTTTGAGCACCTCAAGATGCTGCCTCTGCACATGTGGAAGTAGGGAGTGGGAGCAGCAGTCTCCAGAGGAGTCTTGCCAATCTAATTCTGCCTCCTTTGGCAGTTTCAGCTGCCATGTGAATAAGGTAGAAGGAAGACAAAAGAAGGTGGAAAAATTCATTTCAACTCTACTTGAAAATTTCCTGTGATTCAGGGAAGTTGTCTCAGCTACAATTCTAGAGTTCATAAATCCTCAGCCACACTTGCAAGTGACTTCTGTAATTCTGACCACTTCAGAATCATCAACAAACTGCAGCACATCTGACAGCTTTGACAGGAGAAACCAATCCTTCAGTCTTTTCACAAAATAACTTCAGTCAGTGAGACTAGACCTAAGTTCTGTACAGAACCACAACAAATCTCCCATTTGGCCACAGTTGGGAAGCACCTGCACAGGAGATCTCTAACATCAGGATGGCCTGCTCTCCCAGGGCTGCAACTCATAACAAAAATATTCACAAGGCTGAAAGACTGAAAGGCCCCAGAGGCATCCTGCATGTCTTAAAAAAGCTCAGATTGGGGGAAATCAACTGGCAAGAAGTGCAAGTGGTTCTGCAGGTGTTCTCAGCAGCTCCCTGAGCAAATGTCTGTGTCCCAGCACAGTTAGGGATCTGTGCTTCAGATGCCTTAGCCCTTCCTCCCCACAGCCCTGCTTCCAGAAACACAAGTCCCATGGGGAACTGCTCAGGAACAGCTCGAATACAACACAAGTTTCAAAAGCTGTAATTTAGCTACATCTGCTCTTGCAGGCCATGCACAAAAAGGGGGTTCTGATGATACAAACGGAATGACTGAGTGGAAATTATTTTTTTTTGTTTCTTCATCAGGAGGTGTCATATCCCATCCCCCAGATGACCCAAGCAGGGTGTCCTCCCCACAAGCAGCTCAAGTTTCCCATCTCCAAGAAGAGCTGCTGCATGTCAGGGTGTGGGCATCTCCCCTGGGTACTGCTCTCCAGAGGGAATATTTCCACCTTCAGCTCCAGTCAGCACACCAGCTGAGCTGGAAGGGAGCCACACACCTACAGATGTGCAGGGAAAAGATTCAAAAAGCAAAAGAAAAGCCAAAAGCAACTTATAATTCTGATAATATTGTGCTTGTGGAGTGTCTGATTAATGACCTTAGAAGTTTCAGAGCAGACAGAGTACAGGACAAGCTTAATTTAAATCTAGTTCACAGTTCAGCATAATTAGCAGTAAATAATGAAGAGGCTCCTGGTCTGAAATTCAGGGACTGGAACTGCTTTTGCATCACATCACTGAATCACCTGTTTATAATCTGAAGCCTAACAACCTGATGACATTTTGATGTCTCTGTAATTATTTGGGGACTTTTTATAGCTCTCGGGAATTCTGCCTAACCTTTTCCTCTAGCTTTGTTTTAGCCCTGCTCAGTTTCTCTAGGAGAAATATATTCTGCTAAAATATATTCTTGATCCTCTCCTTCAGCAAAAGCTTTAACACTTGCTTTGAACCAAGCCAATACTGTAAGGATTTGCAATGTAGCTTGCACGTGATCTTTAGCTGAGCATCAAAACTAATTTTCAGGTGAATTTTCAGATTATTTCAGATGATACACATTATCCAGTTCCAGTTCACACTAAAAATCTCAAATAATTTTTTTCTGGAAGAGATTTTCTACTTGAGAAGAAGAGTTTGGGGCTCTTGAGCTTATTTTTTTTTCTTTATTCTTTTTTATTTCTTTGATGACTTGGAGAGCTGCTAACTAGATTTTTTTTCCATAGCTTTTGGGGAAAGAAATAGGAAGAAATCCCCACTGGGTTGGAGCCTATATGACTCAGGTCTAAGTTTTAGCATGCAGCCACATGCATTATCAAATTACAAATCCCATAGAGCATAGTTTGAGACTGCCATGGCAGCTAGAATTTAAAAGAATGGCACAAAGGGAACAGTTATATAAAAACCACTGAAGTAAAGCTGTATGGGAAACTGGACTGCACAGACTGCTTAAACAGTTAGTTTGTTTTAACTCTAGGGTTACTAACCTAGCTTTGGTTTCCAAATAATTAAAACATATTTTAATTATCCTTATTTACTATACCCCCTAATTTTAAAAATGCCCAGCTTCAAAGATATAATGAGGATAGAGTGTGATGGACATGTGCTACTATTGATTCCCTGGAGGAATCAATATGTGTTTACACTCCTTTTTACACAGTTCTTATTCCACTTCCTCTGTTGTTGACTTGCTCTGTTCCTGCGACAGATAATCAATGATAAAGACAGACTACACAATTCAGACTACAATTCAGCTGGAGACATAGAGAGTGGAAAACAGAGAGTAGGAATGCACACCATTAAACCAGTTTCTGGGGAGGTAACCCCATCCTTGTCTATTTCTCCCCTCTTTGTTTCCCTGGGGAACAATTATATTTAAGAATAATCCCCTGTCGTAGCATATTTGATCAAGGAAAATTAAATTAGCTGCTTCCCTGGCTACAGTTTCTAACATTATTGTGAAATTCTTAATGAAGGCTCCTCAGAATCTCTTCACACATCTTGTTAACTAAAAGTCCATGGTTTATAACTGTTAACCACAAGAACCAAGAAATGCCAATTAGCAAAAATGCCTTCTCCAGAGAACATACACAGCTGAAACATTAGACACAGATAATTACTGCAGTGGCTTATATTAAGATGGAGACATACCAATGAGGTAGTGTTTCTTCTCATGGCTTTCTGCCTTGGCACAACTCTAGTTTCTGGGGGAATGGGATGGGTGGACAGAGGCTTACAAAAGGCCCTAGCAATTAAGCCAGTGGTCTGGACAGTAGAGAATAATGTGATGAAATAGTCTTTTGAGAGTCCTGATCCCTACTATGCAAAAAGAGACATCAGGCAAAATAAGAAAAAAAAGAGAAAAAAAAAAAAAAAATTTCCCAAAGATTTTAATAAAACGTAGTTTGTTCAAATTTAACATCAGAACGGCAAGAATATTGAAGAACAAATATAGAAATCCTATAGGCTAGAAAAAAAATTGCAGTGTCTGAAGGACTGCTAGGCTGTAGGCCTAGCATTAAGCCAGATCATGTTCATAAGAAGAACAAGGAATGGAGACAGACCCAAAGCACCAAAGTCATGGACTATATTTTGCTGATTTCAAGATAATAGGATTAATATAAAAGTGCACTCCTTCACTAAATTTTAATTTTGCTAGCACATCAGCCTTTTACCACCAATTTATCCTCCTATATTGATTCTTTCAGAAGCACAAAATATAAATATGTATAAATAAATGTATTGCCAAATATTGCATGCTGACAAATACTAAGTATATATATAAAAACAAATAAAAAATATAAATACTTCAGTCTAATTGGTCTTTAGGCACCACAGCATTTCTAAGAAGAATGGCTTGATGTTTTTTGCCCCCAGGATAGCAGAAATATGTTATATATAGCAGCAACTTTGGTACTTACTTACTAAGACTAGAATACCAGGACAAATTATCTAATATTGCCCACTGGCAGGTGAAGCAAAGTAACCTGGCTCCTAGGTCATAGTCACAAAAAGTGGTGCCTGTGGTCTGATGCTGGAGTAGCTTAGGAATGCTCAAGGATTTCTGTATGCCATAGATGTAGCCTGTTGCTTAAGGGGCTTAAGCATTACCTCAAGTATTTTCGTATTCAAAATGAATAGGGGAAAAAAAGCCTAATCAAGGATTTTATTTTGATTCAAATTGTTTATGTGTGCATGCTGATCTCATTTGATTCACCGGTAATTAGATATAAGAAATGTCGAGGCAAACTAAACAAAAGTAAAATACTATCTGTACTATTCTTCTTGGACTTGTAATCCATATTCACAGACTAAGTTGAAAATCACCTAAATAAACACATCTGTTAAGCTTACATTTTCCAGTGATAGCAGTTTTTTATGTTGTGAAATGGGCTTGATGTGTTCATGTTACAAAGACCAGTTTCCAATTTTTTTGAGGTGTAAACTGACCTTTTTCCTGTTGGCTCTGTGCAGGCCAAGATATATTTCATTTAATATTGGCTAAAGCTAGAGGCAAAATGGTAAATTACTCTAGCAGTTTTATATGTACATTGGAAAGAAAATATTGTGAGTGTTGTATGAAGAGAAGGATCAAAAAATTTAGCCCTATAACATACCTTCTCTAGAAGTCACATATGTTGCTATAGATCACGTTGGTCAACAATTAGGCAGGAAAGACCTGAAATTCTGTTTCAGACAAATACAGTTGGCCTTTCAGAGCTCTAAGGGAAGGTTATTAATTACATGAGGTGATAATACAGACTCAGGCACATAATGCAAATTATCTGTGAGCACATCTGTAAGCATTTGTGCCTCTACGATTCCTCCATGTAGAGAAATCAAAATATCCAAACATATTCCCTTTGAAACTGGTTCCAGACAGTCTTACCTACCTTCAAGGTACAATATTAGGTTCCTCACAATGATAACAGAAATGTGGCTGATGGGGTGACAAGTGATATTTGGCTGGACAAGGGGTGACTAGAGAAGGGTGATTGAATTTCAATCCCTTTCTTGCAGTGGCTTTTTTTTGTTGTTTTTCTGGTTGTTCCTATAGGTAGTCACCCAGTCATGTACAGCCCATCATCTGCACAATTTTACTCTTCCCTCCTAGATTTGGTGTCCAGCAGTTGAGGCCAAATTTCAGAATTGAAACCTCAGCAAAAAGCTGAGAAGGCAGACATAGACGTTTTTATACCTCGGCCTGGCAAAGGTCAAGAATCCCTTCACAGGGGAATAGGTGAAGAAATAGTCTTTCATTTTTATTTTTCTTGAGAACACACTACCTGCATTGTGTGAATGAAGAGACTTAAATTATTAGATATCCTCTGTCCAACCATCATTCCAGTAATTTCCTTCTAGTTAGAAAGTGGACCAAATGTTCAATTAGCATCTTTGCTGAAGAATTGCATCTTATATACTATTTGTATATAGTTATGACAGCTTATTTTTCCCTTCCCAAAATTATTATCTTAACCTCTCAAAATTTGACAAGGTTAAAAAGCTTATAGTTGCCAGGTTGCCACAAAACATCAATATTTAATTAAGTTGAAAAGAGGGCACATGATTAGTGATGTGCTGTCATTAAGTACTTAGAATGATCTCATAAACTCACCATTCCAGCCATATTAAGATCAGCAATAAAATACACTCATTAGATCACAAAGGATAGACAATAGCCTGAGATTAAAGTGCTTTAATCCTCTTGCAGTACAGCAACAGCAGCACTTAAGTTTAGGGTCATCTGCTCTTACTAGGCTTGATATAATATTTCTGTAAGTAAATACACCAGAGAGTACTATTAATACTGATTATACAGAGCATTCAGTGGGATTGTCCATGACAAATGCTGAAATTAAGGTATATCCACTTATTATTGGAACACATGGGGCACATGGACTTGTCCAAAATTGAGCAGAATTCAGCAAGCAAATCACAGAAGTGGCTCTGGAGTCATGTTAGACAGTGATGACAAGAACTTAGGGCTTAAACTCCAGCAAGATGTATCAGGATGTCAGATCAGTAAAAACTTTAATTGACAGCTGTTCTTGATCTCTGCCCCACACCTCCCACCAACAATGCCCTGATAAATATTGGAGAGACACCTTAGTTCTGACACTGGCAGATGTGTAATTTCTCTTAACAAAGCCTAAAAGTCAGGATGCAGGACAGGTCCTGAGGGGCAAGTGTCACCTTGTTTCAATTGTCTTTCAGGTCCCCCATCTGAAATCTTGACGATTGGAGCAACAGAGATGCTGAGGAGAAAGGGCACAAGAAAAGCAGTAAAATTGAGAGCTGCAAGTATTCATCAGAGAGCAAGTAGGAATGGTGATTGTAGGTCAAAGACAGCTAAAATGACAAATGTGCAAGGGCTGAGACCAAAACAACAAGAACACAGGAAATAGTAAAGGCAGCAAATATATCAGATGAGGCAAAAGCTGGCCACAGAAAAAGGAACAGGGTGTGAGTCACAAACTTGTTCTCTGAGACCAAAATCAAGATAGGAGGAAGGAGGTAGACACCCAAATGGTGAGAAAACAATTCCAAAAGCAAAGAAGGAAGAAATAAAAGGAAATGTATTTTAAATGTGGAGTTTGAAAAACATTCAGTTTCTCAAGAAAACAGTTAATTCGCTCTTACAGGTCAAATTTCTCCACTGCAAACATCAGAGGTAGAGATGCTTTGTGGAACTGGGAAAAAAAAGCATTGTGATTGTGCCAGTTTGATAAATTATGTGATTTGCACATGCTGGACATGAGGGAAATGGGCAATAAAATTTTCCCCAAAAAGCAAAATATTCCATTTCAATACCTTTTTCAATGTTCAAAATATATTTTTTAAATGTCCTTCTGTTTTTCTTACTTGACTAGGAGCTATTTTTAGCGTAGTTTCCTTGAGAAAATTGAGGACTTCTATTTTGGATAATCCTTCATGGGACAGATTTTACCAGCTGTAAAAATAGCTCACAATTTCTCCTGCCTATGCAGCCAGAGAGTACAAGAAACTTGCATTAAACTACTTTGCTTTCTTCTTTTAACTGCTGGTGAACTAAATGGAGTAAAAAAATTATCATTCATTCAGTTCTATTTCAGAAAATTTCTGACTTATTCTTTCTCAACAGCCCTTTTGGGCTCATGGTGATGTTCTGATTGCATTTGCTAAGCTCTGATGAGGGCCCACAGATTATAAACCCCTTCTGACAAGGGCTCTCATTTATTTTCTGCTGCCTGGAGTTGCCTTAGGGCTGTACCACGTGGTATAGGAGGCCTGAAAGATTGCTAAAGCTCCCTTTCCCAGAATTGTCTCTGTTTTGTTACATAATTTAACATAAACACAGATTCCATAACTTCTGAATGTTTGGGGGAATATTTTTCTTTGTTCAGAGTGCTATAAAGCTCTCTTTTTTGGAGCTCTTGAAAACATGTTGGGAGCATGAACTGAGACTTTTTGAATGCTCCACTTCAAGATCCATCTTTATGATGTTTTTTACTGACGATTAAAATAATAAGCAATTACTTCATACTGTTGATGGCTGCTTCCAGCTTCTTGCTCCATGCTCTATTGAATTGGGAGCCTCAGGTCCAAAGCCAGAAGCAAGAGCTGTGAGAACTGCTTTAATAGCTCACCTCACAGCACATTAGAGCTGGAGCTTTATCAAGACTGGATTCCTACACTGGGCTTGTACAACTCGACAGACTGCAGTCTTGAAGCATGTTAAGAGAAAAAAACAACTCACAAAAAAAAGAGGATGAAAGGTTTTGATCCCCCATCTATTGGGGGGTACTATTTGGATTGTGACATTTTTCTTAGGATCTCTGCACTTTGCTTTAAAGCATAACATTGATAAAATGTGTAGGACTCTGCTCAGCAGCAAGTAGCAATTATGAATGCAAGAAGGAAAGCATAAAACAGAGGATTGCATTAAGATTACATAAAATAAAAATTGCTCATCACTCATTTAATGAGATGATTTCATTATGATTAATAGAGCTACAGAGACTTTAATTACAAGAGAAAAAATCTTATTTTCATGTTCTCTGTGAAAAATTTCTATTCCAAAATCCTGAACTTGAAAATGACCATGCTGAAAACCATGTGTTGAAAATAAATATGGTGGTTTTCTAATGAAAAATGGTTATGCAGATAGAATAGGCTGTTATTTAGTGTTCATAAACTAGTGAACACCTTTCTAGGAAAGCTGCTACTTCTGAAAAACATGGCAGGAATATAGGGAGTCTCCTAACTTTTTTAGTTGCTATCAAAGAACTGTAAAGAAGTACTGCAAAGGAAAAAATGCCAAATATTAGACAGAAATAGTAGTTAAATGAAGTTTTATAGGTAATTGCTCACAGCCATTGCAACTCATACTGTAGTAAAAAGTTTTATGTCTCAGGAAAATTCAAAAAGAAAGCAGATACTCCGGACCTGATAGTGATAAATTTTTTCAGGCTAGTCAGACTTCCAAATATGTTTACATGTATTCATGCATATATATATATATATATATATATATACATATTTGTATAAAGACAATTTTACAAGAAGGAAATCTGGCAGTATTGCCCACTGAATGTTTTTTATCATATTTAATGATCTGTGTCTGTGATTGCACACAGTATTTCTGACTCAGAGATCTTGGAGCAACAGAGATTTGTTCCCACTCATGGTATCACTGTTCAATTTTCTGTTCCCTATTCAGAGAAATGAAACACTATCCATGCCTCATATTTTTATATTTTCTAATTCCTGTACCCAGCAATATGCTTAAGTTTACTCTTCTCAGTATCTTTCCAAAACTTTTTTCACATTTGTCTCTAAGCTCCTCTCACACCATGTTTTCTTTTAGATTTTCCGTTGGTGCTTTCCTCTGAAAAACTAACAGTCTTCACTCAATTCCTTCTTAACACACATATTTCCTGGCAATTTCAGCAGTAATCTCTTGGAGACAGAAATAATTTAATATAATAAATCTGCACAACTTGAGAGATTAGACCCCTGTCTGATCATTCCCCACATTTTATTTATGTGCCTCACCAGCAGTGCTTATCTCATTAAAAAATGTGTTATCTGATGGAGTCACCCTTAAGGTCCAAAAGGCACACAGTCAGTACAAATACAATTATGGTCTACACTTTAAAAAACAATGATTTGTGATTTTGAGAGCCCAGGTGGATGACAGTTTTCAGAACAGGTGGTCCAGCCAGTCCCACACCAGCATGGATGCTTATAAAAGAGGTAATAAAAAGTTGCTAACCATTGAAATTTAGGTCAGTATAATCACAGGACCTGCCATTCAGCACACTGGAAATAAAAAAGGAAAAAAATATCTCTCTTGACCAATATGAATAATTTCTCCACAGTATGCCAAGAAGCAGGTTTCAACTGTAATTGTTGAAGAGCAAAACTACCAAATAAGAAGAAAATTACTAAAAAGAAATAATATAATCTCATGGTATGTGTAGCTACTGCATTTTATTATATCTTATACTTTGGACTCACATATCCAAACTAAAATGTTTTTGGGGTTTGGGTTTGGAGATCTTTTGGTAACATTTTGAGTCCTAGATTTGACCCTGTATTTTATGCTGGAGAATCATTTGGGCTACTGCTAATTATAGAGGCAAAAGGCAAAAGCTTGCTATTTTTTATGCCTGTGTGTTAGGAATATGCACATAAGAATAATGTATTTTTGTGCCACAGGCCAATTGGAATTTTTTTCTTTATTACTTTCTAAATAAGTTATCTTCAGTTTATGGAGAGGTAAACATGACCTGCCCATGTAAGATATTTCAGTGGATTAACCCATTTCCTCAAATAACTCTTTTTCAGCTTCACAATAATTTTCCCATTAAAATCATAGCCAGTCATAAGGGGGCTTTGGGAAGCACTATCAAGTATAACTACTGCAAAGTCAGTGGAATAGTTGGTAATTGTCTCAATAAATGCTGACCAGCCCCATGATCAAGGGCTCTGTTACTCACCCCCAGTGCTTTGCCACTGCTAATGCTGCTGGAGCTGTTGTGCCACACTGTCCATATGAAAAGGTGAAACTTCATGGATTTCACTGTCCATAGAGAAAGCTCATCCAGCACACCTGGATGATTTACACACTCAGACATGGCACTCCAAAATAATAAGCTACGACAATAATTCATTTAGCACTGTGACAATTCTGTCTGTAAAATTTAAAAGAAAAAGAAAAAGGAAAAAGAAAAAAAAAAAAAAGTGGTTATTTATAGATCATCTCTAATCCACAGAAGATCGAGGCACTCACTGCTTTTTACAAATTGATTTATAAATTGCATGTCAGAGGGATAATATCACTTAGCAGTGAGACCTTTGGAACAGCATTTCATAGAAGAGAAGTGCAGAACAGAATACAAGGAAGAAATAATACACCCATTTAACAGCTGTGTCAGTACATGCTGTGCCAACTGGCATTTGCCCAGGATTTCAGAGCTAACCCCTCTAATCTTGTAAGAGTACTAGAGCACTATAAAAAATAATGCCTGATATTTAACCCAAAAAATGACAAAAAGACCAAAAGTGCAGATTATTGAATATCATAGAGCACATTCTGAAACCCTATCTTACCTAGGCAAGTGTCCATTATATCAGAACATTTTCTTTCTCTGTGAACACACTCTCACACTGCTCCCCTCCACTCTAACTCAAGGTGGAAGTAGGTTTGTTTACCAAACTGGGATGGGAGCAATTCAGCAAGTACTAATACCTCTTGAATCATATTTTATCATCAGTAAAATTAATATCACTTATCTCTTGACTTCTGAATCAATAAAATTGTATAAATGAAAATCATATTTTGCAGGAGATGCACACAAAAAGCCTAAATGACTTAGTAAGTTGAAGATAGACTATGTAATAGCTGTTTGTTTAATTCATCAAGATAAAAAACCAAGAAAAAATTACTGTCTTTTTTCTTTCAAAAAATAGTCTCTTATATCCTAATTTTTGAAATATAGGGGGAAATGCCCAATTTTTAATGGAAAAGGACTACACAGATAGATTCTGGCTCAATGCATTTCACTTTTTTATGTAAGAAATTCATCACCTGAAGAAATCCGTAAGGTGCTCGAACTTTATAATAAACACTTTTGAGCAGTCAAATGTTATATTTCTCCCATAGCATTAAGGGAAGTCCAGGGACTAAGCTGAAAACATCTGTGTTGCTCCTTGTGTATGGAAAGTATAACAGCCTATGTGCAGTGCCAATAACAATATACTGCTTCTTATTTGCCAAGCAATGCTGGCTCTCATCAAAAACACACCTTTAATGGAGTAGCTGAAAGGCACAGATCCACAACTGTATTCAAATAAGAATGGGATAAGGAGGTGATTGTGCCTAAATCTGTTCCTCATCATTTTATGTCCCAGATGAGGTGAAAGACAGAAACACTGCACCTCATTCCCAGCTCTTTTTGACTGGGGACATACACTGGCTTACCTCTAGCTCCAGTGCCAGATCTGTCAAAGTCAGTGCTAATGAAATGTGATCTCTTTCCTTCTTCTTGCCTACACAGCTGTTTGATTAGAAGACTTAGTGAGGAAATAGATCACAAAGCCAAATGTGCTCATCTCTATATGTGTGCCATTAACAATATGTTGCAAGGCAGGCTCTAGGAATTTCTTATTGGTGGCAAAGAAGCCTACATAAAGTAGACAAATCAAACAAGCACTTTTTCATCTGTTGTCTAGTACCAACAGCATAAACAAATATTCAGCAACTCAAGTTCTCCAGTGATAAAGATCTCTCAGTGATCACCAAAAGTGTTCATTCACCCAGCATCCAGGTGCCTCATACTGGTAACTTTGCCTTTAAATTCTCCTCAGAAGGAACAAAACACTAGTTAACTCCATGAGTTTCAGAGCTGATACTTCATTTAGTGCCAGGAAGGACATAACACAGCAAAGCTGGGTCCAGCCTGACTTTCCTCAAAGCCACATCCCAAACATGCAGCTGTGTTTTTTTCCATCCCTCGGGGCTGTCACTATCCTGCTGAGGTCTGTATCTACAATACCCACAACTCATTTAAAAATGGCATAATGTGCACTGGCAGAAAATAAATTATCTGGTGAGGGTGGATTGTTTTATCAGTTCTGCAGTAACACCACTGACTGCACATGGCCATCATTTAGTACTCACTACTCGTACTAGCCAATCCCACACATATATATGAACAATGCAGCTTTTAAAAGAACCTCTTTTTCTTTCCTGGCTTGATCTTCATTTTCAGAATCACAGAATATTCTGGGTTTGATGGGACTGAAAAGGAGCATCAGTCAAGCTCTCAAGCGATTAGACCACACAGGGATCAAATCCATGACCTTGGCATTATTGGCACCATGTTCTAACCAATTGAGATAATCTCTTTTATCTCAGCCTTAATTATCCTTCCTTTTCCTCTTTTAGCTAGGCTAAGATTTCCCTTCTATCTTGTTTTCCTCCCACCTTGCCTTAGGAAACACCTCACTGTATTCCCTCCTAATCATAAATTAGAACATTAAGCTGACCTTTCAAACTTTGTAACCTGAAAATACACTGTCTAGGATGGGATATTTTCACAAGCATCCAAACAATAGCTCTTCATCAGTAACTTCTGTATTTTAATCTCCTGGGTCTGCAAAATTGTGTTGGAGATTTTGCAACAATTGTCTTTCAAATTTAATTTCTGGTACTTCCTTTTTTGTTGGGTTTTTTTGCAATAAGATGGGGAGAACGCTTCAGCATAATATTTATTTCAATGTATCATTATTTTACTTCTGCTTCTGATCAACACTATGTAGGGGCAGAAAAGGATATATAGTGACAGCATAGATAAGGAAGAGTTCGATCAAATTTTCATGACCTTCAGACAAGATCTAGTTCACATTCTTAAAACTACTGTTAAAATTGATTTTTTTTTCTGCTAGATCTTCCTAATATATTTGTTTCCAGTGCCATTTTTTTGTATAGGCTGTGTGACTGTCCACTACTACCAAACAATTCTTTTGACAAACAATCAGCACTTGAAAATAGCATTCAGAGTTAGAGGGTGGACAGTAAGAATAAGAAGCCAAAACCAAGATCAAATCTGAGGTGAAACAACTAAGCCATGCCAGTAGGTCCCAGAGAGTCATAGCCTATTGCCCTTAGAGCATCATCCAATTGAGCCACTGGAAAAACCTCTTACACAGAAACACCTGAGTACATACCCCCCATTGTGAATAATATATTTCCCCCTCTGTTCCAAGAGAAAAAAGTTGCAGGCAAATATTTAGCAGCTGTACCTTCACTAAACAGTGTAAGGTGGGTCCTGTCCTGCACAGTGTGGAATAAGCTGTTGTGTCTCACCTCTAAGCACCATCTAATGAAATATTGATGGAAAAGCAGTAGAGGAAACTCAGGCAGCACATCTGAGAATGGAAACCATTTAGCCCACAAGTAGTAAATGTTATTTCCATTACTTTTGGGACTGTAAATCTTACCTTCTCAGTTAGTGATTACACTGGGAAACCACAAGCAAATCCAGACATAAATGGCATGCAATTAAAAGGATCTTCTGCCTTTCTGTTTCAGTAAATGTTTTGGATCAGTAAAGCCAAGTAGCCAAAACTTTCTGAAAGAAATTTGGAGAAAATTGCTTCTTGGAAATGTGGTAATCCCTGTGATAAACAAAGCTATGTTTAGAAAAGGTGTCCCAGAGATTTTTACTGATGTGCCAATTGGGTCATTTGTGTCTTAACAAGAAAAGCAGACATCATAAAATTGCTGGTTTGTTTATTTAGAGCTAAGTGGAAAGAACAAATTAAAATGAAGGTGAACACCATCCAGTGATGACAGAAGCAATTTGCCAAGTGTGATAAATATGCCAGTGTTACTAGACACAATGGCAGCACTCCACAAAGCCTGATGACAAACAGCTTCTTCCTCAGAGCTGGTACAGCATTTAAGGCTCCCAGACTGACAGGAGAATGGGGGGGAAAGGAATGAAAGAAACTTTCACATTGAGTTTCAGTTAATTAAAAGCAGAAATTTGGGAGAGGAAGCAGTCTTACCTTTTGAAATGCCATTTGCCCCTCTTTAGATTATATTATGCACAAAGGCTGAATAAATATTCTTTTGGCACTTGGAGCAAAATAATGACTCTGCTCTGCAAATATTCTAGTGCTGTTATATGTGCCTTAGAAAAAGTTGAATATATATGCTTTTTTTTTTATCCAGCATCAGCAAGGAAAATAAAACAAGAATATTAAGCATTTGTGGTCAATTTATTCTGCAGAGAAGAAAAAAAAAAGAAAAAATAAAAAAGCAGATCACACTTCTATTCTGTGATTGTGGGATTGCTAGAAGGAGCTTACTGCAAAAAGGAACCTAAAAATCTGGCAATTTTACGAAATAACCACTTCCCCTTTAGGGGCTGTCATCATATTCTGATTTACTGAGTCTATATCAGACTAGAAAGAAACCCTCTACAGTAGTTCCTCTCTTTGTTAGAATCACCAGTAACAAAATAGTGATTTTCAGTATCCACTCTAGTAGTTATTTGTACTCATTTTTTGTAACTCAGTTTTTGCAAATGCTTAATAAGCCAGAAATTCCAGGAATTGTCCCAGAATGTATTTGCATTACCTTTTGTACCATACACCATTGTTTCTCCATTTCACCCTCTTAAAAATAACACTGTGCTTGGTCCAACAATTTGCTTCTTTTATATGAATGTAAATAAAGACTTAATTAGAAAAATACATTGTGTGTAATGACTACTGATTACTGACTCTTAGGGGAAAGTTTGCCTGAAGTGTTAAGGTCTTGCCTGAAAAATCTTGGAGGCCCTGATCTAAGAAAACATTCCTGTGTTGAAATAATTCCCATCATTTTGGTGTGTTTTAGTTAAGCATTTACTGTTGAGATTTTGGGGGTTTAAAATTAAATTTTAAGTTTTCCCATCTGTCTAAAAGATTTAGTGTCTATCATTCTCCAGAGCACCTTGGTTTTAAAAGAATCAGTCACCCCAGTCCACCCTAGCACCCAGCTCCAAGACCCAAATGTTCCTCTGAACACACAAGCAGCTGTGGCAAGGGATCACTCTGGTCTTTGCAAGTGCACTGCCCATGAAGCTGATGTAGATGCTCAAAAAATGTCAGGAAAGCCATCACCTTCTAAGAAATACTTCTAGCTAGAGGAAGACTGCTGTGACTCTCTCCTTTTAGCTTAAAGCTCTGTTTCAGCAGTGGGGACAGAGAGTATCATTCTTCTAAAGTTTGGCTTTTCTGGGATGAATAAGTTGAAATTCCTCAACTTAAAAAAGAAATTGCTGAATCCCAGGATTTCCATTTCTTCAGGTACCTTAAGCATTGCAGAGTCATACTGCCTGTACTCACCCCACCCTCAAACACACAGGATGAAAAAAGCAAGGCCAGATGATTCCCTCAAAAGCCATGACACAGGGCCCTTAGGTTTGACAGAGAAACTCCAGCTGTGGATCACAACTGGAAAAGTCCTTCTCCCTCCAGCCCAGAGTGAGAGGGAGGCAGGCAGGAGGAAAGTGTTCACAGCTCTTTTTCTGTGTGATTTCTCACTGGCCTCTGCAGACACTGCCCACAGACCTACAGCACTGGCTGAGCAGGTCTTGTTAATAATCACTGTGCTGAGGAGGGAACATCCCTGCTCTCCACTCAGGGAGTGCTGGCAGCTGCTGCCCCTCATCACCACACGGGGACAAAGAGGGCTCTTGGTGTTACTTTTACTCAGGTAACTTTCCTCAGCCTACAAACTCTCTCTTGACAGCGTGAGTACCACAGCCTGGCTTTGTTCCTGGTCATCCTCAATCACTTCCATAAAAAGCATGATTTTTTTTTTTTTTTAATAATGTGAGAGGAACTGCAAACTCATTAAAAGGTATAGCTTCCTGGCACAAATTTAATTATCAATTCCATCATCTGAGACCACATCTCCTGTGATTCCAGTGCCACAGCAGAAATGCTTCTGCACTCACATCTGAGGTCATTCAGAATTTGAAATACCTTATCTCTCATTTTACTTGCTTTAGTTTCACAAAATTCAAACCATCCAATCACTGCCTCAAATGTTTTGTTTTGATATAACCTTTTTCTGTTATAAGTTCTTAACTGTGCTGTCAATCTTGTTTTTATAGCACACATCTTCCTTGACATTTGTTTTTTTTATTGCTCTTTCTGAATAAGCTCCATTCAGTCTTGCTTGATTTTCAAATTAAAGTTGATCTGCTAGCCCTGAAAATGATTAAATTTGAATTTAAAATGTGGATATTTAGTTACTGTAATTATCTATATAAAAGGTTTTACATGCATATTTATAAAAAACTGGCAAGCAAAGGTATGCTTTTTTAACAGCTCTGAAAGTTCAGTATTTTCAGATTTTATTCCTTGCATTATTTTATTGGCAGAACAGACGTTAACTCCCAGCCCAGTATTATATCCTCTCTGAAGGCCAGAAAAAAATAGGAGATGCAGATTTACACAAACAAACACACACATGCATTTCATATTCCCATCTCAAAACATTTACATATAATCTTGAATCAAAATATTCTACCACTGTGAACAAGTGACAGCAACATTAAGACCACATTATTTAATGAGTAAAATGTGGACACAAGCAAGACATGGATCTGCCTTAGAATATAGACAGGGAAGGAGATAAAAAAATATTATTATTGGTGGATGATTTATTGTAGCAAATTCAAGTTTTACAGAATTAAAGTGTGCTCTCAGTATTCAATCTGAGTGATTCCTGTGGAGTTGGTTCTGCCCTTGGAAAAGTGGAAAGACCCAATTAATTTCCTTCCAGACGCTGAACTTTCATATTAATTAAGCTCAGCTGTCCTTCCCACAGAGATGACATGAAGCCATACAGGTGAGCACAGCTGTGAAAACACAAACAACCCTGAGAAAGGTCTGCTCCTGCTGCACTGCTGGCATCATCAGTGTGAGCCCCAGGAGGTCCCAGTAACATTCAGAGTTGGTGCCCTTCTGCAAAGGGGGGTTGGATAAAGTGGACCCTTCCTTGTGTCCTTGGAAGTCAGAGTGTGTTGTGTGAGCAAGCATCTGTGAGAGCAGCAAATTAGGAAAAAACAGGGACTGAAGGAGTTGTGCATGTGAGCTACCTGCAGCAGTAATTGGAAATAAAGAGCTCGACTGTGGAGTCAGCAGTCTCTTGGTAAGAGCAGAGTCACGTCCCAGGCACTTATCTCTGCTTCCTACTAAGGACATCTGGATCCAACAGCAGCTTTTTTCTGAATTTCTTATTTGTCAGTAAAGTGGCTCCACTGACACACATGGAGCCCTTTTCACCTCTTCCTGTGCTCATGCTCAAGAAGAGCAGTTTGAGGTCTGTCACGACCTGGAGGACGCTGATTTTTGTCATTCATGTTGGAAATAAGTGCATGCTACATTGCCAATATTTCTGTTCTGCTTTGTCTAGATATAAATCTGGCCTTGGAAAAGGCTAGAGAGCTTCAAAAATATCTTAGACCTCTGTGGAAGCCAAAGAACGAAAAAAAAAAAAGGGGGAATGATTTATATCTGGTTAATTTGTGGAGCACCTTTCACATTTGGCTGAATTTTCAAAACACATGCTTGTGGTTTTTGCTTGAGGAATCTAGTGAGCCTGGTGTTTCTTCTGCTAACACAAACCAATAGTGAAGACACACGAGATTACAAGGCAAGCTCCAGGCTTTCAGAGTTTCCAATGACTCTTTCCTGATCTGTCCTATAATGGTCTCACTTAGGGAGTAAGGGAGGAGGGGGTAAGGATGGCCAGAAGGGAATGAGGTTCCCTTGAACTCATCTGTCTGAAGGACAGGCACTGAGCCCATTCTTACCCAATCTCACCCACTTGTTTTACTCTCAAGTGCCTCTCTCCTGCTCTCTCCAGCTGTAACAGAGCCCTTCTCTTGCTGAGTTTTCCTCTGCCCACTTTCCTGAGCTCCTTTTCCAAGCGAGATTGAAAGAGGAAGTGCTGTAACAGCAGCACACATTTCTCACAGTATTTCTGGATGAAGCGGAAGCACCGAACACTGGAAATCTGTCCTGTTTTGCACTCTGTAAACAACTTCTATAGTAACATTGTTGGGACCAGACAAGTAATGAATATGAGGGTAAACTTGCAGACATCAAGGACTCCATGATTTATACACACTGTATTACATTTCACCTCTGTTTTTCAATTTTATAAACAAAAGTTTTCTTCTGAACAAAAAAATATTAAAAGGAAATAAATCACAATCTTCAATCACGTCTTTCTTTTTTTTTTTTTTTTTTAAAGGAGGAAAAGAACCTGTCAGTTTTAAAACATTTGGACCTTTATTTTTCAAAATTTTTGGTACAAAAAGGCATAGCTGGACAAAGAGCTACAGCTCCAAGTAAAAGAGTAAAGAGTTACAGCTCCAATCTTTTATTTATACAATGCTCTTATCTCTGAGTTATGGGGTTTTTTTTCCCAGCAGTGCCATATTACTGATCACAGAATCATGCAGTCATAGAATATGCTGAGTTGGAAGGGACACTGACAGGGATCGTTGAAGTTCAACTCCTGCTCTGTACAGCGAACCCCAAGAGTCACACCATGTGCCTGAGAGCATTGTCCAAACACCTCTTGAGTTCCATCAGGCTGGTGCTGTGACCACTTCCCTGGGCAGATGTTCCAGTGTGCAAACACTCTCTGGATGAAGAACCTTTTCCTGATATCCTGACACAACCTCAGGCCATTCCCTTGAGTCCTGTCACTGGTCACCAGAAGAAGAGATCAGTGCCTGCCCCTCGTCTTCTCCCAGGAGGAAGGTGTAGATGTCTCTCCTCAGTCTCCTCCAGGATGAACAGACCAAGTGGCTTCAGCTGCTCCTCAAGGCCCTTCACCACCTTTGTGGCTTTCTTTAACAATTTTATATCTTGCTTACATTGTGGTACCCAAACCTGGAGACATTGCTGAAGGTGAGGCTGCCCCAGCTCAGAGCAGAGCAGGACAATCTCCTCCCTTGCCTGGCTGTCAGTGCTGTGCCTGATGTCCCCCAGGACAGGATTGGCTCTTCTGTCTGCCAGGGCACTGCTGGCTCATGTTCAACTCACCACTGAGCAGGACCCCCAAGTTGGTTTTTGTGGCACTGTTCTCCTGCCTCTCATTCCCCAGTCTGTCCATACATCCAGGGTTGCCCCATGCTAGATGCAGACCCCAGTACTTGTTGTTAAACTTGATATGGTTGGTGATTACCCAGCCCTCCAATTTGTTGGGGTCTCTCTGCAGGACTTCTCTGCCTTTAAAGGAGTCACCAGCTCCTCCCAAATGAATGTCTTTGGCAAACTTACCTTCCAGTCCTGCATCCAAGCCCTTTATGAAGGTGTTGAAGGGCTCTCAGCCTGAAACGGAGCCCTATGGAACCCCACTAGTGACCAGTCACCAATCAGATACAACCACACTTACTATAATTCTTGGCACTGTAGCTGTGAGCTAGCTGCTCATCCATTGCATGATGTATTATATCCAGCTGCATGCTGGCTCAATGTTTTGTCCATGTTTTTCAATTTGCAGTATCAGATCTTCAGTATTCCCTGCTTAACTGCCATTGTATGAAAGAAATGCTCATATCAAGCTACATTTTCTTTGACCCTGTGTTACCTTACAAAATACATACAAAATACATACATACAAAAACATATTTTTGTGGCTGATGTTAATACCTACATGTTCTTTATTCAGTTAGGAAGATAGTTTCCAGACTTAGCAGTTCCATAGAGTTGTGCCACGCTTTCTTCACAAGGCATGGCAGCTTTAGTCCTGCAGTCCAGTATTTACAATACAAACTTAATTGTCTTTATTAGCCATTATATTTTTCTTAACAAATTAACATTTGAAAGGCTTGGTAATTCTATTTACAGGGTCTGTTGTGGGAAAAACAACCTCCAACAAATAGCTGAATTCCTCAAGCTCAATGCAATCATAATTGCTTGATACAAGGTACAGATTGCCTTTGTGTTTTCCTAAATGGGATTAATGCTTGGAGGATTCAGTAACTCCTCATTAGCAGGCAAAATGATTGAGTGCAACTGACTTCCAAATAATGGCTTTGGTCAGATTATGAGTGTGCCAGAGAAACATACACCCCAAACGACTGAAATAGCCCTTTCAGATTTTGCTTCTGTGCAGACCATGGATTTGAAGGGATAATAGACTCTCAGCTAGCATAATTGCTAGAGTATTTTCTTACCATCTCTGGCTAAATATCTATGTGGGCTAAGCAGAAAGGCAAAATTTGAATTTCATTTCCTGTCACTGCAGAAGAGAACTGTAATATCGTGGCAATTGTCACGAAAGAGACATCCTAGAGGCAGACATGCTTTTGCAGCCTGAGCAGAACTGCTCCCCACATAACAGCAACAGCCTGTAATGTGTTTTAGAATTGCTATGGAAGGAAACAAAAAAAAAATCATTTGGCACTTAAGAAGACTCATGCTGCTATTTGTGCTTGGAGCATTTTATGTCTACATATTGAAGGAAAGCTGAGTTCTATGCTTTGATAAGGCATTATGCATATCCATTATATAAAAATGTGAGGGAGCCAAACAAGGATTTGGCACTGTGTCCAAATCTCTTTCTGTTTTTTTCCACCAGTGATTAATGATGCTACCAGGTGTCTGATGCCAGGATTTTTTTTCAGTTTCAAACCTCTTGCCAACTCTTAGACTCAGCAGTTTGAAAGCTTCCAGAAAGGTGACTGAAGGGCTCTTCAGTGAGCCTCTCAGGGCAAATGACCATGGCATTAAGTGCATGACCCAGCTCCCACTGAGGGCAATGAAAGTCCTATCATGGACAACAAAGGAGGCCAGATCAGGCTGCTGTAATAGGTTTACTTCCACTTCTTAAACTGTAACAAACATGAGGAGACCTCTAAAGCAAAAATCTTAACAGCAGTGAAGATGCAAGAAAAATTCACCTACTACAACTTATAACTAGAATATACATTTAAAACGTGCCTCCTGGTTTAATAGTGTTGCTCTTATTAAACTAAAGGCCTTTATTTACCCTAGAAATTAGCTGCTGAATTTTGCTTTCTTTGCTCAAGGTGCCATTGCTCTAAAAAATAATGAGGGTGTGCGCCTGTGGGGATGGTATGTCCTCTGCACATCACACTCTGTGTTTAACCAGCACACTGCTGCTAACACTCTGAGAGAGCTCTATGACCTCAACTGCACCAAGGATATGGAGGAAATACATTTCTTGCTCACACAGATTTATATTTTAAGTACTGCTACACTACAATTGAAGTGCTTGTTTTTTATGCTCTGGTAATTTCCAGATGCAGAATGGAAATAAGACAGGCACTTCAAGGGGGTGAAATTATTTACTCAGCATCTTCTAACTTATTAATACACATCAAAAGATAAGATAACTAAATGATAGTATGCAAGGATATTGCATAAACAGCTTTAAAGTATTTCTTGTGAAAGCACACTGTGGTTGGACTAGATAGCATATCTACTTGCAGGCAGCTATGTACTCCAAGAAATTTTAATAGGTCAGAAATTAAAGGGCACCAATACAAAGCTATAAAATAAAGCCTAAGCAAGAACACTTCCTATTTGAATAGAGACTACATCAAAAATCTCTAAGATTTGGATCAGCTGAACAAGCAGAAAAGAAGGGAGCTATGTCTGGAGAAAGGAGAATTCATCTTAGAAAAATCAGAAAAAATACCACTCCCTACCTTCACCTCTGAAAAAGATCTCAAATGGAGAATTAGGTTCCTTATGACTTACATGATTAAAAAATATTACCTTGATGTCATGCATAGGCACAAAAGTTAGAAGAGGTAAAATCTGTTGCCCACAATTTACTTGTCTCTCATAGCAGAGGGGAAAAGGTCTAAAACATGCAACTGTTGGGTGTTAGATTTCGTTCTCATCACACATGGCTTTTAGTTTTGTCTAGTTTCTCATTTTATACACTATTGTAAAAAGCTAACCGAGGGAGTGGGGAGTGTCATTAAACAGCACTTCTACTGAGCCAAGGAAAAAGAAACTCAGAACATTAAATTTCTCTTTAGTTTTCTCTGCTCTTGACAGAGGGATGCAGGATTTGTAATTAGCACTCCCATTCAAAGGGTTAGCTTGCTTTCTTCCCTGCCGGGGGATGCAGGAAAGGTGCATGTCCCCAGAGAGAGTTGTGACAGTGTACCCAGCACATGGAACAATATCATACTCAGAGAGGTGCAGCACAGACTTCCTTAGGGTTTATGAGGTCAGGCAAATCAGTTAAATACTTTGCCTTTGTTTTGAATTGAGAAATATTTTTATTTACCTGGCAACTTCATAACTACCTGTGAATTTTAAAATCTGATTGACATAGTTTCAAGTACTATTTAGACCTAAGTTGTTGGGTAGGTTGTTTTAGAAATTTAGATCAGAGACAAATTTTCAATTGGACGGTAATTTTTAATATCCTTTGTAAATTATCTACTTTTCTGTTTTCATTCCAAATGCCAATTAAACAGAATAATAGTCCAAGTAGAAAGAAGAGAAGGGAAAACAAAAGGCAAAAGGCAAATAATCAGTTCAGTATCACAGAACATTTATCACTGTGTTGGCAGCTTGTGAGACTTTTCATCAAAGTAATCCAGTCTGTCGCTACACTCTGCCCTGTTTTGCACATGTGCAAAAATTGTCTTTCAAGAGCACTTAAGATGACAAAATTCTCTCTTTTATGCTTAAAAACTTTCTGGAATAATAGGAGATTGCAATTAAAGAAAAAGTTTTTTTTCATTTCATTGCCTTAGTAGTACTTTATAGTGACAAAATTATTTATTAAATCATGACTGGCAATTAAATTCTAACTGGCAATCATAATATTTTGTAAATACATTCCTCTTTATTTATGCTCAAAGCTAAAGAATGTATATCTTAATCACATATGATGTTATCTGACATAGAATTTTCTGGAATATTTTTAAAAGTGTGGGTGGCAATGATGATTAATGCAAAAGACACAAACGGTCTTCTCAAAGTTTTTCTCTCATAGATTTAATACTTTCATGTCCAAACATGTCCACTGATGGGAGAACAGCAATTTATGCTGGCTATACCAGAGCACAGCTACACAAGTTCTGTAGACTTATACTTGTTGCCCTAAGCCAGCTACCATGGGGGAATCAGTGGGAATGCAAGATGTGAAGAAGAGTGGATATAAATTTCAGTGCCTCCTGCAGAAAGATGAATTAAAGTAGGTTAAATTGTGAGGTTATCTCCAGGACTCAGGAAGAGCATGTTGGTCACACGTAGGGACAAAGGCAGGGCTGGAAAATGCAATTATTGTGCCAGACAGCTGTAAAGTGCCAGAATAAGGCAGGTGGCTGAGCAGGCATGGATGGTCATGTTCTTTGCAGTCCCAATCCCTGTTGCCTCAGGCACAATGCCTGGGTCTGGCCACTGTATCAGGACTTCTTCCTCAAGGAAACCGAGGTGCAGAGCAGAGAGACTGCTGCACTCACCCACACCTGCCACTGTGGATCACACTCAGGTCCCAGACCCTACACAGGGCATAAGAAGACAACATACTTTTATAGAACAGAGAAAATTTATTCCCTGTTGTCTTGAGACTGGAGAAGTGAAAAGTGCACTAAAGGTTTACCCATACCTATGCAAAGCATGAGTTTAATGGGAGCTGAAAGCTTTCAACATCTTCCCAGAGGCAAGTATAAAATGCTAGTTTAGAATGCTTCGCAGAATTTGCCCAAATATAAATAAATGTGACAGTGGAGGGAACTCTGTTTGCCAGTTAAGAAGGGCTTGTGCCTAGAGTAGTCAGGCTGAGCCTTGACCTCTGGGCCATCCAGACCATTAACCTCCTGACCCCCACTCTGACAGCCCCCACTCCCACCTCTGTGCCTGCAAACTCCTGTGCAGTGCAGAACTTGAGCTTCCTCCTCAGCAGGGCAGGATGGGGGCCCACCCTGCACAGCCAGCTCTTCCAGTCTGAGCAGCACCATGATGGTGAACACTTCCCACTGAGTCTAAAGTATTTGGGCACCCTAGGTCTGTTCTCACAGGGAACAGACATGGCTTGGCCCTGTAAAGCAATAGAGGGAGAGTACCCACACAGCAGAAACCCAGCAATGACTAGCACTGATTCTAGCTAAGCCCACCAGCTCAGGCATCTGCCCAGCAATGAGCCAAAGATTCATCAGGACCAGTGTCAGGTGTCAGGAGGAACTATAGATGTGCATACATACGAAATGGAACTGGAATTTTTCAGGGATAAACATCTGGGCTATGCAGTGGGCATGCAGCAGATTTACTTTTCTGTTTGTTGGGACTGGTAGTGTGCACTGTACTGTATAGAAACAATTCTATTTCCCAGATCCTTTCTCACAGTTCCACCAACAATATTTGCTCTTTATTATTAAAAAAACCTCACAAAACTGTAGGGATAATGCACTTACTCATCTAATCTGACATACTGTCTAATGAGAAATGGATCAAATTTTACATAGTCATTAATCTATGGCTACCACACATCCCAGCTTGACTAAGACATCCTGATTTTGATGGGAAATATCTTCAGGGCAGAGACTAATGGAATATTTAAACGCTGCAAACATATGAAATACGTGGTAATGAGCACCACATGTACCTTGACTCGCTACATAATGAGACACTACTTCAGTGACAATAGACTGAACTTCATTCAGGACCTGCATGTTTCAAAAAGGCAAATAAAACCAGATCTAAAGTCATAATTTTTGATTTAGCAAAGCCAGGGAGAAAGCCATTTGGGATCTTCTGACAAGTGTCTGGAGACAAGTGACTACAGGACAATTTTAGGGAATTAAAAATAGTTTCAGTGAAAGTTCACCTGCAGGAATCACTGCCTCTATCCACATATTTGAAATCTCCCAGCAAGAATCCACTGTGAACAGTACTCTCCAGCCACAATTCTAAATTCCTGCCCTGTCTGCACTGGCATTAGTACTAATGTTTTCTTTTCCTAAAGAGATTATCATCTTCATCATATTAACCACAGACATCTCTCACGGTACAGACTGGTTTCTGTTCCACTCAAAATCTCATTGCCACTGCACCTTATAACACATAGCCCAACTGTAGAAGTCTATTGTCTATTCTTAGTATATTTGTCCTTTTGCATATTTTTGGACTGTTTTCCCTCCTAGCTTACTACACAGACAACCAAAGAGCTGGTGTAGCAAGGACCAATCTAATAAGAGATTTTTAACACTGTCACAATAAAATATCTTAGTAATAAAAATATTTATCTCTCAAATATGGATGGTATAAAAATGTTTAAGAACATATTCTGAAAATGATTTTGTTATAGAAATACATCACATATTGCTCAAGATGTAGTACTGAGCAGACTAACCTGATTTTTCTTGCTTTTTCTGAACTATATAATTTAGGAACTTAAAACATTTATAACCCTGAACTTCTAAAAAATACTTCAAATACCAAAATCTTTTGTATTTACTGAATTTATTTGTAATGATCAATAGTGTAAACTTATGTTTTAGTTTAAAGCTGTTAGCCTTTAAATTCCCCCAATTTTTCAGACTGAATAAAGGTTGAGACCAATCATTTGAAATCTGATTGCTTAGCTATACCCTGGGCAGCAAAACAAATTTGTTTAACAGTAATTTTATTTCAGTCCCGAGACTTTTGGTCATCGAAGTTTGCTTCAATAATCATATTACCTTTACATCAGAACAGATGCTTCTAATTTTAGGACTAAAGTCCTCAGATAAAGCCTTTAGTCCAATGAAGTCTTTATTCAGACAAAACTCCAATTTATTCCTTTAAACACAAGGCAGAATGCTTTATGAGAGCTCTGAAAGAGGCATTAGAGACTGAGCTAGTATTCTACACTGAGTGTAGAATGTTTTCCTGCTTGTCAATAGATGATATCCATTATCTAAACAGAAGAGTCAGCGATGTTCTTAAAACAGCTGAAAAAAAAGAAAAAGGAAACAATTTGCAGGGGTGGAATCCATTTTTTTATTACAAATTCTGAGAGTAGCATGGAAAGCCTGAAGAGTAGTTTTAACTTCTTCCTTGACTGCCACTTTAGTTTCATGGCTCACAGTTGCAGAGAAAAAAAAATTAAGATTTGAATGGGGATGATATAACAGGAAATAATAAAGATGCCATTCTAGCAAGACAGGTTCTTATTTGCAGAAGGTCAGAATGAATACCACAAACAGTGCAATCTTCACCAAGTTCTCAGCCTCTCCATGAAAATGAATCACCAAGCCAACACTACACAGTTTTTAACTACTGTTGACTCTTCTTGCTTTGTAAACTGTTCGTATTTATGGTGCACTCTAGTAAATAATTTGCACAATTAATTGTATTGCACCAATCTCAGTAACAGTTTCCCCTCAATCATAAGAATCAGTTGTTCAGGCTTATAGTTTGACATTACAGATGAGTTGTACACAGCTGTATATTGTATAGTCAGAGTTAATTTGGACATAGCTGGAGTTGTCTTGAATGCAGCTTGAGAAAGGATATCTGCTGGAACCTGATGCTCCTGGTACATTCACATAGGCACAATCACCTCAAAGTATTACAAATACAGGAAAGTCAAGTACTAGGATACATGAAAAAATTACAGATAACCTTAATCTGTATTTGGGCCCTTCCTATGGAACCACTAAATGAACTATAACATAGAAATCTGACAGCATAAGTAAGTTGCTCTTCCATAAACATGTTGCACACTGTAGAGTGACAAAGACTGTTTCACATGCTAAACAACAAATCAAATGCTAGCAGTTGTCTTCCAAGAGAGGTTTTGTGCATGCACCAAGTTGAGAATACTCTCTAGTGAGGATGAACTCCTGTATGAATAGCAGACCATCAGCTAATAGTTAAAATAAATGAAAGCAATTTCACTCTTTCAATGCTGCCTTATCACGAGTTGGATAGAGTATGATAGTTTCAGAAATTATGTTGGCCAGGATTATTTGCATAACCCATGTCTGCCTTGAAATGAGTCAATTCTCTTGAATCAAGGTTAGGCTTGATTTGATTTTAACTCCACAACATAGAGTTCTCTTTTTAGGTCTGTCTGTGTTTTAACTCCCACACCTGTTAGGGGATCCACCTATCATGTACCAATCTTAGATAAAAGTTTTCTGCAGTTCAGATTTTTAAGTTTTTCCATTCAGGTATGATGGGTCAATACCACAGGATATTGTTTAAAAAGATGAAAATAATTTTCTGAGAGATCTTTGGGGATATGTATATATATAGGCCTAAAGAAATCCAGCTTTTGACTTAAAGTGAAAATGAACTAATTTCCTGAAAACTGTGATGTTCGGTTGCAGTCCTTATCTTACCACTGTTGTTCATTTCCAAGAATAGATATTAGACATCTTTTGATGTGATAATAGGTTATGTCTATAAGTCTGATATGAATCATCTACAAGAAAAACTGTGGCACCAAGCTGACTGCACCCTGAACATGATCTGGCATACAAATAAGTCTGCTGCCATAAATTTGGATTATGTCACAGGAAATACCAAATTTACCCACTTACCCACTAGTAAAACCAAAATACTTATCTGGATTATTTGCCCTGAAGTGATTGAGACATGACAAGTGTTAATTATGTGTTTTATCCTGGACCTGCTCCACCAAGAAAAGCTAGTAGGCAAGAAAAGGCATTTTCTGAGGAGCTACATTCTTTAAAAGATTTAGTGCAAGCCAGCTAGAAACACTTTTAGTCTCATGCAGAAGTTAAACAGTGCTTGTCACTGTGTGTGCATCAACTATCACACTCAGGGTCCAACCTGATGGCTGATCAACACATATTGCCAGGGCCAAACAGGCAGTGAAAATGCAGGAAAGCCAGTTGAAACACTAAAACAGTGTAGATATCAGAATAAGCATCAAAAAAAGGTTTCACATTTTATTTGCTAGCAGCAGGTGGCTTCAAAACAGGGAAGAATCAGAAAGATTCTAAGGCAGCTTTTTAATACAACACTGTCAAATTAAGTCTTCAACATATTTTTATTAATAAGGGGCTGGTTATTATACTGCAGCAAGTTGAGTGCTGTACTCCATGTGAGAATGACTTCTACAAGAAGATTGGGGGAAAAAAAGGCTGCTTTCTGGCTCCCAAGACAGTTATTCAACTTACTGGCAAGACCAGTTTGATATCTGCTAGCTATTAAACACTGCACACTCTCACTCAGTGTGACTGCTGGCACTGCAGTTATGTGGTTCACTTGACCATGGCCCAGCTCCAGCTACTGTCGTGCAGACCTCCCAACACACATGCACACAGCAGGCAGTCCCCTCACAAGGGAAGATAGCTAGAAATTCAATTAATAAGAAGGTAGGGCAGAATGAGCTGGCCAGGGACAGGGGATGGCCAGAAAAGCCAAAAGCCATCACCCTGTTTATCTACAGCCAGCCTTGACTCTATTTTCCCAGACATTTACTTCCTCCCCAGCTCGCCTTTATCCCTCTTTCCCTCCCCTAAACCTCCAGTAATAAATCTTGAATGACCCCAAAATACTTTTCCCCTGCCTCCTGCAATACATCCCACACCCCTAGGCAGTGCCCCCTCAGCCCCAAGAGTGCTCTGGGGAGCAGCATCACCAGTGCTGAGTGTCATCCCCAGCACATGGGGCCAAAGGCACTGCAGACACAGCCCTGGGAGAGACCATGCCCTTATCCCTGATTGGGTTATGGGGCTCTCCTGCCTGCCATCATGTCCCCAGGCTCCTTCATGCCTGTAGAGATGTGGGTTTTATCACACAGCCTGGAAATTGGATCTTCCACATTGAATCTGATCATGCAGCTTTGTGGCTGAGACAGGAGGGGACCCTGTTAATAATCCTTAGGAATTGAGGACAAATACCTCCCTAGTCTGTGGCATGTCCCTGAAGTCAGCCTTTGCAAAGCAACTGGAATATTACAGGCAAAAAATTCATGAGTTCAGACTGAACCTTGAAAGGGGCTCTGTCATTGTGAACACAGTGAGGAATCAAATATACCACAAGAGACCTGAGGGAAAAATCTCCAAGGCCATGTTCTCACACAAGGAGTCCCACAAATTAGAGCAAAAGCAGACAGCAAGATGACATGTGAAGTTTGAAAAAAAATACCAGAGTCTTCATAGTTTATATCTCTGTGCCTGAGTTTGCATTACCATTCAAGTGTGCAAAACTTGGGTAAATACAAAAGGCATCTGAGTTGCTAGGTCAGGGCAGTTACTTCTATTATAAAGAGCAAGATTGCAGTAGGAGATTACCAAACTACTCTTTTGCCTGAAAGTAGAAGGGATTGCATTAGTTTTGGTAGAGATCTGTAGGTCACTGTTGTAAAGACCTGCAAATCTGGATTAAAACACTGGGAATCAAGAAAACCTCACTACTCTGAAATATAAATAGCTCAATCACATGGGCCATTGTAGCTGACTCCCAGGATATCCCTCTGCTGCCTAGGCCACAGAGAAGGTAACAACTCTTGGTCTTGGCATGACCACATGCATCACATGCATCACATGTGTCAGATATTACATGTGTCAGATATTATGTGTCAGATATTATATGTGTCAGATATTACATATATCAGATATTATGTGTATCAGATATTACAGGTATCAGATATTACATGCCTCCAGCCTCCCACTCCATGCCCTCACATGGAGGCAAAGGCAGTAAAAAGTTTTGGCTGCTTTGTCTCAGGGTATTTGCAAAGGCATACAAGGTACTGCCTGTTGATGTCCTTTCAAAATGGTCCTCAGCCCTCTTACACTATAGAGGTAACACACTTCCATTGGTTTCTGCATGTCTCCACAAATCCATCACAGTGAAAACAGTGGGGAAAATCTCCCTGTTACTTTGGCCAGTGAGATATAGCAGAAGGAAAATTAATATTCCTTCTGTATCCTCTATTTATGTAGTGACTTTACCATTTGCATACAGCCTCCTGAGGAAGAAGAGATTCCTCCAAATTGGCAATGGGGATAAAAAAAGAAAGGGATAAAACTGGTTTTTCTTTTTCTCCAGGAAACATGTAGTTTCAATAAAATTCATACACAAAATACTTCAGTGTCATTAGTGCTAGGAAAAAAAAGAAATCTCATCTGTTTTAAAAGTAACCCCCAGTTCCGTTATTCTTGGGGTTTTCATGTAAATTATTTTAAAATACTGTTGCTGTTGTGAATTCATCTTTCTGGCTGCTCTGGCAGATATCAGCTTGGGGCCACCCCTCTGTTTGGAGTGCATTACTCTCCATCTTGCAAAAGGATTTCTCCATTATTGTAAGGTACATTTGTGCTACAGTTAAAGCTTTTCTACCCTGAGGTAGTGTCAGAATAGCATTGCCCAGAAATGCAGCCATGACACAGTGACAGTCTTGTTAAATGCTGAATAAAAGATGTTAATATGCCAGAGTGCTGCCTAGGGAAGGCAAAAGAGCTGCACCATCTTGTACCCACTGTACAGTGCACTGTCAGCAAACCCTCTCCTTGCTGTGCTGCTCAGCTCTGCCTTCAGTGGTGCCTTTGTGTGCCCTTAAAATCTTTTAGCCACAAGGTGTAAAAAGGTTCTTTGATTTAGACTCAACATGATCTTTTGTTTCCAATGGTCAAATGTTCCAGCAGCATCTTCTTAGAGCATCTAAAACTATTTTTAAATGGTAACTCACAGCACACCATTTTTAGGTTCCCCTTTAGTTAAAATAGTAGAAAGTACTTCCACCTATGCAACACACATGAAAATAATGTAATAATAACCCAATAAACTGTGCAGGAAACTTTCCACGCCCGTATATCACTTCTTTGAGCAGGGTAGCTGAAGTGGTTACCAGTTTTACAGCTCCACATATCCCTCAGATCCACAAGGAAGGATATGAGCTCCCCAGGAGAGTTTTCTTTCTCAATTTTTGCTTTTTTCTCAAAAATGTATGCCCACTTTTATTAGTGATCAGTAATCACATCCCAGCCACTACAGAAAGTTGTCAACTTCCTTATGCTGACATCAAAAAGAAAAACTTCAGTCACATGATCTAGAGAGGCATGGATAGCATGAACCACTGACCAGAGGTAAGGTCTCCTGGATCTGTGAAGTGGAAGAAACAGCAGTGAATGTGTGTGTGTGAAAGCCCCAGGGAGAGCTGGCACTCTGCTGCTGACACACAGAAAGACACTGCACCTGCCTCAGGGAGCCTCTGGCCCCAGAGCTGTGGTGCTGAGCTTCAGCTGCCAGGAAGCAGAAGAGAGAGAGTAAATGCAAGGTTTGCTGTTTGCAAAGCCATTGATAAACACTGTCTTTCTGCTTAAATCACAGGCAATATAAAATTCTGTACTGCAGGAGATACATGAGGATTTTCATGGTCTCATTCAGGGACTCTCTTCCCTCATTCCCCATTAGCCACCTTAGCTTACAAAGTACTGAATTAAGCAGATCAGAGGTTTGACTGACTGTGGCTATCCTTATGATGCCTTCTCACCTAATTTGTATCACTTGCTCAAAACACAAGGGTCACCTCTCCCTGGCTCTTGCACTTGACAGATTGTTTGCCCCTTGCTAACTGGTATTAGCTGACCTGTCGGTATTGCAGAATTTTGCACTCACATTTTCACAGAGCAGGACACAAAAAATTAGAGCAAAGCCTTGTGAAATCAAGCTGACAGTTCCCATTAAATGCCCTCTACAGTACTAATTCCTGATCCTCAGAAACCCATGACAATGATATTAAACTAGATATTTTAACATTACCTCTCTTTACTTTGCTTTTCACAGTTTTTCTGTTGCATGGTGATGCATCCATTCGGTGATGAATTCCCAGCACATGTTAAGCATGTTTCCTGTAGTTTTAAGACTACTCTGAGCTGGCAAAGCACATGGTCAAAAGTACCTTTTGGGGAGATGGACTGAGATGCAGAGGCCCATTTCTTTGCATTCATTCATGTAGAATGACGTGTCCCTGCAGACCATGGCACTGAGTGCAGCCTTACCTCGCCCGAAGCCTTGGGGGAAAGACACACAAAAATCCCTGAGACATCCAGATGGTGCTTGGAGAGGCTGGGGAGAAGAGAGGCTCTGCAGTTCCCTGCCTGCGCAGAAGCAGCCACAGCCACTTCCAAAAGCTGCACAAAAGAGCCTCTGTCACTGCTGATGAGAGATCCTTTTGAAGCTTAGGAGTCATGACTGCCAGCATTTCATATCTGGCCATCTTTAGGTTTGGAGCAATGAAGAATGGGAAAGAAGAAAAAGATGGGAAAGGAGTGAGCAGGAGAGAAACAAGGTAGGATCAGCTCAGAACAGCTCTGGCTAAGAGCCTGTCACAGCAACATGCATTTTGCATTACCTCATGTGTAATATTTTTTGCTTTCAGGCTTTCTTATCAACATGGAAATTTCCAGTTTATTTTTGGCATTTTCAGCAGAAAGTGGGCAATTTCTCTCAGCTAAGAAGACATGTTGTAATTCACTATTAAGAAGCACAAAACTTCCTCAATGTAAAGGTACATTGCAAAACATAATAAGCCTAAACCAAGAGCATGCAGTTTAATTTTAAAGAATCTATGCATTGATGCTTTCTGTAGGAGGTTACAGGGAATTCATTACACAAACAAGTTCCAGTTACCTGCAAATAAACTGATTATGTCTGACTATGAATATTGCCAGGTTTATAAAAACTCTAATTCATTTCTTAGCTCCTATTGTGGTATGGTTACAAAATATTTTTACCTTTCTATGGCTTGCTTTTTCCACCTACAAACCATACAATTTTCTTGTTGAAAACAGCAAAAATGCTTTAGCTGATTCTTGTACAGCGGTAAGCATTTGTTCTTTAAAGATGGAAAATATTCTAGAAGTTAAGCTTCCAATGTTAACAACCAGTTCTCTTAAAAAGTTTTTCTTCATGACTCGCAACTTCATTTTTCCATAATATAGGGAACAGAAAACCTTTTTTTCATGTCTCTGATCAACTGTTCTTCTAGGCATTTTTGTTATTCTACCTTATTTAATTAAATAGATTTTACTGTGGCTGCAGTGGCATAAAATGGCTTGGAAAATAAATTAATCTTTCTTTTTCAGGTATTTGAATACAAACATAATCAATCCATTATTTTATGATTATTTATTGTGTTATTTTTTTTTCTCTCTTTAAAGTGAATAACTTAGTTCTTATGAGCAAAGGACCTTAATATTGTATTTCAGAGGGAAAGTAAGCACTAAGTGTTTAGTTTTAAAAGGATTCAAGAAAATACTCTCCACATCTAAAATGGGGATGGGTTATGATTCCCTCAGGCCAAAACAGGAATGGAAGAGAAATAAATAAACCTCAAGAATTTGTGATTCTGTCACAAGTTTCAAAACTTTTAATCTTGCTTTTTGGAAAGCATCAAACTGTCACTTTTTTCCAAGTATGCTTCCCAATGCCTTCAACACTTGCACTTTTGTCACAGACTAGTAAGAATTCAAGATCTTATTCATTACTTTACTGTTACAGTCTCTCTTATGAAAAGCTGGGCACAGGGACTGCCTGGCCACAGTATCTGATCTGCAGGCAACTCAAGGGTGGTGATACATGACCAGCCACAAAGTCCTGCTGGGGTGCTGCTGTGCATAAACACCAGAGCAGAGCCCATGCAGGGCTCAGCTTCTCCATCTCATCCACATGCTGCTGGAGGGGCCCCAGGAGGCCACTGCCACACTCACCTTTCTGGGAGCTGCCAGTTCACTCCATCCTCCAAACAGCTGATGCTGGTCTGGCTGTGGGAAAAAATGGGTGGGAGGAGAGGAAGAGTAAGGAAGGTTGGCTATTCCTTGATTAATGCTTTCATTTCACTCTAATATGTGACCACCTCAAAACAAAGGGAAAAAAAAAAAAAAAGAGAAAAATATTTCAGCAATTTCCCCTTTCTCCTACAGTTCAACACAGGAAAGTGAAACAAAACCACCTACTGATTAATTTAATGGCTGAGGATAGAGGGATTTTTATTTTACATACTTAAATAAAAAACAATGAATGCTGACATTTTTCTTTAAGGTCTAAAATCTGTTCTCAAATTGTTAGGAGTAGCTGGGTGAAAGTCTGTGTCGTGGGAGAGACGTAGGAGACTGAACTACCACCCCTTTTAGCCTCAGGGAAAAAAAACATAAAATATTTAAAGCCTATGAATATAATTTATTTGTGACTTGCCTACAACTATTGTGCTCACTGATTTCACTTAATGTGCGCTGGCAGAGTACGTCAGCCTGGCAGAAGTGCTGCTGCATTACAGGGCACTGACTCCATTAAAACACTGCACAGCAGCTAAACTGGGGCAGCCTGAAATCCTCAGCTGGCTCCCATGACCCAGGAGAGAAGTCAGCCCCAGCAGAGGGAAAGTGCAGGCAGGCTGCCCTCCACTGCACACCTGCAGGAGATTCCATTCATTGAAAAGAAGCCCCAGCAATTCCTCCTGCAACGGGGCTGGCTCTTTCCCTCCTGGGGATGCTGTGCCCCTGGGAACAGCATCTCTAGCCCTGAGCAGAGCCACTCTGGTTGCTCACATGAACATAACTTGGTTGCATTAGGATGATCAGACAAGTGAACAAGCAAAACACAGCAGCCATTGAAAGAAGACTTGACAGGGTTCAAACACACCCACTACCTCTCCCACAGTTCTCCTGATGAGGACAGAGAGCCATGACTGAAATCCACCTCATCAGCACCAAGTCAAATATTTGCCATCCTTCCAGGTAGGTCCCACCTGGCGTCCGATCCGGCGCCAGCCAGACTTCTGGATATCAGCTGCTGAGACATCATAAAAACCCAGAAGCAGCAGTTATCTCATATACAATAGGTACTTATTAACATCTGCCTACTGTGTCCCACACGGTGTAACAAGTCCTGTGTTCTTTCTGATATAAGTACACACAGGCACTGAGAGCTTTTGTTTTAATTATCATTACTGTTAATAGCTAGGAACATTAGGGCACTTACCACCAGCCAACACCATCCCACCTGGGAACCTCTGCTGGGAACACAAGGTGGGTGGCTCACCCCTCCTCTTCCTCTGGGACTACTCTTCCTTCCTTCTCATGACTATTCAAAATTCACATCATCATTGCAAGGTTATACTTTGCTCTTTTTTTTTTTTCTTTCCCTGGACTCCTGTGGTATACTTCCCAGATCCTGTTACTCTGAATGGTCAGACAAAAATTTCACCAGGACAGTTATAGCTCCCAGTTTCCGATGAAAGCTTGGGTGGCAAAGATAATTCATGTCACTTAACAGCCCAGGACCTTTCTCTTTAACTCACAACATTTATAAATATTCGTGAAATTCATAAAAACAGTATTGCTTTCTCTCTTCTATTCTGTATTGAAACACAACCTAGCTTTTATATAGTCATTTCAGTCACAGCAGTTTGCATTTCAGGAATTACTAAACCTTTTTTGAGGTGGGAAGCTCAGTGCAGAAAAGCCAAGTGCCATGCCCAGGATAGCCAAGCAATGACACCCAGGTCCACAGCACACAGGAGCTTTCCTCTGCAGCCCAGCAGAGCTGCAACAGGGTCCCACTCCTGAAGGGCTCCCTTAGGATCTTCCACAGAATAAATAAATACAATTTCCCACTAACACTCCAGGCATTTCCTGCTATTAAGCTGTTCTTCGGTTAATGTAGCAATGTGAAGAGATCAGTTTTAAAAATTTTGGCACCTAGAGCCACAATTAGGCTCAAAAAGATGTTGCCCAGATTGTCAGAGGGAAATAGCACAGCTTGCTTTCTCTTGGCTTGCCCAACTGCCTAGATAAAAGTTACATCCCTAGCAGATGTCACCCAAGTCAAAAAAGGTTGTTCATTACTATAAATTCACATTATTCCTAGCATATGGGATTAAGAGCTGTAATAAAGAGCTTTGAGTCTGACTGAGGGAAGCATCTTTTTTCATCTGATCTGAGCAACAGCTGACTTCTCTGGACCTCTCTCTTTTTTATCCAAGCACCTAATTGTCTTGGGAAAAATGACCTGTTTTCAACTTAAACAGAGCAACTGCTGTCCAAAACAGACCAATAAAAAGAATTTATATGAGGAGCTGTGGTTTTATTGGCAATTGGTTTAAGCTGTTTGTCCTTTTTAGAAGAGTATGATTTTTATTGGGTTTTTCCCCCTGCTGAAATGACTATTAACTCCATTGTCATAAATAAGGAGCTGCATTGTTTAATGTGGCCATTAAAAAGGGGGTTTACAGATCACATGGCCACAAGGGTTCACTTGGGTCTCATAGTAATTAGTAGAGATGGATGTATAGCAGCAGTTCTCAACATGCTCTCGTTTGACCTTTCTGCCCTACAATTTCGACCGCTTTGAGATTGTTTTATGCAACTTCTCTAAAAACTGACCTTCATTGCCCTCTGCTGGCTGCACCATTTTCTCATTGCACCGTGCAGAAGACAGGGTGTGCCGTGGTTTAACCCCAGCCAGTAACTGAGGTCCACACAGCCACTCACTCACCCTCTCCCACTCGGTATGGATGTGCAGGAGAATTTAAAAAAAAAGTAAGAACTAGGGGGTTGAGATAAGTCCAGTTTAATGATTGAAACAAAGATAGTACAATAATAAAAACAGCATTATTAATAATAATAATAATAGTGATAATAATGGTAATAATGATAATAATAATGATAATAATAGTGATAATGATAATGGTAATGATAACAATGATGATAATAATGATAATGATAATGATAATGATTGATAATGCAAGTAATGATAATGATACTGCAAGAGAGGGAGAGAAATAAAACCCAAAAAACAAAAGTTCTGCACAAGACAATTACTCACCACCCACTGATCAATGCACATCCAATGAGCAGTGATTGGCTCATCCCAGCTAACTTCTCCCAGTTTATGTACTGGGCATGACATTCCATGGCATGAATATCCCTCTGGCCAGTTCAAGCCAGCAGTCCTGGCTATGCTTCTTCCCAGCCCCTTGTACACCTGCTCACTGGCAGAGCAAGGGAAACTTCCAAGTCCTTGGCTGAGGGTATGCACTATTTAGCAACAACTATAACAATAGCATGTTATCAACATTTTTTTCATACCAAACCCAAAAAAACAACAATGTGCCATCTACTAAGAAGAAAATTAACTCAGTCCCTGCCTGTAATTAGAAAAGATATAGCTGAACAAGTTACAGGACATCTGGAGAAGGCTATTAGATGTAGGAGCTGTCTCAGGGACTGCCAGCAACAAAGCTTTGCTGTCTACTGCAGCCGTGGTATTGAGCTTGATCCACAGCTACCTATAAGTATATTAGAGCAAGCACACTACCACATAAGGCAGAGATATTTTCTCAGGAACAACCAATAATTCTTTTTTTTTACAACAAAATGAAGTTGTTTAAAAATCATGTTGCTTCAAACCCGTACAATAGGGCTTTCTCTGATAATCCAGCAAAAGGGCAACCACTGTACCTCACCAATAAATCTGAAAAACCTTTCTTAATGCCTGGATTTAAAATAAATTTATTTCAGAATCATTGTAAAAATTGTCCAGTTCTGCAATAGCATAATGTGCCTGTTGGTGTTTCAAGGAACTGGTCAGGAAACACTGTGGAATGCTAGCCAGCCCCAGGTCACTGATAGGTATTTTGTCTCATGTCAACACTGAATGGTATTTGTTGGCAATAAGGGATTTATGTGCAAGGTAGCTGTGGGGAAATCCAGCCTCTTACACATGCACTTTCGTGAATCCAGGGAATTCCATAGTTGGGCATTAGGATGACAGAAGGAGCTGAGGGGCCAGAGCTGAAATGAGCACTGAGGCAGAGCTTGTCTCTCCCTTAGCAGCAAAGAGCTTTATGGGCACCAGAGGAGTAGGTACCTTTGCTTCTTTTTGTGGTTGAGCAAGTACATCTTTGTAGTGCTTCCCCTCATGAGTGGCTAATTCACTAAACATTGAATAAACTCTTCCTTCATACAATCTCCATGTGCTTAGCAGGTGGTGATATCACATCCTGTAGGAAGCTGGCTTTGAAAAAGTGATGAAAATCCCCGTTCTCACAGAGATGATGTAGCTCATGACTCTTTAGTCTCTTTTATTTTTTCCAGCCATATCCTTTTCCTTGAGAATAGTTATAAGATTTTTTTATCAAATAAAAGTTGGCATATCTGGTAGAGCATCATGTATGTATTTTTCATGAAGCAGGATAATTATATTACATAAGTTGAGCTCTACAGGTTCCTTGTGCAGAAAGAAGATTTTAAATTAGGAGAACAGGTCATTCTGGGTGCCTTGGATTTTCAGTAATTAAAAGACTATCACAGTGTAGTGTATACAGCCAACTGTGCAGCAGAGTTGTATTTTTTATCTGAGAAAAAAAGGATTACATTAAATAATAATAAGGAAAGAAAGAGGGGAGAAAAAAAGAAAGTTATATGAGTCATGTCTTGGAATGGAGAAGTGGGTATTTCTCTTGTTTTGCCTGAGTTCCTCTTCAAAATTAACAGTGACAATACACTGTGTTTTTCTTTGAAATTGTTTGAAGACACACCAAAATGGACTGCACCATTTTCTTATGGCTCATCAGTGGATTTTGCCAATGCTCTCTATAAATTTCAAGCTAGTTACTAGAAACTCTCAAGGCTCTTCTGGGTCAGCCAGGTGAGATAAGATTTTCACACGAGGTCTCCGAGTTCCTTGTTCACAAGAAAGTAAAGAAAGTCTTTCTGTGTAGCTGTCATAGGGTCTTTTAATGCTGGATACATCTTTTCCTTTAAAGGAAAGAGAGAGGCAGAGATTGCTCTTCTATTAAATTCACTTTTCAGTAACAAGTTTATACAGCTCCCTGGTTCCTGTCCCTAATTTATCATCATCGAGACTCAGACCATTCTCAACCCATTAGTGGGTATTATGCCATAAGACAAGCTTTTGGTTGGAGCAATAGATGAGACATAAATGACAGATTGCAGAGAAGGTGCTCAGCCTGCAAGAACCTCCCAAAGTCTTTTCTGAAGACCATGTGAATAGATTCCAGGAGAATAATGAAAATCTCTGCTGGCTTCCCAGCATGTCTCCAGTCAATGAGCTACAAAATGAAGTCATGAGGTTAAACCTTCAGTCATCTGATTCCCTGTGGTCTAATCTGGCTGTTAAATCTACACATCTTGAAGGAGAAAACAGCTGTACTCAGTCCTGCGAGCTGCATGTACCTAGAAATGTGAAATATTCTCTGCTCTAGTTCAACAGACTCCCAGGTTTATCTGTCTGAGGATGAGTCAGAAGTGAACAGCAAAGTGTGGGTACAGGAAGCCTCCTCAAAATGAGGTGACACTGAAAGTGGCTGCAGTCAAATTCTTCAGTACCACGATGGTTTCCCCCTGTGACTCATCTGTCTGTCCTGCCCAAACCATGTATCTGCTTCACAGAGTCCCAAAAGGGAACACTTCCCATCACACACCTCCTGGGTTTGAAAATAAACAGGCAGCATGACCTAATGTTTCATACCCAGGACAACTTAACCTTAAGAAATTATATCCTTGAAATTATGTGCTCCTGGAGATTGTTATGAAAGGCATGTTAGAAAACAGCTAAACAGCTCTCCAGTTATCTGGCATTTTGTCTTTACATATTCAGGATTCTGAACACTGATTGGAGTTAAATGCCAAAATTGAAGTAAGATGCATTAGGGACTTTTTTTTAAGGAAACTGAACATCTTGAAGAGTTGAAAGTAAAACATTTACACTCCCAGGAGATAAGACAGAGAGACCATAAATTCTTCCCTGTCATTAGAACTGAACATTAGAATATCTGTCCTGTTCAAGAAAACCCACAGAAATGGGAAATGTCATTTATGAATAATTATCCCTTATTCTTGGCTCTTACTCATGTTACCAAGCCATCTGTAAAAAAGGCCCCACCCCCATCAGAGCAAAGGCAAAAGAAACATTTATTTTTGACAAGATGACAAAATGTCAGGAGGGGTCCTCAGCAGGATCCCAGGAAACTGATTAAAAAGAAGACAGACTTCTTTTTAAAATGCTATGAAATCTGATTTTCTAGTGGTATCCCATGGCTTTTTCCTATTCCCCATTAGTCTGGAATGGAAAATGTTCAAAGGATCTTGCCGTGAATACGCTTCCTATAGAATAATGAAAATCACTGCTTCCATCTTGAAAGCAACAGGAGCCTGCTATACATTAAAACAACAGACAATGAATGAAGTTTCCATGCAAGTTCTGGAAAACGGAAATGTAAACTCATACTCATCTCTCCCTTGTCCCCTTTAATGTCATACATACATTCATGAAAGAAATGTAAAAAAAAGCTGAGTGGGGCATAACGAGTCTGAGGAAAAGTGTCTGAAAGGTCTGGCTTCTCTTTAACAAATAGCAATCCCACAAGATATCATTAGTTCATGAGACCCTATCCAAAACAGTGAAATCAGTGGGAAAGCTCCCAGTTGGCTTCAGCAGGTCTGAGTCAACAAAAGTTCAATTGCAAATGCTTTTTTTTTCTTTCTTCAGTGAAATCGCTTTCTAAATAAAAAATTGCTTTTTAATGAAAAATTGCTTTTTACAACAGCAAAATTATGTTGTTCTCAGTTATGTGCTTTTCTTTTTTGGTGGAATAGCCTAGAAATAAATATATTTCATTTCACCCATCCCCCCAAACTTTTTAATTTCACTTCTTTATTTTTTACTGGAAAACAAAGGCAAGAAATTACATGGAGTAGAGGTGGGCTCAGGAAAGTAATACAGTGTTCAGATCAGAGAGCTGGCCCACTTGGAAAGCTGGATGCCTACCAGCAGTAGGGGACAAATGATCCCAGAGGAAGCGAGCTTAGCCAGTTCTCTTTTTTTCATTGTCCCAGCAAGTAACTCCTCTCTCCATAGCTTTTTTTTATTTTTTGTTGCACACAAGTTGATTACAGAAGTGCAGAAATCATACTACATGGAGTCTAAAAAAACTTGGAGGGATTTAAAATATGTTGGCAGGATTGCTAGATCTTAAACAAATACTCCATTTGAGCAGAAGGAGAAAGCATCAGCTGTTCCTTGGTCATCTACACATATACAAGGACTACACATGGTCATCCAAGGCAGCCTGAAGAATTCCCCTTCACATTCTTCCTTTGTCTGTGCATTCAATTTTGTGAAAAACATTGAAACACTGGAAGATCACATTGCTGAGCTTCTCTGTATTTTTTTCCTCAATGGAAGGCACTATAAACACAAAACTGACCCATCCTCAACAAGTGAAACACCCCTGCAACAATGTTGAACTCCTGGTTTCCTGAATGTGTTCACACAGGTACAGTGGTGACAATTATCTATGTGCATTTAGACGTGCTCTTATGTAGAAGGAGAGGATTACCAGCCGGATTGTTTTATTTGGTGTCCACACTGCAGGCCATGGAGCACCCAATTCCAAAGTCAGAGGGTATTTTCTGAAGGAGCAGCAGTCTGTGGACAGGGCACACAAGAAAAACTGCAACCCACAGAAGGGACCAGTGGTGGAGCAATGAGAAAATTGTAAGGAGTAGGAAGCAGAAAGGGGAGCAGCAGAGAGGAACTCTTCTGGGCTGTCCACAAATTCCCATTGCCCATTCTCCCTGCACTGCTTGGGGTGAAGAGGAAGTATAGGAGGTGGGAAATGAAGGAGTGAAGTAAGCCTGGGGGAAAATGGGCAAGCAGGGGGGGCAATACTCCTTTATTTTTTGGTTTTGCTTTTCATTATATAAATATATTCTCATTGGAAAGAAATTAATTTTTTCCAAGTAAAGTCTGTTACCCTGGGACGTAAGCTGGATGTTAGCTGGAAGTGATATACCATCTGTATCTCAACTAACAAGTTTTTTAATTCTATTTTCTCCCTCTGTACTGTTGAGAAGAGGAAGTGAGTGAGCAGCAGTGAGTGGGAGGGTGTCTGGCTACTGGCCATGGTCATTCCACCACAGCTGAACATTTTTCTCTTGGTACTGGCTATCAGTTGCACTGCATGGCTGTCTCAAAGCTCCAGCTAAAACATGAGTTCCTTTACTCAAGATGTTTCATACACAAATCTCTTCTCAGTCTCTGCCAGCCACAAAAGGTTAATAAGATGTAAGCTGAAGCACTAAGAAGCCATCTCAAAAAATGCATTAATGTCATTAGTTTTCACTTCTTTCCTTTCAACTCTTATGAAGTGTTGCATGTATTTCACACTATCTGGCCACGCCCTAAAGAACAGCCTTCAGCCTGGTGTTTAGCATTACTAAAATCTGGAGTAATGGTGTCTTTCTTTTTTTTCCTTCCCCTCCAAATGTGCTTTAATTAACAAAGTCTTCAAGCCTTGAGAAGAGATTTACTGCCTGTCAGCACATGAATTCATGTTATTTGGGTCCGTAACACTTTCTCTGTTATTTCATAGCCGTAATTTACTACATTCAAGCATCCTATTTGTTTTGCTAATTACTGATGCATATTGGCCAAACACATTTGCTGAGATCTCTGTTTAATGACAGGGTCCATGAACAGAGCTGAGAGTTGGGAAGCTCTGGTGGTCTGCAGAGCCTGAAGACATTATACCCAGAGAAATCAGGACAGGCAGATCCTCAACATTTCTATCACACTCAAAATGTCTCTCTTCTGAGATGCTTTTATAAATCCACTTAGTTGAGTAGTTTTCACTTCAAGAGCTAAAACAGGAATTAAAGCCTCACATCTTGACCAAGGGAAACCAAGTTAGAACTGGCTACCTGGAAATCACTTTGGAAGGTCAGAAGAGACTGCATTTAATGCCAGCTGCACTGCCCACATATGGAGTGATGATTTGCATAAATTAGTCTGTTCCTGCTGCACAAGCCCATAGGATTATGTGGACAAGGTGTATACAGAAGCTTGAATAACTCTCTGTCACAAAACAAAACTCACTCTACCCTGTGCTGTTATACACCATAAACAAATTATACAGTGGCATTCTTCCTTTTAATAATGGATTGTCAGGACCCCTTGCATCCTTCATCTATTTAATCTCTCACCCCTTCCATCTTTCTCCTCCTTTGCACTCCTGTAACATTCCTTTCTTTCATGTGAATAATAGCTCTCCATCCAAACTGTCTTACTGGCACAAGGTCTTTGTCATTTTTCAAGGTAAATCAAGTTTCTGAGCTTAAGACAGAGATCTTGAGACTGAATGGATCCTACAGGTAACATCCCAGTATATACTGGAAATTTCTATATTTATTCAACACTGTAGTGCTATATTTCCTGAATACTGCCACATGTCTTTGAAAAGATGCAAGATGATTATACTTCGTGTGCATAGAGAAGTATGTGAAAAAAAAATGTTTGTTTTCCATATGCAAGAACTCTATGAACTGTTTTTCTCTAAATGCCTTCAGAGTTCCATGACCACATGTGAAAATGTTTCCTGTCATCCCTTCATGTTTCCTATAAAAATCCAGTATGCTACCATAAATGTCAAGAACGAGGCCATATAGTTCCAATTACTTGTTTCAAGAAGATGCCTTTTCAATCACAACTTTGTACTTAAAGGGCAGCTGCTGGGGTCACATTACACGTCAAGAGGCAGACTTTGTGATTACTGAAATGTTCTATGTGTGTAAAGCCTCAGAAGGCAAGGAAAACCAGACTGCTTACATAAAAGAGCATTTCATTGTGGGAATTACTTCAGATACACGGGCTACCACTGAGAGGATGGAAATCTTGATAAGAATATCCCTGCACTGGACAGTTTATTTTCATTTGATATGTATCACTGTGGCTAGAGCTGCCTGGATCTGCAGTCACATCATTCCAATGCTCCCAGCAGAGACAAGAGAGGATTAATAGGTATGATTTCTTCATGGCCAAAAATTTTTGAACTCTCAAGGATGAAGAAGAATTTAGGATGAGGGTGTTGTTTTTTCTGATTTAGCCAAGAATTTAGAGAAAATGCAAGCAGCAGGCCTGCTTACAGGTGGCCATGTACATTTATTTTTACTTTTTCAGTTTCTTCCCTTTCAATCTAAAAAAGCTCATTCCTGAAGTCAGAAGGATCTGGAAGGTATGCATCACATTAGAAACAGGAGATGTCTGTGTGGTAGAGCTAGGAAGCCTTGCTGAGGTACACCATATAAACCAAATCTGCAGGCTTACTTAACCTCTGTTAGCTCATTAATTGAAATAACCTCCTGAAAAACTGGGATAACACAGCCTGGCTGTAGAGCTTGCTGGTGAGGTGGCTACAAAGGAAAGAAGGAAGGCTCCATTTCCTGCCTATAGTCTCTAACAGCACTGGGGGCATCCATGAACAAAGGCTCTCCTGCTTACTCAAAATATATTCTCTGTAGACCCACTGTGGACTTTACATTAGCCAAATATTCCCACAGGCAGAACTCTTCACTGTGCTTTTCCAAAATCTCTTTCTCACTCTGCCTAGATGTGAGGTGTTTCTGTGAAGCTGAAATCTGCCCCACAGGAGCAGGTACAGACCTCCTTCCACAGCTTCCCTTGAAATTGCTCATCCCTTCATGCAATGACCTAAACCAACAGCAGCACCAGGGATCTCCTCCACCTGTGAAAGGATGTTGGGAGAACTGACAGCAACCATGGCATTAACAAATCAACACAAATTTTAAATACTTTAATAAAAATTTAAAATAATCCTTCTTGCTCTCATAATAAGAATTTTTGTAAAGCCATCAAGAATGTTGCTTTTTTGCAACACAATACTGCCATAGTTATGAAAAAGAAGTCCTGTCTGGATATTTTTATACATACCTATGCTTGATTCATAGCTAAAAAAAATTAGGGCACCTTGTGGTAAATGCAGATTGGTTGATACAAGTTGTGGTTTGTAAAAGTTCTCTTGCACATCCTGTTCTCTGAACCAAAGAAGAATGAAGCAAAACTAGCTATAAAAAACTTTAAGCAAGTTAACTTTCTGTAGTAGAAGTGTATTTCTGTCTGGGGTGAGGCAAAACTGACTGGATACTGGAACTTCCAGGCAGCACTCTTCCAGAGATATCTGAAAAATACTTTGCCAGTTAATCTCCATCTTGTTAATTCAAACATTAATTATTTGCTCTTTGTTTTCTTATACTGTTCTTTACCTGCATTGTATGCTAGAAGCTCATATTTTTATATAGTTTGTATTTAGACAATTGTTTGTATTACAGCCATTGTCACAAAAATACAAAAGAATAATTTGGGATGAAGTTTCCACACGATGAATGACTAATTAAATGAATTAAATATTTCACATGGAAATCTGCTATTACAGTTCATCTGTTATAATAAACAGTAACAGTGAAAATATTACTGCTGGTTTTTTCAGCTTTCCAGGAGTTTCCCTGAAACTGAACTACAATGTCACATACCATAAAAACTCCCACATCTCTGTGTCAGAACTGTTCAGTGAAAGCTCTGATGGTCATAACACTGACTGTGAAACAAAATTATGACTAGAACTGATAGACATTATCATCATGACACATTATGAATGTATTACCATGCATTTCCCAGGGGCAAGAACATACCAGAAATACTGAGACACCATGGGTACATACATGGGTATTTCCAAAATAATTTATGAAAGGGACAGTTCAAAAGCAGTGGAAAATGCAGTTCCTGAGATTTATCATGAGCATTACCAAAAAGCATCACCACATAGTCAAAGAAAGGATAGCTCAGGCAAACATGGGGGAAATTATTTAGGCAAATATCACACAACAGAAAATATACCCACAGAAATTATAAAACACTGATTAGTTGGTAGAATGTGACATGAATATTGAAAGATTTAATCAACTCCTTGGAAAGCAAAATATCAAAGTCACAAGGACAGAGATTCAAATGCTATTTCCAGATGTCAGGGATAAGAAGCATGTGAAGTAAATCATAAATATGATAAAACACCATTAAATAAATTAGGCAAATGAATGAAATAAGAGATTACAAGAAATCTGCATAGCTTTTTTGGTTTGCTTTTATTTTAATTCATGGAAATGGTAATAAGTAATCCACCTTAGATCTTTACTTTAACATAGAAAAGATGAAGCATTATCAAGATGCTCACACATTTTTAAGGTGTTTGTAGAGAAGATTAAGGAAAAAATAATTTTGAAAGTGACATTCTCAAACATTTCTCCACTGATGCAAATTATGTTAGAACAGTAAGCAGAGGAGGAAGATACCTTTCTTCAGTGATAGTTATCACAGAAGAGGTTCACATGTCTGTGTTCACAGCTATAAAATGTATTATTTTATGTAGTAATCCTTTCAGATTGAGAATAAAAGAAAATATTCTTCCTTTCCAGTCCTGCCCAGCGACAAAGGAAATGCAGAGCCTAATCTTCACCTCTTGGCCTGGGTTATTCCTGCAGTGCCATGTGATGGTGAATAAGCCAGCACTACATGCATTTCATCAGTCACCACCTCCTGGCCTCCTCCAGGGCACAGGTGACCTCTCTGGTGCAGGGTGAAACTCACACTGAAAGAAAGAGGACATGGGTGGACACTGGGGAGCAGGAACCTGGTGCTGTGTTTTGGTGTTGTGGTATTGCAGGCATTTCAGAGTTGGGAGTGTTGTGCATAAAATACTGTGACAGCTGGGAGAGCATAAAGAACACTTGAAACCTTTTTGCATTCCAGACTCCTCTTGTGTGCATTTTGGATAGGCCTGGACAGATGGCTTGAATAACCTGAGTCAGTTTACTTAAGCCTAAACCTTCATTTTTAGAATTAATTACTGCACTTTGGGAGGAAATATTATTATTCATGCCTCTACAACACATAAATTACAAAAGCACAGTATAAACCAGGTTGGAAAAGACCTTTGAGATCTTAGAATCCAACCTGTGCCCTAACATCACCTTACCAGCCAAACCATGGCACTGAATGCCTCATCAAGTCTTTTTTTAAACACCTCCAGGGACAGTGACTCAACCACATCCCTGGGCAGCCCTTTCCAATGCTGAACCACTATTTCTGCCGAGAATTTTTTTCTAATATCCAGTCTAAACTGCCCCTGGCACAGCTTGAGGCTAAATCCTCTCCTCCTGTGGCTGATTTCCCTGGAGAAGAGAATGACCCCCACCAGACTCCAAATGCTTTCAGGCACTTGTAGAGGGCAATAAGGTCCCCCTGAGCCTCCTTTCCTCCAGGCTGAGCAGGGCTGGCTCCTTCAGCTGCTCTGCATCGGGGAGTTGTGTTGTTTCAACACTGTGCTTTGGTACTGTGAGTTTGTTTTCTGAATTACTTAGGAGTTTCTGTAACAATCAGCCTATCAGCAGAATATTGGCACTCTGGCACTGAAGCAATCTGAAATTTGGCTGGGGTATTTGGTATTTTTGTTCTCTTCAAGACCTTCCACTACTTCTTCTCTTTACTTCATTCAATAGCTTTTTCCAAATGTTTCCCTGTTTATTTTTCCTTTATGTAATTTCTCAGTAGTTTTGAAAATACTATTTGTTTGCTCTGTGTAATGATTAAGAAATAGATCAAGTTACATTATTGTCACATTATTTCACAAATAAATAAATAAAATTCAGATGCAAAGCTCACCAAAGAGATTATGTGCAGTATTTTCATAAAAAGCAAAAACTAGAACCAAACAGTAGTGGACTGGATGAAAAAATGCCATGGGAGACCAGTATAGCTGCAAAACCAGGCCAAGTGGGTACTCAAGGTAGTCTGAGATGACTAATTCTACAAAAACTTCCTTTTTCTTTCTTTATAATACCTACCTTTATACATTTGCAATGGCATTTCTCTCAGTACAGTTAGTTTACTAGTGTTAATTATGCCTGACAAGGTGATTTTTTCTAGGTATTTCTGTTCTTTGTCATGTTAAAAATGTTTTTGAGATTCACTTCTGGGATAAATTCTGATTTATTTATATATATATGTATACAGTGAGATATTTATTTATTTATTTATTCACAAGCTCATTTTCCATATGTGAGACATGAGACTATCACAGATAATTTTAAGAGTTGCTTATAGATTATGCCATGGACAAAACAGAAAAACAGTTTGGTTCTTCTCATACCCAAGAACTTTTCATACCTTTAGGGCATGGTTGTGAAAAGAGAATGTTTGTGGATAAGATGTTGCTGACTTGAGCTTTAAATCTTTAATTGTGAACTGCAAAATCAAACTGAGAGATTGCCTCTAGGTCCCTGCCTGGTTTTAATTGCATAGTTTTAATCTGTGGTTGTCCTATTCTAACCATTTCTGCTTTTCCACTGTGAGCATTTCTGCTGGTTGTTTGAGTGGGGTGAGGAACTAGATATGCTTTGTTCTGAGTCTAATTTAATGTGGTTATATATCTGGAGTTTCATGTAATACAAAAACAAAAAAAAATGCAAGCTGCTGAACCTGGGATGAGCTAAGACATTGCAGTGGGGTAGTCTGGAGGCTTTAATAGCAGCTCTGATGAGAAAGACTGGAGTCTTGCTTGGCTATATGCTCTACTTGAGCCAGCAGTGTGCCCTGGCAGGAAAAAAAGGCCAACAGCATCCTGGACTGAATTAATGAGACTCCTGCTACTGTTATTCCCCTTTGCATGGCATTTATTGGACAGCATATGTAAACCTGAATCCAGTTTTGTACCACCAACTACATGAAAGATGAAGATAAACATTGTCAAGGGTATGTAGAAAGATTCTGCAGAGAGTCAGGAGCTGGAGCAACTGACCCATAGGGAAAACCAAGAGGATTTGGGCTTGACTACCCCAAGGAAGAGATATGTTAGGAAGGACCTAACAGAAATTGTTGTGGGGTTGGAAGAAAGAGGCAAGATTTTAATTGGGGGAAAAAACATAAACTGCAACAGGGAAGGTCCTGTCTGGATTCAAGGACAAAAGAAAAAGAATCTCTGAAGATAATTAAATGTTTAATTGGGTTACCGAGAGAAGTAATGGAAACCCTTTCCTGGAAGGTTTTCAAGACCCAACTGGACAAAGCCCTGAACAATGTGGTCTGAGTTCAGTGTTAAATCTGCCTTGAGCAGGAGAATGGACTAAAGACCTCCCAAGGCCATTTCCAAATTGGATGTTTCTGTATTTAAACACCACTAACAAATTTGGAGTAAGTTAGGAAACAGAAAACATATTTCTTTTTAAATAATTGAAGAAAACATTGATCTCTCCATTTTTGAAAGCCTGCTTTGGAAAAAGTCAGAATACCATGACCTGACAGCCAAGAAAGAGAGTTGCATAAAGACGAGAAGAAGATAAACAGGCAAGAAGTTGCTAGGTTTTAGAGCATCATCCTGTTACCCAAATGCAATCTCAGAACTGTAGCTAATGTGGTCCCAGTGAAATGTGCTCAGTATAAAACAAGCACTAGCTGATTTTTGCTGTTGCTCTCATGGCTACCTTTGCTTCCTATTTAATTTTGTGGATATTGTCAGTCTGAGAGACCTTCCTTCAGCAAGAGCCCAGGGTCAGCTTTCTGTCCTTGAGGATAGGTTCATCCTGGCAGTTGGTTGCTCCAGAGGCTCCTCCACCCTGCTCTCCCTCTGTCATCCACAGCAGAGACATGTGGGATAGATTTCCCTGCACAGCTTTAGTACAGATGTCCACAGTGCACACTTCCATATCTCAGCTGGTCAGCCTCCATCAAACTGCCTTGTTATCAGTGGAAATACAAAATATTGAGATCTCTATAACCCTGTTTTAGACTTCTTTATTAGAAGGCACCTAATCACAGAGCATTTGACAGAGAAAATCGCCAAGGCATTTGCATCGTGTTCATATTGGAACAGGGGCTTTCATCCCACCTGGAGTAAAAAAGTATGGTCAGTTGTGCTGTGGCATCCATATGGCACTCTCATGCAATTTATGGCTACTGGCAAGCTAAGCTAGAATTGAATCTACATGCAAGAGAAGGGGGAAGTATTTGTAAGCCACCAGCATTCCCTCACACAGTCCAGGTCCCACTGCTGATGGGCTCTGCCCATTACCACTGCAGTAACACTGCACTCCAGACCTTGCTCAGCTTTTGTTCTACTTTGTGCTTTTATGACAAACAACAGACATTCTTTCCAACAAGTTTCCAAAAGTTCACTATTTTCCTTTTCATCATGGAAATGTAATGTGGTAGAAGCTGAGTGAACCCCAGGGCTGTTGCAACCCACACCACACCACACCACAAACCACACTTCCTGGCACATTGCACCAAAGTCTTTCAGCCAAATACCAGTTACAATATTTTACATGTATATGCAACAATAACGTATTTTGCATTCAATCAAGGAAAAAAGATGAAGTCACTGGAATCTCTAACGTCATCCTTTGTGCAGCATCGTTGTCATAAATAACAAAGAACTGGCAGGTTACACCTGTCTAAGGATACACCTCACTAATTCAAGCAAAAGGTTATACTTTATTTTGAAAAAAAAAAAAAAAAAGCATATGTGGGAATGTACCACAGCTGGAAGCTATTATGCAGGCCTTGGAAAGGATTGTCAGGAGAATATCAGTTAAACAAGTGTATGGTGATAGCTAGGGCATATAACAGATTCACTAAGGTTAGCTTTAGTATTGCTAACACAGAATTTTGTGTCTCAGATATCTAGTCCCTTGGGCTTAAAATCTGTTAAGTAGGTTTTTGGTTTGGGGCTTTTTTTGAGATCTAAGATTATGATGTAGGTGCAAAAGAAGAATGCAGATATAATGAGATCTTCCAAAAATGTGACTGGAAAGATATCTAAAGAGACTAACATTAGCTGATGGAAGACAATCTCCTAGGGTGTCTTTACCTGGTACCTCCCATCCAGATCCCATCTGGCTTCTCCAGATGGTGACTTGAGTAGGCTTAATCCATATGTTTGCAGCCATCTCTGCTGTCTCCACTGGCTAAAGTGGTGGCTTTAGGGAGACCAACTGCTTTAGGCTAGGCATAGCCTGAGTGAACACTCCTACAGAGCAAAATGCAAGATGTTCCAGTTTTCCCCACTGGCCTCAAGGCCAGCTCATCCACATCTTATAAAGATTGTATAAGACAGAAAAGGCACTCATATAGAAAATTATTTTCACAGAGGCTAGTGGCAGATATTTCTACTCAACATTTAAGCCTCAGAAACTGGGAAAAATTCTGGAAGAAATGGGTGTCATGGGATAGATCCTATTGAGATTAATCATTAGTAACAAGTATATAAAAATCTGTAAGCGAGGGAAATGTGACTCAAGGAAAAGTAAGACAACATATTTTCAGAGAGACAATAGTTGCACAGGCCCTCTATTCAGGAATTCTGAAGTCCTGTTAAAATAGATGCAGAAAAAAGCAACTAGATGTGGTAAATGAAGAAACTCAAAATCCTTTATTTGTTCCATCCAGAAGAAAAAGGTGAATTTGAGATATGATTTCTCTGCAGACATACTTGAGAGCAAGAGAGACAGAGAGAAGCAGCATTTGGGGCAATGCTGACACAAGAGCACTTGATCAGAAGTTGCCAAGTCTAAGTTCTGGGCAGTTAAATCAGAGCTTCTCCAAAGGAGTGAGTTTCAAAGGCAGGCTTGAGAAAGAAGAATGGCACAATTCCTAAGTCATTTTAATGCATATATAAGCAGGATATTATGATGTGGCTGCTTTCAGGAGTGGAGGATAGCACTTGATGACTCAGTCCAATGTTTCTGTCTGTCTCCTATTAATCCTTGGCTTTGTAAAAGCAACAACAAGAAAATACTGTAGCTAGAAGCTAATCTGAAGCTAAAATTTTTTCTGCATCAATTATGTGGGCTATAAATGTAACAAAAAAATATCAAAAGGTCATGCTTGGCCAGGCTAAAAATATATTCCACACTAAAAGCAAACTGTTACTCAGTAGAAGCCATACTGTGATAATTACCAGTTTTTAATGGCCATGGAAATAAAGAAAAGCAAAACCTTGGATACCTGTCAGCACTTCAAGATACTTCCACATGTTTTTACATGTTTGCCATCTCCACCTTTGCCAAAGTGAAAATGTTTTCAGTTAGGTGAGGTTAACTTCACCCTGCTTTTCAGATGTGAATTGTAGAGAGAGGGGACCATAGCAAGCCATAGAGTATTTTTGTTTGCTTTGTGTTTTATAAATATTGTTATTCAAGTTTTCTGAATATGGTATGTAAATGAATATATAATACTAAATATAAAAATATCTGTCTGGATTGCAGTGAATGAGCTCAGCTTCTCAGCTTTAGGGGAACAGCAGAGCACCACCAAAGGGGTTGGTGCAGCACCCCAGGCTGCAGCTCCACGAGCTGCTCAGGTGAGCAGCTCTGCATTGTGATGGCCAAGGCTGAAGCCTTTCTGTTGCTAGAGCAGCATGGTCTGCTTAGTCAGTGAAGAAAGATCTGCTAGAGCCCCCTTTTAGCAGCTGGCTACTGGAGATAAACATTACTGCACCATGACAGGTCCACATCAGAAGAGAGGCTTGTCTGGCTTCTTCAGGAGAAGTCTGCCTGGACACTTGCCAGAGACTTCAATCCCACACTCTGTGGTCCAGCAGACACTCAAGAGCATGCCTAACTCTAAGCATATGAGTGACCCTATGGACATCACTGGGGCTGCTGATGTGCCTAAAATTAAATATGTATTGAGTGCTGTGCTGGAATGGGACCAAGGACTCAGAAACTTGCAGGATCAAGGTTTGGCCAAAGAACAGAGAGCATAGAGGGAGACAAAAGCTGAGAGATATCATGGCCCCTTGTGTCAGTCCTTCAAGGAACCAAGCCGTGGAATAAACCCCTCAATGCACTAAAAGGAATACCTGTGCAGAAAGCCAAAACACTGGAAGATCCTGCACACACCCATTTCGCAGCACACTATGTCTTTTGCTTTTTAGATGGCATTGCATTTTAAAGCAGATACAGTGATGTCACTGCAGGAAAACATTGCAAAAACATTGCAGCAACAGGATTTCTTTCAACAGAGGCCTGGTTGACTCACTCTCACAGCTGCAGCAAAGTAGTCCAATGTGTTTCTGGAGAGCATTCTTGCTTGTGAAGTCTTTATTGGGACACTCTGACTGCAGGGAAATGCAGCCGCTTTTCATTTCTTGTGGCAGTCAGAAAGTTTCATTGAATATTTCTAAGCTCTCAATCTCTTCCAAAACACATGCTGAATTTCCTGGCTCTCTTCCTTAAAATCTGGTCTGGGTTTCTACCCCTGTCACCTCTCAAATGACTTTATGAGCATATATAGTAAAAAAAAAAAAATAAGACCGAATTTTTCTAAATTGATTTTTAATTGTTTTTTCAAACTTTGGTAATTTTTATGTGCATCCATTTTTATGTTTAAATTTTCTGTATTCTGAACTTATTACTGGAATACAGCAAAGTTGAAACAGAAAGATTTGTCCTTTTGCTATTAGTAATGCAACACTGCCAACTAGAGGCACTGGTAATGATCAAATTTTTGTCGTGTGGAGCACATGGATAAACTTCAATGGATTGCATACCTATAAATATTAAAAGATCATATTTGCACTACAAAAGTTCCACCCAAGTCCTTCAACTACAGTCGTACTTATATATAATTTCCTTCAGTAGGTCATTTATTGAATCCAAACACCACATCACATCATTCAGAAACTCAGATTCAAACCAAGTCAGATAGCAAATTACTCTGGGTTCCTCAAAGAGCTATGGAGTCATTTGAACAGCTTTTGGAAATACATCTCCAGAAGACATTGCAAGAATTAAAAAAAAAAAAAAAATATTGATTGTAAGTTCTAGATATTTTCTCAACTCACTATTTCAATAAGGCTTCATAATTTACTATTTCTAAAGATACCATAGTCTGTTCAGGTGGTCTAAAACACAATTTTTGTGTAGGTTTTCAGGTCTATGAGGTGGCATACACTTTGAGGATGGTGTTTGCTCACAGTTGAAGGAGCAATACTGAAAAAAGAGAAAGCATGTCCTTGAGCAGCAGGCTAAGCTACTGCCTGTCCCGTGTGGTTCCCTGATGTGTCTGTGGTGGTTGATTCACTGTGTGAGAGGGGCCAGTGCAGAGCTGTCGGTGTTTGTGCACTAAAACAGAGCCTGGTCCCTGCAGTGCTGCCCCTGCTGCTCCCTGCCATGCCCAGGGTGGTCGGACACAGCATCCCACAGCTGCCCAGAGCACAGCCAGAGGGAGCTGGAACAGAGTAGGACAGGGACTTCTGCAGGTCCTCATGGCAGCCCAGGTCCAGCAAAGCCTTGGGGACAGGCCCAGGGGAAGGAGTGTGCTGTTCCCCTCTTCTGGGCTGGCAGTGTGTGCCCTGGGGTGCACCAGCAGCTTGGGAGCCTGAGTGGCTTCCCAGGCTTTGCCTGGCATGGCTGGAACCACACTGGAAAAGAAAGATCTGCTGGTAGAAGGGCAAGTCCTGCCTGCCAGGGCTCTCACAGCATTGAATAAACAGTCCAGAACTGTTTGTACTTTTGGACTGAAGGAAGGAGCCAACAACATCTAGCGCTGATTTCCTTTTATTTACCAAAACACATTTATTCCGTAAATCTCAGCAAAATTCATGAAAAATAATAAATTACTTTTTTCCCCTTACAGTCTTCAAAGCTTTGTGTCTATAAAAAGTTCTGGGAAATCCGAGAAGCCTAGAGGATAGGAAAATAATCTTGTTGAGAAGTGGGAGCCAATAGACAGCAGTGACTCACGGAGGCACAGAGCTGCAGAGCAGCTGAGAGTGAGGTGTCAATGAAGCCTGGAACCAAGTTTTCCAGGGTCTGTACCACACAGATCCTGGGCAATTTAAGGATGGAGGGACCAGTTTCCAAAAAGTGCAGAGAAAACCTTGGAGGGGTTGGAGGTGACAGTACTGGAATAAGTTGAAGGCTTAAAAGTGAAAACATGGGCATTGGCGTGGGAAGCAGAGAAAGCAGAGAACACTGTTTGCAGCCAGTACAAACCACTGTAAAAACTAATCCAATAAATGCTTTTCCAGTTATATTATTATGCTTATGTTCTATAACAATGTCTCTACAGGAATACAAAGCTAAAAAGGTGCAATGGTCAAGCAAAAGCAAACAACTGGCATGCAGATAACACTGGAGTAGTTGTTCACTTGAACAGTACCTAGAGCTCTGCTTTTAGGGAAGGGGGTGGGGGGAAAGTACATCTGCAGTGAATCAGCTTGTAATACCAGAAGAACTATTTCCACAATTATGACTATTTTGAGAGACACACACACAGAAACAAACCACCATGTCATATCTAGATCTCTTTAAATTACTTTATTGAAATGATCCAGGAATTGATTTTTGGCTGTCAGTCAAGACCTAAACCAAATGGATATTTGCAGAGTTTTTCCACTTACTCCTTTTGCTGTTTGGCAGTGAAAGCTAATGCTCAGCACTCTAAGCCCCAGGAGTAGTTCTTCTTTGGTACCCTGTGATGCTTGAATGTGCACTGAGGTCCAGACTAAGTCCACAACAAATACCTGTGTTAGCAGTCAGAATTACCTCTTATCCATGAAAATATGTCTTCTGCAAAGTTTTCTCACATTGTTTAGTGTAAAATTTGCTTGGGCATTTTTGGTGGCACATCTCCCCGCTCGAGGCCACACTATGACCTCTCTTTGTCATCTCCTAATTAATGTTGTATTGATTTGCAGAGGCACATTGATCACATGTAAAAGTCTTTGGCAGAATTGCCAATAGAGGTTGAGGAATGATGCTGAATTGCAGCTGTCACAGGAGCTGTGATCTCCTCCCTTGCTCACACAGGAGCTAAGGTAGAACTGGACAGAGTAAGAAATTCATCAGCAACCTAATTTTTGCAGCATTCCATGAAGTAAAATTTAAAAGCCCCTTTCACTTTTCATAAATAGGCTACATATAAGAATACTTACCTAGGCTTGCTGCTGCATGGCTCACACAGAAGCAGCAGCTTGAGATTCCAAGTGCCAGTTACTCTGCAACATCCTTCTCTCTCTAGAAGTCTTTTTCACATACTTTATTGCTGCCTTATTCTGCCCTGCTTTTAGATAGCTACTACATTTCCTAATTTTGACTTAGATGTCACTGTGTATACACAGTTAACCCATAGTTGTTGCTCCAAAACTAATCTTTAGAGTGGAGGAGACAAATAGAAAGACTTTCCACCCCCTTTACCCTGGAGCCTAAGCTCAATGAGTAGGAGCACACTAGTTCAGTGAGTGAGTGCAGAATTGTGTGCTCTACACTGCAGAGATTGGATATTTGGCTGGAAACTGCTGCTGCACAGGTTTGGTGTTTGACTGCCAGGCAGCACAGATGGAGCTGGGATGGAGCTCAGGCTTCACACTCCGCTCATGAACACACAGAGAAGAAACCAAGGACAGGCAGTGGTAAGATGCACTTAGCAAGCAGTGACTGAATAGGAATACTCAAGGCAACCAGCCTGGTTTTATAAATTATTACAATAATTCTTTCAGGATTAAACCATAACACTGTCTTTTTGACTGGGGCTGCCAATCTCTCTGGCAAAATTTACAAAGGCTGAAATCCTGACCTTCAAACATAGAGGCAAATTGCTGAACATGATCCTGCTAAAGGGAACCATGGGTAGGTCTGCACTGATTTCAGTCTATTTGATTGAATGTCTACCCTTTATGTCTTACAATAATAAACCTGTGCCATAAAAAACAGAATACCTCAGAGCTTAAGAACACAAAATCTCAAAATTATTTCCATAATTTTGGAAAAATTCAGTATTTCTAAGAAATATAACCATACAGTCCATATAAACAAATGCATAGGAGAAGAAGAGGCAAAAGGGGATTGCTTCTGATTACCCAGCAAAAGCTATTCAAGGAGGAGAAAAAGGTGATCCACTTCATTCCTTCTTTGTGCAAAGGTGATGAATAAAGGACTTTGCTTGTATTCATCAAGTTCAGTAAAATTATATCAAGCACCATGTCCAAAAAACCAGATATTTTTAGTTTACAACTCCCAGGAGCAATAATCATGTAGGTCAAACCATAGTTCTTAAATAAATAATTTTATTTCCCTCTTTTAAAAAAAAGAGTTTGTTTTATTTGTTAATTACACTTCTCTACACAAAGTAGCCCTTGTGTCTTCCTATTAGGTTCATTCCTATCTTCAAGCACCAGTGAACTCTGCCATTCTCTGGGAACAAAAGCACCTCCAGTTCCAGCTTTCATTGGTGGTTTCTTTTTTCACTGGACATAAGCCAGATCCAAACTGTTTGAGGGGGGAAGTAGCAGACACACACAAGCCACTATTTATTCCCAATCCTCATACAAGACACCTGATACAAGCCAAGATGAAGAGAAATGCAGGGATTCGGTGTACAAGCATGGGAACTTGCAAGAGAGAAAGTTGGAGGCATGGCAGGAAAGGAAGGGGGAGGGAGGAAACACATTATTTTGGTTTGCAGCTCAAAGGTTCCTCTCATTTCTTCCCAGGTGAATGTGCTGCTGTTGCTACACAGAGGCCTGGGCAGCTCAGGTGTTCTGTGCTTAAATTACCGATTTTTAGCTAACAAATTCCAGGGAAAGGACCTTCAATCAGGAGAACTGGTCGCTGCTGGTGGGCAAGTATTTCTTATTCTTAACTCTCCTTTAGTAAAGCAATGAGGTTTGGTTCACAAATGCCTTACAAGCCTAGTTATACAAAAAGACAAATGATAGATGCATAGAGATTAGCTAGCAAATGTTTGTTCTGGCAGGGAACTGAAGGCAATATATGTGGTGTTGGCTGTCATTTTTTCTCTGAATCAATTAAATAGCATTGGATCATGTAGCATCAAAAATATGGAATATTAAATTTAAACTGCCTCCAGCTGCATTTTCAAAGCCCTCTTGATTTTCAATAGGATAATAATAAATTATTAAGCTTTAGATTATTACACCTGTGATTTAAAGAGACTAACACTTTGATTTTTTTTATGACTACATCGTGAAAGACTACTTCTTACTTCAAAATGACAATTCCTTTTTTTTCTTAGCTTTTGTATCTTTTAATGTACAACTTCTTCTCCAGCCACCTAAATAGAATTAGTTTCTCCAATTGAGATTGCCACTTATTAGAAATGGACTTTTAATTTGTTCACAAGAAATTTAACTGCTAACAGTGATTCTGTGATGTGATTTATTAAAACAGTAGTTTTCATGCCTCTCAGTCCTTAAAAGTATGAAGCATTTTCTTTTGCCAGTGCTTAGGGTTCTAATTCCATACTAATATCAATTTTAAATGCAAGTTAGAGGTTTTCTTTTTCAGTACAGGCCCAAATGTCTTGGGGGATTTTTTTTTTTTTTTTTGGGAGGCAGGGGTTAGGGTCATGATTATTTTTGTTCATTTGGTTTGGGGGGTTTTTATTTATGTCAATGCAATTTCTCAGTGGGGCATCCTGGTGCTTCCTAAAGCTCAAAAGTGGAATCTACAGCAAGATGACTGAGTGGTCATCCTGGCCTACATGCATTACATTTCTTAACTCAGCTGAAACCATCTGATATCCACCTGAATATCAGATCTTTAATACCTAAAAGTGATTGTACTGGCAGAAAGTAGACTTAGCAATTTTAAAAGATTTGGCTTTGTAATGCTTTTTCTCAGCTCTTGCTTTTGTTCTCTGACTTTTATCAAGGTCAGAAGTTACTGAATTTCTTATAATGATCTTGGTCAGGAAGAGAATACTGAACCAGCCAGAAACACAGATGAATTGTATTATTCAGAAGGAGTTGAGCTCAAATTCAGTGTACAAGATACAATGAAGAATGGGGAAATTTTTAAGTGGAGACTTAAAAATTACCACAATTTCAGCCTTTTAGGTGAATTTGACAATTTAAAGAGTATTATACTTGGGACAATAGTTGCCAATCTTCCTACTTAATTAAGAACGATATTATGAGACATCTTTCAACAAAAAAGCTCCAGTGTAAAAAGAAAAAAAAAATTCCATGCTGTTAGATTGCACTGAAATTTAAAAACCTGGAGAAGTGTCTTGAAATTGTTGTGACCCATTATTACAACTCTGTACTAGTTCATGAGAATCACATGAGAACAGTACCCTGCAGCCTAATTTTGACTGCTGAAAGTAGCATTGCACAGTAAAATCAAGGACCTCCAGTTTTCATTTTCCTCACAAAGGAAAGCATTTCTAGAAATAACCAAAAATGTCTCTGAGGTCCAGATTGATAGGATGCCACTAATATATTAATTTACACTGCAGGTGAGAAATTCATGTGACTAAAGCTGTTTGTTTGTTTTCCAGTCTCCTTGCACTGGGAGGGAAATAATGCTCCATTCTACATTGGCCTTGTCCCTCCTGCTAATTGCAGTCACTTCCAACCTTGCAATGGCAATTAAAAAGGAAAAACGAGCACCTCAGACACTATCAAGAGGTATTGCATGCTCACTGAACATATTTATCTCATTACCTCACCATATAGACCAGCAAATATTTTTATTTTGAATGTACATTTACAGAACGTGTATCCATATATATGTGCACACACATATATTTAAAAAACATACATAGAATGAACATATATATTGAGGTGTGTTTTCTTTAGTTTTAAGTGATGCTCTAATTAATATATGTTCTTATTTCACATTTGATTACATCAGTTTATTCTTAAGGATATGACTGAGGGCCCCATATAACCTGCATAATTTATGTTACTCATAGTGATCTAACAGAAGCAAAAACCTAAAACGAGTCTCTCAAACCAAGACGTACATGATGTATCAGTGAAAAAATATTCTTTCATAGACCATTTGAAATTGTAACCTACCATTATTATTGTAACCTACCATTATTACTGTAACTTAGCATAACATCAGTTGCTATGGAACAAATTTTCTACAGACTCATTTTTGTACACAGAACACTTTGAACCACTTTTTCCTGCATGACTTTCTTTCTGCATGACTTTTTTTTTGGCTTTTCATCAGATATCCACTGCAAAGTGTGACTGTGTGTAATTCACTTCCCTGTGGTGCATAATTTTCAACCTCGATGTTAAATAAAGACCCTGTTTTAATTATTTCTATCTGATCAATCCTTAGATATACAAGCAGAAAAATAGCTTAGCAAGCTCTTTTTCCCTTCCCCATCTTTTTTCTCCTTTTGGGACTATTCAACAAAAAAAAAAATCTCCATCTGCCTTCCTAACCTCTTCTGCAAGCTGTGCAAAGCCTCCACAGCTCACCTCTGAGTTTTCCCTATCCTGGCAAAGTTGCACATCTCTCAGAGGTTCCATCTGAGCCTAATTGCTCAGAGACCACTTCACAAATTCATGCACCACCTGGACTAGCCTAAGAGAAATTTCAAAACACTTTTTGTAAGCAGTATCCCCAGGGAAAGGTCATTATCATCTGAGATGTATTGCCTATTTTGTCTAGATCAAGATTTATTTTTTTCCAGTAAATGTAAACGGACAAAAAAGATAACAAAATATTTTACATTATGTCAGTTTGGGGGGAAAAAAACCAAACCTAGCAAACTACAAAGCAGTCACAGAAAATAGATGTAACTTTTCTAATTCTGATTTCAGGCTAGTTGGGATGCCTTGAGCATTTTGCCTGTGATTTTCACAGATCAAAGGGAAATTCTGATATGTGTACTGAAAGAAGACATGATCTAGAAGCATCACAAGCAATTATCCTGTGAGAAATCCTACAGCAAATCTAGGCTGGTTCAAGCACTGTCCAGACAGCACAGAAGAAGCAGAGCTTTAACCTGGTCTAGGTCCAGAAATTGTCCCATGAGAGTTGCCATGAATGAAGCCACGCTGCCTAGGATGCAGAAAGGACCTGGGTGCTGATTTAGGGACCTCTGAGCAATTAGAAAGATAACTAACAAGTCTGTCAAAGGACTTGAACTAAATACACAACCAGCTGATATTTTTGGGGGGGTTGGATTGTTTGGTTGAGGTTTTTTAACCTTTTAGTGTATCTGTCAGGAGAGGTGAAATTAGCATATCCACAATGCTAGAGAACTTTTGACTAAAAACCCCAAATATTATTTGCATACTAAAGTTGATAGACATAAACAAAAAAGAAAAAGAGGGAAAAAGGAATTTATTATGAGTTACTTGCCTGGTCAGGAGCTTGTCCTTTTGTTTCATTTCTAGGGTGGGGAGATGAAATTACGTGGGTACAAACTTATGAAGAAGGGCTTTATCAAGCAAAAAAAAGGTAAGAGTTTAAAAAGTAGTATGAAGACAAAGTTGTTACTCCATCCTGCTGGAATATACAATAATGAGACAGAACAAAGAAACACCATGAGAGCTGATCTGCAGACCACCCAGTTAAATAAAAACAGACTCTGTCTATAAACAAAAGGACTTGTAGGATTCTTGTGACTTTGAAGTAACATCGTGGGCCAATAATGTAATGCTGTCATTTCTTTGCCACAAAAGAGGTGTTGTCATTTAAATTATTAATCATAAATAGAGACCATAATTTTTTAAACTACATCTATTGTGTTTTAATATCATGTACTTCTGATTATTTCTTTGAAATCTGTTACATTTACTCTTGCATGGTGATCTACTGCCTTTGATGTTTCCCCAACACTTTATTAGTTGGAATACATTCATTATATTTTTTCTCACTATCTTGATAGAAATGGAAGTTCCAAGCTCAGTCTTCTCTGAGACTCAGCTGCAAATATATTTGAGAATTCATAACAATACTCATTTAAATATCCTTTACAGTTCATTTTAGATCACAATAGTGTAGCATGAGCTATTGTTAAATTGAAGGCAAATTATTTTTAAAACAAAAAACAATTAATTTAATGTACCCTGTGTGAAAATGGTTAGAAATTAACAACCTCTGACATGGAAAGCAGACCAAGAATTAGTAACCGACCTGCTGAACAGTAAATATAGTTTAAAAAAATACAGGAGAAAATGCACAGAACTTGTTTATGTTTTGACATCCAAAATATTAAATTTTAACACTTCATCAAATTACTTACAGAAGATAAGTAATATACTATATACCTGTTCAAGAAAGCATAAAACACAAGAAAATTGTCATGAAAAGTATTATTGATATAGTGTTAATAATAAATCAAATCTTATAAAATCTATTTTATTCCAATTCATATGTATTACTTTTATTTTCTTAATCCTAGAGAAATTCACACCTAAGCAACATTAAATACTGATTTTGTCTGATTATTTACTACCTAGGAATGAAATTACAGTGGATCTGTTTCTTGTTTCTTCTAGAATCTCTTACTATAAACAGCCTATTTAGATGTAGAAACTCTGTTTCTCTATTTCTTTCTTTTATGAAGTGTTTATACACTTTTCCCCTGCTCAGAAATTTCTGTAATATTTTACAGAATCTCTATATGGTTTTACTGTGGGTTAACATAAGATTAAATGTAGTTTGCCTTTTTCAGTATGCTAGTAAAATCAACCATCTGAAAGTATGTTGGATGACCTAACTATATCTTTTATTATTATTGATAAAGTAACAAGCCACTGATGGTAATTCATCATTTGGAAGACTGTCAATACTGCCAAGGTAATTTTGATTTTTTGTGTGTTAAAATTTCGTGAATATTTTTATAAGAAACTGAACCTATCTATATATTTATATAGCACTTACTGAAAATTATTCAGAAAAACAGGTAAATGAAAATGTATCTGTAAAGTGAAAAATTTATTACCGTTATTTCCAAAAACTGCACTGTGAAACTACGTAATAAAGAACATGAAAAATTCTCACTGCTGCTGTACTGCTATCCCAAATGCAGCACTCAGTTTCAATTAAGAGGCAAAGATTGGCTACTGACTCATTGAACAGATTTAATATTGTTTAGCTCTCCTGAAATGGTAACTGAAGAAAGAGGCAAGGACAGGGCTGCTGAAATTGATCTAACAAGAATTTTCTGAGAATAATGCACTTTTGTCAAGACAAGACATGGTATTCATTGAGACAACAGGCTCCATAAATAACAGAAGAGAGCTTCCATTTTCATAGCCAGAGGTTGTACTGCCATAGGCCAAAAAGCCCCCAAAAGCAGATAGAGCCCTTAAGTGTCTCCTCAGGAATGTGAATCAGCAGAGACAGGAACAATGTGTCCCAGTCTCTGGCCAATGTGGTGCCCAAGCACAGATGGAAAGGCAGCATTTGAAATGGATTTCAAAGTGATCCTGTCTCTTCTAGCACTGAAGAAAGCCTTTGCAGAAAATGAAGAAATTCAGGAAATGGCCCAAAATAACTTCATCATGCTGAATCTCATGGTATGAAGGGTTTGGGGCAATTTGACTGTTATTGTTTCATGGTCTGTGTTTTCTCTTTCTTTGTCTTGTTTTTCCACATCATTTTAGATAATATATCTGAGATTTTAGTTATTTAAGTAGAGGCATTTGTGCATGTGTATTCACACACAAGTAGTGCCTATTTGGTTTTGTCTTCTGATAAAAGATTATTCACAGGTGGTACTATTTCAGCAAAATTTACATAAACTTTTTAACAACTAGCCTTAATTTTTATACCAGCATGAAACCACAGACAAAAACCTGTCACCTGATGGACAATACGTGCCTCGAATCATGTTTGTAGGTATGTAAAATATTTCTCTATCATCAAAGTTGTTATATCTGAATTATGCCACTGTTGTCCTATGGGAACATCAAAATTATTCATTTTTGCAAAAGAAAATCTCTCTGCCTCTGTTGTATACTTTGGCTTTTGTAAACGTCCTCAAATTACAGATATATCCTAATTTGGGCTTGAGAGCAAGATGTTTAAAAGTCTGATAATATCTGGGCTTTTGCTGTATGTGCTTCTTGCTAGTGCTGTTAAAGACAAAGTTTACTGGAAAAGTCAAATATCTGACTGAATGTAGGTGGCTATAAAGTGGACATTACCACAAAATAGATCAACAGTCAGTGGCATTTAAGGATTTATCCCATTGTAAAGCTGGAATGGACCAAATTAATTATGCCCCAGAGTGCCTGTTCCTTCTCACTCTCTGTACAAAGAGCCTGGAGTGACTAGCTCTGGGATTCAAAGTTCAGCCCACACTCAGACAGAGAGCAGTGTAGTTACGGTAATCAGTAAATTAACAAAAAATTTGGGAGAGTAACTGAGAGAAGAGAGGTTCAAAACAACTTATTCCCACTCTGAACATTAGGAGTCAGAAGATTTTCATTCTGAAGACTCTAGGTAAGGCATAGATAGGCATGGCCCCCACTATGTGTGCATCTGGTCAGATTAGCATCTTCTGATGTAAACTCAGAACCTGTAAAACAGGATATTTTTCTTTAAATATGCATGAAATGCATATGTAACCTAGCACATAAAAATAGCTGTGCAATGTAAAAATGAGCATTAGCTTTTGTTCGGGAATTCTCCAAGTAAAGAGCAATTGTTAGGAACAGAGCGTAACGGCCTCGTAATTGCTGCATTGATGAAATCAGAAACAGGGCTGCCAAAGCAATGCCACGCCATCACCCTCAGCTCTTGTGGGAATGGAAGGCAGTGTTTAACCCAAACACTTTTTCAGACCCATCTCTCACAGTAAGAGCTGATATCACAGGAAGATACTCCAACCGGCTTTACACGTACGAGCCACAGGACATGACGTTCTGTAAGTGCCCCTTTGCCTTGTTACCCTGCATTTCACATTGTGAGCTGCCAGCACCCCCATCCTGATCACTTGTGTGCTTGAGAATCCATTAGGATCCCAAAGTAAAGAATAAATACCGTGTGAGAGCATTTGCAATAAATTATAATGGTCTAACCTGTTCTAGCAAAACAATCACACGCATTGTCCCGTTGAATTTATTGGGACTACTCAAGTAAGAAAAATTGAAAGATCATGGGTGAGAACCTTCAGGATCAAGATCTGAGCAGTTTTATGGAGAATGGTGAAAGTCACAAAGCTCAAAAGTATTCGACTGTGCAATGTAAATAGCCAATGGTGGGAGGGAATCAGTAAAGAAATGCAGGTGGTTGTGTCCGTACCCCTAACAACCATATTTCAGAAAGGAATGTGATTTTTCAGGTTGAGCCAGTTCTTAGTCTATGCCATCTATTTGACACCAATGCAGTATCTCACCACAAATACACACATCACATCTGATTATCAGGCTTGCTGTTGAGAAATGAGGGAGGTGAAAGGATTCTTGTCAAATCCCTTAAGTTAAACATTTTGATTAATGAAATTTTTTACTTTCTGTTTTAGTAGCAATTAAATAATTTTCAAAATAGAAATCTCTAAAATAAAATGTGTGACCATAAATCAATTTCAGTGTAAATAATTTTAAATCAAACTAGGTGGCTTTTTTTTCTAATTGTAGAAATGTACTTCTAATACATTTTCACAGTTCTTATTTATTTTTCTTTCAGTAATAGAGAACATGAAGAAAGCACTACGCCTCATTCAGACAGAACTGTAACCAGTAACAGTGAAAAGACCATAACCTCTATGAGGTGAAGCTGCACCTCTCTGTCTCTACTTGCAAAGTGAACTTTCATCAAGCAGATTTGGTATACCAGATTTTATAAGAAATGTATATGTATAACTTGGAGAACAACAGAAAGACTAGAGCATCCATTTGGAAAACATGAGGAGAAATATATAAAATGCTTTGAAATTAATTATCTAAACAACTGAAAATTATGGTTTTAAGTGCAGCAAATTCGAGCTGTATTTTAGCAATCCAACTATGACTGTTAGATCAGCTATGACTGTGAAGAGGAGTTGTAAACAATCTCTCTGATGTCTATTTGCAATTTGTTACATGAGTTAATACCTGAATCTTGTCTCTCCATTTTAACTTTTATTGCAAGAAGCTTATTAATTATTAGTGTACCCCTGCTTTATACAGTCATTTCTCATTAAAGGAAAGGATACTTTGCTGTCAAATCAGACCAGAATGGTCATGATATAAATTTTGGAATAGCTTACATGGAGAAATAGGGGGGAAAATGTGCTCTGGGCTTAGCTTTCCTCTGTATAATCCTTTAACTTTTGTTGTGGTAGCTGAAAACAGAAGAGACTGAGCATGCAGTCTCAGTGGGGTGAAAATAATCAAAAAGCAGTTACATATTTTGCTTCAATAAAGATACAGTGAAGCAAGAGAGATGGAAGGAGATAGACCCAGAACTCCAGTCCTGAGGCTAAGTGATGTTTGTGAATTCTACCATGGGAAAAAACGAGGAGGTTTGTCCTAGCTCTCTGCATTTAAATGGAATTTCAGTCATGGGAAGCTCATTCCAGGTCATGCCTCCCTTTTCTGCAGCATTCCACCATGAAGGTGGCTGCTTATTGAGGGAATCTGGAATACAAAATCTTGGCAAAATTTTCACAGGATTACTGTATGCAAAAGTGGACACCTGTTCTGAGTAAAAAGCTAAATTCAGTTGAAATGGCTTATTATCCCAGCAATGTGGGGTTTTGTTAGAACAAAATAGTCAGCAATTCAGCTGCAGTAGGAGCATGTATGTTATGTTTCATGTAAAGCACCCATGTCATTTGTTTGTGCCACCTGTGTTCGCTGTGATGTTGCCTGTGTGCATATAACAGATGAGAGAAGGATCTCTGCAGGAAAGCTCTGCTAATTCACAATACCTAGTATTAATATGTCATGAGTGAGTTATATTGCACACATCCATGTCTTCATAATTATGTAAAATTTGAATATATGCATATTTTGTAACAGAGTGGAGATAAATGACCAGACCTGTACGCTAAGAGAAAAAAAATATTTCAGTTATTAGAAATGTATCATCTTTACAATCAGTATGATGTTTTCAACCTATGAGAAAAATGCTAGAAGTAAAAATTAACTGCAAATCTCATTCCTTTGATTTGTGCTGAGCTCCACTCAGTTATGTCTATCTGTTCCATATTTGGCAAGATTTCCCTGTCTGTGGTCATAACCTCTTTCGAGTGTGCCAGAGATATTCTGGAGAAAGGAATGCAAACTAGCTGCCAGAGATGACCCAGGGCAGCCATTCATCTTCCTCTTCTCCAGGCTAAACAGCCCCAGTACCCCAGTCAATGCTCACGAAGCTTTGTGCCCCAGACCCTTCACCAGCTTCATTGCCCTTCTCTGGCCACTCACCTGCCTTATTGGCCTTCCCCAGCTCTTACCCATAAACACTCAACCCTGCCATCACCATCACCAAGCTCTAGGCAATCAAAACTAACACACAGGGCCTCCCCTTCCTTGCCTGTCCCCTTTGAAGAGTTTGTAGCCATCCAGTGCAGCACTCCAGTTGTGCCAGTCATCCCACCGTGTTTCCATGATGGTAACCTACACCAGTTTGCTGCTTCACAGTGGCTTCCAGTTCTTTCTGTTTGTGCCCATGCTGTTTGAATTGTGTAGATGCAATTCAGCTGGGCTATTGATTCCCACACTTTTGAGGGGAGAAGCCCTAATTCCTACATGACCATTCCCAGGCACTTTGTGGTTTCTAACATCAACAACCCTCGTGTCTTTGGTGACACATGGCTCTATCCTCTACCTCCACTGAGAGGGCAGACCAAAGGATCTCACTAGCAACTGTCCATCAAACATTTGTGTGCCACTACCAGACTTAACTAACTCCAAGGAGCCTGGTTTTATCCCCCTTTCCTCTTCAAATCCAGTTTAAAGTTCTTTATTCCATTCATAAGCAAAAAGATGGCTGTCAAGAATGCACAAAGCTGGAATCCCAAAATATTTGTGATACAGGACCACAGTCTAGATCTTGCTTGATCTCAGGAAAGCTTAACTTCATAATCTCTCTCACCTCAGTGCTGTAAAAGGAAATAAATGGTAGAATTACCACTTCTTGAAGTTGTGGAAGAAACAAGTAATTCAAATCTTAATCCTGGAAGACTACTGTTGTTTTGCTTATTTTTGGCATTTGATATTGAGCCAGCAGACAGGAAACCAACTATGTGAATTAAACATAATAAATAACCAAATTTTCAGGACAATGCAATGACCACTGACTTAATGGATGAAAGCTAACCATTAGATTTACACTGTAGCGAATGTTATTTTAACATTAAAAAAAAATCCAGATTCATTTCCAAAGTTATTATCAATAATGGTTGCACCTGTAACCTTGAACAGTATTTGCTACTGTGGAAGTTTGTAAAAGTTTTAACAAACCACTCGTTCAAAGAGAAAGTAGTCACTTTCTAGAGATGTCAGAGGCACATGAGTTATGCTGTGTCAGATGAAATGTCTTTGCAAAGTAAATAAGGGGATTTCACCCTCTTCTTTCTCTTCTCAAATCCCCATAACTACCATGCTGAACCTCTTCTCAGTTATAGCCTTCAGAAATGGGACTAAATCTTTGAGATTCTTAAAGACTCAGATTGAGTCCTTTTGGTGGAGCTAGATATTCAGGTAAACGACACCCTGCATGCACATATTTTTTATTCACAACTTAGTTCAACATTCCTCCTAATTTTAGAGCTGTTACTACATTTCTGCCTTCTTTTTGAAGACATATTTTGCCAGGTAATATTTCTGCTGGTGGAACAGAAACTCAGATTAAAGTCTCATTGCTCTGAGATAGCAAGCCTGTAACCTGTTCAATAACAGACATAACATGATTCTTTCCCCTCTTTTCCCCTGAAATTAATGGTAATCCACTCTCTCTTTTATTCTCTGCTTTTCTGTTTGCACACCACACAAATTTATTCACAATATTAGTGGGGAGATTTTTATTTATACTCTTTACTTTCCACTTTCTTAAGGAAATAATTGGAAACTGTTCTTTTTGTTCCTTGGTTATCTGGAACTAAACCGACCAGGTTAAAGTTGAAGGAAGAAAATAAAAGACTCAAAATGTGAATGTAAGAGCAGAAGTTTTACACAGAATAAATTCAGTCACAGTATAAGAACCAATAGATGAGAAAACTCTCTGTGTAGACTGTGTGCCTATTCTCTATGTTTAGATGTTAATATCCAAATGGGAATAATGCAGCATCACCTGTGGAAATCCAAGTTTTATACAAAAAGTTTTCTCTGAGTTTTGCCTTTGGTATGAACACAACATATCCAGGGAAGCAAAATTACTGCCACCTGTTCACATATCCGTCTCTACTTTACTGTCTGGAGTTATCTGGTGTAATCAAGAGTAGACAAACAAACGTGGACCTAACGTCAGTGAGGTGAGGCTCAGGAATTGAGAAGTGACAGAACAGGATCCTCCCCTGTGTATCCGTCTCAGCCAGAAAGGCGTTCCCTTTTCCAGGCAGATGGCTGATCTGTTGGTCTGGGGAGCTAAAACATTTCCCATGTGCAAATATTTGCACCTGACAGAACAAAAGAAAAGGCACCATACCTTTGTGTACCGTGGAGGTGAGAGACTGTGGGACACCTCAGCACTTAAAATGCAAATGGCCTTGCAGAATAAGACTGATATAATTAGGCTCATTTCATGTACTACATGTGTTCTTGCCAAAGGCTGACACAGAGAAATTTCCAAATGCTGAGGTGTCCTCCACAGGACCAGCCAAGTCACTGATCTGCTTCCTTTTGTTTGTTCCTTTTTTCAAATGGATGTAGAGATCTACAGTATAAGTCAGAAGGAAATAAATAGTCTCCATGGCAATTAAAAAGTCCAAAAGCATCAAATAGAAGGGAAGGAATATTTACTTTTTCACCAGAAAATCTACAGAATTTGCCGTCTATCTATTAGTTCCTTTTCCTTGCACTTAAGATGTTCATGCAATTCATCACTTCTATCTTTGGTTGCTGCCATGTATTGTAAAGTAAATGACACCCTAGTCACTAAAAGTGCATCTCTTTCAGTAGACTATTTTCTCTTATGAAGTATCAGATATTGGCTGGTCCCTTTAGAATCAGAAAAGACACAAAAACTGCTGCTTCTCTTATTTTTGTGTAATTAGAAAAAAAACCAAACAAGCAAAATCATCTTTTAGTTCACAATGCCATATCAAGAACTGCATTTTGAAATTTCCCTATAATGCCAACTCCAGTAGACATTCATCAAGTCACCCTTTGTACGCATCTAAGCCTGATCAGTGAGAAAGAGAAAAGATACCATACACAATAATTTTTCAAGTTTATAAGACTCAAAACACTCCACATGGAGCGTGTTGGTGCTTAGGCTGCATTACTGTTTTAGGGAAGATCCTAAAACGGCTTCAAAAAGATTTCCTGTGTCTTCTGTTACCTTTCTGAGGTATCACTCATTACTCCTTAGCACACCCTGGCTCCATGTCCCCAGGTGATTGTTTGTAAAGGGCTGGCACACAAGAACCCACCCTGCTATTTAGCACTCAGCCAGCTGCACAGACAAGTTCACGGATGTATAAAAACCACCAGCCTCACTGCTCATGTTCACAGACAGGGAAGAGAACAGTGACTGCCTGGAGGAGAAGCCACATCCCATGGTGAGGAATATTGCATAGGATGGAGAGAAAAGTAGCCTTGCTCTGCTGAGGGATTTTTTGCTTCAAGCCTACAAGTAGCTGGGGCTGTGATTTTACACAGCTCTTGAGCATTTTTATCAGAGCATAAGTGGAAGAAGAGCATGCATCTTCCAGACATCCACTGCTTCACTTGGAAGACAACTCCATAATTGATATATCAAATTATTATGTCATCAAACATTTTTGTATATACATTCCTACTGAGGAGCATTCTTGCCCTAATTGAAAAAAATATTCCCTCAATGGCTTAGCTCTCAGTAATTCATATATTCTCAAATTCTTTCTTGACAAAAAGAAATAAATTTATTCCTAAATCCCATAATGAATTCCCAAAAGAGTTACTCTGGACCTGGAGATTAAATATTTCCTTCCTTGGAAAAACGCCCTTTTTTATTTACCTAACAAACAAATTAATACAGAGGGAGTCATAGTCCAGTAAAAATGTATTATGGGCTGTCCTGCATTCTTGGACTAAGATATGAGACGCAGAACAGCTCCATTAAAGAGAAATAAACTTTTAGTGTTTGGCTGGTTGGTGTTTATAAAAGCCAAGAAACAGCTTTTTGGATATCTCACAGTAAATTTTAAATGAATAAGCAGTATTTTACACACTATTTCTGGAAGGCAACAGTGCAAATGTGAACCTATCTGAAGTGTTTTTGTGGCAACCACTTTATTAACACCATCAGGTATGACCACTGGGGATTCCTTCAGGCTGCCTTTCCTGACCAAATGTGTTGACTGCACAGATGATGAGCTGAGCTTGTACAGCCCTAGGTACAGCTATAGGGCATCTCTGGAGCACAAAGGACCAAACACCTTAACACCAGGCAAAGCTGTACCCACAGGCAGCTGTGCTGCCTGAAGGTGTCCTACCTTAATGGCAGCAGCATTAGAGAGACTGACAGCTTCTTTGGTCACTTACCCTGAAGTGAGTTGCAAGAGCTAAGGATGTTTAACTTTCCATATTTTTATAAAGAAGGAACTAAAACACAAGCAGGCTAGTATCATACAAAAAGCAGGTGGCAGGTCATGGAACTGAGGGTGCCTTTATACAGCTAATATCAATGGAAAAAAAGCACCAACTAATTATCATTGCCTCTTTCTGACTGTGGATCTGTTCTATCAGTCATTTGAATTCCTCTGTAAGCAACACATAAACCATAAAGCCTTTCCTTCCTGCACTGAAGCAAATCAAAGGATACGTGTCCTTTGAGAGGATGACTCACCAAGAAAGCTAAAGAAAAGTCCTCTGCTATATAGTTTCATAACATGGTCTACTGAGCCATAAACCTAGAAATAGCAATGTCTTTGAGAAAGAGTGAATTCCCAAAATCCTTTTGGCAAACATAATTCCATAGCTCTACCTACAGTGGTAGAGGATAGCTACCATGGTAGCTCCAGGTAAAGGTGAACTTCATTTAAAGGAACTGTGGCTCCAAGTCTGACACTAGCAAGCATTGCCAGAGCCAGTAAATACTTTGGCATGACACTATATGTATATTTTAGTCATGTAGGATCAATATGCTTGTGGATGCATGCTGATAAATCATGGAAATATTCAAGCCACATAGGGACTATAGGGGCAAGTTGCCAAAAAGATGTCAGGCTCATAGCCACATTTTGAAACAGCAAAGTTGAAAAGCAAGCAAAATCTCCCATAAAAGTAATTATAATAATTTAAAACAGTGCAGAGAAAAATAAAAATCTTACATACTTGTATGCACAATTTGTGAAGGTATTGGCTACACTTGCTAAATTGGGAATAAGAAGTATACTTTAAGGGGTATTTCACTTATGACACTGTAGATTGGTTTGCATGCTGATACAGGGCTGGGGGAAGGACAAGTGGCAGGATTATGGCTCCCATCCCTTTTGTGGGTAACCAACACAACTGGGTGCTCTCTACACTGCCTGTCCACAGACACACACGGCATGGGGAGCACATGGGAGGAATTAGAGGTCTGCATGCAGTTGCTGGGCTTACTAGGACTCTAATGGATGATGCAAGGCCAGCTTGGATGGGGCTTTGAGCAAACTAGTCCAGTGCAAGGTGTCCCTGACCATGCAAGGGGGTTTGGAAATAGATGACCTTTAAGGTCCCTCCCAACCCAAACAATTCTCTGATTCCATGGAGTGAGGACAGAACTCAGCCCCTACAGCAGCACATATTGCTGACATGAACCCCTTTTTGGCCATTGTGCTCCTCATATGGTACTTGAGGTGAGTGATTACTGCACAAGTAAAATGCACTATTCCTACTCAACAATACTGGCTCTGCCTCGATGAAGGGAAGCTATGGTAGCTGTCATGATTGCTCTGCTTGGCTCATTTTGACACATGATTAAACAATAATCATAATCCCTTGATTGTTATGAGCTTATCTGAACTTTAACTACTAGCTAAATGCTAGTTGGCCTTGTACAAATTAAAGGGAGAAGCTTATGTTTCCAGGGCAGAGTATCTGCCTAAGGCAGGTGGCAGGAGAAATAAAGCCTTGGCACTGCATCTACCAAATATGAAGCTAACTTCCATTTGGAGAACAAAAATTGCCTCAAAGCAGAGCCTTGGCCTTCAGGGTGCTCCTAGATATGGAGTCCTGAAGTTTCCTTACACATTCTTTTCTCTTGTTTTAGGAGTATTACTCCAAAATCAGAAGTGTTAGCATGAAGTGCTTTGGTTTGAAGAGATGCCTGAATTCCTGTTGATACCTGAAGGGGAGTGTGCACAAGCACATGAGGACCTATCACTGCCTGAGATTTCCTACACATCAAGTGCTTTCATGCAATGCTAATACATACTTGGAACGTGTTGTCTCTCCTGTATTGGGTGGTAGTATTTTAAGTGATTGATTTTATTACCTATAAGAAGGATAGAAACTTACTGTATGAAACACCAAACATATTGCCAGTGTATTTCTGCAGCTAAATTATAAGTGGTTATAATCTCTTGTTATAAAAAGCTTGATATAGAAAGGCTGCCTCCTCCTGGCATATGTTGGTTCTAATCACCTCTTCAAGCACCTCTTCAGGCAACAAAAAACATCTGTAATTATCCTCAGTTACCAAAGCATTTACTGTGTGATCATTACAGAAAATTTTCAAGCTCATCTCCTATATAACTTAGACTTTGTGAAATCAGAGTAGAACAGCAGATAGAAATTAGCTTGCTTAATAGAGAAAGGACAGCTTTTACACAGTTGAAGTGACAATGCTAGGCAAGAGTAGAGCCTGAATAAAACAGATTTCTTTGTTAATTTTAGGTGCAAATTGATGAAGTAAGTGATAACTTATATAAGCAACTTACATAAGTGTAGCCATTCTACACATTAAACTTCAAAAATGTATTCTCTCTCTATAGCTGTGTCATTTCTTTTTCATGTCAACAAAACCACGTATAACATATGGAACTTAAAATTCATCTTTATGGTTCAATTAATTATTTGGATAAGACAGCAAAAGGGACTATAGGTGGGGATGATAATTTAGCAACTCATGCTACTAAACCATGAGTTAATTTATTGCAAAACATTGCATACTAGGGAACATAACAGTGATAAACTTCTTTAGTTTGTTTTTAATGCATCTTAATTCTCCTGGTCATTGTTACCGACGCACAAAATTTGATTTAAGATGAAAAACATGATTTAAGAGGAAAAACATGAAAGGAAGCAATGTCAAAAGTAACACTGAGTTTGGAAGACTGTAGAAAAAGAAAGGATAAGCTATTCACTGAATAATTCCTCTGTATATCCTAAATTATATTTTCCTGACCTCAAGTCAGAATAAAGCCAAAAATTAAAGCCCTGAGGCTGTCATTCTCTAGGAAAAAAGCATGAGTCAGCTGTCCGTGGCTGCCTGGGGAAGGGAGGGTCATCACTGACAGGTATTTAAGACAAATATTGTAACGTATAGTCTTGTCCTACTCAAAAGAGGATGGAGTGGCACAGGCTGCAAAGAACAACAGTGCAAAATGTGCCCTCATAGGTTCTTTTCTCCCGAGAAGGAAAAAAGAAAAAATAATTGCATCAAAGAGAGGATGGTCTGAGATACTTTAAACTGCCATTTCCCTGCATGGATTTCCTAGGGAAGGAGCTCTGGAATCTGGCCTCCCCATTTACAGGGATTACACATTGCTCTTTCTCATATCTCCAGGATATGCAGCTTCCTTGTGTAGGCAGTTTGTGCCTATGCCTTCTCCTCCCTGGAATGAAGAAGGAAAGGAATTGTGGGCATGACCAAAGGAAGGCCACTGGGATTAGTTGAGCTGGTAAATGAATCAAAGATGTCAAGAATGTAGCTTCCACAGCAAGGGGTATAAATAAGGAAATACTTCTCCAGTGAATTTCACTCATAAGCAAGTAGAAAATTATTTTATCATCAGGGCACATAATCTAAGTAATATTCATAAATCAAAGGAATTTTCATAAACAGAGAAAAACTGCTATAATTAAAATATGCATTTTTAGGTAAAACTATAGGTATTATAGGGGGCTTTTCTTCACCAAAACAGCACTTTGTGGTTTTCTGAAACATAAATTCAATTGCACAATTAAAATAACCCAGAAATGGTCATGTACCCATGACAGCAAACTTCCAGCTCCTGCACAGAATTTTGATTGTTGCTCAACACTTCTTTGTCACCGGTTTATTATATCACTGATTCTATTTATCCTCATTTAGAGATCCCTCTTTCTGAAACACACAGGAGAGCAGAAGTGAGCCAAGCCCCTCACAATGCAGCTATTCACTGTGCACTCTGCTGAGCAGTCGCTCAGGGTTAGTCATGTCAGGAGTGGCTGCAATTGTTCCTGCAGGGTTTGTGGGAGGTTTTGTGGGAGACAGCAGCATCCTTTCCTACGCCACAGGAAGTTCACACCATAAGCACGTGTATCACCACCCTGATTTTCATTTCCTCCTCCAGCACAGGAGTGCATCCAGGCAGGAAGAGCTGTCAGTGACCATCGCACTCTCCCTTTTTGGCACAAAAAGCACAGGGCAGCTCTCTTCCCTTTTCACCACATGATGACTCCTGTGCTTCATTGAGGATCCCGTGCATGGCAGGCAAACTAGTCCAAGCTCCTGTCCACTTTGCCCTTGTCTCCAGCATCCACCCAGCTATGCAAACAGGGCAAGGCAAAGCTGTGTTCAGCTGCAGCAGCAGCCAGCCTGCACAGCAATGCCACTCCCTCTGCAGAGGCACAGCTTCAGCTTAATTTCCAGAACACATCTATCCTCCCAGGTTGGTCTGCACAAAGCATTCTGTGTCCCTTAATTCTCTTCCACAGACAAAAAACCTTCACTGAATGCACAGCAGGGCCTCAGCCTGAGCAGTGAACTTAATGTGACCAGCTCAGGGATCAAAGGTCTTACTGCACATTTACAACACAAAAAGAGTTGTCAAACAGTATGACAGGAATGATCAAGCATTCAAGAATCATTCCCTACCACTTCATTTGATAGGATAAGCTGTTTCCTATGCTCCCTCCAAGACCAGAATATTACAGGGGGCAAGAAGGCAGAATATTAATCTTCAATAATCAGGCAAGAAGGAAACAAATAGCTGGGGTCAGAATGACAGCCATGCCCCAGCGTGGGTATATTTAGGGCCTTTGTTGAACAGGCTACCATGTGAAAAACCTCCCAATAGTCCTCCCAGCACAGCAGCTTAGTGCAGTTGTTTAGTCTCTCATTTCTGAGCCCCTCACCACAGGAGCACAATTAGAGCCAGCACAGAGGCATCCCTCAGGCTGGGCTGGCAGGGCTGACCTCCTGCCCTCCCTTCACCAGAGGAGCAGTGATCTCAGCGAGCACCAACCACATCACTGACATCACACTAGGCACCGTAATGAGACAGCATGTCCTTTGTCAAGGGGCAGATTCATCCAGCTTGGCAGCCCCCAGTCCCAGGCATGGCTTACTGGTTCGGAATAAATTCACTCAGAGAGGAACAGAGCTGCCTGATGTCCACAATGGAAAGACCCTCTGATGGACAGTCTTGATGTCACTCCTCACAAAAAAAATAAAACCCAGAAAAGTTTATGAGGCTTTTCAATTTTGCAACAGTGAGCAGTGGTCTTAATAGAAATCAAATGTTTAAAATTACCACCATGAAAGAAGCTTGTTTCCTGTTCCCAAATATTAACTGAAAAAGAGGCCTTCTGCATCACTGCTCTGGCAAGGCCCTTTGTCCTTTCTGGAGTCTGCACATGTATAGAGATAGATAGACAGACAGACAGCTAGATAGATGTTATGAAAATGTAGATTTGACAGACAGACATGGCAATTTGAAATCTATGGATCAGATTTTAATGATATATAGATATTTGCCTTTATAGAAACAGTAAACAACAGGAATAAAAGTACACAAGATTTGGCACAGGTCCGAGATTTAGGACAAATTATTTAAGACTAATCAACCTGGAAATAATTGCTTAATACTAAAGGAAGTTCTTTGCAACTTAAAATAGAAGCAGTTTGACAAATTGAAACCATCCTGGATAAATATAGCATGGGTATATTTATTCCCTGAAACTTCTTGAAAACATCAAGTCAGTCAGGAATAGGCAGGCAGCCCCTCACAAGCTGACACATTTTCTCTCCATCAGTAAAAGTGATTCGAAAGGGATTTGCATTACAAGAATACTCAAGAGATTTGCTATTGCTTAGCACAACATGCTGCAAATAGAACATTTGCAGCAGACTTATTATCTGACCTAGGTCATCTCCTGATTAAACATATATAGATTGGAAGAGATTAGTCATTAAACAAAGTGGAAGTACAAGCCAAGCTACTGCTTACATGAAGAAACTATATCCAATTAGCTTTGCAAGTGAGCTAAATGCAGGAATTAAGAGGAAGGTAGTTTCAGGACACTTCCGCCAGCACATCCTGTTCAGGATGCCTGAACACACCTGCTACACCCTGCATTATATTGAGCTATGTTTCCATATTCTGTGCCACAGGGACATTTCAAAGATTATTAAATATTGACATCACTAAAATCGGGAAAAATTAAGGATTAATTTAAAAACCTGAGTCAGTAACAAAAAGTTGCCCTGCCACATTGTTTTCAAACCAGGAGTTACAATCACAAGCATGTACATCATCATGGCCTCAGATCATTCAGGGAGAGGGCTGAGATCTCACTCTAAGCTGGTGTTTCTCTTCAAAGCCAGTCCCCAGGAGCTGGACAGGAACCAGGACACAACTGAGCACTAACACCTGACACACAAGCTGTACCTCAGACAGCTTAACCTTAAAACCACGTCTGGCAGAAGTGAAACTCTTCATATAGACCTGGCAAAGGAAGGGCTACTCAGCACTATGGCAAAGCTCACCCAAGGAGAAAGGGGAAGTTCTTCAGTGACTGGAGAGGAGTTTAGAAATGAAGGCACTAGGCTAAGCAACCAACTGATTACCCACAATGGTGAGCCCGGTGCATTTCATCTGTCAAAATGACAGTATGATCACTCCTGTGTCCCAAATAACCCCAGAGGTGCTTAAGCCAATTTTTGCACAGTATTATATCAGATAAGCTAAGATTTACTACTGAAAAAAAGAAGCTTTTCCAAACATTTGTGTGGTTATGCTGTGACCTGCCAATTCCTCCACTTCTGTATGTACTTACAACAACACTCTGCTCCAGTAGCTCTGGCATAGAGGACTCCATCAACCTCACCAGCACCCTGTGCTCTCACATCTTCATTTATATAATTTCTCTTTTTTTCATTATAATAGTCACAGTTTGCCAGCACAGTTTCATTACTGCACTGATCTATGTGAATAACTTTAGAGCTTCACAGTTGGTTATTTGATTTCACCTTTGGAGGCATAAACGGTAGAGCCCCATGGAAAAACTGGATACAAAGTGTAGATCTCATATTAAGATGCCCCACAAGAGCTCTGGAATGACCCAGGTTCATGTCCAAAACAAACTCCTTCAGAATGGTAAAGCTGCAGTCATTGTGCTGTGCTAAACACCTAAACCACATTTAACAAAGTGTTTCTAATCAACAAGAACATGAGGCTGCCTTAGTAGAAAGTCACAGGTAAATTTAGTAATGGTAGGCACAAAATGTAAATCCAGGTCATAGATCCAAGTGTTGAGTCCAAAATTGTTCAGATTTCAGGGGCATTTTGTCCTGTAGTTGCAGGTTGAATGAATAACAACTTCAAAATTTTGAATCTCTTGTTCTAAAAATTTTTAAAGCCTCTCTATGCTTCTAGGAGCACTTAAATTCTCCATTTTTACACTATAAGGCAAAATTCCACAATCTGATTTTCTACCAGGACTGGGAGACTCTATGGAAAATTACAAATTTCACGTGTCATGCTACATGATTTAACCAAATTTATCTTTATTGATCTCCCACCAGACTGTTCAACTGGTTAAGTCCTTTCTAAAACATAGACTTTGTAACTGACTCATGCTTTCACTTAGACAATTATTCACACTGTGGATCTCCAAGTACAAGCAATTCTCTGTGACAGTCTCATTTTGGGAAGTGATGCCAAAATAATTACTTTTTCCAAACAAATTTTTACGTCAAGGAGAAATTTTGCAAAAAATCCTACTTTTCATATCCAAACAGATTTTCCTTTCTTTTTGCAAAATGACAATTTGAAACAGCAAAAATGCAAGTCTTTGATCAATCACTTTTTTTTAAGATACATTTTTTGTTTAAAGTGTTTGGTTGGCAACAAATAACTCTCTGGATCCCCAGTCACCCCTTCTAAAAAGATTGTCTAAATCATAGTTTTCATCCTTCTGCAGAAGCCTGAGGAAAAGAAAGAAAGAAAGGAAAGAAAGAAAGAAAGGAAAGAAAGGAAAGAAAGGAAAGAAAGGAAAGAAAGGAAAGAAAGGAAAGAAAGGAAAGAAAGGAAAGAAAGGAAAGAAAGGAAAGAAAGGAAAGAAAGGAAAGAAAGGAAAGAAAGGAAGAAAGGAAGAAAGAAAGAAAGAAAGAAAGAAAGAAAGAAAGAAAGAAAGAAAGAAAGAAAGAAAGAAAGAAAGAAAGAAAGAAAGAAAGAAAGAAAGAAAGAAAGAAAGAAAGAAAGAAAGAAAGAAAGAAAGAAAGAAAGAAAGAAAGAAAGAAAGAAAGAAAGAAAGAAAGAATGAAAAAACAGTGGTCTGGATCTGACTCCACTGTCATTTTGAAGTTTCATGGTCCAGACCCTATGAATAGGCCCAATAGGGATAGCTGTCACCAAAACAAAGAGCAAGTGTTATTACTCCAGCCTCCAAATACTCATTTATTTTCCAAAATATCAAACCTGGCACCTGTAGCAAATAAGCAAAGAGATGTTGGTGGATCTTTCATTAATATCTTTGCCAAATTCATGGCTTAGCATGAACTGGAGACTAACACAATCTTAAAAACATAGAATAATATAACAAAACCCCTAAAACTGTAGGGTGGAGCTTTTGTTTGCATTTAGTTTTATATGCAATTCATTTCCTGTTAGAAGAATTGCAGCAATATTTTGGTAGAATTTAGCTGCAAGCTACTGTCCAACCAGCAGAGTAAGCCCAGCATTAACTTTTCACCATATCAGATTTGCTGAGAGCTACATTCCTGCAATAGAATGCTGTCTCCAACACATTCAGAATGCAATACTATCTTGCATAGAACACACAATGAGAAAATAAAAGGGTGTCTTCCTTCATGGACAGAATAAACTCTTTGTTCTTTATCTGCTGTAATATTTAAACCTCATTACTGTTATACACCACAGGTAGGCCTGCTCTCTCTTTCTCTCTCTCCTCCTCTCCACTCCTGCAGTCAAACTAAAGATAGCAAGTAGGATATTTTGATCATTAATTAAACAAAGCCACTCCCAAATTGCTATGGTGCCACAGAGCAGAGAACCAACACCCAGGGCTACTGCTATTAGAGATTCCTGCTCGCCAGCTCTGCGAGTCATCCTGGGCGAGACACACACAGGGCAGATCTCAGTGAAACCAAGCAAATTGCAGAGCAGCATGCCCTGGGGCTGGTTAGAAAGCTTTACAGAATTCAGCTCCAACACAATGTATCTTCCACTTGAACAAAAGCATTTTATCCTGCAAGATTTCTATATAAAGCTGTTTGCAAGGAGAGCTGAATTTATCATACCAGCTGATGCAGTCAGAAAAAGCAAAGGATGTTCAGTTTGAGATTCACTTAGGGGCTGACTTGAACATTAGCACTTCTGTACAAAGATTTTTAAAATGACCTTTTGACAAGTGGCCAAGAATAGAGCTTGGCTTTAAAATTTTTAGACATAGCAGTAAGACAGATGCATAAAAATTTGGAAGCTGAAGTCTCTGTACTTAGTGCTAACCAGATCATGGACTGCACTCTCAAAAGGTTTGTTTGCTCACCAAACAGGCAACAGGAAAGAAACATGGCAACATGGTGCACTCTCGTGAAGGCAAAACTCTTGAGACTTTCCTGTAGGGCTCTACACTAATAGATTCACCTTGCTAACAGAATCAAGTACTGCAGAGCAAAAGGAGCAAAGTTAGTGACAGGAAGAAAACCTTATGACTGTGCACTAAAAATAATACCCCTGGAACAATTTTGCTTTTCAATTTAAATTACCTCTAAACACAAAGCACCAGTTTCATTTTCCCCAGACCTTTGTGAATTCAACATTTCTTCTATTAAATTAACATCTTTATTCTTTTAATCTGACCATAGAAATATAGAATATGCAGAGTTGGAAGGGACCCACAAAGGTCATCAAAGTTCAACTCCTGTCCCCAAACAGGACACCCAAGAATCACACCATGTGCCTCTTTAAGCATCTTTAGTCTTCCAAGGCGTGTGTCAGTTATCTGAAAAAGATTTGTTAAATTAAACTCTTTTTCCTCATTTCCCAAATCCAAAGGAGCTAAAAAGCCTATGAGTAATGTAGACCCAAGCTCTGCTAGACAAATGCACATTCAACAACAAATGACCCCACTAACTTTGCTGGAGTGCCTCACAATGTTAAGGCATCTCCCAGAAACTCTTAAAAGTCTGCAGCTGAAATAGTTAAAAGGTAGAGCTACTTGTATCAGGAGTTCTACATTCCTACATTTTCTATATTTAACAGAGAAAAAAATAGGTTGGTTTTATTTCAAAACCAATCTGACTGACTCAAGAAGACAGTTGGAAAATTCTTATTATTATGGTGAATTCATGCTTAAGTTTCATTGACATAGCAGTGTCAGTCACCAAAAGGATGGTCTCAAAATTGAAGATGCAGCTTGATGCTTCTTACAGTAATTCTTAGGCTTTTATGATGACTCTACTTTAATTTACCAGCTATAAGAATGCTATTTATTTTTTGGGCTGAGCCAGGACAGTCAAGACCAAAAAGTAGGACTGGTTCTGCACAACAGCTACATGAGAAACGAAGTCAGGCAAGCTAAATGCTGATCTCTTGCACACATCAACCAGGAAGTTGGCAAGAAAATACAGGTGTGACAATCTTATTGGTGAACAGAAAGAAAAAAAGTATAAGGAACACTTCTCAAAACTATGAAGGCATCCTTAGTTGAACAGACTGTCTGATAGATTACTTTTCTTCCAAAAGAGGAGGAAAAATAAAGATTTTATAGGAGATCATGCCAAAGGTCTCATCTCCTAACTGTAGAGAACAACTCTGCACACACAGAGTGTGACATTTGCAATATCCAAGTGTCCACATGAAGCTCATCCAAAACTGCAAAAAATTTTTAGCTTTTTAGGATTTTCAGTTAGAAAGTACAGGGAGCTAGAACAGATAGTGGAGCTTATAAGCTGTTAACAGTTTATCACATGAGCCAGGTAAAAGTATTGCCTACCATATAAACCTGTAATGCAACTGATAGCAACAATTACTGACTCCCATGTCTGTGGTCTTTTAGCATGTTGTAGCCACATGGATATAGCATTGAATAATTGCTTCTCTCCAAAGAACTGACATCATCCACATGACTGCCATCCATTACCTTCAGCTTGCTTTTTAATTTTTTTTATAAGACCTTTGACATTTTAAACTTAGAATCACTGGAGGGATCAGCACTGTGTCCTGAGCCAGCAGCTTGGACTCAGCCCTGCTAACCAGCCCACCAAAGCAGCAAACAGCAGAGCTCCACAACAGCCAAGCAAAGACAGGCATTTCCTCCATTCTTCCTGTGCTGCTGATTTATATCCCCTCCACTCACTCCAGAAAGGACGTGGGTGCTACCAGCTGGTCCCTGGTTACATCTGCCCTGCAGCACCTGCAGAATGCAGGAGGCTGCTGCTTGCAGGCAGCTCTTCACCAGCTGCCTGTTTGCTCTGCAGCTCCAGCAGCTGCATGATAGGAAATAGGAGGGCAGGAACTGAAATCCCAACCTGCTGGTGTTTGTAATGACTCAATGCACTCAACTCTGAAAACCGAGCTAGCTGCAGCAGGACAGCTACAGGACTCTCAACACAAAACACTTCAACACTTTCTTCTCATTCAGACATGTTAAAAGCAGAAATGGCTCCTAACAGATAATTGACACAGAAACTCTAGTATGTGCATTTTTACTTATGTATGGTTCCTCATGAAGTGATCTACTTTTAAGTGATCTGCTTTCAGATCACACTTGCATCTTTATCTTTTTCCACACAATTTTTTTGGCACGCAATTTTTTTGACTCGACTATCTGGGAATTCCCTGCCTCCCAGGGATCCCCAAGTGATACAGCTAGATAGGGGGAACAGCTGGATGCAAAAGACCACCCTGCTTAAGCTTGCTTCTATTTCAGTCATTGTCAGCTGCTGGAATGACCTTGTGGAGAGGGAGGGCAAATGAGAGACGGCTGCCCTGTCCCAGCTCCTGCACCACTGTGCTAAGCATAGCTGAAACATATTTCAGCCTTTTGACCACCAAGTATTTCACAAGATTTGGGATAGCATTGCTTATGCCACCTCCAGAAAAAAAAGAAATTAAACCCAGCAATTTTAAATGAGCATTTTGCATTTGGATGCCAAGATAGAGCCACGTTACCATCAAGCCATCAGCTGGAACTGTGCCAGCAGGAGAATGGGAACACCCATCCTCTATCAGCTCCCTGTGACTGATACTGCTTGTTTAGTGTCACCACCTGTGGGGGTGTGCTCACCATTTCCAGACCATGACAAACAAAAATTTAAGTACACGTTGCCTAAAGTCACTCCAGTTGGCATGAGCAGCCAGCTAGCTGTCCTGATAGGGACATTACAACTGCATTTGTACAGTGTATGACCCACACTGTAGTGAAACATAAGTACCCCCTGGGTAAAAGTTAATAACCATTCATTACTGTCCCAGCAATAATATTCTAACCTGTGACCATAGAATGGCGTTTTCCCATTAATTTAGCTTTATATTGGGACAACAGATCAGGCATAGCTGAGAGTAGGATATGCATGGGTTCAGTTTAAGTTCACTTTTGTACTATCTAACCTTTATTTTATATATACTACAGATGTAGATTCACCAAATAACAGAATTGTTGAATTTGGCAGGCACCTCTGGAGATTGTCTACTCCAAGTCTCCTGCTCAAAGCAGGATGACCTCCAGCAGGTTGCTCAGGGCTATACCCAGTTGAGTGTTGAATATGTCCAGTGATGGGGACTCCACAATTTTTCTGGACAGCCTGTTCCAGTCTTTCTATCATCTTCACACTAGGAAAAAAAATTCTACTTTATATTTGCATGTAATTTCCTGGATTTTAACTGACTCTCATCCTTGTCACTTGATGTCAGAGAAAAGTCTGGCTTTTCTGTTTTTACTTGAGTTAAAGAATCATAAAATGGTTTGGGTTGGAAAGGACCTTAAAGACCTTGTAGTTTCAACCCTAATGACGTGGGCAGGGACACCTTCCCCTAGACCAGGCTGCTTAAAGCCCCTTCCAACCTGGCCTTGAACACTTCCAGGGATGAGGCACCTACAGCTTCTCTGGACAACATGTCCCATAGCTTTACCACCCTTTCAAAGGATTTCTTTCTAATATCTAATGGGAATCTACTCTCATTCAGTTTAAGGCCATTACTCCTTGTCCTATTCCTACATGCTCTTGAAAGAAGTCCCTCTCCAGCTTTTTTGTAGCCCTCCCTTTAGACACTGGATGATGCTGTAAGGTCTCCCCAGAGATTTCTCCAGGCCAAAACCCCAAATCAGTCACTGGAAGACATGGTCCAGCCTTCTGATCATCTCTGTGGTGTTCCTCTGGACAAGGAGGTCTCCACAATCAGGTATTGATACACACTGATGAGACCCCTCTGAGCCATCTCTTCTGCAGCTGAACAGTCCTAGCTCTCTCAGCCCCTCCTCAAAACACAGATGTTCCATCTTTTCACCACCTCTGAATCCTTCTGGTGGACTTGTTCCATTATGTGCACATCTCCTTTACTGGGGAGCTCAGAACTGGACCCAGCACTCACTTTCTTTGTCCTGATGATAATTCAGTGGTCTGCAATTAGAATACTGTATAAAAAAAGGAATTAAATTATATCAATATTTGAAGACAAGGGTTGTAGTGAGAAACTTGCAAAAGTATGTTCCACATTCTGTATTAGGAAGCACCTCACAGCATGAAGCAGCTGGAACTGGATGCTGTATTATTTCAAAGTTCAAGTTACAAACAGTTGAAGGTTGGGCAGGATAAAAATTCTGTTTCCAACTCCATCCCTGGGCATAACGAATAATGGCATTAATAATCAAACTGCTACTCACTGTAAGCCAAATATTTCTGATCTTTCAGGCAAAGCATTAAGAAAACTAAGAGGATCTGGGCTACAGATAAACAGACATAAATTTGAAATAAGAACATAAATACAAAGGAGGCCTACAGAGAGATCACAGCAAGGTGGCAGCTCTGGGAGACTCACTGAATTATGAGCATTGTGGCTCAGCTACTTGGCTGTAATAGAGTTTAGCATCCAAGGACCAAAGGCAGGCCAAAAACAGAAGGGGGCTTAATTTAAAAATGTCCATGTGATACTAAGTACAAAAATAAGCTGTTCAAAACATAAATGCTTTAGCCACTGTTCTCAAATATTACAGTATAACAAAATAGGAACTGCTGGCTTACAGATTTCAATTTATACTGAAAATTTGATATCAGTTACTCAGGGAAGGAGTAATTTGCTTTAATTTTGTAGTACAGCAATTTTTCTCGCTTTAGATAGAATTATTTTAATTTCTTAAAATGCATTTACTTCAGTATAAAAATTTCAGACATGAAGCATTGCTGATCACAACTGACTTGCCCAGTTAAGAAGACCAGATAAACAGTCTTCTTCACAGGCTCCCAGCTTCCCAATCCCTCTCCATCACAGAATTCCTCTTCACCCATTCACTGCTTCCCTGTGGGATGGAAAAAAATATTCCAAAGTTAAATCTAAAGGCTACCAGGATCAGGCTTTCTCTATCCAAACACAACTGAGCAATTAAGTTCCACATATGCTGGAAACCTTGGAACTCCTTGGTGTAATAGACCATGACAGTTTCCTTATTGTTGTGAAAAGGGCATTAAACAATACAAGAGCAAGTTCATTTAATATGGGCTTCAAATGACTCTGTGATTTTAAAACGTGTCATTCAGCAATGCCTTCCAGACATCACACCAAGACTCAAAACGAAGCATGGGATAAGAACTGGCTACATGACAAACCCACATCTTCATCTAAAACTGTGCAAGGGATGCTCCATGGTTTTCGTGACAGCCCATATCAAGTGGTGGTGATTTGTATTATAAACATCCACATGGAAGTGGAAAAAAATACCTCCTGAGATATCAAAATCCTCACAGATTGCTCTTTTGTTTTGCAAGCAGTAATCAAAGTCAGACTATCACATTTTAAATCCTTAGTGTCTCTTCTTCTAGCCAGTTTGAAATATATTACCAATAAACTGTAGGTACTGCAAGTTAATTGAGTAATTTATTCAACCAAAAAGAAGAAAATGTTGGGCTGACATATTTTGGAAAACCATCATCCTTCAGGAAAAAATCATCAGATTCCTAGCAAAAATTTACCTGAGCTCCAGTCACCAGCTTTAAATGTTCAGCAACAGAAATCTGCTGAACTTTTGTCTTTCCAGCCATATATTGAAATGTTGCTTTGTAATGAAAATAAAGTAGACCAGGGATGGTTGAACCGTGGCCTTCCCACTCTCAAGAGAATGTCTGGACCACTTATAAGACACCAGTTTCTCCTTTAGTAATGCTTTCCTTCTGCAAGTATTAGCAAATATTTCCTGAGCCAATGTGAGAAAAATCACTTTCTTACCTAACAGATCACAACTGGGCAGGTCTGGGATTCAGTGCCTGCTCCATCACAAATGCCTGTTACACAAATAAACAGTCCTGGCATGTGTGACAAGGGACATTGATTATCATGGCATAGCCCAGTCCAGACAGCACCTACCTATAATATTCATGAAAAGTATTTGAACTCTTTCAGGGCAAGAAGGAAACAAAATGGAGCCTGCATCTGTCATAGGTTCAAGAGGATGTCTCAGCTCCTAAATTTTGGAGTATAAGGCTTTCTGGAAAATTTTGCTCAAATTTGATCCAAAGAACTTTCAGGTGATAAAAATCGTGTATATGGTTAATGCACTGACAAGAGAAATTTGACCAGTTCTCAAATAAGTTTTGTTTGCTTTCAACCACTATGTCTTACAATATACTACTACTTTAAGAGCTCTGAAAGATTGATGATTTCCAGATCTGGCTGTCTCTGGCTTTGACTCAGAGCATTGCTAGTCTGGGACTGACTACACATCTCCTTCGTTGCTTCTCATTCCTTCCATCTAAATTTCTGATATTTATCCTAAGCAGCAGATCATAAGATTTGGAAACGTGTTTATTATGAAATTAGGAGAAATGCCTGAATTCTAAAACTTCTGTGTTGCAAAACACAAGAAAAAACAAAGCACATCAGAGAATGCCTTCAGAGCAGATGTAACATCAGCCACCTGAAACATTGCAAATTTCTGTATAGCATAATGAACAAGGGCTCCTCAGAGCAGGAGAAGCAAAATTATATTAAAAACCTGATGACTAGTTTTGTAAAAATGTTAATGCTTAACAGTAATAGGGTCTATCAGATCTTTATAGACAAAGAGGGAAAACATTCTGGAATAGTCCTATTGGGTTTAAAGCTCTCTGGGCCATTTCCTCCAGGATTTAGTGACTCAGGCAGAGAAAGTAGCCCGTTATAAAAGGCCAGAAAAAACTTAGCAGCTGGGCACTGCTCAGTCAAGGCCTCAAGCAGGGAGCTGTGGGAAAGACTGAGCTCCCCCCTCTCTCCATTACCAAGGCACAGAACTGGTTTGCAGACAAGCCTAACTATCTGCACTGGGTTTGAGCTGACAGAGAAGCCCCTGTGAGTAGCTGTATTTGAATTACTGAGACTCTTACAGGAAACAGTTCTGCCAGAGTAGGACAAGGCTATGTGGGTACAGGCTAAGATAAATGCATCCCCTGAAAACAGGAGAAAGCAAGAGTGCAAATGAAATGGAGATACATCTAAGGCTGGTGCCAGGAGCAGGTAGGGGTTTAGCTTTGGGGATGCATTGTGTGAGTGAGAACCTACCTGCTTATTCTCTCTTCACAGCACCAGAGAGCCATTAGAACTTCTTTGACAACCTTTAAAATTACCAAATGCTCTTAGGTGTGACCTGAGAAGATGGTCAGCAAGAGTGTGTTAAATTACAATTATAAACTGTCTAAATTGAGACCAAAATGGGTACCCAAGGTTAACTTCTACATGTGCACTAAAGAGGATTTAGAATGTAACCTGAATTGTCCAAAGTGAGTGGTCCCATGTCCAAATATGAACCTTGGAGACTTCTTTTGGTGTATGTTTTGAAAGAAAAGCTGAGAGGGTGTAGTTTGGATAGACAATATAGGCGCAAACAAATTATATCTGTAAATCTTCAGGGACAAGTGCTGAAGGAGAAGAAGAAATTTACATGCATATTCTCAGGAAATCATTCTTATTTCATGAAACATACAGGAGGGGCAGTTAAAATTACTGATACACCTGGGAGCTTTGGTTTCACCCTCCTAAAAACCAAGCAGCTAAGCAAAGCATGGTAGAACTCAAATTTTTTTGCTGAAGTTCACTATCTTGCTTCTGAACTTTGTTTTCCTAATTACTATTCATATAAAAAAACCCTCCAAATCCAAAAAGCAAGCCAAATCCACACTAAGATCCAAAGCTCTTAATTCTCCCAAGTATATTTGTAACAAATGGGTGCTTTTAGCAGCCATCACACAGCACTGTGAATTTCAAACAGGAAAATCCATATCTGATGGATTTCATCTACCCAGCTGAGAAATGTTAAGCATTCACTGCCCATGAACAGGGGATTTTAATCTCACTGAAATATATGAGGCATGCAGCAAGGAGAACAAACTGCACTGACCTCTGGGGAAGGACCATGTGTGGTCAGTGGGAATGACCATCCAGTTCTCATTTTCCTGAGCACTGCACTGTACTGTACGTGCATCTGAAACCAAAGATGCTTGGCTGGGCTCATGGTGAAGTTGAAAATAAATGTCTACACAACTAATTAATTGTGGAATTTAAATTAAGTGTTGGCTTAGATCTCTGCTTATGAATACTGTTTTTTAGTATAGCCTCCAAATACATTTTTGTGGAGACCTTCACAAACTTTTTTTTAGGTTTGATTACAATTCTGTGTGCTGTTATATGTGCACGTGTGCTCACATATCTGTATAATGTGCACAGTTATTTATCTAATTAACATGCACAGTTCTGAGTCATCAATTAACTTTTTCTAAGGACTAAAAGGACAGCAACCCATACTGGTTTTCCAACCAATCAAAAAAAGACAAATCACTCTTCAGGCAAATCAGGAGTCTTGACTTAAGCTTACCTGTACTTGGATCTTTGCCAATCTTTTAAAATCACCTTTCAAGAAATATCCCAAAAGTCTACAAAAATGTCTCTGAGCTTTAGATACAGTATCTGGCAGGAAATGGTAACGTTATTTAATTACAAAATTAACTCTGAACGATTTGGTGAGGAAAAACTCGGGAGTTTAGCTCTTTGAGAGTAGTATTCAAATTCAAAGCTTGTGGGTGGAGTTGGGGTGTGAAGGTGCATAAATAGGCAGTAGGACCAGCAGCATTCACACTGAAACCAGGAACACCTTCACATCCTGGTAGGCAACTGAGAGAGTGAACAAGGTAAGGCACTGCACACTCCCTGCTCCAGAAGGTACCCGGGGAGCTGTGAGCTAGCTGGGGATGGGGATCTGATCGCTGGAAAGGAAAGGCTGCAGCAAAGCAGGCAAGGTCCAGCACAGCTTGTTATGAAGGAAAATGTCTAGAGAAATATTGGCTTTGCAGGTTAAAAAAACAAAGAAACAGAAGAGGGGTTATTTTGGAAAGCTTTTCAAAAATGCACATAGTCTTCCAGAGGCAAAGCTTTTAAGGAGCAGGTTTAATGTTCCTCTGTCTTTACTTTCTGCATGCTGCCTCTTCAGTAGCCTAAAATGTGCCTGATCTTCAATTTCCTGGTTGTCCAATACTTTTTAAATTTTTTTTCTTTTTTAAGGAAGCATTACTTCTGCCATACAGCTCTAGCCAAAACAATCCTTGAGGCAACCCTGACAATCCAGAGTTTAACTAAACTTCATGCAATTTTCTTCCTTACCAAGGAGCCTTTTCTTGTGGCAGAAAAGCAGTCTGCAGTAAAAGTTGTGCTTCATACCATTGAAACAGGCTCTCTCTGGATATTTGAGCTGCATTGGACATCCCACTAGCAAGGAGCATTGTATCACTCGTGGAAACTCAGCTTATGTCTCCTCCTGCAGTTCTCACCTGGAAAAACATTTCTGTTTTCCTGAAGACCAGTTTTCATTGTCTGAACTTTAAAAACAGTCAGTCTGATGTGGTGAGGGATTTTTTGATAGGCTCCTTTCTCCTTTTTTTTCTTTTTTCTTTTCTTTTTCACATGAATCTTTTCAATGTTCTGCACCGCTTTTGGAATCTCTTAAATTTTCTCTTTGTACCCATTATATTGGTTCTAGTTTCTTGGAGGAAATGTAATGAGAAAACATAGGGTCACGTTGCTGAAATTATTTCCCCTTTCAGAGAAACATCCCAGCTGAAATGCTGAGGAGCTTTCCATCAGATGTGCCTTGTCTCCATGCCCCAGGCTGGCTCAGGAAAAGCTCTCTGCTTTGTGCTGCTTTCACCCTCAAACTCCATTTCAGTTCTCACTGGGCCACACATTAACTCCTCCCAACTCTTTTTGTTATACATTCTGCTGGCTTTAGGGATTAGATGATATTTTTAAGGGAAAAAAACAGGATTGGAAGCTTTAAAAACACCATTAAGCCATGTCTATGCTAACGTTCATTGTAAAGCCTAGCTTAAACCTTCTGACTTCCCATTTGTGTTGCTCCCACGGCAAAACGGGGGAAGAGCTGAGACAAATGAACTTTTCAGCACCTAGAGCTGGGAGATCAAGGTAGAACTGTGAACTTATTAGGACTTGCAAGGACTTTGGGAGTTGCTGTAACTCAGTTATTGTCCTTTACGCAAAAAGAAGAAACTAACAAGCACAGACACTCTCACCCTGGAAGGGCCATAGCCTGACCGGGGCTGGGAAGCAGCCGGGCCCCTCAGGGCGCTGTGCCGAGCAAACCTGACCTGCCGTGCTCAGGGCCCTGCCTGCAGCTGCTGCTTTCGGCCCCGCGTGTCTGTGATTGAGCTTTACCTGTCCCGCCCTTGCCGGTGCCTCGCCACCAGCCGGGGCTTCTCACTGTTCCAGGGCAGCCATGGAGAGGAGTTCCCTGTCCCTGCTCCTGCTGCTCATTGCCGTCTCCTGCGCTCTGGCCAAGGATGCGGCCAAGAAGGATTCTAAGGACGCTACGGCTAAGCCAAAACTGCCTCAGACACTCTCCAGAGGTAAAAAAACCCAACAACTGGAAAAAAAAAACTTCTACCAATTTTTAAAAAAGTTTTTCTTTTAAATTCTTGTGAAAAGGAATATCTGGTGGATATTTCAGCTACTATGCTGTTCTAAGAAATTAATTCTCTTGCAACTCATTCTGCCAGACCTTTGCTAGTGTTTCCTAGCTCCTCTCCGCCCTCATTCCCGGTTTAAAGCCCCTGGCAGCGGGTTTGTCCCAAGCCCCTCCCGCAGCGGTGGGCAGGGCAGGGCAGGGCAGGGCTCGCTCCCCGGCCCCGCTATAGGCTCTGTCCGAGTGTCTGTCTGTCTGTCCCTGCAGGCTGGGGGGACCAGCTCATCTGGACGCAGACCTACGAGGAGGCGCTGTTCCGGGCCAAGCACAGGTACCCGCCCCGCCGCGCCCCCGAGCGCCCCGCGCCGCCCCGCCCTAACCGCGGCTTCTCTTTTCCAGCCAGAAACCCCTGATGATCATCCACCACTTGGAAGACTGCCCTCACAGCCAAGGTAATCCTTTTGCACTGGGGAGGGAAGAAAAAAAAAAGTCAATCAAGTATTTCAATTTTCTGGAAAACTCTGCTTTAAAAAAAAAAAAAATAGCCACCGTTCTGCATAAAAATTAGTGAATACTAGCTTGCAGTAGTAGCTTGCACAAGCATAGGGAGTGTTCTTCAAGTTACTGTACCACGAAGGTGCTTTCTAATGTGAAGAAACAAAATAAAAATGATAATTCAGTATTGCATGATACAAAATGAATACAGAAATGAGCACAGGTCAGTACGGCTTGACCTCTGGCAAGTCTGAATTTGGTTCACAGCACAGTCAGCCAAAATCAATAGCAAGACCAGTAGCAAAAAATAATAATTTGTTGGAAAGACCATATTCAGCTCTTGATATCATCAGTGATTGAGACTGAATCCAGCCAGAGACTAAATCAATCCAGGCTGAAACTGAGCTCTTCCAGGGCTTCTGGTAACTGGGACTGCCCTTTTCCCAGTGTCTTTGCATTTATCTGAGGACCCTCCTTCCTGCAAGTCAATCCACATGGCAGATCTTTGCATCCATCCATAGCTCTGGTTGCTCCAGAAGGGTCTTTGCACAAGCATTTAAACTCTTCCAAATATTTTAGTCCTAAGCCCTACATGCTGTATTATCGAGTGCCTTAAGATCTGGGGCCAGAAATCACTATAGTAGAACAGGAGGTTTGAAGGGTTAAATGGTCAAGTTCAAACTTAAGCAGACAAAATTGAGAGCCAGCTGTACCCTCTGAAGGAAGATGGGACATTTTGCACTACTGTAATTACTCTTTAATGAAGAATATAAATGAATGGATCATATTCCAACTGAATGAACTGAAAATCTTTCTTTGCTGCAGTTGTAAACTGGAAATTCTCGTTTTGTTTCATCAGTTTGTTTGAATTTCTTTTTGGACAGCAATATATATTTCAAAGGCATTTCTAAAATTTTATTTCCCATTTGTTTCTACTCTAGCCCTCAAGAAGGTCTTTGCTGAACACAAAGATATACAGAAACTGGCTGAAAAATTCATTCTCCTGAACCTTGTGGTAAGTTCTCCAGTTACACTTAATTAAGTGAAAGTGACAAAGTTCTGCTTTTAATTTTGGCTTCTCTAACTTGAGTTTAATAGCTAGGGTTGGCTAGGAAAATGGCCACTGCTGAAACATAACAGATTTCATAGTAACTCTTTTTCATTTGTAGCTATCATAAACTCAGAATGTGAAGGAATGTACAGTTTAATAATTATATGAACTTTTACCAGTTTGAAAATCCAACTGTTAAAAAACTGCACCCCAGACAGTGAATCTCTTAAACTGCAAAATGTATTATTTGAGCTGTATTTCATAATACAAAGTATGCTAAAGGAAAAAAATACTTATATAACACACCCTCCTTGACTAGGAATCTTCTCTGTTTTCTTTAAGTATGAAACCACAGACAAGAATCTTGCACCTGATGGCCAGTACGTCCCTCGAGTTTTGTTCATAGGTGAGTGCCTCAAGCATCAAAGCTGATCTCAGCAGAGCCCCTGCTGCACCTTGCATCCTAAATCCTCAGGCTGATTAACAGGAATTTATTTCATGAGAAATATATGAGTTGGTTTTGTGGATCAAAACCACCCAGCTTCACAGGTCCAGCATTCCTCCCTCAACAGCTGATGCCACAGTCGCTGGAATGGGTAGCTCCTCCCATTCCTAATAAACCTGCAAACAAAACATTTAAAACTGAAATGTCAGTAACTGTTAGAACAATCTCTTAGTCAGCGGAAGCAGACATGTCTCACAGACACATTTAGGAAGCAAGCAGGAGTGCAGAAAGATTTATTTCCTTTTATTTCCTTCTGCTTAAAGGTTAACCTTGACAAATTCTCTCACCCTTTTTTCCCAGATCCTTCCCTGACTGTGAGAGCAGATATTACTGGAAGATACTCAAACCGTCTCTATGCATATGAGCCCTCTGACATTTCATTGTGTAAGTAGAGTGTTCTGACACATTCTGGAAATATTCTGAAAGCAGTCCCATTTTTCATGCGACAAGGAATAACACCAGGCATTACAGATTCTCACCATCAGGACTTGCTGAAAGACATTTAACTGGGATTAAAATTATACAGGATGCTAGACTTAAACTCAGTGAGATGAAGAAAATTATGGCAGAGCCCTGGAGCTTTAAGCATCCATCTGTTTTAAACGCAAGCATACATCAGTAGGAACCTGCATAATTTAGAAGTGTTCACTGCAAGCACTGGTGAGAACTCACGAGTCCCAACAGGCCAGGTCAGGAATTCTTCTGGGAGCAGGGAAAGGTGTTTGCTACAGCCATCCCTCATGGCTGCACAGCTCCAGTCTCTGCCCATGTGTTGGCATTAATGAACATTCTCACCAGTAAAAATTAAATCCATGACGTTCACTAATTGCTCGGAAGAGTAAGTGCATCTGACTCCCTATAGCAATAGGCATGTGATTAAAAGCTTTAATAATAATGACATTTTCTCTGCAGCATTTTTGGATGCTGGCAGAGGAAGTTGCAGCAAAAATAACATGCATGAATATTTCATTTCTAGTGTATTCAAATATGCAGAAAGCGCTGAAGCTCCTGAAGACTGAACTGTAAGAGGAAGAAGAAAGCCCTTAAACATTATGGAGTCTTATCTTCCATCTCTTCTCCACACCTTGATACTGGTGAAGAGACTTTCTAGAGTGATATTTAGTGATGTGTAGTGATGGTTTCTATACATAAACACTACAGTTTTACATTAGCACTTTTGTACTGGGAAGCATTTTTAAAAGCTGGAAGCTTTTATTTTAAGGCATACAGAAGAATACTGTATGATCCAACTGTAAAAATGATTTTTTAAAAAATAAATTCATTTCAAGTGTTTACATACAAAACATTGCTGTGTTTTCAATTTTTTCCCTTATCTTCATTTACCATAATTATACATAGAAAAATCACCATGTTGCTTGAGACCACAGCTTGCATTTTACATTCAAGCAATCTGGAAGGAAAAATGCTGTAGCAGATCAATCCCAGCCAGCAGCCCAGCCCCACACAGCCATTTGCTCTCTCACTCCACTCTAGTGAGAAAGGAGAGAGAATCAGATTGAAAGTGAGAAAATTAATGGGTTCAGATAAAGGCAGTGTAATAAGTAAAGCAGAAGCTGTGTGCACAAGCAGAGCAATAAGCAGGATTAATTCATTGGCGTTAATTCATTGGCAGGATTAATTCACTGCTTCCCAAAGGCAGGCAGGTGTTCACCCACCTGCAGGAGAGCAGGGCCCCACCAAATGTAATGGTGACTTGGGAAGACAAAACCCACCACTCCAAATGTGCCCCCATTCCTGCTTCCCCCAGTTTGTGTGGTGAGATGGCATATCCTTATTCAGCTGTCTCAGCGCTGTCCCCTCCCAACGTCTCTGCAGCCCAGGGCTACTTCCTGGCAGGGCAGTGTGAGAGAGCAGCAGACCTCGACTCTGTCAGCAATCACAGAAAACAACCTTGTGTTATCAGCACTGTTGCGGCTGCAAATCCAAAGCACAGCACCACACAAGTTACTGTGAAGAGAATCAACTGCACTCAGCCAAAGCCAGCAAAGGAAAGCAGCTTTTTATCTCCAGTTTCAGCACCGAGCTAAGCTCTCTATTACTCAGCCTACTTTATCTCCAATTATTTTCTAGTAGCACCAGCCCACATAGCATTTCATTATCAGCCCTTTCTTTACAGCTAAAATAGCAAGAGTCAAAAAAGTCAAAAGCTTTCACGGAAAAGTACTTGAGACTAGAGAATGGGATTGTTTGCATACAAGGTTGTTTTTCTTCAGAACTGGATGTATTCTGAAGTGATTTAGGATGAAACTACTTCCCTTAAAAGGTACCTGCTTACATCAGATTTCAGTAAAGCCCTGAGATGATTAATAAAGGGATTCCACATTGACTATATGGCTGGTTTCATGATTACTTATTCAAAAGCCCAAAAGGAACAAGGGAAGTCAGAACTAAAATAAACACCACAGATGAACACCATGAGAGTGTACATTACATAAAGACATATGCAAAAAGGAGATATTCCAGCCCCAAATATCTGCTATCTCTGAACTCAGCAGTAGCATCAGTGAGAAACACTTTGGCCATGACCATGCCTTCATTATTCTCTCAGTTCTTAGGCAATAACAGCATTCTTACCACTTATATTACCATTACCGCCACTACCAGTCACGGTGAGAACTACAAGAGGAAAATGCTTGGGAGGGCAGGACAGGTGAGAGAAGCAAGGGTTTCACCTCAAGGGGATCTCTCAGCAAAATCAGACAGGAGGTAATAGGTCTTGCTAATAGGTCTTTGGCAAGTTGTGCAAACCCTGCCTACCAGAAAACCTCAAGAGGTACCTAGAAAGGGTCCCAGACATGGAATTCAATATTCCTTCAGCACTTCAGTAAGATGCTACTTTCTATTGCAGCATCCAGAAGACAGAGGAAGAAGAGATGCAGGGAGAGAGCAGAAATAGTCTCTAGAATCATGCATCAGTCAGAAAAAGCAAAAAAAGTGGTCGTATCACTTAGCAGAGGGACAGCACAGAGGGAGGCCAGAGCAGCTGGTTATCAGAACCATCTTTACCTACTCAACCCAAAGTACACTTCCTAGAGGTATGTGACATAAACAAAGGCTGCCTGTGCCATCGTGTTTACAAAGCTGTTTTTATAACACTATGGGAAGTAGCATGATTTTCTTAAGCAGAGGTACTGATGCTATGTATAATATCCAGTAAATTGATATAAGGCATAACTACAAGGGTCTACTATCTACATGCAAATGTAGATGCAAATACACAGGTTAGTACTGCCTGCAAGTACCAAGAAATGTTTCTGAAACTGAAATTTTTGATACATAAATGGTCAACTTAATCCTACTCTTTTAATCCTTTCCTCTAAAGACAGATTTTTTTAGGCTCACAGAGGCATCAAGCCAAGTTGAGATTGGCTAAAAAAGCCTCTTTCCATTTCTCTGGAAAACCTGAGAAATCATTGGTAACATACATATGATCACTAAATAACCCGAAGTTCACAGCATGGATATGGGGGTTTTAAGAATTCCACTAGCATTCAATCTTCTAATTAATTAGGTTTAAAATAATAATGCAAGTTAAGAACAGTAACACATTCCTATTCACTTGTCAGCTATAGCTTTTAAGGTATGTTTTTACAGGTATCACTTCAAGTTATACAAGCTTTCCCTTTTGTAATAGTTACCTTCACATGAAAGGTGGCAGATACTGTGCAGTAGCATCAGGATGTTAGTCAATATCCGGATTCACTTTCTCACGTAGACAGAATTAGATTGTTTTTAGCCAATTATTTTTATATTACAAAAATGTGTATGTTTTGAAAGAAGACATCTTTCTACATTTTTCCAGAAGAACCAACAGAAGAAAGCATTTCAACAAACTAAGGCCAAAAGACATCTAATGTAAGCAGTAAGAATGCTCCAAGTTAAGTAATTCCATTACTTCAACACTGTGCTGCTGTAAACAGTTTCTAGAAAATCTGGTAACAATGAAGTCCAAATCTTAAGCAGTCAGGTGAAAATTAAAATGCATCTCTAGAAAACAAACAACAACATAAAAATCTTTGTGTGGTGAAAAAGTTTTTCCAGAAGAAAATGCAACGAAGTTCAAAGACAAATCCCACCAAGAACAGGTATACATAACTTTTTACAGTACTTAAGTTTGGAATGTCAGAATAGCATGAATATTTCTTGTATACTCACACGAGCCAGACTTAGGGAGGCAATACTCTTCACCTTCCAAAAACAGTCAAACTCGTTGTGTTTTACTGTCCCCTTCAGAACCAGGTTTGGAAAGCAAATCCACACCTCTGATTGGGAATTTCAATGTTCATGTGAGTGGATGGGTTTGTTTAGCCACAATCCCAGAGAGATGATATATTCTTAATATGACAGAAAAACTTTAATCATTCCATACAAACCACTGATCTGTCTTTTGACTACTAAAATAAATTCACATTATGAGACATGAGAGTTTTGGAAGTGGTAATATTTTCAGTGTTTTTGCATTGGTGCACATTTACACTCCAGTATCATCCACCATATTTATGAAACCAGATCCACCCAAAACTAAGCACTACAAAAACAATCAGGAAAGAAGAAAGTCAAAATTGAAGCAGCAATGTGGTATTACTTTTAAGCTTCATTAACCCTCTCCCTATGACAGCTCCTTGGATTTATTACTGTAATGCACAAGTAAAACACAGAGCCTGTCTAACCAGGAAAATGAACTGTTCCTAAAGGCAGCCATGAGAGCACCACTGTCCTCTTGACACGTATTGGGAATGGGCTGGAGAGCAGCTGGGGGAAACAGGACAGCAACTGGGAGAAGGAAAGTGCTGTGTACATTTTATCAGACTTCAGCAGGCCTGAAGGCTCTTAAGGTGTTTCAGCACACAAGAGGGCTCGTACCCTGGATCTCAGGTATGTGCTCAAGCCAGGCACAGCAGCAGCTCCCAGAGCAGCTCCATGAGAAGGTGCTGACCATGGAATCTGAAAACTCAGCTTTACCTGAAGAGAAGCAGCTCTATAGCAAGTTCTTGACATCCCTCTGCTTTCAGTTTCTGCTCTTCCCCTTCAAAACCTCAAAATAATTCCTTCTTCAGGAACACTCAGTCCATGAAAGGCTGAAAGTGCTTTGATGGGCAAGTGTTCAACTTCTTTTTGCCTCCTCTGCAGGAATAAGGAGTGATCTCTCTAGTAAAGGGCAACTGTATGAGAATCTACTTCTGTCTGCCTCCAGACTTCCTTTCCACCAGCTCAGGTGCTGTATTCCTTGGCAGAGGGCCTTAATACTCTTCCTCTTTTCTTCCTGTAGACTTATCTTTCAGGCTACAGCAACTGCCTACCCTGCCAGCAGCAGCGAGTGAATAATGAATGAAGAAAAGGTGCAATGTAGATCTGCAATTCAGTATGATTAGAAACAAATGGAATATTGTGCACTTTGGGTGTTTAGATGTCTGCTGTTTCAACTGATGTACCATTTCTTTTACAGACAGCAAGAGGGAGCATGGTTTCCTTCAGCTCAGACAATACTTTCTACAGGGATAATGTACCATTCTAACTTACATTTTTTGCTTTCAGAAAACAAACTACTGGAAACCATTTTTTGTTGCTGTTTTTCTTTTTTTTTTTTTACACATCATTCAATCTCTCATGAAATCAAGACTGTTATCTGGATGACACAGAAATATACACTGCTAAGTTATTACAACAATGACTTTACACCATCTAAAAAAAAACAGCTGTACAACAACTTTCCAGATATCAGGTTTCTTACATCAGAGATGACAGACATTGATTGTGCAAATACCAAACCTCATTCACTTGTCAAGGGAAAAAATTTCAAGTTAATTAGCTGCAGATTACATTCTCCTGGTTTTCTTCATTCATTGTTCTCATAATGACAGTATTCATTAACATTGTTTTTATTCTCAACAAAATTCTAAAGCTACAAGAAAACCAAAACAAACAGGGAAGGGGAGGGTTGAAGACTACAGTAGTCATTAACATACACTTATGTGCACTATAGAAAATAACATCTCTAGTTTCTATTTTTATTTTAACAGGAAAGTGGGAGACAAAAAAGTTTACAAGAGTACATCCTAAAACCTAAGTAAATCATACCCAACCATCCACCATAAATTTTTATCATTTTAATGAGAATTCATGTGAATTTTTGTAATCAATGAATACAGCAGAAAATACCACTGGGGATTTCTTTTACACCAGATAACCCAGTAGTGCTATAAAACTCATTGTATAGAGTTCACCATATCAATTAACAAAGTCTCAACCAGCAGTTCAATTCTGCCCAGATACTGAATGCACCCATCTACTTTAAGATAGAGATTCTTAGAAGAAAAACAGTAAAACTTAAATATGAAAACTACACATTTCTTACAGAACTTGAGTTTTATTTTGGGTACATGAAGAATACCTATTATGGAGAAATACCAAACTATGAAGAATCAGTATTTTTAAGTAGAGGGTGCAGAGATAAGATTTAGTCCTTCATAAGCTTATCAAATAAATGCACTAGGATTTGCACGGGGATCCTTTTGGTTCCTGTATCTGTAGGTCAGCCAGACTCCCAGAATCTGAAAATAAAAACCAAAGATATTATTAAGCAGAGAGTCTCCACCCCATCCTCTAGTTTTACAAAATTTGTTTTAAACATAAAATCAAGACAACGAATTTCCAGTACACAGGTTTAGGATATTTTACTGTTGCTAAAATTGTACAAACACACACCATCTTTCTTAATTAGAAAAAAGAATGCACCCTCTCTCTCTCTGAGAAAAATCATATCCTAGCAACAGAGATAAAAACAAAACAAAGACCACAAAACTATAAACAACAAAAGCCAAACCATATTCACAATGCAATGAAAAATTTCCATTGTTATAACGAAAGTTAAATTATTCTTCTCTTCCCAAATAATACTCATAAAGCTGCTTTTAGTATGAAGATAAAAAAAACCTCCAAATTGTTTCATTTTACCATTACCACTTAACTATACAGCCATTCTTGTGCATTTTCAAATCTTGCTATTCCCCCCAGCCATCTCCCTTCCCTCCCAGCACCTTCACTTTTTCAGCTGAGATGGCTGAGGTCAGCATGATTCTGTTTAAGTTGCTGTATCTCTGTTGCTGTCATATGTACAAGCCTTCTAAAACTCCATTAAGCAACAGGAAGAACATTTTCACATGCTCAGCTCTGGGATTAGAAAAGACTTGCTCTGAGGATTTTATACTCAAATCAATAAAGCAAGTTATGCATTATCATGGCACTAAAGCAAAGAGCCTAAAGAATTTTTAATTTTAACTTACTGTATAACATACAGTTCACTCCTCATACAACTCTATCTTTGCACTACAGGTGGCACAAAAAAAACCAAAACCAAAGCCTCAAAGACCTTATGTGTGCTAGTGCGAGGAACAGGTGGGAAGAAGAGGGAACAAGATAAAGCAACAGCACTCTTTTTATGACTGTTGAAGAATGGTACAATTGAACAGCTAACTTTCTGAAAAGCTTAAACTTTACAGCACCATAATGCTGAGGTTTCTTGTCTAAATAACAAAGTTGCCAGGAAAGTCTTCCTTCTGACAAACTTAAGCAAGCTCATAGTTTTGAAAAATTTGGTCTAATTAATTATTTGACTACTGAGACTGGACTGAGGTTTCCTGTAATAAACCCCCTAAAATTGTGTTTCACAAAACAAAACTTTACAAGTGGGAAAAAAGCACTTAATTTTCCAACCATCCACTCACCTCTGTGAAACTGAAGAAGAGCCCTATCCCTCCAACAAATCTCAGCACCATTCCAGCATATTCCTCCATTATCGGTGCACACGGTCTACAGTGGAGAGTTCTAAGACAATCCTGTAGCAGATACAGAGAATTGCTTTCCATTTGCTGATGACACTTTGTTGTTTGAAAGCATCTAGTTTGCTCTAGAGGAGACTGCTACCCATGGATAAAACTCCAGCAGTTTTAAAAGATTCTAAGAGAGCAAGTATATATAAATGACAGTGGAGTACAAACTTTGCAGGGTGCCCTGTAATTGTCTTGCCAGTAAATTAAGAGAAGAGCTTAGTATCACTGCAACAACTACATTACACATCTGTTAAAATGTTGCTTTCTGTAACTGTGAAAACAGCTAGTACATTTTTTAATAAACACAGCGTGCAAAAGTTATGGTTTCTCACACTTGAAGAACTTACAGCGGCGCAGGTTGCATTCGAATAAAAAACTCGGAATCCACAACAATTCAGATTTCTCTCAATATCTGATCTTGCGCTGTTGGTGTTAGTCCATCCCACCTCTAGAAGTTCACTCTAGAAGCCATAAGCAAACACATATTACATTAATGGAAATGTTTTACACTACAAGCTAATATACAAAATCAAGCTGATAATGCTCTAACTAAAGCTTTCAGATCTTGCTGCTTAACAGGAGAATATAAATATATTAAAGAATGATTGGGGGTGTCCAAAGAGGCTGCTGTCCAATGGAAGAACAGCACCTAACAGCAGCACACTCACAGGTATAATTCCTTTCCTTGCACTGTTTTTGCTAAACCCAACAAGATCACTACTAAAGGGACATGCGACTCTGCCCAGGCTATACACAAGAAGCACCCTCACGTGCAAAAACCTATTATTTAGTCACTGTGTCCTTACTCACTTTAAGAACAGGTCTCCACACCACATGGAAGACTGTTTTACTTTCACACATAACTGCCTAATATAGTTATGACCTTTCCAGTTACACAAGAACAATTCAGTGACTTTATCAAACTTACACCATGATTACTGTATATTTCATCAGCTTATCTGAAATTGCTGAAGACAAGACATATCCAAGATATCATGCTTCTACACCTGTGACCATAAATCTAGAAAAGAAGCTTAAAAACAAATCAAATTTTTTTTAAAAAAGTCAGTTTTGGCCCCAAATGTATTTATTTCTAGCTGTCAGAGCCAAGCACTGACCAAGGTCTAGTGCTCCTAGATAATAATATATTATATAAATAGGACAATGCTGATTTTCTTAAAATATGCTATCTCCATTTTAGGGAGGACCATACACAAATACATGTGTCTGTGTACATATATATTTATAGTGTTATGCTATAGATTAACTGTGAAGTCAGGAACTTTTCTTACCTGCTGTTCCTCATTTAATGCCAAACAGGCACAGGAGACAGAAAACTGGACAATAAAGACTAGCAGAAGAATAATCATGTACTGGAAACAATCAATAGTTAAGGATATACTCTCAAATTAATTCTGCTTTTGTAACATATACATCTAATGGTATTCCTTATTTTACTGGGTAACAGTAAGTCCTTTAAAACAAAAGAATTATGAGAGCAAATTCTGACTGGATATGAAAAGATTACCTAATTAATGTTCCCAAAACCCAATCACCAGGTATTATCTCTTTTTGGCTACTACTATACATAGCTGGTATTTCCGGGTCAGGTATTTCTTGCCTAGCAAGAAAACATGAGCAGAGAGGTTAATAAAAGGAGCTTTGAGAGAAAAATCTCCAACTATTTTCTCCAGCTTTAGGGGGTTCATGTAATTTCAATATATTTCACTTAAATAAAGTAGTAGAAGAAACAATTTTCTGGGTATTGCATATTCAGATTACTTTTGTTTAATTATCAAGTCCTGTTTAATTACAATTAATTACAAAAAATAACTTTCGCATAGATTAAGAATTAAAAAAGGTAAGAGTTGCTCTTGGAACACAGCCTCACACACTTTTGGACTGCTGCATCTGAAGATGGTATAAAACAGACAGAAAAAATTTTGATACTAAAGATCATGTTTTGAAAGTTGGGGAGTACTTCAAAATTTGGCTGCTGTGTTCAGAGGCAGATACTTCACACAATTAAGCTGTTTGTAAAGTGGAGGTCAGTTCTTATTCACAGACCAGAGAAGTTAAACATTAATAGTTCACCTACTTTAGCTCTGTGTAGGGCTGAGCACACAGTAAGAGGCACCTGTGACACTGTGAGCTACCACAAAAAGCTCTCAAAGAATTAAAACAGTCTTATTTTTATAGGAGATGCGAATACTTTTATCTTCAGAGCACAAACAATTGAGGGAAAAAAGGAAACTGAAACAAAAGTTAAATGGGAAGGAAGTCTAATTCAGAGTGCACTTGACCAAAGCAGGATTGTGAGTTTCTGTTGTTTCTGAAGCACTTCCCCCAGCCGTCTCAGCTGACAGAGGAGGTTGTTTACATGGCTCAAGCCATGCTGCAATCAATGCAATGCATCAGAAGGATACAAAGAATAGCAATACTTGATGATGTTTCACTGCACCAATCAATCCAACTAAGGCAATAAAGAAGAGGAAGACTCCTACTGCAATTACCACTCCAACAACTTTGAAACTAGAGATGAGGCCGAAGCCAATTCCCCATGCTGCAATTCCAATCAGCAGCAGGCTCACCAGCTGGAGGGAAGAGAAAACACAAAGTTAGACTGCATATTAAGACAGACTCCCACACACAGGTAATTTTTTACATTAAAGTGGTTTTTAGAAAGGTACAATTTTTCTTTCTGGAACAAAGAGAAGAAACACGACCCTAAATAAACAAATCCTCCACATCATTGTATAGGTAACTTCAGTTCCAGATGTTTTAAGGCACACATATTCTTCCACACTGGCAATGTGGAACTGTTACAACTCAAACTACCTATAAGTCAAGCCACATTGTACTATCAGTGACTGACTAGAGACACTAAACTTTAGATCCTAACGTAATTGACAAATAAGCTAAAAATCATCAGCTTTAATTCAGAGTGGAGTAAGAATGAAAATTTCTGATGTTTTGTGAAACTGCGGCAGCGTATTTAAAGAAAACAGAATACACAGCTGCACAGCACTGTATCTGTAAAAAAGGGGACTTTGCCAAAACTTACTGCAATCAGCTGTATTAATTCACTGAAGAAGTTTCTATATACTTGATGATGTAACCCAACAGTTAACACGGTCACACAAAAATACATTTTGGATCTGAATTTCAAGGATGTTATGCAGTGAAACAATAAGGGCATCCTGTCTCCTCTGCAAATTTCTTCAAGAAAATAACTCTACTATTAAGGGAATCCTATTTCAATACCCAAAACACTTATGCTGTTTCCTTCCTTTTAAACATAGTATTTAGGGAAGGCAGGCAGGAATCTGCCCCAATTATTTCACAGAGATTTATTGTTTATATGGGCAGGAAGCTCCAGCCTTTCCTGTTTCCACACCAAAAAAACATGACCTTGAGAAAAAAGAAATTTCAACATGAAACGCTGCAGAGAAATCAGTAATGAAGTCCAGCAGAAGTGAAGCAGCAGACAAAGCCAACCTAGATGTCCAAGGTACAAGATGCCCAAGACTCTGGTTTGAAACAGACCTATGGGTAACATTGCTCATTACATTCTCTGTTAAATGACATCAATTCAACATGCAAGTTTTAACTTTCCAAAATTCTGATGTTGCAAAAAAATTCCCACTTTATAGCTACTTAAAAAAAATCCAAACCAACAGCATAAAACAGTAGGTACTTAGTCCAGTCCAACTATTTGGCTTTGTTTCATAACAGGTATAGAGCAAGTAGTGACACTTGCTTGCCACTTCCATCCAAACAAGGCACATTCTCATGACATTTTACTGCTTACCCAGAGGCAGGAAGGATTTTTTAAAAAAAAGAGGTAATTTCCAACTTATCACTTTAGAACTCCCCTACAGCTGGGAATTCTTATTGGTTTTAATGCCAAATACATCTGTATATTTTCTATTTAAGCAAATTTTAGAGGACTAACCTATGTAATACAGCTCTTGAAACATGGAAATCTAGGATAACATCAAGAGAAAGCTAGTAAAACAACTACAGATGCTCATCAATATAAAAACAGAGCAGGTGGATTTTTTTTGTGTTCACACAGGAATACATCTCAAAAAACTTTTTACCAAAAATCAGTAATCCACACAAGAAATTTAAGAGCCTGCAAAAACAAAAGCAGGATATTTGTGATACCTACACTTCTTTCCTTAGCACATAAAGAGACAAAAAATATATAACATTCAAAGGAATTGTTCAATACCAGCAGTGTTTTAGGGATGATTTCACATTTGTCTTTGTTCCTCTTAAAAAAGCCTGAATTGCCACACTTATTTAAAACCAAAACAACAGGCCAAGGTGTCATGAACCAAAATTACAGAGAGGACTGAAGAAAAATAAAATAAAATAAAACACCTTGGCTCTAACAGACAAATTTTCTGAATTCATAGCACAAGGCTATAAACTTCCTGATACCAGTACATTAAATATTAGCCTTGCTAATCAGTTTATTGCAAGACCTTAATTTCACTGTCTCATTCCACTGTAAAGATGTATTTTTCCATGTCAGTACCAGAAGCAAGTAACAAAAGAAACCCCACAGCCCCATCTCCAATCAAAAAGTGCTGTCTGACATCCTGTGCTGTGCATCAGCTTCTAAGCACTGAACTCGCACTGCCACTACATATGCCTTAAAAAAAATCTCACAAGCAATGACAAATTTCAGTTTATTTCACCAAAGAAAACTTTGTTCCTAATGATTTTCACCAATGCTTTTTTGCACTTAACAGTGCTTATTCCAGTGTTTTGAGATGCAAGGATTTCATCGCAATATTTCTAAAACCTGAAGCTGCAATGGTGTTATAGTATAATGTAGTTGAAACAAAATTAATGACCCAAACCACTTCAAATGAGTAACATGTACATGCTAAACACACAAGCCTTACCTACATGCAAAAAGGCCATATATTTCTGTTAAATAAAGGAAGGACTCTCCATTGAGCTTCTGAATGCCACATTTTATTTAATTCAGACCACATTTCACAGCAGCAGAAATTTCCCAAAGTAAACAGTGTCATCCTTGGAAGACAACTATCTATGAAACTTAATTTTACCCATATGAATTTACTTACACAAAGCTAGCTTTGTTTAGTAACGCTTCAAATATTTGCTTGATGCATTTACCAGAAATATCTGAAATAACAGTCCAGTTTTTAGTGATTAGGGCTAATTCAGTTTCCCACAGGAGGGTTGGAGAAATGGCCTGTTAGACCAAATGGCCACAGGCCAGACTGCTGAACTTTAAGAACACTAATTGATGGCTCAGCATCAGCTGGTAGCAGGTAAGCATCACCACTGGAGCCAGTATCACACAGTATCTTCATCAAAATGAATTATCAGAAAATTTGTGGATGATACTAAACAAGGAAGAATGGTTGACTCTCCAAGAAGAGATTTAACTCAGATATATCTTGATAAACTTGAGGAATAAGCCAACCTTAGGAACCTTGCAAAGTGAAAAATTGTGCTCCTGGGTGCCTCAGTGGAGCCTGGGATTGGAGCAGTTGAACAACAGCCTTACTGAGATAGAAATGGAGATCAAACTGTTTGTCAGGTTGAACAGAAGCCAGGAGACAGCTCTCTGCAAACAGGGAAAGCCAAGAGTGCAATCAAAGGAAACACAATGCTGGTGAGACTGAAGCTCAAATACCGTGTTCTATTTCAAGTCCCCCAGGCGGAAAAAGGAATTTGAGAACCTGGTATGAGTCAGTAAAAGCGGCATGGAGCCTTGAGAATGAGACTTCTGAGAAGAGACGATGGATCTGGGTTTGTTCAGTACAACAAAGAGGCTGCCTAGGGATCATCACATAGGAATTGAAGGTGAAGGCACATGGAGGCAAACTCTTCTGGATATCACAAGTAACAGCCTGTGAGGTTCAGACTGGACATTAGAAAACATCTGCAAAGGTGGTTTGGTGATGATCTTTCTTCTCGGGGGTTTCCAAGATACCACAGATTAAGCCACAGACAGCAAGCTACTGTTATTCCTAATCCTGCTCTGACCGTGTACCTGGACTGACGAGCCCCAAAAACGCCTTCCAACCAACACTCCCACACACCACAGCCAGCACTTTGACCATGCCACTCTCTCTACACCAAAAATCAAAGTTTTAACAGGTAGATAAGAAGTGGATTTAGCACTGATCAAGGACTTTTCTGCACCATCTAGCTCACTGCATAGCTTCTAAAACATCTATCAGCAAAACACCCTCTTACAAGCAGTAAGAAAGTCTCTCAATAAAAGGCCAACAAATGATTCTTCAGAAGTACTTACACGCCTTCAAAAACACAAGTACAAGTCTTGTTCTCAGAAGTGATTTAAAAGGTCACACTCACTTAAGGCATGTTCACATAAAAGCCAACAAGCATTACGAGCAAAGAATTTATAATAACCTTGAACTGGAGTAATTTGTGTACAGAATGATGCTATAAGCACACACTGTCCACAAACCAGAAAAAACAATACAAAGCCCCAGAAAGTGCATACATGTGGAGGGGTGGCAGTATTTTGCATTTAATATCTTCATTTACTATATATTATGTTGTCCACCAAGTCAAGACCTAGGTACCTTACTTAAAAGGCACACACAGAAATACAGGCTAAGCTAATTTTGAAATTAAGTAAATGCTTTACCAAAACAAACCTTTAGGTAGCACAAATTCTAAGTGATGATCAGTGATTTTCCCTACAAGATAAAAGCATTTCTACTTTAGAGTAAAAAAACGGAAAAAAAAAATCAAGCAAATTGTCACTAAAAAAAACCATTACCTCAATGCCAGTATCTGTATAGGGAAAATTTTAGGGAAGATTTCAGTTCAAGATCAGTGGAAATATAAGACTCCAGTTTAGGCAACTTCCCCTTTTTTTTATACACATGTATACACCCATTTGAACTTCAAAGATGTTATTTTTGGAACAGTTTGTCTAACAAATCTCCTAATTTGCTCTCTTCTTTAAATCGAAGTTCTCTTACAGCCTCATTCCTGTACTGCAAAAAACATATTTCTCTCCCACAAGTGTCCCTTCCGTACTTATGTGCAAGTATATAGTCTACAATACAAAAAAGAAACCAAAAATACTGACAAATACATATTTCTCTATGCAACGCCATGAGAAACAATTCAAATGCTAAAACCACTTCCTCCTTCTTACAACAAGAAACCACCAGCAAATTTGCTGTCTTGACTAACTGGCAACTTTTTGGTATTTCAACTAGCGTGGTCTACTGGCTAGGAAGCAAGTCATACCCAGAAGTTGGTATTCCCACTGCTTCCTTACCACGTCAGTACAAACCGGAGTTGGCAAAAACTGCATTTCAGAATTTAAATTTCCCAAACTACTGACTCACCATTCCCAGGTAAAGAGATTATATAGCATTTATACTTATATCAGCAAGGGAAATATTTACAGAATAGCTGTCAGGGTGAATATGGAACAGGATACTAAAACCAGATATTACACAAATGATGAAATACATCCTCTCTAACCTCTCTCTCTATATGTAAGTTCATATTCTACTACTTTTTAAGGGTACTTTAAAATTTAAATGTCAAATGGTATATATACTGAAGGTGGAGGTTTCCATCACTCTCCCCTTCAATTTGGGCAACCATTTCTGCACAGCCACAGAGAATCTAGAAGATAATTCTGATTCCTGGCACTTCCTTTAAAAACACCACATTAAACAACAGGCAGTACATAGTGGTGTAACCATAACCTTTAGCAAGTCAAAATTAAACTAAACTGGCTTCTAATACAGCTGTAAGCTACTCAAGCTGTAAGCAACTGTATTTCCTTACAGTACTACTTCAGCTTTACTGAGAGCAAAGGAAAAGCTCTCCAAAGGCTTTCCAGCAGAAAGCAAAATCTTCCACCTTTACGTGACTTACCTAAATGAAGAGTGATCAGTGGTCTGATTACTGAACAGCCTTGAGACACGCAGTCTGGAACAAGCAATTTATGTGAAAGGCAGCATACCTGACTGCTGTCACAAAAGCCTGTTCTTTCAGTTTCAGGCCTTGTAAACAGTTCTTCACCTTACTGGCGATGTAACAAACTACTTACACACTAAAATGTCAGCTAGATTTAACCCCTGCCAAACACTCTCTGGTCTTTGGAAATGGAAGCTTTCTGGTGTGCAGCAGGAAAATTATGCTCTAAAATGTTTACTTATACTCACGTGTTTGTTCATTGTTTGTTTAAGAGGTTATGAAATGTTTTTAGAAAGCCTGGTGAGCCCACAGATCCCTCTTCCATACATCATATCTCCTTCAACACAAAAACAAGAGTACAAAACCCCACAACTAATGAGGTATGCTACAACGCTTCTACAGGCCATTCAAATGGGGTTCTCAATAATTTGCTGGTTTTAAAGTGCCCACCTGCACTACCAGGATGGCTGAAAAGATCAGCAGTACCAAACACCATGTTCCATATACCCTCCTCCTCTGTGCCCTGCTGTTCTCCTGCTCTTTCCCTAAGGACAGGCTGCCTTCTAGGCTCCAAACGCCACTGCGCTCCCTGCACAAGACAATGAAAAACCAAAACCCACTCCTGGCTGGTCTATGGACCAGCACACACCTCAATTCTGACCCACCACCACCACAAACCACTGCCACTGTCAGTAAACTGACACACAATACAGCCGAGGGCCTTTCCAAGCCCTGGGAAAATATCTTTAAGTATCTACCTGTACTTTTGCTGTACTCTTCCGTGTTCTCAAGCATGAGCACAGAAGCCTTCCCAAAAATGCCAATGAAAACAAAAAGGCCACAAGACTGACATGATCAAACTTTACCTTCCTTGACTAACACACCTTGGAGCCTCTGTACCAATTTTATTTACATGTCAAGACTAGATAGCCCAGCTTATACTGCCATCTTCAAAATGTTCTTGAGAACAGGAATGGCTCCAAGACAACCCATCCCATTTTGCTGAACATTCAGTCATGACAATGAGTGAGACCAGCACAGAACAGGCTGGTGCTGGGGCAAACCCTCCATGCTGCACACCTAAATGCTGACCACAGCCTGTCACACAGGGCAAGCAGTGGGTTATTTATTTCTTACAGCTGAAAATAAACTTAAGACAAACCAAAATGGAGCTGCACTCAGAGATCACAGGCTCACCCACAAGTGTGAAAGAAATTGCCCCTTGAGGCAAGAACTGTGGTTCTCTAACTCCCTGTCTGCTTGTAGCTGGCTCTGTGTAGCCACTGCACCAGTCAGGAAATAACAGAGAAAACAAAGGCACATTCCCTTTCCCGAGGAAAATCCAGATGTTCGCCCCGCCTCTGACACCAGGTTTCCCCTATGCAGCAAAAAGATGAAGCAGACAGATTTGCATGGAAGATGCAATATTCTTCTGCATCAGAACTCTGAAAAGTATAACAAACATTATTATAAAATAGATTAGTAATTAAAAACCCTCTTAAAATCTTCAAGGCCAGGTTGGATGAGTCTTTGAACAACCTGGTCTAGTGGTAGATGTCCCTGTCCATGGCAGAGGGGTATCATGATTTTGAAGGTCCCTTCCACCCAAATCATTCTATAATACCAAGCACACACTGTCCAAATCTGAGAATTTCTATACTTATCTTTGCATATTCCCATAATAGAGGGAAAGTAAGTTTGATAAAGAGGGCAGAAAGCCCAAATGCACCTTCAATAATTACAGCATCCCGAGAGCAAAAACAGAGATAGGAAAAACAAAACAAGCCCAAAAAACACAATGCTTTGAAAATGGATGCAAAAATCAAGCCATTTAATAGGCAATCAAAAAAAAGAGGTTCAGAGAAGGAAGTAATATAAAAACTGAGTTATTTTGATACGGTACTTTCTACTGTTACAAGTAAATGTGGATGCTTTTATGGAATAAGCTTTGTGCTACTAAAAAAATACACACTTATAATGGAAAAGGTACTGTATGTTTTAGTGAAATCAAATGGCTGCTCTAGGTGTAAGAAAAACAGAAAACCTGCACATCAAAACGTGAGATGTTTACATGCTTCCAACAAACATTTCATGTTTCCTGCTGCAGCAATAATTAAGTAGCTGCTTGGGTGACAAAACCAGCACACACCACCTGAATGAACTATCAGTATTTTTTAAATTTGAATATCTAAACTCATGGTTTACCTACCACTTCAACTTTTCACCACTAGTTAGGATCTTTCCTTTCCAAAAATCAGATTTGAACAAAGATACTGACTGTTTGCACTTCAACACAAACATTGAAAGACTTCTTTAAGTCTTAAGCTTAAGTTTTAAGCTACAAACACATCCCTGAATTTGGATTAATTCTGTGGACAGGTACTTTAAACAGTGGGTATGGATTTGCCATTTGATGGGAAATGCAAATATGACTGACTAAATAAAAGCTAAATAAGCCAGATATGCAAAAGTTAGTATTTTAAAGGTTCTTGTATTCAGTTCTTCCATGTAAGGCTTTACTCTAACATTTTGCATCATCGTATACCCAGAGTCAATAAATAGTCTCAATTATTTTTTTCTACTCTTCCTCTACGCATAAGGAACCATACTGAAGTCAGCAAGACTCAGCACAGATGCCAGAATTACTCATATAAAATAGATTGAAAAATAGAATCAGGGCCTAAGGACACTAACTTAGTCAGGAAAAGAACAAAAAGTCATCAGCAAAGTAACATCTGAGAAGAACATTAAGTGAGCAATTAGGTTACTGAGTTTCTGGTTTCTTGCCTTAAATCAGTAAATGATTTATTAATGTCAGGACACATATTTTTCTTGGTGTACTACAACAAAAACTCAAAAAAGGCAGAACCAAAAAATAAATTAAGGTCCAATATAATATTTTATCTTGGAGTGTTTAATTGAAAGGTAGAATACAAACTGAAACCTCCAATATACAGTTTTCAGAGTTAATTCATGTCACATAGATGCATCAGTACTAGCAACAAAAACATCTTAAGTGTTATCTATCCCTTCTTACCACCACTACTCCCTTCTCATCACATATTAGTGAATCTACACTATTTTAAAGAGATGATTATTAAGTTATTGCCCTGATTGTCTTCTGTATTTTTTTCCAGCTGGGAGAAAATAAGTCCATCCTCCACTATGATGCTCCAACCCTTGTATTTCAGGTTTCTGTCTAACCAAGGAACAGAGAAGCCCACACATTTTACTAGATCAACTCTACCAGGCCAACTAAGCACCGTGTTATTTCTCCAACTGGTGGATTTAAAAGCATTAAGTCTTGTAACTTGTCTATAATTAATAAAACAATACTAGCAATAACAATTGGATATTCTTGTAACTATAATTTAAAGACGTCATTCCTTCCTTTCAGCAAAAAAATGTGTTCTGTATAGGTCAAGTGACAGAAGACCAAGTGACACCCACAAAGTAAAGTCTACTCAAGCAGACATCAGAGATTAAGGCTGTAAATACACAGTACAGGTACCACAAACAGAACCACAGAAGTCCAAAAGTTCAACCCACCCTTGCTGAGGCCAGATATGTCCAAAAGACCTACCAGACTCACTACACCTGGTTAATATATGGCTATATGCCTGCAGAAATAAATGATGGAATTATTAGGAAAAAGAACACCTGCTGTCCACATGACATCATAATAAGATTTGTGCATCCATCTGAGAAGGATCCAGGTTTCTCTCACTCTTCTGTCACTCAAGGAGTAACAGCAATAACAAAAGAAGTCTTGCATTAACTGAAAAGCGAAACTGGGATGGAATAATGCACCCATAACCCACCCTCTGGGACACGAAAATCCCATGAAAAGTTGACCACAATGATCTTCTGGAATCCCTTTCAAACCAAGGTATTTTATGATTCTAACTCAGCTCCATCATGACACTCTATATACATTAAACTTACCTTCAACTACAGATACCAAACACTATCTGCTCCCTGTTCTGGCTGGGTGTAGCCCAACAACACAAGCATCACAGGGATCCAGGCTGGCTTTCACAGTGGGAAGGCTGGGCTGCCTAGGCATGATCCAGACCTTTTCAGGGACATATTTCACTCCTCAAGCTCCTCCAAGGACAGAGGTCAAGTAAGAGTGCAGCCTCTCCTATATAAAGATTTCTCTTCTGCTCTTTTCTGAAGAAAGGAGGGGTCAGGCCACCTCATACACCCAAGAATATAACATCAACCAACTCTGGCTTCAGCACAGGTGCTCGCACACCCCTTCGTGCTCCATCCCGCTGAGCACCATCAGGTCCAGTTACTGCCAGCTACTGTTTGTTCTGATGAACAGTGTTAGACCTGCTTGGTTCTCCTGTGCTGCCTTCAGCCAAGATCATGCAATGCTTTTGGAAAAGCACAGATACAACTGCCCACAAGCCCTGGATGACCCCAATTTCAGTTTGCTGGAAGTCACTGCCAAGCACAGTTGTTAACCTGAAACATTAGAGGACATTCTACCTCTCCACATGTGTTGTGAGAGGAAGCCATTACACTTACTCCCGGTTCTCGCTATTTCTGAGCCCTTTAAAAATAGATAGCGAGGAAAAAAATTCCTGTAGCTACACCACAATTGGAAATTTTATTCTTTTCTGTTGAAAACAAGCCCTCCAAAATGCTGGAACAAAATCAGGCACCTGCCTGGAGCTCTCCAGCAAAGTCATTTATTTAACATCCTACTTCTTTCCCCCTCCTCACGTATGTTCCCACCACCCCAAGCAGTCGGACTTGGTAAATCGCTGGTCCATCCCAGGGAACACCGGGGGTGCTGGGGGCCTTGTCACGGGCCGAACCGCACTCATCGGGGCATTGATCCTCGGCCGAGGAATTACAAATTCCCTGCTTCACGCCGGGATTGGTGCGGCGCCCTTTCCCGACGGAGGAAAAGGGCACGGGCGGGCCAGGCCCGGGGCCGCTCCTTCCAGGAGATGAGCCGGCCGCCGCCCCGGGCGGGCAGCGCTCCCAGGCCGCCCTGGATTTTGATCCCGAGCAGCCACGTCCGCGCGCCGACAAAGCCCGGCCTAACCGCTGCCACCTCCTCACCCTCCAACCCCATCCTCCCCAGCCGGAAGCCGCGACCGCCCAGCGGCCGCAGCGCGGACCCCCCCGCCGCGGCCACATCCCGCCGGGAGACGCGCAGCGAACCCCGCCGCCTCCGCAGCGCAGCCGGCGGGAGCGGCGGGACCAGCAGAGCCCCGCGGGGTGCTCGGAGACGAGCGGCACGCACCGTGTAGAGCAGGTTGAGGGCGCACAGGCAGTTCTTGGAGCAGGCGAAGCCCCCGCACGCCATCGCTCCGCCGCCGCCGCCCCGCGCGGCAGCCGCTCCGCCAGGAGGCCGCGGCCCCGCCCCCGGCCGCGCGCGGGTGCGGCCGCAGCAGGTGAGCGGCGCCCGCTGATTGGCCGCCGCGGGGCGCAAAGGTAAATGGATGCAAATGAGGCGGTGACGTCAGCGCCGTCACCCGCTATCCGCCGCCTCGCGCTGGGCGGGCGGGGCCTGGTCCGCTCTCACTGGTCACCGCTGCGGTGACGGCACGAGCCCCGCTCCCTGATCCCCGCTGTGGTGACGATACGAGCCCCGCTCCTCGATCCCCGATCCCCGATCCCCGCTGCGGTGACGGCACCAGGCCCGATCCCCGATCCCCGGTCCCCGCTGCGGTGACGACACGAGCCCGGGCCTCGCCCCCGCCCGCCGGGCCCCGCTCTGTTCCCCTCACGAGCGGCGGCGCCTCCCCGGTGCCGGCGCACCCCTGTAATCCGCGGCCTGTGTAATCCCAAGGGAAACATCCAGGGATTTACTTGTACAGACTGTGAAATTGTTCGGAGTGCTGGTAGTTCCACCAGCGTTTCATAGAATCATCAAGGTTGGAAGAGATCGTCAAATCCAACCGTCAGCCCAGCGCTGCTGCTGTCCTCTTAGTTCTAGTGTTAACATATTTATGTATTTACGTATTGATTTTTTTTTTTTTTACTGGTATCTTTCTACTGTGCCTCCTTACATATTTGTGTATTTTCTTAGTTCGAAGGTTAAGTATTTTCAATTGCAATTGTTCTACTTTGCAAAACGTTCCACCTGTGTCGATAATTTCCTGCTTTTCAGTACCTAGTTTTTATTAAATGTTCATACTTAGCTTGAGTAGTGTCGTGGTTCACTACAACCATCCAAAATCCTGTCTTCAGAGTCCCCGTGGGCTGCAGCCTGCTGAATGATGCTTTATATTGAATACAACAGATCTGACATCTGCCAGCTATTCCAGTGTGGACACGTGTTGCCGGATTAGTGTCCAAGATTGTTTCTTATCTTTTTTCCTGGGCTTCACAAAGAAACAAGGACATGCTTGTTCCTCCCTTGGGATGTCTGTAAGGGTACGTGGCACCGTAGTTTTACTATATCAGGTTTTGGTGCTGCAGAACTTGTGTTGATCAGTTCCTAGTAAGCAAAGGAAGCTGCATCTATTCTCTGATGAATTCATGACAATTCTTAATAGGAACTTGTCATCAAAACAGTTCAGGGAGGAAATTCCAAAAGTGGGTTTTTTCTGTAGTTTGGCTGGCCTTCATCTGCTAAGGAAGCCCCAGCAGGCGAATAATCCTTGCCAGCAGTGAGACATTGAACAGCAGCACACTTTGTCTTTCCTAGTCTGCCACTCAGATCTTTTTCTTTTTAGTTTTAAGCATCTTTTGTCCATGCTCCTTGGTATTTTGCTAGACTTCTCCAATTAAATACAATACACTTTTTTTTTCTCATGCAATAACAAAGACCTGTTGCTTTTTTGTTGATATATATATCCACCTTCCAACTGCTAGACAGACAAAGAATTCAGATTCTGCATTATTTGTGACCACAAATTAAATCTGAATGCTCAACAGCTGCTGAAGCTTTATGTTTGTTTCTAAACTTGACATCACTGTTGCTGGACCTATGTGAAATTACAGAAAGCATTAAAAATATGTTGAGATTTTTTTCTCTGATAATTAAACTGACAATGTTGTGGCTTACTTGTCTTGTTGGATATGCAGATTTACTGACTGGAGCTATTGCCTTTTACTGGCCCATGCTTCTGATCTTCGGGCTCGAACTCTGCAGAGCATAAAGCCCAGTATAAAGTCACTTGTTTCAGCTAATTTTACTAGCAGCTTAATATTTTATTGTAAAGACCGGTTTCAGAAATTGTCCACTTGATAGGAAAGTGTATTTTGGATGTATGCCCTTTCCTGAACACAGGCAGCCATCAGCATATCAAATGTTTTTGTTGGATTTTGTTGCAAATGCTAACATCTAAAGTTACTGTGCCATTGTTGCTTTGGTTATAGTGCTGAATTATTCAATACGATCATCCACTGCTCGTCTTTTTAGAAGATCTCTTTCACTGTTAATTATTAAAAGCTGTACCTCCACTTTCTTAATTAATGCTGGTGTTTCTTATTAAAGAAGCCAGCTCCCACAGCCTGTCATGGGTGGGAAGTACCTTTTACATGTTCACTGCTTCATGCTCAGGTAGGCATCTAAGCACGTGTGATGCAACGTGGCTCATACCCTCCTCTGACTATAAACTCTGGGGCATAGTTCAGCTGATGTAAGCACTCAAAGGCTCCAGTTAAGTAAATAGATCTATGATAAATGCAGCAGGGCTCCTTCTTCCATTCCCCTTCCAAATTTGTTCACAAGCTGTAGTACAAACTTGGAATAATATGGTTTGGACTTAAAATAACACTTTGGTGATACAGCGGTTGGCTGTGTTGATGTCTGTTGTTTCTGATGGTGGTCAGGAGTGTGTCTGTGCTCCCATTTCACATCAGGCTTCACTACTTAACTTGTATTCTGGCTAGAACTAAATTGGCTCAATTCTTTTAAATGGCTTATTATGACTTGCTACTTTTGAAAAGACTCCCCCGCAGCTGGAGGGAAATCTATCCTTCTTTTTAGGGAAAATATAGATAGTGATACTTTGATGTTTTTTTAAGATTAAGTGCCTGGTCCAAGTGAGGATCCTAGGTATTTGTCTTCTCAGCCTTTGTCTTTATAGGGGATAAATTCTGCACTCCCATTCTGTTGCACAAATCCAGAGCTGCTGGACAAAACCAAGAGCAGAATACGCCTTTTCCTTTTCTTTCCTCACTTTTTTTTTTTTTTTTTCCTTTCTGGTGCTTATTCTCCGCTTCCTTGCACACTCTTTGTTCTCCTGCCCTTCTGTGGTGTGTTTCAGTGGCTCTGCTGGCAGCAGGAGGAGCTACAAACAGTGTGAATTAGATTTTCTTTCATGGGAAACTGCAGTGGGGGGAGAGTACCCTGGGCACTTGTAATGCTGCTGACGTGCACTTACAAGACAGTACAAAAAGTAAATGCTTGTGCAAAGGGAGAGGGGAGTGGAAACACGGAGTTACTGGGGCTCAATGCTGGCACACTTCTTACTAGTCTGAAAAGCTTAAAATGAAGCTGTTTGGGTAGTTTACTATTGATTTCCCAGTAAGCTCACATCAGCTGGATTGTTTTCCAGAGGATTGCTGCATGAAGCCTGTTACTGAAAAATACTAAATGAAAACTCAGCTCATAGGCAAATCTGTTCTGTTTCTGTAGGCTGTGGTCTCATGTGGGCACATGGTTTCTGTTAGCTATTGTGTGCCTGAAATCTAAAGGTCTGTGACACTTCCAAGGCACGAATTTGAAAAGTGAAGGCTCAAGTATGTGCAAAGTTCTCCTAAGTGTATACTGCTGTCTTAAAATTAAGACAGTGTGACCTTTTTTGTTACTCTCTGCTATTATGGGGTGTCTAAAATGTTGTGAGTGAAACATTGTTTGCAGAAAATTATTTTTATCGCTTTATTTTTCCCAGGTTTACAATAAGTCGTTCACATCACTTTAGGTATTTCATTTCACTCTTTGTCTTGTAAAGTCATTTTTCTTCCCCTCATTTGTATAAAGTCTCTCATGCACATCAAAATCAGGGAGGGGGAAAATAGGGTTTAAGAAAGCCAGGTGTTTCCAGGAGTGGTATTTATTGTGTACAGTTGACATATTTAGATGTTAGTCTTGAGGTGAACAGTGTGTACGCCCAACAAGACAGGGTTTCAGCTGGGTTTACTTGGAGTAAATAAAGTGCTTATCCTTCCTTGGCAGTTGACCATTAAAGCATGTTCCCATGCCAATTAAGTATGGCTGAAATTTGGTGATGAATGTAGAATCTGTCAACAAAGTCTGTGAAGTAAAATGCTGTTTATCATTAATCGTGTTCCTCCATGGATGCAGAGTTTCCAATGTCCACTCATTTCTTGTGTCACTGGGCAGGAAAATCTGAGTCATCTGAGTCACCTGAGCTGCCTCAGTTATTGAGTCATGTTAGTCAGTCACCTTAGTTGTCAGTAATCTATGACTGAACATATGGAATCAATTAAACATACACTTAAAATGTTATCTGCTGTAACAATTGAGATTTTTTTTTTCTCAAATTCAACACAAATATCCTGTGGACATACCCCAGTTATTTCCTGAGCTGTTAGTAATGAATTGGCTGCACTGTGCTGTTTGCTTGCAGTCGTGAAATTCTCCCTGCTTCCTGGAACAAAACCAATTCCCAGCAGTGCTGCTGCACTTGTGACATTCCATTGCCAACCTTAAAGAAGCCCTTTCTGGCACTAGGCAGTGAGGGGTAGCGTGAGTAGGTGGAGCTGTTGCATGGATCTTTGCTGTCTTACAGGTTGACACACAAGGTGTTGTGGTGCTGTTTCTTGTTAATGATCATTACGAGCCAGACACTGTGGAGAGGCGAGCCTGGCATATAGAATAAATTTGTCTGTGTTCTTTGGATTGGAGAATCTTCTCTGCAGAGAAAAAAAAATGTGGAGAACTGTTAGGGATTTTTATTTATTTCTTTGGTGAAGTGGAGCATTGTAGACAGAGAAAGGGAAATTAGGACAGGAAAATAGGCCGCTTAACTACTGTGGCTAGGGCAACCCACAACTAGGTCAGAAATTAGCTCCTCCAAAAGCACAAAGACATAGCTCCTGTTCAGTTTAATAAATCTAACAAGTGGTTACAAAGGAAATAATGGTTTGTTCATCTTTGCTCTTGGACAAACAGATAATGAGTGTATTCTTTGACAAACTTTCTGACCAGAATCCAAGTGGCATAAAGCTCTTGGATTGAGTCTGGGAAGTTAAATTGCTGTTAGGAAACTACCTAGAAGGGAGACTTACTCAAGCAGAAGCAGCTACAAGAAAGTGCAAAAATTGTCCTGGATGGAGCAGCTGTTTGCCCAGCCTTGCTTTTTGAGCCGTTCTTTGTTATTCCCACCAGATATACCATGCAGTGGTAGAAAATAACATTGCAGTGTAACAATAGCATGTCTCCTTGTTAACTCAGCTGATGCCTGCCCACGTCTTTTGAATTGTTTCATGAATAGGGCTTGCCAGAGAAGATAGGCTTGGTGAAGTTTGTCCCTCTAAAGTTTGTAGACAGGTTGGGGAGGGGGGAAGCAAAACAATGAGAATCACCTTTCATTCCATTTAAAATCAATTTTGAATTAAGCTGATAGAGGATTAGGATAAGGAGAGTTTGTTACATCTAATGTATTAAAGAAACAACTGGAAACTGAAAATAGCAGTATAATGCTATTTTAAATAGTAGTGCATAAAAGGCTTGACTGAAAGCCCAGTCATTCTATTCAGGACCAGGATTCAGGAACGTTCTGAAATTGGGCTGGTTTTGGTTAAGTCTGGAAGAGAAAAAGGCAGAATTCTAGATACTGGAAGTGAAGTGGTCTAGGGCTTCCTTCAGACAAATCCAAACTTACTTGGCTGTTATGTATAGGGCACTTGTGTGTCTCTCTGGAGAGGTGGATAACTAGCAGGAAAGAAGCCTTTCAGAGACTGTGTCTATCATTCTTTGTTTCCATGGGAAGGGGATCATGGCAACATGCTGATGCCTGACCACTGCCACATCTGTTCTTGAGGTCTGATATAGACCCAGTAAATTTCAACAGCAAATATAAGTTAATAACTCTGTAATTAACAGGACATTTTAATGCTTGTGGACTAACACCTGGGTGTAAGCTGTAAAGAGAGTAAATAGCTTTCAGATTAATTGCACGTTTTATTGGATTTAAGTTATTTCTGCTGTGGGTTGTCATTACCATTGCATCCAGAAGAGTTCATATTTATCACATTCTGGTTGAAACCACCACCTTTTCAAGGGAAAATGGATGCTATCTGCTGAATCCCCTTCCAGGTGATTCCCTGGGAGACTTCCCAGAAAATGAAGCAGAAATCCTAAGTCTTTATAAATACAGAGCAGAACAGAAGAGGGTGGTTTGCCCAGGGCCTTGTATGGTGGAAGCATAAGAGTGGGGAGAAAAGCTGGGCATCACAAAGGAAATTTGAGCACCAAGGTTCTGCTGTAAGCTGATTTGCTAAGTGATCATCACCAGGTGTGTGTGTTGGCTGTGTCACTGTTCCTCCTGTGCATGTGAGCTGTGTGATGAGCCGTGTTGTGCCTGCCACAGAAGCATGGAGAACACAGGTTGGAGGGGACTCCTGAGGGCTGTCTGAACCAACATTCAGCTCGAAAGCCAAAGCAGTTTTCCCAGACAGACGTTCAGTCAGATATTGAATGTCTCTAAGGATGAAGGGCAACACCAACTGGTTGAGTACTCTCACTGTAAAAACCTTTCCATTATCAGAATTAACCTTGTTGCAGCTTGTGACCGTTGTCTTGCTCTTTTGCTGTGCCAAATGAGAAGTTTGGCTCTGTCTTCATTCTGATTCCTTTCTGGATTTAGAAGAATCTTCCACTTTCTGGAGTGGAAGACTGCCGTAAGATCTACCCCCAACCTTCTGTGTAGACTAAATAAAGATAGTTTCATTGTCATTCCTACGTCATTTGTCCAGGAGCCAGAACAGTAATTTTCTTCCCTGAGATATCATGACTGGTACTTTCCTTTGATATCCTGCTAAAGAACAGAACAGGAAGAGAGGTAGAGACATTTCATCCAAATCAGCAATCCCTCGGTGAAACAAATTCACAGGGCAAAGAGAAAGACAGAATGCCAAGTTTTAGTGAATCTGTTATTTCTTTCTGTGGTTTCTGTAAAGCACAGTCAGTGTTCTCACCCTGCTCTATTAGTGTGGCTTAGCTGTGGTAAAGTTAGCTGCTGTGCTCCTTTGGTGAGGTAAGAACTTTTTGGAAATAGACAGTTTGGTTATGAGCAAAACCTTGAAATCATGAACAGTAAACGGCTCAAAATTCAGAAATTAAATCTAAAGAACCCAATTTCTTTCCTAATATCAAATCTTAAACCAGTGTCATAACTAATTTAGGCACATGACATACATTTTGAAGCAGTTGGTTCAGTGATAATGCTATATGCCTCTAGCAAGTCATCTTTAAAATACCTCATTAGAGTAGCCTAGATTCTTTTCTTGCAAACAGAAGGCCAATAGCTGTGAGCTGCCAGTAATGTGAATTCAGCACTTCTGAGCAGGCATGAGGAGCATATAGAAAAAGCTATGGCTCTTTAGTTAGGAAAACAACTTGGTGCTGCCAGCCAGTTCTGCTGCATCACCACCATCATCTGTGTGCAAGCTGGGGACAAGCTGGGAAGCAATTTCATCATCTGGTTTTTTCCCTTGACGGCACTGAAAGTGTACCAGGTCCTCACATAAAAATTTAAAGCAACAAGAGTGCTCAGGAGTATGTTCATCTATAGGAACAACTCTTTATTTTCCAGTAGTCTTCTTGCAAGCAGATGACACTAACAGCAGAATGGGTATGTGGTAACATGGAAAGAGAAGAAACAAACCTTGTTTGTTACTTGAACTGTCAGATGTAACCCAGGGTTTGACAGTGAAACCCTGAAGTCTCATGCTTGTTCTGAATTCTCTGCTTTGCTCTTGAGCTATATAAATCCAGCTCCAGTGCAGTGGCACACATATCACTGTGAAAATCAGCCCATTTATATTGGTGTGGAGTGCATTTTTGGCTTTATGTAAGCTAAGCAGTATATGGACTTACATATTTAAACTTAGGTTCTTATTTTATCCCACAAGTTAGCTGCTTATGGAGTCCACTACCAGTGCTTTTTGCTATCAGTGCCCAAACATCTGCATTAGGGACATGGCACAAGCTGGCAGTCAGATACTGGTATCTGCAATAAGTAATTAATCCCTTAAGCACACTTTCTGCCAGTGGAATTGTCTTGGTACAATTTCTCTAAAAGAAAAATAAAGCTGATAGATCATGGCTTATCTTTCATTAAAGTTTCTTCTTGGCTTCACAAGATTTGTCTCTTTTTACCATCTGGCTTCCCAGCTGCAATCCACTTTAGCGTTTGCCCTTTTGAAACTGTGGGTTTCTGTCGGTGCTGATCAAGATTGCCATCAGTTAAAATGGTCTTATATTAATTGGCCAGGTATTAGCTTTGGTTTAATTTTTTTTATATGCAATTGTTTTTTACTGTACAGTTTACACAAAGAGAAATGTTCTGCTAATGTGTTAATACAGTTTTCCATTTAATTGTGTACTTCACATGGATCAAGAACCCTTCTGCAAGAGGGTAAGAGAAGCAGTTAGGAATGAGAACAGTTAGGAATGAAGGAAGAATAAATTGGGTTTTATACAGTTCTACTTTTTTTTAAAGAAAATAAGTAAAGATTCCTAAAAAAGAGTATTTGCATTTACTGTGCTTTACAGAACGTACACTGAAATCTAAGCAACTCTAAAGGTAAATCTAAACTTAATTCTGCAGACAATTTTAAATGGTGGTGGATTTTAATATAGTTAATAATTAGTTTACTTCCTACTATCAGCTGGAAAGTGTTTTTGACACCATCTTGTGTTTTATTTCCACCTTCTGTGTGTGGGTGAGAGATGGCAGCTCAGAGAGCTGCCAGGCTGTTGCCACAGGAGTGGCTTTTCTGCTAGAGGTGTATTGGAACTCGATGGCACAGTTTCTCCAGAGCAGCCCAAGTCCTGGCAGCTGGCAGTACCCTTGGTGCTGCTTCCTTGTTCGATGCCACCAAGACAGACACAGCAGCTGACAAAGCAATAACTGGGGTGCTGATGGGAAGCAAGGCTGCTACAGCAGTAGGGAACCATTTTAAATATAAATAAATAATCTTTTTAGAGGATCCAGCCTTAAATTAATACGTATTCTGAATAAGGTGCTCTTGAAGGCTGCTTTCCCCAGGAAATGTTTTTTCCCATGGTTTAGGGAGAGCAAGCAGTCAGTCATGTTAGGAGTGGAGAGATGTGGAGCACTGGCACCTCTGGGTGCACTGTGGTTCAGTGGGATTGCTGGCATGAGGAATAAAAGATTGCTATCAGGTATTACAAGTGATGATAGAAGCAGGCTGACAAAAGTGGGGCAGACTTTATGGCCTGTTGCACTTTTTTTTTTTTTTTTTGTTAGAGTTGGGATTAAAGATGGTATTTTTTGTTTGGACTTAGATGTTTATTAGTTTTAATTATTATCATAGTCTTACAAACTGTGAGTTGTATAGCACTTCAAGTTAACAAACTAAAAAATGGAGCTTTATTTTTTTTCCTACAAGGTCTTTTAAGGATAAACTGTTTAATTAAGAAATGCTACTTAAATTATTTTTATTTTTAGCTTAATACCAACCACTCATGGCCCGCAATGCCAACTTTTTTATTCGATTACACAATATTACCCAAACTCATGAAGAAGAAGATGAAGAAGGACTAGCTTCTGCCCTAAAACTTCCATCTTGCTTTTTATATATATTACTATATTCTAAAGCTTTAAACTTTAAAGTTTTCCACCATGTGATATTACACACTTCTATTCAAACTATAAACCTATAATTCTAGTTTTATTATTCACTGTCAGAAGCCTTCTCCAGGGCCTCAGGTCAAGTGCAATGTTCTGGGGGTCAGTGCCTGTCAGCACAGAAAGTCTAAAGTTCTCAGTGTCCAGGGTTCCAACAATGGCCCTCCTCTCAGCACCAGCAGGCTAGGATTTGTTTCTTGTCTCAATTGTGGCTATGGCTGCAAAGAAGTCTTTCTTTGAGAAAGAAAGGAATGGATCTCAGGTCTCTTACTGGCTTCTCATCGCTTTACCTATGTTGGGGCTGAGACCACTTCACACTGCTAAGTCTCTGCTGTCAGAATTCATACAGCATTTACAGGCATCTTAAGTCTTCCTTAAGTGTCATCTCCATTTTTGAGTCAAAGGGCAGTAAGGTCACAGGTCTGACAGAACAAAGAAGAAGATCTCTTAAAAGATTTACTCCAAATGCTGGGTAAATCCTTAACTACTAAGACAGTTCTTAATTTCATTATTTTATTTGACACTCTTGTGTCAAAGGCATGTGCCCTTCACTAACTGAATGCTGCATTAACCAAAGCACCTCTGCATTTGAGGAGTAGAGCACACTTTTATTCAGCAGTCAGGGTTTTTTTTCACAGTGCTTTATCACTTTATCTATTTAATATTATTTTCCTGAGCTGCATGATTTCATGGGGTTTTTTGCCTCTGAAGAATATATTTCTGTCCCTTACAGACTAGCACATCAGTAAAAAGTGCTTGGTGAGAGGTGGCTCAGTAATATAATGATACTGTCTCCAAACAGCTTCTCCAAACAGGAAGGTGTCTCTGACTGTGATGAGAGAATCTTGTTCCTCATGGGGGGTTCTTCCGTTTTATGGGCTGGACTAAAACCCCTTGGGAATTCAGAATATCTCTGGGTTCCTGATATTTCAAGTGACTTCTGGTGAGAAAAGTTAATATGAATTTCAGTATGGAAACAAAATTCCAGCTTAAATGTCATCTACAGCATGATTCAGACCTCCCACTGTTGCAGGACTGGCAGGTTGTTGCTATGCTGTCTATTGTGTTTGCAGAAGGCCATGCTTTTGTGCTTTTCCTCTAGTTTACATTTAGGTTCCTTTCCATACTATTAATATTGTCCCTAGTGGATCCTTCCTTTGATATGGGAAGATGCTGTCCTTTTGCTTCCTCTCTGAGGATTAGTGTTCCCCAGAAAACCACCCTTTTCCTCTGTGCTTTTTTCACATTAAAACTCCAGGGCTGCTTTGCAGCATCAGCACCACCATGTGTTTCTCCTCAGTCAGTTGCCCATACAGCTTTTAAACCTCTCCCACACCCTGTTGAAGCCATTTGGAGTTTAGGGTCATGAGAACCAGTTGCTTTTGGACTTCTTTAGTAAATATACCCATGTCTTTGATTTATCCATGCTGATTCTTCTTGCCTGCATCTGATTCCTGCATTTCATCCATCCTACTCAAGTTCAGTAATGTGTAAAGGTGAAGTTGCACACAGGCAAAGCATAAACAAGTTTGGTTTTTTAGTAGTTGAAGGGAGGATAGTTTTATTCAGTTTAAATAAATAATCCAGATGTGTGCCTGTATCATCTGAGCTGCATTTTGCCTTAAGAATCCTTCAGTTTAAAGGAGTACTATGAGCTGCTGTTTCAAGAAAGTTTCTTAGTTAAGGAATTAGTTGCTATAACAGCCACTAAATTATAGCATAAATATGACACAAATGCTACAAAGATCACTAAATTATAGCCAGTTATTATAAAAATAATAAAACTCACCTCCACAAAACAACAACAAAGAAAAGCATGTAAAGAGAACTGTGGATGTGATTATGCACAAAATGCTGTTAAAAGATGAAATAGAAAAAAAACAGAAATAAAGCAGTCTCTGCTCATCAGTAACAGGGATCTGGTGTGACTCTAGGAGGAGCAACACATGGGAGTGTTACATAAGTGCTGTTTGGGACAATACATGACCTTGAATGATGCAGGTATTCTGAATTATCTTTCTGTCCTGTTTTTTGTGTCCTATACTTCTCTTGGGACTGCTACTTCTCTCTCTCTCCCTCTCTCTCTCTGTCTTTGGAGTGTTTGCTGGCATTTCCCCTGACAAGCTTCTGGCCTATTTGGGATCTCCAGGGACTGCATCCCTATAAATGTGGTGCTGTGATAATTTTAGTCCTCGTCGCGCATTTCCCGAGGAGCAGCGGAACTGGGCCAGATGTGGTTCATTGCTTTGCTTCCCCTGGGCCCGGCAGGGAGGCTGTGTGCCAGCTGGAGGGACACCAAGAGGGGCTGAAGCAATGGCTTTGGTGCCTGCCTCAGCCCCTCTTGGTGTGGGGGATCTTCTTTCCTTCCTCCAAGCGAGGGGCTGCAGGTCGTGTCTCTGCACAGACTCTCCAGCAGCATGGGAGAGCAGACAGCTCTGATTGCAGGTCCAGAAACTGAGCTGAGTGTGGCAAAATGCTTTCCCAGTCTTTCTGGAAATCTAGGCCAACCTGTGAGGTTGAGGAAGGTGAGAAACCACAGTAAGTGAGAGGTGATCTGTCTGGGAGCAGAAGACATTTTCATGTTGGATTTATTAAATTATGTGTGGTTTGTGATGGGAGAGAAAAATCAGGACTTTCTCAGCAAGGTACAGGACAAGATACCCTTTGATTAGAAATCAGCACTAAAGGGTTCTTCTGGAACAGTTTACAGGTTCAGTTTTCTGGATTCACTAATTTCTTAAAATCAAAGCAAAATGCAGAAGATGCAAAGTCTGTGATAAAAAGAAGAAAAAAAAAGTTGTTTCTATTAATCCCAGAATACCATTGTCTTGATAAAAATCACAGAAAACTGGGGTGGTATTTTCAAAAGGTAGGAAAAGTATAATCTTCCAGGTCTTCCACTGCTTCCATTTCATTAGATGGATGGGCAGCAAGCCTCATGATAAATTAACTTTCTCTATCTATGTCATCAGTAAAAGAGAAAGATTCTGTGACAATTTTTTACCTTTTCTTTCACTAACTGTCCTATTTATTCCACAAACTGTAAATTATCTGCCTTCTTACTTCCCTTTAGGATCTCCTTCAGTATCACAGATACCATCTATTTTCTTTTGGGTGGTCTTGCTAATACAAATCTAACTATATTTTAGATCAGTTTTTCTCAGTCGGTTTTTATTTTTTCAAGGCTGCTGCTTCTATTTTGGACCTGGAGAAGGAAATGTAATTGAAAGCTTATTGATTTTTCCCAGCTAGACAAGTGGGTTTAATAACATATGTCTGGCTAAAAACCTTATTTTGATCATATCCTGGGATACATCAACAATACTGTTTTGTTATTTCTTCTAGCATAATTTCTGGCTGTCAGTGCTATGCAAATATCCCAGCAATAAGTAGTAATGATATGGAAAGTGTTATGTTAGCCCATTTCATCAGAGAAAAATAAACAGAAAAATCTCAGGCAACTGATGCACTTTGGGAGACTACAACACAAATGTATCTTCTTGTTATGAAGTTGCCATGATACAGTCTTCTGTGGATTGTAGTATTTTTGAATCTATTTTTTTTATTCTTGTAGGCTCCTAAATCAGAGAAATTTGGTGTTCAGGCTGTGTTTCTCCCTGCTGGTGACACTCCAGAGCAGTTTGCAGTTTCCCTGCAGTCCTGTTGGGTGAAGAATGTGCATAGCATGGAAGCAGACACTCGAATCTTGTAACACCATCAGCAGAAGAGCTGTGGTGAGTGTAGGACACAGTGAGCAATCGATAACATTGAACTCTTCTATGAGACACTTGGGCTGAGGCAACTGAGTTTCTGGCAGCCGTGGGAGGGACGGATCCAAGTGCCAAAATGTTACCTGTCAGTCTGCAGCTGTGTTGTATTAGCAGCTCCAGCACTGTCCTCTTCCCTCCAGCACTATCCTTTTCCTAGTGCTGACTTAGAGTTGATGGATCTTGGCATACACAGTCCAGCAGTGCCTCTCCCATGGTGGGGGACATGTCCTGCATGTCTGCAGAGCAGAGCCATGCGTGGGGTGCTGCTTGCTGACAACTAACAAGTGCATTTCCTGCATAAGTGTGGGACAAGCAGCAGGAAAACAAGCACGTACCATTCACTTTCCAAATGTGGATCTCCTCAGATGGGTGCTGAGGACACTGCTCTCCCAGCATGGCCTCTGGGGCCCCAGGGCAGCAGGGATCGTGCTGAGGTGGGACTCCAACCTGCACAGCTCCTGCTGAAGTTCCTGAGGTTTTGTAAGCTCAGGACTTCTTTCTCATCTGGGAATAATGTTGGTGAACTGGAAAGGAGCACCTGAACCCCCTGCTGGTGTGTGGCATGACATCAGCTACCAGGCCTCTGTGGGAGGAACTGAGGCTGTCACAGTGGTGTTAATCGGATTCCTGCCAAGAAAAAATAGCAAGTGAGCTATTTTAGTCATCCAGGACACCAGTGCAGTGGCTCTGTGACATGGACCAAATATAGGTTACATGCACAGCCCAGGAGTCCTCACCTGCCTGAGTCGTGTCTTCTGCAGGTGTTGGCATAACTTCCCCTTCTGGGATTTGTTTTCATTTACTTGAAGCTAAAAAGGCCCATGTGCCTGGTAAGGAGCAAGAATTAACTTTTGCTTAAAATATCATAGCAAAAACAAAACCAAAAGCCTGGTGGAAAATGGGAAGAAGTCAACCCTTACTTTTTTCCCCCCTTCAAAATCAAAAGATGTGGCTTTTTTGGGAAAATATATACTTATGTAATTTGTCCTAATTTTGGTTCTTAATAACCAGCACTAATCCAGTGAGAGCTGAATGGTTGCTGCAATTAAACTCATGTAACGTTATCTGTGGCTCTTTCTGAGAAAGGACTGGTTTGTCTCAGCCCACAAGACTTATTTTAGATAATCACCGTTTTTAAGTGCAAATGTGATTTTAAAGGTAGTTATTCTTGTCCATGGACATGACAGGCGTTTAAAAGCCTTTGAGATGCCAGAAGGGACCTGTTAGAATTACCAGGCACATAGAATTTACCAGTGCCTCAGTTAAGGGCATGCTTGGGAGCAACGGGTTTTATTCTCCAAATGCTGTTCAGACAAACCTGGCACGACTGATTGACCATGTGCCCCCCATCTGCAACCACTCTAGGCTGAACTCTAGCTGGTTCTGGTAGGTCACCTTTTGAGGAAGGGGTTCAAAGCAAAAATCAGAGTTCAGCAACCCTCCACCCTTACATTAGTGAACGTAAGGGACTGGGCCACCTTTTCTTGCCCCCTGCTTGCCTTGAAGTGCTGGCGTGTCATTGCTGAAGTGCACAAGCTGCCCTGAAATAAAGTTGTGTTGCTCAAATACAGGCACAAAGAAGCTTGTTTACTGCTGCTAATAAAATAGCAAAGCTGCTTGTCAGTGCCCTGACCCAGGCACCACCCCTGGGGAGCTGTGCTGGGAGCAGGAGCCCCACAAAGAGCTGCACCAGACACCCTCAGCCCGAGTGTTACCTGGAGTGGGGAGGAAGGGTCTCCAACACTGCCCAGTCCATCAGCCCCTCAGAGCTGCTCAGTCAGTGATGGGTGTTTGCTCTGATCAGAGCTCTGCCTCTGAAACTGTGGATTATGGCAGCTTTAAAGGGTGTGTGACTCCCACAGCCACCCTTTTATGAGGCATTGTTTAACACTACCTTGTCACTAAATGGACCAGGGAGGAGGAAGGCTTCCAAAGACTTGAGAAAATGTCTCTATATTGCTTGAAGAGCCACTTCTGTGGAAAAATACTAATCATGCACACACATAAGACCACCTACATAGCCCTCCCTCTCCCAAGTGTGGTCATGGAGTGGACCCTGGGACCTCCTAGGGGATCTCACCTGGCACATGCTGGTTTCTCTGGGTGTTAAATGCCTTCCTTGCTCAGCCAGCCTACAGATGCCATAGGGATGAGGTTGGGGAGTTTTCCATAACTCCTTTTGGCATGGGTCTGGCTGCTGGGTTTGGGATGTGTTGGCCAAGCAGAAAAAGGGGATGCTGGCAGAGCAGGTCATCACCTTCTTGGGGGTAAATCACTATCAGCTAAAGCACAGTAAGGGTGAAGCAAGACTGCTGTTGAAACAATGCAGGGAGCATCAGCTCGATGATGGTTTGTGATCTGTGGGATTACTGACTGCAGTGGACTGCATAGGGCTTGACATAGTAAGACAACCTGCAATGCAATTAGGTAGTTGGAGCAACAAGAAATAGGAACTGTGTCAGCCCTTTCAGATTTATAACCAGTGCTTTAAACAACCTTACTGTAAAACCTTACTGTTGCATCCCAAGGATGATGTGGTCTCTCTCCTGGAGAGCACTTGTACACCAGAATGTCTTAAAGCAATAAAGTTGGCTTTCTTAGTTAAAACCTCAGCATGATTTCAGAAGAGAGAGGCCAGAATAGAAGAATCACCTTCAAATTCAGCAATCCCCATTTTGAAGTGCACCCTATTGCAATTTATTGTAAAGTAAAAGATGTATGGTTCTGACATTAAGATTGCAGTTTCAAAATTGAATGCCATATATTATGTGAAGCACATTGTCTATAAGTATCTTTTTATTTTTACAAGACAACTGATTCCATATTTAAAGCATGTATTTGGTGCTGAATGTAGCTTTGATTTCTCTAGCAGAGAAACTAATTCAAGAGCTGTGTTGAAGAAATGCCTTGGGTTGGGAACATTTTAAACTGAAATACAGATTCTCTGATGGCTTCAAGGGAAGGGCACTTTGCCTGAAGGGAGTCACATCAAAAGCTCTGCCCAGCTTCTAATCTGCAAATTTCCTCAAAAACCTTATCATTACATGCTTTTGTACTGACATTCAGTCTGATGCAAACCAGATCTATTTGTACGTGCCCCTATCTACCAGCATATATATGAAATGCTGGATGAAAAAATACACATGTAAGTTCCCATCTGAACTGATCTCAGAGATTAAGTGGGAAAAATTCCTGAAAACTAGATTCAGAAACTTTTAGCGTCTAATAATTTTCCTGGGGGCAAGCTGAGAGGGGCTCCCAGGAGCTACAACATTAGGCATGATATGAACACAGAAGATGTTTGGGTTTTGGGCATGGCCTGACTGAAAAGTGAACAACTCCTGTCAGCCCAGAGTGCAACTGCTCACCCTGCTCCAAATCACAAGTCTCAACTTGGCCAGCAGCCCTGTGCTAAAAACACCCATTTCCCTCCAACACAATGCCTATAAATGGAGCTAAGACAACTGTGTCAGCAATCACAGAATATCTCAACTTGGCAGGGACCTGAAACGATCATCAGGTGCAACTCTGGTGCCTGGCTTGGAGACACCTGAACTTCAGTGCAGTGGATCCACTCAGCTCTGCTTGCACCTGCAGTGTGCTGGGGGCACAGTTGCAGCAGGCAGCCCAGACTTGCTGCCCTTGGCCTCGCAGTGCTCTTGCAGCTGATGATTTCTGTCTCCAGCAGATGGCCCAGCCAGCCCGCAGCCAGCCGTGCCTGGCTCTCCCTGGCAGCTCACTGCAGGGAAATGGGACTGGGATCTCTGCACACTAAAGACTGGCACCTTTGAGATCAGCCTAACTTTAAGATTATACAGAAAAGTGGGTTTGTGTACACCAAAGTAAATAATCATTAGTACTCATGAAAAGGCAATTTTGAATTTAAGATGTTTTTAGCAATAGTGGCTGCGTATCAATGACTCACTACTACCACGTCACAGCTGCAGAGTTCTGTGCATGTATTTTCATGCCCAGCAAATTTATTTTCTGTAATAACAAGGACCAAAATGGAAAGTATGCTGCTAATGCATCAGTTCTGCTTTTTAATATGACTGGCTCTGGTCTTCTCAAACTTACTGGAAACATCACCATGCCATATTTCCCCTTCCAAAGATCAATACCTGTTAGGAAAACAAATGCTGTACTAGATGGAGAGCTGGCACTCAACAGCACTTGATTTCCACTTGCTAACTGCTGTTTACAGTAAAGCTAGATACACACTGAGACATGACACACTCATATGATCTGTGGTTTATATGAAGTGTTGACTTTCCCTCTGTACTATCTGTCAGTCTATTGGTTCCTAATGACAAAATACACCACTTCATTAATTGATTATGTCCTGTCATGCTTTTCCCCTGTAAGAATACAAGCCTGGCTTTTCTAAACCTGATGTAAATAATTTTCAGATTTCACATGTAATGACTTCTAGTCATGCATATTTTGAAGCTAATTCTTCTAAAATGAGACAATTTCTCTTTCAAAATTCAGCGATCACCAATAACTGAGTGTAGTTTGAACTGAGCATAGCACATTATCCTATATATCATTTGCATGAATTTCAAAATTGAGATTCCACAGATTTGTTCCTGTACATTTCCTTTGAATTAAGGAACAGAATGAATCAGTATTTGTTTTATGGAATATTGTTAATCTGTCTGAAGTTGTATGTAAGGATGGGAATAAAGATTTAACAATCTCTACACCAGTTAACTACCAGTTAGCTGCTGATTTTTTGGGGAAGAAGTATGAAAATGGCCTGTTGGCATTCTTGTGTAATTTTCACTTGAAGAATCATAAAAAACTTTGGCAAGCCCAAACTTTTACATACACACTAATACCACAAAACTAAGATATAAAAGCCATTTATTCAAAAAAATGTGGTGGTGTCAAATCACATACACAAGCCAATATTGAGCTACAAACACAGACCAAACAGTTCTATAAACAGAAATTGGAGTGTTCATATACCATAGTACCTGAAAAAGACCGTTAATAAAAAGGAGTCCATAAGTATTTCATTTCACTTTTTCTATATGGCTCCTTGCTGAATGTCTTTGCCTAAGTTAGTGTACACTGAGCCAGAGGTAGAGTCCCAAGTAAAGCATCTAATGCCTCAGGGCTCCATTAAAAACCTTTATTCTTCTAAACAAAAGGAAAGTCTAGTCTATAGTTTTCTGTATGACACTGAAGTAAAGCCTCTTTGCTTGAACAGTATGGCATTCCCAAGCGCATTTGGCATTAACCTAGATTGAGACTGTGCTTTGTGGAACCACCTCAGTTCTCCTCCCCTTCAGACTCTGACTCTGGAAGAGAAGAGAGCAAAACACTTCATGTAGGTTGCACAAGAACACTGATGTGAATAATTCTATAAAAATAATATATCCTTCCAAAATGAACATGAAAACTTTCACCAGGCCTAGTACTTCCTAGGAAAGGCTGGCAGGTCAAACAGAGCAAACACAGCTTCAGCAGGTGAAGGTTTACTCTGCTGCCCTCCATGGTGGAGCTCTGCATTTACAGACCTGTCAATAAAATTTTCACCATGTTACTGTGAATGATTCTGATCCTCATCTACAGAGCCACACAATGTGTAGCTGAATTTAATAAAGGATCAGCATTATTTGCTTACTCTTCTAATCTCTATGAGTAGACTGTACTGCTCTCATCCACGAAGCACCCTTAAAACTATTTCCTTTGCAAATATCAATATCAGCATCACCATCCAGCCAATCTAGAAAGGCTAAGTGGTGTTACCCTACAGGAGGTATGAAACAAGTACAAACCAAATTTTTTAATGATTTCTATAGCATAAGATATAGTCCACTTAGTAATAGAAGCAGAAGTAGTAGTAGTAACCTATAAGCAGGAATACACATGCTGGTTTTGTAACCTAAAGCTACTTTGCATCATATTGCATTTCTGTGTTCACCTGACAGGAAAGGGCTCACTGCCAAAAAATATTACACCATAGATCAGATTTCTGAGAGCAAACATGATCTGCGTGTTCTTACAGAAACAGTTTGTCTCTGTTTGTACTGGACTTTGTAATTAAGGACATCTGGCAGAGGGGACATGCAGGAAAGGATAAAAAGAAAGAGCAATGAGGCATACAAGCAGAAAATTAAAAGGGGGGGGGAAGCATAATTTGACCAAGCTTGCCCATCCAAAATCTCAAGCGTGAAAGCAGCTGCCATTTTTATACTGCTGTCTGAATGTGTGAATTGCTGCTAAATTTTATCTGTCCCTTGTCACTAGTACATATTCCCTCCAAGTTTGTAAAATTAATTGCATTAAATGGATGTAAATGAACCCTGATCATTCTATCCCTATCTATTACACATGGATTTATATTTCCAACTGATGGGAAAGTCTTCTTCCATGCAAAAAAAGGTAACTTATTCAGTAGAAGTATTTTCCTATCAAGAGTATGAGGAAAAGCAAATTAGGGACTAAAGAAACTAGTTCCCCTTCTAAATAGCCACTTTAAAGCAGCAAATACAGTCCACATAATGTTAACCTGACCATTCAGCTAAAGCCTGTTTCAAGAGCCAGGGCACAGGCAAGCTCATGCTATATGCCATTAAACATGACAATAGCAAAAAAGGCACTGAAATAGAAAACTGTTTGGCTGCAGGTGTTAGCATCAAGGTACTTGATGCTGTCATCAGTGCAGAGTTCCTCCCTGCAGAAGCTAAAAGAGTTTATCTATAGACAAGTGGTACCCAATGAATAAAGGTCTTCACAGGGACACCATAATCACTAAAAAAGCAGCAAGTGTTGTTAGGTTTTGGCATGCCTGGAAACAATTGAGACAATTAATGCCTGCTGTTATGTATTTTGAGCCCTGAAAACTTCATATCCTGGTACAACTAAAATGTGAAAAAAAAAAAATTGTTTTGCAAAGAGATTACCATAGTTCTTCAAATGAACTCATACCTTCTTCAGCATTTTGCAGCCACTCCACAAATTTCTTCATCTGGTCAAGAAAAACACTTTTGCCTTTAGCAACATGTGCTTCTTTATACCACTTGAGGATAGCTTCTTCACTCAGAACATCAGCTGAAATACAGATCGGTGTTTGTAAAAAAAAAAAAAAATTTTTTTTAGAGATTAGCAGATTTTGAACATGAGAGGAGAAAGAATTTTTTAAAGGCAGCATAAAGCTAATATGATTGCAGTGGAACAAGTTTTGCATGATCTATATTAAGCTACAAATACAGAATATTTGATGCATATAATGGGCTCCAGACACAATAAAATGTGTAATGAATTAGGCTTAAAATAAAGTCTCAAATATTGTGCTTCTGTCAAGAAGAGTTCTTTATTAATCTCTTTTAAATATACCACATAAGATTGCTGGATAAAAAAAATATAATAATCAGCCGCACATCGTGGAAGTCACCACAATAAGAATTACCATGCTTTTTCTTGCTATTGTATCACAGAATTGTGCATGGTTCTGGAAGTCTGAAGTGACAGATACCTCCTGACTGAACACTTAAGAGACAGCCAGTAGGGATTTTTTGCAATCATTTCCCCCTAAAGGTCTTATATTGTTTTTAGCTAATAAGTTTTAAGGTCACTATTCAGACCACCAATTTTAAGGGATTGGCTTGGATGGACAGCACAGATGACATTTTTATGTCAAGCATCAGGAACAAAATAGCTGTCAGTGAGCACACGTGAGGCTGAGTACAATTCTGAATAAAGAAATACTAATAAATAGCAAGGACACTTATTGTTACCAACATATGCAAATTTAGGTCCAGCAACAGACCTCTAGCCCCAGGACAAAGCTCCTGTGATCCAGCCAAGCCAAGTATCTCAGTAATTGAAGGCTCTGGAGGCAAAATCTGGGATCCACAATGGCATTTTGGCAGTTATGTAATACAAGAGGCAAGAACAAACATCATCATCAACAACAACAAAAAAATCAAACTCTATTTGTTCTATAAAAAGACTAAAGACAGCTTTCTACACCTCATAAAAATTTCCATTCTTTTTGTCTTTGAACAAACTACCCCTCCCTGCTCAAAATCAACACATTTATGTACTTCACTGCTTCCCTGAGCTTCTTGGTGCTGTCCCACCCACTGGGTATTTGCTTGCCAAGGCACCAACCCCGACCATCACCTTCTGCTTCAGCCTAAAGTTAGAGCAGATGTGGCAGGGAAGGGAAGAAGACAAACTGAAATAAATGACACTAAAACCCCAAAGCATCTGATCAAATGAGACAGAGAAGACACATTTCACATATGCTGTTGAATAATAAACACATGGAAGCAACCAGGGATACGTTTGAACTTAATCAAAACTATTCCAAAACATTCAAAAGTAACTGAATGTGAAATCTGCCTGAAAACTAGGAATTTAGTAAGTGCATCTGACTGGAAATTTGCCTTGTCTCTCAGGCACTTTTCCAAAATAAAACCTCTTCTGCAGTTTACTGCAGCTGACAGTAATGCTGAGAAAATACAGGGAAAATGGGACTGAGCTGGCTCTAGGCTTTTACATACAAATTGTACATATAAATTGTGCTTAGTGAACCAACAAGAGGCACAAAATCCAGCATCTTCCTGAAATCACAACCTGCCACAATGAACTTTTTCTCCAATGTCACAGAAATGCTGGAGACAAGAAAGAGGTTTTGAACATGTTGCATTAAATACTTGCTGATAGTCCTTAGCAGCAGCTCAAGGGCATTACAGTGTTTAATGAATCTAGATTTTAATTTAGCAAACCTAAAAGTATTTCACATGGACTCATGAACCTGCAGTTTCATGTAGGAGTGCATGCCCTTAAGTTCACACAACTACATCTGCAAAATTATTCAGGGTATGACACATACGGACAGGCAAAGAAAATCAGGAGAGATTTCAGACAAAAAAGACAGCAACCAAAAAAACCGATGTACAGCAACCCTGTTCCCAGCTCAAGCTCTGGGGCACTGTGGACACACAAGTATGAAGCAGCTGTATAGAAGTGCTGAAGCCCATTGCTGCATGACAGGTCACATTATGATACTGTACAAGGAAGCACCTCCAGGTAGGCACATAGCTCAGTTCAAAAGTAATAGGACTCAAGTCTGGTTTTTTTATTTGAAGCCCATAAGCTCGATGGTTTTGTTGCCAAAGGGGGAAGTGCAATTTCTCCCTTCCTTCCCAAAACCCCAATCTGATAAAAGCCTCACAGTGTGCCTCAAAGATTAAAACATTCACCAGTCTGGAAGATGAAAAATTTGCCTGTATTTAACTCCATGGCAATAAACCTCCTACCCTAACAGAGAAGAACAAAATGCTCTGAACTACAAAAAGGACAACTGCAATGCTCCTTTAATTTCTAAGAAATATTATGTGTAATACATTCATGCCTCCAGTGCTCATAAGGGATGGCATTCTCCCACCAGCACAAAGATGCTCAATTCAACAATCATGCAGGACAGGGTGTAGTTAATCATACCTCTAAGTTGCTTTGAAGCAGTGGGAAGGGAAAATGGAAGGAGGATGAAGGGAATGACTCATTTTGTATATATATAGTTATTCTTCATTATAGTTGATTATAGATATATTTTAATGGCTGAAGCTGAGCACTGCGGTTTGTGGGCGTGTGCACATCATTTTCACTGCAGTCCCAGGTGATGTCAGCCTCAGAGCTGCTTTTCCTGCAGGTGCAGCCAACTGCCACTCAAACCACCCACAGCCAGAGCCTCCAGGGACGTCCCTCATGAAAGGGAGAAGCTGCAGAGGAGACTGAACAGCCCAGTCTCTTTTCTTCAGGGTTAACTGGAAAGTTACTTGAAGTTCAGGTTTCGGCTTTGCACTCAATCACCCGGTTCGAGTGAACTTCTGCTTTTAACTCAAACCACATAGCCACAGGCAGTAAAGGGAAAAGCACACCCTGGCAGCTGCCAACACAGTCAATCAATCTGCAGAACTCAACTCTATTGCAGCTAACTCAGCTGGGAGAACAGAGCCTTCAGGCAAGAGTTGTTTCAATGCAAGGAATGTCACCCACAGTACAGTTAAGGCCTTTCTGGTTTGTTTTGGGCTTTTCCCAGGAAAATTTTGTATTAAGTACCACAAAAAGTAATTGAATAATGAAGATATTTAAAGATAATTGTGATCCATCAAAAAACAAAAACCCTGTATGAAGTGAAACTTGAAGATTCCACTCATCTAAGTGTTTCCTGTAGAGTTTGAGAATCTCTGTCAGTCTGCATCATTTGGTTTCTGTATTTCTGTACTGCAAAAGAATATCTCTGAGGCTTAATTACTCCTCAAACCAGAGTCCTACTCCACGTGTACTAGTGATCAGTTATTTCTTCTTGTATTTTGTAAATGCTGTCATGAATTCTAATGAAAAAGTACACAGAGGCTTTGTGCTTCCCATTCAAAGGATGAAATTCTGATCTTTGTGAAACAATCATTAACTTCAAGTGTCAAGATTTCACATTTGAAATTTCAAGGACAGATATAAACTAAAAAGAAGGGGGATCAACAGGTGAATATGATATATACATATATATACAAATATATATGCATTCCAATAACAACAGTGCTTATTTTACCAACAAATAAGGGACGCACTGCAACACAGAAGAAACTAACAAACAACATACATCTTACAATGCAAGCAAAGAAACCAGCAAACTTACTGAGTGCCACTCAGAATTCAGTAATTCTTATTTTGCAACTGGCTTTTAGATCTTGGTCCAAATGCAGCTGTCAGATTAACAATTGTACTGGCTTTAAGTGAAAACCAGAGAAGCAACATCATACCCACAGCAACATCATAGGGAATCTGTATAGAACTGGACAGCTTAATTTTTTCTCTATACTGTCTCAGAAACATAAGGCTAGAATAGTAATAATACAAATAATAATGATGATGTTGTCAATAAGCTTTAACCAGCTGTGGAACTGCTTTTGTAAATTACACCTACAAGCTGGTAAGAAGCTGCTGCTACTTAAGGGAAAACAGGGCTTGGGTCTACATTGGGGAAAAAACAGATGTTCCTTCTTGTTTAGAGACAGAATAATAAATAAAAAAATCGACACCAAAGATTTTCAAGATCTTCTAGGTGCTAATGAGCCCCAGCTGTCAATATGTTTAGGTATTTCTAGGTAACTGACAGGAAAGTAATCCAAGGGCTATTTCATAATGGAAATATGGAAAGCATTAAGATGCAAGATATTGGACATGCTGATGAGAGTAGTCATAGAACTAAATTAGTCAAAGCGTGACTGGCATTAGGTGCCTACCATCACTGCTGACTATTTTTATGCCCAGGAAGCACTCCCTCATAATGAGTAACAAGCAACAAACTGTCCACATTCATGCTGGCACAAAGCTGCATTTTTATCTGCCCATTCACAAATATTCAGATACCTTTATTTGTCACTAGATGAAGTTCACTAGGGACCCTGAAACCTCTCCAGATCTTGTACATAATTACTGAAGAACAAGAGAAAGGGGAACAAGGCTGTCTGCTGTTCCCTCAACACTGACAAAGCCAGTTACAGCTTTAGGGGGCTTTTTTTCCTCAGCTATTAGGAAACAAAAGATATGCTGTCATTGGGAAGTTATCTAAATAAAGTGTATGTCTTTAAAAAGACTTGGTAGTTTGTTTTTAGCGGATAGAAATGAACTGGGGAGAAGGAAAAGGTGAAATCTACCAGCATTGAAACAAAGAAGAGGCAGGAAGCAAGGAACTGCACAAGCCACACCATGAGCCATTAAAGCTCAACAGTCATGTAGAAGAAACAGGAGCTGATGGCCTAGCGCTCCCAGAATCTTCTCCAGTTGAGAAAGTAGCATGTCCTCACCTAATGGACACTGTTTAACTCCAAAGGTGCCAAAATCAGATGGAGCTGATGCTCTCTGCATCCAGCACCCAGAAGGGCCCTAAGCCAGTGGCTGTAAGGTCAGGCAAGCAGCTGCCAGCAGGCAGCAGGTCTGTCACACAGGGCAGATCCGGCTTCAGCCTAAACGGGGCCAGGAGGGGCTGGCAGCCGTGCATGACTGCATCAGATGGCAGAGGCAGGTGCTGCAGCACACCTGCCCCAGGTATTCCAGCACGAGTACAGGCACAGCACATAGTGCACATATTGGACAGACCACACAGTACCTCCAAACACTCCTCTAGACATCATATGAATCCTAAGCAGTATTGTGGCACCTCTAGTGCTGAGGCTGAAGTCTTCTCAGCCCTCTGAACAAGCCTGCCCAAGTAATCTCCAGAGTGAGAACAAGAGCACATGGGGTGAGGAGAGTAGGTGGGAACTAGGTTCTTCAATCACGTTAAGTTTAATATACAATTCAGTGATTTATTTCCTTTTTAATTTTTAAATGCTTTGGGAATGTCAGGGTTGCTATTGCAGGCTAACACAGTAATGAATCCACAAAAATTCTGAAGGCAATCCTACACAAGACTATTTCTGGTTTGACCATCAGTTATGTTCTGAGTCCACTGCAATTACGCCTCTCATTCACCACGTCTAAAAGCAAATGTTCTTTCCCAAAGAAAATTGAATCAAGTGATTGCTGCAGCTTGCAGCCTCAAATTGTTCTATGGTCATTAATAGCATTTACAAATCGTAGAATTTGAGGGCAGAAGGACAAGGTGCATTGCTTTTTAATTTATCATTGAGGCCATGCTATATTGAAAGGATAGAAATAAATCCACATGACTCACTTCCTTCTGCCTTCTGAAACCATGAAATTATTTTAACAGCTGGAACTAATTTGCCTTGAACATGTACCTGGACTCAACAGGGTGAACAAAGATCAACATTAGGGTCCTACTCCTGCTGATTTTTCTTCTTCAACTATTTATAGTAAGAACGTCAGAACAAACTGTTAGGCACCCACCCATCACACGCAGTGCAAGACCATTAGTCTCTATGACAACCTGATCAGAATAAACTTGTGAAGAAGTCAATTTCACAATAAAAATGAAATCCATCAAAACTATAGCACCTGCAAAAATTGGCAGGAAAAGAAGAATAAGAAAAGCTCCTTCTGGTAGGGAGTGAGCAAAAAAACCTGCAACTCCAAACCCCTGAAAAATCTTCCTGCTAAGAGGGTTTGCACTTTCCAGGTTTCTTAAAACCAAGCTCTGATCTACTTTTGAAATCTGCCAGAAGTTTATAGAAATGTCTTCCTAGAACTGGTTTTATACAATGACTAAACTGCACTTGAAGTGACTGGACAGTGCTTGATCCTGCTCATGCTCCTTGGAGATGGGATGAAAGCAACAGAGGGAGAGAAGGGCTTGTTTTGGCTTTTCCTGCTGCCACACACTCATTTGAACTATCAAAGCACAAAGTATTGCAGAGTTCAACACCAACACAGCCTTCTCATATGCACTACCTGGTGAAACATCACAGGAGAGTAGCTGACTCTGAGAATCCAAGCACACAATACAACAGTGGATTACACACTTTTACCTTTATAAAAGAGTACCACTATCTTCTGAAAGGCTTTCATGAAATGGATGTTGTCATAACAGTACTCCTGCACCTTCTGGAGTAGGATCAACTCCGACTGGCCTTGAGTGCTGAACACAGCAAGCAGGGGGGCATATTGCTGAAAGGAAGAGATGGTAAAAAACAAAATGCATGTCAGTATACTTAAAAATAAGTAAACTTTTTTTGAATAAACATCATGAATTTCATCCGTGAAAATGTTTCACTGAAACCTTAGATTTACTTGTACACTGCATTTTCTAAAACACATAAATGCATATACACAAATATCCATGATTTTTTGTAGTATGTCCTGCATGCTGTGAACTAAAATTCAGTACCACTTAGTTACTGAATTTTGTAAAATCAATTTATAAAGCCCACAATCTGGCATTACTTCTGTCATACATTTCACAATGCAGCATTCTGTTCATTCAGGAGTGATGCTTTACAGATGTTCATAACATAAGACATCTCATGATGAAATACATGAAAAAAAGTCTCCAGTTTCACAGGGGTTTTAGAAGTCCCAAGATACTGAAATAAAGTAAATTATTTCAAGCTAACTATGATCAACTGTCCTTATTTTTTCTCATTACTACAGTTAAGAACATCATGACACCCTCTGGTAAACAGCAACATTTTTCCAAGCACAGTATTAACTGCTAATGTTACTATGAAAAGACAGTAGTAGAAAATTTCATTGTCTTTTTCTGGAGTTGATAATAAAAAATGCAGCAAAAACTTATTAGTTGCGCAATTCTCCCTTTAATTTCAGATCTTAAAACTAAAACTTACTCTGAGGGACCATATCTTTCCTTAAAAGTTAGTGTTTATATCCTTATCTCTTCAATTTCCTGTCATCTTAGCCTGTGATGAGTCCAACTAAGACTGCAATCTTAAATTTAAGGAGCATTTTTCAGAAATGAAGTTAAATTACCTTTGATCTTCAGAGACCCTAGTCAAACACACATGGCATATTACTATTTCTTTTGCTCTTGCACTAATCAGCTCAGCCTTTCTTCCAAGTTTTCAGTAACCCCCAGTTCAGCATTCTCCAGCTGGATTTGCAACAGCCTGATATCACAGAGCTCTGATCTGAGTGACCAGGGCTGCTGCTCGTCTTAGGTGACAAACCACCCACCAGCCCCAGCACTGATGGGCATGTTTAAAAGTTCAGCCCCTCTCTGCAAGGGGCTACATCCTGAGGGGTGATCCATGGAAATAATTATTAAAACACATGAAAATCAACTGAAATTTGAAAGGTTGTTCCAAAGAGTGTTTTTCAATAGTTATCAGCTATTTAAGAGAGCACGAATTCACAATAGGAACGAGCAGCTCAGTAGGCTGATGATATTTAGTACTTTGGGAAGAAACACCCTTAAAATGGCTAGATGGAGCTAACAGCACAGGCCAAGTTTTTCTACTCCTGGCTGGTATAGCCACATATTAGAAACGTCATTGCTTTGGTAAGAGCACTGAAAAACTTGTGCAGGCTGAGTAGCTCTTTTTCCCTTTTTAGCCCTTATAGCATCCAGCTGGTATCTAGGCAAATTGCAGGGAGGCAGGGCAACACACAGTGCAGTTGGTTTAATACTCTCAGCAGAACTCACCCCCATCCACATGTTTGTGAAGTGCTGCTGTCTATAAACATTAATAACTTCTAATAAAAAGCCTATGTTTTCAGTTTGGAAGTAAATTGTCTTCATTTTGCCACATCTGACTTTATCCCCTTTACATTCCTCCCTCACTTCTCAACGGTACAGGCTCACAGTTACAAGTTTCACAAATGTCTGACTGACTAAGGAACCTTCTTCGCATTGCTGGCTGAGCAAGTGGCATTATTTTCCATTTGCGTCATGTTAGGGAGCAGGAGGGGGTCAGCACCCACACTGCTGTGAAGCTCACCAGAGCCTTGCCTCCGGTGAGAATTGTCTGGAAGATTTCTCATCACCCAGGGAGAACATCTCTTCTCTGCACTGGAGGAGGCTGAGGCAGTAAGCCCCAGTGTCACAGTGAGGTTACTGGGACAATGAGGAGCTTATTCTGTGAGATGCAGGGTTGAACAGCTTGCCCTGTCTCCTCCTGAGGTCAGCTCCTGCTGGTCCTGCCATATGGATGGCACACATGACTTTTACTGCACTGCCTGAGTACGCTGGTTCATGGCTACCCGCCTCGACCCTGCCATTAGGTAGCCACTCATCCAGCAAGGCTTTTTAAGATCTGTAAACTAGGTCAATACTCAGTGTTCTGACACATCTTTTCAGGGGTGCCTTGTGCACAACTTACTGAAAGAATCTGGGAAGTCAGAGACTAGTACCCAGATGTCAAAGCTCTGGCAATGTGCTTTGTGAAAGTTACCTGTCAGCTAGAGCCATACAAGAATAAATCTCACCATCTGGCATGTCACACATCAAGTATGTATTTATACACATCCCAATCACAGCACGAGGTCAAAGCAACTCCCTGACTGTTTCCTGGGACACTGACACACAGGAGGGCACAGAACTGAGCTCTGTATCATCCTAACACTGTTAATCCACTATCTGGAGTTGGCTCATACACTGAGGTAGCTGACAGCCCTAACAGAAGAATGCAAGATCTGTCTCCACCTATACCTAAGAGGAAGGATGTGAAAAATGCCGTTTCATTTTTGAAGACTGAACTGTAAAGAAGCAGCTATCAAAGTCTAAATTTCTATTAAAATCTTATCCCTGAGTGCAAATAGTAAATACCCCATGAAAATTTTCCTCTGTTTTTAGAAAGTGGATGTACCTAGAAAGATATCTATCTTATATAGGCAAGACACCTTACCTAATTCACTGGGGGTACATACATAGCTGATGTATTGGGTCAGTGAGATGCACAGGGCTGAACATTCAGGCAACAAGATTTGTACAAAGCCAGCTATGTTTCCCTTTTCCCAGAGTTCAAATATTCCAGAAAGTGTTTGTTAATTTGCCCTGCAGTACTAGACAGTAAATCTCAATGGATATTTTGTTACAATTCAAAGAGAGATAATCAAATTTTACATCAAAAGAACAAGAAAAACAATGTCTCTGCTCCTTCTGGAAACTATCTTGTCTTTCCCCTGCTATTTGATCCACTTGAGAAAACTTGAAGGCATTCAGTCTTACCATCAAAGACTAACAACATCCCAAGTGGTTGCATTTCTAGGATTACTGATTGGGAAAACAAAATCAGACAAAAGGACAGCAGCAGTAGGAACTAAACCAACATGAGAACACCCAAGTATGGAGAGACATCCAATGTGAAGAAAGATCTATTTTATCATAAATAATAAAGTCCAGACTGTTTTTGTTCCAAGGCAAAGCTTTGAAGCCCTGGCTATGAGGGAGTATTCTCCTTGTCACAGATTACCTGCTTAAAAGGACTAAATCTGCTGAAAAGCGTCTGCTCTCAGATCCAGGTTCTATCACTGCACAGTTACTTCAGACTTACATGAGGAACACCAATGATGGCAGTGATTGATGCCTCTGCATTGCTTTGGTGTTTCTTTTCTATCCCAAGTTTTGGTACCAACGTGCAAATGGTGGTACTGCAATATTGCATTCTGTCTTTTTAGGTATTCAGTTCCCTCGTCCTCAAGGACACTAGTTGGATCAGAGAGTAACCACACTGTATGTACACAGTCCTAAGCCAGCTCCTGGCTTTTCACTTGACCAGTCACTGACTATCTAGCTACCAAGGCCAACATTGGCAACAGTCAATTAATAGACTCTGGCCTCAGCATTCCTGCCTGATCTATCCAGCCCTCTGCACAGCCAGCACAGGTGCTGCCCCACCATGCTCCTAAAATGTCTTTGCTTCTGGCAAAGACATTGCAAAGACACTGCAGGCTTACTAGTCAGGTCTGAGCAGGAAGATTCCCAGCAGCTGCTTAGCTCTGCCCCACTGCAAGAAGCCTCTCAGGGACCTGGCACCCTGGGAAAGCACAAGGAAGAGGTGCTCAGGCTATGAGCACCTTGGCTTGCTCTGGCACTGAGGAACTCAGGGTACTCTATGAGCTGAACTACCTCAGTTTTTGCATCTATCTGACTGAAGTCAGACTATACACAATGCTTGGTATGCTCAGCATCAGCCTTAAAAAAATCTACATCTCCTGGATTTAAACAGGTAAAAACTTGACAGCCAAAGAATGCATTCTGTGAATTCACATCTTTCTTCTCCTCTTCACCCACACACCTTTAGATGTTTGAGTGCCTGCTCTGCAACCAGCTCTTCTTTCTTGTTCCATTCCACAGCATTCATGACACAGGTCCAAAGGAGACCAATCACTGCTGGCTCTGGCAGCTCATTTCTTTTCATTTCTTCTTTTACATAAAGCACTACCTGGAGAAGGAAATAAGGGACATTTCCAATGAACCAGAAATGATGCTGACTTTCCAAATACTTGTAGTCATTTACAACACCATGGTGTAGAAGTATTAAGAAACAAAATTAGAACAAGATTTTTGTGCCTTCCCTCCAACATAGCAGTTAATCAAGTTAAAGGATAAATGAAGGAAACCCCCCCCATCCAACAGATAACTACACTTGGAAATCCAGAGGATATTTGCCTGCTTTAGTCTTAAGCACAGAGTGAACTGATGAATAAATTAAAACAGCTTACAGAAAAACAGAAAAAATCTGTTCCTCACTACCTAATGTTGATATAAGTCTTTGATTATGATTATATAAACAGAAAGTTGTAAAAAAATCACTTTTACCTCCTTAATTGGGCATTCCTGAGAGAGACGTTCCTGTAGTTCTTTTTGAAGTTCTTTACGAGTCCCCAGTGACTGCTGAACTCTAAGGAAATCTGAGAGCTCTTTTAGACCTGCTTCAGTAAAATACTTGGCAAAATGGTCCACATTCTGCCGGTTGGCTGGAAATAGTTCCTAAAAGGACAGGAATGCTCTCTGTTAAATAACCGACTATGACTCTTGACAGAATGGAAAGAACATTTTTTAAGAATGAACAGTGGGAATAACCTGTTACTTCACTTAAAACACTGCTTGTATCCACACTGGAAAAGTCAACACTTCATTTATATTGCAGTGTTTCACTCTAGTGGAAGGAAAAAATGATGTCCAGTTACACAAATAAGCTAACACCCACTCCATGTGAAGTGCATGTACTTGTGAATAGCCATGAGCCCAACACGTTGCTAAAAACAGTCCTAAGACTTTTCCCAGATTCCCAGAATCTTTTAGGGAAAATACAGAGGAATAGATGGCAAAGCCATTACAGGCAAAGCACACTTATCACGCCATTCCAGCACATCCACACATTTATCTCTTAAGAAAAATACATTCAACAATATGTAAGTGGGCCCAGCACCCTGGCCTACCACTAATGCATCATTTAAGAAAAATCATAAAATCCACTATGTACTGTTAAACACTAACTCCTGTAGGCATTGCAAATTAAAAGACACTGTCAATATATGAAAGTCCAGCTACTCAGAAAAGTTAAAATTATTCTTAAAAAACGCTATAGCAAATACCCCATCTTGGAAAACATTCCACGGCATTTGCTTACCATCCATTCTTGGTGTCCTAACAATGTCTAACAATGTGGGATGGATAGCACTTCTTTTTAACAAAGAAGCTACTGACTAATGAGATTAAGAAGAAACTTTCATGAGGGCATCTATGCTAGGCAACATCATCTGATACTTTACAGTTATTTAACAGAGAAGAGTAATGAGAGCAACAGCTGAAAGTTTAAGTCAGTCAAGCTTGTAAGAGAAATAAAATGCAGTTTTCTTCCTCACCCCCTCCCCCCCTCCCAAATAAACAGTGTAATTAGCCCATTTTCCAGCTTAATGGCAAATTATTTATGACTTGGACATTTAAAATCAAGTACAAATTGAAGAGATGAAGGGGCGTGGGAGGCTGCTTCACTTCTGAAAGATACTTGCTTAATTATATATTATTGAGGTAGAAACAGGAAATACTGCAGAGTCTCCGGGCAGTGCTACACAGCAAGTGTATTTGACTGGATTATTGCAGCAGCAATCCTTCTGAGGATTAAAAAACCCCAAATGATCTTCAGAAAAACACTGGGAGAAAAAGGCACATGAAATTGCTACATATTCATATATTCTCTGAATACCTTGCTACAAGCCCAGAACACAGGTTTTGAGTCCTAAGGCTGAAAGCCTTCCTGCACTGCACCTACTAAGTCTGCTGTCACCACTGCAGGACAATTTATGCTACCTAGATGGCTACTGCTGCAGAAAATTAGCTTACTATTCATTCACTACACTATTTAAACACTGATGCTTCAGAAATTCATATTCTAATAATAATTTCTTGCACTTCATATATTATTTACAAAAGGAAAACATATTTAAAGAAATACAGCTTCTCGTGTGGTATGTTTTGCTAGCAATGGTTAGAAAGAAAAAATCCCCATTTATGTAAATCCCAAGCCCCATATATACAGTCTCTCAGAAGGCATCTGACTACAGGAAAAATAGACAGAATGTAAAACCATGTGAAACTTAATATTCCTGAACCTGTATCAATGCTACAGCCATAACAATATTGCTGTGTTTAAAAACATTTTAGAAACGTTAACAGAGTCTGAGGGGGAGTTAACATGCTTACAGCAAACTACCATCTGCATTTCATTTCCTTCTTTTTCCCTGGGAGAGATAAAGATTATTGAAAATATATTGTACTTACTAGCAATCTCTTATCGAGGTTGGCTTTTCTTAAAGCAGAGGTAACAGAATTGGCATCTTTCTCTGCCATCCATGCTTTAAAAAGCTTTACAGCGAAAGAGGCTGCAATCCCTGTTAGAGAAAAGCACAAAAGACATTTCAGCAATTTTCAACATAAATTCGAGTTTATTATAAGAAGTTCAAGGTTACAAAAAAGTTACAAGATTGTGGAATGAAAATACATTTATGACAACAGAAACAAACACGTAGCACTGAAACGCCTCTTTTTTTTCTTTAATGCAAAATTAGTTTTCTGAATTATGCTAGATTGCTTGAAAATGTTTTTTGCCCATCTCCATTCAGTTGTTCAAAGATTTTCTTCGCTATTATTTTTCCTGCATCCCCAATTCACAGACTGAGTACAATGCAGATAGAAAAATTGTACATTAAACCAATAGGAAATTATTGGCACAAAACAAATGATAATCAGGAAGAAGAACTAAAAAAACATATCTTCAAAAGTTTTTTTGGTGAATCTTGGAATATGGTTAAATAACTTCACAACTTCAAGGTGACTGATAGTACTATGTCCTCCTAGGAGGCATTTAGTTGCCAGTTGTACCAGGCACAAAAACTATTTTAAGTGAAAAAATTCCTTCCTCGAGGCACAAATTAGTATTTGTGTACTAAATCAAACAAACTCTACCTCCACTAGCTGTGGATTTCCCAGGGGAGTTAATAAACCATTAAGCCCACACCTCCTATTTCCTAGAGCTGCAGCACCACCACAACCGCTCCAGATTCTCCACTGCAGGGAGCTGAAGGAAGCTGAAAGGGCTCGGAGGTGGAGCTCATCCTTGAGGAAGGTCACCTGTAGGTCAGTGATGATTCTCCATACTACACTCATACCAACATCAGGGCTACTGAAGGCAGTGATAATGGTAATGCATAATGAAAAGCACAACCCCATGCTACAGCTGGCCACTGCAGTTTTGTCTCACGTCCAGACAGTCCAGAAGCTCTTAGAGTTAATGGGACCTACTGGTGAGAAGCTTCATCACTCTTAGCACCTTTATAGAGAGATATTAATTATTTTTATTTCTAGGATACTTTGACTAAATGAGTCACCAAACAAGAACAGAAGAGACTATTCCCAGACCATTGTAAAGTTCACAAATAGTCCTTACACATCTTGACTGTTATGGCAGTTTTGGCAAGCTTATTTCAGGAGCTTGGTCGTAAGACACGATCCTTAGAGAAGTACTGTATGGACAAGATGCAGCAATCCTAAATGCTGGAAGCTGACTAAGCAAGACTCATAAAACTTGGTGAAGCAGTAGGTGACTTAGGCATAACTTCCACTGCAAACACTTCAGCATATCCATGTTCTTATGTGCTCAATACCAAAATTGAATGGAATGGTCTCTGTCACCAAGCATTGTCCCAATCCAGGTATCCTACACTTTTTTTTCCAGTTTTAGCTTAAAACAAAAGTTTTATGCCGGTATCAGTATTAGAGGGTGTGCTGTTTTCAGCTGGGGTAGAGTTAATTTTTTTCACAGTGGTTGCATGGGGCTTTATTTTGGATTTATGCTGAACATAGAGTTGATAACACAGATACTTTTTTGTTATTGCTGAGCAAGGCTTACAAAGAGCCAAGACCTTTTCTGATTTTCCAACTGCCCTGCTGGCAAGGAAGTTGGGAGGTGACACAGCTGGGACAGTTGACACCAACTGACCACAGGGATATTCCAGACTGTATGACATCATGCTCAGCATATGAAGTGGGGAGAAGCAAGAAGGGGGGAACATTTTAAGTGTCTTCCTAAGTACCTGTTATGTGTGATGGCACCCTGCTGTCCTGGAGGTGGCTGAACACCTGCCCACAGGAAGCAGTGAACAATTCCTTGTTTTGCTTTCCTTGTGTGTGCAACTTTTGCTTTCCTCATTAAACTCTTTATCTCAACCCAAGAATTCTCCAGATTTTACCCTTCCCATTCTCTCCTCAATCCTGCTGGTGTGGGAGTGAGTAAGCAGCTGTGTGGGGCTTAACTGCTGGCTGGGATTACACAGAGACAGGTTGTTCTAGGGCTTCAGTACCCACATATTTTCCAACTTGCTCCTCATTACAGTCCAAGTTTATCACTGGTCTGTTCCTAAACACTGTGCATGTGCTGCCACTCTTTTCCTTTAAATAGCTCTTCTCTTTCTTTTGCTTCGTTCTTTTTCTCCCTTATTTGCAGAAAGTAATTTCAGCTATTTATTTTATTGATTAGCCCCATTAGCTGCTCTTTGTATTTGCATAACTTTGCCAGCACAGGGGACAAGAAGGGTACACTTAACCCTGAGGAGATTCCACCACCACCTAGACCTTTCTCTGTCTCTACTACAAGTAGGTCAGCAATCGACAAAATAATATTTTGTTTTCCATCTATATATAACAGTAATGACAACAGTGAAAAAGGTAATAAAAAAATAAATTAAATTTGTGCTCAAACTTGACAGATCTCCCATCCACACCATCTATCCTTATCTCACTTTCAGCCATTTCTCAGCCAACGTTACAAGTCCCATGCTGATCAACAACTGCCTCAACTCACCTAACTGTTTCCTCATATATTTTAAACTCACCTGCCTGTAGCATTGTATTTTTGTAAATCAAAAAAATCAAGTTTATTCATGTATGATCTACTTGCTTTTTTAAACTATCTTTGCATCTTCAATTATTCTCACATAAAATATCTACCCCATGATACTGACTGAACAATCTTTCCTCAAATTCTGTCACGAATGTATTTTTAGTATATATAAAACAAGAACTAAAAGTTTATGAAAGCTCTGACAAAAGTATGGGCTCCTAGAAACATAAGTTCATAATGCAAATAAAAATTGTATTCTTAAAATGCTAAATTTAAAATATAATAATTTCCATGATTTTTAAAAATTTGAGTTTCCCAATGCCTCTTGTCTTTCCATAACTAGGAAGACTTTCATTTAAACACACTGCAGACAATCACCCTAAAAACATGGATTAGTGCTTTTGTTTGAGATTTTTCCTACTTTAATTCTGATTCCAAAAGCTGTGAGTGATGACAGAGCAAAACTGCAGCTGTGGCTTTTCTTTCTGCAGCTTTTATAAAACAAATGTAGTGGTTAGCATGCTGCAAATGAGAACATGAAGTTAGAATAATTTTTTTAAAAATGAAAATTAGAATACATTTTAGCTGATATGTAACTCTTTAACAAAACCAAAAAAAGGTCATGAAAACTGCTCAACACTACCAGCACATTTGCGATCATGCCAGGTAGTCAGAATTGGCAGAGAAAGCAACTGTTGAGCAAGCAGTTGCAAAACTGGGACTCTAAAGTAGATGGCTATAAATATATAACAAAAATCCTTAAAAAAAGTAATCTCAAAAAGGCATTGTACCTTAAGACTGAAAGAACTCCTTTACTCATCATATAAGAAACACAAATTCATGAGAAAGTTTATCAGTCACTGATCACTAGTAATATGAAGGCAAAATGAGAGATTGATTTTTCTTTTGCAACATTCTATTGGCCTGCATGGGATCTCTGTCCCACTTCTCACTCACAAGATATTAGCAACACTTGAAGAAATGTCAGCAGATCTATCTCAGGAATAGATATTATACTTCACACCTTTATAGTACCACAATAATACATAAACTCTACAATTTTGCACACACAAGTGTGACTTCCAAAAAACGTCAAATCCTTTGGGGTTTGTTTTTGTTATGTGGCTTTTTTCTGTGTGACTGGCCTCTTACAAGATTTCACTAAGTATGTTGGGCACTGCTGTCTGTATATGCTTCCACTTTAAAATACTGATTTCTGTTGTACAGTCACAAGTTTCCAACTTTCATTTTATTGCAATATATATAATATGTTGCAATAAAATACATCTCTTATAAAAAAGCTAAGATAAGAAAAAATATATGGAAAATTACCTTCTTTGACTATATTGTCAGTGAAGAGGCTTGTTAAAATCGTAGCAGGAAGAGTCCCATTGGCTAACAGGATGCCAGAAAGCATTGCCAGTTTTGTCTGCTCTGTCTCAGTAAAGGCTTTAAGAAACAACAGGAGCTGTAGGCCAGACAAGAAAAAAAAAATTATATATTTGAGGCATAGGTAGACAACAGGCAGAAATGAATACTAACAGTTTAATTTCTTATTTCTTGAGAAGTCTCAATGCAAATTATAGCAATCACATCAAAATCTATCCAGAAGTATGACTGTCATTTCACTGATCCCTTGTAATTTCACTTTCTCTAAGAACATAAGACAGTGCCTGAAAGGAGCCTACAAAAAAAGATGTAGAGAGACTATTTACAAGAGCAGGTACTGACAGAAAAGGGGGGAATGACTTCAAACTGAAAGAAAGCTGGTTCAGATTAGATATTAGAAAGAAATTCTTAGTGTGAGGTTGGCAAGGCTTTGGGATAGGTTGCCAGAGAAGTTGTAGATGCCCCATTGTGGCAGTGTTCAAGGCCAGGCTGGATGGAGCTCTGAGTAACCTGGTCTAGTAAAACATGTCAGGAGGTTTGGAGCTAGATGGTCTTTAAGGTCCCTTCCAACCCAAGCCATTCTGAGATTCTGTGATTGTGTGGGGAATATGGCCTTAGTCAGGTATAAAACACCTGTCTTCTCCAAATATATGTATATATGTGTAAAGATAAAAGTACTTGCCACAGGTTTGAGACACACAGAAGTGACAAAATGACAGACAGAAGCCTGCCTATTCACATCTTCAGACTTCCAGCTAAGCCACACAGAATTACAGTTTGTTGTCTAGGTTTTGAAAATTATTACCCATGCAAACAATAAAAGGACAGGAAAATATCTTGGTTTACTTTTAGGAAAGGGAACACAGCACAGTTACAACAGATTTTTTACTGGCTAAGGAGAATTATATTTCAAGTTCAGACACTATTGGTAAAGCTGACAAAGGACAGACAGGAATACAGGCTGATTTAAGACCTTGCCATTCCCAGTACTAAATACAAGAGAAAACAAATAGCTTGAGAAAAAAATTACAAATCTCATCATCCTGGAAGATTTGAACTCATATACACCTTTTAATTCTAAAAATAGCAATTAAGTCTATTTTTAAAATCTTAATTTCATATGTTAAAATTATTGACTTGAGAGCATATTGATGAAGTACATTACGCTCCTTTTGCTTTACAACAGAAAAAAACGTCCTGCAAAATCAGATTTTTTCAATGGCATTACTGTTAACAATAATGTTTTCCTAATGTTTTGTTAGTGATCACAATATGGGTGATGGGAAAAAAAATGGGGGAGACAAAGGACAGTTTCATTCAATGCAAAAAGCTGCTGATTCCACCACATGCTAGCTTACAAATTTACGGTCACCACAGAAAAAGGAAAAAAGTCAAAGTACTGCAGATACAATTTTCCAGAGTTAAAAAGAATTTTCATTTTCTTCTTCATAAGGAAGAAGAAATGGCACCCCTCCAAAAAGGTGCCATGACCACCTGCTGTGAGGACATCCTTTTTTCTTTTCTAAATGAGCAACAAATGCAATTACAGCAAAACAGTCTGTTTAAATAGAAAATTCCCACAAGGCTTCCACATTAAGGAATTCATTACTAGATTCTACCCATACAAAGGGACAGAATATTACACATGTCCCTGTCCTTGTTTGTTACCATGGACAGTGAGAGATATTTTCTGAGATATTTAAGCAGCTTATCAACAACTGTAAAGCTTCCTGAATGCAGTAATGTTTTAAAAATACAGGTAACTAATTAAGTTATTAAATCTCATGCAGTGTTTTATGAATAGTTCTGCTCTGCATCTGTGAGCAGAACTAAAAAAAACCCTCATTCATACGGTAGTACTTACATAATAACATCAGCTTTAAATTACAGCTTACATAGGCCTGAATGACTCAGCCACAGACAAATCACTCAGAATTTTTTTTCAGTGGGCTTCAGCCATACGCTTCTAGATTAAAAGAACAATTATGAAACTACCAAATCTCAAGGTGTAATTTTATTTTAGCAAACTGTGACTCAACCACAAAATGTATGAAAATTTGGGATGCAGAAGAATGGAGTCATTATTTCTAAATATATGAATGAGAAACAAATGGTGTGCTGTATTTCCAAATGTTGTGTATAATGGTGTAGGCAAAGGAACTCCAGGGCCACATTTAATGGAAAACAGAACATTTTTACAGAATTTCAATATAATCCTAGTGTAAACTGGAAGCCTGTGGATTTAAAGGTTTCTTAATACAAGCTTTATCAATAATACTGTACTAAAATGAGATCTGCACAAGAAAAAAACAACCCAGAATTAGACCTCTTACTGAAAGTACCAAGACCGTTAATAAAGAGGAAATGGTTTCAGATTTCTGTGTACCCCATTTACATATTTTTTCTTTTGTTTCTATATAAGCAATAGATCAGGATTTTGGTTAGAAAGTGGTCACACTGACCATTTTAACATAACAGACCAGGTTTTTATGTACTTCTGAGCTCTAACCTCCATCCTTTAATCAGTAACATGTAGATCATGAACAGTTATATCCATTCATGTCAAATTAGAGCCAGGAAAGCAAGAACTCAGCTGCAAAGCCAAAGTTACAGCTGCAGTCCAAGACAGATTCTATGAGAAGGACACACAAAAATTTATGAACTCTAATTCTGAGAAATCTGTATTTGTTCAAATGTTTTGGAAGGTCTGAAACCACGTCTGTGGAGTTTGCAGTCTCATCTTCTTCCCCTTCCTCTGAAACAAGCTCCTTACAAGTCTGTTAGCATTACTGTGGTTTCTGGTGTTCTTGAACTGCATCCCACTGAAGCATGTTTTAAACAGAACCCTCATCTTCTAAACATCCCTTGCTACTTAAAGTACTGTTGGGGCTACTAGCCTAGTTTTTGTTTTATTATTATTTTTCAAAAGCAGCTCAAACCTAGATTTGTTCTTTTCTGCCATTTAAGGATTCTATTCTGTACTTTCCAACAATTGTGAAACATAATTTAGGGGGTGACTGGGTGATAGGAAAACCCAAAACCTTTCATAAACCCCTTCTAAAAACATGAAACAGAACCTAAATTTCAATTCAAAGTTGTTACTTCAGATTTTTATTGCAGATTAGTTTAAGCACTCTTCTTTTACCATCACTATTACAAACCGCAGTAGGGAAGTCACAAAACGTCCAAGACATTTCAGAATAGTTCCCAACAACCCACAGAACGTTCTCTAAGCTAATGCTTCCCTGCTGTTAGCCAAGCACAGATCTTACTGCCTTCCTTAGATACAAACTGATTCCAGGCATAAAAAGGGCAGCTCTGGCTCATAATTTTGTATTTCTATGATATCTATAAGAACTCCCAACTATATAAGCAGAAGTTCAAAATGCCTAATAAGCACGAGACCAGACCTAATGTGATGTTCCCTATTGTTTTTGTCATTAAAGTACTTTAAGCACAATTTCTGGGCATAGCAGATGCACACAAGTAAACACATGCATGCAACATTAAAAAGCACACAAGAAAATAAGTGCTTCTGATCACCTTTTGTGACCTGGAAATCTTAAATGGTGAAAATTAAGGAACTCTACCCACACAGAGCATGGTGTCTTTTTATGTCTTCATTATCTGAACTGGTCTGTTGCTGACAGTTTGTCGCATCTGCAGACAGCACTGAATTGTCAGCAATGGAGAAGGCAGCTAATATAGCAACAGATATCTGCTGACTGAGTCTTGCCTTTCATTTAGCTGACTTAAAGCATTTCTGCTTACTCCCTATTCAATCTCAGAATGTTATTCTCCTCTTATTTCCTAATTCCTAGCTTAATTTACGGTTCTTTCATCAGGAAAATAGGAACATGAATAGCGGACGTCACAACGTCTCCCAGCAATTCAGACATCCTCTCATGACTCACTAATATTTAACACTGTTAAGACAAAAAATAAATTTATATATAGTTATATATATATATTTATATATATTTATATATAGTTTATCCTAACTTTGATAGCAAAAAGTTTATTCAGAAAATTACTAAACATGCAAACATACTAAATACACAGATTAACTGCATTCTTCATCCATGGAAATACATACGTAGAGAAAGATGAACACAAGTTTGGAACTTGTAATTTGACTGAAATTAGTGCAAAATGTTATGGGCCTGTGCCAATACATTGGGCCATGCTCATAGGAACTTAAGCTGTCTACATCAAAACATAGCAAGTGAACAATCTAAACATCTTTGTCTTCTGTAGAAATTGCTTGCACAAAATAATTTAGATGTAAAACTTCAGATATACAGTTTGCTTATGCAAACTGGCAATACTGAGGAGAGAGAGTTTAGAAATAAAACAACTGACAGCTAGAAGCAGACAAAAAGTGGAAAGATGGTAGAAAATAATGTCCTAATGACAAAGTTTTGATCTAGAAGACATAAAGCAAATACTTATGCATCTAAAATAATCTCTCCTGAAAGAAAAGTCCCACTGACACCATCTGCTTCTCTAGTGTGAAACTGCTGGTATTGCCTTGTTTTTTTCTGGCATACCTTCTTCTATGAGAAGAGCTAATTTCCCCCCAAATGCTCTATCTGCCTAATGAGTCTGACAGAAACATCACTTTCATTGCTGGGACAGTGATGCACAAAAAACCCATCAATGAGTCACTCTGTTTCATATCTAACCACCGACTAACTGCAGCAGTCTCTGTTCTAGCAGAAACACTTTCTGGAAATAGGAACCTATCTATCTTCTGGACCTCTATGGGCAGCCATTCCTGCACAAATTACAGCATGTAGGGATTAAAGGATTAAGTGGTTAAAAACCCTGCAGTCTTGTAAATGTGAAAACAGCCACTTTGTGGGTTTCACACAAGCAAGGGGAGGGAGAAGATAAGCAAAAGGCACCTAAAAGTAGTCCTCAAGGGTTTTAAGGGCAATGGCAGTGGAGGTGCAATACACAGGCACAAACACACTCACAGCCACATTCCTAGTTTCTAGGTTTCTAAGAACTGGATTAACAGAGGAGAATATACCCCACATCCCCAGGAGCTACACCAAGACTCACACCAGCACCATGAGTGATGGATGGATAGATGGAAAGATTTCCCCACGGGCAAGGACCACTGCAAACCTCACCTCATGATTTGTCATATGAGATGTAGACTGATACTGAAAACTATCCAAAAATCATGTACATAAAAGTGAAGTTTGCAGTCTGCAAGATGAACAAGCCTGCTCTGATCCCACACTGGCATGGCTAGGAAGTTTCCAAAGGCTTTCAATGAGTAGCTTGGCTATAGTCACACTGCATCTCAAATGACTGCTTTCTCTCAAGCTGGCATGTGGCTAAACTTCACATCAGAAGCACTTTATCCTTTACTAAGAGTTAAATTATTATTTATTAACCATGGTCTCATCTTTTCACTAAGAATGCAAAGTGAATTTTTGGAAGCTAAAGAGGATGGAAAGCCAAGCAAGCTACAGAAATGAGCAGAGGCGGCTTGAATTGACATGGCATTTGCTTAATATGCTGAGCACTCTCTGAAACTTGAATGCTGTGAGTCAGCACTTCTCATGTCAGTGATTACAGTAATTAACAGCAGGAACATTAGATTTGTGTGGGGATAGAGGTAAATTTAGGTCTTTAGAATGATGTACAGAGTAATCAGCATCAGTTGATAGGCATGCTGGCCACAAGTGTAAAAATAATTTCCTGTATGAGAAAGAATGTATAAATCAGAGCCAAATTAATTCGGGCACAAGAAGTGAAGTATCAAGCTCCAAATATGCCCTCATCTGACCCTTGCACCAACCCTTCTAATGTTTAAATAATATGGAAACACATTTTTATGTCTAACAAACATGATACTTTAGTCATGGGGCAGGTTTTGCCACTACCAGCATGCCTATTAATTTACAGGACAGTATAGTGTTTATTACTTATTCAAGCACTTAGAAAACGATATTTACATTTATTATAACTAACTCAAAATAGGCAAAATAAACCTGTACGTTGTTTTTCAAACACTTTTAGCCTGGCCTTTCCTGTCTAATTGTAATTCAGTATCACAAAACAATACAGTATCCACAAAGAGCCACTATAGTCTAACAATCAAAACCTGAGCACTCTGCCACTGGTGAGCACTTTCTCTTACAGGTATCTGTGGCCTCAAATACAAAAAACTTGTGGTTAGGATTCATTCCACAGTGCAGGAGTGGTTTTATACTCATATATCAAGAGACATTTTGCATAGCAGATTTGCATTTATTTTTTGGAAAAAGCAGAGAGATGTTCTATTTGCAATATAGTAATACCACTTCTCATTAAGAGGTATATCCCAAAGTGTATCAAACTTCTGCACAAAAAACGTCTGCAATAAGAAAGTGAGTTTGGTCAGAGAAACCAAAGGAATCATTTTCCAGTAGAGCTAAATAAAACACCTAACAGCACCACATTTGTACAAATACAATTATGTCAGAAATACAGTAAAAAATATCAGCATTCCAGTAAAGACTGCCATCAACATTACCTTTTTGATTTCATCTTCAAATGCTTTCTCCAGATATTTGTATCTCCTGATAAGTTTATTGAAGACCTAAAGATAAACACAGATTAACTTAAAAAGTGTAAAAATTACAGCCATCTTTCATTACAAAAAAAAGCAGCTTGCAAAATGGTATTTCTCTAGCACTGTCTGCCACATGGAAAGCATGAAATACCCTTCTCTCAATTTTGTGATTCTTGCTTTATAGAGCAATGCTTGAATCAGGGAATTTATTGCAGTTTGAATATTTTCTTATATCTCAAAATGTTTTTTCCTTCTCTACTTTTCACCCTATCCATAGACAAAAGCAGTGGAGAGGAGAAGGTCACTGCACCCTTCCCCCAGTAATGCAGCACTGGGGCAGCTCTGAGCTGTAGGCTGATGGAGTGAGGCAGTCAGGATGCTGAGCATCTTCAATAGATGCAGCATCTTGGCAAATCAACTAACATAAATGTTTACAACAAAACACACTACTGTCAGGGAAAGAGGAAGAACATTTGCCAAAGCTTCTACAACAATTATGTTATTGGAACCACTTGTTCTCCAGTTTTGACCATTTGTTTCCCATCATGCGACCACAGATTATGAAACCAGAAGCAGCACAGGTGCACAGTTCATTCAGGGTGAAGAAGGAAGAGATAAGAAACTAAATAAACAAATCATCACTTGCACTGCTGTACAAAAGCACAAAGCATATGACTCACTGTCACAGGTAAAAAGGTTTATGTGGGGAACAAATGACATTATTGCCACACTGGATGGGGGCAGGAAGGAAAATCAGGTTTAGAAAGCTTCAATTCACTTTCCAGAATATAAAATACATCCAAACATCCTAACTGGTAGTAATTTGGCTCAGAAAAAGTGGGAAAATCAAGTGTGGCCATGCTGAGAAGTAGAGTCACACAGAATCACTAATAAAATAAGATAGAATATGAAAATGTAAGATCTTGTTAATATTTCCAAACAAAATTCTGCATATTTTTAAAGTCTTTGTAAATGACAGAAGTATGACTTCATATGCAAATAATCTGCTACAATATCAATACTAACTTCAGTCTTTTGACTTGAAGACTTTTCACTTTTAATTGTTTCTATAACTAAATCCACAAAAATCCAGCCACACTACTGGTTCATTTGGGAGACAGTAAGAAGTTACCTTCTAGGTATCTTCTAGATAGAAAAAGATCTAAATACTATTTTAGACTAACTCCACATTTTCATCATTCAGTAGGAGCTCTATTTTTCATTATGCATTAAAAATGGTAAGGTCAATAAAAGGACACATCTCTTCAGGCATTAATTACAAAATGCTGATTTACTTTGGTGACTTTAGGTTTGAAGTGCAGAGAATCCATTGAAAATTCCACTCCTACAAATCCTGAAGCAAAGCCTCCCTTTCCATTTTCTCAATATGCAACCTTTTACTTTAAATTTCTCCTTGGAGGACTGGTACTGCCAGTTTTTGTTCAAAAGATTATCAAAATATTAAAATTCAAGAAGACAGAATCAATGCCTTCACTAACAACAGAGATTTTCCTGAAGCAGAATACCCTGTTTTTAAGAGATGACAAAGCTGACGCATAAGAAATACTGACTCCCTTTCCAAAAATAAGTATATTTCACTAATTTAGGTTATTAAAGATGTTTTTTAAAGGCTATTAAACAAACTTTTTTTGCCAATGCAGATTTTGATCCCAGCACTCTTTAAATCAACTATACACTTTTCCAGGAACTTCTCACCCTAGACACCTTAGCAGGGACAGCAGCTTTTATGCTTTTAGTTGCTGTCTCCAGCATTCCAATAATGCCTAGGGATTTAAAAAGATAAATACATACATAACTAACAATAGAGTTTTGACATATGGGCATTGCAAGGGTATTGCATTTTTATGCAATTCTACTGGTAGACAGAATTGCATGGTGGCTTTGAGCTTTCCACAGAATTCTTACTGTACTTTCTCATATAACTACTACCTTCCATTAAGGAGTTACACAAAGTTAGCTTCTTTTCAAGAATGTTTTAGGGTTTATTGGTTTTTTGGATTAATTTCACATAGGCCTATTTATGCAAGCCATTTTCCTGCAGGAAGAAATTATACATCACATGTAGAAGAAATGAAAGCTCTTGGAATATACGCCCAACTCCTAACTAGTTATGCAACTAAAGGTTGGAGGTGTGAGCTTTATATTTTTGTCATGCATGTACTTTATACTTTGTTTAGGTTGGAAAATGCCTTTAAGACCACAGAGTCCAATTGTTAACCCAGCAGTGCCAAGCACCACTAAACCATGGCTCTAGGCTACCATGTCTAGAAATCTCTTAAATATCTCCAGGACTGGTGACTACACCATTTTCCCTAGGCAGTCTACTACAATGTTTGACAACTCTTTCAGTGAATAAATTTTTCCTACTATTCATCTACACCTCACCTGGCACAACTTGAGGCCATCTCCTCTCATCCCTGTCTCTTGTTATGTGGGAGAAGAGCCTGATCCCCCATCTAGCTACAGCCTCCTTTCAGTCAGTTGTAGGGAGCAATAAGGTCATCCCTGAGCCTCTTTTCCTCCAGGCTAAACACCCACAGCACCCTACAGCTGCTCCTCATACAGCTTGTGCTCCAGACCTTCTCCAGCTCCACTGCCCTTCTCTGGACACTCTCCAGCACCTCAATGTCTGTCTTGTAGTGAGGGCCCCGAAACTGAATGCAGGATTTGAGGTGTGGCCTCACTAGTGTGAGTACAGGGAGATGTACACTGCCCTGGTCCTGCCAGCTACACCACTGCTTATAAAAGCTAAATTTCTGATACAGTTCATGTGTTTCTCAAAATATGCTCATATGAATGTTTCAGTCTGCACACAGAAAAGGTCAACAAAATTAACAAGGATGGTGTCTAGAAATAGACTCAACTTATGGTAGACAGGGATAAGCAAGACTGCTTTTTGTAAAGAAAGCATTGCCAACTCTGATCACATTATCTTAGACATCCTATTTTCTTACCTAAAATATGTATGTTAGGGCAGATTAATGATTAACTGGATTTTCAATTGGTCTGAAACTAGCCTAGTGCAGCCTAGACAGTCTGCAGATGTTCCACTATAATCCCTTTTGACACATAAATGGAAAACAGTCATCAGCTGTGCCTTTACTGACCTGAGCATAATTTCGGATGGCATCATGATCTTCATCTGCAAAAAATACACAGTGGTTGGTCATCTTGGTCTTGTCATTGTCATCTATGCGTGTGCCTCCAGGAGCTATAAGAAAGGAGAAAAAAAAAAGGCAAGGAATTATTTATTACTTTAAAGAATGTAAGAGTTAATAAGTCTAGTAAGTCTTACGTTAATATCACTGATGCAAAAGGCCACAGTAACAGTTGGCAGGGGAGAGGGAGAACAGACCAAACTTTGCTAAGATGTGGTGGCACCTGACAGAAGGGACACCTGGCTGATATGCTGCACCGGAGATCACACGGTCCTCACAGGACTGAGTGATTCAGTTTACCCTAAAGAATCTCAGCTGGTCTTGAGAGCACTGAGAGTCATCATATAAGTATGGGTTGGAGCATAACCCTTACACATTATTTTAACCTTTACTTTAAACATCATAATAGTAATGTAAATCTTTCCCAAAGAGAAAAGTATTAGCACTGTGTTAGTAATCTGGGTACTTGGAACATCCTGCTAAGCCCCTCTAATGCTTTCCAGGCTCATGTAAACATTCAAAACACTGGTTTATTTTATTGAGTTTTTTTCCTAGGTATTTCCACTAGCTCTTGTTTCCTGTATTACCTCAAGTCTTACAAAAACATCTTTTCTTCTTACATACCAAAGAGCAGGAAGCAGGAGTCAAGCAACGTGACCAGTAAAAGGAGATAACTTACTCAAAATAAAGAGGAAAGTGAAAAGTATGCTTTTGCCAGAAGCCACCACTGATACCTGGTAGAAATGTTCCATGAACATCAACAAATCATGCATTCCTTATTATCCTTCACTTCTCTAAGATACCTTTTGTTGTAACATCTACAAAGCAAGATTTGCAGCAGCTCTTAACCTGGAGTGCAGCTTTTTATGCTAATAAATCCTTCTGTTTCCCCTAGTTAGCATCTCTCTCGTTCTCTTTGCTGCTGCAATTATATGCTGGTTTAGCCCAGACTGAATGCTTCTCAGAGCAGTATCCAGAAAGTACCGAGGTGTTACTGCACAACAAACAACAAACAGTGCTATGATACAAGATGCAAGCAGTGAAATTTTAATACAGGTTATAATTTCTACTGTGGAGGAAGATAGCATCTTAAAAAAAGCAAGCAAGGCTGATCATCAAAATTCTCTGTCAGATATTCTGCAGGTTACCTAACATGCTGCCAGCTACCAAAATATCAAAGAGTGTGTCAGCATAGCGGCGATAATCAAGTCGTGAGCCTGCTGCATCCAGAAACTTGGCTATGGCCTCCAGGTCATTCCCAGCTTCATTGAGGCCTTGGACAATTGTATCCCTGAAGACTGTGGGTTCAAATTTCTCCTTTTCATCTGAAACAGAGAGAAAGAAGGAGAAGGAGAGAGAGTGTCAGTTTTTAAACCTGTTAAAATCCTGTATCAGTCAGCAATTGAAAGGACCATGGCACCTAATATACTCTTCTCATTCTGATCAACACACCAAAAATTTGTTTGGCTGGTACAATTTCTGGAAATTCTGCAGTGTTTACCCTTGCTTCCCCTCTCCTCCTCATCTCCTAACACCAAAACAAACACAAACATATGAGAATAAATAAATAGAGGAAAAGCAACTACTGAAACTGTTTTCAAACTTCATACTCTTCACTTGCTGAGGATATTATCCCATGTGTGTGGCACCGTGCATTGCTGAATCTGAATGAACATTTCACTTCTCATCTCTTGCTATTTTTCTTTCAATAACTATGGTCACACAACTAAAATGTTTTCAAAAAGATGAGTCTTCAGGAAAAAAAGGAGATTGAGTTATTAATAAAACTAGTTTTTGAATAAATATTTAAGGCAACATGATTTAACCAAGAATTTCTTTTATATTCACAGACCTAAGCAGCACTAGGAACACAGCACTCACACTGCATCTTCCACAGTTGTCCCTTGTTGAATTAAGGTCAGTCTGACCCCCAGACAGTGTCCCTGTGTCAAGGTCATTAGTCACAGCAGAAACGACTGCAACCTCCAGAAAATGCTTATGGAGATTTACCCGTACCTCCTGCTGCCGTTTTTCCGCATGCAGTTACCAGCTTACCCCGCCACTGAAGCTTCTTAAGAAAACTTGCTCTGGCTTTATGTAAGGGCACAAAGGAAATGCTTGTTACTGTTAAAATAACTTTGACCATCAGAAACAAAATTGCAAGCTGTTCTGTGCACTCAAACCCAGGGTTGTTATCACCTGCTGACACAAACACTGATACAAGCTCTTGAAAAAATGGAAAATATTACATCCAGGGGATCAACCCAGAGATTTTTACTTACTAAGATAAATGAGGATTGGTTAAATTTCTGTCTGAACATGTGCTAATACAGTCTGAAACATGCCAGCTGCAAATCTTGCAGGCTTTTTGTCACAAAAGAGGTTCTGGCCTTTATGCTTCCTCTGGTTGCAGGCTTCTGTTCCTGCTACTCATAGCAGTTTTCCATCCCAGGCTTTAAACAAGAAACCTTGCTTTTTAATAGCCTCTCTTCCCTAATCTCTCCCTCTCCTGCCACAGTAATTTCATGGAAATTAAATAACTATTTTACAGACAATTCCTACTTTTGATAGCTTTTTATTTCTCATACAGGAAAGCTCTCTCTCCTCTGCTGCATGTACCCAGGGTGAGCTTATTCTAGCACTCTCAGAACACCACTTCCAACGCATCCCTTCTCCCATAGCAACCGTACCTGGAAGGCATAAAGCAATCCCTCCCACTCAGTGTCCCAGGCCACTGGGAAGCTCAGGGGACTAGTCCACTTGTCCTTCCAAGGAGCCTGGCAGCACACTGCCAGCTGCAGTTCAAGGGCTGTCTCTCAAGCACTAAGCACTGGAAAATTGCAGCATTCCCTTATTTTCCAGAAATCCCCTGCTATGTCTAGCTTTCTGTGACTTAGAGTCTACTACCCATCTCCATTCAGATTCTTCCCCATGCTCCAAATCTGACCTCCTCAAACCAAAACTGAGACAACTCCAGGGACACCCATATATATGCTCATGCAACCATCTGCTCCCAACTCTGGCTCATCCTGAAGTGATACACACAGAAACATAGGGTCAACCTAGATCCTCCACTATCACACTCTCACCACCCAATACGCTACTCAATATGCCCCTTCTCTGGACTGCAAATTGTTTCTTCCCAGGCTTTTACTTCACACCAGACTTTGGAGATGTTCAGGCTCTCAGCCATGTTACCTCAGCTTTGCCTGTGATGAAAACCTCGAGTCTGTGTTTTGAGGAACTGCCTCTCCTATCTGCACCATGAGTAGCAGGGAACAGAAGCCTGCAGCCAGAGGATGCATAAAGGCCAGAACCTCTTTCGTGACTAAACGCCTGCAAACCAGTCTTTTACTGAAATAAGTACTTCAATATGTGCACTTCAGGCAGTTTTACTTGTGCACAAAATCACAGTTTCTCCCATAAACAAGCATCTGAGTATAATTATTCTCTTTTGGATTGCCAAATAATTATGTACTATTTGAAGAGTAAAAAAAAAGCTTGACGACACATCAACCAGCAAAAACACAGACTTTTGTCTTAAGGGTTAAAAAAACCCCATTTTACTTTTTCAAATGTATTTTGCCTAAAAAATTTAAGATGTTCCCATCTAAACTGGAAGGTATTATATGCTTGGTATCAGGGGTACACAGTGCTCAGTACAAACACAAATACCATGATTAATATTTCTTAGTTATTTTAAATAGATTCTTCCACTGCCCCAGAAGTCCTCCTCTCGTCTGTAGTACCCTACTGTTTTCTTGTCTATCACATTCTAAAAATTTACACAGGAACAGGAGGTGAATTTCTTGCATGAAAAACGATTTATAATTTTATTGAAACATTTTCCTGCCAAGCTAATGTAGTGAAGAGGAATATGCTGATGTAGTACAAGAGGATAAGTAAGAAGCCATCACCAACAAGGGGTGACAGTCTGTTGAGCTGTCAAGTGCACAATTACTAAACAAGCACAGCTCCTATCATGGGCTAGCAGAGGCAGGTGTAGTTTGCAGATGTGATGCACACAATATCCACTGCAGCAGTGCTATATACAGCTTTTAATTTTCAGCATGTTTCCAGGTCCTTATTTCCTATCTTTTGCTCCCAAGAAAATCATAAAGTACATTCATGGCCCTGTCCTTAATTAATTTTGTCACTTCAACAGAAGGCCCACAACTGTAATTCTGTGGAAGAAAAAAAGGCAACATGAATTAAGAAGAGGGGTCAAACAAGGTAACATAAGGTGTTAATACCGACTTTTTACTAGGTAATTTTCTTATCTCCATAAACATAGCTCCATAAGCACAAATACTGGCCAGACACCAACTACTGCTGACCTTCACTGAAAAAGGAATATTCATCAGGTACAGAGATTATACCAAGAACTAACCAAACTATATTATTTGTCTAGATTGACAGGAACTGTGAAATGCCTCCTTTCCTTGGAAGGTTCTTCCCTTGACAGCATCATTTTTCTTTCTTCAAATCTTTTTTAAGTGATTTGAATGTCTGCCACTATATATGCTGCATGCAACACTTATTTCTTTCATTTGGTTAATCAATATAACTAGAAAGAGTGAGATGTGCAAGCTCCTCCTTCGTGGTTCTTTCAAAGATATTTTATACACTAAGCATACTTTCAAACTTTAAATTGAAAAATATTGTATTATTCTTTTTTTGCCCTCTGAAAGCTCAGAAGTTGTTCACAACTTGAGATTAGTTGCAGCTAGCTGACCAATGATAAGAGTTCATATATGCAATTAATTTTATTAGATGCCTCACTGTAGTGTCACACCTTGCTGAGATGGGAGTGCTCCAGGGATCTGCAGAAGGGAAAAAGGAGTATCACGGGACACAAATGGGTAAAAACAAGTAGTTCACTGTCCCCAGCATATGCATGTTTCAGACCCCCTACCTGCCTTACACACCACAGTACAGTCTCCAAAAACTGAAAAGTCATGGTGAAAACCACAGCTACTGCACTCTGTCCTACCTGGGTGACATTTCAGGACTCCCTGATGTATTGAAACTCAGCATAAAAAAACCCTAATAGTATCGTTTAGTCTTAAGTCAAAGACCTAACAACCCGTGACACTGCTGTGATACAAAACTATATGGAAACCGAAGGGAATAAACATACTTGGAAGCCATTTCTCTTCCTCAAATACTCTTCTAGAAAGAACCAAGTATCTACAAATTTCTAAGCAGGATATTAAAATATTAAGACAACCAGGATGCCATTACTTTTGAATAAGAGATTTTATGCTTTGAGTACAAGAAATCTTTGCATGGAAAAATTTCTATATGAAAGCCACTTAATATCCACAATCCCATGTAAACAACCTCTCTCAAAAGAAAAACCCCAACCAATCTTTCAGACCACCCTCCATGTCTTTTCTTTCTTCCATATAGTCAGAGAGTTACCTAGGGTACTTCCAATCACTGTAAACAGAAATCCAATGGATTGGCACAGAATTGCAAATCAAGTATCTTTATTTATTCTAATTATTGCTTGCCTTAAGTAGGAGTCAAAGACCAAATCTGTATTATGACACATTATGCCAAACTCAGTGGAAAACATAAGGTGAAAGTCTCTATGAGAGAGAGAGAGAATATTTTCTAAGACAAGTTTATCAAATAACACATTTACCATAACAGACTGACCTAGACTGAAAAACACATGGGATCAATCCACCAGTGTGTATGTCTGAGTGCTTTTACTGGCTGATCTGACAGACAGATTTCTTTAGGGATTGCTAATTCCATTCTTCTGGCTGCACTTATATGGTTGTGAGTTAATGCAGAGTATAGCTCCTGCTGCATAATGCTCTCGACCATGCTGATAGAAAGCTAACACCACTAATTACTGGAGCACCATGATATTTAATTATAAACAATAATAATTTCTTTTTTTAATTAGTTATCCTTTACAAATGTTGTAAGTGTACCATAGGAAAGACATTTTGCATTTAAGAGACTGTATTAGTGAAAAAATTGAAGAAGTGATGGGTGCAACGGAGGAAAGAGGCACTGCTTTACAACATGACTGAAACCAAACTATTTTGCAATTCCTACCTAAGCTTTGTGATCATCCTAGGTCTCTAGAAACTCATCATTCAGCTCTTCAGACTTGTGACAGAATTTGAAATTTTCTGAGAAAGGTTACCAACTCTTTGATTCTCTCATCCATACTAAGGAAATGCTCATATTTACATTTTCTGTCACAAGACATTTAGATAAGGTGTTAGCTTTTGATCAGAAACAGGAAAGTCAAGATGGAAAATGTTTCAATATGTTTCATGACAGAAAGGAACTCCATCCGTGTCTGCTGTAATAATCTACTATTAGACCACCAAAAATATAATCCTTCTTTTCACAAACCAGACTTTTGGTTTTGTTTTTTTGGTGGAGGAACAGGAAGGGGTAAATTAATTAATAAAATATATTTTGTCTCTCTGCCTTGAACTGTTGGGCATTATCCCAACCACCTAAACTGCAGCAAATGAATTCTGAGTATAGTATGACCAAGCACGTTAGGATAACACCTGCTGTTCCAGAATACCTGGATGGTGATCACAATTAGCACCACTCAGCTTTCTTTAAAAATTGATGCTCTACTGTACTTAATGAAACAAAGTGTTGGTCATGTTTACAGAAAATCAGCATCACAATGAGTAAATTAGGACTCACACAATTGCTTTATTTTAACAACTAAAAAAAAGGACTACACTAACACAGGAGAAATAAATATTTGTGAAAAAGGAAGCTTCTGACTCCTTCTGACCAGAAAGCAAGGGCCAGTGAGATGATCTGACCATCTCATGGAGAAGGAAGGTGAGAAAATTCCTTTCTAGATATGAAAGGTTCACTTAGAGACTGATTTGAGTCAAAGAAGTAAAAATGAAAATCAAACTAAAAATGCCCAGATAATTTCTTTACACAACCTTTTAAATAAAAGTTCATATTCTGCTTTCTTAATTGAAAAGGACACTTTAAGAAACACCCAAACCAAACATCTGGTAAGTTTTCTTTATCATATGTAAAGATACTATAAACTCATTTAGCATCTAATCTTTAACAGAAACCTCCACAGGACTTCATAGCTAATAAACTCTAAATTTTAAATAAAGTTCTAAGGTATTTATGGAGCTTAGTTCAAAGTAACATCTTCAAGATGGTTGAAAAGAAGGGGAGAAAAAATCCTTAAGCTGAACTTTCAATTATTCCACCTCCTCTATTTCTAGTAATTTTAACAAAGAAGAAAACAAAGCAAAAAATGTAATGCAACTTACCCCTCTTCCTAGTTTTGAACCGCTGGCCTGTTAGCACCGGCTTCTGATTCTTATTCATAAAATTTCTGGAGAAAGAAAAAAAGGGAAAAATATTTATACTCTAGCATTTACAGCAACAGTTTAATCTAAAAGCAAAATAAAGACTCCATGTGGCAAAATCCCAACATATGAAAGGCAAAGAAAATTGTTAACACATATTCCAAGAGTAATTCACATTATCTTTAAGATGAAGAGCACTACAATCCAAGAATAACTTCAATGAGATTATTTCTCTTAAACCTGGCTGTTGGCATCTCTGTATAAAACTGTGAAGGTTCAAAACTGAACAGGAAGGTGATCAAGTCACTGCCCTTACTCCTGGGGCAGGGGTACAGCACCACTGCCCATGCTGGGGGCATAGAAGCCACTAAGGCAGAGGACTGGGAACCATCCTGGTGAGGCTCAGCATGGCACAGGTCTCACCCTCTGGCATGGTCATCAGGCAGACTGATGCCCAGGGTTACACACTGTCCAACTCAAGACAAGATTTTGTGGTCTAACCATAAAGACGGTGCTTTAACCATCAAATTCTAATCAAACATTTCTTACAAGCATCACTGTATCTTAGCAACTTTTAGTTCTGAAAAGCATGTGGGTGTAGTAAAAATAACAGAAGATAAACAAATCCTTCACCCCATCAACTTTGAGCATAAATACAGAGTTAAGGACGTACATGGCACATCATACAACAGTAAAAAATACTGGACTTGTATTACTTCAGACCTTTACAGCATATCTCAACACAATGTCAAAAAAAATTGGGAAGTGATAATATATTAATGTCATTTTATCTAAAGAAAACAGAATTATTTTTAAACTTTGGATATAATCAGTTGCATCGCACAAAACACAGTTTACCAAGAGCTGAATGCAAACAGCAGCAATTAAAAGGAAGCTCTGCAGCACACAGGAATCACCACAGGTCACCACCTTGTCCTGCCCACAGCAGGTGCCAGCCCTGAGACTTAGAGCACACCTACTTCTCACCCTGCAGGCCATTAGGTCACTGTTACATATGAGCTGCTTGTCCAAAATTGAGCCTTCTCCTGCAAGACTTTGAGTGTGCTCTTCCAACAACTTCAGTTTTACAGAAATCTATATGATTTGTATTTCTTCACTGTGGGCCCTGCAGGTCTAGTTTAGAAGTACACAGATTTGCCAGCATGCTTCCTACCACAAATGAAAAACTCAAACTCCATGGCTGAGAAAGAAGCCATTAATCACACATCCAAGTAGGGTTTTCTCTAACCCTGAAAGTTCATTTAACAACGCTCCAACTACACAGCATATTCACCAGACTTCTAGTGGCAGCATCCCTAGCTGGCCACTTTTGCAGCATTTCAAAGGTTTTACTTGGCAAACCACTTCCTTCTAGTCTAGGTTTACCACTTATCCACAGTCAAAAACTCTGCATCCAGGCACATGAACTGGAAAGAGCCAGTAAATTTCAGAGTCAGGACTGGGTTTGCTTCCTGTAAGTGCCAAAAACAGAAATACACAACAAGCAGTTCATCTGACATTCACATTCATCACTGAGATTTAAAGCTGCAGTTGTAATAAACCAAGGAGCATTTGCAAACAACTGCAACACTTAACAGCCTTCTGGAAAAACGTTCTGCTCATCTGCACAGTTAAACATGGCAAACCAGGGATATCACGGGATCTTCCAAAGTGCTGTAGGACCAAAGAGTGCCTTCACAGCAGAGCTCAAAAGGCTCTTTCCCCTGATGAGACAGCTCCCTGTTAGAGGAACAGGAGGTGCTTTGCAAGTTAATTAGGCAGATAATCTAGCAGTCTACAGGGATAAGCAACAGCCCAGCCTCCAGCCAGTGACTGGCTAGATTTGACATACTTATCAGCTTTGTCTTTCTGACCTTCAGTTATTGGTAAAGAGAATGATCTATAACATTCAGCTAAGCATTTTTGACTTGTAAAAAAAGTGTCAAGTGAGCCACACAGCAGGTAAGAACTGCGAGAATCCATTTTTCACAGCTCTTCCAGAATACAAACATGCCGTCAGGCTGGGGTCGACAGTGCCCACGTCCTCAAGGAACACACAAAAGTCTTCAACTCAGCATACTGATAACAGTTTCCCAGTTCCTATAAAACACAGAAACGCATATGCTAAATTTCTAACACTAGACTTCTTTCCTTGGATGCAGTGTATTTTTAAGCTGCAAAAAAACTTGCATGCACCTGAACCTTGACTACAGATTTTAACTGTGAACATAAAATATGTCCTTTAAGAGAAAAAGATTTTTTTAAAGAACACTTTAAAGCAGGACTCAGAACTTGTGGCAGATTTAATGACTACAGGTTCAGTGCAACAGAACAAACCCTTTAATTACTAGTGAACACAGGATATGCCTTCTTCTATATTTAGCTTTAAATGTACTGTGCTTTAATCTGCTCAAGTGAGGGTCTGGGTTTATAAGGCACTGCCTCAAGCACTGGCCCAGTATCCTTCATTAAGAAACAGCATCTTGAGACTGAGCAAAACCAACCCAATGATCTATACAACAATCCAGAATGGCATCAGCTCCTAAAAATGAGATTTTAAAGTGCTGTTGCTACCACAATAGATGCCTGGATAATAGTTTAAAATTTACAAAAGTGAATGCAATGCAAAAACTTTTTTTTTTTTTAAATCAAGAAGAAACCAACAGCACAAAAGCGGTGGCACAAGGCTGTAAATTCGGGGTGGCAGTGTATAAACTTGCACAACACATTTACATCAGAGAGTGCAGCCTGCCTCCCATGTGTCAGCTGTAAAATCTTGAAATCACACAAGACCTTGAACTATTACATATATTTCCCATTTTGAAAGGTACACCACCTGGGCAACTCAAAGCCAACAGACAATTTTGAAATGGCAGCTAGAGAAGTCATAATGGTTTCAGCAAGGATCTTAAAGATAGATATGGATAGGAAGGGAATAACCTCCAAAAGAAAGCCCAAACCACCACTCAAACTTGTATCTTGCAACTCCAGGATTTGTATGAATTGTCAGCAGCAAAGCAAGCAAGAGATATGGAAATGACAGCTCACTCCTTTCACAGACTCCACTCTTCACAAGAAGATGAGAAAGGCTCAGCAACAGAAGCTTTACTCTCAATTTACTGCTCAGTACTCAAGCAGATGTCAGAGCAGTACAGACCCTGGTACTATGCTCCACAATGGGTTCATTACCCATACAAACTACAAAATGTCTAAGCCTGCTAATTACTAACTTGCAGCTAAAAAATTCATCAGAAAAATTAAAAAATGCATTACTTTAAAGTTACCAAATTTCACACCCACTCTTGTTAACAGGCTTGTATAAAACAGATTCATACTTTAAAAATTCATAAATTGGTGAGTTGGCACATTCTCCTGAGACTCATTGAAGTCCAGGAGCTAAGCTTTCTCTACAGTTGCTCCTCATTTTCATGCTAAAGACCCTAAACAGTTAAAATAAAACTGAGGAACATCTACAGTTGTAGATATCCAGATATATATTATACAGCAGTTACTCTGATCAAACAATCCTTCTCACACAATTAATATAACTAGTAACAGTTTTAATTAATAAACCCAACATTAATTAATAAAATTAATTTATAAAATTAATTTATAAAATCTGCAACAGATGAAGTAAAAGTTTCTTCACTGTTTCAGCAAGTATGAACTCACTTAATAAGTTAGAAAAATGCAGTCTTTTATCCACACCACAGGCAAATTCTTATGATGATTAACTCCTGAATTATTTAAAGCCTTGGTAAGGCTGAAGTTTCTCCCATTTGTTCTTGGAAACATTTTGCTCAAATTGAAAAAAAAAATACTGAAAACCTTTATTCAAAGCAACACTATTTTTCTAAGCATCATTTTACACTTCTTTTGACCAAAATATCAGAATCATCTGAGATTCTTCAAACATTAACACGCTCAGATGAATCTGGGAACAGTTGCTTCACAGCAGCAAAACTTCACTGCCCCAGTTACAGAGAGAAGGGAATCAGTGCCAGACAACATAAGAAAAAGAATGATGTTTTAATAAAAATGACCAAGATTTTATGGCTCTGTGTGTGCAGGGCACAAAATATACAGCCCCCAGGGCAGGCAGTGACCCTCTGGGCAGCCCCTGGATTGGGGGGTCAAGCAGCACTGCTCCACAGGATGCTGCTGCTGCTGTGGGGACTGGTGCCGATGGAGAGAACTGCCAGAACACCACCAACACAGCACCACCAGCCTTCACAGGAACAGATGCTTGGCAGGAATTATTTCCATTTCCTTCCCTTGCTGAGATATCATAGAAGACAGGGGCACTCATCACAAAGGCAAATAAAATAGAAGTATAGATGGGTAGAGTTGCTATGAAGGAAACATCCCAACTCACATAACAAGAGCAATCTTTTCTTTCCCCTCAAAGAATATCCAGGACATTAAAAGGCATTAATGGGTATTTTTATCTAGCAATATTATTGGATGTTTTCATTCTCTCACAGTTACATTTCCAGGCTTGGGGTAAAGAGGGTTTTCCACCCCTTCCAGCAGCAAGCCAAGAAGTTACATTAAATGCAAATTACTGAATTTGAGCAGCATAGAGGAAGGAGCTGCCATTGTACTTTTGCCAGAGAGGAAACGTCAGCATGCAGCTAGCAGCTGTCTTTGCTCTCTGAAAAGCAGCAGACAGCAGGATTATGAGCTAACAAAATCTGTAGGTGGAAAACTTATTACCAGTAGAGAGGAACAGGGCAATGTAATGGGACAAGAAGACAGAACAGATGCAATGCAGACACAGGTCCTCAACAAATCCTCATCAGGCTTCCCACTTTCCAGTGGGACACTGTGCCCTTTGTTCTTAAAACATAGGGATTTTTTTTAAGTGACAAATAAGCTGGAGGTGTGTAAATTCAACTATGGCACAAATCACTAGGAAGTGCAGCACTGGCTACCAGGTTTATCTTGCAGACTTGCCACAGAGGCACCAGCACAGCTGCCATGTTTATGAAACCTTTAACCCAAAGGTGCTGGTTATTAGGAACAATAAAGCCAGAGCCAGGTTCTTGCCACATTAAAATACCTTCCCTGATTTTACAGCCTCAACGGCAATGTGCAGGGATAAAACAATAACATAAGAATCTGCAGGGTAAATACAATCAACATGGGGTTTTAATGTTTACATGAAATACAAATATTGCTGAACCACATACCCTGGCTTTCCCTAAAGAGCCTTCCAGAAGCTCTCAAGGCACTTAAATGTTTTTAAAAATGTTTCTTTTCAAATCACAGAACAGTATGGGTCCACAGTAAAAAGTGTATCAACTTCAATAAAAGTATCTGTCCCTTATTAGCATGCCTAGTGTGAGAGAGAAAACAAAGAGATGAAACAAAAAGAATTGATTTAACTCTGCAGCAAATAGAAACAAATACTTGAAGAGAATGAAACTTAGCACACATAAAACAATAAATAAAAACCTGTGCTCATGCAAGATTCTCCAGGAACAAACTGGGCATGCAGCTTGTGAAGAGTTATCCTGGAGAAGAAGGAGGGGGAAGGGAAGACCTTACTGCTCCTTGCAGCCACCTGAAAGGAGTCCAGAGACAGATGGGGCTGGTCTCTCCCAAGTAATGAGCAGCAAGACAAGAGGAAATGGCCTCATGTTACATCAGAAGAGGTTTAAATTGGGTAGTAGGAAAATTTTCTTCACTGAAAGCATTGTGAAGCATTGGAATAGGCTGCCCAGGAAGTGGTAGAGTTACTGTCACTGGAAGTATTTAAAACACAGGTAGCTGGACTTGGCAGACATGCAGATGGCACTTACGGACATGACAAACCCAGAAAAAATGAGAAGACAGACTCACTGAAGGCTGCATCATAAACCACATCACCTAACAGCTAAACTGGGATGCCACAGGAAGATGTTTCTCGGAAAACAGTAAGAAAAAGCCCAGTTCCCACTGCCACCAATGAATGCACAATCACACACTGCATTAGAGATCCACCTCACTGCACTTATCTCAGAACAGCAGGTATTTCTTAGGTCACTATTCAGGAATTTCTACAGAAGTGGCTCAAACAAGTAACACTACTGAAGCACTTTCAATGCACTTCACAGTGTCAAGAGAACTGTAAATTGAGCACTGAGACAATGGACTTCTCTGTCGTGTCACCACGAGCCATATAAAAACATGTGTGACACAGCACAGTCAGTGAAAGAAAAGAAAAAAAAAGAGCAAAAAATTCCTAATAATTGACAGGTAGAAATACAAGCTAAGTAAATTAAATCACACACTCAGGTTGACACACAAAAAATGTTGTCTTTCAGTAACAAGATTTCTTCCAGCAACTAGAGAAGAGGAGGAATTAGATGTAATTCTTTAAGAACAAGGTATTAGCAGGAGCTTTTCTCACTGCTGAGAGCTCTCTTAGATGCTGTGCTATTAACTAGAATAGGCTGTGATAATGGAGATGGTGTATTGCTACAGATCAATTCATATCCAATTAACATTCATCTTAAGGTAAAATGCCAACTCCAAGCTTGCATACCTTGCCAACATGAAAACCTCTTGGAAAAAGAAGGGGATAAAATGCATCAGGCAGAGATCGGGGTCAGGTGAACTGAAAAACAACGGGAAGAAAGAATTCTTCCAAAGCTAACTAAGTTTCTTCCTCACAAAAGACACCACTTTCAATGGACTGTGTAAATGCTAAAACAGGGTTCTCGAATTTGGACACACTGGATATCCTGATCATCCTGAAAAATACAACTGTCTTATAAATTGCCATAGAGATGGTTTTGTTATAGGAAAAATGGTGTAGCTGAAATTCTGCACAAAAACATGACTATAAAGGTACTGCAGCAATTTAGCTCAATCCTTCATTAATGTTTGGGGGAGAACTGCAGTAGCCACTGTTCACAGTACATTTGCAAGAAATTATTAATGGAGTTACTTTATAGGGTTCCCTTGAACCAGATCTCTAACAAACCAAATAAATACAGGTATTTGGAAGAAAACATGTTAAAGAATACTAGAGAGGCTTCATTCCCAGGAACAAAGCCTGTTAAGACACAAGATAGGACAGTTAAGAGTTCAGTAAAGAAGGCAGGAAAAACATTCTCACGTAGACTACCACTCCTCTGTTCAAGTCTATCCTGCTTCTGTTTTCTTTAATGTATTAGCCTACTGGAAGCTTTTACAATGTTGACCCTACTCACACAATTTCAGTATCAACAATAAAATCAGAAGATGTACCTTTTCCATTCTTCTTGCTACCACAAAGCTCTGAGAAGCAGCAAAAGCACTGGACATCACTAGTGCCTCCAGGACACAGCACTGCAGCACTTGAAAACCAATAAACTAAGGGGCTAATGTTAAAAACAAAAATAAATAAATACAATCTGTGCATTCTCCAGAAAGCAATGCCCCTCAGATGCTAGCAGTTCATTATTTCATGAACTAAATATAGTAATGGGAGGAGGGATGTATTAATAGCCAGCACCTCCTACACACCTGCAATTGGTGAATGCCTTGATTTTAACAGAACAACTGCTTTAAGCATTAAAGCAAGTTTCAATCCAGAACTCCCTAATTACTTCTTCAAAGCATGTGCAGAGAGTTGACCAAGATAATGCATGTTTTTTTACCTGAGGGAAAGTGAATCAGCTTCCAGATATCTGAATTCTGATCTTTCTGGCACAAAGGGCCAACAGTGAAAACATAGAACACTTTGCACCATATCTAGTATTTCAAACATACCAACTAACACTGATTATGCTGTTTGTAATATTCACTTGGACAAAGAAAGGAGTCTGTAACTGACTTGTGTCACTCTGCACCCCAAAAGTAGTCCCATATTCCTTGCAGCTATTTCTTCCTCCTCAGAGAGGTGAACATTTTGACAGAACACACTAGTTTTGGGCAAATAAATTCCTGGAATGGTGAATAGAAGCAGTCAACACTTGGATTGCTTCAACCTGCAGTTATTTTCCACGCAATGGTGGGTACAACTCCTCTCAGATCCAGCTAAAATAATCCCATGGCAATAGATACTGATTCACATCCAAGCTATCCTGTTGGGGGAAAAAAAAGAAATAAAGGCCACCCATGGGGTGCCTACACAATCAATGTTATGCTAGGTGAGTCAGAAAAATAGCTATTACAGACTGAGCAGACACTTGCCATCCTACCCACTGCCTGGCAGCTCCCATACACTCTCAGCCTTACTCCAGAATGGCATTTCTTCACCTCTATGTGGAAACCTGAAAGTTCTTAGATTAATTCTTGGAAGAAGAGTCTATCAGGGGCTATTAAACACATGAATGATACAACCTTCTAAGCTGGAAAATTGCTGTGAGTTTGACAGGACATGAAAGAGAAATGTAGCACTCCCTTCTATCTATATTGCTGTTGCTGGGGTTTTCTTGTTCTCTTTGTTTTTCTTCTCTCACCTACCAACACTACAGGCCACTTCCAGAGATGAGACTATAGACCGAAAGCAAATTTCTCCCTGTAAGTCAAGCTTTGGTGTGAGAAGGCTGTCTCTTAAATCCACAAACACAAGACAAGCATTACTCACCCATGACAGTATACTCCACCAGAGTATTATGGCAACAACACTAAAAGCTGGGTGGCACCTGAGTAAGGTCAGGATAGGAGGAAAGGTAAACAGAAATCCCAAGAGGACTATCCTGGGTCAGCCTGTTGTATTACTAATTCTGCAAGAGGACTTCAGTTGCTTTTTGTAAGATGAGGGAAAACATTCAAACCAGTTTTCTTCAGAGAGCAAAAATCTTTGAGACATATTGTGATTCAAGCCACATATTTCTTCCCAAAAGCTGGGGGTGCCCAGCGAGAATATTGTCAAGAGTGGCAATGGGAATCACATTGGTATTGTGATTGAATGGTGTATTGCCACTGCTTTACTTTGTTACGTGCCATTTACAAGTGTAAGACATTCTCAGTATAATTTCTATTATTCTGCTAAAACAGAAATCCCACATAATATCAACTATCTTCAGGTGGGGAAATTAGATATTAAACATCATACCCTCTACATGTGGAATATCTAAAAGATGCTGATCATAGAGTACTGGACTCCAACACTATTCACATATCAGAACTGGGAGATCAGTTTTGGTTTGGTAACCCAAAGCTCAAATGCAAGCAACCATGTATGGCAAAGTTTCCCTTATTTTGGAATATCATACACAGACACAGTTCTGAAAATTCTCAAAGCATTGCATCTTCTCTCAATTTTGAAAGTTATCTTTGCTTTTCTTAATCTTCTTCCATCCTGTATCTAAATATAACTGACATTGAACACACAACTTATCTGAAAATATAAATGCATAAAACCAAGAATGTCTTTGATGGTAATCTATATTCAGGAGACTTTGAAATACATCAAACTGAACCCAAAGAATTCACAGTCTAACTACAAACACAGCACTGCAAGCAATGGCTACTATGAATGCTTCTTAAGTTTTGCTTTTGAAAAAGTGGTAATTATATGCAATTTTGATAATTGCAATCAGATGAAAACTCAGTTCTCAAAAATACATTTATATATACAGGTGGCCAAAATCTCAGAACTAAGAAATACTGCCACAATAGGAAGTCAAATAACGCAACAATATAAATCACTCGAGGTAGAAAAAAAATTTCTATGCTAGAGCAACTAGCCTGTTGTGTCACTAATTTGTATTTATTTTCCAGTATAAGCGTCATCCCCTAAAAGCTTAATCACAAGAAGCTAGTAGAAGTTACTGAGACATCTGTTTCACCCAGATGTAGATCAGAGCAGGTATATATTTTACCCCACTCCACCACAGAGGCAGCAGGCAGTGCTGAATACATTGCAGTGCTTTGTGCCCACGCACTGGTAATGGAAGCAGAGAGCTGCCAGTCAGCTCAGTTCAATGCAAAACCCTGCAATTTAATTGATGATACTACTGTTTGTGAGGACCACTCCCTGCTTCAATGTCAATCATTTTAGAAGGCAGTCAGCTAAGCCAAAACCCCTATCGACTTTTTTTGACTAAACAGCCAACTGTCAGAACCCAAATATGGGCTGCATTTGACTTGCCTTTAAAAATGAATGATGACACCTAGTCTGACCCTGCAATTCTTGCCTAATTTCACCATAAGAAGAAACAAAACCATTTCCAGAAAATAGCTTATCTAAAATATTTTGCTTGCCCATCTTAGTGATGGGTAAACAGCTTCACAGTTTCAGATTTAAAGTACTTTTTAGGTATCTGAATCAGATCAAACTTCACACCTGCAGGTTGGCCATCTGTGTGAAATTCTACAGCTCAGTGATACCCATAAACATCTCAGGCAGAGTTAGGAATTTAGTTACTCACCCAAATTAACAATAAGGCAATTACAATTTCTATACTATTCAGTTCTATAGTTAATTCAGTAGACCTGCTTTTTCATCTCTCTGAAATAATTCACAGAACTTCCATTGTTGGTTGAGAAGTTTCAAAATCCAGCGTACCACAAGTATGTTGAGAGCATAGTCTCAGCATCAGACCACAGCCATCCACCCACTCCCAACCCAGTTGCTGAAGCCAAGCATTACTGCAGGAGTTATGGATTTCTAACCAGAATATGTTTAGTATCTCTTTTAAAGGGCATAAAGCATCACTATGCCAGACAGCCCTGCTTCCTTCAGAGAAAGCATGCATCCACTTTGTGGTTGTTTGGCCTATGTCAACGTCAGCTTGCCACAATGATATTTGACACTATTGATAGGGAAATCTATTTTGTTGTTTACAGCATCACTGTTCATGCACTGGAAAGACCAATATCAGCAACCTACTTCTTCAGATAACCTAATAAGGGTTCCATGGAATGTGTATATGCAGGTGTATGCATACATACATATGTACAAGAGAGCAAAAACACCAGTGAAAGCTACATTAGATTTCTACAACTCACTTCTTATGGAGATGCAAACCATGAAGAATGTAAAAGGTTTACTAATGAGACAGCTAAAGGATTTTTTTTTATTGTGCTGTACTGAGAAACCACAATGAAAGGCTTGGCTGATCCTTCAGAGGCTTCAGAAAGACATGGCAGTTAATCTAGCTTAATCCTAGAATGCAGAGCTGTTCAGTCATTGGACACAACCAAACTCTCCAAGTCAGTGAACTGCTGCTAGAGGCCATGCAAACCAACACATTTGTATCCCACCTCAAATGTTGCTCTGCTTAGTTTGATACACTCTGTAAAGCAGAACAACTAGTAAAGTTAGCACATGTCCTTTGCTAAGGGAGGGTAAAAATGCAAAAGTAGAACTAGCAACCTAAACTAATTTTTTTTCAATTCTAAAACAGAAGAGAGCAGATATTCAACATGACTCTCAACGGGGGGCTTTGCAATAACTGGTATTTTTTTTGCTATTCTTGACAATGCTTCAAAAATAAAGTTGATATTCCAGATAAAAATATGCCAACGTGAACCTTTACCAACCAAGTATTAGTAACATGAATTAAAGTATTTTACTCAGTAATTTAGTAGCCTAGTTTTCAACATAAATTAAGTAATTCATCTTGGGATTACAATAAAAATGTAACAAGTATGTTGAAAACAATAAATGGGGAACATGGTCTAGAATTCTTGTTCCCATCACCAAGATCTTGCTCTCCCTCACCTTCAAAAGACTTTATGTTGTCTCCTCACACCATAACACTGCTTTTGAAGTGCCAATACCTACTAACAAGATCAACAATTGTCCAAATTGACAGGACAAAGGAAAATGGGGAAAGAATGAGGCCTTCCTACACCTCAACATTATACAGCTTAGGGAGGGCACTAAGATACTAAACTAATCCTAGCATCAAACAGGCTACCCATGAAATGCTTCGGCTTGACACCTTTGGCTTCAGTGAGCTGGGAACCACTGCTCATAGATAAAAGTTCAAGAACTGGACAACTTCCTCACAAGAGAGACCTGAGAGTCTGATGCCTTGACCATGTAGCATGGTTGTGTGTGAATCACCAACCAACCAGTCCGCTGACAGTCCCCTGTCATCATGAAGAATCTTAGAGGCACAACAGCAATGCAAATTGACATACTGATGGCAGAGTACATTGGGAAAACAGCACTTTTCAGTATACACTGATAAACTAATTCAGCAGGAATAAAACAACTGACAAAATAAAGCCCTTCCCTTGGATCTTCTAGAGAATTATGTGTATCCTTTCCTTCTTCTAACTCAAGAAGCCTCATAACAAGGCCCCACAAAACAAGATAGCCAAGAAGTAGGTGTTTCCTCATGCTGGGAAGGAGCTGAGTCTGATGGGCGGGATGATAAATTTGAAGGGCAGAGCCAAGAACTCAAATGGCCCTGAGGGCACACTGACTGGGGCCTCTTTTCATATAAAATGTAGAGAAAGAAATCCACAAACATCTTGTCAGAATATGGTATTCAAAAGCACAACACTGGGTTTCCACAGCACTGGCTGATGATTTTGGGATCCTCGGGTCACAGTCACAAGAAACCATGCATTAAGGAAAATATACTCAAAGCAGACCTAAGACAAAAGAGACTTAACACAGGCTCCAGAAAGACATGGAAAAAAACAGGAACCAGACTCAAACCAAACTCACATCAATACTGGTGCATACAAAGAAGGTTGTATATTGCAAAGAAACTCACCATCCCTTCTTCTAAAGGGCTGACTTCCCCTCGAGCATTTAAAAGAAATAACATACTTTGTTTTTGTAATTTTCTGTTGCTCAAGGCACGAAATGGTAGTGAAAATAAATGACAAGCCCTGTACCTAATGCTCAGTAGTATCTTCCCAAGATTTCACCCCTGTGTTTTATCAGAAGAAAATGACTAATGTGTAACTTGAACGCACTGAATATATCTTCTCTCTTAAAAACATTTCTAGAGAACTAGAGGATTTTATTTATGGAAACAAAACTTAAAATGAAAGGATCACTTTAGCTTGCAAATTACAAACCGTTGAACTGCTTAGACTTCTTTTCTGCATGAAAACACATCTAAGGAAAACATATGAGACAGTAGCTATTACAAGCAAGTACAACCCCAAAGCCATATTTAATTGTTCTGCTTGCAGTAGCTGAAGGAATTGTAGAAGGGTGTAACTCGTTGAGATTCAAGACATCACAGAAGATGCTTCCTTCCAATGTCCCTGGCCAACCTCTGTCCCAGACTGTGTCTAGCACTTCCTTTGCCTGACCTGTCTGTCCTCAGTCTTAATTCTCACTAGAGGTAATCCATCATCTCACAGGCTGAATAAAAGCAGGAATCTTTGTCTGCCACTACAACTCTGCAAAAACTGTAAGTGATCTCTACAGAAAACTTCTCCATCCAACCTAAGAATAGCTCAGATTTTGCAGAGCAAATCCTTATACAGAATGCCAAAACATACATACGTAAGAAGGACTCAGTGCATTTTAAAACTCATAGTTTCTGCAGTAGAAAAAAAAACACATTCCTAATTTCAAAAGCTCTTAGACATCGAGCAACTAAAAGCTCTCACAGACAAAGTAGGAATTACTACTGATTTACTACCTGGAAGTATTTTCCTGACTTGCTGTAATTTAAAAACAAAAAAAGGTAACTCAACATTAATTATTTACTTTATATGGCACACATGAGGAAGACTTTTTACTTTATTAAAACCAGCTTAGCCAACAAAAATGTATCCAAAGACTGAGTGAGAACAGTCTTGAAATCTGATCTACATGAGTTGCCACACTTGGATTTAACCATCCCCATCACAAACAGTGATCCAAATCGGAAGTTTTACCAGCAAACTGTTACAAACATATGAGTTCCCTCTATTGTCCTTGCACTATACAACCACACTTTACAGAAGACCAAAGCTATTAAACCCTGAAACTCAAGTGTTTCATTCTTCTCTCTGCTGTACAGCATGTAAGAATGGTAAAGAACACCACAGTGCAGTAAAATGGCCATCACACCACTGTACACTAATCTGGCTTTTTGACTTTTGCAGTCTCTTACAAGATCTACAACTACATTTAAGAACTACGGTATGGCAAGTTCAAAAGGTTTTCAGGCATGGCAGAGTATTATTGCACTCCAGTCTCCTCTCTAGGAGGAAAAAACGTAGATGTTTTTCATTTGTTAATTTTCCTCTCACACACCAGCATTACCTCAGAGTGATCCTCGAGTATTTATCTTCGAACAGATAGTTACTACTTTAGCATGTAACTACTGTTGCAATTGGAGGGGAAGAGTAATTTTTAATTAACACTGGATCACATGGAAAAAGAAACCGTTTACAGAAATCAAATCTACAGTTTAATGGGCAACCATGGCACTTCACAGGTGATTTATTGCTCATAAAATATCAAAATGGAATTACTTCACCTGTAAGCTCAGGCAGAGAGACAGATGTGGGTGACAGCCTACTGCTTTATGAGAAACACAGATGTAGGAATTCTTGAATTTGCACAGGAGGAATGAGGACAGAAAATAAGATGAGGAATAAAAGATGATGTCTCAAAGCAATCTGAATTTAACAGCACACATCCATTCAATGCATGATCTAATTCCTCTGTCCTAAACAATAACCTTAAGCCTACAAAGAAGTACATCTATCTGCACATGACTATAAGCAGAGTTTAAATAATCCTGTCTGGAGGTTAAAAAAAATTACTCACTAATTAGATCTAATTAAATGTTTAACCCAAGTGCCTCCACCATTCTTTGCCAAAAAAAGGATTGATTGTCACTGACTAAATGCTAACACTGTTTTTCCCAGTATTGCACTCATGAATCCCCAAAACCAGTAGAAATTCTACATGTGCTGTGATTTTTCAAGCTCCTCCTACACACAGATATATTTCCCTTGCAGCTTTAAGTAATTTTATTTGCTTTATATCTCTGAAATTTTGAATTTATTTTAGGAACAGCCATCTGAAAAGCCATTGCAAACTAACTCTTACAGAAGCTGTGCTAATACATTACTGGGTTATTGCTACCACCTGCAAACCTTAAGTGGGAAAAAACTTAGTTTTGCAAAGGTCATTCTCTGACACATATTGCTCTGCTGTCACTAAACACACCTCAGTCTTTAACAGCAAAAAGTGCTTGTATGCCTTCTCCTCCAAATAATGCAAGTACCTACCTACATGGAATTCACAGGCATTAAACAATTTGTTTAAAGCTTAGATTTATTTTAATTTGATAAAACCACAGTGACTTAGAGCTACACATGAAAAGCACAAAACATGTATTGTCTGAACAAGACCAGAACCACCTAGAACAAACAATTAGGAGAATGCGAACTCAACCTGCAAAAGAGCAATTTATTGTTTCCTATGCTGGGTATATAAAAGAAGAAAGAGGTTCACATATCTGATTTTGTTGTGAAAGCAATGCTGACTTTTTCAAAGGAAGCTTTTAACCAGGTAGTACAAATGCACATTCATCTAAGGCACTTACACTGCCCATGACCATCATCATCACAATATCTGAGCACCTCAAAATTTCTTCTTTGCTCTGTTAATCCTCACTCCCTGTGGGAAGATGCCACGTGCCCTGCCATGGTTAGCAGTTAAAGACACACACAAAAAAAGCATGTTTAAAAATGCACTTTGCAACATATACAAATAAACTTGTGAACAGTTTTCTCAGAAGGAAATTCTACAGGTGACTTCTATTCTGGATATATTTTAGGTGCAAAACCACCAAAGCTGGCTCTGCTCAATCAGGTCAAGTCTTGGAGCAAACCAACACCAACTTAAATCAGACTACTAAGCCCAGACAGGAGTTCCTTACAATTACACAGACTTTCAAGCCCCAAACTGGTACTTTTCACACTGCTGTGACCTGTATTTCCTGCTGGAGAGCACTGCTCACCTCAATCGTGCTCATCCTATAGTCTGGATCAACCTTTTGGAAAATACTTTGGTGTCCTTTTGTCCCATATATGTAAGAGTCCCTCAAGTCAAGGATTCAACAGAAGATGAGAGAAGCATAAGCCTCACCTTGCCAGACTTTGGATACAGCTAGAGTCAAGTCCTTGGATTTGCTCCTGAAGTTCAAAGTGTAGAGAAAGCCTAACTTTCTGCAAGGTCTCACAAGGAATTGGTAGCAGGTGGAGATCTCTATCGAGGTCTCAGATTAGCATTTTAGCTACAGGAATACCTTGTGTGTAGCTATCGTGGATACACCAATTGTGTTCAAAAACACACATCAGTGCTCGCCAGTTTCAGTTATTTCTCTGTGGTTTTATAAACTACCTTCTGGTACAAAACAGGCCTTAGCATCGTTGACAGATCATAACAAAGACCAAGTGGCTGCCTTGAGATCCAGAAACAGACGAAAGTTGAAAAAAAACCATCCCTTAAAATAAAATAAAAACACTTAAAGAAGTCAAAGAGTTATACAATGCCAATCAACTGGGGGCAGAAGCAACTTATCCCCAGATTACTATTTGTGAGATCTGAGAGGAAAAAACAGAGGATGTTTCTAGCAATAAAAACCCCTTGAACTTGCATGAACTTGAATTGATCTAAATGAATAATCCTATTAGATCCTCTTAACTTTGGCCAGGATATAATTATAAGGATTTGGAGACAGCAGGACCAAAACTCAGTGGGGGTCTGTCTGCAAGGCTCAGCTCCACTTGAAGGAGATTTCCTATTGCCCAGGGCATGCAGGAAGACAGAGCTAATTTACAAAAACACTTGGCAAATAAGGAATGGATTTTACATAGGAATGACTTGATACACTGAGGACTTCAGCTTGGCAAAAAGACAATGGCAGGGGACACTACATGTCTGTCGAAGGCATGATTGAAGGTCAAGGCTGAACAGGAACCAATTCCTCATCGGCTCCCAAAACAGGAACTGGGGGCTGGGGTTTGAACAAAACCATGAAGCAGGTTCAAAAACAGGAAAGAATTGGTCCTCTTTCAAGCAGTCATGAACGTTATAATCATGGGATGATGCATACACACAATTTATCTAAATTTAAAAAGCCTACCAGCCTACTTTAGGCTGTCAAATATAAACACAAAGACACCACTTCTTGCTCAGGAAACCCCTAGCTGAACCAGTTAGATGGGGGCTAAGAAATAAGTCACAAAACTATGCATACCTGTTTGACCTATTATTTTATATTCCCCTAGACAAAATGTAGTGGGTCAGACAGGTTTCTGACCTTGCCAGGCCCAGGCACTGAAAGAGACTGTGGGATCTTTGACCTCTGAAGAGTACATACCCAGAATTCAGGCAACTCTCCAAGACAAAAGTGGAGGTAGGTCATCTGAGAGAAAATAGTGAAACCAATTCAGCATTTCCTTTCCCTCCCTTCCACGTCCAAAGACTGAGTGTTTCATGGTGCACTCTCCAAAGCATAGGGCAGTCTCTTCTACCCCAAATTGACGCAAGAAAAAGGTTACTACTTTGTACATTGTCCCCAAATGAATGCCACTTAATTAAAGAAATCCTTATTATTTTCTTGCATGAATCTTATTCCCGACAATTGCACACAGGCACTTAGGATCATCTATACATTGGTAACAAGAGCTATCACAAATCCCCATGAGCACACCTCAGTGCAGTAAAACCAGCAAACCGCTGGGCAAAAATGCCACCACTGGTCCCTGCTTCACAAATCACAGGTATCACATGTATCACCTGACGAGGAAATAGGGAATTTTTAACATGTAAATATTTTAATTAAAAATCTAAAAAATATTCTGAATCACAGTGGGGTTAACATTTCCTTCCCCCTCTGTAATACTCAAAATATAAATTATTAATTACCAAGCAGTGATACACACATCTTAAATATGTGACACAAACAGATGCAAAAGATTAAAGAAAATGCATTAAGGGGCAAGACACAAAGGCATAGAACCAACATTTTCATGTTCCAGTTCCCTGCCCTCACACTGACTCCCTACATTTCCTTGGGAAAAAAAAAATCACTTGTTGCCTCCATGCTTCAAATTGTGTCCATAAAATGGAGGCAATGCCACTTTATCACAATCTCACAAGGATAAACCAGGAGATTGTGAAATGTCTGGATAATACAGGATTGAAGGTCATACAGAAGCCAGGTAAGAGTGAGAAACATGTTTTAACTAGCACTGAAAGTATTTTATTACCTATGCAGATGGATCACTCCTGTAGCATTAGTCACCAAGTGAGATCCAGTGAGGCTGCCAAGGAAAAACTGTGTATGCCTGCTGACTCTGTGAACAAGGGTGGGATGGCAATAATGATATTCTCATATTAAAAAAAATGAATCTAATATGCATACTTTTGTGTGCTGAATGCACAACTGGTTTTGGGTTTGGTTTTTTTTTAATGCAAAAGGAAGTTTGAAGGCTCTTCTTATTTAACAGTGCCACAGAGATTATCAGAGCACTATAATATCAAAAAATTTGTTCACAGCAGGTAAAATTTACACCCTGCAGTGAACCAACAAAAGAACACTTAAACCCTAATTTCAGCCCTCACGGTTGAGCCAGTGACACACTTCTGTTAGCACTACATAGGGACCATTTTCTGGATCAGAATATTAAAAGCACTTGTGCTTCAACAGCATTTCTTTCTAGACATTTTTTGTTTCCCACAAAAAAAAGCTAAGGGAATCTGTTATAATCTGAAGCCCAAACCAATCTGTTTTATATACGCTTGCTGATGCAAGTAAAACTAGATAGTGGTACACCCCTGTATTTTTATGATTTTTAAAATCATGGAAACGTACACAATTTGGCTGTTTAGGTAAAACAAAATTGTATCACATTCTGCTTTTTTTACCCAAATAGTTACAAAGATATACTATATTCTGAGAGCATGCTTCTTCCTTACCATTTCTGAAAGTCAGTTAACAAGTCATCAACAAATATCAAAATAGAGAACAATATTAGTATTAGGAAGAGAAATTTCAATATGTAAGTAAACATGAGATAACCTGCAAGTAGAAAGGAAAATTCAGCTTGCTGATAGAGCCAGTTACAGGACAAAAGTGGGTTCCCTAAAAGGAAGGATACAAAAAATATACATCGAAGAGCAGGGCAAAGAAGGGTAAAAGTCCGCACCAAGTACCAAGGTCCTGCTCTTTTCTCTGGTATAAACACAAGCAAAAATCAAGGATATTAAACCTCAGTCCCTGTGCCTTGGAGGGAATCTGCAGGATCGTCCCTGCGCCTAGCGAGCTTCCGCTGGAATAGTGGAAAGTTGGATCTGTAACAAAGATTATTTTTCCACCAACAGTTTAATTTTAGAAAGGCGCCAACAAAAGGCACCGCTCTGAACACCCCGAGCGCGTTCCTTCCCCTCCCGACCCATCAGTGCCTGCTTCCTCCTCGGAGACACGATGCCGTGGCACAATCACGGCTCCATTCGGCCGCTTTAGCCGAACAAAACGCTCCTCCTGCGTGGAAAAAATAAAACAACAAAAAGCCCAACCACCCAACCAAGCGATGCCATAAAAAGGCAGGGAAGCAGGAGCACGGAGGGAAGGGCCGGCGCGCACAAGCGCCCGCACCGCCGCCCTCCCGCAGCGGAGCCGGCGCCGCCGGTGCTCCCGCGAACCCGCGAACGGCGGCGTTTGCGAGCCCAGGCTCCGGCACCGACACCGGGGCTGTGACGCCGCCGCCCGCCCTGCCCCGCCATGGCCGCCGCGCCCGCCCGCCCGGCCGGAGCTGCCCCACGGCAGCCGCGGTCGCCAGGGCAGCGCGGCCGCGGGGGGCCGGCGGGGCTCCGGCACAGCTCCCGCCCGGCGCTCTCCCCGTCCCGGCCGCACCTGTCCGGTGGTTGCGCGGTCCGGGGCGGGGAGGGCGAGCGAGCGCGACGGCAGCAGCGACGGCGGGAGACAATGGAGGAGTGAAGGACGGACACATTGACACACCGGCGCCTCCGCCCGCCCGCACCACTCCCGGCACCTCCCCGGGGGAGAGCAACGAAAGAGCCGCGGAGAAGCCAAAAAGGGAAGACAAAATAAAAGAGAAATTAATTTCTAAACTTAAAAACAAGAGACAAGAGCGGACGGACTACTTCTCTCCAACAGCACCGGGTGGGAAGCTGGCGGAGGACGAGAGGCTGGCACGCAGTGACCCCCATCGCTGGCAGGAATGGTTCGCCCCGCGGCCGGCCCCGGCAGGGCGGGGCTGCGGGCGGAAGGCTCCATGAGGAGCGGGGCGGGGGCGGTGCCGCGGTCGGGGGTGCTGCGGGCGCCGTCCCGGGCTGATCCCGCCTTACCGTGCGCGGGGGCCGCGATGGCTCCCCCCAGGAAAGGCGACCTGAGCGCGGAGGAGAAGGACTTGCTGGCAGTGATCGCCACAGGTGAGCCCTCCCTGGCGCTCGCCGCTCGCGGCCCCGGGCCGCAGCTCCCACGGGCCGCGCTGGCCGTGCCCCGGGAGGGATTTCGCGTCCCCACTCGTTGGGGGCGGCGGGTGAGGCGCCGTTACCGGCCGCTCGCCGCGGGCTCCCCGCCCCCGGCCGCGCTCCTCGGGCCCCGGCGCTGAGGGCCGCCTGCCTTCCCGCCCCGCCGCCGGGCCCGCGCCCTTCTCCCTGCCGGGGAGAGTGGCTGCTCCCGGGGTCGGCTTCCCTCTCGGGCAGCCCGCGGCGCCCCGGGAGTGCAGTGGGGGGCGCCTTGCGGCGCTAGTCGGGCTGGGAAGCTCAACTGGGCGGGTCTAACTCTGCCGAGGAAAGCTTGCGTCTTATTGCCAATGTCTGTTGATGTTTGCTGAATTATTGGTGTGAATGTCCACTGCCAAAAAAAAAAAAAAAAAAGTTTTCTTGGGGATAATCCAATCTTCCAGCATGCTGTAAGGTTTTCTCCACGTGCTGTTGCCAGACCAGGGCGTCTTTGCAGACGTGTTAATCTCATATTGGGAATAACTTGAGCTTGTTTGAGGTGTTGTGCACCTCTTATCTCTTATGATGTTCTATTTTACTATCCCTTGTACTGTCCTCTTAGAGAGAGGAGAGGGGATCAATGTCTGTATGAAGGAAGAGTGGGTGTCAGGATAGTGGAGCCAGGCTCTTCCTGGTGATGCCAAGCTGCAGGACACGAGGCAATGGGCAGAAACTGGTACACTGAAAATTCCACCTGAAGAAGAGGAAAAACTTCTTTACTGTGCAGTTGACTGTGCACAGGAACAAATTAACCAGAGTTGTGAAGTTTCCCTCACTGGAGATACTCAAGAACTGTCTGGATGCAGTTCTCTGCCATGTGCTCTAGGATGAGCCTGCTTGAGCAGGGAGGTTGGACAGATAACCAGATCACTGTGGTCCCTTCTAAGCTTACCCATTCTGTGATTTTGCATTTCACGTGAGTGTCACGGTTTCATCGCACTATCTGGCACACGTGCTTGTTGCCAGGGGAACTTTTTGTCTTATGGGTTTCCTGGTCCAGCAATGTGAATTTCGTAACCCCAACTAGTTATCCTTCGACTGGTATTTTGAAAATCATAAACAACATTTGTTAGTTGGAGGTAAACTAAAAACACTTTGTGTTCCATACATTACTATATATAGTTTCCAGGCAATTTGAACTCGTGTTTTATTACACTTCATTCTCAGTTGTATTAAAATATTCCTGTGTGTCAGATACACAAGCATAGGACAGTCAGCAGTGAATTTATTGTGGACCAGAACCAGTTTAATTGACTCACTTTAATAAGAGTTGCAGACCTTAGTCTTGCAGACTCCTCTGTCTAACTTACCTAATGCTTCTGATTAGGGTCATGGGATAATTCAGGTTGGAAGAGGCCTGAGGAGGTCTCTAGGCCAACCTGCTGCTCACAACACATCAGCTGTGAAGTCATATCTGATTGCTTAGGGCTTTATCCCGTCAGGTCTTGAAAACTTCCAAGGAGGAAGGCTGTACAGTGTCTTTGGGCAGCCCCTTTGCTTTACTGTGTTCGTAGTTTTCCCTTGTATCCAGTCTGAAGCTTCCTTTTATTTCAGCTGCTGCCTGTTACCCCTTGGCTTCCTACCATGCCACCACTATAAGGAGACTGGCTGCCAACTTTTAGCTCTGGCCAGTTCTAGAAGTCTGATTTATATCAGTTTAGTGTCTTGTTTGGAAATCCTTCAGTGTTTTGTCATACAGAACTCTGAGTTGGTAAATGCAACTTTGCTTTGCTTGTATTAAAATTTGCTTGAAGATTTTCTCTTTCTGATGTTTGTTCTTTGGCTGGGATATTCTTCTGAAAACTGATCCAGTTCTTAAGAAGCTTGTAACATGTTTAAAATATATGTATGTCTGGGGGAGTAAGGTAGTGAGTGGATGGTTCCCTGATTGTCAGCCAGGGGTCTTTTTCAAGTGTGTGAGAGGACTCAGGTGATTGTCTTTTTTTTCTTAAATTAATAAATTAAAAGAAAAATGGCTAAAAATGCTTAAATGGCTCCTGTGGTGTAGTTAAACCACATGAAAAACCTTATGAAAAGAAATTATTTTTAGTATTTTAATGGGATTTTTAGCCAAAACTAAGGTTGCAAGAGCTGTTTTGCTGAAAAACTGCTGGATGGCTACCTCCTTCTGAAAGTGTGAAGGTGAACATGAAAATCATTAAAATAAGAGATGTAGTGCTTATTTTTATTAAGCACATCACTGCTGAAACAGCTTTGCTTATGATTGAATCAGTAGTTAGAAGTTTGTTAATTTGCAATAAATATTCTCCAAACTCAAACTCTTGGAATGTTCTTTTATTTCTATTTGTTTTTGCCTGTAGAAGCTGCATTGGCTGTATCTGAGTAGTCATCCAATGGGCTTTGTATCAGGTTCTTTTGGTAAGGAATTGAGAAACAGATGTGGCCTGTTTTTTCCTGGCACTTTTTTTTCAGACTTCAGTCTACTTATGTGTTTGGCAATTTTTAGGAATGTCAACAATCAAGCTATCTGGATCCTTGTCCTTTTATCTCTATTCTCTATTACCAAAAGTGAATTCATTCCACTCCTGTGAATGATATGTTGCAAATTTCAAATTGAAACAGGAAAAATGGCGTGAGTAAATGATAAAGCATGTTTCATTGAAACAAAAAAGTCTTTGAAGTAATTTCTTTTTTTTGAGAATGTAGACAGCTCTTTTAGACAAAAGATGCTCCAAAAGAGTGAAATGTGTTAAAATGCTCAGTATCATTATACTCATTCAGAGCTGTTCATGTGCTGTTTATGATGAGACTTGAGTCCCATTCCTGTGTGTGTAAGTCAGTTACTTCACAAAAAATGGATGCTTACTTGTAGTTCATGCTTTCCAACTGCTCTTTGATGTTGTGAGTTCTTGGTTTTTAGCTTCTAGAACATAACATTGTTTATTCCTAGGCTTCTTCACTAAGTGCAATCAATTTATTGGTGGTTAATCTACATCCCAGCCAGTTAACATACAAAGATTTTGATTCTAATGAGAAATGGAAATTACCATTTTCATCCAGGTTCTTAGTTTATTCTATTTCTCACCCCCTTTTCTTTTTATTTTTAACCAAAGGAAACACCGAGGAGGCTGGAAGGCTACTGGGGAGCAAGAATGTCCGTGTCAATTGCCTGGATGAGGTACTGCAAAACTCTGCAAGCTTTATGCTGAGTTTAATAAGAAAATGCTAGGTCTGAAGGCCTTCATGTTGTTGAATAACATTGCTCTAACAACAATTGCTATAGCCCTGAAAATTAGAGTTACTGCCAAGATATATCCAGCCTGCAACTGAATAATGAACCTTTGAAGAGTTCTTACTGGTTTTTAGAGGAAGTTTAATGTTACTTAAAGGACTGCACTGTATTTTGTCTCAAGTTCCAGCATGAGCTTTGTAAGGAAAGATAAACACTGCAGCAAAACACGTGGGGGTGCTCCTTGATTTCTTGTCACCTTCACAAGCAGTAGTTCCTCTGCTTAGTCCCTATATGGCAGACACAGCATTGCCAAAGCCCTGTCATTGTCAAACCATAAACTTGGAGGGTGAGTAGCTCAATCAGAAATGGAACCATAGCCTTTTATACAGGTAGGTGTGGTAGACATGTAGTAGAAGATTAAATCCTCAAGTGCTACCTGAAGATGGGAATAAATTTGTGGAGAAAGGAACCTTACCTGGTATTCATGTTTCTTCTTTTTAGAATGTTTTTCTAAAGCATGCTGCATTAATATGAAATGTAACATGCAAGCAAAGCTAATTCCCCATCGTGCATGTTAAATCCATGTGTAATTTATCAACTTCAATGTTAGTTTGTGTTTTTTTTCACAGCTTTATAATTTCATAGGAATCACTGGGAAATTCTGGTAGTGTGTCTAGTTCAGCCTCTGGCTCAAAGCAGCTTTAGCTCCAGGGTCAGATGAGATTGCTCTGAGTTTTGACCTGTCTGGCCTTGTAAATCTCTAAGGATGGAGATGCACAATATTTCTGGGCAACTTGTTCTACTCTCTTACGATGATTACAATGAAAAAGTGTTTCACTTATGTCTGAACCTCAGCTTAGGCTTGGTGTCTCTTGTCCTCCTACCACCATAAATGAAGAGTTTGTCTTCTCAGTGATGTCCCTGTCAGCACTGGCAGTTTGCTCTTGGGTCCCACCAAAGCTATTTCTTCTCTAGGCTGAGCAAGCCCAGCTCCTGCAGCCTCTCTTCACTGCTCAAGTGCTCAGGTTCCTACTGTGTAGTGGTGGTACTCCATTGATTTTGTTGCAGTTTGTCCATATCTTTGTTGCACTGGGAGGCTCAGAATGGGACAGGGGATATTGTAGATGTGGTCTCATGAATGCTGAATGGAGAAAAACACTTCTTTTTTTCCCCAGATATCTTCATGAGGTATTGTTAGCCCTTTTTTTTCTGCCAAAAGATCAATTTTCTGATTGTTCTTAAGTTAACTACTAAACCTGAATTTCTATTGTATGAATTTCAACAAATTTCTGTAAAACTAGTCAAACTTAAGCTTTACAGTGAACTTTAGGAGCCCAAGATACAATTCAAGTATGCTTGCAAGTGTGCTTTACTGTATAGACATCCTTAAGTGTAATTGCTTAAGTTGTGCTGAATGATGGCAGCCTTGCTGCAGTGTTAGTACAACATCCAGGATTAGTATTGAGAGGATATAACTTATTCAAATAAACCATATCTGAGTTATGCCTCAGGCTATTGTTATAGAAATAGTATTAACAGTATTTGCCTAAGGCTCACATCTGACTAAATACACATAAGGCCCATAAAACTTTAAAAGTTCATGCAATGGACCTCTTGCAGACCTCCTTTTTATCCCCAAGAATGGTGTGTAATCATGCATATTAAACAGGAAACGAATTCAGGTTTGTTTAGATTTCTTAAATCCATCAGCCATGTCAGCTTTACAATTTTTCTTTTATAACCCATTTTTTCTTCAATGTTTTATTCTAATATCTACACATAAGTGTGTGAAGTCCCAGTTAAACATCAACTTCATCTGTTATTGTTGTTGCCACAACTGGAGACTGCTCTCAGTGCATCAGGTCTTACTTTTTTTCTCTGTTGCCTTAGCTGCTTATCCTGAAACTCATATTTATATTAGTACTATTACTTATTTTATTCTGTGGATTCTCTCACATAAAAAAGTCTTTAAGGATGGAAATGAGTTCTTAACTGAATTGAGCTCCCACTTCAATACCTAAGCATTCCATCTTCAGGGATTCCTTAATTATTAACATTAATAAAGTAAGTTTAATGTAATTCTGTCTTCTAGCTGTGGTACAGCAAGCATGTAATCACTATTAAATAATTTCAGGCTGAAGAAGTCACAGCATCCAGAAGCAGGCTGGTATATAGTGCACTTCCTAATTTAAAAAAAACCATACATAATCTGTTCCTTTCATTTTTGGTTTGACCATATACTCTAACTGCTTGGATTTGCTTTCTTGTAGATTAAAAACTACTAACAATCAGCTGTCTTTTTTCTGTGTACTTTTAGAGAAGTCATATTTTAACATCTTCCAGATGCAGTGACCTTTTAAGTATCTTGCCTGAAGTTACATTTCTGCAGCAAGTGAGCTATAACAGTGGCTCTTTTTCAAATGCTTTCCAGTTGTTTCGGCTTCTTACTTCAAAAACATACATACGAGCTGGATACAGTATTTCAGCATTGCTTCTGCTGTTGATACATGTATTTAAAAATAAAAAATTACTCCTCTCAGTCTGCTTGCTTTTCCTGCCCTTGTTCCAAGACTCTCTCATACTCTTTACCTCCCGCTGTCTGCCAAGCTCTGCTGGGAGTGGCAGCACAGAGTAAGATCCCTTCACTCCGATGAGTTTCCCAGATGCCCATCTTCCAGAAGGTCCCAGCAGATACAGTCCTGTTTTTTCTCAACACTCTTTCTGACCAAATAAATTGCTTTGTTGTGTCTCTGTGGATTTAGGTAGACAAAGGAAGGATGTTTAGGCTTAATCTATGAAAACAAAGAAATGCAGTGGCTTTTCTGCAAAACTGGTCTTTGACAGTTTTGCAGCTTTAAAACTTCAGGGGCATTTAAATTCAGGTGTCCTGAAACATTAGGGCAAATACATCAGCTGTAGAAATGGATGTAAAATAAATGCAAATATATTTAACTTAAATGCACACTGCTTAGTAATTTTTTGTCCCGTTTTAAATGGACTGGTTCCTAATTATAATAACTAATAATTTAGTTTGGAAGAAAGTGTTCAGGACTTTTCTTTCCTCTGAGAGTGAAGAGCTTGTGAATATTGTGACTTTTTGTCAGCACTTTGCTGACTTGAACTCCATCTTCAGCATGTGGCTAAAATATTTCAGATTGCTGCAGAGAGGCAGACTCAAGGAAGCACCTGGGCTCTCCAGGTATGGAAGTTTCTTCTGGTCCTGTTGGTAGTTAAGGTTGCAATGAAGCACTGTAGTTACTATATGCCCTATTTTCTGCAGATCAAGCCAACAGACTTGACCTAAAAAGTACATAATTTTTCTCTGTTTGAAATAGCTGTAAGGTTATTCATAATCTTCTTACATAGAGAACTATCATCTGGCATTAGCAGCATTACTTCTTTCTTCTCATTTGGTAATTCAGCTGTTCAGTTCCATAATACATAATTTAGAAACAGTCCCCTTCTCTATACTACAGAACCGAGTGCTTCCTGGGAATTACAACAGCAGCCTAATTATTCATGGCTGAGATGTGTGCAGCTTCACTCATACTGAGTATGTTCAATGGAGGGTTCTTCAGGTAATCTATCTTGCTATTCTAGTCTGAATATCCTATGCTAGCAGAAAATGCCCAGATCCTTGACCTTTGTTGAGAGGAAGAGTTTTATCTTTTGATGTTTTTTATGTAGTACTTCAAAATACACAAACCAAAGAAAATTCCACTGCTAGTAAGAATTATCTGGTTTCAATTCAGGTTGCTGATTGATTTAGGCTTTAACTTCTCATCACTGCAGGTGAACTGAAAGATCATCAGAGGAATCTAATGTGTTACATATGTGAAACCAGCAGCTGAGCAGGATGACTGTAAAGGAAAACTATAGCTGTGACCAGCACTTACTGAATAGTGTTTTGTATTCTAATTAGTCTGTACTTAGCTACAGCTAAAATCATTTGTGCATGTAACTGTTGACCTCCTTCCAAATCCTGCTGTTAGGAAATTTAAGATGTGTAAGGGCAGTCTTATTCAAAAGCTTGAATGGTGAAATTTCTAAAGGCTTTCATCCAGGAGAGAGTCAAGTTATATTTCTAGACTAGCAGCATTTGGTACCAGAGAGCTGATTTTGAAGATATACATCAACAAGTATTCCTGCCTTGTAGCACCTGTTCTTTTTACATAATTTTTAATAATGTCCCAAATACTGTCTCAAGTAAAAGCCAAACCTAGAGTTACGTGTTTTGTTTATAATTTTCTGACTTAAACTGTTGCCTGAATCTAAAGGGTAAAATAAGACACTCTTCCTGTGTTAATGTGGGACTACGTTCCTCATTGGAAAATGAGCTGGGAAAGGGAGAGGTGAATGCTTTAGTGTTGCTGGCATATAAGCTAGGGTTGCTAGCAATTTTTCAGCTAGGGTTTCCCTTTCCCTTTCTTTTTTTACTTTTCCCACTCTACTTAAATAGCTGGCACTCACATGTGCAATGTCCTAGTGTACCCCAGTACCTGCTGAGGGACTGCTCCAGTGTGATCCAGCCTGTATGCCACATCTTGACAAGGTTGAGAAGAAGGGGGAAGTGAGCGTGGGGGTGCTTGGATTGTGCTTTTCACTCGAGTAACACAGGTTTATGTGGCTATTTCCATGGTGAATTGTCATCATGTTATCCACAAAACAATACACATGATGTCTGTGTTCTTAGCAGTCAGCATGAATGTTTCAATGTTCACAAAATGGAGAGGTTTTGTGCCGAATAAGTACATGTCACATGGAGTGGGAGATAGCTTGTGTACTGTTTGTTTGTTTGCTTGTCCCACTTCTTGTTCCCTAGCTGTCCTGTGTTTCCCCATTCCACTGGTTGATGAAGGCTGAGCAGGAGTTTTGTTGGAAGCTTCCTTTGTAGCTCCTAGGAGGCAGAAGGTTGCTTTTCCAGTTTATTATCTTTATAAATTTGTTTTTATTCGGCCCATTCAAGCACACCTCAGCTGGATGCTGAGAGAGATTGACCTGCTTTCTTCCTCTGTGTCTGGTGGTGGAGTCCAACCCCTCCCTGGTTCTGGTACTCATCTGCCTGCCCCTCCACTGACCCCATAGTTCATTGCTTGAGGTTTTTTTCATCAACTGACTTCCATACCATAGCAGCAGTTCTTGGAATCCCATTCCTCAGTCTGCTTTTGGGTTATTTTCAATGTGAGGAACTGGAAAAAGATGGTCTCTAATGGCCCGTCTGGCTGTGCCAAGAGCCCTGTTGTGCCAGGGAGGCCTTGTTGGTTGGTAAGCTGGAGAATCCAGTCAAGAGAAGTGCCAGGTAATTTTTAGAGGCACTGCAAACTCTATTCCTCTTGTATGGTAGACATACAAGATACTTACAGCCCTGCAGAAGAGAAGAGATGTTATCATGTAACATACCTGCAAAAAACAAAAAACAAAAAAAAAAAACAGGGAAGGATTCATTTTTGTCCTGGGGAATAAGATTAAAAAGCTCGATTTTTGGGGTTATTTTTGGTTTGGGTTTTTTAATTTTTTGTTTTGGTTTTGGTTTTGGGTTTTTTGGGCAGAAGAACGTTGCATGGTAACTGCTAGAAAAAGGATCCTTCATATGATGTTTTGTAGTGGAACAAAAATATGTTTCATCTGAATGCTTAATAAACCATCTGCAAGTTTTGTCTTTTAAGTTTGTTGTATTGACAATCCAAATGCCATCTGTGAGAAAACAGAGATGAAAAAAGTACCTCTGAGAAAAGTATTTGCAGTCAAGCCAGTTTCAGTGTAGGGACATAATACAGGATACCAAGCATTTCCAGATAAACTTGTGTCTAGCCTGACCCTCTTTCGTTTGTTGTGAATGTGAAAAAATGATATTAATGAGACTTTAAATCCGTTTTTATAGCAACTAACCACATATTTTCTGCCTGATATGGTTTTTTTGATCCATGCCACAGCCTGACACTTCTGAATTTAATCAAAGGATTTTACAAACAGCTTTCTGGGAGGAGAGGATAAAACAAACCCAGTTCTTTACTTTATCATATAATCTTCAGATCTTAATTGAAACAACTGGCTTTCAAGATATAGTTAAACTTAAAAGTCATTGTTTTATAAAAATTCTTTCTCCCATCAAAAACCATGCTGTGTTTATATTCCCTTACTCAGTACCTTTCTGTGCTGCTAAAGGAGACAAATCCCTACTGTGACTGCAGACTGGGATTGGTCTGTAAAATTGCTTTTGATGTGACATTATGAAATGTGATATAATAAGATATATTTTATATAGTAGCACAGAAAGTCTTAATTCAACTTTTGTGACACCCCAAAATGAAATCTAGCAAAAGCAGTCTATTTTATATTCATGAAGTGATCTCTTTAGGTATTTTGTTTCTTCACTGGCAGTTTATATTGCAGTTTATCAAAATATGTGGGTTACTAAAATAAAATGCATCAAGTAAGCACTTTTTATTATTTCCAGTTAGGATGGAGAGTAATGAAAAAATTATTATACTTTTAACTTTTCCAATTTCCCGCACCTTTAGAATTTTTTTTTTTAAATTATGCTGGTTATTTAAACGTACTTGGGTTTCCACTCAGCCATCAAAAGAAATATGTGAAGGCTCAAACTGACAATTACATTATTTCAGATTATCACATTATCAGGTATTTACAGAGCTGCAGTAATGATGTACATGAATGTACTCAGGCACACAGACTTGGCTGGCAAAGGAACAGAATGCCATTTTGCTTTTCCTTGGGAACAAACTAAAGCATTCTCCCTGCTATGCAGTGTTGGGAGGGTGTTCTTGGGCAATTAAGGTGTCTTGGCTGATAACATGAATCCTGACCTGATGTTAAGTGAAATAAACAGTATATTGGAAAAAGCATACTATATTCTGAAAATGCAGAGGAAGAGAGCCTGCACTAACAGTTCACCCTAGTTTCTGAAAATTTCCTCTGAGATTTGCCCAGCTTTATATTTATAATTGCACCTCAGTCCTCCCATTCTGAAATGAAATCCTTCTTTTGTGCTGGGGCAGTTGATCAAATCAGCCAGGTTTGTAAAAGCCTGACAAAAGATGTGTACCTTTGAGGGCTTTCAGGGCTCTGGCTGATCATGGGCACAATGCCAAAAGGGTGGAGAAGTGGGAGAGAGGTGGATGGCAAAATTACCAGAAATCATGACTAAAAATGAGCAAGATGGGTTTCAGAGACAACAAATCTTTGTAATGTTTAAAACAACAGCAACCTTTTTCTGGTTTTCTTACTGTTTATCATATAAGCCACAGCAGGGGAGAAAAGAATAATGTAGGAAGCTATCAAGTTTTCTAAACTAAGCTTTTCCAACTACAGAAACATTAGTTGTCTTCAACACTAATGCCTTACATAAAAGGACAATGATAAATTGACTGTAAATGGTTTTCATTTGTTCAACACTGCTCTGTTTTCAAATCTATAGCACAGCATAATCTGAAAACTGACATGGAAATCTGCTGCATGTTAGTAACCATATTTTTTCACTAAGATTTTGTGAGGCTTTTTGTAAATAAAATGCTATGTCAGGTTTTGGTAGTTATATTGAATATGTATGGCCAAGTAAAAAATGTTCGGTGATATGAAGATCAAGAGATGTAACATTCTTTTTTTATGCTTCTTGCTTCTTTCCTTTGGTAGCATGGCATGACCCCTCTGATGCACGCAGCTTACAAAGGGAAGGTGGACATGTGCAGATTGCTCTTGAGACACGGAGCTGATGTAAACTGCAATGAACATGAGCATGGATACACTGCCTTGATGTTTGCTGGGCTTTCAGGTAACTTCTTACTAAACTCAGATCACTTTTACTGATTTTTATAACATCAGTGGGCACAATTTGCCATAAGTTAATAATATAAAAGTGTTTATATGCTTTTATTATTCAGGTTTGCTGTTATTTATGTGAACTATGCAACTATGTCATGATCAGCAGAATCCTGTGGGCGGTGCAACAAGAGAGCTTCTGTTCAGGCTCATATTAAAATTGATTTTGTTCAGCATTTTGAGGCATACAGTCTATTTGTCCTGTACCTACTTTGTCCTGTTTGTTAGAGATCTCAATATTCACTTTCCTGGGAGAGTTTTCTTGTGTAGTGGGATACATTCTGTTTTCTTAGATTGTATTACACTGAAAATGGTGCTGCACCAGTAGCTTTTGGTAATGTTTGAGACTTTTTCAATCCAGTATTTTTCAAATTTTGTCTTTCTCCTACATTATTTTTCCAACTATCATGTGGGCTTTTAAGAATGTATTTAGTAGATTTAAAAACATATTTTCCCACAATAATTTTCACTCTTGTATTTTTTTTTTTCCATGAGAGTGCTTACAGCTGTATATATCTTCTCCTGTCTCAAGTGATGGTTTGCAGCTTTCCTCTTGCTATTCTTTTTCCCTGATGGCAGGAACAGTAATTTCCTTGAGTGAGAAAAATACACTACCTTAAAACCTTGTTCCTTCTGGGGAAAAAAATTTATTTGGGAATATTAGGTTATTTTAAGTATCTTCTTTACTAGGCCACTTATGTCTTCCCAAAAATGTGATTCTAGAGGAGTCAGGCTTCTTAGCAGGTAAAGTTTAAACTGCCTTCTTTCATTGTAAGTATGAAAAAAAAAGGCTTATATGTGTATGTGAACGTAACTAGATTGTTTTTCAGCTACAACTTTGGTAGAAGTATTTGGGAAATTCCAGTGTTCTGTGGTATTGAGCAATATCACAGCTGCAGCAAAGAGATGAGAACAAACGTTTAAAGGCTGTTAAATGACTACAGCTTTATGGAAAATGTTGGATTTTTGCAATTTTCTCATAGCTGAGCTTTTAGCCTGTCATTCTGGGTGTGAAGGCTTCTGAATGTTGACTTTAGGACTTGTTCTCTCTGAGCACAAAAGGTACATGAGCACTCCTGACGCAGTGACTTTGTTTTTAAACATTCATTTTCATCCACCATCCCCTTTTTGTATTCACTTTTCTGTACTTAGCATCTGCACAAAAATGGATAAAGTAAGAGTACCTTTGAAAGCAGAACTAGCAAGAGTGGTGACAAGTGTCCTTTTTTAGTCTCTGAAGGGCACCAATTAAGTAATCTAATCTTCCCATCAAATTTTAGCTTCATTTTACTTGGTATTTAGCCCAGTCTGAACACCCAGTTCCCACTGTGGAGAAAGGAACAATCTGTTCTGTTCACTGTGTTCCTGCTACATCAGAGTCCTGAATGTGTTTTTCTTCTTAGAAAAGCGAATGTAGCTGAACTGTTAAAGTAGATTAGTAGAATTTCTCTCTATACTGCTTTCCAACCTCTAGGTTAGCTTCATGAGTATGACTCCCATAAGCTTCATGGGAAGCTGATTGTGCATTACAGACAGCAGAGTTACACCAGCTGGAACTCTAAATAAACACATTCCTTTCCTTTAATGCACACTTAAAATGACGACATTAAGAACATTCAGTTTCCTTAGTGTTGTTCCTGGTCTTTAAAAATTCAGTACATCTTTTTCTGAAGCATAGAGAATTACAAGTTCTGATTGGTCTTTGCTCATTCCCCCCTATCTTTCCTGCAAATTCAGGAAATAAAGAAATCACCTGGATGATGTTAGAGGCTGGAGCAGAAACTGATGTTGTCAACTCTGTGGGAAGGACAGCAGCTCAGATGGCTGCTTTTGTGGGTAAGATGAAAATTATTATCATTTCCTAAAGAAGTAAAGTGTTAGATTCTTATGCTTTTTGTTAGATAAACATTATTTAATGACCTGTTCTGAACTGACACATTGTTGGGCTTTGTTTTCAACATCTTATCATGGTAAGAGTCAATTTGTGTTCTATTCCCATGTTTGATTTCCTGAAACCACAGATGATCTTACCTGTGAGAACAGGTGCTGTGTTCAAGTGTGTAAGTTTTTGCAATGTCACCACTTTGGAAATAGTAAGAGGAAGCTGGTTACATTGGAGGGGTCTGAAGTGTAGCACCAAGTTCTAATTGGAGCTTCCCTTGTGGGAAAGGACGACCATAGTGCAGGGAGTCAGGAACTCAGCTGGGCTTTGCAGCTGTGTGCTGGCAGCAAGCCACCCTCTGCCCTTCTCCAGCTTCTGGGAGAGGGAGAACTCTTGGGGCCTCTTCTGAGGTAGTCACCACTTACTGACCTGAGCTTCACTAGAATAAGATAAGGAATTGTCATTCCAGCATACAGAATTATCTGTGGCAAAACATGCAACAAGCTTTTTTGCTGATGTTGTGAGGTTTTTTTGGTCTTTTTTTGTTTGTTTTTATAAGCCATTTTTAAATTTTTTAACCTCCTTGACAATATTAGGCTCCTGACTTAATGTTCCACTTTTTCCTCTAGCAAGGAGAATCGATCAAATTTTATGAGGTTAAATTGAGTAATTATCAATGGCACAGTTATTTCTTCCCAAAAAACAAAAATGAGGACCTGTATTTTCTTTCAAACGTGGCCCTTTTATGGTGTTTAAATGCCTGAGAATTCTCTTTCAAGTCCTTTTGGTCCTTCAGTCCTTTCTGAATTCAAGACAACCTTGCCATTTAGATTTACTTCCTTGAATAGTGATTTAGTTCTAAGTTTCAGGTTCCATTTTATTTCTTTCTGCTGTTTTAAAGAAGAAAAGGCTGACATTGCTCACTTGAGGTTCGAGCAGCAGAACCTTAACTATCCACTTGACGTATGAGAAAAGTCTATTCTTAATTAATATCCTTTGGATTTGGAGAGTCTTTTCCCATGTGATGCTGTATGGAGTGAATGGGAAATATTATCCCCAGCATAATTTTTGAGAATCCTTGTTTAAAATCTCATCACATCACCAAGATAGCATAAATATTTTCAGGCATTCTGAGATACACTACTTTGTCAAAGTCTGCAGATTGGAATCCATTCCTGTTCCTTTTTTTATTCTTTGTCCAATCAACATTAATTCATCTGCCTCTGTGTGGGAAGAGAGGATACTTTTTCCCCTGTCATTTGTCTTATACTGTGCTCTATTAGCTCAGAGCTGTCTCTTCTAAAACAGTGGAGGATTTTAAATGCTGGGATTTGGTTGGCTGTGTCTTCTTCTGATTATAGGATTAGTGCCAAGACAAATCAATCATTTTAAAGAATGTGGTCCTGGACTAGAAAAGATAATTTTTACTTTCCCTTTAGTCAAGTAATCCATTGTATTGTCAGATGTTGAAAACAAGAAGAGGGTGTAACTTCTCATCTTGTTACTTTCATTACAATCCTTTTATTTTTGGTAAATTTTAAGTATGTTCTGTTCTTATAACTTCTCCCACCTTAGGTTAATACAGTAATATCTGCTTCAGGTCTGAAAACTTACGAGTCTCAATGCAATTTTAAAAGTACAAAATGGAAAAATCTTACCTTCAAAAATTTTAACATCAGTTTATGACTACTAGAATAGTACAATTTGGGAGAGAAATAACTATTCTTAGTTGTGGTTTACCAGGGAAAGAGGATGCAGGAAGTGGACAGGATATTCAAAATGAATTTTCATGAGGGCATTCCCTGCTAGGAATCAGTAAGTTAATGACACTTACTGAAGATTAAAGCTACACACAAGAGTTGCCTCGTTGCAGTGCAAAATATATCATGCAAGACTCCTTTTCATGTGGGTAATTCTCACTTGTATTGTTTATATTAGATTTGGGTTTAGTATTTTTTTGTTGTTGTTATTATTTCAGTGATGATCTTTTTTCTTGTGTGCCTTTAGGTCAACATGACTGTGTGACTGTCATCAACAACTTCTTTCCACGTGAAAGGCTGGACTACTATACTAAACCACAAGGCTTAGACAAAGAACCAAAACTGCCAGTAAAATTAGCTGGGCCTCTGCATAAAATTATTACTACTACCAACATGCATCCTGTCAAGGTGGAGTTATATGTAAATTGTATGTTCGTTGGTGTGGGAGCTGTTTCTTTGTGTCAGAAAGCATTGGGCTCTTCTGCAAGTTCAACTGAGATCAAAAACATCATCTGCTAATTCAACTACTTCTGAAAAAGAGGAAGAATCAGGCTCAATGCATAGATGTGATTAAAAAATTATTTCAGTGTTTGTATACACCAGAATCTTGAACTAACATCTTTAAGTGGAGAGATTCTTGCTTCTTGTGTCAGTAACCATAAATAGCTGTCTTTTTCGGCTTTATTTCTCAGCCCCACTTGAGGGGCTTAACAAAATCTCATTGTTCTCTCAAAGCTTTACTCAGCATGTATCTGCCTACCTTCATCACTGATTTGCCACAGTAACATCTACCACTGCTGCTGTTTCTGAAAGTATGTGCAAGAGAATGTTTATTTTACTTCCCAGGATATTGCTGACAATAATGTCTTTTATGGTTTGCTCCTCCAGTGTAGTTCAGAGAAGTGAATACACCTAAATTCAAATACAAATTCCTTGGGCTTGCCAGTCAAAGTCCAGAATTTTTTAACAGTTTCCAGCCAGGTATCTGCAGTACACAGAGACAGTAGTGCACCAGTGGCAGCTAATTGAGTGAGTAGAGCATACAGTTTCCTCTTAGAACATTTTATTCAGTGCTTTACTAGGCTACAGGAAATATTCCACAATTATGTGAGGTTGATGTGTTCTGTGAAACTGCTTAAACCATACAAGTCCATTTGTTTTAATGTTGAAAAGGAAAGAGATTTTAGGATAGTGTATGGTAGATTCTATAACTTTCTTTAGAAGTAGTTTTGATTGTTCAGGTGCTTATTCTAAAAAAAAAATAAAAATGCTATTTTAATACCAGTCTTAGTTTTAAATGTTTTCTTGTATGGGAACTGTGAATTGCAGTATATGGAATAACAGTGCTAAATAAAAAGAAAGGGAAGACTGCATAAGAAGAAAGTAGAAGAAGATTAGAAACTCCACTGAAATTTATCTACAATGAGATATATTAGCTTTATGCCAATGCACGAGTGTTAACTGATTACATTTTCTTCAATCTTTCTCCTAGATCGTGTTGCTGGTGAAAGAGAACCCTCTGTTGGCTGAAGTAGAAGCACTGCAGAAATGTTACAGGGTTCTGGATCTCATTTGTGAGAAATGCATGAAGCAGAAAGACATGAATGAAGTTCTTGCTATGAAAATGCACTACATCAGTTGCATCTTCCAGAAATGTATTACATTTTTAAAAGAGCGAGAGGATAAACTAGATGGATTTATCAAAAGGTGAGTTTTTCTGCAGACGCACACGTATGCCCTGGTGTTACAGATACCAGGAAAAAGACAACTGAAGGAATAGATTGGATTGGCTTGGATGAAGGCTATGACAAATAACTTGTTAAATAATCCCAGCTGCATTTACCTCAGGGTGGCACTCACTCCTTTTTCTGTGTCTGAAGTGACACTTTCCAAGGTACAAAGGAAACGTTCCAGCTCTTGCTGGAACTGATTTGGACTTGGCATTTACATATACGCCATGAAGCAGCAGACAGCAATGTGTGATGGAAAAAAAGAGGAGTGATAGGCTTGAAAAAAGAATTTCTCAGTGTCCAGTATGGTTCATCTGGGAACATTTCTTGTGCCGTTTTGCTCTCCAGCAGTCATGTAGGTTGAGATTTTTATTTTAAAATCACTTAAGCCAGTGAGAACTGCAAATCCCACAGCCTCTGGATGAGACTTAGACTCTTAAATCACTTAGATCTTCAAAATCTACTGAGTTACAAACCAGTTGCCTGATCTTACATATCCAAGTAAGTGACCTGGCTTTTAGAAGGATCACATTCTCCATACACCTCTGTAAATTTTTACTGAAATAGTCTGTGGGACTGAAAATAAACTATGAAGTCAGCTTTCACATAATGAAATTGAATAGTTCATCAGTCATCCATATAAAAAATAGTAGCCAAAGAGGTGTAAGGACTATAACATGTTATGAAAGTGGAATTTGTGTTTTAAGGTATTGTTCATTTATCAGTGGTTAAACAGCACAAAGCATTGTGATATTTTAGTCAGGTGTAGATAGTTTACCTATAGATGATTATTTTTCTCTGTGTCCTGGTTTCAGAGCATACATTTATATATTGTATATTTCATAATGATTGTACATTAGAATAAAGACACTTTAATTTGCATTTTAACATATGGACTTAATATATGAAGTTGCCAAATCATTATGAATTATTCTATGTATACAGAAAGGAGACAGAGTAGGGTATATGTGATATGTTTGTTCTTGAATATTTACCATGTGATTTCTTATTTTACATGCATTTAAAAAAATTTAGCCTCTTGAAAGGGAGAGATAAAGATGGTTTCCCTGTGTATCAAGAGAAGCTAATTCGAGAAAGTATCCGGAAGTTTCCTTACTGTGAAGCTACGTTGCTCCAGCAGCTTGTGAGAAGTATTGCTCCCGTTGAAATTGTAAGTTTTTTTCTGTCAAGCAAATCCTTTCTCAGGAACTTGCATGGTAAATCCAGATTGAGACATCTTTCTGTCCTCAGTTTCTGCAATATATTGTATTAAGCAAAGGGTTTTGATGTCCCTAAACTATGGAGCTGGATTTTACTTACTGCAGGAAAATGCTCTAAAATACTTCAACTTGTGTTTTTTTCATGTGCCCATAACAAATGCTTAAATACCTCAGCTTTTAAAGAAAACTGATGCCCTGAGCTCTCTTTTCCTCCTCTGGGATGTCTGTTCAGTTTTTCTGTGCCAGTTCACTTATTGAAATGGTGGATTCAGACAAAAATGAAGCTTAATTTGCACTCTGTTTTCACAGTGTCTAAATTCAGTTTAAGATTGAATAATTTCCTAGATTTAATTTATTCATTTGTATTTGTTCTATTGTACACAAAAAGTTGGTAATATATGATGGTAGAAAAAGGAGAAACGTTCTGTGAGGTTCCTTTTATCACAGAGGGGGAGGCAAGATGATGCAATGTGCAGCAAAATTTATGTCTAAATTAGGAAATCAAAATTACAAGTTAAAAATCTAACCTCAGTTGTCCTCTTAGGTCTTGCTAAGGCACTCTTCATTTTAGGGCTATTTATTACTTCATAATAAATTTTACACGAGAGTGGCTGTTCTTTTTTGAGCATGTTTCCTTTGGTCCCTGAGAGCGAGATGATGTACACACAAACACTGGGGAATTGGAACAACCCTGTGACATGTTTGGATTATTCAGAACCAATTAAATATAGCCTCCATCTTAAGTGGCTCCAGGTCTGCTAAAATGTCCTGAGGTTTAGTACAATCTCTACTGTTTGTCTAAGCCAGAAAGATAAACACAGTGTGAAAACATAAGCCCAGTGATGCATTACAACTTGCTTTAGAGTAAACATTTTCCTTCCTGTTGCTTTTTTCTTAGGAGAGCCTGCAGTCTTTTCTGCCTTTAAAGCAATGACAGTTTATTCTATTGGATTTCTGTCCATTATCCTCCTTATGGAAAGGAGGAGATACTATAATTTTTATTTATGTGGAAGCCTTTGACCTTTGTCATTGCACAATTACTTGGATTTAGTCTGAGCGTCTCAGTGTTGTCGTAGTAGTTATGATTGTACATATTCCACAATAGTCTAACAGTTTAAGGAATGACTTACAGCCAGAACAACTTGGCTGTTTTTTTCCAAATATTTATATCAGTGTCCAAAAGAATATTTTAATGTATGGTTACCTAAACCTTACTACTTGCATTGGGAAGGATGCTGCAAACAACATTCAGATAGTAGAAAATTTTGAATTCTAACCATTTGGTCTGTAGCACCTGTGTGCACTGAGCACAGCTGTAGCAAATGAAACTTTTTTGTATGGCAGCACAGAGACTGAGCTGCAAAAATCTGCTGCGTAGGATCTACAGATGTAAAGAACGTGGAGTTATTAATAACTTACAGAGGAAATACTATAGAAGCTCAGGACTTAGGTTAACTTCATACATAAAAGTTTATCTAAAGATAAATCTTAAGTTGTGCATATTAGTTGAAGTTCTGTGATTTGGTTTTATGTTTATACTGCTGCAGCAACTTCAGCGAGACCGACACTTGTGTTAATCATTTCTGCTCTTCCCTTGAGCGTCCCTCTCTGCAACAGTCCTGGGTTTTAATCTCATTAACATCTCTTGTCTTTCAGGGCTCTGACCCCACAGCTTTTTCTGTTCTTACACAAGCAATTACTGGCCAAGTGGGTTTTGTGGATGCTGAATTCTGTACAACTTGTGGGGGAAAGGGAGCAGACAAAAGATGCTCAGTATGTAAAATGGTAAGAATCGAAGAAAATAGTTCCACTGAGGTGCTGAGGATTTTGAATGCTTCCCTATTTACTGTGTAGACTTAGGAGGAATAGCATTCATGCCTGCACTGAAGATGTTCAAGTCTTCTACTTCTGGGAAAGGTGCCTTAAATTCTCAAGTGGGAAGGAGTACTTGGATTTCCAAGTGTGTACACTTAACAATGAAGAAAGAGTAAAACTTCTATATGTTAAGAGTTAATAAAAAACTGCTCTTTATAGATTCTTATATAGATTAGAATCACTCCATATGACCTTACAAATTGCTTTAAAAATACCATTAAGTGCTATGCATAGACGTTTAACTTGCAGTAAGAAATGCAAGGAAATTGTCTATTCTTTTAGTACATGAAAATTAATTGATAGCTCTGGTAACTTTCAGGTGATGTACTGTGACCAGAACTGCCAGAAAATACACTGGTTTACCCACAAAAAAGTCTGCAAGACCCTGAAAGAAATTCACGAGAAACAAGAACTAGAAGCTGCCAAAGAGAAAATGAAACAAGAAAAGAAGCAAAAGAAAGGTTAGAATACGTTCCCTTGCTGAAACCAATGCTGTGTTAACTGCATCACAAAGAACAATATAACAGGTCTTAAAATTGTAACAGCTGAGGTTGGGAGAAAAATCTTTGATGAAATGTAACAGCAAAGCTGAGTTTGTTGGGATTTTGGCCTTTCAATTTACAAATGCTGTATACTTTCCCAATGTGTTTTTTAATGATGCAGTTACACAGATTGCTACAATGAAAGCATTCTGATTTACACTGCACTGTTTCAAAATCCAGATCTTCAATCAAGCTGGTGCAGAACTTTAATGCTGCTTTATCTTTTGTTGGAGGTGTTAGGACAAGTTTGATAATAAGCAAGCAGCCTGCTCCTTCCAGTTTCAAAGGTTAATGTAGATGTTAAATCTCCCATAATACTTCTCTTCATAATCACAGTATCAAGTTAATTGTGCCATGTGCTTTGAATGTGAAGAAAACAAGCTGCAGTCTTTAAACTGCTCATGGTGGGTTTTTTCCTTAAAGAAACAAGTAATTAAATCATAATAACTGAATAAACGCTCTATTGCACCTTCCCATATTTCTCCAAGTGAAATAATAGGAAAGTAGGGGATGAAATCACTTTTTCTCTTTTACAACTTGCTGAATTTCCCCTCCTTTAAGGATTGTAGAAGTGCACTGCACAAATCATGCTTGCCTTACAATGGTAATATTGTTCACTTCAGCTGTGCTTAAAATAGCAGGATATAAATCAGTAATAAATTGGTAATAATTGAAGTTTTCAACAGTTTCCTCTGTGGATCCTGTTACCAGAGCTGCTGTTATATGGGATCAGGATTACTGTGGAAGTTGGAGGCAAGGATGTCAGAAATCCCTGCATACCAGTACAACAAAACATATTGAGCTGTGAACAGTGATGCCTCACACTGGTGCCAAACACACGCCCTTGCAGGTTACTGGAGGAGTCAATGGCCAGGTGTTGTCCTTTTCAGAGGGAAGGGCAGGATCTCGATGCATGCCTCTTCTCCCTCCCTGCCTAAAAAAGGAAGCTAACATGTTTGGTTATGTTTCTACTCCACTATCTACATGTTAATCTCCACTAACTGATTCAGGTACATGGCTAGCACACTACAGACTTTACCAGATTATGCACTGTTAGCAAGACACTGAAACTGAAGTCATTTGAGCTCCAGGTCACCTTGTGAATGGTGTTGTATCAGAGCATTTAATATCAACAGCAGTTTTATTTCAGAAAGTTATTAATATACCCTACAAATCCTGTACATCAGGAAAGTAATAATTAAAAAACAAATGTGACAGCTGCACCTACAAGCAAACCCAAGAGTTTAAGTGTTTCTACTGTACAGGGGTGAGTGTCAAGGAAGTTCACAGTTCAGCCTGTGCTGGAGGCTGTTAATTCACTGCCATCTAAGATCTTGGCACGGTTGTGGCTAGCTAGCTGTGATTGTTTTTGGCTGGCTATCAATCACAACAGAGAACAAGAAACCAAGACTGGTCAATTAGGCTTTCCCCTCCTCCTTTTCAGAATCCCTAGCATGCAAGCATACTTAGTAGAATCAGAGGTAAATAGTTATTTAATGACTTTTTTTCCTCAGAAAACATTACTTGAAGAATAAAGGTGCAAAAGCTGGTTCTGTTCATGCAGTCAAGTTACAAATTTTAGGATGACTCATTTCAACCCAAAGTTCATTTTTTTAAAGCACATAATTTCTTCAGTCTGTTTGATGCAGAAATGCTTCCTATGTAGTTGTGTCCATGCCTTTTTGATTTAAAAGAAACCTCACCTGTACTGAGTGAGGCTTGCAGCCATTCTCTGAAAAGCTGGTGATAAGAATAGTGTCAATAAAGCATGTTGAATTGAAAGTTAAAATAACTGTAGTGTCCTGCTCTGCTCCTCTCTATAATTAAAAAAAAAAAAAGTCTAGCAAAAATGGAAGATAAATTAATGAGAGCTTTGTATAGGGTTAGTTCCAGAGTAACCTTATACCAACTTAAGCAAAGCTTTAATGTTTTGGGTTTTTCAATTAAGATTTTCTAAATTAGTAACTTTTGTAATTGATGCAAAGTGTTAATTGTTTTTCAGCAATAAAAACGTTTGCTTGCAAAGGAGTTCAATGTTTATTAATTGTGTGATTTCTCTTTTGTTTAGATGAAATGCAACTAGTAGAGGGTAGTTCTACAAGTGAGCAACAGCCAGATCCTGGTCCAGATCCTACAAAAGAAGTGGATCCGAATCATCCTACCGATGGAACAGAAGAACCTGAATTTACCAAAGAGATGGAGGCACTAGCCCTGCAACCTGAAAGTCCACTGGAAAGTGAAACTGCCTTAGATAGCATTGATCTTCAAAAAATTCAAGATTCTGAGGAGTAAGAAGAGGGTAGGAAGGGGCTGAGAGTTCTCAAGGCTACTAAAGAATTCTTTATGCTGACCATGTCCTAGTTCTTGGAGCATGGTTTGTGAAAGACTTCCTTTAAAAGACAAGAATGTCTCTGTTCATCAAGAGATAGAATACTGGCTACTTTGTCTATAAATACTTCAGGTTTTGTTGTAAATTGTCAAGATAGGTATTTATTATCTGCTGAAAATTAGTGGCATAGATCCTTCTGTATGTATACCAGTAATAAGCCTAGTGAAACTGAGTTTCTGTGGTTAATGAACCACTTAGTGAAAAATGAACAGCATTTCATTTGGATTATTCATGTTTTCCAAATTTAAACCGTATTTTAATCATAGTTAATTTTTTTTTCTGCAAGTACATAGACCTGTAGTTAAAAGCACTGGAAGGCCAACTGTTAAATTGCTTTATTTTCAGCACTTTATGAAACTTTATCTGAAGGAATTCAGTAGCAATTAAGTTTCTGAAGATAACATCTGAACTCTCAACTTCTCATGACATTACTGTAAATATTTTTGACTAGTGAGAGCACAACGATAATGTATATTTTGTGGCAATTGTAGTAAATGAAACTGCTGTTTCAGGTGTCTCAAGCTGATGGTGAAGTGTATATTTCACTATTGGTTTGGTCAGAAATATTCCAAAGCCTAACGAAGGGAAGACCAGAATGACTCAAAATATTTTGACTGACAAGAATAATACATTCTAAATAATTTTTCAGGTAAAGATGCCTTAGAGCACAGTGGGGTGTTGCTTATTAATTATTTCATAAACAAAAAATGCTTAATATTTTTCATGCTGAACTGGTCACAGTGAATTAGATGAGAAAATTCATGTGTGCGTTGATACAACTGGGATTTCACTTTGGGCTTCAGCTAAATACCAGATCTAGAAAATAGCTTCCCTCAACTTTGTTTTTCACTCAGATTTATTTATGTGTCTCATGAAATCAGTGGGAATGCCACAACTGAAAATACTACTTGATGCATAAGGATGGCAGAATTGGAGACTGTCTTATTGTCAGCTGAATCACTGGTATTTTAAACATCACAGTATTCTTCTAACTAGAGGAGTAAGGACCATCCTCAAAACAGAGGGAAAATGCTATTAATTTTTTTACTCTTTAATATGTTGAAGGTTTTTGTTTAATATTCTGAAAACTGTAGGAGTATAAATGCACCTGTGCAGGGAATGTACCTGTGTTTTAATTTCAAGGATTAGTAGATTGTGAAGAATAAAGGGAATTTTTTTAAAAGAAGGGGGCTATGTGGCAATTCTGTTTCCTGCGTCTGTAACACAGTGACTTTCTCGTGACGTGCAGGGGCCTCCTGTAGCCTGAGTGCACAAGTTTAATTTCATGACTTCTGGAACTCAAATCTTTAGTCATGCTGCAGTCACCCTCCACTCTGAGATCTGGGAATGCAGAAGTGCTGCTGCCTCCCTGTTCCACTCATAGTCTTTGGGGCTCACAAGGGTGTGTTGCTTTTCAAGGATTCTCTGAAAATGCCATCCCTCCAGGGCAAAAGAGTCAGGGTTTTAGAAGTGTGCTAAAATCCCCAGCACAAATCCTGCTTTCATTCTCACAGTGGTGCTGCCTTGCTCATTGGAAATCTTTGATTCCCCCTGACAGGCCACCGGACAACCTCATCTCCAACCTGCTTCCAACAGGAAGGTTGGGCTAGATAAGCTCCAGAGATCCCTGCCAGCACAGACTGTCCTGTGGCTCTGTGCTAACTTAGAAGGAAGGAACTCGGAAGACAAGCTACAGCCTGAAAGAAGGTTACTTTTAGAAAGCGTCATTGATTTTAAGCGTTGACAGAATGGAAGGAGAAGTATATGAGGAAGCGTATTAGAATAAATAAAAGTATTTATCCTTAGTTTCCTAAAAATTAGTGTGCAGTTTAGTACTTTTGGATAACAAAATTATGGTAAGAATTGCATTTCAAGCAACTTTTATTATAACATTGCTGCTATTTATCGTTTGTTATCTTAATTTCTTCACTCTCTATGCTACATATGATAAATGTTACACTAACTTATTTTTCTGGAAATTCACTTAATTAGATGTGTGTTGTTGTGTACTTGTTTTACTGAGCTGTTAACCTACTTATGGGGTTAACATTAGAGAGAGAAATTGTGTTTTTCTCATCTAAACTGGACTGTCAGCTTCTCAAGGGGCTCTTCTGCTTTGTTTTTAAGCCGTCTTTCTTGACAGGTGGCTACTTTGTTCCAGTCCACAGAGGAAAATTCCATTAAAGATCTTGCTGTTGCCCTTACTAAAACTGCATCTTCAGGGTCCTCAAATGGTACTCTGCAAAAAGAACAAAGAAGTCCATTAACTGAACATTTCCAAACCACGTCAGAACTAATTTACAACACACTCTATGGAAAGTGAAAGTAGCAGTCATGATGACACTAAGAGGGAGGATTTAAATTTTTTTAATTTTCAGAAGGTTTTCTTCTACCAAGTTTAAGAAAGCAAAACAAAATGAGGAGAGGTCAGAGTCATGGGATTCTATCTGAAAAAAATCATGATAAATTATTTTAAAAACCTTTATAGTATTTAAAAATGTCTTTGTTTTCAGTTTTTTCCCCCACAAAAGTTAGTTGTACACTTTTAATGCTCTGATTCAATGGACATGATTCAAGTGATTTGGTACCCATTAATGGAAATGCACATTTATTTCACTGTGAATCTCTTAACTAGCCCACAGGCCAATATCCATTCTCCAAGCTCTGAATCCAGATGATTGTGAGCTTGTGTTCATGTATTCTGCCACAGCTGCAGTCTGGGAGAGAAAAGCAGCAGATTCACAACATCAAAGCAGCACTGACAAGGAGCCAAATCCTTCCAACTCACATACAACATAAAATCTTTATCTTATAAGAATTTATTTATTGAAGATGTTCCTGTAGTAACACACCTCATATAAGCCACAGGACTATATCCACTGAATATAATGCACTTTGTTACCAAAAGGCACCTTGCAAAGCCTCAGCATTTCCATAATAAGATTCGAGGTAGCTGTACATCCATTCTATCAATGAGGACAGCTAACTGCACTGAAGGCAGGTAAGAATTAATTTTTCAACAGAAATTCACTTGATTTTTAAAAAGCTATGCTCAGAGTACTGTTAAAGGATATATGTAGGCTCTCCTTATTTCCTTCAATGCATTTTTCAAATCTTTTCAGGTGTAAAGCTAAAAAGTAAAGCCAAGCCTGATACCCAAAGTTTGTAAATCTACTCTTACAAAGTTTGCATCTAAAATGTCATCACATTAAAATGCAACCTTTCTCCTGTCTCAATCCAGATGCAGAGATAAAAGTTTTACATTTATTTCTAGGATTTTGAAACTGAACAGAATAAAAGTAACATCATGTACAGACTAAAAAAGTTTCATTCTACAAGTCATAATATTTTCCAGAGAGTGTACTTTTGAACAGCCAGTCGGGAGAATGTTTTCTGGGACATAGTACAGAACAGCTACTCTGATGCTCTAATACTTTGAGCATGCTTTTTCTAGTAATCAGTGTTTGATCTTACAAATAAATGGCATTTTTATGTACCCATTTCCAAAAGTGGAATATCTTTCAATACTAAATTTTAGACAACAAACCTAGTGTAGAGTTGCAGCTACGTTGAATACAAAGACCTGAAACGGTTTCAAAAGCTCATTTTGACTGGACATTTTCTCTAGTTAGGGTATTTTTAGGCATGGGAAGAGGAGCTTAATGGTTTCAGAGATGAAAAAGGAAGAAGATACTGAAAATATTACTTACTTATTTGTGTTATTTCCAAATTCATGACCTATAACAGAAAGTTAAATTGTGACATTAATGGTTGTACAGCAATATGAGTTGCTGAGAATTGATTGCTATTCTGATCCTAAATTGCTTGTTCAAATTAATTCAAAACTAGCACAATTTGAAAAGTTTAAGATAAAATTTTATTAAATTACTACGGAAGCAAGTATTTGCAGGGTTTTTAAGTGTATATAGTTTTAAGTTTCTTGTATTTTATTTCCTATAGACAAACACATCCAGGCTTTTTTTTCTTTCACAGAAAATTATGCCACTGCACATGTGTATGGTTGCAGGGTAGAGATAAAGACTGCTTTGATAATCATCAGCATAACAAATTATTATATATGCTTAAACTATCCTCCTTTTCCCAATCTCTTCAAAATCATTGTTAAATGTGGTGCTTTCAGTTTTACTATTGTGATATATATATTTTAAAAACTTGAAGGTATTTGATTACTTTCCAAACTTCCATCTACACTATTTAAAATGCTACAATTTCACTTATCTATGCACAATGGTTATTTTTTATTTTTGAAACATCAAAAAAGCTGACAAGATTGTGTGGGATTTTGAAGTTGGTTCTGGATTGTGATACAAGTCACATGGTTCTAGGTGGTATTTGCCTGCTTTCTTGTGCCAGGATCATCCTGTCTTTCAGATCTGAGTGTTTTAAGAACTCTAGAAATTGCTTTATATGCTATTATAAGCCATGATTAAAATATTCTCAGTTTAGAAAGCATAATCACGAAGCTGCTTACAAAACCAGGCAAGATACATAAAATTTAGAACACTAGAAGAAAATATTTTCCTCAAGAGATTATCTTGTAAAAGCACTAGAGGGCATCAAAACTCTACGATGCTGAGCATTGAATCAGAAGGTATTGAGATGTTTTAAATATAAGTAAAACTAAACACAAGACTAATACTGACAGAAATTTTTCAGTTATCTTTAAAGACAATTCTATAACTACATATCTGCTACAATACTCTTCAGTAGGATTCATTTGCTGCCTGCTGCTGCTACAACTACTTACTTTATGAAGCAAACCAGCTGAGTTCTTTATGTATTTACATTTTATTATTAAAAGCAATAATGTTTTATTAGATGAATGAAAAAACAGTTTCTAATTTAAATGACCTAAAAATGTTTGCCTTCCTTTAAGTATTACAAATACCTGAGGGCATTATTGGTCCTCTAGCTGGTTGAGTGCATCTGCTAGATTCCACCATAGTCTCCAGGGATGCATCCACTCTCCTCCCAAAAGCTATTGACTGCATGACCCAAGTCTTTTTGGGGTTATAGAGATGAAGCGCTGACTCTCTTTCTCTCTGTGTGACTACTGTTAAAAGGGATATTTAAAATGTAATTTTATTTTTATCAATTGAAAAGGCAGCATACAAAAGGTGATTCATATCTTTTCTGTGCAGTTTTTAAAACACAGTGATGTTAAAGACACAATTTCATGGCAATTCAAAATGGGAACATGGAGTCATACTTTCTAAGGACTTAAGGTGAAGCCCTGCACAATAAAGTATTTTTTTCTGAGTGCAGTAGGATCAGAAGTTTTAAATGAAGATGCTGGAAAGCAAGACTTTTCATGCTGCTTAAATAAGATCTCTTGCAAAAGTCAGTAAATATTTGGAAGTGTCTTTATCAATAGCAAAACAAGTCCTGGTTTAAGGCCAGTTCAATTCCCATTGGTCAATTACAGAGAAAACCCTATCAATGCAATCAATAGAAAACTTTAATTTTTTTCCTGTACTGACCAAGACACAAGAAAAACAAACACAATTTAAAAAGAAAAAGCATTTGACAAAGTGTTTATGCCATGCAAACTCTTTTTGCTTGATAAATCCTACAAAAACCATGTATCTTGTCATTAGTTCTCTTTCTGTATCAACAAATGCATGTAAAAGAACAGCTAGGATAATTTCACCTATTTTCCAAACTGGTTAGAATTAAAAGCAACTGTCAATGCTTTGTGAGAGAGGAAAGCAATCCTTACACTTCCTGTCAAGGAGCTGAACTGAAGGAAGGAAGTATATCACATAGAGCCGGTAGTCTGGATCATATGCCAGAGGATTTTGGAATAGGTCTGCAAAATGTATACAGAAAAAAATGTAAAAAAAAACCAAACTCAGCAAAAGAGCAACTTTTCAAGGCAGGAAGATTAAAGGTGACCAAGAGCCAAAGATTTTGTACAAAATACCAAATTCAATTTGTTCTTAGGCTGGGTAAACAAAGTAGTCTTTTTACACACCTGAAATCACTAATCTAAACATGGACTACAGGAACTGACTTAGTGTAGAGTATGTAAAACACCACAGGCAAGAACTGAGTAAAGGTGTCATCATGCACTCCAAACCTTTACAGTTTTTTGTCTATTTTTTAAGATTTACAGAAAGAAACACTGAAGTGCTAGCTTTGATTTTCTTACTTATTGTTAGGTAATGCCTGTTTTAAATAGCAGTGGTCTTTTAGGTGTGACAGCTTAAATGTAAGACACAAAATTTGTAGCAGGATGCAGTTAATATCAGATGAGCTTTAGGATAACTAAGACTTTATCAGAGCTGATAAAAGGCTGTATCCCACATATACAATATGAAATGCAAATACACAGCTTTCTGATATTTTGACAGATGATGAGTTTGAAAACTTAAGAAACGTAAGAGAAAAATGTTTCAGAGGGCCTAAATTCTTAAGAACCTGGGTCCCAGTTGCTTTCCTTGAGACTGGAGATAACAAGCTCCAAAAGCCCATTAGCAACTTGGCTAAAATATTTCTGTTCAGTTGATATTACCTGTATAACCAAACCTTTGTAACACAGAGACAGGTATTAACCCTGTGCTGCTGCTTTGCCAGGTGTGGAACATTAGCCTAGCTCACATGCCAAATCAGTCCATTTAGTGACAGGGATATCTGAGGCTGTTAACATAGAAACTGGCTCATTCACAGATGAGCTAATAAACAAGTGTTGTGGGGTGGGACCTCTTCTAAATAAAAAACATAATAATGGTTTTAATCTCCTTATACAAATGCTGTTCCTCTAAGACAGTAAAAACAATCAGGAGGTTGTCACCTTGAGACCAGAGCAGGGGAAAAAAAAAATCTTAAATTAGTCATTTTTACTACTGCTACAGTCTTCAGTCATCTATTTTTCTGAGGAAAGGCTGTGGCTAATACTTGCTCTAGGGTAAAAAAATTATGTCATTTTAGCAGTTAGAGGGAGGAAGATGGTATTATAGAAGCAAGTAAGAGTTAGTAAAAGAAAAAAGTCTGAAAATATTCCACACAGATTTGTAAACTACAAGATGCAATTTCATGTTCTTCAGGATAAATATGACTGCTGAGAGGGCTCTGAGCTTGATGGGATTTAGCAAGTGTTTTGAAGATGCATCTTCAAGGCTGGAATGAACATTTGCCCTCTCCTACACAGAAAACACCTGTTCATGCATTCAGAGGTGAAATTTTTATTTTAATTCCTTAATATTTTTTTTTAATTGCTGTACTTAAAATTAGTAAGACACCCACAAGGTGGCAGCAAAAGAAAGTTCTATTTTAACTGAACAAATTTTTTCCTAGAAAGTGTTAATCAGAAAGGATACTACGTATGTATCTGATAAGTCTGTTCTTGAGTCAGGAAAATATAGCACTCCAAAGAGAAAAATGTTTCTGAATGTAATGTAATAGAATAAAGATTCGAGAGAGATTTTTTCCAAGGCACAAACCAGATCTGATATTAAACATTTGTGAATCTGGATGCTGCTTGGACTACATCCCTGCTCAACAGCACTGATTTGTAGATTTGTTTTAGAGAATGTGCATTTTTCTACTACTCATTTTTACAATAAATTCAACCATTGTACAGATCAAGATGGTTTTGTTTTAAAAAACATCTGGGATCAATTCCTGGCTGAGCTATCTACTTTCTTGTCAAGGTCATGCAATTTTAGTTCTACAAATTAGGATAATGCTTTCTTCCTCCACAGTTTTGTCTGTTTTCTCTATTTGGAGTGTAGGAAAACAGTGTGCCTCTGCCACATGGGGCAGAAACATAGTGAAGAGAGTTTTCTGAGGTCTGAGTTTTCTGAGCAGGACAATAAATCAGCTGTGGACAATAAATCAGTTGAGGCAATTTTCAAAGTACGTAACAAAAATCTTGGATTCCAAAAGGGAAATGTGAGCACAAGGTGAGCCCATAAAGGAACACTCTGAATCTCCCAGAAGGCTGCAGTTGTAAGCAGCATGTGCAGTAAATCTTTTGAAGCTGAGTATCTTCCCTAGACACCTGATGAAGGATGGTATGCTACACATCCAGTGCAGGGCAGTGGCTAAAATCACGAGAGAGCCTTCAAGAAAAGAAATGCAATAATTTGGCAGTTGGATGCTACTCCTGAAGCAAACAATAATAGTGTGTTTTAATAGTTCTATTGTCCCCAAGAGCTACAAAACAATAAGACATTGTTAAGCATCCAGGAGCTCTACTGAAGGCTAGCAAGTGATTTTTTTTTTTTTAATCAGATTGGCAATAAAAAACATCTAGCTTATAACAGTGAAAGTCTCTCTGGTTTTGTTTTATAAAAGTGACTTATGGGCACAGCCCTTTTCAAAGCTACACAGTGCAAATTTTGCACCCACTTAATATTTATTAATATTGCAAGAAGGCAGATAAATTATATAGTAATACAATATACAGGATATGACTTTTTAAAAGTTATTTTGTTCATTTACTGAATTAATTTACTTCAAATATGACAGGACATTTTATGAAACCCATAGAGACCAGTTAATTCGAGAATTCATTATTATTAAGTCCCCTTGAAGCAAACACATTGACAATTTTTTAAATGACTGCAAAGGTCAAGAAGGAATGACTTTAAAGTTATGGTTATTAATATTGTTAAGCTTCTTCCAATGATTACTATTTAATCTACAACATTTTTTTAAAATTAGGGTAGATCAGTATATTATATATTATTTGTTTGTTCTTTCAAACAATTGTCTTTCAAACAATTTTGTTCTTTCAAAAAATTGTCCTTTTCTATGGTGGTGGCCAGTTCAATTTATATCAAATTTTCACTGTGCCTTTGCATCTGCCATTTATAATAACTCAGCAGCACTTCAACTATCATCTGTGTATTTCCCACAGACAGTTGCAACAAGAACAACAAAATTCCTGTGCTTGTTGAAGCTCCTTATTAATTTGTAGAGCTAACATTAAATTCAAGTGGCTGCACAATTCATACATAGGACGTCTCTCCCAGTGCTGCCGATTCACTTCAAACAACTGCATTCTTAAATGGACCAATTTTTCTATCTTGCATATAGTGAAAAGAATTTCAATAGTTTGGCTGGCATGTTGTCTTCCTAAGCACTTGATTAGTTTTTCTTAGTTTTGGTCCAGGGTCAAGTTCAATTAAAAGTTTAATTTTTCATTCATATTTTCCTTTCCCACAATCAGACATTCAGTTTTCTGAATGCTTAAGGAGATGTGATGGCCTGGTAAGATTCTGACATTCACCTCCTTAACCATGTCACCAAGACACAAAAATTGCTTACTGTCTTCTCCAAGTACTAAGCATTTGGCATGACCCATGTTGACATTCCTTTAGGAATCATGGAAAAAGACTGCTTATATTTTCACTTTCAGTATCTTAATAGCACATAATCCTACCTTCCCTGGAGGCTACTTCTTACACTGTAACTTAGAGTTGCCAACATTGTTTTGTATAATTTCATTTGAAATTTCAGACACGGTGCTATTTTCATTTTCAGCCAGTGTATCAGAAAGTATACTCCTTAACAGATATTGTTACGAACAATACCTAAAGTAGTTTTATTCTTAGACTCTAGAAATCCACAGTCTGCCAAAAAGATGCAGAAAGAAAGTTCTATAAGTAAGAGAATTAATGAGGCAGGAATTTGGATTCTATAACCTATCACTCACACTCTCAAAAGCAATAACAACCATTTTTCAACTCCTTTCACCTCTATGATAATCTCACTGTACTCCTGTGTTCCATTACAAAGAGGCAGCTGTAAACTGCTTAGACACCCTCCAAGCTACTGGGTAGCCAGCAGCCAAAAAGTTAACTTCTGAACTCACTTAGCAGTTTTTCCTCAGTTGAAGTACTCTTTGTGGAATTTTTGTGTCTTATAGATCTCTTTCTTCTGTCAAATTTGGCTGAAATTGTTAATTAGCTTCAAAACCTATTGGCAAATGATGCGGAAATAGACAAGAAACGTCCTGATAAGAAACTAAAAAGCTACTACTTGCTATTCTGCAAAATAAAAATAAGGTATTACTTAGAGTCTGCAAGCTTATCATTCCTTTCAATTCCTTCACTGTTTTGCCAAGTTTTTTTAACTCGTTGTTGTGAAGAAACAGAATCTGTAATGAACATAAGTGTTTCAGAGCACCTGAAATAAAATGAAAAATAATTAATCATTTTCACCATAGCTGCCTTTATTAGAACATTTGCTATGCTGTACACTGAATTTCGTATTTAGTTATCTATCTATGCCTGTCTTTTGGTAACACATTGCATGAGATGTTAATTAAAACTATAAACTAAAGATATTTCAATATCCTTTTCACCTTTATAGTCACATCTTTTAAACACATGCCTAACTTTTTTTCATTCCAGTTTTTATCATTTATCCACATCACCTTTGCATCAACAAATCAGCCTCAACTGCAACCTCTCTTCTACCTCCCTTCATTCCTCCTATAATCCTTTAATGTTTGGTTAATTCACTTCCTTTTACCTTGACCCAATATAACCTTTCTGTCACAAATAATCCCTAATACTACCTTTGTCTCACAAGTAATAAATAGTGAAGTCCTTAGAAAATAGTTCCATTTCAAGTAATTACTGATGTATTAAAAAGCTCTTACAAAGTATTGTTTTGAACCAGACTGTATTCACATCCTCACCCATCAAGATTAGACATTTTATTTTCCAAATTTTATACAGTATTTTATCCAAATTTCTCTACTCATGATACCTTTCTGTCTACCTATATTTTGTTATCATCAGTATTGTCTGCTGTATCCATGTTTATGTCTTTCAAAGATAAAGTTTGCTTGAAATCTCACAGAAACTAATCAACACCATTTCTCATCCCAGCATTTTATAGGGTAAAAAAACCCTCAAAATATTAACATTTAAAATGTCTAAAATATTTAGAAATATATTATTCTTTGGCCTGTTCATTCACAAACTCACAAGATTTTAATCTACAGGGGCAAGCAAAACTAAAATATAAGACAGATGCATTTTTAAAATAGAACAAGTTTGGCAGTAACTTTGCAAAATACTTCTAGTTATAAATCCTCAATATTAAATATGGTCATGTAAGATCAAAAATATTTCACAATTGCCTGACATAAAGTGAATTACATTTCATCCCTTACACCAGAAAAAACACATCACTTTATTGCCACTCAAGTATGGTGGAAAATTTAAATATCTAATAATTAACATGTATTAATTATGGATACATGGGAGCTTTCTACCAATAAGTTATATGCTGTCATCCAGTTTTATAAATTTGAATGCAAATACAGAAAAAAGAAAGCATAGGCCTCTGCTCAACAACCTAAAAAGTGAAGATTGGTACCTGATATATCTGTCAGCTCATTATTGTTGAGATAGAGTTCAGTCAAGTAATAGTTTTTGATCAAGAAGGTTAAATCTTGGATCTGAAATTAGAGTTAGACAAACTGTTATATGTCACTCTGAATGTAGTGTTGGAGAATTATAAATGTGGCCTCTTGAAAACTGTTTAACCACAGGTAGTTTCTGTTTAAGTCTGTTTAAGACTGGTTTAAGGATTCTCTTGACAGCTGAGCCTTCATTAGAAATACTAATTGCAAATCAATACAAGCAGTACAGCCTTAACCAATTTTTTGAACTACAGATTCAATGTTTGTATTTGGAAACATTTCCTTGAATGACTAGTCTCCACATTTTCTCTTACTTCTATTCATATTTGAAGTAATTTTTTGAGAGAAGACCCTTGTAGAGCATAATAATTCTATGTTGGTTTAAGAATATTCCTGAACTATATCATTGGAATAAACCCAGTATCTTGTTTTTAAATTATTTTTTCACCAGCAGGTTTAAAGAGTACAAATCCATTCTAACTTAACAGAAATGTCATCTAATCATATTTAGAGAATCAATTAGAGTTACAGAAAAAAAAATCAGTATGTGTATGGGTGCATTCCCAATAAAGAGTTATCTTCAGTCCCTATGGAATCACACCTCCTTGTTTGGAAAAGCTCAATTCCAATATACTTTTGACTCCAGTGCAAGGTAAAGTATCTGCAGTGGGAGAGCAAGCTGACTTCCATAATCACTGAGAACTGGGAGTACTAGTGGTGCTGAAGTTTTTATCCTACAGTTAAAATGCAAGAACAACAAACAGAATTTTATTCCTGACTCTTTGAATTCTGTGATGAAAAGTAATTTGTTAGGAAAGGAATTATTTCAGTCCTTGAATTTTGCCACTGACTCAGAAATAAGTGTTCTTTGCTCTGTGCATTAACAGTATCTGAAAGCTGGAAGGAAGACCATAAGGCAGAAGTTTTTCCACTCCCTTGTACAGTGGTTTTCCCTATTTTTTGGCAAGTTTTGTTTTCAGAATCATCCAAAATTTTCTTTTTTTTCTGAAAAATTATTGAGTACAGAAAAATATGCTCCTCCTACTGAGGCATTTAAGTGAGACTTTTCCTATGAAAAGCCACTGAGTGACTTCTCCACACAAGTTATATAGAGCAACAAAATAATGTTCTTTGTTATTGCTTAGGTAGAAAAGTAAGTAGGAAAGTGATAGTTGTACAAAACACCAATTATTTCTTTTTTTTGATCAGCAAGATCAGTTCTGCTTAGTCATCAGGCCATTTCTTTTTTTTAATGTCATGGAAAAGCCTTGTCATAGCTGTGATTTTAGTTCAACATTTTAATGCATCTATACATTTGCTTTTTCCAAAAATGGTTAGTAAAGTAGAGATCTTTTGATGAATTGGACATAAGGTGCCATATAATTGATGCTGGCTTGGGGCAGCAGATATGCCTGTGCTCTGAAGTGACATGGAAGGTAAATTTATTTTTTCTGCTGCTCACAGATCTACTTATTTACCTGAGCAAGCAATTCTGGAGATTTAAGAACTTGGGTTCACTGTCAAAATCATGTAAACTAATGTACAGTAAAATATTCCTACCCTGTCATCCCTAGAACTGCAGTGCTGCTTCCTGAACACAGGGACAAGCTCATTTGACAGAGTTTTATGTCACTCTTGTGTACATGACATCAAAAAGGAGCTTCACTTCGACCACCAGCCTGCCAGGAAATAAACTATGCATGTCTGTAAGAATGTAAAAGAAGAGGCATGCATTTCCTGCAATCCTGTCCTACAGCCACAGCATCCCTCAGTCTGCTCCGAGAACTGCCTGCTCTAGCTGCACTGGGAGCTCAGGAATTAGCACAGAACCTCAGCTTCTTAAATACACAAAATTAATAAATCTGATGTGAATCTAAAGGAAAATACATTATCTTATACTCTGTAATGTTTAAAAAAAAAAAGTTTTCTTCAAATCTGAGATTTGACAGTTAAATTAGTCCTGAAATTAAGAATAGTTTATTTGTTTGACAGTTATATAAAACTTTATGCAAGACAAAAGCACAAAATAATAATCAGGGAGTATAGATTGAGCATTGTTCTGCTCTTTAAAGGAATATCTTATTACCTTATTGTTGTTGATCCACAAATACTTTAATCTGTGAAACTGTGATAGACTTGGGATATTTCTTAGTCCTCTGGTGGAAGAAAAAAAAAATCAACAAATTTCCTAATATTAATAGTGTGCTTACTAATTTTATTAATATTTTAATTTTTCATAAATAATATTATGCAAGAACTAGAAAGGCACACTTCCTTAGAATATATATCAGACAAAGACACAAAGAAAAGATGGCAGAGACAGTGTAAGCACTCTGCACACCTGCAAATATAACAAGGCAGCAGGTAAAGAAACAGGAACAAAATAAGTGATACATTAATTGCTTTTCCATAACAGCATGAGTTATGAGTCTGAGTGACATGTACTTTGCAGTTTGTAGAAATCCTGCTCAGAACTCAGGACGAGAAGTTTGGCACCCTGGGGGACATGAAGCTAAAAGCAAAACTTCTTTGAAGGTGCAGCAGGGATTGTCTGGCCACAGTGCCAGAGAAGCCAACAGAAGACAGATATCAAGCACAGCAATGTGCATTTTTTATTATTTTTCATATTAGTGTATATCATGAAGTATTTTGCTTTTTTTGCACTCCTGTCCTATTCTCATAGAAACTTAGTACATCCACTGAGGCTGAAATTATCTCCCCCATGCTAGTATGGTTTTATGTTTCACTGTGTATCCAGCACTTTGAGCTTGCTATAAATAAAAAATTACCTACTGACCATCACCAAAATATTAGTGAGCTGCCAAGTGATTTTAACTAATTGCTCTTCTTTATTTTCATTACTATAAATAAATGTTCCTAATTTCAACTAGAAAAATTATAGATTACTTTTACCTGGCATTTTTAATTGCCATAATAAAAATTTCCCTGTGGATTTTAATGGTTTGCAAGATGAAGGCCAGTGTTTCAAAAAGTAACAGTACTGATAAAAATTAACTTCCATCATCAGGATAAAGGTGTGTTTGTTTTCCAGCTGTGAAGTCTGGTCTCTCTCTTTCCATGTTGTCTTTTTATTTGTTGGGCTTGTTTTTTTTCCAAAACACCCTCCAGGTACAGACAAAGGGAGGGTGGATGCCTTTTCTCATCTTGCTTTTGCAAATGAAAAGTCTGTCAAGAGCAAACCCTACAAAGTTGAGGTGCTGTACTTCTAGTCCCTTATATTACTGAAAATCAGATATTATCCTCTCATGTTATTACTTTAAATTGTTTATTTGGCTTCCTCAGATAAGCCATAAAAACTAACCCTGCATCTTAATGTCTACTGTCACAAGTAACAGAAAAAGACATTACTGCAAGTAGCAGGGACAAGCCTGTTGACAGCTCCTACAGAGCTTCTATCTAATTCTCCTGTGCATCCCTGAACTACATTTCAGGCAGCAAAGCCCAAAATTTCTTATATTCTTGGTCACTGCCAGTCTATAACCAGTTTACAGCTTTACATTTAATCAGCTTTACTCCCTGTCTAGTAACAGCCTCATCTTGACTATCTCCAAGCCTCAATCTGTTGGTTTTTGGTTTTGGTTTTGGTTTTTTTTTCATATTAAGGCATTTAATTTGCCCCAGGTAGAGCTTAATTCCTCTAACATTTTAAAAGAGCCTGTCCTTTTCTAGATATTTCCAGACTCTGTATGTCTTTTATAAACTGATCCTTTTTGGCCTGCAGCACTACTTTTCTACCTACTGCTAAGTTAATCAGTTTTCCTGGGATGACAGCTTTCAGTGTCCAAAATATATTGTTTCGTGTCCCTTTAATAGTAGTAGTTTAAAAATATAAACTCATTCCCTCCTTTTTGATTGACTTTAATTATTTTTTTTCCATTTTCTTACTTCAGCTAGCAGAAAAATATGTCAAACCAACAGTAAAGGAGGCATGATCTGATACTGAGCTTGGCTGGCGTTCAAGTTTATATAAACTGATAAAGAATAAAAGGAGTTAACTTCTATCCAATCATGAAAGAATCCATCTTGCATCATCTTTACCAAAATGGTTTAATGGGAAGACAGATCAATCCTGTATCTGCCATGTGAACATTTTTTTCTATTCTATACTAAAAAAAATACTTGAAAGCCAGTGAGGGCACACATTTAAGCATTTAAAAACAGAAAATATGTCAATTAAGACTGTATACACATTCTTAATTCTTTACATGTGTGGTATAATAATTGTATTGTTTAGAAAGTATGTATACATGCACCTTGTAATTTTCTCATTATTTAGACTTCTCACTTAAATTTTAACTCTTCTTTCTAAAATGCACATTAAAAAATTGACAGTAACTATATGTTTTACTTTACAAAGCATAAAATACTTTCTTGGTGTAAACCTGGACATGTGATAAGGAATTTAAACATATTAGTGAGCACATTTCAATTTGCAAGACCAAATGATTCCCACTAAAAACAGACTAGACAACACTGAAATCCCTTTTTTTTTTTAAACTCATTGGACCAAGAGACCTTGAAAACTTTGTCCCTGAAGTATTAAACTATGTTGGGTTTTCTATATTCTATCAACCATTTGAGCAGTGGATGCAGTTGTGAGGCTGCAGACAGGTATGCAACACTTGGAATTATGCCCTGGCCAGAAATTCAAAGCATGCTTTCCCAAAACTTTGAAGTATGTCCTGTCATGTATCCATCCCTCTATGGCAGCCTCTCAGCATGTTCATATTACAACATACACCTCTATCAACCTAGATCACCCACAGGTTCATGAAAGCTTTGCCTTCCTTCACTTAGCACGTCTTCTTCTCCTCATCTGCCCTACATCTCAAACTGCTTCATAAAGCTCTCACAGGAGATCAGCTCTCTCATCAGTTCTGCCTGCCCAAAATAAGTGTTCTTGTGCTTGTATTCACTTCATGTTGCCCTGCCCTCCCTTCAGTTCTCAGCAGTACAGACGCAGGGAATTTCAAAGGTGGTACCACTGAGTTTTGCCATTGCAGTAACACATTTCTTCAGGGAGGTCAGAAATTTGACAGTTCTTACACTGGGCAGGTCCCATGTTCTTTCATTTGCCTTCTTGATACTCCTTCCACCCAGGCTTACAAGCCTGTTAGAACAGGCAGGGATCAGCCCATCAGGTCTCACTCCTCTGCTCCCCATGGCAGAAATTCATGTACAACTCTGTGAACTCACAGACCTTCAAGCAACTCTGGGTTGCTGGAGACAGATTGTGTATCTAGGGATGAGGCTGTTAGCTATGAGCACAGTGCTGCTGTGTGTCAGTGCACCTTCACCACTTCATTCACAACATGTATGGATGACGTAAGAATACGATTTACTGGTGTTTCACATATAAATGGTGTTCAGACAGGTCCTGATACAGAAAGCACTATGAAAGATCACCATTTACTGCGTGCTCTAAAGTCAAAACAAAAAACATTTTACTTACTGTCTAGCCAGATACAATGCAACGACATCCACATTGCTCTTATAGCCACAGATCTTCAGCTGGTTTTCTATTGCCTGACAGTACACAGTAGGTTTGTCAGTATAATATGCTGCAACACTATGGATTTATTACATTGTAACATATGTGAAGTCTGTGTTTAAAGTAACGTGCAGACCAAAATTAATACATGTATCCTTGCAAACTGTAACGTAGTCTAAGAGAGATAAAGAAGTATCAAATTTCCAGTCTCTATTTTAAATTGAAAAAAATACTCTGGTGATTAGACTATACTTACACTAGTTTTCTTTTCCTGTGGAGAATCATAGTAGGTAGAAATGAACATAGAAAGTAACATATGTTAACTGGAGAATGGGCTTCTCACTCAATCGGTTAGAGGTACTAAGGAAACTGCTTATTTTACATGACAGTTGCAACTTTATTTTATGCAGCTTTACTTTAAAACTGTGCACTTGACCTTTTAAAACTACACATCTAGAAAACTCTGCTTGTAAATTTAACATTGAAAAATGCAGACATGATTTTTATTTTCAGAGTACATTACTGATTTGTCATAACTTGCAAAAGGAACAAAACTCATTAACATAAGAATGATGGATCTCTTTTACTAGTGGTTGATAAAAACTAAAATGTATATCATAAAAGATGGTTTTAATACATGAGCTACTGTGCCCAACATCATTATGATCATTCTTGTTTAAAATCCGTACAAGTACAAAATGGCTTGGAAGCACTCACAGGCATGTCAAGAGTGGCCTGCATTGGCTGTACAACCACTCCAGCGTGCTCTGAGTGTACTAACCCCACACAAAATAACTTGCAAATGTGCGGGACCTGCGGCACGCTGTGACCAGAGGCAGGTAGGCACTCGCAGGCCGCTGTGCGGGGCCTGCCGTTCGCCCGGAACCCGGCACAGCCAGCTGTCAGCTGCGGCTGTCGGGCAGGGGAAAGATCTGGCACAAATGACCATAGTTTTGTGCAAAATCTGCCCATGGAACACCAAGTGATCTGTGGAGAAGAGCAGCTGTGAGACACCCCGAGAGTGCCGATGTCAGGCCCGGGCACTGCGGGACACTCGGATGGGGAGTGCCGACGTGACAGGGGGAAGCACACCTGCGGCAGAGAGCACCAACCCGGGGAGTCACAGTCAGGAAGGCTGTGCTCCAAGAGTCGCATTTCGCATACTCCGCGATGCGAGGCCTCATCCCCTCCCCACCCCGGAGCCCCGTGCCCGCCGGCCCCGCCGGGGCCCGCAAGGCTCAGCGTGCTCAGCCGCTGCCCAGGAAGGACAGGAAGGCCCGCCCCGGCTCTCCCGAGAATCCGAGCCGCTCGCAGCCGCGCCGGGGCCGGGCGAGGGAGCCGAGGGCCGCCCGCCGCCGCGGCGGCCTTGCGGAGCAGAGCGAGCCCGGGCGGGGCGGGCCGAGGGGAGAGGAGGGGCCGGGCCCGCTCACCTGCCCGCCGGCCGCGGCGGCCGCCGCCATCTTAGAGCCCCGCGGTGGGCGGCCGCAGCCGGCATCGCGAGACGCGGCCGGGCCGGCTTTCGGGGCAGTGCCCCCTGCGCGCCCCCAGAGCCACGGAGTCCGTTTGAAAAATACCTCTGGCATCATCAAGTCCAACCTATGACTGATAGATCACGCCACTGAGTGCCACATCCAGTCTTTCCGTAAACATCTCCAAGGTGACTGCACCGCCTCCCCGGGCAGCCCATTCCAATGTCTAATCACCGTTTTTGTGAAGAAATTGTTTCTTCCTCGGGCACAGCTTGATTCTATGTCCTCTGGTCCTGTCACTGGTTGCCCGGGAAGGAGAGCCTGACCCCCACCTGGCTACAGCCTCCTCCTTCCAGTGTAGAGAGCAATAAGGTCACTCCTGAGCCTCCTTTTCCGCCAGGCCAAGCACCCCAGCTCCCTCAGCCGCTTCTCATCAGTCTTGCTCTCCAGACCCTTCACCAGCTCACTTGCCCTTCTCTGGACATGCTCCAGCACCTCAGTGTCCTTCCTGAGCTGACGGTCCCAGAACTGGATGCAGTAGGAATAGTGTAACACTGGAATGGAAGCCCCAGCCTGGGCGAGAATCAAGAGAGGGCTTCGTGCTGGGGAAGGAGCTCAGTGGCGAGCGAGGGGTACCCACAGCGGGAGCCAGGACTCGGGGAGGGATCCTGGGTGGGCCAGCGAGGGACCCCGCTGGGCAATGGCTAAGGGCAACTGGGAGAGACCTGGAGACAGCTGATACCTCTGGGCTGTCTCCTGGATCATATCCACTCACAACGCAGGAAAAGTGCGCTTGCCTTTTTTTTTTCTCTTTAAATTTAAACTATAGTTTCTTTATTTTAAGCACATATCCTCTGTCCATGTATGTATATCACAGAATCACAGAATTAATTAGTTTGGAAGAGATCTCTCAGATCACTGAGTCCAACCTATGACCAAAACCCACCATGTCCACTAGACCACTAAGTGCCACATCCTGTCTTTCCTTAAAAGCCTTCAGGGACTGAGACTCCACTGCCTCCCTGGGCAGTCCATTCCAATGTCTAATCACCCTTTCTGTGAAGAAATTCCGCCGAAATACATGTCACTTATAAAGAAAGCACTTGTGCATTTAATTTACAGCTAATTCACACCGTATGTATTACTCCCTTGCAACTTGCAAATCACCTTGGTGTCTGAGAGCCCCTCTCCCGTTCTGGATCCTGGAGTGGGCCCACTGCTGCGACAGTGCTTTGGATTGAGTTTGGCTGTAAAGGAACACAAAATGTTTATGACATCCACATGTGCAAGCAACTGTTGCCATGTTGCTATTTTTATAACCATTTTACTGCATAGCAGAAGCTGAAGAATAGAAAAAGCCATTTCCAGTGTGTGTGTGTGCACGCACTCATGTGCAAGTTGGACAATAGAAAATGTTTGATCAAGCTACAACAAAAATATGTCTGAAAACTTGGAGCTTTATTTAGAATTTAATTTACGCTGAGTACTCAAGTTAGCAGAAATAGTCATTGTAAATTATGTGTAACTGATATACAAAGAACAAGAGTTGTGTGTGCAAATATATAAATAAGCTGTCCCTCATGGAATTAATTATGTGCATGCCTTTGCTTGTTCAGACCATTGAAGCTAGATGTAGTGTGTATGATGGAGGAATGGAACTACAGTACAAGTATTATATTGCAAATATCTAATTTTCATGGAAAAAATTCTGTGGGTGGCTTCCATTTCAGCTAGGTAGCTTTAAACAAATAGAAAACTCAAATAAGAAAAGTAGACATGTTAAAGGTGTAAAACTGACATGAGAAATTCCTTTAATCCCTTATTTTAGCTTCTAAAAATATCTCTAGGGTATTTAAAATCATGAAAAGAGGAACTGTAATGGAGAAGGAGAAACTGGTAGCGAGTTCTGTATTTTTTCATTGCACATTCAAGTTCAGGGTTTTCAATCAACAAGATAGAGCTACCAGTTTAGAATTGTAAAGGGCAAGGTAGTTATTAAAGTTACATTTAATAATAAAAGTGACTTATCAACTAGTCCAATTAACATGACAGGACAAGAAAATTCAGTAATTGAGCATGGGAAAAGAGAGAGTGAGAGAGAGAGAGAGGGAACCTCTGGAAGATATTTTGTTGTATTCCCTCACAGAGGCATGAGGGTGAGGGGGTTTTTTTATATGTTTTGGGGTTTTGAGGAGCTTGTCTCTAGTAGCTACAGACTTAATCTGGATGATTAAATAGAGACTGTCTCAAATTCAGTAAAATTAATATCTATTTCTTTCTGCATTTGCAAGTTGATGCTTAAAATCCCCAATGAGTTTAAAGGAACCTGGGCAGAAATGAATACTTCTAGTTCAGACTGAACTGCCACCATATTTTACACTGGCTTGGTATTGGGTTTTTTTCCCAAAATGCATAGCCTATCACCTTTTTATTACTATTCCTGAATTGCTGTCCATAAGCAAACAAATTATCATTTTTCCTTTGGGCCACTCAGAATAATGACTGACTTGCTCTACATATTTTTCAAAAAAACTTCTTATATTTGTACAGTAAAAATACTTAATGTGCTTACACGTGAATAAATAGTTGCAAGACAATGTGACCTTATAGTATGTGATAACAGAACATAGAACTAGGGGAAAGCACAGACAAATGTGCTTTTACTGACAAAGGTGATAAGGCAGAACAGCAGGTTACTGATTTTGTAACACTTTTTATTCTCTACTTCAGAGGCCTCTTGGTATGTCCATGCTTCAGCCACACACCAAGGATATAGGAGATTGTAATTGTGTTGCTTTAGAGACCATGTTATAGAAAAACAGATTTTGCTAGGGACAATAAAATTCACATTAAACCTGGTTTAAAATGTAACATGTCTCTGTTGGATGCTGTCTTGTTCTGTCACCCACATACTTCAACGTCTCTGGGGAAAACTCTTCTGTGGAAGAATTTTATCACAGTCTAGCAACTGACACTTGGACAATAATAATGTGATGTGCTAAATCATTCCGTCATTGTTTTACTTCCCAATTATTTTAATACTACTTTACTGAAAAACTGATAGCACAATAGCTTTTTGGAATTAACCTGTTGTTCAATGGCTGTGAAAGATTAAATATACTAAAACCAGTGCCTATATGTGATATTTTTAATCACCAAAGTTTATAATCTTCAGAATTTAGTTATTCTTTGCTATGATATTAGAAAAGGTACTGTGCTGTACAGCTTTTCCACAAGGTTATTTTTAAAAACTGCATCTCCATTTTGTAGATTAATTTACATTGGAATGGATTTCTGGAGGTCATCTAGTCCAACTCCCCAAAGAAAGTAGATTAAACTACAGAATTATTTTCCATTTCACGTTTGTGCTGTTCTGCTGCTTATAGAACATCCATCAAAGAACAAAAGCACTGTCTGGGGTGAATTTAAAATTGCCTATGTTATACTAATGATACATAAAAATTAGTACAATTAACTTGTTTTTGAGGTTATTAAATATGTTTCAGTTGGAAGGTGAAATGCAAAATATTGCAGATAAATGCATATTCCCTTTTTTCTTCTTGTAACCGGAAATATGTTATCAGTGTTTATCAGGTGAAAGCCAGAAGCCTGAGGAAAGATCAGTAGGATATCCCACCTGCATTCCAGCTATTGCTCCAGAAGAGTGCAGTTCTCTCGTAGGTCCAGTAGCTGCAAGCCCTGTGCAGATGTTTCAAATACTCAGAGCTGTCTAAAGCATTCAGGAATTTGAATCACTTCTCTCACTCATGCTATTAATCTTGCTGATGGCACTGATAACATACCAGCGACCCTTTAGCAGGCTCAGGAGCAGAATTTTGGGAGGTGGTTGTTTCTTTTTTAAAAATAAATAATACAGTGTTGGTCCTATATGTATACTGTTTCAGACTATTTTCAGTTTGAAGGTAATGATTAACTGGAATGGTTAGGCTGCTGCCTGGGAACCATTATTTAATATTTCTAGTATTATGCATAATATAAATTAATATATTATACACAATGCATGTAAGGAAAGAACATAAAACAGTCCAGATGCAACCTATGGCAAAATTGTCCCAGCAGACTGCATCATATGGATGAACCACCTTATTTGAATCCAGCTTCACTCTGACTTGATAACTGAATACTACTATAGAGAATAAAGACCACCATCACTAATGATACAAACCTGCTGGAGAGGAGGTCCAACAGGTTTATAAATACTCTTATGTTTCTATCAGCACAGTTTGGACATATCTTTCATCCCAATATAGCCAACTCTTAACTTTGTTCCCTGGCCATTCTGCATGCTGGAGTGTTCCTGCAATTTGGCTTCCAAGTCTGACCAACAGTCAGGAAAGAAATTATTATCTGCTGCAGCTCTTTTATGGGTATGTAAACAACATTCTGCAAACAACATCCTTATGGCAAATGATCCTATTACTCTAGTCTCAGAAATTTACCTCCTAATCTTTCAAAATGTTCTATGTGCACTTCCACAACCGTTTTTTAGCTATTCTAGTATATATATATATATATATATATATATATATATACACACTAATATTGATGGTATTTTTCATAAAAACATACAAGGCATTTTTAAAATTTCTAATATTGTTTTCTAACAAAGTTGACTACCTTAACCTTGAAGTAATAACTGTTTTCTAGAAGAATTTCTGCAGAGCTCTCTACAAGAAGTCAATACTGTTGACTGACCCGGTGTCCCTGTTAATTCAGAGATTTCTCTGTCAGTGAGGTGTTTTGTAACCTGCAGATACTAAAAAAAAGCCCTTAACTCATTTTCAAATAATATTTAATAGTGATATCTGCCAATGTAATTATCAGATGTAAACTTCCACTATTCTGTCTTTTTATTATGTTGACAATGAGACTGTGCTTATATGGTGCAAAACTGTACCACACAGAGATGCACAAAAGCAGTTCTAAATCAATTTCCTTGGGTTTTGGAGGGTCTGTATCCTTTGCTGACCCCTAAACACTCTCTTTGGAGCCAGGAGAGTTTAGAGAAAGTGCTCAGAGAGCTTAAGGATTCCTGATAACAAGTGTAATAATTTAATTGGTCAGTTAATGCCATGGACATAGTACATGTCCTGTGCTGAATTCATACTGCAATATTAAATAGATACAAATGATTATATGCAATACAAAATAAAAGTAAAGTCTGAAGAAGAGTTTGAATTTATACATGTAAGAACTTATATGTACATTCATTCAAGGGAAAAGGAGTGCAGTCTTGATACCAGCACTCTTAAAATTATCTGAATTATAAAAAAAAAATCTTTATTTATGTAATACTGATCATACATCCTAATCTAAATATGGAATACATTATGTCTCTTGACTATCTGGTTTGAAATTGGTTCTTCATGCATTTTGCCCTGGGAGAAGCTCTGATTCACCTTTCTCACTGATTTGATATTTTGGTATCCTATAACAGTTGTTTAGTCTATCAAAGCTCTACTGACCTGAACTGTATGAATGAATTACTCACACACTATGTTACTACTGCTGTTCTTATTCTACAATTCTTGCCATATGGTCAATACTGTACCTAGGCTAAAGCTACAAAAAAGTAGCTAAACCTGGTAAAAGAGTTAGGGTCAAATGACTTCTGGACACCAGAGCAGTGCATCAAAGGCAAGTAATTAATTAATTCTCAGTTGTCTCTTAAATTTTTGTACATGACAAAAGCCACTATTGTAGTGTCCAGCACAGTAAATAAGATCTAGCCTTGAAACAGATCTTCTAGATCAAGTCCACTCTTTTCCTCTTTTGTTCATGTGATCGCATTCATAAAGTTGTCCTATTTTTGTCAATTAGCAGCAATTAGCAGAATGAAAATACCATAATTATGTTTCACAACTGTTTCTGATATTGTTTCTTCTTTCTTGCATTCATATTGGAGAAGATGGGAGCAGGTAACATTTAATGGTGAAAAGCTGGAGGAGATGCTTGAAGATCAGCTTCATGAACTTCAAGATTTTCACAAACTGCACAATTGTTACTGATTTCAGAGGTTTTTCTACAGCTGGTAGGCATGATGATTTCCCTGTCACAGGGGAACAGTTTAATAAATTTAGATTAAAATTTTCTTTTGCCCATATTATTTTTCATGGCGATTTTGTGCAATGATATGCAAGGGTATGGTATGTATATTGATATATTGAATGTATTGGCATTATTCAGGCCCATGAATAACAAAGATACATGTTCAAGTTTGCAAAACTGCACTGGGGAGGAAAATATTGAGAGTATTTCAGTAAAAGTGGTAGGGAAATTGAGCAAGTAACAGTCTGTATAGCAGCAGAACACAATTTGAATCCAGTATGGACCCTTTGGAAATTTGTCAAACATAGAGGAATTGCTGAAAAAAACATGAATTAAAAAGAACATTTAGACAATTGGAATTCTAAGTACACTGGTACCTTTGAGAATTTCACTTTTTGTCTGTTGGCACGAATGTGAAATTTCGTTTTGAAAAGATTGGCATAAGTTACAAAGTCACATATGGATAGAGCCCATTTTCACTTCTACAGAAAAATCTGTGGGTTTTTTTAATGTGCTAGATGTGTTCTGTAAAGTGTGCCAGCAGACCTTGAAAGGAATTGTCATCTTAGACATTTGTTCTACCTTCAAATAGTTTGCTATATGCACATGGCTTTAATCCATACTACACCTCCTCTCACAGTGTATCTGATAATTGCTCCAACCCCACAGTAGGCTAACTTTTAAACCCCTGAATTCTAGGAGTTTGTTTAATTGGATAAAAGTAGTTCTTTATGATTGTGCAGTCTCTAAGCACCAGCTGAAGTATTTTTAATGCATTTACTGTATTTATATTTCCCCAGGCTCCTGCTAGCTTGGTTCCTTCTTAGGTGAATGTTTACAGTAGCTGCAGGTGTCAGAGCTACTTGATTATTTGCCTTGAGGGACCAGAAGATTTGCTGTTAGTTAAAGGTTATTGATTCAAGGAAGCTCCTTGTTTTGTGTGGATTGAGGATTAGGAATATTTTTCCATTAAAAATATATGTCTCAGGCAATAAAAAGAATTCTAGTCACACACGCCCACATCCACACACACACACAGAGCATTGACTTTTTTATTTTAGTTCATTCAAGGTGATAAGGTTTTTACCTAAAGAATGCTATCCAAATATATTGTTTTGTTAAAATTGAACATTTTTAGAAAGTTCAGGAGATCTAGGAAACATGTAACTTCAGAACGGAAAGGAGACTTGTAATAACAGAAGTTTCAGATTTCAAAAATGCTACTTTGAAAAAAGTAATTTCACATGTGTAAAATACTTTGTTCAACAAGGGCAGGAATAAAATACTGCCTAGACTGTACTGTAGTAGTTTTCTTCAAGATTTCCTGTATCTTCAGTGCTCTGCTGGGAATTTACTTGAGTTGGATATGTATCTGCAAGCTTTTTGCTCAATATCAACTCTCAGAACAAGCTAAACCATATACTATTAGAACATTAATATCTGCCAGTAGCACTTCTGCATTTTAGTGCTAATGTTAGGTCACTAGTAAGCAGTGCTGAATGTTTAACTCAAGAGTAGATGAGATTGTAGTTAAAGACTGGGTTTTTTTCAAAATAATTACCAGCAAAAAAATCCACTACAAATAAGAACAAGCTGAACTGCCATTCACTGACTTTCTGGTTTGGGGTTTTTGTTGTTGTTTTTGGTTCTTTTTTCCCCCTCTCTATTGCTGAGCTAACCACATACATAAACAACTCTGGCATACAATGTATGTGCTAAAATTAAACAGTACATCCTGAACAATTTGCTGTGATCTTTTCCCATACTGCCTAAAAGAACCAAAGAAGTCCCAATTAATGTTTTGGAAACAGTGTCAACAAAGGTAGAAAGCAGTTCTGCGGAATTCTCACAGAATTTCAAAAGTGATACAAATTAATATTTGGAACTGGCACCTGAGACTTCCCATGGTAAAATAAGTGGGTGTTCCGTGACCTCAGAGCATCCTCATCTCCCTCATCAAGGCAGAAATAAGTGTCCCTGGCTTAATAATCCCATTATGAAATGTAATTGTGTGAAAATATTATTCAATACTCACAAGCAGAAGATTTTTATGGAAGGGAAACATAAGAGTTAGAAAACTTTGTACTGCTGTTCCTGACTCATGAAAGCCTTCTCACTTACTGAAATTCATAATTTTGAGTGAACTTGCCATGCTGGAAGCATCAGCTGTCCAAAAGGGAATTAATTTAAATCAGTTTGCAGTGCATATTGTACACTGGGTTAGCCAATGCAAAATGCAATTTGCAGCTCTGACATCTGCTAGGTGCCCAAAGCACCCCAGCACCCTCTTCCTCTGCCTGTAAAGAGCGAGGAGAACATTCAGAGGTAATTTTTGGGCAGTGGTATCAGTACTGAATGGGATTCCTCTTGTCTCAGAGACTTCAGCATCAGCACAACATGCCAGTTCCAACAGTTCTTCTGCATGTATTTTCCTCTGTGAAGGTCATTTATGCCCCAAGTCCATTGAGTATAGAGGACCCCATATTTCTCCTCTGTTACATTTGTGGCAGGAATTTCAGTTCAAGTCTTCCATGAGCAAAATGTAACTGCTTGTTCCCTGGATATACTGCAGTGGTGAACCTATTCCACTTACGGTTTTAGGTCTCAAATTTGTTCTAGGATATATAGATAACTTAGAGCTTTTCTTGGGAGCCAGCAACCAAAATTAGTCTCATTGGTTTCTGTGAATAGATCTTTCCATCGATAAATCCTGAAGCTTTATACTAAAGAATTTATTTTTATCAGTGTGAAATTCAAAGCACAAAATAGTAATGAAGGAAACAAAATTAAGATCTACTGACTCTCACCGTGATGCTCTAATTGCAGAGCTCGCTGCAATTAGAAGGGGGGGAAAAAGGAAGTGGATTAAAAGATACTTTAATAAAATGGATTTAAAAACTTTTAAAATACTTGAATGCACACAGTTTGAGGCTGAGAATAACTCTTTGAAGTGCCTGGCAATTGGTATGTTATAAGCAGTTCAGCATTCTTGCTTGACTGGGACATTCACAGGTTATAGTGATGGTTCTCATGTTCTCTTAGAAAGGTTTAAATAGCTTTTTATTCCAAATTTTGGCTGAGAAGCAGGACATCTCAGAGAGAGAACATACTCTTCCCTCAGCTTGTGCTATGGCAAAGTGAATGTGGTCACTCTTCTTGAAAGATATATCCATATTTAACATTAACTTTTGAGACAAAATTTTTAAACGGGAGTATTTTTTTTTCTCTTAGTCTGACAAACTAAGAATTTCCTTTATATCTCGTTTTGTAGAGTCAGACAGCTTACTATAAGAACATTTAAGAAAAACTGGAAATTGAATTGAATCCAAGTCTATACTGTGAGAATGTATTTTCATGTTTATATGACAAAGACACAACTTATACAAATAAATAATTTTAATTAAAAAATGATGTCACAATCCTATTTGGACTGGTTTTGATTTCAGATATAAAAGAGTCTTAATTTTATAGAAAAGATGATGGGACCATGTATTATTCAAAGTCCTCAATTGTCAATATAAATACTGTGATCTTGTCCAACAGTGAGGGGATTGTATTCGTTTTGGCAATATTCAAAATGCAATCAACCATAGATTATGAATGCCTTTAGACACTGTGCAATGGTGCATAAAACCAATCAATTATCTTTTTTGACTAGGCTTATCTGGCACTGAGACTGGAAACCTGTCTTATTGTGAATTGTGTGCACCTCAAAAATACATAGAAACTATTTTCTTGTTTCTGTTTGCTTAATTAGTATACATGACATTCCTAGTTGATCTGGGCATGGGAATCTTTACCATCCAATTTTCACATGTGTCCTATTTCTATGAAATTTATCCAGGAATTAAATAAACCCAGTTTATGAGTTCTATGTATCTTCCTGTCTCAGTCTCATGAGATACCATATTAATGTATGTGTGCAGCATGGAACTCACAATTGTGTAGCATACCATGAGATTTTTGCAGCATTTTGAACCCCACAGGAAAATAAAGGACTAAATGTGTTTGCATTACAGTTTCCTGAATAATTACTTGAATTATTCCACCAGTATAGGTCAGTTTGGATCTTTGCCACCACTGCTATTTGTAATTCAGATTAGAAATAGGCAATTGTGCTAAACTGTGCATCCTGTCAATGTGCTTATATGAAACTCAGCAGCACCATCAGGGCATTTCCTTGCATGCTATAAAGTGGCCTCCCACAGAGGAATAAAGGAGCCAGAGAAAGATACTGTATTCTCCGAGCTTCCTGCACATCACTCTGCTTTATCCAAAGTGCAATCCCCCTCTCTTGGTTAAATAAGCCATTTGTTTAAGCCTTGATTCCAATCAATATTCCAGTTCACCATTATATTAAAAATGGCATTTGCCATTTTATCACAACTGTAAGGCATGGCACATTCCTTACTATGTGTTGGATTTAGGGGATGCTTTCTTCAATCATACTATTACTGTCTTGACAGTTCAGTCATTGTTATTCATGAGGACTTCTTGATGCTTATCTGCAAGTTGTTCAAAGATCACACAGCGATGACCCTGAAATGAGAATGAATAAGGCCTTTGTGTTCTATAAATCTCTAACAGTCTGCACAATGCTTGTATTTTTCTCCTGGAAGGAAAAAACAGAAAACAGAAAAACAGAAAAACCTGTTTCCATAAGCTTCTGTATTTGTACATAATTCCTGTTACAAATGCAAAATTAAATCTCTAGCAGATGAAATAGAAAAAAACACCCCTCAAATTAAAGTGAAAAGTATTCAGTTGAAGCTGCTAGAACAGAAGAAATACTGAGTGTCAGAGAAACCAACGAATATACATGATTCAGTCTTTGAGCAACACTTTAAAGACATTCCAGGAGAGCCTAACATAATTAAAAGAGCTGTAGATATAGATAAATGCACTAAAGGAATAAGCAAATAGCACACTGGAGGAAAGTGTAAGTATTACTGAGCATAGCTAAGTATATTAGCCTGCTAAAGCAAAAATGAAGCACTGTTTAAAATTTTAAATTAATGAATAGCATTACATATGAAATAGCTGTTGGAAATTAGTAAGAAAGAAAGTCAAACTGTAGTCTCTAGAAGTAATTTTTGGACCTCTGTGCATAAACAATAGGGAAAATTACCAGTCTTGGTAGAAAATCAACTATCAGACTAATAATATGTAGAGCTTCTTTTTTCTTCTTGTCAGTATAGCAGTTGAACCACAAAGCTGATGAGAAGGTCTCAAAAAATTCAAAAATGTGTTGGCACTCTGTATAAAACATGTATCTGTAAGGGGAATTTAATAGAAATTCAGAAACTACTTTATATGGAGAGACTAAAAAGATTGGCAGTCATCAGCAGTGAAAGGAGAAGGTGTGGAAGAGAAGTTACGATGTCATGAAAATTCTGGATAAGGTAGAAGCAAAATTTCTGTTTATTCTGTCCTATAATATGAGAACTTGAAAATAATAGAATATCAGCCTAAAACAAATTTTTAAAATCATTCTTTTAAACATGAAGTAGTGGACTTCTGGCACTTACTGTCACATGGGATTTCAGGACATCAAGAGATTCCAAAAGGAGTTATAGAAATGGATGGACAATATCACAATAGGGTGAGGATGCATCTCTGACAAGACTGACTTAACAGTGGTGTGTCATGGAAAGAGAAAGAGGAAAGGGCCTCTGGGAACAGCTGGGTTTGTTAATCTCTGAACAGCTTTTCCTATTTCCACTGCTGAAGACAGAAAAATTGGCTGGATAGACCATTGGTCTGACTCAGTAAAAACTTTCTTACATTCTTAAATTTAAGAGCTTTAGGTAAATGCAAGGATCAAACTGTTAAGCATTATTAATCTTAAAAAGTGAATATAAAGCTTGGATAGTTCAGCTTGTTGTTAAAATAATTTAAGAAATCCATGTTACTTATCTTGACCTCATAAAAGCCAAAATTGGTCTTGCCTAATAAAAATAATTTCAGTAAATTATGTCCTCCCTTTACAAGAATATTGCTACTTTCTGAATAGTAAGAATTTATGATTACTTTTTTTTACATGTATAACTTGTGTATTTTAAGATTCTTTATTGTATCATATAATGGGAAAGTATTACATGGTTGCATGTGCTTACAAATGTATAGCCAAACTTAACCTAGAAACCAGCATACAGAAATGTATTATACCTCTTTTGAAATATAGTGATGTTGATAATATTTCCCAGCACTGCTGCAATGTGGAAAAGTCCAGGCTATTTAACTCATTTGTTGGCACAAAAGGGGTGATTGTGTGAGGTTTTGCTGAGGATGAGCTCACAATAGATCTGCAAATTTTCAGCACATCAGCTATAATTATACACAGATGCAATTCAGTCTCCATTTTTTTAAAACTTTAATATTAAAAAAGACACCCTATCTCTCTCTTTGCATGCTTCATGAGAAATACAAACATAGCAGACAAAATGCATTTTTCAGGCAAATGTATAACATACATTGTCAATAATGCTGTCTTCAAAATTCTTCAAAATTCTTTTTTTGCTACTAGGAAATATCTCAAAACATTCATCCTCTGACACCAAGGGGGGGGGGAAAAGCATATTCTACAAATTAATTGTTCTGGACTCTGACTAAAGAGGAAAATTTTGATCCAGGGCTTTTTACCTAGCTACTATATTACAATACCTTATGTACATGCAATGAATCCTCGAGAATAGAAGAGCCTGCCCCAGTTGTGTTTCCATTTTGTAGTTCACTTTGCTGGATGGGCTGAAATTTCCAGTCAGATTTGCAAAGCCCATCTAGGTAATCTCTGCTCTGCAGGTAGGTTGAGGTGAGCCACATGAATGATGTCTGCTTTAATGAGCAGTGCAGGCCAAGGGGAAAGCATTTCTGGCATGAGTTAGTGCTGAGAACTTAACAGCCACATCACAGGAAGACATTTCTGGGATAAATAGGTAGGTAGGTAGATAGATAGATAGATAGATAGATAGATAGATAGATAGATAGATAGATAGATAGATAGATAGATAGATAGATAGATAGCCTGGACCTGTGGCTGGAGAACATTAGGTGTGCTTTTGGAGCATATCTTCTAGATCAATTCTTATCTAGAAGCTACCTGGTTTCTATGTTTTGAGATTGCTTTGTGATGTGAATAAAAGCATGATAAATACAGCAGAAGCACAGGCTAAAATTTCAGTGATTAAATGATGCCATGGGTATCATCAACATTTGAACTTTGTTACAATCAATACTTTGAACACAATGGTCTGAAAGTCAGTTATTTAGAGGCCATACCTGTGAAGGATTTTCATCAGGATACTGCTTCTTACCATTAGGATGAGACTAAACACGGCTATGAAAGTGTAATATATCTGAGCAAAACCAAATTTTATAGTACAAAAATATGTATTTGCTTGGAGATATAAACATTTGTTTTAAGTATATTTGTCCACTTTAGAGATGGCTCACAACATAGCCCCAGGACCCACCTAAAGGAATGAGGAACAGTTGTGTGCATATTTCACAAACACCAACAACAGATTATTGAAATTCACAAACATTTTTTGATACTTGAATGCTCAAGGGCAAATTGTACAGTTTATTAAATTGCTATATGTGGAAAAAAAACAACATGGTAAGCAGTGCTCTGTATTGCTGCATTACATTTTGCCTATTTTCATCTTTCAACAAGCAGGAGTCAGGAAGATCTCAAGTGTCCATATTTTATTAGAACTGAAGAAATTCTGCAAGGTTTAGAGAATATTGACACTAAATTAATCAATTCAAGCTGGTTTAGGAAAAGACCAGGCTTATATAAATAGAAAATATTCAACAGTCTACTTAATGACAAAATTTTGAAAAATGGAAGCCACTAAAAAGTGGAAAAATAGATCCTTTTAAATAATGACTCAAGAGTGGAAGAATGTTGCCCATACCCATCTGTGTCCCAGACAGAGTGAAGGAGATGGTTTATCTCCTGCCAGGACAAAAGCCAGCACAAAAGGAAGATCTTACAATAGAGCATTCTGGTGAATCTTCACTTATGGTACCCCATGGAGCCCGTAGTAACAATAGAAAAAGGAAATGTGACAGACAGAAAAAATTTCACAGAAAACCACAAGATGATAATTGAAGTCTTTTTACTGAATGGAGCTGAAGGTGTGTATTTGGGTGCGATCTGGTTGTGTTTATGAAAGAGCACCATATCACTTTAAATTCCGTACTAGCAAAAGAGTAAGCCAGGAAAAACCAAATAGAAAATAAAAAGAGGATCTAAGGTTCCTGTAGTGTCATCCATTATGTATATGAAACTGTTGCCAAAGGAAATTTCTTTGTTGGACAAGTAGATACATAGTCACCGGTAAGAAAAAAAGGGTCGAGTCCACACCATGTAGATCCCACACTCAAGGTTGTGATTGATTTAGTTAACTTTGAAGAACACCAATGTCTCTTTTCCTGGTGTACTCTCCGGCATCTGCTTTGGATGAGGAGGTGGGTTCTGGAGCTATCATGGTTCAGGAGGTGGATTCACTGTTACATGGTCTCCCTCTGCTCCTTCCCTGTGCAGTCCTCCCAACAGACATTCCCCCAGCACAGCTCTATGCTTTCTCCTCATCCACTCCTTAGCCACTTCTCAAGTAGCATGATTTGTGGGGAGTGACGTCCTATGTAGAGAGCTGGCCCACAATGACAAATAAGTAACAGTTACATTAAAAGAAAAAAGGGGGGAAAAAAACAAGAAGAAAAAAAAAAGGAAAAGCCCAAGAATTCAGGCTTCTTTTGGCTTTAAGTCAAAGACTTAAAGTCAAGACTTCTATGAAATGGTTGAGGTAGAGTCATAATTTAAAATATAAAGTGCCAGTGATGATGTGCAGCTACTTGGCATTGTATTTAATAGTATGCTCCATCCTTTAATTCACTCTATTCTGTCTCTGATTTTCTAGTTAGTTTCCAATCTTTGTGCTAAATCCTTGTTTATTAGTAGAATTTTGGGTTTTTTTACTTCCTCGTGATTTCTATAGCACTTATGAAACATGAGGAGCAATTACATGTGCCCTTATGTGGTTTAAAATGCCAGCATTCACTGCCTTTATTCCTTGGTGTGTACCTGGACTGTCACACTCCACTGGTATGTGGGGCATCAGTGTAATTGCTAAGGCCTTCTGCAGATTCCTGTGTTTGCCTGATGAAATACAGAAGAAATATAGAAATATACCTCTAGGGGATGGAAATTTTGGTCTGAAACCACAGTGCTTGCCTGAACATGTAACCTTGCTTCCAGTTCACATCAAATCACACCAACCTTCATCCCACAAGTTATAGGAAAGCGTTTATCTCGTGTCCATGAAAGCACCAACTTTCCAATTAGTGCACAGCTTTAGAATCTAAGACAATGTCTGTATAACTTATTCATAAACCAGTACAGTTCAGTGAGATCAGTCTAATGAATCTGGAATTTATACTGCAAGATGATTCTAGAGAGAATGCAAATTTGGACTGTGCAGAGGTACAAATTACTAGCATCCAGTGAAAAATTAGCAATCAGCCTGAAACAGGCCCAGTTCTTTTATATGATCTTTAAAAAAAAACCAACCAAAAAACAGAGGCAAGGGGGTCCACCTCATCTAATTAATTTTCTAGAAGTACCTATCTGCATGATGAAGAAAAGCTTGTAATAAAGGTCAAGATGGATATAACTATTTTTATCAAGGAATTCTTCTGACACAGCTCAAAATTTGACAGCACTGTTCTTAAATTAGGTTTTTGTCATGAATGCCTTGATGTTTTGTACTCTGTGTATAGCAGGCCTCATACCATATTCTTAGAGACAAAAATAACTCCTTTGTGTTCAGCAGAGTATCTTGGCATTTTCTGAGAACTGAACAATGATAAATGAGAGAAATAAAACAAGACTTAGAGATCTCTGAGACTTAGTGTGGCTGCATCCTTACAAGGGAAAGTTCTAGGTAGTATTATAGCCGAGAAATCTTGGTGGTCAAAAATAAAATTCCAAGCCTTCAGGTTACAGATATTATATGTATTCTTGATAACAAGGGAGAAGGTCCAGATTAGTAGAAGGGATGGATTCTGCATCTCTGAAGAAGTCTTCCTTTGCATTTCAGTGTCTTTCTGAAACACATGCTTTAGTCAAATACAGGTAATGAAGTTCAGTCCAAAAGAACCTGGATGTATTGTATGAAATCATCTGGCAATATCCCCTGGCCCTCCAATCTTAACAAAATCTTGAGAAATGAAGTAAAATTGGATCTATTTCTGTTTACTCTTCCATCTAAGAAAGAGTAACAAATAACATTTGAATACTTTTCATGTGTAGGCCAAGTATTTTGCCATATCTGTAGCCTTTAGAATTAATAATTTACATATATTTTTGTGGCTTTTGTAGTCTCAGATTCTTAGTCTATAATGAACAGTAATGCTTTGCTTTAGTAGAAAATAGATCATCCTCATGAACCAACTAAAGTGGCCAGCTGATTTCCTTCAACTCTTTTAAGGACTTCATCCAAAATCAATTTTCCATTTTTTATGTTTCTCCTACAAACAGAAAATCAGAAACAAGAAAAAATTGCACTCCATACTTTTACAAAAAGAGTACTTCTCTTCTGTTTTTCTAAAGTGTTATCTCTGAAACAAAGCTATACTCTTAAAGACTTTCAGTTTGTGACGCAGAGCAGCATACACAACTTGGCCAGGAGACCATGTGTGGAATGCTAAAAAAGTTTTAATGAATAATAGGTCCCAAAAAGCAACTTCAATTGTAAACATTACTTTCTTTTAAAATGAAGTTGGTCCAATTTTAAGAGAATTCTTCCAAAAATTCACTAAAAAAAAAGAAAAAAATGTTTAAAAAAAGTATGTAGATTATAGTTTACCTTTTGAAAGGGAAGCAGAAAATGTATATTTTAAAATGTTTTATATATATGTTTATTATCTGTACCATATGATTTGTGTTTTGTCCCTACATTTTCTATTGATAATTTACATAAAACTCTTGGATGAAGAACGGGCCCTTTGGCTGAAGTAAGCTATGGAATACATAAACCAAAAATCTGTGTCTTTGGGTGAAATACATTTTTAGTTTCTTGAGACTTTTGCCTCAATACACAAAAGTGCAGTTTCAATTTGATTTAGTATTTGTAATGCCATGTAGTACATCTTTTTACTTTTCCAGTCTTAACTAACAGCATTTTCAAGCTACTCTTCAGCAAGCTAGATCCTGCCTTACTTATGCACAATTGCAGTTGAACTGTGTGAGAGTTCCTGCTCCTAAAGAAGCACACATTTCAGTCCTGACTTGTGTCGAGCATTTTTGGATCTTCCAACATACTTCATGCCAAAATACAATGCTACAGGACAGTTCTACAAGCAAACAAAAAGAACACTCACTTCATCCTCCATTTTAATTCCACTCTCACAAAAAAAATGCCTGTGATTTTAATACACACATTCATCCAATATCATTGCTTGTATTAGTTGCACAAAGTACTTATTTTCTCTAGAAGTTACTGCTATGTTTAGTATTTTTTATTTTTAGCAGAGCATACCAATCAGGCAAATGAATGCTAGTAACATTCAGTTCACTGTCCTGTAGGAAAGGGCTTTTGCTTGTCTACAGCCTCACTAAGGCTTTGTACCTGGTAACTGTCTCATCTGTATGCAAAGCATGGGAACTATTATCTAGATATATCTGTCAAGGAAAGCCTAACACTCTAAGCATTAGCTTTAAGACACGCAGACTTTTACTGTTCCAATCCAAACAAAATAATTTCACTGCTTCTACCTTCCCAGGTAATTAGTTGACTGGTAACATTTTCAATCAACTGAGTATTTTGAAAAATTCAGAGTCCTGGCCATTTCATGTAAATAAAAACTGTAGTATTCATGCAAATGTGGTAGAATTTTAGTCTAGTGTTCATGGCCAAAACTTCTTGTAGTCCAAAGTATGTGTCGTGTGACCATGTCTGGTTGTTGCTCCCCACGCAGTTTAGTCATATTTAGGTGATTTCAATTGAAGGCAGTTTTCAAAGTCTGTTGGGACTTTTCCAGATGAAAAGCACTTTATAAATGTAAAATATTTTATTATTACAGCTGCCTCCAAGAGAGAAGCTGTGTTTAGCTGAACATTCAGAAAGAATATTTACAGAAATTTATTAGAAACTTTAATTTTGTATCCAAACCACACTCACTAGAGATTCGAACTATTTGTCTTGAACTGTACCTGCCAAATTTTGATGACATGAAATTCCCCCTCCCCATTTAAAAGAGAAGGATTGACCACAGTCATACTGCAGACATTAAAGTAACCTGCATTATTAGGTTTTCTCCACATTCCAATCTATCTGCCTTAGGGTATTAAACCCTACTTTCATCTCTGTGAGATTCAGTATTGCCAAATCCAAGCCATAAGGCCATGTCTAGACTACAAACTGAAAAGTGGGTTTGACTGCACATATGGGCACCCTAAGCCACATGTCCCACAATTTTTCCATCTCTACTTTTGTACAGAGCCCACTCACAGCTTGGTTTTAAATAATTTACACTGTTACAAAGAATACCAACCTCCCAGCACTAGCTGATGAACCATTACTATGATTGATTTTGCCTGGGTGCAGGCCAGGCAGGCTGCCTGAACAAAAGCTTGGCCCACACAAAGCCACTGAGTATAATCAACGTTTCTGAGAGTAGTGAGAGTTTTTCCATCTCTTGGCACTCATCTAAATAACACCTTGGTAGTAGTTTAAGGGTTTGTGGTGTGAATTATGGGAGAGTTAGGTCTTGAGAATATTCTGAGATCCACACATGCCTGACAGTAGAGATGCAAATCCTAGACATAAAAAGCATTGTAATGGCCCCAAAATCACGAGATTAGATTAATGAGATATTTTCTAGTACACTGCCATCTTTTGATGCTGGAGCCCAAACCAATTAAGGTTCAGGATACAGTCTGAACTTTTACCATGCAAAGATTATGTGTGCCACAAAGCTGAAGGCTAGATTTGGAGAGCAAACTCAGTGTTTCTGCTCCTCAGATGGTAATAAGGTAATAAGGCAAATAATGACTGACTTCAATCCTCTGCAACACCCCTAGCCAAAAAGGACCTTAATAGCCAGGAGTAATCCTGAAGTATGATTACATTAAGCACCTTCTGTATTCCTGGAACTGTCTTCCATCCTTTAATCTTTCTGTGTGGGATAATTAAGATATTTTCAAGTTCTTTCAGGTATTGTAGTTTCACAAAGTGTGATATGTCTTAAGTGATGACATGGTGTTAAGTCACTGCTACATTACCTATTGTATCAAAATAAAGAACAATGAGTGATACAAAAAAGAACCAAATGGGAATGGGAGGATTCCCAAGCCTGTTTTTCAAGGACATCCCTAGATTATTTTATAGTGGTGTTACTGCATTTGCCATGAGGTTGAAATTGGAGTCTTAGGGTTGAATGTCCCTAAGAAGCAATGCATTTTGGGGAGAAAGGATATGATACATTCACTAATGACCTCAAAACAGATTACACTTCTAACAGTAAGAATGAATAAAGCCCTCCCTCAGATGTTTGGAGTGAGTACTTGGGAAGGATTACCATCTCCTAATTAGCACAAGTGTGCTGACACTACTAATAGGCATTAAATAATGGAAACAATGAAAAGATGTAAACTATTTTAACAAGTGGGATAAATCAAAATTTTTATAACCATGCTATTCATAAATACAATGTTTCTAGCACGGAAATGTGAATCTAATGCTAATTGAGCAAAAGCTAGTAAAAAGACCATTCTGATTGCTGCATATAGACAGTTAAAATCCATACTGGAATTTATGTCCAAACAAGTTACTTAAGAGCTTTCTGGGCTGGTGATGACTTGCCATTACTGTATTTATGTTTTAGACTATGAAATCTCATGTGCCGCCTATTGGAAAGATGTTTTGGGTTATTTTTAAGTGCACACTCAACCTCAGAGCACAAATCATCAGAACTTGGCCAGCTACTCCTTTGGTGAATGTTTAACTGTATGGAGGCTCCAAACACAACTCCCTGTGAGATGATTGAAGGGTTCCCATTGACTTCAGCAAGATTCAGATTGGATCCCTAATGCTGAAGCAAAAAGCACGCATGACTCTTCCCTGTGACAGTTTAGAAAACAAATTATCTAACTTAAACAGGTTTTTTTGAAAGGGTTTTCTAGTATGTACAATAAAATGCATTCCATGGCCATACATTCCTTGGTCCTTAGTAACCATCATATCCTTTTGGCTTTTTTTATACTTGTTGATTGAATTAATTGTAATAAAATAACAAATTCCTCACTTTACAACGGAGAAAGACATTAACAAATAAATTCACTCTAGCACTTCTGTTTTAGTTATTTTCTTAACAGACCTTATACTGATACTATGTCTACAAGAATTATGGATTGGGTTCACCAGAACAAAAGAATTTATTCTATGTAAGAGATTCTCTTTTTTTGTTCTCTGTATTATGTGTTAGAAGTAGTAAAAAGTATGAATTCTATGAACAATTTATAAGAGGCTACATATGTACATGTCCTACAGTCAAAGTAAGAAGCAGTCGTGAAACTTTATATCAGCTAGAGAGGGCAAAATCTCAAAGTTCAGGCAGGTGTTTGAGCTATAACATTTAGTGACATCCTCTACACCTATAAAATGCAAAAACTATGTTATAAGTTCTTTTACATATAGAAGTAATTTTTAATTAGTTTTCCTTTATGTGATTTGCATAAAGTAAGCAAGCCATCACAGATGTGCTTCTTCACTGTTGTAAGGAGCTCTACAGAAACAGGCACTTTCACAGAATCATAGAATCTTGTAAAATTATTTTTCACAAATTATTTATTATAAATGGGTGCAAAACGCATTGCCAACACCTACTAGCTAAGAGAATCTCCTCAGAATACCAAATTGATAAAATATGTCCCCAAATTGCCTCCTGGACCTGCCTGATCTTTCTGACCTGGCTCTTTCTAACATTGTGCAAGTATGCAGGTTTTATAAGTACTTCAAAAGCCTTTGCTTCCTCAAAAATACAGTTGTACAGAAAAATCTCTGGAGAGATACTCTCAATCCTCTGTCTTCTCACTTGGTTGCTAAATGTGCATCCCACACAGAAGAACCAGGTGGACAGACATGGGAATGCCAGGCAGTTGTTATCACACCTCTCATGCTCCAACAGCTTGCCAGAGTTTGCAACAGAAAAAAATAAGGAGGCAGTCAGCATGGGGCACTAATTCCACTCAGCTGTGCAAGAGGTGGATGGAAATGAGCATCTATGAGGCAAAATGGATGCTAGAAGGCAAGATTTCATGGTCCTACCCCCCTAAGGGGTAGCAAAGGTAATGTAATAAGAAAAACAAAAATTAAACAAAATACCATCTCTTACTGGCTGTTTATACCAAGGGGGCTTGACACATTCAGCCCAACAAATGACAAAGGAAATAGGCATCTCCAAGACTTACAGGAGGCCAGTCTGGTTACCATCAGGGAAGAATCAGGCCAGGAATTTTCACCTGTGGGATTTTCCATTTATAATAAAAAATGTTTCGTTGTTCTAATCAGGCAGGCATGAATAAGTAAGATGAGAGCTACATTTTAGATGAAAACTTCAAGAAGGAAGGACATTACTCTGGTTTTCTTCAGAGGAAAATTTATTGAAAATATTCCTCCTGAAAAACAAACTCAGATGTTGACAGCTATGAAAGCTTTATTTGTCCAACATTTCCATGCTAGGATACATTTTAGAAAAGCAACCCTTTGAAAAGCTCTGAAGAATTGCAGAAAGGCCAAGTGAACAAACAGAATGTTCTGACATTTCCTTTCTTGAATGCTGTTTATAAGTCATCTAAACCAGTTTGTCATTGCAAAGACCAAAGACTTAAGTCCCAAAATAAATGTTGCTCACAACAACCATGCTTTGCATTGGAAAAAGAATGTCTTCATTGCCTGAAGGTTACAGGCATAAACAGAGTCAAGGTTTTGAATATTGTGTAACATGCATTTGTTGTTGAGCCTGTTTAGTTCCTGGACAGTGAAGTGAGGTGCAACAGTGACAAGAGCTACTGTTTTGGCCAGTTTTGAGCAGTATGGACAACGTTTAATCTTTGGAGAAGTAGTAATTTTTAAATAATCATTGCTGATTATCTCTGCTGACAGCAGCTTCATTGTTAAGTTATTTTGTAACCATATAACTTTAACTACATTTTAATTCAAAGTGCTAATCTGTTGTGATCATATAGATATATAGAGCATTAGATGAAAACTGAAATCCCACTGCACTTCAGGCTACAGGATTGTTTTGCTTAAAACTCTGTGATTAAGCAAGTACAGTTAATAATTATTTATTACCATGAAGGCATACTAAGTGACTTCTAAGATTAGATAAGATAAATAATCCTTTAAAACTCTAAGAGAGGGATTATCCTATTGCTGGTGAACTGACACTATTAAAAGTCAAGATTATTCAAATAAAAAGAAAAATAAAAATAGTGACATTTGGCTAGATTTTCTTATTTCTCTGAAGTTTCTTCTGCAAGGAGTCTCAGAATGTGAAGATTTCTTTCTGACTTGGATTGAAGAAAAGATTTTGAAATCTTGACATTTATGGCTGCAATGATTGCCATTCTTGTTCTTCCTTGAAGTGTTTTGATATTAAATTTTACATAGAACCTGGAGAATGGGTGGAATGAACTGAATATTCATTCCCACCTCTCAACTTCATGTCAATAACATTTTTCACACTCTTCACCAAACAGACTGCGTATGTGTTTCTATGTATTATATTTGTGAGTGACATGATTCAACTGCAACAAAAAAATGTTCTCTCTGTAAAAATGCCTAAAAAACTATTAGGTACTTAGCCCTAGAATTTTGGAAACCTGACTCTCAGTATGCATTTTTCCACTCTATTAGTTAAGGTTTTGTAGTCAAAATAAGTTTTACTAAGCTTTAGTTCAATAAAAATGTAATTTTGAAAAAGATTCTAGAACATTCCACTGGGATCTCAATCAGCTCTTGCTGTTATGTTTTCTTTTTATATGTAAAGTCAAGGTAATGAAAATTGCCAGAAAGGAAGTTTGGAATGGGCTGTAGTGTCTGTGTAGTCAGATGATACTTGGTTCTGTGTCTTAATTTCATTCAGACCAATTAATTCGTTTATTGCATGAAACAGTTTGTGATGTAAAAATATTAGGTGACTGAAACTAACTTCTGATAAGAAATACTCTCAGTAGTCGAGAGTAAAAACCAACTCAACAAGACAGATCCTTTTAGAGAGAGATTTCAATTTTAATTAAGGTTTCGAGTGTTTTAAACTGTGTCTGGGGTGATAATGTAAAAACATTTGCTGGATTATAGCAGATCCCACTTCTGCAATTAAGAAATTCTCAGTACTGTACAAATGCACCATCATATTGGATGGATTAATTTTAATAAAATAAACTCTATTCACTTTGATCAACTATATCGTGGTTCATGGGTGAAACCCTGATACTGAGTGTGTGGTAAACCTGTGAATTTTTTGTGCAGGATGGGCCATTTTTGTCTCTTGGCAGGGAAAGGATTACACAGTATTACAATTATTAAAATTCTAATTTGGGGCCAGGTTTTGCCCTCAGGGACTTCCTTAATTTCAGCAGGGAGTTGTTCATGTTTATCTGATTGAAGAATTTGGACATTATCACTCTTGGTTAAGGTAACTTTTTTCTTTAACAAGAATGTGCCCTAGTCAAATCTAAAATCTGAACGTAGCAGGGATGAGTTTCCTACCAGGAGACAAATGTCAGTAACTGTTCTGTTTTGATAAGGCAAAGCAATTTCCATGTAAAGGGAGTGGGAGATGGAGCAGAAGGAAGGAAAGAGGGATCTTCTTCCAGATACCTTGTAGGCTTGTTTTTAAATTATGACTTTGGATCTAACAACAGGTTTGGCAAGCGTTTGCCTAGGAAATCCTGACACGGTGCCAGATTTTCTTAGCTGGTTTGTAGTAGAGTGTGCATTTTTTAAATACACTGTAATCATTTCAGACCACATAATTAGAAACACAAAGCAGTTTACTGAAACAGTGATATATTAATAGTTCAGTTAATTACACATAAAGAAACAAGTCAGACTTCAAAACCTTTACTCAGTTTCAATTTTATTTGCAACTGGGGCATACTGATGGGACTTTGCCTGTTTAACATTGAGTAGGAGTTTCAGAATTTTAACCTGAGGGTAAAATTTTCAAAAGCATTTAAGTGACTGGCTCACTGAAAATCAATAGGACTTTCACTCCTTAGGGCAACACTTTAAAAAATATGTAGATACCAAAGTCCAGTTCACTTCAGTGTCTATGTGTAGTAAAAAAAAAAAAAATCCATCTTTCCTGTGCTAAATTTCCTTAAAATAGAAGTGTCATCTAAGAGTTTCTAAAAATGTTATCACAAATGGACTGGCTGTTATTCTTTTTTTTTTTTTTTTTTTATTTTTTTGGATGTAAAATATTTTGTGCTTTCTTTTTCAACACATGCAGAAATCATATGTTTTGGATGATAAGCCACATTGTCTTCAAACTTGTCTTAAAATCTTACTGCAAATGTTCAACAAGAGTTCTTTACTCCACTGTAAATTTTTCTACAATTTTTTTCAAATTCCCCCTTTTCAGTCTATTTAATGTCTTTTTGGATAAAAGTGATAATTTACCTCCTTTGAAGCCACAGCCTGACCTAAATTATTTTGTCTACATTACGTATAAGAGCAAGCAGAAAAAAAATAAAACTTTAATATGGCATCTTAGGGAGATGAAGAAGACATAAATCAGAACTAATTAGTAATTCTTATTAATGAGAATATGTTATGTTTTCCATTAAATCTCTCAAATGTAATTTACTGAGAAAATGAAAAAGTATCAGTAAACCTCAGTATTAAAAGAATCTTTGGGTTTAGAATTTGCAGCATGAGCAAGTGTCTTGGTTCTCTAACATGTTTTCTGTATGAGCTTTATAACTATGCTAACTTGTTGCACAACAGCTTACAAGTTCTCAACAGTTGCATTTATTGCAATTTTACCTCACTTTCAGACAAGTTCTCTTATCAAGCTCCAAATCACATTTTAAGCAGCTTTGAAGTACATTACTAATATACTTATTGCTTAACAGAAAATAGCCTGACAATCCTTTCTGTTTTAAGGTGCAAAGTAATAAATGTCAGTTTATTTTTTGCAGTAATTTATCTGAGCCTGTGCTTACTCTCAAAGTATCTGGCCTTGAAACAAGTCAGAATTGCAGTGCTCTAATGGTCTTCTTGCAAATAACAATAAAAATATAAACATAAATTTTGAAACTTTCTTTCCATGATGCCTTCATTCTAATTCTGGCCTTTTCCTGTCATTAAAACTGGGCAGACCTAAATTTTATGAAAATTTAAGGATTCCTTCTTTTTTTGTGCACATTCAATGATCATGTGGTTTGCAAGGCTCTCTGGCAGTCATTTGTACTTGTCAGTGCATACTCTTCTATTCCCTGTGGCTGTTTTGTGCTGCTAGACAGGTGTGTGCACTCTGCACAAAACTTTGCCCTTTGGACATCATTAGAGTGTCTAAGAAACATGGAGAATGGGATCCTGACAGACTTATAAATGACCATGAAGAAGGGAATTCTCTTTTGGGATCTTTATGGAACGCATGCCTTATATTATTCCACATCCATTGAGAGAGCGTGGTTTTTCCATCATAGAAAATGCAAAAAGCAAGATTTAAGGTGCAGATAACTCTGGATACCTTTCTCTCTGAAGAGTGATGGATGGCTTTACCACTATGTTTAGGTTCACTCAGAAGCAAGGCTGTTAAGACAGGAGGAGTAGTTAAATTGAAAAAAGTGTGTAGTTAAATATAGCACTTTATCCCTGGGTACGTGTACAAACATTTAAATTAATCTGGTTAATGGGTTTCTACCCTGTGTCTTCCCCACAGTCACTTTTCAAGCATCTGAATAAACATGGGCCTTTGCACCATACCAAGCAGCAGAACTAAGCTCTCCTTGGGAGCAGTGAAATCCAGACTCCTGGACTCTTCACACTGAGCACTCAACCTCTCCAGACACTCAGGTATCATCAGTATGCCCCAGCTAATCTTAAGCATCATAATGGAAGATAAAGGAGAGAGAATTTATTGCCTAGGACTCAAAGCATATAGAGTTTTATAGATCAATAAGAACATCCTGACTTATGCCCAGGGGCAAAAAGGAAGCCAGTACAGACTTCAAAGACCTTGTGTAATATATTCCTTATGGCCAATATTACAGATTAAGCAGAGCGATGTTCGACACAAGCCATTGAATCTGACCAGAATGAGAACAGGCTATACACGGGATGAGCTTAATTTGGAGGCTACAAGGATAACTTAGAGCCCTCACCTTTGAGAACTTAACACAACATCTAACTAATGATAGCAAAATATGTTTTAAGTCTGGGAACTCATTCTGAGTTAAGCATCAAGGAACATCTTTTGATTCTGAAGTTCACTGAGGAAGAATGAGCAAATTTATCTGATCAGAATTCCTTCAAGCAACTTCTAATCTTCTCAGGGAGATTCAGAAAAAGTGAAAAACTGCAAGCTCAAAGTTTGATAAAGAAAGTATAAACCAAATTAACTGACAAACTTCTCATAAACCTGCTTACCTTTCAAAGCAGGGAGGCTGACAGTACTGACCAAAAAACTGAAATCACAATATTTTTATATGGTATTTGTAACAAGTGGAAAACACAAAATTAATACAATATCTACTCTGTGTCTAGTGCACAGAAAAATGGGGTAATCTGTATTATCTTTCCTGTGGCAAATTCAGGTCCAAACTTTTCCTTTACAAAGGCTGCAGGAGGCTTTTCTTGAGGTCTTCCTTCTCTAAGTGACAAGACCAAGAGATGTACGTGACAAACCTAATGGTTTCATCTAGACTAAATTTAAAGGATGATCATTAGCTTTCATTGAAAGCTGAAAAGGTTGAGGCCTAGTAAGCTGGGCAAGACCCAAGTCTATAACAACTCCAAAGTCCCATTCATTTTCCCTGTGAGAAGATTATACACCTTACTTCAAAGAAAACAGCTCTCAAGGAAACCTCTGACTTTCTTAAGACTTGTCTAGTGTGGGAAAATCTCTCTACTAGGAAGAGGTCCCCTGACTGGTATGCACAGATACTGTGGACAACTGGAAAATTGGTTCCATGCTTTTAATTACAGTAGCTCATTTCAGCACAGAGACTATCCTGCAGGGAAGGTGAGATGTGTAAAGATCTGTATAATCTGTGAATATGAAAAAAAATGAAGTAGGACTTGAACATCAACAAGGTTCATTGCTGTTGAAAAAAAAAGAATGCTCAGATATTAACGATCTGTAATGTACATACCATTTTTTTATTATTTGCTTAAGAAAACTTGTTTTTTTAAGAGAAGGTAAAATGCACATCTTTGCTTTTGGGGTTAGATGAGATGCTCCAGGAGAGTGGAATTTGGAGGTTTGTAAGGGGTTAGCAGTGATCCCACTCCTCCATACATTACCTGCTGAAAGAGCTCGCTCTGCCTTGCAACATTCTTGTTATTCCAGAACTGGGTTGGGCTAGTCATAATAGATGCAGGCAATCAGCTCAACTTCCCCACACACAGCTCTACCAGTAAAACTCACTTCACCTTGCAACACTCCTGTTTTTCCTGTGTCCTTCAAGCAAAAGCTATCAGTTTGGCACTCACTGTGGACGTGTCCTTACTCCCACTGAAATCCGGGATAACTTTCTTAGTGATTCAAGAAGAAAGTGTTGGTGATATAGACAAATGTGACTAGGGTGAAACAAAGTTGTCTCCTCTGAATGACAGATTTTGATCCTGGCAATAGATGCAACTAACCTGTGCTCCACTTAGAATTTTATTGCAGCAATAAAATCCAGTGTGACTTTAGATATCAACTCAGTAACAGAGAGTGTAAGTGAGATTACAGTCTAACCTTTACATAATATGGCCTTCTGCAAGGCTGTGCTTTTCCCCAAGAAAAAGGTTTCCTTTCTAGTTAGAACACTAGAGTTTCCAGTGTTGATCACGGTTATTTTATTTATTTTGAAAATCTATAGAGTGTTCACCATGCTGCAGACAAGCATTGGCCTATTGGCAACATCTCAGTTTTCACTGGTGTTTGTATCTGGGCCATGCAATTTTATGTAAAATCACGTATGTGCATGACACAATAAAGAAGTATGCCAAAGTAAGGATTATTCTTCCAAAATTTTGAAAAAAGATTTGCATGTTTTCTCTTTGTTTCCTTTATCACATGAAATAATATAAGAATGCTTTAGGCAATGTACAAAACTAAAAAAAGACTAGTTTGGTGAATGAGCCTGGTGAGAGCCTATGAATATGGATACATTTGTACTAAGGAGCCTAGAGGAGATACTTTTTATGTGTAGTGATACAGAAATACATACTTATAACTCTGCACACCAGGGAGAGAATATTCCCCTAAACCAAATAATTTCCCTTGCAGTACTCCCTGTAGATCAAAGCTGCATAATTTAAAGCATCTAGAGGCTGCTTTAAATTATTCACAATATTTTTTAAAAATAATTTTTGTATATTACAGACAGTATTTGTGTAACTAGCAGTCTTCTGTAAGTTCTATACATTTTGCACCCTTGTAGAGCTCATCTCAGTTTGAGAAGGGAGTACATAACTTTGCATAAATTGGGCAGGAGAGACTCACTCTGACATTATGTTAGTCACACCATGCAAAGTGCCAGGCATGCAGGACCATAGGGAATGGCAGGGCAGAGCCGGCAGTCTCTAGGTCTCAGCATGAATGCTGCTGTGTGCTGGTTCCTAAGAGTTTTCTGATACCCTCAAAAGCCCCAAATAGGAATCCTGCAATTAGTGCATCTAACTCCTCCTTTACTGCAGTCTTCTCTCCTATTGGTGAAAGGTCTTCGCAGCTCATGTAGGGACCCCACCCCTTTTGTGGGTTTTCATTCTGAAGCTATCCACAACTTTACACCTGAATGAATGCCAAACCTCTCTGAATATATAAAGGAAGCCTTCAAGAGCAATTCCAGTTTCACAGAAGAAGCAGAAGGAAAAGATTTCATCCAGCTTTGTGAGACAGAGACTGAACCAGCCATGCTTCTCCCTGCCATTCACTTCTATGGCTTTCTCCTGGCTTGCATCTTCACGAGAAGCTATTTGGCTTTCAAGAACGATGCCACAGAGATACTTTATTCCCACGTTGTTAAGCCCGCTGCGGCGAGCCCAAGCAGCAACAGCACGTTGAATCAAGCTAGGAACGGAGGCAGGCACTACACCAGCACTGGATCCGACCGTAACAGTGAGTATCCCACCGGCGGCACCTCCACCGCAGCCGTGGGCGGCAGCCCCGCCCGGCGCGGCCCCGGGAGCGGGAGCGGAGCCCCGGCCGCAGCCGCGCATCCCGCGGCAGCCCCGGCCCCCCGCCCGAGCGCGGCGCTCCGGGAACCGGAGCCTGGAGGAAGCCCAGGGGCCCCGGCCACGGGGAGATGCTGCTGGTTCCGGGCGGGATCTGCCTCGCCGGGCGGCCCCCAAGCCAGCCGCGCTCCCACCCCCGTGCTGGGAAGTCCTGTAGGACCGGCTCTCTCGGCAGGGTACTTCCTGAGGGAGGTTCATCCAGGAATGCCGGCTTCTATGGTATCTAGCCGGCAGGGAAGCGAGATAAAGAAAAACGAGAGAGAGGCGCTTCCAGAGCGCTGGCTTTTTTGACTCACCTCCCACTGCGGGCAGGGGAGGTGTCTGGGCTACTTTTCAAGTGCAATAAAAAACTCCGAATTTTGTTCCCGCTGTTTAGTTTTATTTCCTGCTGTAGCACTTACCCGCTTAACACCTCCAGCAAAAGTAAACAAATCATCTCGTAATTTACCTATGATCTTTGCTCTAACTTGCCTTTTTATATCCAGTCTTCTCCTTCTGAGTTTTATGTATATAAGTCAGATACCTGGGATCTGGAAACCTGCTGACTTTATCTGTTCCCTCCTCCTTAAAATGAAAGAAATCCAAAGAGAGAAACATACACACACACCACCCCACCCACAGCAACTTGATAAAAATAGAGTCATCCCTGGAAAGTGAAGGCAACAAGTGACACCGATACCTTTCAGCTAAGCCAGGTGTGTCAGCTTCTATGAATGCTAAGGGTTTAAATGCACAGGAAATATCTCATCATTATGAGATTACTGGAACAGCCCAGTAGGTATTCATTGTCACTGAGCTGTCACTGGTGAAAAGCTTGAGCCGGGGAAGACAGAAAAACAGAAGGAAAGACAACTCAGATCTGTGACCAGATGTTTCCAGGTACATTCCTGAGTGCAGCTGCAGGCAGACAAGCTTGAATCTTTTCTGCAAAGCAGGCAGTAGAACAGCCCTGTCAATATTCCCTGGGATGAGCCTGCAGATTTACAGTCCCCTCTGCCTGCCCACCGAGACACAGAGGACAGGGTGAAGCAATCTTAACACATTGCCTCCGTTCAGAACTTGCTTCCAAAAATCCAAGTAGAAACAGAAGCAGCCTGTAGCTGTGATATGTAGATGTACCTTCAAAGCCTTTTATGATTCACTCTAAAATGTTTCTAGTAATTACTTCTATTTTAAAAGCGTTAGTTAATTGCATTGTGTGTAGAATCTGTGCCGTAATTGTCCTTCGAAAAGAGGGAGAGCACAGCCAGTAAAGATTGCTTATTAAAATTAAGCACACTGTGGGCGTTTATTTCAAAGTGTAATTACTGAAATAAACAGTTGTGTTTATTGCAGGGTGCAGAGCCGCACATAGAACGGGTACAAACATGCCTGTGTGAGAAGCGCTGCATGTTGACTCTGTCAGCTGCCTGAGAGAATTTGCAGGATTCTCTATGCTACATATAACATGCAGACTACTAAGTTACAAAGATGGTGTTCTCTTGGGGGCAAAAAGACCCCTCTGAAATTGCTACTGCTAATCATTCTGCTAATCAAACTTCATAGGCAAGCCCCATTCTGTGGCAACCTCAGCTGTTACCACTTCTGCAGTGTCTGCTCCGAGCCGCAGAGTTCATGGGAGAGTTCAGTCCACTGTAACCATGGAATGAGAAGAAACACACTATTTGAAATTCATTTGAAAGCATTTCAACTGTTTCCAAAGCAGTGTTTTCCCCCTTGCTAATGATCCAACGTAATTGTTGTAAACATCACAGAGCAGATTCCCTAGACTGTGAACAAGCAGGAAACATTTCTTCCCTTGGGGCATTTTTTCCTCTTCTAAAAGGTATGTCCCTGAGAAGAAGTATAGAGAATAAAATTGCCTCCTCTACCACAACTGCTGAAGTGCATGTCATTAGGATTTCTTTGTGCTGTGGTATTACCCGGAGATACCATCAGCACTTGAGGCCCTTGTGTTGGGGGACACAACAGTAAAGAGATATCCTGTAAAGATTACAGCCTACTTTTAACTTCTGCAAAACATACCTGATTAATGTGAAAATGACGGGTTAAGGAAATCATTCCATTCTGAATCTCAGTGTTTCTTGTTCTGTGCACTCTGCAGATCGTGTTCAAGTTGGTTGTCGAGAACTGAGATCCACCAAGTACATCTCAGACGGTCAGTGCACCAGCATTAATCCCCTGAAAGAACTGGTGTGTGCTGGTGAATGCCTCCCTTTGCCACTGCTCCCCAACTGGATTGGAGGAGGCTACGGAACCAAGTACTGGAGCAGGCGGAGCTCGCAGGAGTGGAGATGTGTCAATGACAAAACTCGCACCCAGAGGATCCAGCTCCAGTGCCAGGACGGAAGTATAAGAACCTACAAAATAACTGTGGTCACTGCCTGCAAGTGCAAGCGCTACACCAGGCAGCACAATGAGTCCAGCCACAACTTCGAGGGAACCTCTCAAGCAAAACCCATCCAGCACCACAAAGAAAGGAAAAGAGCCAGTAAATCCAGCAAGCATAGTACAAGTTAGAAGTCAAACATTCTCTGCTCTCTCATTTCCCTCTCCTTGTGCCAAAATTGAACTCACCTGTAACCATTTGCTTTACCATTCTGACTGCTTAAAGACAAGTCTGCCATTGCTGTGTTCTCAGTGTGACAGTACATTCTTGTTGCTTTGACCAAAATCAAAAGGGGCATTCTCAGCATATGGACCTTTTGGGTGATTTTCCAAACACTCAAGATGGGGAATAATACAAGCCTTCCAAATACCATAATATAAAACTTCCAAAACCACATTATAAACTTTTACAATTTCTCCAGCCACGGAAGTGAAGAAAATTTGCCAAGAGTATTCACTGAAGTCAATTTTGTAAAATGATGCTTTGTTGTTTGTTTTCCTGAGAACAGTTATCACATCTATTGCCTTTTATATCATGTTTTATGATCTTCTGACAACAGCTTAAAGTTCAAAACATTGTATCTGCTTTCAGATTAATTCTAAAAAAAAGTGCTTTGCATGCTCACCTTTCTCTTATCTCAATATACCAAAAATTAAAATATGCATGGCAGCAATCAAAAAGTAAAGCTGAACAAACTATTTATTTGTTGTTGTAATTATTTAATGAGCTTTTATGTGTGTTATTTCCCTTAAAAATTTCCTTATGTTTATAGCTTCTCATATGTATCAAAGTATTTTCCTATGATTTGGGGCTGGATTAGAACATACATTTTGTAGATAATGTAAAATAGACATTTTAGCATTTAGATATATATATTAATTTTGAATAATCATAGATTTAGGTGTTATTTTGACATAGCAACATAAAAACTGTATTTTTCATTCTTCATCTTGTATTATTTTTGTTTAAAAAGTGTGCAATCAAAAGACAGATATGACTTCCTTTCAAATTCATTGTTTTTTTTTTTTACAAAAATAAACACTGCTAAAAAATGGTATTGTCTGGTTCTCTGTATGAAAATGCACACATTTCAAACAGTCACAACACTTAAACTTAAAAAAGGGAAATATTATTTGATTTTAAAAAGTCTATCTATGACATTTAACATTAAAACAATCTTTCTCAATGTAAAGATCTTATACGACAGTTTAACAGATGGTGCTTATTAATGGTCCAAGTCAGGTTCTTATTTAACAATTCTCAAGATCTACATTTCAGAAGAAGTGTATGTTTGAGAAATTTTACAAGCTGCTGAGACACCATTTTTTTCATTAGTAATGATCAAGTCAGAATAATGTATAAATTACATATGGTTTCATTTTTTTCTATAGAACCAATAGAGTCCTGCACATTTATTCACAAATTCTTATAGAATGTATCAGAAAATTAATAATTAATCTACTTTTCAACACATAGTGCATGAATCATCTGTCCTTAATCTTTCAAGCTGTATTTAAACACTATAGGCAAGATTTCATCATGGGATCCTGCTGTTCTTAAATCATTAACTTTTACAATCCATTTGCACCCAAAGTAAAAATTACACAAGAGGAGAGTAATGAGAAATCTTGCCTGATAAGGTCTCACCCAAGTTCTCTTTGACCTTCTTTTTATCTCATTCTACTTTGCATTTTAATTCCAAAAGATTCATCATGAAGTTCTTGGCAGAGATCTTGGTCATTAATGTAGAACTGTTTGAAAACCACTGCTGCTGCCTGACTTGACTTACTGAATCCTAATTTTTATTGACAAAATGTAATGGTTTTCCCTCAAAGTTACTTTCAAGAATTCACTTTAAAATTTGCCATATGTAAAAGAGAGGAACACTTTCAAATTCGATTTTAAGTGATCCACATGGTAGTACAGTTAAAAACCCCCATTGCATTAATGAACTAGTTTTTTCAAATTCAGTTTTGTGATTGTAAAAATAGCAAGATGGTGAGACCAGAGACCACTTATACTTAAATTCTCTGATCTTAAAGCTGCTTCTTTTAAGCATAAAAGGAGAGATGATGAATAAAGGAGTTAGCAGGGAAAGAACTGAAATTACATTGCTGCTAGGCATATCAGTTCAGCAGACTTAGAGATTTATTTATTTTTTTTTATTTTAACAGACATTATAGCTTTCGTTCAATCATTTCATGACAGAAAAATTTTTCCCAAATGCCAAACATCAATCTATTATTAAATTGCTGTCCAGCTACTTGTTGAAGATAATGAAACACAAAATATTGTGATAATGGACCAATATATGGCCAATTTCAATGCCAATAATCACTAAAAATCAGTAAAGCTGCTCTACCTGTTCTGTATTTAACATCCAGAAATAAGAAGGATGAAAAAACTGCACATCTTGCTCATAACTCTCCTTCAGTCAGTGAAGATGGACTGTAGGAACAAAATACATGTTTAATGTCAGTTTACATCTAGAAATAGGAATAATAATTTCTAGATTGTCTTTTTATGCAGAACTATCCAAACGGGAATAATCTGGCACACTTCCACTAAAATGACTTTGTGAAATTTTGCTGGACATGCTATAGAAAGACCATGGGCCCCATTTCAAAGTCTGGCATATTTAAGGGAACATGAGGGAAGCCAGCAGGAGCAGCATTTTAACTTAGATGTGCCACTTGAGTTAGCCAAGGTCTCTTCTTTGGCCATGACTGGCCTTTTGGGGGAGAGATCTGCAGGAAAGCAGCATTAGAAATATGTTAGTGTAGAATTTTCTGAAGGAATAATGTTACTCTGTGGTGCAACTTGTGGCTCTGAATGCTTCAATGTGGCCTATACAATCTGCCTTCTGTTTTATCCTGTTACATGTGAACTCACAGGGGTCTATCCAAGGATCCAGACAAAAGGCATTGTATGAGTACATTTAACTAGTTTCTTCTGGAGAATCTCCAACATGTAAAGTTGCAGTGGGTAGGATATGGGCCATTTCTCTTGTGGAGGTCAGTGGCCAAAGTTTCTCAAAGATTCACTGAAATAATTTTAGATACGGTACATCTCAAGTTTGCTTCCGAGTTAAAAAGGAAAGATAAACATGAAAAATTTTTGACCTAAGTATTAAGTCAAATAGATACAAATAAATTTAAATGTGTAAATGTTTTGAAAAAGTACAATGTAGAGGCAAATTAGATTTTTTCCATACATTAGACTATTAATAGTCTAGATTTATTACACCAAAATTTTATATAAGTTGACTTTCTCAATGTTCAATCATATAGGCAGATCAGAATTGCAAATGCTTTCTTAAAAAGCATTTCAAACATCTAAAAAATAACCTAATAATTTTATAATTTCTCATACTTGTTTCTTGAGAAAATGAAAAGTGAATAAATTAGAAACAATCTGTTAATCTACATCACTATTTCATTACTTTTGAGTTGATGAAATCTGCTCCCAGCTAAGGGGTAAATTGTCTTATAATGAGTGGAAATTAATTTTCCTTAGACATCACTAGAAACAAATTTAGCCAGATGCTGATTGTTTTGATAGCATGGAGACATTCAGAGGCACACTTCTTAGAGGCAGTGGTAGATAGTATGTGTCATTAAGACATTTATCAACTGTGGAAGTCATAAGGGCCTGACATTTGCAATCTAGACTAGAAAGGCCCTTGAGAAGTTTATTTATTCACTTATTTAATAATAGTAACAAATCTGCTGCTCTTGCCTTTCCAGCAGCCTTGGAATCAAAACCACCCAATCCAAGCTCAGCCATTTGTTTGGAAATAAAGCAGACATTTGAATAACACCCTTCAAAATACCTAACAGATTTCTGCTAGTAAATCACTTTAGTCCTTCTAACCTTGACCTTTATATCCTTCCTGAAGAAGTACAACATTAATCAAGAAAGGACTGTTCAATACATTCCACTGTGAGAGTCTTGTTGCTACAGTATTAACCTGGAGGTGTTCAGTTGAAAATTATAAGGAATCCTTAGAGTTGGAAGGTATCCTATTCTCATGATGCATTTCCTTTCCCGGAGGCCAGGCAAGGGGCTTTGATTTTAAGTTCATTGACATACATATAAACATCACTCCAGGCTAAACCTGAAAATTCTCTAGAGATTTATGAGCTAAGCAGACATTCTGTCACTGGATTTGCTAATTTTGCCTGAACGTCGCCCTCACAACAAAAAGCCTGTCCATGCATCTTTCTGAAAGACATCCAGCCTTTCAGCTCATTCCTTCTGTGAGTTATGTGGACTGACACACTAGAAAACTGTGATTTACAAAAGATATTGCCTACTGCTGAGTTAATAATCAAACATCTACCTCACTCAGTACTTCCATGACAAGAAAATACTCTTAATTTTAATTAATGCTTATTGAACAGCATGCCATGAAAATAAGTAGTCTCTACTAATTGCTGAAAGAAATCTTTAGAAAGATTGGACTGTAACTCAATTTTGGGAGTTTGCATTTTTTTTACCTCCCTTTGGTTTGACATGATAGTGAAAGAGGTGATGCTACATTAGCTGAAGTTCAAGCCTTCTTAATGCTTCTTTAAAACCACAAATAAACATAGAGGATGTTATAATTGAAAAGAAAATCTGGAAAACTTCTTTAATAGGGATGTTTGGAATATGACACTACTTGAATGTGACAAAAAAAAAAAAAAAGTCAGATATCAGAAAAAGAGGCCCAAATGAAAATCCCCTGAAATGATAATATAGTTCTTGTCTACTAAACTGCAATGGTAACTCCTGTCAAAAGGTGATTTTTACTACCCTTCGCTTAAGTAAAGATAAACTAAATCACCAAAAAATGTTGGAACTTTGTCTATTTCTTGTCCCTTGCTCTATTTTAGTAGCTGTACAACAGTGTATAATTGTCTCATTGTTTAAACTCTTAGCTGTTCTGAACTATATTACTACAGCACACTTGCTTTTTGTTAAATAAATATTTTAAATCTCTTTTTAGAATGTCTGGATGCATTATTTTTAGATTTTGACTACTGAGAGGAAAAGCAGTGCTCTGGCTTGGCTTAGGAGTTCCACATTTGGTTTGTTTTGTTAGCCCCAGTGAGAAGTGACTCAGTGAAGAAGCTGTAAAGCAACTTAGTAAAAGCATAAACCATTTTGTGAAGTGTGATGTTTGGTTGGCTAAAGAAGAACTATCCAGGCACAGCCATTAAAGTTCTTTTATATAAAACAGTGGAGAGTTGAGAGAGAGGACCTAAGGAGAAAGGTACTTGCTAGCTCTACCACAAGAACAGCCACTGAGAAATGGAGTGACTATGTAAAGCTTTAAAACACTCTGCAGCACAAAGACTTTGTTTTCATTGCAGCTGAAGCAAGTTTAAACATCTGTTGCTTGTTAGATTATTATTTTATTTATTTTCTTATTTATTTATTCATTTACTTTGGGATGGGTTGGAGAAAGCCTTTTTAGATTCCCTATGGCCATGAAGTTGGGATGGAGGACAGAGGTCTGACTGTTTCTAAAAAGTAAACCTGCAAAAATTTTGGTTTTAGCAAGGAACACTTGCTTTTGGTGTTTTTTTCTTCATTGAAAAAGTCTGCTGAAACTTTTGCTTTTGTGCATCTTTATTACAATTTTTAGAAAGTAGCCAGAATATCTTATAGCACCTGGGAACTGCTTGCTTTGCACTGCATCTTTTGTTTTCAGATATTGAAATGCCTGAATTTGGGTATGTTTAGAAGAGGAATAATAAGAGAAAATGGATCAAAATAAGGGAACAAAATGGCTTGTGGAGGACAATATGTGCTCTGTGTTCTTATTTTTCTTCTGATCCTCACAACTTTTCATGAGACTTCAAAAGACTTGCTCCATCTGCAGACTGCCAAGCCCAATAGCCCATGAACATTGCTACTCCTGGGATGTAGCAGACTGTCATGTGGTAGAAAACCATTTCTGATTGTCTCTGTGCCTTCACTTCCCATGCAAAGGGACGAATGCACAGCACAGTGTGTCTGTGCCATCCCACACTGAACCAGAGAAGTCAGGGAGACTTTAGCATCTGTCATCTCCACAGAAATGCACATTTCACTGCACTGTTCATATCTTCTGGTGGGTGACCACATCCTCCTATTTCTGAAGAGAATGAATACTGCCTAAGCTGACAAGATTCATGTACAGGTTTCTTAGAAAACTGTCCATCTGCCACACACCAGGACTTCCTTGTTGAAGATTTTGGCTTAAAACCTTGCTTACCACCTACATAAAATATATAAAATATCATATACATGTATAAACAACATTAATCTGATTTTGTGAATAAGACCATCAAGAATACACTAGTGAGTTATACAATAAAGCCTCTTCAAGATGTCATGCAATTAGTGTACCCATATTTTCTATTGATCTTTTTGTAATCAGCTATGAATCTTGACATCTCTCCCAGATGAAAATGTTGCAATATCTTTTGCCAAAAATAAAGTAAATATTAAAGATTTCCATTTTTATTTGCTTAATTTAATACTTCTTGGCATATGTCTTCCATAAAAGCCTGCATTAGACAGACCATTCAAGCCACTGTCTGAATCTTAAGAACATGGTATTTTGTGGTACTCCTTATCCACTCAAATACTGCAGTCCCTTGCCTTGTTTGTTTCTGCCTCTCCCTTTGAAACTTCTGACTCTAGCAAAATCAAATCCTCTTTCTCATGGTATTTTAATGACCAGGCTAGTTTCTTTCCAGTTTTTACATTATCTGTTCCACAGTTCTTTTACACACACACACACACACACACACACACATACACACACAGAGAAGGACGCATTACTTAATCAATTATCTGAAGCATTCAGTACTGAAGAAAATAACATATATATATATATATAATTGTTTTGTCTAATGAATACCATATAAATATGCAATGAAGACTAGGTCTAGTTTTTGTATTGGATACTACCTTATCTTGCCTGCTGCAATTTCAGTCTCTGATGGAATAGTTAGGACCAGTCTTAACTTCCTGAGAAAAAACTGACATGGATGGAATCCCTCCCATATGAACTCTGGCAAACTGATTTCACCTATGTTCCTTAGACGTAGAGCCAATGAATAATATTCCTGGTATTCTTAAAGGACCATTATTAACATGACAAGAGATGCAGAAAAAATGCTTTCAGTGCAGCAATAAGTAGTAAAACTTGTACACCTATACATATCAAAATTTCACATTTTTATTGGTATTATCTGATTGTCTCCAACACTTGAAGTTTGGTGAATTGTCTCATATTCTTACACAAACATTGTATGGAAATAACACAGAAGACGGTAAAGATTAAACATAGCATGATAATACACACACACCAAAATTAAAACAAAGATTCAGAGCCATGAAAATCCCAACTTTATTCCAAATTTAACTTCAACTCTTATATATTTTCTAATGCTTCATTACGTAATTCTGTATCACTGGCATCTTGACATCTGTGGCTCAACACCACTTAACCAGTTCATAGACTATCTCTTGGGAAAAAGGAAACTACCACTAGTCTTTCCTCAGAGGTATGTTTTTTCATTCATGACATGACGTCTGTCAAAATTAAACATTTTTCTTTTTACTGACATGATGGGGCACCATCCTAAATGCTGGTGCTGGCTCTTATGTCACAATGACAGTGGAAAACAGCCATAGAGATTTCCATCCCTCAGCTTGCATGTCTTCGTCAGTGTCACCATCCAGTGCACCCAGACAGCCAAAGACCCTAAACCGACGTTCCTATACACAACACATCTAGAATCTACAATGACCCTTCCAGAGCCAAATGTCTAAGACTAGTTAACCTTTCCTAATGAAAAATTATGAAGCCTCCATCTCATCAACTACTTGGCAAAGCACTCCTCAAAGCAGTAGCAGTCTTTTTTCAAGTCTTTAACGCTTCTGAATTTCACAAATTCTCCTGCAGTCAAGGAATTTCACTCTCATGAGTTATTGGATTAAGTACTATAGGGCAATTCTCTTATCTTTAAATTCTTTTACTTTGTGTACACAAAATACTAATTAGCTCCTGAAATAACTTTCCATATCCCAGAGGCCTAGAGTTTTATCAGGTAGAGAATGGATAAACACTTCAGGGGAAATATAACATTTTAGGGTGAAGCTTTAAAATGCGTGCCAAACATCAAAATCAATGTTTGTCAATTTTTTCCTAGCATTTACACAGCACACAAGCAAGATGCTTCCTCTATGTATCAAGTATTCATAGAAGAAATTTAGCTACCAAAACCATGCACATGTAAAGCACACAGAATTCAACAGGTGAAATGCAATGCATGTTTTTAACATACCTACAGATGACGTGCAAGCATGAAAACACTCCTCCTGTTCAAAGACCCAATTTCCTTTACATTTCTAGCATTAATATTCTCTATTTATACTTCAACTACTAAAAATATATATTTTACAGAGTTGCCTATGAAGGAAATAGCACTTAGAGTTCCTCTTAGGGACCTGATCTATAGGTGGCTCTATGCACACTATATATAAGGCATGTAAGCAGTCTTTGATATTTGATAGTCAACATTCATATAATTTAAGTTAGGCATGTGTGTAATTCCCTTGTTGTACATGTTGTTTTGATCTCAGCTCCACATACCAATAGGAGCAAATCAATAGCATACACTTTATCTAAGTATTCCACACATCTATAGCATCTTTCATCAAAGAATCTCAGACCAAGAAATAACCCTTTGCAGTCATATTTGTAAAAATACAAATATAAATATATGCTAATGTAAAATAAGATAAGATTTCCCTGAAGGTGCTAAATAGGCTTTGGAGAGAAAATATTTTTGCCCTTTTCAACATTGCCTCATCTATTATACTGCCTCAAGCTCTATGTTCCCTATGACACTATATTGACTTGGAAACCACTGTCACCACAGAGCAAATACTTCAAGGCAGCTGTTGTGCAACAAAGATTGAAATAGTGAAGATGTCAGTCTAAAAGGACCATGTGGAGGGCTGATCAGCCCTCAGACTCAGGCAACAACTAGAAAATTGTGAAGAACATAAAATAAAATTGGCACACGATTATTTTTTCTAGTGATCAATCGGAACTGAGATAAAATATCTGGAAAAAATAAGCATCCTCTCCATGAAGCTCACGACTTTGAGATCTTGTGCTACAAATAGCAACAGACATGCAAGATAAAAACTGAAATTCTATCCTTTGGGGGACTTCCTAAGCTCTTTAGATAAGGAAGGAACCTGTGCTTATTTCTGTAAACAGTGACTTCTATGGTTTGACACGGTTATTGTGACTTCAGGAGAGCCAGGACTGCTATCCTACATGAACACAAAAACTGTCTAAAGAGAACTGGCAATCCACTTCCCTCCTTACAGCTCTGAATGTTTATTTTATGGCTTGCCACCACCAAGCAATAATTTATATATCTGGATGAAATTAATGAAATACAATCCTGCAAACACAAGGTTCTGGTTAAAAGCCTGCACAACTGCTCAGAATGCTACAGATTCCATGTTAGCTTCAGGAAGGGCTCTCACATTTGTAATATTTTTATCTTTATGTTGTCTTTTAGATATCTTGCACCTTCACAGTATGTTATGGAGTTTTTGTAATTTTTCTTTTATAATTAACTTGCAAATATTCCCTGATTGCATGCATTTCCCTTTAAAACACACAACAGTGAACATTGCTGCTTGTCAGGAAAAGGAAAATTCATTTTATTTTGCCTGAATTAAATAAATGCTTCAAGATTTTTGAAAAAAGGACAATTTCTCAGCTAAATCACATCTACAGAAGACTCAATTGCAATTTTAAATTAAGAAATTTTATTATTTTACTAATTTTTCTACAAAAATCTTTCAGAATGATATCTACCACTCCCATAACTTAATATTCTCTGAAAACCCAGTTATGAGTTTCAGCCAAAGAAGCAGAAGAGCTTTCCTCTCAGCAGTCAAATTGTCAGGTGAATTTCACTACTGTAATGTGATTCCAATTTGTACATTTTTTCTTGCTTCAATGAAAAAAAAAGAAAAAAACCCCCACTTTTCTTTTCAAACATATGATTGGCATATTTACTGCATAATTGCAAACTACAGCTGTGGTTTCAGATGTTATAGCCCTGCACAGAAATGATAGATTAGCCTGCTCTTTACTTGTTTTGAGGTAAATGCTGCCTCTGTCCCTTTTTATCCAGACAAAAGCTCTGCAGAATTGTTCTTCCAAGATGTGTGAATTTACATTTTACCCACTTCTAATGTTTATATATGAGGACGCATATATATGCACAGCAACTAAAATATTTGATTCAATAAAAAATGTATAATGAAATGGAACTGAAGATAAATTATGTATTCACAAAGTGTCACTACATTCAGCAAGTGCTTCACTGCATGTTACTAACAAATGAATATTAAAAAAATGTAAACCCCTAAATCCCAGTTTTCTTAACTCATGGTAAAACATAATATAAATAGATAAGAATGTTAAATATGCTCTTCCTTCCATATAATTGTCTAAGAAAACAGAAGGAAAAAAGGAGAAATGGCAGTAAGAAGTTCAGCATAACCAAGAGCCCAAGAATTTGATGGGCTTCTGGAAAAATTACCTGGTGCTGTTAACACAAGACAAGAATCTTTTGACTCCATAGGAACAGTGGAAACATGAAAACATCTGAAACATTTGATGCTCAAGTGCAGCCAAAAGCAGCTTCAAAGTGCTTTTTGGCTCTTACAAATCTTACAATCTCCATAAACCATAATGTACAACAGATTTGATAACACTGAAGTCTGTATCCACCAAAGTCCATCCATCAAATATAATTTATTCTGGACTGATCAAGTGTAATATCCCTAGCATAGTAAGGAAAATGGACTTCAGATCAAGAACAAAACCAAACTGGCTCTTGTCCCTTCACAGAAGAAGTTAATATTAATGAATGAAATGAAGTGGGAGAAACACTGGCTGGACAAGAAAGAAGGTACTGGGCACAACAGGTTGTGGGTGTAGGTGAAGACAAGTAAAACCACAATGTCAAAAAGGAAGGGGAAAATCTGAAGGCTGTATTGATGTTGGGAATGTCTTATTTACGTACTCTTTAGAACTCATGTACAGTGTGAGAAGCCATGGAACTAAAAACTTTTTTTTTCCTTATAGTAAGGCAAACAAGAGGTGTGGTTTTTATGAATGAATGCATGAAGACCTGAGACAGGAATTCAGAATATGATACACTGAAAAAACCCCTAAAAAATAGGAACGCTGCAGAATAAGCTGCCATGAATGCATATGTATAGAACTGCTGAAAGAAAAAATCAGAATCCAAGATGATTGTGGATACTGGAAGTGCCTAGTTTAAGAACAAACATTATTTTTGGGCATCTAATAATAATGAAATTATGCTGACTCACTGTGCAAACTTGGAAGCCCCAAAAAGTGACAACAAATATATGTCATCAGTCAGGAATTAGGTAGTGAAATACTTTCAAAGAAAAGAAAATAAAAGACCTGCTAAAAAAGCACATAAACAGTATAATATAGTTGCCGAGCCAATGGATTTTTTAAAAAATCCCACATGCTAAACTGCCTTGAAGATAATGAGACCAACACTTGTTGGGAGGAAGGCAGTTCAATTTCTAGCTAATTCCTTCTCTTTCGAAAAGTCTCCATTCCAAAAGCCTGACGCCTCTGCATGTAAAGTGCTTGTTCTGTGCATGACTTCACTGCTACTGCAGATATCAAGAATACCTGTGAAGTCATGCCTTTGCTAGGAGGGATCACTTCACTCTTATTATATGACTCCTACTTATGACTCCTCTGTAAGTCCATATGATCATTTTACTCCATTGCACAGCTGGCACTGGCAAAGCAGCCCAGCTGGTACATGAACTTTCATGCTTACTCCTCATAAAAGCCTCTGTATGTGTTTTTCTTAGGTTTCTCTTAACATAGCTGAGAGAAACCTGAAAAGCTGTAAATAAGCTATCTTCTCAAATATATAAAAAAATATTTGCAAACTCTAAAGACTGGTCATTTTAGGATAGCCTGCATATAAGACACTGAACTTTTCCTGAAAATAATGTCAAAGAGGCAAGGGACAGGGCCCTGAATGCCCCCATCTTCAAGCTTGGATGACTGAGTTAAGCAGTCTAACTTGTCAAGTACAAACACAGCTCTTCCACTGGTAACAGCTGTTACAAAAAAGCTAGAAGCAATCCTCTTCTCAACCCTCCTTTCCTTGTTTTGCTTTGGGAGTGACTTTTAAGCAGTCTTTACTGTTGGCCTCTATGCCTCCCTGACCTTGACTCGAACCCACTGGCTCGGCTTCCTGGCTTGCCCTGGCACCTGCCACCTCACTAAAGTCTTGACAGGTGACCACCAGACTGTGCCTCCTCTGCCATTTAATGGGTATCAGCCCAGGGAATTTTCCAAACAACATGTCTGAGCCATCACTGCTTGCAGTAACACCATGAGACGAGCTGGAACATCCCAGATCCTCGCAGTAAATTGACTACCACTGAGTTTTACCTCTGGGTGTTGGTTCATAGTGGCTGAACATGAGCCAGGTGGCCATGAAAGCCAGCAGCATGTTGGCTTGTGTCAGAAATAGAGTGGCCAGCAGGACCAGAAGAGTGGCTGTCTTGCTATACTTGGCACTGGTAGACACACCTAGAGTGCTGTGTCCAGTTTTGGACCCCTCACTTCAAAAAAGACATTGAGGTGCTGGAGTGTGTCATGAGAGAGGCAACAGGCTGGGGAAAGGTCTGGAGCACAAACCCGTGAGGAGCGGCTGAGGGAGCTGGGGCTGTTTAGCCTGGATAAAAGCAGATTCAGGTGACCTTATCACTCTACACTGCCTGAAACCGGGTGGGAATCGGCCTCTTCTCCCAGGTAGCAAGGGACAGAAGAGGAAATAGCCTCAAGTTGCACCAGGGGAAGTTTATGTTGGATATTACGGAAAAAATTTCCTCACTGAAAGGGATCCCATTAAAACATGATGCCCAAGGAAGTAGTGGAGTCGCGACCCCTGGAAGTGTTCCAGAGGTGTGTGGATGTAGCACTTGGGAAACGTAGTTTAGTAGTGCATACGGCCATGCTGAGTTAACCACTGGACTCGATGACTTAAGAGGTCTTCCAACCTTAACAATTCCAATATGATCCTATTCCAGTCTCCTCCGCACATTTCAGCAGGTGTCCACAGCTAGCCTCTGGGGCTCTCAGGAGCCTGCAAGGCCCAGGGTTCGGCCGGCTTTCCCCCGGGGCCACTCGCTGCGTCCATTCCCTCACTGAGGCAGGGTCCCCGGGCCGCTCCCCGGGGCGGACAGCCCCGGACACGCCGCCCCCGCCCCTCAGCGCGGCCCGCCCGCCCGCGCTCCCGCCCGCGCTCCCGCCATTTAAAGGGCCCATGGCGGCCGTGCCCGGCAGCGCCGCTGCGGCCGCGCTCCCGCACCGCCCCGGGCGCTTCCCGCCGTGGCCCGGGTGTTCCTGCGGGGCTGCCGGGGCCCGGGGAAGCTTCTTTGGGGGCTCGCGTAGCGCGGGGGGGGGCGAGCGGTAGGGCCCGGTGCGCGCCGGGGGCAGGCGAGCGGGCGGGCGCTGGATTATTTGGATCGCGGACGTCGTGGGCGAATAAAACAGGCGGACGGGCGGTTGCGCTGTCGCTGCCGCGGGGGGCGCGGAGCGGAGCCGCCGCCGGGCCCGGCGCAGATGGAGCCCGGCAGCCGCGGCGCCGCTCCCGGCGGAGTGTCGGTGTCGGCCGTGCTGCCGGCGGGCGGGAGCGGGGAGCGCCTGGGCGGTGCCACCCCCAAGCAGTTCTGCGCCGTGCAGGGGAGGCCACTCGTCAGCTACGCTGTGCGGGCCATGGAGAGGTAACGAGCCCGGCGCCCGGCCGCGCCCCCGGGCTGCTGCCGGCCCTCGCCGGGCCCCGCAGAGCCGCAGGCGGTCCCGCTGCCCTCGCCTCGTGCCCTGGGCACCAGGGCCCGTCTCGTTCGCGCTGCGGTGTCTCTCCGTCCCTCCTCGCCCGGTCAGACCGGGAAGCGAACGAGCTGTGCCTGGGCCCCCTCACCTGGGAAGAAGTCCCGGGTGGGACCTGGGCGCTTCCCCCAGCCCCAGCCTGGCTGCAGCGCCGCCATCCCGGGTGCCTCTCCGCCCTCCTTCCCCAGCCCTGTCCGTGCTTCGAGGCTGTGCCGCATTCCTTGGCTCTGCAGATCATCTATCTGTTCGAGCCACTCAGCCTCGAAGCTCCAGGGTTTGTGTAGCTGCACTGTCTGGTTTGGTGAGCTATGAACACGCCACAGCTGTTGGAAACAGTCACAGGACTGTCCATCAGCCCTGAAAAGAGATCTATTCTGCCATTGGAGATGGCCTTTATAATGTCCAAAGGCTTCGACAAATGATCCACTCCTCATGATGGGATGAATGAACTCACTGATGTACAGCACTGCATAATGCTCCACTATTGCCCATGATAAAACACTTTGTATCAGCAGGAAGTTTGAAGGAAAAACGTTTAAGTTACAGTGGCTGGACTGGAAGCTGATGGCTTACATAGTGTGAAGGTGCACGTGTCACTTCTCCATGTTTATGTTGTACTGATACCGCAAGCAATAATGGGTACAAATTGAAAGATGGGAAATTTAGGTTAGGTATTAGGAAGAAATTCTTTACTGTTTGGGTGGTGAGGAACTGGAACAGGTTTCTCAGGGAGGTTGTGAATGCCCCAGCCCGGTAGCATTCAATGCCAGGTTGGATAAGGCCTTGAGCAATCTGGTCTGGTGGGCACTGTCCCTGCCTGTGGCAGGGGAGCTGGGGCTGAATGATCTTTAGGTTGCCTTCCAACCCTTAACACTCTATGACTCTATGTTGGAGCAAAGGATTAAAGTAACAGGATTTCTAAGCAGCCAGGCTTTTCCTTTCCATGAGGTTGTTGAGTTCTAAGCATGTGACTGACATTAGTATATTATTGTCAAATATTAACATAATCTAAAGTCTTGTATCTAGTGTCACTTTAAACACCACAGGTAGGACCAGAGTATCAAGGGGAATTCTGGATGTGTTTCAGGAACTTGTAGGAAGACAAACCTTTAGATTTTTTAGAGAGAATAAATGGGGAGGAGTGGACATTAGTGAAAGAAATAACATTGCCAGCATCTCACTAATTTCTTAATGCATGGAAACTTCTACAACTTCATAATTGGGACTCTTTTTCCATTCCCACCCAGAGAGGCTTCCCTCAGGTCAGTTGTTACTTTATGAAAGAAATACTGCTTATTTTCTTTATGTAATTTTTAACAGCAACCAGTTGCAAAGCTCAGCACATCAGTAAGCAAAGCATCCAATCCAAAGCTTGCCAGAGCTGTAACTTCTGCCAAAATGTCATGGGAAGCTACAGAGAAGAATTGTATCCTCACTCAGTGTATTGTAGACCTGGAAAAGAGAGCAGAGTGAGGTTTGGGAAGGAAATGTTGTGCATCTAAGCTGCCAGTAAGCTCTGAGAAAATAGCTGTACTTTGAGCAACAGTATTATATTTGTCCTAAAGCTGCAAAAAATTAGAAGGTTGATTTTGAGTCCTATGGTTCAACCAAGTTGATTGTGAGAGTAATAACTTGGTGCTTTTGCTTAGGGGCTCAGTAACTCCTGCCAGTGCCCTGTCAGGCAGAACTTCCTGCCACCTCTGCTGAATTGGAGTGTTGATTGGTATAGGTGTATATGAGGATCTGGGAACAGATGTACTCCAAAGTTTGGGGTGGCTTTCATTTTCATCTCAACGCTTTTACTCCTGGCTCTGAAACTACAAAGATGTACCTTGTTCTTACTTTGTGTGTATGTAAGCACAAGCGTGTAATATTGAGGAACTGCAGTTTATCACATAGTCTATCCAGAAAAGGCAGATTTTGTGTTTAGCTTGATGCTATCTTCTCATGTCTGTTGTTTACCTGATGTAATTGAACAGGTCATTGACTCATTAGTGTGTAGTAACTTCTGTGGAACTGGACATCTCGGCTGGTGTGGCTATTTTGGAGCTTTTTTAAATCTGGAAAAGAGGTAGCAGTGTACAGACAGAAATATATGAGCAGTTCAAGGATGTGCAGCTGCTTTGCACATGCTTTTTAAAGATCAGTAGAAAAAGATTTTTATGCCGTTCAGTTGAAAGTAGACTTAAATATGAATGTGGAAAAATGGGCAGATGAAACAAGAGCAGACATGAATGAATAAGCAGTGCATCCTGCTGTATAGGAGAACAGCATGTAGAACACCGGCCTGCCAATAATAATCACAGTGATACCCTGAGGAAGAGGAGTTGAACAAAACTAGGGTGAGGAGAAATCGTTGGTTTTAATTGCCACTGCAGTGGCACTGATAGGAAGGTCAGGCCCTACCTTCAGGCTAAAATGAAAGTGTGTTAGAAAATTTAAATGTCTCTTTTTCCCATTGGATTTGTTCCTGCTTTTGTTGAACTATGCAAGGGTTTTGCAACAAGTTCAACTGATTTAGAATGGCATTCCTTATTTTTGCTTCTGTTACAACTAGCAGAGTTTTTCCTTAATTAGATTTTTTTGGTATATGTATGTTTGTTAGAATAGAAACTTTTCAATTCTTTTTCTGAGGCAGGGAGGAATCTTAACTCTGTATGCTCGTGTGTGTGTGTGCATATTTTACTAAATCTATGGAGAGGAAAGCAAACTAAGGTAAAGATTGTTTTTAAAATCATTGTGGAACAAATATGCTGCTGCTATTCTTGCTGTGCTCATATTTCACCAGTTGTTGCAAGTACAATGAGTAGTTATAAAAGAGGAAAGCAGAGTTAATATCTTCATTGATAGAATTAAAATTTTCCATAGAGGTTTCAGACAGCTTTGTTTTCTTTATTGTAGTACCTTAAAACAGGAGGTCACTTAAAATCCCCTGGGGAAGCTCCAAAGGGGCACCTCTTTGGAAGTGCCTTGCATAGTTATTTGCTGGTTTTGGTTTTTGTTTGTTTTTTTTATTTTTTTTTTTTATTTTTTTTTTTAATAACTTATGAGCAAAAAGTAGTTGCAGCAAATTTTATGGAGGTATCTTTTTTATCATGTCTGACTCATAAAGAGCATTTTATTTCTGGAAGAAATTGAATGGTTTCTGTACATGAGAGCCTCCAGACTTTCTTGATATACCATAGAAGCTTCATGCTTCCACTTTTGTACTGTAAGAGATACATTTGTATAAATACGTTTTTTGATATATCAATAAATTCATAACAAAGCTTTTATGGAGCAAAGGGAAGCTACGCTTGCATTCTGCAGATGGGTTTTGCTTTTGATGCTTCTTTTTCTCATTTGGTTTTTAGTAAGGTTAGCAAAAGTGATATAATGATTTATCTTGCACCTCTGAATGTTTCTGTGACAGTGAAAGATCCTAACACTCTAAAGCCATCTCTGCAGCGACCTGTTGGTTCTGGCCTTGTTTTGCAGGTCTCAGTAAGTTATATTGAATAGTTTTTTAGTGGCAGAGTGAGAGTTGCAAGAGATTGAGTGTGAGTATTTAAGCCTTATATCAGATTTCAGCACTGGTTTCTATGTGAGTGAACTGGTAGAGGGTTAAATCTGGGTCACATTTGTACCTCAGCATGCCATTTAGGTGATACAGTTTCAAAGTGGGCTTGTTTCATTTCCTCTGCAGCCTGTGTTTTGAAGGAATACCTTAATCTGTTGCTGAGTTAATGAGCTCTCCTGCTTTCAGTTCTAGCTCAGCTAGTATAAGTGTTTGTACTTCTGTTTGAAATTTACTGGAACAATACTGTTTTTTACTAGGCAGTAAGTCTATATGTAGTGATGAGGAGGGATAGCTGGAGGAAACAAACATAGAGTCCTTTTCTGCCTCATTGTTTGCTTTCTGCTTGTATTGGGGTCCTCCCAGGCAGTTGTAAATTGATTGTAACTGGATTTGTCATTTTGTTTCATTTGGTCAGACTTGATTTCCACTTTGGAACCACTGCCTGTGCTGTATGGAAGCGCTGGAGTTGTGTGTCCTTGAGGGTACAGCATTGTGATCTTTTTCATGCATTGTGCTGATTCTTTCTGAAGCTTGATCCAATATTACTATTACAATATTATTCTTTATAGTTAGAAAATTGAAATGGTGGTTTTAAATTGGATATGAGCAGGTCTTGAATAGGTTATTATTTTTGTATGAAATCTTTCTGAAGGAAAGGATGTGACAAATTGAGGGAGGGGAAAAAAATTGTTTACTTCCAGACTGAGCTTATACTGATATCTTTCTACTTCTTTAAGACATTTTGCAACATTTCCATAAGCAGATCTTCAGAAGAGCTAGCAACCTGTGTGGTGCACAGCTCTCATTCATTAGAATTTGTAGCACACTTTACTGGAAGAGTACTTTTCATGATTTTTAGTGGGACAAAACCTGAGCTGTAATCAATCTAGAGGATATCTTTATGCTCTTACATGAATATGTTACATCCCTAAATCCCAGCTCTAATTATAGAGCATGGGTCCAGAATGAGTTTAAGGACATACTCAAGTTTACAAATGTGTTTATGCAGACACAGGGTGGAGCTGTGACTGCATCCCGTCACTTTTTGGTGCATTGTACCACTGGAGGCCTTGAGCCATTCTCCCCCTCCGTGCAGAGATTTATCACAGGCTGGCCAGTACTTGTGTTCTCTCTTCCCTGCGTCTCAGAAGATGCTGTGTACTACCCAGTTGCCTCATAATCTGTTTCATTTGACTCCAGAAAGGGCAATGTCAGTGCTCTTCTTACACAGTGTCAGTGGCTGTGCAGACTGTCCAGTTTCTGGGTACTGTGTAAGGCTACAGTCTTTTTGCAAATCAAAATGCAGAGCTCTTGTTCTCATTTAGTGTGAAATAGCTCTTCCTGAATTTTGCTCTGTTAAATGACTGAAGAAGAACTGAGATGAATCCAGTTAGTTTGCCCTAGTTCCAAGTTGAAGTCATATAGAAGTGCTACATTTTGTAGTTAAATTTAAGAATATGCCAGAAATCATATGAGAGGTTTTTAAACCTTTTGATGGACCTGTAGTGAGTGACAAGTTGAAATGAAACTTGAAACCACATGACTTCAGGTTTTACGTTTGAACAACTTCAATATTTAAAGAATGCTGAGAATATGCTGGTTTGGCTGTATTTTCTGCCTTTGCTAATAGTTAAATGAACATAAGGACAAGTATTTTTCTTTTGAAGAATGCTAATAGCACTTCATTTTATTTTAAATAGTTATTTTACAATTAATTGAAATAGTTTTCCATGGAGTCTTATTAATTATAACCCCCATGCCCCCTTACATAAGGTGGAAAATACTCTGTTGTTTCACATAGTTCTAGGTAACTAGTTTGTAACAGATTAATTTTGCTTTTGAAATAAGAATAGTTCCCAGGAAATGCTTTCTCACGTATCATTGCAGTTATCAGTATTTTGAACCTGTGTGTTTCTGAACTGTGAATTTCGTACTCTTATTTTCCTAACTGGAAATATTTAGTTCTTAGTACCTTCATTCTTCTTGCATGTGCAATATTTGTTTCAGTAGCTTTACTAGTTTTATTTGAGACATTGTATTGTACTTGTCTCTCTTTCTCCCTAGTTGGATTTGTAAACCACACGTGGGTGATTTTAACATATTATTATTTTTTTTTTAATCATTGGTCATCTGATCAGTTTCTTGTCTGGCATGCTAAAATGCTCTTCTGCCATCTGTGAAGACACAAACAGGGAACATAATACAATTAATTTTTTAAAAATTTCTCTACATAAGCATTTAAAAATAAGACACTACAATGGATTTGAATTATGGTATTTCTGTTATTTTGAAGTACAGTATGCCACATATGACTAGAATTTGTATTCCTAGGTACTTTGACAGAAGTATGATTTCAACCTAGCTTCAGTTATGATTGGTTTTAATCTTGTGGTCTGTGGTTTATTCATTTACCCCCTCACATCCCTTCAGTTCTAGAGCTAAACTGATACCAACAGTAAAATCTTGGAGATCTACAAAAATGTATTTTTGATATGGTATTCTTAACTAGTACAGCTATGCTTTTACATTTTTCTATCTTCCTATAGCAGAAACCTTTGTGTTTATAAATATATATATATATTCAAACTACCAGTGTAATGTTCCTGTCAATATACGTGTTAGTTTTAATTCATTACCATTCTGTCAATTACTGCTCATGCCTGTTTTGATAGTGATCTTTGTTTCAGACTTTTTCTTGATTGTCTTATTTCTTTGTACACCGTGGGCTTCACTGGAACATGGAGTATTCCAGGCCACAGAATTTACCAGTGTATTAGAAACTGCAAACTGTCACTGATTAATTTAGAAGTTCTGTAGGAATGATGCTGGAGTAAGAAGTGTTTTCAAGGCTTTTGGAGAGTTATCAGAATGTGCTTCTCTGCAAAGTGGTTGTTGGAAGCAAGTCCCTTCCCAGAAGTCCAGTGTTATTGGTATAACTCTGTTAAACCTCTCCCTTAAGCAGTGGAGTGCAAAAACATGGACTTGAGTACGTTGAGAGGTGCTTTATTTAAAAAAAGCATAACAAAAATCTTGAATTTTTGTTGTTATGAATTTCTTTGTTTTATATATCTCCACTTTTATTTAGTCATTCATGCCTACTTTTTCTGGTTTTGTACTGATTTTTCTAGGATAAGTTGGATATCTGACATTATTGTGGTGGTTTCTCCTGAAAATATTGAAACAATGAAGACTATAATTGAAAAATATGGCCACAGAAGAGTTACAGTAGTAGAAGGTGGAATAACTCGTCACCGGTCAATATTCAATGGACTGAAAGTATTTGCAGAGAATGAATTTTCCAGCCACTTGCTCCAGAAGCCAGAAGTAGTGATTATCCATGATGCTGTGAGGCCTTTTGTTGAAGAAGATATTATTTCAAAAGTGGTTATGGCTGCTAAAGAACACGGGGTATGTACAGCAATGCAACTCTGTAATGTGCTTTATACTGTACAGCTTAAAATCACGATTGGTAAATCAGGAATTTTCTAGCAATTTTACTAATGTGTGATGAGTTGGTTTTTTTTAGTAGAACAGATCCAGATTCCCTATTATGCAGAGAGGTCAGGTGGGGGAGGTTGACATTTTTAAATGCTGCAGTTATTATTTGCTACAGGGAATAATTGTTGCCATAGAGACTGTCAGTAAGAGATTGAATCAGTCAGCAATTTGTTAGTTGAAGGGTAGGTTATATAATGATAGTTTACCTTTTTTTCCATGCAGAATTATCACCTAACGCTAGAGCAGTTCTGTTAGTGATTACTAATAATAGCCCAAAAGTGTACTGCATTGGTTGACTTGCAAACTTTGTGCTTTCATCTCAAACTTGTATGCAAGTTCTGAATAAGCAACAAAAGAGTTGTCTCTGTATTAATGCTAAATTGTTCTGGAACCTGTAAGCATTTCAGACTGCTGGAAAACAGGGTAAATGGGAAGCCTCCAGCTGTAGGTTGGATAATTTCTTAATACTGCATCTGAGGGCTGGGGTTACTCACAGAAACCAAAAAGATTTCTGACAAAGTAAGTGATATACAAAAGGGAAGAGTTGCTAGAGTTGGAGAGGCATGCACTAGCAACAAGAGGAACCGTTAGATGAACTGCCTAAGTCAGAGATGTAAGAAATCACGAGTTAGCCATGGGCTTGTTTGCAAAATTTGCTGTCTTTAATTTGTTCTTGAATTTTCCATTAATGAGAAGTGTAACGTTTCCCTGTTTCAAGGACATGGTTTGGAGCAGAAGTCATTAGTAATAGCAGATTGTTTAGGTCCTAGAAAACTGGGAAAATGTACCACTGCTTGTCTTTTCCAGAAAATGTGGTAAAAGATAACTGACAGGTGGTTCACAACTTTAACAGTGGAATAATGAGTCCGAAGGATGAACTGTGGTGTTTCCTTAGTGCTGCTACACTTTCACGGTATAGAAGGAGAATATATAGCTTGTTAAAATATTCATTATAAAAATCAAATTATGTATAATAAACTATTCCATTGCATAACATTTGTCTGAAATATGTGTGGTGATCATTTGCTCTGTGGTGGCTTTCTGTGTTGGCTGAGATCCACTGACTTCAGCAAGGCTGGGCCATCAGAGAGATGTGTGCTCGAAGTCTCTAAGAGCTGGGTGCTATTTATGTTACTTGACAAAGTAATTGAATTAAGGAACGTGAGAATTTCATTTTATGTAACAAATTGGAAAACCACCTTCCCAGAGACAGGTGTCTGTTTCCACCTGAGAGCTACAGAATTCTGAAGAACTCAATGGAAAGCTATGTCTTTCTCAAAACTGGTGTGCATGGTTTTGAATATCAGAAAAAAATTGATCGAGAGCAGCTATCATATTTAGTTCTTCCTATGGTCAAATTCTTTGCATATCTAAAAGGATGTCAGTTCTTCAATCTTTCAATACAAAAAGTAATTACTTCCTCTTGCATTATGTAGAAAGGTACAAAACCTGGCAGAAAACATCATATTAAATGACTTGTGTTAATAGGGCTAATGCTGTATTGTTGTATGTCTGCATACCATATAGATAACATAATTATGAGAAGCTTTAATGTTCTTTAAAATGGCAATTGATCAAGTAAGTTATTTCACTTCTAGCTGCCAATTGTCAGACAAACAAGCTGCTTTATTACACTTACTAATCAGTTTGTTATTTGCCTGTGGGAATAAAAATGTGTACCTTAACCAGAACTAATAAATTATGCCTTAAACCCCCCCAAACAACTCCTTGATTATGTCAAAATATTACTTTGTAACCAATTAAATTCCATTTATGTTTTTGGGGTAATTTTGCAATTAAAATTATATGTTTCTAGAAACAAATTCTTTACAGGAGTAAAAGTTGGGAAAAGTGGAAGCTTCAGAAGGCATCAGTCCAAAGCCTCTAGCAATATCTCATTGCCAACATTGCATTTTAAACGACATAACTAAAATGAAAACTGCTTACATAAAAAAGAAATCGGGAAGGTGGGGGGAACTTGTCAGTTCTGCTATTGAAAGTTTATAAAAAGAAGGCACATCCAAAGACTTTTTTTTTTTCTCTTGTTAACATAAACTGGATTTGAAAGTACAGTATATTATGTTGAAAGAACTAAGTCAAAGTGGCATTCTTAAAAGTTGGTTTCTGGAAGCTGTCTAACATCATTACTTTATTCTGAGCTTTAGCAAGGACCTGAACAAAGCTTGCATGCCAATACAGCTGTACAGTGCTACTCAGTCTCGAGGACTCCTACTCACAGAGGCAGTTGGTCAAAATAATACTCCCAGACAGAAAACACTGTGCGTTGTACTCAGTCTGTTCCTCTCGTGCCGCCATTATCACTCTTCTAGCAGGAGGCTGGAGCAGAAAACAGGGACCCCTATGCATCCTGTTCTTTCACCCACAGTTTTTGCTATCTATGGTTACTGAGTTACATTAGCAAAACCTGGTGGGTGGCAAACCAAAAACCCTCTTTTTCTTCACTGACAGTAGAGGATGACTTGGATGGATAAATAAGATGATCTGGCATTGTGTACTTGAATGGGGACAGAATGCTGGAGTGGTTCTGCCCCTTCAGAGCTTTCTTTGCACTTTTTCTCTTGGAGCAATTCTTTTTATTTTCTTATCTCCTATGGTTTTGCCATATATAGAATATCTTACATGTGGTCTTTGTCCTCTATTGTATTCAGAGGCTGATTTTAGCCAGCTGCAAAGGCTGCATCAGTGACAAGATCATTTTTGATTCATATTTATACACTGGGTCATCTGAAGTTATCTTCTACCTATGTTCTCAGAAGTGACCTGCTTTCATTTTATGTTTGACAGGCTCACTGTCCTGTCACGCCCCTGTGCAAAATCAGAATCAAGAACTGATGACACATTTATTACTCTTACCATCTTGATATGGATGGCATGAGGTTTGTACTTTAGGAGAGTGACTAATGTAAATATAAAAGTAATTATTAATGAATTGTAGGGCTCTTATTCATCAGTTTGAGAATGAAATAACATTTTAAGACCTACGTTCTCTTAGCCTGCTAAAGCACAGGGAGGACATTAGAGAGTGCCACTATGGCTTTACCAAGGGCAAGTCCTGCTCAACTAACCTAGTGGCCTTCTATGATAGAGTGACTTCATCAGTGGAATAAGGAAGAGCTATGGATATTGTCTCTCTGGTCTTCCCTAATGTCTTTGACACTGTTGTCCACAATCTCTTTCTCTCTAAATTGGAGAAAGAAGGATTTGATGGGTGGACTGTTGAGTGGAGGAGGAATTGGTTGGATGGCTGCTTCAAGAGGGTAGTGGTTAACACCTCAATGTCCAGCTGGAGACTGGTGACAAGTGATGTTCCTCAGGCATCTATAGTGGGACCAGCACTCGTTAATACCTTCATCATTGGTGCAGACACATTGGAATGAGGTGCACCCTGAGCAAATATATAGATGACACCAAGATGAGTGTTGTGGTTGATGTGCCTGATGAGTGGATTCCACAAACAGGGACCTGGACAAGCTCAAGCAGTGGTCCTGTGTGAACACCAAGGTTCAACATGGCCAAGTGCAAGCTCCTGTATCAATAAAGGCTGGGGGCTGAAAGGTTTGAAAGGACACTTCAGAAAAGGACTTGGGGTACTTGTGGATGAAAAGCTGGTCATGACCTGATAGTATGCGCTTACAGCTAGTAAGCCACCTGTGTTCTGGGCCAGGAGAGGTGTGGCCAGCAGGTCAAGGGAGATGTTTATGTCCCTCTACTCCACTTTTGTGAGAACCCACCCGGAGTACTACATCTGGCATTGAGACCCTCAGCATAAGAAAGATGTAGACCTATTGGAGCAGGTCCAGCAGAATGCCACAGAAATGATCAGATGGATTGAACATCTCCTACGATGAAAAGCTGAGAGAGTTAGGGTTTATTAGCCTGGACAAGAGAGCTCTGGAGAGACCTTATTGTGGTCTCTAAGTACTTGAAGGGGGCTTATGTGAAAGATGGGGACAAACTTTTTAGCAGGGTCTGTTGAAATAGGACAAGTGGTAATGATTTTAAACTAAAAAAGAGTACAGTCAGACTAGATAGAGACAAATACTTTTTTTGCAGTGGGATAGATGTAACACAGGAAGAGTTTTCCCAAAGATATGATGGATGCCCCGTCCCTGGAAACAGTCAAGGTCTGGTTGAACAAGGCTGAGCAACCTGATCTCATTCAGAGTTTAAGATATCTGTGGGCATTGCAGCAGGGTTGGACTACATGACCCTTAAAGGTCCCTTGCAACCCAAACTATTATGATTCTACATTGTTGTAAAGATCAGGAGCTCCTTAGCAGCCCTGAATGTGTGAAGAAATGAAGTGTGGTTTTACTGTTGTACAAAAAGCAATGCATTTTTCCTTTTCAATGGATAACTATCAAGACAGTGATAGTTTCCATAGTTTGTGATGTTTCCATAGCTTATGGCATTTTTGGTCCCATAGGAATTAAAACCTTTTAAGCCAAGTTGTTAATTGTTTTCCATGTTGAATGGAGAACTAATGCATTGTTAGTAAATACTTGTAGTCTTAGTCCTAACCAGATGTAATGTTTGATGGTGGGAGAGCATTGGTAAGGGGAAAAACAGCTCTGTCATTTCTCAGTCTCAATTTAAGTGCTTTAGATGATTCACCACGTTTATTACAAAGGATACAGCTGACCCAACTGAAATACATAAACCATAGACAGAAACTTAAGTTATAATCTCCCTTTTTTCTTGGCACCATTTATGTATTTTACTAACAGAACCAGCCTAGTTCTACCACATCTAGTATTTTTAAAAGGTGGCTGAATCTACCATGTTTTAGTTTCTGGAAGTCTACACACTTTTTGTTTTATTTTTTTTAAAATAGGGTTAGTTTATCCTGAAACTAAATTCTGAGCATAGTTTCCTTAAAAACTTAAACTTATGTGGTTGTTTACATTTTAATGTAATGTCTATAAAATATACCCCCTTTAAATTTAGAGAAAAGACATATAGGTACTGCTGTTTATTTGAGGCTAGTTAAAATCTATATGCTTTATCTGAGAAAACAATATTACATTTGGGAAATGAAGCAGCCTTAAGCAAAGAAAAGTCTGTTTAGCAGTCAGATTTCTCCTTCCTGCAGCAGATAAAAGGTTTAGAGAATAGTTCCTTAAAATAAGGGAGATCTTATATTGTCCAGCATATGTGAGAAGCTGAATAAAGGCCTTGGATCATTCTAGCAACTCCTGCATGTCAAGATCTGGAAGAGGTTCTTAGCCATGCCTCTCTGACTAAGGATTAGGCATGTAAATTTTACTCCTTTTCACCAATTGCATTGATAAGAAAGATTATCTGAGTTTTCAAGCAGAAATGTTCCCAGCTGCATTTTGGCTGAGTTTGTAATCTGGGTGGTTGTGGCAAGGGCAACACCAGCTCTGCAGGCTAGGTGAAGCTTCTAAAAGCCAACTTGGCCTGTTTCATAGGCTGTAATAGTTTGCTGGACTGGTTCTGTGCTTATCCTCCTGTTTCCAATAAGTAAGTGAGCTATAGTACAGAAGGAAATAAAAATGCCTTGAGGAACCTTGGAGCATGTAGGAGAGAATTCATGAGGTATCAAGTCCACACATACATGTAATAAAGTCACTATTTGTGCCAAACTGACATGGTAAAGTGTAATGATGCATTTTACAAGGCCCTTGATAATGGAAAGTGTCAGATGAAGCCTCTATAAAGAGGTGACTTGAAATTTTGAATTTAATGGACTGTAAGGGAAAGAAATTTGAGTCAAGGGTTTCCTGCAAGGAGAGGCACAAGCAGTTCTGAGAGAAGCAACTGAGCAAGTTCAAGAGGCAAAGGCATTTGATAAGCAAGTGCAGAGTTGCTTAGGGCACTGTGTGACCACAAACTCTAGAACCTGTGGGTTTGGTTGCTCAGAACTGTTTGCGTGGGATAAGAGTCATAAATTAAACATTGCAGTTTTGCATTTGGTTGATTAAATTGTGCAAGAGTGGTCCTACAATACATTGAAATTTTTTTTTCTTCTTCATAAAATGATGCAAATCATGTGTTAAATGATATGCAGTGGATCAGTAGCCTTCACATCATGATGTTGATTTTGTAATGATACATGCTATCTGGAGGTAAAATACTCTTCTTAAAGTATAAACTCCTAAAAACAATTTTAACTCCTGTGACAGTTGCATCGCGTTTTCTCTTCCACTGTATACAAATGCTATCTCATCCTTATATTGATTTACTGTAATATGTAAAATCCTCTGTGGCAGAGTGCGCACTCTCCAATAGCTTTTTCCTAGGTAAATCAGTATTTGGGGTGTGAAAGATGTCTTGCTGACTGTAAGTTGTGCTTCATTACTTATTAATGCAAGGTATTACTGTGCAGTCATAGTAAAATAAACAGTCTTGTTGATTTTAGTGGCAAATTTTGTTGCTTTCGTGTTTCATTAATTTTTAGAGCAGATGTTTGGCTTAAATTTTGCCACCTAGACTTGCAGTATAGCATGAGTTAGAACAAGAAAGTGCTGGTAGCTCATGTTATTGTCAGTTATGTTGAATGAATGCTAAAATGTTAGGTTGTAAGTATGATTTAAAATGCTTCAAAAATATTGAAAACTGGTGGTGGGTTACTGGCCACATGATTTGCTTTGAAATATTTGAGCTGCTTTAACCGAATTATACATCTTACAGAATCCATTGTAATTGTGTATAATGTACAACTGAAAAGAATAAATAGGTCAGAAGAAAGTCTTGAAACTTTTCACCACCACGTGCTGCTCTTTAGATGAGGGATGCCATGTGTGGTGTGTATAATATACTTAATATAGATTTTTAGTAGCAGACTATACCAAATTTTAAAATATTTTTTAAAAATCTATCTAGAAGAAAAAAAAATCTAGTTAAATGAGAGCATGTTATTAAAAATTTCCAGTTATTGCACTGTGACAAAAAATAAGTTAAATATGTTGACTAAGGTAGTAAGACCTTTTTTGTCTAATAATATGACAAAATATATTTTATTTAGTATACTGTACTGTTGTATCTTTGGAAAGCACTACCTTACTTGACCATTCTTGAATTCTCACAAGGAATGTGCAGATAAAGAATTCACTAGAAGAAATTTGTATGGCACATTAAAAATTTATATATTGGTCTAATCCTGTGAGCTTTTGTAATTTTGTGCTTCATTGTTTAAAAAATTTATGATAATTCATGATACAAGATAAACTGCATGATAAACATAATGACATTCTTAAGACTTCGTTTGTCTGCTTTTTAAAAAAATATCAAATTTTAATATGAAATCAAATGTTCACATAAATGTTGTGCCATTGATTGTAGTTCACTCTTCTCTTTTCCTTAGTGCATATGTACTTGGTTTTGCTTCTTTTCCACTTATGGTACATAATTTTGAGCTTGCTTTCAGTGCTGTGTGTTGAAAAATTGCAGTCCATGATGCATCTAGTTCTGCATCTTTGCTTTAAACAGCTATTTTTTTTTTCATTTTTATGTTCCTATTGTTCTGTCTTTTTGAGGGGAATCTTTTTAATTTTCTCTGAGAAATCTCATTTGTTCCACAGAATAACATTTAGAATTTAGCATGTGGTTGATAAGACCAAAACAATATTTACTTATGCTTAGAAGTAAACGCTTTAAATACAAAAGAACAGAAATTATGTAAAGTAAGAAAGAACATGTGCAATCCTAATTTTTGAGCAACAGTTGCTGTTATCTTCCTCAGTTTGCTCTAGCTAATCGGGGCTCTGACATGTCTTGATGTACATGTGCTATCCCCAGTTACTCAGATAGTATATTCTGATAAAGTTGACCTCATTAGAAGAAATGTTTTCTTTTTCTTAAACGCTGTCATAAATATACATTACATTTGTTTAAGGCATCCTATGTCTTTGAAGTAATTTCAATGTACAACACAGTGTCAGCTCATTAACATTGGATCAAAGTGTGTATTAAATTTCTGATTAAACATCCCCTCTCTTTCAGCTAGGAATAAACACAATTATAACTTCTTCCTTCCTGGTGTTGGTTTAAGATTAACGTGTGCCCAATTTTAGTGAGTTTGACTGTTGCTTCTAGACAGCTGGGTAAACAGACTTTAAGGAAAGTAGGTGAAGTTTAGCATACAAGCCTTTTTTCCTAGTATTCAAAACTCCTTACATGTGTTCTAATTAACCTTCTTTTTGTCTAGCTGATGATTAGGTTTAATATCTGTGTAAGACTAGGCTTGTTTAACATTTCAACCAGTTCTGTCCTTGGGCAATTAAAAGCTGCCAGTGCAAATGTGTCAAGATAGCTGAAATTGCACTGGCTGGTGATACTGCCTACATAAAAGAAATTCTAGTGCTCACTAATGAGAATCAAACATGCTGTAGCCATAAGGATTATGATTTTTGTTTTTTGTTTTTTTTTTCTTTTCCCCAACAAAATTCAAAATAATGTAATTTAGAATTATTTTTTTGTTAAAGAATATACAGGCAGAAGATACCCTTGCAGAAAGAAGGTAATCCTTTTTCTTCAGACTTAATTTCTGATGGATACACAGCCCAGGTTTCAGATTGTGCTTGTTTGTCAGTAGAAGGCAAAGGTAGAAGGAATCCTGGACCCACCGCAGCACAGTCACATAAGTTATGTCTGTGCTACTTGGGATATTCTGGGTGTGAGTGTGGGTGAAAGTATGCTATGCCCTGGACTCACATTTATGTTTGTGCATGCTAATGAGAGTACCTCTACCTTTATTGTGGTGTGCTGTTCTTTACTGAGTCATCTTGCTTGTCCTGTAGTCCTGACCGGCTCCATGCTGTATCTGGCCATTCAAGAGAAGTGTGCAGCTGGTTTAGGGGGTCTTTTGGACATGACATTTACAGAATGAGTTATGGGTGTTGATGGTGACAGGTTTGAGTTGAAACCATGCAACCAAGCTGCTGCCTTGCCTTGCTATGCAGGAAATAGGTAGGTTCTGGGTGCAGAATGAGGTTATGAACTCTGACGACTATGTGCAGGCTTGTATTAGTGCAGTTTGGAAACTTGGCTAGTTTGGGCTTGAACAAGTGTTCACACCTAAGTTTAAAAAACTTTGCTCGCATAGTTGAATTGTTGTTTTCAACTGCACTTCTGTATAGGCGTGGTGGCTTCTGGTTTCTGTCTTGACTTTGTTCCTGCCTCCATCTTGTCCATTGAAATAGAGTTGGTTTGCTAGGATTTCTGTAAATTGGAAGAGGAAATACCCTAAATCTTCCATCTCTGCACTGGAATCTCTGCACTGAATGAAACTTTTCATAGATTGGAACTGCTGGTTAAAGGAAAAAAAAAAGTAGTCCTAGATAAGAGCTAGATACAAAATATAGAAAATGAAAAGCAAAAAAAAAGAAACAAAAGATTTCTTATAAGATAAGATATGATATTGTAATGTTATACCTTAAATGTGCATTAGAAATAATTCTCCCCACTGCTTTATTTTACAAAAATGATTATATGCTTTTGTTTTATTAGGCGTAGAAGAATTCTGAAAAGAACATCCTCTTACATATGTGAAATACCTACATCTTAAAATTAGGTTTTAAGATTTTGCATTGAAGGTTCTGTTTGATAAATTTGAAATAAGAAATCTTTCAGTAGAGACAATTCTTCTAACTTGAATGGTAATTACTGAACGTGTCTGAAGTATGTTGATTAATGTAGGGACAATTAGTTTGAATGCAAATGTCTGACTAGAAATGCAGGTTTCTACCAGTTTCATTCATCAGAGATACTGTGTTTATTTCTGTATTTTTTCAACCTGTAGATGGCTGTGAAATCAGCAGCTAATGCAGCTGAACTATGAGATATCTGACTGTCCTAGCAGCAAAGGGTAAAAGCTGCATAGAAAATATGGAACACACTGTTTTCTGATATCTGAAGCAAAAAGAACAGTCAGTAGATTCTGAGTCCCATTTATCTCCTCTGTGTTTGGTTTCTAGTAGAGAGAGTCCCTCTGTGATCGGTAAAATGCATGACTCATTGCAGAGCATGTCTGACTGCGTGCGTGTGTGTGTGAGTGTGTATGTGTGAGAGTGAGAGTGTGTGTGTGAGTGTGTGTGAGAGTGTGTAAGTGTGTGTGTGTGAGTGTGTCAGAATATGTGATTGCGTGTGTGTGTCCAAGTGTGTCGGAGTGTGCCTGACTGTCTCTGAGTGTGCCTCAGTGTGTGTCTGAGTGTGTCCAAGTGTGCCCAAGTGTGTCTGAGAGTGTGTGTGTGGTTGGGTCTGGGTGCGTGTGAGTGTGTGAGACTGTCTGAGTTTTTCCTGGCTGTGTCTTTCTGGCTGTGTCCGAGTGTGTCTGGGTGTGTGTGAGCGTGTCTGGGTTTGTGTTAGTGTCTATGTGACTGTGTGTGACTCTGTCCGAGTGTGTGTGAATATACCTGAGTGTGTCTGGGTATATGTGAATGTGTGTGAGTGTGTGAGAGTTTGATGGAATAAAATGAGATGGATGTAATCAAAGCTTCATTTGCTTGTTCAGAATCAGACCTAATTTTGACTGAAATCCTTATGTGATGGTAGTGTTTGGAAGCATATAAATAGTCTTTCACCCAACAAAAACCATTCCAGGATATATTTGTAAACTGTTAGATATCTAGATTGTCTAAATTGACATCGTTTGTTATTGTTACTAAGTTTACCAATGTCCTAATGCAATCCTTTTCTTCATGGAAAAGCTAGATAAAATTGCTTGTATGTTTACCATATTCACAATTATAAAACTGACTTTAATGGTATTCCAAGATGGATATAGTTGTCCTACTAAGTGTGACAATCTCCACAATCTCCAGCATACAGTTTCAAAGAAGTTAGCTGCTTTGAAATTATGAAAACGTATTTCTAATGTACTTCTATTTTCAGTGTATATGCACAAGCAAAGTTTATTTTTTCTAAGGCAGGGTGGCTAAATTATTTGTGAGTCCTGCTTCAGTTCTATTTTGCTTGTCAGATTTGAAAACAAGTTTGAATAAAGAATTAAAATTTATAAATATGAATATTGAGAAAACATTTAAAAGCTTAAAAATAATAACTTTCTTTTAAACTTAGCACTCAAAGGCTTGCTTTTCTATGTCTCATATCATGCCTATTCCTAAGTAATATTCAAACACTGAATTTTTAGTTGAGATGATTAAAATATTAAATAAGTAAAACATAAAATATACCCTTACTTAGTGCTACTAGAGGGCTGGGAAGATAGCCTAGGGAAAATGGATTTCAAGGGAGATAGAGGCTATGAACGGAGAAGAAAAATACTGTTATGGTAATTAAAAAGTGAAAAGAAGTCATATTAGAGAGATGGAAGGCTTTGCTCATTTATAACTAGACTCTGTAAAGTTTTAGGCTATCATTCCCATGCACTTGAAGGTTCCAGACTGGCTGTGTGAGTGGATTGTATGGGTCTGCATTAGTAATTGGGACTTACTGGGGACAAGGTAAGTATGCCAAAGACATAGCATACTTTTTTTTAGTAGGCCAGCCTGGAGGATCTGTGGTTGTGTGAACTGGTTACCACACTGTTCTAAAACAAAAGGAATTATAGTTCTGACATTTTTTGTAAGGATTTTGTGCCACTACAACATTTTTTATTCTTAGTCCATGTCATTCAACTTGTTGAGATTTGCAGCTATTTAGCATTGTTCTGTTTCAGCATTGGCTACCCAAAATGACCAAATCAGCAGTGTGTGTTGGTTTTCATGCTCTTTTGGAGCTTTTGGTTCTTTGATAACGAGTTCTTTGTATGTTGTGCTGTAGGTGGAGTGTGTTGGTCTTGAGTGAATGCTTCACTGTGTTTTGGAGATCTGTAAGCTGGATAATTTGTTGCTTGTGATAAAAACTCCATCTCCTTCCCTAATCCTTATGAAAATTTTAATGGATTTTACTACCTAATATTATCTTATTATTGTAAATAAAATTAGGATTTTAATTATTTATGGATACTCAGTATAAGTCGGCTTCTGTGATCTAAAAATTCATATTTCATTTTGTAATAAAAGATGTCATTACTACTTTTTTGATTCAGCAGTCCTTGAACTGATTGTGTTGTCTGATCTTAAAGCTCACCCTGGTTATGGATTCACTGAATACACACATCTAAAAAACTTCATGTTAAAGTATGATAAACTGAGAACAATATGTTACTTTTTAGTGAAAAGTTGGGTTAGTACACCTTGGATCCACTGAAAACACTTGTTATACTGGCCTTCCTCATGCATTTCATTCTCTACATTCTCTATTTTTTTCAGTGACCATTGAATCTTAATTCTTGAATGCATGTTGTGGTCCAGGCAGTTAGGCAAAAAAAAATGAGCAAAAGACTTAGAACCTTTTTGTAAATGCTTTTGATTTGTGCATTTTAAAATGGGTCATAAAAGACACCTGTTGTTTCTAAAAGCCTCTGGACGTGGGTTCAGTTTCTGAGTGACACAAGTCTGTCACTTCCTGTGAAGTTGATAGAATTCTGCATTTTAACATTGTTTTAAAGAAGTCATCGATTAGGTTGTTTTTTTCTTCTGATATTTTGTCTGCAAAAGAAAACTAATTAGTTAGTGGTGTTTGTTTCAATGTCTCTTATGCTATGAAGCAGTATTTTAAGAGCTTGGTCCCTCATATTTGGATACTTTAACAGATTTATTTAATAAAATATGCAAAAATAGGGGAAAGAAATGCATTTCCTGGATATACCAAGTTTAGTGCTTGACTATGTTTGAAGTAGAGCAGTTTCAAGGCTGTAAAGTGGACATATAAAGAAATTCAGTTTAATAATCTGTTGAGTATCCACTTCACAGGCAGGAAGGGGGTTTGATGCATTTTCTGTATGATTTTGAAAGCAAACCTACTTGAGGTCTGGCTCAAAGTTATTAGAAATTGGAAGACAAGTACTCTTGAGTAGAGAAATGTCAGTATAAGACCCAGGCACTTGCTTTAGATTCACAGGATTTGTATTCTGTGCTATGGTAATTCAAAGTGCAAAAAAGATTTTTAGAACTACAGTGACATAAGCAAGTACTTATAATTTTCAATGAGGACAGATTTTCTTTGTCCTCGCCTGAGAGCCGGGCCAAATACTTGAGCACTCCTGACATAAAGAGCAAGTCAGTGCTTCTCAAATTAGAACAAATAAAATTCAAATACCTGAAACTCAGTATATACTCTCTTTTACTAATATGGAAATAATTTTTTGTTACTGACATAACCACAAAAACCAACATGGAAATCCTCTTGCAAAGGTTAAAATGCTTGCTGTTGTAACTGAATAGATGTGGACTAGCTGCATGAGAGTGTTCTTCACTTACATGCCACAATTATCAGGGACAAAAGTCCCTTTAGCTACAATACTGCCTTATTGTATTATTATCCCTATTGTGCCCTAATATTTAAATTTCTGATTGAAAAAATGTAATCTCTAGCCTTGTCTTAAATACCTAAATTCCCCATTTAGTTTGTTGCAAGGCTGCTAGGTAGAATTCAGAAAGTCTTTGTGCTTTTCAGAGAATGGGTTTGTGCTAACCAGAAAGAAGTACTGCAGAATGAGCCATACATCTTAAAAGTGTGCCCCTCTTTGGCCTGAATATAAGACAAAACTCACAGCTCAATTATTTTGATTTTACATGCCAAATGTTATGTCTAGAACATGAATGAAGATACAATAAGCCCGTTTTGGAAGCAGAAGCACGTGTGGTGAGGTCTATGTAAGCCAGGGTGAGTTTGGCAACTCTGTTGGCTTAATCTATCTCAGGGATGTTGCCAGCAGTACTGCAGATGCAAAGTTTCCTGAGTTTGAGACTCAGCTCTCTTGTGCCATAGGGAAACAGTGCTGGGCCACAGGCCAGTGTTTTCCCTTGCTTGGTCCCAATTTCACGCAGTCTGAAAGTGGCCTTAGGAATTAATGTAGTTCATGTGTCACTGGGGTAGTAAGTGCCACCCTGGGCTGGGTCACATCATCTGGTTGAGAGAGCCCATGTGTGTAAGACAGAGAAATGTCCTGTGGGAAGTGAGCTGGTAATGAGCAAAGCAGACAATCAGTTTCTGTATCTTGTCTCAGGATTTTTAGATATTGACACAGTGCTGCTCCTTAGCAAGTATGCTCAAGCTCAGCTTTTGGGGCTTTTGGACTGCAGCTCTCTATCATATGAAGGTTTTCTGAGCAGTTGAAACTTCTTGGCTTTACTAAGTACCAGAGCTCTCCATCATGCTTCAGTCACAGACTGAGTTGGCCTTTTCTGGAGTAAAAGCTGGGGTTTTCTTTTGAAATCAGATGACTGCTTATTATCATGTTTCTGCATACACAGAATTTCTCTCCTTTCCATGATTAGAAGTCCGCCATTAATTTTATTCTTTGTATTAAATTTAATGTTTTCAGTCAGTGTCAGGTATAGTTTGAGTGGACCTGATGAGAAAAAAAAATCTTATTGTGCCCAATTTGTGGTTTCTTATTGAATTGGCAGGAAGAGGGGAAAAACTCAGCCTGCCATGCTGGACTCAGTTATGGGGTATTATAAAAGAAAGCTGTAGTTGTTTGAAAAATGCACTTGTTAAATGCTGTGAAGCTTTCAATTACTTGAGAAGTTAATTGGAGAGTTTTAAAAAAATGTTGCATTTGGGTTTAGTAGAAATTAGGTCTTTCTGAATTGTTTGGAAGAGCTAGGTCTCAGCAGAGCAGGAGTTGTGGTTCAGTATTGTCACAAAGATACCAATACAGATATTCATAATTTTTTATTGTGCAATAAACCAGATGGCAAGAAAACAATGTGTTTCAGAGTTCTTTTAAGAACATAATTCTGACTATTCAATTTTATTTAGAATTGCAGTTTGGTTTTTTGTTCCTCAGAGTGCATGTTTCACTTGTGAGATTTGGTTACGCAAGTCACATTGTATTCTTCCAGCCTGTTTTATGCTGAAAATGTAACATGACAGGATTGTTAAAAACTGTAATAAAATATTGGATCAGCCTAAGGAATCCTCTTTTGCTAAATAGCTTTCTGGAATGGTAACTGTTCCAGAAAAAAAAAAAATCAAATATATAGCTAATTACAGAAAAACTGTGGGTAGCATGCTGCTCTCTCTCTTTTCCCATGACCTTCTAATTTTATAATTTTGTGTATGTGTGTATGTGTGACCAATTAAAATATGACGGCAGAGCAAAATAACATAGTCCAAATGCCCAGCAGCTGGGATATAGATGTAATAACCCATGTCCTTGAATCATAGGAAATAGAGAGGGGACAAATTGCAGATAATTTAGTCTCTCTACTTCTGCTATGCACAGTTTTTGCTCTAAGTACATCTGTTAAATTTACACCTCATTTAATACACTGACATATTATTAAAATTATAGTGGTGTTTAGTTTTCTCAATTTGTCTTTTCTATTACAGAAAGAAAATTGATCCTACCTAGGACAGAAAGGTGGCCTAGATGACTTGAGATTCTTTACAGATAGTTCTTATGATTCCATAATTTTTACTTATCTTCCTGTACCACATTTTGCCTTTGGATGATAGTGTTTTGCTCCATGTAGTTTTTGTATAGATATCTCTTTCCATGTATTAGAAAGCAAAAGTGCTTTTCAGATTTTGAGAAAGTAGTTCAGGTATTTCCTTTTCTCACATGTATCTTTTGAATCTTTTCCTTCACCCTGCCCTGGTTGGTCATGCATATCAGAACTCTTCGGGCATGAGAAATGGTTCATATCTCTGTATTCATTCTGTAAAAAAATGAACTGAGAAACTGTAGTTTAGAGCTCATAAAGTGCTCAACACTCTGGCTGCATTCACCTTTGTTTTATTGTTTAGTAGTGTAAAAGGGGGAGGAAAGAGAACTTGTTTCTCTCTCTTCTGAGAGGGCAAAGCCTTTTTTGTCTTTTTCTGCCATTTTATGCTTATCTGAGGTCAGAAATCTTCTAAGAATGGACAGGACTCATGTATTAGGGCAGGATTTGCCAACTGAGATAAGTAAAATTGCTCATATGTGATAAGGGACTGTAGTGTTTTTTTCTGTGTCAAAATTCAATAAACCTCAGAAAATCTGTGGCTGCAGTAAAAAGTATCAGAATTCACCACTGGGAATGATTTTCTAGGTATACTGTTTTATGTTGGATAACTCCACATGTTTTGAAACAGCATCAATTATTCTTTGTAAAATAATAGTAAAAAATCATAATAAGCAGTATAGTGTGAACATGCTGTTGTCAGTGGTTAGCATTGATGGAGGGCATGCTTTTTGCCCTGTAACTTGGTAAGCAGTGTCCTGTCATTGCATTCTTTTCTTCATTATTGTGTGGACCACTCTCATCCTAATTGTCTTAAGCTACACCAAAGCACCTGAGCATTTGATAAGTTATTGATGAAGTGTAGGTAACTTTCTAGCATCAAAATGCCACATAGAACAGTTCTGTTTTAGAGATGCCACAGATCTTTAATACTATATATTGATGAACAAATATGTTTAATTGGTTTCAAATCTAACAAAACTAAAACTGAAATATAAGCGTTTAAATATCTGTTCTGCAGCACAGTGCTGCTGGATATTGAGTACTTTCAGATGTATGTGATTTCTGAATTTTCTCTGATTTCACTGGTGAGTGTGGTTACTTGGTATTTCACAGGGTGAATTCAACACAGAGGAGCAAGCTCAATTTTCTGAAACTTTTCTTGTAGCTTGGTTCTGCTCAGTTTAGATCTATTTAGATCAAGTTGGGATCTGTGAACGCAATAACTGTTGTGGAGTGTCAAGACTTCTCAGGTGTCTGCTGCTATTTGCTATCTGAATAGGTCTAGAACTGTCCTCACAGAAACTGTCTACTATGTATAGAGAAGAAAGTCTGAAGAATGAGCATCTTAGATCTGTGCACCTATTTGCAGTAGATGTTATGAAGGACTTAAGATTTCTTTCTTTTTTTGATAAATTGTCCTTCAAGTATTCTTATACAATCTTCTATTGCTACATTAATCTTGAAAGTCTCATACAGATTAAGTAATATGATTTATGGATTATAAGAAATAAAAAAACTAAAGAAGGAAACACAATAATTTTCAAGCTGTTTTCAACTAAAGCTTTGTGATATAAACTAATATTGATAACATTTAGGTCACTCATTGTGTTTTGTTCCACAGGCAGCAGGAGCAATCCGTCCTTTAGTTTCTACTGTTGTTGCCTCTGCTGCTGATGGCTGCTTGGACCACTCACTGGAACGTGCCAGGTACAGAGCAAGTGAAATGCCTCAGGCTTTCTTGTTTGATATAATCTATGAAGCATACCAACAGGTAAGATATTAAGACTTTCTAAGACCTTTGTTCCATTTACTTCAGTTAAAAAGAAAAAAAGGTAACTTTCTTTCTCTTTTTTCAAGAATAGAGCTTCAGCACCTCTATCAGATCACATCAAACTGTATGCATATTGCTTATGAGTCTTTTAAAAAGCCATATCATTCTAATTTATTAAATTTTTTGATTAGTTAAATACAAGAATGGGTAATAGGTCTAAATGGCTGGAAAGACAATTTTACTTTAATATTTATCATGCATGAAATAAATTACTTAAATAAGTGGGTTTATAGTGGGTTACAAGTTAGTGTCTATGTAAATTATGTACTGTTGACTGAGAGTATCAAAGGGTTTTGGATGCACAGTGTAATAATGTCATTTTATAGTAATTTAGTGGAATACAAGCTGTTCTAAAACTTTGAGATAATATAACTTGCTACATCTAGGTAAATGTTTATTTTGTTTCTCGTTGTATACACATTATGCATACTTTGGTTAGTGGCTGAAAATAATGTTTACTTGTCTCTTTTGTAATTTTTCATTTTTTCCTAATATATTGCTTTGAAATTAACTTAATTCAGGAAAATTATGTGGATAATGTATTAAACCCTGACTCTTTTGCCTTAATTTGCCCTGAAGACTGCTTTCATTTGCCCCACCCTGCATTCACAGTTTACTGGAAACATTCCAGCCTTTCTTCTCAACACTTTACTTCCTTTTCATTCATCACCTTGTGGAAATTGCCTGTCCTCCAGGTATCTTCCAGACTGACTGGAAGCAGAGCATTTCTTCATTTGTCACTTGGAAGGAATTATTTTTCATGTTGATGCAGACAGTCATGCTTCCCATCAGTCCTTCAATTCTAAACAAGCCCAAGTTTCTGATACTCCCTTTCAGAGAGTGCAGTACTTAGAAGTCACTAACAACAGAAAAATCTGAGGATAGGCAATGAAGAAGCTGTTACTTAATTGTTCAGTAATTGTTTTCCTTAGAAGTGTTGGCATAAATTCTGTGTCATACCCTTCATGCATCATACTTCAAGATATTAGATGCTCAAGATGAAGGACTACCCAAAATGAAGAGCTGCTCAAATGATTGGACTGGCTTCAACCTTTTTGCTTCTGATAGGAAGCAGGGGGTTGATCTTATGTATATGACACACAGCTGATACTTCTGAGATTCTACCTTGAATGTAGTGGGTATACTCATAAGAAATGTAGCTTCTATATGCATAAGAACACATCCCAAGAGACAACTGCTACTGTTGGTTGTACAATCCTTTTTGATGTGTGTATCTTTTGGCAAATGTTTATGTGCTGTTTCTTGCAACCACCTTCCCCCCATCCCCCAAACAACCCAGTACTTTTTCTACTGTGTTTGCTTATAATTTGCAAATATGGTAGAGCTGGCAAATACATAAAAAGCTCTTGCCTAAATGTCTCACTCAAAAGACAGCTATATTTGCAGTTCCTATGCTCCTCTGAATAGAGTTTTTTTCTCACATATGCATTCCATCAATATTCTTTTTTGTATCCCTGCTCTTTCAAGAACAAGCCACCAAAGTTGTTAGAAGCAACCAAGGCTATGGTTTCTTGTCCTCAGTTTCCTTTGCTTTGGCTAAATTCTGGTCATTTTAATGCTCTGTGCGTGGACCCTTGGGAAGTATAACACTTTGCTAAAATCTCTCAACTCATATTGTTTCCTAATTATTTATGTTTCAATGGTGTCTAGCTGTCCAAGTCAAGGATTAAGACCCTATTGTTCTGGGAACTGTACAAACAAATAAAAAAAGACAGATAATCGTTGTCCTGAAAAACCTAGTCAAGCTACTGTAGGACAGATTTTCCTAGGAATGGATGCAGCTTATGATGCTTCCTAAATATTAACATATCCATACTCAATTCCCACAACCTGGTGAAGGTAAGTATCATTGTACAGACGAACAAAGAAGAAAAAATAATTTTGTTACTCATGTTGCAAGTCATTCATTGTTGGGAATGGAATTCGTTATGGCTGGCTCCGCCTGGGATCATGATCCCATGCCTGAGTATTTTATACAGTTGTGACCTTTATGCAACAACAGTGTGGGGAAAAACAACCATCAAACATGCATTCCTTGGAAAGAAACTGTCCATTTGAATTAGTGCTTCGAGTAACACAGGCTTTTCAGTTACACTGGGGTAATGTGGACTACTGCTTTTAAACTCCATCTCTATTTAAATGCCATCTGATGTGAGTAGATAGGTTTAAAGTGTTTACTTCCAGATGTGTTTGTGAATGTAACATCTCTAAATATATTGACCACAAAGTTGTGACATTCAGTTGAAGGTCAGTTTTCTGACTCTTACAGGTTTGCCATCTGTAGTCTTTTTTGTCTCTTCTTGTCTGGTAGCAATCTGGGCAGAGCAGACTGGAAGTCCTTCTCCTTTTATGGCTGTTTTAAATTTATCTAGAACTAGAACAGAGTAAGGTATTAACACTATTAAGAGATGAAAAAAAATATATATTTGTGTGATCTTTACCAAATTAAGTAATTTCCTTAGAAAACATTTTCCAATTCTTGCTCAAATAATAAAAAAAAAAGGATAGTATTTATAGTATTAATTGTTGAATCTCCTCTAATTAATTTTATGTACAAATACCAAAGATTGATTTACAATAGTACCTTAAAATATATGTGTACTGCAAGGAATCCTCTTTATATTTGGCGTCAAAAATCCAGAACAGATTTTGAGGAATTCAGCCAGGTTGTTCACCTGCATTTCATTGTGATGCATTTAATTTAGTTTTCAGTCTTACATCTTCCCTGTTGCCTAAAACATATATTCCAAAAAGATCTTTGTTCAGATATATGTTACTTTATGATTTATAACTGTTATGATATCAAGACTTCTGACTTCATAACTATTAACTTTCAAATTTATACAATTTTTAAGGCTTATAAAATTTATAAAAGTTACAACTTTTATTTGTACAATGTGTGTCTGGCTCAAGGTGGACAAGTGGACAAATGACAAGTGACAAACAACTGCAGGGGAGAAAGAACTGTATTTATAGTGTGTGTGGATCTTGTGAGTGGGAGGCTTTATGTTAGCCAGGGGTTTTCCTTGGGATTTTAGGTAAAAGGATGTATAAATTTGTTAAGGGGATAAATGTGATGTTGCACCACTACTCTTAGTTCTGGTACATCCTAATTTGTGAGTTCTCACTTCCTACACAATGTAATGAACCACACTAAATGGACAAATTAAAAATTTTAAAATAAAAAATGCAAACCTCTAATAACTAGTAAAACCTCTGGAAAAGTTGTAAAAATGACAGAATCCATTATTTACTTCAATTCTGAATTACCTGGGACAAAATCAGCCAATTGAAGTTTTAAAAAAAAATTTTATTTTGTTATGTTAATAAAAAAATTCTGATCTTTAAAATACCTGTTTCTTTTCCATTTTTATCAATCCCAAGGAAAATCAGGAAAGTTTAAGTGTTAATTTAAAATCCACCCTTTCCAAAGGTAGCAAATAAGGGATAGATTCCTTAGACGAGACTTGTTCATTTTTGCTTAAGGTAGTTTCATGTTTCTGTTCCATTTCTTATTTAAATAGGAACAAATGTGAAGTATGATCCTGCAAGCCTGGGAGGAGGTGGGTGGGAGAAAAGACTTCACTTACCAGAAGTCAAGTGTTCCCTGGAGCAGTACCTTTTAAAAGAATTAGAGTATCAGGAAGTCAGATAGACTACCATTTTCCTTTAATCAGAGTAGGCTGAGACTGATTTCTGTAATACTTGCTTTTGACATATTGTGAAATGTGCAAAGATCTCGAAGGTTTTTTTGTCTTTTGCACAAAACATCTTGTTGTGTCATGTCATGTGTTCTGTACAAACAACCACAATATATAATGACTGAAATATTCAAAGCATTGAACACTTGAAATGTATCTGCTAAAGCAAGAAAGGTAGCAGGAACATTTTTACCATTTCATGATCTGGAAGAGAAACAATCCAAAATGGAAGAGGAGTGGTAGGTAGAAGATTCTGACCAGCTTCTCTGTCAGATATGTAAACAAGCAGCCCCGGTAAGATGATACAATGGTTAAGGGGTTGTCAGCGTGAAGGTGGGTAATACCAGAGAGTTGCTCACCACCAGTCCAGGGAAGCCAAGAACCTTGTTAGAAGGAATAGCAACAAATGCCTGAAAAAAGAGCAGGACATGTTAGAATTCTGCAGGAATCCTTCGTATGTGGATGGTATGACAAAGTCTGATCACTAATTCAAAATTAAGGGATTAAAATTAGCTTTTTAAGAATTATTTTTTAAAAAATAACTTTTTTTCTGCTGATCATTTATACATTATCTTAAAAATTTTCCTCAAGATCTGCAGAACTTGTGGAAATCTACTGTAAGAACTACACACTTGGGGAGAGTGCGGTATTTGTATTACATACATAGTTAGTTTAATAATCTGTTGATAGACCTTTTGCAGAGTATGGTAGTTTATATTTAGCTAACGAGAACAATGAAGCTGAAGTTAAAAAAAAAAAAAGGAACAGGAAGTAGGAATACTTGTTGAAGGAGAATGAGCTTCAACATGTTTAGAGACATTTCTCTGATTCATGTTTATAACCTCCTTACAGATATCCACGCAGATCAGAATGATCTTGAGGATTCTATCTAGTCTGTGTAGAAAATATGCATAGATTAGTACTTTTTGGGACTACACTGAATTAGTGTATCTGTTCATAGCCAACATTAACCACTCTTTGAATATTAAGCAATTACATTTACTTATGGGCGATTACAGCATCTGCCTGCATAGGAGACAACAAGCTATATATAAACATAGTAATGACAAGATACAAAACAATAGTGTGTCAGAGAGAATCATGCATATACTTTGATGCTGAATTCTGGGAGGCAGATGTTCTTCCACTCCCCAAAAAAATCATTGCAAGATGTCCAGAGATTGGGTGGAGATGGGGAGAAGAGATTGTCTGCAAACTGTCCAACCTGGTCATTAGTAGAAGAAAAGGAAGGCCTAAAATTTTTCTCCTCTAACAAACCCCTAGAAATGTTAAGGGAAGATTTTGCCAGAGTAAGAAAGGAAGTTGGCTATTGTTAGGGCCATTGTAAAAGTATCTGCTGAAAGTATTGTCTTTTCTGTATGTAAATAATAGGGAGTGTATTCCATGTGGATTTTGTGAACTTCTAAAGTACTTTTTGAAAGGGCACAACATTACTGGGATTCTTTTTCAAACATGTGTGAAGCATTTTAGTATCCTCTGTAGTAGGGAAGTGGAATCAGCTGTAGCAGTTTAGCAATATTTTGGCATAGGTCAGGCACAGTCCTTCGAGGCAAAAATGTCTAGACTGATTTGGGGATTTTCCTGTGGCTTCATTCTTTGTTAAAAACATCAATGCCTGTCAAATTATTATTGCCAGGAGCAACAAGTGATTAGATGAACGGTAGTAGACAAATTGTTGACTAAAACCTTGGCAACTTTGGGAGAAAGGGTCAGATTCAGAAAAAGGACTGAAGGATCAAGATATAAGCAAGACAAAATTTGGGCATTTAATTCTAATGCTGGAATCCTGAAGAAAACCACTGCTCATCCCCTTGCCAAGACTAAAGATATCTGAATCTTCAAGGCATGTCAACCTTTATTTTTAACATTCACCAAACATGAAACTTTGAGTATATCAAGGCATGTAAGTTGTCATCAAGGTTGACCAACTTATTATTTTATCTCCTGTAAGCATTCACTTGGGGGTAATTTTTTAATGTTTCTATTCCATCATGAATTAGTGATATGGGTTAGAGCTGTATTTCTGTAGTGTAAGAGCACTGAAAAAGAGATCACCATTGTTTTAAACATATGACAAACAGTGCATGATATCTATACATTTTATCATAAGTTGTACTGGGTTGTTTCTTGATCTTTGTCTTTTTTAAAAAAAATCAGGAATCTTTTATTAACTGTATTATGTTGTAAGATGATAATTTAACCTCATTCTTATTCAAATGGATTTTTCAGTTTCTGTATGTTCTCTGTGTGTGTAGGTCCACTTCCTTTTCCACATCTCCAGGCTCTGGTCACACACTTTACTTTTGTAGTTTATAGTTACATGCTCAGGTCTTATAAATATTTGCCCTGTAGCATCACGATTGCATTTCTGCATTCCAGTTGTGTCTATAGGTTTTCTTCCTTCTCATTAAAGGTATTCTGAAATACTGAATCAAGAAATGATTTGTGAATTAGGCAAGAGCTGGCTAGACTAATAGTAATCTTGTAGTATGATTTGTATGAAGACAATACTATGAACCATTGTTCTTCTTTGTATGGAGTCCTAAAGGCAGCATTCTTTCATCTGCCTATATAACAGGTAATTACAGTTTTAGTGCAACTACCTACTTGGTTGGTCCAAGTAAGCTGGATACTTAGCTGAAGATTTTTGAAATTCCTGGCCCTAATTTTAATTATCAGTGTACTGCGAAGATGGCAAATATCTGTGACTTTTTCAAAGCACATTTTTTTTTCAAGCATATGAAATCTAACAAAGGGATGCCTTTCTGATTTGTTCATATGTCATTAGGATTTTAGATGTGATGGTTTGACAAGGAAATCTGTGTACTCCTAAATGTTAGAAGAACATCAATTTCTTCTTACATGAGAAATTTCACATTATTAACAGTATCCTTTCACTGTTGTTGTCCATTTCAGCTTTGAGTTTATGACTTCTTTTAGACACATTTTAAAAAATTTTTTTTTTTGGAACTTCAATAGAACTTGAATTCTGTTCCATTTAATGCACACTGAAAGCTGGTAAATTTTTTCTTGTTTTGATGCAAAATTGCTGTGGTGCTAATTTTTTAATAATGCAGTTTTGGAGAGGTTCTGCATTTCTCCATTCATTGTCAGGCTAATGCATGTGGACTGTTGTTTAACTACAGGGTTGCCAGCCTCTCCTAAATGAATATCCTAACTTATATAGTCTGCAGGTTGTAGTTCTGAGGTATTTTCCAAAGAGATCTATTATTTCATCTGGCATCTTTTTACCCTGACAACTTTGCCCTGAGGAGCAGGGAGGAATAAATAATTTTTCCTGTCCTTAAAGCTTACCCAGTTCTAAAGAATGCTTTTCAGGGTAAATATGGTAAAAGAAATTTTGTTAGTAATACTTTCTTTTATTCAAAAAGTGAATCTAGATTGGTGGTCTGGAGAAAACTGTGCTAGTTTAGATAGCTCTGTACTTGATTAGTTCTTTGGAGCAATGATAGAGCCAGGATATTGTCTGAATCCCCACCTTCCCCTAATTAAATTCTGCCACAAGAATGTTTGGAGAGATTCTAATGCCTTGCACAAGAAAAAAAGGATTTTTGCTAATGGGATAATTGCTTCCATTTTATATCACTCCTCATCCTGTAGGATCTCAAAGAACTTTGCAAATTCACATATTAGCTCTTGGAATTGTTTGCTGCAGTGGTGCAAAGCTTCCACTCCATGGGTGATATTTGGCATCCCTATGGCAGTGAAACGGCATTATGTCTTCAGCTAGAATTTGGAAGGTGTATTTTAAGGAGACTCAATACAAATATTCAAGTTGGAAGTTAGATTGGATTGTGAGAATCCTGTTGTGTTACTGGATTTACCCTGGTAAGTGTCCTGTATCCATGAGAATCACCTGTTTGGCACAAGCTCAGAAAATGCTGAATACTGAATGAGGATTCTGGTATCCTGCATATGGGAGACCACCCATCTAAATGTCATCTGTTGATTGTTCTGAGATAGTAACAAAGAAGACAAGGCATTGAAGCTAGAGGTTTTAATCTCTTGTTATTGACAGTTTGGTGTATGAAAGGCAAGGAAAAGGACCATTTATGATACTGCATAATTCAATAAGTAATTTTTCTGAAGTAAATTGTTCCAAGAGTGAATAATCTTATCTGTTAAAAAAAAATTAAATTTAAAAATGCATTTTAGCTTGGTCTGAATTTGGCTCACCTCTGCTTCTGACCTCAATTAAATTATCTGTTGGTTTCTTAATTTTATAATGTGATGTATTTAGAAATCTCTTTATTGGGAGAACGTGAACAATTAGATCTTCAAATTTTCTTAGAATTACCTAAATAATCGGCATTTTCTACATTAGGGCAAAATTTTTCTTTTCTTTGTCTTGTCCAAATAATTATTTCCTAAGTATTTTTCCAATTTGCAAGATAATTTTAAAAGTTTAAACAATGAATCCTAACACAATGTTTTGACTACTACTCTTGTCACATAGAATATTACTATTTTCTTCTTTCTTCATGTTGTAACTAAAATATGGGTATTTAGTGTACTTGGGAAGCAATATGAGTGTCAAAATATTCCAATGAGCAATCAGGAAGTGTTCAGTAGTTTAATGGTAGATTGCCAGGAAATCATGGCATGTGTGGAAAAGGCATTGCAGTTACTGCACTGAAAGGTGTTGGGACATAGATCCTGGTCTGTATAAAAACAGGCTTGCTTCATTCTGTTAGGGAGTAAATTGCTGTATCTTTGTTCTCTTCACTACTACTGCATCTGGATGTACGTCACAACAGTTTTAATAATCAATACAGTAAAAATAGTTTCAGAGATGAGATAATCTGGTTTTACATTGATCTCAGTATTTCCTCAGTCACGTTTCCTCCTTCTGTTTGCTGCTTCTGCTGTCTCTCATTTAGCTGTGGCATACTGATGTAGGCTGAGTGCTTGCTGCAAGCCCACTGTTGGATTCAGCATTTTTTTGTTTCGGTGGTACAGAGCGTGACAAAAAAAAATCTTTATAATATGTGATAAAAATAGGTCAATTCAGGTTCAGTGAGAGCTTGTGTCTACTTCTTTTCTTAACTCAGTAAAATGTTCCTGATGATGAGTGTTCATGAGGTACTGTGGCACTTCAGCAGTGGAAGCTTGATTTGCCAGGATCTGGAAAAATCCTAAACCTCTGCTATTGTTGATTGGTTATGTATTTTAAGTGCAAGTGTTCTCATATTGTTACTGAATGGATTTATATGAGATAAAAAAATGGAGATGCTGCTGACCGTGGAAAAAAGTGCTAAAGATTACACTGTCAAGGGTTACTGAAGTATAAATGCTGGCTCTACAAAGGCTGTAAAGATACAAGTGTAAAGAAGCATATCTGAAAATTTTCTTTCAGTTAATGCATAAAATAATATTTTGTGTCATTATAAACTAACGAATGATGAAAATATTAGAAAATTACAGTCCTGTATTGAACCTACTTTTTATCTGTCCTGGGTCTGTTGTATAGTTACCAGCTCCCATATAAAGATACAGTAAATTAGTGTTCAATGTATTGTGTTGGAAGGAAGTAAGCATATGGACTATTAGTAAATACCAGGGAGACACAGACTACATAGCTGCTCTTTTCTCTAACCTCTTATTCCATTTATATACAAGGAACAACAATAGACCTTGCATTTTAGGAAGTAGTAATATTTCTCAAAATGTTTTCAAACTAATTTTGGGGGGAGGAGGAAGATGACTTTGTGTAATGCTGAAATCTGTATCTCGTTCCACTCGTAGCACTTTATTCAAACATGCACTCTTGGAAAACAAACAAAACCACCCACAAAAAAAATGTTCCCAAAACTACCTAGTAGAATGTCTTTGAATATTCAACAGTACAAAAGCATTTTAAGTAACATATTTTCTTCTGTGCCATTTAAAGAGCTAAACTATTATGTTTTCTTTCTTTTGTGGATGTTTTGTGCCAGTATTTCCAGCTGTTTCCATCATTTCAAATCTGTGGTCTGAAACTTAAGCTATGTCTATTGTTTCACAAAGCTATGTGTGCCTGTCAAGTTCACTTAACTGTACACTGTCAAACTTATGTTAAAAAGGCTTTCAGTAATAAAGGGGCTATAGAAAGGGTAAGAGTTTTAAACAGATTTTTGTCGTGTAAATTGAATCTAGATGTACACTGAATCACATACAGAAGACTTTGGATGAAAATGGTTGTATTCCTTGGTCAGTAAGAATTTTCTTCACAAATATTCTGGAATTTTTGTAGAATTATAGAATATCCTGAATTGGAAGGAGCCATAATGGTCACTGAGTCCAGCTCCTGGCCCTGCAGAGGACATCCCCAGTAGTTCCACCACCTGAGAGCATTTTCCAAATATATCTTGAACTCTGCCAGGCTTGGGGCTGGATCACTTCCTTGGGGAGCCTGCTCCTTCCCTCTGGATGAAGAACTGCTTCCTAATATCCAGCCTAAACCTCCATGATACAACTTCAGGCCAATCCCTTGGGTGTTGTCACTGATCACCAAAGAGAAGGGATCAGTGTCTGCCCTTCTGTTTCCTCATTAGGAAGTTATAATTGCAATGAGATCTCCCTTGAGTCTCCTCCAGGCTGAACAGACCAAGTGATCTCAGCCAGTCCTCATACAGCTTCCCCTCAAGGCCCTTCACCATTCTTGTTGCCCTCCTCTGGGCTCTCTTTAACAGTTTAATGTCTTTTTTATACTGAGGTGCCCTTACACTGCTCCCAGCATTCGAGATGAATCCACCCCCAGGGCAGAGCAGAGCTGGACAATCCCTGCCCTTGACTGGCTGGGGATGTTGTGCCTGATGCAGGACCTTTTTTATAGGTGCTCTCTAATAACGCTAATTTGTTAACTGAATTTCTTAGGTCAAGATAGAAACTTTTGAGTTCTGCACTTTGAATATGGATTTAAAATTTCACATGTGAAGATGTTTAGCAGGAGATGGTATATAAACAGCTGGCCTTGTGCTGCTACTTAATTTCATTGTTTTCCTCTGACATCAGTGTATCAGACTTGGAGAACAGTACACTCTGACAATATGTTTAGGTTGAAACAATTACAGATAATTAGAGTGGTAAATGTCATGATATACAAGTGTTAGTGAAATATGTATTTAATTATTACTTTGCTTTGTGTCATATTTCATCCCTTGAAGCAAGCAATACTCTCAAGATGCCTTAGCCCATTTATGGAACTTCTCCACTCCCTTCTAATTATCCGTGATTAATACCTTGCTAAAAAGTTGGAATTGCTTCGTTTTGCCCTAGCTACATTAATTATCCATATATTTAAAATTGTTACTTAATTTTATTTCAAAGTAAATTCTTTCACAGCTAAAATTTATTTCTGAAATTTTGTCTTCCCTTCTGAAGCAAAAATAAAAATACATGGATTTTAAAAATTTGTATGTTACCCACATTAGTGAAAAATAGTTTGTGTTCTACCAGAAAATGTTTCTTAAAAACAAAACGAAAGAAGGAAACATATGGAATTAAAAGTTACTAGGCCATTTCTGGTTTTACTGCCACTTTATCTCCATACCTCTTTACTTGAGAGATTACTGCATTTTTATGTATTTTGGAGATAGAGTTCCCTATTCCTTTATCTTTTTTACTGACCTCTTTTTGTATCCTGTTTATTTAAATTTCTGCTTAATTTAAAAATGTTCCAAAGTGGTTTTTTGAAACCTCTTTCTTTTTAAATTACTCTATGTTCTTGTGTCAATTTTTTTGTAACTCAAGCTAAAAAACTATAGAGAACAATAATCTTTTAAGTGCTTTTTTAAGTTGGTTGACAAGCTAAAATGACAGAATTTACTGATTTTAAAAATATAAAAGTAATAGCTATGTTTTTTTCTAGGATGTCTGCATGTATGAGTATTGCAATTCAGATGTGTAATGCAAATGAATTCCTTGAATTTCACTGGTACATTATAAACCAAGAATAAAACCTAGAAATTTTCCTCATCTGTTTTAATGAACTTCTCCAGGAACTTAACAAAAAGAAAGGCAGGTTGTATTGCAGTACTCTCTTTTAGTTCTCCTTTAATCCACTAAAATTTTACATACTTGACAATTTTGATTCCTCAAATCCTGAAGAGTACTGGAAATTACTGAGCACAGTATCTTTGAAACGTGAATTTGTACACACATGGTTAAATTTGATGCAGTGGAATTGTTTGTAAAGGAAAGCTTATGTATTGGAGAGCTAATTGTCATTCTTTAAGGACTTAGCTGGCATCTTGTTTGAGGTTGATTTAGGTGGTAACAACCTAAGTGTGTTAATAAGATGTTTCACAGAAGCTTTTACTGAAATCTCTTGAAGGAAACTTCAAGATTTGGGATAAAAGAAGGGACTTATCAGAGTAGATTATTGGTTAGAAGATAAGAAACAAGCACAAGTGCATGACCAGTTTTCATTTCAGTAAATCACCACTGAAGTTTCATGATGGTCTGTACTGAGACATGTGCAGTTATTTTGTTCATAAATAATTTGGAACAGGAAGTGGAGGTACCCATGTTTTTTCCCTTGTGTAGTAGAGATGAGGGTTAACTGAGAAGGTTTGTAGAAGGATACGATAAAATTCATGGGTAAGTGTAGGCAAATAGAGGGTGAAAGGATTGATCAAAGTTGTTGAGTAGTTTCCACACATGAAATGACTGGATAGATATTGATCTCTTTATCTGTGGAAAGTTGTGAGAGGAGATGTGGTGGAGCATTTTGAAAGGTTGAGAAGGTAGTTTTTCAGTCAGAATAACAGAGCATGTGATGAAAAGTGTGATGAATGAGATACTCCCTGCTACAGTTGCTAAAAAAATACTGCTATTCAAAAAAATAATTGGGTGAATTTAGGATTCCTGTAATTCCCTGAGTGCTGTTAAGGCAGTTGCTTCTGGTTCAGTGTGTCTCTCAGGGACTTTTTATTATAGGGATTTCTGAAGCCATAATAATAACTTTATATGAGGCAAAGGGAGCATTCTAGGAAGGTAAAAACATATTATTGTCTTGTTCTTTCTTACTTATTGTTGACAATTCACTCTGAAATAGAGACTGGATAGTGTGCTTGCCTGCCTGTGATCTTCCCAAATATCTCCTTTTTAAATAAAAGATGCTATCTTAAGTTATCCTTGTTACATGGAATTTGTGTTTCTGGATGGACCAGTAATTGAGCAATATGAAAATAGAGTAGAACTTTCTTATCTTAGTTAGGCTAATTCATCTTGAGGTAGTCCTGACTGATAAGCTCCCCGTTCCTATTTTTCTACCTATGAAACTTAGAAAATTCTTCTCCCTACTCAGTTTTTCATTAATGAGGTTCTTATAATCAGTGTCAATAGGAAGCCAGACTGCTTGGGAAGGGTGTGTCAAGAGAACATCTTTTCTAGATAACTAATAGATAAACCTTTGTTTGTTGTGTGTGGGTATTTTGTTTGTTTGTTTGTTTTGTTTTTTTTTCTTTATCTGTAAGGATCATAGAGCAGCATGGGATTGCTATTTTCTGTGCAGATAACTAGAGAAAAAGATAGAGGGAATCACATAAGGAATACAGAGGTTCTTAGTTACTACTGTCCCTTTTTTGATTCTGCAATCACCAAAACAGTATTTGAAGAGTCATGTTTCTACATCTATTAAATTGCTCCCATACTCTAAAAGTTTGTCACTGGAGGGTCAGTGGTGCCTATTGGTGAGTCCTCTCTCAACTCCATCAAGAATTTTTTTATACGTGTACTTTCTTATTCATTTATTTAACAGTGTAGAGGTTTTGCAAGAAACTTGGAGCACCTAACTGAATTAATCTGTGGTTATAAAGTGTTTATTTACTTCTGAAGGACTTTGTTAAATAGCCACAATTTGGCATAAGCTTCTTGGAACTGTTTTATTTCTGATCCATGCTAAACCTATGTGCCTAATCCAGATGTATTACTGTGAATAGGACTATTGAGATATAAGGTTTAATTAATGAAAGAAAATATGCTATTGCTTAGAAGTATCTAAGACTAATTTAGGATATTTTTTCTTTTTTAATTACTACAGTGTACAGACTATGACCTGGATTATGGAACAGAATGTTTGCATCTGGCTCTGAAATACTGCAAAACAAATGCCAAACTTGTAGAAGGAACCGCTGACCTCTGGAAGGTAAAGAAAGTAATAATATCTAGTTCTATCTATATAATTTTAAATGAATAAAGTTTGAATATTACTATAAAAATTTAGATGTGTTTTCCATTGTAATTTAGGCTTTTCTGTTTCATTTTTCAGAATTAATTTTGTCTGAGCTCTTTTTAGAGCTCATTACTGTAGAGAGACTTGGGCAGGTGTCACTTGAAGACAGCATTTTCCTCTAAATAGGAAAAACATATAGATATTTGAACAACTTGAGAATCTGTAAAGCTATAAATCTGTAGTCTCCAAAACTAATAATTTTCTTTTATGATATCAGCTTTCTCCTGCTATTTCTGTGTATTTTTGCCTATTTTCCTCTATTTTTCCTATGAGGTCATCACTTTTCTTTCTGATGCCAAATACCTGGCTATCAACAATTTGATTTTGAGAGTAGTTAATTACACTCAGTACGACTGAAATATTAAAGACTTCTTCAAATAGTATTTTAAATTTTTTAGACATCATTTACCTTGGCTGGTAATCTGATAGGTTCCTGAAGATTGACCAAACAGCTGTGTGTACGAGTGCCAAAGTATTTGTCCCTTCTACTTCAAAGTATCACATATCATTATTTTGGATGGTGGCACATTATTTATTTGTAGTAGCTATTGTGTCAAGCAATTTTGAAGTTTTTTATATTTTATTTTCTTTATATTATTTTATTTGTTACCACATTAAAGGATCTGGAAGCAGCTCAAATCACTGCATCTGTCTTTGAGAGTAAATTTCCTCCTATGAGACGTTATTTCGAATAGTATAACCATAAATCTTACAAAGAAAGGCAATTTCCTGAATCTGCAGTGCATGTTTCTTGTGCAATTTAACAGCAAAATTTATTTGTGCATTGGTTGCATACAGAACTTCTTTTGATGTCTTGTTGGGGACATACAGTCTTTCTGAAGCAGTATATGATCTGTTTTCCTATTTAGTCTTCTGAGGGACAGATTATGTCATGCATATTTACGTTACATAATTTTTTTTGATGGCTTCATTGTCCACATTGCAAAGCATGGTATTTACATGAATGGTAGCAAAATACACCAGTAATGCTCTTTAGCTGATTATAATGTTTGTCTGATTCTTTGCTGTCTGTAGATACTACTGATGTCCAGTAGATAAAGGTAGATTAGAATGACAGAATAATTAAGTCTGAATGAAATAGATAGATGTCATCTAGTCCTACACCTTGCTGAAAGTGGGATCAGGTTAGTCATATTAAGTAGTGCAGGATCTTGTCCAGCTAAGTTTTGAATATCTCCAAGAAGGGAGATTTCACAGGCTCTCTGGGGAAGACAATTCTAATGAATATCACTTTGTATGGGGACTTTTTCACATTATTTCATCATCATTTCCTTTACTGCCTCTTGCACAGAGAAAGGAAGAAAGGCCAACAGAAATCTTTGCAAGACAAATCCAATTTATCTTCACTATGGCTATTAATTAACCCTTTCCCACCTTCCATCTTCTATAATTTGGGCTGAACAAGCCAAGTTCTCTCACACCATCTTAGCAGCCCTCTACTGGCATCTGCCTGTTCCTCTTTGTGTTATACTAGGGAACCCAAAATTCAAACACTACTCTGGAGTCTTCTCTGAAGGGCCAGATACAGGGGAATAATCTCTGTATTACCTGTAATGGGGACTACTTCCTTACTAATACAGCCCTGTTGGATTCCTTTTCTCCACTGCTCCCCACTGCTGACTTATGCTCAGTTTGTCTAGAAGATCCTTCTCTATAAAGCTGTTTTCTGTATTTCAGCATCAGCATGGACTGCTGCTGCCCAGGGTCCTTCTGTCCCAGATGCAGGATGCTGTATTTATATGTTTGTTACAGATGACAAAGTTTTTCTCAGCTCCCTTTTCCAGGCTTTCAGAATCCTTCTAAATTACTGTGGCACCCTTGAGTATTCATTCATATTGAATGAATATTTATTCATTTGTTGTCATCTACTAGTTTTCTAAGGGTATTTCCCCTTTCTCAGGTTGTTAATAAAGGTATTAGACAGTATTGTCCCTAGTATGAGGCCCCAAGGAATAGCATTAGTAATCAGTCCTCAGTTTCATTTGGACTTGAACTTGTGCACATCTCTGTTCTAAAAGAGACTTGTTGAAGTGTCTTTGTCCAACTCTGTTTATGAAACAAAATCCTGATGCTGTTAACTTTATACCATGTGGGATGCATTGCAGTAGCACTGGACTTTAAAGAAGCCTATAAACATTTGGAAAATGATAGTGTGAAAAGGGAAAGAAAGTCCTCCCCCTATGGAGGAAAGAGCAGCAAAGACATTGTGTGATAAACTGACTGCAACCCCCATTTCCCATCCCCATGTGGCACTGGAGGGGAGGAGGTAGGGAAAACTGGGAGTAAAGTTGAGCCTGGGAAAAAGGGAGGGGTAGGGTGAAGAAGTTTTAATATCTGGTTTTATTTCTCATTATCCTAGTCTGATTTGATTGGTAATAAATTAAACTAAATTAAACTAATTTCCCTGAGTTAAGTCTGGTTTGTGTGATCTCTCCCTGCTGATATCTTGACCCATGAGCCTTTTGTTATATTTTCTCCCCCCTATTCACTTGAAGAGGGGAATGGCAGAGTAGTTTTGGTGGGCACCTGGTATCCATCCAAAGTCGACCCAGCACAGTCTCAGTGTTGACAGTGTTGTGCAGAGTGTGACAGTAGCAAGAGCACTCCCTTTATGTGCAGACACCGTGCTGCAGGCAGTGTAGAGCAGTGAATATTTTACATACAGTAAACACAAAGATTCTGGTGCCAGGTCATTAAAGTACCTTCTCACATCCTGTGCCTCTAATTTTGTAGCTAAAAGTCGTTGATGTCTTCTGTGGCTTGTAAAGACATTAAAAGTGAAAGGCATAAAAATGACAATGTCTATGAAATATTACATTGTTTCTGCAGGAAACACTCATTTGTAGAGCCTACTGGGACAATACAGCTCCTTCTTGAGTAGCACCTGGTGTTAGTCACTCTGTACCAAGGTGTTTGGCAGGTGGCTTGGAGCAGTACCATGAAAGAAGAGAACAGTCATGCTTTGTCTGCAGTTTCATGAAGTGCAGAAGACTGCCAGTTTTCTCAGGTGGTGCTTGCTTATAAAATAATTAGGAACTATTGCTGTTACTAATCAGCTCTCAGAAACACAAGTGTCTTTCCTTAGCTGTCATAATACTGTAATTTGTAATATATTGTGATTATTTTCTGCTAGGTTTAAAATGCTGATCTAAATGAAATTTCATATGCCAAGAACTGACGTTTTCTCAATGGCTTCAGTCTTATATTTTCAACACAAGGCAAAAAGATATTCTATCCAGATAAATGAGAACTGCAATAATCATTGTTCAGTTGAGGTTTCAGAGGATGCATAACAGAAGGACTGCAGTCAATTAACAGCCTCTAAAGTTCAAGTATTAAAAGCCAGATTCATCCTATGTGGACCTTCAGTCTTTAAAGAGCAGATCAGATATTTGTAAGAACTCAGTTTATGAATGAGGTGCACAACCTACATAACATTAAATGACTCAAAGCTGTGGGAAAATGCTATGTGTGTTTATATATTATTTTTTTGAATTAATACTAATTATTCTACCTGAACACTTGTACATTATGAAATGTAACATTTCAAAATCACTGTTGGAGCTAAAGGTAGATAGATTGTTTATTTTCTGGGAACAAATTACAAAATTAAGATCATCCTTTTTAGTGAAAACAACCAAGTAATTCAAATTACTTCAATATTATAAATATTTATAAATTCTATTTTAGAGATAGTTATTATATAGCTATATATAAGATATTTGGGATCAGGATGGCAAAAAAACCATAAAGTTTCTAGCAACACCACATTTTCAGTTTCTCTGTGTTTCATACCTTGGAAGTAAAATGATCTTAAATATTCTGGGGCAATATTCTCTTGAAGTGTAAAACCAACTAACAGAATGTATTTGTTGTACTCTAATATGTGTGTGTATGTACTATAGATAAAAATTCAATGTAAGAACCCTTCTTAAAAATTTTGACAGATTTACAGGCGGTGTTGACAATGTAAAAGTCCTCACTATTTCTAAAAAGCAATAGATTATTTTCTAATCCTACAAAACTATCCCATACGAAGGAGATCTGTACAATGTCTAAGAGGGGAAAAACTTCATTAAACTGAAATGCAGTACATTTGTTTACTTGTGTGATCATGATTTTGTTTTATTTGTTGAGTAAAGAGTTGTATTTTTGCATTTAATATACATTCTTGTAAGTCTGAACCATTCATGAGGCTATATCAGTTTGAAGAAGACTTTTAAACATCACATAGAAGTAGTTTTGGGGAATAACTTCTAAAATATCTTTGTAGGTGGTGAAAGTTTGTAGTCTGACAATTAACAAAAAAAGGCTCACGGGAAAACAAACTTGCCTGATTATTTTCGAGGCTTTATTAAACAAGTACAATATATTATTTATTATACAAAAAAGTAGAAATGTTTAATAAGTTCTGCCTTTGCTATAAGCAGGTCATGTTTTCATGTTCTGTAACTGTGAGGTATTTGTGTTGAGTTTTAGTATTTGGCTAGTGATACTGTAGATTGCAGCAATAACTTTCTGAAAATCTTGGACCACTGGATGTTCAAGAGGACAAAATGAAAAATAATATTATCACATGAAAAATGAGAATTTGAGTAATTTGGAGCCTGTGAGTTTGATATCAATCAGCAAAATGAAAGGGTGCACTGCTACAGGAAAAACTTGATCAATAAAGAGTCATAGGATTAAAGTAATTAATGCAACCAACATGGAATTTACTTTGTTCTGTGAAATTGACTTCAAGACTCTATTACAAGACTATAATCTTGGCTGATAAAGATGGTAGTGCTGTTGCAACATACAAGTGGCAGAAGTTTAACTTGTTACTACATGACATCTTAATTAAAAATAGGATGACTGTAATTATACTAGTTCTTATTAAATAGATGAAAAATTAGATAATTGATATATTTCAAAAGCATAATTCTCAGCATGTCTCACCCATTTCTGCAGAAACTGTTATTGTCTCTAAGGTATTTAACAGTTGTCTGATAAAGTTTGCCAACAAAGATTTAAGGATTTGTAAATAAAAATATAATTGATCAGGAAGTAACCTATTTATAAGCAAACATTTTCAACAAAGACTATGCTTTTCATTGCAGCCAAATATAAAGAACAGATTTTAGAAACAAATGAAGTATAGGTCATATTTAGTCAATTGTTCTTGGAAGGCAGTGACTTTGAGTGTGGTGTAGGCACCACAGAGGATAAGAAGTTTCCACCTTGTGTGGGCAAAATACCATATGTCAGCCATGGCTAGAGAAACAAGAACATGAAATTAGAGAAGAGATGTTGTAGTGTTACAAGTTCATCTAGAATGCTATGGACAAATCTGGGTTCAACCTCTGTGCAACTGTTATAAATAGGGACCCCATTCAGGGAACTGAGTTTAGCATCTTAGTCAAATTGAAAGAGGTGAAGAGAAACTCTCCCTCCTTGACTGGTAAGGGGTCACAGATGGTATCTGGAAGGGTTTTTCTGTGAACTCTGCAATTTTCATGAAACTTTTACAGGAGCTTGTATCTAAAATTAGCTTGTAGGATCAAAGATGATGAAAGGAATACAAATGGAGCATGTGATATGGTCTTCAATGATTTATTTCTCTAGAAACAAAAGCATTTATTGATGTCTGTCTCAGAATTTCAGCAGAGATTTTTTAAAGGTTTGTTCTTAACTTTATTCTCCTGTGCTGTTTTTTTGAAGACTACACCTACCATTTTTTTATATCAGACTGTTTAAAAGGATTTTAAAAAACTTTTGCACCACAAAGAGGCATTTCTAACAGATTTTAGTCTTGTTTCTTGAAAGATTTTGAGATTATAATCTGTTATACTTTGCTGAAAGTTCAGTATAGTGGCCCTCTAGAATCTGGTGAATAGAAAGAAACTTTGCAGCAAAATCAATCACTCGGTCATTCTATCCTTAAATGTAAGTTCAAGACCTCGAGTCTTCTGAACAGTAAGTAAAAATGTAAATGTCTGTATGTAAAGTCAAACTCCTAAGATTTAGCAGGATAGATTCATTCTCTGGCTGCTCCTCCTGCAGGACAAACTGTAGGGAAGTTAGTTTTAATGTTAAAAGAATATAATGGATTGGGGAAATCATGAGATGTTATTCATCTGTGCCTGATGGAGACATAATACAGAGCTTAACTTTAGGAGATTTAAAGGTAAGTGGTTACAAGAATCCTTATGTTAAAATCAAATGATCACTTGGAAACTAAGATGCTGATACTGTTAGTGGTGTCCTGCTGTAAGATTTACCTTGCAGCACTAAAGCTTTTGGAATTCTGTTCAAAAAGAAAAGAAAAAAATTATTCAGACTCTGGAGAAAAAAAATTCAGAAAGTCTAGTAAAATTTTTTTTAACATAAAATGAATCTGTAGTAAAAACAAATACAAATATTTAGGATTCATTTCAGTTTAAGTCACTGCTTGTCATTGTGAAGACATTGCTAGCAAAGACTGTTAATGTCTTGGGTAGATGCTGACTTTAATTTTCTGTTCTTTTATTTGTAAAGCCTATTATTGCGACTGTCAGCCACCATGAGGGTACAAAGACAGATATGAAGGGTGTTTTTGCAAGTACCAAGTAAATATTCAACATTTTATTGTTAATCTAACTTAATCTGATTAATGTCTTCAAGAGGAATTTGATGTTTATTAATTCTCTGAAAGCTCATGCAGTCTGCTTGTAGTCTCACTGACTCCCACTGGTTAATTGGACTCTCATTAATAGCAATAGTCTTTCACTACTGAAAAATTCCACCTATATTAGTAAAAGCAATAGCAAGATTTCTCCCCTGCTCTCATTTTCATGATCTCAAGTCCTGTTAAAATTTAATCTATTTGCAATAAAATCAGAGAAGAGTGGATGTGTAAAAAAATAGATGCATTATCATGTTTTCATGATTTTTCAAAGGATTGAAAATACTTTTAGGTTTCAAATGAGTTCTAAGCAGATCTAAGTGTTTGGAAAAGGGATTTTCGCAAGTCTCCAGTAGTTTCTTCAACCTCTGTTCTCATAAATTGTCAGAAATATTTTACCAAAATTAAGAAATTGACAATATCACTTGTTTATGGTGTTTAAAATGTAAAGAATTGCCTTCAGGGCATTGTTTTATTGGTTTTACATTCCTTCCTGCTGTGTTAAATCTAATGAGGCTTGTCTGTCCTTTAGGTGACCTACAAGCGGGATCTGTATGCAGCTGAATCAATCATTAAGGGTATGTGTTTGTCCTTGTGACTGTCACTTTGCATATTCCTGATTCTAATTAAGAATTTGTGTGTGATAGTTTGAAATGTCCTTAAGAAAAGTTATATAATGGATAAAATATGCTTAGGCAAGTTGTTTTAGCTTGTTTGTTGGAATATTTGTATTATGCATATTTATCTTTATTTACTTCTCTCAGAAACCAAACCCTTATAAAAAGCTGTGCATATTACAGTCAAATAGAGATTAATTTTGGAGTGCCTTATAAGGAATAAACAGGGTTTTTTTCCTTTCATTTGCAGGTAGATTCTGAATATGTTCCATCCTTCTATTCTACATAGTAGAGTGAAAATTAAATATTAACTCTTTAGGACTCTTTACTGTTTTACATAAAGTCAGTTGTTGCCTAAATTAATGTAGCAGTTATGAGATACTGAGGTATATCATTAATTTTATAAATATTTTGTTGAACAGTTTGTTAACCTTTTTTTTTTTTCCCTGATGGTAGCATTTTTGTGCCAATTTAACATTAAGACTGCATTTAGCATTTATCTAGGTGGACTCACTCTAAAAACAATGTAGGAAGGAAGAATTCTCAAATCCTGTGTAATGAGATGGTTGTTGTAAACTGATGGACAGTGATTAAAGGGACTCTTGCCTGACTCCTTGTTGAGAACTGAGGGATAAAACCCCAGAAACTGATGAAGAGAAAGGGACTTCCCTTTGGATTAAAAATTCCTTTCCAGAGAAAAGAATGCAAGAAAATCAGAGCAAAACCTGTGTGCTATTGGGGATATAGTGAGTGACTGGCTAGTTGTTCACTCTCGTTATTACAGTGGGCAAATATTTCATATTAGATGCATTGTTAGAACTACTTAAATTAATTTTTTAGGCACAAATCAAAAAGATAGAACTGGGAAGCCTGGAAATTTCTGGTTCTGACAGGCAATGGGCTCTCATCTTCATAGCTAGAAGCCTAGAATTTTTGAAAATCCTGTTTTTTATAGGATTCTTAGAAGTTCCACACTCCTAGCTTTCAAGGTTAGGAATTCCAAACATTTTGAAGGAAAGAAGGTGGCAGGGTGGTTGTGCTGCCATTGAGAAGGCCCTTGGCAGGGTGGAGAAGTGGGTGAATAGTCTCATGAGATTCAGCAAGGGGAAATGCAACTCCTGCCCTTGGGAAGCACCATTACAGGCTGGAGACTGACCAGCTGGAAGGCAGCTCTGCAGAAAAGGCTCTGGGAGGTCTTGGTGGACAAGAAATTTAACAGGAACTGTCAACGCACCCCTAAATTGAACAGGGGCTGGCAACATGCCCTTGTGGAAAAGAAGGCCAACAGCTCCCTGGGCTACAGTAGGCAGAGCATTTACCAGCAGGCTGAGGAGGGTGATCCTTCCTCTATGTTCAGCACTGGTGAGCTCACACCTGGAGTTTTGGGTCCAATTCTGGGTTCCACATCGGGGGAGAAATGGTTATTGAAGAGAATCATGCAAAGAACCATGAAAATGATTAAGTAGTGGAACATCTGTCAAATGAGGATATGCTGTGAGATGCTTCTCCAGACATGTGTCTGGAGAAGAGAGGGCTCACAGGGATCTTAGCAGTGTGTATAAATGCCAGATGGGGCACAGTGAAGAGGATGGAGCTGGAGCCAGTGGTCAAAAAATTGCAAATTTGGAATGAAACTAACCTTCATCCAAATAAATTTCCATGCTCCTGTGTATACAAAGGCTTCAATAATCTCATAGAGCTCTAAAGGAGATTAGTTATTATATTAGTTTATATGACCACCTTCATGGTGGTCAATCAGACTCAATCAGGCTGATCCCTTTCCTTATCCCTTTGCTGTGGCAGCATGCAATATATCTGCTTCAGTAAGTGCAGTAGTCTTATTATGATGGTCTCTATGAAAATCTGTACTTTAAGATTGTTGAAGTTTGGATTTACTTCTTGCTGCGTTGCTTGAGTTCAGGAAGCAGAAGCCGTATATGTTCTTTGCTTGTTATGCAAGCAGTATAATGAATCCTTCATATCAAATTAGGACACTGGATAACAGAGCTATCTTACATAATTAATTATCTTTAATGGGGTTTTGAATTGGCACTGTTAGTCCTCCAAGGCAGCAGTTTCAAAGCTGTGCCTTATCTATTTTGTGTCCTTCAAAAGGCTTAAAATCTCAGACCTTCAGGTGGCTATAGCATGAATTATTTTCATAGTGGGCAGTTGAACCATGTAAATTAATATTGGGGAGATGATTTATGCACAGGTCCTCCCACATTTAAAGCGTATTTAAAAGGAGGATATATTTTTGTCCTTTGGAGCATTATCCTGATGTATCCCTGTATGGCATGATTTTGTCTTATGTCTGTTAGTTTTACAGAAGAAATCTTGTTCTGTATGTTCTGCTGTGTTGTGCTGCACCTCTGAGAAACCTTCAAGGACAGGTCACCTTAGAGAATGGCATGCTCAGTTAGGCCTTTCCTGCAAGCTGGGTAATTGACTATATCACAGTGTCTGGTTTTCTTGAGAGTTCAGAACCTACTACGTGGTGCTATATTGTAGAACCACAGAATCATAGAATGGCCTGGGTTGGAAAGGACCTTAATGACATCTAGTTCCAAGCCCATGGCCATCAGCAGGGGCATCTTTCACTAGGTTGGGTTGTTCAGAGTCCCATCTCACCTGGCCCTGAACACTTCCAGGGATGGGGCATCCTCAACTTCTCTGGGCAACCTGTTCCAGTGCCTCACCACCCTCACAGTAAAGAATTTCCTCCTAATACCTAATCTGAATCTAATCTACTCTCAGTTTGAAGCCATTTCCACTTGCCATCTCTACATGCTCCCTGTAAGTGAGGTGCTCCTGCTTATCACTTTTTGTGTCATGTAGAGTGCCTGAGGGGGCAGTCCTACAAGTAAAGTTGAGTGGCAAGATGCCAGCTCTCTAAATGCCATTTTCATGCTTTCAAGGGTCCTCTGGAGATGTCCCAAAAGCTGAATGCATGGACTAGGAGGGTGCTGGGTACTAAGAGCTCTGGCCTCAAACTGCTCCCCACTGCTGTTTCAGTCTTCATGGCTGATTTGCTTATTATTAAGTTACCCAATTTACTGTGCTGGATGCACATTTTATCTCTGGATGAATTCAGTAGGGATGAAGAACTTTTGAGTGTATACATTTAATTTTGTGACTACAATTCCAAATTTTATGTCATCTGCAGTTTGTATTTATTAAGGATCAAAACTTTTGGTTTTCTTCAAGAATTCAAGAAATTTCTGTTTGTTAAACTTGACTCAGGTGGAAGTAAGAAAAACATGCATCCCTTCATGCATGTGTTTTACCTTAGATATTTATATGCATGCATATCATTCAAGGCAACACAAAGAAACATTTCACTGATGTAAATAGACTAATGAATTGTTTTTCTTTTGAGACTATTTTCTTAAGACATTTATTTTTAGTTTCTTAACTTCCTCAATTCTCTTTTATAACTTTTATAAAAAGCAAATTTAATGCTTTTCTTAGTTAAGCAGGTACAAACTTGTAGAGTATGCAGACAAGGTGGCACATGCCTATTTTTAATAGTCTTGAAGTAAGAAAACATTGTCTTACAATAGGGGTGACTCATCTAGAAATGTAGTTAAGATCAAGCTAATACAAAACATCCTAAAAAAATTCCATTAGGATTACTGCCCTCAAGGTAGATAACTTTGAACTCTAGTTCCAACATGTAAACTTTAAATGGTGCTTCTCAGAAGACGTTTGTAACTTACAGTTTGACTCTGTCCTCCTCCTCCTCCTTGTTTTTCTTTTCTCAAGGGCCTTACTTTATAAATTACTTTTTCACAAAAGCATGCATTTGCAGGTTGGATAATTTGCCCTCACATTTGGCTAAAGAAGTATCTGTTGATGTAGATAAAATGATGATTTTTGCAAGTGCTGAAAAAATATTGTAATGCCTTCAAACTGTTTATGACTGTTGGGAGCTACATATTATGACTTGTGCTCTGTGAAGAAACCATGTGACTTTTTATAAAAATAGAAATTGAGATAAGCCTTGTTTAGCAAAAGACAGATATATTATGTGAGGTAGGCTGCATTTTTGTGGGCATGCTCTTGAAGCAATGGCTGTTCTCTGCTCTGAGCCAAAGAAATAAACTGGCAGGTGGGGAATACTCCTTGGATAGCTACTGTTAGGTGAAAACAACCCTTTTTTCTTGCCTTCTACTGCAAAATGTTGCTTTCTTTCCTGTGTACTAATATTGGTAGGGTCAGTGTTAAGTTTGATTTTTAGTTTTTGTGGCTACAGAGACATGGGGAATGGGTAAACAACAAAAAAAAATTGTTAGATGTTTTTGGTTATCTATATTATTCAAATTACAATTTCAACAGTTTAATTTTTTTTTAATGCTTACAGTAGTAGCATCTCATAACAAAGATGTTTCTAAAGATGCCAGAGGAAACCATACGAAATTTCTAGACCAGTCAAGCCATCATTATGTAGAAAGTGCAAATGGATTTCTGATAAATTAATTTACTACTTGAAATTCACTGCAAACTTCAAAGGCATTTTGATGATTAGGATGTGCTTCTAAAATAATTGGAATTGTAATAGTAGACTTAGAATGGTGTGGCATACTTGTTTCCAAAGACAAGTGTATGTACAAACACATATGCAATTAAAAGAAAAAATTTATGTCTGTAGGCTAAAACCTATTTGCCATTCAGACGCTTTTTTTTTCCTTATGGTATTAATTCTCTAGGATATGATATTTATTATCTTTATTCAAATAAAATACTATTTTAATTGCTGCTTGTTTGTGGCATGCTCTTCAAGGTAAACTTCTAAGTCTTCCATTACAGTACACTTAATACATCATCTAACTATGGTAGTTTCATAAACATGCACGCATTTTAATTTATAATTGGGTACGATCCTAGGATAAAGACTGTGGCAGGTGTTGCTGAATAATAATGTGATCTAAGGCTTTCAGGATATCAAAGGAGGGTGTGGAAAAATTGAAAATTATGTTTTCTGATGTAGAAAAAATAGATTTAATGGAATAGATTTTGAAATCTTGTATCAAATTTAGCTTTAATGAAGAAAACTCTTGATAGGAAAATTTAATGTTTAAATTGGACAGTGTAAAGTTTTAGCTATTTTTTTATTTAATGCAAAAAATATGCTCTGAGTGTATGTTAAAAGTGTTAAAAGGGATCAAATGTGATGCATGTGAATAGGGAATACTACTCCATTATCAGGTACAGCTGGAATGAAGCTGGCAGTAAATGGGTGATGCGTGTTGGGGTGAGGAAATTTCCAAGGAAATAATAAGTTTAAATAAGTAGAGGAAGAGGAGGCAAAAGTAAGGTAGAGTCTGATATGTAATGTGATAGTGAGAAAACAATTTACAAAAGCATTGCACAGATGAAAAGGAAATTATGGTAGAAAGTAGTTAAGTAGAACTGTGGTTCATTGTGGGAGGACAGGAGGAAACACAAAAACCCAACCAAGGGAAGTTCCAACTCAATAAAAGTTTCACCCAAGTTTCAAAGTTTCAAAGCAGTGAATAGGTTGCCTGGAGAGATTGTGTGCCAGAGCAGTAAGGGACTGAGTGAACAGGCCTGACCTCGTGGGTGATCCTGCTTTGAGAAAGAGTTGAACAAGAGACCTCCTGAGGTCCCTTCCAGCCTCAATTATCCATCGGTCCAATGGAAAACACAATGTTTTTAGCTGAGTGTTAAAATTCTTTGTGACATGGCCATGTTGTGGCTTTCTAGAATGACTATTTCATTCACCCAAATAGAATTCTGAAAACCAGGAATGAAATGCTGTGGAGAGTCAGTTTTACTGGCAGGCAGCAAAACTCATGGAATCCATGGAGTTACAAGCCAGCACTCCACTGTGCTCACTGGGTTCAGCGTGACTATGGTGGGTGAGAGAGCTCCATCATCTTAGCAGTCTTGGGAAGGAAGGCTCCACTCAGTCTTCCTTCCCACAATGCAGCAAGGATGCAGTCTGAATTTACACATGGATTTGGTCACTTGAAATAATTTGGATTTAAATGGAAATTGAGTTTCAAACTTCAACTAGAACAGAATCGTTGCCTTACTATGGTGATTTTATAAATTATTATCTCCCAGACTTCCTTTACTCTTTTCCTTGATGATTTACAAGCATGGAGCATATTTTCAATGTGTGTATTATCATTACTTTAAGGATCTCCTACTTTACTAACATACTTTCCCCTTACAACATTATGTTTCTTCTCTGGATAAAAAATAGAGTTTTCCACACTTCATTGGTTTTTCTCTCTCCTTTATTAAACTCAGCCTGCAAATCTTAGTTGCTTTTTTGTATTTGCCTCTCCTTTCTCATTTATATTACAGGAAATTAGAGATCTAAGAGGGCTGGAGAGAGTAGTGAGATGGGTTTTTATAGCTGCAGCCTTTGAGCAGTCTTTTGTGAGAATACTTCTGACGCTGTTGATTACAGACTTCCTTTTAAAAAGAACTGTTTGAGCCTAAGTTATGGTGCCTTTTTGGATTCCACAGCCTTCTTCCACATGTGAATTTTTGTAATAGCTCCAATCTGACCTTCTTCATTAAATTATTTAGTTCAATGGAGTCTGAGTTCTTGAAATCTGATATGCTAGTCTGGTTTATTATGTATATCTATCTTGTATCTGCACTTTGTGTACAGTACTAAATTCAAGTGGCTCTTGCTCTGATTTCAATCTACCCATTAGTTTCTTTCTGCTGATAAGAAATTAATTCAATATGGTTTTCCATTTTTCAGACTGTAAAGTTATTCTCTATTTAGTAGAAGCCAACTGTGATGCATGTTCAGTATACTTTTTTACCCAGTGAATCTATGGGAAGATAATTTCTCCCACAGTTGTGGTATCCTCTGATTTCCAGTCCTGTGAGAACTGGCCATGCATTTTTTTTAATTCTCATTTCCATCTGGTTGTGATGGTTTATAAGCAGATGTTTGTTCTTCTCTCCCTTTCTTCCTCCCTCCCCATTCTTGCTAACTTAATACAAAGTCAGTTGCCACCACTATTTTTGTTGCCACGTTATAAATATTGGACATAATAAATATCCATGATTCAAAAAATCATTCTAATTGTATTTTGGAATTCTCAGTGGTTAATTCACTTTTCCTGCTCACGAAAATTGCTTAAAAATCACAAGTCACTTTCTAATAATGTTAATTCTACAGCAGCTTTAAAATTAATTTTCAGGTATTTATGCTTATTTTTATAAAGAAGTCTGCGGGTTTACAATGGAAAGTGAGATATTTCTATACTACTGAAGTTATGCATCTGATTGAACGTATTGTGTGGGATGTAATTATAGAAATAACTTTCCACATGCAACAAATATGTATTGTTTATAGCCAGACTTGTTTGAAGACCAGTTTGCCCATATTTTTATAATTTTTCTTGTCTTTCACTCCTAATTTATTTTGTGGTGATGTTTGGTATATTTCTGTCTCTGGAGTTTCATTGAAGTCTGCTTTAAAATAATTAGACTTTACGTGTGTGAAATTTGTAGTTACTTGTGGGATGGCTACGCCAAAAACTTTGAAAATCTTGTGTTTTGTTCTGCATGTTAATTCAGCATCTAAAGGATGAAGTCCTGAATTAGACTTGAGGGTTTCAGACTTGAATTTTGATTTTTTGGCTTAAAGAAAGGAAAATATTCATTGAATCTAAAACCTGAACTCAGTAACCAGAGAAATTACTAGTTTTCTGAGATACTGGCTTTGTGGAACAGATCAGTAACTTGAACTGTTGTTCTGGATAGCAACAACTTACTGTATTTTGCCCCATCTAGGAAGTTGCCCAGGCTCAGATCTTTGTCACTTCTTTGCTATTGAGGTGAACAGTTACATCTGCTGTCTCCTTAGACAGTATCATAAATAAATTTTTTTGGACATTTTTAGTATATGTTTTTGGAATAGGATTTATGTTATCTCCTATTTTTTGGGGTTTTTTTTGTTTTTTCTTTTTTTCCCCTTTATTTACTCAATATTACTGACACTGTATTTAGTTATCTCTTGAATTGATAAGAGGGATAAAATTTTCAAAAAGTTTTCTTGATTGTCGTCTAGTGTCAATGTGGACCTGAACAAATATCTTTTTATAGATTTAAGTGGGCTTTAGGGACAGGCCTTATGTAATGATTTCATGTTGTACAAATAATTTAAAATATAATTTGAATTTTGAGACGTCTATTATAATAAATTACGTAGTTACATCAGCTGTACCTTGTAACCTTTGAATTTACAGCTGTTGAAAATGTTATGTGAAGAAACAATGTGTGGATTGAAAGGTAATTTTTAGCAGATTAGTAATTTGGATTAATTTATTTTTGCATGAAATACTAAGGATTTTTTATTCATCACAGACAACCTATCACAACAAGTTTGTGTTATCACCAATGTGAAGGAAACTCTTGCACAAGTAGGTTTTCTTCTTCCCGAATCTCTGAAAAGCCAAATAAAAGTAAGTACAACTCTTCACTCTCAACTGATTAATTTAATGTTTCTGGTTGACTCTGCTCCTAAGAAATGGTCTAAATAATGTGAAAACAGAATCTGAGACTTCCTGTGTCACTGTAGTATTTATTACAAGGGATTAACACCAGGTGTGGAAGTTACCAAGAAGCATCTTCAGCCCAGTTGTGCTGTAGAGGGGGATCTTACAGATCCACTTAAAATGTCCATATTAGATTAGAGGAGAAATTGAAGCCAGACAACAGAGAGGCAATTTTCTTTAGATTTTATGAATTCAGTTAGTCCAAATTGTTACAAATATGTTACAGAGGAAATTCTTTTGTTACTTTGAAGTCTGACTTGGAATTTGAACCAATGAAATAGTATTGTTTTCCTGCAGAGCTGTGAATGCAAAATCTAATTAATCAGCCTTTTTGTAGAGCAATAGGGGTACATTTCCCTCAGCGAATGCTCATAAGAGACTTTCCTTAGGATATTGATGGAATGTTCTACTGGCATTTAACTATCTTTTCCTTTTTCATTATTCTTTCTAATAGAGCTATCATATTTCCATTTTCCCAAAGGTGATTAACATTTGGTAATTGCTTAAATTTAGACTGGTGTTGGGGTGATTCTTAATTATATCTTATGTGATCATATCACAAGTTCCTGTTACCCAGAGAAACAGACAGGGAATAACTGTTCAAAAATACAGGTATTCTAATTTGCATAATGTTACTTCTGCAATGGTTTTATTAATGTCTATCAATCTTCTGCATGGTGTGTTAATTATTAGAAGGATATGTTTCTGTACCAACCTATATTGCTGTTTTATATATGGAAATGTCATTTGACTTAAAGTTTTTATTTGGAAAGAATTGTATTTAGCATGGAATCATGCTTTATGTCTATTAAATGTCTACATCTAAAAGTAAAAAAAAAAAAATTAGCAGAGTTGAATAAGATCTTTTCTTGCCTGAATACCTCTAGTATGATGGGGCAGAAGTATATGTCCATTTCACTGACACCAGATGCATTGCTATTTCTCTTTTTCGTCCCTCTGTAAACTATTCTGCTATTAGTAGGAAGACATCACTCATCCATATCCTTTTAAAAAATAAAATCTCTGAGTTAATTTTTAAGTTCACCAATATACAGAATTTCTAACCTTAGAAAGAATTTATGCACAAGCTTATTTGTTCTCAAATGAAGCACAGTGCCTTGTGTGAGAGTTGATTTTGTAAAATAATTATTTTAAGTGATGTAAATGTACTGCACTGAAAGCTGGATCTTTTAAAAGGGATGATTGAAAGGTGATTGATCTAAATAAGAGACCAAATGGGAATCATTCAGTAGACTACATATTATCTGGGAGCAGTATTTTTACATTTTAGATACTTTTGACATTCCAGTTCTCAGTAGCAGCCTTATTTATTTGTGGAGTATTTGTTAACTTCTACATATATCCTTAAGAATTAAAAAGGAATTTTCTTAGAAGGACTTCTGAGAGAGGCTCTAATAACATGGTAATATCAATAGCAGAGGGCAAAAAGACTTAGTAATTGAACTAATAAGATAAAGGAAATGAAAATGAAATATTTCCTAAAATTTTTTAAGGCTACAGCTGTTTCTTGTGAAGTATTTTAACAGTATTCTGTACAGTGTTACATTAAACAGTATGACTAATGAATGAATGCTTTGTTAAAGATATCATACTGTGGAAGACACAACTAGAGTTTTTCCTTGAATTTTTTATTTAGCCCTTTCTTTTGAAGCAAAAAAACCGATATGGGACCTGAAGGTGTTTTCTTCTGGAACTGGAAGTCAAGTACTCTTTAGTGCACATGAGTGCTGCTGTACATGAAATGGAATCAACTGGGTGAAGTTATGTATCACTTTTGTGACTGGATAATTATCCACAAGTAGAATATAAAAATATTTGGTTGTTTTCAAGTAGAAAAATAACTATCATTTCACTCGTAGAAATTCACCAATTAATGATTGTGTTGTCCATCTACTTCATTGGTGTTAATTGTGATTTTAAATTCTGATATAATTTAGATAAATTTGCAGGTTCCAAATGTCCTGGTATTAGTTTTTGATTTTATGGATGTGGGTGTTGAATAAACTTGAAAATTCAGTACGGGCATCTGATAACTAAAAAAACATTTAAAAATATCAGTTATTACAAGGACAGAAATAATTAAGCAAATCCATATACTCCTTTTTATTTAAACACTGAAACATTATGTGAGAGTCACTTTTTACCAAGTTGGTATTTTTAAGTAATTTTTGCTCTCTAATGTAGTTGATAACATTGATTAATATTAATATTTATTTTAATTTTAATTTTAAAAAGTACTATTGCATAAGATATTAAATAATAGAATAAGAATTGATTTTAGTTAATTGATGATATATTGAAGCTTCAACTCAGGCAGTTGTACTTACTTTTCCAACAGAAAATTTCGATTTTAATTTTTGCTGGATAATATGGTCATCAAAAAATACTAGTGTGTTACATAATAGAATTGTTGAAGGTAAATCAAAATTCCAATTCACTAAAGGAATTTTGAAATGTTCAGCGATGCTTAACCATCACATATTACAATACCTCAAAGGAAAAAATAAAAGTATGCCTTCTGCTTTGGATCATGTTCCTAGTACCTTCTGAAAAAACACTAGCTTGCAGTAGGGTCATGTTCATCGAAGTATGTGCAAGATTGTAAAGGTACCAAGGATTTCTGATTTTACATCTTCAGAGGCTCAAGCCAGGTGAACCCTGGTGCATTGCATTTTCCAAGTATTTTTAAGTAATTCGTACCTTCTGTGACTTTAAAAAAAATCTTAAAATATTAAATGTCATCTATTTGTGGCTATGCTATCAAATTTTGAGCCCAAAATGTTTCTAAAATCTTCAAAGCATAACTACCATCTTCCTTTGCAAACAAGTTAGCTCCTGATTATTACAAAAAATAGCAAATGCAGCTCTACAAAACACTGCAGAACCTCTTTAAATGTTGTATTTGGTACTTTCATTGGATTGTGCACTAAGAGGCATTTTAAGGGAGCACAGCTGTGTATTACTTCTGTTGCTTGCTATGATACTTAATATGTGTTTTGGGAAGAAATAAAGCTCCGTTTTGCTATGAAACAGTGGGATTTTTGATTTAATGGAAGTAACATGAAGATTTTTTTTCCTCCTGAATTTCAAGATTTTTTATTTGCTTCAAAGTGTTATCTTCTCCTAGGGAACCAGGATTCACCATCTGTTACCTGGTTTACTGTTTTACTTAAGGCAATCCCAAAGCTGATAATGTAGTAGAATCTACTTTTTATTTTGACTGGGATAGGATAGTTACTTATCTTGTGTTAAAGGTTGCAATATAAGTATCTCTGTCCCTAAGAAAGTATTTTAAAATATTTGCCGAGGAAATTATTTCAAGGAGAAACTCTAGATGAGTCTTGTACTCTTGTTCTGGGCAGAATTCTGGAATATCAGTACACCCAGTCTTTTATGCATACTTATTTTATTTTATTTTTAATTTAGAGGAGACAAAATGTATCTGAGTAATGTAATCTGAGTACTAGTAATAGAGGTTTTCTCAGAATTAGAGGTCTAAAATCATCGGATGGTTTTATGGAAAGTGTTTTCATCTCTTGAAACAGTTGAACATCCTAAGCCAGGCAGCAGCACTCATGTCTGATACTTACAGTGCTGTTGGGCTCCATGCTTCACTGTTGAGTGCCCCAAAATTTTGAGCAATTTTCAGTTTTGTAGTGGAAATTATAATTGCCAGTTTTAAATTATTTGAATGAATAACCTCTGCCACAGTGGTGGAAGCTTTAGCGGGTAGTTACGTCTGATTTTTGACTTTTTTCTTTTTTTATCTAATCAGGTTGAAGCTATTTCAGTATCTCTAAGCAAAAATGATGGCCATCTACAAAACATCATTTCAGGACAGTGCTACAATTTTGTTTGTATAAATGTAAGTAGTGAGGATGCATGCTTTTTATTTTACACTTAAACTTACTAGTAATGGTAAATAATAATTAAATATTCGTTGTTTGTTATTGTTGTCCTCATGTACTGAGTCCATGCTGATGTTTGGTGTTTCTGATGTGCTCTAAACTGTACCTTTGAGGTACTCAAGGTCAGCTTGTTCTCCTCTTGTTCCACACTTCTGTCACTGTGTTGTTAACCAGCTATGAATTCTTGAACAAGAGGGATAAAATCTGAAGTAGTTTAAAATTTCCTTTCATAAGTGCTGTATTGAAGTGAATTATTTTAAGGAGAGGCCTGTAATACGTGAAGTCATCTAACTGTGCATTCATTGCTACTGTGGTCTAAATTGGTGTTTCCCATTCTGGACATGTGCATGCCATGTGATTTGTAGTTGGGTCCATTTATGGGAACAGGTTGGCTTTAGATGAACCATATTTGAGACTAATTAACACCCTTAATCTTTTTGGTTTTTATGTGTATGTATATAAAAAGTTATTAATATTATTAATCTCAATCTTTTTCAAACATCTATAACTTTATTAGATAATACCATAAAAGTACATTAAAAACAATCAGCTAATCAACCAATCTCCTCCAAAACCAAAAAAGTGAAGTATCTTCCTTTTTTTTCGTTAAATAACTGAAGTAGATCCAAATAGATCTTTAAATTACATTTTTATGAAATAATTGTTACTTTCAGTAATTCTAAACCTTTATTTTATTTTAGGAAAAAAGATGTGCCCTTCAAGAAACCCAGGAGCTAGTGGATATGTTGGAAAAATCAAATATTCCTCTCTTGTGTCCAGTTGTCCTTATTTCGGTAGGTAACTCCTGTAAGTTACCCTAGAAGACATCTCATTAATTATTTTAAATTAATATTTAATATAAATGTAAGTAATATTTAATATTAATACTTTTAAAGATAGACTAGGTTTAAATTGCTGCTAACTCAGAATAAAATTGTAAATTCAAACTGTGAATTGGTCTTTAAAGAAACTCCTTTACACTTCAAAAACTATACTGCATCCTGTCAGGAAACAAACTGATACTAGCAAATGACAGTTTATCAGTCATATATATCTATGGAAGGTTCATTGTGGCTGGCTGGTTGTACTGAACTGTTAACTCCTTCCTTGTTGTTGTGCTCTGTCTCTGCTGGGGATGCTGCAAAGCATGTGCTGTGCTTGAATGTTCAGTTGAAACAGGATTAAGTGGCTTTATTTTTTCCTATGCATGTGTGGTCCTGATGGCTGCACTATTTTTGATATAAGCCAGGGTGCCATTGGCCTTCTTGGCCACCTGGGCACATGGTGGCTCATGCTCAGCCACTGTCAACCAGCACCCCCAGGTCCTTTTCCACTGGGCACCTTTCCAGCCACTCTGCCCCAGCCTGTGGTGCTGGGTATGGTTGTTTTGACCCAAATTCAGGACCTGACACTCTGCTCTCTCAAACCTTATACCCTTAGCCTCAGCCCATGTGTCCAGCCTATCCAGATCCTTCTGTAGAGCCTAACCTTTCATACCTATTATACCCTCACCTATTGTATGCTGTTCTCTTGGAGTGACTGACTGTGATTCTGTGAGCATCAACATTCAGCACTTTGTTTCTAGACCATCTTTTTCTCTTGATCCTGTTTTTGGGAACCTCAGAGTAAAACTTTATTTTACTGAATTTTCAGGGATAAATTACTTCTGCCTTTCATAATTAGAGCAATTACGTGTCTTCAATTCTGTTGGTCATTTACAAAGCCACTGAATGTGGAAAATGCTATTTTCTGGGCTGAAAATGTTTTCATTAGTCCTTTATCAAGCATATAAAAAAACATTTCTATCTTTGTTGAATTTTGAGTGTGAACATAAAGCTGGAATTGCTTATCAACAAGTTAATGCTAAGGTGTCAAAAGCACACTTATTTTATGCCCAATTGATAGCACTTTCCAATCCAGACTTTCAATTAAATAGTTTTTTAATGTGATGCTAGGAATGTGAAAACTTTGGTTTGGTAGTGGTAGCTATAAACATTCTGGTTTTAGAATGTCCTAAGAAATAGGAGTGCAAATAATTCTTACACAATCTCCCCATGAAACTCGGGTTTTGCCCCTGAGATAGGGCAAAAGTCTTGAAATCATTGTAGAACCCAGAACCATTTTTAATGAAAGTGTACTTGCTTGAGCAGCCTGAATCATGCACAAATTATTTAGGTGGACTCCTTTTAAAATAGCCTTAGGAGAAAATAATACATTTAATCCCTTTACTATACTCCAGATTCATCGGTTGTTTCTAGGAACTACTTGAAATTTCCAAGAACTAGACAGCAGAAGAAAATCTCATAACTAGGTGGGAACAGTTGCTAATATTTAAAACCCTGATAGGTATACATTTGTTAAAAGTATGTTGCCTAATTGCACTTGGGCATCTGGTGGAAGTACCACACTCTCTTTTAGAAATATGAGAAGGGAAGAAAAGGAGATCTGGAAGGTATGTTTTAAGTGACAAGAATTAGCTTAACAAATCATTATCTCATCTTAATCGCTAGGAAGTATTGAAGTACTTTAAACTTCTGATCTCTAAAACTCATTACAGATGGTATGGGGGACAGAAACTTCTTTCAGCAGTCTTTAAATTCAATGTTGGATGTCCTCTTCAGTAAGGGTCATGACTAGGATTTTCCTCAACTTTATTTTTTCCTATATACTTTTTAAACTTATTACCTGAATGAATTGTTCATGAAAAATCCTGTAATACACTTTCTTTCAATGTAAAAGGACATATTAATATTTCTCAGAAAAATGTGAATGAGAATTTTAAGGAATATGATGACATTTAAATGCACAGGTCTTAGGTACCAGCTGTATGGGAAATATTTTTCTCCTCTCAAAAGTAAAATTCTTGAAAGAATAAATGGGAGAGCAGCTAACTGCTTCCATTCTAAATTCATAACTAGGAACAGTCTAATGTAATTGGATTTGGTTAATTGGAAAGTTCTTATCTATTCCTTGATTTCACGACAAAAGCAACTTTTTCATAATTATCTGATAGTAAAGAAAATAAGGTTTTTTTTCCCATCTAAGGGTCATCTTTAGTCGTAAATATGACAGGTGTTATTATTGTGCCAGATTCTCTCTTTAACGAGCATTGATCCAATAAAAAGATGAGCTTGCACTGGACACTATGACTTCTGTCCCTATTCCCACCTATCAGTTGCCACAGATTCAAAGTCTATCCATTATCCTGATGCCTGAATGGATTGTTTTTGTGGTATCTCTAAGATGAGGCAACAATTGGATTACTGTATCTGGACGAAAGGATAGATTAATGTTACAGGAGAATTAGGCATCACAGAGATAAACTTCAGGCAATTATTTGTTTGCATCAAGCCAGTATCTTCTCCAATTACGCTGTAACCTGAGAAATCGTACTCTTAAACTGACATTACTTTTTTGAGCAATACATTTTCACGTTTGTAAATGGTATGAATGGATTTGATTTTAAGTCATTACTTTGCTTAGAGATAGAAAGAAAGGAAGCTAGTATTTCAGTTCTGTAGTTGCAATTATTTGCATTTCAGTACCAAAGGTATCTTGAGAAAGATCTCTTTTCAAAGCTGTTGAAGAGGTTAATGGTAAATAGAAGCTAGGTTAAGTTCTCTCAAAATAATAGATTTTATAATTTCTTGTAAATAGCTGTAAATGAGTAGTACTTAGCCTTGTTTTGGATAGAAAATAACAAAATAATGAGTGTGTGTGAAAATTAATCTCTGCTTGTTTAGTAGAAGACAATAGCTTTTCTTCTGTTGAGTATGCATTTAGGCAATAAACAGCTCTTTTTAAAAAAGTGTTGCAAGAGAAAATGGGTGAAGACCTGTTTTCTGTCAATATAAATGGAACATAAAGTAGAAAGAGAACTTGAAACAATTTTCCTAAGCACTTATCTCTGGGGTGATCTCTATAACCCTACCTCTGTGTAGTAGTTGCAGATAAGTTTTATAGGATGGAATCATTCAGTCAGAAAAATGCTTTTCCTTTCTTTTAGGAATAAAGGTACTTCTGCTATTAATAGGCACCAAAACCTTATATGTACAAATCATCATCCTTAATTTTGATTTCTACAGCTAATAGAAGCCTTGTAAGGGAAATTGATTAAAATGTGGAATACGTAAGGTTTGGGAAAGGATTGAGCTAGTTGATACCTCCCTGGAAATACCAGTTACAGAAGCACAGAATATTCTGAGTTAGAAAGGACTCACAATGATCATTGAGTCCAACTCTTGGCCCTGCACAGGACAATTCAAGAATTGCACCAAGTGCTTGAGAATGTTGTCCAAATATTTCTTGAACTCAGTGCAGGTCCTGTTCAAGACCTGCCATGTTTGTGCAGCATCCCTGATGGAAATGAGACCTACCTTTCCCTGCCCAAGAGCTCAGGATAGTCATATCCCTACTTTCTTTTGAAGTAGTTGCCACATTTTAAACTCGAAGTATTACCTTGAAATTAATGCAATTTAGGCAACTAATATGGTATACTGAAGGATAATAAATTTCCTATTAAACTTCAAAGAATTCAGTTCTGTCTTAAAAACCTTCAAGATTCTTACGAAAGACGTGTATTCTATATCCCTCTGATAGCAAAAAACCAAAACAAAATCTCCTGTGAAAGTCTAGAGCTTATAAAAGCATGTGGTTTGTTTTCAAATTTAATTGAATATTTTAAGTTATATGACATGTTTCTGGTATATTGATTGCTTCTGCTTTGAAAAAAATAGTTTTCATGTCCTTAAATGTGTAAGTAGTGGGATTCAGTAGTAAATAGAAACTATCTAAGAAAAACCTTTTTTAATCTGTATTTTTATGGGTGCTTAACACATTAAAAATGAGATACTAAAAACCATCAGTCTAAAATGGCACACTATGGAAAAAGTGGATTTTGTTTTTTCATCTGTTTTTTTGCAGGTGCACTTGGATAATTCAGAAAATAATTCTTTCAGCATTGGGATGGAAGACCTAACTACCATCAAGAAATTTGCTAGTGAAACTAAAAAGAAAAACATTTTAGTTTACGGTCTCCTTATCCAATATAAGGTATGTAATTATCTTTCTGTGTGCAAATTATCTTCTTTTGCAATTTATATGATTAATGATAGAATCTTCATTTAAAACAGAATCAAAGGGAAATAAATATGACATGAAAAGGATTTTTTGGGAACATTCTTGCCTGTTCTTGTTCAAAATTCAGACAAGCCTGTAGTTATACACAAAAAATGTAAGATTTTTTGATTATAGAGGAACAAATGGTAAACATTTTTTAGAAATCCATGAAAACATCAGGACCCTTTTTGTTTTTCTGCTTAGGAACTTGCTTTTTTCAGCATTAGAAAAAGAGAAAAATAGTGAAAGTTCGTCAAATCAGTGGTCTGCAGTATTTTATGTCCCTCATCAAAACAGTTTGGTACTCAGGTGACAGGAAGGGCATGGAGTATAGGTGTTGAAACAGTGTCTGTAATAGTAGCAAATTGCCTTAGCTGGAGGCAAAAGGAGTTAGCACTCCAACATACTTTGTACTCACAAAAGCTATTTAAAAAGAAACCATTTGCCTGGGAAACGTGTTCTGTCAACCAGAAGAGTGGGCTGACTTGCCTCCAGTGCAGATATAGTTTTGCAGCTTCTTAATTCAGTAAACAGTGAAGGAAGAGTAAGCTAGAAATTTTAAAAAGAAGAATAAGTGTGATCCTAACTGCTTTTTGTTGGGAGGTTGAATTATGTGTTTGGGGTTATATGTTGATTAAATGCAGCTTTAATTTTATATATATTTTATGGTATACCAAGCACTTGATTTTTCCCATTTAATTCTATTGCTTTATTAAGAACTATCAATACCTATGCATATCAGTTTATGCTTGTATAGACTTTTAATGCCAACACAGTATGAACATTGCTATTATATGACATTTATTATGATGATAATCATATTGTGATATTATATGACAAGTTTGTCTTTTGTTTGTAAAACACTGAAGGACATGCAGCTGTTCAGTTTTCTTTCTGCTGCTATCAAACCCCATTTTTCCAGGGGGAATTCTGGCTTCTTTTGGTACAAAATAATTTGAATAACTATGGAAATATAGCTTTAAGACTCACCTTATCATGGTAAAAAGTAACACTTCAAATATTGCTTTTAGTCTAACAGTAGGTTTTGCCTTTTAGACTTTGTTGTGTGTATATGAGTTTATATGCAAGTGAATCAAATAGACATATGTGGATAGCAACAGTTACTAAAGCTGTCTGGAAGGAAGAAAAACCTTTTATAATCTTTACTGAATTTTGATGTGCGTGGCACCAAGATATTTTAATATTAATGGGCGCATATAAGAGCGATTGAGATCTGAGTGGGAATTCTTGATCTGTGGTGATAAGAGGATTGCAGCAGACTGCTTCCTTCAATCTTTTAAAACAAAAAGCTAGAATCATTATGTAAGATCACTGCAGGCAGAATCATCACTTGTTAGCATGGAGAAAGTCTTATATAGAGTAAAACATTTCGCAAAGTAAGTAAACTATTTCTAACTGTCGTGTTTTAAAATTACTTTCAAACATGTCCTTGCTTACAAAGGCATATAATCTTGACTTCCTGCTGTCTAGTTTGATTGATAACAAAAGAATAGGCTGTACACATCATTTGTATATATGTGATATATGTATTAAGTTTAATTTTGGCTGCAGATCTATACAGAACATAATCATTTCTAGGTAAAGACCTATGGAAAGACTTGACATATGAATCTAGAAATTACATATCCCCAAATTTATTGCTGGTCTGGGTGGGACTAAGAGACTGTGAATAAACGCAATTTGTTGCATGAAAAAACATCCTTAAAACAGTTTGTTTTTTCTTTTTTAATCTTAAGTCCAAAGCATGATTTGAGAATCACCAAGGCATTTTACTTCTAGTACAAGCCATTAATAGATAAACCTGTATGTGAGTTCCATGCTTCAGGATGGAATTTCATATAAGCATAATTGAGAGTCCAGAAGAAGCAGAAACACCTATGCTAATGCAGGATAGCCTATTATTGCAATAACTTCTGTCACTAGATGCTCTCTCGAAGTCCCAGAAAGCTATAGTTTATTTCAGGAAAAGGGTGATGAGGTTGCTTCATGGAGCTTTTCCCTAGCTGACAGGTTTATATCATCACTGCCAGGCATACACAGTTGGTAGGTACACACTTCCTAATTAAAAAAAAAGAGGAAATTTATTGAGACATGGCTTTAGTATTGTTCATGTGAAATTATATTATGTTTAGAAGGGTTATATGATTAAGTGGGTGTAATAATATGTTGATATAAAAGAAAATGGGGTCAGTCTTTTGGATTTTGCATAAGAAAGGCATTTTTTTTGAAACAAATACATTTTGAAAATAAACTTGTTGGGTTTTTTTATGTTTTGGAAGTGGAAATAAAATGCTTTTAGAACTAAGGAGTTCAGTTTTGATGGTATTGAAGGAGCTGTGAAGCCCTAAGAAAAAGTATGAGCCTTTATTTTCACTTCTTAAATGCAGTGTTTGTTTGGTATCTAGAAAAAGATGTCAAGCATTTTTATGACTATTTGATACACTAAGAAGGTAATCAGGAGAATGAAAGGAAAAGGCTTTAATGTGCTGTGTAAATGACCTGCTTTTTACCTATGACAAGTGCATGCTCACAGCTGGTACACAAATAGTTATTTCTCTTATAAACATCATGCATAGGATATGACATTACTGATATTGAAATACAGATTGGATCCACTTCATAAAACCTCTAGTTTGCATCCTGAAAATGCTGTTAATTTAAATGGCACTTATGAAATATTTATTTTTCTGTTCTAAAACAGTTGTGCAATTTTTGAAGTGGCTTACACATTCAAAATACAAAGAGTATTCAATATCCAGAGTCTGAAATGATGGAATTAGTTTTGACCATTTTTCAGATTATTTTAAGGAAATAGCTGATAAGCAAGGTGAATTAAAAATAGGGAGAAAGGTCCATTTTTTTATGGACGATATTACTGGCAAGAGTTGTTGAAAATTCCAACTCCTTAATTTAGTGACAAGTTCATCTTAAAAATAGCTATGACTGGCATGATATTATTATATATTAGAATAAGAATCTTTGCTTTAATAATGGCCAAGTAGGATGTAATGGAGAAAGCAAATTCTGAATATTGGGAGGAAAACCTATGAAAAGAAGCCAATTATTCTTAAATAAACAAAGTTGTACTTAGAAGGAGCCTTAAGAACTGCTAAAAACCCAGAGAGTATGAAAGCTAATGTCAAATAATTGCATCCATGCAGGGCTGGATATATATTAAAAGTATTGATTTATATCATTGGAGCCACAAGAACTGGGAGGATACCTCAGCTGCATGTTGTTTTTCTATGTTCTGAGCAATGGAGTAATACTGAAGTTGGGCCTCACACAGACATCTTAAAACATATTCTAGGTAATTAATGGGATTATGCTTGAATATGACAGTAATGTTTCAACAAAACCTTATTTTCTCTATTTACTGCTCTTCTCCCTTTAATAATAATAATAATAATAATAATAATAATAATAATGATAATGGTAATAATGATAGTAGTCTTATTACTGAATTACAAATAAAAATCAACAAAATAACCCAAAGAGAATATAAGAAGCATTTCTTAGCATGGGAGTTCAAATTCAACAGCTTGCAAATGTTACAGAAATAAAATCTTGGTCTGTAGGTTTCAGTAGGGACTTCTTTACTGTTCACAGGGAGTAAAAAGGAACAGTAATCGTCCAAAGTAAAGCACATTTGGATGTACATAGGAAACTACAGAATGCTTTAAAATAAGAAAGTAACATTAATATATCTCGGCTATAGAACTGTATTAATTTAAAATAATCCTACTACAGAGAAGCACTGACAGAGTGTTGTGTCAGAGCAGCAAATATGTGGTAAGGCTTGCCTAGGGTAAGGTGGGCCCAAATACTTTTCCGTCTGGAACTTCTATTTGTTTGAGATAAAGGAACTATTCACTGACTGCCAGAAAAATCACAGTACCTACACTAAAAAGAGACAGATGATGCAATAGAATAATTGTTATGAAGCTGCTTGAAACTAACAGGAACCTGAACTGTGGGTGATTTCTTATGCAAACATACTGGACACTTACAGTAGCCTTAAATACTTTTTGAAGACAAGAGGCCCATCTTCAATGTGGTTGATGGCTCAAGAAATACTTGGTGTGCTAGGAATGTTTTATGTCTGTCTTGGTAAACCACAAAGGTAAACATTTATGATTTCTTTTTCATCAAAGATCCCTTAAAATAGTATTATGGGTAAACATTAAGGCAGTGTTTCTCAAGAGAGGGAACACACCCTTCAATGGGATAATCCACAAAGTAGAAGGTGGTTTGGCAAACAGTAGTGAGATAATGAGCCTGGAGGGCAAATAAAGTAAAATCACAAAATAAAACTTTGGAAACTCATTAGAAACAAATAGGTTCTGCCCTACATGACCCCCACATACTTATCAATTCACTTAACAATCAGCATAGAATTGGTCAAATGATTGCAATATGATTTAAATGATTGGGATGCTGCCTGGAGACCTCACTTTTCTCAAAATGATTTTTTTTTTCACTTCAGCTGCAGTGACATAATAGATTGCAATGAATATGGAAATTTACATTTATTCTTACAAATCCTTAAGACGAAGTAATTACTGTTTAGTATTTTCAAGAGGCAGAAGTTGAACTTTTAAGTATTGTGGTCCTATGGGCTATTTATTCTTTTATCAAGGAAAATTGTGCAAATTATGTGATGACCCTGAGTGGTCTTGTTTTCATAGAGTTTGGGACAAAGAGGAAAATCAAACCAGTCTGAAACTTTCTCTATGGATAGGCTCATAAAAATCAGAATCTGTAGGTTTCTTAATGCAAACTCATAGCCAGTCATTCAGAAGTAAAACCAGAAATTTTTATTTATGGAGACTTGACACATTTTTATCCTTAATTATTAGTACTATCTGCAATCAGTCATGAATGCCTATTTTACAATAAGTAGAACTGATAAGATGAGAAAGATTTACAAACATGGCTTCAAAATGGAAGTCCATTTGATCAAACTATCCTTTTGCATCTGTTTTGTACCATTAAGAGAATATCAAGAAATTTAAAAAGAACATATCTCTGGCACATTAGTCAATTAAATGTAAGTCAATTAAATGTATTAGTTCAAATTTTACCAAAATGTTGGGGAAGTTTAGGGCTTAGAGTCAGGAAATGTTGTAAACACAGAACTTTTGCTTGCAACACTCTGATGCCTGACATTGTGGGAAGCACAGCTGCTTTGCTGTGCTGCTGCTCATTTTAGTAGATATCCTGAAGCTTCATACTGGATAATATCGATCAAAAAATTGGGATTGCTACTCTTTTATTTCAGTTTTGGTGTGTCTACCTTTGAATGCATGCATACATGTTCTTTTATTTTTTTGACACCTTTTTCTGTTATTCTCTTGTTTCCCCTCAAGTCTTCCTCTTTTTCTAGGCAAACAGGTAACAAACTAGTGGATTTTCTACAGATTTGCAACTCTTCTAAAAGCACTCAAATGAAGATTTCCACAAACTAATTTCTCAGTGAAATACCAAATTCCCAGTATGAGGAAGACGGGCTTTTAAGAAAAATAATTGGTAACTTCTGGGGCTTTCATTGAATGATAACTGTGTAGGTTTTTATCAGAGAAAGGTCAGAAAGTTGCTTAATTTGTCTCTGTTATTACAAGTTCTCTAAATTTACCAAGCTGCACAGGTTAATATTTTATGTCTTTTACACATGACCTTTTTAGAACTTGTTTCAGCTATTTATTGAACTTATAATTGGAGAAACCAGAGTTCTTCCATCAACTTGTCAAAGTGATGAAGGCATATAGACACATTCTAAAAGTCATTACTTCATAAAATGGCCTTAAACATCCTTGCTCTTATACCTCAGTTCAGCCATTCTGACAGTGTTAGTCCATAAATTTTGCCAGCTGTTTCTTTTGTGGATATTTTAACAGTATAAAACATATTTCTCTAAAATTGCTTCTTATGAAGAATATTGGGGAGCAAGTAGAGTTAAGGCGAACTACCAAACTCTCTAGTAGAAAGGAAAATATGTGATATACAATATAGGAGCTTAGAAAAGTATGGCAGTATTAATTTTTCTGGATACTTTATTGTAATAGGAAATAAACATTGAATTGGAACCATTTGTAAAAACAAATACTATGAGCATCAAATCTGAGTTTTATCTTCAAATATGATAGTATGAGTTATTCTGATTTTTATTTCTTATTAAAGCTTTGATGTTGACCTCTTATCTCTTAATGGAAACATAAACATTTAAGATGAAAGGACTTTAACACAAAATCTTGTTTGCAAACAAATGGCTTTTAACTTCATTTTCCATCGTTAGCCTGCCTGACAGAAACCTCTGAAGTCCATTTCATCTGTTTAAGGACAGTTGCACTTTTGAGTTGTTAGTGCTGCAATTCTCCACTTAAAGTGATGTTTGCATTCTTTTATTGTCTAAGTTGGGCATCAAAAAGTAATCATCTCACTTGGCTTCCATGCTGTCCCCCAGAGGCATCATTTAGCAGCTAAAATACCTATAGTACAGAATACTACTGTTTTTTTTCTGGCTTAGCTCTGATTACATACAGCAACAGTAACAAAGAAGCTTTCTAGAACTGTTCTGTGTGCTTAAGATTAATTTTGAAAATGTTAACAGCATGCTGTTGTGTTAGTTTTCTAATGAGCTTTTGTATTTTGAGTGCACTTTTTCAATTAACATGAAACATTAGCATCATTAACATCATTACCATCATTACCATCATTACCATTATGGATGAAATTCTTCAGATAACTTTTCCAGTTTCAATAGAAAGTTTAGTTTTATAGTGAAAATATGCAAAGGTTGTAGCACATTTTCATCACTAGATTGGACCAGGAAAATGTAGGAGGTTCTTCAGCCATTTAAGCACAAAAATTCCCTTTCAACTGTACATTGTAGTGACTGTAACGATTATGCAGGCTTTTGCTGCAGTCCTTGCAGTGTGGTAATTCCTAAAATTTGTACAGCAGCGGCAGTAACCATCAAATCTATATTGGGAGTATTAATTTCCTCTTTCATCCTCTCCTTCAGGATGAGAGGATATACGAGCAGGAGTCAAGTACTCCAGCCTCAGGCTAACTTTGGGATATTTCTTTGGAAGGGCTGGAAGACCTGTGGTTGGAGTTTCTGTGTATCTTTGAGACACTAAGCCCCAAATCTTATTTGTTGCCTGTCTGTTTGTCCAGTGAAAGTCATCCATTATGGATCATACCCAGTGCTAAAGTATTAAAAATAATATGTGATGTTACACAATGCAAAAGCTCTATAGTGTCATGAATGAAAAATGCACCAGCCTATGCACAGCCATCAGATCCCAGTGACACCCTGTCTATCCTAGTAGCTGCTTTTTGCATTTGAGCCTTTTTCAGATTTGTCACCCATCTCCTCTGGAAGTATCTGTCCTGATACATTCCAGGTTTGGGTTTTGCTGCAGTGGGATTTATTATGCTGCAATATGTCACCATCAAAGGTGGCCATAATGGACAAGATCAGAAGTTTATCTAAGTCATTGTCTTGGGTCCAACCATAACTGTAAGGAAATACCCAGAAGTGAATCAGATCAGGGCAAGCATATATGGCACCCCTAAATTTTCTCTTTACACTCAGTAATTGCCAACTTAAGTATTTTCTGAGCCTGACAGGTTTTCTATGGAAGGATTAGCCCTGATGGATTTCTGTTGCTCTTGTCTTCTGAGATCTGTGTAAACTTTTAGCCTCCACTGTGTCCCCTAATGAACAACTACATAGACTGGAAAACAAAGGAAGAGGAGGGGTTCTTCACAAATTAGTGTCTTAAGCACAGGTGCTTGCTTCTAGTCTACTGAGATCTCATTATTTAAAATTTGAAATACAGATTGTGTTGCATTCACTGGTGTTCAACTTCGTTTATCATTTTATTGTCTAGCTGCTTTTATAATGAACTTCCTGCATTACAAGTCAGCCACTACCCTAATGGACTTTGTATCATAAGCAAACTCGTATTCTTACTTACTATTTTTTCCAATTTGTTTATGAATGTGTTGAACAACATAGATCCTATAACAAATCCCACCTATGTTGGTTCTGTTCTGAGGACTAAGTGTTTTCTCCTACCCACTCTACTCTGTCTTTCGATCAAGGATTTATCCCTGGCAGGTCTTCTGTCTTAAGTCCTGGAACCTTTGTTTTCTTAAAACCTTTGTGTAGGAATTTTGTTGAAAGTCTTGGAAATCCCAGTGAATACAATCAACTGTCACCCACTTCTTTGAAAAAATAAAGTGAAAATGCACATTTAAACTTAAAAACAAAGACATGTTGACTTTATCATCATCTTAACTTGCTCTCTGCTATTACTGTTGTTTATTTAATTGTTAAATTTTCTGATATCGAGTTACACCTTTCTGTTCTGTAGTTGTCTGCATCTTTTCAGAATTTTCTTGTTTTAAATTGGAAATTATTACCATACTCTTGTGCCTAATAAGGCAAGCTTTAAACTAAAAGTGATGCACACCTCTAGGAACCTCTTGCTTCTCTTCATTAGTGATAAGGCCAGAACAATCACAGTGCATTCTGGTGCTGGCTTGTGGTTGCTGAGGGCTATTTATTTTTTAACATTCAAAGATAACAGGAGAAAATATCATGGCAAATTCATCTCACTAATGTTAAGTTTCTAAACATTTCAGCTGGCTTTCATCTAAGTATGTTTTGGAACATCTGAATATGAGAATATGTTTGTATCCAAAGACTATGAGATGCAGAGCGTTTGAAGTTATATTAAACTGTTCTCTTAAGAGATGGAAATGCATGGATTGAGGGCTTAACAGAAGTCAGAAAAAGATCCTAGGAAATCTCCACTGGATAGTGATTTTCATCTGAATTTAGTTGTGAAATATTTCCTGGAAGTTATTTTCCAGTCGAATACTTGGATTGAATAAAAGTGGAAAGTGTCACCATTATTGATTTTCCAGCATTTTCAGTCTGAACTCATCAAATTTGATTTTAAAGCATTCTTTGAGGAGTTGCTTTCCTAAGCCAATTTATATTTATCCTCCTAACTAATATTGTAAGCATATTCCAAGCCTTACAGTGTACTTTCTCACCAGGTCAGAGGTCATATTTTCTATTGAGCATCACAGCTCATTACTTCACAATGTACTTTTATAAATCTTCTTGATTTATAACTCTTTTGCTCTTTGAAGTTTCTACCAAGCGGAATCTTTTTAAAAATGGAATTGTTTGCATTTGACTTTTATTCAACCTGTGTGGTACTGGCAGCAGCATGAATGCACATTTTTGGCAGAACCTCTGCCTTCAGTTTTTTCCTTGACTCAGTCTTTCCATTCTTATGCAGCTATGAGCTCAAGTGTCTTTCCCTTGTTTATTTAATTCCAGTGTTCTGTGCTTAAATTTAACAGACCAGACTGAATTTTGTAGGCAAAATTTTAGCAAATGATATGAAAGATGGAGATAATGTGTGTTTTCTACTTAAACAACAGCAATATAATGAAGTATGCTTTGTAAGGCTCACTATATGCCAACTTTATGGTCACTTACTCCCAGAACTGTGCAATTTTAGATGTTTTTCCCTGTCCTACGAAGTCTTCCATTATTCAAAACGAGGTCAAATGGGTTCAGAACTTTTCTTCGACTAGGTTAGATACCAGTTCCATAGTTCAGCTTTTGACTTTTGTCCTCAAAGTGTGCTTGCTGTGTTCAAGGCACAAAGATTCTTGTGGAATTATGGCATAACTATGTTTACAAGCTCATGAAGTTAATAAACTAAAAGAGTTGATGGTGTCAAAAGGGACAGCATGTGCCTTTTCCTCTGAAGTAGAGTGGACTTCCTCTCTCTTTTGACTCTGCCTTCGGAAGCAGAGGGATGTTAGTTCCTTCTGTAAAAGCTAAATTTCTTCTTTCAAGGACTTCAAAAGGTGGAGGGTCAGGGTGAAGCTCCATTTCTTGTGCAGACTCCTGTTCTTGTGTAGCTTTTCCTCATTCTGTAGATAATAAATTTCAATCTGAACATTTCTTCTTCTGTACTAAATGTGTATATATATGTGTATATATATGTGTGTGTATATATATATATATATATATATATATATATAGCATTGTAACTTTTAAGTTCTTGTTATATATACTATGGGAAAACCAGGTGATGCAGTTACCCAGAGTAGAGGTAAAACATCCTGAGTTCTGCTTCTTAGAAGTAGTGACAGTAACTGAGGAGGAGTCTGTCTTTCAATATTAAAACTGAAGCAAAAGTATTGATGTTTCAGAGTTTGCATTTATTTTGTGAATGTTTAAAATCATCCATAAAATGCTGCAGATGCTTGTGTTTTAGAACTGTAACTTTTATTTTGCTTCCATGATGAATAATTAACACAGTGACATGAATGTGGCCTAAAAATAATTACATTTCTGGAAAGAGACTGAAATATTGAGGTTCTACAATTAAGCTTTGCCAATTTTGATTTTTCAGAACTTGTTCAACAGTGGTTGGTATGAAGAGCTCCTAGTTACTCAAGAATTTTTATGGAGAAGGTTTGCAGTGTATTCTCAAATTATGTATGCAGAAATGATGAGTTTGTTGTAGATAAAATGTTTTATGTTGAAAAAATTCTTTAAGCATTGTGTTATACATCAGGAAACAAAACAAAAAAGTAATATTATTAGAATTCCTTTAGGGAATGGGACCCTACGCAGGGACTTACTTTTGGATAGGAAGGAATTTTGTGATGTATTTGTGACATTTGCTCTCAAACTTCTTGCCCATTTTGTTATGGTGTATTGCAAGTGCATCTTTAGGAGAAGCATATTGTAGCTGCCAATGTTTTATCCCATGAACATTTTCAGGAACATGAAGGGAGGTAAGGCAGAGTATTAATGTTTGATGTATGGTGTGGTAAATTTGTATATGGGTGTTTGATCCTGTAGGAGAGGGTGAAATAAATGAAACTCTAAACAGAGCATGGTTCTAGGTCAGTTATCAAGTAATGCTGTGGATCACTTTTCAGATCCCACCCTTCATCTCTGCCTGGGCAGGTTTGGTCTGACAGAAACCATGGCTTTATTTGTATGCATAAGGGTAGATTGTATGCATAAGGGTAGATGATGAGTTATAATCACTCTCATACTGAGAAATGTGCATTTTATGAGCTCTCGACTTTGGGGGAGCAAAGTTGAAGCTTCAGTGAGACTGTGCTTTAACTAGTGGAGTTAAAGTCTCTATGCTCAGAGAGTTGCAGTCTGTCACTGATACTTGTACTGAGAATAAACTTTCAGCAGGTTTAAAACTGACACTTTTGCTACATGTCCTAATTGCTTAATTGATAAGAGTTTACTGGTGAAAACCTACTTCTGAACAGCAATCCCTGGTTGGTATTAGTGGTGTGCCAAAATCAGAGAATTTTATCAGTGTCTTAGGTATTGAATAAGGTGCTTTAAAGGTAGTTTACCCTGATATTTCTTGCAATACAGTGTAGCAGAAGAGTAAATTCAAGCCCATTCTCATAAAGCCATATCAAATCCTTGTTGAAAAGTTATATTTAAATTGATTGGTATGCTTCTATACCCTCTACAATATTCTTATGAAAATAATTTAAACCAGGGTTTCTCTAGAAGAAATAGCATGAAGAGCTAATTTTTCATGGAAGTACATGTTCTCTGCATGTACTGTTTCTAAATCTTTTGGAAAAAAAGATAAGTCTGCTTTGTTTATAAAGCTTCAAAATGTTTTGAAGTGATTTACTGCACTCTGAATTTCCATTAATCATGTTTGTTTGTATGTCAAAATTCCACTTCAAAGTTTACCCCAAACCCAATTTTAACTAGTTAGCTGTTACTAAATAAGGGCTAACTGTACATCTACATCCAGTTGATGTAAGATTTTGCTGATTAACTTACTGGTAACTCTTACTGGCATGTCATTTCTCCAGATTTTACATAAATTTTGCAATAAATAGAAATTTTGGACAAGGCAACAGTTATCTATAAGTGCAGTCTCTTAGCTTTTTGACATTCTACTAAAGCTTGTTTGCAGTTTGTTTAGGTTTTTTTCCCTTCATGATAGAGAATAAGTGCATTTTATTGCCTAGAATCATCCAACAAATGTTAATTATGATCTTTCTAGAGCTTATTGAATAATTGGCCCAGTGAACTCAGATGATCTTCTCATTTTCCTTAATTCCTTATCTGACTGATCAAAGTTTTGCTACAAAGTACCTTGCCATCCCACTTTTTTCAGGCATGAAATAAAAGCCTCTCTTTCTATCCTAAACAATATAATCTCTTTGCAGAAATAGTTAATCCCAAGAGTGAGAGTGAGGATGAAATTCAGTGGTGTAAGAAAACAGCCACTGAAAGTGTGTGTGTCACAGCAATAGCAAAGATAACTTGGCATTTTTGTAGCTGTACTGCTGCTTTGTTAGCAGGGTTTGCATTTCTAGTGAAGGGGCCAGTGTGGTTTCATGTGCCAGCAACTCTTTGTAACCTTGTCTGTAATACCTTGAAACTGGTGTGTTTCTAAAAGAGGTGGATTTCAATGTCATTGCTAAACAAAACAAGTAGCTAATAATGTTGCTTTTTCTTCATGCATAGAAAAATAGGAATTAAATTACAGAAAAAATTAGCATCCAACTCCTTCATTCTACATGCAAGATTATTCCTTTAAGCAAGCATTGCTCTCTTTGCCTTCCTTCTGTGTTGGTTCTAGTAACTTTATTCATCTTGCCTATGTGACTTGATAAAGCTCATCTAAAACATGTATTTGTGTTGTGTACCCATCTATTTCAGCTATTCACCAACTGGCAAACATTATTATGTAATTAACTCTGTATATTTTTCCTTTTCTGATTCTTTATGGTATGAATTAGGCCATTTTATCCTTCTGTTTGACAAGGACATATATTGTACTAATCAATATTACAACGTTAAGAGAAACTGCTTGGAGACTCACTGACTCCATGCCTAATTACCACTTACATATTCTTGATTAAGTGGGACATGAGCAACATTTCTTAGAACACAGAGACATATAGAAATGTTCTGGGTTATTATTGAAAAGCAACTGCCCAAATCACATAACATAGTTCTTTTTTTCTAAGTCAGGATCTTTCTTCACATTGCCTTTTGAAAATAATGTTCACTCTTGCCTCAAATCAAAGACAAAAACAAATCAAAAACAAATTAAAGTGCTGCAACAGGGCAGAGCTAAGATAACGTTTTCTTTAGAAAAAGGAAATGGGAAACTTATTTTAAAATAAGACTTTTTTTTCTTAAAAACTGAAGCATTGGTGAAACCATCAAGAGTTGGCCTTGGTTTTCTTTCCCCCAAAGATTCTGTATCAATATTTCATTTTGCTAGAAGCAGTACAGCTGTGTTGAAGAGAGTACTTGCCAGTATAATTAAGGATGTGAAGGATCAGATTCATTTGGGATGGGGACATTGGTCAGAGGACCTCAGAGTGCTAATTTACAGCATAAGTTTGCACCAGATTGTGCCAAAATGGGAATTATACTCAGTGTCCATTCTAAAACATTGCTAAAGCATTACAGGATCAGTTTAGTCTGAAATGAAATGAAATTCAATGTTTGCACATGGCTCTTGACATTGTTTCCATACTGAAGTGCAGCAACAGTTTAATTTTAATCCTAGGGCAAGTGTTTTGAAAAAAAAAGCCCTCTGTATCCTGATAATATAGCAACTATTTCTCCTTGCTGATGTTTTTCAGCCAAAGAACACAGGCATTCAAGTGTATGGGCAAAAGTGAAGTTATTGCAGAGAAGCACTAGAAACTTTGATGATTTTTTACTGAAGGAGAGTTTTTTAGGTTAAATTAAAAAGTTTTTTACTCTGGGGGTGGTGAAACACTGGGACAGGCTGCCCAGAGCCCAGAATCATTCACAGTTAGGTTGGACAGGGCTATGAGCAATCAGATCTAGTTGAAGATGTCCTGACTCATTGCAGGGGGGGTGGATTAGATTACCTCTAGAGGTGCCTCCCACCCCAACCATACTGTGATCCTATGATTGTGTACTTTGGCATTGGGCTAAGCTAGTGCACTTCAATGGTACTAGTCCAATGAATCCTTTTATTCCTGTAATTTTATCATTGGTAGCAGCATGATTATTATTTCTACAAGTTTTAGTAAGCACTGTAACTTGATATCCTTATAAATTGTGTTTACTCTAAATTCATGTTATTTGTAGGGTTTGACTTTATTTGGTAATCAAGGTTAGTACAAGATGAATGTAAAACTGAACAAAAGCTTTCCACTTAAAAATAGTGTGCTTATTTTGGTGCCATTAGGAAAGACTGTTGGCCATTAGAAAAGACTCTGTTGGCCATGCATACAGGTGGCTCTCCAATTAAGAAAGGAATGTTCTTACTTTTATTGTTTTCTTAGCACATGAAAGTGTATTTACTTTATGCAGCGTTTCGAAGCTATGTGATTTGTTCACTTACTTAAAAATACTTCTATCCTGTCCTAACATTGTGCTTTGTGAAAAGTGAGCAATGTCTTGGCTGCATGTGCATTATGTATATGTTCTTCTGTATCTGATGAACTCCTCCTTCTATGCAGCCACTGTAGTGTCCTAGCTTCTGCCCATTCACAGGGATCCTTGATAGAGTTCCTGCTAGTGGAGATTCTGTCCAGTCTGAGCAATGAGCCAAGGTGGGATTGGAAGCTACAGTAAATGAATTAAATTTAATTGTAAATTCTTCTTTCCCTTTTTTTTTTTTTTTTTTTCCTGGGGAAGGCAAGCTGCTTTCTGACTGGGAGAGCCAACATAATATTAGGAATTTTTTTTCTTTTTTCTTGAGAGACAATGCTTTCAGGCACATGATGTAATTTTGGGGGTTGTCCTGTGTGTTTGACTCAGTGCACCTTGTGGGTCCCTTCCAACTGAGGATATGATATGATTTGATGATTAATCCAAATTTAACCAAGTGATTCAGCTCTATAAACGTTCTCTCTTGTACATACACTGTTGATGCTAGTGAAAGCTGCAGCCATGAAATTTGCAGACATTCGTCTGTATTCATCATGGATTATTGTCCATGGGTTTCAGCTTTCTTTATGGCTGCCCTTTCCACAAAGACTTTGAACAGACCCCACACAGGCTTTGACATTTTTTTCCCCATTTTTTTTCCCAGGGAAGACACTGCAGCTCATTGCTCCTATTTGGTGGTGGTGTACAATGTGTTCTAGTTGCAATAGGGTTTTCATGTGTTCATAACCACCCCTTCATAACCACCTGGTGTCAAGAAGAGAGAATAAGGGGTAAAGAGACATTTTAGTGGGATGGGGAGAAAAAAGGCAAGACAGGAGGAAACGTTGCAGAGGAGAGAAATAAAAAAGAGTGAGGGCAGGGAGCAGCAATGAACTTGGCTTTTTATGGCATGGGTGGAGTAGACAGTGGAGTCCATGATAATTTTACCAGTCTTGGTAGTTTGCCACACTTGTTAGTGCTGTTCCCAATGGGTCTTGTGGGGCAAAAAGTGAACAACCACATGCTATTAAAATGCTTTATGCAAAAATATCCTGAAATAGTATGCACAGAAGCTCCTTAATTATTTGAGTTCTGACACTTGAACTAACATTTGTATTTTAAAAATGAAAACTGATACAGTGAACAGTTTATTTCCTCTCTATTTTCTCAAAAAGGCATCTAATGTAAAATTAATTATAAGCTGGCTCAATTGAATGTAGACCATGGTCCACAACTCTTCCACTGAGAACAGGAAAAGCAATGCAATAACCACATCATCTCTGAATGAGGGAAGGCTCTTCTACTCCTAATGACAGAATTTGGAAACTCTATCAATACATACTTCATAAATATAGATGAAAATGATACTCATATTTTTAATCTTTCTAGAAGATCTAAAGCATTTAAATTTAAATTTGCAGTTCAGATGATGTATCCCCATTTGGCAACTGTAAAATAGGTCTACTTTTTAATATTCACTCCAGGGATATAGTGAGAAAAATAAGATTAAAGATATGATATTAAAATAAGATAAGAGGTTTCTGAGGCTTGTGCTTTGTAGGCATGTTTGGAAATATTTTCTCTATTCTATTGAGACAATGTTTTACTACATATGAAAGCTATCTTGAAGATGTGATTTAGGACAATGAGCATGCATTTTACATAAACATGTTTTATCCAGTAAAGACCAAGTATTGTCTTGAATTGATGAGTTTATTGTCATGGCAATAATATAGATCATGGTAAAAAGTTAATACAGGGGAGAAACCCAGAAGGATTAATCACTGCAGTCCAGAGGTGAGTTATTTTATATAACAATGAAGTTTTATAATGCAGACTGGATTTTTAACTGACTGAGTTTAAAAAAGTGTTGATTTGCAATCCCTGAAGCATTTCTTCATCAGTCAGCAATACTTTTATTACTACAATTAAAGTCAGAGGCAGTAGGATTTTAGGCATCTTTATCCAGATGATGATTATATATTTATTACTCAAGTTTCTAATATTTATTTTAAAACAAGGCATTCCTAAATATGCTCATCCATGCAGGAACACTCAAGGCCAGGAGTTACAAATGCACTCTATATAGAAACATGGCATGTTATTGTGTTGAAGAGTATCTATTCATCATGCCATAGAGAAGGCTAAAACGCTAAAGTGGGAGCAACTACAAAACTGTTCTTTTTTCTTGATCAGTCAAATGTAAGTAAAAGTACCAGTGATGCAGATCATGTTCTTGTTATTCCATCTTTCCCACTTGCTAGAGATTATCAGCATCTTTCAATAGAGAATAAACTAGGATGCAATGTTTTTAGTATAAGCAAGGAGGAAGAGTGAGCTGGAGTAAAAATTCAAGTAGCAGAAAGGAGTTGTAAAAGTCAGAAAATAGTGTTCTCTGCAAAATTCCTGTGAAATTGGCCTACCACGATCCTTAATTTCTGTCCTTTTCTCCACCCTGGAATTGACATCAGTATCAAGTTAGCAAATACTTAGTGGCTTCAGCTGAAGCATTTTAGCTGGACAGCCCTTGTTGAAAACACCATGGGATGATGAATAGCAGTTTTTGAAAATGCAGTGCAGTTAATTCGTAAATCTCCCCACAGACACCCTCTTTCAGACGTATAGTAGCCCCAGGCCAGTATCTGCGGAGGAGTGGAATGCGTACGGATTCACAGCTTTACTTCACAAGTTCTTGTGTGATTCCACTTTTTCCTCCCCACAGCATTTTGTGTCTTTTAAGTCTATTGTGTCTCAGAGTTTTTGAACTGTTCATGCTGTTAGTTTTTTCTTTCCACACCCTATGATAGGTGAATAGTCTTCTGCATGGATCTTCATACATACTATTGCAATTATTAATGCTTTCATTGTAAGTGAACATTATTTATGAGATACTTGTAGAGTGATTTATCTCTTTTCAAGTATGAACAAGCTATCAGGTTTAGAAATAAGCACATTTATATTCATTTCTCTGCATCTGTGATTGATGACACAACCACTGATGCTATGCTCTGTGTGGGGGAACACATTCTAGGGAATGCTGTGTCTGGCCAGATCTGGAGATACAGATCTTAGTCTCTCTGTCATCTTTTGTAAGACGATCTGGGAGGAATGAACATACAGGATCAGATTTGAGAGAAAGAAAAAGTGGTGAGGAATTCTCCATCATAAGCTTGGAATAGAAAGATTTTACCTCGCTCTGAGCTTTTAGGCTGAACAGTGGGGCTTTGGTTTCTTTTTTGTTTTGCCAGTTTTTTTTTACCTTGTAAGATTTTGATTTATTCCATTGCTTTGATATTCCACAATTATGGTTTTTAAGAAAAACACTTATTTAAAATATGTTCTCTTCGTGGCATGCAAATTAATTATACATTATTTCAGAATTTATTTTGATACCACATTCCATTATTTATATGTGTTTATAAACAATGTGGGGTTTGGTTAATTATATTCAAGGAAGTTGAATTTAAAGTAGGCTGGGTAGAATCCTGGAATCTGTGAGTCTTAGGAGAATGGGGGGTTTGTCTGCATGTCTGGTTGTGAGAAGCAGGATTTAGTTAGTGTTACAGTCAATGTTGGTATAGCAATTTTTCAATATCTTGATCATGGATAGCTCAGGAGCAAGAGTTTGCACAGGAAAGTGGTGGGGATTTCCTCTAGTTTTATGTTTCTATTTACAAAAATGTAATTCATAACAGCTACTCAATTTTGAAAATGATTGTGCCACACTACTCATCATATTTCCCTGCATATGCATCTTAAGCTTTCCTCAATGACTGATTAAGATATTCAGTAGAGACCCAATTATCATCCAAGATTCTGAGGGAAAAATAATTTCAGTGTCAATTAACTGAGTTCTGCAGTGATGCTGGTATATCCTATTGAAGAAAACCCAACACCCCACTGTTCTTGCAGACTGGTTGATAATAATATAAAAATTAACACTAGCAAAGTAAAGCTTTCACTTTGAAAGACAATGGAAAGTTTATTATTAATGATGATAGCATTTTAAAGTAAGATTATAAAAGTGACATAAAGCAATGGCAGGGCCATTTATTCCTTTGGAATTGCAAAGTAAAATTTAACTCCCAAAATAAATACACAGATTTGCTAAGACTTGCAAGAATAAGAAACTTTTCCCATAAGACTTGTAGATATTTTCTGGACATTTGAACTGTAAAATTCTAGTATTATACTGTGATTCACCAGAACAGGCTTCAGGGAAGCTTTTTAGTTATTCATTGCTGCTTTAGGCTGCCAAATTAAAAATATTTTCAGGCTGTGTCAATACTTGAGCAGTATAGAAGGAAGAGCCTCAGATGGATCTTCCCAAAGTCATCCTCTGGTATTAGTGTTGTAGTACCTTAGCTTAGCTGACAAATATAAAGTATGTTAATGGTGTTTTGCCTTTTTTTGTTGTTTATTTTAAGTTATAACACTAGTATAACAAAGGAAACCACTGTGGAATCATATGATATTGTATTGCTTCATGTGGAATATACTACTGAAATATTCTGCTCATACCACAGACTAATAAAACTTCATTGTCTTTTCCATTGACATCACTGTCAGTAGTCATTGTTCCCCCAGTACCAGTTCCACTGGAGTTTTCATGAGTAATGTGAACATCTCTAGGTTCAAGACTTGATTATATCATACTGCTTCATGTGAGGAAAGATGTTGTCCATATAGAGTTACCTATGCACTTTCAAAAAATACTGTTTGAAAAACTCCTCCAGCAGTCTTGATTACACCTTTGCCTACTGTAACTGAAAAAAAAATCATAGGTACCTGTAATTTATTAGGAGCATGGTGATATCACAGTGCCAACTCATAGCAGAAGGCATTAACTGTAAGCCTTTGACAGTATCCTAAAGTTCTGTGTATGCTGTATGCTTTATCCCATGTCCCAGGATGATGCAGTCTCATCCAGAGATTCTGGTGCCTCCAGCTGGCACCAGACTAGATTCAAAGCAACAGTGGTGGTAGAGATTGCTAGAAAAAAATTCTCTCCTCAGACTCAAGTGGCTGCATGAAGTCAGTTTGTCTGGGGTATTCTCACAGAGTAGCTACTTCATATGGAAGTGTGGGAGAGGGACGGAACTCCTGATGGCTTTATGGTGGCACTTCAGTGTAAGGAGAGACAAGAAGACTCAAAGCAGAAACAAGTCAGACTCCATATATGATGTTTATAAAGGAGATGCATGTCACTGCCTCTGCCACCTGGTGTTACCATGTCTGACAGCCAAAAGTATGATGAAGGATGATGAAGTGCTTCACTGAGTGTCCACCTGATATATCTACTCTTTGGAAACCAAAGATTTGTGGGATAACTATCCTTGGAATTTCTGGAGTGAAAACACTTGATCTGGACCTCAGGTTTGAACTAGACTGAAGTAAAAAACTGTAAAATGTATATTGTGTAATTACAAGGTCCTCAGCAGCATCATTGCATTGGTCTGCTCTAACTGTGCTGCTCTACTTGGTGAAGACAACTGAATTTAGAAACTCCAGGATACTCTTTACCTGGGTTCTCTGGGATAAAATATTGACCTGGGCTTCAGTCTTCTGTCCCTCCTGCACTGGAAAGCAGCAGCAACTCTCTTCTCCCTACAACAGCTGCTTGCCTTTTTGTCTTGCCAGGCAATCTTCCTTTCTCCTGTCATCTTTTTGGTACAGGAAATTCTCTTTTCCTTTCACTTGCAGCAGCAGCAGCATCTTTTTAATAATCAAATAGTACCTGTCCCTTACTTCCTTCAACAATAGAATTACCTGTTGCTTTTATTGTTTGCTCTAAGTTATCTTCATTTCCCTTATTTTCCCACTCATGTCCAAAAGTTTCTGCTCAGCTCCTATTTTTTGACTACTGGTGTGGAGCAGAAGTGGTCTGGAATGGATGTTTGGCTCAAGACAAACCCAAAAAGCCTTGATGCAGCTAGTATAGAGGCTGTTCTTGGGAGGAGACATCTTGCAGCCCAGTCAGACACACATCTGACTGACCTTTTAACCTCTATGCCCCTCACACAAGTCATCTCTCTGCCTCAAGAGCATCTGGTGTTCTGCACAGATGTTCTGTGACTCTTCTGTGGGATCCTGTGCCAGGATCCACTAAATGGATCCCTGTCACTCTTACTCTCTGTTGTTGGACTTGAACACAAATACAATCTAAATGCAATGTTAATGAAAACAGCATTAAACACTTTAGCTAAAAGGTACACTATGCAATTTATTCTTTTACTAATTGCATTAAGTCTTTGAATCAAGATTTTTATAATCTAAGCAATAACTACCAACTCTTATTTTTATTGCTTTTTATTGCCTCAGGTGAATATATTATTTTGATATTTAAATAATTGGCAACAGAAAGTTGACAGTTACTAGAAAAATTATAACCGTGAATCATCAAGTCAGACAATAGCTTTTTTTTTTTTAAACGTGGGTGGGTGATATAAAAGACTTCCAGATGTTATTTTGTTCATGTTCTTCATCAAAAGAGTATATTCTGAACAGGCTGGCCCGAGCAGGTAGTTTTTCTCAAATATTGATAGTCAGAAATTCTTCCTGACATATCCCAAACTTCACTAAGCACTCTCCACTGGGTATGTGTGGCAATCTGAATCATTCTGCAGTCTACCCAAGAGCAGCATGATTCTAAGTGGAGCTGGTGGTTCCATTTCTGTTCATATGCTTTTATAGTGAGATGAGCAGCCTACACTGACCCGTATTTTCTTCAGATGGTGGATTTTCAGGATTGTGCTTGGTACTGTAGTTGCGAGGAAGACAATAGTGAAAGTACACAATAGTGAAGCTGATACAGAAGGTACTGTGTGACTAAATTGAGTGCAAAATAAACTGTGATGGGAAATGCTTCATAAAGTTCAATTCATAATTCACAAAAAATTATGTATATAGGGATCTTGTCTTGGTAGGAACAGAGTTCATCATCTGCTTTATTTGTGGCAATTTGTTTTGATAGACTGAAGATGAAAAAAGTGTGAAAACAATAAGCATTGTTATTGCTCAGTAGTATTTTGGTCATTAACTAGAGAATGTTGTAAAATTCAAAGTGGTGGGAATGCAGTTTCCAAAAAAGTATTTTGTCACAACATGCAGAGACATTTAAAGCCAGCTGGTATTAACATAACAACTTTGTACAGTTTTACACAGTCTGCTTGTTGACTAATGGTCAGAGTTCAGAATATGATTTTCTATTAAGTGTAAACATCTATCTCACAACATATACAAGGCAGCCAACCTGCTGGTTTGATGAACAATTGTAAGGCTTGTCTGTGAATAGTCACAGAATCACTCAGGTTGGAAAAGACCTCCAAAATCATTGAATCCAGCCTGTGATTCAACACGACCTTGCCAACTAGACCATGGCACTAGGTACCACAACCAGCAGTTTCTTGAAGACCTTCAGGAATGGTGACTCCACCACCTCCCTGGACAAATTTTTCCAATGCCTGACAACACTTCCCGTGAAGAAATTCTTTCTGATGTCCAATCTGAACCTCCCTTGGCACAGCTTGAAGCCATTTCCTCTCATCCTGATTGCCTGAGAGAAGAGGCTGACCTCCACCTGGCTACAACCTCCTTGCAGGCAAGTGTAGAGAGTGACAAGGCCCCACTTGATCCTCCTTTCCTCCAGGCTGAATGTCCCCAGCTGCCTCAGCTGCTCCTCATAGGACTTGTGCTCCAGACCCTTCACCAGCTCCGTTCACTGGACGCACTTCAGCACCTCAATGTCTTTCTTGTAGTGAGGAGCCCAGAACCAAACAAACACAGGGTTTGAGGTGCGGCCTCACCAGTGTCTCACCAGTACAAGAGGATGAATGTTGCCCTGGTCCTGCTGGCCAAATGCAGCATCAATAATAACCAAATAACAAGCAGATAATGTGTTCTGTCAGGTGCTTGTTAAACACCTTCTACATAAATGCCATTTAAACTCTGTTGCTGTTTGCTGATAGAAAGTTTTGTTGAAACACATGCTGCAACTTAAGCAAGCAGGACTGTGTTTGATATGAGATATACGAGTATGCACCTCTATGCAAAATAACATTCTAAAAATAGGTAATTCCAAGAGGTATGTTAAGAGAGCACTGAGGATGTGTGCAGTGATTTCACTGGTGCACTGAGATGTGATTTACAGCTGGGAACAGCGCTGCTTAGGAAGTATGATAATGAAGTACATTGTGCTTTTGTATTGGTGTTTTGCCCCCAGCTTGCTTCATTTGCTGGTAAATGTTGACAGTTATACCTGCAGGTTGATGCCTGTTTACAGCACTGTCAGGAGGTTGGAAGGGATGTCTTGAGATCTGAGCAAGAATTTTAAACTGAGGAGTAGGAAAGAAATTCATAGCCAATGGAAGCAAGGACAAGTAACCTTGTAGAGAGATGCAGTTTGGATGTATAAGGATGGGATCAGGAAACCTCAGGCACAGATAGAACTGGGCTTGACAAGGGATGTGAAAAATACTTCCTGAGAAATGATTCAAACTTTGTAGTATGGGGAAACAAGGTATGGCACAGGAAGAGTCGAGTTTCTTTCCTCCAGCATGTTTGCTTCCAATTTGAAAACTTGACTTCAGGCAACTTGGAAGTGCTCTGTTAAATACAGATTGGTACCAGGGGTTGAGAAGATTGAACTAAAAATTATTTTTAATAACAATTATCTCTGCCTAACTGACTGGGTGTGATAAGTACTGCTTGGGAATAGACCAAATAAACTCATGGAGTTACAGATAATGCAGCTGACATTTTTTGAGCTCCTTTGTTCATTTGTTAAAATGAACTTTTAGGTGAACTGGCAGTATCTCTGTTGGTCATTTATCTGTTGCTTCACTGTATAACTTCTATGAATTAAGCAACAGTATCTGACAGGCATGTTTAATGTTTCTGATATTTTCTGCCATTCATTTATTAAATCTAGACATTTAGCAAATGAGATTAACATTCGGTTGACCCTCATTGAAGCTTATGGAATTTCTCATATCAATTATGCTCAGTTAGGTGTTAGGAGACTTAAATGTTCATGTTTAGTTTATCTTGAGGGATAGGTGTAATAAATACTGCAAGCAGAGACTTCTAATGTGCAGACTCACTCCTTTTACTAACCACAAGAAAGAATCTGAGCTTTTTACAGTTTAAAGATTTTTATCTCCATCCTGTTATTGGGATATTTCAAATTCTGCTGAATTCTTACTAGATATAATATCTAGATCTGTGTTTTCAGTTACAAAATTTTTTACATTCAGTTTATGAAAGTTGTAAAAATAACACAACGAAATATAATTGTAAAAATACATTTCATCTAAGAGCTCTCATTTTTTTAGAATGTAAACTAAACCACTCCGTATTGGAACTTAATGCTTTGGATTGTAGAACCTTCTTTGCTATGCTGAACTATCTTTGGAATCAAGTAGCCTGGCATTTGAATTTCCTTATGTTTCTGTAATATACAAAGATTCTGAACAAATTAATTTAATTGAAGACAGACAATCACAGGTCTTTAAAAATATATCTGTTACTTAACCTGTAGAACTTTTACACAACTTTTGTAGCTACATCTTGCTTTCATCCCTATAAGCACTCAGAACTGTTTGTATTATACAGAAGGATATTTTTAAAACCCTTTATTTTAAAGGATTTTCCATATATATTAGATCAAATTATTACATAGGGTTTGTTAGGGATTATTTACGAATTGTATCTACTCAGTGTTAATCCTTTAACTTTTTTTGCCTGCTCTCCTAAATACTATTGCAAACTATTCTGTTCTTGGGCATGGAATAGTAATTAAGAAAATAATCCCTATGAAATAAAGGTGATCTGTATTCCAAAGTTGACTTTATTCTTATTATAAATCAATTTATCTATTAATCTATAACGCATTATATTATCTGTATTGGTAAATTCTGCTGTCATTCAGTTACTGTTTATAGATGTACCCCAGAAGGCTGTAGTTCACTGTTACTTTCACATTAAATAAAACATGAAAGAGTACCTCTGACCTGTGTACAAGCTAGATTTCTCACCTTTTTTATGTTGCCTTTGAAATCTGACTCGTACTTTTACTTTTATTTCTGTAATCAAATTCTATAGTTTGCTCATTTAGCTTCACAGTAATATTCCACCTTACGGTTTTCTTTACTTTTCATGTGATGTCTGAAGCCACAGTTGAAAAGCAGAATTTTCCTGAGAGAGAAAGCAGTAGGCAGGTAGCAGAAGTAGTGAACAAAATGTACTTTGGGTGAACATGTTGTTCATGATGATTTTTCCTTTTGATGACTGGCTTTTGAAGACATAGTTGAAATTTTTTATAGTAGAAAAAACGATATGCATTTTACATGTTTTATCAAGACTAATTGAAAATACTTTTGAGGTGCAGATTTTTGTCAATAATGCTTTGGCTTAAAACCAATAAGATTTAGAATCCTACATTAAGTACACTGTGGATATATTTGTGACAAATGAGCAATTCATATCAGACAAAGTCACACCTTTCCAAGAAAGCTTCAAACACCTGAAGTACATGGTGTTTGTTATGTGTGTGATATCAGAAAGTGTATATCTACCCACTGAAAGGCTGAGGGAGTTTGTTATTGCCAAAAGCCTCTGCAGGAACTTGGTTTCATCCAGTGAAATAAATGAAGCCAAGGCTTGATGATCTGTTGATGTTGAATCTTGGATGTGTCTCTTTACACAAGGTGGAACTGGCAATCTGGGCAGTAGCTAGCTAATCTGTTCTGGTGATTTGTGATGCTTTTTATGTTTTAGCAGTACTTCCAAGAGAAGGAACTGATTCCAAAATAAACTTTAGAAGATTCCGCAAGTTACAAACCTACGTTTGAAAATGACACAGCAGTTTGAATTACCTGACTTAAATACAAGGATTCATGGACTGTCTTTTTTAATGAATGCATGCAACTTAAACTTGAATTTTGACTGGTCATGAATGAGCACTATTCTGTATACTTGAACTTTAAAAAATCTTATTTTCAGATTCTGAGTTATCACTATCAGAACTGTTAACAATGGCTGCAGATAGAATCTCACAATTGTGCAATTGTTCTGCTTTGTAATGCTGCTTATGAGATTTTTCTAGTTCTTTTCATCTGAACTGTTTTCTCTTTGCTTAACACTTTAAGAAATTGAAAAGTAACTGATAGCAATTGCTGTTATAAATAGTTTTAGTCTTCTTGATAAAATTAATGTCCTGGAGCTGGTGTGCAATGACATCATTCACAAATCAGTCTATAGCTTGTTTTCCTTATTTTGAAGTTTATTTTCCATTTTATATCAGTAATATAATCCAGGCATTTCAGTCCAAAACAGTACTTCTTGGGTGGTAAAACTCAATAGGTATTTAGTCCCATGCCTTATAAATCTACTAGAGGCAAATTATAATTGTCTTGAAATACAATGCTTGTCATAACTTATTACAGTTTATGTATTATCTATTGTGTAAATACAGCATTGGTTCCTTTAAGCACATACTAAAGTCAAAGCAGAATATAACATCACAGTGGCCAACACAAGGACCCTGAGAATTGTCTGGGGTCTATGACAGCTTTCTCAGAACATTATCAATTAAGCACAATAAAGGATTGCTTCTACTGAATGATTTAGCTTGAGAGCTCCTGGTATTTACTGACTGCAGAATATGAATTTGGTTGCCACATATTTAGATAATAGAAAAGGAAATGTTTCACTGAGAAAGTGGTTAGATATTGGAGTCAGTTGCCCAGGGAGATGATGGAGTGATTGGCTCTGAAAGTGTTCAAGAGGTGACTGGGGGATATGACATAGGGATAGTTATGGTGGTGCTGGGTTGATGGTTGGACTTACTGGTCTTGAAGGTCTCTTCCAGCCTTGATGATTCTGTGATTTATTTACTCAATATGATGGCAGTTGCAGAAACAAGGATTCATATACAGTGCTTTTAAAATTTATTACTTCCCTAAATGCATCCTAATAAAGTAGAATGAATCTAGATATGTTTTGGGAAAGATGATTTTTGGCATAATTGCAGTTTATTTTATAAATAGCTCTGAATTTTAAAATATGTTCTTTCTGATATTTAGGTTGATATTTAGAGATTTCCTGATTAATCAGTTTAAATGTCATTGCAAAATTGTAATGCCCCTAACTGATATTTATTTGGTACTATGTCATTTTTTATTTTTGAGTTTGCTTGAACAAATTAATTCTAGTGTATATTCATAAAGCTTTGAGATTGGTCATAAATAAATATAAATTAAAATTGACACTTCAAATTTCCATCCTAGTATTAGAATCCTATAAAAATATATTGAAAAAATTAAAATGAAGGATAAGTCAGATAATTTACTCTCAATAAGGATAATACTCTTGGCATATATATGCATTGCAACTATAAAATATTTCAGTAGTGAGTTTGGACTTAATGATTCCCTCTGTAAACATGAGACCTGTGTCTTAAAAGTGTAGATTTTGGAACTCATTGCTTATATTGTCAAGGATATTGGTAAGAGAGCAAATATTTAGAAAAAAAAAAATCAAGGAAGATGGGAAGTTTGTTTTCTACTGCATGTTTCTATAATATTGTCTAGTTTATATACTGTAAAAAAAATGTCCTGCGCCATCAGTATTATAAGAAGAGTAAATCACTGATGCATGGACACAAGAATATTTTTTCAGGTGAAGATTAGGCTAAACAATTCAGGAAATCCTTTCTGCTAGTGTCTGATCTGGTTATAGGAAAGGGTATGCAGAAGCCAGTGAGAAATAATCAAAATGCAGTAGCTTAGGATTTTTAAGTCCCATCTTTGGGCTGGAACAAATCTGCAGACAACCTCAAGCACAAGACAGCCTGTTTTTTCCTAAGGGACCTTGAAGGGAACGTGTTGTTGTTAGATTTTTTGACTGGGAGAATGGAATCTCATTTTCATGAGATTAAAAGTGTGTGAAGCAGCAAAAGTTAATGCAGAAGTTCTTACCAGGTAAGTTTCAAATAAGTAATGGCAAGATAATCTCAGTAGTTATTGTGAGGGGGACATTGTGACTGAGGACAGCTGGGAGTGTCAAGAGAAGAGGCTGTGGCACGTCTGTACTGCTGCAGACATAATTCTGCTGACTGAATAGGCAGCAGATTTATGGAAGCAGAACACTCAGGGTAAAAGCTGAGGCCAAGAGCGGGCACAAGGGAATACAGTTTGTTGAAGACAAAAGAGATGTTGAATCAAGAGAGGATTTAGTGGAAATGGAGTCAGAGATTACTTCTTTTGTCCAGAGGAAACTTTTAAAGCATGTCCATGAAAAGCCAAACCACGCATTTATCTAATCAATACAGGCTGAGGAGATGAACAATGTGAAATCAGTGTCCATGTAAAAAGACACTTCTAAATGTAGCTGTGAACTTGGAAGTAAATACTGAAGCTGGAAGGAAAAAAAAGTGAGTCAAAGTCAGAGAAAAAGTAAAAGTTGTGGTTTCTAGTTGAAACTAACACCTAAATTATTTGAGCAGCAGAACTGGTGTTTAATTCTGGATAAGGCTTAAACAGAGCTACATTCCTTTCCTTTATTACCAAACAAATCTATGACATAATAGCTCTGCAGGGTCTCATAACTAAACTCACATGGTGAGTTCTGGGATTCATATCTGTGCCATCCAGTGTTCCCACTTGACTAACTGACCTTTTCGTAGAGTATTATTTCCTTGGTAACTGTGGATACCAAGACCAGAACTCCATAAAATTAAGCTACTACATTTTCCTTAAATGTAAATGTTATTATTATACAGTTTCTATTGCAAAAAAGTATTGACTTAAAAATCAATTAAAAATTCCTCAGCAGTATTGCATCCAGGATCTCCAATGGTTAGATGCTGTCAAATTTTTTTGCTGTGAGGGTGGGGGCTACTTAGTGTTCTGTTTGCTTTCATTTTTTACTTACATTCAGAGAATAATCAAAATATTTTGTTCAACCCTCTAAATTATTCTTCAATTTGTTTTAAATATTGTTCAAAATTATCATATTTTAAAATACTTTAGACATTTTGGAGGTGAATTATACAAGTCTCATGATTATCATGATTCTTGCGTCACTTCTAAATATTGGCAATAGTAATTTAGATGAATATTCAATTTTTATAGGGAAAGGTGAAAATCAAAACCATTTCACATGCAGGCAGTCTACAAGAGAGTCTGCACTATCACCTCTTCTACCATACTATTTTGAAAAAATGGCAATCCATTTTCTTAGGAAAAAATGCTATTGCCATCCATCACTGTGAAAATAACATTGATCACTTGTTCAGTCCATGGATTTAAATTAGCTTTGGATGACCCAAATTTTAAAGTGAGGACTGAGTGATGTGATAAACTCTTACATATCATGTGTAATCATGCCCTTGGAAACTTCCATAGATAGTTTCCTAAATGCCTAGTACAGAAGGTACTAGGGAGAACCAAACTTACCTGTGCAGCCAGTCACAGATGTATTTTACCAAATACACCATACCTGAAGAATAGGCTTAACACTGAATGCTAATCTCATAAAAACAGATGTGTTCATAGCTATCAAAATATTTCATATGCCTTATTTTTAATAAAATATCGAATTACAGAGTAGAATTAATTCATCTGCTAAAGCAGGACTCATTCCTTTTTTAAAATTCTGTTTCTTTTTAAAGCTTTAAAATAGCCTTTCTTCTAAAAGCACAATTTTTTTGCTATTTTACAACAGTTTTATCACTTGGATATATTTTCATTTGGAGTGCTTTTTTTTTTATTTTGTATGGAGACAGGCTATTGTGTTACATGATTTGGGCTGATACTTGTTGGCAGAAAGAGAGAGAAGTCTGTCTTGGCAAATCCTGATTTTTATGTAAAAGAACATCTGTGAGTCCTATATTTGTGGTGTAGCTGGACCCTCATAGCCTAAGAGAAAACTAGAATCTAAAAACAAGCACATCGTTCCCTTATAGCTAAAATGCTTTTACATTTTGACTTGAAGGATAAGGATTTTCTGGTGAGCCCTGAGGAATGCTATCTGCTTTATCTGTTTGCCATGGTTCTGCTGCAAGGCAAGTTGTGTGCTTTTTCCTGCCTTCCTATTGCTGAGCTTGTGCTCAAAAGTTTTTTTTAAAACTGGCTATTTACCCTCCAGCTATGCCATGGTTAAATCAGTAGCTAGTGGCAGGAGAGATTCCTCCATTTAATTTAACAGTGAAGGCATGATCAGGTGGGGGTAAGACTCAGAGGAGCCATCACAGCAGGAGCATTGAGGCTGGAAAAAGACCTCCAAGATCATCAAGTCCCACCTTTGATAGAAAACCACTAAATCATATTGCAAAGTGCCATGTCTACTAATTTTTTTAACACTTCCAAGGATGGTGACTCTACAACTTCCCTGGTACTGGTAGCCTGTTTCAATGCTTAACTATTGTTAAGTTTTTTTCCTAATATCCAACCTGAACCTCCCTGGATGCAGCTTGAGGCCATTTCTTCTTTGTCCTGTTACTGGTTGCCTGGGAGAAGTGTCTGACCCTCCACTTGGCTACAACCTCCTCTCAGGGAGTTTTTAGAGAGCAAATGGCCTTACTTCCATCCACACCTCCATGGGAAGATATGGAGTGTCTAGTGCTTGCCATTCCTCTTGGCTACTCAATGAAAGGAGAGCACTTTGCCATGGTGGTTGCTTACTGTGTTTTTATATTTTCCTGCCCCATCTGTTGGATTAGGTGAAGACTGTTCACTGCTGCTTTCTGCTCACACCAGATTTTAAGACTCATCCTTTCTTTGAGATTAATTATTCAAAGTTCATATGCTCCCACTATGGCTTAGCTGAAAACTTTAAGAAGGACAGACACTCTATTTGCACTGACTTTAGACTAAGGATGACAAAGAAATGAAGAAGTGAGAAACTGAGAATTTGGATCAACATGTTCAGAAATTATTATTCTTATTTCCTTTGTCTTCTGAGTAGGCATTCATTCAGTTCATGTCCTGGAGTGCTGGTCAGATAAACTATCCAGTCTTAAGTGAGTAGGTAAACATTGTGTAGGCAAAATACCTGAAAGAAAACCATGAAGTGCAAATGCACTTTCTCCATTTGCAGAAGTTTTGAGTGTATTTGAGCATACCTGTGCTCATGGAATTATTCATGCTTGCAAGAGATTTAAGTTCCTTTTCTGCTTATTACATTCACTGTGTGAAGACTGCTTTGGAGCTGGAACAAGTTTGTGTTTTGTGCAAAAGAATGTTGAGAACAATTAGAATTACTGCAAAATTGATGTGTTAAAACCTAATATTGGTGTGAGAGACAAAGGGAATAAATCTTATTACTAAATTCTGTTGTAACTTGTTTTACCCCTGCTGACTCCTCTCCTGTTACTCTTCAAGGATAGATGTCACCTCATGTCTTTGTAAACTTTTGTCTCATTTCTGGATGCTTTTTCATCAGTCTGTGTTGGGTTTTTTCGTTGTTGGGTTTTTTTGTTTGAGGTTTTTTGGTTTAGTTTGTGTTCTTTTGTTAAATGTAAACTAGCTTGGCCTTTGATGAAAGTCTTGAATTGGAAAGAATTTATATTTTTGCATTCCAGTAGGGTGTAGAGCCTCAGTCACAGACAGAAAAAGACAGAGATGAACATAAACTATGCCTTAACATCACAGAGATACAGTCAGAGAAGTAGAATCTGAGTGATAAGATGAAAGCTGTAGGAGTTCAGGTAGCTGTTCAGGTATGATTCAAAGATTTTTTCATCTTTCGGTGTGTAACTTACAAAGTTTTAATGATTTATTCTGTATTCAGTCCCTCCTAGCAGAATGATGAGATGATGCAACTTGAGAACCACTTTGCATGCAACTAGCTAGATTCAATTAAGAATATCAAATTAGGGAAATCTGTGATATCAAACAACTAACAATGAGCTTCTGAACAGCCACTCTCTCTCACTGTCTCACTGCCCAAAACACTGACATTTGAGTAACTTGAAAGCTGCTTTTGAAATTTTGAGAGAGCAGTGTAAAACCAATTATGTATTAGATCTGCTGTAGCAAAATACAGAGCTTGAAGTTGAAATTCAGTCTCTGCAGCTGCAAAATAGCCAGGCTTGTAATACTGTCATTACTTTGGTTTGTATTTCTGTAACCAGGATTGGAATGTGGCCTTTACCCCACTGAACTGATTTTATCATCCTAAAAGTTTGGAAGCCACAAGGCTGGATGTGAACAATAGCCCAGCGCATGTCTATGCATACTTTGTCCCTCAGTATCTCTTGGGTTTTGTTTACTTCTTTCCCCAAAGGAGAATTTTTTTTTGTTGCTTTTTAGAAGGCCATATGGTTTTTCCTCTGAACCATCTCAAATAAATTATCTGTAATCATAAGGAGTGTTTCCAATCAATTAGTTACTGCAGCAGTATGCTTATATTTCAGATTATTCACAGTCTGTAGGAGTTGTATAATGAAGATTTTAATGACTGAATGTTGGCATGTGTCCATTTTAACAAATGGACACATGCCTCTTAATTTTGGAGATCTGGAGGTCTATTAAGCTTAATATTACATATAAAGTTAGCACTTATAGAAGGGAAGAAAGATGTGTTTTAGACTGGAAAAAAGGAAAAAAAAAGCTCACATTTCCTCTGCTCTGATTTTTAGCATCCCCAGGAGATTCAAATACATTGCTTATTCTTTCTAAAAACCTTACAATTTTGTTAGTCACTAATTAAAATTTGCCCAGTCTTTTTCTATAACACTGATAGTCACAATCACAAATTGTATGTCACAAAGTATATGAAACTGTTGCAGCACATTTGTATGCAAAGTTCTGTAACTTGTGATAGCTAAAGCATTTCACGTCTTGTACTATATATTATCAACTTAAATGTTTGTGAACTACTGTGTTCATTTTTTCTTGAAAAGTGACACAACCAATCCATGTTGTCAATGCAATATGGTACAGGAAGGAAAAACTTCTAATATTGAAATATATTGTGTTAAATATACTGTAAATATGTACTTTTTGCTTGTGCTATAAGTTTATTGAAGAAGTGCTAAATTGTTTCCTCTTTCCCTATTAGGTAGGTTTTTAGAATTTCTTTTTTTTTTTTTCTATTATATTACAGTTACACAGATGACCCCAGATCTCACTTGACTTGCTCTCCTATCACTTCTCTCTGTCTTCTTCACATACTCATTTTTGCCTTCATTCTTATTGCCAGCTAGGCCTAAAACAACAGTCATCAAGTGAAACAGAGCTTGAAAATGCTGTATTTCTCTGTTTATAAAAGGAGAAAAACAGCTAAATTATTCTGAACTGCTTTAGCTTTGCTAATAGCCCCATGTGTCAAATGCAATCATACAGATCTGTAGCTGCTCCATCTTAGCTTGGTGCCTGGAGAAGTGCAGCAGTCTGTAAATGATTTGCATGACTGGGGTGTTGTGCAGGAGGCCAGCACCTCTTAACCCATTTTTTCTGTGTGTGTGTGGTGGGTCTGTATTCCTGGCTAGCTGCAAAAGTTAATGCTGCAACCCATTAAAGTATTGGTAGACTCTCACAGTGGAAGAGACAGCAGAGAACCCCAGCACACAAACACACTGAGGGGAATGGTGTTATAACTTCTTCACAAGGGGAAGTGCAGGGGCAGACACTGATCTCTTCTCTGTGGTGACCAGTGACAGGACCCAAGGAAATGGCATGAAGCTGTGCCAGGGGAGGTTGAGGTTGGATATCACTTGGAACAGGGTCCTCGGGGAAGCAGTCATAGCACCGAGCCTGGCAGAGTTCAAGAAGTGTTTGGAAAATGTTCTCAGGCCCATGGAGTGATTTTGGGGGCTAGTCTGTGCAGGCCCAGGAGTTGGTTCTTCAATGATCCTTGTGGGTCCCTTTCAGCTGAGGGTATTCTGTGATTCTATATGCTGCTGCTGTGTGGAAGGCTGATATCCCACTTCCACTTGAATTTGTTAATGCTATCAGATTGATCCACAGCTTTCTGAAAACAGAAAAATGACTTGCTATTGCTTCAGTCAACTTCAGACGAATCTTAAGATTTTCAGCAGGTCACAGAGTGCAGGTTTGTGAGAGCAGAAAGCAAGATTCCTCTGCCTCTGGAGCATTTCCTTTACTGATGACAAGAATGATTTTTCCCTTCCCCTTAAAAACCCTGATGGTGTTTTTTGCAAGGTTACCAGAGTGACACCTCATAGAGCCTGTAGGTAGCACAGTAACATATATAATATGAATACATTTCAAAATATAGAATTATTTGGTAACATAGTTATTAAGAGACCACCTCTAAGAAACCTCAAACACATAATATAGTTTTGCAGGCAACCAACCACTCTGTTAAATGGCCTATTTCTGCCAGTACTTTTGTACCAGTCCCACACAGGTGGCAGAACTGGCTGCTAGCTCAAGTATTAGGTAGCTTTTGGAGCAACTTACAGGGCAAGATGATTCACTGGCATCGTGCTGGCACACTCACTCTTGCAAAGAGCTTCAATCAGATACTGGTTAAGTGCTGAATGAAGACTCTTGCCTAAGCTGCAGTGATTAAATGTACTGAAAGTGTTCTTCATAACAAACTATTCAGAGAATTTTTTTGGTCCAGGACTTTTTATTGATCATTTGGCAAGATCACACAATGTTTTTTGCAGGGGGGTGAGGGGGAAGATTTGGAGAATGAAGGAGGGAACTGAACAGTGGTCACCTACATGCTGTAGAACATGTAGCTAATGGACCTATTTTAAACCTGATGACCTAGGGTGAATCTGTCTATTTTTATCATACTAGAGAAAGGAATCCAATATGAGATTTTGTTTGTTTGTGCTGTTTTCTTGGACTTTTTTAAACAAAAGAGATGTTTACCTTCAGGTTTAAATCTGTCAATCTTACAGGAAAAGACAGAAGCAAAAGCACTAGAGACTTAATCCTCACAGACTCCAGAATATTTAAAGTATTTGTTTGTTCTCAGTAGATTCACACAGTCATTTTAAATGTTGATGGCTCTCAATTTTCTTTGTATAAACTATAAGAAGCATGGCTGATCAAACATACTAGAGAGAGTTACAGCACAGTTTCATGTATTTATGCACAGTTTATTCAGGTTTGGCTTGATTAGCATGAATGTATGACCATTTAACTGCAGGGAGTTAACTCTCATCTTTCAGAGTTCACTAATTAAGTGGTCTGCTAAACTACATTAGCACAGTGACAGCTTCGTTCTTCCAGTGCCACATCACTTTTTTTCAATCCTTATTGCATCCTTAGTATCTAGATTTCAAAATTATTCATATTTTGAGGAGTATCCACTAATGAAAATTGATTCCATTTTTCTTAGTTCAGAAAGGAAGGCTGTGTGTACAGAGGTTCAATTATGAACCTGCTCGAGCAATTTTGAACCCAGCTCCCTATCTCAAGTGCTACCTTAATTACTTATGTATTACTTGAAAGGAAACTTAAAAATATTCAGAGAAATGCTTTTCTTATCTTTTAGAATGATCTGCATAGCTGTCTTCTTTTTGAGATAAATTGTTGCATTGATATCATGTATGAGACAACACTTATCAATACATCCTTTGGCACATGGATTAAAAATGTGATGTGGAAGCATTTTAAGAAGAAAGGAGACTTCAGATTAATTTGTACTATTACAGAAATGGAGGTTGCTTTAATATGTAGATGCATGCCAGTACATATCTTGAGGGGGGAAAATGCCTCTTTGTGAATCTACTGATGAATTCCTCATGGTGTGATTAAACAGCAAACTATTTTAGATTATTGATTTCTGGTAGTGGAAGAACCTCAATCCCTCTTCAGACCAACTGTTTCAATTAAAAGCATTCATTGAAGAAGAAAATGTCAAGTATTGAGGTTTTTGAGGCTAGATCCTCCACTCAGTTTCTCTGAGTGGAGAACATAAATCAAACACTCAGTATGTGATGTCAGGCAAGTTTTGGAGGGACCTGGTATAGCCTTAGTATAAATTGCAGCATTCCGTAGAGTTTTAAATTAGCAGCAGCTCCTCTTGTACTGCCAACATAGTCTTTTGCAAGATGACTTCCAGAACAGAGACTGTTTCAGAACTTTTTTCTTCTGCCCATTTCTCCTGGTGTACCTGGTGAGCACCCATATCCACACTGTGAAAAGGAGCAGTGGGCATGAGTTCCCTCTGTTGGCTCCAGCCTTTTTCCCTAAGGTGCAGGAATGTGCAGTACAGCAGAGTTACTGTCTTCTCTCTCTTCTTCTCTGTTTTAATGGGAAAGGTGTCTACAGAGTAGTTAATTTTAATTTTTTTCATGACTGTGCTTATGTGATAGCAACATGGAATTTGTCCTCAGTCTGGGGGGCACTGTTTGATTGTGGTTCTATGCATTCTTGACACATTTGGTAGGGACAGAAATGCTCAAGTGTCACTTCCCCGTGGTACATAGGCTGTATCCATACTGGTAAGTAAAACAGGCCAGGGATGGTTTTCTTGTCCTAGGGGTAAAAGGCACAGCATGCCTCATCTCCATATGGCTACATTCTCACTTCCCAAAAGAGGGAGGCCTCATTCATCCTGTCCCTTGGGTGCATTCCTTGGCCTGTGCTGTCCCCTGAACCATGCCCAGCCATTGTCTGGAAACATGTTAGCTGTCAGGAGCCAAAACTGTGCCAGGGTTTCCAGGCTTACAATGGAACAGCAAGGGCAGGAGCAGGCCAGCATGCCAGCACATGCTCTGACCCTCTTTTTGTTCCTGATACAAACATAACTGTGTTAATACTGATACTGCCTAAGTTTAGCAATGTCTTTAAATCCTGTTTTCAGGCTTTCTGTCAGCCATATAATCAGGACTACACAATTCTATTAATTAAAAAAAAAACTTTATTTCGTGGAATGTCAAATAATATTACAGCAGGACAGAGTGCAAATAATGGAACACAACAGTATAAGACAGAGGTAATACCTGAAGAGGTTTTCTTTATTTGAGCTGAAAAGGATAGGTGTGTTTTTCAAACTATTCTTACTCTGAGCTAGTACTTATGTAAATTGAAAGTGCATATATGTGAACTTCCAGTTGGGGTAAAAATTAAATCCTAAACAGATTGAAGAAAGGAAACAAATCATAAGGGAAATGTCAGAAAATATTCAGATACCCTCACAGTTTCTTAAATAAATGCACATTTGTAAAATATCAGATTACGTATTCCAAACACAACTTTAACTCTGTCCCTGTAGTCATTCCCAGTCTTAGTCTGCAGACCAGAGAACCCCTACAGTCAGAAACTCTACATCAAATAAATTCTGACTATGAGTTACATGCATCACACAATATGGTTACACTGGAATACTTTTACTATTCAATAACAGACAAAGTAGATATTTTATTTTGGAATCAAAGTGCTGTTATGTGGATTTATGGTTTATAACATTGGCAGTGTTTCTGAATACTTTCTTTTCCAAAGTACATAAATTTAAAGTGGTAAAAGTTTTGGTTTTAGCTTATAAATGGAGTTAATAATCTGCTCAAACAATAAAAAAAAATCTCTTTATTAATGGCCAAGAAATGTTTGGGGGATTTGATTTTTCTTTTTACAGGAGGATCATTTAAATCAGCTGGATGAAATGACTAGACAGTGAACATCATGAAGGTTTGGGAGGAGTTCATTGCACACCAGTTGATCATGTAGAACTTCAGTTATTAATCCATTAAAGTCATTACTGCCTCCAAGTCTTCTTTAAAAGTCACAGTCTTTTTTAAGGATTTGTTTAATGAGGAAAGGAGCTGTTCTGTTTGATGAGTCCAGTGTGCAGGGCTGTGCACTCTCTGGCTGGAGGATGTTCTGTGCCTGGAATTCGCAGTGCTGGGCTGTGGGTGGGCAGTAACGTGCGAGAGCTCCTGTGCTGCAGGAGGATTTGTATTGATCCTCCTGTTCTGACATCCTGGGCTTTATCCTGGTTACAATGTAGGCAGACATGTCAGGCAATTAAACATGTGAAGACATGGTTCTGCTCGATTATTTGACTTCCTGCAGCTAATAATGAGATTTTTGAAAGATTTAGTGTTATGCCATTGAATATAAAAGAAGTTTGGAGGCCTGTATATGCAATGGAGTTAGGTGTGGTAGATTAAGTTTGTCCTGGCATCCTTATTGAAGCTTCCCTGTAGGCACTATCAGCTGTAATCAACATTGTTGCCAGAAATAACATTGCAGTGTCAAAGCCATGAGTGTTTTAAGGGTATAGTCAGAGGACTTGAAGTGTTCACTTGTTTGTTTAACTGTAAATTAATAAAGACCCACCGAATTTTTTTTCTGTTCCTGGGTTGTTGTTGAATCCTATAATTTTTTCTTTTTAATATTATTGAGAAAAACTTTTGGTGTTCAAATTACATTAAAAATATCTACTTGCAGGCAGAGTAATGGCAGAGTAAAGTAAAGTAAAGTCCTAGGAGGATTTGGAAGAGAGAAAGAATACTTAAGATATCATTTAACCGTTGCATCAGTCATTGTTATGCCTACACATTGAACAATGTGTTACCTTTCTGTTGCTAATTTTTTTTTCTGTGGTTTTGTTTGGGATTTTTTTGTTGGGTTTGTTTTTTTTGTTTTTGTTTTTGTTTTTTGGTTTTTTTTTTTTTTTCTGGGGTGGTGGGGGTGAGGTTGGAGGCAGTTGTGATAATGACTAGAAATGATCAACAAAAGTTTTGAATTATGCCCAGGCAGTGACCATCAGATACTGCAATAATGATTCCTACCATAAGAGTGAGTCTTGATTCTCAGAAAGATGCAGGATAGACAAGTCAAAACTCCTGGAGGAGTCCAGCTCATCATGTTATTTGCAATTTCCATCCAGTAAGACTTTGACTGTGAGAAAAAAGCAAGTTAAAGTCAACACATACTTGACCTCTGTGGAACTGATTTCTCCTGCACTCAGAGGGTGGCTCCTGGGCCCAGGTGCTGGACACTCTTCAGTGAATGGGTGACCCTGAGATCAGAATGGGATAATATTAATGGGATGGACCATCAGCACAAATCTAAAATTAGTAACTATGATAAATACTTTAAAGGTGTGCCTTATTGAAATCCTCAGTATATACTTCACAAGCTAGTTAAACCATCAACTGAAACTGTACTTAGAATAAGAATATATTTTCTATTATATTTGTTATTTTAATTGGGATTATATATATACCCTTAAAGAAAAACATTTCTGGTTATTTTTGAAAGACAGACTCACAGTGACCAATCCTAGACAGGGAGAGTTATAATGATAGTATTAATAACTGGGTTATTAGAAGTGAAGTAACTGTAAAGCATGCAGGTTTAATGTGTGCTGCTTACTTACTGTGCTTCTGTTTTTGAAGCAGTTTCAATTCAGCAGCCAGTTTCAGTGATTTTTAGACAACTGGATGCACGTTGCTGTACACATTACTCTGCCACACTGCCTGTCTTGCAAATATTGCTCATAATTCTTTGCATGTCTTTCCTTCAGAACGTGGAAATTAGCACTAAAGCATTAGGTTTAGCTTTAGAAAAGGCTTTTTTCAGTCTAAAGGAATCTTATGGTGTCACTTTCAATCTCTCCTGTGAAAGTTAAATTTCTTTCTCTTACTTCCTTTTATGTTCAGAAACTATAATTTATTGCTGCAAAGGAATGTGTACCAAATCCAGTAACCAACAGAGGATGTGGAAAGATTTATTGGGAGAAACATAAAGAGCATTCCTGGCCAGGTGTATTTTATTTCTTTCTGTGAAATGGAAAAAAAATACTATACACCTCCAGCCAACTTCAGATATGGCTGGAAGCCCATTTGGAAGAGAGTATCTGTGATTATAAAGTGCTTCTTGAGATAAACTGAACAAAAAGTGATGAAGGGCACAAGGAGATTTGGCATTGCTGAATAGCAAGAGCTGTGTTGCCCAATTTTGAAATCAGTTGCAGTGTTTGCCATCTGAGTGAGTGTGCACACGACTTCCACTCTCCCTGTACTTTATCCAGCAGTTTATACCCATGGGAAATGAGGGACTGAACACTCTGCTGAACCACAGCAGTGAATTCTGAGTTTGCCTTTGCACCCTTGGTCCATGACAAAGGGTTCTGAAGGAACAGGATCTCAGTAGACTTCTGCACTCCTTGCTTGACTTAGAAGGTGTCATTCAGTGAAAAACAAGGCACACGTCACGAAAATTTTTATTCTACCACAGTTTTTTAGAACTCTAATAAATAATTTTACTTCATTTTGGAATGTCTAACATGAACTTGTGAGGAGTGTAATCTTTTGCAAGGTTACAAATTGTAATTTATTTATTTGATGGTATTTAGGACAAAATTCTAGGCAAATACAAAAGTCATTTTTTCAAGAATGATAAAAAAAATCAGTTACACACTAGCTATTGCTAATTCAATCCAGTTACCTCTGAAATGTTTAATGTCATTTATGTAAGTAACAAAGTGAATAAGAGCATTATCATAGAATCATAGTTTGGTTTGGAAGAGTCCTTTAAAGGTTAGTTGCCTACTCCAACCCCCCTGCAGTCAGCAGGGACATCTTCAACTAGATCAGGTTGCTCAGAGCCCTGTCCAACCTGACCTTGAATGCTTCAACAGATGGGACATCCACCACTTCTCTGGGAAACCCGTTCTATTGTTTTACCTGCCCATCATAGAAAAACTTTCTTCTCTGTATCTAGTTTGAATTGACTCTATTTTAGTTTAAACCATACCCCTTGTCCCGTCACTACAGACCGTACTGGGTCTGACCCCATCTTTCTTGTAGGCCCTCTTTAGGTGCTGAAAGGCTGCAATAAGATCACCACAGGGCCTTCCCTTCTCCAAGCAGAACAACCCCAACCCTTTTAGCCCTTTTTCATAGGAGAGGTGCTGCAACCCTCTCATCATTTTTTGTGACACTCCTCTAGACCTGTTTCCGCACTAAGAATGTTCCAGGGACACCTTTTCTCTTGCAGTTTTCCCTTCAACTGCAACTTCTTAGTCTCCAATTCCCCTCTGTGCTAGCTGAATAGGCTGGTCCCTTCAGCAGTTGCCTTATTTATTAAAAACCAAATTTTGATATTGTGGTTTTGTATAGGTTGTGGAAACGGTTTCTTCTATTTCCATTAGTCCAAATTTCTTAAGTGTTCTCTACAAATTCTTCCTTCATGCAGCATCTTAGAAAAAGAGGTGAAAAGATATGGAATTGACTGCTCCATCCTGCTACCCCAGGCAGGAAGCTCTATCTGTATCACATTTTACATGGATGTGATTCTCATATTATAGGACCCTCATGATGAGTTTCCTTGATCTGTCCAGTAATCTCTTCCATTGTATACTAGTACTTACCTATTGTTTCCATCATGGAATGAATTGAATAAATGGATAGGTAAAACCTATTATTTTATCCATCATGGCTATGGAGAGCAGCTCTTGATTTCTCTTAGCAGATTCTCCCTACCCTAGAGTTTTGTAGACCTTTTTCTCTGTTGCTTCACAGAAATTGTTCTCTCCTATTTCTCACCCCAGGGATGTCACCATGCCTGACTACACCTATTGCTATTTTCCCAGTGCACAAATGGAAATCTTACTGGTAGCAAAAGGCCAACCTTTTGTAGACCATACAATTAAGAAAACTTGGTAATTAGACAAAAGAATGTTTGAAATGTGAGTGCTCAATTAGAAACACAGAATCAATGTCTCATTTTATTGCTGTTTCCTGTGTTGGTTTCTATACTTGCCTGTCAAAACCAGACTACTTTTTTATGTTATTTGATACAAAAATTAGCCTAAACCATTGACATCCAAGTGTTTAAATGCCTTTGTGAATTCAAGTACTTGGTAGACTATAGATAGGATTCAGTACGTGCCTAAAGTTGCAGGTCTTTAACTATGCTAGTTGATTACATCCTGTATTTTGGTCCATGTTTTCAACCCCAAAATTTTTACTGCCTTTTAGATTTTAAAATTCAGTAAGGAAGCCAGTGAGTGAATCAAGTTTTTGGTGGTCTCTGAGTAGATAGAATTTCAGCAGTTTTGCATCAAGGAAATTGGAGAAAATTGTTATTGCTATGAAATTAGACTTCCTTAAAATAAAAGAGGTTTAGAGGTTCTTCTTCCAATAAAGAGCTTTGTTTCTTCAGCAATCATATGGTAATTTGGTGTAAATGAAAATTGATCTTAAATATTTACTTTTTCTACTTTCATAAACATATTGTTTTCCCTACTTCCTTTTTTTTCCTTTTCTTTTTTGTTTCCAGGACCCTTTGCTGCTTCAGGAGACAGTAAATTCTGCTGCTGCTCTTATCATGGCAATAATAAAGGACAGAAACCCGGACCTTATTGGCCAGCTGTTGGTAGCATAAGACCGTAAATCATGTGTAGCTTTTGGAAATGTTAGTCATCATCTGTTCACCAAAGGTCTTAAGCCATTTTATTCTTTTGAAAACTCTGGATTTGTTCCACTTATTATTATGATCCTTTAACAGCATATTTTTGATATTTAAAATACAATCTAATATTATGTATAAAGTGTAAAAGGAAATGCAAATAATTCTGAGATACACTGGGTATATACTGTGGGGAATGATACTGAAATGTTTTTTAAGGTACTGATCATTTTAAAAGGAGCACAGAGGACACCAAAGCATTCATGCAGAATTGTCTTTAACTGTGTGTGTATCTTGTACTCTAGGACTGCATGACTGAAGTTTTATTTTGGCTAAATTAACCCTAATGCACGACTCATCTACATTATGTGAAATTATTTAAAAATTGCTGCTGTAATACCTCTTAGTAAATGTAGAGTTCCTTACAGAGTGTAGCTTTCCTGACATAAAGAGAAATGCATATTGCAGGAAGCGTTGGAAAGATCAGGTACATGTTCTCTGTGGAATGAAGGTAACCTCAAGTCAAAGAAAAGATAGGCATAAGTACAACGAGGTGCTAACCCCTGGTTTTCCAGATGCAGTATGCTCTGGCTGTAGCCTCCTTGGTGCTACACTTCTTCCAGTGCCCGTGTGCCATCATTCAGAGCTCCTGTAGTTCCATGAAATAGGAAGAGTCTGCTAATTCATGTATAAGAATACAATTGTCATCTCTTGCTGGTTAGCAGATGTATGTAGTAAATAGCAGTAAGGAGACCAAGCATTATGATTTCAAAGATACACTGCATAGTCAAGTGTGGATCTTTGGGACAGGAAGTTGAAATGGTGAGTGATTGTTATGTGGAGTATCTCCAGGTATTGCAACCACTAAGAGCAATATGAGCATTCTCCCTGAAAACGCATGTCTTTCCCAGGAATTTTATGTCTGCTGCAATTTGTGAAGGGGCTAGGTTAGTGTCTTACATACTTGATATGGCTGGAATAAGGTCTTAGAGAAGTATCCCCACCAGAAGTGTCCAGTGAATCCCTGATTCAGTCTGTCACTGTCATTCAGCAAGTTTCCCTCTAAAAACAGCCTCCCTCCCCTTACTCCCACCATGCTCCACTCTCTCCGATGCTCAGATAAAACTTAGGATAACAAGCTCCCTGCTTGGTCCCTTTCCTCTTTCTCTTCACATGACTATTTATATCTCTGGTTTAAATCCCTTTTAGAAGCAGATCTTGGTACCAAACTTCCTTCATTGCACAATAAAATGAACAGTTGTTAGCTGACAGTTCTATATCCAGAGCAGACATTTTCTTCCACACACAAGTCAGGCAAAGGTAACTAGCAAAGTTCTTGTGCATCATCTGCTTTCTTCTTTGCTTCTTTCTTCCCTCTACTTTGATTAATAATTTGTCCTTTTCTGACATTGTACAACATAAGCATTCATATTAGCTCTGTGTATGGCTATACAATACACATATTTTATTCATCCATATATTTATGTCTGTTCATATGCAGAGCACACAAATAAATTAAGAACTAAAGAATTTATTACTGGTATTCATAATTTAACAGGACAGCTCTCACAAATAAGTTTTCTGAATGTGCTTTTACATTAATAAATTTGATGAAGGAATTCGTCCCACAGGCTTTTAAAAGACATGATGAAAGATGTCTCTTTGACTGTATTTTGTTATTCTTGTTTGCTTGAAAACTAAAATGCAATCTGTGATGTGTTTTCCCCAAACAATAAGAAGGTGAATTTAGAAAATCCTTCATGTTTTCTCTCCACTCTAATTTATACACTGTGATACTGCATTAAGATTTTTTTGTGTATAACATCATTTCTTTAAGAAAAGCTTTTATTTTTTAGGGTTGTTTTACTTACCTCATTCTCCTAAGAGGATTTCAATCCAATTAAAAATGATGCTGCAATGAACTGCTGTAACAAAAAAAAAATATATAGTTGTTTATGGATTTATTTTGAAAAAAGAACAGACAATGCACAAGAAAAAGTAAGTTTTGGGTCAACCAATATACTTAGTACTAATCCTAAATGGAAGATAATAAGCTTTATTAATGTACTGTTAATCATTGCGTTATTCCTTTTAAATCTTTAGTAATCTTTTAAAATAATCTACAAACACTGGAAAGTCCATTTTGCTGGAGGCAAGTGCACCAATAACAGAACTACTAAAACAGATCACAAAATACTAAAACTGCAGTAAAAAAAAAAAGAAATTGGACTGTGATTAATGCTATTGTGTATCCAAACCAAATTTAAATGGTTTTTTGGGTGATTGTTTGTACTTACAATGGGAATAAAGATATAAAATGAAATTAAGAAACTGGCTGATTGTTTTTTGTCTGTGCATAGCTTCTCACAAATAGCAGTATACATGAGAAACTTGGCAGCCTTTTGTACACACATGCTGTTTTGAATTTAACTAGTGAATCAGTCACCACCCATATTGCTTTGAACATTTGGACAGAGATAACAGAAAGTAAATAGAAGCTCAGACTCTGCCAGCCTTGCTTACCTTACTCCTCAAGCACTCTAATTAGTATTCCTTGGGTAGTGTTCATGAGAAAAGAGAATGCAGAACGCCAGAATGTGCCCCTAGAAATGCTTTTCAAAACTGCAAAGTTGAGTGAATTAGATTTGTATACTGAAATTAACTGACTTCATGAAAAATCTGAAATCTGTGTTATTTTGTCTTCAATCAGTTAGGTAGAGATTTTCTATTTAGTCTTTTTTTTCTTTAGCCTTTTCACACAACCTAGCTTGAAAAAACAGTGGCTTGATGGTCCTCTGAAGAAGAAAGAAATGAAAAGGATAGAAGATGGTGGCATTATAAACAAAAAACCCCAACACTCCAAAACTATACCAAAAAGCAACAGAAAGAAAGTGAGATGATACCTATTGTAATCAGTGGCATAATAGAGTCAACTTTGGTTGAGCTCATCTTAATTAATGTAGGCTGCAGAAGAAAATTTTCTGGATGTCATGGAGCCTTTGGTGTATTCAAATTTGTATTCTATGTGACAGCCAAGTCTCATCATCTCCACAGAGCTGTTCTAGGTGCCGTCCAAAGAGAAGCTCCCAAAGACATAATGTTTCCAATTAATGTTTGGCAATTTCTGGAGATACAACTTTTCCTGTCTGTAGGTCATTCCACCAGAGAAGGGTCATACTTTGGTTGCTCTGTTCTCCCTGTCTCAGACAGTGCCACATCTCACTGCTTTTTGTTTGGCTTTTATTTCTGAGGAAGAGCACATTCACTTTGAGACATGCAAAATATTTTTTGTTTTGTATCTCCTTCCTCTTCGTCCATAACTTGGATCTGAAAAATTCTAGTTCATCTTATCAAGCATCCACCAATGTGCAGACAACTTCATTGTTGTTGAGGAAGGTTTGAGGGTTCAAGAATAAGGTTAGGTTAACAGTGCTCCTGTAGGCCAGAGTTTGGGGCAGGATTATTCCTGCCCAACTCAATCCAATTTGCATCTGATTTTGAATAATTTGTGAAGGCACACGGTTCAATGACTAATTCCCTGCTCTGGGTGCCTACAGTGAGACACCAAAGGCAAAGTGTGAAAATGGATTCAAATCCTTGTGCCCCAGTGCCTGTATTTTCAACTTCAGACTGGTAATTTTTTATGACATCTGTCTTCCTCAGCCCACTTCCCAGACCAGTTGTTTACCAGAATTCAATATATCTTGTGCTTCTGGCAAGCACCAAGGAAAAAAAGCAGTCACTGACACTGCATTTTTCCCAGTGTAGGTTGATTTTGATTGACAGGGCTGTACAGCACTTGTTAAATATACATTTTCCTTCATTATTTCTTCCAGGAATACTCAATTAGTTTAGAGAACTAAAAAACACCATTTCAGCACCTGTGCTTAGGAAACAGTCCCAACTGTGAAAATACTTTTCGTGATAGAATAAAGTTACTTCTCTTGCATATGTCAATCTGGGGAGCAAATGGCATTTCTTAATATATTTATTCCAAGGTTAATTTAAGTATACTTCCAATATTTAGATTGAAATGAATCTTGTCCTTCATCCAGCACCTATTCCTGTCTCAGAAACTAAAATTATAATTTAGTTTAAATACCACAACACTGAATTATAACACAGTTACAAAGATAAATGAGAGAGCAAGAGACTTGGACAAGAAAAAAGTGATGTGAATTTAAATAGTGTAGAGAAGCAAGGAGGCAAGGGAGAATATACCAGAGCTCCACCAGATGGTAAAACCTGCAGGGGAGACCCCTTGAATAGCATGATGGGCCAAGGGCTGCAGGCAGGAATGCTTTCCAGGTTCAGTAGCACATCAGATGGCAGCTCAAAAAGGCAATTCTCTCTTTAGCAGCCATTTCAGATAACCCTCTCTCTTGGCTTGTTGTCACTTCTGCATCTCTTTCATTACTCTGCCTCCTTCCTTTTGTTTTTGTGCCTCAGACTGGTCACTTCAAATTTCATACTTCATTTTAGCCATTCCTGCTTTCTCCTGTGCTTTTTCCAATCCTTTCCCCCACTTCTGTTGCTTATTCTTTCTCTCCGTATTTGCCACTCTTTTTCCATTGCTCCCAGCCCACCATCGTCGAAAGAGATGATCCCCCCTCCCTTCCCTTGCAAGCCAGGCCGTGGTCTGGCATCAGAAACCCTTCCTCGCTCCTGGATCGAGAACTGAGGCGCTGGGGCTTTGGCACCTCCGTGCTGCTCACAGCTGGGACTGAAAACAGATGTCACTTCCGCTGCCAGCTGCCGGCAGATGAGCAGCAGCTGCCCGAAGGGACAGACCTCCTGCATGGCAGCTGCTGGGCTGACACCGAGTGCTGCCTGTTAGCCGGAGTCAAGCTGTAAGCAGAGCCTTCCCACTGAGGGGGAATGATCCCCCCAAGGCCAGACCCCCCTTCCCCTGCTTCAGTAGCCAAACTAGGGTTTGTAAAGTCAGCACCTAGTCAAGGAGCCAGATTTGCAAATCTATCAGAATGGCAGCAGCAACAAAAAGTGAAAGAAAAAAAAGCCAAATCCAGGTATGGCTCACAGTCCCGGTGACTGGAAAAAGTGTGTTTTCACTTAGTAACCAGTGGTTTTGCCAGGAGTTGCTCAGAGACAAAAAGCAAGGAACCCCACGATGCTGTGCTAAGCAGTTCCTTTCCACAGCAGAGGCATGGCCTGCTGAGGCCCCACTGAAGTCAGTGGGACTGAAATATCCTTGCAGTGCACTCAAGAATGCACGGCATCTCCTCCCTCCGGCCATCTCCAGCTAACTCACACATAACCATGCTGCTTATGCTAGGGGCTTATTATTATTATCATCATCATTATTTTTATTGTGCTGCAGTTCTAAGTGTGTATTTATGCTGTGCTCAACTCCCTTGCCATTTGGTAGGGAACATTCTGGTCTTGATTAATGCCCACTATGTTTTGGAATTTAGTTGTGACTCCAGCTTAAGCACCCACAGGCCTATGGTACGTGGGGTTATAGGGACACTTTTGAAGGGCAGTTCAGAATTTAATATCTGTCTTTGAGTACTCACTCTGAATCCAATGACAGCACAATAAGCCTAAAAGGATGATTTTGTGCAGGACTAGAAAATTACTTGGCCTCTATTGGACACAGTATTTTGTCCCTCTCTCCTGTATGCTGGCATTAGGGTTGTGCTGTCGTGTAGAAATTCAGACAAGGAAGCTGAAAAACTATTACCTGCCTGGAAACTAACCCTGCAAAAAGTGGCTACCTCTCAGCAGAGTCACCAGGTGGGATGCCTTTTTGGGGAGAAGGTACACTGTGACTCCTGTTGCAAAGGGATGTGCTGGAGGCACAGTAGGGCTGCAGCAATAGAATCACAGACTCTATTTGCCTAAAGGGTGACTCAGCTGTGGGGCACTGTTTTCTTAACTTTGCAGTTTCAGGTCCTTCTTGTGTTGAGGGCAAGATGAGTATTGTTTATTCTAACACTGTTGTGCCCCTTTGGCAGACAAGGCCACATAATACACATGACTGAAGTGCAGGGGGGTCAGACCCTGGATGTGGCTCCTCTCTTTGGCTGTCATGTGCAGTCTTTGTGAGCAGTAAGTAAGCCTGGTTGTGTGTTGTGACATGCAAACCTCTCTGAAAATGATAAATCTCAAAATGCTCAGAGGTGAACTGCATTCCAGACTGGTAGGTCAGGATAAAAAAAGGAAGGAAGGAAACGAGGTGTCTCTCACCCCCTCTGGGAGTGGCTGCTTAGAACAGATCAAAGAAGTACTTTTATGATGGATATTTCAAGAAAAGCTGCAAAATGCCTTGAGTGCACAGCAGAAAATACACATTACTTCTCCTTGGTTGTTTGATTTTTTTCTTAATCTTTAAAGCAACTGGCTTTGCTCACTTTGGTCTTTAATCCTGCTTCTGATTGTGCACCTCGTGTAGGCATCTCCACAGCCTTGGAATGTGCAGGATTTGTCCAAAGCATTGCTGAACCATGGTTACTTACAGTTACTTACAGTATAGGAATGGTCATTAAAGTGGCAGCAATGCACCCTCTGCTGGTGTCCATCAATATATTATCCAAAATCTTCCCCAAGTTCACCAATCAACAAATACTAACAGCAGAGGAAGGGCCAATATTTTTCTCTCCATCTTCTCTGATTCCCAGCAGTGATAACCTAAGGTGTTGAGATGGGATGAGATGAAAAAACTCTGGGCATGATGTCAGCTACAAAGTGAAGAACAAAGATGCAACTACCTTCAAGAAGAGGCTGGAAAACACCTTTAGCATGTGGGCTAGTGGAAAAACGGGGATTCATGCTAATCAGGTTGTGTGGGTGGAGGATGGCAAAACATTTGTTATCGTCTGGGATGGCTCCTGCCAACATGTATCTGCCTCAGGCTGAATTTTTGGTAGTGGTTTGCAGACCTTTTTCATTCCTCTCAAAACACATACTGAGTAAGATTAGTTTCAGCTTTCAGGAAAACCCTAAATTACAGACGAAATGGGCATTTGAACAATTCTGTGTTCAAATTATTAATATTCAAGTGGTTTTTTTGAATGCTAATTTGCACTTTAGTGAAAAGCTCAAGTTTTCTTTCTTTTCTTTCTTTTTTTTTAATGACTCAACACAATTTTTATAAAAACTTAGAAACATCAGAAAAAATCATAGAAAATATTAACTGTACTGCACTCAAGTGAGCATTAATGAATGGCTGGGCATAATGGTAGTAAGTTGGAAACAGGTGAATGTAAGCTCAGCCTACACTACCAAGCTTGTATGCCAAATTTAGAAAAACCCTGTTTTGAGTGTGAAGCAAAATAGGAAAGAAAATCTCAGTAAGAAGAGACATATACTAGAGTAAGTGAGGATAACAGAATGATTTCTAGTCCATGATTATCATAAAGAAATAACCTTTAGAATGAATCTAATAATTTATGTTCTTTATTAGATTTGTATATTTCCACAAGAAGGCATTCAGATGGATCCTCAGAAGATCTTTCAGGACAAAAAGTGCCATATTGTAGATATTCAGTGCGGAAAAATATTAAGCTTGTAGAAAATTATGTTGAAGGTAATAATGCCTTGGATGTAAAACACTCTGCTCTTCAGTAGCTCTTTCATGCCCTCTGCAGTTAAAACTCTGTTTTGTGTCTGTGCAGTCAATGTGCTTTTCCTGGTTGCAGAATTCAGTGCCTAAGGTTAAGGAAAACTGTAAAACTGTCAATACTACTGGAAATTTTTTGGGGTTGTCTGTAGGCAAGGTTGTGACTTTTATTATACACTCACATTTTGCAAGCATTACAGTAACACAGATGATCCTGTGCTTTTACAGTGTGCCTCTTACACAGCAAGAGCTGAGAGCACAGAAGTAAACAGAGGTGCCTTCCTATGTGAGATCTTTGCTGGTTTCTCTACATGCAGGCATCCATCTCCACTCAGGTCTGGAGTTTCATGCATGTTTGCTGTCAGGTAGAAGTTATGTACAGATGACTGTATAAACTACTTTAAAGCAACTGTGAGTCTCATCATTGCATGTAATTTCTTTGTTTCAGAAAGTGCTGATCATGTTTTTGCATAGAATCACCTGAAGTAATCATCCTACCCAAAACAGTTATAAAAGCAGGTACAAAAGTTGTCTTGTTTCAATTGATTGTACCTTGATTATCTTCAACTAATTTCAAAAACATATCTAACTTTTGGACATACAAAATTGTGAAACAGTGCAACATAGCCCTTCTACTTATATTTGAAGAGAAGTGTGCAAGGGTGCATAAAAATCTCAACAGATGAAAGAAGAAATGGTCAGTTTCTATAGTGCCAAAGGTCATTCCTGAAGTATCTAAAACAGGACTCTTGGGGAGGAAAGAATAAGTATGATATAATTAAGTGAAAAAATTAATAACAATAACAATAGCAGTAATAATAATAATAATCATGATTAAAGCAATTAAAAGATGGAAAAGTCAGAAATGCTGAGAAGGTGATCTGCTATTTAAAATATCAAAGTTATCTTATTTTACCAGTGACATTTTCAAGAGTGACTGCTGGTTACTGATTCTGGCATGGGCTTCCACTGTGTATTAGAACAGATCCATATATAAAATAAATCTTGCAAGCTCTCTGGGCTATAGCTTTCACTATCACTGCTGTTTCATTAGTAGAAACAAAACTTGAACTCAGACACTTGTCTAACAGAAGTATCTTGGAAGAAATTAACATATTGCAATACACTGAATGCAGTAGTTAGGGTTCCTGATCTTCACTGAGACATTAATGTGCCAGCCACTTTTAAAACAGTGACTGCTCTCCAAGGAACTCCCACAGCTTAAATTAACCACCCTAGGAGTGAGGCTGGACACAGATGCTGTTAGAGGCTGGGGAATGCCAAGAAGCCAGGTGCAGCTTGAGGAAACACAAAACCCCAGAATGGTGAGGCCAATGCCAGACCACAGAGACCCTTTAGGCCCCCACTGTCTCATGCTGCCCTCTTTTCTCCCCATAAAAGAGGAAAGGGAATATGATGCACATTGTCCCATCTTTCAATAAAAATCAAGGAATCTGGTTTCCTGAGCACTAGTACTGCTCAGGGAAAATGAGAACTGGCAGGTTAGTAAACTTCACTATGCTTCAGCCTCTCTCTCTATGCAATATGAATAATGGCTGCTCCACAGCAGCATTCAGCATTTCTTACAGTGAATGTATTCATATTTATGAAGTATTTTGTAAATTGAAAACCATATATGCTTGAAGGAGCTGTCTTGTAAAATTTATTATTGCTGAGATGATACTCAAGGGCTGAAAACAACTCTGTGTATTAGGAAACCCCTGATTAACCAGTTGAACCATGGAAATCCTGTTTTGCTTGCATTCATTTTTCAGTGGCTCTAGAGATAATAGGTGTATTACTCATGTACCTGAAATATAGGCAAGGACCTTGGACCACAGAATTTATCAGTGTATTAAATTTACCAGCCATGTTTCTCATTTGATGTCGTGCAGTAGATATACGAATGCTTGTCCCTATTTATGTTGTTTATCAGCAATATGAATCAAGCTGAAATCCTTCTTGGACAGACTCATTGACACTATGCTGTTAAGAATTTGGTTTTTTGAAAGCATTTAATAGAGGACTGGACTTTGAGGTTATGTGTGCAGCACTGGGGGAGCAGGGCTGGCCCATGTGTGTGTAACCCTGCCAGCCCAGGCTGTGACACTGCAAACAGAGGTGGGGCTGGCTGGGGGACCTGAGGAGAGGGCTGGAGACAGGCAGCTCTTTGGCATTCACTTCCTGGCAGAGCCTTCTTCTTGATCCCTGCACAGACCTTGCTGCAGGCACACTGCACCCTCAGCCCAATCCTGGTGCCAGCTCAGCCCCTTCCCAGCCCAGCAGGCCTGGGGATGGTGGCTGAGCTCAGGACCATCTCCCCCAAGGGACCATCAACAGGAAACATCCCCACACCCTCTTCACTGCTGACTGCTCTCTGCCTAGGGCTGAGGCTGACATTTGGTAGGATGAGGAGAAGAAAACACTTGGGAATATTCCACCTGAATGAATTTTTTGGGAGAAAACATGTTGTTTACTAAGTTGAAATGATCTCCAGATCCAAATTGGAAAAAGTCACAGTTTTTAGCTCATTTAAAAACACGTAGGCTTCAATCAATTCACAAAGCCAAGGCCTAGCATTTCTGTATTTCTATGCTGGCTTCAGAGGAGAGCAGAGCAAGGTCTCGTCCCCACCCTGCAGCTGTCCTCTTCTGACTGCCTGAAGGACAATCACCGTCTTCTTCTGAGGCACTGAAACAACCTGCAGGCACACAGAGAAAGATGGACAACTCTGAAGTCTTTGTGGAAGGTGCTCAGCCAGGAAGACTACTCCATAGGCAAGATGTGGCATTAAACAGCAGAATATTGCTCCCATGGGACAATACACTGTTATAGAGAAATGCAGTTCAATGCAAAAAGAAAAAAACAACCAAATAAAGCAAAGCATTTTAAACAAGCTGCACTTGGATGCCAAACTGTTTTATTTTGATTGAAAATACTCAGATAGATGTTTCAAAATTTTCCTTTTCTCTCGCTACTCATATCAAGAAAAGAAAAGAAAAATGCCACTTTCTGGCCTTGATATATACTGAAGATATTCAAAGGTCTCTGGAAGTACCTGAGAGCCACAAAGAAATGGGCTGAGACCCTAAAATACTGAGCAAGAGGAGAGGAGGTAAGCGATGCTGAGGTTAAGACTGCTCCTGCCATAAATGCACAGCGTACAGCCTTTCCAGCGGGATACCCCTGATGAAGGCGGCGGTGAGGGAGGGTGTCTCAGGGGTCAGGGAGCAAACACGGCCGCAGCAGGCGGAGCGGAGGGGCTCGCCCTGCAGGGGGAGTCGAACACCAGGAATGGGAGCGGGCGGGAGCGGCCGCGGCTCCCGGGGCTCCTGCGGGCGCTGCGAGAGGGGGAGCGCACAGAGCCCGGGGATACACAGAGCCGGGGGATACACAGAGCCCGGGGGATACACAGAGCCCGAGGGATAAACAGAGCCAGGGGATACACAGAGCCCGGGGGTACACAGAGCCCGGGGGATACACAGAGCCCGGGATGCGCACAGAGCCCGGGGGATACACAGAGCCCGGGAGCGCACAGAGCCCGGGGATACACAGAGCCCGGGGGATACACAGAGCCCGGGGAGCGCACAGAGCCCGGGGATACACAGAGCCCGGGGGATACACAGAGCCGGGGGATACACAGAGCCCGGGGAGCGCACAGAGCCCGGGGGATACACAGAGCCGGGGGATACACAGAGCCCGGGGGATACACAGAGCCCGGGGGATACACAGAGCCGGGGGATACACAGAGCCCGGGGGATACACAGAGCCCGGGGGATACACACAGAGCCGGGGGAACACAGAGCCCGGGGGATACACAGAGCCCGGGGGATACACAGAGCCCGGGGAACACACAGAGCCTGGGGGATACACAGAGCCGGGGGAACACAGAGCCCGGGGGATACACAGAGCCCGGGGGATACACAGAGCCCGGGGGATACACAGAGCCGGGGGAACACAGAGCCCGGGGGATACACACAGAGCCCGGGGGATACACAGAGCCAGGGGGGATACACAGAGCCAGGGGGATACACAGAGCCGGGGATACACAGAGCCAGGGGGGATACACAGAGCCAGGGGGATACACAGAGCCCGGGGAACACACAGAGCCCGGGGAACACACAGAGCCCGGGGATCACACAGAGCACAGAGCCCGGGGAACACCCGGTTCTGCTCCTACCCAACGCCTAGGCAGCTTAACCCCATTAGCTGTGGTTTATGTGTTGTGTGTGATAGAGCTTGGTCGATGGGTTTAGCTAATGCAAAGTACTTTATGATATTATGAGGTGGATGTGCGTGTAGAGGGAAAGGGCAGCCTCCTGGCATATGCCAAGGTTCAGGTTGCAGGCTTCCAGCTAAGGAATGACAGCCTAAAATCTCTGCCCTCTGATGTAGTCAGTCAGTCCCAGGCCTACAGGTACCTTCATCATACCTTAAACTGTATTTAAGCTTATGAAAGGAAAGTATATCGTTCATCAAATCCTATGCAGAATTTTCTAAAATTACATTTGTGATAATTCATTGTCTTAAAAATAATGTGCAGTCACATATAAATGGCTAAGGATAGAATCAGCAAAAGCTGAAGATAAATATCTGTTCCATACCAAAGCACTTTTACCCTGGTTCTCTCTTGCCCTCTTTCTTTAGGATGGTGTGTGCAGGAGGTGTGGGCTCTTCCCAAGCAGGTCCAGGGCAGATTCGTGAATGACAATCTAGAGCCAAGGGAGCTGCACCTGGTGTGTAGTTTGGGGAAACAATTACCAGCTCCTCAACCACTGCCAGAGCCAAGCAGGGCTTGAGGGAGCTGCAATAGCTGCGTGTGATCTCTGTCTGGCAGACACGGAAAGAACGCGCACATGCACAAAGGCACGTTCGGAACTGCACCTGCACACGTGCCAACTTACAGGTCCAGTCTTTAAGCCAGGGCCGGTCACTGTTATTCTCGGTTTCATCAAGCTCTTTATTCTTTCCCACTGTTTGTTGCATCCACTTGTTTTAAGCACTGGTGCTGGAGGTGTAGTTAATAAGTGCCTCCCTCCAGCTCAGAGAAGATTCACAGCTCCAGGTTGATTGGACTCCTTTGCTCAATGTCAAAGTTTTCTAAAGACACTTACATGTGAGATTTTTGAATATCTTATACATACCACATCTTTTTACATACGTTATCCAACTTAAGTGCTGGCTGTTATCCGTGCAATATACTTAGACCATCTCAGCTGTATCAGCTTGCTGTATACTTGATTGCTCTCATTAGATTAAATGCAAACACTAAAAAATGACAGATTGCCTTTCTCTTTCTGTGAGCACATCGCAGTTTTCATGCAGACTTTTTTCAGATTTCACATATTTTACCCAGTCAGCTCCTTCCAATTATTCTGATCTGTTTGAGACTGAGATCAAAGTTTTCCACTAGTTACTGTTAGCATTAGCTTAAACAAGTACACAATAAAAATTGATTTTCGGTGGCTTATGTGTAACATTTTGCATGGGGAGATCCCCACATAATTTATAAACATCCATTAGAGGTGACAGCTAGCAGTGTGTAATAGCCAGGGAGAGCTGTTCCCATTTTGCAGAGAGACACAATTTCTGAGTCTTGATTTACCTATAGCCTTGACAGCGAGATAATGCAATTACACTTTTTGACAGCAGCACACCACCAAGAGTTGCTGCTACCTCTGCCCCCACCTTTCCTTACAATGAGACCTCTCCCCATAATAGCTCATTGGCCATTTCTATGGAAGACTGTGACAATTTAGCTGTTTTAAAGGATTTGACTAAGTGTGCATAAGACACTAACACGACGAATTTTGGTTCACAGCTACTCCAACTAAAATCTATATTGTCCACACTGAAGATCAGCAGCTTACTCCAGATAGAACTGTAAAGCAGCATATGGTTTAACTATCTCTTTCTGTATGCTACCCACAGAAAGAGAAAACAGCTGTTGAAATTGCAACTCTTCCTTGTACTTTCAGTCACAGACAATCCAGTGAAGCTCCCCTGAAGTTGGCAGTGTTGACCACCTGGAATCAAGCACACAAATTGCTCATAGAGTGCCCTTGGTCTGCACACTAATACAAGGACATATTGAAAGCAACTGGGGAATCTCAGCTGTCTGTGTGAAAGGCCAAAAAGGGTGTCATTTGGTGTAATGGCTGCCTAACTGAGAAAAATAGATGGAAGCAGGAAAAAGACATGCCTAGATATCCCCATGGAGGTCCAGCCATACTGTACAAGGTGTTGCTTCTGGAAATTGTAAACATTATCCCCCCAAAAAATCAACTTCCTGCGCATTGTTCTGGGCTTGCATTTATAAGCACTACCTTCTGCAAATCTTACTATCTCACCTGCAACACAGGCCTGGCATGACTGTGTTAATTTGATTCTTCTATCAGCCTGGCTTCTGTTACTTGTGATTCCTCTGCAATATATTCCTTTTCATGGTATAGTAGGAAAAGGAGCAGATACCAACAGTTTGTTGCACAATCCTGAAAAGTCTCAGGAGAGTCTTTGTGGGGAGGTAACTTAGAATAACTGTGAGTTTTCTCCTCAGGAAAAGAGGTTCAATCCAGTCCTTATAAATATACAAAGTTGTTTGAGAGAGGTATTGATTTCTGAACCAGTTTCTCTCCTCTTTGCAATGGTCCAAACTCCTTGAATGTTGGCCAGTTTCTGAGGTCCTAAAAGATAACAAGAGCAGAGGTTTTGACAAATTGTCCAAGGTAATTTATCAGATTTCTTCTGAGGAATGGAGACTGAGAAACTATATAGCTCGATAGTTGCCAGAAAAAACATTGTACTCTTATCTTCTGAACTGGGACAGGATTTAAGTCACAAGTACAGCCAACACGTGGTAATCTCCAAGCAAGTTGCTATAAGGACAGCCAAATTCTTAAGATAAAGAGATAAAGGCTCTCATGCTTTGTTTTGGTTGCCACACTGTAGAGATTTCCATCCTTTAGTGATCTGTGTGCAGTTCAGTGTTAGAAACCAAGGTAGCTTCAGGGAGGGACAGATCTGGGAGCTTGCTGCCAGCACTTACCACTGCACACACTTCTCAGAATGGTCAAGGCCTTCTGGTCAGACTCCTTTCCAGAATCTCAGCCCCAGCTGCCTGTCCTGCTGGCCCAGCTCCCTTCTGCTACAGCAGCTGCAAAGCTTCTCTTCCCTTCATGGGCAGCTACTCTCAGCCTCAAATCCAACATCTCCAGCCCCATACTTTCATGAGCTTCACATGTGCTTTTCCAGTAGGAAAGGCCACTTTCCTACTTTAGATTACTTTTTCCTGGTCTTCCTTAAACTGACAAACCTCACCAACCCCAGTTTCCACAGGAGACCAGAAATCTCAGTATATCCCTCTTCTGTTTCCTAGAACAATACTACTTGCACCCTTTGTTTTTTCCTCTCCTGCTCTATAATATCAGAGGCAAAGCTTTTATTCCCATTTTTCATACTATCTTCCTTCTCCTGGTACAGTCACTAGCTTACACACATGAAAAGGGCCCTCAATTACATGGTGCTCTGAGACTCTGTGCTGCCCTATTGTCAAGAAGTCTGTTCTGATGTTAAGGAAGTTTACAGAGAGATCAGGTGCTGTTTTAATTCAGAAATATTCAGTTTTAGAGCCAAATCTTCACGAAAAAATATATGCTCAAGGGTTGCCTATATTATATATATATCGTATGCACTTTATCTATCTATAAAATTTATAATCTATATACAAAAAGTATCTGGATGCAAATATATGCATATATATATATAATTATTATTTTTTCATTCGAATGTCCATAGAGAAACACATGTAAATAATATGCAGTTTGGGGAATAAGAACAGAACCTGTCAATATTTAAAATGTTAATGTTTAAAACCAGACTGCAGGTAAGTAATAAAAGAGGCAACTTCATCAGATGTGTTCACAAATATAGTGATAACCTAAGTCTGATTAAGCCAGATGTCAAGCATGAAAGAGCAGGCAGGAAACTTCAGGAGACTGAGAACAAACATGAAGCGATGGATCTGAAAGGCCATGAAGAACAAACTATGTTGAAAATGAGATGACTGAACCTGAGTTATACTGAATAAGCTCCAGTTTCTTATTTCAATGCATTTTGGGTGGACCAACACAAAATCCTTACTCTCAAGACTTGGCAGACTGTTATCTTTCACCTAAGAACAACTTGCTGAGGCATTTAAAAACAGTACTGAACACTGAGGAGATAAAGTTGGCAAATATTTTTCCTCATTAGTAGTTTTTTTTTTCTCTCACTAGTCCCTAATGCTGTCATATTGTTTGCAAAATGAAGAGGTGTGTGGTGTGGTCTGGCACAGTACTGTATTATGGAGTCTATTTTAAAGTTTTATCTAGATCTAGATCTAGAAAGATCTGAAAAGCTATATGCCAGGCATAGCAGCAGACAGCTGCATGGCTCTGAAGAGCTCTGCCTCTGTACCCCATATGTGCTAAAATAGCCTATTTATCATACACAACACTATGTCTTCCTCTATATTCCTTTCCATTCATTTATGTAACACTATGAATGACAAAGATTTCAATTAATATTTAATACATTTTAGCAGAACTGCAAAATAAGGACAGTTTGAATTAATGAAGCTTTATTTGCTTGACTGAGGGCTTTCTACTGTACTTATATGGAGGACTCAATCCAAAACCCCACCTAAGACAGTGGGAAGACTTTTCAAGTCTTTAAAGGGTAGCACAGCCGTTCAAAAAGTGGGTGAGATGATTAGCCTCAAATTCAATGTTCTAGTGCAGAACAAACATTGGTTTTCACTTTTACTGTCTTACAATGAGGAAAAGTCACTTAGGACAAAGTGATAAAGCTTCAAAGAAGGAATCCTTTCTGTTTAAACTAATTCTGCATTTCTCATGTACACTTCCAGATGATTCTTTGCCCCTGTCTTCCCCACAGGTTTGGTTAGCAGGAGGCACTGCACTGTTAGCACAGGTGGTGTGACCCCACCTCCTACAGTGGGAGCCACATTGCTGCCATGGCTGTGGCCACAACAAGGAAAATGCATGGGATGCATGCTCCCTAAAATCCTGGGAGATTTTAGGCTCAAGGAGAACAGAGGGGAAGGCTGAGCACAAATGGGGACACAGAAAGGCAGGGAGAAAACAAGAAAATACTGAAAGCATCTAAGTGAACTTTCAGAAACTTCAGAATGTTAGTTTCAAATGGTGGGCTCTGTAATCTAGTACATTCACTTCTTTGGTAGTTATTATGCTGTCACCATGATTTGGATAATGAGCAAATACTTTTTTTCAGCATTTGTCTTAATGGTCCTGTCCTATTTCAACTAGCTAATTGCTAAATCCTCTTTTTGTATATAATAATTGATCAAGAGACAATCTGCATTTGAAACAATTGAGGAGCCCTTTATGTTACTTAAATAGTGTTATTTTGCAAGTATGATTTCCTTAGATGGATCCTGCCTTATTTTAAATCTAATCTGAGGTCTGGATGAAAACATGCAAGATATCTCCCCAGATATCTCCCACTGCCAAACTGGACCACCTTCATCTGGTTTTAGGAGTTTACTTTTTCACATTGCACTAATTAATCCTAGTGATTAGTTAATAAAAGCTCCTCTCACTGCTTTCTTTTCTACCTTCTGTCTATCCACTAATTTGTATCAGGAATAGTCTAATGGAATGATCTGTCAGAGACTACTAACTGAAGAAAGCTGGTTCATCGACTCTAGAACTGAACACCAAAGGCTTTGCATTTCTCAAAATCTGAGCAGCAGAAAGTCAAGGTGGAAAAGTCACTGGCTTCACAGGTTTGTGCATGCATTCCCAGCTGGCTGGAAGCCCTTCAGGTCCTGGCCCTTGGTTCTCCTTTTTGTCCCCAGGGCCTGGGAGCAAAGAGCCTGAAAGTGTTTGGCTCAGACAAAGCCTTCCATTGGAGAGGAAGCTGGTTGGGTCAGGAATTCTTGCCAGGTTGCAGGTTCTTGCAAGGAACCCCAGAAAACACCAGTTAAATGTGAGATTTTCTCTGGAATACCTGGTCTGAGACCTGATGACCCAGCACAGCTCTATTAGTGAAAGTGATGTTCTTCTCAGTTTTATAGGTATTAAAATAACAGCTTAAGCCAAAGGAGAAACTTCTTTAAGGTACACCCCCCTCTGTAATTCTTTCTAATGCAACTTTTTATAATATCTGACTTGAGAAATTTGAAAAATAATAATTCATTTGTATTTGAGCTAGATCCAAGTTCTTGAAAAGTCTTTCAAAGGCAGGATCCTGGATCTTGGCCATTTCTTTCTGGGTGGTAAGCAATATTCACATTAATGATTTCAAATTAGTTAAAAATTATCTTGAGCCAAAACCAGCACAATTACAAGCATATGGATAAACAAGGACAATGGGAATTCGCAATTTAACACCTCTGGTAAAGGAAAAAGCAAACCAAAAGATATTTAGGGTGTATTCAGTGGGGCAGTGTGATTACATTAACTAGAGGCTGTGAGATCCACTCCATCTGTGACACTACTGCAGGGACTCAGTTGCCCAATAGCTCCCAGGACAATCACAGAAACAAAACCCTGTCCAGTGGTAACTGCAGAGGGGTGCCTTGAAAATAATTTCAGAGCTTTATGATTTGTGAATTTTTACAAAGAAAATTGTCTCTGACACAAAAAAACCACAAACCCACAATCCTGTCTCAAACAGTGGTAGACACTGCCTCTCCTTAAAATAATGTCTCACTGATGAGAGTTGTCCAGGCCTATGGATGGGCAGCTGAGACATTCCCAGAGGATTCCCAGGAGCCAAGGCCAATGAGTACAGGGCAGCCAGCTCTGCTCCAGTAAACACTCTTATCCTTCAAAACCATGTGTCTGCTTACAAATTGTCTTTTGGGAATGGTTCTGGAAATCCCCTGCTTCTGATTTGTGCCTGGGAGTGGTTTGAAGGGTAGCTGGCAGCAGCCTTGAGGCTGCTGGGGACGCCTAACTCTTTAACACCATAAAATAACATAATTCAATGCCCAGGACTGTTTCCCAGGCCCTGTTTATTTCACAAGGATACATGTAGACTGAGAAGAAAATTAAAATGAAATATTTGGTTTGTTAAGTATAGAACTGTCATGTTCTACAGGACATCTATTACAGAGATGGATTAAACCAATGTGATACTATTGCCTGGTGCAGAACAACTACAAAACTCTCAGAAGAATCCTTTCAGTAGCACTGGTTTTACTTCAGAAAATCCACTTGTGTTCAGGGATACTCCAGCATTTTGCAATTGCAATCTTAATTTTGCCAGCACCAGCGAAGAGCCAAATTAATCTGCAGCAGACTCTAATGTGACCTATGGACCATATTGAAGCCTTGAGAGACTACCTAGAATAAAGGCTAGACAGTGTTAAAGGAATAAAGTAGGTATTTATTAAAAGGCCCTCAAAGGATACACCTTAGGCAGTACAAGAGCCCAGCTGTGGCTACAGCCAAGATGGATGGCATGTCATGAGTTTTCACACTTTTATGACTTTGGGTCCATTTACATATTGGGGTTAATTGTCCAGTTACAGCTTCAGGATATGAAGTCCCATCCTCCCAGATTGCTCTCCTCAATTTGCTGTTGTTTACACTTTTTGGGCCTGAAGCTTTGGTTCTCAAGCTGGAAAAGGATTGCTTTATATAACTAAACTGTGAAGAGAACTTGCTAACACTTTATGTGAAGCTCAGAGTTATATACCAATGCAGTACAGAATCTGGAAAATATGAAAGCTAAAACTTAAGGCATCAATATAAGTTGGGTTTCATTAGTCCAATGAATGACTGGCCCAAACTGGAAAGCATCTCTTAATTTCTTCTCTTTGTACATCTCTTTTCAGTCCCTCATGTGATTTGATTTTTGGAATCTGGATTTCCTTTCACACATACCAAAATGCTCACTTCAATCTCCTCCATAGTTTATTATTAAGCCCTTGATTAATATGGTAAGGGCCAAACCTGCAGAGGGACAATCAGTCCTGACTGCTGCTGGTTTCCACCAGCTGAAAACAAAGCCTTTAGACAACACAGAGAAAGCCAAAGCCTACAACACCTATTTTAAAGATTATCCATCAGTGTCAGCAACAGAAAGTACATTCACCTCCACAACCCTCATCTGTAATTTTGTCTGGGTGGGTGAAAGGGAATGAGAGTACAATGGTTTCACCTCTTCTAATTCTTAATGATCCTGCCTTCCCCCAGTCAACCTACACAGAGACATTTACAGCCATCAAATGCACAGACTGCCAGACCTAGGTGTGCTGGACTGCGCCTCCAGGGATCTCAACCAGATGGAATTTTAGGAGAGGACACAGTTCATTTCAGAGCAATCCGAACGAGCAGCTTTCTTTTCTTTATTACACCATTGCATTTGGCAGCAACCCACCAGAGGCAGATTCTCTGCTCTCTAAGGAATGATCTGCCCACTCTGTCCATTTAACAGGACGTTCAGCTCAGAAAACCCAGTCGCTGATCACACATGTGGAGCAGATGTGCGAGCATGCGTAGCAAAATAAAAAATAAAAAAATCCCAGCAGTGTGCTGGGAGAAATGTAGCGTAACTACTGAAAAACAGTGACACAAAGGCTCTGATTCTGAAACAGTGGTTATTGTTGTTGTAAGGAGGATTTTTCTTATTACTCTTTCTTAGGGAGGAAAAAAAAGCGTAATAAATCCTTTATTATTTTTCTCTTTGGAGGTCAGGGAGGAGTATTCATGTTGTACTAATGTGGCTTCTTTGTTCGATTTCACAGACTTCTCCTTACAAAGATATGATTCTAACTATTTTGACCAGACTATCTTGGGGCCCTACCTCTCAGGAACTGAGTGCTGGAAAACTTCCACTGGAAAAAAAAACACAGCCATTTAAAAGAGAGGATATCAGAAGTATACATCTTTTATCCATGCCCCACACACTTGCATGTAAAGGGAGAGCACCAGCTGTTTTTCTCATGGTGAATAAGGGTTACTTGGGGAAATCTGACTTCCTGTTTTTACATGGACAGCTACATTGTTGCATGGCCAGTTAATTTTGGTTGGGTCAATAGAGCAAGTTTAATTATTGGACCCTACCTTATTCACTCAAGCTTCAGACTGTACAGAAGAAAGAGGGATTTCTAGGAGGTCCAAACTGCACAGAAGCTGAAAAGCTCAACTTAATTGCATGGCCACTGCTCAAACACATAAACTCTTTTTTTTTTCTTTTTGTCTTTTTTTTTTTTTTTCTTTTTTTTTTTGGTAAGGGGATGGGGGCAGCAGAGAAGATGGAGTTTGCTGACTAGTGCAGTTTGGGACTGCAGACAAAATTTCTATCTTAGTTAAAAATATTCTGAATAAAAATCTTACAGAGATTAATATTTTTATATATCTTCATATAAGTATGTGTATTTATGTGTGTATATATATATATATATAATAATCCAAACCACCTAAACTCCACAACTCCCAAATTAACTTATTTGAAACACTGGGAGCAGCATAACTACTCCTACAGATGTGGTGGGAAAATGGTCCATTTTGTCCACAACAGCACAACTCAAAACAACAAAAGCTTGCAGAGTGTTGAGTACAGAGAGTAATCCCATTCAGTTGCAGGAGGTACTATGGAAACACATCTCTCAAGCTGTGGCTCTCATAACCAGGAACATGGTGATGGTGGAATGAAATAGCAACTAATCCAGGGTACAATCCCCTAAGAAACCAGGAGTATTTCTGTCACTCTGTGATGTTCATTTCTAATTCAGTTTATCTGGAATGCATAGGGGTTTTTTTTTATTTAGTTCAGTCACTGGCTAAGCCCCTTCCTCCATTTCATATGGTGTTACAAGCTATGGTGGATTTCTAAATCTTGGTCTTGGTTTATGCATCAAAGGACATATGGGCTGATTTCCTTCAGTTTCTCATAATATACATGTAGCCAGCTGCATGTTATTACATAACTTTAGACTTAAAGCAACCAGATCATTCTAGATACCATGATCTATTTCTGTGTTTTTGATACAGTAATATTACAGTGGAAGAAACTCACCAGTGCTGTTACAAAGAAAGTTTGGATTTTTTTTAAAATTCATATCCTTGTTCTTAATACACATCCCACAGAAAAATATTCAACAGCAGCAGGCAGTAATAAAGAGGCAAAAAATGGTAAAACCACAGTACTGAGGAAACCTATGTGAAAACACTGGTTGTGTCTTCCTGGTTACAGAAAACAAATAGAACTGTTCAAAGTGCTTGCCAATGAGGACTTGCCAAATAAAATATTGTTTTATGAAGTCAGGAAAAAACTAATTTTAAAGGTTATTGTAGGTTATTTGTGGTCACGTCTTGTGTTCATAAAACATGATGTCATCTTGAACCCTTCACTATTTTGTATTTCAGACCCTATAGGTCTTTGTCTGAGACACTATCTCAGCAATTGTAGAAATTTAGAAGTTATTGGAAAATACTTACAAGAGTCTGTTCTACAAATTTAATAGGAATAAAATAAATTAGACACAAGCCAACAGAATGCAAGAAACCATCACTGCAGCATTATTCTAGGGGAGTTTATTTACCTAATCCACTAATTTGGAATGATGAGATCACACTAGTAGCATTGAATTTTAAATGAGAGATTTGGAGAATTGTTTTCCCTACTTATGTTTGTTTCAAATTAGATTAACACCACAAAACTGTGCATCATGGCATCTAATTCTCTGCCTTGTCCCTGGAACACTGGGGGAATGATTATGAAGGCCACTAGGATAAACATTATGTCACCTTCTGCTTTTTTGGTGGAAAGAATTTATTAACCTCAATGAGAGAGTCATCCCACGAGCCAATCTAAGGTACCTAGAGGAGGTGAAAAGTGATGGAGAGGACAGAAGGAGTTAAAGACTTTTCCTGGCCACCATTAAAATTTTTGCCCCATTTCTTTGTCTCTGTTCTATCTGACATTCACTGACCCATCATAACGCCAGATGGAGTCCATGGGATTTTGGTTTTTTTCAGAATCAGTGCTTCCTATAAATGGTTTCTCCCATCTGAAGTTACCTAATTAACTGAAGCTGACTCAGGCCTGAACACTTCCTTGAATGTTGTGGTCACTTTGGGGATTTCTTCTTTTTAGCCACTGACAGCCTCTTCTCTGGTGCTCTCACTGCTAAGACAGTTTGCCAGAGCAAAGAAATGCTTACGATTTCCCTTGTGCCCCTTTGGGCTTGTGTGCCTACTAATTTTTTCATTAGGATAAGAATATCTCTCCAGTTCTCCTTGTTCCATTTAGGCTTTGTTTTATGGTCATGGGAAGCGACTTGAAGTAAGTCTTAAAATATGAGATTTTAAGATAGGGGATGAATTTTTCTTCATTTTTCTTTCTGAAGCCCCTGACTCTGTGTTATCCCAATGAAGGTGGAAGCAGCCTGTACATGGAAGAAGCTTGTGCTGGGACCTGGCCCAAGGGGGGCAACTCCTTCTGGCTTGGCTTGTGGTGGGAAAGCAAGGAGATTCATGATGGGTGCTATGACATTCTCATGGGATACCAGAGCACTTCTGGTGCAATTTCTGGCTTTATTATTCTCACTCCTTTTCTCAAAATATGCCTGTCTTTAAATTTAGAGGATACTCTATGTGGCAGTGAGGGGTGAAAGTCTGTGTCATCTGCCAAAGAGCACAGGACTCCTACTCACATGGGAGGGAGAAGTAAAGCACTGAGACAGTTTTCAGCTTTTTGCCATAGCTAATAAAAATAAGTAATGCAGTATTTACTATAGGAAATTGTGAATTGCCACCCTGGTGTGCCACAAAAGATTTGGTCTAGATGATCTATTCCTGTGATGGGTACAAGTAAATAACTAACACTGCATAATTCAAACAAAAAGCCTAGCATTGATGAGAAAAATATCCAGTCATTTCTGAGATAAATTATGAGAACTCATCTTTTGCATTTCTAACTCTACTTTTCTGGGGCAGTTCCCTGCAGAGGCTCCTTAAAGTGTAGGAACTGTATAGCAGATATTAGTTGATATGAAATCTAGCAGTACTTTCTGCCTCTCTTTAGAGAAAGTATAGATCCTGTAGAAAAAGGCCCCACTTTGATCCTACCAGGAACTGGCCTCCCTGACCACTCCTATGGGACATTTTCAGGATGAGAATTGTTATTAAATTCACTGAGATGGGCCCACCACTGGCCAAGGCTGAGCCAGGCAGTGACAGTGGGGAAAACAGATATCTTTGGAATAACAGATTCCACAGAATCACACAGTGGATAAGGTAGGAAGGTATCACTGGAGGTCATCTATTCCAACCTCTCTTCTCAAGCATGATCCCCTAAAGCATGTTTCTCAGGTTTGTGTCCAGATGGATATTGAATATCTTCAGGGAAGGAGACTCCATAACCTCTCATGGCAACCTATTCATGTGTCCAGTCACCTGCACAGTAAGGAGATGTCTCACATTCAGATTCACTCACATTCCTGTGCATCAGGTTCTGCCCTTTGCCTCTTGTCCAGCTGGTTGGCACCAACTCAAACTGGAGAACCTGGAGAAAGACCAGAGCTTTTTCTTCCAGAACTGCACAAGCAAACTGTGTTGGTTTCAGCCGTCCTGAATACTCAGTGAGAAATTTGAATCAAAACCTAACAGCTGTAATGCTGAAGGATATGACTGAGTATTTTTTGAGATAGCTCAATATTTCTGCAAATAAATTGCAGCAAGTGAAGTCCTGAAAGAACATCACTGCAATTGGAAGGACAGCATTCAAAGGAGAAGATGACAGCAGAGCACTGACAGCAACTTCCTTTGACTGAGTTGAGCCAATTTTCCATATATCCTATTCTGAAGGGCAGTCTCAGAGAGCATCTTTTCCAGAAAAACCAGACAAACTAAAACCCCTACCAGGCTGGTGGAAGGACAAAGGCAGATGAAGACAAGAGAGGAAGTTCTGCTCCCATCTCAAGTCAGTGGGACAAAGACAGTGAGGGTCATAAAACTGGAACATGGTGACAAAATGCATGGAACTTGCTCTGCATCAGAGCATAACAGAGTCTCTAAGAAAGCCTGTCCTGCAGTTCACACACACAGGTGCAGTTACAGGCTTCAAATTTCATCAGGATAGACAAGGATAATTTAGCCACCCTGCATTTGGTGTGTAAGAGTCTGAAGGACAGAAGGTCTTTAGCTGTGGTCCTGCTGCCATCACAGGAGACAAATCAAAAAGCTCATCAAGGGACTGGTCACAGTGTGAGACAAGGATGCACCTTCACTGTGTGAAGTGACTGTTTCTACACAGCAGCACAAATGCATGCATCTCTGCCTTCAAGGAGGGAGTTTTGTCCAAGTCTGCTCTAAACAGCTATTTCACAATGATGTAGTGAGGCCTGATGTGTGATGTGATGAGATTGCTCTGAAGACAGAAGTCCTTTTGGCAAGTTCTATAACTAAGTAATAATTAGACATAATGTATTACAAAATCCTTTTTAAGACTATTTCACAAGTACTCAGAAAGGGACAAAGGCACATGTTATTAATTTATTTGGTTTCAGTAGCACAAGGAGGAATTTAACTCAAGTAGAGATAGATATCTGTCTATCTATCATCCATCTATCTATCTATCTATCTATCTATCTATCTATCTATCTATTCATCCATCTCTCTCTCTCACTCTCTATCTGGGTGTATGTATTTGTTAGATCAAAGGCATCCTTAAAATATTCAGCCAAGAATGCTATTTCTGTTATTTGACTAAATCACTGATTATTATACAGATGTAAATATAATTGCATTTCTATGTGGTTATTGTATATTGAGAATTTGTTGTTGTACAATTTTCATTCTTCACTGGGATTTTGTATGTGGAGCAATGAATAAGAATACTTCATGATTCATGATTGATAATGGGATATTTAATAATTTTGTCTCTTCATCACCATTCTAATTAACATCTGCCAAAATGCCTTATTTGTAAATACTATTCTGGGACTGTGTGATGAAATCTGCCTTGTTCCTGGTATTAATCTCAAATACAGGTCGTACAGTGTGGCAAGAGTAGAATATTTATGTGTTATAGATACAGTCATGGCACAGTAGAATTCATCAAAAGATGCTCCTGATTTTATACATAATTTTTCTTGATCTAGTTGAGAATTGTTCCACCACTGTAATGTTACAAACTCTACATACAATTCAAGGTTGCCATAGGCTTTTGCCCAAGTCAGGTCAGTGTTGGGTGGGAGTGTTGATCTGCTGAAGGATGGGAAGCTCCTGAGCTTCTTGGTCCAAGAGCAATAGCATGAGGTTCAACGAGGCCAGTGCTGGTCCTGCACTTTGGTCACAACAGCCCCAGACGGTGCTGCAGGCAGGGGGCAGGGTGGCTGGAAAGCTGTCCCATGGAGAAGGACCCAGGGGTGTCCTTGGTTGACCCTGGCTGAGCATGAGCCAGCAGTGCCCAGGGGGCCAAGAAGGCCAATGGCAGCCTGGCTTGTATCAGGGATAGAGTGGCCAGCAGAGCTAGGGAAGTGATTCTTCCTCTGTAATGAGTACTGCTGAGGTCAAATCAGGGGAGGCTTTAGTTTGGACATTAGGATGAATTTCATTACAGAAAGCGTGATTAGAGATTGGAATGGACTGCCCAGGGAAGTGGTGGAGTCACTGTCCCAGAGACATTTAAGGGAAGACTGGATGTGGCACTTAGTGCTGTGGTCTAGTTGACATGGTCATGCTCACTCATCGGTTGGACACAATGATCTTGGAGATCTTTTTTCAAACCAATTGGTTCTGTGATCCTATGCTTAGGACAGTCTCAGTAACATGTTTTAGCAAGCCATCCATTCCATTTACTCACTTCTTATTGCATATTTGTAGCCCAGCACAGTCTGCTCCCTTTAAAGAGGACTTGTCTGAAGATATATGCATACATTCATATATATGTGTATGTGTCATTAGCACTATTGTTCTGAAAGTAAAGGTGTTAATCCCTAGCAAGTAACATCCTGTATGAGTGGCTTTGCACAGCTTCTGCAGCCCCTTTGTTTCTCTTCAACTTGACAGAGAATTGTGACACACAGTAGGAAAATGATCATTGCCATATTTGTAAAGCAAGAAATACTTAGTGATTTGCAGTATTTAAGGGGATATCTAGTAGTAAGAATCATATTTTTAAGTCATCCAAAGTGAATCTAGTTTGTTCTATTTATTATACAGCTGAATACTTAGCCTGTGGACAGATGTTCAATTTGCAGACAGCTGTGTTAGTTTAAGATGTTACTACCCCCAGCTGTTTGCAGCCAGCATGTTACTGAAGGCCCCTGTCCATACATTCTGCATGTCTTTACTTGGATTTCTGAGACTAGCTAGGGCGAGGTCATTTGGGCTAGTTCAAACCATCTGCAGTAGCCATTGCTGTTAAGAAGTGCTGAAGGCCATGAGCTATTACTGCTATGGTGTCTTTACTGCAGCAGAGAAGCAATTTCACAGTGGTGAACCCCAAGCCTTCTGGGAGCATCTTTGCTGGGCAGACCAAGTCCAGTTACACATAATTCATGAATAATCATTTCCTTCACGGATCTTCAGTGGGATGAGGTCTTTGGTATGTAGGAAGTAACTCAAGTACCCAAAAAAAGGTATATCTGATATACATATAACTATAAATATCTAATGCCATTTCACTTTTTTTTTGGGGGGGGGTGGAGGGGTTGGTTTTTTGTTTTGTTTTGTTTTGTTTTTTGGTTTTTGGTTTTTTTGTTGCAGTGTATCTGTCTTTGATATCTTAGGGTTAAGCTGGCAGCAGACACCTATTTTTAGTAATCAGATTCCCCCCCTCAGTGTTGAATAGTTCTCGCTGACCAAGGGTATTTGTTTTGGAGAGATGCTAAAAGATTTTATACAGCACAGTCTGAATCCAGTGACCTAAAAAGTCAAGGACTACTTTAGTGATGTTTAAATAATTTGAAATTCTGAATTCTTTGTGAGGAAGATCCTTAAAAGAGAGTATTATAAAAATAATGTCTCTATAGACATAATAAAATATTGCATTTTCCAGATCTTTTCCTAGAGGAAGTAAAAACAGTCTTTCTTGGTTAGAGTCCTGGAGATCTGTTTCTCATAATGGAATATTTAGGAGCAGCTATGAAATGTCAATATTAATGCTTGTATCATTCTAATTTTACAGATAAAAAAAAAAAAACCCTACACCACAAAACTTGAATTTTTTTCTCATTGTCTCATACACAGCTGAGAAAGTTCTGTGCCTGATAGCAGTGTGAAACAGAAGTGTTTAGTCCCAGCAGAGGATTCTTGGGATTGTCATATAAAAGCAAATGGCCCCTAAATTACTGGTGTACACTTCTCAGATGTGGGATTGGGTCAGTTCTTTTGTGCAAAACCCTTTGCTTCTGGACAGAGCACTCATTACCTTTACTGTCTGTTTTGGACCTGTAGTGGTGGAATCCTTTACTTGCACTGGAGTTTGCATCAAAAAACTGACGAAAGAAGAGGTGTAGATATTACACATTTACTGGCCACTGTGCTCTCTATGCAAATTTTCTCTACCTGAGTATATTTCAGAAAGCTGAGGCATAGTCTTTACAATATCAAGCACACTGAGTTTTAGCTAAGTGTTTCCACATGGTGGTTGAGAAAGCCTCTATATTCACCTTTCAGTGCACTAAACTTACAAATCATGCTCATAAGACCTTTTCTTTCTGCTTTTGACCTATCACTTTAAATTCAATGTATCTATTTTAGCTGCAATTTAAAACAAATTGTCCCAGTCTGATGAAGACTACTTACTTTCAGTGCCAGAAAAGGGCATATGTCACAAGAAATAGTCTGCACACATACTTCACTGTTGCTTATTTGACAGATGACCTTGATGTGGATCTCCACTGGGGGCTGAGGCTGCTTATGTCCATGTTTGGTTCAGGTTGTCTTGTTACTATTTCCTTCAACTAGGGCAAAGATACAAAGTTCCTCTAATTTTTGTCCCCATGCTTCTCAGCATTATCCAGCAAGAACAACTGAGTTTTTAAAGGGAGGAATCTGAGACCAGAGCTCCCATTTGTTGTGCACTCATTTTTGGTGTTTTACAAACACTCAGCATCCAGATACCCCAGCCTGTACTAAAATGGAATGAGACTCATGAAGTATAAAGAGACTGAGGATGCTACTGTATATTCCCATTACCTGGCTATCTCCCTAAAATTTTATAAAAAAAAAAAAAAGTTTTTATTAACATGCATACAAACTTTGGGTCCCACTTTTCTCACTTCAAGTATAATCATGAAATAAAATTATAATAAATGATTGATATATGGTCCAATACAGAGAAGTGAACCGATTTTTTAAGATACATGTTCTGTGTCCTTTCTGCTTTAGGTGTCATGGGATATGAAAAATTGAGTTCATCAGAAGGAGGATGAGTGAGGATGGCTCTGTTGCCATGGGGTCACAGGTTATGGCTGTGGACTAAGAATATAATTGAGTTTTCACTATAAAGCCACTGAAAAGACTTCATATAAAAAGTTCTATGTATTCTCCTTCCTTTCTCCTGTCCCTCTCTGCTCGCTGCCTACAGACTGTCCACACTTATGAGTAAGTAAAACAATACTTCTGAGTATTTTCATGCAAATTAATAACAGTATGACCTAAATTTAACTCACCTAATAGCTAAGACATTTTTATTTTGATGGCATAAGCAAAGCAAATAATAGAGAAACACATCTCTTAATTAACTGTTTCACCTCACTAATGTTTTATTATTTTTTCCCACTGGCACCTATAAACTGAAGATACAGGTATAGATATAGATGATATATATAGATATAGATATAGATATAGATATAGATATAGATATAGATATAGATATAGATATAGATATAGATATAGATATAGATATAGATGATATAGATATATTCATATATATGTGTGTCTCACCTATAAGCAGGACAGACAGATTAATGAAGCTATTTTATTCCAATCATAGTGTGTTCAAGTCTTTTTTGGGGAAAAATATTCTTTTCAAATGCTAAGATGGTTTAAACCAAAACTTTCCCAGTTGCTAGATGTTCAAGAATCTTGAGTTACATGGTATTTTTGTTAACTTTTAAGTAAACCCACATTTTCCACAATATTTTAGGATGCTTTTTCTATGATACTGTGTGTATGGTATTTCATACTGGGATGACAACATTGGGAACACATTCAGTGTCTGCTTAAAACTTTGTCCAGACAACAGCTCAAAATTATGAATTTCACACTATTGAAAAGGAATTACAGAGTCAGAATGGGATTCTTAGAGACCCACTGGACTAAAAGACCTTTTTAAAAATTACCCTTAAATCAAGAATATATGGCACTTTATGAATGCTTTGTATATGCTGTTGCTAAGTTTTCATTATAGAGGTAGAAAGCTATATTGTTTTCTTTGCTTATTAGTGTTTACTCTGTTTCCATTTTGTTGCATACTTGGGCCATGATTCAGCCCCTAGAAATAGACATATTCTTCTGGGCTTCTAATGCACTAAAATCTTGGCTCTCACAGCAAACAAACTTATTTAGCACCAAGTTGCCCTACCTACAAAAATAATTTCTGAAGGTTTTGTGATTTGGAGTTGCATTAATCTGAATGATAGGCTCTCCTCAGCCTGCTTAGCATTATAGCTCATTCAATAGACAGTTTAATGGATGATCCACAACAGTGCATTACATTTTTGAGCTCTGGGAATTACTCTGCACAGCTCAAGATTTGGGACTGGATTTGGTGGCTGAAATCCAAAAGCTTTTTCCTTTTTTTTATGCACCAAACATTGCCTCTTGCCAAGTGGGATCATTTTCCCATCTGTTGAAGGGTTTTCTGCCCTTGGTAACAAAATTCAGTTTTTCTGGCTCCTTTATGCTCACACTAGTACAAAATAGAAGAAACAGAATTTAGCAGTAATGTCAGTAAGCAACTGAAATTAAAGGCATCAGGGAATCAGACCTATAGGTGTGAGGGACCAAAAGAGGGCCTGTCTGCATCTGGAGTGGCTTAATATGACCTCCATTTTTTCTACCTCCTTAAAATAGATGATGTCTCATCTAAAAATGGTTGAAAACCCTTCTCCTGTGATGCTTTCTTGACTAACCCACCAGCTGCCTTTGGAAAGTTGATGAGAAGGATGAGCTGTGATGGAAGCCTTTGAGAGCAGTGTTTATGCCACATCCCTAAGGACTCCTGGGTTTAAACCCCCAGTTTTCAGTGTGGGATGTGCCAGGGACACAGCAAGTGTGCCCTGTGATACTGCCCAAGCACTGCAGCTGGGATTCCCTGACCTTCCCAGAGTGGCAGTGTGAGTGCAGGGAGAGCAGGCTGCGCTGGGATGGGCTGGTGACAGCCGGGCTCAGCCAGGCACAGCTGCTGGGGACCAGCCTGGGGGGACACCAGGTCAGCACCAGCCCGACCTGCTGGGACCTGCTGAGCTGAGCACTGGACTTGCACAATGCAGGCCTTGACAAGATTGTTTGATCTTGGATCCTTAGAGCTTAAATCTCCACTGTGGTAGAATATGCATTAAAAAGGGCTAATGTATATAAATATGGATACATAGATGTACAGGCTCCAAAGAAATGACTCCTGCTGTTATTCCCCAATACCTGGAAAATGTATTCTAAAAATCATTTTGCGTGGCTATTTTTGTCATAACACATTTCAGAACAGCTGTCATAACACTGGGAATTTACTTCTACAAATATGTTCCAAAAAGTCCCCTTTATCTGGCAGCAAAACTCAAAAGCAGATACTACAGTGCACAGAGCAATATTCCAAATACACATGATTAAAAAAAAATCTTCTGGTTACTACTGGGTTAATCAGAACTGTTCTGGAAAGTACCAAAAATTGCATGTAGCTGTTTCAAAAATCACAGGGATATTTTGAACATTTCCACTGGGTCAAAGCAAAAATAACTATACATCCTTTTTAGGTGATTATATTCAGAAGACTGGTCTTGCTAGAGTGGCTTAACACATCCATTACTGCAATTGTAATTTGTGATAATTATTCTGTAGAATTCCAATGTTCTATTACCACAAGTGAGGGCCCATGGAGGAAAACAATACCCAGCATCTCCAGGGCCTTGGAATGAGTACCTGTGATTTTATAATTTCCAGACTCATTACACTTAGTTTGGGAAAGGCCATACATGCATTGTGTAGGTTAATCTTTGCTGATTAAAATGAAGCACTGTCATTGACTTATCAGATCCAATATGTCTGATTAAAATGGAAAATAAGTTTGATCTTACACAGGTTAAGACAGATGACTTCCTTACACAAGTTCTAAACACTTACAGGCATTGAGCTGAAGCTTAAAAGCAATTTGTATTTTATGAAAATCTATTTAAGGTTCTCTTCAAATAGAATAAAGCAAAATGAAAAAACAGAAAACAAACAACCTCTTCACACAATTAATGTCTTCAAAGTCAGAATATCAATGCTCTGTGGCCAGAATGACCAAATCCATGCTGACATATTGCTTTGAGGATGTAGCCATCAATGCTGCAGGGATCATGATCAGTGCAGCACCTCAGAGAGCCCTCTTTGAGGACTGAGAAGGCACAAATATGAGTTATCAAAACCCTTCCTCCTTGTCATGTTTTGGTCTCTCTGTGTGATTGTCAAGGCATGAGAAGCATTACATTTGTCCATAAACAGAGCTAAAGATGTGCTTCTCAAAGATGTTTTCTGGCTGTGACATTAACCAGCTTTTGAACAAAGCAAAGGCACAAAATGGATCACATAAATATCTATAATTGCTTTCATAAGAACACAATTTCTTTGTTTTTCCATGAAGAGCTAGGGCCTAGCTGAACACCTTCTCTTTTTCTGTGGCTCCAGGAAGGAGGTGGGGGGAGGAGGACACACTTGAGAACTTATCTGATATAATCTGTGGTCTGGTTTTGCCTATACTTCAAATGACAAAGGTTGGAAGTTACAGATACTTCCCAGCTCTTCCAGGCAGAGCTACTAGTTCACAAGGCAAGAACTACACAGGAGGAAGAGGAAGGATTGTTCCTATCATGACAGATGGGGTAGACATATACTATAACATTAAAAAAGGAGAAGGGCTGAAAGAGAAAGAAAAGAGCTACTGCTTTTAGTGATAGTCACTGAAAATCTGACTGTCTTTTCATCATGCCCTCATTTTCACCTCAAGGGAGGATCTGTTTTGCTATCTTTATAAATTTGGCCACCCCAAGGGGGATGTTGATGTTCTCATTGTGTTAAAAGTCAGCCTTGTCTGCACTGATAGAGAGATCTAAGACAGCTCTGCAATAGACCTCGATTTCCAGAAAAATATTGAGCTACAACACTTAAAGGGCCTTCAGGTTATCCAAAAATAACTAATAATTTTTTTTTCAGATGTTGACATGCCTTTGTTCAATGACAGATTTCTGGAGGCAAATGGTACAGAGTAAGCTAATGAGCCATTTCTTGCAACACTTTCAGTTTGGGTTCAAACCGGAAAGCACAGATCCAAGTTCTACTGCCTTGGGGATATTTTTCAATGTGAGGTTTGGATCCAGCCCACTATAAAGAGCCACTATACATGCAAAATTTTGAGATTGCTGTAGGTTTGGACTCTATCCACTGTTAAAGTTCAAAAGGTTTTGTCTGGGTATTTTGACGTGGGCCTATCTCCATTTTAGTTTTGGAAACAAAAGAGCCCCAAACACACATATGAAAGAAAATCCCCCTTGCAAATATGCAACTCGCCTATCATATGCAGAAACAATTCCAGGACTCTCAGTCCTCCAGGTAGTTACTTATGCACTGACACCCATTGTTTTCAGTGGACTCTATGGGTAAATAATTTTGCACCTGGGAACAGCCATTTGCAGGACCAGGCTGTTGTAAAATAATACACTGATGAAAACTTAAAAGGTAGCTGTAACACTAGGTTGGATTGGTGTAGGCTGTTAGCAGAGGCTGTCTGGATGCAGGCTATTGTCACTCTCGTTTTAGGAAGCAATTTTAAAAAAATTGCATTTCTTCACCCTTGATTTCCAGGGCATCTCCTGCTCCCCCTTCTAGGAGGAGACAGTTTGCAAGTGCATGTTAGCAAATTCAAATGCTACAAATGAATTTTACAGTCCTCAGTGCTGGTTATTCTCACCTCATGAATCCAGAAGTGTCTATGAATTTAAAGAATTGTTTGGGGGGGGATGATCTCATCTCCCAGCTTTACATATTCTCTAGTTTCTTTTTCCCCTGCAACTCATTCCATGCAGTCAGCTAGCAAGCCAGACTTTCCAGAAAAAGACAAACTGCTATTGCTTTTCTTCCTGTTCCTTTATGTTTGTTGCTTGTGTTCATCATCTTGCCATGAGGCAATAGTTTTTGTCCAGGAGTAGTAGTTATTTCTTATGTTTTTAATATTTAATGCACTTTTCACTTTCTCAAAAGCAGTTTTACTATTCCACTGATCAAACAAATTTCAACTTTCAGTAATGATACAATGAAAGCTTCAGCTTCAGAAGCACAGCTGCAAAAGAAACTTTAATTGCCACTTTAGATAAAGGGCTGAAAATGTCTAGCTAGTGAAAATGCAGTAAATTTGAGAAGTCAGAGCAATAGAGAGCATGTCCATCTTCCACAGGGTGTAACACACTAGGTTAGGAAGCACTCCTGAAGCAGGCTGTATGTGATGTGTGACCAAGAATGTTTCTATTTTTATCACAGAGATAGTGAACAATATTATTTCTTTTTGTTATTAAAACCTTTCTAGCTGAGTGTTTTACCATCTTTAGTTATTGAATATTTTCTTTTTTCTGGTGAAAGGCAAGATTTTTTTTTAATGGTGTGAGTTCATTCAAACATTTTCTGTGTGAAGCTCAAAAAAAAATTGCAGATGTCAGGAACTATTTCAGGAAGTTCACTACAATTGATGGATCAATTGTAAAAGATCATAATGAGAGTTACAAAAAAATCTTCTCAGAACTTCCCTATAGCCCAAATTTCATATTCCTGTTCCAAAGCATGAATGTCAGAAAGCTTCTCAACATGTTCATCAGGCCTTATTTCACAGGAACAAAACAACATTTTTCTTCCCAAGAGCTTTTCTTGGAAAGAAACGCAGTATTTGTTAGTTTGAAAGAAAACCCAGGAATTGGGTCACAGGACAACAGAAAAAAACATGGAAAATTACAGCCCCAAATTGTTAAAGATTTAAAAGTCTATAGGCAGGTGGCAAGAGGGTCAGATCCTGGAGTTAGTTAATGCAGTTTCAATAATAGGTGGTATTATTAGCTCAGCCTGTAACTGGTATTCACAGGGATGTCAAATATGGGACGTTACGGAAATATTTCATTATATAATAAATGGGTTCCTCTGAACTAAATCTCTCAACCTTTTGCCACTGACTCATCAGTTGTTTCTGAAACACTGTGTCTCTGACATTGCTGCAGAGACTGCCAAAAGCTGGATCAACCAGCGCCAGCTGGTATTTGTGATACAAATGTATTCCCAAAGGGCTTTTGCTTTATTTTAGTTTTCACTATAGCCCAGTTATGCACTCGTTCAGGTTGCCTCTTTTGTGCTCCTAAGGGCAATGCAGTTTAGGAGGGTTTTGAAAAGAAGTGTCTCAAAAGTCAAGAAAACTAATTATATTAAGAAAACATTATCTGGAAATTTTGCTGTGGCTTTTTACCTACATTTAATAATGATCCAAAAAAACCCAAAAAAACCAAACACCCAACCAATCCCAACCATCGTAACAATAATTTTGTTTAACTATAACACAGCAAAGATACACAAACTGTTTTAATGCTGATTTTGCAAAAAATAGAGCATAAAATAATATTCTGTGTCCTATTGTATCATGAAAAGCCTGTCTACTGTAGTTCTCTCACTCAGTTTAGAACTGTTTGGAAAAGGATAGCAGAAATGGAAATCACACAACCTATAATATTTCCTAGCATCCTACTGAAAACTGTCAGCATATAACTGGAACTATCTTAGAGGCCAAATGACTCAGAGGCACACACTTTTAATGACTGCCAGCCAAAAAAGGCAGAATAAATGACACAACATTATGACTGTGCTGGATTAGTGAAAGAAGTAACAATTTTACAATCAGTCTGTGGGATTCATTGTCACAGAATGCCAATAATTTACACAGGTTAAAAACCATAGTTCATTCAGGAAAGAAAAGTCCAGCAAGAGCTACGAAATATGAGTGCAAAAACTCCACCTCAAGATCTCCCTTAATGCTATAGTGTAAGGAGAATGTTGTATGAGCTTCTGCTGCCAGCATGCTTCTCCTGCTCTCGTACAGAGGAGAGGGGAGGGTGCTCATCTTCCCAGCACTACTGGTGCAAGGGGGTGTATGACTGCTCCTACGAGCCAAAGAGGCTCAATAGTTCATAACTGTGTTAGTGCAAAGAGAAGAGAGAGGGAAATCATTGCATGCTGACACTGTGGCTCAATAGTAAAGTCCTTGGTGTGTTTCTTGCTTCTTCTATCCCATTTTCCTAGATTAGATATACCAAGGTCTTTTGATTTTTCTATGGTGCCAGTCCAAACATTCCAGTGATGGAAAATACTTCATTTACCTCCTTTCAGTTTGTACCTGTATCATCCTATTACAGTTCCTGGTTCTACTTCTGTTGGTCTTTTATTGCTAGCTGGGCTCCTGCAACAGAGGATATCAGACCACATCAAAGAAGAACAAAATGTTACTTGCAAGTGGGAACTACTACTCTAACAGTAGCAACGACTTTTCTAACATCTGCTGTCTTTCAAAGCATGCTGTGCATTTTTTATCCTACCTATCTATGAGCAGAGACTGATTTTTCCTGAAAATTCCTGCACCACAGCAAAGCCAGCAATGTGCAAAACAACCTCACAAAAAGAAAATAATAGGAGATTCATAAATGGGTCTGCCCTGGTGTTTTTCAGATACTGCTCTGAAATGCTGTACAGCTCATCACCACTGCTTATTTCTTCTCATTTCTTTCCCATGCTGTTTGCCTGACTCCCATGCCCACATAGGCCCAATGTACACACTCAAATAAAAATCGAGACCACAGCACTGATGAGCAACTGCTATTTTCTTTTGCCATCTGATCACAGTTTAGCTACTACTGTATACTGTTTTCTGCCAGTTCTTAACAAAGAAATCCAATCAACAACATTCATTCTGCACATTGCCTAGTTGGCCACGTCTTTGATGAAATAGTTGACCTTGCATTTCTGAGAGAAGTTATTTTCAGTAATAAATATCCCATTTTTCTGGTAGCTGGGGCATTGGAATTGACATGAATAATTTCTTTGGAAACAAGTAATCATTCATAAGCAAAGATATGAGGTTATTATTTAAAATTTCAAATCCACTTTTGCTTCAGTCTTTTCCAAATCTTGCTGACGATTATGATCTTGGTTTTCAAATATATTTTACGTAGTCTTCTCACACTCCCAAGTAGTTCTGTTGCATTTTTGTGACTGACTGTTGCCATTCATTGCTTGAAGTAGGTAACAAGAATTGTGCATTCCTTCAAACAGAAGAACATCCCTAAAGGCTTACTTCAAGTTCTGCTTTGAATTTAAAGCCCAAGTTTAAAATCTGATTATTGCATCTTCTTTTTAAATGTGCTTTTAAGTCTGTTAGCATGTGGAAAATATTTTCAGTTAGAAAAACATAGTTAATATATTTATTCCTACAAACTGAATATGTGACACGTGGTACAAGAAACTTTCATATGTATGAAAGCTATCCATATGAGTTTTATTGCTCCTGCTGTTTCTTATGTGAGTCTGCTGCTGATGTGGCTAAATAAAATTTGGCCCATCCATCGGTTAGCAACAGACAAGGATTTATGAATGCATATTGCTTCCCATAGCTCATAGAAGACCTTTCCTGTAACCACTGATATTCACTTAAGGACCACATTTTACTTTTTTTATTTTTTAAATTTTTTTGTATGGTTTGGGTTTTTTGGTGTTTTTTTTTCTTGCGGTTTATTTATTTATTTTTTCCCCTGTTGTTTTGTTTTGTTGTTTTTTTCCCCCTCCTGTGTCTTTAATATCAGTTTGTTAAGGAGTCTATTACTTTACATGGTATTGGCCAAAGTTTTATCCCATTTTAGAAACTTCAAGCTTCATTTAATTCCTTGGGGTTGCATGGAGCTGTTTCAAATTTATGGCAGTAAAAGGAAGATGAGAATTCTGCCTTTAGTGCTCATCTGTTCTGTATAAACTCCCTGAACTTGCAGAAAAAGGTCTTACATGAACATTCAGGTAACTGAATGCTATTGACCTTGTTAAGAAAGATTATTATCGTAATTGTTGTTGTTGTTGCTACTATTTCTTCTAATTATTATTTGAATAAATAGATTTAAACTGAGGAAGACATGGTCACATGCACTTTTAGGCTACTGACTTCAGAAAACTTGGTAAGTGGATTAAGGCAGAACAAGCAAGTGGAGTGCTAGGACTAGTGCTAGGTCAGGTCTGTTTTGATGAGTTCATCTCGGTTCCTTTGGTTATCCTCACTGTGGGTGGTAACTGTCTGAGTTCCCCAAAGTGTTTACAGTTGAAGTCATCTTAAGACAGGTGGATTTACTTTGAGTCCTGCCAATTTCATATTTATTTTCCTTGAATTCCACCATAGTCCAAATTATCCTGCTGTTACCTTATGAAGAGAGATACTTGCCAGAAACCTCCCCTTCTAATGTCTCTGTTGGAGATTTCCAGCATTTAAAAGGTGTCGCATACTGACTGCTGGATTATTTACTAAAAATACCCAAAACCCACAACCACAAACCAAAAACAAATAAACAAGCTAAAAAAAGCCAAACCAAGCAAAAAAAAGAAAAAAACCAAAAACCAACCCCAAAAAAACCTGGCAAGCCCCAAAAGTTTTGGCTTATCTGTATAGGGCAGCTCTCATGTGGGGAACCAAATCTCACAAATGAGATTATTAGTTGCTATCCATTAATGATTGTAATCTGTGTTGCAGTGACAGTTTTTGCTTTATTAAGTGAGACTTCCCAAACTGTGAAGAATGTGGCTCTACAGGACACTAGAGCATGTCCATCATTCATTGGTACTGATGAACTACCTGCTAAACACCTTCTAATTGTTTTAATTACATACAGAGCATGACATGATCATTTCTTCAGCTGCAGTTTCTGCCATCTCTCCAGCCTGTCCATGATCTCCTGTCAGCCCCTTGTTCTTACCTCTGTGGGAGAAGCCCTGGGCCCAGGCATTTAGTGACTAAGTGCACTGGGAAAGCACACAGGCACTAACTTCATACCCAACTACACCACATCTGTAACCACAGGGTAAGCTTGAATTCAATCCTTCTGTCACATTTATAACTTGAATTTCAAAGCCCTCACCACATTAGAAAGAAAGTGCTTATTACAGGATTTCTGGTAGTTTCTCAGGGCTGCATTATGGCTTCTCTGATGGGGTTTATGTAGACAAAAGAAATGATGAGCAGCTCTGCAAGGGACTGTTTTGATACAGTTGGGAATTTTAGCTGTCTTTGTATTAAAATTTGGAGATGACTCCTACACATTCTTCTCACTGCCTAGAAGTTAGGCAAAGAAGAGAAAGGCAGTTAAGCTTTAGAGAAGAATAAAGACAATAACAAAACCCAGGCAGAGATTAGAAAATAACAGAAACACCATTTGAGAGAAAATGAAAACAGTTGGTACATGACTTGAAGGCATTTCAGCTCCTCAACTGGTTGCACGTGTAGACAGCTTTGACACAAATATTTGCTTGCTTAGATTTATAACAAAATGTACCCAAAAGGGTGACAGGCATTACTGTAGACTTGGACACTGAGGTAACCCAGCCAAAATAGCAGAAATACAAGGCATTGTGGGAGCACATGAGGAGCACAAGTGCTCTGCTGTGCTTACCCACTTTCCCATCTACACAGAAACACACTCATGTGTTATTCAAGTGTATGTGCCCTGGTGCCTTACCCAAGCACCTCACACTTTAAATGATATATATACAAATATATATATGTATGTATGAATATGCATATAGGTACTTATGCACTTACTGTACTGCATATTAACTTGTTCTATGTTTGGCATTGGTATATTTCCCAAAATATATCCCTCTTGGACCTGGAACACCTCTTATTGTGTGGCAGGGACAGCAGTGGCCACCCAGTATTCAGTCACAGCCAAAGTGGAAAAGAGGAACCTCTTTCACCAAACAGTACCCAAGGGAGAGCAATGCTGCCATGCTTTTCTGCCTTCAAGTATGAAAAATTCCCCCACTTTCTGCTGGGGCTGGGTCAGCTGCAAGCCATCATCTGGGAAATTTAGAATAGCAAGTATAATTTAATGTAATTTAAAATAATTTAAACGCCTAAAACATGCAGGATGGAAAGTGACTTTATATTTTGAATGTGTACATGATCCATGGCTTGCAGCACACCAGTGACAACATCCTGGGTGCCCGCAGGACGAGGAGGGCTCAGAAAAGCCCAGCAGGTGGCCCAGGCACCCAGAGTGCCAGGGCTTGGGGGAGTGTTTGTGTCTGGGGCTTGGCACAGCCCCACGGCGAGGGGCAGACACACAGCACAGCTCCACCTTCCGCTGCCCCTGCCACTGAGCCTGCTGAACCTGCAGCTCTGTGTCAGGGCTGCCTCTTGGAACAATGGGAAGATTATCTGCTGCAGTTTATGCAAGTTTTTGTATGACACCAAAAAGGACTTTTGTGATTCTGTAGATTGCTTCTGTTTCTCTTTTTGTTCTGGTCTTTTGGCCTCTCTTGTTTGTTTGATTTTCTTTTATTTATTTATTTTTAAAATGTATATCTCTCTTTCTTTTCATGCTTTTTAATTTACTCTTTTCTTCCTTTGCCTTGCTGCTGTAAGGGTTGAAATGAGTGAGACTCCTAATACTTACACCTTAAATTTGAGGTCAATTAGTAAAATACTTACTGAGCCTCAGGGTCTGGTCCATTAAAAACTTTCTTATCATGAGAAGGACTTAAAGCACAGATGTCAGTATGATGTTTATTAACATACTTGAAAAACTTAAGATCAATGTCAACATTAGTCACCTACTGCCTTAAGTTTAGCGGGCAATTTATCTCATGAAAAGTTACCTTAAAAAAAGTTTGATTTCATCTCACCTTGCTTAAATCATCCACTGTGTAGATGTTTACCTCAAGCTTGTCCCCACAGCCTTCTTTTAAGGCTAGTGCAGTGAAATAGGCACATTCTTCCTGAGATTTATTAGGCTGATTTCAGACTGAGAAATTGCAGCCTAGAAGATCTTGACTATTGCATAACTTGCATAAAGCTGCACCAAACAGAAATTGAAGGACATTAGTAGTTTGAAATCCAGTCCTTAAAAGTGAGTCATAAAATAGAATGAAAAAATCTACATTGGTCTGATTACCCTTATGTAGTTTGATTCTTTAACGCTTGCTGACAATAAATTATAAATTGTCTTTTTGGGCTCCAATATCAGCTACAGAAAGATATCATTTTTCTTTTGTCTCTTTCTTGCAGTAGAGAAACATATTTGGGTTCATTATGCTCACTGAAAAAAATCTCCAACCTATCAAGTTTCCTGCCATTTAGATTCACTTATTTATTAGAAATCTTGATAGAATAACTGTTTACAGTATTGATATTTGTAGACAAATAACAAAGTAGGTTATATCAAGAGGTGTGATCATCAGTGGTTTCTAACTGACAGGTGTCAGCTACACCGACATCTGTCAGGAACCATTAATTTTCCTTTTTTTCCTTGACACTTTTGCTGCTATTTTCCTAAATTTTTTTTAAATGAAATTTTTGCATAAATGAAATCCATACTTTCTCGTCAAGTTTATGAATCTGTCTCCTAAGGAAGCCATGAAAATCACCTAAATAACTCATTAAAGAAAAAGCAAGGTTCAAACTCAAATGATCCAACATATGTATGCATAAGAAAAGCTCTTGATTGGAGCTGAGAAGCTTTTGACTCCTGTGATAGATTAAAACTATTAAACTTTCTTCAAACCTTAAAAAAAATCTGGCTTTTCCCAAGCATGTCACAAATGGTGTCTGCTGTGGCTGGGTATTTGGGCACATTGAACTGGTGGTGCCTGCTGCTGGACAGTTTCAGCCAAGCTCTAAGAGTGGAATGAGAATGTGCTGTCACATGGTGACACTCCAGGGAGAGCCCCCAGCCTGCTGTGGCAGACAGCTCCAGTGGGGACCATGGCTGCAGTGTGGGATGCAGGCAAGGAGAAATTTTGGCTCATGGTCTCTGAGATGGAGATTTAATGTCCTCCAGCAGCACCCCTGTGTGAGATGCTAAAGATGCCCTGATTATTGAGCTGGTTGAAAATTTTCCAGTGGAATGCTTCTCTGTTGGAAAATGCTGATTTTACAGAATTGAAACATTTCACAGGAACATGTTGATTCCATTGAAAGTTTCAATGGAAAGCAGGCAGGCAGGCTGTCCAGGAAGCCTGTGCTCCTGGTTGCATGCCAGCCTAGGCTTCCCTGGCTCCCTGCTCCACAGGCAGCTGCTCCTTCAGCTTCCTGACACCCCAACCAGGCCTCTGCTCAGCAGTGGGGTGGCTGGGGGGAGGGAGACATAAAGTGGGGGGGGCAATGGTCCCCTCTCCATCACTTTTATCACAGCGAAAGTCTGTTATCACCAGCAATGTGATACTAACAGTATTTGCTTTCTTTTTGCTTGCACATCACATACTTACAAATATGATCATGGGTAGAAAGAATTCAGTGTATTTATTCTGAAGTAATGATGCAGCTGTTAGTGCCTGAAGCATTTATTCCCTATGATAAGCACTAAAACAAGGACATATTCACTGTACAGTCTGTCATGATAATGAAAACAATTCACATTTTATCTCTGGACATACAAAGAGTTGTCCCAGTAGAAACCCACCAAACAAAAGAGGTATCTGTCAAGATGTGTGTATATATGTGTGTGTATGTATGTATATGTATATGTATGCGTTATTTATTTATTTATTTATTTATTTATCATATAGTTATTGTCAAATTTGCTCAGGTGAGCATAACTAAACTCATTTTTTTCTCATCCAGCCCAGAAATCAGATTTAGGGGGTAAAGAAAAAATGTTTGATTAGAAATTACTTTTATTTATATTAATAGACACCACAGGGATTTCTAAGCCCAGCTAAAACCATACATTTTGGTTAATATGCCTGCTGACTTGAGCTTTGTCTTAATGATCATAACTTGAGCTTAGAATTCTGTTTTGGGCCATGTATGATATGACAGGCACCTCTAGAAATCAGTTTATTCATCAGTGCTCAAATAGACTGTGTCTTCATTTAGGTTCCATTGGCATGTGCAAGCTAATTGTCTCACCACCTTTATACAGTCAGTAAAAACTACTAATATGGAAATTAAATATTTCTGAAGTATTTTGGGTGATTTGGATTAAACAAACAAACAAACAAAAATGTCCCAATGAATGTTCTGCATGTTACCACCTGTGGAAAAATATACATGCTATGAGTTTTTATGTGCACATGCTTACAAGTATTAACTTGCACTGAGGTGTCATACTGCTGATCATTTCTGTGCTATTTCCTCAGATTTGGTAGGTGGCACACTTACAGTGCATCCAATCAGTGAATCAATAAATAATGAAACCTCTATATTAAGAAAAGTTTAACAAATAAGTGCTCATAATGAAAGTCAATGTTGTGGGCTATTTCTCCACGGTTTCACTGGCAGTTGTGCTTTTGATCTGGGAGCTGTTAGGAGCTGTTGCACCACAGATGAAAGGAGTTAGAAAATTCCATATCATAATGCAGTTAGATCAGTAATTCATGGAGCAGGTAATTCACAATGACTTGCTGGTCCTTTGATTGCACACGGTTTATGACTATTAGCAGTTTCCCCTTTCAAATTTGTATGCTTCCATACTTCCTTTCTGACCTCTTTTTCATCATTTATAGTCCAATTTGGTAGTGAAAAAGCATAACTGGTGCTCAAGTGCATGGCTGTCATTCAAACCTCAATGCGTTAGTGAGCAGTTTGACATTTGTGACTATGAAAAAAAAACATTAAGCAGGTGTACAAAACACTAACCAGGTCCCTTGAACAATGCTTTATGGGATTCACAACTTGCCTCTAGGCTATAAACCTGATTCAGCCTGAGTTTTCAAGGTAGATTTAATCTGGATATTTACACTCTAAATGTATCTTACATTAGAACATAATTGCAATGTAAATGATAGAAACACATTTGAAATGGAAGGTCACAGGAAGAGAAGTGTCACTGCAGGAGATTTGCAATGATGTGTTCTTTGGGGTTTGACAATTATCTGTCCTCAGTTTGTAAAATCAAGGGTTGCATCTTCACCTCAGTAAACTGGTTTACTCAGAGGGGTCCTGGCTCTAACAATTTCTTGCTACTCTTCTAGGGGAAGTAAGGTTCAAATTAAAACAAACACCAAAAAATGCTATTTAATCACTTTTAACTTCGTCATCTGCTGTACAGGTGTGCACATATCACATTTTATTTCAGTTATACTTACCAGGTTTCTGGGAACCGATGTTGCGGCTTTACAAAGGTAGAGATTTCTACAAGCTGGATGAATAACATCAGGTAAACATGTTAAAAGGAGTTACTGTTTTGTCTCTAAAGGACTAATGTCATGTTGAAGTTGCTAAAAAACGGCCTCAGAAAGAACATTGTAAGCATTTGAGTAGTCAAGTAGGAATAAGAACTGTGAGTCTGAGAACTAAACAGTTCTTTAGGGTGTTCAATTAAAATAATATTTATTTTTTATACGTGAATATAAAAACTATGCCAAAGTTCTCCCATGGAATCCCTCCCAGCTTCCAGTAGGCAGTAGGTTAGGGACTTCCTATGCCAGAGGGCATCCGGATCACAGTGCTTAGTAGCCATTGATAGACATATCCTTCATGAATTAGTCTAATCTCCTTTTGAACCCTGTAATACTTTTGGCTTCTGCAGCATTATCTGGTAAGGAGTTCCATGATTTAATTGTACATTGTAATGAAAACTGCTTCCTCTTGTTTGCCTGAAAATGTCTGTTCAAAGTTGTGAGTGGGAGCATTTGCCTCTCTGCTCTCTTTTGTTTAGAAGACAGAGCTGGTTAGTCCATTCAAAGTCTTATCCTATTTTTTTTCCTAATGATAGAAAATCTGTAGCTAGCAGAAGGTAGAGAATGACATTTTGAGACTGCTATAAGTACCATTGTATATGTATCAAATAGCAGAATATACAGGTAATTCAATTGTGAATACTTTATTTTGATATTGTGCCTGGAGTTGGTATGACACTTTTGAATTTTGAAAGCAGGAGTAACATAGGAAGGTTCTGATAAATGTTTTCAACACATGTGCACACACGTGGATGTACATTATCAGACTGTTTCTAAAGTAATGTGCACTCATGCCCTTTATGTCGATTTTTTTTCAGAAATGTAGAAAGATTTTGTGGGCAAAATGTGGTGAATTCATGGAACGTGTGGAAAAGACCACACAGAAAAACTGTTTGAAAAGTCAGCACTGGCAGCAGCTCATGAGCAATAATAGCAAAAAGAAAATGGACATTTGCCTCCTTCTCACCTTCTCCTCGGCTTTGGACAGGGTTGCCAGGTGGTGTCCATGCCCTGCTTGAAATGGCTGACACAAGGACAGTCTCACATCAGCACTGAAAATGTAAGATGACTTACATATTTTGCTGCTTGTGTCATGCTATGAATTTAGTTTTGCCTTTTTTGACTTCTTGGAAAAGTTTTGTTCAACTTTGTGAGGGGAAAAAGTATGTTGTTTTAGGATTACAGTATGTTTTTTAGATCCAGAGGAAGGCTTCCCTGGGTTTGCCATTCTCTCCCTTAATGAATAAAAATAACCTAAGAAGAAAAAAAAGAAATATACAAGCACATATATTAAAATTAAAATAAAAAAAATTAAATGCACAAAATACTTATTTTTTTATAGAGTAAGTTTAAAATGAACATCAGGCTTTGCTGAAATATGGCATTTTGATATTTTCTTGGATAAATTATACACTAAGTAGATTATTTTGCTAATGTAGTTTATTGAGATGTAAATTATTTAGTCAGATTTTTTTTTAATAAATCATTTTTTCCTTCTCAATGCAGGTATTTTTTCCTGCTCCCTTTTGCATTTTTTTCATTTCTTTTTTCCCTAAGTACCACTCAGGTACTTAGATACTTTGCTCACAGGTCTACAAAAAAATTCAACCTTGATTCTTGGTCTTTCCTTGTTGAACAAGCTGGTTGTAGCTCAGTAGGTACAGAACAAAACAAGCTCAACTTTTCTTTCTAACTTGAGAGGAAAATAAACCCCACATTTGTTTTATTCTTTTTTTTTGTCTCCTTACTTGATTTCCTGTTTAGGAGGGCATAAGCCCACTGGCTGTTATTGCTAGAAGACCTTCAAAGCAAATAGTATTTGTTTTGCTAATGTAAATACATTTCCTAGCATAGCAAGGCCCTAATCCTTACTAACCTTTGAGGAAATTCTGTGGAAGAGCAAAAGGATGAATAATTTTAGAAAGACCTTGGTGTTTTAGGCCTCTACATTGAACCACTTTCGGGGCTTTAGGATGGTGGGCCATAACTGAAATAGAAAATTTGACAAATGGTTTGGGGTTCCTTTTCTGTCCAAATTAACACTTTTAGGCAGTGAAATGTCTGATAAATTCCAACTATCCAAAGGACCATAGGTTACTGACAAAGTTAAGTTTTGCCTCTAGATAAGAAAGAGGTCATTTTCAGGATGCAAATGAGTGACATTCCATTGAGTCTACTGACTGTTTATATCATTTTACTGGATATAGTCTGGGTTCAAAGGAAGAAAGGAAAGTTGAGGTTTTCAGTTAATTAAAATCAAATTATTATAGCCTTACTGACAAAAAATGAAGCAAAAAAACGCCAAACAAAACAAATACCTTAATATTCTTCTTTTCTCTGCAAGTTTATACTCCAACTTTAAATAATTTTGCATATTTGATGATGAACATATTGACAAATGTTTTTGAATCTGAATCTACCATTTTAGATGGGAGAAAGAGCAGACTCCTCAAAAAAATCCCCATAAAAACCTAAATATGAGAGCTGATGTTATAATGGGGTTTAACTTACAAAGGTTTTGAGGCGTTTTAAAGATATCCACTTAAAAAAACTCCACAGTGTTTTAGCAAAATAGCTGATTTGAGGTTGTAGTGTGAAGAGCTACCAAGACTGTTATAAAATGGGAGTTGAAACAAAAGGTAAGCAGTATCTTTTTTCCTAGGTACAGGAAACATTTACTTGATTTACCAAATCAGCTCTTGGAAACTGTTGGGAAAAATGCCCTGTAGCTTAGCAAGCCTAAAGAAAACAATTTCATAAACATAGATTTATTTTTTGTTGTTGCTCTGCAGGATAAAAACCCCAAAAGGATTAGTCTTCTGTTCAGAATATTTGGCTTCTTCTTGCAGGTGTTTGGCTTTGAAAATGTTTGGGCAGAACACCAATAATTTGGTTTATAGATTACAGCATTGCCCAGTTTCCTGCATGTTATTGCGATGTGGAACAATACCATTAAACCACCCCACATCTGCTATGAACTTTTTCTGATTTTTTTTTGTTTGTTTTTTTTTCCTTTTTAGACTGTGTGCCTCTTCACAAAACATTTAAGTGTGTCTTGGTCTGCTGCCTCAGCTGTTTACCCAAGTAGCTACAAGACATCTCTCTCAAGATAGCTTACAGGCACATCACATTTCACCTTCCTGAAGGGGAGGAGGACAGGAAGAAGAGGAAACTTAATTTTGAAGGTCAGCATTGCCAAAGCTTTCTGATTTCCATAAAGATGACAGACAGTGACATCATATCTACTCTGTGTTCCTATGTTTTATGTTAGGAACTCCATTGCATGATGGAAATGTTGCAGGAGAATAACTTGACTTTCACCAGCACTGCACTAAGTAAAAGTAACAAATGGTGTCATTGCTGAAGCCTGTGAAACAATATTTGTAGTCATGGTTGTAACTGGAGCCAACGACAGAGGCACTGAACCAGAACCTACATGGAACCCAAGCCTTGCCAAGGTCACAAGTTATCCTATTTATTTGTTTTAACTTGACTAAGTAGAGTTTTGATCATTTAACCATGGCCCTTGTTCATAAGAGTCCTATGGGCTTGTGAGAAAACAACTCTTTGGTGTTTTTAAATATGATTTCAATTAAATATTGTTATTCAGAACAAATGTTTTCACCTACCACATCATGTAACTGCAATCTGTGCTTTTGCCTTCAAGTCTGTTATAGCGAACACAGGTTAAATGACCACATAAAATAATTAACAGTGGCCTTGTGTAAAAAACAAATACATGCAGAAATAAGACTGAAAAATCCTAATCTCTAGTGTACTTGACCAAAACAGCCACTTCTGTTTGGCAAATTCTAAAGTACTGGCTTTTGAACCATGACTGTAGTAAGCTTCCCTAGAATTGAATGCAGCCCACTTGCTGCAGGGATACGTTCTCAGCTGAAGGCTGCATGTTGGAAGTTATTATTAGTGGTTTTAATTTTATCACAGCAAGTACTGTAACAGCTAGATACATTATTTTTTAGTTCCATTTCTCAGCCATTCATTCTGTATAAAGATGTGTCTGTGTTCTGCTCAACACCTGACACATGCTTCTCAAAAATGGCTCCATTTCAAATGTAAGTGAAGTGATCCCTGCACAGAAGGCCTAATATACAAAATTATTGAACCCTCATGTTTCTGATGGAAGACAGGGTGAGTTGTTGCTTAAAAACTCTTTCTGGACATTACCACCAGCAGCAATTTTTTTGGGGAAAAAAGGCTATATGGTACATATGTGTTATCACATTTATATTTTTTATGCTAAATCATAGTGAAATTCCTAATGAAAAAAATCAAACAAGGAATAGTGTAACTTGTAAAATAAAGCTTTTGCTAAGTACTCTCTATCTTCCCAGCTTTACTAGAAAAGCTGCCATGAGCCATTTTTTAATAATATTAGGAAATATAACGTTACAAAGTTACAAACATTTATAAAGGCCCACTAAATATTATGTCAAACTTAAAGGTCTGACCTTTTTAACCTCAAAACTACAGACGTTTTAACCAACCTGTGTTCATAAAAGAAATATTGATAGACTCTTAACTCTTGTGAATCCAGTGATTACTGGCATAAGGAATAGCAATAACACATTCTGCAATATGTTGCAATAAATCTGTATACAACATCGTTTATAGATTTGTAAGTTTTAGATTGTCATGATAGTTTTCTGTGTTTATCAACAACATTAAAAAAAGCCCCAAAAAACAGTAAGTAAACCTGGAATACTACAGGCCAATCAATAAAGTTTAAAAGTTCCAGTGAAGCTAACCTATAACAGGTCCTTGTTTGGAGAACATGCTCAAGAAACACATGTGCCTTTAAGAGGTCTTGAAAGAATTTACACCCATGGACCATTACCATTTCCAAACACCCTGCAGCTTTACCAGCCCAACATGTGCTGACTGTATATCACCATGACCCTTTCACTAAAGCTCTTTTGACTGGAGTGCTTTTAATACCCACTTTCTCAGCTGAGCTCAGGAGTGATTTGTTTTACATGCCACATTAATCCTTTCCACATTTTCTGGATGAGGCAACCACAATTCCACTTGTGAGGTGTTTCTAAAACACAGTTATAGGAATAAAGCAGCAGGGTCCCAGACTTGACAACTTCCCTTCGGGCGGCTGACAAAGTGGGCTATCGTGGCTGGTGTGGGAGCGAGCACTTGTGCCCAGCAGCCAGGGTGGCCTGCTCTCCATGGTTAGTCAGAGGCCCAATTATTGTTGGCAATTCAGCCACAATTAAAACCCTGTAGGGATCTACATAGATTTAATGTCCAATGAACGCTGATGCTGATTAATAAAACGCAGCTCGTCTTTTATAAGCTCGAGATGAAATGCAACGGAGAGAAGCAGAACTGAAAGTATAAATCGCAGCTCCGTAAAACCCAAGAAGTTTATGCCTCACACCTACGTGATTGGAGGAAAAGAGCATTTTATAAATGGGCAATTAGTGTTCAGTGCACTGGCTTTTATTACGTGGTAATTTTACAGTTTTCACTTTAAAGACACACAAAAAAAAATCAAAGGCCAAATGAATTTCTGTTGTATGCATTTATGAGCTTTCTGCATTTATAATGTTAGCTCAATCTCACTAATGTAGGGGTATGAAAATTTAGTGTTGTCAACAAGGCTAACAGAGTGGACCAACCAATTACAAAACTGTTTTTACATGTCAGCGCTGTGCACATTTTATTAACAAGTTAGTATTATACTCAATTTTTTATGTGTTAAATCGAACTGTACAAGTAACTGCAGGACAAAAATTATGTTTCTACACAAGTTAATTTATTGCTCTTCCTCCATAAATTTTACTTACAAGTTCAATGGTCTGAGCTGAACTATAAATTAGAGTGAGGTGAGTCATATATAACTTGATTTACTCTGGTAATTTCTGAAGGAAGTATCTGAATCCACATGCCTGTCTACAATTGTCTTTACAGTAAGATGAAGCAACAGTATAAAAACAGCAGTGGCTGATCAAGAATTTTCTGTTAAAGGCTTTTATGCTCCCATGCAAGGCTGTTCAACAAAACTTCCAAATAAAAAAGTAACTTCATGAGCCATTCACGCTGTGTGGCAGATGTCACCAGATGGTGCCATTTCAATCTTCCAGACTTCTTTTCTTCCCTTTTTCTTCTTAAATTTAAGCATAATAAATATTCACTCCTGGAATGATATATTAATTTTTTAATTTGTGTTAGTAGAGTTGTGTGAGAAGGGAGCTGTGTTATTGGAAGGTTGGAGGTTGCTATTTGCTTTGATCTAGTACTAGAATCTGTTCTTCAGGTGGAATTGTTGCTTGTAATCCCAATTTTACTGATGAGTAAATCTGAGACTCTTTAACAAGGGAATTATTTGCACACTGCTTGATTCTCTGTTTCAGTACTTATTTATATGTATAAATAAACCAAGTTATACTTAGAATATAACCAGAGGCCACATATCTGATTTCCCTGTACTGTGAAGACGCCTGTAATTCTCTGCAGGAGGACAACAAAGATGTCTGCACAAATTCTCTTCCTTTAATTTGCAATGAGATATTTGCTGATCTTTTAAGATATTTTAAGATATGCTAACTACCTGCAGCTGGATGCTAGGGGCATCCAGCGTTTTCACAGGTCTCCTGGGCATCAAGTAGAACCTCTCTGCCAGTTTTGCCAGCTGTACATTAAGACCTTGTTGACTACACCTTTTTTTGTGTTTTCTTCTTTTCTCACTATATGCTGGTAGGGAGCTCAGAAGCACAGAAATATCAGCATGTCTTCTTCACATTTTCTTTTTGAGAAAGTATTACAGGTGCAGAAGCTCTGACCCTGAGCTTGCTCTTCCCACCTTCATCTGACAGGCTGTTTCAAATAATTCTCAAACCTTTTGGGCAAGAAGCATGACTGAGTCACTGTTTGTTGCTAGTAGGATTCAGAGGGTAATGTGAAGTATTCAAGAAATAAATTTTGCTGTCATTGAGGAATGTTGGAGCCAGTGAAGAAGTGAGAATGCACCATTTGTGACACCAATGCTCATCATTTCCCCAGCACATGGACAATATTCCACTATCACCTGTGACCTGAGCGTGGACATTCCCTCCAGCAGGGCAAAGCTGATGGTTTGTACCAAAAGCCCAGGAGAAATCTGAGTCATTCTAACTTGGGTCTGAAACCTTCTAATGCTCTGCATTTGTGGGAGACTGCATGGGTAGCAGCAGTCTGCACTCCAAAAGGAAAAGGACCACCTTTCATTGAATAACCATTCAGCAGAATATTGCCAGTCATGCACCAACCCCATTTCACAGAATTAAAGATTCATGGAGTCATAGTTTGGGTTGGAAGGGACCTTAAAGATCATCTAGTTCCAAACTCCTTGCCACGGGCAGGGACACCTTCCACTAACCAGGAGTCTCAGAGCCCCATCCAACCTGGCCTTGAACACTTCCAGTGTTTGGGGCATCCATAACTTCGTTGGGAAATCTGCTCCTCACCACCCTCAAAATAAGTAATTTCTTTTAAGTATCTAATCTAAACCTACTCTTTCAGTTTGAAACCATTCCCTCTCCTGTCATTACATACTCTTGTCTCACTCCAGCTTTCCTGAAGGCTCCCTTCAGGTATTGGAAGACAATCAGGTCACCCCAAAACTGTTTCCTTTCCAGGCTGAACAAAACCTATTTTTGCCAGCTCTTCCTCACAGGAAGGTGCTCCATCCCTCTAACTAACTTGGTGGCCAAAAGTTTCCTGAAGAGCAACCTCTGTGGTACCCTCTAAAGACTCAGCTCTTCCCAAATAGAAAAAAAAAGAGTCTCCCTTCCATAAAAAAAGCGATTTTATACACATTGAGCCAAACAGCCCCCCCATACTCCTCCCAATAAGTCTAACCTATTAAAATTATTTGCAGCCACCTATACATGGTAACACCACTTTACTGTATGTCACACAAATTAGTCACAGAAAATTCTGGGCTGTAAATACTATCCAGAAAAATAGCTTTTCAAGATGACAGTCTAGATTGAACAGAATTTCTCTAGCAAGACAACTTCCTGAAGTTTTGAGTGTATGTGGTTTTTTCAATATCTATCCAAAATGGGAATATTTTATCAAAAAACTTGTTTTGTAGAGCAAACAGAAATATATCTTAATCTGTTCATCTTTGGGAATTATTACTTATAGGCTTGTATTGCTTTTCCTTTTTATTGTTTTCAGTAGCCATTTAATAAGAGCTTTCTGGTTACTTGCACCTCAGGATAAAAATTGTGATTGTAAAAAAGACAACATGAAAATAACTTATCGTTGAACTTTTTAAAAACCTCAGATAGCTTTTGATCTCTTTCAAGATCACATACTTGCAAAATTCTTTTATATGCCAGCTCAAAAATCAACTCAGCTGTATTTTGTGTTGGTATATAATCTGAGCCACAAAAATTGCCTACTTCTCTTTTGCCTTTGGGCAATTTTTCAATCTCAGCTAAACCAAGTCCATAATGTATGCCTGCTGGCCAACATTCCAGGTAAATGAACAGCTTTTAGAAAAAATTATGCTGTTTTTCAAAAGCTTGACATTTTTAAAATGCAAGTCCAGAATTGAAACCTTCAATAATTTTTCCATGCCTATATGTTGCAAGCAGAAAAATGTTGCACAAATGAATACATCTGGGATTATTTTCAAGCTGTTATTTCCCACTAGGGAAAATATTTAGAAATAAGGCTCAATTTTTTTTTTCTGTGCTGAAACTACAAAGAGGCCAGCCATCTTGATGCTTTTCCAGATTTTTTTAATGGTTTTACTGATATTGTATAGTGACTTTACTGCCCTGTTTTGTATGCCCTTATAGTCACCAATAGTAAGCATTTATGTTGGGTTTATTCCAGTTTTTAAATCTGTTTTGTGGCATTTATGACCTAAAGCTAATAAGGACATTCAGTATTTTCTTGTAAAATATTGAAAATACCTTTTACCATGAAAATAAGAGGGAAATGTTTTTAAAATTAAAAAAAAAATTAAAAAAAGAAGGGTTTTAACCAAAGGCAGGAAGGGAATGGCCCTTATTTTAAACTCAGCTTTTGTCATAGCAGTAAAGTTGTGTTTTCTAGGCATCAAGGAACTGGCAGAAGCTCATGAATCCCAAAGGGAGCCCAGCAGAAGTTTGGCAACACCCAGGTACAAAGCTGCCTTACTGGACCAGGTTAGGTGGAAAAATTTTAATGAAATGGATCTTTACAAAAATGTGAGTTGGTTGAAAATGAAACTTTCCCACAGAGAAGGGGTTGGATCCATTTTTGGACGTTAAAAGTCTGGAAGAATTTTTCATTGATCAAAACTGTCTATTTTTATTCTCTTTGAAAAATTGTCCTGCTTCTCTGGCTTGAAATTACTTTGCCCTTTTGGAAACCAAACCAGTTGAAACATAAAACATGTAAATAGTCTCACTCAAGAAATCTTTTAGGATGTAATTAAGCACAATGCTTCTTAGGGGGAGACTTTAAGTTAAAGAAATACCTCATGATTTTAAGTTGAGTTTTTCCATGTTTTTTTTTTCCCCTCAGAAATGTGAATATTGTTATGGAGCAGAAATCTGGTTGCTTCCTGGTGTGTGTTCAGTGATTTCATACCCCTCAAGTGCCTTTTCTGGGGCTTATGTTCATTTTACAGACTGGAAGCCGACGTGTAGAGCTGCCTTGCTAACCAGGTTGGTGGCAGAACAATTGTCCTTGAACCCCATTTTTAAAAGCAAATATTGGCCAGTGCTTCCCAGGTGATGTGCAAGACCTGTCCTCACCCCTGCTATATAAATGCACCGCTGTCAATTATTCAAGTGGCAGCGCTTCCTCCCAGCTTACGTTTTCTCTGCATAATAGAGGGTTAATTTAAATAAACGCCTTATTTACACTGGCAACTGCAAAAAAAAATTGCCTACCAAGACCCTAGGTGCCCCAGCGTGCCACTTGGTGAAATCACAGTAACATTGAAATCATTATTCTGACAGGAACCCAGCCAGCCAGACGCCTACAGAAGCGCTTTTCCTCTCCTTCGCTCTGGGAAGCACGGCCTCTCCAGAAAGCTCTCCAGCTCCATTCATTTATTTATTTGCTGCAACGCCAGGTCACTAAATTCTGGTTTCTGCGGCCCAGGGCGGGGGGAGCGATCTGGCCCTGCCAGCTGCCCCCTCCTGCAGAGCAGCTGCAGCTGGAGCTGAGCCGCTCTCCGGGGAAAGGGGGGCCATGGCCACACATCCAACACCACCAGGGCTTCCTGGCCAGCCACCCCGTCCCACTGTTTACAAGGAATTGCGTGCATTTTAAAGGAAAATGGGACAGCGCTGGCCTGGCTCTGCATGGGTCTGCTCCTGCTGCTTCACGTGCCTTGGGTAGGATTTGGGATGAATTTGGGCTTTTTAAAATTTTTAATTTAAAGTGTCATGGCATTGCGAAATAGGAAAAGAAAGAAGAAAAATGTGTCTACAATGAACATCATCGTGAAAGAAATTATCTATGAGGCATTTTTAGCCAGTAGCTAATTATTACCCAGCTCTCCTCCCACCCTGCTTATTAAGAAAGTTTAGATATAAGTTCCCATTTGCTGTTCAGAATAGCACAGATGGAAGGAAATGAACATGCCATTTGCTTTTTGTGACCTCAGGGGAATGGAGCAAAATATGGATGTGAAAACACTGCCAGAACCCTGAAAGTTATATTCTTTCATTCATTAATTTTCCTGCTTCTCTATTCCATATGCTCTCCTTTCCTTCAGCTCCATGGAAAAGTATTGACGAGCCAAACGAGAAATACAATTAGAGCTTATATATGATCTGAATGGTGTAAGAGGCTTGAGTGGCCCATTAGCCAGGGCAGCTGCTGTACGGCCAGAACCACTGAGCAACACAGACTATGGGCAGGAAAATCACAACTCTCATCCTCCAGAACATCTTCTGACATATTATTTGTGGATTAGTGCATATGAATGGTTCAATACTGCAAGAAGTCACAATGAATAAACAGAAAGGACCAGATTCTTCACAAGGATGTACACATGGTTCTCATTTTAAAGCCTGAACCAATCCACTTAAGTTAATGTAAATCCTTCTCCAGACTTCAATGGGAATCTAGCCTTTCTGGCTAGCTCTAGTAAAGGACTTAGGCACCTAAGGCAGGATGTAGGTGGAACAGCATCCAAAAGCACTCTCCAGAAACCCGTGCTTGGCTGCTGCTTAATCCTGGAGGCGCCTAGTCTTGCAAGGCACTTCCCTTTTTGATTTTAAAGTTTTGTAGGTGACAATAGTCATCCAGATCTTGTCCAGATCAGCCTGGTCTGAGCAGCTCATCAGCCAGTTCGTTCCTTGGACTGGTCTAAAGCCAGGAACTAAGCAGAAGATGCCTAAGACTTCTGAGAGCCACATCTGGTAGGCGTTTTCAAAGCATCCTGGCATACAGTGATAGATCAAATGCTCTTCATATCATTCTGCTTTAATACTGGAATGCCAAAAGGCATTTCTTCCCACCCAAACCTGTGAAGAATCTCAGAAGAGTACATTTTTTGTCTTTTTGTGAAGGTAAAAAGGGTAATATGATGTAGACTGGAAATATGTTTAATAATTCAAGGTATCTTCATATCCTTTTCCCCCCCCTCTTCTATGTCTTTAAAGGAAGTCAAATTTTAACTCTACTTTTACTGCAGTGAGGAACAACCACCTAAACAGTCTCATGCCTAGAAATGCCCACATTCCTTAAATCAAGGTGAATGGAAAAAAATGTCAAAAGATTACATATGGATAATTTTTTTTTCACATCTAAGTTTGGAAATAAAATCTTCAGTCTGCATTAAGATTACAACTCACGAACAAAAAGATACACTATTGGCAGAAGTCAGCTGGTTTTTGCACAGGTAAAGCATGCTGCTTTTGGGGCATGGAGGAATCTTGTGTATTACATGAAGAGTGCAAGGTTGAATTGTTAATTCTGTCAGATATTTGGCAAAACAGAAATATAGCCACAAAAATAGAACATTTTCAACACATCCTGCTTTGAAAATCAAATATCTTGGCTTCAAAATGGTATTTTTTCATTAAAATAGAGGTTTTGCTGTGGTATTTATGTGTCAGGAGGAGCCCATTAGTCTACGGTGATATTCTTTTTCCATTGACATTATCTTTTAATTGTATCATTCTGAGCCACATCACTAGTGGAGGATCGATTTTTACAGCCCAGTTTACATATCGCTTCAGCATCTAATTCTGAGGAGGTGTTACACACTTTGAGGTTTCTGCTTCTCTTTTTCAAAATAATTTGGAACTCATGACTGCTTAAAAAGGCATCAACAAAGGTGCCTGTCTTTCCTTTGAAGTCATTTTTTGCGGAAATCACAGTCACTGACCAAAAGGTTTCAAAAGATTAAATTGTGCTTATTTTACGACATTTTAAAACAGCAGGGTTAAATGCTGGGCCAGCTGCCAGGCAGTCAGCAGCACCCATACTTTCATGTTCAGCAGCCAGACACATCTACAGCAGTTATTTCTGAGTAGTTATTCCTGAAATATGTCACTCAGAACAGCATAGGGGTTTTAACATTTGTGAGCTTTGATGACGGGCTAATGAAAATGTACTCAATATATATATGCCATGAATGTAATGAGTTTAAAAAAAAAGGTAGTGGCAAAATAGACATTTTTAATACTCTTTGTCAACACTGGCTTCTCCCTATAATTGGAATCAACTCGGAGAGCCACAAAATCATGGCTATTGGACACTCGTGTCCCATAGTGCATTATCCACATGCGGCAAAACACTTTACTGCTTGCTGCTTTATGTGGAGGCCATAATGGACTGAGGCTAGTTTAAACTCACAGAGCTATTCAGAAAGGGATACATAAATCTTGACATCATCTTTGATGAGAAACCTGAGGAGAGGAAGGACACTCAGACACTGTCTGTCCTGAGCAGCAGTGCTGTGGGCTTAGTGGATCCTTTTTGAAGTTCAGCTCTGTTGCAGTCAGGAAGTGATTTACTCCATTTTACAAATTTTCATTCTGGTCTTTTCTTTCTAATCCTCATGCTATGCCTGGTTTCCCTTGCCCTGGTGTGTTTTTTTTTTCATCTGCATTTTTCCATTTTGAGGACTCATGGGCCAGACTCTCTGTGCTGGTTTCCGTCACTTTGTATTGTGCAGGTGTTCCAGAGCACTGCCTTAACTGGCCCCCGGGGGCTGTTCCCTATGTAAGGAGCCATGCAGCCAGTGCAAGGTGGTATAAACAGCTCCTGTGCCAATTCTTCTCCCTGTGCTGGCACACACAGTGACTGAGAGACTCACAGAAGCAGAATAGAGTGCTCTTGATTCTTAATGGGTCCGTCTCAGGGACTAAAACACGAGCTTATCTAAGTTCTGCTCAAGCTGACACAGGAGCAGCTGTAGAGCTGTGTGACCATAACCAGCTCCTCATCTCCTGCTCTGAGTGGATCTTGGCACAAGGAAGAATATGGACCTTTTATTCTTGTCCTGCTAGCTGGATGAAACCCCACTGTCTACACATCAAAGGGGTTTGATGGACTGCCAAAAATAGTAACCTATACGTAAAACATGTGCTCCATTTATAGCGATCATTTGGAAAGTTTCCTGCTACTGCAGAAATTCAGATTACGTTGATTTACTGTTCAGTACTGCAATATACTGAGAGGCTTTTCAATGAGTTCTATTGTATGCATTTGCAGAAATGCTGGGGAGATTTCTTTCTTCCTTCCTTCCTTTCCCTTTGGTATATAATACATAATCATGTGAGGTACATCTTTCTGAGGTTTTGCACAGCTCCAGTGAAGTGGGTTAATATCTACTCTACACTTTGAAAGACATTGTCACCTGTGCTGATGTTTTAGCCTTTGAAAAACGAAGTGCTGTTTCTTTTGATGTAAAGAACATCTCTCCAGTATTTATGGAATCATTTTATTTTACCTCTCAGTTTATAGGCTGTTAGCTATGGAATATGTCCTGCACATTTTTTTACAGGCACTTCAATGTCTTTTGTGGGAACAGGGATTAACATAGCAATTAAATAGAAAGGTATACATGAGAACAGACACCCTGTGTCTAAGAACAGGTCTGAATCAGCACTTGAGCCTAGCTGTGCTGTGGTCAGGACACCCTTTCCGAGCCCCATCTCTAATCTACTTTTAGACTCCTTCCTAGAGAAGTCTTAATACCACCAGACAGCTTGCATTTATAGATAGACCAACCTCGGGTTTTTACAACATGAAAATATGATCTATTGGGAACTGATACATACTGATGATACAGATGAACTGATGTGGACACTTAGTACTAAATCAGGGAGCATAATAGTGCTACATCCTGTGCTGAGCCAACTTACACAGATCCAGTCTCTGTGTTAACCTAATAGGATTTGATATTTAGCTAATAACCAAGGCTGAAAAGAAAGGAGAGCATCTGTAGCTCTTATGACTCATGCGAAGGGCCATTAATCCATGTACTCGTACATGGACTGTGAGAAGCTTGCTAATATAAGAAGAGAATAAAAACCAAGAAACAAGCTGTGACACTAACTGCTGGTCTACACTGTTTAACCCTATTTGCAAATGGTGGCCCTCTTTTGTTGATGATAAAGAAGACAAACTTGGTCTTCATTTAATGACTCATATTAGAGAAGGATGTCATATTATTCTCTCAAATACACAGAAATGGCCCTTTTCCCTTTCTGGTTTTATTTTAATAAAGCCTTTACCTTCAGGCCCTAACTGTTGCTAGGCACCGTAAGAGTTAATTATTCTATCTCTGGATACTATTAAATTCACCCCAATTCACCCTCTGCTTCCCCTCTGTTAACGTCCCACGGATCAAAGCTCAATAGAACTATTTTAGGCCAAGAGCTCAAAATGCTACCATTCATATTATAAATTAACAGGAAAGCATGAGTTACTTTTCCTCCAATTACTTAATACTTTTCTGAATTATGGTCTTTCTCTCTTCTTCTTCTCCTCCTTCTTCTTCTTCTTCTCCTTCTTCTTTTCTCCTTCTTTCTCCTTCTCCTTCTTTTTATCTGAACGATTAATTCAGGTTTTCCCATTTTCCAGCTCTAATCTCAATCTGTTTTTGTGCATCCTGATGTTGCATTCATTTGAAGGAGGAAAAAGTAATTAAATTCAACACACCAAATAAGAAAAGGGTATATAATATTTTTGAAAGAAACATGCATTTAGGATGGCAACAAGAAAAAGGAAAGCCTTTTGTCTGTTACTTTTCCCTTACTTCTGAATTACAAAGCCATTTTTCTTTTAGAATTCCCAGCTGTGTTCGCGACCTGAGGGCTTAGCACAGAAGGGGCTGTTCTAATCAGCGTCCCAGGCTTTCCCTGAGTTTCTGCCCAGCCACAGAGGCGCGGGCCGAGCGCAGGGCCTCCCCGTGCGATGGCCTGCGCGCCGCTGGGCACAGTGCGCTCTCCAGGCCGACATTCCGGCCGCTCCCCGCACTCCCCTCCCGCCATCCCGCGGCGGCCCGCGCTCGGGCGCCCCCTGGCGGCCGCGCCGGGAGACCTCAGGGGCCGCGCGCTGGGAGCGAACCGGCCCGGCCCCACCGCGGTTCCGGCGGCCGGGAGCGAACCGGCCCGGCCCCACCGCGGTTCCGGCGGCTGGGAGCGAACCGGCCCGGCCCGAGCGCGGTTCCGGCGGCTGGGAGCGAACCGGCCCGGCCCGAGCGCGGTTCCGGCGGCTGGGAGCGAACCGGCCCGGCCCCACCGCGGTTCCGGCGGCCGGGAGCGAACCGGCCCGGCCCGAGCGCGGTTCCGGCGGCTGGGAGCGAACCGGCCCGGCCCCACCGCGGTTCCGGCGGCCGGGAGCGAACCGGCGACGCGGTTCCGGCGGCGAGCGACCCCGCCAGCCCGCGCGGTTCCGGCGGCCGGGAGCGAACCGGCCCGGCCCCACCGCGGTTCCGGCGGCTGGGAGCGAACCGGCCCGGCCCCACCGCGGTTCCGGCGGCTGGGAGCGAACCGGCCCGGCCCGAGCGCGGTTCCGGCCGCTGGGAGCGAACCGGCCCGGCCCGACCGCGGTTCCGGCGGCCGGGAGCGAACCAGCCCGGCTGTCTCGGGAACGATCGGAGCGCTGCTTCCCGGCTCCGGGCTGCGGACACGCCGAGCGGCTGCAGGAGGCTGTGCCGCCCCGGCCTGTTGTAGGTGACGGGACGGAAAAGTGGAGCTCGGTGCAGGAGAGCGCGCCGTGGTCAGAGCCCGGGCGCCGCTGACACGGCCCCTGTGGAGAGCAAGGGCAAAGGAGCTCGCAGCTTTAGTTTGACTGGCAGCTCCAGCAGCACAGAATTGCTAATTAGGAATTTGCAAGCTCTCAGCACGCAAGCTCTCAATGTGGGGTCTCTGAAATACTGAATCCAGATCTGGGTGTCTGATGGACATTGACCTGTTGTAGCGAGGCCAACAGGAATATTTGTCAATCTCCAAAGCAAGGCCACCAAGTTGATTAGAGGCGCCTTTCCTGTTAAGAAAGGCCTAGAGAATTTGGGTTGCTCAGCCTGGAGAGGAGGAGGCTTTGGGGATGATCTAATTGCAGCCTTCCTGTACCTGCAGAGAGCCTATAAGAAAGATGGAGAGGGATTTTTCCAAGAGCAAGGCAGGAAACCTTTAAACTGAAAGAGAGTAGGCTTAGATTAGATACTAAGAAAGAAGCGAGGGTGGTGAGGCACTGGAATGGGTTGGAGAAGTTGGCGATGTCCCATCCCTGTAGGTTCAAGGTCAGGTTGGATGGAGCTTTGAGATACCTGATTTAATGGAATGTGTCCCTGCCCATGGCAGGAGGCTTGGGATTAGGTGATCTTTAAGGTCCCTTCCAACCTAGGCAATTCTATAATATGTATTTTAATATATTAATTCTCAAGAGCTAATTAAAAGCCTGGACTTTGTAGTTCTGCAACCTTTGTATCAGGGTTGTGAATACTTCTTCAGAAACAGGGCATTGAAGTATAGGTATGAGAGATTGAAAATTTTTAATTAATATTTAATTAATATTTCTTTGCTGCTGGCAAATATTTATCTATGTCAAACACCTAACTGACTTAATTTGTATGTAAAACAAATTCAAATGCCTTTGATCTCAGCTCACCCAAAATGCCCTCAGGTGGAAGTAAAAATTTTTCAGAAAGAATGCACTTTTGGGGTGATGCTATTCAAACTGTGTAGAGGGACTGGCAATGGCTCCAGCTCAAGGCCTGACATGTTCCCCTCTGCAGCCCACCACTCTATCCTCCTTCCCTTTCCAGTTCCACCCAGAGCACCAGCCCTTTCCTTTTCCCCTTTTAAAGTTGTTGCCTGTGACTTTTTATTAGCCATTAAGCCCTGCTCAGCTGTACAGCATGATGAGTGCATATTTTTCCTTCTGCTTAGTGTTGGCTTTTTCAGTAAAATTTGGCTGGTGCTTGATGTTCAGAGGGGTGAAGAGATGATGGGAGGGGGGAGTAGCCCAGGCCAGCTGTGTGTATACTGACTGCTCATTTGAGAAAAGGCAAGAAAGGCAGCCCGGCTGCAAAAGGTAAAATACTACAGGCTATATCACAAGGTTTGCATGTGAACATACATACACAATGCTTCTTTCACAGGATTCCTGCTGTAAACTTTGTCCTTTACTGGCTGATTCAATCCTCTGTAATGAAAAAGTTGCCCCACTCTGAACTCTCCTTTCTTTCTTTTCAAAGAATAGTAACAACAGAACCTAAAACAAAAGGCAGAAGAAAGTATACCCCAGAGTGTGTTAAAAGAATCTTTCTTGGAAAATGAAAAGCCATGGTACCACTGGGATTGGCCATTCTTGGAAAATCAAAAGCCGTTGTACCACTGGGATCGGCCCTTCAAAACCTCTGAAATTTTGCCACAGCCTCCACAGCTGCTGCAGAAGTTCATTTGATACAGCACTGTGTTCCCTTTATGGTTAATTCACACTTATCCGGTGGGTGACCTCTGCAGCTTGCAGACAGACAGGGCAGTAAGTGTGAAGTCACCTGAATCCAGAAGCAGCAGAGTTATATTTGTATCATCTGTATTCCCTAGTTCAGAGAGGTGCCATGTGAAGCCTCAGCTTTTTTTCTCTCCCTGTCTGATCTGATCTTGTCGGTTGCTGTAAAATAAGTGCTGCAGTTTTGAAGTTTTTGGCTGGCCAGGGTACCCCATTCATAGCCCTGGGTAACAGAAGCCTAAGTAAAACACAGACACCATGCACCCTTGGAAACACCTGGTGATAATCCTTATTGAGTTGCTGTTATGCTTCCTAATTTACTGCTTGTCTCAGAGACATTATTTCTTTGCTCTGTGCCAATCTCCTTCAATAAGCATGTCTTCTTTTGTAGACCTTTGTTTGCAAGGTATGCATGTATTAATGCATAAATTACTCTCTAAATTTTTAACTACCTTAGGACACTTTGTAATCTGATGGAATCCAGACTATGGTTGATAAGCATACAAATTCCTGGACCATGTGAATATCATCATATCCATGTATGAATATCGTCATATGACTTGACAAACATCTACTTTTTGGATAAAATTATTCTTCCATACATATACAGATTCAGGACATCCCAGTGCTACTATGGCTTTTCATTTTCCAAGAGTGATTCTTCTAATACAGTCACTGTGCTGCTACATGATACAACCCCAGGAATGCTCCTAGAAACCTAGAGAATTGGAAAGTATTCAATCAACGTATCAGTTTATTGCTAAAGCAAGATTGTATTCCAGTGGAGAGAATATGAAAACCAATATACCAATAGACCACAATCTTTTATTAACTACTGAGTGTTTTAAAACAGAAAAATGTGCAAAGTCTTTGTGCAAATTGAGTGCCAGGTTTCACTTCTGGACATTGAATGTTACTATTTTAATAGATTTTTAAAGATTCAGTCCTGTAAATACAAAACTGGCATATCTGCACCAGAACAGTGAATTCTGAAAATGCATGTGATGCACAAAAAGCCCAGAATATTTATTCTTCAAGTATACTCTGTTTTTATGTTGTCTGTAGCTGTTAGGAATGCTCAAAGAATTACTTTATAATTGCACTCTCACAGGATGTCCTTTTGTTTTTCAGAGGAGTATTCCCCAGTGTTTCTCTTTTCATTCAGGTGCTTTGAGCACGACCACAGGAAGACATTATTTCCCCCTTACCATACAGGAATATATGTCAACATAAGATCCATGCCATGCTGTTACACTAACAATTGTTCAGTAATTTATTTCTCTCTTGTTTCTTTTCTAGTGGAACTACATGATCCAAACCTGAGCAAACTGACTGCAGACATTTTTGTTAACCTTATAGGCTTTGATTCAGAATCGGTGATACAAGAGAACCCGCCATGCAGGACGGGGGTGTAATTCCATCAAGGACTTCTGGTGACCTCATAAACCATGAGAGCTGGCATGGACTTTAATGGGCACCACGTGGTTAAGTTCCCATGCATCGTTTTGAAGACACAGGCCTTCATTTGATATTGCAGAAGGATACCAGACCTACCATGTCAAATTGTTTCTCTTTCTTCTAAAGGAGCCACCCGCTTTAAGTTACAGTCAGTCCTCTTTGGTAGCAAATGAAATATACCATTCTGGAAAATTAGTATTTTCTCTGGCAAAATGAACTTGAAAAGTGTGTTTCATAGAAAAACATATATTTGGGTTATATACTTTTAAATAAACTTTCTAAAATGATGGCAGTAAATTCAAGTAAAGGTGTGGTTTGTGCAGGACTGGCTTTGCTTGCAGATTTTTAAGTACGAGACATTTAAAAAAAATAATTCGTACATCAGTTAGAAAATATAGGAATAGAATTGTTATGGGTCAGTTGGAAAGGTAGACCATGTTAAACCCAGTTTAAGTCAAGCTAGGTAAGTTAGCTCAAATTGCTGATGGTGAATGACCTAAGTTACTTGATCTAAAGCATTTTAACTGTATTTAGTGCACTAGTTCTAGGATTCTGTTGTTAGGAGTTTCCAGGGGTTCAGTAGGGTTGACTTGAAGTTTCCATCAGTGAAATTTGTTCTATCACTTTTTACGGCCTTTGGAGATTTTCTCCCACCTTCTCTCAACCTAGATTTGTCCTGCTGAATGCAATGTTCAGTCATTGTGTAAACCTATACAAAGTTGACAGTTATCAGCCTAAAAATAAGGTCTGTCTGTGTGGCTGTGAGTCAGGTAAATGTGGCAGTAGAGACATAACATAAGCGTGTCAGCTCAGCTTGTCTATCGTATATGACATCTGTCTATAACAAGGAGATGTTCTAAAAATTGCTCATCATGATGAGTACATACCAGGAAAGAATCTGTCCTTCTTGATTCTGACAGCACACGTCCCATGAACTGCCTAGTCTCTATTTTTTTTCTCAATATTCTAACTAATTTTATTCCTAGATTGGTTCATAAATAACATAATCTTTGTGGCATGGCTAAGTGATGTTCCTGTATTATATACATACCGGGATATGTTACTTTTTATTCAGCTCTATGTAACAAGTCATCCTGATAACAAAGGGGGGAAAAAAGATACCTTCTAGACAGAATATCCAAAAACTGCTTGCTCTGGCCTTTCTGCCACCTTAGTGTGAAATGCTGTTTGTCATTCTCCGGGATAACTTTTGAACTACATGCATCACTGCTCTCTATTCTATATTGCAGTGAGAAGCACATTTTTTTTCACCATGTGCATGGCTTATCCATACGTTGCTTGAAGAGTGCACAGCTTTTATATATTCTATGTCCTAGACCCAGGTAGAATTGCATTTCTTAAGTTTAGTTTAAATCTCATCTTAAAGGGCTGCAAATGTGCATGTATGGGAGAAGGTTGTTTTTCTGTCTTGGCATCATAGTACAGTATGTGTAGATTTGATACAAGAAGTTCCCTCTTAATGACACTCAGAATTATTCCAGTTGTAATCTCATATCTGAGGTAGTAAATTACAAGCATATGGAAGACTGTAACAGCCTTGGGATGCAAGTTGTACTGTACTAAGTAAGATAGTTTGTACAGGAGGAGGATCCCTAAGGCTTGTTGAAAAAATAGATGCATCTTCTCTGTACTCCATGGAAAATGATGTATGTTTTTGGTTTGTTTGTACTACTTTCTCCACATGAAACGTGTGTTTCATCCAACAATTCTGTGGTTTCCTCACTTTGTGATAATAATTAACACCCTCACTGAAGTCTAAGCAGTGATGACATTTGTTTAGGGGCCTGACTCTGATTTTTGTTGCTGTTTTGCCTTATGTTACTTTCAATATGCAATCAAAACCATTTTCAAGAATCAAAAGGTTCAGAGATTGTTGTTTTCTTGGTCTTACTGACCATTTAGAAACTCTTTTATGCAACATGTCCTTCAGCCTTTGTGGAAACACAGCCTCTCCAGCCATATGGGTCTGGGTTGATAGTTGCAAGCTCAAACTAAAGCCAGCAATGCAGAGGTGTAAAGTTTTGGGATTTGGGGTTTTCCTGGGGGCGTTTTTGCCTTTTTTTCCTTTCCTGAAGAAACAGAGAAATGGATATAAGCAGAAAAAAAGTAAAGCAGTCATAAAGTAACTATTGTTTAGGAGGTAAATGTGTTAGGGGACAAAAAAAGAAGGAGTATATTAAACCTTACTTAAAAGATTCCTGAAGCTTTGGGGAAAATTAATTTTAAGAAATATGACAATGGTTCGCTCCCCAGTAATCTTATAAAAAAGATTAATAGCTTTGGAGTAGATGTACATATTTTGAACTTCCTTTCTGGACAGAGCACAAAGAAAACCTGGCTTGTTTGTGGTTGTAGAAGAATCATAGGTGGCTTTGTATAAGAAAGGCAGGTAGCTGCCAGGGGCATCCAAGCCTCCTTCCCTTTCCCTGTTCTTTTTTTCCGTAATAACTTTTTTCAATATGTTGTCATTTTTTTTCCGATTTTCCTAAATAAAGTGAAATGTCAAATCAGCAAAGAATTGAAATGTATTTATAAAAAAAAACAACCAAAAGGGCATCTGATGTTTTACAGACATTCCAACACCTTCAGGAAATTTGAACTCACACCAAAGGGTCTGATATTCATTTGAATCTCCATCTGTGCTGAAGCACATGTGTGCACACAACACACATTGAACCACTACAGTGGAAAAAAAAAAATCCCTGCTCTTAAATTATAGCAGCTCTCTACAATTCTTCTGTAACCACAAAGGCTTTGGTAGTCTTGAGACATTGCAGTGGCTTTGGGTGATCTGATCACAGAGCTTAGTTTTGTTAAAGAAATCCCTTTGCTGAAAGATATGGAAAAGCTGTAGGAGAAACACAGGGAGCTGCAAGTTCGCAGCATGAGGGTTTGGAGTAAAGGAGAAGGGTTCAAAAAGCCGTTGTGGCAGCAGACACCCTACAGCCAGAGTTAACGCTGGAAACACTGCAGTTTTAGTTCCCTCACCAGAAATCCCCATGCTTGCAGGAACGGATACAGTCATTAGTCCTCGATGGGAATATGACCTTTCCCTTTAAGTATCTGTGTGATGCTTTTGATCCTTTTGACTCTCTCTAAGGGATAGATTAAATATGTGGCACAATGTCTACTCCTGAGTGAGGATTAAGCCTGGCTTTTGGAAGCAGAACTATATTGCCTAACCCATCACCATTTATCACATTCTCTGGGGACCTGTTCACCATTTTTCTTCCCCTCCCCCTAGACTTTTAGAAAATGCCCCTTCTCTGGGGTTTAATATTGATCTCAGCTGCATCAGCCTTGGCTTTACTACAGTTAGTTATGATTTTACACTGAAACAGGTCCTATGTCTCAGATATCTTGTTAAACAAAGTGCGATTCTGAGGCTCAGCTCTTATGCAACCTGCACTTTCTTTAATTTTATTTGTGTTTGAATTTTAATAACAAATACCTTAACATAATTTATAGTTTTATATCACCCTGTATTTCAGTGGAATTCCCTGAGTATAACCCTTGCGTTTTCATACTTGTATTCTGATTTAATGAAGCAGTGAAACATACAATTACCTTCAGGACCTGTGTAAATCGCATTAACTTTGATTAAGCCAAAGAACATGCTTTAGTGCTTCACTAACCAGGGATGCTTAAGGCTAACCTGCTCATAAATGTTTTGCTGAATCAAGTCTTAGTGTTTTATTAATTTTTTATTCCTGTTTATCTTTTATTCTGTCTCATGATATAATAATTTTGCTCTTGTAGTATCCTTGCATGCTGCTTTCAAGTTAGAAGTTACGCTGGGACTGAAGGTCTCATTCAGGAGAGGATAAAATTAATCCATTCTGCAGCTGTGAACCAGAGAAGTCCCAGCAAGCTTCCCAGTAAAATGAAAAAGTGATGGTATGCCACTCTGGCTCATAAAAATGTAATTTAAGATTGCCCTCTCCATAAAAATATCACATTTAGGACACAGTAATCCCCTTCTGAACCTTATCTTACTTTTCAACAGCTCTTTGGACTCTTAGAATTGATGCACTTTGAATTTCCTGTTGGTCAGGTAGCATGATTTTCTTCAGCTCCCTCCCACAACCACAGCTTTGCGCGTCGTTCTAAGCAGGCAATATCCAGTCACAGGCAGAAAGCGGAATCGGTGGTCTAAAATTCAGTAAATTCAGGAGCTTTAAGGTACTTAGTTGACAGACTAAGTTGGCTTTGGAGCTACTATTGCTCAGAGCTGTGGCCTTTGCAGTATTGCACCAAAAAGATTGAAACTTCAAAAATGCTTCTCAATTGTTTTCTCAAGACTCCTGCCAGAATATTTGCCTTCTTTTAATACTTTTTTCTTTTAATGAGCTCCTGATTTATGACAAGAAATCACCAGACACCTGGTTTCTTTGGGCTTATTAAAGCAGACAAATACTTTTTAGAAAATCATCGTAAGAACATATATTTTTTTCCATATTAGATTGAATCATTGTAGGCAAGTGCCCCAATCCTCCTCCCAACTATGGTCTGGAGGTATTTCAGCACAAGGAAAAAAATAACACTTTCCAGTTTCTGACTCAATAAAGCCAATGTTTTCACTGGGGGTAGAAGGTTGATTCCTTTCTTGTCCCCATAGTATTCTGCATTTTACCTATATCGAAAGATTTGCTTGCTCTGCCTTAGCATGTACAGTGTAGTTTATCTTCCAAATAGGAGTCATCTTTCCAGCTTCCATGTCTGAGCTGCACTGGTGATTTATATGCTCACTGTCTGTTTTCACGATGTCTTTCCTGGCTGTCTTGTATCTCTCCCCTGTGGAGCACTGGGCCTTAGAATCATTGCAGTAAGGACAGGCAATCAGTCTTCTTTAGATACATATTGGATGTTACTGGTGCCTGAGACTATAGAATGCGCCAATGTCTTCTGTGGTTCTGGAAGGGAAACCTCAGAAAATTGTGGAGTTTTGGTTTGGATAACAGAGGAGCTCGTTGGGACTTTTTTAAACAAAGTGTTCTTATTGTTCTTTTCATCAGATAATGCTGGGAATAGATGAGCAAGTTTCAGTAGGAGTTTTGGAGCTGCAGGGTGGTGTTTCTGCTCAAAATCACAGACCTATAAGTTAGCCTTGGACTCTCTGGAGGCAGCCTCATTGCAAAACACAGCTCTGCTTAATTCAGGTAAGGGATTTAAGAATATAGGGATGGCCACATTAGGCAGCCCAATGCCTCTTCAGCCCTGTGACTATTGTGTCACAGTAGTCAGTGGTGTATGCCTGCCATATATATACTGAAATTTTCTGTGCAAATTGGGAGTCAGTCATGTCACATGTCTGTAATTAATAGTCCTTGATTTTTCTCTCCATGAATATTTCTAGCCACTTTACACACAATACAAAATTGTGCAGCATCCTATAAAAATGATTCAAAGTGCTTGCGTGTACCTTGTATGCAGTGTCTTGAATGATCTCTACTTTGGGCTTGCCAATTGCTATTTTATTTGATAATCTCTGGTTCTTATATGGGAAGAATCCACAAACTCTTATTTCTATTCACCTTCTTCTTGCCATTCAGTGTTTTATTAGGCCTATATTACTTCTTCTCCAGCCAGAACAGTCCTGATCTGCTCAACCTTCTTCATACAGAAACTATTTCACACCTTTCTCCTTCAATGAAATTTATCTGAAACAATATTCCAGTACAGTCTCCTGTCTGTGTCATATCAAATGTGCATGGTCTAGCCTCAGGCTACTGATGGAATTTTTTTGGTAAATAAAGACTTAAATGTTATCTGAAGCACGATTTTCCCTGTGGTTTTAAAAAAGTTGAATGCTTCAGTCAGAGAAGACATGGATAGTCCCTTCCTTTCAGTGCTTCAATAGATTTTTTTAAAAATAAAGAATACTATTATTTAATACCCAAATAAAAGATAGCAGGGTCTGAGATCACCTCTATAGCCTAAAGCATTTGGCTTGGAAATAAAAATCTTTGGACTGTCTGAGCTGCCTGAATTACCAGGTTATTTCTTTCAGTCTGAACAAGGCTTTGTTTTGCTTTTCTCTTGGAAAAGCTGTTACTTCCTCCCACCATAGCATAAGGGGTGAAGAGGATAAGGGGAGAAATACAACAAGGGATGGCAAACCAGCCAGCTCTAACCTCTGCAGTGACAAGTGGGATACAATTACACAAATTTTATATTCAGTCTGAAAAACTTGTCTTCAACTCACCTAAACATGGATGGTGGGCACCATTTGAGACAAAACAGGCTGCTTGGGACACCAGATTATCTCTTCACACATAGGGAGAAGCTGTGTCTTTCTGGACTGACAGCTAGTGAACTGACTAGATATCTTCAGGGTTTAGAAAAACCACAAAACACATGTGTTTGGCAATTGTATTCCACATCTTATTTCTTTCATTCTTGTTTTCACTCTCTGTGCCCTGCATATTTGTTTTAATTCAGAGGTGTAGTACAAGTCAGGTACAACACACATTTGGGTACAGTTCTGGTCATTTGTAAAGGATGTGTACAAAATACCATTCCTTAAATAAACAGTAGAAACAACAGATAGTGATTGTAATTTACTTCCTTTTGGCACTCAGGTTGATGTTTCCCATTTCTTTGGAAATCTACACTCTTGTGACTGCTTTGTCTAAGACTCTGTCTTATTTGTTTTAATGATATTAAGACATGTTCAGCCCTGCATTAGATTCAGGGATTCTAGGCCCATTTGATTTTGACTAGGGCTACACCTCCCTGTGTCCTTGGGTGTTGTTTTCTGCTGTTTCCAGGTATGTATGTACATAGATATATCTTTCACTTAACTTGCTGAATTCAGAAACTTTATACACATCAGCGATAGGTTATTTGTGGCGGCCTTGAAAACCTCCCATCTTTTAAGATTTACTCAGAAATTCAGAGGTTACTAAAAATAGAAGTTACAGCGGAGTCAAATACCTGAAGCTGAACAAAGAAAAAAGACTAAGCAATCCAGTAAAAAATACAGATATCCTTTAATACATGTTATCTGCCAATGACATGTGAAACCATTTCAAGATTCACTTTTATTTTGTGACTTAATTGGACCAGATTTAGTTCTCTCACCAACTCTTTCTTTTCTGCTCATTTGACTCTATGTAGGCAGCCATAACAGTGTGGGGTTGGAAAGAACCTCTGGATATTGTGTGCCCCAATCTCCTTTCAACTAAAGCAGGCTGCTTGGGGCCTTGTGCAATCACCCTTGGTGTATCACCAAGGAAAGACTCTTTACTGACTCTCTGGCCAACCACTCTAACATTTTTGGGTTTTGTTTTTTTCTACATGTACTCAAAATTTCCTGTGTTCCAACTTGTGCTTCTTGTGCTGTGGCCCTCAGAGGGCCACAGTGTCCTGCAAGAGGCAGAACAGATTACCAGTCTGGATATCTGTGTGTGTTACAGGAAACGAGGCCCTGAGCAGCCTGCATGGGGCAGAAACTAAAGCATCTTCCACTGTCCTTAATTTAACCTGAATTCTTAAGGGTGGATGGAACTTTGCAGGTTCATGGGTGAAGGGATGCCTGGATTTGGCTGGGATATAGCTAATCTACTTCCTAGTTTTCTTCCTAGGATATGTTCTTCCAGGGATGTGTTTTGGATTTAGTATAAGAATAATGTTGATGAAACACTGAAATTTCTGTTGTTGCTAAGCAGTGTTTACAAGTAAAAGACTTTTCAGCTGTTCACCCCACCCAACCCCACCAGCGAGTAGGCTGGGAGACACAGTAAACTGAGGGTGAATCAGGTGAATCCAGCTAACCAAAGGGATATTCCATTCCATGTGGTGTCATGCACAGCACATAAACTATGGAGAAAGCAGGCTGGGGACTACTGCTCAGGAACTGGTTGGGCATGGGTTGGCAGATGCATGGATAAACAAGTGCATCACTTGTTTGTGTATTCTAATTCTTCTAATTCTTCTTCTTCTTATTTCCTTCCTTCCTTCCTTCCTTCCTTCCTTCCTTCCTTCCTTCCTTCCTTCCTTCCTTCCTTCCTTCCCTTCCTTCCTTCCTTCCTTCCTTCCTTCCTTCCTTCCTTCCTTCCTTCCTTCCTTCCTTCCTTCCTTCCTTCCTTCCTTCCTTCCTTCCTTCCTTCCTTCCTTCCTTCCTTCCTTCCTTCCTTCCTTCCTTCCTTCCTTCCTTCCTTCCTTCCTTCCTTCCTTCCTTCCTTCCTTCCTTCCTTCCTTCCTGCCTTCCTTCCTTCCTTCCTTCCTTCCTTCCTTCCTTCCTTCCTTCCTTCCTTCCTTCCTTCCTTCCTTCCTTCCTTCCTTCCTTCCTTCCTTCCTTCCTTCCTTCCTTCCTTCCTTCCTTCCTTCCTTCCTTCCTTCCTTCCTTCCTTCCTTCCTTCCTTCCTTCCTTCCTTCCTTCCTTCCTTCCTTCCTTCCTTCCTTCCTTCCTTCCTTTTTTCTTCTGTTACTGTCTTGATCTCAACTCATGATTTTTACTTTTTCCCTGACTCCTGCAGTGGGGGTGGGTTAGTGAGCAGCTGTGTGGTGTTTAGCTGCCTGCCTGACATGACAGGGTTGGAGGAGATGCTGTCCTTAGCTGCAGGAAGTGTGCACTAGTAGAGGATCTGTGTCATCAAGTAAAAGAGCTGCAGGAGGGCTACAGACAGCATTTCACCAGAGACAAGGAAAGGAGTTTGATGAGATCTAGTCAAAGACCTTGTAGCTGCAAGAGCCTGAACTCCAGTTGTATGAAGAGAAGGGCAGGCAGAACCAGAGCTGGGAGCTTTACCTAAAGCAGACCCTGAGCTTGAGCCCCAGCAGCACAGGAGACAATCACTGCACTCAAATAGAAAAAATTACATTTAAACATAACAAAAAAACCCTTTCACTGTGGTCAGGGTAGTAAAACACTGGGACAGGATAATTGGAATGTTTGTGGAGGCTCTGTACCTGGAGATATTTGAAATTGCAGCCAAACATGTTCCTGAGCAACCTGCTCTAGCTGAGCTTGCTTTGAGCAGGGATTCACTGTAGATGATCTTCTGAGGCCCCTTCCAACCTCAGCAATTCTGCCTTTCTTTGTCATAGTGGAAGGTTGTGAAGACAAATCAAAAGAGGATAAATAGTGAGGAACAATAAATTATGAGCTTCTGGTACCCAGACTTTTTCATTAAGAGCTAGTTGAGGTACATATGACCTGTGTATTGCTGTGCTGGCATATTCATATGTGGAAAACATTTAGTTTCTTGATCCAGATGAAACATAAGGAAAGTCTAGTCAGGGCATCCATGACCAGATGTGGGATTCAAGAAACACAATTGAATATTGAAAAATTAAGCAGTTAGGGCATTTAGGTGTAAACCAGGGTTTTTTGTATGTTTTTTGTTTTTGATTTTTTAAAAAATCTTAATTCTTGAATTTTCTGTATATCTGTACTTTTGTTGCTCAGGATATTCATAATTTTTCATCTTAAGACTTAACAATGCACAAGCAAGTGAAGAGTGAATAAGTTCACGTCCACCTCCAAAAGAGAAAGCAGAAAGAGATTTTTGTCTATCTTTCTGTACATTCCTACCTTTGAGGCCATATCATTGCTGATGCTCTGTGCCAGCAGCTCTGCATTCTTAATTTGAATATGTATGTAAAATGGACGACCCTCACCTTCCCACAGCTGTGCAACTATTATAACTTCAAATAATGCTTTACAGCTGGGGCACAGGGCTGAAATACTACATGTGGTTACTTACTTCTTTATATATGGTATCCTTCAGTTCCAATATGTGTCTGCTGTTCTCAGTAGGGCAAATATTGACATACAGTATTTTGCTCCCCTTTAGCTCTCACACTTCCCTTTTAACCAGATGTACCAAACTCTTTCGTAACCTAGTCTGTCTCTACTACTATGTATGTTGACACCAATGGACTTGTGAGTAAGTGGGCCTGTCAGCAGTGGATATTTTCCTCCTCCATTGTCATTGGAATAATGACGTCTCTTTCTTTATATGGTTTTGTGTCCTACAGCTCAATAATCCAGTGCAGACCTCACTGTATGACTGCAAGACACCAGTCTGTAATTCACCTAATAAGCCTAAACAAAGGAAATCCGTAGACTTAAGGACGAGAGTGTGTCCTACATTCTTCATATTCTGCAGCCTAGAGAGCAAAATTGCTCTCCTCTTTAAAGTCAGAATCATTACCCATACCTGTATGGCCAGATTCTTTTAAAATGTAGCAAACAACATTATACATAATTATTTTACAACAGCAAGATTTTATTTGCTATTTTAAATGTTTTCCTTGTTTTTTACTTTAAGAGAAGAAGAATATAAATGTTCTAGAAGAATACATGCTGAGGATAGCTTTCAGCTGCTGCGCTCTTAACTTAAGCCAAGTGCCTTGAAAGTGCAGGTATATTTACATCTGGGTTTTATTTCTGGCCCACCTCTAATAAAGATGCAACAACGATAAAGCAAAACACAACACAACATGATAATATATGGCACATAATAAAGAACTGCCATAAGTACACAGGGGGCTCAATTTTGCTTTCACTCTATCTCTGCAAAACTCCACTGTTCATGACTAAACCTTTACAATTGTCAGAGTTCCTTGTGGTTCAAAAAGAGACATTTTCCAGAATAATGAGGTCACTGGTTCCCATTTGCCATTCCACAATATTCTGTTTATTCCTAGAATCCCTGTTCTTTCAGCAATAGCTGATGCTCTCTGTAGCTGTTACTCCTGTGGGAATTGAGACTTTAAACATTCATTAAAAAGTGAATTGCTATTGTTGACAAAATACAGATGGCCAAACATGAACTACTGACACCTATGAGCACACTTTCAGTGCAGTGCATGGCGACGTGGCCAAGTGAGTGCTCTGGTTGCTTTTACCAAACCAATGTGTGTCCTTTGTTACTAGACTGGCCCCCGTTGGTGCTTGTATTCCTTTTCCTGAATATGGCACAAGCTGTTAAAGTAATTTCTTTAAAAAGTGAACTGAACTTATTTCTGCTTTTGAGAGTGAGAAAAGATATGCTCTTTCACAGCAAAGCTATTAGTGGACAGTATTTGTACAAGGCTCAGCTCACAAGATAATTACCCTGAGTCAAAGCTCTCTTCAGGCTGCTGCAAACATAACACTCGATGACTCCCAGAGGCTCTGTGTGAGCGGTGGGGTGTGCTCCATAACCAAGTCCTTGATCATCCAGGGGGGACCTGGCTGGGCTGGAAACAAGTGTGGGGGTGAAGGCTTGAAGGGAGTGAGCAAGAAGCCAGGGTGCAGCTGGGGCACACACAGACACACAGACACACACATGCACATGGCTGTAGGGGCTGGGAGGCACAGCCAGCTCCTGCAGGTTAGACTCAGCCATTGCTTTAAATCAGCCATGTATTTAAACAGTTTGTTAATGTGCAGCTGACAGTCTCTGAAGACTGCAGTTAGATGCAGAATTACACTTGCATAATGACATGTACTGCACTCCAGGTTAACATGTGGAAAACTGAGAGAAGGCTCACGCATTTAACATTTTCAGCTTTGGGAATACTGTATAGTAAGCTGAGACAGTAAGATGAAACTGGTTGGAGTTTTTTGCATCTTTTTCAACACTTCTAGAGATAGAAATTTTGGGCAGAGAGGTAGAAATTGCAAAGCTACATTGAACTTTAGGTTATTCAGGGCTTAATTTTTTTTCATTTTTATATCTTCTCCTATCTTCTTCTCATCACCATTATAACTTACTTTTCCCCCCCTCACCATTATATATATTTGTAACATTTATTTCACCGTTTTGCTACTGATATATTCAAACTCTTCTTTTTTCCCTCCTATTTATTTACCGTTTTGTGGTTCTCTTTTCTACCTCATAGACCTTTTTTTCCCCCCCTAGCTTTTGGTTCTTTTTGAGGTGTGGAAAATTGCAACTTGTAATTGTTTTTCTCCAAATGATATTTCCCATCTATTGTGTGTGCATGCATATATGTGTTTGTGTGTGCATAAGAGAGAGAGGAGAGAAGATACTGTAAGGCTGCCAACAAAACTCAAAATTAGAGGAGACAGGAGAGCAGAGGGAGTAAGAGATTGTCTTATTGAACTTGGAGAGGAATGAGGCCCACCTGGGGCTGAACCAGTCATTGGGAAGATTAAGGAAATAAAATAATTATGGAAAGTTAGTGCTGGAATTGTGAATGGGCCTGAGAGACCTGGCTGAGGCTCAGGAACTGGGAGTGGTGGCTGCCTGAGCTGAATCAAATGCTCAGTCACTCAGAAATGGAACAAATAAAGATAGAGTAGACACACTGACAAATTGTGCTTTTGGTCTTTGACTTGACTTTTTTAGCCTTATGAATTGAAAGAGGACGACTCTTTCTTTTCTAAAGAATGGAATCTGAAAAATATAAACCCAGGTATATTTGGTGAACATTAGAGTACAATGACCAAATACCCAGAAATAAGAATACAGTCTGTAAGGATTAACTCCTCCAATCTTTGACCTTTCAAATTAGAGCAAAGCTCTCGGCACCAATGCAGAGTGAAGCACAACTGGGGTCAGCACAGTTAAAACAGACATAGCTGTGAGCTTAAGGTTCCTGCTTCTCCCTGTTTTTTCATAAAGAGGACTTAAGGTAATCTCTTTCTAACTGAGTGGGTATTGTCTGCTTCTGAAATGCATTATCCCAAAGCTAATGCTAAACTCTAAAGAACAGGACAGTATCTTCAAAATTCATTCTTTGCATAATCATCCAAATGACTCTAGTGTACACACAATGAGAATTTAATGCTTCATCTTTTACCCTGTGGTTTTTGGGTTCCTATTCCTTTGAACTTTAAAAAGTTCATAGAAAAAAAATTCACTTTAGTAAATGAGTCTCTTCCAGCTGCACATTTCCTTAAAAAATAAACGTAAATTCTTTAAAAAATATCTAGTTTAGCTTACTAATACACTTTTCATAATATCAAATAGATTTATATGGTAGGATGTGTATTATTAAGTCTTAAATGAAGTGTGGCTAGAAATTTAGAAACAGTTCCTCAGCTAGCATAAAAGGTCACTTCAGCACATCAAGTTCTGCTTATGAGCAATAGAAGAAGACTGCTTGAAAGGTGCAAAAACTTGGTGGGCAAGATGAAAATGAGATCATCAGCACATTTCATTATTTTCTGTCTGGATTGATATATCCATTTGAAAATATAAACGTGCTACTTATGCCTTGTTTTTCATATTTCTTTGTAAATATCCCTTCATAACTTATTTATTGCTAACATAATGACTGGACTTACAGTTTGATTTTGCACATGCACCTCTTTTAGAATTATATATAGAATATATATGTATATAATTTATATAAAAAAGTTTGTAAATACATGTATATTTTAAGACAGGTCTTGTATAATAATATGGTAGGTAGCATGAAATTTTCTTATGAAAGGGAAACAAGTTTAATGCAGTGATAAATGAAATAGAAAATTCTTGTATTCTAAATCTTGGTGAATACCATCAACCCTTTATGACTGACGGATTTGAGAAAAAATGGAGGAGGAATAGGATAGCAGTGATCAGAATAAGTTTTTTTATTACAAAAAAGAGAAAGAAGTCATAAAAAGAAAAACTTTTCTTTTAATTGCTGTATGCTATTTTTATAATCACAACTTGCACCACTGATACAGTAAACAAAACTGACATGAGGACATGTCATTATGAGATGTCACAACTCGTGCTACCAATTTTTGTAGGTCATACAGTCCTTACCAGACCACTGCAGAAAGCATACAATTTTGAAATTCTTGGAGGGGCCCACCAGATATTAACTTAAGAATTATTAGTTGTGGGTAGAAATAGGCTGAAGGCATTTCCTGCTGTGAACAACACTTGGAAGTTCTCCTTTTGCAGTACTGTGGAAAACAATGGCAGAATTTATACAGCATTCAAAGACAGCAGATATCCCCAGATACTTCAGAAATGCTATCAAATTAAATCTGCTCTTCAGTAAGGCTTAATATTTTGTTTTTGTTGGCTGTATAACAATAATTCAAGTGTGAATGTAAAATGAATCTTATTTACTTGATTGTTGAAGTGTGGATATTGTGAGATACTGAAGTGAAATTTTTAATATTTATTTTCTGTTCTGTTGGAGGTGATAAAGACTTTCTAAGTTATAACTGATGAAACTGCAATCAGGAACTGTGGACATGACCTACCCTAAAATCACAATCAAGCCTCCATGTTTCTCTGACATGACTCATGACTGGTTGCTATTAAACCTGTGTGTTCTCTTTTTCTGATGGATTCAGGTCTGTGAATCTTGTCAAACACTTCTATACCCAGGAGGTGCAATATGAAAATCCCAGGTTATATATTTGGGAAGAGTATCTCTCCAACCCTGTATGTTTGATGATGGCTCTGGAACACTCGATGTGAGTCCAGATTATACTTTTACTTACTGTGATATCTTTGATGAATATTGGCTTGCAGACTCTGAAGGGAGTTTGAAACTATGCTGTTCTAACCACCTTTACATTGGGAGAGACCTAGACATGGACAAATATCAAGGTTTTTCCCATGCCTATGCAAGCCCAGACAATAGCATATGGACATAACCTGGGTACTTGCTTTCCTTTTCTGTCAATGGAGGTAGGAACTGGCTTATAGCAATAGGAGGTGAGCAAAGGTTTTAGTGGAGAACCATAACAACCAGCTGCTACAAGTGAGCTGACATAAAGGTTAGTGTGTTGACTATTCAAGGCAGAGCAGATTAATTGCTCATGGATTGATGCAGGAAGATGATGTGACTCCTGCTCCGTTTTCTTGTTTGCCCTATGGAAAAGGCTACTCTGAGGTTCCTCTGACTTAGGGCCATGCCAGTGTGGCAGGCTTACCACTTCACATTTTTCTTAAGTCCACAGATGTGGTTGCTTAAAAGATTTTGAATGCTTAAATCTGAATGTATTTAAGACTGAATATTGGGCTCCATTCTTGTGGAAAGGTGCTGAGAAGTACTATTGTCTGTTTGGCAGATCATGCTATCCCTGCATTTTAAATAAGTGCTGTAGGCTTCTAAATTATTTTTATTATCAGCATAAGACATGGGGTGGACTGGGCACAAGAGCAAATGGATGCTATGTGGCTGGCTGGCTGCAGAAAATAGAGGTTGAAAAATTAGCGGAGATTGATTTAATGATGTAGCAATTTCTTGAAGAATGAGCAATACCAGTCTTCTTTTTCCATTTGTTTGAAGATGAGAAAAGGAGAGATTTTCCTCTTTCTGTACATCCAAACAGATTTGTGTACATGAGATAAGAAAGTCTACGTTACAGCTTTTACTTACATCTAGGTAACAGTGGAACTTCACCTGACTTATGTAATGAGAATTGTGTATTGGATTTGTTAGAATCCCCATCTAACCCCAGTAGAGTACAAAGCTCCTCTAAAAACAGACTCATTTTTTCACTAAGCCTAAGAAATATGTGAATACATTATTAATCTTAAAATATTATTTGTGATCAAGGAATAAAATGCTTAGCACTTAATTGAAGTTGGGTATATTACTGGGTTTTGGTACCATCTAATTCAATTGCAATCACACCCACTTTTTTTGGTTAGTATCAATTTGCGTAACACTAAGCAGAGGAAGAAAGTAATTGGCAATGTTAGTATTACTTCTAAGGAGTCATTAGAATTTACTTGACTTTCAGGATTAGCATGGATTTAGATTTGGTTGCTCCTAAAGTTGGAAATAAAAGAACCTCTCATTTTCAAAGTACAGGAGGAAAAAGTATTCTCTAAACTCTATTGTAGCAGTGGGGGAAAAAAAATTCTCGTGATTAAGAAATACAAATCAACACTTTGTGTAGAACCTATGTTGATTTTGACCAAATGGGGCAAAGATTCTTAGACAGATAATTATATTTGCAGGGGAGAAGGGGAAGAGGAATGGCTGACTGACAATAGGGAAATTTACTTTCTGTCTTTTGTTGTAAGTAGGACATAATAACACTTTATGTTATGGAGCAGCTAGAGAATATTTCACTGGAAGCCATTCTAGGCAATGGCTGGAATAGGTGGCATGAGATCCTTTTCTGTCCCAAATCTCAAAATATGATCAAGCCCACTCAGTAAAATGTTCAGATGTATTAAAGTTTGCCCAAATTCAAACCCTACTAGGAAAGCCAATGATTTCTACTGGCTTGGGGAGTTTTTGTATCAGGACTTTACAGAGCTTCAAGTAGGACCTGTTGTACTATTTGAAAGTATAGGAGGGAATGAAGTTTGATGTGCTGGATATTTTATTTAAAGAGTTAATGAACTGACATATGTTTATACTTACTACTGATAATCTTCCTTTGGAAAATCCATCTAACTCCTCAACTGCACAAAATTGGCATCCTATATGACCTAAATTGGATTTGAAAATGATATTTGGATAAAAATCAAAAAAATACATCCTACTGGTTATATATGATTGCTTTATTATGTTTGATAAGAATGAAAAGCCAAAGGATTTGACAGTCCCAGAGCCTGGCATGTAAAATGAAATTCCTGAATGTAAATTAGACAGATTAAACTATCCTTTAAAAGACTCTTGATGGAAAGAAGGATATATTTAAAATCCAATAAACTTCAGACCTCCTTAAAATGGTTTAAAATGAGGTTCCAAATGCTTGCAAAGAAGAAAGTCCACTGGTTTAGATTTAATAAAAAAAGCGTGGATTTTAATTTGAAAAAAAATGCTGTCACTGTATTCACCTTGCAGAAATAAATATGAAACCATATGGAGAAGCATATTTCCACAAATGTATTCCAATTTAAGATGAATTAACTGTATGTTCTACTTTGTAATCAAACAACAGCAAATTTCTTGTATTTCTCTACAATTATTAAAGAAAATAATTTCATCTTCTGTATCACTTCTTATAAGAAATGCAAAAAAAATATGTGCTTTTGGTAGAAATCCTAAATGGATATTTTAACAATTTTTTTGCTAAGATATAGGTGTCATAAGTAAGGATGAGGTATTTTTATGTTACTAAGTTGCATATGTGATTGGCTGTGCTGGTAAAGGAGCACAAAAGAGTCTTTGTTATACTCTCAGTAGAGCTATTTATACATTGTGACTTACTGTGTCCAAAGACTGCTTCCTGCTTCCGTTAAAAAGTAGTCCCTCCAAATAAAATAAAAGCCATAAACCCTGACATTACTCAAGCCCTGTCTATTGAAACAACAAGAAAAAAATCACACATGATTTTGCATTGCCTATATAGAGTTCTCTTGAGTTTACTTAAATACAGTTCCAGATGAAGCATACTGTGAAAGCAATGCCTTCCATACCTAAAGAAGCAGAGAGACATTTTATTTGGTTTAAAAATAAAGATGGTCCAAGAAATCAGGTGCATCTACAGGGTATAGCTGAAGCTGGGGAGGACTGGAGCAGTTCTGGTCATTGTATACACCATAAGCTTTGTAGTCAGCAATTACTTTTTTTGTGTTGTGCTTGAAAACCCTGGCAGGACACCTGATACATGCTTTGGTCTTCGTGAAGTTTTAATGCAATCAAACAATATTAAAAAAATAACTATGTCTGCATGTCCTCCCTCCTGGTTCCCTATGCCCGTGGTCAACCACAGCTCTTCCTAAGAGAGTATGTGTTCACTAATGAGTTTCACTTTGATTTCATGGTATTTTTAGAGGTAATGTGCTGGGTTTCCTACAGCTTTTATGTAGATCTAGGAAAGGACCCCCAAAGCAAACCATCAAAAACAAAACAAACAAACAAACAAGCAAAAAAACCAAAAAAAAAACCCAAAAAAACAAACCAAACCAAAAAACCCAAAAGACCACAAAAAACCCAATCAAAAAAAAAAACAAAAACCAAAAAAACCCCAAAAAAACAAAAAAACAAAAACAAACCAAAAAAGAAACAGAAGAGAAAGAAACAGTCTGAGAAGATTTCTGTTGTTTTCATTCTGAGAACACACATGACTTTTTGCAGCCATATAGTGTTGGGCAATAGCTTTAGTCCAGAAAGATTAAAAAAAAATCTTATCCCTTCATACAGACTAGTGCTCAGTATAGGCATAAACAAGAATTCTTAAAACCCTTAGTATTAGAAAGCTTATTTTAAAAAACTCAGTATGGTGTAAAAAGTTTTAATAAGACCCCAAGCAGATATTAACATGACTTTTTTATTGGGAAGGAAGATATTCCACTGCCCTACAGTTCCCAATTCTCTCCTCCATATTGGAAAGTCTAATATAAATAATGTATATCTCTATATTACAAAATGTAGAATTTCCTGCTTCGGCTATCTTTCTGACTTTTTTTTCCTCCTCCAATACACTCAATATGGCCTTTGATTTTTCTGTCTGTGATAATTCTATAGTGTGCCAGGGAGAACTCATTCACCATTTCCTTGCCAGGAATAATCTAAGCAGGTGACAGGTGTGAATGGGAATGAAGTGAAAATTGAAACTAACTGCATCTAAACCAACTCTTTTGTACATAATACATGTCTCTGTCCCCAGAGAACACTCAAATCTCTCATTTTAAATGTGTTAATAGCATTTATAGACTAATTTTGGTTTGATTAGTGCTATTTTTCTGTAAAACTAAAACAAAACAGAGTTAAACAGAATCTCTGAAGAGCCTTGATTCCTTTACACACACTTCTCGACCAAGGAAAATAGACTCCATTTACCCTAAACCTTCTACCATTTGCATTGAAACACCACAGTGTATATAATAAAGAGAAGGAAGAAATGAAGTTGCTTATGTTTGCATTAAGTGTTTTTTTATTGCAAGCTTCTAATACTCTTCCCATGCTTAAGTAACAAAGCATAATTTAATTTTAATTGCTATATCATATAGACAGATATTTTCACCCATTTCAGGAACAGCATAACATACACATGGAGACATATTTCAAGTGAGCAGCAGGGTTTTCACTGACTCTTGAGTGCGTCAACCAATTAAACCAGATAAACTGTAATTTTTCTGGTCAGACTGTTAGGAATAATTCAAGGAGTGCTCTATATAGACCCATTAATTTTGCCTTCACACTTCATAATTATTATGCAACAAGTTAAGTTTTATTCACAGTTTTACGCATAAATCCTGAAGCTCTTGGTTATTTTTTTCTTGTGGCAGAATGAGCTCCCAATAACGTGAATGGAACTTCAACTTGAGTAAAGATAGAGTAATAAAAACTGGATCCGGATCTCGGGATTTGGCACACGGACACTGGATCTATTAAGTCATCTTGTCCATACTCCTGCCAATGCAGAATTGTTCCCTTCAGCATAATCTCCAGTGCCTTATTCAGTCCAATTTTAAATGACTTGGGTGAAGTGGTTTCCATTACTTCACTTGGTTGAAGTATTACTTATTCCACAGACTAATATAATGCTTTTCAAGCTGCTTCATTCTCATGGATCACTTCCCAATCCCAACATTTCCCCCAGACGAATGCGTATGAGTAAGGGTAAGGAAAATGTGTGTAGAGTATAAAGGCCAAAAGGAAAAAGTGGCATGAAGTCCTTCCCCTCACTCCATTTTTTTATGTCTTTCTCCTTGCTTCATATTTCTGAAGTCTGCCTCTTCACTTTTGCCAGAGAGACTTGAATTAAACTCCCTGAGAAACAGATCCACTGTAAATTTTTCCCCATTTTTCTTCATGTGAATAATTCCAAAACTGCCTCTCTTCCTCCCTCCCCCCTTTCTCTGTTATATCCTATTATTTTTACTTTCTTCTGCATTTTATTTATTTTGAGTAAGGCACTGACTTTTACCAGTTATTGCTGACTCTTCGTTATTCATTATATGTCATTTAACTCTTAAGGTATTCTTCTGCTTAGACAGAATTTTTAATAGGGGATCCATGGAATGTATTTTTTGCATGTGAATATGGGTTGTGCAATAAATATGGCATTTTACAAATTATCAGGAACACTAAAAGTAATTGTAATAGTAGACAAGATTGATGAAAAGAAACATTGCGAAAGGGAGCAAAGGTTTGTGGGCCCTGTTTTGTAGCATATCACATGTAAACAGATAGTTAACGCTTTAAATCACAGAGCATGCAAAATGAGGTTGAAATACTTGGTACTGTAATTGAAATTCTGTGCTAAGATCTTTCGTTTCAGTTTTCTGCTATATATACAGTAGATGCTGCAAGAACAAAGACTGAAATTGGCACTTTATTGAGATGTAGAAATTCAACAGCAGGAAATAATCTTCTTTGAAAGAAACCCCTATTTCCGTCCTGTTTTTTTTATATATATCCTTTAGTAGCTGATCACTTAAAACAGGTGCTGTAATTCATGATTGGACATTAAATGTTTACGATAGATTGTGTCTGTGTTTAGTGACAATTTTATGTACCAATGCTTGTAAGGTACTTCCTCTCAGGAATCAAGTGGAAATAAGATCATGTAACACTCTGGTAGATTATACATTCAAATATTACAGCTGCTTGAATTATTCATTGGAATTCACTTACTCAGTTTATTTTAATATATGTAAGTATTCAGAAATGAAACTTGATTCCTACAAATATGCTCTTTCAATAGATATGTTCAATAAAGCAATAAAAAAGGATGTCATATGGGTACAAACATGCCCAGGTTTCTGGGCTGTGACAGCTGTAGTGGCAACATCTGGAAGAAGCTGCCAATCATTCAAAAGGGCAATCATGCTAGGGCAAGTCTGACCTTGTGAGAAAGTCAGAGCAACGAGCTGAGGCCATGGTAAAAATGATGCCTGGCCTCTGAAAAGCCTTATTGCAGCTTTGTTTGACTAATTTAGGTTCTCAGACGGAAATTAACTGCTACCAACTGCCATCCATTAGCATCAGCTTCATGAAGACTGTCAGAGGTATATACTCACCTTCACTGATTTACAAACCATTCTCCTTACTGAGATATCCATATTTGCCTCCAAAACATCAGCATCTGTAATTTCAGCTGTGTGGGAGACAAGGAGTCTCACTCAGCAGAGACTGCACTGTACTGAGTGCAATCAGACATCTAGTAATATGGGTAGAGGTGTTTTAAAGATCCATCCAAAAGCTCTGGCAGGATGGATGAGACCATTGTCTTATGGTGTGGTTGAATCCATAAGGGGGGACTGTGCATCCCTTCTCTTTTCTCTGCTCAGATAAAGCTTTTATCTGCTTTGATGCCTGTGCAGTTGTAAGAAGTTTTGAGGTACTTGTCATGTAGAGAAAAAACAAACTCTTTTCCGAGGAAGAGATACACATAAACTTTGAAAGGCATCCTGCAGCATGGGGATTTTCTTCCATTGCCTTGTGAAGTGTTTGTGTATGTGGAATACACTCTGCAGAGACAGAACTGTGATGAGATGCTTTGATAGCTAGACACATTCTGTCTGCTGGGCAGAGGCTTTGCTCTTTTCTCATGCCACTCTTATTAACTATTGCCTTCCATCTGGCAGGGATTGTTCAGGAGCCACAAGGGACCTGCAGCACCTCCTCTGGGTGCAGTAGAGGTAACTTCACCTGGCATGCTGGGAATACTTGGGTGTATTTGACTTTCCCCCTCCAGAATATGTAGGTGTGCACCCTTCTCACCTACCCTAACTCTGCATAGATATAAACTCTATGAATATAAAATATCTAGCATGGAAAGCGAAGAAAACATGTATTCTTAATCCTTGTGTTACATGTATGAATATTCATGATGAATCATACATTGTTAGCCCTAGATGTACTTATACCAAGCAAGAAAAACCTTAATGCCAAATATCAAAGGTTTAACAGATTTTTTTCTTGTAAATTGGATATTTAAGAGAGTCCTTTACATTTATTCTCAATCCTGTCAGATTGGTAAATTAATTTTTCTGCTCCTTAGCATAGGAGCAGAACATCCAAAACAGCAATATTTTTCCAACATATAGTATAAATGGTCTGCTATTCTGAGGACAAAAAGCAATACAACAAAAATGGGATATCACCCAAGAAAATATTTGAGAGGCAAATAGAACCTGGAAAAGAAAGAACACAGGAAAACAAGACACAATACAGAAGGTATGTCATATAGGAAACATTACATCCTCCTTCTGGAGACAGCTATCGTCAAACCTGCTTTTATCAAAACAAAAGCTTCTTTGACCATAATTGGTCATAAAGGCATAGGATCCTTTTTGAGCTAGTCCTGTGTTAAGATGACATCTGGATTTTTTGTAACTTTTTCATCAAAACAGGCCTTACCAGTGGTAAGTTCGTTCAGAATACTTTTATATTGCCTCCAAGCTGTTATTCACCAGGAGTATGTGCATGGGAAGAAGGGTGGTGAATGAGGCTGTAGTCAGACCTGTCCTCATACTGGTGCACTGTCATCATAGTGAGGATTAATTAAGCATGTTCTCAGAGAAAAACCTCCTACTGAAATCTTTTATAAAGTCCCAAGTAATTTAAATATTGAGAATATGCACCCTGAGAGCAGGCTCTTTAAGCACACTCTTATTCACTACCAAACTACCCAGGGTATTGCCATGTGGTGGGCTCAGTTTTTTACTTACCTGCTCCAGAGTAAGGGTGAATTGAGCCAAGGTTTCAGGCTTATTACCTAGGCTGTAGTTATTATACTCAGCTTCAGGAACACAATCTGTAGGGCACAGCCTTAATTGCTCCAGATTTAGCTTGCTGACAACTATTGACTGAGAACTTATAGGACAAGCAGAGACAGTGACAGGTTCACTTTGACTAAAAAAGGAAAAAATCTAAAAGAAAAAAAATGTTTTTCATCAGGGGTGTGGAGAATACTACTTCATTTTGCAGTAAGTAAACATAAGAGAGACCTTCTTTAAAGAATATACTTTTGAAGCCTTTAGGAAAAAAAAAAGAAAAAAAATCAAATAAAAAAGCTATCAACTCCCCCAAATGTTTTCATGCTAGAATTTGAAGTGCAGCAAGATCACTATGGAGAGTTCTGGCTGGAAGCCCATTGTTGGGTCATGTACTGCAAAGCAGTTGAAGAATATCTTTGCTTTGTAGAAGGTAGAGTGGCTTCACAAAGTCCTGCAGTACTTTGCAACAGTCTTTGTCATAACAAATAAATATGAACTCCAGTGTACAGGAAAAATGGTAGAAAGTGGTTGCAGATAAAAGGGTGTTTTTAAACTGTGCAAATGTCTTGGAGCTGAAAGGCTTTTGAAATTTCTCCTTCTCATTAAACAGAAATTATTAGTTACACTTAGGATTAAAAATACACAAATTATCCTCATCTCAATGTGTTCTTCAGAATGTGTAGATATGGACTTTGAGAAGCCTTTTAAAACACCCTACTCAAGATGATAAAGAATTTGAGTGACTGTCACAAGTTGTGCAAGTGATCTAGTGGTTTGTTTTACTTGCCTGAAAGAAACAATGTACTTTAGTGAAGCATTTGCTTTCACCAAAGCCCACCTATGTTGCTAATGGCCGTTGTGTCTTTGGCTTGCAATGGAGGATGCTGTGTGGTGGGCAGGAGGTTTAGAGAACAAACAGGAACCTTTGTTTCCTTTCATTTATGGAAAAGAAAACAAGGCAGAAGGAGCAATGCTGAGTAGCTACCTGAAAGCTCCTTTGTCTCAGCTTCATTATGCCATGATCCCTGAATTGGTTTTTGATAAAGTATATAATACATTGGAAGAAATCACCAAGCTATATCTATAGTAAGCAGTTTTATTTATAATTTACACTCTCTGATGAGTAGAGGTAGCAGTGTAAATCCTACTAAGCAGATGCTGTGCTTTTTGAAACAGGATTTGAAGTCTCATATAGCAATAATAGAATTAACAGCAAATATGATAAGGCAAATGCATGGTTGTCAAACTCCACTTAGCACCTTTTTCATCATATGTGGAGCAAAGAAATCATGACAGTGCAACATACTGGCAGCATGAGAATCTGTCTTATTTAACATTGTGCTACTGTTGTCAGTTGGGAGAGCACTTACTCAGTTTGGCTATCTCCCCTGAATACCCAGGATCATTTAAAGTTGGTGGAAATGTGAATGCTTTGTAGCATCTGCTTTTTACATTGTAGTGTTCTGCAACCTTAAAAACAGATGTCTGAAATAGTTTATTGTGCTTTTCCTCAAATATTATACAGCACTGGTATGTGCAGAGCACAAAGGATTATCTCAACAGTATTGTGTAGGTCTTTGTCTTTAGTTTATGGCCTCTGTGATCTATTGTATGTAAACCTTTTTATGAGACTGGGAAGGGCTGGTAGCCTAAGTAAAATTAAACACTGTACTGTGACCAAAAAAAAAAGTGTCTCCTTCTTTATAAATGGCCACACTGAAAACCCAAAATAGAAAGCCTCTGGAAAATGAAATACTTTCTTCAAGTAATTTTGACCCAGAGAAATATTTAATGCTAGACAAGATGTTGGGTTTTGTGCTGGCAATAAAAAGAGTAATTTTCCCAAGGGATGGGGGAAGTGTTCTCTCCACTCTCTCACATTTTGAAATTCCAATGGGGAAAGCTTAGCTATTTTTATCATGTTGTCTTCTAGTTCCTGCATCACTTTCTTCTGTGAAACAAATAGAGTCAAGTACCAGCACGGCTACAGTCCAAAGAGCACAAGATGCTTCCAGGAGAAATGAGCGATATATATAATACTTTGTTCAAGCATTGTTGATTTTAATAAATTCTTGTCTTTATGCCTAAAGAAGCATGCCAGCATGAAGTCCTTATACTGAATAAAGGAGCATGCTACTTCCCTAGAGGAAAATGCTAATCCAATCTGTCTAATTTACAGCTTGGTTTACTGGTCAGATCACTACTGGAGATTTTCATAGCATTGTAATAACATGGAACCAATCAGTACATTGGCCAGGATGTGATTGGAATCGGGTGCTAAGGAAAACATTCTCAAAGATCCCAGTGAAGGAGACAACTGGCTTATTTGAGAGGTGTTGGAGAGCAGAAGTCCACAAGCTCATTCCCTTGGTTAGCCCTTTCCCAGCATTTTATCTTTATTGGTAGCTGGGGAGTAATGCAGCTGTTTGGCCTTCTGCTATCATCTGATGAACCTCATGTTGATACATCTTTAAATTAAGATATAGGAATGTGCAGAATTTTCATAGCTTGTCACTTTAGTAAAAGATGTAATGTATAAATTCAACAGTTTTACAGATTAGGAAAGGGTTTCTCTTATGCTTCCTGTATTTTGGGAGTGCTCTAAACATTGAACTATAAATAAAATGTAATGTTTCCTTTCACAATAAGGATTTTAAAAAAGATGGTCTTGGTGCTGTGACTTATGAGGAGTTCAGTCTTGTGACAGAATATGTGTTTTAGAAAGCAATGATGAGTTGAAGTGGCTTAGTGAGCTGCAAGTACAAAGAGACTCTGCATGGCTTGGCCATGATAAGATTGTGGAGTTTTGCATCAACAAAACTTGAGAGTCTAAGGATCTTCCATATTAAAGTTATTGGTACCTCAGCTCTTCTGAAATCCTACTCCATTATTATAGGCCACATTCAACAAAAGATAGGGAATTTCTTACATGGAACTGAATCATGTGAAACATAGAGATTGTCTCTTCCTTAGTGCCATCTAACCCTCAAATTACCTAAATTCAGGTGCCCTCTCACTGTAGACTTTAATTTTTCCCTGGCCAATATTTTTGTTGCCTATTTTGCTGCATCTGCCTGTCTCTCTTTCAAAGCCTCATCAGAAGTATCAAACAATATATTCCTCTTTGATCTTGATAGAGTTCAAGAAGCATTTGGACAATGCTCTCAGACACATGGTGTAACTCTTGGGGATGTTCTGTGCATGGGTAAGAGTTTGACTCAATGATCCTCCTGGATTGCTTCCAACTCAGCATATTCTGTGATTCTGTGATCTCTTCCAATTGCTCAGGGAGGAAGGCAAGCATGTAGGAACCTGTATCTTAGAGAGTAACACCATGGGGCAGCATCCACATACTATTCATACCTCACTTGGAGGGGTTTATTGCTCCCCACCACATTATGGAGTCATCTGGATGGAAATACCTTTGTCTTTGTTTTTTTTTTTTTTTGGGCAAAGTGAAATCTGTTGTATGCAATGTTGTAAGCCTCACTAGCACAATTGTGTCATTTGTCCCAGTTCTCCTCATTATAACTTCTACCTGAAAATATTGTGCAGAGCAATCCAGAAATCCAAGAAGTGTATTTTGTTTATGCATATCAAATCCACCCCACATGCACAAATCGTGTGCAGGGCAAGTACAGTAAGTTCAAAGCTTCTTGGAGGCATCTGTCCTGCTGTGCAGGTGACATACACATTTCTTGCTTGGAAAAGACAAGGCAGCAACCTTAGGAATGTGTGATACATGTGTGAGCACATACAAATACGTTTTTCTAGATTAAGCAACAGGCTCATGATCTCACATTCCTGGAGATGTGAGTGCCACAAAATCACCTGAGAGAGATAAAGGGCTCCTGTCAGTTTGTTGCTTCTTGGCCAGTCCCAGGTGAGCTCTACACACTGGATCTTTTCTTTCTAAAGAGTGCACCTTTACACTGTTCTAGCCCTAGATGGCCACCTGCATTTTCAGGTATTTTTGATAAATAAACTCCGAAAAACTAGTCTCAATACCTTGATGAACTCTGATGAAACCACAGACTATAAAGACCTAAGGCAAAGTGATTTGACTTGCAGTTCTTCCAATAATGAGAGCTGCAGTTCATTCTAGAAGACCACACCAACATTATTTAAATTATTTAATGGGGAATTAGGTTTCAAATTTTAGTCATCAGGAGTTTAATGTTGTGGTCATGGTTTGTGTGCATATTGTAGAACTTGTGGATAAAACATTGAATAGAAACTTTTTTTATCCCCTAGTTGTCTTGGAAATCATGTTTCATTAGAGCAGTGCAAAATGTTCACAATGAAACACCAGACCACACAAAAGTCACCTGGTGTGGAGTTTCGTTACAAACTAGTAACACAAACCATATTTATCAAAAGATTTGCTTAGCATTGTGCAACTCCTGAGTGACCTGAACTCAATTTTAAGCATATATGGTGTGTGGCTTTGGATCAGAATCATGCAAAATTCATAGCTTTGCATGGTTTTGATGTGAGGTGTGAATAAACACCAGGTGAAGCACAGCAATTCCAATTGAGTTTCAATTTGATCAGGATTCAATCCTCACCCGGTGTTAATCGGTGTAGCTCCATTGAAGTCAGTGATTTGCCCCATTGCTGAGCTACACCAATTTACTGTAGCTGGGGACCTGATTGAAATTTTTAGTTTGTTCGAACCAGAAAGTCAAAGTCTAACTCAGTGGGTGTGAAAGCATTTGGATCAAAATGAAAGAAAATGTTTGGACAAATACTCATGATATAAAACTAGTTCTATATTTTGCAGCTGTAAGGTCACAGCCCCGAAATATAGATTCCTAATGATGTAACCATAAGTTTAAATTCTTCCTTACTTTTTTTTACTAACAAGAAAAATGACTTTTGCTATATCTACCTTGTTTAAAAGGAAAAAAACCCCCAGTATTTCTACCCAAGTCCTATAATAATCTCAAATCAAAAAAGTTTTAGAGAAAACTCACGACCTTGATTGCAAAAGAATGGCTGAGAAATCTGTTTATTTTATTTGTACTTTTATGTTTAATATTGTTTTAAAGGCAGCAAAGACATTCAAGTGCTACAGGACTACAAAGAAGATCCTAAAGATAAACCTTTCCAGGCCAATACTGGAGGAAACTGAAAAGTGACATCTTTAACTCGCCTTTCAATTCTGCTTCCTTTTTTTAATTGTTTCCTTTCCAGAAATTCCATCAACTCAAACAGCTTTCCATTGACTTTGCCCTTCTCCCTGAATATACTAAATAAAGGGAAAATAGAGCTCTAGTAATGCAATGGGATGTGTCACATTGCTAGTTTTTTATGTAGAAACAAGAATGTGATGTCATGCATTTATTATGAATGGTCAGTATGGCTTCACTGTCTACATCCATAGTCAAGGCAATGTTTCTGGGTGGTGGGAATTGATTAGCTTTACTGTTAAATTGCTACATCTGCTCCAGCATGGTTTGGTTTTAGGCCTGAATCCCTTAGCACTGCCAGAAAAATTCTGGCCACAGTGGCCATTTCCAGATCAGATGTGCATCCCTGTACTTGCAGAGGTGAGAGAATTAAACAATATGGTGCCAGAACAATATGGTGACAGTCCAGGACATGCCAGCTATTTACAGCTATCAGGGTTTTTCTGGCATGCTTAAATTACTAGTCATATTTATCAGACACCTTCTGGTCACCACGTGACATAAACAGCTTCAGTTCAGATGTCATGTTTGTTAGTAAGATAAATTTTAGGAATCTGCTAAAAAAAACCAATCAAACAAACACTTCTCAAGAGACTAGTGCTCCTTGCTGGTCACACAGACTAGTCCAGGATATTAAATATAGACATTTTTACAGTACACTATAAAAGAAAAATGAAGGTGGATTTCTAGTATGAAAGGAATTCTCTTGGCAAATGTGTTAAAACTAAGAAAGGATGGTGGATAAATGTATTTTTCTCAGTGGAACAAGTGGAAACTCAATCAGAATTGACTGATAAAGCATGTCAGTGTTTTTATTCCTTTCCCCTTTCTTTAGGTTTAAAAGTGTTTAGGGTGCTATGAGCTGAATCTTTAAAAACTTATTATATCATTGCTTTTGTTTGATAATAAGAAATAAAAGGAAGAACATATACAAGTATAAAAGCTAATATGAGAAATGTGGAAATAGATACCAAAAGCTTCCCAAAAAAATTGAAATTTGAAACATGCTTTGGGTTAACAAATGGCTTATGGAGAATATTTTTTTAAAATAAACAACTGACAGCATTTGCCAAAACTCTACTGTTTTATGGCAAAAGGGGTGGGATGGGGGGCACACTTCACTAGAATGACTTTCCATTAGTCTATTCCATTTGGTCACTTTTCATTGGAAAAAATAATAGTCAGGTTTTTCCAGAGAATGCTTCCATTAGAAAATTGAGAAGATCCTGTCACAGTCACAGCCTGTGCAGTGAGAAATATCCTTTAAACTGAGTGCAGAGTTGAGATGATGATGAGGTAGGAGAGCAGCTTGGAGTGGGATCATTTCCAGCTGCAGAACTGCTTCTATTTTGCCCCTATCTGAGAACACATTAGGAAAAAGCAACAAGCTCCCTTTCCTCCCTATTTAGTAATCCTGTTGATCCCTGGCAACACTGATGCTACATGTCATGATTGTTAAACTCTAGCAGGTTAGATAAAGAGGTCTGAATGTTGTAAGTTTGAGAAAGAAATCTGTTGTGTGGCTGGGAAGTCTCAAACTCATCCCCTTTTCCCAGAGTCAAGGAATGAGGCAGAGCTGTAGCCTCAGGAGAGGAGTGGAACTAAGGAGTGAGCCTAAAAGAGTGAGAAGAGTGTTGAGAGGAATTGCCCAAGACATTCCCTTAGAACAGAAACCACTGGAGAAGAGGGATGGTCCACTGGGTGACGAAAGGTCCAGACTGAGAGCTGGGAGATCTACGGCAGCCTGAGGTAGTTCTTGAAAGGTTGGCTGCTTGCCTGTCTGCCTGAGGTTTAAGCCCCAGACCTGTCAAATTCTGCATACAGCTTTGTGCTGTTTTGTGAGTTGGGACTTGAAGTTTTGACTCAATGCCAAGGGCCTGTATGCTCTGCACCTACTGAAATATTTGGGGTATTGTCAGGCATTGTAAACTTTTTCTTGGGGTGTATTCATCCAGAGGTTTTCTTGCAGTCCACACAAAAATATAATTTTAAGAGGTGTTGTGAAAAAGATCACTGGCTGAAAATTTAATTTCCTGCCCAAATGGATGACGCCTGCAAGGTAAAATAAATGCATTTAAAGAAATCGGCTATCTAAATCAGTCTCTTTCAAAAAGAGTTTACCTCTGTCAATAAGGCAGAATCTTGTGAATCTACACACTTCATAATTTGCACATAAAGTTGGCAGTTTTTCCCTACTTTTTTGGCATTGATTTAGTAGCTGTAGCAAGGGCTCCGATTACTTGGATTATATTATATTACACAATATACTGCAGCATATCTACAGAAGAACCTTATTAATTTGTATTAATATGAACCCACCCATGGTAGTTTACTGGGGTTTTTTAACTGGGTTTTTTTTGGGTTTTTTGTTTGTTTGTTTGTTTTTTCTTTGTTTTTTTCTGTTTGTTTTTTGTTTTTTGGTTTTTGGTTTTTTTCCTGATTTGGGGATTGATTTTACTGTTCCACTAAGTTACACATTTGCTATGTTTTGCAGCAATCTGTGAAATGGTGGTAAGACTTTGAGTCTTTTGATATCCTCTGCTTTAAGGTCTTGTGTACATTTTGTTTGAGGCAGCATTATTTGCTTTTAAAATGCATCCTGTGATTGCTTATGCAGGAATTTGTTTGGAATCACTAAAAACTAGAGGGGTTCAAAATACTTTTTCATAGGGTTTAAGAACAATGACATTTTGGTTCTTCTATCTGAAAGACTGGAATTTGAGACCAAAACCAGGTTAAGTTATTTAACTGTTGTTAGAAGCTGATGAATTTAGCTAAAACAAATTGCTTCAGTTATGAAAAATTTGTGTTCATCTGGACAATGATTAAGAATAGGAAAGAACAGAACCTGGCCATGTATTATACTCCCTAATTTTAATGAGGATGTGATATTTATTCCATCTAAAAAGGTGTTTCTGGCTAATGACATGATTAAAATTTTGGCTTGACATTATCTGAACTTGTGCAGCAAATGTGACCTTGCGTTTTATAGGATTTTAAATAGGATTATTATGGAGGGAGCAGCTAATTAGAAGATGGCAGGTTTCCAGTTTCCAGTTGATGACCTGCTGTTGCTTGTTGCTTGTTGCTGTCCCCAGAGTGAGCACAGCAATACGATCCTGTGCTTCGGGATGTACAGAATGTTCTGTGGTGCTCAAGTCAGGCGCTCTGTGGAAACTTAGCAGGATCTTGCATCCTCAGTGCTTTTCGTGTGCTTGAGCTGGGGAAATCTGCCAGAAAGCCAAACCAAACATTTTTATGGGTTTCCTCAGGCCCTACCTCCACATCTTGTTGAAAAATTAAAGCACACAATCATGGGTGGGTCTGTTGAAACAAGCAGGCACTATTATTCCAGGTTTTCAAGGTTGTTTTTCAGGCTATGGATTCATTCAATTAAGAAAGAGCACGTCTGAATTATTTTCTGAAATTTCTTATGGATACCCTAGTTGAGAAACACTTTCTGAATAATTCTCAGTGACTGCAAAAAGAAATCATAGAAGATAGAGATTTTGCTGGAAGCATAAGTATCCCAGAAAATAAGCAGTATGGTTTTATTGAAGTGCAGCTTAGCCACCTAAATATTTGCCACAATTTTCAGATGAAGTTTTCAATCCACACTTTGCTCTGTTAAGGCTATATGTTTATCATCACTGGGCCAGCTAGTTGCAGTTTGTGCACACATCCTCAAACAAGCTTTAAATCATACTTCTTGGCTGCCATGTAGACATGTCTTTAACCTCTGCATAGCAATGCCAAACAGTAAGCTATTTTTTCTGATGCAATTTCACTGCATTCTTTCTGAATCCTCATGTTTGATCTAGAAAGAACATCCTGGATGTACAGGAAGTTACTTCAGGCTATATATTTAGTTCGTGTTATAAAAATTAATCTTAAACCTTTCAAGACGTGCATACCTAAGACCAATTAAAGGGATTTTATTTCCATGCTCTTTTAGGAGCACTCTTTAACCAGTAGATGCCAATTGTGCCAAAATGCTTTTCTAATACAAACTATCCAGAAGCCAAAAAATACAGGACATCTTTATCCAGAGACATTGCCAAGTGCAAGCATTCAAAATAAAGCTGTAGCACGATTGGGTTGCATGCACCTTTTAATCTGAGGACACATTTGCAGAATTTCCTGGCTAAAATCCCTGAACTACAATAGTTCTGCATGGCACGGATGTCTGAGATTGCTGAGATTTGAAATCCTCTTACTTTTTGGGGTGAGTGAGGCAGAGGGCTGGTTTTTATTTCTTTGGCACCAAAGCCCCTCTTGAACCTAAATACTACACAGTTCTGAAATGTTTATGATGAAACTTACTCTTTGCACTCTTATTGTCTTATACTGTGTTTTCCAAAAACTTACCTAGTTTGACTTGTTTTGAGTCATGGATATCTCTAAAGGATCACAACTGCAATTCACTTTGCATGCTATTAAATCAAGAAGGGCTTCATAATTACATGTAAATACATATAAAAATATAAAAATTTGCATAGAAGTCAGTGAGAGAGGACAATAAAATGATTTGGTTTTATTTTTGTATGAACAGGAGGAGAGATGGCCCAACTTTGGTTTACAAGGCAGTCTCCCTAAAATATGTTTTATACCATGAGCTGAGCACTGCCGATTTGAATACTTTAGAACCCTCTGTTTGCAACTACCTAGAGGCTCCTGGAACTATTAAAGTCTCATTTTGTTCCTTCAAAGTGGAAAAAGGAGCCTGGCCTAAATTAAGCAAGGAGCACTGCTCCCAAGACATACCAAGCTTTATGGGACTTCAAGCATAGTATTTCAAACTCTTAATTCAGAAGTATAGGGGAAAGCAATCGCCACTACATTATGCCTCTTTTTCTAAACAATTCAGTATGTTTTCTTTTTGCATAAATGTGATGCAGCTGGTTCTGGTACCATATTTACAGTAAGTATCCTTTTTGGTAAACTAAAGGCTTATTGAGGCAGTGTGGTAATAATGTGTTAAAGGATTTAATCCGCTTTTTGAACAGTTACTAAGCAAATTTTTTTTGAATGAATGATCTGAGCATGTTGGGCAAAATTTAGATCAGAAGATCAGAAATAAGCCAATGTTTACGTTTTTGATTCACTGCATATGAAGGAAATGTGGGTTTTGAAGGAATCCTGACTTTGCTTGAATTTAGTGAAGTAAGATCTAAGAGGTCTTCTGTGATGAATTTCTTCAGGAGTTCAAATGAGAATATGGAACTTTCAGCCAGAACCTATTGCTTAAATTTAATGAATTAATTAGACACAGAAAAATGTTAAAATGTAAGGAATGAAAAAGAGTTTCTTCCCTGCTTTAACCATGTTAAGAAAATGGACTTGTGTTATGGTTTGTATCATCAATGCAATCTGTTTTAAACATCATTGTATCCTAGTTGATTTTTTTCTGCATCTTTTTGTATTAAACAATATTCTTCAGTAGAGATGATGTCTGTTACGGTCTGTTTTCTTCAAAAAGAATTCTTGCATGTATCCCACCATGCAGAATCAAGTAAACTTGGAAGAAAATGCCTCTAGAATACTTTTCTGTAAGCCTGCTTAACTAAAGTCGAATTAATTTATATGGCTTTCGATTACCTGTGAAATGTATTTGTCAGTGTAAGTAGAAAACTAATGTTAGCTTACAAGGAGCCTTTAGAATCTTTTAAGAAGACTAAGAGTGTATAAAACAAAAAGTTGAGCCCTTAAACACTTTTTCAGAATGACTCTTTATTGGATTCTCATTTTTGGTCTTCAACATCATTGTGAGAGGAAGAGGAGGGGCAGGCACTGATCTCTCTTGTGACCAGTGACAGGACTCTAAGAAACAGCACATGGAGTGATTCTTGGGGTCTCCTGTGCAGAGCCATGAGTTGGACTCAATGATCCTGATGGGCCCCTTCCAACTCAACATTTCTATGATTAATGAGTTCACCTTAATTTCTGACATGTCAAGCACTGTTTCAAACAGCCTGAGGACAATTTTGGTCCTCAGATTTGAATTGTCAAGTAATGGAATTTTAGCTAGCATACATGGCGAAGTGGCATCCTTTTCTGTGTAAGTCTGAATATACATCCCATTGAAAATGGTCAGCCTATATGTTATTTTATTCCTGTCTCTAATTTACAGATGACTTCTCTGTCATAATGAAATAGCTGGTTGTGTGATATAGCTCTTCTCAGAGAACCAAGAATTGTGTCCAGCTGGGCATTTATCCTTCCAGATGAATTCATCAGGCAGAAACAAAGGAATGCAAACAAAGTCTTGAGTGGCCCGTTCAAGTTTTTTAATGAACTATTCCGTATTTTCATAGTTTATAAAGTGTTTTTATTAATTTTTTCTCTTTGCTCTGGAGCAGTTTATCCTTTAGAAGTTGAGATAATGGCTAGACACCATCTTTCAGTTTTCAGCCTCAATTAATTTCTGATCAGTGCCTGCTGTCTTACTGTGCCAGTCCTGTCCGTTGCCTTATATAACTATTCTTCTTTCCTGATGTTTACTTGACAAGCCCAAATTAATTTTATAAAGCTGCTCCAATGATAGGTTATTAGGTCCTCTGACTATCCTAGTAAGTTATTTCATACCTGTGCTAGTGATAAATTCATTTTCCTTGAAGAAAAGCTCTATGCAGTATTGCAGATGAGGCCTCCCAAACCTTGCACAGTTGGACACTAAGAATTTGCTACTTTTCCTCCAGTGTCTTCTTAAAAAGCATTACTCTTGTAGACTCCTGCAGTTGTCTGGTGATTCCAGAGCAACTTTACTCAATTTTTCCCAAATGAAAGTTTTAGTTCTTTGCCTTCAATGCAAGTTTTGATATTTTCACTACTGTGTGTCATCTCATTTCAATTCATAAATATTCAGTTCTTTCAATGGGTTTTCTTGTCCTCTTGTATGTTTATGTATGCCTCTTTGGATTGCCATCAGTGCATTCCCATGTTCTAGACCCAGCACATAAATCAAAATAGTAAACAAAATCAATCCCTTGTGAAATTGTTCATAATGCCAATTCCCTCCCAGCCCTTGGTTCAGTTTTGCTCTCTACTTTCTCCATTTTTATGTTATCTCCATTTTTATGCATTGGGCTTCAATGCTAACAAATGCTTTATTTAGTTAGACATTGCACTGTTTACTAGACCCAAGTACAGAAGCAGGATCAACATCTTTCTCCCTGGCAGATATCTAGCAAAATAATTGAAAAATCCACTAGCATGCTTCTTATGTTCTTAATTATGCCTAGCTTAAGTAGTGCATCAGTTTTCCTATTAGCTGTAGCAGCAGAGGTGAGGTCAGCATTCATGGCTGGGGTAGTTGTGGTTTTGGAATGGGGATTTCATTGGTTTGCCCAAAAATAATTTGGGGTTTGTGTTTTTAAAATGTCTGGTTTATTTAGCAGTGAGAAAACATTCAAAACACATCTTCTAATTAAAAATTATGCTGAGGCTTTCAACAATATACAGATGTTCCATATTTTGTTCACGTATTATCCCAGATTTTGATGGATAGCACTTGACTAAATGGCAAAACTGAGACTATCTTGTCCTATACTGTCAGACTAGCCAAGTCCAGGGCAAATTGGGTTTTCCTTAATCTGAATACTATTTTTTTGTTGCTGTTGGCTGGTTGTTGAGAGTTCTTTTAAGGCTGGAGTGCATCACTGAATGACAGCTTAATAGAAAACCTCCAGAATTTGGGATATTGGCTGTCACACCCGTGATGAGTCTGCTTTGTTTTATGGTCATGTCTGCCAGAGTGTACAAACAGCTAGTTGGCTACAGCTTTAGGTCTCTTACCCAGAACCACACATGGAAAAGCACCAAAATCAGGTCTAGCATCTAAAAACAAAAAATTCTTATTACATCATTCTTCACCTCTGGAATCCAGCTGAGTGTCTATTACTCTCTTTATTAATACCTCAGGCATCCCAAGCGATACAAACAGCACTATTCTTGGCCTCATCTAAAAATGGTCATAATATCAGGGAGAACTTCATAGTGGAATCCTGTCTGCAAGGAAGATGTACCTCATGTGGGCCGATGTTCTCAATCTTTCAACCACATAAAGCAGCCAGCAGCTCCTCTCACTGGCACAAACAGCATTTCCCACCAGGGCAATGAGTCTTTCAGACTCGGAGTTTTCCTGCTTACAGTTCAGCATTAGCATTTGGATTGAGGCAGCTGGATCTGAGCAGGTTCCAGGGCCCATTAAACTTCATCATCTTGAAGTTCACTGGCATCACTGTTATTTAAAAAAACGAAGCACACATTCCACATGTGCTAAGTATAACTTTCATCACTACAAGTATTTCCATATTCAAAAAATGTGAATTTATATTTGATTTGTGCTTTATGAAAGAAACTACTATATGAAGTTTCCATTTTGGCTGAGTAAGTGCTGTTTAATTTGTAACTTCTCAGAGGATTAATTACAGAAAGAGAAACAATAATGACAAATGGAAGGATTTGTTTATCCAGATTGATACAAAAATAAACAGGATAATAGGGCTGGCCATTAATCTGAGCTGGTACTAAAAGACACAAACATCTTTTTCTGAGTGGATAGGTGGATCTGGTTAAAGCTAGCATGTGAAAGAAACTGTAGGTGAGACGAATAAATAAAGTTGAAGAATTAAAGAATTCATTTATACTTTTAGAATATCTGTGTCTTGTATACAGAAAATTTGGAGCTCTTCAAAGATATTCTGCCCTCCGCACAACCACTTTGGTATGTAAGAACAAGATAATGCCATGTTTCTATCCACAAAAGTTGTGGTTTTGAATGAAAATAAGATTTATGTTGGAATTTACTAGCAGAATCCTTAAAGGACTATTTGGAGTGACATTTCCATGGATTTATTTATATTGTTAATAATAAAGCATAATAATGATTTTATTCACATCTTTACATTCTACACCATCACCCACCTCAACTTTCCCACCCTAAGCCTGGCAAACTGGTTTCAGTTCTGGTCCCTTTCCTGTTCACCTTTTCCCTGAAAACTGATTATTAATTCCAACTCTTTGTTTTTAGTTTCTTAGCGTGTTCTAATTCATGACAGTATTTTACCTCTCACCCCAATTCAGTTGCTGTAAGGTTTTTTATGCAAGTGCAACCTGTGAACTGGAATTGTGAAAGATGCCTAGAGAAAACTTAACAAGTATTTATTTTTTTTCCTTTTCTTTTTTCCTTTTTTTTTTTTTTTTTTTTTTTTTTTAAGAAATGAATGAGTATAAAAACATATTTGCAGTGTAAATTTGGAAAATAATGCTACAATGAAAATATTAAAATTTCTGTGCTGTTCTGGTAATGTATCTATAATAGCTCTGAAGTGGCACATGAAACCCTGAAGGTGAAACAGAAAATGAGACTGACTCTGGGAGCCCAGCCAACCACTGATTGCAGGGAGTTTAGATCTAAGGGGGAGTTAGGTGCTGAGTGGACATACTAAACATAGTGATTAGAAAAGGAAAGAATTAATAAATACAGAACATTCATAAAATGAACCTCTAAGGTGATGGATGGTGTAAAAGAAAAGTTCTTGGGCCATCAGAATTCTTAGTCGTTTGCACAATTCAGTAAGTGAAAAGATACCATATGGAAAAAGGCAACCTGAGTTCTACAGCACCATAGATATTTGCAATATTCACAATATCCCTATTTATAAATGAAGAGGGTAAAAGACACCTCTTGAATGCAGTTTGACATTTGACCAAAGATATGGCACATAAAGATTTTGCACATCAACTGATATTCTTGGATGCAAAAAAGGAATTTTGAATTGGATTTCCTGTGGCACAGGAACTTGGAACAACATGAAAGTAAAAGTTTTGGAGCAGCAGTCAATCTAGAGATAGAAAGTGACATCAGTGAACATGAAGTGGCATACAAAAAGGAAAAGGAAAGGTAGGAGGGAGCCATTTTGTGTTCTTGCTCCCAACAGGTACAACTAACTACACTGACAAGATGAGGGAGAATGAGACAAAGCAGAGACTGGCTGAAGCCGTCAGCACAAGTATTGACAATGAGCCAAATTGTGAAGGTGACTCATTATGAAGACGTAAACAATCCTGGTCGGTGACTCAGTGGTGAGGAAGCTTGGCTAAGACATCTGTAGCCCATATAAAGAAAACAGGATGATGAGATTTCTCTAGGGTATGGTAAGATAAACTATGGGACAATAATACTGCACGTGCCTATGATAGCCTGAAGAAAGTTGGGACATACTTACCCTTTATAGCTCATGAAGGAATGTACATATCACCAACAAAGGAAGCTTTGATTGGCATTTGCCTGGGGAATCTGAGAGGAGTGCTGGAAATGGATATAGTGTGAATCTTCTGAGAGTCTGTGGAGGAAGGAAGAGGGTGGGTGATGAATATCATCATGTAGAGAATGAACTCTGCAATGCAAAGAATATTACACAGTTTGATCTGTTAATTCTTATGGCTTGGAAACCACCATCTGTGTAGAAGGTCCATCTCCTTTCCAATTTTAAAAATTGCAGTGTGTGTCTGGGTCAGTCTCAGCAAAACAAAAAGAAGACACATTTTGTAGGAGTTATGCTCCATAGATTATGGGAATGATTTTCAGTGAAAGGTGAATATTATGCATCTGTATACCACTTGAAGAAGCACACTGAGCAAGACAAAAATTATCCCACGACAGTTTGTGATCACCACAAATCAAGTGGTACCTACAGCAAAAAAACTTTACAGAATCATTAGAATAATTAGAAAGCAAACATATTACACATTGTTTCAGACTGCATGAGAAGAAAAAGCTGTAGGTAAATATTTTTGAAAAATTACTTACAATCTTTATGAATTATTTGGAACTGAAACACTTCCATTTGTGGTGTGCTAATGGGAACCTAGGAATCAATGACCACAGGGAAAACTATAGATTGGCTATTGTCATTATTTGTAGGGACAATAAATCAAAGATCCTTAAAGCATTCTGGAACTTCAGGATGAACACAACTAAGAGTTTAGCATCTCTGTGAAGACTAACAAACAAACATCACAGCTGTTCTGCAGAAGATGAGGTACAATGAGGTACTACTTTTTGAGTAGTGTGAGAATATTGGGCAGTATTCATTGATTCTGAAGGCTTTTACTTATTTTCTTTCCCTAGATCTCTTAGAAATATTGCTTCACCTTCCACTACTCCTATTGTTCAGAATGATTCCTCACACTGTTGCCGTTCTGTCACAAAATGATTTGACTTTGTGTTACAGACATTGCTTCTGCAGGAGTGGATTTAGCTGTTGTGTCTGAATTTTGTGGCCACTGTTGAGGGAAGTGTGTGCGTGGCTTATTCCCACACCTGTTTCCTCTCTGTGTTTCATTGCCAGGGAGGTTCACCAAGGTCTGTAGAGGAGCCTGGGTCAAATGATTCTTCTGTAAAATGTTTTTCTTTATGTCTATCTTCCTCTTTATACACATGAGAGAAAGAGAAAGAAAATATTGTTAGGAAGTTTTTAATGAAGGAAAATAGAATTACAGGAGATTTTTCTCTGCTGAGAGGAGAGCTAGTGTTCAGTTATCCCCTTGTCATAACTCTATTTTTTTTTCTATTCATTAAAATTGGAATATTTTACAGTTTCTGGGGTACTATTAGGTAAAAAGCTAAAGTTGCAAATGATGCCAAGAATTCCTCTCAAGAGATCAGGAAATGTTACCTTCTTGGCTACTGCAATGAAACCCGAAACTTTTGTTTTGGAGTTACATTTTACAGACTCCAATCCTGTTTGGTATTTGGTAAATGTATCAATTTTTCAACTAAGCACTGGCTTTCTGCAGCATTTTCTCCCAATGAATTCCTATTAAAACTAATGCAGGGAGGGTAGATTCCTCCCCATCATGAGTAAGTGTACCAGAGTTTGGTGCTAAATGAGCTGGTAGCTCTGTACTTGCAATCCTTCCCAGCTGCTGACAAAGACCTGACTGAGCTGGCTAAGCCAGTAAAGAAGCAAAGAACTTAAATTCTCAAGAGCTTGAATCATGTAGCATAACTTTAAAGAAAAACAATTATTGGGCGTTTTGAAGGAACTGGGGAGATTTTGACCACTGTTGCTTAACAAACATGCCATTGTCTGTATTCTTTCTGCTCTCATAGAACATATGGATTTCTAAATTATTTTAAATAAGACCTAGATAAAAAACTACTTTTGGAATTACAATGCTGCTGCAGAATACTGATAAAATTCTTTCTACCTTGACTCAGATATGGATTTCAGAGGTGGGGTTCTTTTGTTGTCAGTTAAACATTTGGAACAAAATTAATTTGACTAATTTGTCACAGCCTGAAGTTCTAAGCATCCGAGAATAAAATTAATTGGGTAATTTGAGCACAGCCCTAAGTTCTGGGAGAGCATCCTGCACTGTCTATTCAGTAAAAAAGCATTTTCTGGAATGTTATTGCTCTAAGCTGCATGGAACAAAAGAAGCAAAACATCTGGCAGGACTGGGATACCTTAGGAAGACTTTCTACTTGCATTCATCCAGCTGGCAATCAATGCTGTACCACCTGTAAGATAAAAAAAACCAATGAAAAAATGAATGCCCTCATTCATTCTTCCAAAAATAAGATTCCAACAATCTGAGGAGATACATTCAAAACAAATTAGGATCATTAGAATTTTCTCTCAAATAAGGTGAAAACTGAAAAGAGATTCTGAAAGAGCACTGAAGAGAAAAATGTCTCATTAAAAATAAGAAGAAACTACCTTAATTCTAGATGTACCCTTTGTGGTTTTAACTGGTCCCAAACACTGTGTCAGTTGCTTTCTTAATCATGGGAAGCAAACAGTTGTTCATCTGCTGAACAGATTCACACTCTTCAATCTTGTAATTAAGGACAATTATTTTTGAAATTCAGACCCAGGATTGCCAAAGCATCTCAGTGACTTTGCTTTACCTTTAGATAGACTCCCCAGGTATGTTAATAACAAATGAGAAAAATATCCAAATCACTTAATGCCTCCTGAAAGCCCCACATCCAATGCACATCTGCCTGTCTCTGAAGTGAGAGATGTTCTATTCCCATATACAATAGCATGATGGCAAACACACAGGATATGGGGTTGTCATGAGTCACCACGACAGCTTCTCAGGGGGCCCAGACCATGAATAACCCTCAATAAGCTAAATTAGGTAGCAGTGAGGGAGGACCCTTTAACCCAGTCCGTTGCTATGTTTCAAACAATCCAGTGTGTTTCTATGCTTCATGCACATACTCCTTGTTAATATGCTGGGCCAGCTACATATTTCACAGTTAGCATCACAGAGGAAGCGAGCTTACTAATCGGATGTTACTCTCTCTGTCCCTCTTGGGTAGCTGGAAAGAAAGGAAGAAAAGGAAATTTTATATTGTTAACCCCTCAAAAATTTTAATGCCTGCTTTTAGCAGAGCTTTAGTTACAATACACTAAAAACTATGAAATCATAAACAAATTATAATAGATGAGCCATTCTGGGATTTCAGCTATTTATCTGCAGTGTGTTGAAAAGCAGGATCTTGTATGAGAATTGCAGCTAACTTGTAGTTTGTTTTTAGTATCAGCTCTGTAATGCCTCCAATGTTTGTCACTCGCTATGTTCTTCTCTGGACTAACTGGAGAACTCTACCCAGTTTTCAGGGTTGTATCAGAGATCTATCAATTTAAAGACTTTTGCATATCTTATAGACCTTATGACCAGGAAAATTAATATTTTGAGAGCAAATTATTCCTTCATCATGCAATCTCTGTCAGTGTTTAGCTGATGATCCATTTTGCACTGTTTTCATCAATTATCAACATTATTTGCAAGACTGTATTTTAAAACACTAGTATTTTTTCTCTCTTTCTTGGCCCTGAATGCTTGGTTTCTTAACCTCAGTTTTGTTCCAACCTATTTTTGAATCCCTTTGCATATTTCAATGATATATTACTTATGAGATAATCTGAACATGTAGAGTTTTAAAAATATCCCCTCTGACGTGTGGGTCATAAGGGGCTTTTTTTGTTTTATTTTTGAGGGAAGTTTGGGTTGTGTGTTCTATTAACAGCAATTGCCTGAATTGCTGTGCTTCTGCCACATATTGGACTTCACATCTCTAGGCTGACACCTGTTATTTTTTGCAATAGCCACTTCTCACGTTCTTTGAAGTTGTGACAGGTGTTGCAAAACATAGAGGGTTTTTATATCATGTTGGCTTAGTTCTTATTAAAACCAGAAAATATCTTTTTTCAATTACTTTTTGTGCTTGAAAAGGCCTTCTCTTCCCATGGTACAAAGGAAATGGATATTTGTTTCAGGGTTCATATGTTAAAATTAAGAAGAAGCCAGGTCTAATACAAACAGAGAAGTAATGACCCCTACCTTTCTTGTGGTTTATTCCATAAATGAGGTTTTATCACACTGAAACATGAGAGGGGAGACAATGTGCCTTGGTTGAGAACTCTAGTGGACAACAGTCTTTGGGTTAGTAAATATTTTCCATTTCTTTTGCACTGTACAGTTCTGTCACATCTGTCACAGCTCTTGAAAATTCCCCTTGATTAGTGCTGAGCCAATGACATTCAGCTCGGAAACCTTCCAGTGTTCTTTTCCCTCAGCTTATCTCATTTTCTTTCAAAATCAGACTGGAATACAAAGGAGAATGAAGTTGTTTTGACTCTATTCCTCTTCCTCATGATTAATAAAGACTGATTTTCTCTCTCTTTTTTAAAATCATTATTTTATTTCCTATACATTTGATAGAAAGGATAGAGTACTAGTTTATGAAGAGTAGTGTCATCTGTGGTGTGGAAGAGTTAATAAGGAGAAGTTTCTTACAGATCTGAAGCACAAGTAACCTAGAGGTTCACATCCTTGGCCATAAATTCTTAAGCTGATCCTTGGGGACTGAAAGACATATGACTTTTTTCTTTTTGATTTCCTCAGAGTTCTGCCCTTAAATCCAGCCTTCTCAGAAGCATGGCCTAATGCTCCCTGGGTGCATTCCCTGGTGCATTTCCCTTGCTTGTAAGTTTTTGAAAAATCATGCCAGATCATGTTGCTATAACATTTTAACCTTGCTCCACTTGGGAATCAATAGTTTGCTCCAAACACCAGTTGACAGATATTGGTCTTCCTGTTGACTTTCTAATATTATGAATTACTCAGATTTCTGTGATAGCTTTTAGAATAATTTCAGAATAATGTTTAGAACAATTGCATGCCTTGCAACTGCATTTTATGTGAACAATAATGTTCCCATTTAGCACAGGACTTAAGAATATGCTTCAATTTAAGCTTTTACTTTATTCAACACATTCAGAAAATGCTTAAATGTGTGTTTAGGTACTTTAGGGTTATTCTAGGGTTATTGAGTACTATTTGAACTAGTAAATTCCCACTATATATTTTAAAAATGCAGGATAGTGTGTTTTGGCAGTACAAAAGCTGTCAGTAAAACTGTTAAGTGTTCTCAGCTTCATTTGCTTCTTCCACTTCATTTTATGACACATATTACAAATGAGGAAGGATATCAGAATTGCAAAAAAAATACTGGTCATTTGACCTCATTTCTTTTACAAATTTAGTCCATATTTTTAAAAATTGTAGCATAATTCTCAATGAACAATTTTGATCTTTCCTCCCCAGTGATCAGGGACAGGACCCAAGAGAGTGGCATGAAACTGTGTCAGGGAAGGTTTACACTAGAAAAGATGAAAACCCAGAGGGTGGTTGGGCACTGGAACAGGCTCCCCAGGAGCTGATCACAGCAGGAAGTCTGGCAGAGTTCAAGAAGGATTTAAATAATGCTCTCAGGCACATGGTGTGGTTCTTGGGGTGTCCTGTGCAGGGCCAGGAGTTGGACTTTGATGACCCTTGTGGGTTATCTATGATTCTGCAATATATTTTTAATGCCATTTGTATTGCTATACCTGTTTGCATGTTTATTTTTTTATATTTGAAGGAATTGGGAAAGATGTCATTACTTTCTTCAATTTTATTTCTAAGTGTTCTGCATACTAAATATCTTTAACTAAAAACTCACTTCAGAAACTATTTGGTAGATTCTTAGCTAGCATGTTTGAAGGCTGAGAGTGCCCAAGCCAGTAATTGTACCTCCCAGAGAACGTGCTTGTGGAGCTTTTGGGTTGGAGCTGGGCTGCAGCCGGCTGGGACCAGAGACACAGAGGAATTGAGGGAACTGCTTGCACCTGTTTGCACAGGCATATCTGTAGTTTCACTAGGTATAATTCACCTCACAGGGCTGGAAAAAAGCCCACACATTTTTCAAATCCCACTGGAGCCTTACTTTGAGGACTTAAGTGATAAAGAGGTCTCCTGAGACCCATATATTCTGTGATAAATTTTACTCACTTATGAATGCATATACTATGCCTGCATGTTTTTCTGAGTTGCTACCCATAGGTACTGCATTTCTCTGATAGCTAAAGCTATTAAACTATTAACCAACAGAAAAACCCTAGATGCCATTTAAACAGATGTTGTACCTTTCATCAATAATGCCTACTGTGTTTCCAATCCACTGAAACTTAAGGTGTTTCCTGTGGCAGGTGATACAGAACAATCCCAGATGAAGCTTCTATAAACATATACAAGAAAAAAAAGCGTATTTTGACATCAAATATGTTAAATTCTATGAGAGAGTCTGGTGTGTTTCCAGAAGGAAAACTTCTCCAAATATGATTTAGCAGCTTCAGGAGCAAAAATTAGAAAAATCATCCTCCTTCAAAATAATCATGTTGGCTGTGAGAACTTTTAAAAAGCAAAGTTATTAAGGCAAAGTTGCATGAAGCTGTTTGGGGTTATTTGAGGGGTTTTAAGCTTTTATTGTAAAATGGTATAACACTGATGTTGCTTTAAAAACTTTGTTTCTGCTTTGGGAAACTGGTTTACATCTACAGCCTCATCTGAGGAAAACAATGTTTTATGACTTAGAAACACATTCTTGTATTCTTCTTGGGAATGTACACACTTCGTGTAGTGTTAAAAGCACACATATATTTTTTAAAGTTGATTTTTGTGTGTTTGGATCCCAAAATTTCTTTTGAAAAATTAGTACTTGTGAAGGAAAAGCTGTGTTTAAAGTTGAATTTAATCCTATGAGGTGTTGAGCATTTGTAGTTTTAAAATTAAAATAAGGAGCATTTTCAGGGTTAGGCTGCCATCCATTATATCAGGTTTCACATTGCACTGAAGTTTTAATCAGACATGCACATTTGTAAGTGGAATTTCGCATGGGTGAATTTCTCTTGCATTGCAACCTGTCATATTGCAGCCTGATTGGGATATTCAGCCAGGAGCTGCAGTAATTTAACCTGTGCCTGGAGTCACTTTCATGCATCCAGAGAGAAAACATGCTCAGAGAAGTACCTTTAGCTTTGCATGGAAACTAAATGTATTCCAATATTGGAGTCCTTTACTGATGCAGGGCATGTATACTGAGAACCAAAAACCACAACTTCTGTGCAGGTGGGTAGGGATTCCCTCTGGCTTTTGCTGTCACAAGCAATGGTCCAGACATTAGAGGCATCTGTTCTTGACCACCACCAATCTACTTCTCATTACTGGCAGGAGAAACAGTCTTTGCTTACATGTAGCTTCTAGGAACACTGCTAAAATAATCATGTGTCACTAAATGCAGATGCCTCCTTTTGGTGAGTCAAAAGAAGAAAGGGAGGAACTCTTTCAACAGTCTTATCTGTTGTGTCCTTTAAAAAAATATTAAATAAAGGCAGAAATCTCTATACCCCAAAACAGTAGCTAGAAATGAGCAGCTTCTGCTAGACCTGCCCCCAGTGCTAGACCTTATATTTTGCAAAGTATTGTAAGTATAAGCTACACTTTCATGTAAAAAACAAAATTTTCTAAGGCAATACTTGTTAACAGGAGAAAAGGAGAGGGTCTGCAGGGACAGGGAAGTATTTTCATACTGTTTTCATTTTCTAATACAATGCCCTTGGAAAAAAAGGCAGAGGATGACATAATAAATTTGGAATTCCAAGGTCACAAACAGGAATTCAGACAACAAATGGGAGGGTTTAGGAATGTTCATTGTAAAATAAATCTATCAAATTTAAAAACAAAAAGTTAGTATTGAAATGTGGTATTTCCAGGGAAATATTTTTATGGTAAATTCAGATCTTTCTCTAAAGGATTTTTTGATATATTTTCTGATTTTGTTATATTTAATGTTGTGAATGCAAATATTAAGAGATTTTATAATTTTTTCTCAAAAAATAATCATTGGTCTCTTAATCTTGATATTTGTCACTCCACAGGAATTCTTAATTCAGTTTTCAAGTTCCTTATAACACAGTAGAATTTTCTGCATCTGTGTAGGTAGCAGCCAGGGACATATATGTAGCAGTGATAAAACTTTATAGAAAACTACATAACAGGAAGCTTTTGAGATGGAATTTTGAAAGTCTTTTCTGGAAGGGATATTAGTAGCTTTTTTTTTCCCCTCCCTTTGTACCTGGGGTTTTGGCATTAGGATGACTTAAACAAGAGCTGGAACTGCTGCTTCTTTAATGAGATTTTTCAACCTTATTTTTTGTATTAGCTTGCCCAGACTAAAATCATAAAAATCTACTGTACTGTATAAACTATGTACTGTTGTTAAAAAGTGCACTTTTGCTTTGTAGGCTACCGTACCTATTTGTTCCTGTTTCCTTAATATTGTTTTCTCCAGATGTTGGAAGTTAAAACACCCTTGTTATTTTTTCCAGTGTCACTCTTTGTTACTTTCCATAGGCAATGCTCACCAAAGCCAGGCAGTAGAGGAAATAACAGATGTGTTACCCTCAAATTATGGGCATAAAAATAACCTTAATAAAATAAGTATTAAGTGACAGCACTTTACAAAAATCCAGGTCTAATTTACTCTAGCCTAGAAAGCAATAACTTAAGGGACCTCAGACATGCATCCATGGGCTTCAGATAGTTTGTGGCAGAGCGACAGTAGCTTGGATGATGACAATCCCAGCTTGCTGTTGATGGTGCATTCCAGGAGAGGCTGACAGGGTGTGTTTGTGCTAGACACTTTTCTGCCTGTAACCCTATTGTTTGCTTGTAATTAATATTCCATTATAGATCTTCTAATTCTGCCAGAGAAACCCTCCCTTCTCCTTAATAATAATTGTAGTAACAACATGACTAATAATAAAAAAAAAAAATCAGCCACATTCTGAATTTGCAGACAAAATTGTCACCCTGGGTTTACTCTCCTTTTACCAGGCCTTTGGTTCCTGCTGTTCACAGAAAGCTGCAGATGGCTGCCTCAGCAGGAAGCCCTTCCCCCTTCCTTAATGGAGCTCGTGGGAATGCGGGGATCCTGGAACCAAAGCCCTCCTTCCCTTCCAAACCTCCTCTCCAAACCCCTACTGAGTAAAAGGAAAAAAATCCCCACATCCCTGGAAACATTTTTGCCAGCCTGTTTTTCAGTAAAAACTTAAATTAACCACTTCACTCCTGATTATAATAAAGATTTGTTATTGAAACAGCTTCTCTTTAATGTACTGAATCATTTCCACCCGCTTATTGAAGTCGTCCATTTGGGTTGAATTATAGCGTCCCACTTCCATTATGTAATAATTTCAAATAAATGAAAACAGGTTTGAATTCTCCAACAATTAGCAAAGTTTTAGCACATTCCCCCTCCCCCCACTCCTTCCCAGACACCCCTCCAAAAAGTGAGATTAAAAACCTCAACATTTTGGCAAAGTCGCATCCTAAGTTTTCTTCTCTTGTTAAAATCTTCTCCCAGATTTCCTCAAAGACATCATATGGGTTAAGTTACGACTTCCCTTAATATTTATTTTCAAGTGAAAAATAAAAACAGCCTAAGCATTGTGATTTGATATTAGAAATGGAAGAGTTAAAGGCCTGAACAAAGCACTCCATTTATAATTTTTGTTAGGAGTTCCACGCTGAGCATTAGAGTGAGGTGTGTCTTATAAAGAGGGTGTTTATATTGGATTTGATATAGTTAAGAGATTCAGCTTACATATAATAGTCTCCGCTAAGAAGAAGCATAAACCAGAATAAGTTCAGTGGGATTTGCTGAAGTATAAAATATAGTATAAAAGTCTAATCTTATAGACTACTATCAAGCACTGAGGAATTCATTCACTACAGAAAGGGAATGAAAAAAATGGGGCCAAATCTGTAGCTTTTATATTTTGGAGGTCTTAAAGCCTCTAGCATGGTCCATTCTTGCTCTTTTGATTAAAGATTACATGAGTGACTCAAGGCAGTTGAAAGGGGTCCATAGTACAAAGGATTTTAGGCATATAAAAAAATATTCATTAAAAATCACCCGTTATATATGTGATGCTTTCACTAATTTGAATGGCTGGCTCATGCCTGAAGAAAGTATGGAAAAATTACAATGCAAAATGAGAAATAATAGGAATTTCACACAAATTAATCTGCTATAAAGAAGGTTGCTAGTTTCTCTTGCAGAGCCTTAATAACCTTGATTTCAGTATTTAGAAGTTTATAGTAACTATGCTGTCTAAATAAACAATCGCTGGAATACAAGAAGGATTTTGGACTAGTATGGTGAGCTTAGAAAGGTCAGACAAGCCTGTTAATGAAGGCCATCCTGTACAGCTCCACTTACTGAGAAGAGGCTGGGCAAATGGGGAAGGGAGGAGGAAGAACTGTTCAGCATCTGACTTAGGCAGTTTGGCTTCAGTTCCACCTTCAATGTGATACTGAATGTTTTAGTTTCCCGATGCCCATAGAGAAAAGCAAAATCTCTCAAACTGGGATGCTATAAATACTGCAGAAGTAAGGAAATAAAAAAGCGTACAAAAAAAGAATTCTTAAATAGTAAGGACCATATGATGTACCCTGAAGGCCAGCAGGGATTAAAGCAATGGTTTCATTAGCTTTGCAGTAAGAAAAGTTCAGGGAGGACTGTAGAGTGGAAAAATAAATATACATCTGTACTTAAATACTAGTCTAAAAAGAGGAACATATGGTAACCTCTGAATGCCAGCTTATCTTAATGAAGGTTGCAAAGCCTGCTACATTTGATATAAAGTCTGAATGAAGACATATAAATATTACACAGCTTCCTAGAACTGATGGTATCACACTCCAGGGTTGTTACTTTTGAGTTCATTTGCTGCCAATAGGGCCGTGATTCAAAACACCGTCAAAGGCTGAAAGTTTCCAAAACTGCATCTGTGTATGTAATTGTTAAGGAATCTTTAGAAGTACATATTAGGAATGAGAGGGCTTAACAGGAGGAATGGGCAACTTTTGAAAGCAGTTGACACTGCATGTGTCAGCTTGGAAAAAACAAAACCAGCATTCCTGCAAAGCTACTGAGTTCTGTTTGGTGACATATATTAGGGCAATGCCAGTAGGAAAACAGGAATGAATAGAAACATCATTAAAAATAGAAGCACTGAAAGGGCAAACAGAAGATTATTTTTTATTTGCCAAATATGAATGCTATTATCTACCCAGTAACAAGAAATAAGTGGCAAGTGATGTTGTCATACTGTATTCTTGTCAAATGGTCAGCATTTGGGCTTCGTGGTTTTCAGAGACAGATTTATTGCCCAAGATGAGGGGAAAGTTCTAGAAAATCCACTCCATAAAAAATGTTTTTATGCATGGTCTCATTCATTACTTCTTTTAACTATACAGCAGAATGAGAAGTGATCATAGTAGAGATACTTGAAAGGTGAAATGTGACCAAATGCTCCTTAAATATAATAGATAAAACATGAATTGCATTTCAGGAAAGAAAAGTAGTTACCCTGGAAATACTTTAAATGTTTGCATGTGTAATGGTTCTCCAAGACTCAGCACACTAATGATGGGCCATTGCGCTGAGCTGAAAAGGAAATCCATTCCTGTACACTGCCCCTATCCAAGTCCATTAAGAAATAATGGTTATAAGATGAAAGTCCTGTTAGAGTTTCAGTGAAAATGTTTGGCACACCAGGATGAAAAGTCAACAATCTGCTTTTAACGAGAGACACTGGAAAAACTTTGGTTAACATACCACTGAAAATATTAATTCTCCTTAATGGCAGGATGCAACAAAGCTTTTTATAGTTTTTGATCCATGTCATAAATTTGGCCATGACAAAGGGATACTCCAGCTTTAGCTCACTGGCAGAAATGTTAGCTGTTTCCCAACACTAAAAGGTTAGTCCCCTGGATTGTCTCTAAAGTGCCAAGGGGCCAAATTCTTTGCATGGAAATAGAATGACATTGGCCAAAGAATGAGAGTAAAAAAGAATCATAGTCAGTGTGCAAACTGTAGCAGATTTAATTCAGGACTTTTATCTTGCATCCACAGCCTTGCTAAGGGGTGTAAATAAGGAACATTTATTTTAAGATGAAATGTGGAGGGATGGTGACAATATGATGTAGATGTTTCAGCTGTTTCCCAATTATTTCTGGTCAATAATCTAGTGGAAATATCTACATCTGTGTGCTTTGTCCTAGTATAATTGGATATTATTATGTAGCAAAAAGGGAAGTGTTTCTTATATCAGTTCTGTGCAATGAAATTTGGAAACCTTGCTGAATCAGAATCTATCCTCTCAAACAATGTTTTATTTGTTCAGCTTATGGATAGAGTTGCCTGTTTAGTAAATCTGATGTAAAAACTTGATAATTTATTACCTCAATAGCGAAGGCACCTACTAGCTAATACTACCTTTGGTCCTGGTACAACATGATCTATTTCCTTTTCAATAAATAGGAGCAAACAATAGAAATTACATACCACAGAAAAAGTTCTTGTTCAGTCACTTTACAAATACAGCATTGTTTCATAAACAGTAAATTTCAAATACAAAAACTTGAAAGTTTGTCAATGTGTGACTGATTTATACATGGACTAAATTTCATATCTAATGGCTTTGTCTATAACAGGAGTAAGACTTTATACTGAACATTCACTTTAAAATCTCGAAACACTTTACAGAAACATTCTGTTCTGTGATCTAGTTTTCAGATCAGGAAGCCTAGGCAATCAAAACAGTTGTTTGGCAGATAAGTGGCTGGAATTAAACTGGGGATCCCAAGAATCCTAGCATAATGTTGTAGTAACTTCTCTTTCCTCGTGTTAAGTGTCTGCTGAAATGCCCTTTTCTATATTCCTCCTAAATCCACCTCTTGGTTTCTTGTCTTGTTTATAACTTTTAGAATTTTATTTACTCCACTTATTTCCAGTCAGTGAACTAAAAGATCAGCTCTGTTGGTGCCAATCTACCCTGCAATCTGCTGAAAAGTGAAATACACATTTCAGAAACTAAAACTAGAAAGAGATTTGGCAGTAGTCAATGGATTCTGTCCACCACAGGTCTCCAGCAGGAGCATGGTTGGAAACTCCTGTGAATGTGGTTGTTGCTGGAAACCACAAGGACAATCCATGGAAAATCTTACATAATCCTAGAATTTTAATATCTGTGGGTAACTGTCATGATATCAAAAGACATGAATACTAGTGCCATTGATTAAACCATTCTTTAATTTTTTTCTTTTTCTGCACTGGGGCTTGGTAGCACCATCTGAGTCAGCCAGTTGTGAAGAGATTGTCATCTCCACACATTAAAAGCCTGGGAATAATGCAAGCTATCATTTCATGTTTGTTTCTGCAGTCTAATCTTGATTCTACTCACTGTTTTTGGGAAAGGCTAACACTGGGAGGCTCTGTGGTCCTTAGGATAAAAACACATCCTTATTTCTCAAAGTATTGGTTCTTAACAATAAGAAAATTGCTGTCATGTACAGAGGTGTGATAAATAATATCATGGGTCACTTATTGTATCTGTCACTGTGAAACTTCTTCTCCGTGTTTGAACTTAGGAACAAAACTATTGGAAATTTTCTGCTCATTTTCCTCCATTGTTTTCCTTATGAAGTAGCACAACTTTGAAATCTTGTGTGGGGAAAAAATAAATTAGGATTTTCCTAATAAATATGGGGGAAAGGCATATCTTTACTTGATTTCTATAAAATATTGCATTTTGTACCTTTTTCTTTTCAAATCTTCTCTTTTGAGTCTATGAAATTGATTTTGTAAAGCAACAATTTTGGTTAGAGTGGTATTCTCTAAAATTTTTCCTGTGCTTTAGAAAAAAAAAGGGGGTGCAAAAAGAAGAGGAGGGAAAGAGGGAAGAAAAACTTGAAAGATTGAGATGAAAGTAGAATCATTAAACTATTTATTAGTGATAATGTTTATTAATTAAAATGTTGTCTTATACTTTTGAACAGAGTGGAAAATTTACATGTCTTGTGACCTCCTTGCTGGCTTTCAGCTGACATTTTCTGGAAGCTTGCTGGTGATGCTTGTAAGAGTGAGGGAAGTGCTCTAAGGAGTGAGAATACTATGCAGTAATGAATAAAAGAAGTTGAAAGGTGAGTAGGAGCCCAAGAAGATATCTCCTGTCATGTACTGTTATTTATACATATCTTTCAAGGTATCAACACTTCCAATCTTCCTGTGACTTCCTGTGATTGCTTTCAAAAAGTTATCAATTGTGAGTCTCTCTCACACTTCAGCTGTGACCTTTTTTTTGCTTTATCTTCTTAGATTATTAGAGAAACAAAGAACATTAGATGAAAAAGAGCAAAACAAAACAACAAAATCAAAATAACTTTAGTCTTTCCACTGTGAAATCTGTCACATTTCGCCAAGTAATTCACTTTATATTGGACAGTATTTGACTTTGCACAGAGACTATGAACTTGAGTGATGCCTGACAGTAGTTTGGAAAAAGTTTTCAATGGACAGAAAAGGACTTAAATCTAGTTTGTTTTATTAGTTGTTACTTTCTCATGTATGTTTTATTTTAACAAATCTCTTTAACAAAGGTAGCTAAGGAAGCATAAGCTTTGTTCCCTCAGAGTACTGTCAGGCTCATTGGTCTGTGTCTTTGGGCTGGAAAGGGAGGAACACTGCTGAGACTTCAGGTACTCTTTGAAGAATCAAAACAAGTCCTGGAAAACTGCAGTTGTCTAAGGGGTTTGGAAGTTTTCCTCAGTGGATGGGGCCTGTGTGGGATTTCTGCTGGCAACTTCAACTCCCTGAGGCCATGAGATTACAGAGAGTGGTAGATTTTAAAAAACTTATTTATTTATTTATTCATTTATTTATTTTATTTATCTAAATAGTTTCTTTTTAGTTTAAACAGTAAAATGGACCACTGGGTTCAACAACCAGCAGGCATGCTTTAGACCTGCCTAAGCATTGCAAACAAGGACAGAACTGGCCTAAAAACTGACAGACCATCAATGGTTTCACAATCAAATAATTTACAGCTTACTGTTTCAACATCCTTTCAATAACTGTCGAATTATTGTCTCCTGTTCACAAACATAGACTGGCTGACTCAACTGAGCTTTGCCATGTCCAGTTTCTCTGGTTTAAAGGAAGCAAAGTGAGGAAAACCTGCACAACTTCAGAGCTGAGAGAAGAGATGTGCTTAGAATCTTCTTGGTTAATTGCACAGGGACTCTGGCAGAGTTTTAGAGCATGCAGGTTGCATCACCCAAAAAAATGGAGGAAAGAAAGGAACTGCTTTTCACAGCCAGGATCTGTTCTTTAGACTAGTACAGGAGAGGCTTAGTATCCTGTTTCTTTACTTGGCTCTCCATAAATATCTGGCAGGGATACCTATGTTTTCACTCACTTAATTTCTTATTTCTTTGTTTGGTCTGAATACACTTGCATAGCAAAGTTTGCCTGATGACTTCTGCAATCAAGCAAGTCAGTCAATAATCATTGCTACCCTGCAACAGCTACATACAGACACTCAGCTTTATAAAATGCATAATTACCTTGGATTCAGCCCATGCTAAAAACATGCATGGAGGAACTGCTACCAGCCCTACTGCACTTCACCCATTTATGTGGACATGCTCCGATTAATCCAGAGAGAAGATTTCTGATTTTATCTCAATTATGTAATTGCTCAAAATGTATCTTGCATTGTGTGGGACATAAAAGATGTGTGTAAAGAGACAGGGAGTAGAGCAGGGCAAGGAACTCTTTGATGTTGCCCTGTCAGTGCTGGCTGTCATCAATCTCACCTGGCTCCTAACAGCAGTGGCACAACATATTTTGATTCTCAGGAGCAAAGCTGCATGAAAGAGGAGCTGCACAAGCAGCATATCATAAAATCATAGAACAATTTGAGTTGGAGGAGACCTTGAAGATCATCTTGGTCAAAACCCTGCTGTGGGCTGGAACATCTTCCACAGATTGCTGAGAGTCCCATCCAGCCTGACCTTGAGCACTTCCAGGGCTGGGGCATTCCTCTGGCCAACCCATTCCAGTGCCTCACCACCCTCACAGTAAAGAATTACTTCCTAACAGCTGGTCTAAACCTAACCTTCTTTCAGTATGAAGCTATTATCCATTGCCCTGTCATTTTATGGTCTTGTATCAAGTCTCTCTCCAGCTCTCTTGTAGGCATTGCTAGGTGCAGTAAGGACACTACCTGTGTTGGGACACCACCAGGCTTTACTGTCCCTGATCAGCCTCCCCCAGAGCTCCCCACCCTGCCCATCCCTGCTGTCTTAGCCCCCAGCTACAATCTGCCCCTGCTGTGCAAGGGAAAGTGGACTATTTGGACAAATTAACAGGGTAAAAAAAAAAAAAAAGAAAATAAAATATGCTATATAAAGCAGAAATTTGATAAATCTTCCTGGCTTTAATGTGAAGGATTGAAGCCTCTGAGAATGGAGGTGCAACATCTACAGCTGTACCCAAGGTGAAGGGATGTAGGAGACACAGGTCCATCTGTTTGGACATCTAAAAGGACTATACTTCCATTTGGCTAATTTCCTTTCACTACCTCTTCAGCTATATCAACATACTTGCCTGTGGAATAATATGCCAAAAAATTTTCCTTAAAGCTCAATGAGAACAAAAATTTTATTAGAAAGAATTTCAACCTTGGAAACTCAATACTATAGTCCTTGACTTTCTCTGTTTAATCATCTTCACTAATTGCCATGTATAAGAATTGAATTTTACTGTTACTGTTGGAAAAATGAGTCCTGCAAAGTCCTTCCCAAAAAGGCTGAAAGGCTTCTTCTTATTTTCCAGAATTTCTCCCTTCTTGTGCCTGCTTGAGATTATCTGATAAGCAGCTCTCCTTAAGCCTTGATTGTGAAGACTTGTTTTCCAGGCCCTGTATAATTTCTGTGACCCTCTTTTGAACTCCAGGACTTGATATCCTCCCCAAAGTACAGACAAGTACTTGTCTTATGAGTGTTGAGAATAACAGCAGTTGGACTACTCCCTTCTCATTACTTAGTAGTCTCAGGTTTACACATCCAAAGAAAGTTGGGATTTTTTTTTGTCATTGCCTAACACTGACTAAGCTTTTCAGAATATCTTTTGTGGTAACAAAAATTGCTAATGATCTCATAAAGACACAGACTTGATCCTTAGTATTTGTATGTTAGCAAGCCTGCAATTTTCCAGGTTTGCAGTCCCACATTCACCTGGGGAATGTTGCAGCTTCTGTTACTTCGAACAGACAATCTCATTAAGTATATTTTGAAATCTCTTCAAAATGGATTGAAATGAGAAGTTCCAGAATACCTATCCCAGATTTTCCAAAGGTGCACTCTGCTCATAGAAGTACCCTATATTTCACTCATTGCCCCAGGGCTGGAAGAAAAAGGGGTCCTTCACATGCTGGGCTTCAGCAAAATGATAACACATCTGGTGATGTAAAGCAGAAAGGTAACTTGATATGTTTAGAATTTCCTCGCCTTTTTTTTTTTTTTCTGTATATATCTTTTGCTTTCTTCCACTCCAAGAAAAGAGAGATGAAACCCAGTAAATGCAAGAAAAACATAAAACTAAGAGCTAGAAAAATAATCAATATCACAACTCAATAGGGGTAGTTTGGATGAGCTGCCAGGTCAACCACTGTCATGCTTAAGTACAAAGGGAGAAAGCAGAAATGGAACTTGATTCCACCTTTGCCAAAACTCTGTGTTATGAGCCTGAGGAAACAGCTGATGTGTATCTTAGATTCTCTGTGTATGAGTGGCAGCTGATAAATTGTTTGTTAAATACCAGGAGAATCACTGACAGAACACACATCAAAATTTTCTTTACACTATTTTGCTACAGCATAACAGTATTTCTTTATTTTCACTATATCCTTCCAATTTATTGCCAAAAAGAATATAATTGCAAGCTGAACCTCAAGCAAGCCCTAAGACCCACCAGCAGTTTTGTACTTCTTTTCAGCATGGTTGTCTTACAGCACCTGTTTTGCCTTTGCTTTACCATTTTTTTTCACCCATGTGAATAAATATGGTATAGTGGGACTGAAAAGCACATTTTCAGTCAGTGTGCTGTAATACATAAGCAAGGAATAATTCTATATATTCATGTAGAACTGGGTGGGTCTGCAGCTTCAGAGCTCCAAATGTCCAGGGATAAATAAAAGTTCTCAGGAAGACTGCAGATTCTCTACATTGTTTTCACATTTAGTTTTGAGATCATGCAAATGTCTGTTCTGACACGTTGGTGTTTTGAGAAAAGCATCAGTACTTGCTGCTATTGTAGAATTTTCTCCGTTTTCTGTTATGCGAATAATTTCCTTCACTTGAACACTTTGCTGCTTTACAAGACAAACTATGCTGTATATAATACACATTTTGCACAATATGCTGCAGTTAGAGTTCCCAGATCTTCCAATATGGGGCAGCAGTTGCCAAATCCTGGCACAAGGATTTCACTTATTTCCATCTGTGAAAATATAGTCCTTTTTCTCTATGTAGGCAGAGAGAAGTTACTAAAATAAGCCACTGGAAATTGGAGGAGATGGAGTTTGTTTTATTCTTTGTTTTTTCTTTAGTTTAATTTGCTGGCAGAGCAGAAGTAATGTGGTCCAGGAATGTTTCCATTTCTTACATTCTTTATTATGGTGAAACATACACATTAATCTTTCATGTGATGTAGTTTCTGGTCAGAACTCTGAATCATCCTTTAATTGCTGGAGGTGTTTTTAACTTATCTGAGTTGTTTTTCTAGCTAATTCAGTGCTCAAGACCGCATTTGAATTTCTTCCCAATTGAAACTGATGCTTTGCTCACTAGATGCCACTACGATATTTTAAAAGACTTCTGGAATGTATAATTTCTCCTCTCTCTTTGTGGAACTTTCCTCCACCCTTGGATCATATTTATCCCACACTTGGAGGTATAACAGATATATATGAGGCTTCTGTATCCAAAAATATTGTTCTTCAGTATGGAAGTTTAGCAAATTTGCTCATACTTACTGACAAAGAAAACCTAATAAAACAAAATCAATGATGATTTTGGCTGAATCTTTCATGGTTTTGACTAGATTGTCTCACTAAGCAAATAGACTGTTAGCTTCAAATTTCTCCTGTTTCCTCCCATCCTCTGACAGTCTTTTCACATATTCCTTTATCTTTTATTTGTTTTGTTTTCTATGCTCAATTCTATGTCCTACTTAGCTTCATTCTTTACTATTCAGTTCTTCCCAAACCTGAAATGCTGTGTGCCCCCAGTGCTGCATTCTGGGCTTTCTCTTCTGCTTTGATTACAGTAAAGGGTTTGTCTTATGCTTAATATTCATACACTGCCTATCAGAATAAACTAGAAATAATAATACTAATCCTAACAGAGCGCCTGCTTTTGAACAAAGCACTTTTTTGTCTTTTTTTTTTTTCCTTTTTAAGTCTGCAAAACACATTGCCACATTTTCCACAGGCTCATCTTGCACACCTATCAAACTTCAGCTGTTATACAACCAGTGTCCATTTGGTCAGCCAACAGTAGAAATGTTTTTGCTGAGACCTACGCTGAACTCAGCATAATAGCAAACAGGTGGTCAAATTAGCAGAAAAACAAGTTTAAAAAAAATCAGCGAGTGAAGCAAATAAATATTCAGGATCTTGAATGTTGATCAAAGAGTAGTTAAAAACTAATATATATGGATATGTGCTTAAGAAGAGAGCCATCAAAGCAGTCCATGTCTTGTGGGAAGGGGCACTGGTGATGCTGAGGGGAAAATTCATTATGAAAAATACTGAGGGAAAAATTCAGATGAATATTATTTGGTCGTTTTCTGCTGTAAGTTTACTGATGGAAATGATGTGAACTTTGGTAAATGAATGTAAATGTATTAAGTTGATAAAATACAAACTGCAGTGTGCTGTTAGAAACTCATACTGCATACTAGTGTTGCTTCTTGTTGAGTGGCAAAAGAGTAGCATGGGCTTACATCTATCTTCTACCTGGGTGGGAGTTGTTGCCAAAACAGAGTATAATCATGAACAGTCTCATTTTTACAAAGCCCTTTTACAAAACATTTTTACAATGCAGACTTCATCTGAGCAAGCCTTTAACTTTTGTTTTTTTGGTTTTTTCTATGAGTGCTGAATGGTAATAAAATTAGAAAGGAAAACAAATATTGCACAAAATAGTATTCTTATAAATCTTCGTATATATATATCCCAAATAAGCACATTGCAGAAGCATAATAAATGTGCCTGTAGTATATCCAAGATCAAGAAGGAAATCACTAACAGCAGAAAAGAAAATTCCAACATGCAATAATTTTTAATGGCAACAAATAGTAAGTAGTAGAAATAATTCTAATTTTGGCATACATGTAAGATTATTCAATAATTGTATACATTTTTACAAAATGAAAGATCATTCCCAGGGGAGGACCTGAAAAAAATCTTCATTTACTCTAGTATGGAACCATATTAAGAAGTTGCCATAAAACTGAACCTTCACAAAGCTTCACTGATGTTTGTTTACACAAGAAACATCATGAAAAGTGCTTAAACCCAGCACTCTGGCTGCAGCAAACGGACCTACCCTATGTTCAGGCTGAAAAATTTATTATTTATAAAGGCCAGTGATAAATGCAGCTAACTATTTATTTAAATATTAACATTAGAAGTGTTTAACAAAAGGAGAGGAATCAGGAAGCTCAAGTTAAAGTTGCAGATCTGTTCTGAAGTCTCAGCATTGTTCCTTTTATTTTTCTCAGCAGCATGGGTTCAGGATGGAGTTGTTAGGTTTAAGTTAGAATTTCCTGGCTTTTCTTTTGGTTTGTGTTAAACCTCAGTATTTTTAAACATACTTTCACAAGGGATTCCACTGGTCAATTCTCTCTTTTTCCTTTTCCCTCAAGGTCTTTTTATGCATATGTAATCATTTTAGAGATGGCATACAACAATTTGAAACAAACTATTTCCAAGCTATCCATTCCAAGCTAAATTTAAATATTATTTTCTGTATCATTGTTCCAGTGATCTTTCTGTATTCAAATCATATTAAATATTTTGAGGAAAAATAAAAGAAAAAAGAAAAAAAGTTATTATTTTCATGCTGTCTGGGAGATCCAGCTCCAGGCTCACTTCTGCAGATAAGAAACAGTGTCTGGCTTCCTCTCTTTTCTGCTATCTACTCTAGTATTGTATTCCTCGCCTTCAGTGGCAGCATACAGCTGCTACTTCTCCTTCTGCTGAGGTCCAGTATTGTGAGGTACTAGCTGAAAATATACAAATTATATTATCACAGGAGCTTTGTGTCCTATTAACAGAAAATTTATTCTAAATTGCAAGAAAGTGAATGTGAGGAGTCAATACCAAAATGTTACTATTGAAATTGAGTTAATTTTTTTTTCTTTTTGTAAGAAGAGGATAACTAATTTGACTATTTTTTTCTTTATTAATTGGATTTGTTTGTTTGATTTTCTTATCTATTTGGTTTTTATTTCTCCAGCTTGCAAGGATGAGCTATAATGATGGGCTGCAGTTCCCTCACTTTCCTTTTGCCAGCCCAGACCATCCTCCTGTGACATGTTGGGCTCTTGTGGCTGAGCTATCTTAGATCAGTCTTGCAGTAGGTTATGAAATCAAAGGTGATGTATGGGAGGGTGGCTCTGAAATGAGTCAGTTACAAAGTTCATATTTCTTGAATAATGCTTCTGTTTAAAGTCTGTTTCAGAAATCATGTCAAAATAATGGAATTTGGCTTTTATGCATACTCTCACTGCAAGAGAATACACTGTCATCACACATGTATTTCACAGGCTCCACTTAGACTTACACGCATGAAGAATCCAACAGGTGTTGTTTCCTCCATGCTGGTGGAATACTCCTTGACACTCTGTGGTGCTGTGAGGATGGTTGTCCTCCAAACATCACTGTTCAGGAAAGGGCACCTCTGCTTCCCATTCTGGTTCCAGCATTTGTTCCATTTGTTCTGATCATCTTTTCAACCAGCTCTCCTAAACTGACAGAATGAGAGAAATTAATTGTACCTTCTTGGAAAATCCTGAATATTTTGGACACTATTGAAAAAATAAGATTTTTGAATGCCTCAACATCAATAGTATGGGATATTCAATAATTTGCTCTCCACATTCAGAGTTACTGTGGGAAACATTAAAATAAACTCCTTTCTTCTGTGGTACAAGTACGTAGCCATCTCCTAGAAGCAGTTTTGAAAAAGTTAAATTTCTTTTCATAGACAAGCCTATTTTTAATGGCTTCTTGATTTATAAGTTATTCTATTATTCCTATTTCACTTGTATATTAACCATGAACTCTAAAGCCACGCATTATTTAATGTGCCAATATTGTGTAACTTTTTCTCAGGAGAAATTTAATGACATATATTTTTTAGAATTAGAAGTGAGTTCACCATTTTGTTCCAGCAGCAGTTTTCACTTGAGAAGCGTAAACATATTCTGTGGTTACAGTTTCTTGATAAAATAATATAAATAATATAAATAATATAAATACAAATATAGAGTATTCCTTTGTGGAGTCCATTTGTGGAATTTTCTTGCTTTCTATCATTCTGGGGGGTATGTGCACCATGAGGATCAGAAATTACCCATCAGATAGATGAATAAGATTATCCCAAATTCCTGTTTAAGGGAGCTAAGCATGCAGATCCTTTGGATGTTTTCAGATATTTCAGCCAAAGTGAGTATGTGGTCTAACTTTATTACTGTGGGAAAGCCACAGGCAACATTCTTAGTTGTGTAAACTGATCCAGTAAATTCAGCTTTGCTGATTTATGTTAACTGATGATCTGACCCAATGTTTAAAGGATATTAAACATATCAGACATACAATAAAAATAATTGTTGATTGACTGTTTCTTACAGAATGCAAACATACAGAATGGACAGTTGAGATTTTTGTAGTCATTCAATATTTTAAATGATGGTTGAATGCAGTAGAGCTATTCTAATCCGTGCCGGCTCAGCATCTGACAAAGAGTTCTGAATGCTGCTAAGATCATTTGGCTGTTTCTGTTTACTGCAGTATAGCACAAGGGCAATGGGACACTTGGCAAACTTAAATGGCAACAAGATTACTATAAATAAAAAAACAAAAAAACATTTTCAGAGCACATAATTAATTATTGGAGAGTATCCTGCCCCCAGTATTTTAAGGCAAGTAGGTTAGGATTATAAAACTGCTTTGTCCAGGATAAAAATAAAAAGCAGTCCTGAATTCTTCTGTTCCACTTCCTGAGCTGTGCTAGGTACATGCTTTTTGCTAGGCATAGTGTCGCTTTGTTTTCATTATGGATGAGCACAATGGTGGTCAGAGGAAGAAGAGTCTGTTTTTCTTTGAAACATTTGACACTTTTCCCTGTCAGAGGAAATGATCCTGGCTCAAAGGACTCATCAGTCTGACCAGAATTAGCAATTTCCAAACTATTAGGTCAATGAAGGGATTTGCTGGATATCAATTCCTTAGCCTTCTAGGCAGTTTAAAAAGAACTCTGTTCTGGCACTTCTCCAAATTTTATATTGTGCCTGGAATTTCAGCCTCCAGCCTTTCACTCCAGTTCACTGGAGTTTACCCAGTGATCATTTGATGTTGATGTTTTGCTTTGACACGGTGCTAACATGATGTGCTGAGGATGGAGAAAATATCAAAGAGCACAAAAAACTCTTTTGCTGTTTAAAAATATTTGAAACCAAATCTAAACTTTGCTGATAGCTGAATCCTTTCTTTTTGTGATTTTTGGAACAGATAGGCTTTTTATCCAAACTATTTATCCTAATCAGCAGTTGGAGGAGAGGAATGTTAAATAAACTATTTTATTCTGATTCTTTCTCTGGATGTTTACCAGGCTGTTGACAAAGGCCAGAGAATGTTTAATGACTTGGTGGGGAGACTTGAAACAGAAGTGGGGATCACACTGGATGCTCCTTATTTGCTTTCTTTCACAGTGCAACAAAAGGGAAATGATGACAGACCACCTCTTGATACCCAGTTTGATTAAGAAAATTTATCATGTTCCTTGTCATGAGTTCAAGTCTCCCACATTGAATAATATAAACATTCTCAAACAGAGCCAGAAATAGGCAGATAAGACTCAGATGTCTCTAGCAGAGAATCGTATTCGGTCTGAAAACGTGAACATGACCTCAAAATAACTCTCATGTAGAACTAGGGAGTATTTAAAAATACTTGAAAGCCTTCTCCCTGTGCAATCAACACAGGACTCCCAGTTTGGTGAAAGGAAAAGTGGTCTCTTCCATTTCTGAAGTCTGTACATTCCTTGAGCTGACAGTAATCAGACACATAATCGGGAACTCATTATTTCCTGGAACTTTGAATTTATTTTCATTCTGTCAGTTCTCATATAGAAAATTATCCCCCAAATGAGAACAGTATTCTGGCAGTCACGTTAGAGAATGTTACAAAGGAGATAAAAGTGGCATAGAACAAAAATATATTTCAAGACTGTGTCATCAGATTTATCTTGCAAAAGCAAGAAGATTATTTTTTTACATGAAGAGCTACATACAAACAAAAAATACACACATTTGTTATTTAAAGAATTTGTTCTGTTTGTGATTTTGCACACTTTGAGCTTGCACTGCAGGACATAACCAGGAAAAGATTTCTTTAGTGACTTACTCACAGAAATCATGCATCTTAGTAGCATGTTCTGAATGCATTTACGATAAGCAATAAACACCTTTAATGAAAAAAAAGCTCAAAATTTGTACTTGTATTTGTATTTATACAGAGTATTGAATTCCATGTTTGTATGACTTTTCCAGGGAAGGAATGAAGAGGAAATCAGACATCGGAGTGGTGTTGATTTTGTGTCATCTGAACTTGGGTAGTTGTAGTAACACTGTAGAATGAGGATATCCCCTGTCTCAAGTCATGACAATGCCCAAAAGTGTGGCATAAAGTAGAATTTTTCCAGCTGAAGCCAAATGTTTTTAGACCTTTGGTATAGCCAAACTGTGTGTTGAATTTTGGAAGACCAAGAAACAGAGAATGGATTAAATTCAGCAAGCAATGTGGAGAGGCAAATAGTTTTTCCAGTCCTAGAATTAAGGCTTAGTGTCCTAGCCCTTCATCTCTGGAGACCTGATTCTCATTCCAGGGTAGGTAATAAATAATGTGCTTGTTTGGTCAAGTGGTTGTCTTCTGTTTGGCAATTTTAGGATTCTTTCTGTGTATTGTAGACTGGCTTTTCACAGGTCCATTATATTATGCTTAGAGTAAATTCCCAAGAAGAATTTTCAGCACATTTTGGTAGCAGAATAATCTTTATAGGTGGGTGGTAGAAAAATAACCTTTGTTTTTATACAATACATGTGGTAGACATGTGGCAGAAAACAAAAAAATGACAGGGGATTTAAAACACCATCAGAGCAAATCAAAGGCATAAATTCAAATGAAGCAGATGGACTTAGGGTATTAGTGAGAGTTGATATGAATCTTTAGATAAAAATGACATAATAATTTCGCTTACTAGATGTCTTCTATTTTACATGTAGGGTTTTTAAAATAAAAGGTATGTCTGGTCCCTGAAAATTTCGGGTGCAATAAAAAAAGGCACACAATGTTTCTTTAGATAAAAAAAACTCTGAAGGATGGGTCATAGCTGCAATCTAGGGCATATAATTTGCTCGGTAAACTGACTGATAGTGCATTCATACAAAAGTACATAAGAGTATTTGAAAAGGTATTTCTACACATAATATTGAATTGTTCTGTTTGGAAACTTTTAAATCTGTTACTGTTCAGAACTTTGACCTAGGGGTGAGAGGTCAAACAATAAATATGGTTAAATGGTGGGCATTTCTGGTCTATGAATATTTCACCTTGAGATGCTTTTCTTGTAGGAGCACCTCTGTATGTGTATCTTTTCAGATGCAGTTATTTTATCATACTCCTTAATTCAGTATCTGAGTACCCTCAATAAAACCATGAATGATAGCATGAGGTTTGTTTTTTTTTCAGCTCTCATTCCCATAGGGAAAACTATGTTTAGATTTGTTTTAGTAGAGCTTCTTTTGGTTTGTTCTTTTGTGTTTATAGATACAGCTATGGTTTTACAAGTCCATCTAAAAGAAATGTTCTTTGACCTTGGAGCAAAAGGTGGTGGGATTTCTGAAGTTTATTACTTGGTGAGTGGGCCCATTTCACAGTTTTGAAAGGTCTGTGAGAAAATCATGTCTTTTGCCTAGATAAACACTTTTGTTACTGTAGAGTGCTGTACTGTTCCAAACAGCTTTTAAATACAGTCTTCACTCCAGACTTGAAGCAGTTTTATAAATGCTCTGAGACATGGACATTGGAACAGCAAGTCTGAGATTTGTGATAACGAGTTTCTCCATGGTTACTTCACATGCTGTGCCTGAAATTTACCTTAAGCTGATGCTCCAACCAAGGCAGGATTTGTATTGCATATTTAGATTTAGACTGAACAGTATAATCTTTGAGACATTGTTTTGATGTTTGAGAAAATGAAGGAATTTTTGTCTTCCTTCTGAGCCTGTTCCAATCATATATATTCCATATTTTTTAGTCTAGCCTATTTAGATTCTTAGCATGTTTCCAAACAACAATGATACAGTCTACAGGGAAAAATCTCTTTGCTGAAGAAATAAGTTGTTTTCCGGTAACACATATTTCATGAGTCAGCAGTGACTTCTTTTTTTCCTGGGTAAAACAGGAGATAAAGGTTTGGAGACTGGATTCTTATTTATCATTTTACATTTATTGACAGCTCTTGGTATTTTGAACTGTAATACAGAGAAAGGAGCGTGGTGTCATCATGAATTCAGCTGAAATAATATCCATCTCTCTTATTTGACATCATAAAAAGCCAAGGCCTGTTTGGCTTTTATAGATTGTGTTGGTCCAATGAATGGGTTAAGGTCAAGCCAGTGCTCTTACAAGAAATGGAAATATAGGGGCATAATGGAAGAAACTTCCTGGTTATCAAAGCAAATTCGCACTGGATTGAAGATAACTTTGAGGTCCTTATGTATAAATACAGAAATATTGGCATTTGTGACAAAAAAAATTAGGAAGGCGACATTTTAAATAAATCAGATAAACTTTGGAAAAATAGCATCAGTGAAAAGTGTTGAGCAGATTGTAATCTCACAGTAATTAGCCCAGAATCTGTGGATAATCATGTGATTATTATCCACATTAGTCAGGACCAAACTGATCAATGGGGTTAAATAAAAAACACAGATTTATAGGTTTGCATGAAAAATTTGGAAACACCATATGCAGGCTGGGCATCTGTATTGCAAGAAAATTGCAAGGGGAATAGAAAATTAACAGGAAACTAAACTGCAGAAGGCTTCTCCAGCTGAAAATTTATTAAATTGTTCAATACACTGTACCTACAAAAGTAAACAAACATGTAAATTTTGAGAGCAGGTAGCAGTGCTTTATAAGACAGAAATCATGTGCCAAGTAATACATTTAAGGTTATTTCGTGCCATAATTTCACTGGAGGTATGAATATTTCTGACATGATAGTGGTCTGATGACAATGTGAATAAGCACATGATCCCATATTCTGTTGACATGCACTTTAAGGACATAAGGCAAACATTTAAATCAGAGATGGAAGTATGTATGGGAACAATTTTCAGCTCTGTAACTCCATGCAGATTTGGTAATAGTGTTCCTTGTTATCCATCTGTGTGTAAAGCTACAAGATCTGATACACAACTGCAGCATCAACATAGCATGGCACAAGCAATTACATTTGGGACTTAAGACTGCCATTTTGACTTAAGTTTTGGGAGGGATTAATGAATCTAAGAAACATAAAAATGGAGTACAGCAAAGTGATTTTGATCTGTAACAGGGGGTGTACATCAAACACTGAAAACTTGTATGGTGTTAATCATCAGAAAACTTTGGGGAAGGCCTGCTGTGCAGTGACATGGAAGCTAATTGGATATGAATATGCATAACTGTCCTTTGCACCTTGGCATGTCTTTTGCACTACCATTTGTTTAAATGATATTTTTATTCCTATTTTTTCTAGTTGGGGACAGTAGGTTTAAAAGGGCATTACAGCAATATTGGCAAAGACTATAAAACTTATCAGATGTTCACTGCTTATAAACACAATACACTCCCTCTCTCACTCTTTGATCTTATAACTAGCAAAAAAAAAAAAAAAAAAAGGGAAATGGCACTTAGAACCTTTTGTCTAAGGCCTTTAATTTAGCTTTGTAACACACTCAGATTGCATACTGCTGTGTCTACTTAGTAGATCAAGAAACTGTGGGACATCAATATTAAGTGACTTATCCAAGTTGCAACAGAGACTCAGTGGTAGAAGTGGAAACAAAAGCCAAATGTCTTATTTCTCAAATCTTTGGTCCAAGACATCAGATTCAAGACTAAAAATCAGATAAAACTCAGGAACTTGGCTTCTTAGGAAACAGGTAATTTTGTTCAGAGATCCTTAGGCTCACAAGTAAGTTTGTTTGTAATTCAGGTGCCAAGATAATAAATGAGATAGAAATTATAATGCAAGTCTTACATTTGTGTGATTATTTTTATTGGAAATTGCAAAAACCAAATTTACAGGGAAGCAGGTTAATTTCAATCAATTTTTTTCTCAAGAGAGGCTTTGCAGGTCCAAGATGGAATTTCTAGTTACAGAAACCCAAGGCAAAAACAGTGGATGTGATGATGGCTAAATTGTTGGGGTACTCACCCTCAGTTTAGGAAAAAAGACTCAAGCTCTGTAGCATCGATTCAGGATGGTGATTTTGAACTGATTCCTTTTCATCATCTGGGGACACTGGTTATTCTGGTGACACTGTCTTGCTGTCTTCTCTCAAAACTGTAAGAGATTTCTGTTTCGTTCAAACATGACATGCAAAAACCTTCAGGTTGGGTTTTATTTTGTTGTTTGTTTTTGTTTTGTTTTGTTTTTTTCCTATGAAACTGTCCTTTCTCACGCAGCTTCTAATACAGATGCTTGAGTAGTCTGGTAGTAACATGTTCAAAGTTCAAAGCCAGCAGTGATCTAAATCATCATTCTACAGCCTATACAAAATATCTGAACCATCAAGACCAGGTGTTTACAACACAAAAACCATTACAGTAAATGCAACACGTTTCCATTAGTTTTTGACAGTTTTACTAAAGCAGCCAAAGCCAGAATGGAGTTTGAGCCAGAATATCCTGCTTGATTGTTGAGATTGCCTGTTCTCTTCAGGGCAGAAGTATGTTGCAGCAGAAGGCAGAGGCTGAGCTAAGTTGTGGTGTGGAGAGAGGAAGGAGGAGTAGAGCTCTGCAAACCATATGACTCTGTGTGACCCAGGGTTCACGGTGTGCTAAGTGATGCTCACTGGAGGGGAAAAGGAATGAGACAGCACTATATCCCTCCTGAGTTTCCACTGCAGCCTACCCCTAGAAAGGAGACTGCTTTGTATGTTTGACAAAGACTTCTAGCCTTCACTACTGTTGATCATGTTATTTTTTTTAAAGTAAATTATTTTTTAAAAATAAATTAATTGTGCTGCATGCACAAATCCAACTTTGTAGTTAACATATTGGGATGCTTGGACTGGGGCCAACTCTGTATTTTACTTTCTGATTTTTGGAGCATTATGTCATGGTGAAACCAGAGAAAGTGTGTAATAGATCCATCCCCTTGTTATCTGTGATCTTACTAGTTCCACAGCTTGCAAATCCTCCAAATTAGGTTCACATATCAGCACTTCAGTAGTCTTCAGCAGCATCAACTTGACACAACATAACAAGCTTTCCTGATACTGAAATAAATGGCCACCCTTCAGCAACAGTGGTATAAACTGGATTTTGCTTTCTTTAATGGGTGAATAACATCTGTTCAAGAATTACAGGAGTTATCTCAAATCCTCCCTCTATTTTTGTATATGTTTGTTTATGTATATTAAAGTGCTTGTGAATTAAATTTGTTAGTGAATGCTCTCTTTTTCTGCAGAAAATTCGGGCCAGCTGAAGACTAATATCAAGTGCAGAAGTCCTACAGATCTGTACACAAAAGAACATTGCAAATGTTCCTATTCAAAAGCACAGAAAATTATCACTATGCTTTTATAGATAACATCAGCTTGGGTCTCCCCACACAGGAGAACTTCAAGCAGTGTTTTGTTGAATGGCAAGGCTGCAGACAGCACTTTGGGGAGGCACAGTGAGCACAGGATGAACAATCCTCTTCCTGCAGCCCTTTGCCTCATTTACCGGACACCTTCTAAGTCGTGCAGGGAGCCAGGCCAGGCGAGGGACTGAAGGACAATGGGCTCATTCAGTGCAGAGCACTGATTCATTTCTGCATCACCTTTCACTCTGCACAGCGGATGAAATGGGGGGAGAGGGGGGGAAAGAGGTGGGGGGGGTCTGTGGGAAAAATAGTGTGCATTTTGTGTAATTAAAGATTGTATAATAATGTACAAGAGAACTCTAGTACTGTTGGAAAAACACTCTTGAATTTGAATTGAGGATTTCTTAATGGTTGCATGTGAAATATCAAAAATACCAGAATAGGTGCTTTCTAGTAGCTTTGTGATTTTTTTGGTAAGGTATATATGTATACACGTTTGGAAGTGGCTGTTCTTTACATTCATATAGAGCTGACAGTAATTTTAATGTGTGAGATGATTCAACTTGAACAGGATTTTCTATGTCAGTAAATATGGCTTTCTCAAAAGAGAAGTTTTAATAAGAAAGTATACTCTTTTTTTTTTTTTATCTCTTCTCCATTTCTGAAGATTTCACAGGAGATGAAAATATTTCAGGTCTGCCAGTGTTTAATTTCTGTTTCAGCATAAGCTTAGAAATGACATACAAAATTTGTTGCTTTGGATCTTTCATGCTTTTCGTCCTTATAGAAAAGATGCTGTGCATATGGACTATGTTTTCCATACTGCATGGCAGTTAGTCCCTGGGGATGCATGCTAGCAGAGAGAATAGATCCTTTTATTTCAGTTTGGAATTGGCAGATCAGATAAAATACATTGATTCAAGGATATTAAAATAATTCAGCTAAAAAGCTAAAAAAGAAAAAGGGCAATTTTTAAATTTTTGTCTCAGTTAACTATAAAAATGAGTATCAGAATATCAGACTATCCCCTAGGGTGGAAAGTTTTATTATCTATGCCACTTACAGATTAGGCAAAGCAGATGATTATACTGCAAATTCCGATTAAGACATAAGATCTTATTTTCATCTATTTTTTTTATTTTTATTTTTATTTTTTTATGATTTATATTCTATTTCAGGCACTGTGTGTGGTCTGGACAGGGCCTCAGTAGAGCAGAGATTTCGAGACTTGTGCCAAGCTGTGCAATGTTATGGTGGTCTGATGATATGGGTTGCTGCTATTTTCTATTTTAATAACAACTGTTTTCTTTTAACATTATAAAGCTGGCAGTTGTTAGTGCTTTTAATTGAACTATCCATGAAGTGTGAATGATAGGTGGAGCTGGCACAAAGGATGATCCAGAAAACATTAATAACATTAATAACAGGGCTGGGGTTTATTTTGCCTGCAGAAAATCCCTTCTCTGTGACAGCCAATGGACTCAGCATTTGTGTGTATGAGTCTCCTTCACCACTACAGGCCTTAATACTTTGTATAGTCTGTTTCCCTTTAAATGCTGCTTTAGGCTTGAGTTCACATGTCTTTCCTTAGCTCATACTATTTTTGTAGCAGAGCCAACAGCCTGACAGCACTTTTAAAAAAGAATGAATGGGGTTAAAGGACCCAAGTGGTGATACGTTGTTTTGATGACTGTTCCCCGTAGTTTTGACTGCTGAGCAGTCAGCTATTGGTAATTCACAGAGAGAAAACAATTGAAATTCAGATTGTAGGCTTCTCCTGAATTGCTGTAGTCTAACAGTGAAATACTTCCTTTGGAAGAGTCTCTCCTCATAATACCACTGTCACAAAGATTACTCCAGTCTGAGTTATTCCAGGGTTACCCACCCTAGATGAATTATGTTACAGAGGTTGCACTTGTTCCAAACGTGCATGGATCTAGCCTGCACTGTGGTGTGCCTACTGGCACAGCAGCTGCAGCTCCCTGAGTCAACATGTGTGGGAAGAGACTTGGGAACCTTCTCCAGGACAGGCCAGTGAGCTCTCATTACTCAGCCATCTGGACCCCAGATTATTCCAGATGTGACATGTGCAGTAAAGGCTGCCACACAAATACGTGTTATGAATTCAGCTCATTTTATTTTGAGTTATAGAGTTTTGAATTCGCTCTGTTCCTTCATCTACAATAAACAAACACATGTGTATGTGTACACACACACTTTACTGCCTTTATTTGCTGTACCTACCTCCTCATCCACTCACAGCCCAAAAAACTTCACTGAACTTGCTCCTATAGAAGTCCCTTGTACAGCTTCTACATGTTTCACCTCTGGCAGATTATTGTGTCCACTCTTATCTCATCCTGGTCCTTCTGGCTTTCTTGACTTGCTTCAGTGACATTTACAATGTTCTCTTTATCATGAGTGCCATGACTATGTGGGGAGTAAAGTTGGGGGAGAAACCTGGGAGTTTAAGAATGGGAAACAATTATATATCATGCACCCTGTATCCTTTAAATTTTATATTAATGATTTCTGTGGAATGAGAAGCCAAGTCTTTGAACAAAGAAATATATAACAAGCTGGGACAAGTGTGGTGAGGCAAATGTTCATGTGGAACAAATATTTCTATAAACCAATTCAAGAGCACAGGAGAATTTTTAAGGGACTCATTTGCAGGACATAAATGCTGACCTTATGTAGTCTCTATGTATAGAAACCTTCCTGAAAGCAATATTACAAAGTCCAGACTAGAGTTAAGGAATTCATTTATACAAAGAGTTGACCCCTGAAGTCTTATTTTACCTTAATCTCTGAGGCACTGGGGTAAAGGATAGTTTAGGGTTAGCCACAGTCTGACTGTGGACACTCAACTGAAGCACCCAGCCTGGAAGATTAACCTTTCCTAACTCCTTACAAGTACTCAGTAGATGATACAGAGACATCTTGGGACTATTTCTGAAAAGCTGCCTGACTAAACTGCCTGACAAAACCTGCCTGTCCTCTACTCACTGTAGAAATATCAGGGAGGCAGAGAGGATCCTAAGCCAGTAGACTAAGGTATGAAACGGTGTGAAATGCTTCTGTGGTCCCACCTTGTCTTCTGTCAGTTCCTTTTCTTTTTAAACAACGAATTAAATTATATGAAGATGAAGCAATGAGTTTTGGGTTTTTTCAGCTTGGAAATAACTGATGTATACGGCATCGAATGCTTTTTAGATGAGCCCTCTCTAGTATAATGCCTGCTGTACAGTTGTCCATAATTGTGAAGAAATGGAAACCTAAGCCCATGCATTACTCCAGGAAGGACCTGGTACAGTGCCCTTTACATGTCTGAATCACCACATGAAAAAATCTGGATGATAAATTTATTTAATTATATTCATTATTTGCAAGTTCATACATCTTCAGACTCTTTATATCTTAAAATAGTAACTGGAGTTGTTACTGGATCTCCAGATCCTGGCTTCTTGCTTTTTCTCTAAAATAAACACCTTTTGGGTTCTTGCAACAACATTTTTTTTTCCCATGTATGCTTTTTACTTGCTGCCAGCTCCTATTCTTTCCTAACCTGGCTTTCATACTTCCTTTTGACTGTAGCATAGTGCTTTGTCAGTTAACCACATTTCCTCAGCATTTTGTTGGCCCCTTTTCCAGTTAAGTTGAATATAAATAAGTACAGATTGCCATTCCAGTAACTTCTTTTTATAGTCATTGCTTCTGGTGTCATGCTATAGTAAGGTCAGATGCTTTTTGAACTGGTGTTGTCTATTCACTTGATAGGTAACCAGGACTGTTTTCTCACACTGGTTTTCAGAAATTCCTTTAAAAATTACTTGAGCATCCTGTCTGGTAGTAGAGATGAACCTCTTTCTCTATGTTTTGATAGTCATCCAAATCTCTTTTGTCTCAGTCCTCTTGTGCATTGTTCTGGGAGTTTTCTTCCTGTGGACAGCTAAGCAGATTCATGTGGATCATCTCCAGATCAGTCCCTAGGTTTTGTTGCTTTACAGCTCCTAGTTAAGAAAGATTATAAAAAACAGGGTCATTGTTGTCTCTGTTCCCTCTTGTTCAATTTGGAGAATGTTCTGGCACACAGTAAGCTTCAGTGAATCCCAGCGATCTGGCACTGGGTCTGGACTTTGCTTACTTCCTAACTTAGGCTTATAGGCCAGGAAAATGTTGTAATGTAGTTTCTTCTCTCCAGTTAGTCCTTGGAGATTCCCCCTCTTCAGATTCAACTGTAGACCTTCATATATTATTTTCTCTGCTGTTTTTTAGCTCAGCAGATTTCTTATAACTTCCTGCCTAACGGGTCCATCTCCTCCTCTTCACTCCTTATATGAGCATGAGGTCACAGTGAGGTTGTTTACTCATAAGTCTGCTTCCAAAAACCTTTGTCCTTTCAGTTTGTAACCTTTTAAACCCTTGCAGGACTTTAAACATTTTCTGCTCAGTTGATTCTTTTCTTCCGAGTTTTCAGTTTATGTGATTAATCTTTATTTTTCAGTGTGTGTACTTGAGTGCTACAGGATTCTTATACAAACACAAAAGACAAGAAATAAATATATTTTACAAAAGGCAACTGGCTAGGAATGAGAAACAGTAACTTCAGTTTTAGTCTAATGAAGAATGGAAAGGAGAAGGGAAGATGTGATCAGGATAGGAAGGCTCCAAAACCCAGAAAATAAGCACCTGTCCTTCTGGTGTTTCACAGCTGGGATTGATTGATTGATTGATTGATTGATTCCCAAAAGACATTCTTGTAAGATTGTCACAGTGAAGTTTGACACTTATGCTCTTTTCCCACATCTTTACATTTCCCTCTCCTACGTTCAAGGAGATCTGGACACCTAGTGTGAAGTAGAGACAGTGACAGCAATTTAGAAAATTCTGGACATTCTGGACATCAATGGGAAATGATTTTAAAAAAGACCTGAATGCTTTACCAATGGTGGAAAGCTGAAAGATAACACAAAGAGAGACTGAGTGTGACTATTTACCTCTGGGCATATAAAAAGTAAGCACATGTGGATGGCTGACCCCTCTGGTACTGGGAGAGAGGAGCCAGAACACAGCACCCTAGTCTATCAAATTATGTTCCCAGATCAAAGGTAGCTAACAGCTGCTGGAAAGGGAAATAGGATAAGGAAGCATGCAGACCTTTGGAATGATATGAATCACTGTAATAAAAAAGATGTCTTGAGAGAAATCCTGAAGCAGCTGATCTTGAAAAACCTGGTGAGTGTACAGTTTGTGTTTGATTTAAAACCTAATTAACTTTCAGTGTAATTCAGATAGGCATTTGGGGGCTTGTCTTCTGTGTGAATTCTAGGTGAGTTCAGCAAATTTTTGGAACTTAGAGTCAATTAAGCATCCTGTCTAGGACAGGGTAAAGCTGATTTTGCTACACAGCAGACTCACTACAAGTGATTTAGGCAGATTTAAATGAAGAACACATCTCCTCTTTGAAATAGAGAACATATCTGAGAGCCAAAATACAGAATTTGATGGGTCATATGTAAAAAGATATTTGCAACTTTTTGCTATTTTTTTTTCCTATTTGAAGGAAATTTGATTTGAAAAATCTTCTCCCACTTGTCCAGAATTAGGTGGAGAACTTAATTTTGAGCAACAAAAACCACCACAAAAACACAATCTCTACCCTTTTACCCTTATAAAATTTGGAAGAATGGATCTGTAGGCTGATAGTTATGTTGTTTTCTAAGCCAAAGTATGTTTTAATGAAAATATTTCTCAGTTTCCTTTTTACTGAAAGTGACTTTAATTTTTAAGATTTTTAAAGTGTTTCAAGTAATATTTTGAGCTTTATGATTCCATCCTCCAACTGATGAACCCATCCTAGAAAACCATGATGTTTCCAGCTAAGCATCAACAATTGCCAGTTCTCATAGAACCCCTCTAGTTCAGATTTAACTGCAATCCCTCTAGTTAAAGATGTCCCAAACACATTGTTTTAGTAATGTCTTGTTAACACTGCCATGATTTCAGCAAGTTTCACTGGAACTGTTCTTCCTTTCTTTTCAGATATATACTGATACAGAAAAAGTTATTTCATTTAGTTGCAGTCTTTTCATGAACAGTGCAGTAGGATCTGTGCTGTAACCTCTCCCAGACAAAATCTACTGTGCAGACTATAAAGAATACAACAATGTGTTTGAAGTGTGTGTGCATAGCACTCTTCCTCCACTGTATTAGATCAAGTCATAGTATTTAATCTCTTTCCACACTTTGGATGGAGTAAAAGAATAGAAACTGGTTTGCACATTATCAGCATTGGACTTTATAGACCACACTGAATTCTGGAAGTTCAAGCCAGAGCTTCAGTGTCTGGTAGTGATTCTCCAAAACACAGCCACCATTGAGCAACATCCTCCCATGTGGTACAAGGTAAAGAAGGAAAAAAATTGAGGAATGGCAGCAATCACTCTTAAGGGAAACGTGACATGTGGTGCTGCAAGTAAGATTTTAATAATGGGAGGATTTTGGCAATAGAGACCACAGAATCATAGAAAATGCTGAAGGGACCCTCCAGGTTCATCAAGTCCAACATCTGGTGCTGTGCAGGACAAGACTCACACCATGTGCCTGGGAGTGTTGTCCAAACACTTCTTGAACTCAGACAGGTTTAACACTGTGACCACTTCCCTGCGGAGCCTGTCCCTGCTCTTGGGGGAGCTGACAACTCTTCCATTCTAGTGCTGTCAGCAAACTTAGTGTTCCTTCGAGTCCTGTGTCCTGCTTGTTAATGAAGATGTTGAAGAGAACTGGGGCGATGATGCCTTCTGTTGAGATAACCTCTCTTCTCAAAGGAAATTTTAGGGAGGGAATACTATGAAGAATTTATTCTCCTTTTCTTTGAGGGCAGAGGCCAGAAGAAGTGATTTCTGACACTAGAATGAGAAATCTTATGGGGAATTATATTGTAGTGAGAAAAAGACTGAATGATTTGTCATTGGAGGACTTTCTAAAGTTCTAGGACTTGATGTACCTACTAACAAGAAAGTAGTAAAAAATATGGATGAGTCTAGCAGTAGTGATTTTTTACTTTTATTATCATATATAGTCAGTCCACATGCCATTTGCTTTTTGATTTATGAGAACTCAAACTACTATTTGTTCCCATGAAGTATAACAAGCACAAAATGAACATCAATGGATTGAGTTACTTTGCACTATAACTCTATGAACTGCCTTTTGTTCCTTGATTTTTTTGTGATATTATGAAGACAGAACTAATCTGAAGCTGCTTTTTCAATGACAGGTAAGATTAACTGAGACACATTTACTACTGTCCCTGCATTTGCATTTATAGGTCTTGTAGAGGTGAACAAGGAAAACCTTACAATAAAATTGTTACAAAAGGGATGACTTTAGGCATACTGACCACACACACAACCAGTTAAAGCAGATGAGGTTCATCTCTTAAAGAGCCTTAAACATAAATCTTCACAAGATCCTTCTCTTAGGAATTCTTACATGATAAAAAAAAATCCCTAATGTTTTACTTAACTATTATCAAACTATGGCCTAGATTGTAAATAAAAAATATAAAATAGGACCTTCTGTTCCCATGTTTCCTACTTTAATCAACATGAATTTGAGGATACTCAGGGCCTTCCAGCATCAGATATGTTATATGGCATTCATTCTTTTCCCACAGGACTCTGAATAAATACTAATTCAAATTAAGCTAAAATGTTCAGCATTTAAAATATATATCTATTTTTTTTAAAATCTACTTTTCTTCTGGGTAACAAATGTGAATACAGACTTGTTTCCTGCCTAACTTACTTTCCCATGCTTCTGTGTTTTCTTCTTTTTTGTGTGAAGGAAAGAAATAATTCTGAAGAAAGCTGAACTCTTAAAATCCACTGGGTATTGTTCTGTGTTTTAGATTGCTAAGTATAGTATGCTAACAATGGGCCAAATACTGTGCTTATTTCTCTGGGATAACTTTTGGATTTGGGATTTGTGGTCATTGAAGGAGACAACCTTGCCATAGAGCAGAACACCCTTTCCTGAGCTCATTTGTCAATCCTATGGTATAAGATGCCACTGGCCTTTCACCTGGCAAGGTAACACAGTAAGACTAGATATCTTACAAGATTACAAAAATGCTAATTCTCTAAGCTCTTCTCTTAGTACCCAAGTATCTGGCCAATGTCTGATAGTGTTATCTGGAATACAAGGAAAGGAATTTTGCTGTTTATGTTCAATTTTGGCTTACCCTAAATTCTTTAAACTGACTGTAAACATGTCCCAAATACTTACTTCAGATTTTATGCTCTTTATTGTGGGATGTGTTAATTGAAATTAAACCTTCCAACGAAAGTGAACTGATGGTCAAACATCAAAATATGAGTGGAGGAGAAATTTTTTGTCTTGTAAGAGTGTTCATATGACAGTAGTGCCCACAGAACTTGATAGCTCATGGGCTTGGGTCCTTAGTGAGGGAGAAGTTTGAACCAGATGTTAGAGAAAAATGATGAAATGTCATGATTTGGACATCAGAAATAATCTTGGACATGAAGAGAAACTTTTTTGTGGAAAGGATTTTAAAAACTGGAAATGTCTTCCCAGGGAGGTGATGGAGTCACCATCTTTGGAGGTGTTCAAAAACCGACTGGATGTGGCACTTAGGGTCATGGTCTAGTTGACAAAGAATAGTCAAAGGTTGGGCTTGGAGGTCTTGGAGGTCTTTGCTAAAGTAAATGGTTCTGTGATTCTGTGATCATGTAGTACATGGTAGAGGTTAGGTCTGGTTTTAAAAATGGTCTCAAACTTCTGGCTAACTGGCATTGTAAACACACCTTTGTGTAAGGCTTCTCTGCATGGCTGTGGGGCTGGGGTAATGTGGAGTGCAGAAAGCTCTGAAGTTTCTCACAGAACACTTTTGTGCATCTCAGCATAACTCTTCCTTGAAGCCCAGGCCAGAGTTCTCACTTTGCAATTTCTTGGAAAGTACAGCATGGAGTCAGATAGGGGTTATGGAATTTATAACCCTAAATGTTGTTATTAGTAACAACTTCCAGTTGCTGACAAAGGCAAAGCACCACACAGTTGCTCCATAAACAAATATTTATGTATAATACATGAAAAGTGTAAACAGCTTTTGCAGTGTTTCTTAAATAATTTCTCAATGCGACCAAGAAGTTAACCTACAAGTGTTTCTTCCTGAACAGGCTATTACAATCTGTTATTATCAGATGCACCCCCAGAACTAAAGTTTGTCTTGTAACATTGACTTATAATGTAAAGAATCAACACTGCATTTGGATTTCAGTGCTTTAACAAATGTATATAAGGACATTGTTTCCTGTGCAATCTCCATTTCAGAAATTATTTCTGTCTGTGTGGCCTGGAATACAGAGGTGCAACTTGGATTTTTTTTTTTTTTTTAAGCTGACAAAAAGATTTTCAGTGTTTCTTGTGACTTTCAAAAATGCTTCTTTTGTCAGCAAACAGAGGTTTGGCAGAGCCCTCTAACAAGACATATTCAGCCCTTTTTAATGATTTGCTTGCATCAGCTTGTGTGGGAGGCAGAAAAAATCAATTATGCCAAACTTGAGCACTCAAACATTATGAATTTGGCTCCAGAAATTCAGAAATTTTCTTAAGATTTATGGACTTAAAAGGAATATAGTGAAGAGAAGGGTCTTTCTGCCTGCTCTGTGATTCTTGGGCATTTTGATTCACAATTTTAAACTTTTCTCTGTGGCCAATACAAACCTGAATCTATTTTAAACAGAGAAATTGCACTTAAATTCATGTCTTCGCAACTTTCCAGAAGCTGGGCCTTTGGAAACACCACCACATAACAATAGACTTCCAGTAAAACTGCTGACATTGAAAGTGTGTACTCTGTAGCAAAAGCATTACAGGTTTTGTGATGAGACCTGACAGTACCATTATTCCTTCTCTATCATTCAGCTCATCCTCTAGCCAAGACCCTTGAGCTTCCAGTAACACCTGTGTGTGCAACCAGAACTGGGCAGAAAGCAGCAATCCCACTCCACAGGTTATTTTGGTATTTCTAAATTTAGTTCCTTTCAAACAAAATGAAATTTAAACATCCCCTTTGAAATAAAGCTGTTTTCAGACTGCTTTGCTTGAAGTCCATACTCAGAGGAAAAACCTTGGAAAATTGCATTGGCCTCATGGCATCCTTCAAACTCTCAAAAAATGTTTGAGTACAGAAGTCAAAAAAACTGTACTTCACTGGAGTTTCCAAAGAATATGGTGCTTTGTCCAAATGGAAACTTTTAGCAATAAATTAGGTTTGTTTGGCTTCATTTGAGAGGCAACATATAAGAGAAAAATATTTGTGGTCCAGGTAAAAAAAAAAAAGGAGGTAGGCCCCACTCAGCATTTTTTTGTTGTTGTTGTTGTATGGAAAAAGAACTATTCTTTTAAGAAATTGAATTTTTGATGTCCCAGGCATTTGTAACAACTACCATCTGAGAGACAGTTGGATTCCTCCAGCATAAATCTGCCACACACATACAAATGTGAGCAGCTTTGTTTTCATTCCAGTATGGAAGGTTTTCACGTTTCTTTAAAAAAAAAAAAAAATTAAAAAAAAAATTAAGTTTTCTGGAGTCAGTAGTAGTCTGAAAGCCTTGGGAAGCTCCAGCTCATGGGGCAGTCTGCCTGCCCTGAACCCTATGGGACAGGATGTGGGGCAGTGAGGATTCTCCAGCTACTCCTTCTGGCTCCTGATAAACCCAGGGGAACTTCTGCTGCTCTGATGCAAACACTGCTGAATGGGAGCCTGCTCTACTGGTATCTGACACAATATTGACAGATGGAATTTTATCTCTGTAAATAATACTGATATAGATTTCTCTCAATTTCTCTCTCTGCATATATTCTTATAGGTACTTGTGCATGTAAACTTTAAGAATTTAATTTTGAAAAATTCCAGTAGAAATAAAAATTGCTTCTGAATTTTTGTGATTAGCTTTCTTGCTCACCATTTTCTGGCCTAATTCAGCTCTGACCCTTTGAGAGTGTAAAAAGTGCTAAACAGCCTGCCTGCAAGGGTAATTTATTCAGGAAAGACCCCAAAATGTGTGTGTCTAATTACCCTACACCCTTCCAGCTGAAGTCTTCACTTATTCTGTCTGCATGTAGGCAGTCACAGGGTTCAAACAAAACATATTTCTCCTCTTCTTTTTAGAAATAACAAAATGTTGACATTTGACACATCAGTTGTACAAGTAACAAGGAAGCTGAATGAGCTTTGAAAAGCACCAGTTTTTCTTCTCCCTCTCTTTGGGAACCTCCCCAAAAATTTGACTTAGTTCCAATTTCTTCAACAATTGGCCAAGACATATTTCCCAAATTTCCCTTTCCATCTCTCCCCACTGAACAATATTCTACTTCCCCTGACATGCCTGCTAACTTTTCTGGGAATCTCTGTACAGACCACAATAAGCTCAATATTTTCAAGATGAAAACCCACAGCAGCTTTTCTTTTGCCAGCCTCTAACCATCAGCTCTTTTCTTTTTTCTATTCCTGTTTAATGCCAATGTTAATGTCAGCCTTTCTCTTCCTTCATCTGCAGCTGAGCTGTTATATACATCCCACACATCCAGACCCTTGTGTATTATTTCCCTCTGCTCAGTGTTCAGCCTGCATCCCTTTCCCTTCATCCTCTGTTGCCAGGATTATAGTTCATACAGTGCTTATCTCATGTCCTAACTACACTTTTCCAGTTTACTCCTCTCCTCTATGCCTTGAAACTGTTACATAGATCTCCCAAAAAATCCTTCCTCTACCTTTTTCTGACCACTCAGCAGGAGGAGAAATGAGATGATATGAAATTCAAAATATTCTGCATTTCTTCTACTCAAGTGTCTTCTCCTTTCCTATGTCTCAAAGCCTCTTCTGAGCAGTTGTACAGATGTTCCCTGTTATTTCAATCTCATTTTAAAGTATCTTACTTCACAAAATCTCCAATTATACCATTGTAAAGTGATTTTTCTGCTTATCTTTTAGAGCTGGCCTTGTATGGGCACTGTTTCTAACTTATTGCAGAGAGTTTTTATTATATTTTGGCAAAGCCAATGATGTGCATAGAAACATCTGTATATAAAGAACTCAAGTGTTTGGCTCTTAATTGCAAGACTGCAACAACCACCATTCATCCATCCATCCATCCAAAGATTCTCTGTAGCAAAGTCTTTTATCAATAGGAAACACTCATTCTTCCTTCTTTCTTTATGAATGCTCCAAAGAAAACCATAAAATCATCACAGAATGCTTTGGTTGGAAGGGATGTCAAAGATCCTTTAGTTCCACTCCCCTGCCATGGGAAGGGCCATCTTCCACTAGACCAGGTTGCTGAAAGTTCCATCCAGCCTGGCCTTGAACTCTTACAGGAATGGGGCATCTGCAGCTTCTCTGGGCAACATGTGCCAATGTCTCACACTGTCAGTAAAGAATTTTTTCTTAATATCAAGACCTACTCTCTTTCAGTTTGAAACCATTGCCCCTCATTCTATCAGTGGAATCTCTTGTAAAAGTTCCTCTCCAGCTCTCCAGTTGGCCTCCTTTAGGTACTGAAATGCTTCTCTAAGTCTCCCCAGAGGCATCGCTTCTCCAGGCTGAGCAGCATCAGCCCTCTCAGCCTGTCTTTAAAGGAGTGAATTAGCTATATCCAACACACTTTAAAATCTGGAATTACATTGTCCCTTAGCTATTACACCATCCAGTAAAATGACACATGAGACTGTGTAATTTCATCTCCCCAAAGCATTAATGGTTTATGCCCGCTCAACTGTTATGCTTCGTGGCCTTAATTTCTAGGTAGAACTTCTGAAATCTGCTTTCTGAGATTAGCAGTGCCCTCTTGCCTGATTTGAAACAAAAATAATTGGAAAGGCACATGTACCAGCTTCCAGTTTATAAGAGTTCATTATTTGAAATCCCCTGAGCTCCTCCAATTAGAAAACAACTTTTTGACTTAATATCCTTCAATTGTTAAAAACTTGCGTCACTGAGAGATCACAGTGAAACGTAAAGGTCCCAGCACATTGGCACTTGATTGTGAGGGGATGTGATTGTTCCACATTTAGACTGGAAAGGGTTAGGAACTCTGCTTCCCAATGTGCTTAATGAATGAAAGGAAAATTGGACCCTTGAGCCAGAGGCAATGACCTAACTGAGTGAAAAATGTTTGCAGGTTAACAAGGGCAACTGTTCCTTGCTATAATTCCCACTGGAGGTGAATGACAAAAAAGGCCAATAAACCTCAGACTCTGGATTATTTATGAACCTGTTTTCTTCCTAGAAGAAAAGACCTTACTGTAGATCTTGGGAGACAGAACTGGAAAAGTGTCCTTTCACAATGAGTAAATTAATGACCATGTGTACTTCCTAAAAAGATTAAGGTGTAATATTCAGTTTCGTTGTATTCTCTGTGATCAATCAGATTTTAAGAAAGGCAACTTCACTGGGACTGATGTTCAAGGAGAGCAAAAATAAAATTGTGATTAAATGACACTAATGTAAGCCATATTAGAACAAAATGTAGCTGGAAATGACATATAAGCATTGTTGACACTGAATCACAGAAACATATTTTATGTCTTGTCTTTACAAGTGCTGCTGCCTAACATGCTGACACAGCACATCCATAGCTTTCCTACAAGTACTCAGAAAATAGGGTGTGGTGGGATAGCCAAGTGTGCTGATGGAGAGTGGAGTCTCTCTAGTTGGAAGTCACGCAATTCTCTTCTCACCCTGGAGAGCAGACTTGGTTTGTAATGAAGTAATGGAAAGATTACTGTTGTCTACACTGAGATCAGGTCTGGAGCCTAGCACGGAGGCAATGGAAAAAATTTGCAGGGTAAGTGCAGAACAATGCAGGAAAAGACTAGTAATAACCAGTAGAGCAGCTGTCAAACTACCTTTGCAAAAAACTCTGTGATGCCTTTTCAGGAAACAGTGTAGACTAGTCAGGAGAGAATTGAAGGGTATGATCCAAAGTTGAGCTGTTTCAGTGGGCTTTGTATTGTATTAGTCCCTAACAGAATATACAAATAACATATTGCTTCCTGTATTTGAAGTGCCAAAAATGAGACAGTTGCAAGCATTCTGCAAACCATATGTCTGAATCAGTCTGGGACTGAAGCAAAAGGAAGGAATATGAATTTACATAATGCAACTCTCTCTGCAACATAGATATGATAACCATAATGCACAGATGTATTTTCAGTAACGGGAACTGCATTTGACTTTCTTGTTAAAACAACCCTGCATTTTTCAAAATGCTTTTTCCTTACTCTGTGGTGTACCTGCACATGAAAAGGTGAACACCATGCTTATGTATTGCTTTCTTCTCTGAATGGCAGAACAGCCTTCCTGCCCAGATCTCTTCCTGAAAATGCATGATTAAATTTGTATGGTCTTTGGATGTGGGCTTACATTGACTTCAAAATGGTTAAACAATTTTCATTTGATTATTAATTCTTAGGTAAAGAAAATATCTGAGAGGAAGAGCTTTGCTTTTTATCCCAATGACCTTTAAAGAGTGCAGACTGAGCAGCACCCCAGGTCCTATTTCACTAGGCAGCTTTCCAGCAACTGTGCCTCCAGCCTGTAGCACTACTGGGGGTGTGGGGACCCAAGCCCAGTACCTGGCTCCCTGGCTTTGTAGAACCTCATACAACTGACCTCAGCCCATTGATCACACCTGTCCAGATCCCTCTGCAGAGCCTTCCCACCCTCCAACAGATCAAAATTCCTACCCACTGGGTGTTGTCTTCAGACTGACTGAGTGGGCACTCAATCACCTCACCCAGATCATTGATGAGGATATTAAACAGTGCTGGCCCCAACACTGGTCCTGGGGAGCACTAGAGATCAGCTGCCAGCTGGATGTAACTCCATCCACCACCACTCTCTGGGACCAGCCATCCATGAGCAGCCAGTTACTCCAGAATGCTGTGGGAGATGGTGAGAAGGGCTTTATTAAAATTCAGGCAGACACATCCACTAGGTGGGTCATGTTGTCACAGAAGATCAGGTTCATAAGGTAGGACCTGCCTTTCCTAAACCCATGGCTGGGCAGCTGCCCTCAGAGTGCATGCCAGGAGCTGTGTGCTTCTCGTGGAGATTCCCAGTTCTTGCATTGCCATCAACATTATCTCTAACACCAGTGAATTAGTAGGTGTTGCAGCTGTTTCTCACAGCTTGAAGCCTGGGTCAGTTGTAGGGAAGTCTTCCCACCATGAAACTGCAGATATTTCAGAACCTGTCCTTCCTCTATCCTCTCTTTATGAGGATATTGCTCCTGAGTTGGGTGTCTGAAATCTTAATCCTATGCCTTTGTCTAGACAGGCCAGATGCATTCCTGATTTTAAGAGGAAATTAAGTGAAAATGTGCCCATTGTTGCTGGATATTGGCTGCAAAGTTTTATATCTTGTCTCTTTATTACATATTCTAGGGAGCTGTGAAAGTCTGCACAGTGGATCTTTTTATTAAAAAAAAAAAGAGGGAAAAAGAAATAAAAATAATTAAAATAAGAAAATAACAAAGAAAAAACCCAAACCTGGTAATATCTAGGTTAGTAGAAAAATGTTTCTTTGAATAAGTATCCAAATTACTAAGTATAAAAGGGTAGAAACAAAAACTTTTGGTAATATGAAAAATTTGTGAGTGAGTAGGAGATCAGGACTACAGTGACTTGTAATTCAGTTCTGCTTGTATTAAACCTGGATATGAACTTCTGGACTAGGTTTTCCAGAACCTTTCTAGTTTGAGTTATTTGTTAAGCAATTATTAATAATGAAATATTTCACTTTCTTTCTGTTATATGTGATATTGACAACTCAGATGTACAGAGATTTGGAAAGCTTGCTGCTCCTGGTTATCTTTTATAGTTCTTTATAAATCTATACTTCTGTTTGTAATTTATGTTCTTCTATATGTATTGTTTCAGAGTTAAAAAAAAAATCTTGTTTCGAGTCCTTTAAGCATGATTTTTCATCTGTTAAATTCTAAATAAGATGAAATTCAATTAGTAAAAATGTAAGGTTTTTGACATAAAAATATTGTTTAATTCTGCATGAACTCTGTTTTATTCTTTATCTTATTTTTTGTAGGCAACTTGACTGTTGCTTTTGGATGTGCTGGAGAAGAAAAAAAATTGGGCACTTACAAGAGCTTCAAAAAATAATCCATATGTAGTAAAGAAATATTTTGTATTATTTCTAGCAAAAAATGAAATCTTGCTTTCTTTACTAGATACTTTCCCCAGTCACACAGAATGTAAACTGAATAGATCACGAAAGTTCAGTGACACAGAACTCCATAAAAGTGTTATAAAGACCCTAAAATTCTACTTATACAGCAGTTGTTTCATACAATATTTGTAAACCTTTTCCAACTGACCTTTTTTTTTGCAATCCTTATACAATTGCAAGTGCATGTAGTAACATATAAATATTGCTATACACGCTTGCACTCACATCATCACTGGCTATGATCTTGTCTCATAAATTAAGAAAAGTTGGGTCTTGTCAGTTCTTGGATACAAAGCCTCCAAGGAAAACCCAGATGGTGCAGGCATTGATAGCAATTCAGTGGGAAGACCACCTACTGTGTTAGTACTCATTTTTCTTCTGGATTGAGATCATCGTGTTTGGAAGGATGTTGCTAGGTTTTATTCTGAAGTTAAAAATCAAGAACCTGACCAAAATTAAGTATTTCAGATCATCAGAATAATCCTATAGCATGTCGCATAAGAGTACAGAAATGGTTCAAATATTGCCAGCTAAAATCAGAAAAATATTAATTGAAAATATATTTTTATCTTTTTTTCAGTCTCTTTTTATTCAGCATCTGCCCACCCTCTCTGTGAAATATTCATTGATAACTAAAAACTAAAGCAAATTTATATCTTCAGGAGCATTTCCTGTAAGCTTTTGTAAAACATTCAAAATTCAAAGAGGCATGACTGCAAAAGAAACTAGGAATTTCCTCAGCTGGGAATTTGTAATTTGGTCTTTATCTTATTATTTCCTTTTGCGGCATAGAACAAATAAAATGTTAAAATGTAATCTGCTTTGCATTATTTCACTGACAGCTATGACCATATCCCATGTGCCCATTAATTACCTTCTCTGGGCTAGGATCCCTGGTTACACCATAGGTTTTTGGTGGAGCAGGAAGGGGAGCAGGTAATAAACAGTGCTGCCTGAAAACCCTGGGCCAGGGGCACTGTGGCAAGTGGAGCACTCTTCACCATGTCTCAGCAGTGTGTGTACTCTGTTGCCTCCCAAAGTGCTGAGTTACCATTGCAATGCATCACAAAAAATCTCATTTAAGAGAGATTTTTGTCATGTCCCCCCTAATATGCTTTATAAAAATAAAATTATTCACCAAACACAGGCATTTATCATGAAAGTCTCAAACTGGATTACAAGCAGATATAGCAGAAATAAATTGTAATAAGTCTGGACAGACTATAAAGATATAGCCTTCCTCATAGCTTAAGTGTGAATAATATTTTTGTGATTTTTGAATGCAGGTTGAGAAGATTATAATTGTTTTCTAAATTCTAGCACCTAGAGTTTTAACATGGAAAGAGATTTTTCAAAGCCTAGAAGCCTTCACAGCATTAGAAGAAGAAACTTTTTAGAAGTGACTATTGGGTAAGATATTCACAGCTGTGTAAGAGATCTTTTTTCAGAGGATGTGAAAGGCACATTTGCTTTTACTCTTGGAGCCCAGTTGCTGTCAGCATGATATGCCAGAGAGGGTACAGTGGAGTAAAACTTCACATACAGTCACAAATACTCAGTCCACAGTGCATCCATTGAACTTGACGTTGATTCTTCATAAACACAAAACAGTTCTAAACTCAAGTAACATTTTAAGGGAAAGTCACAAGGAGAGCACATTCTGAAGATATCAGCAAGAAATCATAACCAAGTAGGAACAACTGTAGACTCTGATAATGTGGAAGTCCCTGTGGATCCAAAGGTTTCACACTGACTGGAGTAGATGAAAGAGGAGGAAACAGAGGATAATTAATGAATTTTGGTCACAGTTTCTAAGAGAGATAGAGTTTATGAAAATATATTTTGACCTTTTGAAGATGTCATGAAAACTTTGTGGCTTGGAACTTGACTTATAGGATGGTATAATCCAGAAATTCCAAGAATTAATGTTGATCAAAACTAACTTGGGATCCTGGAAAGTAAAATATAAAGCCTCATTTATTTTGCTAAGTTTTCAATTTTAGTAACTGCAGTGGCAGGGATGATAAGAATATTCTTAGAGTTAACACTACTTACAAAACTAAACTTGAGTAATTGAACTCTGATTTCACTATATTCCCTCTGAAAATATATCTGTGTAAAAACAGATCCAGCCTTCACCCAAGGTCTTCTTTTGGCAGAGACAAGAGAGTGGGGTGTTTTTCGGGATGATACTGTATTTCTGCTCACCAGGAAAAGCAGTTGCCCCAGCCACTGTATATCTTCCACTGTAACTTGGTAGGATGCCAGAAGTACTTTAGGAAGACAACTCAGGTGAAGGAACAGAGCAGTGTGACAAAGCAGCAAGATGAAGGAATGAAATATTAGCAATATTAGAAGTTGAGTATTTTGACTATTTTGCTGTGAAACCTCATTGTGCTTTCATTGTAAGTATTTAATTGCTTGCAAATAATATGCTGACTAGGATGTTTCAAAAAAAGATAATTGTGTTGGTACCAAGCTTTATTTATATTTCTTACAAGTTGAATCTAACTGAAATATACTTTGTTTCTTCTTTGTTGCATCTTTTCCCATTTTCAATGCTCAGTTAGTTTTCTTCTATATTTCAGCTTTATTATCAAATTATGAGGGCATTTAAAGACTGTCAAAGGCAGTGTCCAAATGAGGATTTCTCATTCCATAATACTAGTAAAATGGGAGTAATCTATTTATAATCACACCTGCAGCCTGCTAAATTGAAATATTTAGCTCAAAACAAAGCTCTTTTAAAACTTTGAATTTTGATTCTAGCTTTGTTTAGGCTTTGTGAAGTTTTAAAAAACAAGACTGTGATTGCAAAGTCACCAGAGTCGTCAGCAAAGTCATCAGCAGAGGGGTTGACTTATTCAAAAAGCACAATAATGGGACCTAGAATGGATTAAACCTAGAATGGATTAAATGGATTCCCCTAGAATGAAGGGAGGGTATAAGTAAAGCAGACTTTATATCTTTTTGTATAGACTCTGTTTGGTGCCTTCTTCTTGGTGAGATGCTCTTTCTGTTCTTACAAGAGACAAGTCCATATGATGGCAAGACTATTCCAAGTTGATTGAAGGGTCTGAATTTCATCAACTTCTGAGTGTTCAACATGAAACATTGTTAAAATCCCCTAATATTCAGATGCTGATCAACACCTCTCTTTGGAACAGCTGTTTTCTTTGAGCTAGGCCTATAAAATATTGGTCACCTCAGAACATATTGAACAGCCTCCTTCCCCACTAGCAAAAAAACCCTAATCTGGGCAAAACCAATATTGCTTCTACAACTTACCATGAATATCAGAGCTTGGCAGGATTTCACTACCTTCAGTTTCCTCTACCAGCATTTCATAACAGTGATTTAGTAAGTTCTGTCCTCCTTTGGAATATGGCCATGGTTTAAAGTGCTCAGAGGGAAGTGAGTCAGATCAGGCTGAGTGCTACCTCCAAGCTAATCCCCTTTTCTCAAACCAGTGCTCCCTTCTGGCCTCTGTGGTTTCCTCTTTGCAAAAAGCACCCCTCCATATTGCATTGGTTAAGTGCTTCTGAATTTGTATGCAGTATGATGTAAGGTTGCAGATTCTCTGGCCCACAGATTATGCAATTTACAACTTTAAAGGTAAATTAGTAATAAATTTCTGGTGCTGCAAAAATAAGTAGAATTTTTACAAAGTAAGATCTGGACATGATGTTTGCTTGAGTTTATTATTCTGCCTGTTGCTCCCCCAAGTTTCCCATGCCTCTAGACAGACTCAGTTTAATATCCATCCCAGATATACTGCCATCTCCAAGTTTCTGGCAGTCACTGTTATCTGTCACACCGATGTGCTGCACAGGAAAATTGTTCTGCATTTTTTTGGTGGAGAAATAAAAAGTTATTGGCATAGGTAGTTTGGAAGCCAGAGCAGCTTTCTTACCCAGTGAGATATTATTGTGTTTCAGAAGCATCTGAAGGGAGTCAAACCTAGTCCACACATATGTTCAATTTTACATGGTGTGTTGAGGCCAAAATTCGGGGCCAGCTGCTCCCAAGTCTCTGGCATGTGCTTTTCTTTAACCACATAGAGCGTTGCCTGTCTGTATCCGCTTGCACAGTTGTGGCTTCAGCTTCAGAGCCATATATATGTTTCTTAGCCTCTCAGTGTCTTTAAAAAAAAAAAAAAAGAAAATACGTCATTTGAAGTTAAGTCTAGAGAAGTGGTTTGCTGTCTTTTGGCTTATTAAAGTGCAGTAGTACTAGAAAATATAATGTGACAACTACTGCCTGACTTTTGCATCTATACGGAATAGATTTTAATGTTGTTTTAAAACTTAGACAGTATAGGAAATGAAGCCTCAAAATTCATGTATTCTGGCTGCATGTAAACTGGTACTTTTTTGTCACACATGAGGACAGAGATTAAAAACAACTTTATAAAGTATTTATGAGGTTTTGATTTACCACAATTATTTTCTCTGGCTTTTAGAGTCTCTGAATAGTATCTTAATGCTAGATCATATTTTCTGACAGCAAAACACCAGATACACTGTAATGATTTGGCATTCAGCCTTTTGGAATGAAGGCCAAAACTGGTTAAATAAATCTTTTTCAATAGCAAGGAGCAATGATTGCATTGTAAACTCTGCATAAATCTCTGATATTACAGAAAGCAACTGTTTTGCAATAAGTTGAAATGAAAAAAAAAAAAACTGGAAAAAATTTCCCATGCTGGAAAGATGTCAGCATGGCATTTTGCTACCAGAGTCTTCTGCACTGTTGCAAATGAACTTTTAATAATGTTACAGAAAGTGTTTTTCTTGGTTATTGGTCTTGAGATTGTGTGAGAATCCCAGACCGAAGTAATATTTCATAAAAATATTAACTTTATTAATAACATATAAAACATATTGGGATTCTAGTAGTCAGTTCTACACATGGCTAAGAAGAGGCAGGTGGTTTGGGCAGTAGCATGAGCTCGTGCAAGATTTCTATCAGGAGGGGCAAAGCTCTGATTTGTGTTCAGCTGGAGCCCGTGGTGTACATGTACTCACCGATGTGCATTTACTGCTAGTGCTGTACGACTGTAGGTCTTGGAAGTGATGCAAGACACCACTAAATGCTAAATACTCTGCAAGGGTGTAGACAGACATCATTCTCACCCAGAAGAACTTACAGTTTAAAATACAGATGTGTCAGACCTGACGGAAAGGGAAGCAATTTATGCAAGCCACAAGCTGCCAGTGGCGTTCCCGGAGGCTGAGCCCCTTGGTGCAAGCTGGGACTTCCAGCCCACAGGAGGGTACATTGGCTTCTTTTCCCTCCAGCTGTACGGGAGCGCAGAGCCTCGCGCTGCTGTGCCGGGCACACCCGGGCGCCCGCGGCAGCTCCGTGCGCGTCCGGCAGGAACGGGACGGGAACGGGACGGAGTGGGACAGGAATGGGGCAGGAATGGGACAGGAATGGGACAGGAACGGGACAGGAGTGGGACAGGAGTGAGACAGGAGTGAGACAGGAATGGGACAGGGCCCCTCGGTGCTGCTCAGGGGCCGCTGCCCTCTGTGACCCCCTGCCCCGGCTCTCCTTGAGAAACCGCCTTTAAAAAGGGCCAGAGCCAGCTGAACAAATCTATGGCTGTTTGGTGTAGCATTTCCGTGCAGTTCAGGTTAATAGTTCACTTACAGTGCAAAGATCGCCAGATCATATAGACTCTACCTCAAAAGAAATAACAGTAACAACAATGCGCACAATAATGCTAATAATAATGCTAATAATAATGCAATAATAATAATGCAATAATAATAATAATAATGCAATAATAATAATAATAATAATAATAATAATAATAATAATAATAATAATAATAATAATAGTAATAGTTTGACTTTCACATTATTAAAAAAAAAGGACAGGAAAAGACTGTCAGCAGAAATGGTGAGGGAAGGACCAGCCAGGATGCAGAAGCGTGTACTGATGTGCTGTTCGTGGTTCATAAAACCTGCAAGGTTTTAGGTCTTTGGGCTGCATGGTGAGCCTTATCGCCGTGTGACGCTCCAATTGGAGCGAGTGGAGCGGCGCGGTGCCCGGCCCCGCGCTGCTCCAGCTCGGTCCCCATCCCTGTCCCGATCCCTGTCCCAGTCCCGGTCCGGGACCCCGCGCTGCGAGGGATGAGCAACATTCCCGGGAGCAGGCGGCAGCTGGGAATCCCGCAGGGGGGATGGTCAGGAGGGATGCAGTGAGTGCATGCATATAGGAGAGGAACATTGGAATATATCCAGAGCCCAGATCCTCGAGTCTTAGCAGCTGAAAGATGTCAAATGCGCTCCTTAGGCTGAAAAGCGTTTGGCACGCTCCCGGAGTGTGTCAGGACAAGACTGGCACAGCGGTGCTCCAGGGATCACGAGGAAAACCTAAGGATTACAGCTGTAACTTGGCCACTTCCTCACTTACTGCCTTCAGTTTCCAACCTCTCAACCCATCTGAAATGATGTCCCAGCGTGATGCACTTAGCACATCTGATTGTTTAATTATTATCTGCCTTTCCACACAGCTAGAATCACAGCTTCACCTGCTCATGTGGCACCCACATGTGTGTCCTGAACATCAGTGTGTGAGCGGCTTGGGATCACTGACACTCTGGTATCTTCTTCTTCTGCCTCTTCATTCCAGCTGCAGCTTCTGCACGATCCCCTAGGCACGGAAATGTAAATGAATTCACTAAATAACTGGGCAATTAGCAGAACCTTTGTTAACTGCTTTGAAAGTGAAAAACACCTTCTAAATGGAACAGTTCAAAAGAATCTCTGTGCAATAGCTAAATGTTTGCTAAGCAAATTAATACAGTTTTTAAATTTTAGAGGTTTTTTATAAGCTTCCCATAATTTAAAGCCACATCGACTTCAATTAAGTGCTGTCATTATGGCTAGTAAATGAATGACAATAAACACCACATCATAACTGTTCTCTCAGAACTATGTCAGAAAATACATTTTTATCCTAAAAAAATCGATTCCTAGTGTTTTCACTTTCATTATGCAAAGAATACATCCCCTGTCCTCATACTATGGAATTTTAAAAAAGTTATTAGGTGTTTATCTGCATTTCCAGTGTAAAAAAATATTGAGCTGAAAGAGGCCTCAAGACAGGCTTGGAGACAGGAAGATGTAGGCAGGAAAAAAGGTTTGAGAAAAGCTGCCAGTAAAGTTATGTCCAGCAAAAGAATGCAGGTAAGAAGAAAAGAAAGTGGGAAACTTCCAGGAATCAGGTACTTGCTGTGTGTATTGATTATATCAATTTGTTCCTGGTCCTGTTCTGTAGCAAAGAACATAAACAGTGGTCTTGGGATGCAGCTTCTGTGTTTGATGGTCTGGGTTCATGCCTTAATTCAGTCATTCAAAGTGAGGGGGCCAGAGGGCAGATAAGCTTTTTTCCAAACAGCTGTTAACAGGTTTGCAATGTCTGCTTAAGATGCTACCTGAGCAGAGGCAGAGTGGCTTAATAAACTGAGAGCTATCTTGGGATTTTCCATCTTTTCCCATCTCTGCCACTGCTTTCCTGCTGAATTACATTTCTAGCCTAGTGTTTCTTATTCTGTTAAATAGACACAGTAAGCATTGCAGAATCAATCAGTAATGTATTTTTCTTTCTAGACAGAAAATGTGGTAACTGGAAATTGCTTTTATCTGGGATGCTTTAGAAGAGAGGACAGGTTTTGTGTGGTCCCATTGTCTCCTCTCATCCTTGCAATACTAGAAGGATGGTGCTAGTATAGTTTTTTTAATCATTCCTGCTTGATTGTTTCAATCAATTAATAAATGTGCATCTATGTCCTTTTGGGCCAATTTAAAATGCTTCTTTCTTAATATTCTCTCAAAGAACGTGAAGTCCCTGTTATGGCAGAGGAATTTGGCAGTCAGGAAGCAACTGGTCACAGAGCACCAAAATTAGAGGTAGGGAGTAGAAATGAAATCTTAAGAGCCACCGTTTGGGAAAGGTTTAGATATGCAGAAGAAGATGTTTAGAAAGCATTCAAAACTTAAGGATGCAGCTTTACACAGATAATCATTTTAGAAAAATGCACTTTAAAATTAGTAGACAGTTCTCTATTTTCCTATCAATAGTGTGTTCAACACTTTCAAGTGATTGCGTGTCAAGAACTTCACAAGTGTCTTCCCGCTGTCTAATTGTGCTGACTAGTAATTTCTAATCTGATAATAAGCAGTGAATTGGTTAACAGCGTTGGTACTTAAGTGTGCATGTTTTGCTTCAAGGCTGACACCCTGGCAAGATGAATGGGGGAAGTTAACTTGCTTGATGCTATTGTTTTAGCTGGTGAGGATGAGGACTCAAGATGAAAGTATGTTGGTTTACATTGTCAAGGCTATCTTCACAACCAGAAGCTTGAAACTTCCTTTATTATGAGAAAACAAACACATAAATTCTGGGAAATAGAATAAAACACTCCATTAATCTGCATGAAAGCTTTAAATCATTCAGATTCATAGAATTGCTACCTGTGGTAATTTCTTTCTTCTGCATTTGGAATAAGTTTGTTGGGATCAGACAGCATCATTGCTTGCGTCCACTGATGGTCTAAAAATTGGCTAATAAAAACAGATACAGCAGTCATCTTTTCTTAGAAATAGACCTTTCTGGAAATGGAGCAGAAACAGAAAAAAAGTCTAATTGAATGCTACCCTATTCTATTGAAATCCGTTCAGAAAAATAAATGAGGTTCTATTTTTGGCTTCCTTTGCCTTGTTGAAGAGTATAGGATAACTCATTTGATCTAGCTCTGCACCAGCTTCTCAACTGTGAAAAAAGAATGAGAGAGTTGTGCATATTTTCTAAAAGGTTGAGGAAATACAGATGAAAAATTATTATGCAATCCCTAAGCACCAGATTGGGTGACCTTTATTCACATTGAAATAATGAGAACTATTTACTGAGTGGCCTACTACTGTTCACTGTGAGTAAGGGTGAGAAAATCCAGGCTGGTTTTGTCTTGGCCCAGAGAATACTTCTGAATTGCTGTTTTCATTTGGTTTTACAGTTCCATTTTCATAGGATTGAAGGGACCTGAAAATGAATGAAATTGCAGGTTAGTGAATGATACTGCATGTTTGAAGATATCCACACTCTAACAATCTTTGACTATATCTTCAACTATCAGAATCTCAGTTGTAATATTTTCAGAAACATAGCATGTAATGTCAACTCTGTACTTAAACTGTAACCAACAAACCCTGGGGAGCTATCAAGTTATCAGTCTTTAGTACTGAGAGCATAACACTGGTTTTAAGCATAGCTACTCAAAATGGGTCAAATTACAGCTGGGTTGTGTTTTAGTGAACTAAAATTAATAAGGTGTTTTTAGCCAAGCAGGAAAATCTGTAAGTGTAGATATTTGTAATCAAGTTCCTGATTCTATAAGTTAATTTTTATTTAATCTGTGAAAATTAGGTGTACACACACATACATACACAAAAACTGCCTGTGAACTGAAGTTATGAGTACTTTGTTGCCCTTAACCTCAAACTGGAACAGAAACTCTAGCACTTCAGCATTAAAAATCTGGATCAGCTGCTAAGATCTAAGACGTTTGGTTTTGAACTTGTGTACCTTAGAAGTAGATCATATATATTCTGATCTGAATTGAAATAAATTATAATTGATAGGAAATAAAATTTTTCCTTTCAAAACTGAAATGTTTGTATATCAGATGTATCCATAAATGTTCTCTCTTTGTAAAGGAAAAAAATATTTAGAGATCATTATGTAAGACCTAAATGTGAGCAAGTCACTTCTGAAGCAGCAGTGGAGGAAACATCTTTGCTGGCCTGAGCAAAACAATTAATCATTGTCCTATAAGCCCTTTAATTAAATGTGTAAAGACCAAATTGGTTGTCAGATCAGCTACAAAATGGAGAAATTGAAGGCTTGTAGCAGCCTTCACGTTTCACATTTACAGTAACTATTTTTCTGTGATTCTGTAAAGTTCTCTATTTTTCTCTCCAGTTCCACTAGTAAATCTCCAAGAGGCAGTATCAATACGGCCCCAAGTGATTAGACTTTTCTGTCTAAGCACATAAATTACTGGGCTGTTATCTCTGAGTGAATCTATGCCCTGTTCACTGTTACCTTTGAAAGAACTAAGTTCTGTTCTTCAGCCTATTTGCCAAGGTTGTCACCTGTTACCTATGCTAACTCCCTGACACATGCTTCAGCTAAAGATTCAGACAACACACACTAAGCTTGTTTTTGGTGCCATTCACTGAAAAGTCAAAAAGTCTAAAGATGCCTAAATTAATTACTATGCTACTAATACAATCTTTAAAAAACATAGAAAGTACTAATAGTTTTTTTTTCTAATTTGAGGTTTTTCATACAGAAAAAAAGGAAGTAAAAAATACTTAGAACTATTGGTTTTATGTGTGTATATGCAATAATTATTTTCAAAATTAAGAAGTTCAGAACTTCTGAAGTGCAACAGAGACACAATTTCCCTTTCCAAATTGTACTTTCCAAAATGTAAATAGCAAAAGAACACTAGATACAGTTTTAGGATGGTTCTGCACTTAGTCTAATGATGGATCCATTAAGTGGTTTTGTTTTTTAGTCAGAGATACTTATATGCTTTTCTCAGCATACTTTCCTGGACATCACATAATTTTGTGCATATGTACATAATATCTGTCTATACTAAAAAACTGTTGTTTCAGTCTTCCTGATGGGAAATTGAGGCACAGAAGACTAAGAGACTTTTCCCAGGTCTTAGAGGACATGAGTTAGAGCAGGCTAAAAGATCAAGAATTTATGGTTTACTTCTAAAGCTTTCCTTTGGATAAAACATTCCCAACAATGAATTAAACTGCTAAATGCTTATTTGAAAATCAAACCAAACATTATTAATTTAATTTGGTGAATAAAAGAAACCTCAGCAACCCAGAGTATTCTGGAATTAACTTTATTTTCATGCGTATTTTGTGAAAAGGAAAAGCAAGATTGTTATTTTTTTCCCATCAGAAACATCTGTGTACTTTGCCAATATCTGCCTTGGCAGTACTTTACTAGTAATGTATATATTTTGTGTTTTAGAAAATTGTTTTCCCAAGGCTGAGAAAAACTGTGAGCAAAATTATGTGTCAGGAAACATTTAAATATGAAAATATGAAATACAATTCAGATTTGATAGATTCAGTGTGAAAAGACATGCTACTTAGCAATTCTTAACAGACTTCTTTAACCTAAAAATACTCTTGGTTGAGGGGAAAATGAAGGCAGAAATAAAAATTTGCACAACTAAAAACAAGCGTAATAGCAATGAATTTAAAACTGACTCTGGGGAAATATGGACAATTGATACAGGAAGTTGAAAATATCTTTGAAAAACTCTGTAGAGGATGGAGGGAAATAAGAAACAATACATGAAGTATATAAAGAAAAAGTGAGATCTTAGTAATGGTTTATATCCTGTTCTCAGCAAGGATAGAAAAAACATGGATTACAATGTGCAAAAGACTGATTTGTCCACTCATATCTGTTTTGTCTGAAAAGGCAGGAAGATCTATTTCTACCTTAAAGCTAATGAGAAGTATTTTATATCCCATCAGTAGCTAGAAATAATGCTGAACATTTTTTTTTAATGGGCAGGATCAGACAATAGATTTGATGTAAGCTAAGGTAGTTTATTTCCATGTACTAATATTTTTTAATTGCAGAAAAAAAAATTAATGCCAATATTTTAAATGAAAAAGCTGTTAAAAATCCTACAAAATGCTGACTAAAATGAAGATAGTAAAGAAGTAAGTATAGATGAGGTATAGTCACAGAGGGGAAATATTACTAACACGGTCCTGTGAAGATCTATTCCTTCTCCAAAGCCATGCAGCATCTTTAGCAATGTCTGGAAAATGTGAGATTATCAATAGAAAAACTTGCAAGTGACAAAATCATTTGATGAAAAATTAATGATGATGAAAGAAGAACGAGCTAATCTGGAGTGCTCATGGCAATAAATTCATTAAAACACAATATTTTTGTGTAGTCAAAGCAGGCCAAAGGAAAAAGAATTTACATAGCAATTATTATTGGGAAACAGTCCTCTAGGAAAGACTTAAATACTAATTTGAAGGTGAGCTACAAGAATAAAGCTATGATTAAAATGTCAGATGCAATCCTTTTCTGCCTAACCAATGACACATGGATGGAGATGGTGATACTCCATCTGTGTATGTCATTAGTGAGAACATTCCTGGAATACTTTGTCCAGTTCTAGCACTTGCACTTTGTCAAGGACTTTTGAAAACTAGAAGGGGCTCAGAAGGAAACTGCAAAAAAGGTATGAGTTCTGCTTCATCCTGAGACACTGAAGAAGAGCAGTTTACTCTGGGCTAGAAGGAGACTTCATCATAATCTGTGAGGCCATTCATGGAAATTATGTTCTTGACCAGTTTTGTTACAAATGAAGTCTGATAAGGTATTTTAAATTTAATTTTAATTTTTTTAGTTATTGTTGTAACTTGATCATAATCCAATTAATGTTACAGATGGAACTACTGGAAATTTAATTTTGACAATTCTGAGCTGGAAACAGAACATAAATATCAAGTGATAGTAGGTAATGTTTGGAACAAATTCTTACATAGCAATGTGCTGAATTTTCCATCTGTTGCAGTTCTTTAATTGAGCTGTAACATGTCTCCCCAGAAAGACACCCAACATAGAACAGGTAGTACAGCTGATGCAGAAATTGCTGTGTCTTTGGTCTATATTTTGTACAGCAGATCAAGTTAGAAGACCAAAAAGTATCTCATGGGTATAAAATCAGCCAGGAAAAAGTAACTTGGGTACACATGGGGAAGAAAAAGAAAACACTCATGTGCTATAAATACCAGTATCACAATAAAGAACATGATGGAATGGGAAAATTGTGTTAAATAACAGAAGAAAGTATCACTGGTCTTAATGCTTTGCTAACAATTAAAACACGGTATTTCTGATACTTAGCCTGCCCTTAACTTGCCTGCTGTGTATAATTCAAGTATTTTTTGCTAAGTACTGTACTGTCTAATTTACTTTGCAATTTGTACTGATGAGTGTGTTTGAATTAAGTTTAAAGTAAATCAAACACAACAGTGCAAAATTATGGAATTTTATAAATGGTTGTATGTACCAAGGAGGCACAGAGAGTTTTTCTTCAGCTATTCTAAAAAGAGCTGGAGTGCAGATGAGTCTGACAGAAAAAAAACCAACTTACTTATACAAATGTATCACATATGTCTTTATGGTCTTTCTGTCCTTCTTAACACGGGTTGTCCACAGTCTACTCCACTGCTAAATGGGTATATTAACAGCTACAACAGAGCAAGGAAAGACTACAGGTACTAAGACTTTGAGGTTTGTTTTTCTTATTTAGATTGGTTGCTGGGTTTTAGGTTTCGATTTTGGATTTTTGCTTGGTTGGTTTTGATTTGTTGGTTTGGTTTGGTTTGGTTTGGTTTGGTTTTTCCTAAACAGAAAGTATTTAGGTCTGTGATGAGAAACTGCCTTATAGCAGCAATGGCACATGTATTCATTTAAGAAACATAAATCCTCTAGTGTCATCTACCAATCTTTGGGAAGGCCCATAGATTCAAATGTGTATTATATTGTGTGCTCCATACACATGGGCCAAAATGAACTCTCTTGGCTCAGATCTGTATATAATGTTATCTGAGGCATTGTCTTCATCTCTACTGAAACAGGCAGGCTTCTCTCCAGTGACCAAAACTATGGTTTTATGCTCTGCTTCATTTTGGGAAAACGCCCCTGTTTATATTTCAAGCCCACTTATTAAAACACATATGTGCTTCTTGGACTGATTACAAAACTGACTGCTTGACAATCTTCATTACAGACAGCTTACGACTGCAACAATAACAAATTGAAGGCTTCTTCAAGTAGGTAGTCATTTCACAGTACTTTACCTGACGAGCTTTTACCATTTATATTGCTTGGTCTTTGTTTCCTCTTTATGCTTCTTCTGACAGTGTTTCATATTTTTTAAACTTTCTCTTCTAGTTAGAATATTTTTGAGCTTGGAAATTTTCCAGGTTGAAAAAAAGGCTTTCTGTGAGCTTTGATAAATTATTTTATTAATACTGAAAATTTGCTAATTACAGTTCTAAATACAGAGACTACGTAATTTTGTTTATTTGTTTACTTGCTCTGTTTTTACATCCTTAAAAATTATTTTGTACAGGTTTTGTTCATTTTTTACATTGTTTCAGCCTCATACAGGAAGCCTTTATGGATTTCATCTAAATCATTAGAAAATACTGGGGGTGAGAACATCTGGAAATAAACTGTATGACCCACTTTAGCATACTTTGCACTGTGAAAGCTTGTATATTATTTCAATGGCCCCTGGAGCTGCTGTTCTGGACAGTTTTGCTCAGTCTGCACCTCAAAAAGACTCACCTCTTCTATCCCTTACTCCTCCCAGAACAAACTTGAAACGTTGGAGACATGAGGGAGGATTGTGAGCAGATTAATGTGTAGATGACATTTGGTTAAAGATTAATTTTTGCAGTATAGCCTGTATTCTTCCATTTCAAGGCTCCCAGCACATCCATGAAGAAATTGCTTCCTTGTCCCACCAGAACAGTCACGATGGCAAGTATCTTGCTTGCTCCTCTGCATGGTGCTTTAAAGGTATCTGTATTGAATCATTCATTGGTGCAGCAGTTTGCACACAGCTTAGTGAATGAAGCAGTGAGTCAATGAATGAACATTCCTACTTAAAACAGACATATATATCTTTCAAGCTGTATTCCTTCATCTCGGTGGCATAGCTCAGCCCATTGGTTCAGTCCAAAGTAAATCCATAACATGTCATAGCTGGACAGACCTCTGATGAGATTCTTTTCAACAAGTTAGCATACTGTTAAGCCATTATTTTCAAGGTCTCTAACACAGAAGTCCCTTGTTGAACAACTTTGCTTTATTTGGCCAACTGTGTGAAGGCACGTTTGAGTGGTATTTTAAATTCCCTATTCATGAATAATATTCCAAAACAAATGTAAATCTTTGTAAGCATTGAACTACTGCTGCACATTCTAATAACGTATGGAAGATAATATTGTGCCCATTCTTAATCACTTAATTAAAATAATTTCTGCAACAGCTTTACACAGCAATATATAGTTGTTTGAGGTGTTATTTATAAATTTTTGTTTTTAGAATAAGTCACGTGAAGGGATTTTTACTGACTTGTCAATAGTGGTGAGTCTTAAAGCAATAACTTCAGCAACAAGAGGCTGTATTCATTCCCAGTTGGACGGAGTTTTGAAGAGGACAGTGAGGCAGTGGTGTGAGCTGCTGGCGGGACATGTCTGGGGATCTCCTGGCTCTGCTCTGCAGAGGAAACCAAGGAGAATGTTGGTTGGCTCGCTCAGCCTCCTGGCTGAATCTAACCTGTCATATTTTTAAAACACCCAAGCAACTGTGGGTGTCTTTTAGAGGAAGTAATTGCTGTTAGCATTCTTTTCCTATTGCTTTCTGACCATCTCAATACTTTCTTAAGGTGTTGCCTTAACAGGAATGTGAACTGTATGTAGGCCTGAAGAAAATTAACAGTGACTCAGAAAATGAAATTTATCTGGAAAAACCACATTCCTCAGGAATACAGTATCATGGAGACTTGATTATTTCTTCTTGTGGAAGGGGCCAAGGTGTTTTATGATACCATACAGTTGTAGCTGAGATTGGCCTGTAGCCCAATCAACTAATCATTCCTTTCTGGTATATTTCTGTATTGGACTTGTGCTGAAATGCCCACAGGAGATTTGGGTAACTCTCTACAAATGCTTTTGCAGGTAGTGAGTGTTAATATAATTTAAAAAACCTGTTGTTTTCCCACCCCTTTCCTTCTCTTCACCTCTCTTTGTGAAAAGGGTAAATCATTCAGGGGTTGCTTTCAGCATATACCAGTTTGTTGAATTTACAGGAAGGGCTGCAGTTCCTCTGTGCACATGATGCTTTCTAATACATCACAGACTTCTAAAAAAAAAGCTATTAAAAACATATATGAAACAAACAAACAAAAAATACTTTCCTCTCAAAATATCCACACAGGAAAATGCTATGTAGCTAAGCATGCTAGCAAAATTCTACCAGAAACTTGTGGATCAGATTATGCTCACTGAATTGTGGATATTCTTTTAAGAAATGAAGGCATAAGAGTCCTTCTTTCTTCTACCAACACGAGCTGAAAAACCCTAGACATATTTAGCTGTCAGCTGCCTAAGGAAATGTCACTTACCAATGTTTAGGATGATAGATTGCATCCTTTAGATGTGTCATTCTCTCTCCTTCCTCTCTAAGGAGATCCATTCTCAATTTTTTACCCTTAAAACCTAAAAGAATCATAACAAAAGCTTCTCACTTAATTAATCACTTCCACTTCCTCCATTTTGGGAGCATTTACATAGCATAAAATGTGGTGCTTGTGGCACTCTGCTATTTCCCCACATATAAGCTTAGAATCAGCTTTGCTGGTCAGACAAACAGAACTGCTCATAAAAAAAAAATTAAAGTAAAATCCTGTCTCAACACTCTCAGAAATACCTATGTGAAAAGAATTTGTCCCTTTTCTCCCACATATAAAATTACTTCTAAAGTGTTGAAACAACTTTTGGATTATCAGCCTTCAAAGGTAAATGGGACCAGGAAAAATGAGAAATCTAAGTTACCAGCTTCCTATAATCTCACACCAAAAGGTCTGAAATATTCAAGATTATTTACAAATATATAAATCAATATTGGGAATCATGTAATGCCCAAGATTGACAGGATAGTGGTGAAAACAGCCCAAACACACCTTGACCAGCTCTGAGTTATGGAAACAGCTTGAGATTGAAGCACCTCCTGGGAATCTTTTCCCAGTGTCCTGTACTGCTGGGGCAGTCCCTAGTCTGGATTAGAGCACCAGCCCTGGGGTATTCCTTGCTATGTGCAGTGTCAGTATTTGGAAATTGAGCCTTCAAGGCCTTCAGTCTTACAGCACTGCTCTCTCCTCTGCAATGGCAGCAAGACTCAGTACATATACACTTCCTTTTAATAGTTAGTGAGTATCATCCAGAATAAGAGATACACCTTTGAGCCATCTGAGCTGGGTCAGACTAGCTCTGGAGGTGCAGCATTATGGAAATGAGCTCACATTCCTTCTGGGTTTAAAGCAGCCATACAAGTGATACAGATCACAGAACATTCCAAGGATCCACAAGGATCATCAAATCCAACTCTTCAGTGAAGCTCATACAGGGATTGAATTTACAACCTTGGATTTGTAATCACCATGCTCTAAAAATTGAGTTTACCCCTACTCTGCCATATCAGTGTTCACCTGTGATGTGCCTGGACTAATTGCTTAACTCTTTCTGAGAGATATTCAGTACCATTTCTGCCCTGAGAGAAACAGTACTGGATCCTAGCAGCGATTCTCAGGTCAATAGCACACCACTGCAAATGGACAGCAGAAGTTCAAGAAGACGGGAAGAAAAAAGACTAAATGAGCACATTTGGTCTTTCAAAAATAATTGCTCTGACTCCAACAGTGTGGCTCAGGGACTCTTTCATTCACAGTGTCGTCTCATGTTTAATAGTCACTGATTATAGACATGAGTTTAGATGGCCACCTTGGCAAATTTCTAGCATCTAACAGCTTCTGTTGTTCCATTTGCATGAAGAGCTACCACTCTCAGGTCATTTGAAAGCTGGTACCTACTCCCTTTATTTCATTCTCTCTAGTTCCTAAGCTGGAAGAGAAAATGTCTTTCCTTATTTGCTCTTATCACACCACCCATTATTACATAGGCATTTATCATATTGCTTTGTTCTAGGACTTCCTTGTAGTTTGGAATTAGCCATTTAACTGCCCTGTCTCTTCAACTAAGATCTGAAGACCTTATTTCTTATCACAAGCCGTTTAGGGGTTTTTGAGAGCTTTAGTGATAGATCTTGTAAAGAAACAAGCTCTATCTTTTTCCTTATATTCAAGGAATCCCCTCTGTCATTTCAGTTTGTTTATCCACTAACATTACTGTCTATTTTTGCTTTTACTCATTTTCTGCAGAACCAATGTATTGACCTGCACAGATCCATAGGTCTCTTATTTCTAGGTATTTGGTATCAGTTTATCTGCCTTGTAGTCCATCAGTACAAAAGAATTTTTAAAAGGAGCGCATTGAACTGGGCTAATACAGGTTTATATCCTATTAACATGAAGAAAAGGGAGTTGAACACACTTCTCACCCAGCATGAATTGCAGCCCTGATTCTGTATAAGAGTCAGTTTTTCACAAAACCTTTAGTTTTGTGAATCATACCCCTTGTTTCTTTAGCTTTCTTTTATATTTCCATGAAAATATGCTATTTTGCTTTAATGCTATGTACATTGCTTTGCATTAAAAAAAAGTATTCTGATTCAAATACCATAAATTTTGCTTTTCAGGTGTGGGGGAATTTTCCTCTTTGCCCTGAAAAAATAAAATCTTTATTTGCACAGAGTACATACTTTTCAGGAAACAGCTTATGATATTTTATTTTGTTCTGAATATGCATTTGACTTTTTTTCCTGTAAACTCAATACAATGTCTCAGTTCATACATCTGTGAGATCAAAAATGCACTGTTCCAAAGCACTGGGTAGGAAATGTGTAAAAAAATGCAGGTGTCTGAGCAACAGTCTGACAAGCAGAGAGACAAAAGGAGCACAGGGAAAGGAACAGTGTCAGAGAAGTGTGAAGACAAAGGGTCTGGAGGCAAGGTTCGTGCTCAGTGTCATAGGGGAAATAGAAACTCTGCTGGTGTCAGCTTTCTCTCTATAATGCATCTCTGTCTCAATTCGTGCTAAATAGATTGGCATGTACTGCTGACAGCCTATTATTTTACAAGCCATGTGTTTTTAAAATATATATAGATAATAGTACACTTTAGTCCCTTAGCTAGTCTATCAATAGGGCAAAATGACAATCCACATATTTATAGATTTGGTTTATTGTAGTGTAACAGTGAGAGAAGTATTTTCTTTTCTGGGGGCTCCCCTAATGGAGTGGAGAGAACTGGTGTCTTAGTTGTCCTCTCCTTCAGCTACCAAGAGCTGTTTGGAGATTGAGTCACAGGAGCTTAGACAATGGCTTAGTCTTATGCAAAGCAGGCATCTGCAATAAGGCAGATGAGCTGTGCTTGGAAGTACTTGCTTCTTCCAACTATAAGTTTTCATTTTGTCTTTAGGCTACAAAGGGTTTAAGTTACACAGGTGAATCTCAGTTCAGGATGCTGAATGTTTTTACCACTAATGCTGCTGTATTACTTAGCCAGCACAACAATATCCAGTTCTGCTTCTGGAAACAGAAATATTTCAGGCTAAAATTACTAAAATTTTATTTACAGTTTGCCTAGTTTCTGTAATATTGTTTTAATTAGTTTTAAGACAGAGAAAGTTGGCAAGCTTTGTATTAGCCCCTATAACAGTGGTTATCAGGAGAGGACAACAGCAAAACTGGTCCATCCAACTTGTCATGTGCAGTGTCTCACTTTCAAACACCATTGTAGACCACTCCCCCAACATATCAAGGATGGCACACCAGGAATATCCACACACAAGGGCAGATGTGGGTAACAGGTGTCATCTGAGACTTGGGTGCACTGGGTCATACTACTAATAGCTTGTGCATGTCTGCATTTTCTGCCATAAAGGGCTGTTTGCCAATCTCTAGGCCTTGTTTAATACATTATCTTTCTGTCCCACAATGCTTTTCCCCCCACTGTAAATTCTTTGTGCTGCTCCAGAAGCACCTCCCCTTTTACAGCCTGGCAAGTGGGCAGAGAGGCAGGTGGCAGCTGCAGATGTCACCTGTTGAACAGTGATCACAATCCAGCCCTTGGACACAGTGATGCAGGAGCAGAGTTCCCTCAGTCCAGGTTCAGTCCAGCTGGGGTGACAGGACCTTGCCCTACGCTTGCATGTCCTTGATTTTTAAATTGATTTCTATCAAAGGAATATAAATCCTCATCTGTGGAGACTGTATACAGTTTCAGTGAGCTGTTTTGCTTAAACTCATTAATGAGGGCTATACTGAAATAAATGCGGTTTTAGCAAAACTCAAAATAGATAAAAACCCCTGTTTTCTGTTTGTTTGGTTTAAAATGAGTTTAATTAAATAATTTACACCTGATAAAGGAAAGCTATAGCTTCTATATTTTGTAAAAATAAAGTAAATTCTTGCCTTAAGGTTATGACAATAATATTAAAAATACAATTTATGGTTAAAATTTACAAATGTTTCTATATCCAGATGTTGAGAAATGCTGAAAACTTTGTATGCCAAGGTCTTAAGGATACCTTCATTCCATGTCTGCTCTTTTTGACCATGCTTTTTTTCCAAGATGTAGTATAATTCCACATTTTAGCCAAAGACTCCAGCCTCATGCTATATAGGCTGTCAGTTGATTCTTTGTCTTCCTGCTTTTCTGCAGCATGCCAACACTATTTCTTGCTCTCCAGCTTTCTCTTGGAGAGCAATTTAATTGTATTTGAATGCCTGGTCCCTGGACTGCTCTGTGGAGCCAGGTAGCTGAAGATCAGGAAGCCAGTCTTTGGAGTCCAAGATTGCAGCTGGGAGCTGCTGGAACAGACTAAACTAATAGGAGCTGTTAAAAAACAGAGCAGAGGCTGATACACATGAGCTGTAAAAAGATCCAAATTCTCCCTCCTGTAGAAAGGAAGTAAGTGCAAACCTTGCTTTCTGGAAAAACTCTCATGAGACCCCAGACCTACAGGGATTTTATTTTTTTAATTAAAAATAAAAAAAAGTTACTTGGAGCATCTGAGTGCTCCCCCACACAGGACAGTATGTGGGGCTTCTTTGCAGTTTTTCTTTTGCTCCTACTGAAATCAGCAGGAAATCACAGTTGATTTGGGTGGAAACAGAATCTACACAAAGTTCAACTGGCTTTTCAGCTGAAAGCTCACAAGGAGGTCAAAGCCTCCTTCCTGTCTAATGCAGAATTTTCTATAACTGTCAAAGCTGTATTTTTTCCACACTATCATATGTTCACAGAAATAGTAGAACTGCCATACCTAATCAAACCTGTGGTCCATCTAGGCTAGCATCCTTGGCTCCAGATGCCCCCGAGGAAGGTGGAGGAAAATTCATAATATCATTCCCCAGGGGAAGTATCTTCCTAATCTTTGGCAGTTTTTGACTAACTATTGCCCTGACCATGAATGCTCATAGTCATTATACACTTTTATCCTATCTAAAGGTTATCTATCATGTATGTTCTATTGTTTGAACTATTCCCTACAGGTTTAGGCATAAAGGTCACAATAGGACAGAGGTCACTAGTCACAGCAGATCAAAAGCCATAGCGTGTCAAATGTTGTAATATAATTCATACTCATGTATACAGCACATATATAAAGTGATAGTTCATGCTAAGGCATTGCCTCACATTGCTCTTACAGCTATAGCTCCCCTAAGAGTGTTATAATATGCTATTGACTTTCTTGTGGATTCATCATGCTGTGAATTATTTCTGGCCAGTGGAATGCATGGAGTTACCTTTTGGGTATTACTTAAGCAGGCGTCTTGTGATTGTGCCAGAGATCTTTTTTGCAGGAGTCAAGGTGTGTATTGTTTCCCTAGATTTTTATTATTTTTTAAAGGAAAAAAAATAGGAAGGGGAAGAAACTGAAGATTTACACTTTGGCTTAAAGATATACCGGGTATATGAAAACAGCTCTTTTTTTCACTGCCATAAAAGAACAGATCCCATGGTCTCAGCAGGAATCTGTACGTGAAGCCATATTCAATAAACCTTAGGTGTCACAGTTTTTCTATTTTCTTTTAAACTGAAGAATAGACAACTGTCACCTATAGTTTTGTCCCCATCATTCAATCTTTTAAATTTCCCACATTTAGTTATTCAGTTTCTCTCCCTCATTCTTTGTTCTGTTCCTCTTGGAATAAAAAAGAGATAAGAAATAAACCAAAAAACACTGCAAATGATCATCTTCCTAAAGGACGCTTTACTCCTTCTAACAGTTTGACTTTTCACCTTTTGGGTGCTTAGTGGAAAAGCCATTACTTGCTTGCTGAGGAAAAAGCATTTAATGAATCACAAAATCATTCAATTATTCTTAAAAACACTTCACATCACACATCTTTTTCCAAGTAAAGTGTGCATTTTTCACATTTAAATGGTGCATAACTGCCTCGTAGAATGTGTCCCTAGAGTTAGAGACATTTTAACAGAAAGGTTCCAGGAGTATACGGAGCAGTTTGATATATATATAAGCATTAAAAACCTTGCATTAAAGATGCAGAATTTCCTCTTCTCTCTCCACTGTCTTTCAACAACATTTATGCAAAGCTGCCTTTCTCCTGTTGTGAATTGTCTAGCTTTGTGCGGAGTTGAGATCCACATGCTTTGCTTACTTCGGCTTGCTGCAGTACCCCACGATAAAAACAAAGTAATTGTAAAGCTAATATGGGGCAGCAGAGCATTTGGAATGTTTGGGGGTTTTGTAAATAAAATGTCATTTTCTCTAGGAAGGGTAGTAAGATATTTTTTCAGAAAAGTATCATTATTTACAATCATTGAGTCTGATGCTGGTCTCTCACCACTTTTTCTCTGCTTTTATAAGCGAAGTGCTTTCTGCAGACTGCAGTAGCTGCCATTTCCTACACAAGGCTTTCTTTTTAGTTTTTTTCCCTTCGAGGGTTTTTGGATTTTTTTAATGGACTTACATTGTAAAATTTTCTTTTCTGTATTTTATGAAAACGTATGTTCTTTGCCCAACAGAATCAGGTGGCTTACTGGGTTTGCAAAACCAGCTTGAAGGTTGCACTTTTGCCAGGGCAAATGGGAGTCAGCCTGTTTATTTGAATGCTGGTATATGAGTCGTACCAGCTAAGGAGCTGGCCTTGAATTTGTAAACTTTCCTGTGCTTTTATATCCCTGTACTTTTAAACAAGTAATTTTTTCCATAGCAATAATTTTTTCCTTTTCTTTTTTTTTTTCTTTTTAAATTTAATAGGATATTTATACAACAGCTTTAGGCTAACTTAGATATCTAACTTAGGCAGAGTTTTAAGAACTTAACCTAGGTGTTTGTACTGCCCTGTGTAGCTGGCAGGGAGACAGAGGTGCCGGGGGGCTGTAGGAGAGGGGGGAACTGCTGCAATTCAAAGGAGCTAAATCAGATGTCTGAAGTAGACAGTGTGAATAACCCTCTAGATGACTGGAATTATTAGACCACATTAGAGACACAGGAAAAAAGTGAGGCTGGCATATGGTGAGTGTCCTACATATGGTATGTTGTTTATATGTGTTTTTTCCGTTAGCATTTCTCTTTCCTTTGTTGCTCCACCTCCTCCTGCAGTCTCTCCCAACAACAAAGTTAATTCAAAAACTTCTGTGGTCGAAGGAAAGTTTTGGGACCTGCACTGCTCTCAAAAGAACAAATACCAGGCAAAATGAGTTTTCTCTCTTTCCCATACTCTGTCTTGCTTAAACAGCACACTGTATTCAATCTTCTATTCCCTTTTATTTCTTTGGAGTTGATAAGGTGTGTGTATGTGTTAAAATCACTGGTCATAAAATTTACCGTAATTCACCTCCCAAGACTAAGTTTTATACTCACTCAAATAATCAATATTTTTTTGCAATGGCTAGAAAGGATAAGTGCCAATTCGATAGACACATGCTCTTCATACTGTATTAATTCCTTTGGTCCAGTCAAACCCTGGTCTTATCCATTGTAGCTTCAGGGGGAAGCTCCCTTGTGCTGCAAAAAGCAGACTCCACCTGGTTCCGATTAAGTTTGCACTGGTTGGATCTGCCCAGTGATGGCGTAAGAAAATACGAAGCAGAGAAGCCTGCAATTGAAGCTGCAGATTCATGGCCTATAAAACTAAAAGGCTATTATGGTCATCTACTCAGTCTGCCCCCCTGTGAAACGGGCACCAGAACTATTCTGAATTACTCTGTTTTGTGTGTGCGTGTGTGTGATTTTAACATAAAAAAATCATACATCTTGATTTAAGTCTTCCAGTGTGTGTCTCCAACTACATCTTCTTACCACTGGCTTCTGTTACACCTTTGTCACCAGACTGAAAACTCTAATGTTATCAAATTTCTGTTTCTCACAGAGTTATTTATAAGCTGTGATCAAGTAGCCTTTTAAACGTCCCTCTGATAACCTAAATAGATTGAGCTCCTTGCGTCTTTCATTACAAGGAATGTTTTCCACTCCTTTCATCATTCTTGTTGCTTTCCTCTGAACCTTTTCCAATTTTTCAACAACCTCTCTTGAATTGTGGACACAGTGCTTCCAGAACAGGTTGCATCCGTGCCAAGGACAGAGGTAACACAACCATATTGTACGTTTCTCTGGTGATGTGCTCTTCAGTTGTTTCAGATTCATCTCTACTCTCCTGTACTCACAGCTCTTGGCACTGATTATCTGCTCTCCAGGCTTTTTCAGGCTGCCTTCAGTCTTTGAGCAGGGTCTTTACCTTGTAGCAATGGCATAGTCTTTGTTAATAGAGCAGTGTCTTATGTTTCTCTGGATCGAAATTTGCTATTTATTTAAATGTGGCCAGTTTCCTGAGCAATCTGACTTCACAGTGACTTGGTTCACTCTTTATTTACTAATCTTCCAATAATTTCAAATGCAAACTTTCTAAATATTTTTTTTCTAACTGATAGAAGAGTCATCAATAGGAAAAAAAAAAAGATAGGTATACGCATCTGTGGATCATCATTAAAATAACCACCACTGATCACTTTTCCCTACTTGCTACATACTTGAGACTGAGATTTGATTCTATTTAATAAGTACAATGTTGATTTAAATATTTTTATCAAAATATTATGACTAAAAAGTAAAAGACTTTCCAATATTCCTCTACATATTTAATAGTATTAAAACTACCTTTATACCGCCAACTTTATACTCCTATTAAATGATATCAAGTTAGTTTTGGCAAGATGATTTTCCAGAAAATTCTGTTCTCACTGCTTTGATTAAAATGAACTAGTATTCCTAAAACTGTTTCTTATTTTGCTTGAGATCAATGTATGGTTAAAATGCTTACAGACATTTAGGTCATCACATTTATTGTATTTAACTATTCACAAAAATTTTTGCATAGTTCTCTTGAACCTCCCTAGTTCTCCAAGACATACTAAAAATCCTCACTAACCATGCAGACTTCTCTGCCAAATGTATTAAAATACCTCCACGAAAATTATTCAGGTCTACTGATTTTAAAAATGTCTAGTTTTATTAGCTGCTATTTAACGTTCTCCTGTACAACTACCGAAGCTGAGCATCATACTCATCTGACATGAATACATCATTTGACTTTTCCCCAAAATACAGAAGAAAAGTATTTGAGCATGCTTTTTTTAAAAAAAATGTTCTCACAAAAAGTCCTAGTAATTTCCACTTAGTAATGGAGCAAAACAATTTTTAAGGTTTTTTGTTCAGAGTAAAATTTCAAAATGTCTTCATATTGTCCTTGTCTATGTTTTTTCGCTGTAATATTTGACTTAAAATGCCTTATAATTCCCAGTTTCTGATTTACATTAATTGCTACATTTCCCCTGCACCTCTCTTTTGGTTTTTGGGGTTTTTTAGAAGCTGCATTCAAATACAATCTCATTTTATTTTTTTCAACAAAAAAGTAGAAGGTTTGTCCTCCATTGCGACTCTTTATGACATGACTTTACGCTGCATTTAGCAGACTGAAGTTGTCAGTCAAGTATTCCTTTAATACTTTCTTCAAATAACTGTTTCAGCCTCACTGTCAAATTTGTGAAAGATCATTTATAAATATTAGATTTTAATTAATTTTCTCATAACAAATATAATCAAGTTTTAGCTATGCGCACATGAGCAATTAATTTTTATCCTCTGTTTCCTCCGTCACTCGACTGAGGTCTAGTAGAGAATTCCTCTGGATGCAGTTAGAGAAACAGTGATTTTTGATTGTTTAATGTAGCTACTATTTTGTTATGGACACTCTGAGGTTTCCAGTTTATGTTAATACTATTCCATACCTCATAAGCATTTTTCCTTGTTAAGATGTTTCACGACTGGTATGAAAGAAACCCAGACTTTTTAAAGTTATATTTAATTTTGACAGCAATGAGAATCTTTAAAATGAGGCATATAAAGTGAGATATAAAATGTCAGCCTGATTCAGCTAAAATTTAGATCATTGCTTCAAAATAAAGTGTGGTTTTAAAAATTTTGACACAGTTACTGCGAGGTGCAAAATATTTAACGCACAGAAGCCATTTGGGTTTTTTTGTTAGGAGTAAAGTGTTAACTTGGAGTCAGAGTATTCTCTCACAGCCTGTTTATTTACAGTAACATATGCAGATTGCTCACTTCAATGCTTTAGGAAGAAATAAAAAAACATACTGAAAAAGCAGCTACAATTATAACAAATTATAAAATTCTGGAAATCGGGTCTGAGGTTCCAGGCTCTTTGAAGTCGGTAGCGCTCAAACTGTTAGACTTCCAGTAGTTTTCTTCATAAAACGCTGTTCCATATTATAATGATTTAACTTGCTACTAGCCTCATGCTAAAGATCGTTAACTGGGCCATAACACCCAATTACCTCACCCTGATTTAATCCCATTCTTAAAGAGGGTGAAACCTATTAAAAATGGTATTAAATAAGAATGCTTTCAGGGAATGCATCTCCTAATTCTGTCTACGTGATTCCGAGAAAATTTTTCTAAAAGGTAATACTGCATTTCTATTTGTGTCGCAAGCACATTATTCTTAACAACAGACCTGAAGTGAATGTCTACAGCAGACATTTCTAATTTTAAGTATAGCTGCCTTATAATTATCTGCTTTAATTTCTTTGGCCCCTTGTCTTGCCTATTTAGATGGAAAGCTCTCCTGTTCAGTACACAGCACCTGAAACAAAAGAACAAAGATCTCTACAGAAATCCGATTAAAATATTACTAATAATTCAGCCAGTCACCCTCTAAACTTATTTAGTGAGGTTTTACATATTTTATCAACAAGAAAAAAAATATACTAACTCTTCTCAGCAATTTTTTTTGCCAATACCTAATGAATGTACAATACTGACTTTTTCAGTCACAATATGTCAGTACGGAAAGGAAACACCAAACATAGTTGGAGAATAAAATCAGTATTAAATGGATTAACAATAGATTTGGCTTCAATGCAATAAATCCAGAGAGGCTCTGCAAACACAGGAACTAGCTACATTTTCTACATAGATTTATTTCCTACTATTTAATGTATATAAAACGCATGAATTTAATTTGTTATTGGTATTCTTTACCATGAGGAGAGTCAAGAAAAATCCATACAACCATGCATGAGTATAACATTAAATAAGAGATAATAGTATATTGTACCAATCAGACAAGAATTCACACCAAAAGGGCTATTAGGGTACCATCACATTGATTTGGGGGAGGCCAAGGCTGACTGGGCCTGGGGGCTAATACACCCTACCACCACTACAGAATAGTCCTTGAGGCTATGATCTGGGAAACTGGACTTTCTCTGCTCATGCTCTTTCTGATCAGACCTGTCTTTTTCTGGCAGCTTATGCCAGCAATCAGATTCACTGAAAACATAAAAGAGAAAATGATTGCTGGAGTTCTGCTGAACAAGCTCAGCGTTATCTTTCTTCTAGCTCTGTTTGCCCATATGCACAATGAAAGGAAGCTGGCGGAGGTCCTGGTCCAGGAAAAGAATTAGGGGCTTTATCATCAGACAATAAGTTGAGCAAATTGCAGACCACAAACTACTTCTCTTAAGAGTACCCCTAAAGGACTCGTGCCTGAACTCAGTGCCTTAGAGCTAAAAGGAGGAAGTACAGGGAGGTTATAAAGATGAGTAGCCAGACAATGAGGGATGATTGTGCAATGTCTACTGTTGAGCACTGAGCAAAGAACACATGAAAAAGTCTAAAATTCTAGAGCCTTGAAGTCCTTGTAATTTTAATTCATTTCAAAAACTGCAAAAATCCATCATACTTTTTATTCCAAAATTTTTTCTTTGTTCACAGAATAATACCCCAAAGGGGTTTTCATGGATTATCAAAGATATATAATGAAGCCGTTAACTGAGAAGAGAACCATTTGTTTAATAGTGGTTCCATTCAATTGGAATCAATGAAAGAGGGTTTTAAAACCAAGGAGCTAAAATCTAAAAAGACTTGCATGCCCAATGAAATTAAACCTTTCTGCCCTTTGTTATAATACTATCATTCCTCAGATTCTGATTCAAGGTGTACGAGAGAGATTTAAACACTATATCCTGTAAAATTAAAAATCACAAAGCAGGACTTCGACAGAGTGACTGAATTCCTTTGAGCTTGTGAGATGATTTTGGAAACTTGGAAGTAGCCCAGATTTTTTCTAAGTCTTTGTTTTCAATCCAAAATAATCTGGAAATAATACCTGTAACATGAATGATATTAATGTATACCTGTAAGACGTACATAACTGGTGGAAATATGTCTGCTTAGTCTTCTCAAATAACAATATGAACTTCATCTTAACATGATCACCTCACACAAATCCTTTAAAACGTTTGAGTATTATTTAGAGGTATTTTTTCCTGTTATAAATTGATGTGCACACAGTAAGAGATCTGAAAAATATTGAGTAGAAATCTAATCCACCAAAAATCTTTATGGATAAACTGTTCCCCTAGTAATCCCTCAATCTATAAACACCTCAATAAGACATCTAGAGAAAATTGTTTGAAATTCTTATGGACTCAGTTCCTCTGAAGATGCTGCAAAGCTGGTCTGCTAACACTGGCTAACTAGTTACATAAGGAACCCGGGAGTCATAAGCACTGCTCAATTTGCTGAAATGAGAGGCTTTCTTCTTTTCTCTGCCTCTAGCTTGAGGATCAAATTTTCCATACAAATTGGCATGGTGTGGTAGATTTTCCCTCTGCTATTCCATATCCTTGATATCCTCTGCGTGGGGAGCTGCCACTAATGCCAAAGGGATGCTTGGCTCATTGAGCTGTCCCGATAGCTACTTCAGAAATGCTGTTGGATTAAATAGCGAGGGACAGCAGCGTTTCAGTCGTGATCCATCAGGCGGATCTGAGAGGAGCCGTTTGCCCTGAGAGAGGATAGACTTTCGAGACATATGGTGCTATAATGGGGGGGTGGGGATTTTTCAATTCCAATCCACCCATTCCGGATGAGAGAGACTGAGCTAATACCCTCGTGTATGGTGCACTGCATCTAGCTACGGAAGTAGAGTTAGGGTGGAATTTATGGACTCTCTAAATTGTTTGCCAGGAAATGTTTACTAGCTATGCACAATAAACGACTGTGAAAGCATATTCCTGTGTTTAATACTATATGGGGGTTTTTCCTTATATTTGGGTCATGCTATTATGATACCAATAAAGGAAACTTAAAAAGAAAAAAAAGGCAGAAAAGAAAACAAATGGGCAATGTATGTTCATATTTATGGAACTTCATTTGGGAAACTCTGATTGACTACAAATTATACAGTATAAGCTTATTGCCAGGACCTCTGGATACACACCATGCCTTCCATATTACAAGTTAAATATATTACTTATTTTTAGATCGAAAGATTCCCAGCATCAATTCAAGGTATGTTTTTGAAAAAGCTTCATTACCACAGCTGCAGGGGGGTCATACGTAATGAAATTAGTGCACATGTATAAGAGAAGTCTACCTACCAACTTTCCAAAACAGATAACTTCACAACTCAGAAATTTAACAGGCAGTTTGGGATCACAGGAATCTCGGAATTTTGCTCTGGGATGTGACTCTGTCTTCCATGTATCTCACTGTTGTACTAGGGGCTACTGTACAGTTTTATAAGGTGTGTTATATTAGATACATTCCCAGACATTTTTCTCTGCTAGGAAGCAAAGTCAGAACTTTCTCTGGTAATCAGTGCAAAGAGTTTTTTTTCTGCTCCTTCATTTGATGTAAAGTGAGGCTTCTATTTTAATATAATGCATGTAAGAACTCTCCCTGCTATTAAAAGACAGTGGGCACTAACCTAAAATTGTTTTAATCGTACAGTAAGGGTTTGAGCCTGGAGGTAAGCTTGCACTTTGGCACAGCTGAACACCCTCTTTCAGCATATACCATGTGTATTTATACATCCAATATGCTGTTCATGATAGGATTTTCAAGTTCAGTACCTTTGTAACAACACAGTTTTGCAGTTTGTACTTATATTTTCTGCAAACAAGAGTAACTGCAATAGACCGACATACCTCCCCCTTGCTTGCTATGAATATAACAGAAGAGATTAGCTGATAAAAAAAACGAAGGAAAGAACATTTAAAATTAGACGTCTCAGCTTCTATAGCAGATCATTTAACAGTTTTAGTGCAATAAAAAATTCAAAATGCATTAGTAAAATATTTTCTTCACCAGGCTTGTTTCAAAGTACAATTTTCAGTAGTGTTGGTTGTTAAAATAAGTTTTTTTGTAATCACAAGGAATAGTATCTAAGTTTCCCTGCATTTTAAAAAATTGCTATTGCAGTCTAACAATGAAGTTGATCCTGTGAGGTTGTTGGGGAAAAGAAAAGATTCAGCACTTCCTCAAAGTCAAGTATGAAGACAGTTCTTGTTGAAAAAGAGTTAAGGGGTGAATTGTTTCTTTAAAATGTTGTCAGAGTCTACCAAGATGATCACAATAGTAAAAGTATATGAGCAATGCATAAATACTACTGGGGTAAAATGCAGTAATAATAAAGAGGCAGTTCAAGTCATCTTAGCAACAGAAAACCTTGTTTCTACAAATGGGAATGTCTAGATTTGGGATGCACTAAGAACACATGAGTCATACTGTGGGATATTAGTTTTGATTCAAACTTCATTGTTTCAAGCAAAAGAGGTTTTTGTAAGAGGTTTTTTCTTTTATATAATAAATATCTATCTCAGCTTAAACCTATTGCCTACATTTAGTGAGACAAAAAAAGCAAAATTGCTTCAAAGGCAGTTTACCTGGAGAGTGTCTGTTTTATTAGTTTTAATCGGAGTTGCGTTGGGTATCCTGAAGGAAAAGGCACAACTCTTAGCGTAACACAGCCAAGAAGCTGACATGTCTCGTGCCTTTCTCTTCCATTAGAGACATGCTATGCCTCCAGATGCTGCAGTCTGGATTTAGGGGCATATACCGCTCTTGCACAAGTAAGAGTTGCATATGTTATGAGTTAATTTCGTTTTGTTGTGTGCTTTTGCACATGGCTTTTTTGAAACAGTTAAACGGAAAATATTTTTAGTTTACCATCTTGTATTGAAATATACTTGGATTATTAAATAAAATCGAAATCCCTAAGTGATACGTTCTACAGCTCAAATGTACAAATGCTTAAACAAATGCTTAAACAAATGCTTAAACAAATGCTTAAAATGGACAAATTACCTATGAGGGAATTACACAAATCCAGACTGTCCCCACGTGCTGTACATTGCATGTGTCTCAGTCAGCTGAAAAGTATGCCAAATAATACACCTCTTTTTACAGCTGACCTTCCCCAAGCTCACAGTGCTAGACATTTTTCATTTGAAAAAAAGAAAGGATGCGAATAAATGGACCTCACACTTTCGTTATGCACTTCTAATTTAAATGAAATATATGAAAATACATCAAAGAAGAGAGGAAAGTGGCTACTTAAAGTGATTCGGTGCACCAGAGTCCAGAATATAAACCTAGTTGATGTGAAAGTTCCTCAGATAGTGCCTTACTGGATACTTTCTTGAACCCAACCTGAGATCTACCACATTGTATCAAAGGACATGCGAGCAGGATGCTTAATAAAGCATGACAAGTACAAATATCTAGGAAAGCTTTATTTCAACAAGCAGTATCATATATTCACAGCTCATCAGTAGAGCTGCATTCCCTTTTGGAGAAATGAAATAAAAATTAGTTTATGCAAACATGGCTTTGGAAGGTGTTATTTTCAAGGTATGTCACTCAGATGTTTCTTCATGACATTTAAGAACTTACTGATATTTTTTTAGTGTCACTGATACCTTACTATACTTTAAAGCATATTTGAGACTTTATCTGCAAGTTAAGCAGTCCTTGGCATATATTTTTTAGGGAAGTCTAGTTTTCTTTTTTTTTTTTTTCAAATTTTTCTCATTCTTTCACAAGACAGAATGTCTGCATCTAAAAATGTGTTCATTTTAGTCTTAAATAATAATTCCAAACTAATGTTATTTTGTATTTAATTTCTCCTATCAAGTATCTCTTGTTAGCAATATCTGATACTAGATTTTGTGGTGCCTGATGTTGCTATGCATTAGCAATTTTTAGGATTTTTTTTTCCTACACCTATTATTAATTAATGTTGCAATCCTGAAAATACTTCTAGTCGAGCAAATCACCATGAAGACAAATAGGACTCTGTAAAAACACAGGATTACTCCCATGTGAAACTGGCAAAATGAATAGACCCTGAGCTCTGCGGGGCAGTGAATATCTTTCTGTTCTGAATACTAGCTAGTTAGGGGTTTCTGCTCCAAGCCTAGAGCTCATCACACTATAAATCATAGCAAACACACCTGCAAAGTAAATAACATAATCCCAGCAGCTATTAAAACCTAGAGATTTTGTAATTATTTATTCTTGCTGCATAGATACATATCTATGTGCCTTTTTCTCCCTACAGAGCAAAGAAAATTAGGAACTACTACAGACATACAGTGTAGTAGTATTATACACATTAATGTGTAAAAGAAATGTCAAAAATTAGTGACTTATCACTGTCCCAGTGATGGAGGCAGAATTATGAAATATGCCCCCTGCTGCTGGTCCTGCAAGTGCTTGGAAATGTCAGCCAGGAGACAATAAATATTTCACATAGCAGTCTGTTTTTGTCTCTACTTCAGTCTTTTTACTGTAAGCATACTGTGTATTTGCCCGGTAAATGGACGTAAGTCATGGTGTAAATCTTTTGATGCACAAGGTTTTCAATCATCTGTATTTTTTCAATTCTGTGTGACTCAGACTTGAAGCATAATCAGGGCACTATTAATTTTGCAGCAGAAGCAAGCATTCTTTTGTTAGAAGCAAGCATTGCCAAAAATACAGAATTATAAAAATGCCCTTCACCTTTCTTCCATGCACAACAGTGTGTATTTTCAATGGGGACTCCAGTGAAATGTCTTTTAAATATATGTACCGATCAAACTTCACAATGTGAATTGTTTCAAACAATAAAATTATTAAAGTGTAAAATAGAAGCCTATTTTTTCCTCTTTGATTAGTAATTTTATGAGGAAAATGGACTGAGTGTAGCATGTAATTGTCAAGATCTGGAGACAACAAAATGGAAAACATATTTTTCAGGCATTATTGACTTGCCTGCATATGCAATTTGAGTACATTTCTGAATAGAAATGAAAGATATGTATTATTAAAGTGCCCTACAAAACTAGCCATAGTGTTATCTAGTACAAGTATTCTTAAGTGAAGATAATACTAGAAAGAATAAAAGAAATGTTAAATTGTAATGCAACATGTGGACTGGAAAACAAATAGCATTGTGCAAGAGGGTTCAATTTGCAAATAGATTATATATTTAAAACAAATGCACCCCAAAGTTTTGAATATGACTTCTGGGACTTTTGAGTATCTAATGTTAAATGCAAGTTTCCCACAGCATGTGAAATACATAGTTTCCTAAATTCTAAATGCATTCTTGAAACACCATAGTTCAGGTGTGAAGCCTCAAGTGCATTCAGAATTTTAATATTTCATCAGTTTATTTAAATTAAATAGTAAGCATAAGATATTTTACTGGTTACAGTGGCTGGCAATTCAAATAACTTTTAATGATGTAATGCAAACTTGTAAATCATTTTCAGTGAGGGCCTCATGGCTCAGCACAACTTTTCTGTAATATACTAAATTGCTGGCATAACTTTAAAATTTGTAATGCTTGGAGATCATGAAAATAAGAACAGAAGCCATATGTATGTGAGAGAAGTAGCTCAAAATATGAATTCAGGCTTAAAAGTTTTTACAGATCTGTAGTTGCCTTTAAAGCAAAAATTATGTCTGATAAGTGTTAAACCATGGCACATGTAAGAGCTATAGAGAGTGAAATGGAAGTACACCACAGAAATGCAATGTTAAAATTATGTGGTACACATTGTGGTAGTGCAATTTCTCAGGAAAAAAAAAGGTTTTATGACAAAGTATTGTAAGATACTGGTATACCATAGGTACTGAATGTTAAATGTGATTATTGTCAATTTTAACTAGTCAGGCATTCAGTATTTTTGATCAGTCAGCGAACAACTAGTCATTTTCTGTGCTAGGACTTTCAGTTAAGGCGTTCAAGCATCTCTGAAATGATGCATAATCCCCAGGCTTTGTTCCTGCTTATATCTGTGGGTTTGTATTGCAGCACAGGTACCAAGAGAAGCGAATTATATTGCTTCAGTGGGAGTTAAACTGGCAAAAATTAAGGAAAAAGGAAAAGGCTGAAAATAAATATACATCTGTTGTGAATCTGGATTGACTCTAAGGTTAAATGATGCCTGCATTGACCAAATTGCCATGGAAAAATACGAAGTGATCATAATTACAGTAGAATAAAACTTTGTCCTCTTGTTTTGGTAGGCTCTTGAGTACAATAAAAACTTTGGCTAAAAGAAACTGAATTCATATTTGTAAGCTTTCCCTTCGAAAGCAAGGAAAATATTCTTAAGTGGTGTAAATTGCCATCATTTTGCTGACTTTAGCAAAGTTATGACAATTTATATCATTCAAATGGTGGTCCCCAAGTATGACTTATCTGATTTTACTGTAATACAGATATTGCAAATATGCAAACCACACACTAGAAAGAACTGACAAGAATCCTACTTACATTCTGATAAAGGTGGTTCATTCAGTCTCCAACGTAAAAAATCAGAAAGACTACAAAAGTCCTGAAGAGGAGGAATTGTACACTGGTTCGTTCGGGTCAATTTTACATGATCTCCTTCCCCATAAATGGTAAGTTAAAAAATGAAAAACGACCCACCAGCAAAACCAAGAAACACAAAGTGAATGCAAATAGTAGCTCATACATGAAAATATAAAGGATGTTCCAAACTGTGTTGGCTCCAGATGTTTTTATGAGTTAAACAGTTTACTGTTTTCACATATTTAAAACATTCTATTTTTTTCACTTGATGTTTATAAGCTTTGGGCAAACTTGCTGGCATTGATTTAAGTTATGCTTTTGTACCACATGTAGGTTAAACACACATTCTGAAAAGGTAGAATGCGAACAAGAATTGAATCATTAATATTGAGAGTAGCAACTGCTTACAATTTTTCCAGTAATTATTCTGTTATTACTGAAAAGCTTTTCACTGAAGCTATAACTAAAAAGTTTTGGTAAACTAAAAGTTTTTTTTTTTTTTTTTTTTTACAAAGGATGCTGTCATATAGGTATTTGGTAACTCTACAGAAACTTTCTGAATGATTTCAGAGTGTTTGAAGCTGTTTATTTGCCTTAGTATTAGTTGCCTACATTTGCATTCTCCTTATATAGTTTAAAATGAAAGCATAAAGCTGTGCAGCGAATTGCATTTCCAGTCCATGCGAGTTTAAAACTGATTTTTAAAGAAGTAATAAGAACACTTGATGTAGGACTCGTGAACTTATTTGGGAACTCAGAAGCCCAGGGAAGCACATTCCTGAATAGTCAGATTTGGGTATGAAGCTATTGACAAACACGGAGCTGTGCCACAATAGCTTTGCTATTGCATTCTTCTTTTTCTTGTTCTTCACCTTTAGGAATCTCTCCTACCTCACCCTAAAAAGTCCTATTTGGCTTGTGTCTTATTTCTCTTGGAATCCTTATCTTTCTCCCTCTCCCTTGCACCCGCTCACTTTCTTCATTGTGCTCCACTTATTTAATTTTTTTTTTTTTTTTTTTTTGGTCATGTGCGAGAAATCCTGCAAGGCCATCCTGTACAATTAAGAAAAGGCATTTTTACAGCGCCTTGGCTGCGGGACTCCCCTGACCCCTTCACAGCTGTGGCTGTGCGAGGGCTCCAGCGGCCCTGGGAGGAAGGGTGCTGGCACTCCTGCCCCCCGACGGCGACTGGCCGGGGCGGGCGGGCGGCAGCAGGTTGGCGAGCGGAGCGGAGCGGTGCCGTGCCGTGCCGTGCCGTGCCGTGCCGTGCCGTGCCCGGGGCCGCCCCGCCGCTCCCCCGCTCCCACCTGGGGCCGCCCCCGGGCCGCCGCCGCCGGGGCCGCGATGCTCCGCGCCTGCCGCTGCCTCGCCTCTCTGCGGGACAGCAGCACCCCTGTGCTGGCAGCCCGGCGTGCTCCCGAACTCGAGAGGGGTTCAGCCATCGAGATTTCTTTGTATTCCTCCCTTCTAATATTAGAACACATATTGAAACGATAAACACAATGAAAAGCACAAAATATTTCATCAGTGTTGTAACTGTATATTTCCTTTATTCTGAAGAAATATCAAGTTTTGAACGATGCACAGAGGCAGCAACTCCTGCTTTGGACGCCACTCTCTTTGTAAAGACCGCGTTTTCAGAGTTAAATCTAAAGACAGTTATTAAAACGAGTTAGATGTCAGAAAAGGGGGGAAATCTTACCGTCGAAAGACTGCTGCAGGTTCCAGCTCAGTCTGAAACTGCAGTGAAAAGCAGAGCAGCTGCTGAACAAAAGTTTTAGATTTTTTTTAAAGAAAGTCTGCAAAACTAATTTCCCACAAAATAGGACTCAATTTCCGTTTAAGAAACTAGCTCTTGCAAAAGTCATACAATTGCTGATTTTTTCCACTAGCAATTGAAATTCATTTTATCTTTAGCACATGGACCTAAGAATTTAGACTTGAGAGAAATTATTTTTCTTTCCTTTTTTTAAATTTTATTTTTGATTTTGGGGGAGGAGGAACAAGGTACATCGAGCAGGAAGAGCTGAAGAATAAAATCTTTGCGCAGTGGGCATCTCTTTGGTCATTGGTCACTAAATGCGTTATCCCGCTTTCGTGGCTACTGTAATTCCACTACACCCATATTAAAAAAATAATTTTATAAAGGGGGAAAAAAAAAAAAGGCAGGCCCAGACTGTCCAGGTTGTCCTCCCCAATGTACTAAAGACATTTGCAACGAAGCAAATGAAGATACAGGAAATAAACATTATGCGACTTCTCGTTTTGAAGGGGCAGATGGCAAGAGGGGAAACTTCTCTCTCTGCAGCCAGATGCCGGCGCGGTGGGCGCCGGTGGGTCCCTTGCAGAACCAGCCGCCGATGCTGGGGCACAGGGGAGGCTCCTGAGGGCAGCGGGGCAGCGCCGCGGCCCGGGCGGTGCGGGGCGGTGGGCGCGGGTGATGGCCGCACCGGGACCCTCGGCGCGGGGAGCGCGGGGAGCGCGGCCCGGCCCGAGCAGCCCCTCACACATGCTGTGCCCTCGCAGCTGGGCGCGCAGGTGAGGCGCTGGCGAGAGCGCTGCAGCCCCCGGGGAAACGCGGCTGCGGTGGCGCCCACCCCTCGGGCCGCAGTCACCCTCAGGCCGCAGTCACCCCCCGCATGTCGCCTCACGTCTTTATTGCGCTCCCCGCGGGCGGCAGGACCCCGAGCGGCCCGTCAGCCCCGACGGGGCGGTGGAGAACCCTGCGGGGGCCGCGGGCTGGGGCTCGGCCCGCCCGGGGCAGGGGGCCCGGGCCCGGCGGCGGGCGGCGCGGGCGGGCCGGGGGCAGGGACGGGCGGGCCGGGCCCCCGCCGAGCCGCCCCCCCGCCGGCCGCGGGCGCCCGGGGCGCGGGCGCGCAGCGCTGCCGCCCGCTGACGGAGCGGCTCGGCGCGGGGACGGCGCTGGCGTTTTGGAGGGAGTTCGCATGTGGTCAGTGCTGTGCTGCTGAGCCAGCCCCCAGCTCACATTACACACTACTGTATTTATAACCTCTCGAAGCTGTTTCCCCCTTCAAGCAGTTCTCTGGGACCACCTTCTATTGGCTTCAACCTCTCCCACTTCTTGACATCTGAGCAGCTCTGAGAACGGCTCATCTAGGTCCGAGTGTTTATGAAGCGGAGACTGGCCACTAGGGCTAAAGACCTGGATTATCTGAGCTCAGCTGCTTGCTGCAGAGTCTGTCGGTGCCGTTTTGGAAAAAAAAATCTCAGCCCCGATCTGTTTACAGTGAAAGTTGACAAAGGGTGGTGAAGTTGGATCCTTCCTAAACTCTCCTGCCTGGAACCTGAGACTTGCATGCCATGGATCACACACTCTTTGGCTGCCTGCGCAGCCCCCATGCCACTGCGCAGAGCTTGCACCCTTTCTCCCAGTCTTCTCTCGCCCTGCATGGAAGATCTGACCACATGTCCTACCCTGATCTGTCTTCTTCTTCTTCCTCTTGCATAATAGCGGGATACCCCAATGAGGAGGGCATGTTTGCCAGCCAACATCATAGGGGGCACCATCACCATCACCATCACCACCACCATCACCACCAGCAACAGCAGCACCAGGCTTTGCAGACGAACTGGCACATTCCTCAGATGTCGTCTCCTCCCGCCGCGGCCAGGCACAGCCTCTGCCTTCAGCCTGACTCAGGAGGACCCCCGGAGCTGGGCAGCAGCCCCCCTGTCCTGTGTTCGAACTCTTCCAGCCTGGGCACCAACACCCCCACGGGGGCAGCGTGTGCGCCAGGGGACTATGGCAGGCAGGCTCTGTCCCCGGTGGAAACAGAGAAGAGGTCCGGCAAAAGGAAAAGCGACAGCTCAGGTAAAGGCTCGCGCGTTCCCCAGCGGGGCGGGATCCCCGGGCGGCGGGTGTCGGGGGAAGCGGCGCGCTCGGGCCCCGCGGACCTGCCGCCGCTCGGCTGGGCTCGTTCGGCTGGGCTCGGCTGGGCTCGGCTCGGCTCGGCTCGGCTCGGCTCGGCTCGGCTCGGCTGGCCCGACCGCAGCCGCCGCCGTGCTCTCGCCGCCGGCCGACACCGGCTGCCGGCTTGCTCCTTCTCTCCAACGCGCTCTCGGGATCTCCATCACTAACGCAAGCTTTATTAAGGCTACGGGGAGAGAAATAAAAAGAACAAATTCAGTACGTGATAGAGTATGAAATCAAGGTGGTGGTGGGGGAGAGAAAAGTTTGCAGTTTTGGTGCGGTTTTCAGCATCTGTTCCCGCGGCCCCCTCCCCCCTGCCCGATTCGACACCTCTGCTCCAAAAATTCAGAATCCAGCGCGCTCCTTCCCCTCCGCCCCTTCGCCGTGGAGCTGACTGCAGCTCCGAGGCGATTGCACAACGCTTGGAAGCTCTGCCTTGGAAGCGGGGATTCGGGAGAGGAGCTAATGCCTTGCTACCCTGTAGGATCTGAGTGAGCCTGCATCAAATCCTCAGCGTGAAGGGGCAAAATCTGGACTCTGTGAAGCAAACGGGTGAAGCAAACGGGCGAAGCAAACGGGCGAATGGGAGTTTCAGAAAGCTGCTGCACTTCAGTTTGCTGGTGGCGGTGACAGAGGAAAGGAAGGAGCAGTCTGAATTAAAATTACAGTAATTCTTGCTTAAAGACGAGCGTAAAAATATGTAGACTAGCAGTCATGACAGAGCAATGATTTGGCGTTAATGAATGTGCAAAAAATAATTGACATTATCTTTGCTTTCTAAAATAGCAAAGCCTGTCAAAGTCCTGCTCTGACAAAAGCCACTTTGCAAAGGCAACACAACTGATGGGACTTCTGTTAGGGCACACATGAACCAGGGGGTCACCAAAAATACAGAGAGACGGGCAGGAGGCATTTGAAAGAAAGAGGGCTCAGAAGACTGAAAACTCAAGAGCTGGCGTAGCAAATTATTTGTTATCACGGAAGAGAAAGTGAAAGGCTTTTCCAGATATGTATGAAGTTCACAACTTATTTGAGTTCGTAACCTCTTTCACTCAAAATGTCGTAAGCTTGGTAGAGTGTAAGCAACAAAGGATTTAAAAAATAACGCTCAATAATACCATCACTTCCTTCACTGTCCATTACATTGGCAACGTTTACAGTTAGAGTAATTCAGAATGTATTTATCTGAATTTAATCTTAAGTAGCTGGTATAGTTGCTAAAAACTCTTCTTAAGTTTGAAAGCTGTATTTAGTTCAAACACTGCTGGTAAAATCTTTTGTTTTGACGTCTTTACTTTCAATGAAAAAATGAATTATCTGATTTTGTGAGGTGTATGAACAGACCCTGTTACAACTGAGAAAATAACTGGATGTCTGCTGGTGTAAGGATTTATTGTATTTGTCGGTCTATTTAAAGCTAAAGGAAAAAAGGAAATCGGTCCCTTTCACTGTCAGGGAAGTATCTGAATCACTTTCTGTTTATTTCATTCTGCAATACAAACTAAAAAAACACCAGTGGGGAATGTCCTAAACCTTACCCTGAAATGACTGGAGCCTTCCACTGGATTAGTGGGCAAGAGTTCGAGGCTTTAGCCACTGTTAGGTTTATCTTGCAATGTACTTCAATCCTCACTTTCTAAGACTTTCTGGAGATCAAGGCAGGTAACTATTTCCTCCTCCCTTCCTCTACAAAAAAATTATGATTGTTCTCACAGTAGTGAATCTCTCAAACTGAAAATAGACGTCGTTTGACAACAACTGCATAGCTGCTGTATGTTTGGTTTTTCTTCAGGAAAAGCCTGCATTTTGGATGGAATATTTAACCCCACCCCTTTATAATCCTGAACTCTGGTGCTAGATATTTAATGCCATTCTCATATACGGCAGCAAGAATTATTTTAATTTGCTGTGTTTCTATATTTGTCACCCGTAATTGCCCCTCATTTGATTTAACATCATCTCCTTTCTTTCTCATTAATCTTTTTTTAAACAAATGACTGTGCTTGAAAGAATTTCTTCCATGCCTTCATCATACTTGGAACTACTTCAATAGACATTTGTAAAAAATCCTAATAGTAAATAACTAAGAGGTGAAGAGAGAGAGACTGCTTTAAGTTTCAGTGCCAGCAGTTTCTGAGACAATTATTAATGCTTTGCTTATTTACACATATATTTCCTCTTCTTAAGCATATCACTTCAAGCCACAGAATGCTCAGTTTTCTTGAGCACTGAATCTGTTCTGCATTTTAGAGCTGAATTAACCTTAGGCTACCCCTTTCTTGCAGTACTTAGTTTTTGTTTCTGTATGTTTAAGATCACAAAGCTGAGTTTGTAGATAGTTTAAAGAATGTAAAACATGATCATTCCTTGTATCATTTATCTTCCAAACAAGTAAGTGTTTCTTAGCCATACAGCTGCTCTGAAAATTTCTCAGGAGAGACACCCCATTTTACTTATTTGTTATGATGATGAGAGTACGACATTTCAAAATTATAAAAATCCAGAGGGCAAGAGGAATTTAGTATGATGGACTCTATTTTTCCCTGGAATTCACATATTGCAAGGAAATGGGGAGATGTAGAAATATTCTCCCCTGCTCTGTTGCAGTTTCATTTGGGATTGAGAAAACAAGGTGAAATGTGCTCTCGTGATAGTTACATGAACTGACTCACAGTTTTCTTGAGCCCTAACCCAGGTTTTGAGCAGTCTGGGAAGTTCCCTTTGAAGATATTGAAACGACTGCTACAGAACAGGGTGAAATCTTCAGTTGTTCTCGTTGTAAAGGACTGGGAAATACTGCTTACGTAGTCATCATCCCCTGCTTGCTACAGCTGTCAGTGTCTCCAGGTTTTGTAGTTGCTCTCTCACTATCTGCAGAACATTCCTTCCAATCTGCGTAGGCCCAGAAGTGGGTCGGTAAAGTTGCCTGTGAATTGAGTGATGCATACAAATCTTTATATGTTAATGTTTTGCAGTGAATAAATGGCATCTTAGTCCTCATCTTTGTAACTCAGCTCTTCGCATTTCAAGAGTGTAGGAGTAGAGAGGCGATACCAAATTTGAGGGTTGGTTACAAATAAAATCGCTTATTTTAAAGTGCCCTAATGGTCAGAATTATCTGTGTGCTAATGAGGTGTGGATGAAAACCATGCTGAGTGTATAGAAAACATATTTTTGGAGTGCTTTGTTGCTTTGTGGCATGAGTTGTTCTATATGGGATATTTTGGATTTTTCTAATGTCTCCCCTTCTCATTACTTGCCTGTAAGTTTCAGTGCCATTTTATTTGTGTTTATTATAGAGTAGGTTTGATTCTCAGATAATGCAGAACACACCAGATGCAAAGTTACTTCTGTGATTTCCTAAGTTACGTGACTTAGGTCCAAGTTTTCTTAAGACTTCAGTCAGGAAAAAAGCATATTAATGCCTGTATAGGAAGTACTATCTAGATTTACCGAGAAATATGAAAAAAGAGTGAATCTGGTAGCCTTAAGGAAGTCTAAAATGCTACGGTGAAAAAAAACCATGTGTACTATGCTGAAAAGACATGGGGGGAGGCTGATTACAGTTGAAGGAGTTCTTCTAAGCAATACAGCTACTCAAACATTAAATTGCAAGAGATAAATACATAAGGAAAATGCATTCCTGTTAAAGTCTAATGTAATTAAACACTTCCCCTCAGGCATGAAGAGCTTTTTTTTTAAAAAAAAAACAAACACCAAATTTTGCCATGGGAAAATGCTTTCTGTGTGGCACAGGTTTCCAAGAAAAGGCTAGCAGGTAATAAAAATTATTCATATTTTTAACTGTATTTACAATGGCATTTAGAAATGCTTCTGAAAAAGCATTTCAGGAACTGTTTCAACAGTTCGGCCAAGCGTTTCAATACCTGCTCCGATGGGTTTTGTTCATTGACAAATCACATAAAAAAATCAATACTTTTTTCCCCCTGAGTTTTAATATTTTATAACCTACCTATTCTCAACATGCTAGCAGTAAAAAGTTATATCTCCAGGGAATTTATTTTAAACACATCTAAATATCATAAATCATATGAACTTGTTTGAAATGGTCTCTAAAAAGCAGGTCATTTTGATAAATGATTATAAGTACTGTGAAATCATGAGTTTTGAGGACTTCTGATTGGTTTCTGAAACATGTCAGTAAGAAAAATGAGCTGCATGCTTCCAGTCAGAAAGCACTGTGTAACTGATTCATCAATATGTCTGTGCTTTTGTGTGGTTGTAAACGGAAACAAGAAAAAATACATAATAAGGCATAGTTTTTCTGGAAAGAGTTAATTTGCTTGGTATCTCACACAAAAGCATCACTTATCCATAAGAACAACAACAACAACCAAAACTCTGTAGATTTTATATATGAAAATTTCAAAATCCGATGAATGATACACACACTTTCAGGAGAAATCTTTCAAGGCTGATTTCTTATCAAATAATGGGCTTACTAGTGAGCTACTCGATGAATGGTTTTAATAGATGAAAAACTTGCAAGAAATTCACTTTTGTTCTCAGGAAATAGAATCAGGAATTTTTCTAAGGCTAAAATTTTGAGTGACTATTTTGCTGATACTTTTTCAGAATTCTTTACCCCTAGCCAAAGAAGAACTTTGTGTGGAAAAAAAAACCTAAAAAATCCAACAATGTATGGCTTCTAGCTATGCATTTCTGTCTGTTTGTATGCATGCTTCAGTAGAATTATACTTCTCTCTCTCCCCTCCTTGTCAACCCACCCTTTCAGGAACATTGGAGAGCCGATCCAGACCTTCACGGGATCACAAATGTTTTTTGTGAGAAGGTCCATTGACTCCAGTGAAACCACTGAAGTGCTCAAGGTTTTTAAACAATCAGAGCTTAATTCTTTTACATGGGCATTAAAAATTCAGATATTCTGGCAATATCTGGATAAAATCTCACTAAAAAATTTAAAAAAAATAGTTGTAGATACATTTGAGGATTTTTAAACTTCTGTTACAAGGTAGTGAAAGAAAAATGCTTTACAATTCTTCTAGATATTTGTGGATAAAATGTTCGGATTGTCTGATCGTTTGAAAATTGCCAATTGTGCATTTTATATACACATTGAATTTTAACTACATTTGTTTTAAAATCCTTCTGACTTCTGTAGTATTTTCTAATGTCAGTAAATCATATGATGAGTATTATTTTTTGTTTTTTGCCATTTTTAGGCATGCCAATTGTTTGCTAAATGTTTTTTAATTGAGCCTGTTAATCTGTGTATCATTTGCCGTGTGGAAATACTTGTTCTTTTGTGATGCAATGACTTGATATACTTTATCTCAATTCCTCAAGAGTAGGATTGAGCTTGATATTCAAGGGCAGGTAACATTATCCTTGCTTCTGTCTGCTGATGCCCTAATATTGCTCACTGGATTATTGCTTTCAAAGACACTGTTACTTGGCAGTATGAATAGTTGCCGTAGCACATTTCTCTCAGTAGCAAAATGTACTTTACCAAGCAGTTTTGTAAGTCTTCGGAAAAGACGCAAAATAAATCTGGTTTCATCTGCTAGACTGAGCAAAGTTTAAACCCATCAGTAAAACGTAGTTATGGTGGGGTAGGAGTCAATTCTTATTTTTGCTATGCTACCCTGTGTCCTTGTTCTAATATACTTAAGAATGCAACTTGAAAGGGTACGAAAGGAAAGTCATATTTTTTAAATATAAATACTTGCATATGTCGCTAATAAGGTTTCTAACTGAAATAGTGTGGTGTTAGAGAATTTTGATAAACAGTGCTTGAGGCTACTTCATTACATCAGTGCACAGCTGGGCACTGAACCCAGTCCTATGATCTGTCTCAAGCCTGTGCCCTGTCCTTTTATAATCATTTGCCCAACTTATATAATGGCCATACCAGTGCTTTCCTTCCATTTGGGAAGTACTGTAAACTTTTATGAAACTAAAAGCTTTGTGTGCGTGTGTTTGCGTACACGCTTTTTATTTTTAGTAGGCTTTAAAGACTTACAGATCTGCATCACAATTTCTCTAGTACTGCTAGTTGCAGAGTACGAGCAAGATGGTGCACAGCCACCCTGCAGAAAAAGCCTTCCTCCTGGTACCCAGCAGGGCAATTGCATCACCTTTGCCAGCATGAGCTGTGTGACTGCGTACATAACCAGAAGTCATTTGGCTTCTGGGGTGAGTGTCTGGGCTCTTCCACGAACATGTAGATGCTTTTCTATGGTGTTTAATGAAAACCTGAATTCAAAAATAGCCTGATATAATTGTGCTGGATACACACAGTTTTGTTGTCTTATATTTTAAGTATTTGAATCAGTAAAAATAAAGTTATTGAAATAAATGGTTTATAAAAAGACATGCTGGGGGAAATTTCACCAGCAAGATACTGATGACAAAACTCCTACTGATTTTTGTTAGGACCAGATTTTAAGTTGTGAGCTCTTACAATAAATGTAGCTTAGCTTGGGAGAAGGAGATAGACCAGTTAGCCATGGTAGCGCTGAAGTTTTTTTGTTACACGCTGTCTTGAATTCGTCCAGCAGCAAGTACGGCAAAGGAATGCTTGTTTAAAAAACCACTGCTGCCATTGGTCTTGGGTTTTTAGCATGTGTTGTCCTTGTTATTTATTAATGCATACTACAAAATCTATGTCCTTTGGTAAGTTTACCTAAACAATATCCATTTAAAATAATATTTGATAGGCATTAGTAGAAATCACAATGATGTTTTTCATTTTACCCTGCAAATTTTATACGTGTATCTGTAACTTCACTAGTGCAGAGTTGCAATGCTGCATCCTAATATTCAATGAATGATGCAAAATGGAAAAAAAAAACCAAAATAATGGGATATAGTAGTGGATAGTGCACTGTAATACATGAAAATTTTCTTCTGAAATCTTTGATTATATAAATAGACTACTTAGGTTGTCAAAATTGTACTTGTCAACGTCAGTGGTATTAAAGATGTAATGTTCATTTTAGATTAGAAAGGATTTTCTTTTTTTCAAGATCTTGGACCTACAGGAGATAATAAGACATCTCCTATTAAAAATGTGAGTTGATTTTCTATGTGAAATTGTAAATTTTTACAAACAGTTTTGGGGATAGGTCACTTTACTGGAATTTGTACATATTAATCAATAGACATATGATTATATGCTGAACGATAAATCTGGAATAATAATTTGGAATCTGCTTCTGAATACTTTATTGTTTAATGATGGATGTTGTCACAGAATGCTGTGCATTCTGAAATTCCTTGAACTTCTTACTCAATGCAATGGAAAAAGAAGTCTGAACTTTGTATTGAAAATTACCTATGCTGAACAAACCTCACAAGAAAACATCCATGAGAAGTTAATGGTCATGTGAAAGAAAGTAATATTGTACTTGATTCTATGTTTTCTTTTGTTTTTCTTTAACAAATGAAACAAAATAATTGATGAAACCAAATGAGCAAGTCTCAAAGCAATGAGTCAAATCTTTAATTTATTATAGAATAGTTTTACTAAACCAATAAAATCGAGTGGATTATTAAATTCTTACTGGAAGCCAAGTGATTTCTTTTCTTTCTTTTCTTTCTTGCTTTCTTGCTTTCTTGCTTTCTTTGCTTTCTTTCTTTCTTTTCTTTCTTTTTCTTTCTTTCTCTTTTCCCTCTTTCTCTCTTTCTCTCTTTCTCTCTCTCTCTTTCTCTTTCTCTCTTTCTCTCTCTCTTTTTTCCCTCTCTTCACCTTTCTCTCTTCCCTCTTTCTTCCTTTCTTCATCTTTCTTTCTTCCTTCTCTCTTTTTTTCTTTTTTTTCTCCTCTCCTCTCCTCTCCTCCTCTCCTCTCCTCTCCTCTCCTCTCCTCTCCTCTCCTCTCCTCTCCTCTCCTCTCCTCTCCTCTCCTCTCCTCTCCTCTCCTCTCCTCTCCTCTCCTCTCCTCTCCTCTCCTCTCCTCTCCTCTCCTCTCCTCTCCTCTCCTCTCCTCTCCTCTCCTCTCCTCTCCTCTCCTCTCCTCTCTCCTCTCCTCTCCTCTCCTCTCTCCTCTCCTCTCCTCTCCTCTCCTCTCCTCTCCCTCTATCCCTCCGTTTTCCTCTCCTTTGCTGCTTCTCAGACTAAAGAAAAACTAGTTGATTGAACATTATTTTATAGCAAATAGGATATGAAAAACTAAAACTGAAACAGATTACTGCAAGCTTTTAAAAGTCCTTCTTCCTTCTGCATTCTCTCAGATCTCTAATAGCTATTTCTTATTTTTAGCAAGTAACTCTGGACAAATGCTGCCTTACATAAACTGTTTTAGATGCACTTCAGTATCTTCTGCCACTATTGTGTATTAATTCTTAGACTATGATCTTACGATGATTGTAGTGTGCATTTAATTTTGTATGTTGGGAGATGAATGAAATCTTGGGAAGCTGAAGTCAAAACTAGCTATTGAGTGGAGCCAGGACTTCACAGCTGAAGTAGTCATAGTACTTTGATATGAACATCACTGAAGTTAAGTGTATGTTTACACATTTTGGTGAATTGAGGGCATTAGTCACTTAAATTTACCAAGCGGAAAAAACTGTTTCCCACTTTGGTCGTTCTAAAAATAGATACTAAAAAAATCTGTTGGACATATGTGAACTAACAATATAGCTCTGAAGAGAGTTGAATGAGCTGTGGGGTTTTCTACCTGCCAAGCAAAAAACGGTGTATTCTAGATGCATACAATATAACCTGAGTGTGCATGGGAGCTTCTTTGGAATGAGGTGTTTTGGCAGGATGAGTGAGGCTCCTCAGGCACATTGGTCTCAGTAACTTGTCAAGCCCTTCATTTTCTTTCATCTGGTGGAGAATACCAGAACTCTGTAGGCTTCATAGAATATGTGGACAAGTAAAATGTGGTTATTATAATGTGCTTATTCCTGTAAAAAGAATGGTAGGAACAGTGACTAGATGTATCTTAAATATGTGGAAATATTGGTTTGGCTTAGTGAAGAAAAAGGAATTTAAGTCAGATGTATTGATAAACTAAACAACAACATATTTTGTGAGGCTTTGGTACACTGAATTGCTGAAAATAGTGTCAGTGGAAGCCTGGGCAGCTACAGCAATGTTGACCACTCAAAGATTTCTTGTAAAACTGTGCTTAGAATGCCAAATAGTATTTTCTGCCAGAAGAAAGCGACAGTATAATAGGGGCTTAAGCACATTCACGCCTTTCAAAGTTATATTTTCAGAACTAGACGCTAAAACCTAGTAAAAGTCTGCAATTCATACCCACGTTATGTAGTGCTTAGGGAGAGCTGAGAACGTAACAAGTTCTTTGCAGTTTGGTTTGATGACTCAGAATTGACATAGTAATATTAAGCTATTTTTTCTCCCCTGTTTCTATATTCTTGTTTTGGGAGTACCACAATGACCTCAAGCTGCAGCTGTGTCTTAAGTCTTTGCGTTCCTGAGGACATTAGAACAATACACACTAATGGTCTACTGGCTCCCTCTCTCCCTCCCTCCCTCTCTCTCCCCCTATTTCTTTTTTTACACGAGTAAGTTTCTGAAGGAGTGTGTGACTATGTATCCTTTCAATTTCCATTCATCTCTTAATTTCAAAACAAAAAATACTACCTTTTACCTTAATCAGATTTTCATTATATGTAACCTACAATAACTTAAGAACGGCAGTGATCTGCTAAATAAGGTAATGTTAGTTCTATTAGGCAGTGCAAGATGAAACAGTTACGAGCCAGACAAAAATAGAAGACTTAATTAGTAGTTGTTCATGGGGCATCTTGAATTGCAGAATTTTCTCTGTTTTTGGTATTATTAGCACTTTAATTTACATGATTTTTTAATAGCTTATTGGGTCAATAAATAGTATGACAATTCTGTCCATATTATTTGTTTTTATGAAATAACATGTTGCTATTAAAAGTGGCAAATGCAACATCTTAAATTCTAAATTTGAAAAAATAATGTGAACATGCACAAGAGAAAAGGCTGGAGACAAGAGTGCAATCAATTTTGATTGCTCCATATTATGAAGAGATATTCTGCCGAACTTTATTGTAGTTTGGCTTAGTTTTGCATTTTAAATTTTTCTCCACTCATTCTGACTCATTTGCTTTTACACTTCAATACATTGCTACTACTTTATGAGGCAAGCATCTTTATTACTTTAATATGAGAGTATATACAGAAATTTAACTTTATTCAAACCCTATAAATCTATCTTTATTTCACTGGTTCCAAATTGAAATGTAGACAAAGACAGAAGGTGCCAATTGAGTTTACAGTTTGCAGCATGAGAAATATCAGAGATTTCAGATTTTTCTATTTGCAAACATATTGGGAATGCTTTACCAGACATGACACCCAAAAACCTTCTTTTTTGGATAGAGGTTGTGTGTTCCAAGTACAGTGGCTAACAATGTCCAGCCATTTTAAGGTATGTTTGGTGAAATATAACTTGGAGAATGACCCAGTCCTTCAAAATTCTTGGGAAAGCCATTTCCTTTCCTCCTGCAATAGTCACAGCTTTGCCAGTCTGTTGCTCTAATTCTGTCACAAGTTAGCTTACTGTGTATAATGTTTCTGGAATTAGCAGTATAATGTTGGCAAAATTAAGCACAAGCACACCAGTTACTACCCGGTTGTTGATTCCTTCAGCTTGATGCTGTGCAGCTAAGAAATGTTAGTAGTTCCACCGCATATGGTTAGATATCATGAAAATATTATTTATGGAGGCTCTGGCTTATCTTTTGAATTTCAATTAGCATCTTTCCACAGCTAATTGATAGTCTTAATTCACACACAAGCTGAAAGATGCATCCATGTTAACTGGGGAACATTTGGTTGGGTTTCTTATATAGATAACCGAAAAGCTTCATGTTACCCATATAATGGAGTCTGGCTACATCTTATTGCTGGCAGGTTAATTGAAAGGACTTTGTCAACCTAACAGCAGAGTCTTATTACAAAAAGCAGACCTGAATTCTACAATACAAGAAGGTCTTCTCCTATCTGAGGTTTTAATACAAACCTACATGGTGCCTGTCTAGTTCAGAAGATATTTGGGGGTAGAGTATATATTCCCTAGATACCTCTGGAAGAGTATTTCTGTGAGTTTTGGAATGAAACAAGTCCAGAGAATATGTGTATCCTGTTGCACAACAAGCACAAAAAATGTCTGCCTTTGCACCTTCCATGCCATGTCATTTAATGGCTCATATATCTCTCCTCTCCATAAAGCCGAACTTTATGTGGTAAAGGTTAGTTTCTTTACAAAAGCAGACAGCATTTCCTTTGCTTCCAGGGCAAGAATGCACAGATGTAGGAAAAAAAATGCTCACAAAAGAGACCTAGGGTGAGCACAAAGCATCCTTTACAGGCATAAAACAACTTTGTCCTTGGTTTCCCCAGTGCAAGGCCATGGGCTACTGCCTTTTCTGACCAGGTTGAGCACTACCATTTAGAAGAACTTATTTTGCTGTGAGACTTTGCAAGTTGCTTTTTTTGTCTTCTCTCTCTCCAGCATGTTTTCAGATTGTTTTGCAAATGACTTTTACACCACTTAGCAGAAATTGAATCTTGTTTTTTCTGCCCTAGCCCTCTCCTGGCTCTTTTAAGCCTGCCAAAACTAAAGGTGATGAAATGATCATACCTTTCAATCATATCCTTCTGAAATTTTCCTTCCTAGAATCATTCTTCTAGTTCCACCTTATATTCTCAGAGTTAAACTAATTTTGCTGCAAGGCGTGTTGCCCGTGCCTTAGTCAGTGCTTTGGATCCTGCTTATCTACCTCAACATTTTCTCTGTGCTGATATTCTTCCTTTTTCCATTCACACTTTCCTCTGTCTGCAGGATGGCTCACATACATGCAAGAAACATATAAAAACAATATTCTATCATTACCCATTGTCACCAAGCTATCATCTCTTTTACTGCGAACTTTTTTTTGGTAAACTGTAGGTCCGTCATGGCTCCTCTGCACTTATGGTCTGTAAGAAAAGTGTGCAAGTCAGGAAGTGAACAGGGAAAAAAAAAGAAAGAAAAAAAATGGTCCTTCATATGCCCTCTCTTCTCCCGAGGTTTTGACTCCAAAAGGGCTGTGCACCACAGAGCAAATTCTGTAAACAGCTATAGCAAAAATCAAGCATGACCCAGATGGGACAATACTGATATTTAGTATCTAATAACAGTAATGTACCCAGTATTGAGCAGAACTGTGTGTAAAAACAAAGTACTTGAAACTAAGCCAAATGTGTGAAAAAAAGAAAAAATGTAACTTTCTTAAAATGCACTCTTTTAACTCCAAGAATTTAGGTAATTACTTGTGGCAGAAGGAATGTGGTTCAAAGACAGTAGAGTCTCATTTTGAAAGGGCCTGTAAACTCTTTAAATAGCATTGTCAAATCGTTGTTTTATTCCGGTTTTCTGTAAGAAGAATTTTGAAAACATTAAAATATTTTTATGTGATTCTATTTCACTGATGTAATAGACATGAACATATATTTGGGGTATGTGTGTATGTGTATGCATATATATAAAATCTAAAAAAACAGTAGATAGGGACCTGGGCAGCCCATGTGATTTGACTGCAGCAGCACTCGGTTATACTGTGTCATTTTATTCCTAAACATGTTTTAAAAACAGTTTGGGAAGGATGAGGAAGCTTCAGGAAGGGAGAGAAAAGCAAAGTTCTGATGATACCTTTCGAATGCTTGGGCTTGGCAATTTTTCAGTTATTTTCAATGTCTAGAGTTTTTCAGTGTAATATCAGCAAATAGAATGCATAGTAAAATTACAGAATATCGAATCTGAATTCTGGAGACATAAATTCGCAAGAAGGATCAGCTCACACGATTGGCTGCTTTATGGTTAGTCTCCAGTGGGAGTTTTTCCATTTCAAAAAAATCACCACACAGTTTGGCACAACCTTCAGGCTCAGCAAAGAGGGTTTTATTCCAGGACTGAAACAGAGAAAACCAGTAGAAGTCAGAATTGAGGTACATTTGCAGAGTAGGATGAAGATAATTTTACAGCTTTTGTCTCAACTCTTCTCTCCCCTTGCTAGGAGTAAATATCTTTTTTTTTTTTTGGTAAGAGCTCTATCAACTTTACAGAGGAGGAAGGGAGGAGATGCTAACAAAAACCTGTAAGTGTGTCAGTAACTCACATTTCTGCAGCACACATAAGAATCTAACTATTTGAGAAGACTTTTTTAAAAACAAGGTAGACAGATGATCAAAATTTAGAAAATAAAATAAAAAAGTTATAGACTATTGACAGTGATGGAGTCCTTCCCCCTTCCCCCACCTCTCATCAGCAAGCTGATGTTTCCAGCAACTTCAAAAACAGAAGACAACTCTGTAATCCTAAATGTGCATAAGGAGCAGATTAAAGTCCTGATTTGTGAAAAAAATTGAGCATATGCTTAAGAGCCATTGACTTCAATGAGAGTTAAATACGTCCTCGCACACGCTTCTTGAACTGGAGACTAATAAGGATATTAGAAAGGATCAAGAGGCTGCTCCTCTTCAGGAAATGCAGCAAAACTACCATAGCTGAAAAGTATTTTGGTCATAATCGTACTGACTCTCATCACCCTTCACCTCACCTCACTTCCAATCTACACAGAAGAGAAAAACCCCTTCTCTCTGTCTCTTCCCCTCTCTTTTCCTCTTTTCTCCATGCTGCTCTATGTCAGGCTAAGCTTACTCTGGTTCCAAAGAGGAATTACAGACTCTGCAGTGTCCATTAGGGATGAGGTTATTTCCAGTGTAATGAGTGTGGATGATGGTCAGATAATACAGTGGACACTGGTTGAACAACCTCCCTGAGAGAATTAATTATAAGATAATTAATTACATTTCTGTTTAGCTGATTTATCTAGAGGAATCCTGTGTATAGGGAAAAAGGTACCCCATGCCAAAGAGCAATCCATATTAATATTCTTTTATTAGACGAATGACAGATGGAGTGACATAGTGATGACTAAAAAGCCTGAGTGTGGGTTGATTCCTTTCAATTCAGTATGACAAAATGGGTTATATATATGGTTTTTGAGTGTGGTACTCATTTATTAAATGCTCATTTGGATTTTAAAAAATAGCTTGCCTTCATTAGCCATCTTGGGAATCAGACTCCATGGTGTAATAAATCTCAGCTGCAGGAATTTTGGCCTGCTACTCATCTTATAAAACTCTGAATTTTCCTTTTCTGAGCCTTGTGTCATACTCTACTACAGTCCTCATAACTTATCCCTTCTCTTTGTTACCCAGATTTAAAAGGCAGTCCTCATACATCCTTATAGACAGGAGTAAGCCAGTTTGAGGAGGAGTATTTGTTCTCTTCTTCAAGCCACTCATTCAAAATTTTTTGTTTATTTTTATGAATAAAAACTCCTTTTCCAACTCAGAGTTAACTTTGGCATAATGGCCATTTAGCATAGTATCTTTTAGAGGATATAATTTTTGTAAGAATTACAGAGTAGTAGAACTGCTTTATAGAAATAAATATTTCTTTCCACCCCTCATGATTTATTAAATTAACTCATGTAAATTAGCAAAGATGCTTCCTGCTAACTCTGTTTATGTGCTTCGTGAAAAATTCTTCTTGCTTCAAGTCAGAAGAAAATCCAGATTTCAATTCATCTTTTTGTGTATTCACTAGGTGTTCTGTCCTTTGCTGCTGTGTGTTGTAAAAAATAAAGTGAGATACTCAGTTGTTATTTCCTTTTGTCCTGTCACGAACTTGCTTGAAAGTGTCGAATTTTTCAGTATTCTCTGTAACAAGACTGTAAAATTTCTATTTTTTTAATCAGAGATTTTCTTAATATGTTTGAATTCACACTTTTCTGCAGACCAGGTTTCCCACAGGGGGAAGAGGACTGGAAATGGACTATTACTCCCTCCAGGGTTAGTATCAGGTAATGCTGTGCATTTCCTGTGTGATCTGGTTTGAGTTGCAGAGGTGTGGTACTACCATAATTCCTATCTGTCTCTATAGTTGCCCTTCAAACATTTAAATACATTGCCTTATGATTATTTAGTACAAATTTTAAGCATCCTGGGATGTCTCAGCATCCAGGCACAGTGATGTATCCTGGAATCTTGTAGAGCATTGCAGCTCCTGTATCAGGATTCATGCCACTGTAGGTTGGACATAGCTGTCTTGAGCAGCAGGAATTTTGCACATTTAAAACTTCCCTTAGAAGGGTGGGCTGATGCACACATTGACTTATATTCTATTTCCACACCATGATATGATCTCCTTTTCATTTTCTTGTATAATTTACTTGTATAATTCACTGTTTCTGCTGCTGTGTTTTGCTTTATGCTGATTTTCAGTCAGTTGCATCTTCAAACCCTGAGTTAATCTTTGGTCCCCTTTGGATAGCCAAGTAAGATGGATTCAGAGTTTTTTAAATGTATTGAACCAAAAAATCTTTTTCCAAAAGATATAGTTTTGAAACATACAGACTCTATACAAAATTTATGCCTGCTACAAATAAAAATAAAGCATGGCAAATAGTCCCTAACTGGGTGTTTTGCAAAGTTAGTGTTTTATTCATCTAACTATACTAGGGAATTTAAAAGCTGGAAATGCTGGAATTAAACTTAAAGGGCAATGGAAAGTTGGTAGCCTAAACATTTGTTTTGATTCATATGGAGGAAAGGAATTTGCACCAGATGCTTGAAAGAGCTCAGAACCCAGAAGCCCCCATTGTTCTTCATTTAGGTGCCTAAATGGTAACAGTTGGGTGTGCAGCTTTCTTGAAAGCTGATCCTTTTGTGTTGAGGCAGCTTTTAGGTTTTAGCCTATCTCTTCCTGGCTATAGAACTTCACTGTAAAAATTTTATTCCAGAGTTGTTCCTCATCTGTATCCTTCAAGCATTTGCTTATTGTTAGAAAATCCATTGTTAATATTGCAAGGCTGCAACCCCTTCAGCATTGTTTAAAAAACACGAGGCTCTCACGTTGCTTTCATCCTGGAGACATTAATTCCTGCATCTAATGCTTTAATAACACATTTGCAAAGAGCTCAAGCAGAGTGTGGGCTCTTAAAATGCTATACATTCATATGCCTTTGTTTGCTTTAGGCTGGCTATCCCGTATAATACAAAATATTTTAGAGGAAGTGGGGCTGTGCACTTTCTTCCATGAAGTAAGCTTCCAGTCCCAGAAAACTTCTCAGCTGAGCCTAGTGTGTAGGTGGTTGCATATCAGTGTGCTTATATTTTAGAGTTGATAATATACAGATGATCATGAAATAAATAATAGCAGGATTGAGTTAAATCAAGATCAAACAAAGCATTTACTGTGCCTTCTTATAGTTAAGAAAATTATAGTAAAGATTAGCTCTTATTTTCACCTAGGTTCTGTATTCACACACACACAGACACACAGACACACAGACACACAGACACACAGACACACAGACACGGACACACACAGACACACACACACAAACACAAGCACACTTAGGCACAAATACAATAAAATACCACTTGAAATTTTTCTATTTTGCACGGTACTTAAGATGTATATGATTCAAAAGCACCTTTGGGCTTCATTCTTGGGTTATAAATTTTAAAAATTTAGATATAATTACTAAAAGGTTGAGGCGATTAGTAGGCTTAAAAGATTAAGACTAAATTGTAATAAAAATGCCCTTATGATACCCTGCAAACCAAAAGTAGAGAAGACAGGTTGCTTTGAATTAAGACAATGGCAAAAAATCAGGGAGAAAAAATTTAGTCTCTAAAAACTTAGCATCATGGGCAAATTGCCCCTGCAGAGAAGCAAGTACATTACTTTGGGCAAATCTCCAGAACTGTGCTCCCTACAGGAATCCCTGTGTAGTTCTTCTAGTTTAATTTCCTTCAATAATCTTGACACAGTTCTGTAGTTACTCCATACTTCAAATCTTCAGTCTCTATAGAGGACAAAACCAGCCTACAGTCCCTTATTTATAAACAGAGATAAAACACTCAGGATGGCAAACTAAACTGGTGAATAGGAAGACTCAAAATGCAATGACAATTCCAGTTACTAAAAGCTGGGTAATTTACGTATCAAGGTATTTTTGAGCAGCTATGTGTCTCCAAAGAATAAATAGCACTCTTTATTTTACCATCTTAAATAGAGGCAATTTTAACATTTTGATGATTTTTTTGAGCCAATTATTGGCAGATGTGCTTTAGCCAACCATATGTCTTGAGGTGATGTACAGATATATTTCTCTGCCTCAACAAATATTCCAGCTTCTTTCCAAATGGTATGTTTGTTTGGCTAATTCACGACCTCAACCAGCTATTTTTCTGAAATTGAATCCAGATCAAGTGGAATGCCCTGCTGGTTGCATCTCAGTTCTTTGACCAGTGTTCTTCACCCTAACAGAGAACGAGCATTTTTCTGGTTATCTGGGATTTTCAAAACAGGTTCCTCTATATTATTCATATTTATATTTTACCTTCTTTGACAGATGCAATTATCACAACCAGTTACCATTGGAAGAGTATAGCAGCATAACTCTGGTAGTATCTTTCTTTACCATATTTTAATTTCTTTTTAATATTTTAATTTCTTTATTTTTCACATCGAAATTATGCAATCCTCAGGATAATCCTTCATCCATTGCAAACCAACTGCTGAAACTCCTTTTCTCTTGTACTGTGTTCGATCAACTATACTGCACAGTTTATATTGACTCTTAATAACTTTCACATCAAGTTTCATATTTAATTGCTCCAATGTAAATTTTTCACCCACTAGGAGCTTTTATGAATTGACATATTGTAAATTGTCTCTCCAGAAATAAGAAATTTCTTCTATCTGAGATTTAATTGGAAGAGATTGGGCACCCATTTTTTTCTTGCCTGTCACTCTCTGACTTGCTGCCCGGAGATATTCAACAGTCTGGTTCCTTTTGCTGTATTTTCAAGCCTAAATGTAGGCCATCAATATACCTGGATATCTTTCAGTGCAGTGGTTATTACATTTCTGTACAGAGCTCTCGGAAATTGTGTGAAAGGTGTTATATAAATGTACAGATTAGAGTGGAGTGGATTAACTAGGACTGGACTCCTGGAATGCGCATCACCCCTTACTATGAGTTCTCACAGTGTGGTTAGAGCCAGCCTGTGCTTCGTGAAATTTTTTTTGTGATGTCCATTTAACCAATAAATCTGTCATCACTGACTGGTCTCCATTTCCTCTGAAATAAACAAATCACTATAAGGTTCTTTGAAGCAGCAGACTGCCAGGAAACACAAAAGTCACTTTTGCTTCATCCACGGAGATAAAGTAGTTAGAAAGTGGAAATGAGCTGCAACTGAAGTGAGCCTCAATGTTCTCACACCTGCTAGAAAGTACAGTAGATTTCCACAGAGCAGGAATTCAAACAAACCTCAGATCACTGTATTCAGTGAAAGTAAGCTTGCCTAGCCAAGAAATGAATTGCAGGCCCTTGGAAACTACTTAAAGCAAGCCAGTTTCACAGGGACAGAGGAAATTTGAAAGAGTCCAGGAAACTCTTCTAGGTCTGTGATATCCATTGCATTAGCTGTTATTTTCCTGGTCCATATTTCTGACTTCCACACTTCTCAGGCTCCATTTTTCAACTGGATGGTCCTCTGTTTGCTGCTCTTTGTGTTTCATTCCACAGGCCACCCCTCTGGGCCTCGACTGCCTTTAGTGCCAAGTGTTCTCGTGTGTAAGTTTGCATCTGCTTTTTCTTTACTCTTGAGCTGGAATTTATTTCATTGCAGTCTCTATTCCATACAACCTACAGCGTAAGTGTTCTACCTCTTTTCAATGTGAAAAATTAGTCTCAAGTCTTTAACTTGTTCTAGTTGTTTGCTGATGGTCTATTTCTGCTGAAAAAGGCTGTGGAAGTTAAGCTTCTGGCAATATGGTCGTTTAGAAGGGAAAAAAAATTGATTTTTGCTTCTGTAACTCCTTTGTAGGTTAGCCTAACTAGTACACTTTAATCTTTATAAAATTGAAGGGAAAAGCTGTTGCTAAAATTTTGCAGTTACTTTCAGCAAAGTAGCATTAAGATTTCTTCTCAACAAAAAACCCTGACTCTAAAAAAACTTTAAAAACTGCAAGAAGCTTCTAATTTAAGGTGAAATCGTGGAAGGAAAATCACTAATAGAAGAAAGCCAACATTTTTAGGAAAAGCTAATGAATCTTTGTTAGGAGTGGACCCTTGGCATAGCAGAAGCTGATAATCTTTAAATGGGACAGTTTTACAATGTAGTTTATAAATAGAGTTGAAAAACCTTTCACGTTTCTTTATCCATTCCACTTTTATGCTTGCTTCTAAATAATTTAAATCTCGGGTAAGAGTTTTGACATCAGTATTTCCAATTTTTTTTTTTTCATTTTTGGAATACTGTTATTATTGGAAAGCAGTGTTATTACTTGTTCAGTAAATGTTCTATCTTGGATTTGAATTCACAGCCAGTAATTTTTTTTCTTTTAGTCCCATAAATAAAATATTAAATTTATTCTTATATGAACAAATCCTTTTAAACCACTTATTTTCAACTCGTGCTGACATTCCACTTTTTTTTTATTACTAGCAAACTTAATATTTCACATTTTGAACTCATGGTACAGTAGAAACTATTCTTGTGATTACTGCAAGTGTAACCACAGGCTTCAGTTGTATCCTGTCCAAAGCTTATTCTAATCCCTGTATTCAGATTGTGTTCTGAAGCCCTTAGTATGTAGTGATTTTTGTAAGTTAATACGGACTTTTCAAAAAAGTTACAGAAAAGTGACTTAAGGAGACATTCCGGTATCTGTCCCTTTTATGCCATGGACCAAGTGTTTGCATGCTCCCAGCACAGTGCTGAAGTGTCTCTATCTTCCTTAGTGGTAAGGTACTGAATTATTGAAAAGAATTGAAGAGAAAATGCTGTGTGGAACCAGTGAGATGTGTGGCACCACACCCTGTCCTGGCCCAGAATCTTACCCCATCACAAAAACTCATGTTATAGTGGGATGTGGCTTCCCTCTCTCTTTTCTTTCTTGTTGTCTGTGTTTAGAACAGAGTACATTGATGATGGGGAGATATAAACCAGACACATAATAAAATGGTGTAAACCTACACCTAAAGGAGTACAGACATTTGCTATAGTGGCAGATACTAGATCTGATTTTGGAAAACAATTGGGGCTCCATTTGATCATATGTATTCTCTAGCTCATGTTTAATCCTATGTGGGTCTTTTTGCAACTAACAAAACAAAAGCAAGGAGAAGAAAGGCATGTATATGTCTGCCATTTGTATGACAGTTCAATTCCTACAAAATATACTACTTGTTTAAAAAAATAAAATTGCTTTCCAAATTGCAATTGCCAAAATATTCTGAAATGAATCCATGTGCAAACTGAAAATGTGCTTACAGATTATTTTTCCAAAGTGATTTGGGTTAGCTTTAAATCCTGGAAGGGCCCTTTTGTTGAAACTACACAACCATTCATGTCTTGATATATCACAGGCAAAAATATGTGATCAACATGAGCAAATAATGAAATGGTGAAAATAATCAAAGAAAGCAGGAAAGATTATTGAAGCTAATCTTGGGAAAAATACTATATTTTAAATATAGTTTTTGTTTGTTTATTTCCCAGAGGTTTCATTACCAATAAAGGCTGATGGTTGCTCACACGAGGAAACATCTGCACATCTGTATCTTTATATCAGTCAGGTAGCACGCAGCTTTCTGCATGAATGGGAATCCTGGTTTTGTCACTTCAAGCTGAACTCTGAAAGAGAAGAAAACCCCCACAAGATTAAACAAACTCAGGTTTATAGATAAAGGAGATGTGAATGAAGTTGCATAAGGATTCTCTGATTATGTCCTTAGATTATTTATTTGTCTTACTGCTAAAGCACCTTGTTACAGGAAGAAAGAAAATTTGAGGGCCACAAACATTTAGCTCTACATTAAAGGCACTTTAAGGAATGTTAGTTATATGACAAATGTAAAGAATGTTTCTGCATTTTACTGAGAAAATAAGGGATCGCTTTTCCTATTGATTCATTCAATGTGTCTGAAGTTGTAATGAATGGAGTGAAGAAACAGATTTTTTTCCAGATCAAAAATAGTTGGATGAAGTAGTCCAAAAATTGGATCTTCAAGCCATTTTAAGTAATACAGAGCTCAAAACTTTGAATCTTCTGTTTTTATTTTGATAGCTAGTTTTGTAACAGTTAAATGTTTGTGAATTTTCTGTTTTCTTTGTCTTCCAAAAAAAATTGACCTGAAAAAAACTACTGTGCAGACAGCATAAATGCAGTCAGAAAGACACATTCATTTAAAGTTGGACTCTATGATCCTTGTGGGTCCCTTCCACCTCAGAGTATTCTGTGATTCTGTGATTCTTTTCTAAGAATTACTCCAGTCAGGGAACATAACTTTGGAATGATTGGATGAGCTCCATGTAAACATCAAAAATGTTCAGGTGCTTAGAACAAAAACTACAGTTGGTTTTCCAAGGCTAGTTCACTGTTTATATTTATCATGGTTGAGTACTTTTAGAATGAGATGAACTGAAATAATAAACAGTTTTTAAGATGTTTTATGAGAACTGAAAGATATCATGTTCATTAATTCGATATTCTGTATTCTAATAGAAAAGAATTGGCTCCTTCCTGTATGTAATACATATACTTTTGTTTGTGTTGTGTATATGTTCACAACTTATTAAGTCAGGGTTAAGAGAGCTTTTGGTCTGCTGCTATAAAGCATGGATTCTGAAGCCTCACTTTTATGGGAATGGAGATTCAGTGTTGGTGGGAAAAAAGACCTGGCTCTGCATTAATGAGCCTCTCACGCTTTTAAGTTTTAGAATTGTTAGAGTTGTTAGGATTGTCTTGGAAAAGTCTTATCTTGGAGAGAAAAAGCTGCCAGGTTGCTTATTCTATTTCTGCTGGGGTCTTTAAACAGCTGGAGAGAGACCTTGAGGCAGACTCCTTACTTCAAAGGGGAGCTGGTGTGCAGAGCAGGAAGGGAAAGTGGTCATGCGAATCTTCACGCTAAGCAGACTACTTGAGTGTTTATGTAGCAACTCGAATTTTTTTTGAGGATGCGTGACTTAATACCTGCATATGCATTACATCAGTGAGCAAATTCTGCTCATTGGTGCCTGCTTTGTTTCGGGTAGGACAGGGTATAATCTCCATCATCTGGAGAGAGAGTCAAGTACGGTGAGCATCAATCCAAGCAAATACACAGGGGCTAGACAGTGACAAGGGCATCTGCCTGCACGTCTTAACATCAGGAGGAGGGGGAGCGAGGCGGAAGGCATTCAGAGAGAAGGATGCACTTCAGACAAGTTCTTTGGTCCTGTCTAGAGTCAGCTCTGCTTTGTCCAAGTGATGACTTGCACCGGATACAATGCTGCCATTTCCTACATTTTTCTTAATATCGATTTAAAGCAAAAGAGGAACTGAACATAATTTTTGCTGCTTCATTATTGCCTTACTGCTTCTTTACTTTTTTAGAACTGCTAAATGCTTTGAGAAAGGAATGGTACAGACAGCCCAGGACATTGTACTCATAATCAAGATTCTGTATCTGAGAGAAAAGTTTGTAATAACCTGCAAAAATGGGATAGGTATATTTTATGATCATTAGCACCAGAAGATGTAGAGAAATGACTAAAATGGAACAGCATTTTGTTTCATCAAAAGTAATTTTCTTTAGAAAAATGGATACAGAAGGCAATGTACTTTTCTGAGCACATTTTACTACTTTATTTTCTCACACACTGGGAGTTGTGGAGCAACTTATTGTTCATATCCTGTATGTGTGCTCTCTGGGATTGTGACTTGTAAACAAATTTTCAGAACTGGATTTGAGCTAATGAACACACTACGTGTGTTTTTTTGCCAAGTTTAAAAATTATTTTGAATCCCTTAAACATCTCCTGTGTGAAAAGCGAATTTCAAAATATCTGTCTTCTCAATATACTTAGGAAGATGAAAATCTAAAAATGGATCAGTGATCTTATTCCTTGGCAACTTGTCATATGAATTACCTAAAAAGAAATGTTTGATTTTCTTAGTTATCTTATTGACAAATGTTTATTTTGCATTTGCAATGACATCTGTATAATTTCAGAAAATACATTTCTGGTATTTTAAGTCAGATTTCAATCTATAATGACCTCTTCATCTGTTTAAATTCTTACGGTTCATGAAAGGAATGGATCATACACACATTGCATATTACCAATTTGTCATGTAGAAGATACTCTGATTATACCTGCAAAACCTGAATCTTTCAGCTGTTAAATTTCTATGTAACTCAGTAGATCTGCGTATCTATTGACATAGCTCTCACAAAAGGTTCTGCACACCTTCTCAGAGATGCCTACAAAGGCTTGCTAAGGACTATACATCGTGTTCATGTTTTGCCCTCTTTTATTCTTGGTTTAGACCCTAGCATGTTTCATTTCCTTAAGTTTTGCTGAACCTAACTCTGAGGATATTGCATATTTTGGCCTTTTTTATGATTCCTGGATTTCCCTCAATTTTTGAGAAAAAAATATATGCTCTTTTTGGTCATAATCATTCTGTAAGAAATTTCAGAATCAGATCACTTAAGAAAACTATTTTGACTTGGAGAAACAGACTGTGCTGCTGTTGATTCCATAGTTGTGCCTTGGTGGGAAGGGACATGAACATCATCTTATGCCCTGTGGGTACATCTTTGATTACATCATGGACAATTTGAATATTCTTGGCCCATCTTTTACCCCTGAATTGTTATTTAAAATGTGAATTTTGTCCAATACTATTTATATGTAAAACAGTCTGTAATTAAAAAAAATTGGTCAGTTCTTGCCACACCTTACTTGAACAAGGATCAAAGTCTTTTCCAAGATGGGAACTATTGTAGATGAACTGTGAGAACATGTTGAAGGAGGCTGTGAGATTTTCCCCATCTTTCCTTAAAACCTGTTCTGGTATAATGCCCAGGAGGATAAGAGCTAGGATGCAGTGATGAACATTTTCACTTGTTTGTTGCCACCATGAAGAAGTGGGGTGCAGCATGATACGTGTATTGTCACCTCTTGGGAATATGGACTTTCCTCTGATAACACACAGTGTCCACTACAATGGGGAAGCCCTTTAAGCACCACTGCTGCACTCATGCAAAAAGAATAATGCATTTGGAACTTTCTTTGTCTCATTCTTTTAAGGCACACATCTTTATTAAAAAATAAAAGATCATTTGGGCGCTTTCTACAGTTTTTGAAACCAAAAAAATGTCCTCTTACCTAGGGTACTAGCATTTCTAGCTTCAGCCTTTGATTGAATTGCTGTCTTTTCCAAGTCATAGCACAAAAATAGATTTATTAATTTACTTCCCTTTAAATCTTAGAAGGGTCATGCACGAGTGTCCTGATACTGCCTCTTCTCTGAGAATTAATGATGAATATTTTCAAGTAGTAACAAAGTGTCTGAAATGAGCTCCTATTACTTGTCAGTGCAAATTAAAGTAAGTTAAATCAAACCTAATCAGAATCAGTTCTTAACTGATTAAAAGGCCTTTCACATATTAAGATACTCAAAAGGAAATGTGGATCTGTTCAGTAGTTTGTGAGGGGCAGGTGCCATTTACAAACAGGACACCATCCACATAAATAATCCTATTTGGCCTGCATGTTAAATTATGAGTGAATTAATATTCTGTTGAAGGATATTTAATTTGAATTTCTTATCTGGTCATTATTGATGCAATCCAAGAAGGAATGAAGGTGATTTTTTGGTGTTTTCAGCCTTCCCTATACAGATGTCTCCTCATTTTGTCTATGAAACTGAAGATTAGCTTGCATGGCAGTTACTCAAACAAGTTTTATTATGTCAAGGACTTACTGGGCTGACATCATGAAAATGAGTGAAGAAAGAAAGGAGCTGATACTGAGATTTTTAATAAGACCTAGATAATTTTTAAAGAGGTGAACCAGGAATGGAAGCCGTAATTGAAAAACGGGTTCATTTTGCATTTTTGAATAACACCAAATAAGTAGGCAGTTCAAACCCCAAAGCAGAGGAGCTAGATGATGTAGCCAATGAGGCTGTTTAGGGTGACAGTAGACCCAAGTCTCCCTTGGAAATAAAGGAAAAAACAAAGAAACAAAAAACAAACACCCCCACCCCAAAAAAACACCAAAACCAAACCAAAACCAAGAACAAAAACAAACAAACAAGCAAACAAACAAAACAACCAACGAAAAGAAACAAAAAGAAACAAAAAAAACTTTAAAGTAAAACTACAATTCTAGAAGTAATGCAAATGCTTTTTTTTTCTGATATAAAATGATACATAATACAAAAATAATTGAAATTTTTTAGTTTGTTTATATTTCAAGGCATGAGAAGACACAGATTTCCTGCTTTCAAAAAGAAAGTGAAAATATATGAGAGTAGGAAGGCACCAAGTTCTGTTTAGAAAAAGCTTAATGTTCAGCTAAATGCACAGATGCATAAACTAAACACTTTTTATGCTTATACCATTGTTTATACAGTAATGAGGATTTTCCATCAGTTTTCATCAGTTAAACAGTAGCTGTCTTTTTGCTGTTTAATGGAAACAAGGCAGTCTTGCATAAAAACATCAGATGTATCAGCATGTTATGGTCTTTGATTTTTCATACGAGTTTAGCATAGTTATAACCAAAACAGACCAACATTTTAACTTCCTTTCCTTTTGATTTTTGACTTGGATTTGTGAACTGAACTGGATCCAATTTTGTTTAAGGAGAAGGCTGGATTTTTGGATGATAAAGAAAGTCAATACCCAGTTTTTCTTTCTGTTTTGAAAGATGGGGACTTCTTGTTTATTACTAGGAACATCTGCCAAATGCTCTAACACCCGAAAAAATTAACTATTTACTCAAACTGATGTTGTATCTGTGAAAGTAGATATTGCTCCATGTTTTCAGTGCCCTGGAGGCCTATAAATCCCCTGAAAAACATCACAGCAATGTGAAACAACCCAGTTCAGTTATTCAACAAGAGCCATTTTCGTAGGGCTGTGCTGTACCAGAGCATGCTCAGTCCAGCCTCTACAATAACTCCAAGCCTTGGTGACATTTGTTCTACTGACTGGAGTCACTAGGGAATGCAGAAAGGAAGGGAGATGCAAGTCATGCTAGTTGAACACTTTAAATAGCCAGACAGCAAGCAGATGAATCCTAAACGTGCTGGGCTGCTAAGGAGCTCTAAGCAGAACAGTGGTAAGAGAGGGAATGAAGCTGTTCAACATTTTACAGCTGCCTCTTGACACTTTGTCATGCAGCAGACAGTTGAGATCAGATGGTTCAGGTTTTGTTTTGCATCAGTAGAAACTATCAGCCAGTACACTGCAGGGGTGGGTATGAGGAGCAAACAGTCCCTTGTTTGTAGGTGTCCCCTTCACCTCCAGATCCTGAGCAGCAAAAGCAAGAGGCTCATATTCAGGGTGGTTATCAATGTGTAAAAAGAGATTGGAAATGGTCTTTCAAAGATGTTAAATTTTAAAATAATATACCCTTTATAAGAATAGTGTAATATCTAATAATTTTATTCAGTTGGGTGGATTTTCAGTGACTGAGTAGTGTAAAAGTAGATGAAATAAAGTTTTTTGTTGAAAGGAGTAACACCCCAGGGCTGGTGCCTAACTGCTATAGCTTGTTTGTTTGTTTGTTTGTTTGTTTGTTTGTTTGTTTGTGAAGGCTTCAGACTTTTATTCCTCTTGAATTTGAAAGCTGCTTTTTTTTTCCCCCAAAGCTGCCTGAGCAGAGTTCAGGAGGTATCTTTTGAGGTTTAGAGGCAGATTTATGCACCTCCCTTCATCACCCTGTTAGAATGGGCAAATGCAGCATGCATTACTGTTGCATGAAGTCCAGCTCTGGAACTGCTGTTTACCAGTATACATACTGGATTTCATTCCTGCTTTGAGCCTCAGCTTTTTAGAGTGTACTCCTACATCCTTCAAGTAGGTACACTAATAATTTTATTGACATTTTTCCCGTGTTTCTAGGATACTATTATCTCAAATATTGTGTCTACTCTTACTGCATGAATACAACCCTATATTATATGGATGGGAAGAAGAGCAAAGAAATGTAACACCAATTTTAATTTCCTAGAAAGATTTAGTTCAACACTTATCAAAGTCAAAAGGTGGGACAATGTGCTACCTCCAGCTGCCAATTGTTACTGGAGGTGACAACTGATCACATGAGAGAATTTGGGTATTGATTTGAAATGTTTTAATTGTACAATTCGATAATCTCTTAATTTGTTTTTGGTGTTACAACATCTAGGATGAAGAAAATAACTTATACCTATCCAACTTTTTTATCTTCAATACTCATTAATGTTTTTTAAATTTTCTTATCCCAGTAGAGGTAGGTATTTAAAATGAGCTTTTTTAAAAGGAGTAAAACAAATGCTGCCTAGGGTTGTAAAAAATATGTAGAATTTACATGGCTTTGACATACACTGTCAGAATATTTCATTAGCACAGTACTTTACCAGGAAGGCTTTTATTCTCCAGCTTGTAGGCAGCAAGCTGTGAGAGGTGAGTGATGGAAGAGTCAGGCCCTATTATTTAACATTTGTTTGCCAAATGGTCTCCCTGATTGGAGAAAACTAAGTTTCAAAAGTTTTTACTTTTTACTTTTGTATGAGTTTGGTGATCACAGAAAGACTTAGCGTTACTGACTAGGAGTTAGAAATAGAGCTGGAGAAAAAATTACCTTTTCATTCAGCTAAAATACTATGGACATTGGGTTTAATTATTGGTGCTTTTGGGTTTTGGAAGTTTCTTTTTCTTTTTCTTTTTCTTTTTTCTTTTTTCTTTTTTCTTTTCTTTTTTTTTTTCTTTTTCTTTTTCTTTTTCTTTTTCTTTTTCTTTTTCTTTTTCTTTTTCTTTTTCTTTTTCTTTTTCTTTTTTCTTTTTTCTTTTTTCTTTTTTCTTTTTTCTTTTTTCTTTTTCTTTTTCTTTTTTTTTTTTTTTTAAGCATATTTCTTCTCAGTGGGCTCACTTGAAACCAGAACTTTATGTGCACGCTGACATGTTTGCAAAATCAGTCCCTTGTTATGATATTTTCTAAATAAAAAATTAAGACTTTGTAGTGAATATCCTTTCTTTTGGAAGTAGAAGTCCATTTTAAAAGTTAAAAGAAGGTTTATAATTTTCAGTTACTGTAGCTTTAGTCTTACTATATTTTAAAAAAGGGAACAGTATACACGTTTGGCATCAAAGTTTGCCATCTCAAAAGCTGTATTTGAACCCATACTTGAAGTAACTTCCCCTTATGGATATATAGCATTTTCATGCACACTAATCTTAAAATATAGGAAGATCTCAAAAAAATTGTTCTACATGTTTCAAAAAGCCCTCCCAGACTGTAAAATATATAGTAAAATAGATCTAGAAAACAAAACCAAAACCTTAAACTTGCATTATTGGCTAGACTTTATTTCTTTTACAGATTTATTTCCTTCACCCAATATACTATTTAGAGAACCATTTTGGTTTTTCAGTTTAATTATGTGAGCATTTTTCCACCCTTTACAATTTGTACTATAGGTTGAAATAGAAATTGTGTTAGTGTCAAACATGAGAAATCCTATGGGTGTTTTTAATTGATTCTGCCATTTATGATAATTATTCGAGAAAACAAAAAGAAAGGAAAATGTGGCATGGTGCTAAACAGGGGAACTATTAGGGTAGGTCAAAACCAGCTGATATTCAGAACTTCCAAAGCAGTCATTAGCAGGGTTTCTATCTCGTATTAACAGACATTAATAGTTTTAAGTGAAAAATGAAACTTTCATTGGCCTGAAAGCCAATGGTATACATAGTTAAAATATCTGAAAAATTTTATTTTACAACCTTTTTTATTCTGGCTTTCCCTGAAAGACAGGTAATTCCATTTAATTGTATGTGAGAAACTTTCACTGTTTTTTCCAGTTTTATAGTTAGCGTTATACTTCAGCACAGTGTTGTAAAGTAAATTGTGAATGAAATAATAGAAGACATCCCAAAAAGCAACCCTGTTGGGTACGAGAGAGAGTGTGTTGTGTGTGTGTTTTTCTGTTTTGAAAAAAGTCTGGATATCTGCTCAGGTAAGTTATGAGCACAGCTGGGCCTGTTTGCTTCATTTTAATGCTTTCTGAGGGATAATAAGATTTACAAAACATGTCACTAAAACATGTGCAGGCAAATACATTTGCACAGAAATCTGTATTTCTTAAAGACCCAGACAGAGATTACATTTGTGCCTCATGCTGAAAGCTGTAATGCCACACTAGCTGAGCCATGTCCACTAGGGACAGCCACTAAGGCAGAGAATGACCACATGGAATGGCTTGTGGGGGTTGTGACACTCATCAAGACTGTGAAATGGAAGGTGATTTGTGATCCTGCAGCTCTGCAAGGTGCTACATACACTTCAGAGGCCAGTTATGGGTGTTTAAAAAGGACAGGTTTTAGAAAGAGTAAAAACATTTCAAGCAGACCGAATTAAAAAAAAAATTGAGAAAGGGCACACTAATATAGGATTAAACAGAAGTATTGGATGTTAGATTTTCTCCAGACATGGCTTTTTTCTGTCATATGTTCAACACATATAAAATTTTCACTACATCACTAAGGGGTCCCAAATAAATCTGTTTCATGATGAATGGGAAAAAAAATTAGCTAGTGTAACACACGTGGAAGAATTACATTAAAAATACCACTGTGAAATGGCTTCCTGTTTCCTGTAGCAGCAAAATAATTCTTAGAAAGAGTTAAAGTGGAATTGTTGGTACCCATTTATATTTTCCTTTGTGTAACTGTATCCTGAAGCTTTAAAAAGATGAGTGAGTTAGGCAATATGGAGCCCTCAAGAAACTGTATTAAACTGCTGTGAAGTGTTTCAACTTTTATTGCTAAGTATGGAAAACTAAAATCCTTGATTCTTTGGCTTATGTGCAAAGTATTTATTTTTTTTTTGTTCAGGCAGGAGGTTATGCAATTGCAATAAACTTTATTTAAAAAGCAAACTTGGAAGTCAGCATTTTTTGACTGTAAGTTCTGCCTGTATATTTTGAAAAAATATATATGAAAGAGCTTAAGAAAATACTCTTCTTTATTCAACTCAAGATTTTTCATGATCCTGCACAAAGTAAACTGGTACTTTTAATGGGAGCAAAATCGGCTCTAATACCCTTGTGGTTGAGAAGAGATTGCACTGAAACTCTTGAGCTTCTCCAGTTTGCGCACTGTAACATGGGGAAGAACTTGGCCCATCCTCAGAAACTGGCCCAGATGGCACACTCTTTCCTAGGCCATTTGCTCTAGTGAAGGTATATGTCATGGCACAATTATGGGGTCTGTTGCAAGACCTGCAAGAATTACTTAGATTCTGTCTTTTTCTTTTCTCTAATGTAAGGTCTTGTGTGTGAGGGAGAAGTGGAGGCAATGGCATTGCCTGTTTCCAGCACACCAACTGTGGAAGAAAGAGCTCTAGGCTATACACTTGGTGAAATTTGTAATCAAGTTATACCTTGATGGCTGCAAATTATGGATAATGTGAATAAAATGTAAAAAAAAAAGAAAAAATTAAAGCCTGTTTTCTTATAGGTAAAATACAATTGTTTATTAGAAGTATATTTGGCATTTCACAATGCAGATTTATTATAGTGGTAGCAGAAAATTAAATAATTGACATATTTCCATGGAGTAAGTAAGTAACCACATTAAAAATGTTTTACTCACTCATTCAAAGAATAGTATCCACCAGATCTGCACTTTCCAAGCAACAGAATTATTATCAAGTACTGACTGCCATTTGGGAAGCAAACATGGCTAGTTTTGCATTGGAATGTACTGCTGCTAAATATAAGAGACTTTTAATGTCAGTGTGAAAGCACATAAAACTAATGGCCACCTATATAAAGAAGTTAATATATAAAAAAATGTTTGTAAAATGCATCACTTGATGTATGTTCCCACCCTGCTGTGATTTGGACTCTAATACACTAACAGTGCCTGTCTGGCTTTACCCAGAAAAAAAAAAATCTATTTTCATGATGTTTAAATTCTAGGTAGCACATGCAGGAAGCGTACAGGTATATTTTGGCATATTACTGCTGACTTTCTTAGGAGCAAGTTACTGCAAATTTTTTTTCAATTCTTTACCCACATCTCAATTTTACTGGCAATATCTTAAGCTAGGTGTATAGGATTTTATGTCATATAAAGTGGAGCAGAGCAACCACAACTATATTTTGCCTAAAGAAGCAAATCTACACATAATTGAGAGAAAGTATTTTCTCGAAAAGCTTACTGGCCAAAGGACTAAATGATCCATGGTGCATTTTTTTATCACTTAAGCATTTTAGGTTTCCTTTTTATAATTTTTTTTTTTAGATATGAGTTATATATGGGTTTTTGAGTCCCAAGACACTGCTTAGTAATTTTGGCAGGACAAGGGTCTCTGATTTGCAAAGCTAAAATGAAAAACAACCTGTCATTTTAGGGAGGTAAGACTTGTTGGAAGGGGATTAACTAAGTAAATTCTGTGTGTCTCACACTCTTTTCTCAAGCAATCACTTCCCTACAGTTTGTAGTGCTTTAGATCTTTCAAATACCATCTTGGCAAATACCATCTTCTTAAGTATTTTAGTGTGATAATGTAGCTCCAAAAGGAATACTTTAGTGCCTACCTGGAGTTCTCAGCTCCTCTCCAGGGAAGAACTTTCATCAGAATGATGGGAACAGTGATGACTGAGGTACGCACAGTGCTTGGAATGGGTTTGGTTGCTCTTTCTTTCATTCTCTTCCTCTTGTTGGAAAGAGTCTCTGTGGGAGATGTCTAGGAGGTGAGACTCAAAAAAAAGATAAATTATATAAACTTCTGTCTCAAATAGTGTTTTCTTAACTTGTTGATCTTCGTTCTAAGAGGTTTCTGTATGGAAAATCTTTTAGTTTAATTTTATGGGTTACCTTTAACTCTGGAAGATTCACTCCTAATCATTCGGGACGTGATCCTGGCAGGTCTCAACACCATTTAATGAAGCTCCTCTACATGAAAGCAAGTTATAAAACTCGTTTGGTAAAAAAAAAAAAAAAAAAAGCACATGTGTTATTTGATGCTGCATGTAAGAGATGGATCTGCAGAATGTATCTGCAAATGGGAATTGTCAATCCCTATAGATAAAATGTCATATTAAAATGCAGCCTGTAGTTATTTTCAGAGAAACCCTGTGACTCCTTTCCCATAATAAGCTGTGATTATACAGACACTTTGGACAGAGAATAGTGTCTTCCATGTGAACATCTACTCACAAGGGTAATTAGTCATATTAGAGAGAATACATATGTTGTCTTCCATATCTGCACGGTTTGAAGAAGCAGTGACCTGTACATGATATATAACTGGAAGGTAGAAGAATATCTTTTTAAGCAGAAGGCTCTTCAAGAACCTGCACCATTAGCTGCTGCGGTATTATGAATCAATGTTTCCGATACTGCAGTAGAATTCCTAGACTTCTACTTTCAGAAGGCAATAATAACAAAATGTTGGCAGCAACAGCTAGTAGGTAATGGTTTAGGACAGTATATAGTGTGTTTCAGAATACCCACAAGTTTTGCTGTGCCAGGTCAGTGTTTTTTTTGGGTGTGGATATGAGGCTGTTTTAAATTGTTAATTGTCACAAACTGTTAGAAAGCATAACTCAATAAGCAAACAAAAGTTTGCTTTCATTAGACTGAAAAGAAGGATTCATGTAGCTTTGACACTGTACTTGTGCTACTGTGCACATGCAGAGTTGTGAATTATTGTGATGATGATGTTGTTTGTTCCAATATTTAGTGAATTGCAGCTCGAGAAATATTTTTAATGACATTCTCATAAGAAGCACTCAGACTGAAGGTGCTCAGTGATTTGGAAGTATACTTTTTGACTAGGAAAAATATTCTAAGAACATTATTTAAATGACTGTAAAGAGAAGGAAAATTATGAAAAAATGATAGATTAATAAAGTCTGCAACATTTCGTGCAAATAAGAGTAGGTGCATCAAAGTAAACATAGATATATAGATTCATGTTTTTTTTCTTTTGTACAAAGATATACACAAAAGCAGGGAGTAAGGATTTAACTTATGATCCTGCAAAGCAAAGAGCTGTGCTCTGGATACAGGATAAGTTTTCATATGAATTCTGAGCAGCTTTGAATTGAAAATTTAGAAAAGTAATATAAAAACTTCTTAATGTTGCATATTAAATGTAAAAAATATCTGAAAGCGACTATTTCTGGGTAAATCTTGCTCTCACATGTAGTTTCTGGCAAAAAATAGGAACCATATGGAGACCTTTGAGCCATCTCCTGGCTACTTTTCTCTTACTTCACGTTTTCAAAAGGAAAAAGAAAAATAACCAAGCATTTTGAATTGAATAATATATCATTCAGAAGTAGCAAGATTCTTACTTTTATAACTTCGCATAGATTGCTTCATTTTAAAGTAGATATCTGTGTAGTAGTTTTCTGCAAACACTCCATCATTTATAGGAAGATGTGCAATTAAAACTCCACAAAAACTCCAACTGCACTATAAATTAATAGTGAAACAAGTTTAGAAATTGTTTGCTAATGTTAGGGGCTCTTCAAGGGCAAGTGTTGGAAACTGGTAGTGAAAGTTGAAAACCTGAATATTGAACAATAAAGGTGAAATTCTTATGGCCTATTTGTCACAAATCATTAGCGGTTATTGTCACTACTCACTCACAGTGTGGATGTCAGGATCTGAAAACCTTCTGTAACTACCAGTAGAACACTAGCAATCTGGTTTATTTTTGAAAAATTTTGTCTGGGGATTTACATTACTGGTATTAACTGAATGTATATTTCTGTCTGAGAAATGAAGTTATGTCAGCTCTTGAACTAATCAAAAAAAAAAAAATAGGTGCTTCTTACACATTTTACCTTTGATTATGACTTTACGTTGGTACTAGCAGATCTTTGTACCATAGATATCCCCACCAGTCTCTTTCCATATTCTGTGGTCAGTCTTTTTTTTCCCCTAGGCATGTATCAGAAGTAAAAATATCAAAATTATCATTGTTCATATTCTATACATAGGACTTTGATCCTGTGTTTGCTTTGCATGATTCAGCTCTAAATGTAGAGAGGAGGAAATAGGAACTCTAGTGGAATAATACAAATGTTGGGATTAAGAAGAAACCTTTCCCTAAAGTAAAGCAGAAGTAGCTTTGGAGGGTGGGGAATAGTGTGATTAGGAATGATTTTTTAAAAATAAATCTTGAGCTGTTATTAAGCTTGGCAAAAATCTAAGTCTTCAAAGATTTGTGGAACAGCCATTTATAACTCTGAATGTCTTTCCAAACGGTACCTTCTTACATCAGTTACCAACAAGCATTTTTGTCTAACAGGAGATATTAAAGATGCTGCCTGGAGTTTTTGAAAAGTGATAAAAACAGTTCTAAGAAAAGGCATGACCTGCATCCCTCAAAGTAGTGTTTAACTGCCTACATTACTTGACATCCAAAGAACAAAGGTTTCCAAAAGAGAGACTGATAAGGTACAAATACCTGCATGTAGGCTACATCTTCTGAAAGTGTGCCAGAATTTGTCTGGCAGGAGGCGGAAGACAGACAATATAGATTACTGTATTTTTCATCAAGTGGTTTGTACCATCTGTATGTATTTTATGTGTGCCTTTTGAGAGGCAAGTAGTCTAACTGAGTTCCCCCTAGGCTTTGTTCTCTGCCTCTACACCTACCACTTGGCACAAGATGTAGCCAGTAGAAGAAAACTAAGGTTCTTGGGACCTTTTTCTTGCCTTAGTTGCAACAGCTGCGAAACAGATGTAGTGAGTTCGGCCAAGAATCTCTTCCAAGTCTCCCACCCATTTTCCACCAAAGAGGAGCTAGTCAGGTGATATGAACAGAGTCCTGAAGGTCAGAAAGAGATGGGAGTTCCCAGTCTTGGCTTTATAGAGACTGTTAAAAAAACAACTGATTAGTAAACCTAGATTCTTTCTCCTTGGACTTTAAAGCAATCCCAAATTTTAAAACTAAAGTTCCAAGCAGTTCAACATCAATAGGTCATAAAAGGCAATGTGTACATATACCACAGAAACAAAAAAAACAGATCAGATGATAGCAAGAGATTCAGGATCACCTAACTAGTATCCATTTAAGTCTCTTTTTAGATATATTTTCAATATCTCAAATGCATTAAGCAAAATACCATTGATTTGCTGGCCATATTTTTGTTGAAACACATTTCCTGGGACTCCAGTTGCTCTGTTGCATTAACCTCAGTATTGAGAGGGAGTCAGCTTTCTGTACCTGTCCCAGGTTTCTGTGTACCTTTCCAACTTCTGCTTTCAGCAGTGTTTGAATATACTATGTGGTTTTTAGTGTATTTCAACTATTACAAATCAAATCAATGATATTCTCAAAAACAAATAAAACCCTGAAACTTTTCCACTGTCAGGCTGCTGGTGGAATCTTGCTGCTGGCAAAAATATGGCTGTCAGGCATTTAGAATCCAGCATTGAATTAAAGGTAATATCTAGCAATGGAAGAAGTGTGTAAATAATCAGTTGTCCAAGAATACTTATATTTGCACAGGGTCTGTGTGGACTAACATTGATAACAATTCTGAATCCTCTCTGTTGGCAAAGATGATGGACATAAGCTACTCATGGAGTTAATTTCCCTTTCATTATCCCAGTATCCCTTCCCTTTTCAGTATCCCAAGTACCATTGGCTCTGAATGTTATGAAAAACCTTTTGCTGCTGTACAGCAAATCAGTTTTCCTCATGGAAACATCTGCTTGCACAAATTGCTCATGCTACAACTTACACTTACCGAGATCAGTATCTTCCTGGGAGATGTTTGGATGGGTAGTCCTCAAATTTTTCCCTTCAAATATTCTCAATAGAAGTAGCCACCAAGGTTTTATAGCCTTGACCCATCTTTCTGTTGTGTATCCAGACATGTCTTCATTTATGGTGTTATATTTTCAATATGGTATCAGTGTCATACATAGGTACATTATTTTATTTAAGGACACAACCTCTAGTCTGGAAAGCAGTGAGCCATGGATCTTTCTTACAGTACTGACATGACAAGACTTCTTGGCTCACAGCTTCACACAGCCACACATGACCAGGACAGTTATAAGAGGACTTTAGACATTACTTGCATGAAATTAATTTCTGTGTCATGGTGCAGATAAGGACTATGCACACCCATCTGCTTTCAAACCTATAGGAAACACATCTGGCTCTATAAGAATGGTAAGCCAAAATGGCAAGAATAATGATTGAGATATCTCTGTTCAATGATTCAATGGAATGGGGATATAGGGGGTTTAAGTTTTTAAATTCAGGTGATCTACTAGTATTTGGGCCTTATAATGGGTTGGCAGACAAGGAAATCTAAAGGAAAAAAAAACAATGTGCATGTTCCTGAAACAGAAAAATATAGAGAGAAGTTACAGCAACGTTAGTTTGCCTACTAGTACAAAGGAAGAAATGTGCATTTCTAGGTGTGATTTTGAAATATAAAGTTTTCCATGTTGAGTTTGGAAATGGATCCTGGCCCCACACTATTGTCAATGGGCCTACCATCTAATGTGGTCCTACCCTAGGAAATCCCTACTCCACTTGTGGTTGAACAGCTCCCAGATCCACTCAACAACTTTGGTGGATACCCTGAGTGATACAGCCAGCACTGCACTTCACATTTGAAGCAAAGTTCTGTGTGTCATGTCAGCAAAAGTAGAGGTTTAGTGATATGCAGCCATTAGCTTTAGAATATTTTATATTAATGACTACAGCATTGAGTAAAGCATCAACAGTACTTATTTAAAAAAACCCCAAAGTTCCCTTCCAAGTAACAGAGTGCTTGATAAAAAGTGAAAATATTCTTATACTTTTATAAAATGTAGATTTGAAACCAGACACATGGCCAATTGGACAGGCTCAGGCATGCTGATGATTCATCTGACACAGTCCCAGGGAGTGATTTTTTTTTTGTGAGCCAGTTCATTTGGATGTTGATGCACATTTCTATTTAAATCAGCAGCTGAAGTGTGAAATTAATCTGTGACATTTTTAAGATGGTTTGTGAGGCCAGAATTTGACTAATGATACTCATACTGATCTCCTGCTAATTTTGGATTTATAGGTGTTGTATCATACCCAAACTTACAAATGTCTGGTCTTTTTTTCTTCTTCTTTTTTCCTTCTTTTTTCTTTCTGGTATCTCTTTTTTTTTTCCTTATAGTTGGAACACTCATGTATGTAAACTGACTTCACTGACAGCCATAGAATGACTGCCACTGAGTTACTGAGCTCAGTAGTTTGGGTCAGGACCAAATATACCTGTTTCTGAGAGTAAAATGAATGAGGAGGGTGATAACGAAACTTTCAGCAAAGCTCCTCTGATTGTGGCCAAAGTATTCCTTAGGTAATGAGCTTCAGTTCTAGCAAATTTCCTATACTGATACCAGGTGTGCAAAAAATTCCTACCTGCACCATAGCATGAGTAGGAGAAGATCCCATGGGACATGTTCACCAACTTCTTTTTGACCTATGCTTTGTCTGTTAGCTTTCCCTGAAAGTGTAACTGGACGAAACCTTAAAGTATCTGCTGTAAAACAGCTTTGGCTTAAGGTAGTAGTGAAATGATGGGATAGATTCTTGAAGTATTACTCATTATATAGTAATCAAATGATAATATCCTGTACTGGTTGGATGCACTGAGAGTTGCCAACAGTGGGAAGGAAAAGAAGCTTTGCAGAAATTCTTCAGAGAATTGTAAGAAAATGACACACCGCAAGGTTTTAAGCTAAAGTTTGATGTGTGTGAATGGAAGCAGCAGCTGAAGTCATTCAGAATTACTTCTGCTGTCCTGATTTCCAGCGAAGGATCCATAGGAATGAAGGCAAGGGTGTGTTTCAGAGAGAAGAAAGTTTCAAGAACGTAACTTTAGCTTGTTGTTGTCTTTGGGCTTGTTTTCTATTTTGCTATACACTTGTCATTACACCCATTTTTGCTTTTTTATCTTTTTTTCAGATTCCCAAGAAGGAAACTACAAGACAGAGGTCAACAGTAAACCCAGGAAGGAAAGAACAGCTTTCACCAAGGAGCAAATCAGAGAGCTAGAAGCAGAATTTGCTCATCATAACTATTTGACCAGGCTGAGACGATATGAGATAGCAGTAAACCTTGACCTCACTGAAAGACAGGTACTGATGAAAAATGGACCTTAAATGCCTGCCCAACATGTACCACTGATTAGTAGCTCCTCACAGTAAAGCTCCTGTTTATAATGCTAATGTTTATGTTGATACATCAGATTGAATGTTTTTAGCAAAATTATATACCTATTATTACCTCTCTTCTGTGAAAGTGATTTATACTTTTATATGTACCACTTACAGATTAATTTCATCTATCAGGCAGAGATGGAAGATAAAAGCATGAGTAATAGATCTGTTAGATGGGCTCATGCCTTTTCTAATTTGTCCATACTGATGACATTGAAGAGGGGGTAGGTCTCGAACACTGCATGCACAAGTTTGCCTGTGTGCAACAAATACAAGCATCTTGTCTATTAAGTATATGCAGGGGCCATTAATGCAGAGTTTCTGAACATCCTGTTTCCAGATGGCAGCAAAAATGGGAACGCCAGCAAAACTGGGATACAGGCATTTTAAACCCCTTTATCTTACCCTGCTCTGAGAAAGCAGAGGAGATGATGGAATTTCTTATCACTGTTATTGGTTTCCTGCTCACCAAACCCTGGTCCAGGAAACACTTCTGCATGTGCTTAAGTTTCATCATGCATGTTGTCACATTGATTTCTAATGGAAATATCCATGTTACACATGTATTAAAGTGTTTCAGGATCTCATCTCCATACATTAAATAGGTAGTGAAGTCATATTTCAAATAATAATTACATCAATGTACACATTTTGAAAATGTGTTTTAGTAAAGAAGTTTAGAATACTGGCCTCAAGTACACAAAATCTGATTAAATATTTCCTAAAGTTTTAATATTAAAATGGAAAGCATTTTGCCCACTGATAGGCAGCCATTCTTTTTTCAGGAATCAGTATGAGATTGAAGGATTGCTTTAGCTGCAATCAGTAAGATGATAATATAGTCAAAAGTAGGTATAAAAATAGCATAATGATTTGTGAAGTCTACATTTAGGAGATTTGCAATTTTCTTAAGTTTCATCAACACCTGCCATAGGTAGACATATCAAATCCAGCAAAAATCCAGCCTTTTCTAAAAGAAAAAGAACACGTTTACTCACAAAAGCAAATGCAAGTGCTTTTTGCTTTGAAAGCTTCTAGAGAATGGCTGTACCTCTGAGCTTCTCAAGAAAAACACAGCAATATCTTGTTTGATTTGACTACATTGCCAGATTTCATTGGGGTAATTTTCAGTTACTTAAGTATGGTAGTTACGTTTGTGACGCACACTGTTTTGTATCAAACAGTGGATAAAATTAAGCCTTTTTTTATTTCCACTGCCTATTTTATTTAGATTCACACCCGACTTTGACAGCTAAGGGCAGAAGGAATGAATTTTTGTCTTGGTGACAAAGGTGCAGTCATCATGAAACTGACAATGATAAATAAATTTTAAAAACCATCTGCTGGTCAATTTGACAGGAATCAGTCACCTGTATATATCCCTACATTTAATAGCAGTGAATTTGGCCTAGAATTTAAGTGTTCTCCCTCATAAATTCTATATTCTTTTCGTCAAAGATCATGTTGATCAATGAAGAGACAGTTCACTATCCTAAATGAAATAGTTAATATAAAAGCATTTATCATACTGAAAAGGGACAGATAAATATTAAATATTGTTTCTGGAGGAGAAAAGGCAGACCTTTTTATACATAGATACAGAGAATTTATTTAAGTCATGGCAGTACTTGTTCTCCAGCTGTCACAAAGCATCAGTTTTAAGCATTCTGCTGATTAATGTGATAATTTCTATAGAATTGTCATTAGTCTATTTAATTATGTAATCTAATCCTTCTCTGCTTCCCCAGATTATCACAAAGTGACAACTGAGCTCCTAGAGATAACTCCCTTCCTTCCTTCCTTCCTTCCTGCCTTCCTGTTTAACACAACCTCAGAAAAAGAAAGCACTCATATTTTTAGTTTTATGGAATCCAGTTCTGTATCTTACCACAGTAAAATAGTCTGAGAAAATGAGAAGAAACAAGAAAAACCATGAAAACTGTATTGTTAAGCCAAAAATGAAAACTGAGGGGAAATTCTGGACATATTTTTCAGTTTCTGAATCATACTAAGCCAAGTAATATTGTAAAGTAAAAATGTCTCTTTTAAACCAAATATAATGTTTTGATAGAAAAGTGGTGTAAATAGCATAGATGTAGGTATAGGTTTCCATGGTATATGGCAGACTTCAAAGGCTGAATGGCATAAGTCAAAAGACTTGGCTCTTCTTGTATACTTGTTTTACATCAGTATTTCTCCAGTGACTTAAAAATGTACTTCAGGGTGAGCATGATGTGACACTAATATTTCTTTTCTCTCCAGTTAGGAGAGGGAATTCTCCTTCAGGACCTGTCTTTCTGTAATAACCAAAATGAATCATTGCTCTTGAGTGAGATAATGGCATTTATTTCCATTCTTACTAACGTTATTACTTTTTTTTAAACTACCTGCCCTGCAGAAGAGATCATATTTGATACTTGCCTTAGACAGGTGCAAAAAAATTATCTAAAATATATTGATGGAATTATCCGCCATGGTCTGCCTTTCCCATGAGGTAGAATTTTGAGAAAATCACTGTTTGCGAAACTGTTTTTCTTTAGCCTTTTTCCACAAAGCTGCAGAAAATGCAATAGTTGATAGTTCCTTCATTTCAAAGTAGTAAGAGCTCCTTTGTTTGAAATAAGTGAACAAACAAGTGATAGCCTTGATCTCATCACATGCTGTAGACCTCTTGGTGTTGGGAGATTTCTTGATCTCTCACAAAACACTGAGTTTGCATACAGAGTAGTTGAAACTTGAGATAGTACAATGGCAAAAAATTAGCAGTGGCTATTGGGTGAACTAATATATCTGCTTAGAAAATAGGTTTGGGAGCAGACTTGATGGAATTATTTAGCATTATTTTTTCACTAAGATTTTTTAAAAATGACAAATGTATTATTCAGACACAGAAGAACAGCAATATAATCTGGGGAAAGTATTGTTGGGTCATCCTAAAGCTACAACTTTCAGTTATTCCCCAAGATGTGCGATCAATCACGGAGCCTATTATCTTAAAAAATCTCTATCTTCCTCTTGACTATAGTGATAATTTCTACCATACGCCACAGATTAAAAGAGGCACTGACCAACTAACACTTCATAATTACCTTTCTGGCATTTAAACAAGCTGCAGAAAAAAACATATGTCTAACCATATTTTAAAAGCTATATAAGGGTATTAAAGTTTTCTGCAGTCATCAAAGTAAGGCTTCCTTCAACTTTTGAAATAACTTACAAGATCAGTTCAAACATAAATGACTCATGGAACGCCATTTCACAAAAAATAATAATGAAAAAAAAAAACCCCTTAACAACATATGGCTCAGGAGAAGGAAGTAATCCTATCACTCCCTAAAAAGGAAACCTGAGTTACAAGACAGGAGGATGAAATTAAATAAGTGCCTCAATTGCCTAGATATTAAGAGTGCACTTTGAGAGCATTATAAGCACATCTGGTGGTAGGATGGCTCTATTATGGTATTGTAAGAATTCCAGAAATATAGGTATATATAATTCTTGCTCCCTCTCCTATAGAGTGCACTCAAAATCCCAGATCAGGCAGCAGTTAATAATTTTCAGCTGGCAGGCCTCTATTATATTTTGAAGAGCTAGGTAGACTAAAAATTATCTGAGCTCCCCAGATATTTGTAAACTTGACAAGCGCATTCTTGGCTTTTTTGTACCTCCAGATAAACTTGGAGAAGGTTCCATGCAGACTTTTTAATATCTCACTGTGGGATGAGGGGAGGAAGCAGCTGCAGTGGGGTATCAGAGGAGTGGCAAAATGGACATTTTTATGGAGGTGATCCTGCCAAATATAGAAAGAGTAGGAGATCTTTCCATCTCACAAGATCTTTTAGCATGGAGCTAATCAAAAGAATAATGTTGCAGCTCTTCAGGCTAGCTAAGGTTACCAGAATAAACAGTCCAAATATGTAATGCTGCAGTTTGCCAACATAAACAGAAAATCCCACCTAGTCAGATTACATTCTGCTGATGGCAATGAGAGGTTCATTTATTCTCAACTTTAATTTCCAATATCTGCCTAGAAGCTAGCAATCATTTATACAAGGCCTAAAATAATTGATTTTGCATAGGCAAAGGATAAAATTTTGTTCAAGTGAAGAATGCTTTTGTATTAAGTGTTTGACTTCCATGCATGTGGTACCAACATGTAGTGAGTCACAAAGAAAGAAGCTTTGTGATGCCTTTTTCTTCCAGAAAATGAAACAAGCAGCACAATGATTTAAATTATACTTTGGTATGGTACCATAACCCACTACAGAACTGCATTGTTAAGACCATGCAAATACTACATGAAGTTTACCATTAGAAAATTTTTCTCCAGACCTGATTACCTTAAAGTTTCATCACAAGTGACTTGATTAAAACACTTCTCAGCATTACAAAGGTACAGGGAGGCTAACTACTACATGTTTAGATTTTACTGGTAAGGTAAGAGTGGCTTCATTTGGTCACCCAAGAAAACAGGGAGTTCAATATTCCTTCATCATATGTTTGTTCTGCATAGCCTCTGGAAGTGTAAGGGTCTCTTCATGCATTACATGGCATAACTGATTTTCTACTTTAGGAACCTAATTTTCTGAGGTTAGGTGGTGAATATTTTCAAACAAAAATAAAAAAAAAATCGAACTGTATTGATAGGACAGGCTTGACCATATCTGTCTGTCATGCTGTCACATCTTTGAAAGGCAGCTGCTCATTCCACACTTCCATGTGTTAAGCACACTTTATCCACACTATAATAATGAGTCTGTGTGGCTTGAAATCCTTTAGATATTTTGTTTATTTAAAGTAACACTCTTAATAAAATAAAACTTTGATATTTGTCTTGAGCAATATAAATACCAGCAGTAAGAGTTACTGTGCTATCTTCTATCCTTTCTCAGGAAAAAATGCAGCTAGAAAACTTAGGTTATAATTAGTGTATAATTTTGATTTGTACAATAATTCTTTTAAAAATCACATGGCAAAAATTCAATCAGCATGTTTAATTTGCAGTATTGATTGAATTCAAACAATTCATATGCAAAGATCCAAGAACTTCAAGCTGTTAGTTGTGAGTGGACCCTACACCTGCAGAAAAACCGTTTGAGGTTCTGGGTGGGGAGAAACCTCTGCCCGTGCCAAAAAGCATATGTGATATAGACAGGAATATTAGCAGCTCATACAGTTGCATTTACAAAGTGTGGGAGGCACTGCCATTACCAGCTCCTGCTCTTTCTTAGACTCAAGTTGAGAAAGATGTGTGTTCTTCAGTCACCTGTTTAGGGAGAGAGGAGCTATTAAATTTGTCATTTGTAGTCACTTTAAGAAATAGAAGAAATCAGCAGAGAACAAATTATTTTGGAGAGTTAAAAACTAACATGTAGAATAAAGGAGATTTTTTTTTTAATGTAGATCGTTGAGAAATGTTGATCTGTGCAAAATGGGTGCAAAGTTATGCAAATAACAATTTTTTTATCATGAAGTAAAATACTCTTATGTGAGTAATTCATGGAGGTAAATGCCTACACTTAGAAGAAAGTTTAGCTAAAAGTCATTGTCCCCACAAATAAGTTTTCCACCATTTGTTTGTTTTGTAGATTTGGAATCACACAGTCATAGTATCATGCAATTGTTTGTTTAGAGTACCTTAAAGATCATCTAGTTCCAATTGCCCTGCCATAGGCAGGGAACATTTCACTAGACCAAGTCGCTTAGATCTTCATCCATCCCAGTCTTGATCACTTTCAGGGATGGTGAGTTCACAACCTCTCTGGGCAACCTCACCCTCATAGTAGAATTTTTTCCTAATATCTAATCTAAACTTACCCTGCTCCATCTTAAAACCATTCCCCTTTGTCCTATCACTATATGCCCTCAGCAAAAGTCCCTCTCTGTCCTTGTAACCCCCCTTTAGGTACTATACATATGTAAAGAAATGGATGAAAGTGGGCTTTAAAAAGATATGTTACAGGAGAATAAGGTAGAAGGAATTTGAGCAGCAGCTCCATGATTGCCTTTCTTTGCCTTTAACCAAAAAAAGGAAAGACTAAGAAAAAAAAACAAGTCAGTAGGAAGAAGGTACTTGAAATAGTGTACGTACTTCTGCTTAAGATATGTTTACTGTAAAATCTACTTTAGAGAGGTTTTGACTCAGGAGGATTAGCTGTTTGATCATGAATTCAATTTTGAAGAACATCAGTGGAGAAGGCAACTGTTCTTTGGATGGAGTAGAGGGAGGTAAACTGAGTGCTCCCAAAGATTCCTGGAACTGGAATGAAGTACTGCTATCACTGCTGTCCTCTGAAATATAATGTCTATTCCATCCCTGTTTAAACGTGGGAGGTAGAAAGGAGAATGTATCACCTAAGCAGTACCAAAATCTCAACTGACTTTTATGTAACGATAAACCAGAACTCCTACACCTTCCTGGGTGCCAAAAGCTCCAGCTGTCCTTTGTGCACCTGCCAAAAGCTCCCCTTTTTCTCAACAGCTGCTGCAAAGTACTTGTACACATTCAGTGCAAAGTTCCGTAATGTAACACGGAGCAGATCATTTTAAATAAGGGAGCAGGTGACTTAAGTAATTTTAATAACAAGGTTCTTGAACCACTTATTAATTTCCAAAGATAAGTTAATTTTCTTCAAGTAATAGATTTTGGAAATAATTTATAACAACTAAGACATTTAATACTACAATTTATTTAAACTAGTTTTAATCTCTAAAATATATTTGAGATTTTTATGAGAATTTCTTTGGAATAGAAAATGGAATTCCTTTCAGTCATATTCCATGAACGCTTATATTTATTAATAGGTTGTACATTTTTATTTATTTCTATAAGTTTCTGAATAAATTATAATGAAAAACTATCTCTCTACATGCAAAAAAGGTAAGCTTCAGCTGTATAACACCAGGTATTTCTGTAAATTTCAGGAGTTTGACTTTCCTTAAAACTTGGCAGCGTAAACATACTATCTAAAAATAGCAGGAATGTTTTCAAGGCCAAAGAAAGTTTAGAAGTAAACCTCTTTTTTTTTTTTTTTTCTAATTTTGAAAGCTCAGAGTTATTTGTTGTTATTCATATGTTTTTCTGTATTAGAGAAAAGTAAATTGGAATATTTAAAAATTATAAAACCAAAGGAAATGGAAAGTGGGTGGCCAAGGCAGAATGCTTTAAAGGCTTGATGCTTTGGTCTTCATGACATATCATTTAGGTATACTAAAACATGGAATTTAGGACACTGACTGCAAAGACCCTTGTTTGGAAATATGGACCTCTTAAAACAAAAGACCAGTTGCAACTGGCACAGCACTCTAGTTTCTAATTTTTAAGGCTCTCTAAATATTTTAATCTCAAATTCTAATCTTGTTTGGGACTCACACCACTAAAACATGAAGTAGAAAACCTGATTTTAAAAAAGAATTTTTCATTTGCAGAAAATAGTTTTCATAAAGAGAAAGTATTTTTTATTTAAAGAAGAAAGGGAGCGGATAGTGCAACTAAGGTACTTTGAATTCAGTCATTAATTTTTCAGTCAATTATTCTTAACGCTAGTATGACTGAAAGGCTCTGCTGAAGAAGAAGCACTAAATCATAAGTTTAGGAAATATTTACATTTTGAATCAAAAGGATTTGTTGATGTCCACATCAGGAAGTTATATTAAAGATACACATGCAACACAGCACATTGTGTGGCCCTTAAGACTACTAAGGACCTATATATCATAAGTATGAAATAATTATTTTGGCAATGTAGACATTAACAATGTCAACCTCCTTGTTTTGACTCCCCTCCTATGATTCCTAGGGAGCAGACCTTAAAATAAATTGGTCACAGCAAAAACATTTATCTTGTACATCAGGAGATACGCGATGAGAAATAGTTTACTCGTATCTTAAGTAACAGTCTAATCATCAGATGTGGAGATGCAGATGCTAAACAACTTGTTGACTAAGGGAAAAGAAACAGGGCTTTCGTGCCAGTAAGCAGATGTGCTCAATAGACTGGCTCATAAGCGCTGATTTAGAAACAGCTGTTAATGCTACCATCATCTTTAATATGGCTCATTTCCCGCCACTTCCTTTGTTTTCTGTGCATGCATATGCTTGCTCTGTACAGTCAAGTTGTGCTAGTCAAAGGGTGGAGAAAAGGGAGTGCATTTCAGTAAACAGTAGGCAATCAGGACCTGATTCTGGGAGGTGGTGAGCATACTCAGACCCTTTTGGAGCTAACTGAGCCTTGAAAAATAGGATTAAAAGTTTTGTAAATCTTATTAAGTTTGTCGCAGTAGATCTTTAAGCTTCTTTAAAGGATATAATTTTTTGCAAAAGTTGTAAATGTCATTATTAGTTCTTTCACTGGGGGAATTTAAAAAAAATTTTCAAGTTCACTTCAGTAAGGATTTTTTCTCTCTCCTTCATTTCTATTTTAATTTTTCCTTATTTTTCTTTCAGTCATTCAGTCACTCTCTGTCACTCTTGATCTATTCTATTCTATTCTATTCTATTCTATTCTATTCTATTCTATTCTATTCTATTCCACTTTTATTTTCTATCTTATGTCTTTGTCCTCTCTCCCTTTTGTTTCTCAGGGTATTTTGTTTTGATTCATGTTTTATGCAAGACCTGAAAGATTTAAATGAGTTTTGTGTTTAAAAAGCATGTTTTTCCATGAACCAAGATAAACTGATGCTCTGAATTACATCACACAAAGTTTGCTTCACTTCCTCTCCATTACTAAAATACCGATCACATATCAGTAACAATTATACCCTCTACAACTGACCCATCAGCTCCAAAGGAAGTTCAGAATTCCAATATCTAAATTTGATCTCTAGAGGAAATAACAAGTGAAGTACCTGTCTCATATTATTAGCACATGAGCATTAAAGTCTTCATTTAGAGTCTATTGAGCTTTATAAAAAAATTACATTGACATTAGTATACTTTGGATCAAATCAAAAGTGGACTTCAGTACTTCATAATGGAGGACATGAAGAAATATGTACTAAAAATATTTTGTATATGTATAATGTATTCGCTTCTATAAGAACCCACTGTACATTAACACAAATGGCATCAAAATAAACTAACAATATTTTCAATTATAAACTTCATTGTAAATGACATCTGGCTTTTGAGAATGTTCAAAACATAACAAAAAGGCAATTGCTTATTTTATATTCTATAAGTAAATCAGATGCAGTTTACTTAAAGTAATGAACAAAAAAAGCTTTTTACCCCCCTCTTTTTAATGTTGTTACCATATTGTCTTTATGGGAAGGCTATATGTCCATCAGTAGAATATTTCCTCCTACAAGATAGTCAGTGTTGCTCTTCTCCTTCTACACTCAAGAGAGTGCATGCAAAGGTAGCTGGAGTAATTTCAGCTCAACTTTCCCCAAATGCCATGTTTCCTTTACAAAGGGTCACATGCAGACACAGCGTTGCATGCTGGATCCTTGGAGGAATATGCAAATGTATCTTGTGCTTATTCTTGAAAAGGGAAGTCATTATCCCTTAACTGATTTATATCAACTGATTTATATATATATAATATGCAGATGCAGACCTCCACTAGCCCCTGATGGAGGCATTTTAAGGCATCATCTTATGAGCTGATCTGAAGGTTGGTGATCTGAGTGAAGAAGCACTTTCCAGCCTGGATTCAGCTACTCATTACCTGGAACCTGTGTCAATCTTTTGGGTTTAAAGCTCAAGGAGACAAACTCCTCTTGACTCTGCTGTTGTGAAGTGGCCTGAATTATAACAAGCAGAACCAAAGTGTATTGCGACAAAAAATGAAAACCAGAATAATTTATTATATTACAGTAGAGAACAGTCAAAAAATGTCAGTTCAACAGATATGAGAATTAGTTTTGTCTGTGAGAGAACAGAAATGAGCACCTTTAACAGAAGCCAGGCAGTTATCTTGCTCACTCTGTCCCATCCAGGACAGTGTCTGACTGGTCATAGGAATATTAGTTGCAGTTTCTGAAGTATCCACAAATGAACTGACCACATCCAGAAGGCCTGGATGTCTCCTGTTCCAGTAAGTTAAAGTAGGTTGCATCCAGGCTGTCCACTGAAACTTTTACTTCAAATACATCATTGTCATTTTTCTTGAAACCATGCTTTCTATACATTGTTACTCTGTTCTAGGCTCTGAGTGCTGTGAATTATTCTGTGAATGTTGAAGGGGGTAAAAATATCCAGACAATTGCTTTGGACCTTTTAACAATTACTCCAATCCTGTAATTTCTTCTTACCAAAGAAAATTCTCTTGGCCCTTATTTCATAAGAAGTGTGATAATATCCTGTGATAATGGGTCCAATCCAAAGTGTATTATTTTTGATGCTTAGGTAATGATTGCAGTTGTATCTACTGTACTATCTGGCACAAGCAGAGCAGTGCCTTTTGCAAAGGAAACTTCACTGTTTAAAAAAACCCAAAAAACTGAAACTGAAATAACATCATCACTTCTCCCAGAAAGCTGTCAATGCTGTACCCTTTTGAAGACGTTGTTTCCACAGACACCTCTGATACCAATCCCGAGTATTTTAATTTCCAACATCACAGCAGCCAGTAATAAATACCTTCCCTTTTACACTTATTTCACTTTGCAAGCTAGAATTTTTGGCTCTGATGAGTTCACTAGAGGAAAAGATGTGCTGTGCTTTATGGCTCTTAACTAACCTGGAATCATTTTGCTCTGTTCCCAAGTGATTTGCTTTAACAGCTCACTTTGGCTTTAACAGGAGTATAGACTATAAAAAAAAATAAATAACCTCTCTTCCTTCCTATATACATGTACAAAGATAGTGATGCTTTCTATCAGTTCAATTGTAGTAAAATTGTAATGTAAAATTCAAAGTGATAGTAAAGGTTAAAAACTGTGAGGTTTCCTGGATGTGTACGGCAGATTCAGCAAAACAGCATTTTTGTGGCTCTATTACTCATGTTGTACAATATATCCTGCTGTGCCTATTGCTTGCTGATTCTTTTAAAACTCTGAAACACATTCTTCTAAACACAGCAGAGGATATACCAGCATTGCAAGCTTTCTTGCTTTTTTTTTCTAAGTGAAATGTTGCAGGCATTGGTTATTTTTCTGTGGAACCTCCATCTGAAGAGCTGCACATACACACACACACGAGATTTTTAAGCAACATTAACTCTAAATGAATGAAACTGAACAATATTCTATTCATACTGTTCTCAGTGACAGTACTTGAAGCTGATCTGAAATCAGCCTTTAATCTGGTCTAATATATTTGACAGCTGCGACACACATATTTTTTTTTCTTTACTTTTCTTTTGGCTATTGAAAAATATTGTGGTTTGCAGTGCAAATAATTTTGGTTTACTTTTCCCTCATATATTTCCATACAGAGATGGGGAGGAGGGGAAATGAGTTTCAGCTGGAATAAAATCTTGGGGTTTAATTTGACTTAAACACAGATACTATTTTAGTCTTCCATGTTATGAATTTCTTTTTCATTCTTATCTGAAATTATTTGCTAATTTTGACTCAAATTTATAAATGCCTTGCCTTCTGACTTTGAGGGTATTTATTTGTCTAAAAAATTTTATCAAAGTCTATGATTAAATGTAGTAGAATAAAGGATCAGCTTACTAGAATAATTTGAATACATTTGTGAAATAGAGAAGTCTTAAGTTCTTATAGTAAGGAACGTCTTTCAGATACTTCAGCAAGTTATAAAAAAGGCACCTTTAAAGCACTGCACCTGAAACTCATCACCAGCTCAGAAACAAAGCAGAAAGCAATTCCAACTTTCCAGGCAAGTTGCTTTGCAGAGTAACTACCTCCTGATGAAGGGTTCTCTGTTAATCTAAATGTATGTTTTTTTGCACAGTCCCTTGATGGGAAACATTTTGCCTTTGTTTCTCACCTTGACAAATGGCATTAATATGTTTTTCAAGAGTGTGTGATCTTTTTAATGTTTTCTAAAGGGCTTGGATATGTTCCTACAGTACTGTCTGTAGCAGATAGCTCAGCTGTCTTCTTTGAGTAACCCCTTTTCCTTCTTTGCATTGTCCCCAGTGTTCACATTCTATTCAAAACTGAATTGCCTGATCTTCAGGGAAAGCTTGCTAAGCTCTTTTCCATCCAGACAGAGAGGCACATTAGAAAAATATAATCCCCAAGTGCTGCACTACAGGTAGAAAGTTCATTTTTACCTTCAGTGATCCCATCTTTATTTTCTTTATTTTCTTGTTTTGTCTTTCTTCTGTGAAGGTAAAAGTTTGGTTCCAGAACAGACGGATGAAGTGGAAGCGTGTAAAAGGGGGCCAGCAAGGGGCAGCAGCCCGGGAGAAGGAACTGGTGAATGTGAAAAAGGGCACGCTGCTGCCCTCCGAGCTCTCCGGCATCGGCGCCGCCGGGCTGCAGCACACGGGGGACTCACTAGCCAACGACGACAGCCACGACAGCGACCACAGCTCTGAGCACGCACACTTATGATACACACAGAGTGCCCGGCTCCGTTCTCAGGAAAGATGCTTTGCTGGCAAGCCTTACACAGGCATCGTTTACTTATGCAAGTGACTCTGGCAGTGATCTTTAAAGTTGTTGCAGAAAATTCAGGCTTATTGTGTCTGCTTTTCTCGATCCGTAGATGGTTTACAGTAAGTGCCATGTCTTAAAGGTGCCTCAAGAGTGGAAAAGTGGAAGACAAACTTACTTTGAACATTCCAGTTTTGTTTGTCGTTTTTATGACAGCGGGCAGGTATTTTTGCTTAAGCTTGCACTGAAAATTACATTGCTCTCAAAAGACATTATATTCTAAAAACCACAGTGCCACAAAATCACTATCTAGTGGATAAGAAATGTATTTTAACTCTGTATATATTTACCTTACAGCATTTTCCTGTCTTCACTAATTTTTAGCAATGCATTCATATTAGCTGATGGCAATAGTCACTCATGACAATAAATGGCTTTTTGTCTCTATATCTTTGTTTTGTTTTTCCAAAGACATACAATACATGCAGATACTTTTGTTCAAGTAGAGAACAATACAATAGTATCTGTTAGGACACATCCTTGTATGACAGACAAAACAAACCTTATGTTGCATTTACTATCAACTGCTGCTAATAGGGTATTATTAAATTTACCTAGCTCCTCAATTCTTCCTATCTTATAACTGCAAAAAGTGATTTTTATGATCATATGGATAGTCCAGTAACCTGCCAAAAATGTCATGTTCCACTCATGCTCAGTGGAAACTTTCCAAAGATTATTCATTTCTACTTTGTCATAATTGAGTACATTGATAAATGCTGACACTCTGCAGAAATGTTGTTTCTTCATGTTCAGTTTGGAAAAAACCAGCAGATAAACTGAAAGTTATTACCAACTGCTTATGTTGGTAGGAATCAAAATATGAAGGTAACTCTATATTGTGTCCCATGTGTAAAATCAAGACACATTTTCTGTTTTAAGCTTTTGTGTACATACAGGCGAATACCAACCCCTAAAATTTAATGCAAACTATTGATTGTACTTTGTAAAGAAATATGTTTAATAAATAATCCTTTTTAAATAACTCTGGTCTCTCTACAGTGATTTCATAGGACTCTAAAAGTGATTTTTTGCCGAAGCAGCTCTGTCTCTTTTTATGTTTTTTGGAACTTCACCTGGGAACAACACAAAGCCGTTTTCAAATTTAGGCTTTTAATCTTGGATAAACCTTCTACCTTGATCCATTTGGGAAACTCTTTCTTTTAGCAGGAAAAATTTAACTAGCAGCTAATGATGTCTTCAGCCAAAACCAACAAGAGTCTGTTCAACCATGTTTCCAGATTTAGAGCAAATGTAAAGGGTTATTTTGTTGAAGCTTGTTGAATTAGATGAAAGGGAATAAATATAAGGAAGGGATGTATACTTATATTAATCATGCCTTTGTTAAATAAAGTTGTTTAGTAGAAAAGCAGAAAGCGTGTCCCCAAAAGTTCAGAGATAATTGCACTGGGTTGTGTGATAGAAGGGGATGAGTGAAAAAAAGAGGGAGCAAGAAATGTGCATATCCTAGCAAATACTTGTGAGCATTCACTGAAACTCTGCTATGTGGAGCAGTAGGGCATCATGAAAGTTAAATGCAGTCAAGAAATCTGTGTCTATTTTCCAAATCCTTTCCACTTTAAGTTTGATCTTTCTTGCACATTAATTGTTGTCATGACCATTTTAGTTTAAAATATCCAAGCAATGGGTAATTAATTTCTTAAAAGACTTCAGAACATTTTATTGATTCCAGCAGTTAAGGGGCTTTGCATTTTTTTTCTCAGTTCTTTTTCAAATGCTTTTGTCATATAAAAATGCTGAGAACAGGAATGGAATAAGGGAAGTAAGCTAACTATTGTGAACACTTGATATTTTTGATTTTATGTCTGGATGGAAAAGGGCCTTTTGGGTTTTGCAGTAATTATCAGAACAGAAAAAACTTAATGATTTACGCTAAAGCTTTTTACTCTTTGCTATTTTTTCCTCCCTCTTAAATATAACTACATTTCAAAATGAAAAATTACTACAGAAAGTTGAAAATAAGTATCTTTAATTTTCAAATAACACTTTTTAACCACAGAGGTTTAGTCAAATATAATGTGACTTGTTTCACTCACTTTGGGAGAGAAGATGTCTTCCAAATACTCTGTTGGCCAAAAATGCCTTTCAAGGTTTGTAGAATTGTTTATTACTGTCATTCACAAAAAATTACAACTGCATCTGAAAACAGATCAACCAAGTTTGAGCTGACACTACAAAGCAAATGGAAGTGCTTTATTTACATTACCTGAAATGCACCAGTGTGGTCCTAGCCCAAGGCATTTTGCAAGCTGTGTTACTCTGATAGTGGCACAGGAATTGGACTGGGTTGCTGTTACTTGCCATGGGGAAACAGCCAGCTTTTCCTATTGAGAAAAATAGTATTTTTCCATTTTCCTAGTTTTAATTGAATCTGCTGAGATTTAGAGCACAGGTTGAAGAGAGAGAAAGGTGCAAATAGATTTACAGTGCTAGGAGATTAGTTTTTTTTGTTTAGGTAAGTGAATGAACCTTGAAACAAAGGACCAAATGATGTAACTTTGTATTACAGAACAAAAAAGAGAGCTAAAAAATGGAGCTTTTCCTATACTTTAAAAGCAGCTCAGACTTTGAAAACTGCTGTAAGGTGGTAACTCTAATTTCCCAGATTACTTAAAGACCTTTGGCGGCTTTAAACAATTTGTTGTTACACCATTGGTGTGCACCCTGTGGTGCAGAGATCCTACACTGGCAGCAGTGGAACCGATGAAGCCTAGGCACAGTGATCTTTCCACTGTGGTCTCGAAGGAATTTCCTTGCATGCTCAGCCTCACAGAAATACAGACATGCTTCTTCCAGATTTCAACTAGCTCGTATCCAAGCCACGTAGAGCAGCAGCAAATGCCCCACACTTCAGCACCTCTTTGTGGGTTAGCGGGTCTGCTCAGGACTCATCAATGCAAATGGTGTCTCATCTTTTTCCCAATACTCCAATTACCCAAAAACTCTCTTATGGAAGCTCCTCAGATCAACCATGTGTGGTAAGATGCTATGACTTTGTATCGAATTTGTAGCCCAATTTTGTTGCTGAAAGCAGATATGGATAAAGGCTTTTGAACTATAACTTGACGGTTTGTTTTATCTTTGTTGTTTTATACCTGTCTTCAGACTGTTAAGTCTTTTACCAGTCCAGCCATGTGGTATAGCTAAGCCTTTACCATTTAACACATGGACAAAATCATGACTTGTTGTCAATGAATCCAGCTTCTGACGAATAATGAGGTTTTTGAGTTACCATAATTTTGATATCGTATTTCTCCAGAGTCAAACTCTCTCTGATGTTCTGTTGGTGTGTCTCTAAGCCAGATACAAAAATGTACTCAGCAAATATATACAGAAAATACAATTGACTGCAAAAAGACAGTGATGTTTAACAGCTTAATTCTCAACATAATGGATGATAAGAATTCTTTTTTTCTCAGGTACAAAGCTATATATTAATTGCAGGGTTTCTTTCTTTTCCTTTGTGACTGTTTGTTTTTTATATCATTATTTTGTTTACTTTTGCTTCATCATTTTAGATTTATTTTGAAAACAGCAGTTCAAGAGATATTGTTAAATGAATACCATTGCAAAGTAGCTGAATTTATTTAACCACATGCCTAAAGCAGTACCTTTTCTTGACTTTTCAGTGGATTCAAAAGTAGTCAGAAAAAAGGGAGTACAAGAAGAGATTCTATACTTATATCTTTCCACCACAGGCCAAGTTCCGAGGTAGTTTATGTCTCCTGATTTCTTAAGTGGTGGTTCTGACTGCTGCAATAATATTATTTGTACAAATAAAGAAAGACACACCATTAGGACATGCACCCTCAGTAGTTATGAGGAGACATAAAAATGAGTTTGGGACAAAATGTCAGCTTGAGAGTTCATTTAGAATTTCCTGGCTTTGGTCAGTTGGTGTCTCTTGGGTGAGCTTGTATTTAGGAGAGTGCATGCAGTATTTAAGATCAACCACAAGATTCAAGAAGTTTTAGAGAATAACTTTTAACTAATTATGAACTGTAATTTAATATCATTATGTAATGTGTGTGGATTGAAAAAAATTCAGTATACAACCTGATGTCTCTATTCATTTAAAAAAGGCAACATAGCAGATAACTAGCAGTAACTGGCATAGGGCTTCAGTAGTGATGGACACTATAACCTCAGATTAATAGTGACTCACTGGAGCTCATTTGCTTTTATATATTTCTTTCCATTTTAATTTTAAGTCCATGGTCTTTTGGCATCATTTATAGCTGAGAGCTGTGGTGCAGGAATCAGTTTCAATGTAATTTCAGCCCCTGGCTGTTAGTCAGGGCCTCCATATGGCATAATAAGAGGTTATCACATTCATCTGTAAAAACTGCGAACGTTTTAGCAGTTTCTCAGTCCTTTATTATCCCTGTCAAGTCGTGTATGCAGGTCTATTACCTGAACCAAATAGACTTGGTTGAGATCAGTAAACAGGGAAGACCCCATAAAGCATTGTAAATGAAGAGTTGGTTAAATAGTAGCTGTAGTAGGAAATAACCAGTTCCATTTTTTTTTTCCTCCAGCACTTTTCTTTAGGAAAACTCCAAAGATTTTAAAAGAAAGGGCACTCAAGAAATTTTTCCTGACTACCTTGTATGACAGGCCAAGCAAGCCTTATGGGATTAGATTCAGTGCTCTAGTAAATGTCCTGTGATGAGCCTTTTTTTAAAATATTATTTGTCCCTTGAACCCCTTCTATGAAAACCTATTCCAACTCTTAAAACCCTCACTCCTTCCCTTAAAAGTATTCACAAAAAAAGAGCAAATATGTAGATTTTAAAAGCAGAATTGAACAATATAGTTAAGATAAGGTGATTCAGGAGAGTAAATAACTATTAAAATTGTACTAATTCTGTTCAAAGGATTAATTGACAGGAATAAAGTGTGGTTCCACATTCCTGTTCTTTCCATAAATGATTTTTTGTTTGTAATTTGTGAACTAAAAACTTCAGAATTCTTTGTGTATTATGTTTATTAATGTTATAGACTTGAATTCAAATATTTAATTTTGTTGTCTAACAGAATAAGATTACTAGCTCACAGATTGACATCTCTCAAGAAAGAAAAAAATTTGGACACAAGTATTTTTCTGCTAATGTCTGAATTATTTTTTGGCAAATATTGAAAATTTAGTATCTATTAAGAGAAATTTTCAAAATGTTATTTACATTCGTGACCAACAAATTCACTCATCCTTTAAGTAAGCATCACAATAATTGATTTCTGTAGGAACTTTACTGTCTCATAATCACATGATAATATAATGAAATTTGTATTGTAAAAGTATGCTCCACAACAACATGAAGCAATTAATGTGGCAGATATCTGTAGGAACAGTTTAGTATTTAGGGACAGATTCTCATCCCTAGTGTCACCAGGAACATATAGACACTGTAGATGTAACTTATGTTTGCTAATGGACTTCAGGGTTTTTAGAAATGTATCTATTCTGAATGCTTACCACATTATTTGCCAAGAAAGTCACATGCACAGCTGAAAAAATACTGAAATGGGCATTTACCCAAATTAAAAATGTATCTTGAAAAGTGCGCTTAGAAAAATTTTATGAAATCACCACAGAAATGCATTTAATGGAGTAAAACCTACTGGGGAGGAAAAAAAAAACCCTAAAATTTGGAATTACAACACATTATAAATAATTTTGTACACATATTTCCATAATTCTTATGTTACTCTTCACTGGAATATCACTGGAATATTCACTATTCACTGGAACTGTAGAAATAAAATACACTTTTCTTTCATAAATGATACTAAGTACAACTGAGCGTCATTTTCTAATTTTAACATATTTATGTAAGACATTTGATTCTGATGACAATATTATGATGAGATCTCAGGATTCCTTTTATATAGAATATTTTTGCAAGAAAGAAGTAAAGGTTCTTCTAAGGCAGCAAAGGACCTCATCTAAAGCCTATAGATGGCAATGGAAAGATTACGATTGATTTCACAAGGATTTGGATCTAGCCCAAAGTACACACAAAAGTTCATACAAATCAGTGAACAGTCCAGGATTAAGACATTAGCCAATAATTTCCAAAGTGACTGTTGACTTTGTGCCTCCATTATGACACACAGTATCCTGATTTCAACAAAGTTTTGAGTACACAGTGAAAATTAGGACCACTTTATTGAAATGTGAGTTGAGAACCCCATATTATGGGGTTATGAAAATTCTATTCTTGGTTCTAATAGGATTCATAATGCAGGATTTGTATAGCTGGCAAATCATCACATTATGTTATTAAATTGTAGGTTTCATAAGCAATATGAAAGAATCTTGCTACGCTGCTTTCATTCTGCAATTTGTGGTATTAGTAGATAAGAAAAATAAAGTGCATTATATAGAAAGGTAGGTTTGAACAGATGTTCCCAAATGGTGTGCGGGGTAGAGGTGGTGAGGAAGGTAAAACTTTCCTTCCATTCAAATGTCTGTCTTGAATTTCTCACAGTTTTTGCAGACAGTTTGGCTCACTTCCAACATACATCGTTGCCTGTCTGGTATGAAAAATGCCATCTGTGGTGTATGGAAGTTCTTTCTTTAAAAGTGGCTTGCTAATTACTCTTCAGGCAGGTGTTACTAAAGTGAAGTCAGGTGTCAAGCGCAGCATAAACTTTAAATCTACTAAAATTGCTCTGTTCTTCTATACTTTTCTTTCCCAAAAGAATAGAATGGAATATTAGAGAGAATTGAAAGGTTGGTTGATACAGCATTGAGATGACTCTGCAGCAGTATATATTGTGGTGACACTGAAAAACTGAAAGTTAAAGAATGTGGATCAAAACAAATGTCCTTCTGCTTCTTACAAACTGACTTGCTGGTCCTTTACGCTTGCACTGCCATGTTGTAAAATGTTAAAAATCGTGATGTTATCAGAGATTTCTGACAGGGTAAAAGGTGGTGGAAAGAATTTCCTTCTGTGCTCTGAAAGACTGGAAAAGCTGTTTGATGTAAAGACTGTGGAAGATGGCTGTTTTGTGTGAATGACACCTGCAAATTCTCACCTACATTCACTCTCCAAACCACTCATGCCCTAAAGCTTTTTGAAGATTAATAGGATGGTTAATGGGCCAGAATCAACACATGAGGGCTGCAGGCAGCCCTTCAGCTGATACATGAGCCCCAGCTCCCAGGATAAGCACTGCTGCTGCCTCTTATTTGCAGCAGTTAGTGTGCTGCTCTGTTCCTTACACGACATCAGCCCTCCCAACTGAAGATGAAAACTCACCACACTGAGCCAGATGTTCCAACACTTCTCTCTCCCTAACAGATGAGTGTTGTTAGGAGGTGAGGGATTACCAGTATAAATGCAAGACTTCCTATTTTCTATGACTTTTTAAGAAGATTTTTTTGAATAAACAGTCCTTTTACTATTTGTAATCTTGGTGTTCAGAATGACTGACATTGTTAGTGGTTTGAAAAATGAGGACGAGGAAAGCACAGCCACATTTACTCCTTTTGACAGTAAGACTTTGCACTGTTTGCTTTATCAGTGATGAAAGTAATCCAACTTTCTCTCCCGCCTTAAGCAGACCCTTGACAAAATATTTACAATAGATTGATAAGATGCCGAGATAAAGAGCAGTCCCACAAGTAACTGAGAATGTAGTGCTGTTATATTTTTGATCAATCCTGACACATCTGGATGATTTTGAACTACTAGTCTTCTACTACGAAGCTCAGTTTTACTTCCATAAGGACTTCCTCTCATGTTTTCAATATCAGGCTTAGTCTCCAACGGCCTTAGCATATTGCGATAATGAGATGTACACAAAGCACTGGCATGCAGCATTATCGAGATGATTTCCTTTTTGGCTCAGCCAGATTCCTGTTAAAAGTTATACAAACCCTTAGGAGACTAACAAAAGAAGAATTAAAGATCCAGCAATGGCACGAAGATAAGCCTGATGAAGCTGGAGTTAGGCTCTCGTGAAATTAAAAGCAGACTTTGTATGATTTTTATGAAATATACCATTGCAATTGCATTACACAACAAAGCCACAAAGACCTAAACCCCTCTTTAGGACCAGGCTGAATACCTATCAAAATCCCAATATTATGTTGTAGAGTGGGTTCTTCATTAGCATTCTTCATTGAAGAACAGAGGCTTGGATAAACACATTCCAGTTAGAAAAAAAGGAAAACAAAGCTGAAATTTGCACTGAAATTGTTTCTGTGCTGTATTGTATTAATGGCTAAATCCCACTCCATTAATGGCTAAATCCTACCACAGTATAGATTAAATGAGGATGAACCATAGGTTTGTGATCAAATCCATCCTACAACAACATTTTAATTTTTTTTGAGAATAGAGAATTTGACAGTTCAATACCAAGATTTATTTTCAATCTAGGAGACTATAATCTCCTCACACATTTGCAAATATGTGCAAACACCTTCCACTGCCTCGCAATAACATAAAATCACAATGGTTTAAAAAAAGGCTTCTTCACTGAACACTCTTTAAGGAGTCAAGTTTGATGAGTCTGATAAAACCCTGGGGACAAAGGCAGATACAAGTTTCTTAGAAATTTTGCCAGCAAAAGGTTGTATTATCATCGTGTTATTTAAACTGGCATCTAAGGAATCATGTTGAAAGGTATACACAGCTTTAAGCAAACCATAGGCATCTTTTATCTGTGCTTTTGCCAGTGACTGCTGTGCAGCTCTTTCTGAGGATAAACTTCACAGCTGTATAACAATTCAGAGAATGGCAATGGAAAAAGTGAACATGAATATGACATATCTGCTTGCAACTGCACTTTGTTAGAATGCTACTTTTGTTCCAATTAGGAAATTGATAAAATTTTGCTCTGTCTCCACACTATTGCAGTGGCTTAGGCATCCTGCATAGGTGTGATTCAGAAAAGCAAAATCAGGTTAAGTACTTACATGAGAAATGGAGCAATTCAGAGAATTTCAGTTGCCCAAAATAGCCAAGAAAAATATTGTAGAGATCATTGCCCTTATATTTTGAAAAAATAAAACTCTCAGCTTCTGAAATGCCAATTGGCATAAGGTCAAAGACATTATTAATATGATACTGTCAGTAAAATGAGATGCCTGTGAAAAAAAAACACAGAAGAAAGGGAAAGATTCCTTTAAGAAGCCTTTACATTGGCAGTTTTATTTGCTCCCTATATTGAAGCAAAATCCGGGGTTTGTTCAGTTAAAAAAGCTGAAAAATTATAAAAGCAAAAAAGTGTTGTGAACTAAATTGGAGACGCAGATTTACATCTTTCAAATCCCTTTAGCTTTGAGACAACACCTGGACTCAAATGGAATGCCTATATTCAGTGGAGCACCTGATATTAATACTGACTTTCTCCTCTAAATTTTGAAGATTTGATAGAGGTAAGCCTACATTTATTCTCCATTTCCTGCTTCCCATTTCTTCCACTCACTGCATGCCAAATTCAAAGACATACCCATCCATGGCCCAAAAGAAAGGACTAAGGAGGTTACAAAAGTGGCTAAAATATGTCAACAGCAGTTTTTCTGGCTGAGAACCATGGTCTAAAATCTCCACACATTTATAGGTAGCCATAGGAAGATTAGAGGTCAATGTACAATTTTTAATTGAAAAATGTATTTTAAATATAATGTACTTAGAATATTTTATTAATTGATTCGGTTCAACTATTCAGATCATTGTAGATTTTGTAGTCTTTTAACTATGAACACATTCCCCAGGTAACTCATGAACCCTTAAAAGTTAGAGAGATGGTTCATGTCAAAATTCTGTAGCTGATTCATTGCAAAACTACTCTAAGTAGACAGAACTGACCTTGATAGTTTTATCTGGACTCTTGAAGATCTTTTTCTAATTTTCCACTATTTTTCCTTCCAGTATCTTGAAAAACTGCCACAAAAAACCCCACAAACTCCTAAGCATTCTCCAAAACACTATGCATACAAATCTTGCCGTTCTGATTGGGCTTTGGCTCAGATATTAAAATGGTAAGTGTTTCAGAACAGGTAAACAACACAGCAAGGAAAACCATACAAACATCTTGATCACAGCTGCTGTATAAGTTACTCTGCAACACAGGAAGGATTCCCCACAACTAAATATCAGGGAATACATTCCATACTTATGACATATGAATTTGAATCCTATTTCATTCCCCGAACATAAAAAGAGATTAGAAACATTCATGAATATATAGAAACCTAGAATGAAGGAGGAAAAAGTAGGCATTCCCTGAGTGAATTTTGTATTGGATGGTCTTATTTTCCCTCAAAATCATGTGCATCCATAAAGGAAATTTCATATTGCTTTTCACTTACAGTCACCATATAAAAAAGAGGAAAAGAAAAGCAAGAAAAAAGCTTTTGCTATAGTAAAATGTTACACATATATTATCTGTAATTTGATCGATCATACTAATTTCAATAATTTTTTTTTTATAAATAACTTCTATGGTTATTCTTGCTTTTCGTATATTAAAGTGTGCAGCATGACATGAACTTCAGGCTTGCAAAATGAAATTCACTCAAAGATTGAATACATTTATCTTTAAGTGTTAACAGCCATTTCCAGCACTTATATATTACAGTAGTCCTTAATTAAGTCATCATATGCTACCTTGTACTGGGACCTCTAACTAGATTACTGGTCTAGATTTCAAATAGCCAAAAAACTTTGGGGTATTAATGAATTTTCACTTGCCTGTTTTCCTTTGAGTTTGGTTGGTGGGTTTGGTTTTTTTTCCTTCCTTCTTTTTCCACTAACAGTTATTTGCAGATTTTGGTGTATTTATAAATTAGTTTTTGCTCTTGTTTTAATTCTTTTGCAGTCCACATTTTAGCATTTAGAGCTTTCTGTAAGCTTCCAGGACCTTTGGGAGCAACAGCTTCAGCCAGTTACTTTCTGAAAGGAATCCTGTTGATTAAAAAAGGCCTCCAGCTTCTGTCTTTTATCTAATGGCTGATTAAGAAAGAATGTATTTAGGTCAGCAGGACTTAGTTAGCAGAGAACAGATATTTAGTTGGCAGTTATTTGGGCAATATGAGAGCCAGCTCAGCTGCGGAGACACTCCTGTGCTGGGATTCAACTGGATTCAATTGTACAATAAAGCAAGGTTTAGTTCTCAACATATGACACATAAATACCTGGAGTATCAGAAGAACTGGAGCAGTGAAGCACGCCCTTACTCAGTTTTAGGCTGCAGTGAGCACCTGGTACTTCTTCCTAGGGTGGCCTCACAGTGGGAAGTGGGCTTTGGCACTGAGCCAAAGGAGTAGTAGGAGGATGTGTGACTGTGTGGCTTTGAGGATGGCAGGCAGGTGATGGGCAATGTTTTCACAGTGCCCCTAGAGCAGCACGAAACAAATAAAGGGGAGCAAGAGGCTACTTGTGGATGAGTAGTGGATGGAGACCTCAGCTCATGTCACTGGGCAGCAGGAGAAAGGCACTTTCTTCGTTCTCAGACCTGCATTTGTGGTATCAATGGACTGACTTAGAGCTGAGGAAGGAGAACAGACTGCTAAACAGGAGCACAGAGGCAGCTGGGCCAGAAGTGAGCATTTGCTCTGGAGTGGAAGGGGACAGTGGCTGTAGACTCACTGAGGGCGTGGGGAGCTGGCAGTGTCCATCTCCATACAGGCTGCTGGCTTATTGCCTGCCAGAGGCCCTGGTAAACTATTCCTTGGAAGTAAAGGGGATTTCCACCTTTCCACTTCCAAAAGTGATCTACTGCCTTTGGCAGCTAAGCTTTGTAGTCTTTTTATTTTATTTGCACACATTAATTGCACTCAGCATTTATAAATCACTGTAATTTATTTAGAGGAGTCATCCACAGAAAACCATCTCTTTCTCAAGGACTAGGGATTTGCAGTCTAGGAAGAAGTAGAAGCTATGTGGTTTTCCTAGCAAAGAAAAATTGTTCTCTGTTCCTTATAATAAAGAAAAACAGCTGATTTAAAGCCAAATGATTCTTGAAAATCTCAAGCTTTAAAATATTACCCAATGACTTTGATAAAGTACATCTGCTGCTGATACTAGAGTAGATCTTTAAAAAATGTTGAGTGTTAACAGACAACAGTCTTTCTGTTGAAGTTCATGTATATGGGTGTACCCTTTATAATTGTCTATGACTGTTCTTTATAAAAACAAAACAAAACAAATCAGCATTTTGGTTAGCCTTGCTTGAAAAGTTGTGCTTTCTATGCTTCCTTTTAGAAATTATTCAAAAGATTCCTACTTGTACACTTGGAGTAAAGTGGTAGCATATGCTATAATCTCATGTGTGTCTCTCATGTCATGAGATGTTTTATAATTTTGGATCTACCTAGTGTTGATATTCATCTGTTCCCAATTCAAAAACACGAGACTGTTCCGCTGATAACAAATAGTAACAATCACTGGCTATTATTAAAAAGGTTATAACATGTCTAATAAAATGATCTTGATGTATAAGATACCTGTCCTGAAGCTGAGGTTGTAAACTACATAATGCTGACTTAACGAGTAGTTTGCAGCACACAGCAGCCTGAACCCTGCTGTTCCTAAAAAACTAAACTAAAATAAGGTTTTCACCAATAAAAGTGCAAGAAATTGTACAGCAGAGCATGCCAGATAAAATTTGGAAACATTCACAACAGGTGGGCAGGCTGTTCTTCTAAAGTTACTTACTTGATAAGTCTGCCTTGAAGAAGGAATTTATTTTTCCAGTAACTCCCATCCCATCCCATCCCCTCTCACACACACAAAAAAAAACCAAAACACATTTTTCCTCAGTTAGTACAAAAGGTTAAATTATTTCATGTGCATACAAAGATGGAAAATATTACAAGAAACCACCCCAAAATAGTGTCTGCCTTATTCTTCAGCCTGCTTGAGTATCCTGATGATTGCTCCCTGTTCTATGGCGACCAGCTCTGTGTAGAAGAAAAGGAAAGTTAGCAATAAGTTGCCAAGTGCATGGCATGACATTGATAAATGTGCAAGAACATCCCTGTCTTCAGGTCTCTGGAGTCACTAGCTCTTACTAAGACTTGTGTAATGATATGTATATACATATAGCTTATAACAGAAACAAATAAACACTTGACTTACTTTTTTTTTAATGGTAGGGTTTTTTTAATCTGATGTAGGGTTTATCAACGGCAAAGACAACACTGAAAATATTTTATAATACCAGTTTTATAGTAACACAGATACATTTAGTGTTCCTGTGATGACATCCACTGCCAGGCGCTGTATACTTGGAATGATGGTACAAAAAATTCTGACATCCACTTGTGTATTCATTTAAAGTGTACTCCTTTAAAGTTCTTCTATTCAAAGAGACTACTATATAAACAGAGGATACTAAGCCCAGCTAGGTTCTGGATATGATTTAGTTTACTATGAATGACTGCCAAGGCAGACTATATGGCCCATCCCAATTTCAACCTGCCCTAATTCCCTTTATGACTTTATTATTTAGTGCTGTTTTACTGCTTAGAGACACCTAAACAGGAAGACTCTGGGCGTTCTCTGTTCAAGAAGTGGGTGGAATAAAGTTCTTTAGAGAAAACAAAATATGATCCACCTACAGATCTTGTTAGGCCAGCTCCTCAATTTCCTCTAAGTAGAGCAGAGGCCTTTGTTGCCTTAGTTACTAGAACTATCTGCTAGTCAACAGCAGGATCCTAGTCTCTGTACAGAACATCCTCCTACATTTTTGATGGCAGTGTAGGAAATAATAACTTTTCTGTTTATTGATTTTTATTGTAAAGAGGAAAAAAGTAGATTAATTAAGTCTTTGCCAAAAATAAAGTAATAATAATAAAAAATAAAAAAAAACCTCTCACAAAAAAATTCTGCAAAGTCACTGAATGGAGGGAGAAATGTGTGGGAGAGGGTTAGTACCTCCAAGGAAGCAACATTCCTTTATTTTCCATTGCTTACTTAACAACAGATAGAAGGACCACTGAAAACTGCATGCTAAGTTTCAAGGCACAAGTAGACAACAGCAGCTACATTGGCAGAACCAGGCCACTGAAGCTTGTGAAACACTCACATATGCTCCAGATTTCAAACTGCTCCCCTCACCAGAAATGTAGGCATTGTAGTGATATCTCCTATTTCTTCTTGGACACAGAAGGTGGAAAACACAAACTATTATTTTCCCTGTGAAGCATGATCAAGTCAAATTTCCATCCTTTCTGTATGAAAGCAAGAGCTTCAGTACAGTCACATGGGGGTGACAATTTACAATGACATGGAGGTCCAAAACAATCTTTAAGAAACTAGAAAGTCCTAAAAACTTGATGGATTCGCTTCTTTCCCAGAATGGTGTGATATGATGTAGTGGTTCCATGGTACTTAAAATGTATCTCACCTTGTGTGGCCATGGGCTCCCTTGCCCTGCTAATCATTCTTACCCCAGAATGGTCCCCAGCTCACTGATAACAATTTTTGTGGGGTTAAGTGTAGGCTACTTTCACTCTGAAAGCTGATGATGGAGCACGATGAACCCAGCACTAAACTAAGGAAGGGCTCCAGGTAAGATGGTATGGCTGAGGTGAGGGTGAGTTAAAGGAGCTTGAACCTGAGAGTAATATCATAGAAATACTGAGGCTAATCTAAATGAATAAGCAAATGTTTTCTGTTATTGCCTGCCATAAAGATAATGCTATTGATTTATGTGATTTTGAGTAAATTCAGAATTTTGATTTACTCAGATTTTAGAAGTTAACAACTTGAGTTTTATAAGAATTTCAGGTTACCATAAATTACCAATGAAGTTGAGAACACTAGTATGCAATTTTAAAGCATTTAAATAAATTTAATATATTTTTTATTTACAGTATTAATATAAATGATACATATTAAGACAGTGGCCAACTCTAAAAGGGCATCATCAATGCCCTTTTGCAATACTTCTGCTTTGTTCAGCTAAAAGTAGAATATTTTATTGGCATTTACAGTAATTTCCTGACACCATTCTCTACAGTATTGTAACATTATTCAAACAGCAAAATGTTGTTGAAGTCGACCTTCCATGCTGTTGCTTAAACGGCAACTTATTTAATGCAAACATCACAAATGTGTAATACATCAGTTTTTCTAATGTCAATTTCTTTGAATTTGTCAATTTCTTTTTCTAAACAGAAACTTCAGCTGAAATTACCCAACATAATTCCTTTCCAAAACTTAAGGCTTATGCAAATTAAAATGTTTTCAATGAGTGTCAGAATTTAAATTGTGGTAAGATCTTTTACAGCAGGATTTGCAGTCCAATTCTTCCGCAAAGACTGTTAGTGAAACTGCACATTTCAGATGAATGGACTGTTGAGACACATTTTATTATTTTATTTTTGGCTAATCCAATTCAGCAGAAATCTTATTATTTGTACTAAAACCAAGTATCGAGTGTGATCGACAAACATTTGACACGCTCCTGAGCCTCAGACTGAAGGTCTTGATGCCTGTCCTTACTCGCATTTCTAAAAGTAAATTTCTACAAGGATCTACCATATACCTCTTTTCACCATTTCTATTTCCCTAGTTTTAATTCCTTCACAATTGAAAGCATAATAAATGGCTTCCAGAGGCTACGTTCAATGTAGTGACATTAATTGAAACTACATAAAATGGAGCTATGATAAGCCCTATTAAAAAATAAAACTTTTACTGGGAAGAATGCTGGACTAACCCATACAGCTGAACAGGAATCAACGAGCACATCTTGGCTTGTTTCTCAAAACCCTTAACATTTTGTTTTTACGGAAGTCCAAGCCTGAGCAATAATTTCTATTTTTGTGTGGAAATCCATCTCAAATTGAGAAAGGGTGGCTTGAGCTCCGTGGGTTTTGAGATGTTTGAGGGTGAGAAGGGAGATGGGGTGCGCAAGAGCTTCCAGAAGCGGGCCAGGCAGGGCTGACACGTACAGAAGAAAGAGCCCCAAACCAAGCTGACCTCCACGCCCGCAGGAGAAGCACAAGGGGAGCGCTTCCCCGAGGCGGCCCGAAGGCCGGGGCGCGGCGGGCGGGGCGGGCGGCGCCGCCTCACGGGAGCCGGCGCGGCCATGGGCGCTGAGGCGGGCGGCCCGCGGGGCACCGCGCCGGGCCAGCAGCTCCGCGCCCTCTTCTACGCGCTGCCGCCCGCAGAGAGCTCCTTCCGCACGCTGGAGGAGGTGCCCGACTACGTGGAGAAGGTGAGAGTCCCCTCCTTCCCCACCCTGGCTGCATCCCTCGCCCTCCCCTTCGCCCACCTGCGCCAGTTTCAAAAGGCGCCTCACAGAAACGGCGTCCGCGAAAGGGAAGATAAAACCGTCTTTCCCTCATGAGCTTTCTGCCTGTAACTGCCAGTGTAACTGTGCCCTGTATTTTCATGTGTTTAAATGATAATTTCTCCTGGTACCAAGAGTTTTCATAGAAGCACCCCAAAGATCTGAGGCTTGGTGCTAATGTTATATCCAGCTGCACGGATAAGATGAACAGTGACAGCAAAGTGAATTGAGGAAACAAGGAAATATGATGCTGTGTTTGGCTGTTATGGTTCTTAAAGAAAGCAAAAAGTCAGGTCTCTCTGTGCCCTTAAGTCAAGCTCAGTCAAAGACAGAAAAATAAAAGGTTTCTTGTTAAAATAAAAAATAAAGATTGTTTGAGAGAGTTTAGAACAAATATTTGCACTGAGACAGTGCTGTGTCCTAAATATCCAAGGCAAGAGTACAGAGGTCAGGGGTGAGAACTCCTTTGTCAGCAGGCAACAGAATATCCTTCCCTCCCCTCCCGCCCTGCCAGTTTATTCACTTCCAAGACGATACCTTTGCTCCCTTCTGTCCTATCTTGATTGTCAGCTCCTTCTGAACCCAGATCGATGTCAGCTGTTCACAGAGACAGCACATGAACACTGTTTTGCCCTTGTCAAAGTAAATTCAATAGAGCTTCAGTAAAGAGCTGCACTTTTTACATAGGTCTTGATAGTTCTGACTAGCTGCTCTGCCAGGTATGCCTTGGGCTGCTGTGCAGAGCTGCTGGCAGACTGCAGCGAGCTGTCATGGGCTGTGCAGAGCAGTGCAGCACCGTCAGCAGCTTCCTGGGAGTTGTAGTATGCAGCAGTGCCTTGCTGAGGGATGTTATCAGCAAAAGTTGCCCTTTTGCCTAAGGTAAGCAGAAAGCTGCTGCAAGCCCAGCTTGTGTGTGTGCAATGTCTGGTCAATGGACTGCTGTCCTCAGAGGTGTTTTGCAACTAAGCTATAGCATCATAATCAAGGAAGAGCTATGGTTTTGCCTAGACAGCTGATCTCTCCCTCCAGCTCTCTCTGCTGTCTCTTTTACTATTCCCACATTTCCAACAGAATATTATTCACTTTCTTGTCTGCAGAATATCTCAACATCCTTGGGCTTTCGTCTCCCATGTGCAATGTTCAGGTCAGACATTAGCCAAAGCTGGAATTTTTGCTACTAGGAGCACAGTTGTAAGTCTGTAAAAAGATTCTTAATACTTTGAATTATGAAAGTGCCTTCAAGCTTCTGCTGCTGAAGAGCAGTGTTGTGATAAGCTTGTAAAGGATTATTTTCTCACAATAAACCAAATACTTAAAAAAAGTTCCCCATTACAGTTATAGTTTGCTTAAATTCCTATCTTAGTTTAGTTATGTTAGATTTCCCTGACAGTGCATTTGTTGCTGGAACAGATCTTTTGATGCTTGTCTAGGTGGGCATATAAAATTATTTTTGTGGCATAACTGTTTTAGCTGTTTGGCTTTGGTCTGAGCTTAGTCAGAGTTCATCTGTCCTCTTCTGGCCATGTTTATGGGCAGATGGCAGCTATCTGCAGTCCCTCTCCAGCTGCTATTCTTGACTGTTTAGGGAACAATTACATAAGTAGTATATCCATTGGATTCATCAGCAATAGATTTAATAGTGACCTGATGAGCCTTTCGAGGAGGTCTTGGAATGCTAACTCCTTAATTGGTACAGATATAGAAGTGGATATCTGAGCTCAATTCAACGCAGAACAAAAAAATTCTAGTGTAAAGCTGGTAACAAATGAAGGCCTCAGTTCAAATAATTAACCCTGGAAGACAATAATGATGATGTGCATGTGAAACAAACTGTTGATTACATTAGTGTGAGTCCTAAATTGTGTGAGATTTTTTCTTTATTTTTTTTTTCTGAGACACTGTAGTGGAACTTGCATCTCAAATCTGTGATCTCTTGGGCATCATATGGATGATCGTATTTTTAGGACATTAGATGACATGGCTACAGCTGTGGGGATATGCAACTTGCAACATTAGACACGGTGGAAAAACCTCCAAATTCACCCAAATATTCATGATCTTACTGATCTGCAAAACTGAGCTGGTTGGCTTACAAAATATAGGTACTTCACAGAAGTGGCACCTTTGAGCTAGAGCACCTTTGTGCTGTTACATGTGGGTAGGAAATTACAGCAGTGGGTGAAGCAGCTCTGGTTTTGAGAACAGCATATTTAGCTTAACTTGTGTAGTGTACTTTCTGTCTCTGGTTATATTGGTTATAGCATTTTCAGAAGCAGTGGTCCCTGCACTGTTGCTCTGTATGTTGGCAGAGCTGTATGTAAAGGCCTCAAGTTCTGTTTAAAGCGTGAGCTGATCAGCTGCTACCAGTGACAAGTAGCAAAGCTCTGCAGCTGTGCCCAGGGAAAGGTCACCCTTTCAACAAATCTCCAAAATTCTGGAAAAAGGTGTGTGAATCTTGGATAATCATCAATGAATTTATTTTTATAAGACTTTTTGTCATGTAGAATTCAAATCTCTTGATTTTTCCTTATTTCTGGGAAGTATGTCAATTTTGTTTCTCCAGGACAGGACATCCTGATTTTTAAAATCTATACTGATGCTTACCCATTCCTTTTAAGAGCATCCTCTTTCCTATGGTGTAAGATTAGGCTCTGCATGCATAGTTGAGTTTTGGTTGGTTTTTTTTTTTTTTTTATTCTCTCACAATCTACAGATGGGCAGGTGGAATCATTCTTTTTGTTTGCCAGACATAGTTTTCATGAACCATAAATTCACTTTGTGCCTTGCTATGGTCTGAAATTAATCACCTGGGCTCGGTAAAGACTTCCATGAGTCAGACTTAAGAAGAGAGAGTCCTTCTGCTGAGAACCCCAAAATGAAAGCTTTAATAATCACTGTTTTCCTTTTTGGTTTACTCTCTTGAGAGCCTAAAGAATAAGTTCGTGTTTAAACTCAATTCACATTTTAGGGTTTGCTTCAAAATAATGAGGCACAGAACCCTTATATTTAGTTTTGCTTGAAAGTTGGGATTCTTATATTATAGGGATCTGGGACTTTAAGAAAACAAAAACTGTTTCAAGAATTACAATAAAACTAAAAATATATGCAGAATTTCATCCTAGAATATTATTCTTTGCAACAGTATAAAGTGGAAACTGATTTTAAATGGTCCTTTGCATTCTGTGGAGTTGGTTACTTAAAATGGAACCCTCTTACACAGTACTCAGAGTAAGGCTTTCAAGTTATGGATCAGTTATTCAGGTAAACCACAAGCATTTCTGAAGTTGGGTGAAGAGAAAAAACCTGGAAACAGAAAGAGAGTAAAACATTTATGGACCAGAAGATGCCAGAAGGATCTGTCTTATGCCTCTGACCTGTGATGCCAACAGTGCCTATTTCTTAACTTTGTGCCATTTTGTTTGTAGGGATAGCCCTTGAGAACAGTTGTACATAGCCATCCTCAATGGGTTCCTTAAATGTCTTCATTGTCCTTTTAACTTAAACAGAAAAAAACTCCAGGAAAATAAAAAAGTACTGGTTAGGCTGGTGAGACTATTTTCTCTCTTACTGCCTCCTTTTTTCCTAAATTATTTGCATTCTCCTTCTGTTGCATTATGTCTCATCCTTACACTATGGGCTGTTTGGGTGAGGGAATGCCTTTTCATTTTCCATGACAATAGCTGTCATAGTCAGGTGAATAATACATACTAGCCTTATCTGTGGGATAATTGATCCCATTGGTCTGCTTTGGACCAAGATTAATGTAGGTGTGTGAGAGAAATGTAGTAGTTTCTTAGATAGTAAGGAGTATGTCATAAATCTTTCCATTTACAATCTCCTTGATGAGCAGGAGGTTAAGGATGTCTGAATGTTTCTTTATCCTCCTTGTTATGACACTTCCCATTTGTGAGTCAAAAAATGGTGCCAAATGCTTGGCTGTTTCCCTGCTTCACAGTGGGGGGAAGTATTTAATGAAGTCAGTAAGACAGAAGTTATAATATTGTACATTATTATAAAGTCAAGTATTTCAACTGTTTCAGATGTTGCTAGGTAAAATGAATCATCACATGAAATACAGACATTGTACATTTCCTATTAACTGTTTTTATTTCATGACTAAAGCACCTCACTTTCTCTGCTCTGAACCCATTCAATTTGCTCTGCTGCTTCTGCTGTACCATACCTTAAACTTCATACCTTAAAACTGCTTGTAGTCTGTACTAGAGCTGCCTCTTAATATTGCCATTAAGTGTTTTATAGTTTTTCTTATTAAACCTCTCTTTTCACTGCTGGAGTGTACAGTTGTGATCATCAACCTTTGTTTGCTAAGTTAGGAATCTGTTATTTGATTATAACAATTAAGAAAAGTACATTAAAAGTCTTGTCTACTTAGGAATGAAGAAGCTATAGAGAGTGAAACAAGGAGTATTTATAGTTTCAAATTGAAGATTTTACGGTTTCTCTTTTATTTTATTACTCTCTTTTATAATATATTTTATTATTATATCATTTCTTATTTATTCCAAATATTGAAAGATTTACCACATTGATTTTCCTGGGTGGTGTTTAGGCTTTATGCACAGGTCTTCCCCTCCTTTCTAGTTTTTTATATAATGAGTTGGTGCCTATTGCAAACAGACTTTTAGATGCCTAAAATGCTGTTACAGAGTAAGCTAGGCACCTAAATTAAAAAGTGTCATGTTGATATTAATCTCTGTTCATCTGTTATTGTAACCTAACCCTGTACTGCTGAAGTTTATGAACTTTCACATTTTCTAGACACTATAAATCTCTTGCTGTTTGCATGGTTTGAATCATCCAGTTCTTCTTCGACTGAGCAATCTGGTCTATATCCATCTTAGTCTCTTTAGTGTCCAAGCCTAGTAGGATTTCCAAGATCATATCTCACTTGGCAACAAAAATGAGCATCCTCCAAAATGCAACGACATTTGCAGAGACAACATGCTTCTATTAAAATGTATGGGACAGGAGCAGCCTCTCTTCAACAGCAGTGCAGTTTGGAGGGTTCCAGGCTGTGAAGCTGTAGGTGTTTGCAGGTCGTTTGAAGGGAGCAGAAGCAGCAGAAACCTTACAGGCCAAGTACAGCAGTGTGGTGCCTCCCAGAGTGGTGCAGAACTGGTCTTGCATTTCTCTTGCCCTGCAAAACATGGTGGGAATTTCATGCCTTAATATAACCAAAAAGCAGTTGTCTAAATGTCTCAAAGGTCACCTAAAAGTTTTCTAGAGCAAGGAAGGGTGTTGAAGGAACATTTGCATGCACAGAGATCTGATAACTCCTTCCCATTTTCTTTGCCACAGGCCTCCTAGGTTCTGGTGGTTATGGCTAAAACACTGCCACTGCCTCATCCCTTCCACACATGAAGTGCAAGGACTATTAGTATTCCAGTGTCAGTAAAAAAAAATAGTTCTACCACTTACTGTTACTCAAGCCTTTTTTCCTGAGATGATAAAAACTTGAGAACAGGTCTGACAGTCTTTGTTGATGAAAAATGATGTTGTCACTAAAATGTTACTTGTCCTACCTAGCCACACCTGTCACTAATGGGTGCTGTTGCTGTGCATTTTCACCTTGCAGTTGATCTGGAATAGAAGATGGACAGTGAAAATTGAATCCTGGACTAAAGCAGTATTGTGACTGAGAAATGTTTCAGTCTTGCTCATCATTATACTTTCCTGCAGAAAGGCAGAAAACTGTTTTGCAGTCCTTACGATCCCAAAGAAAAAGGAGAACATTGTATCATTGTCACTTGGCCTGCGAAGAGAGCATGGTGTATGGCCCGAACTGGAGTGGGCTGTGTAGTTGTTGGGTTCACCGATTAAAGCACATACAGAAAAACTGTTGTTGTCCGCAGTGAAAATCATGTCAATAGAAATGCCAAGTAGAAAGAAACTCACTTTACTGTGTCTTTCAGATTATAATGTTGAATGCCAAATTCAGTGGCTGAAAACACTCAACTTTGTGCAATATCAAATCCAAACCAGATTCTCTTCTACTTTGTGGTTGGAGGAGTCCACAAATATTGGTGTTCTGACTGATTTACTTAAATATGAGAAATATATGTTTGGAAAGACTTTTGCATTTTGTTGTGATAATGTTTGAATTTATGTGCAAAATATACGAAAGAAAACATTGTGAGAGGAGGTTACTGCAATAGATTTGTGCTGGTGTTGTGGATTAAATGGTAACCTTGCTTGTTCTGATTTGTAAGGTCCATGTGGAGCTTTATCACAGGAGCAGCTACTAAAGTGCCAGCCAATCTGTGAACCACTGCATAAAATGCTGTTAGGAAAGGCGTATCTAATTTTATTTTGTTATGGCTTTTTTTTAAATCTATTTTTAGAGTATTCCATTCTTCATTACTTTTATTGGGCTGGAGTTTGCTGTCAGCTGGATTCAGAAGCGTAAACTGCCGGGTCGGATCAATGATGGCATAAGTTCTCTTTCCTTAGGCATCCTCTCCCGTCTACCAGAGTGAGTATACAAATACAGTCCTGAGGTTGTTTGGGTTTTAATCACTAAGAAGGAAGAAAATAGAATTATGTATTGAAGTTGTTATTGCTAATCCAAAATGATTAAACAAGGCATCTGGACTTTTCTTTATGCAATTAAATTTTAGTAACATCTATAAAATCTTTCTGTATATGATTTTTACAGGGTGTTGTCCTGCTCCACATTATCAATTGATCATCAATTATATTAATCTGTACTGGGTCTTGCTGTCACCTTTTGCTGTTTCTGGGACTTCACCTGACTTTGACTATATCTTATGTTAGACTAGATTATAGAATCTGGGTTTTCTTTCATTAAAATACAGAAAGAAGATAACAAAATTAAAACCAACAAACCAGTATATTATTTTTATTAGTCTTTAAAAATAAAACTATGTGTATAAGTAGATTGGTAGAGCTGCGAATATGCATGTGATCCAAAGTGCTTTGAACACAGTCATAATCTTACATTTGCCTTCAATGGATTTTAATTCCTGAGAGAATTGTTGCAAACATGATCATGTAATTCACTCTCCAATGTAAAGGCCATAAGACTTACCTGAATTAGTTTGGTGAGCAGAGTTGTATTTTAAAGAAATAGCCTCTGTGAATTAACTGTGAATCCCAGTGAAAAAATCCAGCAAATTCTTTATGTAAATTGCTCTAAGTGTTTTCCAGAAGCTTTAGTTACTTGTATATCATGTTTTAGATATGCCTTTTCATGATATGAGCTTTCAGATGATAGATTTTATTGCATCTTTTCTTTTCAAATGGAATTGCATTTCTATTCCCCGTATATGAATTTGCAGGTGACCATCAAATTGTATATAATCTCTTCTTTATAAGAAGAACAGTTTTTATTATTTGAGTTTGACTATATGGTGTATTTGCAAGTCTTTCAATTATTCCCCCAGTTCTTTTTCAGAATCCTCTGCAGTTTTTCAGCCTTCTTAGTGTTGATGTCTCAAGTGCACTCCATATTTCAGAAATGACTACATCAGTGCCAAATAATGAAGTCATTTGTTCTCTGTTTCTACTTGTTGTTCCTCCCTTTATATATCCCAGATCCTTTGAGCCGTCTTTCATCCCTGAATACTTTTTTGTATTCTGTGGCTTACATTCCTCATTCATAGGCAATATGTTCTTACATTTGGCCACATAGAAATACATGGATTGTACATTTGGTCCTCCTGAAGTAGCCTAAATCCATGAAAAGTTGTCTTTGTTACCTAAAGGTCCCTGGTTTATGTCACTGCAAACTTTACTAGAAATCTTTTCTTTCAATCCAGATTCTTTATCAAATACATTAAAAGAACATACCAACAACGAAAAAATTTATCCATTCTGGCTAGTAGAATTCATTTTGTGAAATGTTTGTATCACCCTCTTTGTAATCTGTTGATCATTTGCCATTTGGTTGATTTTTTAAGTTTTCTAATCAATGCAATCTTTGACAAGATCCATTTGGTACAATTTCTGATAGATCATGTTAATTATCAGTAGTAAATATCCCTGATGAAACCTTTTAAAGACACACTCCAAAACTCTTAAAATATCTGAAAATGAGAGGCATGAGCTTTCAATATGAGAAATACTCAACCATAAAGTTGAACAAACAATGTCTGTTATTTCAGAATTTCATGAAGTTATTTTTACAGATAATGTACCTATATTCAAATAATTTTTAATGTCTTGTGAGCATGATCTTGAAGGAGCAACATTCAACTTTTCAATATGTTTTATGAATTAATTAAATATTTATAAACACATTTGATAATGGGTTACTGCAGTCTGCATGAAGCTAATATTGAAATAGATCAAATGTCGCTTCTTCAACTTAACCCAAATTTTTTAAACTTGACAGGCTTACCATGCTGAATATTTACCTTTATTCATCTGAAATATTCAGAACTGATTAAGTTAAACAAAGGGCCTGAGATACATATAAAATAAGTTGGAATGGTTTTGCAAGTCCTTTTGGCTTTATTTTAAGAATAGTGAAACACTTGAGATGCACTCATTCCTGGAAGAAATGCTTGCTAAGAAAACCAGTGTTTGTGTGGAATGCAGCTTTGCAAGGTGCTGAATACTTTTATTATTTTGGCACTCAGTCCTTTGCTGCAGAGTTTGGCTTGCAGGCTATGCAGTTTTCTCTTGCAAGATTGTTTCAATTGAGTGAACCAAATGATCCTTAAGGACTCAAATGTTTGCAGGGTTTGGGCAAATCTCCAAGATCAGTACACCTATTTATTGTTACACCAGCACAAGAAGTCTCTTCCAGGTTGCTTGCACAGCTCTCATGACTGGAAATACCAGACTCTCCTCAGCAGTTCTTTCCAAAGAAGGGTCCTGTAAAACCTTTAGCTTTTTGGCTGAATGTGAAAGAAGCAGGCAAAATACAGACTTCCTAAATTATTTAATCTCATGTTAGTGTTGCAATTCTAATGGTGACTACTTAGTGTAAGACCTCTTTTATAAGTAAGAGGAGTTGTGAATAACAGATGGGCTAAAAAGGCTTGAACTGAAAAACCAGAACACTCTACCCTTCTGTCTTGTGCTTCCGTGGTGTGAAAGAACTGGGTCAGACAAAAAAGGGGGAAAAAAATAGCACAGGCAAAAATCTGTTGCTAAGACTTTCACTTCAGTCTTTCCCTTTCAGGAAGAAAAAAGGTAGGGAAAGTTGACAGAAACTGCTAAAACAATATTTCAGCAGAACCCGCAGCATCAGGGGAAATAGTAGTGCAAATCATTAACAGCTGAAGGTTAGATTAACACACCATTGATTGTATCCTCTCCCAGGGACTAATTTTCATTTTCTCAACTAGCAGCAATGGTTTGCCACTTCCTTAAAAAAATCTGTGGTTGGGTCTAAAATGGTGGCTTCAGTCTATTAGTTAAAATGAAGCTTCAAATGTGTCATTGCAAAGAGGTCTTTACATTTAATGAAAAAATTAGGAGTCACTAACCATATTCAGCCTCGAAGTATTTTTTCCATTTCACAGTCTGTATAACAGAACTATTGCATATCTTGAGGGTCAACAGTATTTATTTAGTGTTTCATGCTTCAACTTTCTGTTGAGAAAGTGCAAATCATAAATTCTTGATACTTGTATGCCAAATGCTAAAAATGTAGGTGCAGGAGGAAGAGTCTAATCGGACAAGGCAATGTTTTTGTTTTCAGGCTTATTAGACTCAACAGCATGCAGTAAATTGAATGGTTTGTGCATACATATCATCTCTTGTAAAGTAGCCCATACATTTCTTAAATATAATTTTCTCTGCATTACTGCATACTATGCATTCCTCTGCATGTGTAAATACTAAATTTTGTATGGAATGAAAATTAATTTGGGAGAAAGGGAGAAACTTTTATTACTAAATTTACTCCCAGCATCCTAAATGTTGGTAAAAAAATTCTGAGAACTTTTATTCTAAATAAATAAATAAATAACTTTTCTAGCTGACCATTGCCAAGAGACTTTAAATGCTGCTTTAAAAATATTCTCCCAAGAGGAAGTTTATTTTGGGTATGAATATCCATTTTACAAATATGTGCATTATTTCATATTGACCCATTTCTTCTTTTAAAGCAGCAGAACATAAATCAAATCAAAAAGTGTTTGGGGATAACTGAGGTAGGTATATTTTCAGACTAGTTGGGAAGTATTTGTTCTTTATAGTCATGCTGAATTGCCAATTTTAGTGTTCTGCTCTGCAACACAGTCATACAGTGTATGACTGCATACGTATATAATGTCTGACAAAGTTTAATCAGTCAAATCTGCAATGAACTTATCCAATTCTAAAGAGAATATTGAAGTCTGTATACATTATTTACCTTCATTTTTGAATCAGAGGAAGTTGGAGTTCTCTGAATTGTTGAACATGAGAATGGAATGATTAAATGTTTTTTAATTAGTTCATGCTATTAAGTGTCTTAAGATATCTACCCATCAGCAGCAATTAAATCAAAGGATTTCAAATCCTGTTTCTACTGTAGACCAGTGTTTTCAAATTTTGTACATCATCTGGATTTTAAATAATTTTTTTTTCAGAAGCTGGAAGAGGCAGTTTCATGTACATTTTAGACCAGCAATGCTCCCAAATGAAGTGCCTTTGACTGACTGATACTTCTGGTTACTTGCTCCTCCCTCTGTACAGAGTACCTGAGTACACCCCTCTTTGGCCAGCATCAGTGTTTGTGTTGCCCTGGGGTGAAGTGGCTTGGGGAACAGGTCCAGCACCTTCCCCGTCACATTAACCTGCAACAGTTCTTCCTATGTCTATGCTCAGTCTTGTGCTAGAACAAGAAATGCTCTTGCTTTTGTAGTGTTACTGAGTTTTCTGCTTGATAACATATATAAAATTGCAATCTGAAACAATGTTTTCCATTTTTAAGAGTAACAAAATGCAGAGCTGATTAGAATACACTTGCTTCAAGTTGGTGCAAGTTATCCACAACCTGTAGAGCTAGAAGTGCCTTAAGAGAACAGAAAAAAATTGCCTGCATGGATTTAACCATTTGAAGTATGTGCTGGCTTCCTGAAGTGTCTATTAGATATGTTGTGCGTGACTATAGAAAATTATAATCTCATAAATTACTGATTGCATTTCTTAGAAGAAAATTTGATACATGGAGTTTCTCATAAATTATATTTTTCCCTTTAAGAGTTATTAGGTACGTTTTTTCTCCACATCTGTTTGACTAAGACTTTGGACAGATGTTTGTTTAGAGCATGGTCAGATGTGTTGCTTCTGGTCCAGCTGCCCCTTCAGATCTGCCAGCATAACTATGCATTTAATTGCTCCCTAACCTGGACCTGACAAAGTGATCTTGCTAAAAGCAGAAACAAAAGCCCCCCAAGAACTATAAAAGAGGTGTTTAAGCTCAGCTGCATTCATTTTGACAGAGCCAGGTCAGGGAGCAGCTATGCATGCAATTACGGTGGCAAGTCTGAGGGCTGGTAACCGCCACACTGAGGGCAGTGATGAGCAGATGGGGCCAAACTGGAAAAGGTACTCACTTAACCTGGTTAAATGGGAAGTGGAGCTGCTGTGCCATGCCATGCCCTTAAACCAACTGAACTTCTGGCTACTGCACTTGTGTCGTTCTTGTACTCACTTTTTCTCTTGTGTTGGTTCAGGTGCTCTTCTGATCCCAAGTGTAGTTAATTTAGTTCTCTCTGAGCAAAAGGATATTTGCTTTAGGCAGAGAGACAAGCAAGTTGTCTGGGAGTGGAAAAGGGGCAGCCAAGAGCTGTCAGGCTTTAGGTTCAGTCTCTACAGAACCTGCAGTCAGGATCATGCCTACAGTAGCTAGTTATGGTAGTTTAAGGCACTGTCAATAAATGTGTCAAAAAAATATAATTTTTAATAAGTACCTGAAGAGACAGAATCTACTCACCTACCTATTTGTCCAGCTCTCCAAGTAGCACTAGGTAGTTACATAATTCACAAGAGCACCCTCCTGGCTTCACTCTCCCATATGCACTGTTCATTGTTCCCACATTTTGCCAAAGGTCATAGCCCTCACAGCTATGTCAGAGAAACAGGTTTTGAATTAACTCACTAATCTTCTGCAGGTAAAGCAGACAGAGTAAGATAAACAATTTCAGTAAGGGGGTAGTGCTGTGCAGCAGGATCTGATAGGATTTTCAGCAGGCAAGCCTGACTCTGGAAGTGGATTTTCAAAATCAGTTCAATTAAACTCATAGTAGTAGCTGTCTTACCTGGACAGTTTTTGTTTAATCTAATTAGTTTGTTGGGTTTTTATTGGTTTTTTTTTAAATCTGGTTTGCATTGATGAACCAATTGGGATTAAGTTAGTAAATTATTTACTCCCCCCATGTGGATTAATTATCCTATGTTCTTACTGCATCACTTTAACACAGTTTTATAATTTTGGTGTACCGTGTCCTCCAGTAAGTGCAAATCCATCTGTACCTAGTAAAGATGCTACTGCTTCCTGTCTGCTCTCTTATGCTCATAACTACCTCTCTAATCCCTTTTTACCATCTGAACCCTTCCCAGGCATATCAGCAGCCTTATCTTCAGAGGTTCAAACTGTATAATTTTGGTACTCTGGTTCCATTTGTTCGAAGCAGGCTAGAGAGCACAAGTGGGCACAGCACAGGAATACCAGTGAGACAATGCTACTTTTTAATGATGACTAAGGAAAGATCTGAGCCAGAATTTGAATCTCTAGAGTTTCTAATGAAATGACATATAGGCTACTTTGCATTACAAGGAAGGATGTGGGAGAGCTTGGATATTCTCAAACTAATTGACTGCATCAACTGGTAGTCCCCTTCTACCATAATGTTCTACAGGTTGTTGTGCTTCACACAAACCCATTAGGGATCCAATTGCTCTTTTAGGTTGTAACCTCTTACACAGAATGCATATTTTTTTCCATCCTTAGTATTGTATCATGGTCATTTTCTGTACAGTGGGGCAAGTAAGTGGCTTGGTGATTGCCCATTCTTAATGCCAGAGCCCAGCTTTACACCTACGATATCTTAAGAAGCAAAGAGAAGCTGTCAGGTTACATTTTCAAATATACTTGTGCTCTTCTGTGAAAGTATATACTGTGAACTGAATTTCTCCTTATTGAAAATATGGTGTTAAGTACAGTAGTCTCTGTAGCTCACAAAATATACCAATTTCTCAAATACATTAATTGTTGTGCAGATTTTTTTATTCCATGTTTTTTGTATTTTCTTTAAGATAAATTGTGTCATTTTTCACATATTTTGAAAAAAAACTCTTAAGAAATTGCTTCTGTATAGAGTACCATTCTGTCTGAAGGACATCTCTGCTAAATAATGAATTAATCTTAAATCGGGACTCCACTAGATGGAGCACAGGGGTAGCATTTTTAGAGCTGGCCAATCTAGTTTCTTGGGTCAACACTTAGAAGTTAGGAAAATTGGGGAAAAATGTCTCTTAATGATTCTGTAAACCAGTGTTACAGATCTGAAATGAACAGACTTTCACCACTGTGTATCATGGACAACAACAAACTATCTTTTAAAACATTCAGAAATATGACCAAAGGAGTCCAACATAAATTCTCATGTAAATATTTTTCCTTATTTCATCATTTGATGTGTTACAATGTTTCACTGTATTTTTATAGACCATGGGAACTCTTATTAGTTCCTTTGGTTTTTCTGAATCTATCTAGAACAATCTGAGTTGAATAGAATACCCTTTTCTCATTACTTGCTTATATGTGACCTTTGAGAATATTATAGGCTTGTTCCCAACCTAACTTAAACTATAATGCTTATTTGCTCATTTCAGTGGAACAACCAAGCAGGCCAGATCAAAATCAGACCCTTAATTGGAAAAAGATCCTAGTCAATCATTTTTTTTAAACTTAGGTGGTGATATTTGTACAAATAATGAAAAATCAGGAGCATTGCCTTGTAGGAGATGACATTGTAGAATATTCCACTCTGGTATATCCTGAAGATACTGGAATAGAATTTACTGCTCCCAGTGCTGGGCAGGTACAAGTAGGTATTAAAAAATACAAATTCTAGTCTCATAAAAGAAGCTGAATAAGCCACAATGCCAGAAGCTCGGTCTGAAGGCATTAAACCTTCATGCTGCAGGTTTTAAACTAGGCTTTTTAGTCTTACAAAGATACTGTGTAATTAAAAGTATCTGAAGGCCTTGTATAAACTTAGGGCATAATGAGTTGCTGCTGTAGATTGTATCACTGAAGGCAGTGGAATCTCTCATGAAGATATCTGTTGAATTTTTAATTGTTGCAATTAAAAATTTACTTAATTGTGAGCAAAGATATACAAGTGACTTGAGTTATGTAGCAAGACTAGAACTTAATAATAAAAAAAGTGTGACAACACTGCTGCTATTTTTCTTCCAACACCTGTTGTTTCACATTTTATTCCACCCACTACTGTAAATTAATATTAGTGTCATAAATTAGAGGATAGAAATTGAAGTGCAACAGGAATAGGTTTAGTGAATAAAAGGGCAGCTCTGTCAGGCAAAATATTGTGCGATACTGTGTTCAATACAACTAGTAGGGATACCTGAGTCACCTCCCTTTTACTTCATTTTGAATTTGATATTTTGTTTTGTCCTTGAGGAAAACTGGAGGTTTGTATTGTTTAATCTTAAATGCTGGGGAATAAAGCCACACTGAGGAAGAGGAGAGGCTTTGTGTCTGGTGGGAACATTTTCTCAAAATGTAGGTGCTATTTCCTGTAATCAAGGGTTTTCCAGAGCCTGATAATAATTTCCCAGCTGTATCATTTTGGTGAATTATTTTTTAGCCTTGGGTTATTTCATGACTGCTTTTGCATATTAAGAATGGGAGAGGAGATCATATTCATCTTGATGATAGAAAACAGGGAATAGAACTCCCACAGCTCCCTCTCCCTTTCTCTCCACCTTGTGGAAAGTTTGGCTTTGTGCTAAAGCGTGAAAAAAGCCTTGACTGCAGTGTGTCAGGCATATTTCAGCTCGATTTGTGTCAACCCTAATAAGTCAGCTGACAAGGTAATAAATTGGGTGTCTGTTCAAGACCTGGCACCTGTGCAGGAAATAAAAGGGGATTTCAGTTGCAGCAGATTTGCTTTGTTTTACAAATGGGTCTTTTCTCAAGGCTCCTCTACCTCCATCCTCCTTCATCTCTTTACTAAAATCATGTTATCAAAATGTTTATTTCAATTGTAGCTGGAAGCAGTTTTTCATCTGGAAAATAAAGTTCTTTGGGTATCCGTGGAAATGGAAATGATTTCCATTCTGAAATACAAACCTTACAGAGCATTTAATTATTCATGTATCCTGCTGTTACATAAATGGTCTGAATAATTTCAAATTATTGAGAAACTGCCTTTGTTCAGCATTTTGAAACTTTACATTTATAAAGTTTGAATCAGGCTAGGAAAACAGAATTTATTTAACCCAGGGAAACTGTATTAGTAATATCTCACTATTTTTAATGATAATATAACCTTGTGACCAGGGTGTCTTAACATGCTTCCCTCTGTGCCTGACCTCTAAGAATGCAGGTCTGTTACAGCCCTTGAGAGCAGAGCTTTTGTAGGTCCAGCTGTAGGGTTGTGTTTTTAGCTCAGGGGCACCAGGTCAATTCCCAGTGTGATGTGAGGTGGTGACTGCAATAGTGGTGAGAGCTGAGGCAATTTTTTTGGACTACTCTTGGTGCACAGATCTTCCTCCATGCTTGGAAAAGAGACAGCAGCTCCTATCTCTGACCCTTTTCATTTTTGGTGACTGTCCTGGGCACCATGGAAGGAGTTTTCTAAAGGTGTGGTTTCAGGCTCTATGCTGGAGGAAGCAAAATAGGGCCTTGTATTCTTTGAAATGGGCAGCTGCCTTTTCTTCCAATTGAATTTCTTCCACCTTTTCCCTCCTTCATTATTCCATAGGGATCTAGAATAAGTAGATCTTCATTTCCACATGAAGAATTCATCTCCCAGAATTTCCTTCTTGTACTTTTTTTAATTAGAGGAAGTGATAATCTGACTCAGTGGAAGGTGAAGAGGGAAATGGTTTATTAAAAACAAATATTATTGCCATTAATTAAAGTACGTATGATCTTTAGAAGCAAGGAGACTCTCAAGGTCATAACAGTTGCCTAAGTGCACTTTTCACGTAATAAGAAAATTTTCAGCGGAAGTGTTGAAAATCCAGGAAGATAAATCTATGGAATGTATATAATAAAGTTTTCTATACAGTCTATCTCTTTTAGGATTTATTATTCTTTATGCAGAGGATGGGACTAGATGACAAAAGCCTTACCTATCCATTTCTGTCACATTTATGGTTGCAACATTTAAATGAGGGAAAAGTTTTCTTAAATTCTCTTAGTATGTTCAAGAATTGAAAAAGGAACGTGAGGGAAAAAAAGAGGGAATATAAACCTTTAAAACTCCAAGTGAACTTTAGGAATTGTAATTGAATGCAAGCTCTGGTCTTTCATACCACACTGTAAATTTAGAAAAATACTTAGTTAAGCAACTATTCTTTCTCCAGCACTGCCTAGTAATATGATGGATTACTCTAAATTAATTACAGTAATCAGCTAGTATTATGTGCTGTAGAGTTATGATTCAAGCATGAAGGAAAGAATGTACAGCAAATTGCATATATAAAAAATGTGTTGCAGGGTTAGCTCAAGGTTTACACCTTGGCCTCAGCCTGTGGAAAAAAAAAAAGGACTCGAGGGTGAAATACTGAAAGCTGATCAAAAATGGAGGAAATGTTCCAGGTCACATATCTTTGGATGTACTGCACAGGCATTATATGTTAATAAAAGCAGAAGAATAAAGTAAAAAAACAGTACCTAATAATAACTGATACTCTATGTTGCAAGAGGTGTTTTAAATTTCCTGGTCATTGAAAAGATGTTAAGAAATGCCCATTTCTTTGTGTTTGAATAATATCAGCTCCCTCTGACCTGCTGTGAAATTGATTGAGAATTTATACTGAACTTTACAGATTCCTCATGAGGTGAATTGCAAAAATCTGCTCGGACACATATAATCTTCTTTAAAAATATTTATAGAACATAGCTCTTATGAAAATTAAACATGTTCCAGGTGTGTATGGTCCTCCTTCTGGGCATAGCCAAGTTGTTTTTGAAGTGGTAGATACACCTGTCCTTGCTAGTCAAGAGAAATCCTTCATGGTCAAGCGGCTAAAATGAAATGAAATTTCATGGGGTTTGTTTGGTCTTGGTTTTATTCAGGAGAAAAAGTTGTATGATTATAGTAAAGCTGAGAATGAGCTGTAGGTAAGGTGTGCACTTGGCTGTGGAAAAAATATTAGTTCTTTTCTTCCTGAGCAACAACTATTTGCAGTGCTTCAGCTCTCAGGATAAAATGGTGGATGTGATACTATTATGCTTGCAGGCTCTAATTGGGAGGTTGGGATTTTCAGATTACTCTTTTTCTTCATTAATAATGAAACTAGCACCACAGAAATTCAAGGTGTTTTCTTCTAGCTTTATTCAAAACACTTATGGGAAGAGGTGCTGATGCCAGGAATACAAAAGCTCTGAATGGATGTCTTTGCAAAAAGATGGAGTTCAGCTGTAGCATGGGGGATGGCATACAACAGCCATATTTGCTGTTTCCCTTCTGTTTCAGTGCAGCTGTCCAAAAGGACAGGGCATGGCCAGACTGTTTTCAGGGATGTTTTCCAGATATGTGAGAAAAGTAATTAAAGGGGAAGGAGTGTATATCCTTTTTAAGTTTTGCAGATTCTAGTATTTTTTTCATGGCCATGCTGCCAACTGTATAGAAAATAATCTGGCTGAAAAAAAAAAATCAGGCAAAAAGGGAGGGCATTGAAAGAAATACCTCTGAAAAGTGGTAGTGAGGCAAGAATGAGCAGATGTACACAGAGGTGCACAGAGAATCTTTCAGCTGATTTCAATGTAAGGTGAAGTTCTACATGAGACTGACATGGAAGAGACATGTTGGTCTGTCCTTTGGCTGAGATTTTCCTTGGATGTAATACACATGTGCAGTTTGTTACCACTTCTATTTAAGGAGTGTCTACAGTGTGCTATCTGCAGTGTTCTTTGGAAGCTCCCTGAATTTATATCCCAGAGTCTTTCTTCCACTATGAATATGTTTTTTAAAGTCATGCGTGACTTTGTACAAAGGTGCTGCTGATAATATTTCCACCTCCTCCCCACAAAATAGCAGCAGTATAACATCTGAGAGCTACATTTTGTGTTTGTGTGCACGTGTGTGTAAATATCATATTTCTTACTCTTAGGCCCTAAACTGAGGTGAATTTCACCCACTGATATATTAAAAAATATTAATATATATTTGTGACTTTTCTATAATTAGTATCTTTCTCCTACTTTTTTTTTTTTTTTCTATTTGCTGCTTTTCAGAGGCTGATGCAATTCAGTTCACCACTGTTTCACTACATTTTCAGCAACACAACAAAGGACAGTAGGTGTGAGGAATCTGCTACAAATCCTGCTGTGGACTAGTTTCTCTACAAAATTGCCAATTTAAATATATATCCATCTGCATCTGCTGCACCATTTTGCAGCTACCTAAGCCAATTGTCACCTGGGCCATCCTAGTGCTTACAGCCTCTCACCCTTCATACCTGGGTTTAATGCATCCTGATTCGTCCAAAAGCTCACCCAGCAAAATCAAAGTAATTTGTTTGGCGGTAGCTCCAATTGGTGAAATGAGGTGGTAGGGTGCTGAGAGAAGGGTGTGACCATGGCAGCCCAAATTTGTATTAATCTGAGCAGTTGTGGAGAGTTATTACTAGGTTTTGCCTGCCCATTCCAGAACTACTTTCTTTCTCCTCCTGGTCTCAATGCTGAGACTGTGTTAGGCCAGGGGCAGCTACTATGTCCCTGTAGTCCAGGAACTCGGCAGCAATAAGAGCTTCTGTCTGGTGGCTTTCCTTGCTTTTGAAAGTTCATTATTTTTTTCTTTCCCTTTCTCAGAATCCTGCCATTTCTCTCTACCAATTGCTCTTCCCCTTCTATTCAAAGGCACTGGTCTTTGTCTCCTCCTGTGCATTTATCCTCTTTTAAAGTGAAGCAATATGCCGAGCAGATCAAACATTTCACTGCTCCCAGAAGTCCTGTCCCCTTCCATGTTCTTTTTTATAATGTAAGCAGTCAAGGTATTAATGCATTAGTGTTTCAGCATAATTGCTGCTACACTTCAATCACTTGTGACTTACTAGTTAGCGAGCATGGGTTTCTTCCAGAGTTGGGAAACAGGAACACCATGACACCTGCAGAGCACAGGAGCGCTTCAGCCTTTGAGCGTACCTAATGCTGCAACATGGGTGGTGAGTGAGTGGGAGTTGGTTTTAGAAATCTTGTAGGCACTAAGCAAAGGTTTTACTGAAGTCAGTAGTGTTACTTGACAGAGGTTGAAGAACTTGGAGACTGGTTTTATGTATTGTAAAAAGACTTCCAGCTGGTAAATTGTAAATATATAAAGGGTTCTGAAATTAAACCTGACAGAATTACTGATAAAAGTTTCTGGATCTCTATTTCAGTGTTTTATTCAGAAGTATTGAGTTAATTAGTTACATATACGTATGGAATAACTACAGACTGTTTGAACTGCCTTGGGACTCGCCATGGACATGGTATTTGACACTTCTGGGAGTGGACTTTGCATACTACTGCTTTCATCGCATGAGCCATGGTAAGACTTAACAAGTTTTTCATGTTTGAACATACAAAATACATTAGTTATCTATTAATAAAGCAAGGTATTAATTTTTTTCTATACTTAATCTACTCTAAGCATATATAGCTGCTCTTCTTCCCAAGGGTTTGCAAAGGCAAACTTTAAGCATGGTAAACAGTTAATGCATCATACTCTATACAGTAAACATTATTTTGTGAAAGGAATTTAATTTTGGAAGCAGTTCAGCAGAGAAAATGAAGTATCATGAAAAAAGGTAAGGAAAAAATAGTAAGTACATAAAAATTTGAGTTCAATATACCTATATACCTGTATGAAAAATACAGCAAAGTACAGATAACTATTTCAAAAGAATCTGGTGGATATACAAACTAGAGAGCAGTAAAAAGCAAGGTGGCCAAAATAATGGAGCCTGTGTAAATCATGTCAGCCATTTCTGTACATATATGCCTGTCCCAGTACATATTTCTGTTCTCTAGTGAAAACAAATATCAGCACTAGCCTTTTATACCCTATCTGAAAATGCAATAATGCTTTCTATCGATCCTAGTTTTGAGCCTGAACTAAAGTCTATAGCAATGAAATAAAAATCCTTTTGTTCTTTAAGAGGCTTTGGACTGGGCTTCTCAAAGCTGAGTGCCCACAGAAGCTTGATGATACTTGATGTAATGTACTTTCAGAAAGGGAAAATGCTCTGCTGCCAGTAGGTCAGGGGAATATATGGAAGTAGGTAAGAAAGGAGCCTGAGCTGCTGCGAGAAGTGGAAGAGAGGAAGGGTCCCTCCCAGGTGGGGATGGCAGGCGGGTGTGAGAACAATGCAGGGTGGGTGTAAAGGGATAACAATGGTGGGGGGACGTGGCGGGAGGTGAGGAAGCAGGGGGAGCTGGAACAATGTGTCGAGGGGGACATCACGGCCGGGAGCTGGGAGCCCTGCGTGGGTGTACGGAGACTGGGAATATGCTTCACAAACAATGACATTAACAGTGCTGGCAGGGCTACAGCCTCAGGCTGCAAACTGCACCAGAGCAGGAGGCTATTCCCGTGTTTTAAAATAAAAATAATTGCCTTTAAGTGTTAGAAAATCACTAGCTTGGCTGTGCTTTCTCTGGGGTCAGTGGTAAAATTCCCACTGGCAGAGAAGGGAACAGGGCCATCTCTGCACTCTCTAAAGCAATGGATGTAGTTCTATTTCTGCAGCAGCTTTGCATTTACTCTTCTCTGTTTTTGTTTTTGATGGAATACTTTGGAATTAATCTCAATAGGTGTTTTAGAAATAAAATACAAACCAATTCTATATGTAATAGATTTGAAGAAACTAAAAAAATGCTGCTCTTCTCTTAAGAAGGTCAGTGCTAAGCTGTTCAATAAATGTTAATTTACTCTTCAGGTTACAGAAATATTGTTCTGTTAGATCTGTGCTGCTTAGTAGGGAACTGATGAAACATTGTAGAAATTCACTCCAACTGGAGATTTTAGTTTAACCAACACTCTTCTCTGGTCAAACAATGATGAAATCTGTAGCACGGCAACACAGCTGCAAAAGTCAGCTGCGTTGGAAGTTGCTGAGGAAATTCAAGGAGATGGTTTTAAAAAGTAATGAAAAATATGTTTGCAAATTGAGAAGAAAGGGCACTGGAAAAGTTGCTGGTACAAGCAGACAAAACACACCTTTGCACTAGAAAGTGACGGGGCCTGGTGGTTCACGCTTGGATCCTACAGCAAGGTTAAAAATTAATAGCACATGTATATCCCAGGAAGTTCAAGCTCTGTGGGCTAGCCCTAATTGTTTCAAACTGAAAAACTAAAATTCAGGTATGTTTCTCAGTTGTTTCTTAGAACTTGATATAATTTTGATACTCAGAATTATCATCATTATGTAGTTTTTGCCAGCTGCAAGAAAGAATTTGGTAACTCAGTCCCCTGGGATTTTTACTACCTTATTTCATGTTGTCCATGAATAACTACATTTTTCATTCTACTATTTCATAAGTTGTCTTGAATCACTACAGATTTTAAAGTTTCTTCTGTAGGAGAAACCCTACTTTGCAATATAAAATTTTTACCCAGCATTTGAGGAAATATTTTTTCCTCTTCACTATATGCATGTAATAGCTATTATCCTAAACTGAAATTATACAGCAACAAAAGGAAGTATTTTTAGGTGTGATCTCATTTTGCAAAGGATAGAGTTATTCTAAGTATGTACTTGTATTTTCCATTGTTCGCAGTAGCCACTGAAAGGTTAGAAAATAAAATGCTTCACCACTTATTCCAGTGTTCTTCTGGGTCTGATCCAAATGCCATGGCAGTCAACAGGTCTACTTAGACACTGCTCTTGTGGCATTTTAATGAATTTATAAATCAATGTAACTTTTCCCTTTGTTTCAGTAAAAACACCCATTATGGCTGCACTACTAAAAAAAGTATGCTGTAAAAATCACAGGTTTTATTTTAAATGTGGTTTTTTTTAGGGAAGGATATGTATGGGTTTGAAGGATTTTTACCAGTTATTTTCATCTAGCATATGGGGATTACTCCTCAAGTTTCCTTTCCAGGTGCAGAGACCTTGTAGAGTTAGTCCTGCTAGTAAGGGGGATTTGGTGGTCCCAGAGCAGTGCTCAGCCCCAGCACACCCTCCCCGCACCCTGGCCTCACAAATACTCCTGTTGCAGGCAAATAACAACAGCAGTAAGGAATTTGGAGGCTCTGTAAACTGATTTCTTCAGCAGCCACACCTTTTAATCACGGGGGGAGATCTAGAGAATTCCAGATCCAAGCAAAAACATGGTGCAGGTGCAGAGCCCAGGTCCCGGCTGTGGGTATCTGGTGCCCAGCTCTGGTGTGGGGGGCTCTGCCGGACCCACGGCTACCCCTGGCCTGAGCAGGTCCCTTGGCAACAGCTGTGTGCTCAACCTGTGCTCCAGTGGGGAATAGTGGGGAGTCGTAAGGCTCTGGTGCTTTGTGAGAGAGTAGTTTTTAATCTACACTTCCTGGGGGATCACATCCTGCAGAACAGAGTGTGTTTCTGTCAGCTGGGGGAATCTCCTCTCCTCTGTCAGGCCCTGGAAGAAGCTTTCTCTTCTTAACAGCAGCTTCCAACACCTCTTCTTTTGTTCTCCTTCACTGCTGGGGAATTTCCATTGCTTCAGCGTCCCTCCCCTCAGACAACCTGGGAGAAGCGAGTTTCCTTCAGCAGGGCCAAGCTGCCAGCAGCTGCATTGTTCTGCCTGGGCGCCGGCGGCCGGTGTCAGCCGCGCGCCCCATTGTCCGCTGGTGGCTTCCAGCCGCCCTGCGGGATACGTGACACGGTCCCTGTCAGCCAAGGGCCGAGCCAATATGGGCTGATGCTGTGAGTTACATCTGAGGTCATAAAACAGACCTCAGCTGATGAGCATATCCTCAGCAGATTCCCCAGCTGCTGCATAAAATTTTGAGTTAATGGTGCGTCTCTTAATAATTCTGAATTTATTTATAGTGGATGAGAAATGAGCCTTCTACACCAGGTGTATTGTAGAGTAATAGACTCCAAGCTTCTCAAATTCTCCCACCCCACAAGACTGACCTTTCAGTCAAGGCCAGCTTCTGAAAGGGTCAGAGGACAAAGAAACCCTGAAAACTAATGGTCAGTATTGTCCTTCAAAAGACCATGCCTCAGACTGTAGCAAAATGTCTCAGCTGAGGATGTTGAGAAATTCTTCCTTCTAAGACTTCAAATAATTGGAAGTTTTGTGAACTTTTCAACTCCTGTTTTAAAGAACTTCTTTTAAAAGGGTATTTCTCTTAGCCATGACTTACATTGCTTCTGCCTCTTCTCCCGGTGAGCATCTTTTGTTACAGTTCCTTCAGCAGCAGAACTGACTTCAGGAGTTTCTGGCTGCTCTTTCCTACACCATGCTGCAGTTCACAACCCACTCAGTCCTGAAAAAAACATCATGCATGGAGACTGTGTGCATAAGATCACTGAAATAAACCATGTTAAAAAACAAGGTTGTGTTGCATTTCTTTCTTAAGAATTCAACTCAGTAGTCATAGGGGTCAACTTAGCCATGGAGCAGGACATAAGCCAGACGTGCTAGCTGAGAATCTATGGGATTAAGTGGAGACTTGAGAGAGAGCAGACAATTTTCTGAGTCAGAAGTGCACAGGCAGGCAACTCATTGTTTTATATGGAGCTAGAGTGGGTAAATTGGCACAGGTAGTGTCTCAAGCTTGATGCCATAAAAATACCTGGAATGTGCAACAGTAAAGCTCAGTCTTGTTCTTTCTGATAATTATATATGTATTGTGTAGTAATAATAATGCTAATGTGTTACTGGACACTAGGGCAGTACTGTGTTTGTTGCATGAGGAGATGAGTTTAACCTTGTTAGAGGAAAACAGAGCTCAAAGGCTCAATGTCTTTTCACCATCCATATTTGCTGATAATTTTTGGACAGTGTATTGAAATCATATGATTGTATAATCTTTATTTATCTGACCCATTCCTGCCTTTGAAGTTCCCCTTTCCTCTGCATTTTATAATGTACTTGTCTGAACTCAGCATATTATCATGGAGCTGTTATGTAGATTTTATATTAACAATTGATATTATATTGAATTAAGATTTTATTTAAAGGGTTTTGGATTTATGGAAAATTCATTATAATAACATGATGTCTGACTTTTCTTACAAGGCTTGCTTTTCAAGAAATCTGTATTCCCCTAGAAATACAGTTAATTGCAATGCTCTTTTACATGCCAAGGGGGGAGAGGGTTGGGTTGTGGTGGTATTTTTTGGCTTATTTTTTGCATCTGGGAAAATCTCATTGTTTACCTGACTAGAAATTCAGTACTGTATTGATTATCCAAAATGAAACAAATTTAATTTCACCCCAGTGAAAGATAGAAAATGTTGGGAACTGTCAAGTGACTGGATGAGGCTCTGCTCTTTTTCTTGTCACAGCTTGTGTTGATTGCAAGGGGAATTGATACACAATCATTAAGAGAAAAATATTCTATTCTTGTGAATTACACAGAAAACCTTTTTTGCTGTTCTGTCAGTTGTTTTTTCTTATTTTTTAAACAGCCTTGTGAGAGCAGGATATTAAAATGCTGTCCTTACTAGGCTCACAAAAATTGCAAAAGCAGTAGCTGGTTGTTGTATTTTCTATTCCATCTTCCAATTGATTTTAGTCTAATACCTGCAGACAATACAGTATGAATTTAAAATAAGTCTATAGTTCAGGTGATTGTGACTCATTCATTGTCATTCATGTTGACTGTAAGTAAACTATATCATTTATTTCTATATGCTTGTTTTTGTAACTTGTCTTTTACCATTCTCTTATGTTTTTACAAGAGGAGTGCTTCCTTTACTATGTGTCTTTTACTTTTTTTTGAGTGGACACTGAATTTGTAGAGGACCACAGTCAATATTAGCAGCTCAAGATGTTGCCATTCCTTTTCATATTAAAACATATATTTTGTTGAGAAAGTTCACCTGAAAACTACATCAGCTGCATTGAGGCTTCCTGATCTGGAATGTCTAGGGTCCCATAAAATTATAGGAGCCTGCTTGTATTGTTTTCAGGTTGTTATTGTTCATAACAAGTTCCTGTTGTTTGAAATACTGATTTCTTGTATACTGGCAAGAATAATATCCTGATATGAGGTGAGGTTGATTCATTTAGTCTGTTAATTTTATTGTGGCATATACGGATAGCTAAAGCCTCTTCCTATTTTACTTTACACAATATGAGATAATAAATGACTTTCTGAAAATTCTCTGTAACCTGAAGACCTCAGAAGATGGAAATAAGAGGGAATCCACTACACATTTTTTGCTTAATTTTAATTTGTGAATATCCTAAAGACATTTATGGGTGAATGGATTTTCTAAGTACTTTCAATGTCAGAAATAATTAAAAATTATGGTAGTAGCAAATCTGCCAATAGGTTGAATGTCAGACAAAGTTACTGGCTGTGGATTTTTGGCTCTTTCTAGTTGCTGTAGGATGTGGTCTGGAGTGGGAATACAATGTAGTGAAGGGTAGGACATGGCTTGCTGCTATAGGTGAGGAGTTCAGCTGCACAGTCTGGGTTCAACACTACTCTTTCTAGGATTCTTGTAGGTTTTCTGTAAATATCTGGTAATTGGGTTTTTTTCCACAGGATGCTGGGAGAGACAGCATAAATAAGACCTTCATATAAGTACAAAAGCAATCTTTTTTATTTTTTATTTTTCTGATTCCAGAGACAATGTATCTTTTAAATATAATTAAATGAACGCATGAGCTGACAATATTATGACACCATTTTTATGCCAAATTTCAGATGGCAATTCCATCTCCTCTCAGCACTATTCATCTTCTCACAAGCTCCCCAACACAAAATGAAAAGAGAAACTATTCCTCCATTTTCCTTGTTTGTCATTGTATGGTTGGGAAAGTGGCTGGCACAAGGTTAAAAATCTTTTTAAGTATTACGTATTCTCCTACTTTGAGAATTTACATAATACATTGGCGTTTTAGGGATTCTTTATGTAGATATGCATTAGTCAGATGTATGGGTGTCCAGAGTGTAGAATTTCATCTTTTTTCCTGTCTTCAGTTCCTGGGTTTTTCCTGAGTGCACAGACTAGGGAAAAAGTTCTGGATCTGCTTCTACAAAAGCAAGTTTGCAACATGCTTTTTCAGTAAAACAGTAGAAAATGTGGTGAAGTAGGAGAAGAAAATTAGTTATAAATTAGCATGGATTGGCCATTCGAAAAATCAGCTGTCTTCACATATTTGTATCCTTGGCTATTGCTGCCCTCTAGGCTGTGTTCAAATTTTAAACACAGAAACAAAAAATCCGTTTCATCTGAGTGGAGATGTGAGTATGAAAATGTCCAATTCACTGTGCAGGGAAACAGTTTATTTGACATACTTTTTCAAGTGTGCTGCTGAAAACCAATGAAATGGTGCATAGCACTTGTAATTTTTAAGGTGTTATAGAGCATAAAGAAAGATGTGAATTGTCCAAGTTTTAAATGGGATCTTTTTGTAGTTAGTGAGTGTGGAAGAGGAGAAGCTAGTTCTTCTGCAATTGTTTGAAGATCTTATTGAAGTTTTACCTGAAAAAAGGTTTGAAGTAGTTCTCTTTTACATTGTTTGGCTTCCTAAGTGTTATAGACCACCTTCAGTCAGGTGGCTTCATAAGCTGAAGAGAGAGAACTATGTGTTTGGTAGTTCAACTACTCATTAAGGGAAAGAAGTCCAGCTATGTCTATCTTCTTTCCTTTTTCTATATTTTTTTTGGTCTTAAACTTTGAATATATATCTTATGCTAGAAACTTGTCTTTCACGTGTAAGTGAAAACCCACCTGAGAATACATATTTCTGTTTCCCTTGACTTAATTTAAAGTCATGTTGCTTACTTCAGCTGAAGGTTAATACCTATTTCCTGAAGAAGTTGCAAAAAATCACTTAATCTAAGCTCATTTTAAACCAAAACCAACTGCAATGATTTTGAAAGTGCCACCTCAGTTTATCATATAGCAGGTCCTCACACTGTCTTGCTAGAGGACTACGTCACCTCCATGTTTTACCAATCTGTTGAAATCAGCAGATGAGCAGTAAAAGGTACCAAATACAACAACTGTTTTTAATCTGTGATGTGAAACTGTGATTGTAAGGAATTAGATTTTGAGTAAAAGCACACTCCATATAATTCATCAAACAGCCAGCAGTGGTAACTTTTTTTTGCCATAGGTTTATAGGAGAAGCAGAGGCCTATAGGAATGAAAGGCATTGTTACAACAGATAGTCCACTGAGATGCTTCTGCTTTCTCTGTTACAAAAAAAAGTGTTTTTCTCCTCCTGTGCTAGTAAAAATTGCCTGGTCATTATTGTTCTGTCTATCAGTCTGTATAGTTTTAGCATGGAGAAAGAAATGAACAGAACACAATCTCTGCACTTCCACTCTGAAGCAGCACTTTAGCTAATATGCACTGTGAAGATGCAACTTCAAACAGTTCTTTGGAAATTTCTTTTCAAACTATGCAGAATTTAGCTTTGGAATCTCTTGACAGTCTACCTGAAGGGAAAGGTAAGGTGGTTCCTGTGGCACCTATGTGACTGTGTGGCTGGGACATGTGAAGTGGGGACACAGACCCAGCTCTCTTCCTGGGCAGATGTGCTGCTCTGAAGGGCTTGGAATCACATTTCTGTTCCCCAGCAGGACATGGCTAAAATATCCCATTGCTACAGTGTTAGGACCAAGGACAGTAAGAAATTTAGAATGCCTTTTTAACGCAGAATAAAAGTGCATTCTGTCCCGATCCCCAAAAGGAAAGCTGTTCCTTTCAGGATATTAATCAGTTTTCCAGAAGCTCAATATCTGTAATAGTTTTTCTTGCTTGCTAAAAATTCTAGTGAGACCATTACCATTTAAAATTCTTTATTTTACATTTCAAGATTAGAAATTAGCATTTAAAGTGTGTCTGGAGAAGACAAAACATTATTGTATCTGGGCAATGCTCTTTGCATGTGTATTTCCTTCAATGCATCTTTATTGCCTTAATAAAGTATTTAAACTGCCAAAATTGGTTTTTGAATGTAGGAAGAGCAATATTTTCTGCGTCACACTATACCTAAATTGATAGCATGCTAGTGGAAGATGTAACTTAATAAAAATAAGCATCCAGAATTTTTTCACTTTTTTTAGTAGCTAAAACTATCAGTAAATCCTTTTCTGGTATAACTTCTTTTATAACATACACTATTTCTGAATTTTTCTCAAGGATCAGTAAATGTCAAACCTGAATAAATTCATCAATGCTAACTATTTTAAAAATGAAATTACTTTTTATTCTAAATGAAGAGATGCTTAATAGAATGTAAATATCCTGTTGCAAGAAGGTGCCTACAATGTTCACATGTATAAAGCTGTATGAAAGACAGGTATGCTAAATAGGAGTCACTCAACTCTTTTATGGTCTTTATACTTTGATTTTGTAAAGTACTTGCATTTAAGCTGTAGATGATGGCCTCTGGGCTACTTATTTTGAGGGCTGCCTGGGAACAGGAAATTTCTTCTTGCTGCTGGGAAACAAAAATTGTGACTAATCAAATCATATTGGTATGTATGCGTGAGGAAGTGCAAGATATTGTGGGGTCCAGGAGGAGAATTCTTGGTTCTATCTAGTTGTTCATTTTCCACAAACCCTTGAAAACTTTGCTTCTGAAAAATCTGTGGCCATTCTCAGCCTTTCTGATAAGGACATTACACACACTGACAGTAAAATGGTGTGGCATTACTTCAGACAGTGCAGTGTGGCCTGGACATGTGACCTTGTAAAACACAGGAGAGATTTTCCCATGCTTCTTTTAACTTCCTTCTAATTCTTTCCAATTTAATGAGCAGATACTGTAAATATCACTGTCATTCTAAGCATACCTTGCCATTTTATTTTTCTAAGTTCAGGAGGGGCAAAGCTATGGAAAGGGAAGTGCAGACTCTCAGCCTGTAATAACACCATGGCATGTGACATGTTTTCACAAGAAATTATTTCAGACATCAATGATGTCATGTTCATGGCTTCCATCACCTGGAAAGTGACCTGTTAAATTGAGACAGAAAGGTAGGATTTTATTGATTTTACAGCACAGTGGTGTAAGGAAAAGATATGCTTTTTATGTTCATCATATATTTTACATGCTTTTATGCTTTTATTTTAAATTTTAGTCACTATTAACACATATAGATACTGAGATCCTAACATTTTGTAGTTCTAAAAATAAAATCTTGTAATTTTTAAAATATGATAACCTATATTGTGTTACAGAACTAAAAATAAAAGTAGTTTTTTACCCCAAACTGTTCTTTTAATTTAATGTACTTCTGACTGGAGATCAAGATACTAAAAAAAATCCCCAAACAATATAAAAAATGAACTCTTCCTGAGTTGTTTTTTGGCTAGAATGGATGTGAAGAAGGAATGAGTGAACCTGTCAAAGCCAACACTCAAGTCCTTCCTACTATTTCCAGCTTTGCTCTTCTGATGTCTCTTAACCGCTCATGCTGACATGACTTTTTTATTATAAATGTAGTTTTGGGGGGATTATTTTTTGTTTATTTATAGTTGAACTATATATCTAAAAGTATTATGGAGAAATACAGAATTAAGTATGTAAGCTTGTTATATCATTAGCAGATTCCCTTGGACCATATAGTTAAAATGAATCTGAGTCATGAACATTTTGCAGCATTCCTGTGGGACAAATGACAATATGCAAAGTTCTCACAGTACACATATAAAAAAATTCATACTAAATGATAGAATTTTAAGAAGCCATAATATTATTTTTTTCTCTTTTTTCTTTAAATATGGGTATGATTATTACGTTTGCCCCTCTTGTGAAAGCACTTCACCAAGCAGAGTTAAATTGGAAAGCATGAAGCTGGTTCAGAGAAATTGTTGGGAAGAAGTGTGTGCAACCTCAGCTAAGCAAAAAAATTGAAAAAAATCTCCTTACATGGTTTGAATTTTTCATTTCTTCCCTGAAAATTTTTGCAAAGCAATTTCAGATTGGATATCAGGACAGAAATATGGAAACTTTAAATACAGCAGTGTCTTTAAATTACTGAACAATAAGAATAAACAAACTTTGATTCAGAAATTATTCTCATTTTCCTTTGCTCAATATCTATCTTTGCTGATAATAATTAAGTCCCTTAGGGCGTTTTTTTCATAGTTAAACTGCAAATATTTTGCAGTGGAGATGAGTTTCATTGTTCCCTTCTGTAAAACTGGAAGAGTAGCACAAGCAGATGGTAAAACTTTCCTAACACTGTGGCAGGGCAACTGATAAACTCAGGGATGAGTTCTTTAGGCTGGTACCTTCAGACCAAAGGTAGTGCTTCCATTACATTAATTCTGTGAGTGAAGTTTGTTCTTTTTTTGGTAAATAATACATTTCCTGGGTTTTTTTGTCTATCTGAAGTTTAGTTTGCATAAATTTTGCTATATAATTTATTTACAAATCAGTCTGTATTCTTACTTGTGATTTGAATGTATACATATACATACATATATATATATATATGCCTGTTTAAGTGTATAGGATGTATTGTATGCATTGCAGCTACAACTATATTGTTACTTCAATTGCATATGCATGCTCCCTGTGACTACAGAAGTACATAGTCACAGAATAAAAACCGCAGTCAGAGGAATCCAGACTGCTTATTTTTATACTTACTGATATCCCAGGGAAAAAGGTAAAAAGCAGTTTATAAAACCTGGACAAAAGAAGGATGTAACTTTTTTTTGTACTCCCTTGGGCTGAATCTCAGCTGAAACAACTGACAGTTTTTGGACTTACTGAAGGAAATGATGAGTGAAAATAAATATCCAGATGTTTGCTGGCCAGATGTGTAAGGTTACATTTTGGAAAGCATGAATTCTCTACCTGTGTCTCCTGAGAAGGAAGTTGTAAATAGTAAACATCTTATATTTTTGTTTCTACAGTTTGGGAAGAAAAACAAGGTTCAAAGTAAAACTTTGTTTTGCCTTCAATGTAGTGTGTTAGAACAAATGTAGATTGAACATTCAGATTTGCACAGCATGGAAGTGGGATTTTTTTTGTAGCCATTATGTCTGCATGGCTAAGTTAGCACCCTTTGAGCCTTGTTTTTCACTCAGGGGAGAGGCAGCTTGTGGAACTTAATTTTCCAGCAGTAGGATAGAGGTCTGTCAAGTCGCTGAAAGTTTCCTATATTCTATTCCCATATTTCAAACTTAATATTTATGACAATAAAAAATTCAAAGCTTGACTTTTTCCCCTCTTTCCCCTGTCTACCCTAGAGAGACTAAGTCTCTCCCTTCCCACCTAACACAGATCTCCTTCTTTTCAAATAAATATTTGGAAGTGGCTGTCTGTTCATATAGCAGCACAGCTCATCTCACCCTGTGCTTGCTCTCAAACTTGGGAAGAGGAAAGAAATGTCTTGTTAAAGTCAAGTAAATAACTTAGCTGCTAGGCAGTAGGAAAAATATTGGATTTGATTGTGTATTATTCCCATATGGGTGAGATATATTTAAAATTGAAAAGGCAACCACCTCCCTTAAAACTTAAAGTGACAGATTTTCAAAAATTGGCAGCCAATTTTCACCTATAATTGTACTTAATGGGTAAGGGATTTTCCTCTGCTGATGAGGGATAAGAGGGTCTTGCCACCAATACTAGCAGTGAGGCAGAGGCGGCCCCTTCCAGCATGTAAAATTTTGCAGATATTTCTCCACTTCCTTTGGCTAAAGATCTCCTGAGGGCTGGAGGCTGCTTCAGTGTATGGGAGGTGATTAACTCATTTATGTGAACTCCCTACTCTTTAGGAGCTCAAAAAAACAAGCATGTCAAGAGTGAAACTTTAAAAAACAAAACCAAAAATAACAAAAAAACTCAAACCAAAAAAACAACAAAAAAAAAACTTTCACCAAAACAAACAAACAAACACCCCCCAAAAAACCCAACCAACTTTTAAACAGGGTTAGTCTTCTCTTGGGCAGGCAGTGTTGCAACGTGTTGCAGTGTGTTCTAGCACTCCACATTCCTTTAGCTGGCATTGCCTACAATTTTAAATGCAAGCACCTGATAGGGTTTTTATTTGTGTGCTTATGTAGACTTATTTTTGTGTTCCCATTCAGCCATTTTTTAAACATTAGAAAATATAACAGCCATATAATATAGGAGCCCACCCTTTTCCTCCTCAGAAAACATAAAGAGCTTTCCCACATACTTGTTTTGAAGACACACGATTTACAACACCAAATTTCTTTAATGACTTACTAATTTCTTCTCAGTCACGTATGAGAACAAATAGGCTTTGGAGCATGACCTGAATATTGGCAATTGCAAGGATGTAGAAACAACTTTTCTTAATTTCTGTGTAATGATCAAAACATTGCTGGAAAGTGTTATGTGCCCAGGACGAGGAAAGCTGTTAAAAAGTGCAGAGAGAGTGTGGAAGTATCACCAGATGTAATTCTCGCTGAGTCTTTGCATACAAAGAGGGAAGGGGAACTGTTCAGAAGAGAGAACAAGAAAAAGAGATGGAGAGTAACCCTGAAAAAAAAGTAACTAAAGAACTGGCTTGATTCTGTTCCTGGGAGCTAACCCTGCTCCTAGGATAGCTGCTGCTCCTCATGAAGAGAGACCAAATTGCAAGCTTCTGAGAAAAAAACTCTTCAGCTAAAGTCAGGTTAACCAGGTGGCACTTGGAAGCTACCCCAGCCGATCACTGCAGCTATGGCAACACAACTCCCAGGGGAGGCAGGGGCTCTGGACTCTGCCACCACTTGCAGCTGTGGCTTCCTTTTGCAGGTGGGGGAATTGGAGAACAGACTGAAAACAGTCTGTTGTTCAGATTTGCTGTTCAAACTAGTAGTTTCTCAAGTGTGTCATGGTGGTTTATCCTCATGAGCTGCCAGGTCTTGCAATATCATCCTCTCTCTCAAAAACATTTATTTTTTTTTTGTGCAGTGTTGGCTTTGAAATAGTTATGAGAATATTTTTCCTTGGCTTTGATTTTTATACCTATAGGGTTTCTTTGTGGTTTTTTTCTGCTTCTTCGAATGAAATAATTTTTGTAGTAGTTGTAAGTTGTTTTTTTACAACTCACAAAACTAACAAAAATGTTGTTTTTGTAAGTTGTAACAACAGTGAAAGCACTATGAAAATTTGGATATCACAACAATTAGAAGGAGAAGCCTGGGACAGGCAAAGTGGGGTGCTTTCAGATGAAAAATACTGTATGTGCAAGTGAAATATGAAAGCATTGGTGGATGGAACAGAAGGATGTGACAGAAAACAGTAGGCATTGAGGCAGTACAGAGGAATATATATATCCTGACAATACAGAGTCAGGATGAGTTTAGGAGGAGCGAGAAAATTTATGGTGGACTGATTTACAGCTACTTCATGGCCAAATTCAGGGATAAAGCCCTGTGCTAGAGTAGGCTTGCTGTTAATTAAGAAATTAGAGTTTGCACCAAAAATGAATGGAGGTCGTCTTTTTATATTAGAAACTAAGAAACCCTGTAATAGCTAAAATATACTTTTGCCTAAAGTTGGGCAGTCCTGTTTGGTCTGCTGAGAACACTGTAGTTGCTTCCCAAATAGTTATGCTTCTAAAGTTCATGATTGCCAGGAAAATGTAATGATTTTCCAGTGTTCAGAGCTAGTGGATGAGTTTGGTAAAATTGCTCTCTGCACTGTTACCTCTACACTGTTATACAGGAAAAGGTAATGGCGAGTAATAAAAGACTATACTTTCATGTATACTTTTTACCTCTTTGGAGAGATCTAAGATTTTTTTCATTTGCTTATGTTCAATAAAAGGCTGAATTAATATTTTTTAGTTACATACAGATTTATATCTATTAGTCAAGTAACACAAGCATCCCTCGAGAGGTGGGCTACTGAGCATTAATGTGATTGCTGAAAAGTTTCACACTTTTTTTTTTTTTTTAGTTAAGAGTAATATCCAGTATGTAGTGGGATTTTGTGTGAGGTGAGAGCACAACATTTTACATATTAATCAAAATAATTCACAGAGCTTACTTCATCTTCCATTCTGCTAGGATATGGTTACTACACAAATAATTTTAGGACAGGAAGTAAGAATAATACTGTAATTAACTGAAATTGCAGGGGAACTTAGGTAGTCAGAATGTAATTATGCAATACAGAACTCAGCCAGGAAACAGGATTAACTTTCCTGTTCTTTTGAAAAATGCCAGATGATTGCTAATATTTATAAATTATTTTTACACATCAACTGAGTGATGATGCCTGTGACAGAGGAGCTGCCTTTAAAATTGTGCTAAGCAGTTGGTTCCTCTCTGACTCAGTGATAAAGGTGCTTCCTCCAGAAGCAGCTGTTAAATTTCCTTCTTGCACCACAGATTTTCTTAAAATCACTTCCAAAAATCAGCCCAATCTCTATTACTTTGTCAGAATTAATTTGATTGCAGTATATCCAAAGTAAAATCGTATTGAAAATGACCGAGCAAAACTCTTTTATTTTCGGAAAAAAACCCCAAAAGTGCATGTTGTGTCTATGTTATGTCAGATGCTGACAGAGGAAAGTTCAGTGTGGCAGGTACTGGTTGAATAATGAAATACACAGTTATCTCTGTCTTTCAAAGGGTTACTAGACCCCTTCTAACTTCAGTAGAAAATGTTTATATAACCTGTATCATTGCTGAAAGTGTTTGCCATGTGGTTCAGAAGTAGTGCAACAGAGGTAAAGTCAGAAATAAACTGTGCCAGAAGAAATAGAAAGCAGAATTAGCTACTGAGTAAAGACAACTAAAATACAAATACAGGGAATGATACCTAGTTCAGGAAGAAATTCACTATATGTGTGATTTGTTCCAAAGAGAGCTTTGGAATGAGAATTGAAACCGAAGTGTTGCGGGTCCTAAGTTTGACTCAGGTGAATTCTGTGTTGGCAGCAGCTTTGAATGCTAAATATTAGCACGGTCAAATGAGCGAGAGTGGAGTCCAGTGTGCAGCTATTCATTCCCATATTTGAACCACAGCAACTTGAATTGTAGACCTGATGTTATTCTCAAGGCAATTCACCTTTGATTATTTTGTTTACTTATTATTTATACGATTTTGTTTGCAATACTTCTAAGGATTTGAAATTGAAAACATGGACTACAATGTTAAACTTTGTAAGCTATTTTGAGGCTGGTATTTATTTTAAAGTAAAAATTATTCTTTTTTCTTCTAAATTACTGTTCTATCCATAACTGAGAGTAACTCCATGAATTCTTTATAATCCACAAGGGTGATGCACAACATTGACAACATGATGCCCATAAAATGTTATTTTGTTAAAGGGGGCATGATGTAATGCTGATTACAGTCTAGTATAAAATACTTAAAGTAGTGCAATCTGATACTTAATATATACATATATATTCATATAAACAAGAATATTATTTGCAATGCAAATTAAAATTGTCAATTCTACACCTAATTTTACTATACTGACTAAGTTAGTCTACAGGGTAAAATCCAAATAAATCCTCTGCCCTCTTAATGGTCTTGAGGGATTTGTTCTGCTTTTGGCATGTATATTTGGATGGAAATAAGATTTCAGCAAGAAGTATTATTTACATTACCTGCTTAAGGGCCAGTCTTTCTGATCAATTAGCATCCTGAGCTTGGGGTCTGAGTTATGACAATTCTGTACCATGCTTTAAGGAAGGGTTAAAGTAACCAAAGTTTCCTTCTGCCTTTTTGGGTTCCCATAGTGGTGAGCAGATCAGCAGAGAGATACAAAATGTTAATCCTTTGTATTCACTAAAGTATGTCTGACATCATGAGCTTAATTCTTCAGAATCTCTTAGGGAAATGCTTGCCAAGACTGTAAAGAAAATGTTTTTACATGGAGCCTTACTTTGTTCTGACATTTATGCAAGGGCACAATTCGCCATGAACCTTTTAGTCTTCCTTTTCCTTCAGAGCATAATGAAAGGAGCCTATTCATCCCAGTCTCTTGGCATTTTTGTGGAAAAATAATAGTTCAACTGCACAGGCCCACTCCTCATCTGAAATACGAGTAAGCCCCAGAGCTGAAGCAATCTGTGCCCACTGCATATTTCTACCAGGTCATTGGACCATTGCCATTGTTAATAAGCTTGAACCCAAACCCACAAATGAAAGAAATAGATAAAAATAGTTATAAAGTATCAATGCTTATATAAATATACAAAAGATCGCATTAGAAAATGTATCTTGTATAACTATTTATTATTACATTATATTTTAAAATATTTACATTTGCAGAAATTGCCCTCACTCATTTAGTAGTTGGGGAATATTCCTTTGGGAGCAATGGCAGGATGTTTTCTGTTAACCTCATTTATTTTATTTTAACTAGAAAAGGAAAAACTTTTTTAGCCAATTTTTTTTTTCCTCCCTGTAACTAGGTAATAAACTTGTATCTAAAAAAACACTTGCTAGAAAGTGCTGTTATCTGTTTAAAATTTACGGAAACACTGCATTTTAATGGCACAATAACTAATCCTCAATTATAGAGGAATTCCTCCGGAAGAACAAGTCATGACTGCAAGTGCCAAATAAATCTAGTGGCATGACATGGATAGTAAAATTTCATAACAATAGTAATGTGAGGGCTATGTTTTTGAAGCAGATTGTGTTGATAGTACTACAGCTGACCTAGCCATGTTTGATTTTTGTGTATGTGAGGTATAATATTACTAAATCATTGAGGATTGAACAGGGTGACACTATATATTAAAAAGACTCATGAAATTATATCTGGATTAAGAACTTAAAAGAAAAAATATGTCATAGCTGTAAGATTGTGTGAAAAATAAGGAAAGTCTTATGTTTTTATTCAAAAACCTTTCTTTCTTCAGATTGGTACTTCACCTGCAGTGTTGTAGCTCAAATGCATGACTATCAAAATAAAGCCAAACACTTCTGTAATGCCCTATAACAAGAGAGAATATTTAAAAATTGAAGGTGAGAGTTCAATGAGGAGAACCCTTTTCAAAATAGAATATCATCATATATAATCAATTTAAAAACTGACTTGCTACAGGAATTCTCCAGGTGCAATGTGTAGAAGAAGACTTACAACTTCACCGCTACTGTAAGTTGCAAGACTACTACTGTGATTAGAATTTGAGTTAGCAGGGAAATGGGGAAAATTTTATTAATTCTTAAAAAGTGTAATCTGTTGTTTTCAGGGAAGGTGTCTATGTTTAAATGCTTATATTTTTACTAGATATTAAAGAGAACTAAATATTAGTTTATGCTTTTAAATAATATTAAAAGGATTTATGTTGCTGAGAAGTTTTGAATACAAACCTGCAGCAAAATTTAATGCTGTTATTTTATTACATATTTGCTTTAAAGTTCTGAGAAAAGATACTCCATACCTCTTTTACTGTTGTGATTTAATTTTTTTCCAAAGCATCTGGTAAAAATGCAAAGCTGACTTCTAAAAGAAGTCTGTTCCTCATTTACATAATGGAAATATGATGGATTAAAGAATCAAAGTTTTCTTACAATTTCAGATTTCCAATTAGATGAGACAGTCTTGGCAATAGAAAACATTTTTTTATGAAATAAGATTAATTGTTTTTAGGAGTAGAGGGGTTTTAGATGAGAGGGTTTTCGTAGTTTTTATTTAAAAAGTGGATCTTTCATTTTCTAGTTGACTGAAGTGATGGTTTTTGTAGGAGCATGATTTCCAATGGTGTAAATTCCATACAGGGTTCAGAAAATAGGATTACTTATAACTTTAAGAAGCTGAAGAAATGAAGGACTGGGCAATTTGCTTTACACTTCCTTATTGAATATAGGTAACATAAGAAGCATAAATAAAAATATTATCTCAGAAGTAACTCATCATTTGGTTGCTGAATGTATAATTCCTTAACACAGCACAAGGAGTAATTACTGCAGTGCATGGTTTTTTCAGTGTCTTGGACATGATGATGGGAATGACATTTTAAAAGATCATGTGTAGAATTCAAAATTGGTTTAACAGAATTTATTAAATGTTCAATCATAATATTAATTTTAAAATAATAAGTAATAATTCTATAACAAGTATCAAATCCTAGATTTTAAAATTTGAGAAAAAAATTAATTATCAAAATATAAAAGTCTATGGAAATAGCATCATTTTGAGAGGAGGTGCTACACAAAGCTGATGTTTAACCATATCTGTTTTAGCTAAGTATGTATGTGTGTGAGTATGTTGGCAAGAATTGCAATTAATGTCAGAGAGCTGGTTACATTAGTGCCACAGTGGAGTAACTCTCCACTAGTTCTATGGATCAAGTGAAAAATCTTTCCACTGTTCAAAGTTCCAAGAACTTTGGAAATTTGAAAATTAGGTGAGTTGAGGAAATAGTACAAACATAGCTTACCTTGTGGTGGAGAAAATAAAAGGATGGCAAAGAAAGGCTGAATTTCTTAGGGAGGTATTTCTAGATTGCCTAACATCTTTGGACAAGGGACTTTGAACTGTTGCAAAGTAAGGACTGAGGAGGGTTGTGGCTGTTGCTTGAGAGATGAGGGTGTCATTTGAGTTGGAGCCTCGTTTACATGTGGAAAAGGTCAACGGAAATGTTATTGGGGATGTGCTGAGGCTCTAGCACTTCCCTGCTGGCTTGGGAGGGAGGGCCTTTCCCTCACTGCCCTGTGACTTGTAATGTACTTTGCATCCAACCATAGTGGAGGAAGTATGGAAAAGTCATCTTTGCAGGAAAAAATGTTTTTGAACCTGTGCACATTTAATAGATCGCTATTTTTATATGCTTGTGACATTGTAAATATATGGAATAATTTCTATTATAAAATGTTTCCTTGAGACAAATGAAAACCTTTAGACACTGTGAAGGGTGAGGCCACTAGGATAAGAAAATGTATTGTTTCTTAAAAATACATATTTAAAGTTGAGTCATACAACTGTTGAATGGCAAACAACTTCTGATAGTCAATGTCCTGAAACTTTTAGAGCATCCCTTGTGATTTTCTGTGTATATGTTGGCTTCAGCTGCTACTAAATATTTCAACTGTTGAGTTGCACACGTGAAAATATAGCCATAGAAAATTCCTAAAGATTTTTGTAGGTAATATTAATGCTATAGTTTTTTAATGCCACTTTCAGCATATTTTTAAATTATGTTTAATTTTGAAACAAGAATTTTATTTTATTTTTAAATAACATTGGTGATATCCTTAGTAGGAGTATCTCTTAAACCAGAACCAGAACTCTCCATTTGCCAACCCGAAGTGAATTGTCAGTCACATATTCAGGTCCTATCTTGAAAGCTATGGACTTGTGAACCACTAGGCTCTGCTTTTTGGTGGTATCACTTGTAAGGTGAGATAAATCAGTACTCTAAGATAAGCCACAATATGATGAAATTTTGTAATTCACTGGATTGACCCCAAGCTGTGATCCTGAGTCAATGTGAGGATTAGAAGTATATTTATACATCCATATTTGACCTGAGCATCAATATCTCCTGTTTTATTAAAAGTTTGCACAGTAGTACTTTCTTGTGTCCTTAGGGAAGAACGTAAAGAGTGCTTCTGTCTATGAGGGTCTGTAGAACACTCTCTCTTACAGGATGACTATGTTCTATTGTAATTGCTCTTGTATTGCTGTTGCAACTGCTGCTCATGAAGACATCCTTTACATAGCTGGTTTGTTTCTTATAGCCATGGAAAAACGCCTTATTGCCAGCTCTAAGCCTCTGACAAAACAGGATTAGTTTGTGTTAAATTTTGCTCTCTTGTTTTGCAGTGTGCAAACAGGCTATTTGTGAATTAGCTTTGGTGATTCTACACAGCCTATGGTCACCTAGGAAAGTCTTCACACGTGGTGACTTATATTGCATTACCTTATATTACATACCTTACATACCTTAAAGCAACCTCCAAAATTTATGTAGCACAGAATCATGAGTAAGTTTTTGTGAGTGGTTTTAATTAATGAAGGCAGATACATAATTGCTAGAATTCTCTTTGTAAAGGTAAGCTGATTCAGAAATCTGTTGTTTTATAAAATCATTCATGCAAAATGGGTTGAAAGAGAGAAAAATATGGTTTTGTACGGCATGAAAGTTCATTTGCAACTGCCAGGTTCTTGCTTGATAGTAACGTATGTGTATATTTCTGAATGACTTTTCCAACTGCTCAGTGTTCAGGATGAGTTTATTATGAAATATTAAAGTACCATTAATGTCCTCTGAGCAAAATAACAGCTTTTGTGTGAGGTCAATGTTAATTTGACTTCTTTCCTTACTGTTAAAATTGTCCATCATGAGAAAGATTTGCTTCACTGATCTACTCTCCCAACTAGCCAAAAAAAAAAAAAAAAAAAAACCCAACAAAAAACCCCAGGTCATTCTAATTTAAGACAGGTAAACCCCCATTTCTGTACACAGTAAATGGACATGGCAGGGACAGAATCTTCATTCCTTCTGTCTTATTTGAGAACTTGGGAAGTAGTAGTCTTTAGTTTAATAAAGGCCCTGTCCTCCAGCTGGATTTGTGAAAGGAAATGCTCCCACACAGAGCTGATTTGAAACTAATGCTTCTTTTATGTGAACATGTTATACTTAGATCTTATGGCACTTGATACAGTGAATACAATCTACTAGTCATCAGTATTTTATAAAAGTGAACAGTTTAGTCTGTGATGTCTCAATACTCCATCATATTACAGACTTCTATTTATCATTTTAATAATTTCCTCTGTGTAGTGCTCAGAGTTTCTTTATGTTGTTGCTTTCTATATTCACTTTGAAACTTAATTTAAACTCCTTATGCCTTTTGCAGTACATGACCAATAAATACTTCTTGCACGTTGTTCAGTTTATAGTAGAGAATATTCCTTTCTTATTGGTAATTGCACAGCAGATTATTATGTGGTAAAAAAATTCATTCTTTTCCTAAGGCAGAAACCCAAGTTCCTGTCTGTTTTGCGGATGTTAAAAATCCCTTGACACTCAAAGAAGAAGAGTGGGAGTATTAACTCTCAGGAACCCTTGGCTGAGTGTTCATGAAAAGAGTCTTTCTCCTCCCAGCACAAGGGACTAAACTTGTTAGGAATGCTTACTGTGAAAGAAACACTTTATGTAATCTTAATAAATGTAATAAATTTAAGAGCATTTTCTTATGCAGGAGGGGAGAATTGGGAAAAAGTTCAACTTTTTATTTTGTTAAGAAATATACAGGGAAGGACAGATTATCTGAGGATTTGTCCAAGCTTCTAGGCATGAATTTCTTTGGAGAAAATGACTGTAAAAATATTTTTTCCCTACCTATTTTTAATATTTGATAGCTGCAGTGGAAAAAAAAAAGCCATTTTTCTCTCTTTCGAATGATATATGCAATGAATAGCCAAACCACTTGCACTATAAAGTGCATAAGAGCCTTGGAAGTAGCTTTTAACATGGTAGCAAAAAGCTTTCACAAATGTTAGAAATGACAGGAGTTTTTCTGTCAGGGTGACTACTCTACTTAATGAAATATTAGTGACTGACACATAAGAGTAAATGATCTTGCACTGTAATTGAGTAGAATCGGAGCCTCTAAAATTCTTTTATTAGTCCACCTTGCAAACTTTTTACGGATTTTGCAGATTTACAAACTTTTCCTAATATGTAAAGGTATAACCCCACCAGCTTCAGGAGTCAAGACTTCATAAACCTGAAGTGGGCTTTGGAGGTGTGGGTTATCTCAGCTGACACAGGCCTGGCAGGCAGCAGGAAACGGGGCTACCGTGCCGAGGGGAATTGCTGGCCGTCCTCGCCAGAGCCGAGGGCTTTGTGTGCGCCGGTTGTTAAGACAAACGGGGAAAGCCAGTGCCAAGAGAGCCCGCCCTGCCGAGCTGAGGATAGATGTTATTATTTTTAAGAAGAAGCCCTCTGGTGATATAACAGGGCTGACCCTGTTAGCGGAGGCTTCATAAATCTTTCTCAAGTGAAAGTTCCTGGCTGCGCAGGTTGGAGGGCAGACAAAAGAATCAAAAGAGCCAGGATGTGAAGTCTCTGTACTGTACATGTGAGCGCTGCCTATGGGACTCTGCAATAATACAACAATAGCCAAGATTGCAAGGCACAGCTTCAGTTCACTGCCTGCTTTCAACTGCTTCTAATAACAGTTTTAATTTTAGATTCCTCACGGCCTGCTGCATAAAATCTTAAAACTGTAAAGATTCTTTAGCAAGAAGAAAAAGAATGAAATATCATTGAAATATTAGCTTATTCTCTCCTTTCTCTCTTGGTACTATAGTAATAATTAAATACGGTGGTTAGAATAGAAAATACAAAAAGTTAGAGTGGCTACAATATAAATATATGTGATTCACTTTGACTTTCCACACATTTGCCTTGCTGTGATGAAAAGATCATTATGTAATGTATTGCCTGTCAACCTACAGGAGACTTTTTAATCTTGTTATCATCTGTTAATCATTTGAGTTAGGTGCTTTGCAGTACAGGACCTTCTCAAAGCTGACTGAAGAAGCCTCCTTGGAGCATATGGATGACATGCCAATCTCACAGTCTTGAATGAAATTGAGAAACTTTCTTTGTGGTTTATACTTGCACCTGTTCAAACAATATATGTGTCTATGGAATATACATATCCTCTCTTACTCAATCAGTACTGAAGCTATAGACCTTGGTGTTTGCCAGCTGTGTACTGGTGACCCTGAAAATGGAATAGACATGTATAGGTCCAAAAATCACAAGACTTCAGCCATTTGAGCTAATTGAACTTACAGTATCATTTACGTGAGTTTGCATTGCAGCAAGTATTAGAGATGACATAATCCTTAATTCTAGGCTGTACCTGAAGCTTTTCTTTTATCTCTTTGTCCTGTTGTGCATAAACAGGAATTAGTTGTGTTATCCTGAAATTCATATTTCTTGTGCAAGAAGAAAGGGAGGACAGAGGAGTGAAAATATAATAACTAGACAAGTATGCAGGGCCATCTTGAAAACCATTTGAATTGAAGAGAGAGACTCTTACATTTTTGTTCTTGGAGCTGGGAGAGGAGCAAACTGTATGTTGTTAGAGTTTATGTGCTGTATTATTTCTAGGGCAAGTTCTCCTTTCTTTATTTGCTATTTTAACATTTCAGCATTCCCCTAAGTGGAAACTACATGATGTGAAACATAATGAAAGCAAATGAGGAGGTCTTGATTGGCTTTGCAATTTACTTAAAATGTTGGCAAGAGCTTTGATTAAGAGTTTAAATTCACACAGGCTTAATCAAAAAGAAATTAAAATCCTGTAAAGAGGCTGCTCAGGATTCCTTTATAGAAACCAGAATTGTCAGCAAGTGCTAATTTTCTGTGTTTATATCAAGATCAGGAGAAAGGAGTGAAAAATAGAGCATAATGGGCAGTTGAAGTGTAATTAATATGTGTCCATAATGTACTCACAGAAAATAGAAAAGCTACTACATGTTGTAGATTTGTGAGCTTAAGGCAACACTAGCCAGGGGAAGACCCTGCTTGACAGAAAGATGTTATCACTCTGGCAGGTGAGAATGGAAGAGGACAGCCCTAGCAATTGATGGTGGGTGGACTTAATGTTCCTCCACTGTAAAGCTGCCCAGACTTTATCTCCTTATGTTGCAACCTATGCTCTTTTGTTCATTAGTTCAGAAAATTCTTACTGTGCATGTTGAAAATTTTTAGTAACATATGAGACCTAACCAAAATAGATTATATTTTTCTCTGTAGGACTGAGTTGTCATTATCAGGAATGAAAGTTCTACATTGCTGAGCGTGCTGAGTGCACTGAGATTACATACCAGACAAGAAATTGAAAAATAGTCTAATAAATATGGACTGGAAGGAAAAAAGTGGGAAAAATAGGAAAAATTTGACCGGAAGATTCTTGGCGTTAAAGAGAAGCCAGTCACATTCTTTTATGCTATCTTTTACAGCCTAGCCCACAGAAGAAATGTGATTTTTAAAGTGAAAGAGAGGATTTCAGGAAAATAACTAAATTGTTTCCCAAGTAAAGATGGAATCTTTTATACTACTCATTGTTGGTATTTTATGATTGGGGCCTGAGCCTCCTATGTTTTAGCAAAATTTACAGAGATCTGCAAATAATATATATAGACCTATAAGTCTCAGTGTAAATTTCCCTGACATCCCTGTGCATTTAAGTCTGTATCAAATGAAAAAAACATTTTCTAGTGTTTGAACTCAATTATGGAAAATTTAGATGGGAAATAACCCCAGTAATTTCACTAGGATAATGTTAATACCATAGCTAATAGTCAATCGTTACCTTTCAAGAGTTTCAGCTTTTACTGTATTTGAAGCTATTTTATATTTTTGGCAGGTATTTTAAAATCATAATTAAATTTAAAATATGCCAAGTGTTACAGTCTTAATGAACTTTGCACAGACAATAGCTTATAGTAATTAGGAAAACATCAAGGTTCTACACATTGACATGTATGTTGCTGCCATACTGGGAGATCTTTATTTTATCCAGCTACAGACTTTTTCTGTTATGGGGAGAGTAATCGATAACTTGTGTGCTAGTAACAACTGTTCCATGTATCACATCATATTTCTGTATTTTAGTTCCCAACAAGGCTAGAAGGTCCTCATGTTTTATTTTACTGAACTGTACCCGTTCAGTTCCTAAAGCCAGGTTAGGAGTTGTGTTCCAATTCACAGTAATTGCAATGACAAAAAAAAAAAAAAAAAAAAAAAAAAAAATCACTTCCTTCTGCCAAAGGGAAACAAAGCAAGGCATTGAACTGAAAAATCCATTTACCTAGTATTCTTACTTCCTTAGTATCTCTGATCCTACTATGGAATTGCAAATTTTGCAGAATAAACTACAATCTTTTTAAGAAATCTTCAGGACTAAAATGATTGTCACCATCCTTTTAAAAAGCCAAAGATGCTTTTGACAATAACAGTCTAGGTGCTTTGGCACTGGAGTCTGACATATATAGACTTATTTAGGAGGACACCATTTTTATATACAGTTGCTCCCAGTTTATGTTGTAGGCTGTAGATACCACATATGAGTGCATATACTGTGTGTGATTCTGCAAAATACATTGACTCTTTAAAACCTGTGAAAAAAATGGGCATGGCTTTCAGGTATATGTTCATTTAGTAAGTATTCAGAAAATACAAGGTATTTCAAGTTTTGTTTTGGCAACACTTCTCTTGGAGTTGTCATTGTTTGTGAAAGTGGTGATGTTAGGAGGAACCAAAACAAATGCAAAATAAAATGGCCTTTGATATGATTTCTACCCAGCTTTTAGGTAGCCAGTCTTAAGAGCTGAATGAAGAAGGAGACCATCTTGAGTTAATCAGTGTAATTGCTAGAGATTTAAATAGTGTTGCACACAAGTAATTTTTTATTAAAACTGATCTGTGAGAGTCTGCATTTAATATAAAAAGCAGGCTTTTCTGCTGGCATGGGAGTGAGAACAGCAGCGTGATCTATGATGACAGCACGTGACATGTCCAGTGTTCTAGGATCCAGTGGTTGTTTTGCTTGGCCAGTGTCACATCAAATTCCATAGGATTTTGTACCCCATTGACTGTGCTGGTGACAAGATCTGAAGTCACTCAGTAGACAGAAAAATCAACAGCTATTCAGCATATTGCTTACATGTGCTTGACTTTACTGTTTTCTGTAAGGTTTATTAGCTGCTTTCATTATTTTTTGTAGTAAGCATTGCATTTTCTGATCCAGAACAAGTTTAAACAGCTATAAAAGGTGACTTTTGTGCTGCTTTGTGTGGTTTTTAACTGTGTTTAAAAGTAGAAGCACATGACTCTATTAACCTGCATTGATTTTAATGAGTTTTCAACAGCTCATCTTTGGTATTTTTTTTTAAATTGCAATTCCAGTGTGAAATCTCCTCCCTAAAACGTCTCAGTGAGTTGTTCATATTACACTGTAAAATGAGAGATTTCCTTTTTCTTCTTTATGTGAAAAAGTTGGCCTACTCTTTTTTTCTCAGTATTTGAAGAAATTGCCCAAATACCCATGTTTGTTCAAAAAAATTTCCAGTTGTATGTACTGGATTTTCTATGTCTGCACCTGTAAAAAAGAGACAGAGAACTGGAGTTGGATTCTCAGACATTAGTGACCAAAATTCCATTTTGATCTGTACAGTGATTCATATGTAATGTTTTTTTATGGCACTTAAAACTAGAAGATCTTCTATTCCACAAATTATATAAAATATTTCCTCTCAAGGGGACATTTTCTTTTCACAGTACTTTTGCAAACACCAGAGTAAAAATAAAACTATGAATGTTTAAATGCATCTTTCATTTCAGTATTTGTTGAAAGACTACGCACTTCTAACAGATAAAACCAATTTCATTATATATCCTGGCTTTATTAGCAAATAATGTGCTCCTTGGAAACTGAGAAGCATTTTTAAATATCATTTAATGGATGATGTTTTTGCTGTTATGCTGATTCTTATTTTAATTTATGTGTAAAAAGCTACTGTCAAGAGAGGGCACATACATACTCTTTAGATCAAAGTGGCTTTTTCAGTAAGCAGTAATTCATGAGTGCCAGTTAAAATGAGGGGTTTAGCTCTACAATGACAATTCCAAATGACAATGACAAAAAAATGACAATTGGTTTCTTGCTGTGGAAGGCCCAGGCGTTGTTTTTGTGTTGCATGTGTTGGTGCCATGTGTGTATCGGTAGCGAAAGGAAGATGCCTTTTCTCTTAACATCTTTACTGTCCATGGTGGGAAGCAGCAAATGAGTGCTGGGAGTTACTCTGCTCCTCCCACTCATCTTTTCCCCCACCAACAAAAACCCCACATCCATTGGCCATCCATTGGCCAGCAGGTTGAGGGAGGTGGGTGATTCTCTTGCCTCTAGCAAGACCCCTCCTGAAGTGGTGCATCCAGCTCCGGGGCCCTCGGTATGAGAAAGACATGGACCTTTTGGAGTGAGTCCGGAGGAGGGACACGAAGTTCATCAGAGGGCTGTTGTACCTCTCCTTCAAGGAAAAGCTGAAAGAACTGCAGTGGTCCAGCCTGGAGGGGAGAAGGCTCTGGGGTGACTTGTTGCAGCCTTTCAGTATTTAAAAGGAGCCTACCTGAAACCTGGAGAGGAACTATTTCCAAGGCCATGTAGTGGTGGGACAGTGTGGGGAATGGTTTCCAACTGAGAGTTTAGATTAGATGTTAGTAAGAAATTCTTTAGTGTGAGGACTGTGAGGGACTGAAACAGGTTGTCCAGAGAAAGTATGGATGCCCCATCCCTAGAAGTGTCCAAGGTGAGGTTGGGTGGGACTGTGAGTGAGCTGGTCTAGTGAAGGAGTTCAGGGGGATTGGAACTTTGGTGATCTTTAAGATCCCTTCCAAGGCAAACTATTTTACGCTTATATGATTTTTATTATCCCCTCTTCTACTGACTCAACATATGAATATTTTGTAGGAACACCTGTATTACTATTACTCATATTTGATTTCTCTGTAAGGAACACTTGCATATGAGTAAACCCATACTGATACCAAAGGAAGAAGTATAGGTGCCTAATTTGATTTTTAACAGTCTGAAACTTTGTGCAGATGATAAATAAGCTGAGAATGGTCACTCAAGAAGGCCATAAACCAGAAATTAAAAAAAAGATATATTTCAAAGCATGGCAGAGAGTAGGATACCTTTAATGTGAATATATATACACATCGTTATTTTCAAACAATCTGTCTTCCTTTGTACAAGACCTTTGGCTGCAGCTCTGTGATGAGTTTCACGAGATGGTTTTGTCATGTTTTGGTTGGTCTTTAAGTATGCAAAATGGTTGAAATTATTAGCTGTTATACAATAACAAAATCTGGAGTTGCATTTTGGAGGCAGTCTGGATCCACAGTCTTATCTAGGACTGGATAAAATTTACAATCCAGAGATCTCTGCACCTACTGTTACTGTCTGTATGGTGACCAACACCTCTTTCCATCACACCAGGGAACAGCAGGTCAGTCATCTGTATCCAACAGCATAGCTTAAGTCCTTTAAGTAGCAGCCTTTCATGTGAGAAAGCTTTCTTTTCCATCTAAGGTAGAGATCTTGGGACTGCAGGGAAATTATCAAGCATAAAATAAGGTTTCAAAACTGCTTGTTTGATGTTTACTTTCAGCTGTCTTAAGTTCAGAACACTGCCTGCCTTCTGGGCACCCACACCTTTCCCTAGGGATGTGCTGAAGGATAAAAACACTCTCTGAACTTCATGCCTGACTTTAGGTGTTTCTGTGCTCACTGCTTTTAGGACTGTATTTTTATAACTTGGTCCAAATGCTATCCATGCTGAGAAAAGCAGGGGTTAAAAGGAAAACTAAACAGATCACAGAGCCAAGGATGACAGTCCACTTCTCTTGTTTTACAATCCCAGCCAGAAACTAACCCAGTGAGCTGAATTACCCTGCTGAGAGTTGTCTCAAGTGCCAGAGTGAGCAAGCGTGTGTGTGTGGGTGTACAGAAGGACAGAAGGGAAGAGCAGCCAAAGAGGGACTTGTGATCATCACTTTGGTTAGAGCAAATGGCCAGATGGGCTTTGCCGTGTGGTCTGACTTTTCCCTGGAGCTCTGCTTCCCATCCCACAGAAAAATTTCCTTTCTATGCCTCCAGATGCAAACTGAAAGGTTTCCCCTTGGGGAGAATCCAGCACAGCAGGGGTGGCACAAGGGGAATCCCTATGGAGCTGGAATTGGTAGATTTGCATTGTCCCTATGTAGATCCTCTTAGTTCCATTATTTTTGATGGATGCACACTACTGAGAACTGCCAGGGAAATCACCAGGTAGACAGACAGCTCCTAGCTTTCCATTGCTGCAACAGGCAGCAATGTACTAACAAAGTACTAGCCCCAGGTACCATGACAGAGATGAGGCATCACCACCTCCTTGCAAGCCTTTGGAGGAGGCAGACTGGGCAGAAAATCTGTCTCAGGCCTTTTGAGAGGGGCAAGTTTGTATCTGAACTAAAGCTGCTGATTAAAAAGAAGCAGCTGCCAATAGGGCTGGTAGGAAGAGGGAACAAAAGTAGGAACTGGCAATAGCTGTGGGAGAGGTGAAATGTCTTTCTGTTTTTCTACTGTTTCCCATTTCTTCCAAGATACAATTTCAGTGGTTGCTAAGCATTTTCCAGAATTTCATCTGGATATTTTAAATCTTACTTGGCCTTTATGCATGAGAAAGTAAGGGGTGAGTTGGGTGGTTTGTTTGTTTTTTTCCCCTGTTGTTTGTTTTCTGTCAAAAAAGTGTTTCAGTGACTGTTCTGTTAACTCCATTAAAAATGTGCCAATGGTGCTTTAATACTGTGGTATTCTACCAGAGGGGAAGAGAGAGGAATTCAGAATAAAAGGTCCACTGATAAGTGACAACTCTGGCAGTATGTTTCCATTTTCTCTTATACTTAGTATGCTGCTGCAGAGTCAGCAATTTTAGTGATGTTTGACTTTTTACATTCATTTAAACTTTTATACAAGCTGATTTCTAATACATCAGCTACATAAAATGAATTAATTCATTAGTTAGTTTTCTATGCTGGCTGAAAGTCACTCTGTACTAGACTAGTTCAACAATTTTTGGGAGTTTATGTGAATCTGAAATAAATAACAGAGCATGATACCACAGGAAGACAGCTTGAGGGAGGTATGTGGGGTGTGACTACAGGGGTGTTGTCTGTGGGAAGCTGCCAGAAGCTTCTCCTGTGTCTGACAGAGCCAATGCCAACCAGCTCTAAGATGAGCCCACTGCTGGCCAAGGCCAGGCCAGCCAGTAACAGTGGTAGTGCCTCTGGGACAATAGATTTAAGAAAGGGAAAAAATAGGTGTGGGAGAAGTTGTTTTATTTCACATTATCCTACTGTCAATTTGATTAGTAATAAAATCAAACTAATTTGCCTAAGCTGAGTCTGATTTCTCCATGACACTAACCAGGGAGTGATCTTTCCCTAAACATGTCTCAACATACAAGCCTTTTATTTTCCATATCCAGCTAAGGATGGGAGTGACAGTGGCTTGGGGGGGGGCACCTGGGATTCAGCCAGGGTCAACAGAACTCACACACAAGTAACTTTAATTCTGTAGGAGGCGGAATGTTGACTTGGTGTTCTGAATTTTTTCAGAGTGTAAGGAACTGCCTACTCCAGAAAGCATCAGCAGATGCTGGTACCCTCACATACTATTACCATTTCATTTTCTAAAATAATTTTCTTCTTTACCTCTCAATGGAGCAGAAATACTTAGTTTGTTTTCTGTATTTTTTATTTAAAATGCTTGATGCAAGATTAGTCTTAGTGCAATGCAGAAAACAAATTCAAGGCTCAGAAGTTGTGTATGTAGTCATAATTATCTTACATTTAAAATGTATCAGTGACATATTGAAGAACTGAAATAATCATTGGCATTGAAAAAACTCAATTATTTAAGCACTCTAAGCATTTAAACTTTAGATTTCTAGACTATGCTGTTACTATGTTAATTTCTGCAACATATGAGAAAAGCCTACTCATAAATTTATAAAATGTACTTCTAGTGGCCCAGCAGGATGGAAATATAAAATATATCTGTTTTTTGTTAGCAGTGCATCTACTAGCTGTTTGAAAAAAAATCATAATATAAAGACACTCAGAAGGGAAATAAATATTTTATTTTATCTCTTTGTTTCTAATTTAAAGTTGAAAAGGAAAGTGAAGCTTTTTCTGTCTGTAATAAATTCAGATTTCCTAGAAAGACACACGGATTCTTTTGCACTTATCTTTCAATTTTGTACTCAATAACTCTTCCAAACCACAATACATCATAAAATATTATTTACATGAAACATAATAAAAACCTTTCCTTTACAACCAGGTATTTGTTATTTCTGAGTAGTCCAAAAGCAGACATTAGGAAGATAGTATCTCTGGTATAGCCATTTGTAAGAATGGAAAGGTCGTCTGTTTCAAGCCTTTGTTTGTTTTTATATCTCCTCTGATAAAGTCTAAAATTAATGAAGGTTGTTTGGTGCTGACTGGTGAATTTTGAAGACAGATAGAATGTTGTGATTCCCTAGAAGACATGATGAGGGTCAGTCTAGACAAAATCTAGCAAAAAGTTGTTTGAGACATTTGGATTTGAGAGGAAAGCCAGCACTGTTTCCTTGTATCAGTCAGCAGAGCTGGCCTGTGCCATCTCAGATGCTACAGGTGCCCATTCAGGTGATGCACAAAGGAAGTGTCCTCTCTTCAAAGCAACATGAAGCTTCAGTTTGGCCTGTTTATACTTCCAGCAAAATAACCCAGTGTTTAATTGTTAATCCAGATTGATTTTAATCTTTCACAACTGAGATCCTGGATATTTCTGCTAGTCCTCTGAACGCCTTTAGTGTTTTGGCAGAGGAAGTTTGTACTACACAGTCTGCTGAGCAAGGAAGCTGAAAAGTACAGCTCCCTTCATTTTCCTGGGGGCTCTGGGATTGCATGTGTCCTCACAGCAAGGTTGGAGGACTTTCCCAAAAATCCCACCACAGTGGAAAGATTCTGGAAGAACAGTCTATAAGGACAATGAAGGTCCCCTGGGAATGGCAGCGTTGGGCTCAGTGTGCTTTTCCCACTGCTTAAGGTAGTAGTTTGAAAAAGCCAATCTTCCAAATTGTCTTCCCACTGACCTGGGGTATGAACTCTTTATCTGTTTCCTCATTAGGGGAAGGGCTGTAGCAGGAAATGAAAAAAAAAGAGATTCAGGCTTTGTTCCATATGCAGAGGATTATCTGTGACTTGGGGGAGGACAGTGCCTGCCCAGCCCTTGTTTCCAGGGTGTTTCCAGCCACACCAAGTACTTTCTAGAGAAGCCCCAGGAGCACAGTATTTTGCAGGAACAGGATGCATTTATTTGCCAATGTGTGGATTTAGAGACTGATTGCATCGGAAAATCTTGGTCTTAACCTTGGGTCACATAGATGTAATTTGTGTATGTGTCCACACTGTCTCTCTATATATTTATATACACACATTCATATTACCTGTGTACATATAACATGTACAGTTCTTGTAAGCTGCAAGCATCTGATTCAGGGTAAGAAAGACAACACCAGGACAATATCACTATTTTTCTCCTCCAAAAAACTTAAAATTTTGATAATACTGCTTGATTGATTCCAGCTATAGCAAATTTTGCAAATAGAAAGTAAATTTTTCCAGTTTTTTAGGCAAGCCCATAGAATGCTGAGAAAGGAAATTGTGTCTGGCAAGTTAAAGTATCCTGGATTGCTATTCTTTACTTCCCAACAACATACACCCACACAAACTTTGAACTGCATTGCATCCTAAATTCCTACTGGCTGCATTTCCAAAGATTGAAATTATTTCTAATAAAAGAAGTCATAAGCCAGCATTTCCCTCTGAATTTTGAAATAGATGGTGTGACCTGCCGTTACTAGCTTCCAAAATTAATGGATGAATCATAAGAAGACAGACTTTATTCTTGTTTATAATTTGAAAACGTTGGCCCTTGTGTTTAGGAAGTTCATTTTTTTAAACTTCTTTTCATTATTCACAATTTCATTATTATAAATGTGGGAAACGTTCCTAGTGGGAAAAGAATGCTTCAGACACACAGATCCCAAAGCCAACCCCCGCACTGCAATTTTCCTATTGCCTCACATCTGGAATGTGTAACTAGCAAACTCACCCATAAAAAGAATTATGGTTGAGCAAGTTAAAAAGTTAGTATTTGATGAAGAGAGGCATTAAGTTGACCCTGATAAGGACTTTTTTTTTTCCTTCCGTGAAGCCACATCTTTTTACTTAAAGGAGAGGAAAAAGAAAAGACATGCTAAGTTTTAGCCTAACCCACAAAGTTAAACCCTGTTAAGGAGAGCTCAAGCTCACACAGCTGGCTTGTAATCAGGACTGACTGTACTTCATATTGTCTTGCACATATATCCAGTTTTTCTTCCTCTAAAAAATAATCTGTATGTTACAGCTGGGATATTATTATTTTTTCAATTTATAGTTCATAGCTCATATATAGTGAACACTGTCGTGAAGGGATATTAGAGTGAAGATTTTGATTTTATCTTCCATTAAACATAATTATGAATTCCAGTCCTAATACTTGGAGGTAGTAAAATAAGACCAAAATCAAAACAATGTAACTCACCTAAAATTGTTATATGTTTAGAAGTATGCTAAAATCAGCAGCATAAAAAGTAACAAGTTTAATCTATCATTGGCATAACTAAATTCATTAAATGTATTTTGTAGATAATTTTTTCCTTTCATAATTTCTAGCTGAACAGTGAAGAATTATTATACTTATGGAAACATTTGCAAACCAATATGTCTGAAATCCTGTTTATAGATTTTTTGTGAATTGACAAAACAGTTTATTACAAGTGTGTAAATGTGAGTTCATGTTCATGTCAGCTACGCAAGAGTTGAATCTAGAGCTGAGCATTCACTTTTTGAATTCTCTAACTTATTTTAATAGATAATTATCTGGGTTTGTAAACAACTAATACAGGATGACCTGAGCCTGATTCTACAATCTTACAGTCTTTGAAAAAAAAAAAAAATCAAATTGATCCAATTTCCATTTACTGTGGTCAAAGTTATGGATGGAAACATTGCACAAAAATTCCATGAGTTAAGAATCACCAAGTTTCATTTTTTTCAAAGCTGATACTTCCAAGTAGATATTTGATTCTTGCCAAAGGTAAGCTCCATCTTTTGCAGGAGCAAAGAAACAAAAGAACTGCAGGCTGACAGATCAAGTAAAATGCTTGCTCAAGAACTGTAGAACAGTAGGAAATTTTCACTGTGAACTCCTCTAAGAAAAATTTCTCAGGAAGTGGTGAGTCAATAAACCCACAAAGACCTACTGCATTTTGAAATAATAGGAACTGAGGAAGCATTAATTGAAAGGTTTGCTTATGTAAATATAATAATGCTGATTATAAGAAAGAAATATAATCAAGAAACAGAAGAAATGGATCCATATCAAGCTACCTTGAACACTGAGGGATACAGAGGCAAAGTTTTACAACCTTACTAGTTCTGAAGATGAATAAATTTTTACAGATAAGTAAATTTTTACAGGTCAGATCTCCACATCTACAAAATAATCTTTCTGTTAACTACTGATAAATTTACATTAGTTATTTTGTTTTAAAAATGGAAAAAATCCTGACTACTGCAGCTTGATGTCTAACATGTGCTCAGCACAAGTCTTTCAGATGTGTGTAATGAAAGGCATCATTCATGGAGCAACGCTTAAGCAGGAGTATGCTATCCTGAGAGCTTAAATCGTCCCTCTCCCAAAGTGGCCAGATCAATATGGAGACTGATCAGGCCATTCTGCCTGTGTGGGTGTGCGTGTGATTAATGTATCAAATGCACACTGAAATTGGCATATCGTCTAAAGTCCAAATCATTGGTAGTTCTGTATACAGATGTTCACAGGAAATGACTCCATTTGGGGAGGACACAGTATCTTTTTCAAAATGAGTAGAATTGCCTAGCAGCTTTCTAAAGAAATGCAGTGTATTATATTAACCTGTCTGCCACTTCCTTTCAACAGCTCAGTTTCCAGATTTTTTTCATTTCATACAAATTCAGTGATTGTTGTACTTGATGTGGTTTTGGTGGTGTGTTTTTTTCCAGTTAAACTGCACAGAGGCAAATAAACAATTTAACAAGGAAAATACTGGCTATACAATAAACTTGTCCAAAATAGATGCCATTGCACCCATGGGTGTCTAAAATGATTGAATGTGAACAGGAATCTGTGAATGGTAGCAATTTTGAGTAATATAAGTTCCAGGTCCTGAGTCTGACACTAAATGAATCTGTGGTAGCTATGAGCAAGATAGTAAATAAAGGCATTTCCCTTTTCATCAGCTTTCCTCTTCACTATTTCAGTCAGGTTGTTATCTTTTAGGAATCTGAGACTGGTTTGTGCTGACAAAGAGTTTGAGAGCCATTAATATTATGGGCTGTGCTTACCTTCCCACTGTACTGCAGAAAAGGGGTCAAACTTCTGAATTCTACAGAGGCTTGGCTTTCTCAGGTCAGTATGAACATGTGGTGTGGGGGCTGAAACATCCGCATCACCACTTCATTATGCTTTTGCAGTGTGCCCCAATAAACAGGAAGTAAAAAAATCCAAAGGAATGGAAATAATAAAATATTTGGTACTCTCTATGTATTTGACAGCCCTTTCCTGGCTGGCAGAAATCAGCTGGGAAATTAGGGACTGGTCTCCAAGGATGGATTAAAATGTCTAAAGAACTGTCTTGTGATGCTGGATAAAAAAAATCAAAAGCTGGAAAATTTTGATCTATTTATTTTTAATTATGATTTTTAAATTTAATTTTGGTGGGATTTTTAAGTCTTTTATTATCTGCTGTGGTGCAAGTTTGCAAGTTTCTACTGATAAGGTAATGCCAACTATTTTTCATGATTTAAAGATGTGTAAAATTTGGAAGGAAAATTTTGTGCATCACTTAGGAATAATCCCTTTGAAGAAGTTTTTGGGAAAAGCCATCTGCATAGAAAAAATTGCCTATCTTTTCTGCAGCAGCAGCAGCTTTGCTGTATTTTAAAATTACAAAAACACCCATAAACCACAGCCCAACACCTGCTACTGGATTTTATTTGGAAATATATCCATATGTTCACCATCCTTTGCTATTACTAAAAAAATATTATTCTAGCAATGGCCATGTTTCCTCACTTTTGGTTGATCTTGATTTTGAATTTAGGATACACAATGGCACTTTAGTCTTTTGGGGTAATTTCTGTGGTGATGAAGACACTGGAAATGTTTGACATAAGTTTGTTTTTTTACAGCAAATTTTGCTTTTGCAAACCTCTAGTAAATACTGAACTTAATTGAGCCAGTAGAACTTTGATGCCATGAGTTGTTTTAATTTTTGGATCATTAAAAATTATTTACAAATAAAGATACCTATGCTTTATTATCTGATTTGTGAGAGTGGTATGAAACTCAAAAGTAAGATTGTGCTTTTTTGGTATGCAAATCTGTTATTGACTTGTAATGATTGTTTCTGTGGTTAACAAAGAATCAGATTTCTTGGATGTAGGCAAAATTTGAAATGGAGAGATATATACTTATTATTTCCTTTGTCAAATGAATTTAGTCAGTGCCTGTGCCTTGTGGAAAACTGTATTCAGAATTTTAACTTTAAACAATAAGAATATTTTGATGCTGATTTTAGAAGAATATGTTTCCCTTCATTTTTTTTCTTATAATAAAAAAAATATATTCTAGTCCTAGCAACAGAGAAATTTAATAGTGACTAATTTAAGACTTTTAAACCTTAGAGATTTTCCACATATGCATTTCAATCTAAAGAATTTTTGCACAAAACCCAAATGTTTTAAGTGGGGTTGGGTGTTTTTTTGTCAAATTTAAATATTAGAATTAATTGTGAAAAAGTAAACTGATACAATCAGCCGGTTTTTTGGGACTGTGAAAGTTGGCTGTCAGTGTAAGGATTAATTTATTGTCATAGCCTCTGAGAAAGAAATCTGAGGGGAAGGCAGAAAACAAAGTCCCATTTCTTTTTTTCTATCCATCTTTAAATACATCAGTAGAATCTGGACATCAGTTTGATCTCTAAAATATAAACTGCGCTCAGTAGAGTGTTGTGAAGTGGCACTTTCAAAGCAGCAGTAAAAGCAGCTGTTGAATTCCTGTGTAAGTGTAGCAAAGGGATGTCTCTAATCTGGTTAAGGCTGATTGAAGAACAGACCAGAATATGACTTAACAGAAGGTTATATTCACGTTAAAGGAGATTCAATTATTTAAAGGTAAATATTGAAACTCTTCCTCTATGTGAGGAAGTGAATCAGATTTCTATTAGAGTGCTCTGTGTGCTGTGGTCTTCGTCATTAGCCTAATTAAAAGATCCTCCTCAACCCACTATGATCCTTTTTTTGCCTGTGCAAACTTTGGTAATGCATTGGCTTAAATGCACATCTACCTTCCAGTCTTAAAGTTCTTTAATAACCTAAATGTTTCTATCCTTCTATGCCATCAATATTGACCTAGTGTGAAGTCAGATGATAGCATTCAGTTTTTGTAATAGAGGCACTGTCTCTTGTTCTTGCTTCACTTTTCTAATCACTCCAACCCCACTCAGCTCTCTACCACACCATTGTTCTCCATTCACATCCTCCCCCCTGGCATTTTCTTCCCTTTTAAGTCCAGCTGCCGTCTCACCGTGACTGCTTTGTTTCTTAGGTGTGTATCAGCCCTTTCCTTGATCTGATCCAATTTGCTAATCCACTATCCTCTCAAGGAAAGAGATATTTTTGATTTTTTTCCTAGGGGTAAAATCCAGAGATATGGGAAATCTTGATCTACAGGTAATGTTACAGCTATCTTTTTGAGCATCTCTGAATCATCTCATCTAGCTAATGTTCAAGAGTATAGTAGGAAATAAATGAAAGATTTTTTTACTTTAATTTTGATATACATTGCATTATATTATCTTTTATATGAAATTGACAGAAAGCAGGATTTTATTTGTATAATATTAAAAATTTGGGGCCATTATGTACTCTTTAATACTTACAGTAAATCTGGATAATCCTGCACAATACTGTTTGTTGGAGTCATTAATATTAGCAAGATAATATATACTTTTTTACTTAATCCTGCTGTCCATGAGCAAATGCGGTTTTTGGCTTGTCACCAGTATAGCTTGTTAATATACATATATGTATATGGTTAATCAGTTTATAAGTGCTGTCTACTATTAATAATTTCTTTGTTCTTAAGTTGCATCCCCTAACATCTTTCCTTCATTGCTCCATCAGCAGTACTGAGGACAGACATAGCAAATACATAGCTGATGCTTATTTATAAAGAATTTGCCCTATCCCTTCTGCTTGCCCCTTGAAACTTCTCTCTTATGACCTCAACATTTCACTCAGTCAAGTCCTATAAAATTCTCTTTGTGAGAAGTACTTTTTATGAGAGAATATAATATCATTTTCCTTGGTTGTGGGCCATTGTCTTCACAACTGCTGTGGTAGATTTGGTTGCACAGATGTTGCATTTTGAGCTGAAAATTTTTCATGGCAGTTATGTAAGGCTGCCTTAATCACAACAGGCTTCCTCAGCTGTCCCTTGGCTGTGACCTATGACATCTTCACTCCCTTATTTCTAAACCCATTTCCTAATAGAACCCAACAGATCTTGTCTATGATAAATTGTTATTCTGGTTGCAGCTGGAGATCTCATCATACGTGCAGTATATTCTGGGGCTTATTCATTAATCCAAAATAGTGGCCACAGGCAAATCCCTACATGCACCCTTCAAGTTTCAGAGTTCAGTTTGGGATGAAAACTGGCCTAGTAAAATTGACTGTGAGTAGGATTTGTCTTCACACCTCTGCCTGTAAGCAGTGTGTGACTGTAGTGCAGGGGGATGTCACTAGATAATATATAGCTACATACAGAAGTACACAGTGTATGGGATGATTATGAATGCAAAATCCTAAGTGCATGTTGCTCAGATTTCTTGATTTTAACATTTGTATAATTTTATCTTCGAATAAGTATTGTATTAAGAGCTCAAAATTGCTATCTCCTTGTGTGTTGTACATAGCCAACTCTCTCTTCTGTATTTTAAGTGATGGTGTACTGATCTTCTGGGCTGGAGAAGCATCAAATCCATCTTGACATGCAAAGTCATAGTGTGAATGCTTATGGTACAGAGGAGGATTCTTTTTCTTTGTCAGGGGCCTTATGAGTCAGTAAGAGATGGTCATGAATACAAGGTGGTGTTTTTGACCATGCTTTGACTGCCATAAGCATCACTTGGGGTTAATTCTAAACCAGAGTTTCCCATGAGAATGTTGTTGAGGTAGGGCGGCAATGCTGGAGCTGGTGAGTTTCTCCCTCAAGCCCTGGAGCTGTAATTTGGCCAAGGAAAACCACTTTTTTAGTTCTCTGCCATCAGCAAAACTTTTCCTATCCAGAAATACAAAATTAATGTAGTATGTCTCTGAAAGTGACAAGGAACAGTCTTCTGGGTATATATATTTAGTGATAATGTTGATTTATCTGATAATGTAGTGCAAATGTTTGTCATTTGTGGTTCACTCTTCAAGAAAACCCCTGCACCTGTGGATTTAGTGGTGCATGAGGTCATAAACTGCATAGTCCTCGGGTCATGGGGTTGGCAATTTATACATAAGCTCCTAATATCCATATGACACCAATGCTGTGAAATTTTTCTATAGTTTTAGTCCAAGCAAGTTTTCTAGGTTTTACAGGTTTTATTATCTCTTGTTGCTCAAGTCTAGCACTGCAGCTCAAGAGAAGACAGCCTATATGCAGTATGTACACACTGCTGAGCACCTTGCAGGATTAAGCTCTCTCTGAAAAACTGTTTGTCTGCTCTAGTTTGATAGAACAAATTATGGTAAGAGTACTTACACTGTCTCCAAAATACTGAAGTAATATAAGGCAAAATACAGAAATATTGAATATAATAGTAAATCAGATCAATTTCTGATTATATATTTTTAATTAAAATAATTACAGAAACAGGAATAACTTTTTATTGTTAAGTTGGATTAAAATGAAAATTTCTAAGTAATTTTAATGAAAAGAGACTACTCAAAAAACTTTAAACTTTTAAAAAATGTCAATGCTCACAGCAAAATCACTCACAGATTTTTTTTTTTTTAACATATCTTTGTCCCTGGTTAGGCTTCTGAAAATGTGAGGTCTGATTTCATCTTTTCACTTGATTTCTCTGCTGGAAGTGAGGAGAGTTGAATTAAATATGAACTGGAGGTTGTAACCATGCTATTTATTTAGTGGTTTTGAGAATTCTTAAGAAATGTTCTTTCTATGCTTCCTATTTTGTTCATCTCTTGATCTAAGAGTCGATTAGGATATCAATACACTTGAAAATATGATAGAAGAGTTATAGAAGAGACTCTGGTGGCTAGCATAGAGTATGATGGTTTTATCTTTGCATTTATGATCCAATTTTGAAGTGTCCTGCTGATATTCAGACCAATGTAGAAACATTCTGCTCTTCTCTGCTGCATTGAAACAGGGGGGATTAAGTAGTCTACGATAAACATTTTTATTAAATTATGCAAAGGCAGAATAAAATCTGTATATAACTAAGCATCTGTATATACAGTAAATTAACAAAATATTTAGCCAGATGATCACACAGTGATTATGGCTGTGGCCTTCAGGAGAAACTCTCAACTATCTATCTCTTTATTTTGCTGCATAGTAAGTTCTTTCAGCTAAATTTTTTTGCATTAACACTTTTTTTATTGTTCTGAATGAATGAGGCTGCATAAAGTACTGGAATAGATAGCATAAATACTGAGTTGTTTCAGTTGTTCAGATACTTATACAAGGGCTATCAATACTGTACATGGTGCAAAACAAAGACAGAACTTCTAAATCTCTGTGATACTGATTGAACAAAACACTTGAGCACACAAATAATCACATTTCTGTGTGAGGAAGTCCCAAGGTAATGACATCCTGATATCTTAAGGCTGACTTATCTTGACTCATCTGACTTCCCTTGAAATGAGAGAATGCTGGAATATGGTGAGGGTTTCCAATTTCTGAAGTTTTGCCTTACCACAACAGTGGATACATGTAAAAACTAGAACATGGAAATTCTTTTAATTCAGATACCCAAAAACTTTGAAATGTGTCAAAAAACATGTATTGCCTGCCTGTTGTGTCATTCCAAGGAGAGGTACAACTCTGAGAAATTCATAGTCACATCCTGATTTGAATAATACCACTCAAGGGGTTTTTTTTCCTGTGCTACTGGAAAAGTCTCCTTCTTTCCACTGATTTTAGCTGTGCTCACTTCACCTGTCATTCCACTGACAGGCCAGCCTAGTATATCTAGAAGAAAATGTGCTGTGTGTTGTCACTATAAATGATAAACAACCCAGCCAAAATCCCATACTGCATGTAAATGAAAATATTTGCATGTCTGCAGAGCCAGGACCAAGAAAATTTGTGAAGTATGTTGTTAAAGCTAGTCCTGAAATATGATCTATACTGGGAGCCACTGTATATTTTGAGTTTCAAATTCTTTCTCCAGCATTCCTCTGAAATAATTACAAGGAAATGAAGCAGCAATCAACAACAATGAATATCAGTAGCTGTGGGGTGTACCACGTTCTATGCATGCTTTAAATAAAAACGTATGTAGAGTAGGTACAGATAGTTTATACATTTTTGTGGTTCCTTCTAAGACTCCTGGTCAATGTGAACTGGAATTTAGAAACTCTTTATGTGGCCTCAGTGTGCCTGCACCTGGAGTGCTTGAGGAGCTTAGACTTTAATTGGCCAAGATGATATTTAAAATGCAAATAGATATAAATGCAGAATGATTTCTAAAGTTTTATAAAGTGTATGATAGGCATAGTTTGCTTTCTCTCAGTATTATTGTGTGTGATACCAAATTACAGTGAAGGGTGCTGTTTTGGAAAATAGGTGTAGATAGATGTTGAGTGGATTGCTCTGGTCTGGTCATAATACTGTAAGTCTTCACTCAGTTAACTTTTTCACTAGATTATTAGGATCAGCATTAGGTTATACCTCACAACTGGTAAAGTTTGCTTTACTAACAGTAATCTAGATGTGTTGTCACAGAAAAGCGACACTCGTGTTAGTTCAAAATTCAAAATAAGCTGTAGCCTGCATGTAAAAATTGCTTGCATAGTTTTGAAATAATTCAAGGCAAATTGGAACCTTAGGAGATGTTACTTTTTTTTCTTGCACCTGTGAAATACCATTCTGGTTTTAAATTTATTGCCTCTCAATAGTGTCACATCTTAGATGAAGGAGAGATTTAGACATGGTTGGTGCAATTATAAATTAATGTGTCATGCAGTCTGTGTGTCTACAGGTTAGTCACACCCATTAATTTTCCTTCAGAATTTCATCTTTTAATGCAGAAAATACGGTTTGACTTCAGATTTTGTTTGTATCTAGTAGCACTTAATCCTCTAGATTAAGTTTTTGGGGATTTGCTTGGGGTTTTTTTTTCTTTCCTTTTTTATATGGTTTGCTGTGTAATTGGTGTTGTTAAAGGCAAAACTTCTATTACACCCACCAGTTTCTCCTCTCAGTTGGCAGCACTGTAAATTATTAAATAGAATTACAGACAGTGTCATGATAAGTTTTAATGTGACAATGAAGTGAGAGCATTGATCTTATGTAATTTGAGTCAGAAAAATCTGAACAGGTAAACTATTTGTAACTTCTTACAGCTGAGTAGGAACATAAGTAATATTAGTAACAGAAAAAAGGCCATCTGGTCCAGCTTGCCTGAGTTTGTTTGCCTGGTTGATCATAATCTCAACCACCTGCTTTTCCACTGAGCTCTACTTCACCAGCCCTATCTAATTCCAGAAACAAATGTATCTGTCTCTTGTACACCTTTATAAATCTTTCCTTATAACTTTAAATATTCAGACCTTATGTGGTCTTATGGCACAGAAGATCCACAAAGCCTCAGAAGAGATCAGAGCTGTTAGGTTCTGTATGCTCAATAAATGCACAGAAGGAAGTGCTCCTGAACTAAGGGTCTGTAATCTAGTTTCAGAGGAAATGTGTGGATGATGAGAAGCCCATTGTAATAGAATCAGATGAACATCTATGTGGTGATATGATTGCCCTTGCAAAATGCAGATGTTTGTGTTGCTTTTAGACTTGGAAACAGACACCTGTAGCATTTATAATCTGAACTGACATTCTGCGAAAACATTTTTTATTATTATATCCAAATTTTATCAAGACAATACTGTCTTTCTTGCAATGTTGGTAAGGGAATAAAAAGAGTATTTACTACTCTTAAACTATGCTTCTTTTTTTGGCTGGGAGCAGAGGAGGTAAACAACAACCCTGTGAAGTAATTTTCTTTCTATAAACTGAAGAGAAAAGAAATTTGCTTTTCTGATCACGTCTTTAAATTCCCACTTGCTTTATCAGACATGCTTCTTCCCTATGGCAGTGGTTAAATAATTTGGATTGTTTTTGAAGTGGGATTAAAATTATTTAAACAATTGCTTAAATTTTTTATCTGTTTCTGGAAGATCATGTCTAGCATTATATTCTTCAAGTTCTTTATAAACATATATGAATTTACTGTTCTGATGTATTTCAGCAACCATCTCTAAGTTAGGTTTGCTTGTGTTTCTATAATGTTCACCCCTCCTCCCTTTATTTATTTATTTTTTAAAATTTTATTCTTCTTTTATCCTGCATTTCTCTGCCTGGAGTGAAATAAAGAAGGTTCCTGTGATATAGCCATTGTCTTAAGATGTTGCGATATTGGAACCTGCCAGTTATACAGATTTGATTATCTAGGTCCTGATTCCCTAGTGTAAACTCCTAACAATTCCTCTGGAGTTTTGACTATATTCTTAGCCTGGAACTGGCACAGCTGTGCTCTGCTTCCCTCTGGCCACTGTTTTGCTGCCACTGAGTGTATCTTGGCTGTGAAGTTGAAAAAAAAATTACCCATTGCTGGGGTCCTCTATCAACAACTAATTTAGTGGTGAGATTAATATGGGGCAGTCCTTTAACTTACAGGGTGTGAAAGTTCCCATGCTGAGCATAGAGATAATAGGTACTGGAGTGCACATAAAATATCCTATGAAATTATGCATAAATGCTCACTGTTCTGTATGTCTTAACACACTGTAAAACTATGTACTTACAAGTATGTTTTCCATAAAAAAATCAACACTTTTCAGATAAAGAGAAAGATTCTCTGTTTCTCTCTCCTCCCCTGCTAATAGTAGGTGGAGATTGGCTGTGAAGTAATAGGACTTTTTTGGTAGACTAGAGTTGGGTTTGGCTCAATCTGCCTAAAAAAGCCAACAGCACACTCATTTTGGGTCAGTTCTTTTGTCTAGCAATGGATTTTAACCAGAGATCTCAAAGCAGCAAAAACCTTCTTTTTTTATATTGAAAATGGAATACACTACCCTTGCCAGATAATAATCACACTATATAGAGTAGAGGAGCCTATTTTTCTTTGGCAGATCTGTTTTCTATATACAACTTTAGTGGTTGAGGTAAGCCTGCAGTCTAGTATCCTGCACTTCATGGCTTTAATATGCTGACTTTTGTGTGATTGGAAAGTACAAAATATAACAGTTGCATCCTGTGTTGAGTTTTCAGTCTTAGCTTGTTCTGTAGCTTAGAGCAAAGAGATAAAGGATTAAAAGTGAATTAATTTACAGGGCGATGTTAAAAAATGTCATAACTAATCAGCTAAAAATAATTTTTTTCCATACTTGCTATTTTCTGTCTCTGAAATCCTTTCCTTTCTGCTAGCTCTGGTACTAATTATCCAGCCACTAGCTATTGGCCTTTAAAGGCAGAAAATGCAACATCATTCAAGAGACATGTGGCTGCCAAACCCAGTAAGCATGTAGGAGGGGTGCCTTTACAGGTCAAGTGCTATAGCTGCTCTTTGAGAAATCAGTCTGAGTTAGCATCATAGGAGTCTGTTGGTATTCCTGCTCCCCCGCACCTCTGGCTTCTCCTGTTAGCTGCTGGTTTTGCCAGCCATTGTTTTGCACTCCCAGACCTTCAGTGTGTTTCAGTGCTTGCTGGTAGTGCAGGAGTACCTTCAGCTCTCGAAATTTATTATCAAAACTTACAGCACACGTTGAAATAAACTCCATACCTGAAACTCTATTGCATGTGGCTTCACCTGTCTTCAGCTAGTAATAATTTATCAATATTTTGGGGAAAGAGGAAATGTAATACAAAGTTACTCCTCTGACTGATATATGGATACTGATACTGATACTCCTTCTCTAATATTTGGAGTTCAAGAGTTAGCACTAGTAGTAAGGGGCACCCACGTAAAAAGGCTTTCTTAAAGGCTGTTTCATGCCTTTTGGCTAAATGTGAGCATGCTGCCAGTACCTCCGTAACTATGGATGGCTCCAATGTTAAGACCTATTTGTGTAGTCCTAATTTTGGCTCATGTCTATTCCTTGCTGAACAGACAGGACAGGGAGTGATGGGAGACAAAACCTTGAAGATAGCATTCTGGTGTTAGAGGCATCCTCTAGATAATCCCAGCTGACACACTTAGGGGTGTGCTTTACCAGGTGGATCCCAGCTGGGTGGAGTATGGAGGCAAGCTTGTACTTTCCTTCACATTTAAGTTGAGACTGCCTGCTTTGACAATTGACTGTTGTGCCCTCTTTATCTAATCTGTCTAAATGGCTTCTATGTCCTTCTTGTTAGAATGAGAAATGAAAAAGGCTATTAAAGTTTTAGCATGCTTAATAGTGTCCAGAGCATCTAAAACAGATGCAGCCATAGGTAATTACTTGATGGACAGCTATGAATGGGAGCATAAAATAAGTACTGACAACACTGGTCCAAATGTCGTTTGTGGAAATGCAGATCTCTTTAAGTACACATCACACATGCTGTAAATGAACTAGATGGCTACCAAATACAATGGAACTGCCACTGTTTAATAAGCACAAGGCTTTCCCAATATCTCTGTAAATTTCTATAAATTTTTTGCAAATATAGTCTGCATTTCCACACATCTATCATTCAGGAACTTGGCTTAATAAGTTATTTAAAACACTTTGGAAGAGAAAACTGGAGAGCCAAATCCTCTTTACTACTAGACTAAATTTACTTATCAGTGTTCTCTTACTGTATTTAGTTTGAAAAAAATGAGCAACCAAATAAATGAATGCAGGAATTCAGCCTAAAAGGTAAAAAGGGGCCATGGATATTTCCTGCGAAAAAGTATGTTTATGTTTATGCTTTTAGTTTAGAAGACTTGAAATCATTCCAGTCAGCCTTCTCTTTGTTTTTTTTTCCTTGTTTTTTCACTCTTGTTGTATGTATTTCCCTAGAATTTTTGAATGTATTGTTCTGAGCATGATATTGTTCAGTATGATTACTGTGTCTAGGTTAGTATCAGTTATTGTTTTCTTCCTAATATCCTCCAGCTTTATGTTGCTTTAACGTATGCACATTTAGAGTTTTGAACATTGTGGGAAAAGGTTTCACTGGTATCCATTCTTGCCATTAAAGTGCTTCCCTTCTGAATATTGCCTGCCAAAGTATGTGGTATCCTGCAGAGCAAGAGGATGAGGACATAGATTGCAATGAAGCTGAACAGTTTGCACTTCCTAACAGTGACACCAGACATCAATCTTTTGTAAAGACAGCCCAGAATACAGAAGGAGAACTCTCACCCCCACTCCCCCACACAAAAAAAAAAAAACGAAGAATTATCTTCTTTTTTTTTCCCCCATTTCATTTCAGCAATTTTCTTTCTAAGATCCTCTAAGATGAATATGTTCTCAAATTGTATAAGCTGACATTTCAGTGTCTGAGACTGTTTTGGGAAAGGAAAAAAAAATGGAAAGAATTGAAGTAAAAATTGATTTTTAGGTTTTTTTATGTACCTTTTTTTTCCTTTTAAGATTTTATTTAATTTAGTCTCAGTTCTCTTTTTATCATCAGGCTAATGAATACAGTCCTAATTTTGTCACAGTTAATGCATTTCGCACATTTATACTACAGTTTGATCTCAGTATTCAGTAAAACTGTTATAATATACAGGTTGGCAAGTGCTCAGAACTAAAGACTGCCAGTGCTGTAACTGGCCATACTGGGAGAACCTTGGGTTAAGTCTGCAGCTTATATAAAGTGGCACAGACCTATAGAGGTCATTTTGAGCCAGCTGCTGGGGATCTTTTCACATAAATTTGTTACAGGTTTTATTTTAATATATAAACCTAACTTCACCAACATGATGATTTAGAGTTATCAGATTAATGAGCCATATTCTCTTCGTTGTAGTAAAAAAGTTGTAGAAAGAGTGAAGTGCTGCAAAAACTTTCTACATCAATGAATTTCAGAAGTTAAAATATGGTGTGTCAGTCAGGTGGCTGTGAGGTGTAAGGTGGATAAACCTTGCTATAACCGGGAGGAACCCTCGCTAAAGAAAGGGTGTTTGAAAACACTTGAGGCCAGTATTTGTGGGAAAGGCTTGACAGGGCTTGGGACTGGGTTCACAAGGAACATTGTATGCTATGGTGTGGTTGTCCTTGAAACTGCCATGGCACCATATTTTATTTTTTTTTAACAAATCAGAGCTGTTTCAACACTCTTACACATAAAGAATCTGTTATGAAATCCTTAACAACAGAATACCTGAATCAAGCATAATACACATGTGAAAGAGACAAGTGGAAGTGCAACAGCTGCTGCCATCATGGTTCCTGATGGTCTAGGGACTCCTGTCTTTGCTACAGAGGATGTCCAGAGCTCAGGCAAACAAAGCTTTGACCAGCTGCAGAGCTGCTCCAGACAACTAGAGCACTTGAAAATTGGCTTCAGGAAGGTGTGAGGAACAGGCTGGTCAGGCAAGTTGTTGTAGCAGAATTTTTGTGATAGATCTACTATGGACTGAAAGACTTGGCAAATGTTCCACTATTTTCAGAGTTAACTTACATACACAGTACTAAAACTTCATCCCTTCTGTGTTGTTCCTCATTTCTTGACTTTTTCCTATTTATCTTTTTGGAAGTGTCCAAATCCAGCAATTGCATGCTAAAATTGCTTTGGGTCGTTTATCTTCTTGGTAGCTTTTCACACAAAGGAATGCACGTTCATTTTCTTTTAGAACTACGAATGAGGTCAGAGATTGAGTCACTGTTATTTGTTTCTCACAGGCCATGGGTTAATACTGTCCTAATGTAAAAACTGAGATTCTTACTCTGGTTTACATGGATATAACAATTCTGCATGAAATTTGACTCATGCAGCTTAGTTTCCAAGAGAACTGCTTCTACTAGAGGGGACTGAATCTTTGGGTATGCTGTGGCTTTTTCTAGCCTTCCCATTGATGTCCTGTGCTTATGAGGATGCCAAGAAATAACATAAGGCACGTATGGGTTGAGAGGACCATTACTTTTGACCTGGCCAGCCTCTGCTTTCCTAACCACATGGTCTCTTAAATATTTTACAGATTCAGAAGTCTATCTGAGTATAATTCACAGTCCCCTGGATTCTTGCTAGAAGGGGATAGGATCTGGCCTGTTGTTTATTCTGGGTAGCATGTGTAATACTTTGGCTTATCTTGATTCTTCCCACGTTTCCCCAGGCCATTCTGCATCTTAAGTTTTGCAGATCTTATTGTGGATTTTTTTGTGTGGGAGCAGATTTGTGTTTTCAACTGGTATGGCAGCAGATCAAGCAGGAGGTTTTGGCTTGTGCACACATTCTGGAGGCAGGTTTTGTAGAAGGTTGTTCCAATTTTTGGCATACAAGCCATGGGAGTGTATACCACGTATTACTTGATTACAAGTTAGCCCACTCACTAAATAGTTTGCTGACCACATAGAGTAACATAAGAAGAAGCCTGGAAAACAGAGATAATCCTGACTAAAGCTCAGAAAAAGCACATCTCACATCACAGAAGGATCAGATGCTAAACCAACTGAAATTTACTAATTAAACTGCTCGATTATGATTATATAGACCATAGAGTGTGTCTTGGTAATATAATTTTCTTTTGATACTGGCTTATGACATGCTGTATGATTGCCTGTCCTGGCATTACCTGGGTATCACAATATGTATTTAATTGAAAAATCTACCACGGAGGACTAGGTAATACTGAGGCTGGAAAGATGCTTCTGAGTTGTTCTTCTTCTCCTGACACACCAATTTGATAAGCAATGGCTAATATTTTAAACAGTAGTGGAACTCCTATTTCCTAAAGGCTGAGAACTGATCTGGGTCAGGTACATGCACAGATAGGTGCTTCTCATGGAAAATGAAAGAGAAAGGTTAAGAAAATTGTTTGAAGGTCTATAGTAAATCAAGTCTATCAAGCAAATCAATTCAGATCTCCTTACAGTCAGTCTTCTGATTTACAAGTGTGATTATCTTGAGTATACAAACTGCTAAAACTCATTGTAGCCAAGGCCACAGTTTAAGAAAAATGTCTTATTAAAAAAAAACCCAAACAAAACAATCAAAAAAGTGTACATTTCCCTGTATACATGCTTCTTGGTGTGTGGTATATAGCAGAGCCTTCCAGATAAATTCCTTGGATCTAGTCCTGTTCTCATTAAACCCGCACAGCTCTGTGCTAACACTAACGTAACCAAGGAAAGAATTTTTCCTATAAGAATTATATTTCTACTAAGCAGGAAGCAGAGCCTTTTGGCAAATCACCTATTCTGCAACTCTGCCTAAACAACACTAAAACAAAAAACATAAAGCAAAATTGGCTCAGAAGAGTCACAAAATAAGGACTGCACCATAACAGGCCAAACAGGAGAGTTGCACACTGTTCGTATCTACTTTTGTTGTGGACATGATAGCTAATCTGTTAGATTTCTGCTTGTATGCAAGATGGATCCCAAATAGGTCCCAAAATACAGTTTTTTAGCCAGCTTTTATGAAAAAAAAAATCTGGTAATTGTCCTTTCCAGTTACAAAATTTTAGTGATACTATATCTCAGGGGTTGCTCATCCCTGTGCAAGTATAGAGTCCAACAGGGAATGAGATTCTATGAAAAAGCTCTGCATGAGAAGGGATTTATTAAAATTCTTAAAAAGCATCAGTAGTACACTAAATTGGGAGGAGCTGTTGTCTCCCTTGAAGGCAGAGGCTCTGCAGAGAGACTTTGTGAAATAAAGGCCTGGGTGATCACCAGCTACAGGAAGTTTAACAAAGACTTGTGATGGATTCTATACCTGGTCCACAGCAATCCTGGATGTACAGACAGAGTAGGAAGTGAGATACTGGAGAGCAGTGCCATGGAAAGGAGCCTGGGGGTCTTGGTCACTGTCAGGTTGAACATGAGCCAGCTGTGCCCTGGCAGCCAGAAGGACCAACGCTGTTCTGGGGGGCATCAGGCACAGCATCACAGCCAGGCAAGGGAGGGGATGGTCCTGCTCTGCTCTGAGCTGGGGCAGCCTCACCTCCAGTGCTGGGGACAATATGAAAAAGACATTAAGAGGGGTAATGATATTAGGAGCAGCTGAGGTCACTTGGTCTGTTCAGCCTGGAGAAGAGGAGACTGAGGGGCGATCTCATTGCATTTACAACTTCCTCATGAGGGAGAAGCAGACATCAAATTCTTTTTGGTGACCAGTCATGAAGCTGCATCAGTCAAGGTTTAGGTTGCATATCAGGAAAAGGTTCTTTACCCAGAGGGTGTTTGGGCACTGGAACAGACTCCCCAGGAAAGTGGTCAGAGCACCAAGCCTGAGGGAGTTCAAGAAGCATTTCAGCAATGCTCTCAGACACAGGGTGATTCTTGGCCCAGTCCTGTGCCAGGCCAAGAGTTGGATTTCCTCATGGGTCCCTTCCACCTCAGCATATTCTATGGTTCTATGATTCTATGAACAGACCAGTTAGAAGAAGACAGAAAGGTAGTGAGTAATCAAACAGCTGGGGGATTTTTTTTTTGTGAATCAGAAAACGTAATAATTTAGCAGATAAATTATTTAAATGCTATGTATTTTCCTCTCTTATCTTTGTAGGTAGGGTTTAAATGCATAGAAAAGGAGTGACTGACATTTCTCCCTTCCAGGCCATTTTTCTTTCCTCAGTCATCCTGGGGTTTCTACTAATTCTGATTTGAGAGAAGTAGACCCAGGAGGTGATGCCTTTTTGATTGCTTATAAGTGAATGCAGCACAGAGTACCTGTCTCTGAAGCCCTGTGGGTTACACTTGCTTTAGGAACCAACATATTCCACACTGGGGTCAGTTGGTACCATGCCATCTTCTAAAAGATGGCTAGCATAGCAAAACTGAAGGCTCTGTTTAAATTTAAGTAGATGCTGAAGAGAAACTTTCACCTGTTCTAGCTACAGTCAGTGTTGACTATGAGAGATTGGAAACTTTATGTGACTCATCATCTGTATTTTTTCCATATTACTTAAGATCCAGTCTCACAAAGCTTGTATGCATATTTTAATTAAAAGTTCATCTCTTTTTTATTTACTCAAGTTTCATTAAATCTTTACCATTTCACCGATTCTGAGGATTTCATAAAATGACTGTTTTCATTTAAATCATTCCTTAAAATGACTGTAGGTTTGTTTTTTTTTTTGCATACATGTTTTTTCCTGTTGTTAATCAAAATGTGTTGGGCTATGGAAATCACTTAAAATTACCAAAATGAGCAAGAGGAAAAATCTCATTTTGACACTCTTTATTATGTACTCTTCAAGAGGAATCTTATGTGCACAATGAACATTTCCTACTACTGAAGAACAAATACTTCAGAAGTAGTGAAATATGTTCCAGGCTTTGGATCTGTCCTACAGATTCATACAAAGGAACTTGATTGATAATGAAAAATTATTTTTAAATAAAAAAATTAAGCCTAAGTAGAAATCATTGGTTGCCTTACCAATATGATTTTGGAAGTGTGTGAAACAGTACATTTTAGGAGTTACTTAAGAGGAGGAAGAAAGGAAGAAGTACAAAAAAAGGATGAAATCAATAATCTTTCTTCATTTTGGAAAATCCAGAAAAGAAGATATATATAGGATTTCTGAAAAAAGCCTGAGTCCAGCTTCTTGTTAGCCAGTGCTGCTTTGCTGTTACAAGGCTACTAGTAAGTTCTCTCAAAGCCTGTGCTTCTCCAGGCCAATTCCCTCAGCTTCTCATTTTCTTTCTTCTAGTAACAGAATTTATACACTGAACTAATGCTAAAATGACAAATCTTCATTTTCTTTTGGAATGAGTTGTAGGATACAAATCTCTCAGCTGCTTGGAGCCCACTGAGTTTAGCAAGTGCAGGTCTGATTCTGAGATGACGTCATAGACTTAAAGTGCTAGAATGAAAACTGATGGTCAAATCATAACCTGTCCTTCATTCAGGAATTTCTCTGTAGCACCAATTTTCCTTCATCACCTAGCTACATGGCCTCATTTATTCTCTGTTGGGATTACATGCTGATTCTTTAAATTGAGTGATGGATGAAAATATTAATTGATTCATTAGGTCATGGTAGTAATAGTAATAATAATTATGATAACAACAACAACAACGGTAATAAATTCAACAATGATTAACTCCAGTACCAAGATGCAGTTCCCCTGTTGTTCCCCAAATGAGAATAGCTCATCACATCTCCATCTATTAACAGGAAACTGGGGAAAACCACAACAGGAAAGTAGGCCCTTGCTGTGCTGGGTTATAGCTTGTATAACTTTCCTCACAACACATGAAAAGGAAATCCTACCTTTATCTTCACTTAGGGGTAGTTCTTCATAGTAGCAGCAGATGCAGAGGTTTTCTGAGACCCAGCTGAGTCTCAGGAACTTAAAGCTGGTCCTGCTGTGAGCAGGAGGTTACACTAGAGACCTTTGGTGGTTCTCTGCCACCTGAATTATCCTGTGACTCCATGAGGTTCACTCTCCTCAGTCAAAAATAGGAGGTTTGTGTATAACCATATTGAAGTTATCTATTTTTAAAATTGTATTTAACAATCACGTTTGAATTATGAAATGTCAAAAATTCCATTAGAGCATTGTCTCAGTGGCTTCTCCAATTCCATCGCCTACTTTTTTCCTGTGGCTTCACAGTAGGATTTATTAATTTTATAAAATGCAGTAATACTTCCTGTTTTCTGCATAATTTTTTTTTTAAAAAAATCTATGTTGGAATTGGCTCAGCCCTGCTTTCTTTACTGGTCATTATGTAATAATACATTTGAGAAGGTCCATGTGAGAGAGTCTTTTATAATTTTATCCTCATTCAAATAATTTTTCTCATTTTCTTTCAAGTTATTATCATTATAAATGAAAAAGTGAAACCACAAGTCTTCTGTAGGCACATACAATTTTATTTCTCTTGCAGGCAGTTGATTGAGCAGTCAGCTTTATTCCATGAAGAATGTCTGTTTCTTAGATTTGAGAGATGTCTTTTTGGCATTAGGTTGTAATATTTTTAATGTACTAATGTTTAAAGACTGAGTTTTGGGATGATCTATTTCACCCATTCATGTTATTCTTTTGCTTCAATTATAAGGTTATTGATTATCAGTTTCTTCAGATTCATTTTTAATGCAATTTTTTTTCTGATTGAGTCTTCCTATTTCTCAAAGGAATTTAACGTAGTCTGTGCTTTGGTGTCATCAACAACAGGATTAAGGAGCAGGATTTGATTTACTTACCTATAACAGAAGTCAGAAATAGCTGTAGCAGTTAAATTGCTTGTGAAAGAATTGTTTGTTTATCTCCCCAATATTCCTGTGGTACATTTTTGAAAGATAGATCATTTAAGCTGGCTCACACAACTGAGTAACTAACATTTTACTAATATTTGGTTACCTTATTCTATATATAATTGTTAGTGTAAGAGGCAGTTTAACAGAAAAATGAATCCTAATAAAATGCCTTTTTAGTAATTCATTTTGAAAACCATTTGACCTTAACTACAATGAAAGTAGACTGTAAAAATCATCATAGATTCCCTTCCTTGAACTTCTCATAAAGCTGAAAAATGACTGAGGGAAAGAAGAAAGATCCAGTTACTGTACCCTGTTTGCACAGCTGTACTTCATTGAGTGGAGGCTTGTGTTACACACAGTTTGTGATAGGAAGTAAATGCTTTTAAAAACAACTAAGGAGACAGGTCTTTAACCTCCACCTTTTCAAAAGCTTTTTTCACTCATTTAGCTTCTGTTGAGGTCTTGAGAAACATTTCAAACACAATACTGAAGCTCACCTGAATAATTCATTTCCTAGTGTGTTTATTAGGCAGAGATGCATTGAGATGAGGTTGGTTGGTGGGTTTCTTTTGGGTTTTTTTGAGAGACATCACTAATTATTGATATAGTGAACACTTGTTCCTTCAGGAACAAATGCATTTAAAGAAGAAATAATTCTTAGACTCATTGTTAAGTGTCTTTTGGTAGTTGAAATTACAGATTTATTTCAGCAGTTTCAAGTATTTTTAAGGCCTTAGAGGTAATTTAAAAATGATTTTGTGATGTTAATTACCAAATTGTCAAAAATAATTAGATTTAAAAGTCCCAGTTGCTAGCATACAAGTCTGTTACCTCCTGCTACAAGACTATATAGTTCCCTAAATGGTAAAGATACCTTCAGATTCAATAAAAGAATTTTTTTTGCCTTATTTTACATTGGAAGCACACATTAATCACCAGACCTAAACTGTTTGATGTAAACTTGGGTGAAAATAATTAAACAATTTAGACTGCAGTTATAAAATCATTTTCTGAACGTGATTCTAATATCTGCCAAAGGCACTTCTCAAATGGCTCTGGTGAAACAAGGTCAGTGACAATGGGAGTGTGCAGCTGGCAGCCAGACAGTCAACTTTTAATTTCTGTAATCAGCTGAGGTTTTGTGTATACTTCATCCCTTGAAATAAATGAGACCTTAAATTAAGGGTTGTGATAAATAGGCATTATTTGGGCTGCATTGACCACATGTTTTTTCCTTTTTTCCAGTAATTAAGGTAATTCTCATAGCTATATATCTGATTGCCATGAATATTTCTGTTTTAACATCCCACTTCACACTGGCCAGATACAGTGCAGACTGGCTACCCAGGTCTGCACTTGAGTGAGAAAATGCCTTGAAATATAATCAGGATTTTGAAGTATTCTTCATTTTAGTGCATTAGATGTATCATGCCTTCAGAGGACATGACTGACACTGATTTTGCTCTTATTCCAGCAATTTATTTTTTTTTAACTGGAACAACAGAGCCAGAGCTCTCCTTTGGCTGGGTCAAGGCTTCCCAGCAAGCATTGGTTTGTTTTTCCATTTGTCACCAGTGGGCAGGCAATGGCTCTGTTTTGTGGTCTGTGGCACAAGTGGGTTGAAGATTCACGCATTCCAGAAAAATGTGAGCATAAAAGCTGACACCAGTTAAATTTGATGCATAAGATTTTGTGTCCCCTTCTAGTCTTTAAGTGCAAGCATGAGAACATCCTCAGTCTTTGTCCTCTGAATCCTGTAAAAAGCTCCTACTGAAACATGTTACCAGAACTCAGATGATGCTTTTTGACTTTTTAATTCACATCTCACACATCTTCTGCTCTTCCAACAATTATTTTAGGTCCTGCTACAGCCTTGCCTTACCAGCATGGAATTTACATTGACTTGTGTGCACTGCCAGACATGTGACCCTGCCTATACAAACTCAGCTTTGGACAATAGGTTTTATTATTTTATGTTAATGTGAGTTGGAGGATTAGTTGCTTCTAGTGTAAGAAAAAAAGTCCTTAGAAAACAAATGTTGCTTCTCTAGCACAAACCTCAGTATAAATTTTCTGTTTTGCAGAGGTTAATATACTGTGGGCTGCGCACCAAGTACACCATAGTTCAGAAGATTACAACTTATTCACAGCCTTGAGGCAATCTGTACTGCAGAAATACACCTCCTGGGTAAGTTGCACAAGATTTGACAAAGTTAATATCAACAAGGTTCATAAAAGTGGAAACACTTTTCATTTCCCTTCAAAGAAAAACGTATTTTTTTAAAGGTGTTTGACACTGAAGGTACAGAAGATTAAACTGAAGAATCTGATAATCATAAGTTTTAAAATATATTCAATGTTGTACAGCAAACATGAAAATAGCTACAAAAGTTAAAGAAGACTAACTATATAACCCTGCATTTATATTTTCATAACTTTTTGAGTAGAGTGGAGAATTTTCATTCAATTATTCATGCATGAGTACAGAAAAAGAGCAGAGTATAATTCAGCTATTTCAGAATATGTCTGTCTAGCTACAAGAGAGAAATCATCATTAAAATTTGCTTTGGACATGCAAATGGATTTATTTGACTCTTCTCATTCATGTCATATCAGTAACCTTGTAGCTAAAAGTAGTATGTTATCTAGTGCTATTTCAGATAAAATTAATTTAAAAATGGTGAACTGTGTACCTATTCAGTATTTATATGCAGATTTTAAAAAGTATATTTCCTAATGCATTCATAAATGTAACGTAATGTTTAGGGCTTAGTTCTGCACCCAGAGTAATGGCTGATTTCCTAAGTTGCACCATCATTTTCTCTTTTGACTTGCTTTTTTTAAAACCAGATTGTAGTTTGTCTGGTCACGTGTTAATCAAAATTAATAACTTCAAGATTTAATTTTCAAAAATTCGAGTTCAAAAGGGATATTAAATGTATTTACATGTATAAATGCATACATATAATTATATATATTCTCCAATGAGGTATAATATGTGTGGTGAAGGAAACCCACAGTTCTTTGGCAGTCTCTCTATCCAGCCTGTGAGCAAATGACTCAAAGTCAAGAGACTGTGCTCACCCATGGAAATCCAGTATAACTCCATTAACTTTGGTAAAGTGGATTTATTCTTATGTAACTGAACATTGACTTTAGTCTCTAGTTTGTAGCTGTTTTAAGTGCATGACATTAAATTAGTTAAAGTTCCAGGAAAATTTTCTTCTGAAAATCATGAAGCAGTACTATTTCTTAGATATTTTTCTTGATGTATTCTATATAAATTCTTATTGTTTATTTATTAAGAAAATAATCATTTGATGCTAGCAAGATTTTAAATGACTGTAATGAACAATAGTGGAAGGGATGTCTGTCTGTGACAACTCTGCTTCCTCTTCAAATACTGCTATGTTAAAGATTTAACCTTTGCCCATTTTCCCGTTGGGACCATATGTGCAAATGCTTAACAAAAACAATAATTCAAAAAAGACAAAAAGCCTGTGTGTACATATGGGTGTGCATATGAGAACTTTGTCTGCTGGCATGATTTTGAGGATGATACCTCAGAGAGCATAAAATACTCAGAAGACCAAGATGTCTGGCCACCTTGGATTCCAAAGATCATCCTCAGGACCACACTGGTATCACTTGGCAAGTAATATATGTGCATTTAAGTTTCATATGCTTTGTGCAAAAGGAAATGAATCTAGGAATACATGATACTTTTGGGTGCCAGTTTTTTTTTCACCAAGTATTTGATATTAGCCAAAACATATGGTTAATGTAAATACTGTTTTGCCTCCTCCCTGAACTTTTCAGACCTACGCCAGTTTTCTTTCTGCAACACCTTACCATGCATGATCACATTTCTTGCTAATTCTTACTGAACTGCTATTTTTTGCATTGACAGTCTTGTCCAGAACCATGGATGGATGTGCCTTGAAGCTGAAACTCAGTGGAATCTTTAGTTAATCTCTGAGAATGATCTGATCTTGTTGAATGTGTACTGCACTGTTCAATGAGTTTGACATCCAATTTTGTAGAGACTGTGAGAAACTTATGGTGCTTGGTGTGGGATTATGTGACTCTTCTGCTGCCAGCTCTGTTGTGTTTTAAGCTAAACATTGTAAGATAAATAAAGCAGCATTTTAATCTATGATTGGAAAAGATATGAAATGAAAGAGAATAGAAAAACATGCTTGACAATCAGTGGTGTGAGATATACTCTGGATTTTGGAACCAAATATATAGTGCTTCATGTTGTTTGCATACACAGTATTTCTGTTTCTCTACTGGAGGGGTCATAGAGAAGCAAATCTACTATGAAGACTGAGAGATACTATTGAGACCCATTTTGAGGAAAAAAGATGTTAAAAATAGTAATTTTTAAGAAGGAAACAGCAAGCTAAAGCAAGATAATGCTATATAAATTAATATATAAGTGATGGAGATTTGCACATACACTTTGAAAAGCTATGATTTAATGCTTTGAGTACCATTCTCAACTTTCCTCTAAGGGTAAGATTTAATTGCAAATATTAAATCCATAATAATTTGATCACTTTAGATGGTACATTTAGATAAAGTGTTGAACTATGTCTTGTTATAAAAGCAGTGGAAACATCTACATACAAGTCTGGAAAGGGAATAGGTAACAGTTTTCAGCACAGTCACTTCTTGTCTACTGAGGAGTTGCCAGGTCTGGGTTCTGTAAAAAATGGGTTGGTTTTTTATATTTTTATTTTATCTTGCCTTTAACTCCTGCAGAGTCCTCACACGAGTTCCTGCCCACATGAACTTGCTGTCAGCAGCTGTCTTACAGCCCCTAACCCGTGCCCCACAGCCCCTCTGCAGCCACATCAGCAGGTGGCCCCAGAGACCCAGCACGGAAACAGCGCTCCTGCTGAACCTCAGGAGTTTCAATGCTCTCCCTTTCTGTAGTGAAAGTGGTTACAGGCTTTTATTTACCAATGGGAGGGAGAAAGGCAGAGATGCCCACATGGGAGAGTGGGCAAAGGACCTTCCAAAGGGGCAGTGCCTTCAGCGTGGGGGCAAACAGCTGCAGTGCAGCAGCCCAGATGCAAATGTCTCTGCACTCCCCCTCTCTGGGTGCTTTTCCCATCAGCTACTGTAGCACTTTGCCAGTCTCTCTGTGCTGCTGAATCTACACGTGAGAAAAAATCTGTCAGTGTGTTAAAAGTCTTCCTGCAGTTTTGACCAGAAATTCTCGTCTGGAGCCAGCAGATCTTTTCCTCTACAAATTTGTTAAAGCTGGTACATTGCCATGAAATCTTTTGATTTGGTAAATTGGCATTTCCAGTAAAGAACTATTTAATGATTTTTTTTTTCCCCCTGAGATTGCTCTTCTTGTTTCAGTGGAACCACAAATAAGAAAAGTCAGATCTTGGTATAGGAGAAGTTTTCATTTCTTCCTGAGTGCCACTTCTATAAATGATCTTTAAAATCCTTCCTGTGCAAAATAAAGATTACATTGTAAGAAAACGTTAGTAAAGAATTCTCCTTTGACAGTTTCAAATTTACCTGTAGATTTATATAAAATTTCTCTCATCCCACCACTTAGCAGGGAAATCCTAGTACTCTTGTGAAAAGTAAGTTAGGAAATAAATATGAAGATGATTCTTCTTTCCCCTTTGAGTCATCTGTAAATACCACCAAATTGCTTCTGATACTTTTAGGGAAAAAGCATATAATTTTTTAACCCTGCTTTCAATCCTGTAACCACTTCCATGAATAATCTGAAAACCATCTGGTTTGGTTTTCTGGGGTTTTTTTTTAATCAATTTCCTCTCTATTCCTTTTAAAAAAAATCCTGCTGTTATCATGCCATTAGACAGAAACTTAGTCCCCCTCTACTACCTTTTAATTCCTATACTTCTTGGAAAGCAGCTTCCGAGACAGAAACAGAAACACCCTGTAGGTAATTTGTGGGGCAGCTGTGATCCATGAAGCCTTTAAATGTAGATTTTGAAATCCCAGGTGTCCCAGCCCTGCCAGGTGATATTGCAATGGCTTCAGGGTTTTGTCCTAGTGTTTCAGACACTGTCTGGTGTTGAAGCCAGCAGACTAAGCTGATAATGCAAAGTCCTAGCCCTCCATTGGTTTGTCACAGGGAGATATGTCTGTGATGACTTTCTTGAGACCATCAGTCACATCACTGGGGTGGTAGTTGTTCTGCAGCCTCACTGTGCCTTCTAATCTATTGGGCAGCCCTTTTGATAAAACAGACAATACTGGTTTTACGTGCTGTGTCCAGACCTTCAGTAAGGGAATTCTTGGTCCAGGAGGCTTGTCATGGCTACTGGACTACCTTCTTGGATGTTAAAAGATTTGATTTTTGTGAAAAGGACAATAGGAATTTGGAAAAGGATTTTTCTAATTTTCCTGTGCTTCTCAGGGGACTCTTGTCACCCGAACAGATATTCTCTGAGTCCTAAAGAGATTTAAAGTTTTTGAAGATACCTCTGTTACTGTGTGGTTTAGGAATTATCTCTGTATTTTAGAGAAGTGTTAACTTTTCCATGCAGGTGATATAACACAGTGTCAGGTAAAAGAGAAAAGAAAAAGATAAGCCTGTTTTTTGAAGAAAGCAGACTGGCTTTTTAACATATGAAAGTCTTAGAAGTTTTACTCTATTGCTCACCAGTTAAGCAATTAATTATGAAATTCCTAGGACTTAATCTGTATCTAAGATACTAGGATTTCCTGAGTAAACAGTGTTCTGATACTTTTTTCATGCTAGCGTGTTTTTAGTACTCTAAAACAGTACTCTATACTGGGAATTTATGGGAGATGCTATGAGAAAGTTAAGATGAGAACTATAATTAACTTGGGAAGCTAAGTAAGCTGCCTTAGCCTCATGGTGCTTATGCAGGGAGTTTGGGTGGAAAAGCCATAGTGTTATAAATTCATACCTTGCTGTGATAATTCTTCTCTATATGGAAACCCTTAGTGTCAATGCTATGTTGCTGTCTGTTCCATATAGTACACAGAATAAGCATCCAATACCAGAACTTATGAATTCTTATGCTGAATTTTCTACTTGCTCAATTTGGCTTGTGGGAAAAAAACTTTTGATCAGTTTATGTCTCATTTGCTATAGCACATCTAGTGGTAATGTAATAATCACTATCTATGTGTGCTATGTAATGTCTGCTTTATGGATGTATTAGAAGAAGCAAGTATATTGTGCAGTGCTTTGAGCTCCTGATAGTACTTCATTATATCATCATGAGTTTAGAATTATATATCTAATGTATGTTTTCTTTCTCATTATTTCAGATGTTCAACTTGCCCATGGCTTTTTTCATTCCCCCTTCGGTGTTTGCTGTTCATTTACAGTTTAATCTACTTTACCAGTTTTGGATACATACAGAGGTAAACCAGGTTTTTAAGCCATACCTAAACAGTTAGCCTGGAGCAGTGTCTTGGAAATCCACTAGCAGCTGATTTATTGTGTAAGAAAAATCTTTGTCTGACTTCTTTAAGGAGAAACATCTGTTCATTTTTATTCCTTTTTCTGAATATATATTGCTAAGTTTATAAGAAGCAATGAGGCCAGTTGGTCCCAATTAGATTTAGAAAAAAACCAAAACTGTAAGGAATCTAAACTTTTTGCTATTTTAATACTGTATTTTCCTATCTTGCAGCTTATTAAACATTTTTGGCAGATATTGAAACTGATTTCATTTCTAAGATAAATATTTTAGGGGAAAATACCCTAAAAAGCTGGTGCTTCTTAAAGATTATTTAGAGTTGCAGCTAAAGTCAGGTATTGTTTCTTTCTTAATGCAGGTAATTCTCAAATGAAAAATGCTCTATGATTATCTGATGGTTATTTGTTTGTGACTACACCACTTCATTTTTTGTAAGTGCATAGACCATATCTAGTTTACATACATATTTGGTTAATAACACACTGTAATTAGCAAGATGTTTCCCACACTTCTCAAGTAGTTCTGTGGCCTTTGCCTTCTTTCTTGCATTGCAACAAAGGGATTTAAATGTACTTTATTTTATAAGTCAGTAGCATATTTCTCAGTAGCCCCAGGTGGGCTGTGATCTAATTATTTCTATGACACTTACTCTTTTGTTTATTCGGCCCAGACAGATGCCTTTTCCTCTCTAATTTCATGATGCAATATGTAGGACAGTTCTTTTGGAAAGGAATTCTATTTTCTTGATCTGCTATTTTAGGTGATTATGTTGTTTAAATTGCAGATTTTTCTGTTTTCTGTGTGTTTCATGAAAAAAAAGAATAAAAAAATTTAAAATAAAAGAAGATAGTTATAGGATCAATAGCAAACTTTGATTGTTGACATTTTGTTTCTGTTGGACACATTTCTAAAATCATTGACATATATCTGATGATCTAAAACATGAATGTGAAAATTCACATATGTGAATAGGAAAGGCTTAGATAAAATGCCACACACATCACCAGAAGTAGCAAAAACTGAAGTAATACACATTTTAGCTTTTTAAAATATTTTGAAAAAATTCAAGCACTCCTTGAAACTATACCAAATGAACACTAGGACTGCTATGGTAGTGAAGTTTCTTTGACCATGCTTTAGGTTCTACAAATTAGTTTTAGTTTGCTTTGCCACTAAAAAAAATATGGTACATCTCATCTGTGTCTTCTCTGGTGTCTGAAGCCATGTCTTCCTTGGCTGAGAGGTTTCTAACATTCTGCTGTGTAGCAGTAACTCAATGAATCGCAGCACTGGTGCCACAGTGCGTGTCTAAAGTTTCTAAAGTGAATTTCAGAGGCTTATGAATTGCCTGCATCCCTCTAAAGTGCTAAATCCTTCATAGGGCTTAAAAGGAATTTCCATAGCATATGTGCAATGTGCCAAGTTTAGACACTAGTCTAAACAAGAATGAATTTCAGTCTCAATGAAAAGATAAGCACTCCTTACTATTAAATTATTGTGCCGGCAGAAAAACAATGAATCTTTTGTACTTTTTTATTAATCCAGTTGATCCACTCATAGAACTTTGCTTACAAGGGAAGTCATTCTTAATGTTGATATTGTTGATTTTACAGCACAGCTGAAATCGGTTGAAATATGTTGAAGTCATGCTCTAAGGTCAAAAATTATGTCGAAATAGAAATAGGGTTACACCATGTATTAGCAGATTTCCTGCTCTCAGGGGCAAGGCATTGACAGAAAAAAAGTAAGAAAAGGAAGGGAAATAGTATCAGCCATTCAGGTTTATGTTACCCTATAGTTTTGGTGAAATAAATATGATGCTTCACCATTATATTGGGTTTTCTTTGCAACTATTACAATTTAACTGTTTAAAGCTATTGCTGCTTTTTTTTCCCCTAATGGTCCTTTTGTGAATTTTAATGATCCTAATTATCTTACGTAGATTATATTAATATGAAAATCCTTTCTTCAAGTCTCTGTTTCTGTCAGTTTACTAACATACAAAATTTGTTCAAGGCTGTAGTCTGGGATTCTATAGCAAACAGCATCCTGCCACAGTAAGTGCTGCTAGCCCTTGCTCTAAGAGCAGATATTTATCATCCCCCAGCAGCTCTGGTGTCCTCTGGGAGCCCATGGAGGGTGCTGTTACATGTCTTTAGGGGTCTAGGGGAGATATACTTTATTATTTCCATTCTGCCAGTCTAATGTTATAGTAATGTAATCGTTGGCTTCTAAAATGAAAGACCAATGGATAATTATTTTTTCCCAAAATTTCTATTGCTTTTCTTCACTATCAATTTCCTGAGATACAGTTTGGCCCCACACTGGCTGGGCAGAGATGTTTGGAAATTGTCACTTCGTGAATTTTGAGTGCACATCTTTCTCTTTACGAAAAATAAAATCTAGTAAGATACAGGGGGAAAAAATCTTTTTTCTTTAAAAGATGGTGGGTTTTTTTGGTTTTTTTTAAAACATAGGACTGAAAAGGAAAGAACATGCAGAATTTATTGCTTTATAGAAGAAAAAAGCATGTATTTAAGTAATAGGAAAGAATTTAAGTACATGAAAGAGGGAAGATGTTTTGTTTTGAGAGTAATTTAAATTGAATTCAATTTTACAAAAGAATGATCATGCTGTGCTGAAACTTTCTATGCCATGTTTCAGCCTAGAGCAAAAGTTTATAGCCAAATACAATCCCTGATATTTTCCTATACTTAAATTTTAGATGTGTCCGGTGTTGTTTCAAACAATATTAAGAGATGTTTCCTGTGTTACAACTTTGACCTGTCTCATTATTTGTTATGTCAGTTTTTGTCCAGCTTTACTACCAGCAGATCAGTCATGGTCTATTTTATTTTAACTCAAGTGACTCATATATTCTTGTAACTACAGTATCATAAAGATCAAAAGTACACATTCGTTCTACCTCATTTAGACTTCTGTATTTCCTACGTGCTTGGTATGCATCAGCTTTTGTCATTTTATATAGAATAGTACAGCATTTTAAGCCTATAAATCTTACCAAAAATTACACTATTATTGTGGTTCTGGCTTCTTTTACTGTTGTTTATTATTAGAATGGGCTATTGATACAGGAGAGGCATGCCTGAGATGAATAAAGTTGTGTATGCTAGAGTGAAAATACAACTTAGTGACTTATGTCATGCATTTGTGTTCAACTAATTTGTTTTTTTTTCACTGCCTCCTGGATCAGTGGGCCAAGAGCAGAGATAGGAGATTCAAAGATTTGTGCCCGGTCTTGCATTTTGATCACAGCAACCCCATGGAGGGCCACAGGCTGGAGGAGGAGTGGCTGAAAAGCAGCCAAGCAGAGAAGAATATGGTGGTGCTGCTGACAGCAGCTGAACGTGAGCCAGTGTGTGCCCAGGTGGCCAAGAAGGCCAGTGGCATCCTGGCCTGTGTCAGCAATAGTGTGGCCAGCAGGACCAGGGCAGGGATTGTCCCCCCTGTGCTTGGCAGTGGTGAGACCACACCTCAAATTCTGTGTCCAGTTCTGGGGCCCTCACTACAAAACATTGAGGTACTGGAGTGTGTCCAGAGGACAATGGAGCTGGTGAAAGGTCTGGACACAAGTCTTACAAGAGCAAGCTGGAGGTAGATAACCTGGAGAAGAGGACGCTTGGGGAGGGCCTTATCACTCTCTGCATCTGCCTGAAAGGAAACTGCAGCCATGTAGGGGCCGTTTGCTTCTCCAGGGCAACCAGCAGCAGAACCAGAGTAAATGGCCTCAAGCTGCACTAGAGGAGGTTCAGGCTGAACATCATGAAAAATTTACTAATTGAAAGTGTGGTTAAACATTGGAATGTGCTTCCCAGGGAAGTGATGGAGTCACCATCCCTGGAAGTGTTCAAGAAATGACTGGATATGAAACTTGGTGCTATTGTTTAGTGATATGGTGGTGTTTAGTCAAAGGTAGGAGTTGATGGTCCTGTAGGTCTTTTCATACATTAATGATTCCATGAGTATTGCACCATGTACATGACAATCTGAAATTATATCAGGATCTTTTCAAGGATTTAAAATAAATCTCTAGCACTAAAGCATTGAAATAAAGTCCTAATAATTTAACTGAAAAATGGAAAAAAAATCAGCCCAAGAAAACCCCTGAGGAAAACATTTGACAGTGATGGGTTAACTATTGGACTTGATGATTCTAAAGTTCTTTTCCAATCTAATTTATTAGATTAGTTCTGTGATCTCAATAAATAAAAAAAAAATTTTTTGTTCTATCCAGTTCTGTTCAGTTCAATTGAATTACTCTGATCTACTCCTAAATAGTCTGGGAGAAATGCTTCTATGACCAGACAGACCATTCTCATCTAGATCATAAGGGAAGTAAAAAAAATACTTCAGTCAAAGGGCAGTAAAAAACTAATTTTTCAAAAGCCAAAAATGTTTCAGGATGGTTACTGACAAGCAGAAATACTCCATTTCAGTTTATTTTTGCAGGTGATTCAGAAGGTCTAGGGCTTATATTAAACTATATCCTTCCATTATACATTTATTACAACCAATAAGTTAGGTGTGTTTATAACCTGATAGACACCTGTGAAAAAACAGAAATTAGTTTCTGTTGGTTTAGCTGTATTTTTTATGAGATGTCAAACTGTATTTAGAAAGCATCAACTGATCCAATCCCTGATGGTAGTAATTGCAGCAGCAGATTATTCCTTGCCTATTTGATCTTTGACATATATTGGTTTCTGTTTAATTTTCTAATTTAAGCAAAGAATATGATCTGCCTGTTACCATATTCACAGAAGTCAGGTTTTTTAAGGCATCTCTTTTCACCTTGTGTAAGTCTTTCTACCTCATCCAGCTCTGGGAGCAGAAAAAGGTGAGCCACAACTATTAACCAGGAGTAACATGGGTGAAAACAGGTGGGGAATGGGAATAATTTTAGCAACACCTCATGCAGACTGGAAAGAGAGGCATAAAATTGTTACAGATTCAGAGAAAAATACAATTGTTTTTATCAGAAAAAACCCATTAGTAAAACTGAAACTCACTGAGGAAGTGTTTGGTATTTGTCAAAAGGATATTTTCCACGTGTACACGCACAGTGTACACTGGTCTAAGTTTATGTCCAAGTCTTGTTTTACCTTTGGCTTCTGATCAGTTTTCTTTAAGGAAAAGCATTGAATGAGAGAAACTGGGAATTCTTCATGCTTTCATGCCCTGTACAGCCCATATGACTTCAGTGAGCTCTTTTGGCCCAGTCCTTAAATTCTTGTCAATCAGATCATACCTAGGAAGATGGCCAGATTCAGAAAAAGAAACCTGTTTTATTTTGACTTTATTTTCCAATAAGGAAATTAAACAAGCAGATTGAGGAACCAGGTAAAATTAAGGAAAATACATAAAAGTATACATAAGTTCTTCTAAGTATCAGTACACCTGTGATTACCATCATATCAATAGCAAAAGCTGTTCTTGAAACTCTAGAGGACATATTTGTCTTTTTAAGCAGAAGCTATTTGAGACAAAAGTCTATTGGATGGGTGAAAGAATTGGTTGAAAGAATCATAATTAGAACACTCTGATAAATAAGTGATAGCATGAAACAATAGATAAAATATTCAGTTATTAATTTCCAGGTCCTAACAATTAAGATTGGTCTATTTCTTTGCAAATTTTATTTTTCAGTTTTCCTGGACCTATTTTCTCTGCATTGTGTGGTGTAGTCTCATTTAAATAAGCAAGAAGGGATTTCAGGAGCAAAAAAATAATGTTACAAAGTCTATTTCATCTATTTCAAGTACTTGCAGTAGGTTTTTAATCTGTTTCTTAAATCTGAAAAATAAATTTAATCAGGAAATAAGACTTAGAATTTAAAAAGCATTTTAACAAAATTTATTTGACTGTTACAAAACTTGAGTGTTACATGTTTTAGTGTTTGTTTTGGAATAAGATAGTTCTAGTCTTGTCGTTGATTTGTGGAGTTGAAGGAGGGTTTTGGTAGATCGCGAAAGTATTGAATAGTTTGTAGATAAAAAAGGAGATGCTTTGTTGGGAGTTAAAATTATCTCTGGACCTGGTTTACAAAGTCATATATTTATTCTTAGTTTATTGAACTGTGAATATTTCCTATAAGGTCAGTAAGATATGAGTCAAATTTAATGCATGAAAGTGTTTGCAAAATCATGACATACAGGTGGTATTGAGTGGATCACAGTGGAAATAGCGTATGGTGGACTGATCTGATTTTCTGGCCGGAATAAGAAACATTGTTTGGCCCTTTGTTTTGCTGCTGGTGTTTTGGTCTGTGTTTGTTGGGGTTTTTTTTGTTGATTTTTTCTTAGTCTGAGAAGTATCAGGTGAAATCAGTAATAATCCAATGTATTGAGTAGAATTGTGAAACTGCAGTATCTCTTCAATTTCTAGAAGGTCACTTTGAATTCAAATACAAAATGCCAAGAAAACTTTTATTTTTCTTCATTCTCATACATTGCTTCATTTAATGAAATAATGAATTGATTTCCTTTCATTTGGCCATGTGAGACAAAAATAGACACAGCTCTGATGTTTCCTTTCAAATTAGAAACAGACACATCTGTCCCTGTCAGGTTACAAGGAATCAGGAACTTGCCATTCAGAAGACTTTTTCAAAAAGTAATCAAAGGGATGAAGGTAATTAGAGGTGATTACAGCCATTGTCCTAGTCTGATGTTCAAGATTGTATCAGTGAACATTCATTGACATCATGATTTAACTGGAATTCCTAGAAATAGGCGACATAATCTGACAGCCTATTGCGTATTTTCTCACTGTAACAAAGATCCAAGAAATTATTTTAAAAACAATAGGGAAAGAATTATTTGCTGATTTGCATGGAGAACCAAACTTTGGTTTACAATGCAAAGTTCTTGCCCCATTCCTGATGTGAATGCTTTTATCATTCGTAAATTCATTATTTGTCTGCTGCAAACTCTCAAATCACATGCTTGCTCCGGAGACAAAGAGAACAAATTCAAAAAACACCAGGAAGATAAACATTCTTTCATGCAGGCAGTGACTTTGTAGGTCCAGATAAGCTATATATGCAATACAGACATTAAAACTTAAGCATGATTCCAAGAAACAAAGAGATCTCACTGCTTCAATCCAGTCTGTCTGCCAAAATGGCTTATTAGATTTTCTGACCAACCTGTAGGATCAAAGTCTTGTCATCATTGCACTTGCCAGAATGCAGAAAAGAGCAAAGCTGACAACGCAGTCATTAAACACAAATACTTGCAATAACTGTAAAATATGTTCCAGTTTTCCATGTTTCATTTGCCCCATGAGGAGAGAACAGTATTGTCTTTCTAGATATATAAGGCATATAACTCTGCTTTTTGTTTTAAATAAAAAGAATAACAAAAGAGAGAGAAAATAAAACATTCATAAGAGAGCACACTGTTCCTATCCTGCTAAGTGTAGGCAGCAATTGAACACAGTGAATCAGGAAAAACATAGCAGGATGAAGTCTGGAGTTCCTTCCTTGGCATCTAAAAGCTCAGTGATGATTCAGAATGCTAGTGTTACACTTTAGTAGTGTCAGGATGAGCCTCTTAATTTAACTGTGTGTGAACTCCTGTTTTAACTGGCTGTTTACCCAATAGAATTCATGTAGCACAGGAGCCATGATCTTTTTCATTCAAAAGTGGCTGCCCCACGATAATAGGGTTATGTTGGTGGTTTGCATTTGATGGGCAATAATCCAAACAGAAGAATCCTCCCCTATCCCTGTTGACGCTGGGTCACTAGAGAGGCCAGAAATAGAAAGTTTGTGGGACAAGAACATAATCAGTAACTTCAGTTTGTATCCTAATAGTTAAGTCCTTGAGTTTGAGTGTTGGTTGCTGTTCCTTGCACCAAAGACTTTTTGCAAGCAACAGCTGTGAAATGTTTACTTCAACAACAGTGGGCCTGACTATTGCTAATCTGCCTGCAGAAACCCTAAAAATAAAGATTGTACTTAAAGAATTTTATTTAAGTCACTTCTATATATTTTGTCCCTGGAGAATTATCAAGATAGAAGTGAAGTGAGATACTTCAAGATGCAACACAGTACAGTGTTCAGTACATTCTGCATACTGGAAAAGGAATCTAAACAACTCGTTTACCAAATAAATATAATGTAATAATGAAAGAATAACACATTAATAATATTTCTGTTCTTTGTAAAAAAAAAACAAACCTATTTTTCCAACTTAATGTATTACACATAATGCTCTTGAGTTTTTTCTCATAGCTTGTACTCATTGAGAATCTATTAAATTAGTTATAGCTTCAAAGCCAACAGAAAATTTGAAAGACCCTTCTTTGTTAAAATCACAAAGTATAGGCTGCTGACTATTTTTTGATCTGTTTAAAAAGGAAGATGAAGAGCCTCACTTGGCTATATTTTAGTTTATTTCAGGAGTGGCATACTGATTTATGACTTTTGGGTTTTTTTCCTACAATTGCCAGAATGTATTTGTCAGGCTGCTGAAAAATACTGAAATTGTAAAGCAATTTTTCTCCTGGAGTTTGTTTAAAATGCTTAACTTGATATATGACTGAAAGTGTGACTTGCTCCATGCTCTGCTATTTGTAATGCTGCAATTAAACCAATCAGTTACTGTAAGTTTTTTCTTTTTTAGTGGAAAAATTGATTGAAATTTCCTATATGTACTCGTTTTTCCCACAAGGCTTAATTGGACCTATAAAAAAAACAAAAAGGCTGCCTCCACTTGTTGAAACAGTTAACTTAAATAGTCATGTAAGATGCCAACTTGATTCAAACCTTACCTCCCTGGTTGAGGTGTAAAACAACGAAAAGTGACAACAGCCTGTCTTCAAGATAATTTATTATAGACACATTTCTTAAGTCTGCATGTTTATTATATAAATATGCTCTAAAGCAGACTGTCCATTAAAACTAGGCTTTCACCTTCCATTCCTACTATCCAGATTTATCAGAAATTCACCCTCCATGAAACTCTTTGTGATTCCAACAGGCCCTGATTCCTCTCACTTGTTTTATTTCTAAACTATAAATATTGTTTTTTCTCTCCTCAGTGTGGAAATTCGGCTATATCCATTTTACATGCTTACTGGAGTAGAAAACTGCCTAATCAGATAGGAAAACAGTTGGCAGTGTATGAATCAGAGTTTGCCAAGGATTTCAAAGTGTGAAACTGGCAGACAAAGCACATATCCTAGGAGTTCTGCCTTTCCTAAGCTTCCCTGTAGAGATTTTACATGGCAAATCTGGTCACCAGAGCCATCTGTATAAATACATGGGTGTGTTGTCCTGAATTAACACAGCAGTTCTACTGGGGAATGGAATTAAGGTCATATTTTAGAATTTCCCCACCAGACTGTCTGAAATACAGATTTATATACCAGGAATAAGAATCTTACCTTGATTTTTGATGAGGATATGACTTGTAATATGTATTTTACTACCAACTAGTCTAACAGAAAGCCAAAACTTAAGTTCAGAGTGCTGCTTAGTGATGCTCCAGGGATGAATTTACCCTGTCCTGTCCTGCAGATCAGTAACACTATGATATTGAAAATAATGCTGTGCTACAAACAGCTTTCCTTATGCTCAAAGGAAAAAAAATCAACCCAGAACTTTTTATATGCGAATGGTTTTACTGTAAGTTTGCCTGCTTTACTCAGTTGACATTCCTTCCTAACATTGACGTTGAAACAGAGCTAAGTAAAGATTCATGTGGTAGTGGTGACAGGAGGAGTTGTTACACAAGATGTAAAGTTTCACTTGGATTTCATGTCACGATTTTTTCTCATTACTTAAACAAGAACTACATTGAAGTGGTGCAGGTACCAGGCAATAAAGATTTCCCTTGGTGCTGACAAACTCTGAGACCGCAAACGGAGGTGCTTACATGCCACAAGAGATATTGCATAATGTTCTTTCCCTTTAGGCGAGGGATTGCTGTCACAAAGGAAACATCTTTATATAAGAACAGCTATTGTAGGAAAAAAAAGCATTTAGTTCTCATTATATTTGAAGATTTCAATTCCAGGGCATTTTATTCAGTAATGTATGAAAAATGTTTCTAAGCATGCCTTATTTATTACACTGCTTTTGGAGTTGCTTCAATTATCATCAGTAATTCTGCTTTACTGTTTAGTAATACCCAAGTATAACAGAGGAAATATGTTGGTTTTCAAAGAAAAGAAAGAAAGAAGAATACAAGTTTTGAGGACAAAACTTTTATAAACCATGTATATGAGATGCCTACATATTTGATATGCAGGTAGTTTATTGAGTCCATTTGTAAAGATTTTGACAAGTGAAACTTTTTTTTTGTGGCAGTAGGATGTTAAAAAATAACGGAAAAAGGAAAAGAGTTTTGTTGGAATGTTGCAATTCATCTATGGGTCACTGGCATGGGAGTTTAGGTGCACATGATGTGTTAATTGAGAAAGGAAAAATTTGAGACTGGAGTTGATTTATAACAGTAGGTGTCTATATCAGGGAAACAAACACAAATGTAAACCTCCAGTCACATTGGTCAAAATACAGATAAGGTTAAGATAAGGTTATATTTGGACAAATGGGGTGTTTCAACTTTTAGGGAATCGGTAGCTATTTTTCTGTATTCCCCAAATCACTTTAAAGTGGTGATATATAGAATAAGAATATTTTATGTTCATAAGCAGACTTTTTTCTTTTAGTAATAGGAAATAAGGTTTGAAGTACTGATGGTAGGGTTCTTGAACAGTAACATTACAACTATTGTATTTATTGGAATACTTGCCAATAAAAAGATCAGATACAAAAATTTAAGTAGCAGATTTTTAAAAATTAAAATCTCAATTACAAGCATAAAAAACTAAACTGATTTTCTTATCGTATTAATTTGGTGTTCATTAAAAAGTTTGGTTTTTTTCCCTGGTATGTGAACATTATGAAAGCTCTTACTCTAAGAAACCAATTTGAATACAATTGTATTATAAGCTGAAAATGTTTTTCTGTCTGAAACTTAGTGGTCCGTGTGCTTTGGTGATTGGTTGCAACTGCAGTGTAAGCCAGGTTACTGCTACAAAGAATGCTTATGAGTTCCTTTGAAATTCCGATTCTCCAAGGAAAATGTCTGGACATAATAGAGACAGAAATGAGGATAGACTGACAGATGAAAAGTAGATGGGTAGGTGGAATACCTGCCACTGCCTCTTCTCTCTGGATAAACTTTTGAACTAGGGCTCTTGCTGCACCACATTAAATTTTGTTATGAGTCAGTTCTTACAAAATTAATTTATTTCAATATGTCTGTACTAAGTTCCTGTCAGCTTGACATGACCATGTCAGAATCTTGTCTGGTAAAAATGGTCTTACTATCCTATCCAATTTACTTTGGTGAAAAATCTGCTAGTAGGATTTTTGCCCTAGGAAGATGGCAGAATATAGAAACATTCAGCAAATTTAACAAAACTATGTTGTTTGCCATGTAAGGGCTACAAGAGCCTTCAAAATTCAGCTTTTCAGTGGTGGTATATTTCTGTTTCTTGGAAAGTTGTATTTATAGCATTTATACATTTGTAAAGTTTTTGACACCAAAATTTTTCCTCCGACAACAGTTTTTATTTTTTTTAGGAATTACCTAAATATCTACAAGTAAACTTACTGATGGCAAAGGAAGTTTCTAGAAATAGCCCCCTGTACTATTTTGACCATGTGGTGGTAAAATATTTTTATGTGTTTTAGACAAAGAATTGATTTATGAATTGCTAATGTCAACATACTAGATTTTTGCTTCATCGGGTACAGAGTTCTGCATCCCCTCTGAGTTTTAAAGTCACGTGGTTATAATTGTTGTCTCAGATGATGTTTTCGTCAGAGTGGGGCTAAAATGTCTTTGTGATGGAGGTGACCTAGAGTGAATAATGAATCAAAGTAGGCTTGGATCTCAATCATTAATTATGCCATGGAGAAGATATTTCAGTAGAAGATATTTCAATGTCATCACTCAAAGAAAGACTGTTTTAAAGGATGAGAGCAGTTTTATTATCCAAAGAAAATGCTTCCACTACTATTAGTCAGAAAAATTTATTTAAAGTTTTACATATAAATTTATATAAAATTTTACTCTGACGTCCTTTAAGAGTCCCAAGACAAAAAGTTCTGCTTTAGCATAATGATGCACTATATAGATTTTCAAAATGATTAATTTTAGTTTTAAAATTTTAATTCAACAGCTGGATATTGAGAGCTGAAAGCGTTAATTCTGAGGACATTTTGTTATAATCCACCTGTAGGATAAAGGTGAAGACTGCTATTGCTGATTCCCTGCTCTCCTAGTGTGCACTTGGTTTATTTTTACAAAAACTGTTAAAATACTGAGCTAAAAATGTATTAAAACCAACTGGATCAAAGTTAGTTGTGGTCTATTAGATAAATCAGTGCTCTCTCAGGTGCTGGGCTGCAGTTCAATTCAAAACATTTGTCTCAGATTAAATTAATTTAATGGTCACATCTCACATATCTTAAAACAGTGGGATGTTCTGCTTGAGAAAGGCAGAAAATGGAACTAGCACGAATGATGGATCGTTTCTTACCTTTAGGTGGTCTTTTCAGACTTGAACTTATTTTCAGAGTGCTGATCCTGCTTATGTTGTCCTTGGCTTCTGAGTTAAATGAAACAAAACAAACTTGTCTCAAGATTCTGTTTTTCTAGTCAAGTGTGAGCAGGATTTTGAGAAAGATGGTCCAAATTTGACAGTTCTCTGTACATGAAGGATTTTCTTAGTTCTATACTCCTTTAATTACAGAAATTCTCTACTTAACTAATTAAATAGATGTTCTTTTTGCTGTCATTGAGGAGAAAAAATGGAAAAAAGTTTTTTTTTCCTTTTATTATATTTACCTGATTCATAACAATTTAAATACATCTGATGAGTATCCTAAGACTAATTTTAAATCTAAATCTGCTTGCACTTGCAGAACTGTAAATAAAGAGACATGGAACTGCCATATTTTTGGACTTTGTTCTGTAAACCTTAAAGGAATGAAAATCCTTTTTAGATTACCCACTCTCATGGTAAAGACTGCTCCTCTAAATATTTAGGGGTTTTTTGCCGTTATTATCTTATCTCTATTATTATATTACAGATTACCGCTTTTGGCAGTACGAGTGTTAATTTACTAATTAAATTCTCCAAAATGAAAATAATTGTGTATTCTTGGATTTGTTTCTTAAGGTCTAAGCATTTTCTTTAGCTGCTTTAACGTCTCCTGCTCCCTTTTATTTGCAAGACATTATGGCCATAAGGAGACATGGTGAATAGATGCCATTTTAAAATATATTGTGAATAGGTGTCCTTTTTGGTCATCCAGTGATTGCATCAATTTGTGACAGATGGATTTGTGTTTGGGATTAAATGGTTGCCATATTTGGTGTCCACACATTTCTGTTTAGCTAACCAAAGCACCAAATTTGAAGTCAGTGCTGGCTTTCTTCTAAATCCACAGTAGCTGAGAGTACCTAATTTAGCAGAAATCCTGCTGATGCAAACTTAATTCATCAGCATTTTTTGACAAAAGAGTAGAAAGGGCTTTTGGCAATTGATACTTTCTAAAATTTTTGGTTTGGTACTAAAATGATCAAGGCTACCTTTCTGTACTGTTGAGTCATTATCTTAGATTGTAGCTCCATGATGAATTGATGCTGATCTACTGTCTTTTGAGCCTCCAACTCATGACATTTGTGTATTTGTGACCATATGTTGGACCAAAATCAGGAACTGATCCAGTTAAACTAACTGGAAAAATAAAACAAAAGCAGTTTTGATTTGCATCAGTTCCCCAATCAGATTTGTTGTGTTAATGCATTTGTGCTGGGGTAAAAGAAGGTTACTGGTAGAAGAAACAAGCAGTCAAATGTACCAAAGGGAGGAGTACTTGTTTGTGAGTCAGTGCCAGCTATTTGCTGACATAAGATATTTGCATAACTGGTATCATAGGGTTGCGCTGAATCCCAAGCAGTGTCACTGGATATGGATAAGAAAAATGATTGAAACAATTTGTATGGAATCACAGAATCATCAAGGTTGCAAGTGACCTTCAAGACCAGCGAGTCCAACCATCAACCCAGCATCACCAGAATCACCCCTAAGCCATATCCCCCAAGTGCCACACCCAGATGCCTCTGGAACTTTTCCAGAGATGGTGACTCCACCACCTCCCTGGGCAACTTATTCCAATGTCTAAACACTCCTTCAGTGATATTTTTTTTATAATATCCAATGTGAACCTCCTCTGGCACAACCTAAAGCAATTTCCTCTTGTCCTTTCATTTGGGACATGGCAGAAGAACTGACCCACACCTCACTTCAACCTCCTTTCAGGGAGCTAGAGAGCAGTGAAGTCCTTCCAAGCCTCCTTTCATCAGATTTGTAAACAATCCCAGTTCCCTCAGTCCCTCTGCACATGTTTTCTATTCCCTTCACCATCTCCATTGCCCTTCTCTGGACATGCTCCAGCACCTCAATGTCCTTTCTTGAGGGGAGAGTCTCAAAACCGAACACAGTAGTCAAGGTGCAGCCTCACCAGTGCTTTTCCAGGACACTGGGAAAATCACTTCCCTGTAATTCCATCTTATTGTCAGTTCATGTTTGCCAATTCTCTCCAAGATTCTAATGGAAAGATGATAAAACAATAAGAAAAAATTCACTTCTACATCAAAAGAAATCAGCTTCTGGATCAAAAAGAATTTTAATTTATAACTGGTAATTTAATGTTATTTCAATGAAAAATTTTATAAGTGTAATGCTGTGTAATGGTTCAGAAAAAAATACTGCACTTCTGTCTTTTTATGTACTTCTCCAGAAGCTGAACATCCTCCCTTTAGCTTTACTTCTTTTTCATTTCCCTACTTCTTTTTGGTCTTATACAGTATTTCAAATTAATTAAAACATTACATTTTTTAAGGTTATCACCAAACTTGGGCCTCTGGAATGGATACTTAATACTCCCAGTCATCACAGAGTTCATCATGGTGAGATGAAAGTGGAACCTCTTATTCCCTTTTTTTTTCTCAGGGTCACTATTTGTACAGTAATAGTAATATAGTAAAATTATACTGTAAAATCAGTTTTACAGAAAGATTTTAATTTTGATCTCTACTTCAGAAGTGGTCCTTGTTCAGTTAGACATTTCACATTTAAAAAAATATATTCAGAACTTATGTTTAATTTAAACATTTTTATGTTTAAGATGAATTATTGAACAGAAATTAAGTCTGGATAACATTAAATAATTTGAAGACCTTGGGCAAAAAAGTTCAATGTTTTTAAGTATGAAGAGTGATAGAAAAATTTTATTTCACCTATTTGCATTATTAGTAACTCTCACTTCACAGAAGTGCATGATTGATTTTTTTTCTTAGTATTCAGAGGCCTTCGAGACTGTTCTGCATATGTAAAACATATTAATAATTTAACTGCATACTTGAAAATGTCATGAACATATCTGAGAAATAGAAGTGGATTTCACAGATGTCCTTAGCTCATTCAGTGTGCAGAGATAGTAAGTTTAAAAAAAAATTAGGAGAATGGAAGAACAATTTGAAAGAGACTGAAATGGAGTTACACTTACAGAGGATGTTACTGTTTATTGTATCCTCACAATCATTGTAGCCACAGTGGTGGTGCTGTAAGTGTCTAGTCCTTAAGATTTGCAGAACTGCTGGTAATCCTCAGGGAGACACTCTGCTCTTATTTGCTCAGCTGTAAATCTGAAACCATGCTCTCATCCTGATTGGGGTTAAACGGAATCATCATGGATCAGGGGCTGTACAGTTGCTCCAGACTATCTCCACAAACTTAGGGATATGTAACCAGTGTTTCTTCACTCATAACTTTGAGAGGACTGCTTATATACAACTACATTCCCTGGAAAACATAGAAGGATCATTTTGCCTCACACTGAGATTAATAGTGCAGGATCAGACATATGACATAGAGATGCTTGACAGGTATTAATGAGATGACTACACATATATACTTTTTGTATATATTTCCTTAGGTATAAACTGGTGGAATAATTTTTGTTTGCTTTTTAGTTTGCCTTTTATAAATATATTTTGACCTGGCTTTACTCTCTGAATTTTACAGAAATTTTGGGCATGACAGATTGGATTTGTGTGTTTGAATCTGAATAGAAAGAGAGTAGTTAGGTTAATAGCCTTAAGGCTGTAAAAGAAAAAAATAAATATATATATAAGTATGAGGAGTGGTGGGTTAGCTATATTTTAAAGTTATTTTTGGATTATAAAGTGATGCAAATGATGATTTTCCTTCATAATTCAGTTCCTAGTATTCTTTATCCTATTACTTGTCTCATAATTGATTTTTATTATAGGTAGAAATCCTTACTGCATTGACAAAAATTATGGTGGCACACTCATTATCTGGGACAGGATGTTTGGTAAGTAACAAAGTGTTCTCTGTCGCATTTAGTCAGCGTGGCAAAAATATCTAGATTTTTAAATTTGATTGTTTGTCATTCTTTTTTTTTTCTTCTTCCATCAGGAACATTTGAGGCTGAAGATGCAAAAGTTGTATATGGATTAACACATCCAGTGAATTCATTTGATCCCATCATGCTCCAGGTGCTATAGTTTGTATCACTGATTCTGATATCTTCAACCTTCAGTCATATTCAAAAGAAATGCCTCTCTTAGGCACAGTTGAGGTCATCCTTGCATTGCTGAGCAGTCAGTTACATTATCTACAATTTCTTCAGTATTTCATTATGAGACAGCCATTTTTACTCAGTGCACTGAGGATATTCAGAGCTTGTAGTAATCATGAAAATATATAACAGTAAAATTAAAAAATAATTAGAACAGTGATATACAAGCTGTTGGACTGAACAAGATGTGTTTTGCAGTGCAATGCATAGTGAAGCACAGACAAAAGTATTTAATAATGAAAAATAAAACTGAATAGCGTGGAACTTCTTAGATTTATTGTTCCAGGTTTCACTTAAGCTAGGTAAAAATTCTCTGAAAAAAACCCATGAGAAACTGAAGTCCATATTTGCTTTTCATTTCTGTTCATCCAAGGAGGAATCTCAAAGAAAGAGAAATTTTACTGTCAAGGCTTTCAGGGCTGGAAGGTGTGTGGATGTGCAATTATATCCATTTCAGTCAGATACTAAGTAATTTAGTTATGAGAGTGTGTCATTTCACAGTTTCAGTAACCAAATCATACAGCATAAAGATAGCTATACAATATACCACTAAATACTCAGGAGTGATTACAGGAGACACAGATGGAAAAACAGATTTTCCTCTGAGCAGAAGTAATTTTAATCCTCACCAAATTAACCAAGGCCTTCATATTGCTTTTGCCTATTTCAGCTAGGTTTTCTGAACTGTCTTCATTTATTCCTAATTTATTCTCTTTTCAGAGTTTGAAAAATAATTTATTTGAAAACTAAAAAAATAATAAAATGCAATGTTTTCCTAATCTTTATTTTGCCAACAATGAAAAATTACTTACTCTTTTTTTTCCAGTTACGTCCCTTGGCTCATATTTGGAACACATTTTGGGCCACACCTGGATTCTGCAATAAGCTTTCTGTCATATTCAAAGGGCCAGGCTGGGGACCAGGCAAACCTAGACTTGGCCTTCCTGAGGAAATCCCAGTGGTAAATAGAACATGCACAGGCTTTCAGTTGTGTGTAATTTACTTGGACCTCTTAATGCTACTGGATCAATGTTAAAAACTCTACACATGCTATTTTAAATTAGCAAATTAGCAGTCATAAAGCATGGGGGAAGATGAATTGGGAAAAGAAACTGAAGGAAATGAATGTTTTAGCTGTGGGGTTTTTTTGTCTTTTTATTTGAAGGAAAAAGTGTGGTTTTTTTCATTATTCATTTCCTGAAGAGATTTTCAAATTTTTTCTATGGAGTACAGTAATTTCTCTTTTTTTTTTTTTTTCAGCTGTGCACATGCACAAACACACAAAGTTAAACTCTGTCTCAAACTAGGTAGTATTTAAGTTTGACAGTAGATTATCTTTCTTTGATTATCTGTCTCTCCTTTTGTGTTTTTAAGTGTAAAGATTATTAAGGAGCAACAGGCCAGAGCAAGTCACTCTTGAACTGTTTTGCTTTATACAGATCACTGGAAAAGAAGTTCCCTTCAATCCACATGTGCCAGCTTATCTTAATTGCTATGCACTTGTACATTTTGCTGTAATAGTGAACTTGTACACCGAACTTCTTGCTTCTTTGTCTGTAAGTAATTCCTTCCTTTATGAAATAATATAGAAATGACACAAAACATATTTGATTGGGCAGCAGCTCTGCAGCCAACTCATATCTTATTTGAACTGTTAAAATAATAAGTAGATTCTGTAAAAAGAATTAGTATTAATTGCTAAATATATGATTCCATGCTATTAAATATATGTTTGACATTGTTTAGTAAACAGTTTTTAATAATTATATCAGTTATTTACTTAATATAAATAATTTGCCTAGAAGACGTATGTGTCTTCTTCAGTTTTTAGAACCTCAGGGGACTTGAAACTAGGGAGTTTTAAGATGTTAAGACTGGTCATACCATTAGATGCCCAGGCTTTAAAAGGAAATTTGCAATAGTTCTGCAGTGCTTGCCGGTGGGTAGGTTGGTGTCAGCATGAGTTCAGGGTTGGGGGAGCACAAAGTCAAGGCAAATCTTTCTTCCAATCTCCAACATACTACAGCATTGTTAGAAGCACAGCAAGGAGAGGCATGTATTTATCACCATGGCTTTGCCTGATCCGTGATGAGTGGTTCCTTTATGGATAGCTGCCAGCCTGTGAAGGTGAACTACAAGGTCATGTCCACCTAAAAGAAGTGAGACATTAACTGCTTCCAAGATTTCACATACTTCCAAGCTCCTTTTTTTTTCCTTCCTGTGTTTATAACTCTCCCTCGTGTGCTAAAGCTAAAATTTCAGTGTTAGGAAGCAGAATTTAATGCATATAATAATCCCACAAATAAGTCAAAGACCTCTCAAGACCTACAAAAACACCACAAAACTCTATTAGTTTGACAAAATGCCCTTTGGTCTTCTTCTTAAACCCTTTCTAAGAGCTCACTAATTAAGCAGCAGTGTTCTCACTGTGTGTGTGTCACCCACGTTGCTGTAAACACACAAAAAGTCCCTCAGGTTCTTCAGCCTTGTGCTGACATGCTCACCTGACAATCTCTAACCCTTGGCCAGCAGTGCTCACTGTCCCCTCCTCATTGGACACTGCAGTACGTGGCATTCTTGGTATAATAGAAAAGCTACCTCAGGCATACTCTTTGGATTAGCATGGAGTTATTCTATGCTATTCTGTGTTTACCGCTGTAGAGGGTCACACTGCAGTTGCAGGGAATTGGAGATTACTAAATCATGTGAGGCTTATTCTGTTATAAGGACAGGAAATTAAGCCAAAGGTATGAATAAATACCTCCAAAATATACAAGTCAAACAGTATACACGATTGCCAATGTTCCTATATTGAGAAAAACTTCTGCAAGATTTTCAAGATATGCTTCTAGATTCCCACGTTTACATAGAAATCAAACTGTGTTTGAGTGTTTTTGTTTCATTCTGCTGTTGGGTTTTTTTTTTAACTCTGTTGCTGTTGCTTTTAGCAGCCAGAATTAAGGAGTCTGATTTTTTTCTGTTTTATTCTTTTCTCTTTTGGCCTTTTTCTGGTCCTGGAAGGAAAAATGGATGGTCCATGTTATTTTATCTGCTGGTAACTGCAGCTGTTTAAGAATAAGTAATAAAGAAAGTTGAAAAATGTACCCAAGCCCTAGATAATCACTAAATTCTTTCAGTCATGGATGAAACATCCTGAAGATCTACCATTTATGAACTTAATGTACAAAAACATCTAGAAAATTCTCTGCACAAAACTGCAGGGTAATAAGGTAGTAAGGATAAGGAGAGCACAGGGGCCTGGAAGCACCTCATCTCAGGACATAAACCTTCAGCGTGGGTGTAGAAAGTGCTGGTCCCAAGGCAGAGTTCCAGCCTCACTCTGCAGTGCAGTGGGGAAGCTGTCATGAGAAGGAAGCTTGTGTATGAATAACTTTACTTGGCAAAAATCTTTCTTCAATATCAGTTTTCCACTACACTGAGTTATGAAATGTCTATGGATACAACTGGAACGTTCTGTCTGGCTATGAATTATGTCATAACTGTGGCATAGCTCCATAAATGGAGAAAACTAACTGTTTTCCTCATCTTTAGGTATAAGTTCCATTTCATAACAGCCATAAGACACAGCACACAGCTATTACATTTCTCAAGTGATTACAGTTGCTCAGTGTTTGGTCTCACGCCCTGTAGAAGTGTTAAATTTCTCTATCCATAAAGAGCAACCATATACCTTCTGTCTGAATGACCTACATTTAACTTATGAAAAGAGCAAAACAGGAAAGAACAAATATATATTTTCCACAGGAGAGAGCATACAGTGTTTGTTTTCTATATAGTGATCTGCACTACATCCAGTGAATAAAAATTGCTTTCTGAGCTCTGCACATCTAGATCTGATCCAAAGCTTCTTGAAGAAATGGGATTTGGATCAGTCCCAGAGAGAGTGCTAGGAGTGTAAAACTGCAGTACATTCAAAGCAAAAGTCTCATAGCTCCAGAACTTCAGGAATCATATAAATCAAAGTGAAGTGCACCTTAAACCCATTTTGCAGTGTCTTTTTTATTGTTAAAAAATACTATAACATTCACTGTTCTTGTAGTTATATAACTATGTGAGCAGTTTCAATTAGATGAAAATTAGTAAGATAGACCTCTTGAAAGTTAAGAACACAATAAATATGTCCATTCAGTAGGGCATTGCCAAATACAGTGTATGTAATATTGCTAAGTATTAACAATTTTTTTCTAGGAATTCTAAGTTAGAATAAATTCATACAGCCAAAGACACCTAACAATAGAAAATTGATAGCATCATATTAGCATTCCTAATTTGAATGTATCTGATCATCTGATATTTGAGAGCAGGGCAACTGTTAAAATAAGAAATGTGCTGGCATCATTGCTATAAGTTCTTCTGAGCCACTGGATAAATCAGAATGACAAAATGCATCCATGTTATTCTTTTAAGGGAGTGAAAACATGGTTCTTTGCAATATAAAAGTAAATTTTGAATATTTGGATGCTCATCTAAATACAGATTTGGAGTAACATTTCCTTTGTTTAAATGAATTATTTTTTTGATTGCTAAAAAAACGCAAAATGATAATGCTATGTCATTCTGTTGATTAAAAGCCATGTAAACATTTTACTAAATACTATAATCCACTTCCCCGCCATTTTTTTAAGGCTCAAAGATATTTTTAAAACTTTAAAAGTAATGAAAATCCAACAGAAATATTTTTTTCTGTTTGATTGCAGCCAATAACCACATTGCAAAGTTGTGGCTGACTTGTAATTGGGGAACCTGCTGAGGTCCCACATGCTTCTCTGTTTATACAAATACTCCAGTATATAAATACTCATTTATTTTATATATACATTCATGCATACTATGTTTAAGTGGAACAAGGATGCTAACACTAACGAAAGTGTAAAAGGCACATTCTTTTTGCCCTGCTGCTTGCAGTGAGTAGATTTAATATATGATGTTAGTTTAGTGATACAACCCACTGACTATTTTGTTGATTTTGGTAGAGTAATGCCTAGAAAATGGATGCCTTAGCTGCCAGCATCCCCTTCATAGGGTGATAGATGTTTGAAAGCAAATAAAGAATCAAGGCAGCATATTATTATACCAGTGGAACAGTAAGAGAAAGTTAGGGAAGCAAACTAACAGTGGTAAAAATTATGGCTGGTTTTCTAAAAGCTATCATTCCCAATGGCATCATGGTGTATTTCACTAAAAATTTCTTGGTAATCCTTGACTAGAAGTACAAATGAGGGAATTTTTTTGTTGTATGTGAATGTGGTGTGTACCTACACTGAAGGGCAACTTGAATCTTCTGCCTTCATGATTCCCAGTAAGGCTTTCTGCCTCACCCTTCACCACTCTGAAAGCTGATGTTCTGGGTAATGGAAAGCTGCCACACTGTGCTCAGGCATTACAGTGTGATGCTTTTGCATGAATGTGTTGATAGTGCCAATTTGAAGTTAACCAGGATCTGCATCTTGTGCTTTAGAGTCCTCCAGTCCTTCACAATCTGGGCCACAGAGCATATTGACCATAACAAGCTTTACAAATAGCTAGTGTTCAAAATAATATAGTTCAAGTAGGATTGTGTCTGAAAATAAATGGAAATGGGCCTGAAAAACAAGTCTATACAATATGATCACACCTGGCTCAGGTAGTTATTATGCCAAAGAACCTTATATAACATTATAACCATTTAAAGACTAGAGCTTGTTTATATTTGAGGTTGAGTTTTAAAAAAATTGTAAGGTTGCCTCAGTTCTTCTGATTTATGAACAGACCTTAAAGTATATTTCTATTCCCTTTTTTTTTGTTTCTGGAACTCCATTTTTAAAACTGATCTGAAATTTATTAATTTCCTTTCAAGTTCTTATTCTGTGCATTATTCTTCTTTGTTAGGTAAATGTGGGGGATAATTTTAATTATTTCTCCTATTCTAATAATGTAAATCAAAATAGATCATTAAGCTGAGAAAAAAGTCCTTGATAGAAATTATGGGTAAAACCACCACTAAAATAAGACCTGAAATTTTCTGCTTTTGGGAAATGTTTCTGTCATCCACTCAAATCCAACTCTTAATGCAGTACCAAATGTAGTCTTTAGGCTTGCAGCCTAGCTAATGGCAAGAAATGGAATTCCCAAAATGCTTAGGTTATTCCCACATTCCCAGTGTGCTTTCTCCACAAGTTTCAGCAAAAGCTTAGATTAATAACAGGTTTTAAGGCACTTCAGTGAACTTAAAGGCAGGTAGAATGAATCTGCATTATTTTGTCTGATGGCATTAGTTTTCTGCAGCTGGAGTCACAAGGAAACCCAGATGGCTGGGACAAGCTAGCCAGTTTGGGAACACTGAAAAGCCAGAAAAGTTTGAAATCATGCAGCTTTTAAAACTGGAAACTAGAGACACCCTTGCTCATGCATAGCATGTACTGTGGAATCCTTCCTGAAGACAAGTATTAGCACTTGTATGAAAACCATTGCAATTTCATTAATTTTCCACAAAGTGTAATTTTAACCATGTATTGTAATGTAGCAATTACATGACTTGATGGAAATCTGAATTTGATGTTTAGTTCATTTTCCTGCCTAAGAAGATACAAAACATTGCTCAAAATAGTGCTCTGCCACTGTGGAAGCATTTTTAAGGCAGTCTGCAGAATCTGGTGCATCACAGTGGAGACAAAGAAAAATCAGACCCACCTGGCAAAAATGAGTAGATTTTAAAAAAGGTGTAATTTTTCTACCTAAAAGCGAGGACAGTCTTTAAGGAGAATAGTCTTCAATTTCAGTCTTTGTTCCCTGGAAAACTCCTTTATAAGGCAAGTAATAATCATTGAAAAGCCTATCAAAGCATTTGTAAAAAATTTATGATTGAGTTCCCTTATGCTTGTGCCAAATTATATTTTTCTTTGCTCACTTCTTGAATTTTTCTATGACCCAGTTTGTACAGGAAGGGGAAGTTGAACTCAGTAGGGCTAGATGAGCCATTAAAGTCGTTCTCATTTAATTAAATTCAAATAGAGTCCATGCCTGATGTTTTACAAAAAAAGTTCTGTCCAAACATTTTGTCACTTCAAAACAAATTTCTCCTATTACTAGTGATGAAAAATTTGTCTTAAGGAGGAATGGAACAGATTGGTAATGTGAAAATGCAGTAGTAAGTTTGATTCTCACCTGGTACAAATCTGTGCAACAGAGTGGCTTGACAGGTGCCATTTGTGAGAATTGTGTTCTGGCTTATAAACTGGTGAGGCTGCTGTTTAGCTTGCTCCTTGCTGGGATTGAGTTTTCTTTGTTCAATAACAGTTGAGGTTATCTAAGTAGGTGTTTGTGATGCTTCAGTAAAACAACAGAAACCCGCCCAGACTGTGTGGTTTGATGTGTTTTGCAAACATGGGCACTCTAAGTTCACACAGCTGTAAAACTTGAGAATATCCTCCTGTGGCCTCCCATGCTCACAGATACTTACCTTGGCTCTCTTTGAGGGGTTGGGGCCATGACCAAAGGAAGTTTGGGCATGTCACTGAATGGGATTTATTGAAATCAGGACCGACATTTTTGGAGTTTTATTCTTCCAATGCCTGCAAATTAAGCTCAAGATTCATAAACTCTTTTGCTGCTGAAGCTAGAAAGGATTTCTATAACTCAGTCAGATCCACTACTTTTGTATTTTTTTGTTTTGTTTTAAGAAAAAAACCAAAAGCTTTTCAAAACTAATATTTGAAACAAAATCAGGGAGGGAAAAAAAAACTGATTAAATATTTGATTTTCAAAGGCAGCTGTGTAGAATACAAAATAAATATTTAATAAATTTTTAAAATTCAAACTTTACAATCAAAATAATTTCTTTTTTTCTGAATTTTGTTTATATCATTTTGATGTAAATTTTAAGAACAGAAGTGCTCATGGTGCGATTTGTTCAAGTACTCATGCACTTGTTAATATTTAAAAGTTTGTAATGTTTAAAGTCTGATTGAAGTTAATGATATGAGCTAAAAGTTTTACTAGCTTGGGAACCAAGTGTTGAGCTGTCATGAAGGGAAAGCATTAATTTTGTTTCTTCTTGAACATGATCATGTCATGTGAGTCGTTATTCTCATGAGTATATTGGCTTCTGTATCCATTGGGATTCAAAGATGGCTGTTATATGGTAACATAATATGAAATTTAAAGAACAGGACTGCTGGTATTTTTGTCTAGAAATAAGTTTCTTCCCTCTTGAATAGAGTCAAAAGGAAATCAAATAACTTTGGGAAAAAAACACATAGGACAGAAGGGGATAACATAAAACATTATTTTGGAAATACAGCATTCAGGAAACAACTGTGAAGGTGGTTACTCCAGATATGAGTCCTATCCATAGCAGATTTTTTTTTTTCCTAAAATTTAAAGTAGCAAAATACTTTAAATGAGGACAGTAGCTTCACTCAGTGAGTAAGTTGAAGCTACTGTTCTGCAAAAAGTCAATTTCTCTCCTGAAAATTACTCTAAAGGAATTTCTTGTCTACCTTTTAACAGATACTATCGCAGGGAACAGTGCTCCTGAGAATTGGCTTTATCATTCTGTCCCTGGTATCTTTTGGACTACTTATGGAGAACAAGTAAGATACAAAATATGTAGTGTTTTTTATTCTTTCCTTCTGGATTATTTGTAACTATATGTAAATCTCAGAAATTATATCAATAAAGAAATGTAATTACTCAGACCCACACATGGCTATCTGTTGACTAGAAAATAACTCATGACTAGCCAGCACCTGAATCCAGGATCGTTCCTATAGCCAGTAGTGACTACATCTGTATTGTCCCTTGCAGAAAAGTTTTGGGATGGATTTGTCACGTCTTCTTTTCTGCTTGCATTTATTGGGTCCACTCCTCTGGGTTTGGGACAGTGGCTCTTGAGTGGGACCTGCCAGCTGTCCGAGGCTGTCATGCGAGCACTGTGTAACTCGCCGTAGGTGCCAGATACAGTGATGGTATATGAAGAGCACACAGGGTAGCTCAGAGCAGGCTCAAAATCATTGTGAAAAATGATGTAGACTTGAGACTAAACTTAATCAGTATGACTTCAAATGAAATTCAAATCTCACCAGGCCAGTGAGATACATTATGAAGTAGTCCATATGGGCCCTAAGGAAGAGTAAGTAGCATCCACAGTTTCCTACAAAGTTATTTGCCCTGACAGAGAAGAAATGTGGAATAGAAGTTTCTTTGAGACTAAGGGGCCAGTACTGCTTTGCACCTGCTGTTCATTATGTTTTCAGAAAGGAATAACTTTCACTTCTACGGACTGAACAGTTTAATTCAGGATAGGTAAAAATCTGTCAACCTGCCAGACATGTGAATAACCTAGGGAGTTAATAAAGAGGAATTAGTAAAAATTTATGGAAGTAGACCACTGAAAAGATTCTGGACTACTTATATAGCAGTTTTCAGAATTCTGTTGTGGTAATTTTTGAGATCAAAGGACAGTAACTAAATACACAGCTCCATTTGAGTTAGTTCAAATATATTTTTCAAGTGTGGGTATTCTCACCACCAGCAAATTCATGGGTGTAAGTCCACGTAAGGGATATACCATAAAAACTTAAGTATAAATTTTAAAAAGATTACTTGATGCAATTGCAGGACATCATAAACTAATTCTATTTTCTCTTTTTCACTGAATTTAGCAAAGAAGAGAAGATTGGATGTTAATCTGAATTGATTCCCTTTTCTAGGTCCAAAGCAGGAATTTTGGAAATCATCCGCTGTTTAGTCTTCGTAGGTGTTTACAAACTTGGCTATTTTAGGAGTCAGTTTTCTTTCTTGGACTATGCATACGAGGTAAGGCATTTCTATGTCTACATTGATTATTCTAGATTTTTTTATCTTTCTGCAAAAAAAGAAACATTTAACATTTACAGTTTGCTCTCTTTTCATTTTACTATTTGAGTAGAGTAATATTTTTTTCCTTGCCTCATTATTTTTCACTTTTTATAATTATTATGTAAGACAATTATTTTGGTTGATACTGAGATGCCAGTTTTCCTTGCAAAAAAGGTAATGAAAGAGTGCATTTCCCACTTCTTGTAAAAGTAATTTAATTGTGGCCACATACTTTGAAGTGAGCAATAGTAATGCATTGCTGAATTTGAATTGTGTTATTCTCCTTTTATGGGAGAAATCTGAAAAGTCTTGAAGGCTAGAAGACTTAAATATGAAATATTTTGCTCTGCATGAATCCTGTGCCTCAGAAGCAGACTTTCAGCCATTGACAATCAGTGGGTACAGGACTAAATAGACCTATGGTCTGATTATGTGTGGTTACTTTTGTGTTCTTAGCATTTACTTTTATCCTGTTCATGCCTTTTGCTTTTCATTATTTTCCTTTTCAGTACAGTTGGTATTTCATATCTCTTTTAATATTGTCACAATAACAATACTCACTGTTAGTATTCCTATGTGAACAGCATTTCCAAGCTACCTACTGTTGGTTACCAGAAAAATAATGGTTATTCATAAGCAAGAAGTTTATGAATGGGTGGCTGGATTAGTAGAACCTCATCAGAAAGTTACTCTTTGGCTTAAAATCAGAAAAAAATCAGATAAAACAGTAGGAACTAAGACTCAAGTTCAAAATGGTTCCTTTGACTTCAAACATATGCAAAATTTATAGCATCTTTCCCAGTTGGAAGTTTCTGGTAGTAATCTTGCTTCTCCTGCTTTTCTAAAAGAAAAGGAATTAGAAAAATGAAAAAAAAAATCTACTGCTACTGTGGGTCTGGAGGTTTTTCCAGGTTTTTCTTTGTTTTTTTTTTTCCCTGCCTGGGTTGGAAAACAATAGCTATTAGACAATTTTTACAGCTAGATAAATGCCACTGGTGGGGAATTGTTTAACTTACCCCTTGCCCCCTTGTTACATTGTCAAAGCTTTGGTATATAAACCAAATGAATCTTGAATTCCTCTGTTAAGAGTATGCAAGAATTCAGAAGGTATTTTAAGAGGTTTACTTAAACACAATTTGGAAAATGTTTGTAAAATTTCCTGAGTAGCCTAATGCAGTAGAAAGGCTTGAAGTAACAAATTCTAAAATTTTGGAACTATCTGTCTTGCCCTTGAGACATAGCTTTCAGACTTGAATTATTTGGGTATTCTAACTCAACTCTGGGAGAATTATGTTGTAATATACACCCTCAATACCCACCCTGCTGAGTTCTTTATTAGTATATAAAAGTGTCCCTTACTAAGAAATGAGCAGAAGAAAAATATTAGATTATTTTTCCTATTGTTTATAGGGAATTCTATAGCTTCCTTTTATTTCATGAAAAAGAAAATAAAATGAAGTGGTTCTTGCTCTGTTTGTTACATGTTTCTGTCATTAAAAGAAATACTTTGTTGTCATCTTGAATTCTCTGTTGTATTTTCCTGTACTTTCTTCCTTTTGTTTATTCTTTGGTCCTTCATATTACAGTTCTTTTTTTTTTTTTTTAGTCCTCTGTTTGACACTGACTATGTAGTTAATTTTTAACAAGAGAAAGGACTACCTTGCTCACAATTTTTCTTTGAAAATACTGAAAAAACAGATGCTTTTCAAATAATGTGCTCTTGGGCAGATCAGAATAGATAATGATTCTGAGTGATGTCAGTTTTACCACACTTTACATTTTATCACAAATCAGCTATTTCATTATATTAATAGCTTTTGTGATCATGGAATAATAGAATAGTTTTGGTATGCATTATAAAGATTCTCTAGTCCAAATTCTTGCAATTAGCAGAGACATCTTCAACTACATCAGGTTGCTCTGAGCCCCGATCAACCTGATCTTGAAAATTTCCAGGGATGAGGCAACTATCGACCTCACTGGACAATTTGTTCCAGTGTTTCACCATCTTCACAATAGAAATGTTTTCCTTTTTATACTCTGAATATTTGTGATGAACTTCAAAGTGTTCCCCATTTTAAAACAAATGACCCACTTTTAAAATAAATTATCCACTTTTGCTCCCAACGCATTATACACATGGTAGGCATGTTCCTACGGGTCTAATGGAATTTATGTTAAAAAAAAAATTGAGAAATTGCTGCAGATTTGTCAGTTCATGTTGATAAGTCTTTAAATATTAATGTTTTATGTCAGTATTGACATGATCATTCTGAAACAGCAATACCAGAAAGCATAAGAAATACATAAACAGATGGTTTCCCCAGAAGTTAGGTCTAAAATTTATCCTAAAAAGTGTTTCTGTTCATCATTCCAATTTGTTTATCCTTATATATTATATAATATAATAATATTGGTAATTTTTTTTGCTCTGTTTCACATTCTCTTACAAATTTTAAGAGATGTAAATTAAAACATTTATTTAATTATCTTGGTTTCCTCATCTAAATATGCCCTCTTTAACATGCACCTAGATTTAGCTGACTTTGATCTTTTTAATCTAATATTTCTAGTAATCATCACCTGTAATATTCTCAAAAATGTTCTCTTTAAATCTTCATCCTCATGTGTTACCAAATTAACATTTTTTTAGTAATTTAGTGTTCAAGAATGAAAGCACAACATCATGTAAAAGAGTTTGTGTTGACTTTTTCTATAAATTATGCCTTCAAGGGCATCATTACTTAAGGGTGAAGAAGTGTTTCAAGAATTTAACAAACAATTCTCTTTCAGAATTCTTAAGTTAATGATACACATTGCAGCATTTAAGTGCAAGACTGATTTTACCAACAGCATGTTCAATCACTGGTGAAAAATATGTTGCTATTTTTGATATGTGTGGGGGGTTTTCTGCTACTATGTTTCATATGTTCCTATTTCTCAAGACTGCTTTAGACCAGCAGATAGGATTTCTAAGTAACATATCCCTGCAATACTATTTGAAGGGTATTCTAACTACGAAAAATAGGTCCTTTAAACTGAAAATTATTAGGTCTGGCTCATAAGAAGACTTGACACTTATCAGAATTACTGCATTGGAGGAACACCTTCTGGGGGGAGGCTAAATGGGAAATAAAGAAGAAAGGACAGAAAACTAGGGGGTCAGTGAGAGAAGGGAGAAGGACAGAGGAAACAAGGAGCAAGCCTTTCCCACTTTGCCATTAGATTAGCTCAGGTGGGCATAAAAAAAGCAGCTGAAGAAGGCAATTTGATCAGAAGGAGCAGTCCTGCCTTCTGGCTCCGTCCTCTTACCCTCCTTGTTGCCCTGCTACCTGGCTTTGCTACTGGGTTGACTTGGCCATACAAAGACTTTTTTCAGGTAAGTGATGCAATGTGCTGCAGAGCAAGAAAGTTTCTTAGTGCTAAGGCTCAGGGAAGGAGGGGGCTACATGATGTTATACGTGTGTAAGGAAGAAAGAAAGACTTCTGCTTTTGCTAAAGCTGCAATCTTACAACGTTGTTTTCTGTGTCTGCAGACAAGTAAAAACAGTGTTGGCTCCATGGATACTTTGAAGTTGTGTGTTACCAGATTTGGTTCCCTATGAAAATTATGTTATTTTTCTGATCATTTACATACATTGTCCTCCTCCCTGCTATTGTATTTGAATTCATTCTATGATATACTCGTGGAGATCTCTCCCAGACTCCTTTTCTTTTCCAAGAAAATAATTGGAAGCTATCATCACTACAGAAGTGACCACAGGAGGTGGAACAGTGTACATTCCTTAGCATGCATTTTCTATTCCTTTTCCTGTATGAATTCCATATGGATGATTAGGTAAATGTAGAAGGGGGAGGGAGTGAAATTTTTTGTTGTTATTTCTTTGTTTTAGATTTTATGTTTTGTTTATTTACTTAAGAAAAAGTGGTGATATATAAAGAAACTTTTATATCTTAAGAAAATTATTTCTTGTGTGGAGGTCAGTGAAAACCTCAGTGACAGGGAATATATTTGGTTTGAAGAGCTAGTGTGTCTCTTTTCAGAATCTGTGCTGCCACATCCTATACTAGTTAGCTTTCTTTAGGCTGATTACTTCATGCCTGCATAATGTGATGATTGTGTGTATTACTAAAGCCAAATCATTTTCTGTCAGACTGGGCCTGGAGCCTCCTAACCACCTGGAGGTAGCAGAAAACATTGCTTGTGTGTTCAGTTATGTGACTGTTCAGCAGGCATGATATGTAAAAATAAATCTGTGATGATGGTCCACCTCTTTAAAGTGTTTCCATCCAACTGCTCTGGTTTGGCATCAGCCAGCATATTCCATGAGCTGAATTTGGTCAAGCACTGGCTGTTATTTGACAGTAGTACTAATGAGGAGCAAGTAGAAATGAGAGCCACTGACATGTTGTTGGAACTCTTGTTTTAAATATTTTCACCAACTCTCATAGTAGCTGCAACTCAGGCTCTTAAACTAAGAGGCTAGGAGTGAGGAAGAGGGAGGAGGAAATAGATGTCTGTCGTGATGTGTTTATCTTTTACCTTTGTTGTATCTAAGGCATTGTGTCTGAGTAATTCTTTCATCCTGACTTCTGCATTACAACTTAATGAGCTGCCTGGCTATGCCACGTTGGCTGCCATGTACTAATTTACAGGTAGGAAGGACAGAAAATCTAGGGCAACTTTCATGGTGGAAAAGAGAGAAAAAGGGTGGTTTTATACATGTGTGATGTTTTAAATTAATAACTTGTTTTCTTTTCTGTTTTATATGGGCATGTGGTATGTTAGAAATATAACCAGCTTTGGAAGATATACAGAATCTTGTGCTGCAGGGTGTAATTCAGCCCTTAACTAGTGAAGGTAGAAATGAGCTTTATTGTGGTCAAATTGCTTATTTACTCCTCCAGAGTATCTAAACTTGGTAGATGCAGCTGTTCCAAAAACTTTTGGAGACAGTATTCTGTACCAAATAGGCTGCTTCTCTGATCTTTGATGCAATTCTGGTATTTCTTATGGCATAGAATCTAATTGGTCTGGCTAAAATATAGAATATCTCTTTATTAAAGAACTGATTTACACTGTATCCTGTGTTCCACAGAAGTCCCTCTTAATGTGATATATTATCGAACTACATATTTCTCCTTTCATCATACAAAGAGTTGCTGTTACCTCACTTGTTTCTTAGTATAATTTACCAGTGTTGGAATACTGACTTATGAGTACAGACATAAAACAAACATTTATTCATAAGAACTTATTTCCACATCAACGATAGTTTTCTGCTCTGTAGCATTTTTTCTTGGTCCCTCGTTAAGATCATCTGTGCCACATTTCAAAGAGCCGCCTATCCCATATTTGGTTTCCATTAAGGTGAAAGCCCCATGCCCTGTGCTATGATTTATGACCTCAGCATTTATGCAGTCTCTATGCCCTAACTAGATTGGCTGGTGTATTTCAAATATATTTTAGAAATGAAACTGGGGATGGAAGGAAACTCTGCTGCCTATGATAAAAAGCCTTGTCAACACACATGGAATTAAACAAACACACATTGTAATCAGTTTTTTCTATGTTAGCTTCATTCAGAAAAGTTTGCTATGCCATGCGGTATCCCAGGGACTGGACTTTTTAATATTCTTGACAACTGCCCTAAGGGGAATAATGTCCCTTAGAAAAAGTCACAGTAAAATCTGGCAGTAGATTAAGTTAGTTTCCACTTAGGTGTGACAGCAGAGTCATTACTGATTTTAGACTTAGCCAGTTTGAGAGTCGGCTTCACCACCATCAACTAAGGACTATGATGTATAGTTCCAGATGCTCTGGCCAATTGACCGTAAAATTGCTCTGCATTTCTGGCAGAGAAGTTGAGCTGGAGCTTTTAAAATCTCCACTCCCTGAGCTCAACACCCTTCCCCCTCTGCTTAAAAGCTGCTCATTATTCTTCTTCTGCCCGCTGATCTTAGCAAAAGAAAAACTTCTGGAATCAATTAGAAGTGTCTGCACTTGATGAGATTTGCACGTGAGTTCGGAATTGCGAGGCTTTGATAGTGTCAGCCAACAGCTGCAGTTTCAGGTGGTAAAATCGGGGAAGGAATTTTCCAGGGTTTATTTACAATCATAAAATAAAACAAAAATCAAGACAAGTTGGAAACCATCTAATGTGTTGTTAAAATGAAGCCTGAATTGGGTTATATATTTATTTTGTCTGAAAAAAAAAGTAAACTTGCAGTTTATTATCAGGATCTTTTCAATTATCTTGCAATTACTAGGCTGTATAGAGCAGCTGTAGTAAAATGCTAGCTATGGTCTGCTTGCTGTAGTTTTACCTATGAAAGAAGCATCTGCTATTACTTTTGTCACTTTAATTGTTTGACAAGATAAGGAGGTAGTCATACTTAATAGAAATCAGAAGCATGATAAAGCTTCTATTCAAAGATAAAGCAAAGGTAGTACTCTGAACATAAAAAATACATGTTCACATATACTGACTGAAATTTTGTGTTTTCTTTTGTCAGCACTTTCATTCATAGATATAAAGTTAATTTTCTAACCTTTTTTATCCCAAAGCAGTTAGTGATTGGCATGTAGTTGTATGCAGTGTTTGCATTTTAAGGGTAACAGCTGGGCCAATGAGGTTATTAATGTTCAGTTGTATATCTGAGGGTGTCTGCAAAAACTATTTCATACATCTTGTTACTGATCTGATTGGGTTTGTAAGTCAAAGCAGTACTTTTCTGTAAGTCAGTAATGCTACAAACCCTGTCAAACTGCATTCTTTTCAACATCATAATAACACATGGATAATGATAGAGATCACCATACTAGCAAATCGCTTCACTGATATTAGTCCCTAGTGACAACTGACATATTCCGCATGGGTAGATGCTTGTGTAACTGTAGTTGCCATACTAGAGTTTTTTGGTGGATTTTTTGTTTGTTTAGGGTTTCTTTTTGTTAATGGACAAATGCATAAATTTGTTTCATACCCGGTTTTTCCACAGATGTGGCAGACTCACATTTCCTACTCTTGACAGAGCCATTGCTTATTGATTTCTTTACACTCTAATAAATTTTGCATTAAAAGTTGATTCAAAGATGTAATGTAAAGTAACTTGCAATGTCTGAGATTCAGAGGCAGTGTAAGGTGGGAAATTCGTGTGTCCTGAGTGAAAGACATTGGCTTACTTGCAGAGATTTCCCTTCCACACAGGTCGTGTGGGGAGAAGCAGGATGCAGTCTGAGGAATGAAGTTAGATCCCAGCCATGAAGAACGCCCCTGAGTGGGGAGCCTTCCAGCATCACTGTGCATGGCCAGTATGTGTGTGTTCTCACCCACATGCATGTGCTTGTCAGCACAGCCTGATATGCAAAATTAGTAGACTGGTTTCCAAAACTGGATTGCTTACTCCAAAGCTATTTTGACAGGCAGGTGGGAATTATTCCAAAGAGACAAGAGTTGTATCTGTGTTCCCAAGACGGCAAATACAAATGACTTAGTTTGAATTTTATCTTCAAACGTGATAGGCAGAGGGATTGAATTAACTTTTAAGAGATAAAAGCTGTAAATGAAACAAGCTGTTTCTGATGCGGAAAAGATCTAGATTTGGCGCATGTGAGGTGACCATGGCGAACCAACTTAGTATTTAAAATATTTTGGATGTTTCTAGCTCGTACAATTTAAAGAGAGAAACCCCATATATTAAAAATACATACAGTCCAGGGTTATTCTGTATTTCTATCTTTCAAGGGAAACAGTACAAGACCCTTCTTCCCATAAATTTCTCCTCCCGCTTCTGCAACAGTGAGCCGAGTATGGCAGCTATGAAAACATTTCTGCAACAGAATGTTTGTCTAGGACACATAGGACAGTAATTTAGGCCATTGGAAATCTAGATCAATACACTTGTGTAGAAAGCAGAAATTAATTCAAAATGTTCTAGATATGTTTTATTACTTTTTAAAAATCACAGATGCTATCTTTTGCTCAGTCCATTTTTTTTCAGAAGCTTCTTGTGAATAGAAAAGAAAAGCACAGTAAAAGTTGAGCCTCTGTTTTCCTACTAGCAGCACCTGAAATAACTACAGAGACTGAAAACTAGTTCATGACATCTGGGCAATTGCATGCTAAATTCTAACCAGCCAGGGACTTTTGTCTAAAGTGGGCAATAGATCAGTAAGATAAAATCAAGCCGTTATCTGTGCTGTGATTTATTTCCTTTATTACTGCCTTGTTATATCATTCCCCTGTACAAGTTGTGTTTTCTATGATGTTTAGAGTCAGGGAATAAGAGAATATAGAGAAAGAAACAAAGCTATATTTGATTTTATATTTGGGTATTATGTAGCACAAAGAGAATGTTTTAAAATTTCCTTCCCCTGCCAATGCCAAATAAAAATGGCCTGATGAAAGAAGATTAGCAAATGCTGTATTTAACAACTGATTACCAAATGCAGAACACACAAAACACTTTGTATGTTTAAAAGTTGGAAATAGGTGTTATGAGAAAAAAGTAAATGTAAAGCTCTAGTTATCACTTGAAACCAAAGCAAAATAATACAGCAACCCCCTATAGAGTCTGGGAGTGATCACATCTGTCCTGACAGAATTTGTTTGGTTTATCTTCATGTGGAAACCATGAAATGTTTGAATAGGTTGTTTATTTTGCTGATTGGACGCTAATACAGTTGAAGATGCCTGGTTTCAGTTTAAACATTTTATATTTTGTTTTATGGAGAAAAGGATGCTATATTTTGTCCTTAGCTATTACCTGAATTCATTGCACATCTGCATATGACTATGACTCTCTAGATCTATTAATTTCTCCTCTTTTTGGCTCCATGTAGTTTGCCTACAGAAAATGGTCAGATAGTAGGAAACAGCTAAAAGTGGTAGTGGAGCAGTATGCTAAGAGGCAGAGTCTGGTTATTAACTGCATTGTTTTATACCAACTTCATAGCTATCTCCACTTCCTTTTGAGACCAACCTAGTTAGTTTATAACATTTTAGGAAGGACACATTGCATGTACATAAAAAGGCCTGTCCCACTTCTGGTTGCTGTGTAAGCAGTGAATAGAGTTGCCATCATCACGGCTGAATTCCTGGTCAATTTATTTTCCAGACTTAGAAGTGAAACCTATTAGTGAAACAGTTATCTTATTTAGAAAAGATGGGGGGAGGGTCATGTATGCGTTGGTTTTTTTCTTTGTCATTTTCAGCTGAGAACATTCTAGCACAGGATAAGAAGTGTTCAGGAGTTTAATTCTAATATCTTTTAATCTATCTTTTCTTCTAATGAAAGTGTTGCCCTAAAGTGAATCCATTCCAAATTAATCTTCCTGTACTATGTGCATGGCTGGTAATTCACTCCTGAGGTTATCTGATGCTTATTAAACTGCATCCTCAGACCATAAAACATGTAAAAAGCAGGAATTCATCTGTCAGACTTGTGAATTGGACCTACAAATGTGTTGCCAAGATAGCACAACTGAGAAGAGCTTCTTGCAAGAAGCAACTTGCTAGAATTTGTCTTGCCTTCTGGATAGCAGTCTAAAATGTACAGTTCAATAAAAAAGCATGGCATATGCTTTGATATGTTTTAACGAGCACTGAAAATGAGACTTTTCTAAATAAATACAGAGCTCCTTACTCATTTCCTTCACCTTTATAACTTTTGCTTTTTTCTTTTCTATGTGTGAGAAATAAAAAGATAGTAAAGGAAGATGGAGAGGAATAGGAAAACCTTTTTCTAGTTCTTTAACCAAATCTAACCAAAATAAAACCTATAAAATATTTTGAGGTCCACGAATATTGGAAATCACGTTTTTTTTGCAAAATGTTAAAACAAGCACAAACAAGTGGGAGATTTGAGGTGGATAGTTAGACTGTTTCATCCTGCCTGGGTTGATACACTTTTATTTCACTTGGTTTTTATTTTTGTTTTTTCACCCCCCTGTTATAAAATAACAATAGCCAAATAGCAGAACAAATTACTGCCTGAAACAAAAGCATCTCACTCAAACTTCTTGGTTTAAAATGAAGTCAGGAATCTTCAACTTGCTATGATTTTATTAAACTATAAATAACATATTTCAAGAAAAAAACTGTTTTAGTTGTCCCATCCCTGCTTCCAAGAGCAGAGAGAGATAAGCGAGTGTTTTGTCTAGGTGGCTATCTGAGCATCTCAGTGTTGAAAGCAGTAAGCTTTTCATTAACAGAGGGAAACTGGATATTGGAAAAAGCAAATACTGTCTAGTTTTAACACAATCCTGAGTATTGGTAGAACATTAGCACCTTGAATCACACTCCGCTTTTTTTTTTTTGTTGTTACATTACTCAAGGATAGCTCACTTAAAACAGATAACAATTCTAGAGTACTCTGATTAAAAATAGTGATAGAACCAATAGTTATATCGCTTTAATTTATATAAAAATTGGTGCAATCATAATTTGATGTTCTCAAGTCTCTTATTGGACTACTTATCACCTTCTAAATACTTGCTAATTTCTTCCAAGTTCTTAGAAAAAGTCTCAATCCACTAAATGAATCAAATCTGTTCATTCCAGTGAACAGTGGAGAGTTAAGGAGAAATCAGGTACTTTAGTGGATCCAGGTTTATTTTTTTGGCTTTGCAAGCTCTCTGGCTTTCACAACTTATTAGCATCAAATAAAAATCAAAAGCATCAGATTGCAGAAGTAACAAAAATAATAGCTGTGAAAGCAGCGTGCAGACAAAACTGGTTCATTTTTCTTAGACAGTCCAAATAAAACCTGCCTAACTACTTTGAATCCTCTACTGTTTTATTTTGGTCTTTTTGGAGACTAAATTGTGTGATGTTCATGATTTTATTTTGCTTTGTGCAGTAATCCATACTAATAAATGCTACACAGAAGCATATTTGGGCATATATGCTTATATATTTTGGCAAGTGGTTTCAGAGAGCCCATAATAGATTTGGCAGCAGAGATTCTGCTTTTCAGAACTGTACATGTGTGGACAAATGTTTGCCTCTTGGCTTAGACAGAGTCTTTGGAATCTAAATTGTCTTTGGAAAACTGTTGTTGAAAGGGAGCTGTGTTGTTAGCTTAATTGCTAAGAAACAAGCTGGGGTTGATACCCTTCAAAATTTTGCTGAATGTCGACCTCTTTGAAGGAAAACTCAGAAAAACAGGAGTCGTGCATTTAGTCCAAACTGTTGTCCTTTGGGAGAAGGACGTGGAAATTTTTGCCTATCAAGTATATTATGAAATAGATTAAAATTGTAATGGAAAGGAAATGGCATGATGGATGGCAGGCAATGCAGGGCATACCTAGTCCAAAGGGTATCTCTGTGGTCTGGGAGAGAAGGTAAAGATGGAAAACAGGGAGGATCTGAACATTCTCCCAAACTCTGTTAATTCATTTGTTAAGGATCTGAATGATTAGAAGTTGCTTATGTGGACCCATTTCTACAATACTGTAGAAACCGTATTTTGCAAGGAGAGTGGGAAATGAGAGTAGAACCTTGGGCTTGTATGGCATTAACTGCCAATTAATTGTCTTAATTTACATCTTTCCACTCCAGATGCCCTGGTTTCTAAAGTCTTTAGACAAGTCCTTGCAGGCAGATTATCTCTCTGTAGTTTAGTGACAAGGTCATGGAATCATGGTCACATACACAGACACATGCTAACCTTATTTTCTCAGTGGTCATGAGTTGCTGAATCAGTGATTTAAGCCTAAATGTGATGTTATATTTTTCTGTCCTGAATTATAGAGGAGACATTGCTATTGTTAATATTAATTAGCATAAGTTTTCTTCCTTGAAATTTTTATGAAAATGTCAAAATTGCAGGTTCAACTAATGTTGTATTAATGCCAGGCAAGAATGCTGCATGACTGTATGATTCCAGCATCATTTCCCTATTACAGCTAATGCAGTCCATCTCACTGAAACCAAAAAGCTATTGCCAGTACACCTCTTAAATTATTCTCAAGCTGCCAGCTGTGCCATTTGCCTTTGATCCTTTCTTTCATGGTAATTGTCATACTGAAAGGTAAAACTAAAATATATTCTGCACCAAGAGCCACCTTTTCATACTTCTGGAGGATATTTGTCCTCACAAGATTGCTGCAGATTTTACGTACTATTAATAGTCTATGTGCTATTGCTGCCATCAAGTGCAATTATATAATTATACATGTGTAACTATTCATGTACAGTGATTTTTAAGTAATGCCAGCTCTCTGGAGCTCCAGCATTTTCTTACTGTTTAATTTAAAAATAACACTTAGCATTAAATGAAACACATGGAACACCTCATTGTTTTATTTTAATGGGAGCTAAAAATTGAAAAATTCTGGTTGAGTATGCACTTTGAAGTAAGTTGCTGACCAAAAGAATAGATTGCCTTGTTAATAGATGAAATTTGGTAGTTTAGTGACTTGCTTTCATGGTTTTGTTTACTCTCCCTGATAAGATAATTGAAAAAAACTGTGGAGTTGTCAGTGTAAACAAATCTTTCCAGCAGGGAAAGCAATTATATTTACTTTACATGTGTTACTACATGTGAAGAGAAATACCTCCAAGATGTTCTTCTGACCAATGTGGTTTAAAAAATGCTTTCCAAATATGAAATTTTTTATTACTTCTGATTCGTGATATTTAGAGAGGAAAACACTTTTCAATTGTTTTTGTGCTTTAGGAACCTCATTTAAAATATTTGTGTGGTTTTGATCTTTGCTATATTAAGAGATCCTGAAGCATCAGACTGTCCATTGACTCTACTGTAATAAATCAGGATTTTAATGTACTAATAAGAGGCTGGTCTGCAAGTAACAATGCACTTCATCACTACATTCTCCACTTGCAATGTGCTACTCAAGAATAAATATTTCCTTTATTAACTCTGAAGTCAAACTAGTTAGCATTCAGGCATTCTAAGAGTTGTATAAGTTACTGACGAGTCCCACAACAAAGCAACAGTCCCGTTTCCAGGTATGTACAATATAAACATGAGATGAAAGGCAGAAGTTGAAAACAGACAAATTTTAGACCAATAGGTCTAACAATTATGGACCAATCAGAAAGTGTTTGTGTAAAAATTGAGCATGTTTGTGATCAAAGACACCAGAAGTAGCTCAGAGAAGAGAGAGATGTGCTGATAGGATCCTTCAAATGTTGAAAATGATCTTACTTTTGAAAAGGGAGCTAATATACATAGAAAGTAATCACTTACCCAAATGGACAGTCTAAGACCCATTTATTACAGTAGCACTGCAGGTGGACGTCAGTGAGGTGTGAAGATTTTGGCAGACAGTATTTCTGTGTTGGCGATATGAAAAGACAAGGGCCTGGATGAGAATTCTAGATCCATGAATGACTAAGATTAATTGTGTCTGATGTGGATATGGGGAGTCTCAAGACGTGGGGTTTGAAGATGACATATAAACAGTGATGATATCTAGAACTATGGAAAAAGGAGAGAATATTTATTTGAAAATAAAGAAGATAAATAATTTAAAGTATATTTAAGCTAACATTCAAACACAATATTGAAACTGATGGAATTTCTGTGGTGGGGCGAGGGGGATAAGACTTGAAGAAAAGAGTGGGATCTGCATAGAGATTATAGAATTTGTGCTAGGATGAGTAATATCTAGAGAAGCACAGAACAACTTGCACAAGAATGGTGTATCTCAGCTGTCCAAGGTGGCATAAAATGTTACTGAGCCCTTCATAATGGCTTAAAATAAACTTTATAGATCTACAAATAGATCTTTTTTAATAAAAGCAAAAATTATGGAAATATATTTAAAGAAAACTTTTCAGATACACAACAGAAGAATAGATTTATCCTTTTATTCATGGCAGTGAAACTTTGGTTTTTTGAATACATGAAAGTTAAATTTTCTGGAAACCGACACCAAACATGTTCCTTGGTATGCAGCAGTAGAGTGCTTTATCACCACAGACTACTATTGCCAGAGAGGATTAATCTGTGACATAGTGATTGTTCAGCCACCAATGTCTTCTGCAAGAGCAAAAATGGATTGTACTGTTGAGAAACTAGTAAATAATGTTTATGACATATCAATAGCCAGAAGAATTAAAGATGAGGGTGTCAAATAAGATTTAAATATTTGCCATTAACTATCCTGTCTGGTGCATGCAAAAGCATATAGATTTTTCCCTTTAATCTGTGCAAAACATTATTAGCTCTCTTCATATGGAAAAGAGCCCTCTGAAATAAACCTTAGTATTTAAAAACATTTCCAGAAAGAAGGAAGTAATTAATTCCATAGAAAACCTGACGTAATATATGAACAACAATAAAGAGAGATTTCAGGAGAGAACTTCAAATAACTCAAGTGCTAGTGAGACATAAAGACTCTAGGATGAGGTGAAGAAAAATAGAGTAATGAAGTTGTGCAAAAGGATGTAATACGATAAAAGGAAGAAAAAGGAAAAGCAACATGGTTTCTCAGGTAAATAAAAAATTTTATGGAAAAAAGTTATTATTATAATAAATTGTATTTGCTATCACTTGTTTCTAAGAATCAAAAGTTAATATCTATTCACTGAAATGTCCTCATATAGTTCTAATAGGTGAAAATGGGTAAAATGAAAGTTAAAATCAAGTCAACATAAACGCTTGAGAAGTCTCATAGCAGCAAGTTTGATGCCATGTTGAAAAAGTAAATAGCATCCTGAGGTGATATAATCTGAGTTGTTGGTTTTTTCTAAAAGAGAGAGAATGACGATGTATAGTCAAGTATTTATGGTGGAAGGGGTAAGCACTCCCTTGGAAAATATTTTCATTTTTTTAACAACTTTAACACTCTCTGTGATTTGGGACTATTCTGGATGATTTACCACACCTGAGAGAATGACTCTAAAGTTTCACTATGCTTTTTTTTTTTACTATGGGTGCTACCAATTTTTTTTAATTTAATTTAATTTTTCTGATTTAATATATCCATGCATTTTCAGACTAGAATACATTACACTATGATGTATATTTAAATAGATTCTAGAAACCAAAAGAAGTTATTAGCTTCTTGGAAAGCAATGCAGTGGGGAAAGTCTTAGATAAATATAACATCTAATGTGAAGTTTTGCATTTGATACTGCTATTTAAAATAGCTATAGTGCCTACTTTGTATGTGTATGTGAAAAATATAACTTGGAAATGTTTACATCTGATTGATCTATTTTAAGCAAAAGACATATATTGTTTAGGTGCTAGTGAGAAGTGTGAATATTGTGATTGGCTACTGCACAAAAACTTTCAGACAGGTAGTATGTGGAGAGAAAATGAATTGCTACTGTGTAAGTTTTAAACTGTAGATGCAAAAGCTAAAATAATATTTAACTATATGTGGTATAATGAATCTTTATTGGCAACTGGCATTCACAGACTATTTGAATGGCGGTATTGGCCAGACACAAGTTATTTGGCAGAGATCTTGCCTAGTATATATTTGCAGAGCCTGTCTGCATAAAGATGCTGGCAGATTTTTCCTGATTTCTATTCCAGGTGACAAATTTCTATCCAAGCATATGAGTGATCAAATATTTTCCACTGGAATCTGGGCACTGTAAAATTTCTGAAGCTGAGTAGAAAAATTGAAGGATTTGCTTAAACTATAATAGTCTCTGCATACCAAGGTGACAGCAAAATATTTCCACTTGGACATCATCAGGGTGAACAGTGCAGAATTGAACTAAACATTTTTTTCTGGAATACTGATTGTATTTTGTTGCCACTTCTCAGTGGCATCTTCTCCTAACCTAGAAGCTGTGCTCACTGCACTCTTCAATTAATTTCTGCATGAAAATTAAGCACTGGAAAATACTAGTGCACCAACTGTCTGCCAAAGTGAAGAATGCTGTTCAAACCAGATGAAAGCTATAATATAATCCCATTAGTTTGTTGTTTTTTTTTTTCTGATGCAAAGCCAATTAAAAAATAGAATAGTTTCCATTAGTTTATTTGTCTTTCCTGGAGCAATTACAATTGCTAAACTTTCCTAAACTATATAAATGTGGAGTCTCCCCTTGTGACAGGTTGTTTAAATTTATAACTAAAGCTAGCATTTCCATCTCCAAATAAAAAGCCAAACAGACATTTAATTATGGTGCGTGACATTTCTGACTAAAATAGAGCCAACAGATCCTGTCAGACAGCCCTCATTGTTCATGGATTTTGAGCAAATTGGGGATCTGTGAATTTATAGCCAGGTTTTTCTTTACTATTGTTTAAAATAGCACACATGGAAAACACGCCATGGGTGTGTTGTAATTCAGCTTTAATGATGTAACACTTGGTTTCAGTCAGTCGTTGGAGGATTGCAGTAACACTGGTTTAGTGCTTCAGACGTTGCATGTTCCGTAGCAATTATAGTCCAGCTTTCAATAATGGCTGTTGGCGGGGTATCCACAAGTGAAGTCATAGCAATTTTGAGAAAGAGCTAATAAAAATACACCTGCCTTGTAGTGGAAAACGAGCCTTTAATATCTTTGCTTTGAAGTTGAATGAAGCCCACAGCATTAACTAAAAGATACCAGTATTATGATGCAGTAATCCACTCCCCCAGGGGAAGTCAGGGGATTGAAGTATGAAAGGCTACTATTTTCTAGTCACATATTTTTTAGTCACCATAACATCATGAAGGAAAAATGGAAATAACAAGGTGATAATAAAAACTGGAAGGGTTGTTGCTCTAAAATTAGGAATTTGCAAAGCATTCCCAAACCATAATTCAGGGATGCTGATCAGTTGTTCAATGATTCAGTTGTTAGTTTTAATGCAATTCCTTACTTAAGTATATCCAAATCTACTTTTTTGTTGAAATAATATATGGAATATTAAAACAGCATTTATGGAAAAGATTTTTTTTTCCCAGACAAATTCTCAGCTTTGTATTCTGGATCAGTTTAGCTTTTGACAAGGTTTTTACTCAGCTACTGTCTGTTTACAGCTTTTAATAATTCTCATTTGTTTTCTTCACCAAAAGGTCTAGGGTGAATTCCTTTTGTCTTTTTGTAGTATTTTCTTTTATTTTCTATCCTGATATACTTTATATGTTTAGAATTCTTTTTCATTTTAGGAAGCACTGTGGTTACCACTTTGTGGTCTATACAGTCAAGCTGTGTGTCATTCTAGCAGTCCATAATGCAGTAGTTATATGTGGTTATAAACCTCTGCTTGGGAGAAGTGTAGCAAAGTATACTTTCAGTAAATGATGGGGGAAAATGCAACCTCCTTAACTGCTTCTAAAATGAGAATTGGAACTTGGAGGCTCCTTTCCTGCCTATTGCTAAATTAGTGACTGCTTGAGCAGATGACAGAACCTTTCTTTGTGTTGGCGCAACTGAGTGGAAAATGAATCCAAGAATGCCCACATTCTAATGCATCTATTAGTTATGATTGCTATAGTAGCAAAGAGGCTCTAGAATTCCCCTATCAAAGGGCCTTAAGCAACTGGAAGTTGCACTGTCAAAGAAAACTGGTTCCTTGTGTCCTTGGTTTGTTTTTTTTTTTTTCCTCACAAAACTCTGTTGCATATTGTGACACACCTCCTCTTGCCATGCAGATGACTGTACTGGTCTTACTGTGGTGAGCATGCCTAAAGAAACTTCAAGTCAGACATGTATGATTAGACCTCAGCTTAGGCTTACTGTTGTTGAGTTTGATTTATTATACAGCTATTTCACAGTCACTGATGTTAAAGTTAAAATCCAAACTGCAAAAAAAAAAATTTGTATGAGTATATAAACAAATAGTCCTCCTATTATAGTAAGAGTGGCTAAGAAATGAAAATGATTGGTGTATTCTTAACACAAGATTAATCAGGAGATCAGCAGATCTACTTCCATATTAATCACTAGATGTAATTTATTTTAAAAATCTAGGGCATTTTTTCAGGAATTTTTCTGCAACCTGGAGCAGCTCAGGAGCTCACAGGACATAAATCCTACAGTTGGACCTCTAGTTTCAGCTGTTAGAGGTTCCTCTTAAAATAGCCAGAATTTGTATGCCTTCAGGGCTGGATGTTGCCTCTCATCCTCACACTCACCAACATAGTAGGATCCTCTAAGTGGAGAACAGAAAGATAAAGGGTGCTTAACCCCATGCTGTTCTGATCAAACACCATTCCCTGCTAACACAGGAAGAAACATTCATCAAAGGGATATCACTGGAGAATGATCCTACAACAACATGCACACATGCTTAACTTCACGTTAATGGGACTATTTAGGTGCATGAAGTTGAGCATGTGTTTTAAATCTTTGCTGGATTGTAGTCTGTATTTGCCTTTCCACTAACCTGAGCCTTTACGCGGGGACCTTACTGGTCTGAAATGCCAAAAATTGTCTCTGCTTGTCTCTTCTTCTTGTGAAGAACATTTTGTATGTCTGAATTCAGTTTTGGATCATCCCTAGTTGCCTTGGATTTTAATCTTGCTATGTCTGTGGTTTCTATTTTTTGTTTAGGGTTAGTAGGAAATGTTTACACATTTCAGATATCTTGTGGTTTGCCACTTTTTCATAGCAAGTATGCATATAATTGCATTTCAAATAAAAACCCCAAATAATTACTCTTTTTTATTAAAAGTACTATTAATAATGATACAGGCTTCTAACTTTTCTACTAGTTTATGGTCTTAAATGAGGGCTTTAATTTCTCTCAACACTGATTTAAAAATAACTAAGGTAATTATCTGTTTTAATGATTTCTGTTTTATCATTTTGGGAGTGAGCCAACTTGTGCTTTGATTGGAAGATTAATAATATTCGGTTAAGTAAAAAGAATGTAGAGAAATGTTGAACCAGAGCAAAATATTTAGGCTCTGGAACACAGTGAGCTTTTAAGTAAATACAATGTTGAATCCTGGAGCTAAATTTAAATATACTCTACAGTCAGTGCTAGTCACAAAAGTTTTGTTTTGCTGGGTAAACCAGATATATCAGGAAGCTGAGCTGTTACACTTCCTACAAACTTCATACTACTGTCACTACACATTTTGCTGCTGTTCTTTCCTTTGTAAAATTCAAGTGTGTAATTTGCATCACAACTCTGAAAGTAAATTGCTATTCAGTCTCGACACCTGCCAGCACTGGTATTCATTTCAAGCTGTAAAACACTACTTTGAAATAAATATTGGGAAATTCATTCAATGTTGTTAGCTGTGTCATCATCTGTGTTAGCATAAAATAATATAACTACGTATTTCTGGGTTCTGTTTTCTACTAAAAATCAGTAAAACTTCTTGTGAATACTTTTCTGTACTTCAGAATTATTTTCTAGAGTTAAGTCCCCTGATTTTTATCAATTCTGCATACACACACACACACACAGAGTTTTTTTCCATGTGTTTCTTTGAGAAGCAGGGACAATTTCTGGTTTTATACTTAGAAAATTCAATATCCAATTAAGGGATTAAGTGAGCCAAGTCAGACAAGAACTCTGAAAGTAAAATTCCCCTAGCCTCCATTATTTCCAAGCTGAGACAAAAAACTAAATTTACATGAACTTAAAGTTGCACAGTGTTTAAACACAGTAGAAGCTTGGTTCTGACCCTGCCTAGTTCTGGATAACTCCCACTTGTTTCAGATGAATGGAGTGTAATATCCAGGGAAATAATTTTTTATGTTAGGAATTTCATTTATGTGCATGGTCATTTCTCATTTATTCAGGAAACCTCCCTGCCTCATGAAGCATATTTATCGATTCCATGTTTATGTATACTGTGTATAACCAGCTTTAGCGAATCTGGACTGAGAAGTGTATTAGTCAAATAACCCCTACAAAAACAATGTATTAAAACAAAGATGGCTGTAATCACACATATTAAGCAGGTATTTTCTGCTGGAAAGTGTATACTTAATTTTTTTGCTGTGTTGATAGGCTTGATTTTCAGAAGATGAAAGGGAGAATGTGAGAGGGAAAAAATGCTCTTGTCGTTAGCTTGGTGAGTCCTTCATACATGTGGTCCTACAAACCCAAGTCCCCAGTCCAGATCAAAAAAAGATTCCATAATTTTTTAAATTTTTCCTCAAAGGGTAGAAAATACTACATAATAATGCCTGACAGATAACTTGTGATCATCCCACATTTTTCTTGAACTTTCACCAACTCCAATCCTAATGAGTTCAAACTTCTTGTCTTAATCTTCAGATCTTCTATGCAAATTTCCCACTCTCCTCCATGCTCCTGATTGCATGGAGTTGTCTCCCATCACCTCCCATTTCGTTGGGAAGATCAATCTTGAGCCAGTTGGTTTAAATGTCTATCTTGTTGCTCTTCTCATTTCTTGAGCCGATTTCTGAAGTTATTATTTACTAATGTCTCCCTCAAATCCTCTCTCAGGATCTGCTTTTAGACTGTCTGAAAGCCAGGAACCAGTGTGTTAGTGTTGGCCAAAAAACCCCTTTAGATGGCTGCTGGCTGAAGGCAGCACATGGTACAGGCATCCCTCACAATTGTCTCTCTTATCTGTGAGCTCTTGTTCATCATTATGGGTTATATACTCATAAGAAAAAAGGCAGATTAAGACTTGCTTGTAACCCTTTACCTACTGAAACTGTGATCCTGATTTCAGCCGCAGAAGTCGACTTTGTTGAAATAGTAAAATTGCAAGGCTACCCTTAATGAATTGCTGAATTGCAGGTTAATAGGCACTGCTAGTGCTGTTAGTGGGTGATTTTCAGCCAAAGATACATTATTAATGTGACCTCTCTGAGGGCCCTGTCCTGGGCCATGCAGCAGATGGGTTGTGGTGGCTGACAGGAAGAAACCCTGAAAGCAATTACAGAGTATAGTTTGTCCTGGAAATCATCAGGGAATCCTTCAAATAGTATTAGAGAGCATTGTTCTAATGAAACCTGTGAATCTCTGTACAAGACTAGAAATGGAAACTAGAAGCTCAGAGAGAAGCATGTGTCTGAATTTATGTTGGGAGGACAGAAAAGATTTGTAGATAACAGCCCAGGGGCACAGACCTTTCATGTTCAGAATCATGGCTTCAAGCAGAGGTGTTAAATCAGTGTTTCCAGACTAAAAAATTTTACATCACCACTGAGACAAATTCAGGCATCCTGATGGAGCCATCTGATGGAAGATTTGAGCAGGGAGTTGGATTATGGTCATATAAATTAGAACAGATTTTCTGATGAGGAAATAATGCAGCCATATGCACATACTGAGTTGTTTTTTTAAAAGTGAAACGTCATGATGAAGTATATGGACACTGCAAATTTCTTTGAGGTATACTTTATAGCTACTGACACTAAGGAAGGCAACCTGTATATTGAAAATTGTGTAATTGATAGCTAATGACTAAGCATTAACCAGTTAGCCAAATCAAGAATTTTGCTACTTTTGGTAAAGAAGTGTGCTTGCAATTTTATGTGTGCAGCTAACTTTTAGCACAGAATGATAGCCACTGAACCTGAGTATTTTGAATCACTGCATTTTCTTGGATCTGCCTAATAAAACCACTGCCATTTATGTGTCCAAATCAGTTTAATCTAGGCATAAGTCCATGGGGGAAAAAAACACCCTCTATTTTTGCGTTTTCAGTCATAAATCAAATAGATTTTCAGTTATTTACTTTTAATATTTTACATGTAAAGTGGCATGAATCTCAGTGTTGTAGTTTTTCTGTGTATTTTGCTGATTATACCTGGCGGTTTGACAGAAATCTGTCCAAGTAAATGACCAGAATTAATTAACTTTCAGTAGAGTAAAAATTAGACAGGGATGTGGAACTCATAGGAGCTCCACAGAGTAATATACTACTTTTATTTCTCTACGTTATGGTTCATTAGGTGTATAAATAAATCTTTTCAATACACTTTGGCAGTATGGAACTAAATTGTCATTTTAAATTAAAATCTCATTAGCAAGATAGTATATACACCTCGATATCAGAAATGCATTTATTCTTGTATTAATGGCATGTTATTGAATTAACTGTCAGTGTTCTCCAGTCACCTGTACTAGATAACAATCAAAAAAGATGTGAAATGATTCTATTCATTTTGAGTTTGAACTTTCTTGTACCTCTTCCCACTGCTGCATACCCAAGGGAAAAGAATTCCTTTATTAAGACTGAAGCCTAAAATTCCACTGCCTCAGCTCTTAAGAGAATTGTAGAAAATTAAGAACCCTGTCTACAAGAGAGGCTGAAAAAGGGAAAAATAGCCAGTTTACAGGCCTTGGGGGATTAATAAATCTTCCCATATTCCTTGGAATCCCATTGAACTAAAGTTACAGTGAGGCCATGGAGACAAAGGTCTGGTGTCTTTTTCTCTCCTGGTCAAAGTGGAAAATGTATTTTCCCTCACTTACTTTATCTCTCAATCCCTATGCCACCATTTGTTTTATAGATTGGAAATTCAAAACTTTGGGTTAGTAAACTAATTTACCAAATAAAAATTAATTATAAAGGTTTTTACATTGTTATGGTTAGGACATCCTATGTATTGAAAGTAAAAATCTCTGCATTAATATGGAAGAATTTGAAAAATATTTCTGTAATCTGAAAGTACACTGTTTCTGTCCATGTTCAAAAATTCGAAACAGATTGTCAATCTGAAAAAGGTAGAATAAGAGAATTAAAGAATTTACAAGTTCTAATCTGGGAATTGCCATGATAATACTCCTGCAGTGTGATTATTTGAAAATGATTCATCCACTGAATGCAACAGAAGGGTTGGCCAAACTTTTTTAAACCTAGCTGTAAGGAGAGAAAAGAGGGGGAAGATTGGTGAAGAGTGTATATTCAGAGGAAAAAAACCCACACACCTTTGGATAAAAACTACTTTCAAAAATATTATTAAGACTAGCCACAATTAGGAGACAAATATGAAGGGGTTGGGAGCTGTGGAACAGGCCAGCAAAGGAAACAAGAAAAGAAAAAAGTATCAAAAAGTTCCAAAATATAATATTTATAGCTCAACAGGAAATTAGCAATAAAATCACAGTGCTTGTGGGTAGAGTTGAAAGGAGAAAGTGGACAGCACTGCAGGGTAAGCTAAGGTAATCCTTTCACTTTCCATGAGCAGCAAAATGCAAATGGTCATAAAGAAGGCATGTTTCTGGATGTAAAGGTGTGATATGTGTAGCTGAGTGCCTATCTTTGGCAATATAGCAGGAAAAATGGGTAAGTTGGGAGTATTTTCCCTCTAGAAATGGGGCCTTCTTTGAAAATGCCAGTTTCTGCATCGGCATGGCTTAATAGTGCATTTGGAATGTGTTGCAGCCTTGTATTGGGTCCTGTAAACTGAGAACAGAATGCAAATATGAAAGAACACCATAGGAATTGCTTTCATAGAACTTGCATGTATTTCCCTCATACTCTCTTTGTTGACTGCGTGTCACTAATGGTCACCATGGTAGTTTGCTAGCACTCTTAGCTGGCTGTGCTTGACTGCACAGATAGAACTGACTAAACAAGGGACAAAATGGGAGAATGAACTTCAAAGACTTTTTCTGGTAAGAAAAGCAGAGAAGGGAGCAGAAATGTAACACTTCTTCTGTAGTGAAGAAGTATGGGTCAACTTTCACTTGTGAATTTGCTCATTCTATCAGGCCTCTTTATGTTCTTTGCATAATAATACTGGAGGACTTTAGTCTTTTATTCTAGTAAAATATTGCTTTCAGAGAAGTCCTGTAGTTATTTGATTTGTAGAAATTAATTAGCTACCTTATAGAAAGATGAGAAATTTCAAATGCATCAATGCCAAAAGACATAATGGCAGATGTGGTTTGAGGTCAAAAAGGGAAAAAAAATGACATAGAAGTCTCTGAGGGATTGTTGAGTATGGTTTGTTGTAGTGGCATCTAATTTAAGGCATCAAAGTTTATTTTGGAGCTGTCCCCAGGTGGCTTATATAAGTGTGTCTGTCATGTCCCATTAGCATGTGCTAGTTGCAAAAGGATGTGGGAAAAAACAACCAATTAAATATTAAATGAAGCTTGGATCCAAAATAAAGGAAATGCTTCCAACTACCAGAGGGTCCTGCTAAAAAATCAGACCCCCACTTTCCCACTCCCAAAAAACGTCTTTTAACCATTAGCTTATGCCATTATTATAAACCTATTTTTAAAAAATATGATTTAGTGTGTTCAAACTTAATGTCATTTCTTTATAGATAGTCCTTTCTGTCAATAACTGTTTCATGTTGTCATCACTGTGAAGTTATTTGAATGTTGCAGCATAACATGTGTTCCCTAAAATTATCAGGAAACTGACACATTTTTGTATCCAAGCCTAAGGGCAAATTCCAATACAGGTTTAGGAACAGGATCTTGTCAGATTTACTTTATAATAAACTTTTCAGGAGAATGCTGTATGTCTTTTCAGAGCCTTTTTCACCTTACTGTTAACTATTTCTGTTTGAATATATTCTACCTATTCAAAATTCAGGAGTAATATTAAAAAAATAAGGAAACTGCATGGTGCTAAATGTATTACTTCTACTCACAATTATAGTAAAAAGCATCCATCAAGTCACTGACATCTTCTTCCCTTTCAGTTGAAGTGTGGTGAACCATTTGTTAAAGTGCCAAGAAAAATTTTAAAGTCAAAGGTAAAGACAAGAAGGTCATTCATGGCTATTTACTCCCCACTGAAATCAATATGAAAGAATGTTATTTGTCATGAAATTCCACTTTTGCCCATTTTTTAAAAGAGATAAATGGTGAAAACAAGAGGACTCAGACACTAGTTTAAAAATGGGATTAACATAAATGTGTTCATATATGTATAAACAAAAATAAAATACACATGTATTTATTTAACACACAAAGTGATACACATGCACAAGCATTCTATATATTAATAGAAGCTGCAGTATAATACACAATATATGGTAGGAAACACATTAAAAAATTAATTAGTATTTAACTTCATAATGATAAGCCAGATCATCATTCATCGTTTTTCTTGCTTCTAGACTTTCTTCTGAAATATTTTGAGTTTGGTTTTTCTTATCAAAAATATAGTAACAGAGGTAAGGTAACAACTTGCCTGCACTTAGACATGCATTGGTATTTTTTGATGTATTGTTTGGCACTAAAGTAGTTTTTTTCACCAATATTATGATTTAGGAAGCAAAGTCCTTTGAAAATAGTCACTTGTTCAGAGTTTGGCAAAAAAAAATCTTGATCCCTTTTATAAAAAAAAAAAGGAGCTCAAAGTGAGCCTGAAATCACCAGCTGTTCTGTCCTATTTTTGTCCTCCAGGTAAACTAATATTGAATAATTTATTTGCAATTTGGCTGTTCTGTTTTGTCTCATGTTTAGGGTTTTTCTTGTTACTGCTCGTGTCTAACCCATAATTTGCTAGACATCACTCCTTTTGTAATGAATACCCACCAAGTGCTTACAATACCATCCAACACCATTATTTTTATTGTTATGGATATATTGTTCTTGTATTGAGCTGCTCAAGAGGGAATATTCTTAAGTAGCAAAATTTCATTGCATTTTTGATTTGGCCTTTCAGATTCATACTTCTAGATTCTAAATCTGCCTGTTAGTCCTGCAGCACTTTTCTGTGCTGTAGCCATCAGCAAACACAGGAGAATTAATACATTTAAATGAGAATTAAGTTCAACCTTTATATATTTGGCTGGCTTCTTAAAAGCACCCTACTAAAGAGAGTATTTAAATACTGGGAGTCTCTGAATACACCCTAAGTTGTCTTTAACCAATCTGGTGACAGATGCATAGACTGAACCATGTGCTTGGGTTTAGTGATGGGACATAAAAACTAACAGAACTGAGAATGGTTCAGCCAGGAATGGTAACACATAATAGGATATTTTTCTACTGGGGAATGCCCTTTAGACTTCACAGATGCAGACTCTCAATAGTATTCCAATAAAAAATGAACAAAACAAAGGAAGCGCTGAAGTGATCTTGGTGCATTGTAATTGATAGTATTTTAAAAATAACTGATTACTCCCTGCTACTCCTAAGTCAAATTCACAAATTGATTATTTTATAAAGTCCCTCTACAAATGTATTGAGTTATAGGGAATCCACAGCTGAGGAACATGTGTTAGCTCAATGTAGCAATGAGAAATACCTAGTTATGCAGTTGTGCATGTTTTCATTACCATGTTTCACAGTGGACCTCTGCTTCATTGATGCAGCTTGTAATGCACTGTTTTCATGGGAGCACGAAGGAAAAAGTGCTAGACTGCTTACCATCAACTGAAGCTAATATGGCATGCAAAACAAAACAATAAAAAATGATGACAAAACTTCTCACAAGAACCATGTTGTAAAAACATGTTTCAGCAGGTATTTTTCTGTAGAAATCATGACTTCAGCAGTTTAAGAAATGATGTTAAATTTCATTTGAATTCTTCTGTATAACATCTGATAATTTTTTTTATACCAGCACAAAACTAAGAAAGTTCTGTCAGCCTGGATTTAAGGACTGCAGTGTTCTTTTTATTTGAACTCTAGGTATCATCTTTCCCTGAAACTTGGCTGTTTTGATTTTATAGTTTGTGGTCAAGAACGGCATGGTTAATTCCAAGTAGTATCTGCTGGTATTACAGTAATTCTATAAAAAGTGCTGGTTTTCAATCAGTGATCAGGTATCACTTTTAAAAAGAAACTGGAAATAACTTAGTGATTCAGAAAGAAAAAGCAACTTGATTTCTTTAGGAAATTATTGCCTAATTGTCATAGTAATAGAGCCCAACTTGGAAGCATGGACAGATTTAGCTATTGTACATTAGTACAAAATGCATCACTGATTTTGGGTATGAGATTACCACCTAAAAGACTTCTCAAAGAACAGTGAGAAATAGTAAAAAAACTGAGAGAAATATAAAAACTTACTGTTGTCTTTTCCTTTTGTATCCAAACAACCTACTTTTCAGCCAGAAATGTGAATTTTCGCATACTAGCATGTTTACAGTAAATTTTATGTAGGTACACAGGTGAATACAGATATATGAAGTACTTTATCTTTCAAATGCATAGGTAACATATAAGAAGCCTTCATTATCAAGTAAGAAGCTGTGACATTGTTATTGGAAGGGTCTTTTACATTATTAAGGTCTTTTCCTGAAGTCAACAATGACAGCCATGTAAAAGAAACTTTTATGAGTTTGCACATAATTAAATGTAGTTATAGATACTGTAGGAGTGTTGTCAAGCTGCAAATGGTTTGGGAAATAGTGACAGTAATGATTCCGTGACTGTGTTCCAAAATCTTTATGTGGCTGATTTTCTTGAGATATTTTCCATAACCCTCAGAGAGCTCAGAGTAAGGGAAAGTGAGGCAAGACAAGAAATTCTACTGGTTTCCAGGGCCCTGCTGCTCCAGGGCTAGGCAGTTTAGGCTGTTTAGTAGTTTTATCACAGGGGGACTTGGCAGTTTCAGCCTCAGCTCTCTTTCTTGGTTAAAATGCACTAGGGCCACCAATGTGCACAGCAAATGAAAGGTAAGATAAGGGAAATGCAAGGAACTTTGGGATTACCCTCTAGCCTTGCACTGTTATCTGCACTACTCAAGAAGTAGCTTGCTATTTTAGCCAGCTGCACTCCTAAGGATTCAAGGACATCTGAACTTCATTGCAAACAGTAAGCAAAATAAGAAAATAAAAAACATTACAAAAATAAATGGGATATTTTGTCTCTTCATTATTTACTTGCCTTTTAGTAAGAGCCCCCACAGACCAAAAACCATCAGCTAAATACTGCTGCTGTTTAAAATTCTTTTGCCTGGCAATCAACTTTTTTTTCTTTTTTTCTTTTTTTCTTTTTTTTTTTTTTCCCCCCTGAAAGTATTAGAAACTAAGAAAAATCTTCAGGTACATGAAGCACAACAAGTTGCAAGGCTTGTCTTGGTGGAATGTTATGGTAACAAAGCATAGTCAGTGCTACGTTGCTTTGGTGCCTGAGCTAATATGCTTGAGTTTTCTCAGGCTGCTCATGGCCTTTACCTTTGTGGACAAGCTCTCTATTTAGTGACAACTTTTTAAAAACTGCAAGAAGCGTTTACTTCAGGAAAATAGTAATTTTAAAACTCTTCACATATTTCATAGTTATTCCAGCAGAAATCCAGCTTTTATTAAAGCCTTTGGTCAGATATTTGAAAAGGAGGTCGCTGCTCAGTGAACGAGATGCACAGTCCTTTTGTGAGCAGTGATGCTACACCAATGAATGCATTTCCCAAGCATTTGTATCTTCTTTACCCTTATACAAAACATGGAAACTCAACTCCCTCCTTGTTTTCCCTCTCACTTGTAATTCTCTCCAGACCCTGTCTGTAGTAAACCATGACCTTCTCTCTTCCTCTGCCCAGTTCTTTCCCTAACATACCAACAGTGCTATCAGATACTGAGGAGATGGTACAGTTTCACCCTTGATATAAATAATACTGAGACAAATGTGATGTAGAGCCACAGGTTCATAGAAACAGGGTAAGTGAGATGATGGTTTGTTCTCTGGAGGGCACTGAATACCATACAAAACTGGTAGAGTTAGTGACAGTGGACACTGAATTGTACAACTGAAAGAATGACCCATAAAAAGCCTCTAATCCTCCTCCCTTTTCCCAGTCAGGGTCAACAGCACTTCTTAAAAGCCCTTCTGGCAGATGGATTTCTAATCTCTTACAGACACTTTGAACAGTGGTCATTCCCCAGGCAATATATTTCAGTATTTAATTGTTCTTGCAATTAAAAAATTACTAAGGCTGAATCATGCTTGCTATCTCTTGTCCTGTCTAATGTGGATATATTTTTACTCAGTTTGTTTTTCATACAATTATGTTAGTTTTTATGCTTTGCCCATGTATTTGTGAGGATATTTTCATACATACATCTCTGTTTGTAAATAGTTTACTTGACCATTTGTTACAGCATATTTCAAGTATTTACTGTGCATTCTATCTTGTCTTTGAACTCAGGAGAAATTTGAAATTTGGGGCAACTTACTACTCTTTCTTCATAATGATGGTTTTGTTGTTTTGCTGTGTTGGTACGATGGGATTCTTTTTAGGATTTACCTCTTTTATATTGGGGTTTTTTTAAGGTATTATGAGCACTCCTTAATTCCTTTTCAATTTAGATAAGTTTTCCTTAAAAGCGTGCAACCAATTATACAAGTTCATTGAAAATTTCATTGCTGAAATTAATTAATTTTATTTCTTTCTTAGTCTTTCTTCCTATCCTAACCCTTCCAGTATCTAAAGATAATACTTCATGATCACTACACCTCAGATTATGTTTTGATATTTTTGTCGCATTACTCCTGAAATAAGAACTAAATACAGGGGGTCATTCCTTCTTACTGTTTTTTATATTTTCTGTCCCAAGAAATCATATGGTAGTTAAAAAGTTTAAAGGACAATGTACGTAGTGATTAATTTTTTTTTCCCTGAACAAATGTCATCACAGTTATTTTTGCATTATTACCGCAATTTCATATTATGGATTTTGCCAGTTGCTCACAGAGAACCTCATACTCAATAAAATAAATTAGTAAGCAGCTGAGATTTTGGATATGATCTTCAATAATACTGGCTTGGACTTGTCACATCTTGTCAAGTAAAATTGCCTCAAAATGGAAATGCAGACTTTTATGAAGATTTGGTATCACAGTGAATATTTTTCTAGTCTCCTTGAGAAGAGGCAATAGATTTTCATATGTTCCGAACATTGGCAGGTATTTTTTATTATTGTTATTTTTACTATTATCTATAAGTTAAGTATATAGAGTAGACTAAATCAAATATTATTCAAAGCAGCTCTATTAACATGTGATTTTGAACTTAATTATGAATGATATGCTATAAGCAGTAAGAATTATTTCACATGAGAATCAATTAATTGGCATTTTCAAGAAGTCTGTAAAAATAATTACTAAAGCAAAAGTCTGTAAGAATCTGACGCATTGCACTACCTGGAAGACAAGCAGCAGGCAGCAGAAATTCTATAAACCAGGAATTTTGCCAAACGTTCTCAGGCTGAAGTCCAAATGAAATTTTTTTAACCCAGCTAGATTTTCCATACTGAACCAAGGAAATTGCAGCCCAGCAGAGTCTTAGGAGTCTTTGCCTACACTTCATTGCAAGTGAATGTCTGTCTTTTTTTCTTTTAATAGTGTCTGTATCAGATACCAACAAAAATGTATGTTAACAGGCTGACAAAAAATAAGATGTGAAAATACTGGAAATGGTGCTTGCACAACACAATTTATGATGTGATGTGCATAATGTACAAACTGAGGTTCTGGTGCTGCAGAAGTTTACATACGTTATTAACATTATGTACGTGAGTAATTCCTGGCGGATTAGATTCTGTAAGTTTCACTCAAGTCACTGTTATTTGAGCATGTTTATGACTGCAAGTCTCAGCTTGCTTATCAGAAGGAATGAAAGCACAATCAATTTCAAGGATCTGTAACAACCACACTGCTGTTTGTTTATTATAATGTTCTTGTAGTCATTTGTTTTCATAATGCCACAACGTTTTCCTTCATTTGACAGTCTCATCTCAGCACACTTACACATTGAGTCCGTGATTTAGACTTGCTTGTCACTGGTATGCTTTAACCATTACACTGAAAATCCAGCATAGTTCCTAACCTAAAATTTAATCATTGTTTCAGTTAGCAGACATAAAGTTATTTTATAAATTGTCAAAATAAGTTAACTACGCTTCCTAGGTCTAGGTGACAAATAGGAAATCACATGGGAGCAGAAAGAGAAAAAAGAGAATGGAAAGTATGTATGCAGCATCATTTCAGTAAGTAGATCAAGATGGCTGAAAGGTGTTGAGATGATAAATGGGCAAAAATTAACCTGTTCTGCCATGACTGCTGGGGCAGAGGTCATTCACACCCTGATGACTTGGAGAGTGCTATCCAACTGTAATGGGGGAAAGCAAAAGAATGAAAACCATTGCTAATGTGGTTATAACTGTCCTGTAAGAAAAAGGGAACCTAAATAACCACAGCTTTGATCACTTACTGCAACTGTTCTGTCTTTTTTTAAGCTTTTAATGTTTATTTATGTAACATTACGGACTAAAAAAGAAATTCTTTAAATGAAAACCAAATCTGATCTACCAAACGTGAGCCAGGTTGTTCAGATACATAGCTGCTCTCTGTTGCAGATACTTCTGAAATAATTAACCTGAGAAAGAGCAGAGTTAGAATTTTACTATGACACATAACTGATGAGTGATGACTTACTTAAGTGTAGAAGAAGATTTGCAGTTTTCAGTATAAAAAGAGTACTGGAAGCATTCATATGCCCAAGATAACCACCAATAAACATGATTTAAATGAAATTTTGTCTTAAATCTGGGAGGAGGTGGGTGTATGAGTCTGTATATATGTTCTTTGAGGGCTTGAGCTGTACCAAATGATGAATAACACAGAAAAAAATTTTTTTGTCAGAATAGTGTAATTTGCTGTCCACATGTTCTTGGTAAAAAACTGATTTCAAATACCTAAATTATGGTATTCAAGACTTCTTACCCAGAGTTACATTCCAATGGGTGCTGTGGATAAGGTAAAATAATTTAATTGCTACTCCTTCAAGTAGGGGCAGTCATAGAGCACAGCAGAGCATCAGGAAGCAGGAGGTCTGTAAGATTCCTGCTGGGGATGCCTGTGATGGGAGGAAGTCCTGAGAGTGGTACCTGATCTTGTGTCTCCTACTTATAACTACTGAAACAAAATTCGAGAGAAATTTTAAAGCAACTGTCTTTCAAGCTGAGGGAGTATTGTTGTCTGATAGCATCTGCCAGATTGTTAACATAAAACCAGTAGTCTTATCCTGGTTTGATGCTGATGTGCATGGCCAAAGGTTAAACCTCATTTGGGTACTAGTACTAGTGGTTTTTATTTCCATTCTCTCAATTACTGTATTACATTGTAGTGACTTGTTATTGAATAAATTCATGGACACACTGACACAATCTGCCTAACCCTCTTCAACTTGTGAGCATCTGAGTGCTGCCACAGGCACTCCTTCAGTAGAAAGGGTTAATTGAGTCAATACACTCATTGCCTGAATAAGTATATGGGTTTAACTATGTCCACCACAAAAGGCAGTCTGTCCATTTTCTCCTTCCTGGAGATCTTCTTTTGGTGATCCTCTGTTAATTGCTGAAGCACTGTCCAGCAGCACGGGCTATACTCTTCCCTTGCACCAGCAAGGGTGACAGGTGACAGGTCAATGTGAACAGTCCCTTTCCATTAGCTCTGCCATGGCTCATTCAGGGCAAGAACCGTTAGTTTGTGGAATTGTATTTCTAGCTTAATTCCTTGGAAATACTTAAAACACAGCTTTTCAAGGCATTGGGAAATAGAGTCTGATATGGATGTTTTGGTGAGGCTTGAGTGCGTTTTAACAGGCCCTTTTTCCATGTTGCTGGTAAATCCATCCTGTGTGAAAAGCGGCTTCAGGGTCACTCTTGATTGTCGCTGTGAGCTCTGGCAGGAGCTGCATCTCTGCTGTCTGTGGGCAGCTCTGAGGCTCCTTGTCAGACCCACCCACCCTGCAGGCAGTGAGCCTTTCAGGAGGCTGTAAGTGAAGGTATAAAACATGCCCTGTGGGTTGGGATGTGCACCACAGACTTTTTAGGCTTCAAGCAGTGCAACCACTGAAATAACTGTTTTATTAACATATGAGTTTTTTACTGAATGAATATAATTTAGCTGATGTATTGAGAAAGAACTGTTGCCTCTAGGCCATTGTGCATAGTCTCAGATAAATCTTTCCCTTAATTTTGTGAATTGAAGGTCACTGGAGACTGGGAGGGTGTTCTGGAAAGATATCACTGCATGCTTGCCCTGTACTAGCATTTTTTCTTAGGTATTTGCTTTTGGCACTGTTGTGAAGTGAATACTGAGATAAACAGCCTTTTTGATTTTACTAAGTATTTCCTTCATAATAATCTTAAGAAATGGACAAAACAAAAAGAGACCTAGCTGGTTTAGGTTTTTGGTGGTTTTTGTTTGGTTTTTTTTTCCAGGTAAATTCATTCCAAGAATGTAAATAATTTTTTTTTATATCATTTACGTACATTGCATATTCAATGTGGTCTTTCACTCAGTCTACACAAATGTATCAGGCAGTGCTCCTACATAAGAATAACCCCCCAAAGAAAATCACTTTGAAGTGCTTTTTCTTATTTGTTTTCTAAGCTCTGTATTGTTATTGTTGTCAAAAACTCTCAGATTTATTCTGAACTTGTCTCCCTTCTGAAAAGAGATTCCAAATTCCTTCATTCCCAGTGTCCAAAGGGATGCTTGAATAAAATAAAGATTAATAAATAGAGTCATCCACTTAAAACTTTATTAGACAACCACACATTACTGTTTTGCGATTTTGGTTTTATTGCCAATTAATTATTATGACAGTCTGTTTGACTTATCCATGGCAACTTATCTAAGCTATAGATGCACGTCCTAGATAAATACAGACTGCAACCTGTATTATTAGCCCAGTCCTGGCATTTGACAAACATGATTATATTTTTTCTACAGACTTTTTTCAAGAGAACAGGTTACCAGTTTTTGCTCAGAAAAGAGCATAAAGTAATAAACCCAGTGAGACATGGGTTGCACAGTGAATCACACACATGACCATCTGAGAGCTCCCTGCCTGTGTGCCCAGCCATTGGAGCTGGGGTTCCCATGGCAGCCTGTAAGATTCCATAAAGCTACTAATTCCAGGAACACTTATTATTTGGACTATTACCCTATTGTTTCACAAAGGGATGGCTCACATCTCAATTATTGCCTATGTTGACAAACCTGTCTCTTCCTGAAATGCTGGTTTTGGTGAAACACATTCTCAAAGTACTAGGTTCAATACTATGTTCTGATCAGACAAAGAATTTGTCTTTTTTTTTTTTTTTTTCTGGCTGAGGACAGACCAGGTCTCACCTGGGCTGAGCTTGCCTCTGTCTTCTACTCCTCTACATTTCTCTGTTCCAGATGGTACTCCAGCTGGCCAGCATTATCACAGATACCAGAAAGGTGATGGTGTTTGTGTTATTCTTCAGTTAGGCAATTGGAATGCTCTCTCAGATATGTGAAGAATTTGGAATGTAAGGAAGAGACATAAATACATAAACAGAGGGATCAGGACAGAGTGAAGCAATAATATGGGCTAAAGCATGTTATTCAAAGTCACTTATGGTATAGAATTGAAGCTGTAATAATAATTTCCCTTCAGAACTTTTAAAAAGAAGTATTATGATTGCAGAGTACAGCACAGGATGCACAAGATTTTCTGGGTCAGGACTAGGGGAGAGACCATAGAGACACCAAAAGACACTTGATCTACAGTCTTTTCTCTCAAATACAGGAGATTTGTGGGTTCCAGACTTCATGGAGCCCATAAACATAAAAGAGTTTTTCCTTACACTTCAACAGAGGAAGAGTTTTTCTAATGGCATGCTTTTCTGATGTTTGGATATGGTTGGGAATTGCAGTGGTTGCTGTGTGTGATTTCTGTACGTGTGTCATTTCCTCAAGCTTAATGGCTTTCTTTAATGACATACATGGTTCCTTCACTTTTGTATAAGTGTCCTCCTGTTAAGAAGACATCTAAGGTTTTCTGTACACTTTTGTATAGATTTGAGTGTATAAAATTCCAGGGTTTAGATTTTTCAATTTATTGTTTAAAAGTTTCTAGTTTCAAGTTCCTTTTGTAGTATTCAAGTCACTATTTTTCTTATTGATGGCAGTAGAAAATTTTGTGATATATATAATTGTGAATGAAAATTACACTTTATTCAGATACTAAATCATATAGGACAGCTCTTATCTACCTTTGCTTGTAGATACAACATAAAATTATTATTAATGGGCTTAATAGTAGCCTGCCTTACATGTATTTTGTTGATAAATATGCCTTGAAAGTGATACACTTTGTTTAAATGGTGCAGGCTAATGTCAGACACACGGACATTTCAATGGATTCATTATTTATTTATGCCTACATTAACTAATAAATGAATCAACATCATGACATAAGAGTTTTCCAGAAAACCAGTTCTAAAGTAAAAAAAGAGACATAATATTTATCATTCTGAATGATAACAAATGGAACATTCACTTTATTTTAATAAGTTAATACTGTCATGTGCAAACCTCCTTAGATACCTTGGATAATAAAATAGCTGTCACTTCTGCTTGTGGAATTAGATATGTGGTGATTATATAAAAAACGAATATTCTTCTGCTTCTAAATGTGAAAAGCTGACCTTTTAAAAACACTTTAACAACTTTTAGTGTTTATCATAAATCTTACCAGTTCTTTAATGTTGCAGTTTTTGGTTGCATATATTACACTAGTTTTGTGAGTCAACTTTTGTTACAGGGAAATTTGGGCCTGGGGCCAGGTAGAGCTTTGGAGAGCTTTTAAGTTCGAGAGCCTGTTTCACAGCTGGAAAGCTCCCCAAAGTGAAGTGATCCCAGAAGAATATGTTTCCCATTACCCAAATCTCTACCAAATCATGCCTTGTAGCTCTAAAATAATTAAGACTTTGGAAGCCCCAAGAGGTCTTTTTTGATCCATGAATGAAGCTACCCTAGGTTCAAATAACTAAAACCTGACTCCTTCTTAACCAATGAAACACAAAACCCCTGCATTTGTCAATGTAACATAAAGAGAATACTCAAAAATGTCAAAGCCTTTACACTTTAATGGATTCAACCTCAGGACATGTCAAGAGTTTTGACTGCAGTTGTTGGAGATGAGCCTGAGTTTTCTGTGCAAGTCCCCAGGGCAGAAAAATTAATGCTTTATAAAATATGATGTAAAAAGACATGTTGCTTTATATTGAAGTTTGAAATGATGATGGAATTCATAAAATGAGAAGAAATCCTTCAGGTGTCTAGCACTCCTTTTAATAATACACTCCTTAGCAGAGTATGAACACTGATTAATTGTAAGAAGTGGGCCACTGCTATTACTATAAGAATGAGATTGAAAACATGTACTTTTTTTGGAAAACGTAGCATATCACAGTCTTATGAAACCTCTTCTTTATTTTTAGATTCAATTAAAATGATGCAGTGCTTTATTAGGACTTGCTTTAGGATTATGAAAAACAATCTCATCTGTAGTTTACCTGTGATGTCTGTGACTTCAAAAAGGGGAAAATATTGCCAAATGCTAACTTCTGAAAAGTTAGTCCTGTATTCTTGTGCTTGCTTAGTGATTTGTGGATAGAAAAAGAAAGTGGGATGTGTGTTCTGAGGGGAGGGCTGATGCCACTTGGGCATCTGAGAGTTCAAATGTGCTCACAAATCAGCCATCCATTTAATATTAATAATACTCATTGGTGATGAAATATTAATCCCTCAGTTATGGGTATCTACAAAATCTAAGGACTTAAACTATAGTCCTTAAATTGATTTTATTTTTCTGAAACCAGTCTACTGAATTTCTGATGTCTAACAGATGGTATTAATATATTATAATTCTGTGTTTTAATACAGCATAAACCCATAGTAGTTAAAGAATTCATTTAATCAGCAAAGCTGTGAGGAAATTCATCAAATACAATAGAAGTATTTACATACCTTCCCTTTAATGTGTGCAAATTTATGGTGGGACTACCTACTGAATGATGACACTGAAATAAATGAGGTTAAATAAACATTGTTAGGTTGGCTGATGTGCCTCATTTTTGGCCAGATGAAAGTTTTCCTTTATTCCACTGTTCACTGCTTAGACCCTGTTTTGGAAGAAGAGATGCCAGCTGATGAAGATCTTTTGCAAATACAAGTATGTTCATATCATGCATTGGCAGTGTTTCATCAACTGGCAGCAACTCCAAACATGCTGATTTATAGCTAGACTAATCTGGTAGCTGAAGGATTTACAACCTCAGGAGAGACTATTTGAAGCACTTAAGATTGTCATTAAAAAGTTCTTCTTTACAATAAAAGTGCTCAGACTTCAGCTGCTTTCCTCTCACAGCTTTAACTAGACAGCTGCTGAATCTTGAGGGGAGCTTGAACCTGCAAGTGCCATGACATTTTATATCTTCCTAAGCAGTACCTAAATCAGCACTTTCCCATCCCTTGGAAGTCTTCAAGGTCAGGTTGGATGGCAATTTGAGCGATCTGATCTGGTGGAAGATGTTTCTGTCCCCTGGCAGTGGGATTGGAATAGATAATCTCTAAGGTCCCTTCCAAACCAAAAGATTCCAGATTCTATTATTTTATCTGCTGACTGTCCTTTTTATGCAAAGGTTCATGTTGAAGTTGCATAAAAAGCAGTAAAAACCTGGAGTAGAATTTAGAGTTCTCAAGTCAGTGGTCTGTAGAGTCATGCTTGCCTTTTTTTGTTGATATTTCTCTCAGTTCTTAAGTCTTTTATTGTATTCTTGGGTATGATTTCAACAGAAGTGGAACTTCTATACTTTTCAGTATAGATTTTTAGTTAGCCAGTTGGAGCACGCAAAACAATGAATGTGGGTCTAAACTCCCTTGGACTAAGGAGAATATTGATGCGATCATCCTGAACAACTTATCTAACTATTTTATAATAAATTAATTTTGGAAGGGAGTGCAATGTTGTAAAAGGCTGGTGCAAATATCAGCATCTGCCTCTGCCTACATTTAAAAAAAAAGGTATCTTGCTCATGTCTTTGAGGCACCCATTATTTTGGATGTCTCAATTTAGGCTTGAAAATTTGACCCTGAAGATAGACTTGTAGCATAAATGACCAGTTAGATCCAGTAGTCTTCAGTTGCACTTTAAATTGGAGTGCATAATGTCTGTGGAGTAAAGGTATTTTTCTGCGAGTGCTGATTGGGGTTCTCTGTTTGGTGTCCTAATCCTCTTGGACATAATTTAAAAAAATGTTTATTTTCCATGTACATTTTTAAGGCATCTAAGCATCTATGCAGAGTGAATGGAATCTGGATTACAATTTTATAGTGGATGCCTAAAGTTTAGGTGTTGTGCTGTGGGCCCTGCTCTTTGAACTTGAGATGTAGGGATGTAAAATTCCATGTTATGGTTCCTATCTTTTGACAGGAAAGTGGCTGCAATACAATTAGATTTATCGTTGCATTTTCTAATTTTTCTATTATTCATTTTTATAATTGAAAGCCTAATTTACAGCTTGAGTAAATTCCTTTCCTTCCAGTGTTCCCTTAATAAATTATCCTTTTTCTTGAATGTGAAAAGAGATGCATTGATTTGTGCTTTGAGGTTGCATGGATTAACTTTGACTTCAGCTTTTCATCTGTTGCATTGATCATATGTAACAAAAGACCTACAGAGACAATATGTTTATAGGGAACGAATGTTAAGTGGGCTGTTTCCTGAACTGTAGATAGCAGACATTGTAAGTAAACAGCCAATTGTACTTTATTTTACTTTAGTGTTGCCACATGGGAAGTCTGACACTTCAAATCTCTCATGCTCATTTTTCAGGAACAGTGTGTTATATTTATGCTGATATTAGAAATATTTATACATCCATCTATTGGAAAATAAGGGAGTTTGCTTTTTTAAAGAAAAAGATTATGGGGTGGGTGGTTTCTGGATGAGAATGATTAATCATGCTCTCCATGTGATGAGTTAGGAGTCCTAAATTTCTAATTTAAAGATTTATATAAATGATATAGAATGCTGATGAATAATATTCCCAAATAGAGTTGGATTAATATTCTGGTACTTTTAAAATCATATGGGACAATACTAGAGTTATTTATTGCTTTAAAGTTTGTAAGTAGAAGTTCTAGTATGTTTTTAAGCACAATATTGGTCTGTGGAGAGTCAAGAAAATGGCAAATTCTTTGATTTGTTTCTAGAATAGAAATGGCTTGGTTTTGAGTAAGTTTATTTAATTTTCTTCTTGCATTTCTTCCGCTTCCTCCTCCATTTAGCCTTTCATACCTACCTGAACAAACACTTTCACTTCCACAATCAATAATTCATTCTGACTTTCAGCATCATTCATACTCCTTGCATTCTTTTTTAGCAATGCACACTTGCTCACTCTTATAACAAAAAACATGCATTGTGGTTAGGCACAGAGGTCAGCACCAGTGTTGTGTCACAGGTCAAACAAGATCACTTACATTCTTTATCAGGATCATTTCTTCTCCCTGGGTGGGATGTGAACTTTTCTTTTTCTCAGAGAGGAAACACCACAGATGTTCACCACTCCTTGTTCAGGATTTCTGCTGCATGGTCTGCCATCATTTTTCATGTAAACTTACAAAACAACAAGGCATGAATCACCCATGGGTTATCCTACTTGTTATATTAGTTATTCAAACAGCAAAGTAACTGCACACTGTATTTAAATACACTTGTGATGTATGTAAAAGTTAATTCCATATTTTTTTGAGTTGCTTTTTAAGATACCTCTGGTACTTACAGGAAATATTTATAAAATGCTCAAATTGGTTATATCTGGATTTTCATAGAGACATGAACATTTTTTGTTGCATATGATTTCATATTTCTTAATGTAACTTGACTTAATATTATAAAGGCTTTTTTTATTTCTTTCTTTTTTCAATTCTTGAGCAAGACCATAGCATTTAAATTAAATTACTCTAGTTAAAATGTTTGCAGTTTTTTGTCATGAGTTTTCCCTAGGTAAACAAAGTTATTTTTATATTTTTTCAGAAATGCAGTGTTATCGGTACTTCTTATTATTCTTGTGTTTTACTGACCCTAAAAGAAAATAGAGTATTAATTATGCTTTCACCACCAAGTATTTATCTTTTATGGAAGAATGAGGTAACAGAAAAAGTTCTCTTGGTAATCTTCCCATTCATGACTGAATTTTTTGCCAGTACGTGTCAGCAGCATCCCACTTCCAGGTAGTTTTACGTCATAAAAATTTCCTAGAACATATGTCATTCTTTATTCATTTTACTCTATGCTTGCAGGTTTCTTTTTTTTCCAAAAGAGTTTGTGTTAAGAAACTAAAAAAACCCAGTCTACCAACCAAATCCACAACAAATCCTTTTTGAGAAGTTTCATCATTTCAGATGCTTTCTTGCACTTTTAAAAAAGTGTTTGTTTTTGTTGCATTTCAAAAACAATAGGTGTTCCTGGCTCTTGTGTACCCTTGCTTCAGAAAGCAATGTTTCTTTACTTGTTTTGAGGCTTCAGTACAACTACTGGGTCTTTCTGGTTCTCTCCTGAGTGCCTGTGTGTTACAGCTCTGGCTCCACCAAAGAGTTGCACAACACAAGGGAAGCTGATCTCTAGAGAGAAATGGTTGGTGCCAAGGACCTCAGTCTACACTGAGCATGTTTTACTTGGGCCTGTTCTTCAGACTGAATGCCCAGCAGCAGCTGCACAGCATCAGGAGAGCTGCCAGAAGGCATCTTCCAGTTGTGATTCACCCCAAGGGAATCCAGTTCTAACACTTCAGAGCTGCAATGTGAACCAAAGCTCAGGAAGTGGGGATGACTAAATCAAGAGTTTTAATTTTGAATTATGATCTCAAATAAAACACTGCGGTAAACATCCTTGCACCTTAGAATCGTCCTATTCAAAATTTGGAATGTATACTGAGAACAGAGTTCATTTATTTTTCTCTTATCAACATCCACCTGATACTCTCATATGTTGTTTTGTCCCTTCTTGCAATCAGGCGATGAGGAACTCAGTTTCTTATGCTCTTTTAAAGGCTGTGACAAACAAGCTGAGAAGTTTGCTTTACATTTTGAGTTAGCCAGGATTTTATCCTTTAACTGGGTAATCTCAGAGAAAGCAAGTGAAAAAGGAGAAAGATAAGGATCACACGAGGCTGATGTTCCTTATGAAAAAACAAAACAAGAACAACAGTACAGCTGAGCCCACGTCTAAAAATTACTGACTCATATAAGAATAATTAGGTAAAGTCAGTTCACTGATTTAACAGCACCACCTTATGTTATTACTGTTTGTCTTGCCATAATTCCTAGGTTTCTTTTAAGTTTCACCATTCCATCATGCTAGAAAGAGTCTGTTTTCCACAGCCCAGGGTCAGGATAGAACTTCTAGGTAAGACAAAAGGAAAAATGGTCAAGCAAAAAAACCAAAAACAAAAACAAACAAACAACAACAACAAAAAAAAACCCTCAAAAAACCCCAAACACACAAAAAAAAACCAAAAAAAAAACAAAACAAAAACAATAAACAAAAAAACCCACCAACCCAAAATCCCAATTATTTAAATTCATTTTAGAAACTCTGGAAACTACACAGTAGTTATGTTACAATGCATTGGCAAGGTGTTGGAACAGGTTAGGCATTAGGATAGTTGAAATAAATACTGCCAGACAAGCAGTATTTGCAGTATTTGCATGGATAGATTCTGAAAGTTACTCTTTTTGTTCAAACCAAGTAATTTCATGTGTTTCAGGGCTGTCCCATGGCAGAACAGCTGTCTTGTTGGAATTGGGATTATCAATTTAGACACAGTTAATGGAGATTACCATTTAAGCGAACTATCAGCTGTTATATAATCTGTCACTTCATAAGACAGTGCAGATAAACCCTGTATAAATGAACTATGATGTTCACACCAGTAGCATAGTTCTTCATATATTTCATCCTGGACAAATACCTGTATGACTTTCTTTATTGCTTAGCATTTCTGTAACTTGACCCAAAAAGTTACAAAGGTATCAAACTTCCCCAATTGCTCCATTTTGCTTCAGCCTGTGTGTTGCACCTGAATGCCACATCTAAGTGTAAGCCATCAATTTGTATTTCAACTCCAGATCTTCTAATTCTTTTTTTTAAATCACAAGGTTTAAGGTGTATATGCATATTATTTTTCTTTAGTTTTGATGAGATAATGGTTCATAATATGTTTAATACTTTTTTTCATATAAATCAAAATTTATCATGGATATTTGTTAAATGATTTATGCTGGGGTAGATTGACAGATCATTTTGTTTGGTGAAAATCTAAGAATTTCTTGATTTCTTTAAATAGATTAACTTAGTGCAACCATGGAGCACAAATTATGGAATACACATATCTATAGGAGCAGAAGGCTTGTCATCACTCTGCTCAACACTTGCATCACATTATAATACTGAAAAAGCTTACTGCCTTATTTCCATTAATTTTGGTAACTTATTTTGGCTGTTGTATTGTCCAGTCCTTGCAGAGTTCCGGTATTTAATTTTAAAATTTATGTGCTTTGAAAAATTGTATAAGGCAAGAAATATTCTTTAACTTTTTATGCTGTAGCTCAGATTTAAATTTTTGGAGCTTCCATCAGCTTTGGCAAAATGAAGATTAGCTTGATCCAACTTCTGAAGCTGGGAGCTAAGCCAAAACTCTGGTACTCAGAGATCTGCAAAAGCACGTAGCTGCTCCATTACCTGACATTTCTGGCCCTATTTTCAAGATTTTTACACACTCTTTTTTATTTTCTTGTGTGTATAGGGCTCATATTTTCTTTTTCTTTGAGGCTGGAATCAGATCCTATTTTCACTTAGCATCTTTTGCACATCACTAAAGGCATTATGAAGCAGTTCCTTAAGCCTAGCTCTACTACTCTGGGTATATCTAGTTTGTTACTCTTAACAACAAGTGGTTAAATTGGCATAACCATGGACATGTCCATCACTCATTGCTATTTCATCCTAATTAATAAAACAAGCCTAAATTTTTCCAAAATTCTGATGCTTACCAGAAGTAGCCTTTATTCCACCCCATCAGTTTTCTTAGCACCTGAGCATTTATTCTGAATGGAAAAAAAATTCATAAAATATGCAGATGTACAGTCGAACATTAATAACCCAGTTATAATCAGTTAAGGAAGGCATGGTCCAATTATTCCAGAGATATATACTGAGTTAGTATGTGTGGATTAAGCTTCACAGTGTAACTAACCCTGCTGAAAATATAAATGCATTGTGAAAATAGATATATTGTTAAGGAAAGCCTCTTATCTGCTTGTTTTTATACTTGCTCTGCAAGAAATATTTAAATTAATTTATGAAGATACACATTTCAAATCCAAAATTTGAAGAGCACTTATTTACTATATTTTTGAAAATACTTACTTCATATTATATGTTACGAAGCATTTCAGAAATGGCTTTGAAGGCCATAGAAAGGCAGTCTGTTAATGCAGATAGCTTAACCACAGAAGAATCAGTATTATCATTTCAGGTAGAGCTATCCACAGAGATATAATGATACAGAAGAGGAAATAGATTGACTTTTAATTTTTTAGCTATGTGGGGTTTAGTTTTTGTTTACAATTGAGTGCCACAAAAATTGTCACATGGTGAAATTTCTTCTGCAAGATAATATGTAACCTTTGCAATTTGGAGGTTATCCAGGTATTTTAGGGGTCCTTTCGTCACACAGAAAGAAAAACAAAATAGGGGAAGAGAATGGAAGAGTTGGCAAATGGTCTTGTTGGTAGCAATTGAAAAACATGCTGAATTAAAAACCATAGATGTGTACTAGTCTAATTCTCCTCTTTCATATTAAATGGCATAAAGGCAGTATTGCTAAAATATCACATTGTTCATTAAGTCAAAAAAACAAGACAGAATTACAAGAAAAGTGGAATGCTATCACTTTGCTTTCTGATATAAGTTAATTTAACATCAGATACTTTAGAAGTAAATTTTTTACCAGTGGAATATTTGGAAAATTTAATAATTTTGAGACTTAGCATTCTGCTAATAGGGTGGTTTTTATTTGGAATGCAGGAGGTTTTTCACTTAGTGTTTAAATACACTTTTCTACCTTTGGAAAAAAACACAGTCAATTTCACTTTGTTCCTCTTCCCTCACATCACTATTGATGCTCATTTTCAGGGGAAGAAAAAGGAAATTAAAGATGTGGGGTGTAGGAAACTTTTGTCACACTTTGCAGCACAACAAGACATAAATTGAACTCAAATGACTCCAGCAATTTGTTGCAAATGTTTTCAACTAATCCTCCAAGGCTTTTCCCTTGACACCAGAAGAATTTTCCACTTTTTAAGGTTCATTCTGTTGTCAGTGGCCTACACATGGGTGTGCTTCAGCTTGACAGGTCACAGAAAGTATAGACCAGTCATTCACCTCCAGCTGCCCCTCCACTCAACTTCCTCTGAGCAATATTGGCTTCTGCAACTAGAAACTGCTTTTTACATATAATGAAATTCACAAGTGCATTGGAGGAAATGTGATTTTTTTTTCCTGCCCCCACAATTTCAATAGCAGTTTATTCCTTTAAAAGGCAAATTGAAGAAGGGGATAACTTTGAAAGCAAACTGGAAATATAAAGACAGGAAATGAGTCTGTGACTGTATAACTGAGTTCATAAATGGGTCCTTTTTGGTATGAAACTGGGCTTTTAAAGTAGAAAAATCACCTACTTAACAAAACCATTCGCTGTTTCAGCACTGCAGGAGCATGAAATAAATCCATGTTTCTTTCTAATATATCATTCAGTCTATCAAACTATTTCCAAATGACCTGAGTTCTAGCAGTGCAACAGAAGGTTCCATATCTCTGCTGGGACAGTGAGTTTTTAATATAATCCTCTGAATTTCCTTGTTCATTCAGGTTTACAGAGATGCCTGTAAATTGTCCCTTAATCTGAAAGTGGGGCAAGCATACTCTTTCTCAGATTGCAAGATACAGACACTCTAACTTCCCTCAGAAACCCCTTTCATTTCTTCTCTAGGGAGAATTTCTGCATTTTAATGCATTCAAACCTTCTCTCCTGTTTGTCTCAAGAGCATCTGTACGTGCTTATTCTGCATCAATAGTTATTCAGAATCAACAGGATTGTCCCTAGTCACTGAATTACAGTGCTGTCAAGTCAAACAGCATTGATAGAAAACCTAAATCACTTTATTAGCATAGAATTACAAAAAACCCCAACCCTTGCCAACACACTAGAGAGCAGCATACAACCACCATAGACTTCAAATTTCCCTCTCACTTGACTCCATTTCCCAGGTGAAAATGGAAGTAATGAGGTGGTTTGTGTCCCCCACTCCCCACAAATTGATAAGTAAAATGCATGTACGCACAAGGCTTTCATATTGTCAAGCAGTTTTGTAGGATTTAGACTTAATTGACTAAAAAGAGCATTTCCTTCAAGATTTCCTAGTTTATCTGCTTCTTGAGAAATATTTTTGTTTTCCTTTTCTAAACTTTAAGAGAAGATGTGCCAAGGTATCTTTTTCTATGGGAACAGCTTTTCTTCCAATTCAGAGGTTTGAGGAGAAAGAAGTATTACAAATTCTCCTTATACTAAATGTAAAAAAATATTGGGAACTTTTGCAGATTTGGGTTGTCTCAGAAGGTGAAAGTGCTGCATATAGCAAATGTACTTTGCAAGCCAATGGAGAATAAGGGACAAAATCATTGTGCACGTTAGATTATTAGGAATGATTTGTGGATATACAAAGTGTTTAAAAAAATAGATGGTGGTGAATGAGGTGGAGGTGATGTTGAGTCCATGTGGCTGGGGCTAGCAGCTATGATGGATGACTGGGTTCTCTGCAGGTTCAAATATTCTGCTTTCAGTAGAACCAGACGTAACCAGGGAACTTTGGAAATCTTCTCCTTTTCATTATTTTTTTCTCTCTTTAGAAGCACTCTGTGCTCTAAAAGACTACTTTATTGCTATAGTCTAAATGCATCATGATATTACCTTAAGGTATGTGAGTGAACTGTAGTGATCACACTTAAGATGACTGACCAAACAGAAAGAATATCCTATAAGTCAGAAATTTTCATCTTGATCTTATTTAGCGTAATCACTTTTGTGTTTGTTTCTGGGATTTTTTTGTGGGGTTTTGTTTTGTTGGTTTGGTTTTTTTTTTGGGTGGTTTTGTATTTTTTTTTCTGGTTTTTTTTGGTTTTTTTATGTGTGGGAGTTTTCTTAATTTTGCAAGGAGATATGAAACAGAGAATGATAATTACATTTTCATTCTAGGCAGAGTAACCAAATACGCTGCTATCTCAAATCATGATTGTATATTAAAAAAAGAAGCTATAGAAAACTATTGTATGGGGAAGAGAATGGAGGAGGGTGCTAATGGCAGGTGTTCTTTGTATTTTTTAAGGTGTTACTCTGCTGAGTTATTCTGCTATATGTCTCAAAATGGATGATTTAAAAACTGTATTTCATTTGACATTTATTGATGGTCAGCAAAACCTATGAAGCTATCATATTGCTTCCTCCTTTTAATTTTATATTTAAAGGCAATTTTGTCTGTCATGTTAGAATGTGGGTTTTTTCCTTTCTTTTGATAGGTTATATAGGAATGGTATTTTCATTATACTTGTGGAAGGGAACTTTGAGAAATAATTTAACTGTCTTCATTGACAGATGAATTATATTTTTTTAAGGAAAAAAGAATGGACTGGATAACATCTTAAACTTATTTAAATATGTCTCTTTTTATGCTGTTTTAGAGAAGAAAATGTCGTCTTGAGTAAAACAGAATAGACTGAGAACATCTTAAACTTATTTAAATATGATATTCTTTACTGTGTCTTATGGAAAGAGTTTCTCTTTTAAATTCTGAGCCAAATTCCACCATGCTGCAGTCATACAGTTTCTATTATTTTTAATATTAGTATATTGAATGCAAACTATACCATTCTACAATACATATTGTATTTAAAAATAAGATATGCTACCTACCTCATAATTACCCAAGGGCAATTAACATATACCCCAAGCATTTAAAATATAATAGTTACTCTTCATCCAGTCAGACTTGTTAAAGCATACATCTTTTGATTGCTATGCAAAATGAAAGTTGATTTAAATATTTTCTTGCCATTGCATGTTCTTTCATTATTTTCTTGAAATTTATTTTCAGTATGTTCTTATGTTTAATCATGCATTTTGCTGAGTTTGTTTCCTGGACAATTTTCACTTAAATGTGTTTGAAATAAATCAGTGTAACTTGCACCTAGAGGAGCATGCATATATGGTAAATTTTGGATGGTAGAGTAATCCTTATAAGCAGTACTACTTTCTAAATGATTGGTTTTCACTTAGAAGGATAAAAGATACTTTTATCAGATGTCTAACATTTATGTATTCAAATTCATTCATGTGCAAAATAGTCACAGTTATTACTGTCACTAGTAATAATTTCAAAGTTCAGTGGAGGTATATAACTACTTGACTAGCTTTCATGCAACTATATCCAATTTCTTCATGATATCAAAATCTCCCTTTTTTCCTCTGCTATTCACTATACTTAATGCTGCAAAAAAATTTGTCCCTGTAGCTGTGAGGTAGCCAGCTCTGGAGGTGGCCTAAGCCACTGGTATTTCAGCAGCAAAAGTACAGACTAGACAAGTTCAGGTACAGCTCTGCTGGTCAGGCTTCACAAAGAGTCTCAGACATTATTTCTCTCTTTTGCTCCTGGGATATGCTAATTTGGCAAAGTTCAGAGCACAATTACCTAAATACTGCATCTAGGATCCTCATAAGTAAATTGATTTGCAGCTCTCCTAATCTGTTCAGCATCAACTTTGCCCATTTCTTGGATGCATCAGTGAAGTGAGCCTAGCTACTACTGGTGTCACTGGTTTGACCCATGGAACATAGCAGAAAGGTAGCAGCTGCAATGCCCTTCTCAAATCTATCTGGGACTTAAAAGGAAGATTCAAGTTCACCATGCTTTTCTGGTATTCGATTTTGCCTGTGCTTTTAAAATTAGGGCCTCCACTGGTAAGGAGAGGGCCAAGGTACCTTTTGGGGATGCTTACATTCTAACACTTTTGGTTGACATTCTCAATTTCTGCCAACATTTTCAAAATTCTATGAAGAAATTGAACTCAGTTGTGAGGGCTAAACTGAGTGATCAAGCCACAAAGCTGTATTCCTTGTCTGTCTGGTTCAATGGTCATACTGAACATACAGAAGATGCAAGTTTTTACTTTAAAATGAATAGCATTTCCAAGCACTCAAAAAGAGTGAAGAGGTGAAAATGGTAGAAAATAATTTCCTTCACTCCTACATCTTTGAGTGACAAGCCTAAGACTCCTATTAAGTATCTTAGGTAGATCACTCCTCCATTTGCCTGTATTTATGAACTGGGTTTTTTGGTAATTTTAAAACTGTGCTCTTTATGGAGCTTGTACATCTCAGGCAGAGTATCTGAAGGTGTATTTTTCTTCGGATGTTTGCCTGCAAAGGTTAGAGACCTTGACTACCTGAAAAGTCAAAATAAGCTTTACAAGTTTTTTTGCTTGTTTGTTTATGCCCAGACCTTACAACTTTTTAAGTTCACTCAGACACCATGTTTCATCCCAGGACTTTATGTATTCTTAAAGTTCACTTTTTATCACTGAAGCATCATATTCTTGGCAGTACTATGCTTCTAACTTGATTAACAAAATTCCCTAAGCTAACCTTAGTTCAAACCCAGATCTCTGACATGTCTTCGAGAATGCTATTCCACACCAATTTGCCAACTGTTTCTTTCTGACCTTCCTGTTGAAACCTTTATCCACCCTCAAAAAACCTTGCGGGTCCCTGAACATACATTATCTCCCACATTTTGGGCTTCATTCCCTTCTGTAACCATCCTGGTCCCCCACCCAGCAATGTTATGAACTCCTGGGCTTCAGAGCACATTCTCTTTCCGTGTATCATTAACTTCAATTCTGGGTACATAGTTTACTCTTATTATTCAGTGTAATTTTATGATAATTTTTGTTGTTATTATTTTCTTTAAAGAATCATGATTGTTATTAAGCCTGGTAAAGATCTGGATCACGCTTATGATAATGTGTGCTAAATGAGTCCTGAAAGAAAATATCTATGTAGATAGAAAAGGAAGGTGATGAAATTCAACATCCTATTCTGTAATTAGGATTTCGTGATGGAATTAATGAAACAGATTACTTAACTTTAGCCTGATTTCAGAGGACTTTCAAGCCTTTTGTGTTCTACCAACAAAAGCAAACATAAGTGAACATTTCCTTGAATCATAGGCTAATGATAAATGACTCAAGGCCATCTTCAAAACCTCCACACTGTTAATGAAGCTTTTCCCTTAGAGAAGGGAATATGACCAGCATGTCTTGAAGTGTGTTTTTTAGCTGAGTGCACATATAACTGTGAGAGCAGTGTATAGCAGAGTGATATTGCTGTGGCCCAGGACATTTCAAGAATCGCTCTACAGGGCTGGGTGGAAAATCCAAGGGTTAATAGTGAGTTATGGTTCTTTCTGAAATTCTTAAGTGGTGAAAAATACCTGTCTGAGAAATTTGTTAATGACAGGAAAAATCACCCTAAGTAACTCTTTGTCCTAAAAAAAAATATTCACAAAAATTGATTTTTATCTCAAGAAATAGAAATGAGAGAATATGACCTGGGAATATCCTGATAATCAGTTCAGGCAGGAATTGAATGTTTTAGATTAGGTAACTCTTCCTGCTGAAGTCTCTTGCACCAGAGTGTCTGTTAAGCAGATGAAGAAAAATTGCTGGAACTCATTTTACTAGAATTTCTTTACATTTTTTCACTTTAATTGGTTACCTCAGTACACAATAACAAGATATTGAGAATATTGTTCAGAAGCTGCAGCTTCCTGTGTTACCTCATTGAGCTGTTTCATTAAGGAGAACATAGGAGCGTGGATATGAGTCAGCTCGGATTCACCCATTGGAACATGCTATTTTTCACAAGAGAGAAATGAAGTTTTCTCTAGGTTGCTGGTCCTTCTGGTTACTCTTCTACACTCTAAATCTGTCATCTGCTTACAGTTTTGTGAGTGCTTATGTGCATTTAGCTGAATCATAAAGAATTGCAGATGTATGTGTATTTTTGAGAAAGGCATGCCTATCATTCCTCTTTGAGTTAAATGGTCTTTCAAATATCCTTCAAATACATATTTTTCTTCATGGAAAGGCTTTCTGCTGCATGAGAGTATTTCTTCAGTCAAGCTAGGTCATAGTTAGATTATTGCTAATTCTTAGTTAAATAGTCTTAAAGATTTTAAGAAAAGTTCTGTATACATGATGCATTGGATTCCCTGCTATGCGGAATGAAAATAAATCACCTTGATATACTTTTTTCTTTCATACACATTCTGTTCCCTGAATGCATGCTGTTGTGGTCTACACACAATTCTACTTGGCTTCACTTTCTGGTGGAAAGCATGCTTAGATAAATTCATAATTTTGCTTTTGTTGTTTGTATTGTTCTGCATTTTGTTTTGTTTTCTGAGCTTCTGTCATGGCTGATTTGTAAGAATAACGCCATCAAAAAGATGCATGGAGAAGGACAAAATGAAATGAGGGAATAAAGCAGTCATGAGAATGGAAACTAAAACCTAAGTATATCAGTTCATTTTAACATGTTTTAGAGACTTATGTAAAATTTGATGATGGCATTATTCTTTCCTATCTAGAGTTGAAGTCTTTAATCCTTTCACAGTTTTAGTTTTGGCAGCAAAAATTCAATTCCAATATCTGTATGTATTGAGCTCTGAATTCAGAACTTATTGAAATACTAGATTTGTATTATTTTACTCAGATTCGTAAAGTACAAGTGAGATGAAATTGAAAGTGGCTAACCATTAAGCCAGTCATTGAGTTAGGTTTTAGGAAGCTGAGAATTTGGCTACAAATATATTATGATTTAGTGTAGCTTCTCCAGTATTCAACGGGTAGCTGGTATTTTGCGTACATTGTCTGCATGTATTCTCTTTGTCCTGTACACCTTTTCAAAGTCTCTCAAATCTAATTATGAATAAGAAAGAAAGAAAAGAAACACCAAACAAAACAAGGAAGGTGTACTATTTCTGTGATCTTCTTTTCTTCTCAAACAAAAACTCTTTGCCTCAGTTCAGCCACCTTCTTTCTATGGAATTTTATAATATTTGCAGTTCTAAGCATCCGCAGCAAAGGAATGAGCATGTGTCCTTAATCCAAGGATATTCTCACGTGCACTGGTAGCTGATTGCTTTCTTTTTTCGTGTTTCCAGTACTAGTGGTATGAGCACTCTGTTCTCTAATTCCACCACTTTCAATCTCTGGATAAAGTGCACAGAAGTTTAGTCATTTAGTGCACAGGAGGAAACATTCACTGAGCAGAATTCCTCTGTGCATTATAGCATTCCACATAAATCACTTCTGGTGTAGATGATGCATGTTTTGATGTTATATCAGTGCTAAAATTTGATAATGAACACTCAAATTAAGCTTTGTAATTTTAAAAAAACTTTCTACTGTGTTGCATTTTATTAAGAAGAGCAATACATCCAAAATTACTAATAATTAATATCACATAGAGGAAAAGTAATTTAAATTGCATTTGGTCTCTGGTGGTGAATGACTTGTTAGAGAAAACATGAAATACTTTGCTGCAAAACTGAAAAATTAAAGATTTCCATGAATTCTGCTATTTATACCAGTCTCTATAATGTGGAAAATTCTATTGCAATTCAGCTTAATTTTGAAAAGCATTCCTACCATTCCTGTTTGAGTTTAATGGTCTAATATGTGTCAGGGAATTGTAGAAATGTTTAGGTTGGAAAGGACTCAAGATCCTCGAGTTCCAACCCCCTGCCATGGGCAGGGGCACCTTCCACTGGATTGGATTACTTGGAGCCCTGTCCAGCCTGGTCTTGAACACTGCCAGGGATGGGGCACCCACCACTTCTTGGTGAAACCCTAGACTGCAAACCTGTTCCAGTGCCTCACCAGTCCCATAGTAAAGAATTTCTTCCTCTAACCCAAACCCACTCTCTTTCAGTATAAAGCTATTACCCCTTGTCCAGTCTCTTTGTTACCTTGTAAAAGCTTTGTAGCCTCTCCAGCTTTCTTGTAGGCACCCTTTTAGGTACTGGAAGTCTTCCCAGAGCCTTCTCCTCTCCAGGCAGAACAGCCTATCAATGACTCTTGATATGAGTTGTTGAGCTGCTGAGTATAAGCTGTTAAATTTGAGTTTGTTTCCCAGCAATTCAACAGAACACTATTTCAATTGACAGGCAAACCATGACTCAATGGGGGAAAAGTTAGTAGTAAACCCAACGTATTTCTAGCTAGCCTTGTGTATGTCCTTTTAAGTATTTTTTCAGTCATTCCAGAACATGCTATTTTGTCAGACAGATTTTATATCAGGGCTAGTCACAATTTTAGCTTTTCATTAATTTCTAAGTATCAGTAAAACAAAAGTACCAGCAGATCTTGCACAAAAATGTAGACATAATTTCTGAAACAAAGGTGATCCTTGGTTGTTTTTTATTTCTTTCAGTAAATCCTGGTAACACACTGGGTGAGAATGTGTGCTGTATGTGATGTGAGCACATCACAGAACTGGCAGCTGGAAGGTAGGGCAGCTGTAAGTCTTTGATAGCACTAACTCTGGTCTGCTCTGAGACCTGCACTGACAAGCCTGGCATGATTTAGAAAGTCTTGAAAGCCAGATTCATTCTGCCCTAGAGCAGCCTATCTCTATCTTCTTATGGGCAGGGTCATGACCCAGTGTGTCTGTGGTGTGAGCAGATCATCTTGATGTACATGGTGGTGGCCCAGCACTACCCTGCATGATTCTTGGAAAAATAGTTTAGGTGTGCATTTGTATGCATCTGTCCCTGGAAGACTGGTTTATGCTTTATCTTATTTTATACTCGGGATGTAGAGTGGACGAGAATCTGATTCTTTTTTTTTAGCATTTTAAATTTTATATTTGCACATAGCAAAGTATATACGTGCTAAAGAGAAATGCAGAGTCATTCTGACAGGTTCTTAACATGGTATTCATTTGTATCCATATATTGTTTTAGCTTTTCTGAATTGATGGAGTTAAGCTTTAACATCAAATTATACTAGAGATGCATTTGCAAGCTACTGTCTTGTTATTTAATAATGGTTAACTGATTAAATTCTGTCCCTAATCCACTTTCTCTCATTCACTAAAATTTTGAAGGAGGGGAGAATAGGATTTTGAGAAACGGAGTAGATAGAAAGAGCTGTAGATCAGTTGTTGTTTTAGTACTAATGGGGTAGTGCATCACACCAAAGCAACTCATGGTGATTTGTGTTGGAAAAGATGGTTGAAAGACATTCACACAAAACCACCAATTGCTATGGGCAGCCAACTGTGCCAATCAGTGAATTGCTGCATAAATTCTGGCGTTGTCAGTCCTTCTTGTTCAAAAGCATGACCACAAAAACTGAAGTAATGGAACAGCAGAGCCTACTGATTTAATATTTGGGGGACCTATGGTAAAGAAATGACTGGCTGATATTTGCTAACTTCATCTTTCCTTACCAAAACCCCAAGCAGCCAGGCTGTGTCACTCACCACATAAGCTCCAGGGCAGATTGTCCATTTCCTCTTTATTCCATTATATTTTTTAAACATCAAAAAAATTTACTTGAAGCAGATCCTAATCTCTTTATCAATAGAAGAAATAATTGGCTTTGATTTCAGTTTCTAGAAATAAGTATAATGTTATGATTTTCCTGTCAGCAAACACATTTTTAAAGGGGGAAATACTCTAAAACTAGGCGAGAGAGAAGATGAAATCAAGCGGAAATGCATTCCTCCCAGGAGATAGGCTAGTTTTTTCTTCTTTCTTTTTTTTCCTAAGCAGTCATTAAAATCTGTTTCTGGAATCTTAACTTTATCAACTGCAGATAGAAGAGTGGAAATATGTGTGGAGAAATTCTTGTTTGAATTAGTTCCATTTTCCCATAACTCCAGTTGGGATGCATGATAAAATTATCAATGAAATGTCCTAATTTGATCCTTAACCAAAGGGATGTTTTCCTATGAATCATCTGTGTTTGTGGGAGGCAACACTGAAGCTAACAGAGCAGGAATGGGACCCAGATGTTTTCTGAGAAGCTGGTTGCACTGCAGGCTGTGTATTACCTAACGTAGGCGACCATATGGAAGAAAAGGTTGGAAACATCCCATTACAAGTCATATATCATTGAGCTGACAGCAAGGATTTCAGCTTATTTTTATTTAAATCATGAAAGCAGCTGCTCAGCTGTCCAGCTGTATTAAATTTAACCCTTTTTCTGTCAAATGAGTTTTGCTTTATGAAATGGCAGCCAAACAGTTTGGTGATATTGCAGAAATACCCAAGTTAGAAGGTGTTGTGACAACCGCTGTCCTCTTCAGCAGAACAGCACTAACAATGGCAGTCTGCCACTGGGTGACAGTGTAGCCACTCCATACACCTGGACTTCATGAAATACCAAGCCTTTTCGCCTGCAAAGGTTGCAAAGAAAAGGCATGTGCACTAAAGTACCTGGAGATTTTTCTCCCTTTTCTTGTACACCTTTAGAATGAGTAATTGCAATTTTTTTTCATAGTTGTTGTCTTCCTTTTTTGATTAGTATTGATTTTTTTTTCTTCCCTTAATTTTTTTTCCCTTTTCTTCTGTTTGTATATTGTGTTCATCAAACCCCTGATGAAGCTTTTCTGATGAAGCCTGATGTAGCCTCTCTTCTTAAATCTCTACTTTCCTTTTTCCTGGCTCTACTCTTTTTCTTTTCTGCACTCCCACATACTGTTTTCTTTTTGTTACTAGAACATAAGTTGCTCTGAGGGATTGTCCCTTCACTACTTCTCTGTCCCATTATATACACTGCATACTCTTTACTGTGTTTGTTTTATGTTTTTTTAAAGAATTTCCTTTTTCCATAGATTTGGCATTTATTTAAAAGAAACACTTAATTTACAGGAAGACTGTTCCCATCAGTAGAAAGCAATCTTTGGCTTCCAAATCAATCCTTCACAACATGTTTCAAGCAGCTTATTGATTTGTTATTTTTTAGCACGCTTTTGCTAAAGAAAGAGACTTTAACTGAAGCCTAACAGTTACAGTTAAGTAACAGCCATACAGTAAGTACAGACTTTAATTTCCTGTATAGAAATCTGTAGAAGAAATAAATATAAGTGGTATCCAGCATAATACTAAACCAGATTAGTAGTTTTGGCATGCTAAAGCATGCTAAAATAAGTTCTTACTGTTTTGGAGACTATATGCTTTATTGTATGCTGTGTCTACCCTGCCCACCTCCATGTCAGAGTTCTCTATTTTTCTGTCAGAGCATGGAGGTTTTCTTGTTTCTCATCCTTTGTGTTTTATATTCTAGTCATAGGCCTTTAAGTCTACAGAATATTTTATAAGGATTTCATTCACATCTGTGAATGTGAGGGTTTGGGATAATGAAATGGTATGCTTACATTAGCATTTCTATTTGATACAAATATTTACATCCAGATTAATTCTCTCTTCCTTAAAAACAATGGAAACACAAGGAGCTTAGCAGCAATTGCTTCCAACTAGTGCTTTCATTCAGTTACTGCAAGAGATCTCCAATCCAGGCACTAAGATGCAACTCAGTAATAGCATCCGTCTCTACATAGCTTTAGAAAATAGGTAAGATCAGGAACTGAGGTCTTCCACTCTGAATAAGAGCAGCAGAAGGTGGTGTTCTTCATGCTCAGGTGCTGTGAAAGGCAGCCTAAACACTGCCCTCTTGCAGAAGTAACTTCTGTAATGATGCTCTATCAGTAATTCCATGTGATTTCTCTAGTTCCTAAAAGTTCAGCTTTATTTTTATTAAAATGACTTTTTTCCCCTCTCTTTTTCTGTTTCCACTTGCATTTCTATCTCCTTAGGCTATTCTTGCTAGACACACAACTGTACCTAGGATATTATTTTCATACCCATAACAGATGGTATTTTCTGCCAAAACCTACTGTTCTGACTTTTCAAGATTTTCCTCCTTGTTTTATACAGTTCGCACTCGCCCATTGTGTATACGGTAAGGTTTAAATCTCTCTAATTTATAACAATTCCTTGCAGTTGAGGTAATAATCCAACCACTAGCTGTAGTTGTCTTCTGGGCTTGTGCTGATCCCACGTCTGCAGGAGCAGCCTTTCTTTACTGGTGCAGCAGTGTCTTCTCTGTGTGTCAGGTAGCATCTGCTTCTTTCATGAATGCACCATGACTTGGATCTGTGGGAAGACTCTGATCTGCTCTGACTACCATATAACTGCTTGACCAGCTAGACTTGCAACCAAAATTAGTCTGGAATATTATGTTTCTTCAGGGGACATATGGAAAAGGTTTATTTTTTTTATTTTTTTTTCTGAAAAGCTTTGCTTCTTGCAAATGTGTCATTTTGGAGAAAACAGGTTTTTTTCTTGCTATCACATATTATTCTCACTTTCTACAAAGTTACTGTGTTTGCATCATTTTAAAACCAGTTTTCTATCTCTGGTTGGTATAATAGACTTGTCTTTGCAGTCATTCAAAGTAGCATAATCTTATTTTCCTTCCAAATATGATGTCTCGTGGGTACCATTTGCTCTATATTTAATCAGTAAGGGCTTTTTTGGTTTGTATTTGTTTAAAATGGTCCATGTTCTTTATTGACTTTTTTCTAATTATTTGCCACAATTTTAGATAATGCAACTGAACTGGAGAGTTTAAATTCTTCATTTTGTTTTTGACTTTCAAGGAGCTGTAGTCTCATTTCCTTAGCTTCTCATATGTGGTTTCTAACTAAGCCAGTGTCAGACCTTCACAAATAAAACAATTAATTTAATCATTAGTATGTACATTAATGTAAAAGATGGTGTGGAGGGAAGGGGAATTTAGGGAAGTCTATCTCCTATTTCCATTAATTACCAAATACCTCGTTAAGCTTCTAGACATTTTCCAGGCTGTCTCGACACTTTCCAGGACTGTCTCTTGTTGGGGGACAGTGGGAAGCCACGGTGGGATCTCCTCCTGCAGCGCCAGAGGCTGCTTTTAGTCCTGGAGTCTTAACACTGAATCTCACCCGAGGAATTCAGCCTGACTTTGCTGAGAGGCCCTCCAGGTGGCAATGCAGACAAACAGGTCAGAGGGACAACTTGGAAATCCTGAACTCAGAAGATCTGAAGTTTAGATTACCAAAGTGTCATTTTATTTGTGCTTAATGTAAGTTATTCATCATTTCGCCAGGGACTGATAAGTTCACTTAAATAACAACTGGGCACAAAACAAAAGGGTTACATTTGGTCTATGTAATTCCATTAACATTATTAGTTACTAAGATTAGAAGATTCAGGTAGAGATGATTAAAAAAAAAAAACCACACAACATTTAAAGACACTAATATTAGTCACTTAGATTTTTACTGTTGGTGCCTCATTCTCTGGAGTCGTGTATTGGTAGCCACTTATTCCTTGAGGAATGAATACAAAATACTATTTATGATCTCATGTTATTTATACCAATTTTGCTAAGTTAAAAATATGTTTATAGTTATAAAAGATGAACATAGAAATTCTAGGTGATTTAAAAATATTAACCATCAGGAAATAAAAGACAATGTGTTAAGTTAATGTGTTTAAAACTTGAGATTTTTGGACAACAAATTTCAGTGTGTATATATATATTGCAAATTATTTATTTATCAAAAAGGTCTAACTGGTGAAGTTTCATGTCCAAATTCATGTTCTTTAACTTACAAGAAAGCCAAAACCAAAGTGTCAGTAAGAAAACAAAAGCTAAACCCTAAGTTACATGAAAGCTTTGAATAAGATTTTTCTCTATACTTGTTGCAGAGATGTTGGAACAGCAAACAAAAATGAAAACAAGCTCCTGGTGCCAACCTACAGGAATTGATTGCTTAAATTACTTTTATTTTTGTGATTATGTGCAAAAGGGATTAACTTTTTCAGGATGTCTCTATGTCCATTCATAGCATACCAACCTAGTAAGATTGCTTTGCCAGGGAAAAGAACTTTAAAAGGGCTTAATCATCTCAATGAGACTGATTTGCCAGGTGCACTGACTTAAAGCTACTTGTAAACTTCTTTCAGAAAGCTTCCTCAGGAGTTTTATGAACACATATTTAAAGAATATTCTTTCAACCTAACTGACTGTTTGAACTCCACAACTGAGTTCTTGCATGACAGGAACAAATATCTGAGGGTCCAGTTCGAATTGGCCACTCAGATGGTTAATATTGATAATCCTCCACACGACTTCCTGATTTAGAGATATGTTGGGGGATTTTTTTCTGCTAAGTTACAAAATTTGGGATTTATTGCTGAAGCTTACTACACGCATTTCATTTTTCGTGATATATGGTACTTGTTTGTGTCAATTCATTTGTCTGTATTTCACTTTTATTTGTAGTTCCATGCCAGACTATTATTCTATCTATGCAGGAAACCTTTAAAGGAAATGTTATTGACATATATGTTTTGTTTGGTTTTGTATTGTATTCAATAATATAAGTATTGCTTCAGCTAAGCATTCTATAAACAAATATACACAATAAATCTTTTGAGACAGATTACCAGTCCACACAGTTATTTACAGAAACCACACAAATGATCCAAGGGGTAATTAATTTGTGCAAATAAAAAAAGCCAGAAGTTAACTATAATTTAATTCAGAATATATTCCTTCTAGAAAATTCCAAGGCACATTCTAGGCTACATTAGTCACTTCAGAAACTCTGCTATGGAAAATATGTTTCTATTTAGCAGTATGTTATTAGATTATAGCAAGAACATAGAAAAAAGCTGGTTTATACAGCCATGAATTTTAAGAACTGTTGTATGTGTACTTCTCTGAGTGTCACCATGGTTTCTCTGATCTTTCTGTTGTATATAGGTGTTGTAGATTTTGTGACTTTATTACAGGCTAAAGTTTAGTGCAGCACCTGAGGAAATATTTTAGCTTCTGTTGTGTTCTGTAGGCTTTTCTGGACAAAATATATGTGTGTTTTCTTATCACTGTAGGAACCAAACTTGTTTCAAAAAGTTCTTCCAGCCATGTTTCTAATACCCTTATCTCGTGAAACTCCTCTGCATTTGTGTTTCTTATTGTGGAATTTATATAGGTAATGGAATTTTAGTGTGTGTATATAAGGTTCTCATCACTGCAATAACTGAGAAGGATAACAATCCAAGTTCCAAACTGATCCATCATGTTCCCTTCGCATACAGGAGACTTGTAATACTCATATTTGTCCTTTTAATGCCCTAGTTAGAGAAAATTACACCCTACCTGTAAGCTCCTCATTTGCAATTCATTCTCTGTCCAAGTTTTTATTTTGGTTTGCTTTTAGGCCTTTTGACTCAACCTGAGTTTTTAGTCACAGTTTTCTGCTAGGCTTTCAATGGCATACCAATATAAAGTAAAGGCATCTTTTTTTTCTTATTTAAAGACAACATATCACTTATAAAGCAGTTTAATTATATGAGTGTATAAATTCTTGATACTGTTTTCATTGGCTAAAATTCTTTCTGTCCTTTTTTCCCCATAATTCATTGATATATTATCACTATCCATTGGTCAAATGTGAGCTGTCAAAGATGGGAACTGGGTATTTGAGGGGTAAGAATCTCATACAGGATATGTACATGCATGTAGTTCCTACAGCAGGTGGAATGCCGGGCTAGGCATTAGCACACGAGCACCAGCAGAGGCTGAGTGACAAGATAAAGTGATTGAAGAGGGAAGAACTAAAACCAGCAGGGAGTTATTGTTTATTTTAAGGCTGTTGGTGGTGCAATTTTTGGTGCAAGGGCAAGATGTCAAGTGTAACAATGAAAAGAAAAAAATAAAAACAGAGAACTATGAAGGGAGTCATAACCATCGGTATTTGAAGAAAATTTTCCTTTGGAGAGCAGCAAAAATGAAGTTATGAGGGTTCTACTGCTGGTCTGGGGAAGAGGCAGGTGGGCTTTATATGTTTATTTGTCATGTGTCCCAAGAGCCCATCTTTATAACTTCTGTAAGTGTAACAGGGGTTTTATTCCAACTTGCAGAATTGCTGACCTGTTAGCAATTTTTATTATCTCTTTAACATTAAGAAGATATTACTGACTGAATATCAGTAAAAGAGCTTGCTTGTGTTGTTTTTCATCTATGAGACAAGACTCGATTCTTTCTGAGTAGTGCTTCTTCCACCATCTGTAGGCCCTGGCAATGGCAGACCCCAGGTCTTCTCTTTCCTCTGTATGGCAGCCTAACATTCTTTGAATTCAGAGCTATATTTGATGGAGCACTGGTACAGTGGTTTGTCTGCTTGCTATTTCTTGATAAATAAGAATTCAGTCTCAGTCCATAAAATCCTAGAATCAGTTAAGTTAGAAAAACTGTCGAGGGTCATAGAGGTCAACTGTTTAATGCAGCACTGCTAAGTCCAACACTAAACCCCAGCTGTAAGCATCACATCCACGTATCTTTTAAATACCCTCGTGGATGGTGACTCCACTGCTCTCCTGGGCAGGCTGTTTCAGTGCTTGACAACCCTTTTGATGGAGACATTTTTCCTAATATCCAATCTAAACTGCCTCTAGAACAACTTGAGGCCATTTCATCTTGTTTTACTGCTTTTTTCTTGGGAGAAGAGACTGACCCCATGCCTTACTACAGCCTCCTTTCAGTTGTAGAGAGTGATGAGGTCCCCCTGAGCCTCTTCTTCCTCCAGACCAAAACACTGGCAACTCCCTCAGCTGCTCCTCTTAGGACTTGGCTCCAGACCCTTCAGCAGCTCTGTTGCCCTTCTCTGGACTCACTCCAGCACCTCAGTGTCTTTCATATAGAGAGGAGCCCAAAACTGGACTTGGAATTCAAAGTGTGGCCTCACTAGTGCTGGGTACAGAGGGAGGATCACTGCCCTGGTCCTGCTGGCCACATTGTTGCTGATACAGGCCAGGATGCCATTGGCCTTCTTGGCTGCCTGGACACATGGACAGCTCATGTTCAGCCAGCTGTTGAGCAGCACTCCCAGGTCCTTTTCCACTGGGCAGGTTTCCAGGCACTCTGCCCTCAGCCTGTAGTTATTCCTGGAGTTGTTGTGACACAGGTGCAGGATCTGGCACTCTGTTTTCTTGATCTCATACAGTTGGGCTCATCCCATCAATCGAGCATGTCCAGATCCTTCTGCAGAGCCTTTCTGCCTTCAAGCAGATCGAACATTGCCTTTGATCTTGGTATCATCTGCAAAGTTGACAGAGGGTACACTTGGTCCCCTCACCCAAATAAAAATATGGAACGAAATTGACCCTAAGACTGAACCCTGAGGAACATCACTTGGGACTGTCTGCCAGCTGGATGTAACTCCATACTCCACCTTTTGTTTTTTTGTCAGTCATTCAGAGAGGTGTTTTTATCATGAAAAGTGTGTGTCTATCTAAGCCGTGAGCAGCCTGTTTTTCACAGAGAATTCAGTATTTAAGCCAAATAATGTTCCCAGTCAACAAAGCTGCAAATTTCCATCTGATTATATCAGCTGGAGAATCAGCATAGTTGGGTACTGTTAAACCTGTGTGTGGTTTTGCCTAGTTGCCAGTATGTAAAAGTATTCTACTAGACTTGATGGACCAGATGAGCTCAACTGGACTCAAGAGAGGAGAGGCTGTTCTTGGAGGCTTCTCAGGTACTGCCCTCCCAAAAGTTGTCATCAGATTTTTACAGGATAGATGGCTGGAATACAATAGAATGTCTTCCTATAGGGTTAGACGCGTGTTTAACAAAGATAAAATTGAGTTAATAGTATGATGCAGACACATCAAGGATTTGTAATAGGACACGATCTGCAGGAAAAGAAAAATCCATACAGAAATAGACAATTACTTTTGATACATCTATTGCCTAAGATTTTTGTATAGCAGAAGGGATAAAATGTATTGAATGGAATTATTTTTGTAAATCTAAACATACCTTACATAAACATAGCAAAGTTTTGTATGGAGATAAATAATTTTCAACTTCTTTTTTTTTAATGCTAAAACACCCAAGAAAGCATACTCAAATCCAGAGTTAGATCTTTTAAGCTGCTAAATTCTTCCTCTCGTCATCTCAGTAATAGGCTTCAGTTGTATCAATCCCACATGAGTCTCAGTGCATTTTGACAGAATAATGATAGATATATGTCTTTACCATTATTTCCTAATTCCAGATATATGTGTCATACTACAAATTTTCTTTCTTTTTTAATGAACCACACAATTCCCTGGTTAATTCTGATGATTTTACACCATCAGAATGGAACTCCTATTTGATTTGGTTTTTAAATTATGTTCCAGTACAGTGCTTCATAAAGAGAATATGGGGCTCTGAAGATAAAATCATGAATATAGGTCTAATTGGTTTTGCATATGTCTTTGTACTCTAAAATTGGTCAGCTATCTTAAAGATATGTAAATAAATACTGCTTCTTTCTATCTCACATTTTCCAGACAATTGTATTTCAGTACTGAGTATAAATTCACACAGGAGTCAACAGACATGGAATTCATAAAACTGACAAACCACTGGGCAAAATTATAAAACAACAAAGAATAAATTTTTTGCTTTTCAGTTATTCCATGTTCTTGTTATGAATATGTGTGGGAGAACAACTTAACAAGAAGCCCATTTGAGGCCTGTTTTGGAAACCAAATACTGTCAGAAACTGGTCTTTACCATTGTTGCAGCTTTTTGGAAGATACTAGGTCCAGCTCACCCTGTGTGGATGAAGAGAACATCTAGGAGTCAATCCTCATGCTCCAGTTGCTCAGTATTTTAGCATGGCTCATAGCCTGATGAGCACAATAAAGCAAATTGATCCAGTTCCTCATCTGTGCATAAATCAGCCCTGTGAGAGAGTCCCACAGATATAACAAACCTATGCATATAAATCAGATAATCGTGTGGGTTTACTTAATGAAAAACTTGTGGTTGTCTATTCAAAAATACAATGTCTGTGTTCAGACACGTTTGGTTCTTCTTCATTTTTGTCTTCCTAAATGCATTTACATAAAACTGTATACTGCAATAAACCTTTTTGAATCTATAGCTAGCTTGTTCATTGATTTTTCTCTGGTTAGCGGCAGGTGGAGGTGCTTTCAAGTAACTTTTTTAACCAGTTAGTTCTCCTTTATTCAAAACTGAAGGAACTGTTCTCTGATGGTGTCATTATGATATCAGTAGTAAATTCCTTAGACAGACTAATCTTGTAGTATCTGACAGTATTTTCTTCAAGAATCATAAGAATCAATGCCATAGTCCAGGCTGTCTGTAATAGCCTCTCCTCAGATTCTATTATCTGACATCACTACAGATGTGCCTGTGATTATTTTATGATTGTCTTGTTGCTGAGCTATTTAACTCATTTTTATGATGTAATATTTGTTCTCATTGCTGAAAAAAGACAGTGGATTTCTTTCAGGTTTTCACACCTAATGCTGTGTTTTTAATATGTGCCCTCCTATAGGCTTCTGTAAGATTTTGTGAGCAAGGGTTGTAATATTAGTTCTTATATCACATACACATATATATATATATATATATATATATATAAAAATTTGTCAGAGCTGTGTCCACACTTCTGTAATCCCATTTCCTTTCATTCTCTTGCTCTAATGATTGTAATGATAACACACTTATTTTCCATATATCTGTATGATTCAGTATTTAAGTATACAGGCTTACACAAAATAAAAAAAACAGAGGGTTTTATAATATTTATGAAAGAATGATGTGGCTGATATGTAACTGCAAAAAACTTCTATTCTGAGAGAGCTAGAAGGATGTAAAAAAGGGGATAATATGAAAGGATTCATTATGAATGAGTTTAAGAGGAGAAAAAATTTAAAACACCTAGCACAGCAAAATACTTGAAATTAATTAAACTAAAACTAGAGATTAACATACTATTACCTAGATTAACTAGTAATCAAAAAATGAACAATTGAAAATGGTTTCATTCTTTCATTTAAATAGGTAGTTAGGGATTTATTCTTATTGTTGCAAACAGATGCTTAATCTTGGGCACACACCTTACATTAAGACCTCTGTCAATTAGTTTGGAGAAAAAGAGGGACGATTGCTCACTTTTTAGCTGCTAGAGTATTAGTTTCTGTTTGAAAAATATGGGACAAGAAAGCAGAAAGGTGAGGCACTGGTGCTTTTGTAAGTGCAATACATGACTTGCTAAAGAGTGAGATATGGTAGAATCAAACTCTAGTGTATAATACAGGCAGCAAAATTCCCATAACACCTTTCCCTATTTGAAGAGTTTTAGGCAAGGTGTGGCTTAGATACAGTAGTTCTTTTTCTGAATTCATTACCTTCTTATAAGCTCAGACTTGCTGACTTCTCATGGCTTGGTCAAGTGAAATCACTTTCTTCCCCTTGTTCTTTCCTAGAAGGATTCATACATGGTTCATCTTTCTGGTGGGTTTCTATCTCTAAGAGGAGAGCTTCTCTAAGAGGAGCTTACATGGCTAAGCTATGAGATCACCACCTAGAGAAGAGCTAATTTCTTATCCTTATGCTTTAGAAATATTTTATCTTCTATGTTGGACTTGGCTTAACCAGCTTTAAAGCTTCTCTGGTTTGAAGGAACACTCAGACACTGAACAACATTACCTTTGTGGAGACTGTCAAGCCAAAGCTATTGCACTCTACTGGCTAGGAGAGCAGCTTATCTGTTAGAACAAGAACATTGCAATGTATTTTGATTCCTGAGCTGATGTAGAAAATGGTGTCTGGTGTCTAGGTAGCAATTGAGACGTAAAACCCCCAAAATTGGGGGATTGAATGTAAATGAAAGGTCTTGATGAGCAATTGGGTGGAGAGATATTGCTCTGAGGAAGACTGGTCAGTGGCTGTTCAAGCAGCATGATGTGTCTTGAAGTGAGCATCATTCAAATGTCTTGTGGAGATAGTGCCCTTTTGATTGTCTTCTGGGAAAATTTAAACTTTTATAGAGCTACTCTTTCCAATAAGCACTTTCCCAAAGATTTTGCAGACATCAGTGTTCATCTGCTTACTTCCCTTGTTGATAGATGTTTTTCCATTTCGTAGAAAAAAGACTGTAACAGGAAGGGCAGGCACTGTTGTCAGGTAGCAAACAGGTGCAGCTATGAACGAGATGGACAGAGCTGTCCTTAAAATAAGCAGATAAACTGCTGAGCTGTAAGCTTAACTCAGAGTGCTTCTGCTGATTAATTGAGCAAAGAAAAGCAATTAAATCCAGGAGGGTTACAGTCTTACATATGTGCTGTTCTACTGTTTACTTATCAGCTATAACTATCTGCTCTTCAATTTCCACTTACATCCATTTAATGTGTTATAACTGGACTAATTAATCCCATTTAAGAAATCCTTACATAATACTTCAAAAGGTAGAACTGGAGAAAAGTGTTGAACAGTGATAGTATAATGGTTTCAAACAGCTATGTAAACTGTCCAGAACAGAAATACAGACTTTTGATCAAGTGTATCTGTGAAAGAATCTTTAGACATCAATATGTATAGGCAAAAAAATTGGCAGGTACGAATAATGACTTAACAGTTACTAAACAGTATCATAAGCCTCATCCTAATGTAATTGAACTTCAATGAAATTTCTGAGGTAGCTGGGTCAAATCAGTTTGTAATATGACTTTGCATAAGTGTTTTCTTTGACTTGGGGATAACTGTGGCCTCACAATGCAAATCAAAACCATATTGTGACCATCAGCCTACTGCCTGATGGGAAGAAACAAATCTTGCCAGAAAATGTGTAGGATATGCATATTTTATATATCCTCTGACTGTCTACGTATGTGTATATCTATATTCATACAGACGTCCACTTCTATGAGTGATATCTTTTCAAGAGTTACAAATTCTCTGTTTTCAAATCTAGGGTATTTATCCTGATCACTAAATTTCTGCTCAAAATGGGAAGATGAGGAGCAGTAGTACATGCTTTCACCTTTTCATAGTTTGAAATCCAGAAAAAATTTTGATTTTTGGATACTTTTAGTGTTCAGGCATTCACTACCTGTGCTGCCAAGGTTTATTGAAAGCAGCTGGATGCCTGCCTCTGTCCTCCCTCTTTCTTGGAACTGCTGCCAGAACAGGTAGTCAGAAATGGAAAGTAGAGAAATATTTGAGCATCTGTGCTCTCCCTCTCTCTCTCTCTCTCTCTCTCTCTCTCTCTCTCTCAGGAAAACATCTGTGGCTTCCATAGGAAGCACTCATTTTTTCCCATCAGCAAAGACTCTGGATACCCTTGGGTCTAGTTTTGGCACAGCAAGCCAAGTAGGATGCAGTTTATGGCTTAAAACTTATGGGAGAAATCATTCAGGCAGTCCCATCCCTGGCAGAACACTGAGAGAAATTCCCCAGGCTGCAAGCCACATGTGGGTCTCTGACCTTTTATTCGCTCACCATGGGAGAGGTTAACTATTGTTGAGACTTCAGTCCTGCCTTTGACATACAAATACAACAGTACCAAATAGCCTTTCCAAGATGAACATATTCAGGGCACAACATGATTTTTAATGCAGAGTTTAATGTAGCGGGGAGAAAAGCCAAAACAAAAACCCAGCCCAAAAACTTAGAATTAGAAAGGATATGTTGCTATAAAACTGGAGCCTGGATTGGTATTTTTTCCAACATTCTGCCATTGTTCGTATTACTGTGATTTGTGACTTTTTAAAACCAATATAATCATGAGACAGAAATAAATTCTCACACCATTTTTAGCTCTTCATGTGGTCAGTGCCATGATTTATGAAACTAAGATTGCACAATAGCTGGGATGACATAAGAAATGCAGGCAATTATCTGATTTTTAAGGATCTGTTGTATTTATCCAAGTACATTGTTGTTGAGATTAAAAAAACAAAAAAGGATTCGTAGTTATTGATATGAGAATTGTCGGAAAAAGAACAGAGAAAGTCAAATCCATGTCTTTTAGAAATGTCTTTGTCTTCTCAGAAAATACTGTAGTAAAGGAAACTATCTTGGATTTTAGTAAAACAGGGATTGGAAATTAATTTTTTTTTGGGGAAACAGTCACTTTTTTTTTTTTTTTTTAGCTAAGAAACTACAGAGACTAAATATCTTGCTCTGTGCTGTGTGATCTATGGCAAAGTATGCAGATTGAATAGCCCAGCATTCCAGGCTTTTACCATAACTACTTGATTACTCTTTCAGTCTTAAAGGCAAATTATTTTTACTGTGCAGTCCCATGGCTTTAGTGTAGAATATGCTGAGTGTAAAATAAGAGCAAATTAGCTCATGCTTCTGTCATCAGCCTTTGCAGCTCTTGTCTGAAGAGGCAAGGCAAACTGATCTCTGAATGTAATAGTCCTATGACTTCTCTGATGGGAAGCAGGTTCAGCCACATGCAGTGCCAGAAACTGGGGGAGTGTGGGGGTGTAGGTGGGAAAGAGGCATCAGATTCTGCTTTTCATACTTTTACTAAGGTGACAACCACATCTGAGACTGAAATTGTTGAAGTCTTGCACAAGGTTGGTTATTGCATAAAAAGTAGTTGCTAAGTCATGGTTGCTTCCTGTGCTAAGCATAAATACCTTTATTAACCACTATTGGCAAAGTAGGTCTGAGAAAAAGTTATTTAGAAGTGAAAAGTGCATTTATATTCATTGTGAGTAAACAGAAATACCAGAGATCTTGTACTGGAGAAAGATCAAGTACAGCTACAAGATAGACACATGCCTGTCTAACCATTTACAGACCAACTTCCATACGTAGCTGATTCCAGTGCTGTACCATCCTCAAACCATCTATTCTCTAATGAAAATCCTAGTTAGTTTTTGTTTCCATTACCCTAAGCACTAGCTTATCATCTTTTTGTATTAGTCTTTTACATGTAAAAAAATTACTCTCCTCCTGAGTATTTTTGTTTGTTTTTTTAAGAATACACAGCAGAATTGCTTCAAGCTTTCCTACAGCTCCATTTTTCTAAATCTGTCTATAGTTCTTGTGGTCTGCTTCATGACTATATCCAGCTTACCTATGTTTTCCTTAAAGACTTCACAACATTCAGTAGGTTGGATCAATACATTAAATGCTTATTTTATATAATTCATTTATAAAATATAACATAATAACATATATATGTTATATAATAGTTATATATAAATGCTTCGGTTAATATCTTTCACATTGATACTGACGTCTTTTTGTATCAGCACTGTTTGTTTCAGATGTTTTGTTTGTAAGCTACTCTAACTCCAATTTTTTCTGATGTATTCCTCCTTGATGATTATTCCTTGCAGGATATTTGTGTATTTGGTTTCTCTTTAGTATCTCCCATCTCTGCTCAATTACATGTTTTCCTCAGCATATCCAGATTTTAAAAAAAATTATTATGAATCTCACATATTCCAGGAAAAGAGAGATATTTAAATTTTTGTTTTGCTATTTTTTATATATTTTAGAAATGTTATAATGTAAGTGCCTGCTTTTTCATAAAAATTATTATTTCTCTTTCATTTTGTGATATAATCTTTGATTCTTCCTTTCTGTGTGTGTCTTCTCCAACTCAGCTCTGCACCTTCCATACAGAAGTTTCATTTGGACTGTAGTCCCCTAGCTTACCTAGTAAAAAGTCACACAGATTACTTCCATGTAGTTTTTTTCCTCTAACCTAATTTAACAATACAGCTATATTGGATTTGTACAATAAGTGGAAATATGAATAATTTAGCTCATTTGAATACATTTGTGGTTAGTGTCAATAACAATTTATTTTATATAATTGAAAGATATTGAGTTTTTGAAATAAATGGGAGGTTCCCTAGACAAGAATAGAAGCAACAAACCGCACCACAGGAAGAGTCTTGAGAGCAGGGAAGGAAGAAATCAGCATCTATTTTTCTATGTGAAAGAATGGACAGTGGGCTGGATCGACCTCAGCATATTTTTCTTCTCCTTGAAATTAAAAACTTAAAAACAGTCACAGTTTACTGCCTTTGGCCTCAAAAGAGGGGCTGGCCAGCAGGATGGCTGTGTTCCATCTTTAACATGGACATGTGTCTTCCATGGCATGCTCTTACCTTTATGGAATCAATGCATAGTGACCCATTTCCTTCATTCAGAAATTGGTTGACTTGATTTGATTTTTTAAAAAAACACAGCCTTCTGTGTTCTCCATTTTTCAATTAAAGGATTAATTTCTCCTTATGACATGTTGGCTTTAAAAGCAATCTTCATCTAAAGTGATTTTTAGCCTTGATCTTCCACTGTCTGTCTTGAATACTTTCCTGGTGTTTCTTCACTGGACTGGAAATCCCTTCTGCTTGTCACTCAATTGTTTTATCCCTCTCTGCACATTCTTAATCCTTTTTTTCACGTTTGCCATTAGTCACAGTAGCCAGCTTTTCCCCATCACGTCTTTTCAACATCTGCAGCAAAGTTTTTCCCATCAGTGATCTAATGTCTGTGGGTTATACTTAAAGGCTGGGATTACTTTTTTAATATTTTTTCCCCACATACAATGGAAAAATTTCCATTTTGGAGCTCAAAGCTAGTCAGCCTTCTCTCAAGAGGATATTTAGTATACCAGTGAGGGGAGATCACTTTGCAGCACCTTTGTCAGAGCTCTTCAGGCTGACAGAGCACTGTTGGTTCTCTTCACCACCTGCCAAGGTGGTTATGCACTACAGCTACACTCTGAAATGAAGGCATCCTTATAGAAACAAAGAATATTTTATGCCTGCTAATGATGGAGAGGTTGGACACTGAATATTGCTTGAGTATAGTATTGTATTAAAGCAAAACAAAAATGAAAGGATCAAAGAGACTGAAATATGTCTGTAGATGCCTCTTTGGAAAATATTACACAGCCAGGTACTATCTTGTCCAAATTCTGAAATGTTATGTTTAACAATTTTTCTTCTGTGCACAAAATACCTTTATTTTTTATCTCCCCTATAGCTGTAATTTCTCTGTATTTTCAAGCAAGGATGAGGGCATAAAGGAGAGCTCCCATCTGCATTGCTCCTTTAAATGAATGTGTCCCATCTTTTAAGCAAAATTTTCTTCAAAGCAGGATTAAGTAGTATGGTACCTAAACATTTCTTACAGCCATGATCATAGAAGAAGTGTACCCTTATTCTTATATATATGTACATCCTTTCTCACTTAGAATACTGAATTTAAAAGCATTCAATTTTTTAAGCCAAAGAGAACAATATAAATTTGATAAAATATAAGATGTGTGCAGTAATCTATCAGTTAAGGTAAAATGAACTTCATTTTTTTTAATAAGGAAGATTAAACTGTTCTTTACATATAAATTACATAATATCTTGTGAAGTGAAATACTATTTTGCAGATATCTGTTTAACCCTCCAAGTTGTGTTTGAGTTGTGTTTAAGATAATAAACTCAACAAATTTAGCCAAACTGAGAGACAACTTTCTCAAATATTTCATTTCTTCAATGAACTCACAATGAACTTCATAACTCTTTCAATATCATTTGGCCTGTTAGCCTGCAGCAGATTAAATTGGCATTAATCTGGTTTACTGGTTGTCTAAATTTTTTATTTCATTTTACCATCAGTTTTGTTGACTTTTCTGAGCATTTCAAATACAAAAGGTGACATTCAGAATTAAGGCCTTCTGAAACTTTTGATCTTTGAACTTGTTTTTCAGAACTCTTGTGTCAGAAATAAAATAAAAGTAGTATGAAAGAAACTAAAATACTGTTGTGCTCTAGAACTGAAAATTGTAAATTGTAAATTTTGGTCACAGGTTTATGAAATTTTTAAGCTCAGATGATGATAGATACATTCTAAACACTAATTTTCTTTTTTTTGGAAATTAATTGCAAAACTGTGTAACAGACTTGGTTCAGAAGTTATTTTAAAATGTTTTTAAATTATAAAAAGGATTTTTCTCTTTAACATGGTTTTACTTTGAGGTCAACTTGAGATAAACATTTTAGGGTGATCTAAAAATTTATAGATGGAATTAGAAAGTAGAAAGTATTCTCAGATGTTTCAATAAAATACTATGAGACAAATTTTATAATGAAGAGATAGAGTTTATATACATATTAATCAGTATGATGTTGATCCTTTCTCCAGCTTGCATTAGCTTATCACAAGGTGAAGATTTAATAATTAGCATATTTTGGGATTCCTATTCATATGATTGACAGGAAAGCTTCCCACTTCAGTAACTATTTTTGTCTTTTGGGGAATGAGGTAAAATCTTTCTAATCCTTGTGCTTAGGTTGTGAATTATCCTATGACTCAAGAGAGAAGGTATTTTGTAGGTAACAGTTCAATAGGATGCATTTATCTACACAAACGATTTGAGAGGCAGTGGAGTGACTCTCCTGAGTGAAGGACATGATGCCAGATAACATGCTGCTTGCACATAAGTCATTTCAGGTCTAAATAAAACTGCAATAGCCCTTCCTGTGCAAAAATCCCCACGTATTTAAGTGAGGAATGTGACTTACTAGCTTGTGTGCAATGCCAGGAAAGATAGAGTCAAGCTGGTGCTGCTGTGCTGAGATTTAGCAGCTTATGTGCTTGCTAGCTCAGACATCTCTGCAGTGCACTTGATTTCATACTGAGGATGTGTCCAGCTGTGAAAGCAACTGAGAAATATTCTTTCTCCAAATCTTTCTTTGTCTTTCCTGGGTAGGTAATATAAGCCTTCTAAGGTATTTGGGCTTTTGCAGCCTGTGTTTTCGTGCATTATCGAGCCTTAGAGTCTCAGACTATATTTTAATAAAAGAAGGAATGTTTAAAACATTTAACAGAATAAAAAGGAGGTATATATATCTCTTCCCTATTGTTTTTTCTTTATTTGTTAATAGTAAAGTATAAAACCAGTGGGTATGTCATAAAAGAAGAAACCACTGTGAGTGAACTATCAATATTCTTGGAGGCTGTTGAAGATACTTGGCTAAATCCTGTATGTGCCAACAGTGTCTTAATCACAGAGTTGTAGAATAGTTAGGCTTGGAAGGGACCTCTAGAGATAGTCTGGTTCCACCTTCCCTGCAATGAGCAGGGACATCAGATGCACACCTTGTTCTAGGTCGGGGGTGTGCTGGATCTGTGAGACCTGCTGCACCAGGAGTCTGAAAGTGTGCCATGAACTCTTATGGAGAATTTCCAAACATCTGATACTTTTACAGAAATACTGAACAAAAGCTTTGTAGACACTATTATTGTAGCTGTCTCTGTTCCTCTGCATCCACATTCCTTCACCAAAAAAAAAAAAAAAAAAAAAAAAAATCGGCTTCCCACTTTCTTCTGCATATATTTCCAAGTATAAGGGACTCATCACACAGGAGAGGAATCTTCCTGTTTCCTAGCTTCTCTTTCCATCTATTATTATTGCAACTTCTTTTAAAGTGCAGTCTTCTTGGTCTGTGCACTGTACAAGGTTAGTGATTTCTGCATTTGCTGCTAATGTTTTGGCATTTCTCTACTAGCCTCAGACTTCTCGTCTCCAAACATTCTACTGAGAATGAAGATCCATGCATTTGTTATCCAAATCCTGACTTCCAGAAATAGTAAACCTCTTCCCCCACTTATGAGACATAAATTTTCTATTTCCTCTTGTACATGTAATGGTCATCTGTTGAGAAATGGGGGAAAAAAATATGGTATTGGCGAAAAATGCATCATTTGGGTCCTTGTGAAATCTGAAGTAGTTTGTTCAATAATTGTTATTAATATTATCAATTTTTCAGCCTTTTTATCAAGATCTCCATCTTTAGTTGGAAAGGACAGTGACATTACACACACGACCTTCTCAGAAAAAGTCTAAAAATTACACTATCCTTACTATTCATGGTATGAAGTTGTCTAGTACCTGTGAAGAAGCCATGTCCAAATTTGTATGTAAAGGACATAAAAAGAGCCTTAATCATGTTTATTTTGTAGTATCAGTTTAACTACTCTGACATAACTTTGATAATGCTCAGCATCACTTTGAGAAGACTGATTGTTTATCATATTTGCCAGTACCCGGTCAAATTTATGATGTGAACAGCAAACTCAATGAAATATATGGATGTGCTGATCTTCCTGAGCCCTCTCCAGAGCTAAGAATACATTATCCAGCACAGAGGTGTTCAGAGAATTGAATGTAAGCATGCCCATTCATATGATGTTTTACCCCAGAAGTTGTGAATAACAGTTACAAATTGTCTCTGCAGCAAAATTTGGAGTGAACATGTCTGGGCAGAATCTGAGAAATGTCAGAGAATCATTGAATGATTTTTGGAAAGGATCTGAGGTGGTGTGGTTCAAGACTCTTCCTCCTCTTTAAAGCAGATCTTTGGACATTTGTCTACATTTTTAGACCAATGTCTGAAGCCTTTTAATTCTATCCAGATGAAATCTGCAGGAGGAAAGAAAGACATCATGTCTAGGCATCTCAGATATACAAAGACATTACAAAAGAGAAAATGGCAGAAAACAACATTAGTGTTCAGCAACAAAGCTAATCATGCAGAAGTGGGTGCCTGAATTTAGCTAATGATTTTAAAGTACTTTACAGCCTCATAAACTTCGATTGCTCCAGTGGGAATTTCCTGTGAAGAGCAGACTCAGTCAATCCATTAGTTAAGCCATCTTTGTTCTTGTGAATAATGTTATTTGCATTTCTGCAACTCAGGGAGAGAATATGGGCTGTATGGAAATAGACTGTATGAAAGGAGGTAATGTAAATATTTGCACCCTTCCAGCAGTCTAAAGGACAGTCTATAATTAATCTGTAGTTACTTGAACAGGTAAATGTAACAAGTGTTTATATTAGGGTGGCAAAAAGTTTGCATTTAACTTGGCTAAATATAGGGTTGTGAGAAATCCTGCTTTTAGACTTCTTCCATATATAACTATTCTCCACAGTAATTTTTCATTTTAAGACAGAAGTGAAACTATTGTTCTTTTGTCATATTGTTGGTAGGGGAACTTAGTTCAGTGTGAAAAAGAAAAAAAGGTATAACACTAAATTCTCTCATTCTTTCAAAACCAGCTGAATTATGAAACCAATATGTGAGTATTTTTATCAAAGGACAAATATTAGTGATTTGGACAATATAAGAAGGAATGAGAATTTCTCTGAAAATAATTTAGAAAGTGAAATAACCCAAAACCAAACAACCAAGGAAAAAAACTAACCCATGAGCATGTGAGAGTGTTGAATAGAAAAGACAAAATATCTGCACATAGGATTCAGGAAATATATTTTCCCAAGGGCATTAGAAAAATACTGGTCAACTGTAGTTCAGCTTGCCTGGTGGAATGCTCTTTTTCTGCTTCCTGCTGCCCACACTATTGTCTGCTCCGAGTTCTGGCACGTATCGTCTCTGAGCTTTCCTTTCCTGACATCACCTGATTGCAGGATTCATTCAAGTGGGTCAAGCCTTGCAAGTCCAAAATATGTAGCAGCAATCAAAAGAAACTGAACTCCAACCTACACAGCAAGTTTCTGCTTGGTAGCCCCATACAGCTGGCTCTGTTCAGGGCAGCTCAGCATTACAGAGTGCAGACAGCCAGAATTGCTGTCATGCAAGCAAGGATGTGGCCCCTTAATTTTTTATCCTGATGTTTGGGTTTTTCTTAGCCCCTCCACCTCCCAGAACCTTTCAGCATTATTGCTTCTTGAATGCATTATTTCCATCAAGTACTGGCAGTCCTGACATTGATAGGCAGTGAATCAATACTTTTATAGAATTGTGAAGCCAAACTAGTTTTGCAGATCCACAGTGAGCAGTATGTGCTTTTCCGTTCTGGATATAATAACTGCAATTCAAAATACTCCCCCACAAGCACTGATTGCATGCTTTAGGAAATCCACAGTAAAGAATTTAATTAAGAAAGAAGAAACTGCATCACTTCATTTAAAAAAGAGAAATTCACCTGAGATATTTTTGTTCATTTTCAGACTATAATAGCAATAACCATCTTTAGCTGAGGACATTTCCTGGGGCTTAATGGCCCATGGCTGTGCTTCTTCAGGTGATCATCATCATCTCCCAACAGTCATTAATCCCCTACGAGTGCCCTGCACCTCAGTCATTAAATGTGCTTAAATGTGCTTCTTCTGAAAATGAAATAGTTCTATATTTAATGCATCTTCCAGGAATAGGAGTGATCTTTCTGAGGTGAGGAATGAAAGAAGTTTATTAATGTGTCAAGGAAGTACTAATTATGACAAGTGGTAAGTTCTGTTTCTGGAGATAGCACAGCAAAGAATTTTTCCACAGTAAGAGTGTATTGTATGCAAGTCATCGTTTTAGGTACATCACGATTTACAGTCATCTCAATTGCATAACAGCCAGATCAGAAATACAGATAGTTATTTGTAGTTAGATTTCTTCTGCAGAGCATCTCAGCATAGAGAAATCTCACAAAACAGTGAGTGACTGCAGTTTTAAGCAGTACTGCTTAAAAAGACTTTCCATAGCTATAAAAATAGAGCTATAGAGCTTTACAAGGTGTTTGTGATAATGCAAGGAAATAAAAAGAAATTAAATCTCTTATACCTAAAGTCTGAAACTCCTACAAAAAAAATCTTTTGGTGAGCACTTTATGAGTCTTTCCTACAAATAGGACCACAAGTACAGTACCAACAGCATCATTGGAGGTTTTTAACACAGTAGACAGCCTAGCCCTGCTCAAATAGAATTAAAGCCTTCAATGAAAATAATTTAAATTCAGAAAAATTGAATGAAAATTGGGGATTTTTCATTTTTTTATTTGAATTTTGATTACTTCTATGTTGTTGTATTTTTATCTTGTGCTACTAAGCATGCATAAGCACATACACCTAACATATACATTGCATGAGGCCTGTATCTGTCCTGAAAAGATTCTGAGAGGGATCAGAGCAGACACTGCCTTCACTAAGTGAAAAATTAGTACCTTTTGGGTATTATGGTAATTTATTATTTATGTTGGACATTCTGATCCCATGTACTTCAGTGAGTGACTGTGTAGTTAAAGACAGAAGTAGACCTTTGGGCTATGCATTATTAAATGATGAATGTTAAATTATGTTAATGTTAAAATTAGAGCTTTTCTAGTCAGGACCTTTAGATAGCAGATTGACTTGAAAAAAGAATTTTTGTAACCTGACTCAAAAATTTAGTGTCAAAATTTCCTCTTTCTTTTAACAAGCAAAAAATGACATTATTAAAATCTTTCATTATAAACAAATTGTTTTAATACAGAAAGAAAATTCACTTCAGTAACCAACAACAACTGCCTTAATTTTGCAATTTTCCAGATTAGAGGAATTTTTCTATGTGAAAGACAAAGGTTCCTTTCAGAAAATTCTAAATACAAAATATTCCATGTGCACATTTTATCTGTCTCCATTGTGGGTTCTAAACAGAACCATTACCTAATTTCGACTTTACTCTGAAGTCTTTCCTACTCATCCTAATGCACTTTTCAGCACATAAACTTTTGAAAAAAAAAATTACATCTCTCAATAAATTCACCAAATAAAAAAATAAAATTGCAAAGAGCTAAGGACAAGATGAAGAGCATTGCACTTTTAAGTTATTTTCAATCTACCTTATACCTCATCCTAAACAACAGGTTGGGGAATAAGTACTTATGTGTTGTGTTGCAGTTAGAACACTTCTTTTGCTATAGATTCAGTTTAAGGTTAGTCATACTCTATCATGCCACTTAGTGTCAGCATTCTTCAGATCATTTCTCAAAATTCAACAGGAATATCCATGGTAAAGAGCAGTACAAAAAAGAAAGCATATTTTTCTAAAGTGAATTATTTTCACCCATTATGTTTACAGACCAATAGAAAAAAAATCAAAAAATGCCCAACCTCCTATAATGTTTCTCATTCTAATTGTAAATTCTGTATTGTAGGTCTTGTTTTCCCTCTGTGCTGTATTCTGGGGAATCCAAATTATGAAGAGGATCACTTCACTGAAAGATAAACACCACTGAAAGAGCAGATCTAACATCACCTTAAATATGGAAACAGCACTTCAGAATAACCTTCTAAGTTCCTTGGAATTAATCAACCATGAATCATGCTGAATTGCAATCAGTTCACCTATGATATGAGAGATTTGTGATTTTTGTGTGAAGGTTTGAAAGATTCCTAAGGGGGTATATTCATTTTTATTTGATTTTTTAAAGAAAAATTTAATTTCTTCCCAATTTAAATCAAATATTCATTCAAGCATAGATTATTGCATTCATAGGATTACAAATTCTTAGAAATCATGTAAAACTAATTTAGTTTTGCAGTGATTTTGTTATTAATATTATGTGAAAAGTATTTTATAAGAGGAATAATTAAAATCATATCTGATGTAACCTGGTATAAAGTGATTGACTGTCTTCTTATTGGAGCTAAACATAAACATATGTGAATGTTATTTTTCTGTAATGATTGAATTACACCAGAATCTCCATGTCATGCCCAATTCAGTGTTCATAAAATAGCTACATGAGGATGAGTAGTTGAGGCAAGAAAATGATTAAAAACAGCATGATAGAATAACTCAACCTAGTATGAGTTGAAACATCTTCAAAAAAATTGGCTGATATATGTGTTGTATAATGCAGACATGCAGTTTAGGCTGAGTTATTTACAGAATACACCTGCTTTGCCAGCTTTACATAGTGATCAAACCAGGATGTACACGTGGGTATCCCACTGACACTCACGTGACAAAATATTTGCAGGGCTGAGCCCTTCATTTCTGGTAATTTCCTGCCGGGTGATGTCAGGGGAGATGCATGTCTTTTCTCTCAGAAGCTGTTGGAAAGATGGTGTGTACTAAGATAGGAAAATTAAATACAAATGGTAGAGGGAGTCTCCAAACAGCAGGATTGGCAAAAATACTGGATCTAGGTTGTTTTTCTTTCCTCACACTCATCCAACTTTTCTTTTGGCTCCAAGCCTTTTAGAAGTGCTTAAAGTCAAGTAGGTAAAAAATGGAGTCTGTCTTAGATGCTTCAAACTAGTAATAATACCTGGATTTAAAAATTAGTTTGTTTGTGATCTGTTTTTTTACCCATTTTATTCAGACATCCCAGATTTAGGCAGCCTACTTTTAATTAACCCATATTTTCCATCTCTAGCTGTAGCAGATGCCACTGTCTATGGAATGGGATGTGTCCAATAAATTTTCAGAAACACAGTAATATTATTTATATAAAATTGTTGCATTGTCTAACAACAGTATTATCTTAAATGTAAAATAGAACAATCAAAATGCTTGCATTACAAGGAACCTTAATGATAGGTTATTTAATATATAATTTAAAAATAAAAAAACTGATTCCAGAAGCACAAGAAAATCTATAAAATTCTTATGTGACCCTTTGAGTTAGTGTGCCTATATTTTCCAAATCTGTAATGCTGACATGGTCAGTTTAATATGGTGTAACAAAGAATCGTATTAAAAGTCAGTTTCCTTATCAAAATAAATTCTTCAAAGAGACAGGAACAGATGAAAAAAATAACATTTTCTGCATTTGAAAACTGGTGGTTTTGAAGGGGCAACAACGAAGAATTAAGTAAAATTAGATTAATTTTAAAGCTGTCCTAATGAATGTCATATATTAACAAGAGGAATGTGATTTCAAGGGCAAGTGTACAATATGTCTGATGAGGACAACATAGTCATTAAAGCAGAGGCCAAACAAATTTCCACTTTTCCAAGGGTTTTTAGATCCCCAAATGTTCTGCTTCCAGGGACTTGCCATTGTGTATATGTTGTTTGAAAGCGAGATGCAGGAGTGGAACAATACTCACCCACTGCATACTGATCAGTAGGGTTTGAGAACAGCTCCTGAAGACTTGAACAGGCTGGTGGTGGATATCCAAGACTCGTGTGCTTTACAGCATCACCTGGGTATGTATAAGCAATCCTTTGGCTACAGACTGAAAGCCAGGATTTGCCATTCTTGGAGAAGAGAGTTTCTGGGACAAGCTCTTAGAAATGTCTTTGCACTCTTCTTTCAGTGGCTATGTGATAGGTAGCTATATACTTGTCAACTTGCTTGTCACAAATTTTTAAAAATACAAATTATATCATATTTGTAGGCACCTAACACCACTGCTGGATCTAGTTTATGCTGTTTTTGTATCTACTGCAAAGAGTGAAATAATCATCCCAAAAGGTGTCTGGGCAGGAGATATCAGGAGACTTTGGAGACTATTTGGCCACTGAATTGAATTATGTGCAGTTAATATATATCATGCATTTAATTCAATTAGTTTAATGCAAACTGAAAATGATGCTCATTGTACCATGATATTTTGATCAGCCAACCTTCTCTCCTCAGTTTTTTAATATTCTATAACTTATTTCTTTAGAATTCCACCATGTGGTTTGAACAATCATGTGGGATCAAGTGAAATAAGGTGAATTATGTGAGGACAGTAGTGAACAAAATATTGATGCAGAACTAATAGATACTATATTAATAACTTTTTATTCCTTTGGTAAACAACTCTTTCAGGTCTCTAGAAAGAAAAATATTCTAGAGACTAACAGCCTAGCCTCACATATCCAAGCATTGAATTTCATAAATAGCATTTGTAATTTGCACTATTGCATAAGACTTCCTTTTGGTCTTGTTTGTTATTAAACTCCCCAGTGATACACCTTAGGAGAAAAATGTGGATAAACAGAACTTTATTTCATCAAGACTGTTAAAAAGTGATTTCCCTGCTCCTGCCAGCTGTTGCAATGTCACATCCCTACACATGGCCTTCCCTGGACTATGTACACAGGAATATCAGGTTACTGAAAACCCAGAAGTAAGCAGCTGAATACTGTGCCACTTGAGACCTGACCCTGCACCATTCAAGTCACCAAAAAACTTGCTGCTGACCTCAGAATCAGGGCAGAGCATTCCTTGTATGAAAACAAGAATGATGCAATATTTACTGCAACTCAAGTGTTGGTGAGGTGCATTGATTAGAAGTAACAGAGTTGCATGATTGCTTATTGCTGAGAGTGGCTAATATCATATCCTTTCTGGTATAATAAAATCAGAGCACTTTGTTGGATAAATGCTGACAGTTAACAGCTGTAACCTGCACTTACCAGATATAAAGGACCCAGGGCACTTTCTCTTGTCTTTGTTGTCTTCAGTTTTCTCTCAGATTTGTGGGATTAAGGACATTACTTAAACCATTACCTAAAGGAGATGGTTGATCAGATGTTTTAAAGCATTTTACAGGCAAATGTATGTGAGCTTTCAGGAATCTATGCAGTGTGATAAGAAACTACCAAACTGCATGGCACTAAAGGTAAGAGTTTGGATTTTTCTTATTTCCTCTTTAATTTGTGACAAAAAAAAGATAAGTCCTAGCAACATAGTTCATCAAGAACAATAGTAACTCTCAGAGAATACTCAAAGCATTGCCTATTATGTAAATTATGTTGCTCTTAGTTGAAGTTTTTCTTAAAACTCTGGCTCCTGAAACTGTTTGAATGAAGAAATATTTTTGCCTGCTGAAAACAAGACCTATAGAAAGTTCAAAATCTAAAAGGCAAATTAGATTTTAATTGGTAATATTTTAAAACATTTTCCCTTTTAAAACACCCCAGCGATTACATGAGGCTTGACTCATGGTTTTTAAACACTTGGGATTGCTAATGCTGAATGGGAAAAAACTATTCTTGGTCTACCCTTTTTCCATAAAAGCTCTATTTCCAGCACAGGCATATACAGTGCCTATGAGGCAGAGATTTGCTGTGTTTCCTGGTTCCCTGCTGGTGTGCGACCAGCGATTCAGTTTGGAATTCAAACAAAGCAGCCACAAGCTGGCTCTCTGAGGGACCTGACCTGCAGTAACTCTCAGCACACACAGACCTCACCACCATGTGCTCTGTTGTCTTCCAGCCCCAGCAGATAGGGCAAAGCAAACAAGGGATGTACTGTGGACTTGAAGATTTTCTGTAGAGAAAACAAGTGTTAAACTGCCTCATTTGAAACTCAGGTACAAACCACAACATAAAGCAAAAATAAGGTGTCTCTCATGCTGGAGAAGCACTTCCATTTTAATATCAAGGCCAATGGAAAGCTTGGCTCCGTTCTTTGTCTTTTTTGCCCCACCTATGGAAAACAGCAGAAAAATGTGGAAACATTGAGTAAGAATGAACTGCTGAGTGTCCTTGTGTTTATGGTTTGGCACAGAAAAGTGATACAAAATGAATTCTCTCCACCCCACCCCTTGCTATATTTTTACTGCTTCATCCTTTATTCTTTCTCCCCATTTTTCTCTTTCTTGCTCTACTATTTATTCATCTTTGTAAAAATATCCTCTCCTTTCTTGAGGTTTGTTGTGTGTGGAAGTGCATAATGGTATATTTCATATCCACAAATCTCTTACTTTATTGTTTTACTTTATTTTACTTTATTTATTTTAATTTTTGAATCTTTTTTTTTGTTTTGTTTAATGAGAGCCAATGCTTACCTAAAGGTGCTTACTTTTAACTTTTTTTACTGTTCCGATCAGTCAACAGGTTATCTTCTAACATTAAAAAAACATAATACACTGCTCTTGCATTGTTACTCTTATATTTATTTCACTTGTATTTGCCTAGTTTCCTCTAATGATTCATTTTCTGTTTATATTCCAGTAACATGGCACTGTTTTTTGCCCAGTTTCTATTCCCTCCCCTGCTTCCTTGTTATTAATTCCTTGTATTTACTTTTTTTCCCTTCAGCACCATGCTTTAGCTGTCACTGTCACTTTGCTCCAGGATGTGCCACGACAGTTTTTGGGGATCATTTTCTAACCTGCTGATTTTAATGTGTGTACAGCCAAGTAATAGATAGCAACATTTGATTAAAAAGTGATTAAATTAATAAAATCATGGAATATTTTAAACACTATGGAATTTGTGGTGTTTTCTGCTACTTACATTTTTTCCACAATCCTTGAATGTAAGTACTTATCAGCACATAAATTACAATTATAGATATTTGCCAGGAAAGAAAAATACGGTAAGACAAGTGAACTACAATTTTTAGATCAAAGAATAGCTTATTAACTTACTGAGTGTGATCATGTCTTTTGCTGCTGTCTGTCTGCATTGAGGTCATGAGCCTGTTTTTTGAAGATAATGGCATTACTCTTTTGCCTCACGTAGCAGCATTTGTGATTTCAGATCTAACAGCCCTTTACCTTTTCTCTGCTCATGACTCATGGCTGACTCACTACCTTTAATCATTCTGAAAGCAAAGATTTTATTTTTGCTCTTCTTTTAATCGCAGTGCAAAAAAAAAATTCTTTGAGGGAAGGTAAAGTGTTACATACTGCAGCAGTGTAGGTATGTACCAATATACTTACTTTTGTAAAACCTCAAGTATTTCTAGTTTTCTATCCCTTATCATAAACTAGATTTCACAGTGATGTCTAACAGAGGAAAGCCTGATGATCAGGGATTGGTGGAAGAAATTAAAGGCAATTAAAGGCAAGTTTCTGGGATTCTGAGAACAAAGTCTCTCATTGAAGGTCAGATCACCTTTGGTTTTATTTTATATATTAATTACTTTATCAGAAATACAGCTGTAAGCGAAAAGTAATGTCTTCATGACTTCATGGCTAATAATAAGATACATACTTAAATACTTTTTTTTTTCCTTTGCTAACAATATTCCTATTATTCATGAGAAAAATCAATGAGTATCTCATGCTTACAATTTATTATGGTTAATTATGCCTGATAATTGGACTATAGTATGTGTGTAAATGGCCTTATTAATGAAGAACAATTATCAATGATTTGTCTTAGAGGAGAAGAATTATCCTTTACTATTATTTTCCCAATGTTTTCTCCTTGCAAGGAAGCCCAGTGGTAGAGTTGGAATTTAGTTAACATGGTCCTGGATGTTACAGGATCGTGAAAACTTGCTGTGTTCTACTAATGGCTTCCTCCTTGCGGCTCTTTATGGAAACCTGTGGTATCTTTCCTGAGGGATTAACCAGCTCTTAAGATGCTAGATGCAAAATAATTCATCTCTTAAAGGTGGCTGAGAGACACCTGAGCGTTGGCAGAGGGCACAGTGTCAGGCAGCCTAAGCAAGGTGAGCTGACCTCAACATTTCCAGGCAGGGAAGCATAGATGGACTTGAGCAGCAAAACTTGTAGAGCAAGAAAGGAGCACAGGTTATAGCAGTCTCTGCTGGGCTGCCAGAGGGGTGTGCCCTGGCACAGGGACAGTTACAAGCCTATCACAATTACAAGCTTGTCAGACACAGAAGTGAACAGCTCAGAGTCACTGTCATTCAAAATAGGAATTTAATAAGAACAGCTATGACAAGGTCCACAAAGAGTTCCTGTGGCCTGTTTGTGGTGATGGCTGTTTTTATGCTTTCTTTGGGCTTTTCCTGTTTGGGAATGTTCTCTGTTACACTGTGCCTTGGATAAGTGCAAAGCAAATGTGTCTTCTTCTACATATCAGGGATTTTTCCAACAATATTTGAATAAAGAGGATGAAATTGTGTGCTGGTGCATTTGAGAACTTGACATATATTCACAATACAAGTATTTATGGTTCTGTCAGGTTCTATTGCACTTATATGCAAGATAATGAAATTGAACAAGATAGACCACTAGACTCTGTAGCTGTGATAAATACATCAACTAAATAAGATAATTTAGTACATTTACTACTGTAATTTTCTCTTCTAGCAGGCTGAACATACAGGGTTGCCGTACAATGATTGTGAATCACCATCAGAAACCAGTTTTGCTTAGTGGATGCTGAAGTCTAGTATTTTAAAATATTTCTTTATTTTGAATTTTCAGAATGAATAAAAGTTCAGGTAATATTTCCTCTAGATAGTATTTCACAAACAATAAAGTTATAGGCAGTTTAACACAGAGTTGTAGCTATGAAGTTAATTTTTGTATGTATTGTTGAAGAAATTATCAGAGATATCTTCTCATCAGATTTTAGAGGAAAACAGTAGTAAAGACTGATAAGTGTTAAAAAGGCTTATAAAATATTAATCAATATACTATTAATATATGTAAAAGCAATTCAGCTTTTTAGGTTCAGTTGTACAGTCTGAGCTCAGTCAAATTTGCCAAAAATGTGCACTGGGATGTTTTTGTTTTTTCTGGAAGATTTTCTGGAACTTATGGAAAATGTAGTTATGTAGTCTAAATATACTCTGTGGAAAATATTCAACTATATGGTCCATTTTCCTGTTGAGGAGATCTCACGGAAACAGAATTAATAGTGCCTGAGTCCTTGAGCTTGTCTGGTTAGCAGATATGCATTTGGTTTCTAAGATGTAGAGATTTATGTCTGAATTCTGACAGAATGGGATATGTAGATGAAGATTTGTGTTTTCCAGAAGGTAACTGATCTCCAGTAAGATGCAGTAATTTCTGGGTACCTGCAGTCATAATCTCCATGTTTCTACTGACTACATATTCAGCAGACAGTAGGGGTTAAAAAGGTGCAAAATAATAACACTACATAGCTTTGTTTATACATTTGGTTCACCTAGGAAACAGCTTCTTAGGAGAAGTGAGCTAAAATTATATTGAAAAATATTTTTCTTTCATGGTTTCTGTTTCTTATTTTCTTGTCTGGATAAGGTAGTCAATTTTTTATCTATGTATTAAAAGTCCTGCTAAAATTTTCAGCCTTTCATGGCTGTGATCATTGTGAAGTTGATATTTTATTTTCTTTGTCTCTATAGCAAGTATGGAATCACAGACTCACAGAATAGGCTCAATTGGAAGGGATCCACAAGAATCATCAGAGCCAGCTCCTGGCCCTGCAAAGTCACACCTTTCCCAAGGGTATTGTCCAAATGCTTCTGGAACTCTGTCGGGCTGGTGCTGTGACCACTTCCCTGGGGAGCCTGTTCCAGTGCCCAGCCACCCTTTGTGTGAAGAAACTTTTTCTTATATTTAAACTAAACCTTCCCTGCCAAAGCTTCGGGCTATTACCTTGTGTCCTGTCACTGGACACCCAGAGAAGAGATCAGTGCCTGCCTCTCCTGTTCCCCTCATTAGGAAGTTGTAACTGCAATGAGGTCTCCTCTCAGTCTCCTCATCTCCAGCCTGAACAGACCAAGTGTCCTCAGCTGCTCCTCATACAGCTTCCCCTCAAGACCCTTCATCATTATAGACTAGGTAAAATCCTGTACTCCAGATGTTTGAGAAAATCTCATTATTAAATCTCATTAATGATTTTCTGTGCTATGGAAATTGTTAGTGGAGAATGCAGCTTTTGGCTTTGCTTTACCTGGATTCTTTGAAAGATCTCAGTGCTTTCTTACATCTCCTACAGGGAAGGCACACAAATGGGGAAAGCCAGCTAGGCTGAGGATCCTAGTACCATCTCCTGTGAATGCATTACCTATGGAAGATTGTCTTAAGAGGCAAGAGGGATGCTGTACAGTTTAAGCCTGCTTTCTATCTTCCCATTTTACAGTATCTCTGGAGGTGATCACTCAAGTAATCTGCTTAGGCACCATGTGTGAGTACCTGGGTCTACTTTTCTCTAATGAACTCAGTCTAACATGAAGAGAGTCTCACAGATAAATTTCCTGCTGTCAGTAGCACATCAGAGAAGATTAATAAGAAATGAAAGAATAACTCCTCCTCACAAGAAACAACAGGTAAAAAGCAAATGGAAAAGGCACTTGCTGCTAAGAGCTAATTTTAGATTATATGTACTCAGGTTGTGTCATTACTGGTGGGAAGAAACCTTGCAACCTGTAGTGTGTGCTCGTACTTGGTGGTCTCCAGAATCTCCAATGCATATACATTTTGGAAGTTCCCATCATCCCAGATCAAAAGCTGGTCTTGGAATAAAGAAAAAATGAAAATAGGCACATGAGAGAGAAGCAATAGCTTGGTCTTACTCCTACTATATTTCACTAAAAAGAGCCTGATCTTTGGCTGGCATAAATTGGGTAGCTGTGCTGACCTTTTTGTTTGTTTGTTTTTTCATTTGGTCTCATTGAATTCCCTCACATCCTAAGCTCATTAAATTTGGCTCAGCCAAGTTGTTTCAAAACATGGTTTAATAGGTGAGTGCAGTAGCATATTGTAAATTCTGTAGCTTCAGGCATAATATTTTTACAAAGACATTTGTGTTCTAACTCAAAGGCTCTCTAGACTGTAGCCAAAGTCTTCTCTTCAGCAGAACCGTTCAGGTGTCTGTGTCTTCAAACTAATGCACAGCCTGGGGTTCTAGACAAAGCAAAATACTTCCTACATAAACAGTGGGGATCTAGGCTGGACAGGTCATCCTGCTACAAATTATTCAATTATTTTCTTTCATCCTTCAGCTCCTTTCTTGTAAATAGACTAGAAACGTTTTGAACATATTCATTCGTTGCTCAAAATAACTTCAAACTGGAACAAGGTTTGCAAGCAAATCATATGGAGCCACCAATAGGGGAATTGTTTGCACTGACATCTTGTGGTACAATTTAGTTTGGGGATGGGTCCTGATGCAAGGACAAGCTTGACAAACTTGCACCAGTGAAAATACTTTACTACTTGTTCAAAATGACATTCACCATAGAAGCCTGCACAGGTTTATGGAAAAAGTCACAATGTTTTTTAAACATGGAAAGCCTCCCATTACCAGATGTGTCCCCAAGAATTAGAGGCTACACGTTTTTTAATCTATTTATAAATAAATAAATAAATAAATAAATAAATTGTTTTAATTTTTAAAGTAGCTAGTTTCCCAAGGCAGGAGAGCTAGTATACCCATCTCAACATATAGTAAAGGTACAGAGTTTACATCCTCTTTCAAGCATTATAAAAAAGAGATTGTTCAGAAAAATGAAAGAGTTCCAATATTCATACAGAAAGCATGTGGGTTTTTTCCCTAAAGACCTAAGGGTTAGAAAAAAGAACAAAGTATCTTCTTGGTCAGTACAAAAGCTTAGATTTCTGTAGTATGGGCAAATAGCTCTGAAATCATTTTACTTATAAGCTTTACTTATCCATTTCAAGCAGTGCTGTCATGTTTTGACATGTCATTCCAAAAGCAGTAGTAAAGCTTCATAGCAGACTTACTCCAGATGTGATCCAAACCAACAGGAAAAATGAGCATTTGTAAAACACAGCACAGTAATGTGCAAAGTGGGCTAAAGAAAAGATAGGTCATTTTTTTGAAGTTGAATGGGCAGAGAGCAAAAAACCTAACAGGAAACTGCTTATTAGCCCAAACACCCAGTAGGTTTAGTGTTACTTTCATGTTCAGTGAAACTATTAGATATTTTTGATCTAATGATGAGGGTTTAAAGAATGAAGACATGCACTCTATGGCTGGCAGCTGCTCACTTCGATGTCTAGCTTAATGAGTTGTGCTCTCATGCTGAGATTTGAAGCAGTCCAGCAAGTGAGGCTTCCCTGCTGTTTCTCTTTGACTGCATTACACAACCAGCTCTCTTTTATATTTTGATAGTGACATCTATTGGAGCTTTGAAGAATAATATTTGGGGGAAAATTCAAATGTGTATTAGTAAAAGCAAAATTGTTGGACAATAAAATTTTTGGTTCAAACAAAAGCAGATATATATCTGTCATTAAAACATACACAAGAGTAAAAATACTGATTTAAAAAAAAAAAAAGTAACGGCTGTTCAAATCAGATTCAGGAAGAAAAATGTGCCTTTCTCTTTTTGATGATGGGTGAACTTAGAAACTTCCCCAGATGTCTGAAGTTTGTTTAGAACAAGCCCATCAACTAAAGCTGTAACCTCAAAGCGAAATAAATACAATATTTGATTGAATTTTCTGTAGATACACACAAGACTTTGACAAGTATTAACAGAACCAAATGTAACAGCGTGGGTACAGTAGCAGTCAGCCAGTCAGCAAAGACCAGACAAGCCTCACTCATGAGCAATGATGTCTGATGTCTCTGCTGTCGAAGGACACAGCCATCCAGAGTATTTGGAATGAAATTAGCTCTGCTTTGAATAAGCAAGCCATCTTCATGGATTATACTGAGAATATGGCTTGTGTCTGTTTAGAGCTTGCAACAAGGGTCATAGACTTTTCCAGAAGTGTAAGACTGATAAACAATTAATAAGTGTGGCCAGTGGATTTACGTTGCACTTAAATTACCCAATGTATTTACATTTTTTCAAATATGTATGCACTGTAAAACAGCTCTAGCAGTCAGTCTGTGGTGTCAAGGGTAAGTAGTATTGAGTAAAGAATGCTACCTCACAAAATCTCTAGGAGAAGTTAGAAGATGTGAAATGTGCAAGGAGAGTGTGCTGTGGCAAACCCTCAGGACTTTTTCAGGACCTTTCCTTTCTGTGTGCTCCTTATTCTCCTGAGAACTCTCAGAGTCCCTTAATGCACACCAGAGAGATGCAAATTTTCCCCAAGCCACCCCTCTTCATCCACATGTGGGTCATGATGAATATCTTCATATGAAAGTTTCATTTTCATTTGCTAGAAGTTGTGACTTTGGGGCTTTTTTCTGGTTTCTTCTTTTCTACAAAAATATGATAAAGAGCTCCCTGTAAAAGAATCAGGAGGTTTCCTCCTTGCCTCAGATTATAGATTTTGCTAGGGTTTTATTTTGGTTTGGTTTGGTTTGTTTTTTTCCTGTATGATTTGATTTGAGTTAATTCTGATTTTTAAAGAAAATTTATTTTCTCAAGAAATCAAAGGTTTAAATGGGATTGTACTACTTGATATTGTTTCACGTATCTTAAAATTTGGTTTTGCTTTTATTTATTCTATTATGTCTTCCCAGTAGCAACGTGGCTATATCCTATTCACTCCATTATGATAATAAACCTACACATCAGTCAGGGAACTAGTCAGACGGGGAACTTACTATGAAATGAAAAGGTGAAGTATGATCTTAGAATAGCAAACGTAATTGACTCAGTGCAGAAGTACTTGACAAAGCCTCAAATTACTTTACTGTTTTCTGAACTGCTTGTTTTGCGAATTTCTATGCATAAACCCTAGAATATACCACATAAAATAATTTATAAATCAGGTATTGTTTTTATATAAATCACATATCCATTTCTCCTGCTGCTGAGTGAGAAATGTTCAATTTTTACAGCCAGTGGTATGTTCTCCATTCTTATTCAGCCTTTACAGAGCCTGCGGGAGAAATGAAATGTTAATAATGTTGTAAAGACACTTTTTATAATGAAAATATATCCAAATTAATCACACCTTTAATTTATTCAAGAGGAATTACATCATACTCTTTGGTAGTTTCAAATTGTCTGTAAAAGAATAAAATAGGAAGTAATTAAGTAGTTTAATTAGCATATTGTGACTTTTCTGTGCAAATATTGCTACTTAAAAATAATCCTGGTTTGGTACTGTGTTCGTTTCACTTTTATGGACAATTTTCATGACATGGTTCAGGTAAGCAAGCACTTCAGAGTCACGTCTCTCTGCTGAACAGTGCTTTCAAGATGGTGGGTTGCACAAATGAATATAAGGAATGAATACTAGAAGAACAAAGTTTCTTTTTCTAAGTTTGAAGATATATATTCAGGGAGAAATTTATTTAATTTAAATGAGAAAAACACACTAATATCTCTGCAGGATACTTAGCAGGTAAGGTCACAAGAGACAGAAGGATAGGGATGTGACAAGGGAATTTTATATATGTATCTGTATCTGTTTTCTGGTGTGGCCGGGAGATTTTAATATACCTGACCACTCTCAACCAGACTCTGAAAAGGTATTTAGACCTCTGCTCTTTTATCATGCAATTGGGTCCATTAAGCTCAGAAAGGCTCCAGGCTGATTTGCACAGTGCTGTGCTGATAAGCTCCTTGGAACATTGTGTACTGAGAGCACGGAACAGAGACATGCTGGCTGAGCCTGTCCTGTCGTATTAAATTCCACCTTCATCTCAGCTGTGACAGAGCAGAGCCACCTGGATGCTTGCTACATCACTTTCCCCACTGCTCAGCCTACAGGGGTAGCATGGTTGTTCAGGTACATCACTACATCCATGGTGATGCAGCCACCTAAACAGCATAGAACGATAAAACAAATTATTATTAATATAAAAAGAATAAAGAACATAAATACGCTGGGAAAGATCTAAACCTAACAAAATGAATAGTTGTGTTAAAAATATGCTAGGAGTAAACCTGAAAGAATTGAAAAAAGAACACATCAGCAAAGAAAACTTTACCTAAGAAGCTTTACACTAGTAAATATCAATCAAGAGCTCCAAAACATTGAGCTCAGAAGGTGTAAAAGGAATGGAAAAATAACTTTTAAAAGTATGTCTACATATCCAAATGAATGCCCTGTTTCAGTTTTAAATTAGGAGGAAGACATAGAACATGAAAGCAAAATGAGGATGATTCATGAGTTTGAATATATTAAAAGGAAATAACTCTTGGAAACAAAACTAGGTAAGCTTAATGAGTTCAGCTTTGGGCACCCATTGTTTAGTGTTCCAAAATAATGAAATAATAAGGATACTTTCATCCCTGGAGAACAACAGATACTGCACTTCTATTAGATAAAAAGAGAAAATAATTAAAGTAATTTGAGGCTCATTAATCTGACCTTAGTAGAATTCAAAGGTGTTTAAGAAGTGAAGAAAAATGTAAAGTGCTTGGGTAAATAGGAAAAACAGTACAATGCAGCATGGTTAACAAAAGCAAGGTCATTTCAGAATAAATAGCTGCCATTTCTCTCCATGAGGTAAGTGATTTTTTTTTAGACAAGAACAGTATATTATATTATATTATTTATCATTACTTTAACAATTATTGCAAAGTTTGAGAGAGATTGTGATAAATGCAGTAATAATAAAGTATGTAAGGAAACAGAAAAAATGGATGAGTAAATACAATAGGTCTTTTCACCCTCAAGAAAAGGACTCTGATTGTGTTTTATAAAATCAAAAGTAGAAAGGGATGCTCATCAACTTTCTTTTGATATTGAAAAATTTACTAACATCAAATAAAGTTATAGGATGTTTAGCTGAAAGAAAAGTTCACCTAGAGTGAACTCCAGGTGGAGTGGAGTTCACCTACCACATAATTAAACTGTGAACTTTACAGCTGTAGAATATTATTAATGCAAAAAATGTTTTTGGAGTTCAAAAATATTTGAATTTATGGAATAATTTTAAAAAATCTTTTGTGGGTAAGTCAACACAAAGATTGTATACTTTCCCTAAGCAATTAGGTAAAAGGGAAATTCTGGTCTCATGCAATTCTAATTTTCTTGGACGAAGCTGATAAAGAACACTGTGGGAGTTATTATTAGATTCTTAGAGACTCAGTCTTGGGGTTATTATTATTTAACTTTTCTCTAATTACCTTGGCACAGAATATTTGAGTGCAGAAATGAAAACTAGCTGATAAAGCTGAAAGACACTGGGACAGACAGATCTGGATATAGTATAATCTTAAATAAATAGAATAACAGAAATTTAATGAACTCTAGTAATGTGTATAGCAATGTCGTTCACTGAAAGGCTGATGACAAAAACCTGCTGCTAACTCAAAGCACAAGTGACTAAGTGTAATTGAGAAAGAATAGCTGGGTTTGCTAGTCAGTTCCAGGGATCTCTAAAGGATTGAGAAAGGAGGTGGTCTGCAATGAGGAATTCCTATATTGCTATTTTTGCAAGATGCCAATGAGACCATCTCTATATTACCACGATATTAGATACAGTTCCAGTCACCTATGTGTAGAAGTAGGCGTAAAAGGCTATTTGAAGACTGTAAAAGGGGTCACCTTTATAAGAAATAAACCAAAATCTAAGAGACATTAATATTGCTTTTTCTAAGCTCTCTGTAGATTGCATGGTAGCTGGAATCAACAGGGAATTCCTCTTGTTTGGACTGATTTCAGATGGGCATAATCACCTGTCATAGTGAGGGAAGGAATAGAAAGTTCCTGCCATATTCCAGCAGGTAGTCAAAACACAACTGGGGTGCACACCAGGACCTTAAAGAATAAAAGGTCAATTGGTGCATAACCTTTGATTCCTCAGAGATTAAATATCAAAAAACAGAAGCTGGTAAACTAATTGGCAAGGAAGCCTTAGGATACAGTGGGAAAAGTAATCATCAATAAATTTAGAATAAAAATTTGAAAGTAGATGTTTTGGAACTGCTTCCTAACATGGCTGGTAGGACTATCAGTAATAGACTGTAGAATCAGAGTTCCTTGCCATTCGTGTCCTAAACAGAGTAATACATGCATTCTCATGGTATAAAGTGAGAGAAAGAAGGGAAGTAGACACTTCCTTTCTTGTCATCTCTTGCAAAAAGTAAAAACTCACCAAGACTGGGTGTCATCAAGAGCAGACATCTTGAAGGCCCAGCCATGTGCGTGAGAGATTTGATGGGGTGAGGGAGACTGCTAGAGAAGACAAAAAAACTAAAACTAGTGGGGAATAAATATTTCAGCTTTTGTGTGTCTTCTGCCTTCTATAGTAACAGAATCACAGGTGAATCACAGAATATTCTGAGTTAAAAGTGGCCCACAAGGATCATAGAGTGCAGCTCTTGGATATGAATGGCCCATACAGGGATTGAACCCACAATTATTAAGAAGTATTTTCATATATTTGTTATAGTATTTGAGTCATTACAGAGATTTGCATAGGAAATATTATTGCTAAATTAGATTTTTTAATGTCATCACTTTTATACATTCATATACAAGCTTAGATCTTGATTTTTAGCAGCAGATGTGATCAATATTAAATATTTTGCAGATGTAATTTGGTGCTTGCGGCAAGGACTGACAGATGATGCACTCATATTTACAGAGTGTGATTCCATCATCCTGACACCTAGCATGCTCTTCATTCACAGCAGGTTTGATATCCAGTAAGTTTATATTTAAAGGAGGTTTTATCTTTACTATTCAGAATTTGTGGTGTTTTAGCAGGTTTTATTCCACTTCTATCACAGGCTGTGCCCTTTATTTGTGTGGAGCAATGATTCGTAATACAGTGTATTTTTTATATATCCTCTGATTTGATTGATATTGATACTCTTACTGTAATTCTTTCACAGACTTATCAAACTGTGTTTTCTAAACTTAAATCAAAGAAACAGAGTGCTTGCTTATCAGTATGAGTCACATTTTTTGGGTTTTTTTTTTACGCTGCAGCGTACCCTAGATTAATTATTTTGTTTTCTGGGAATCCTAAATAGTACTTCGTTGTGTCCTGTAACTGTTCTATTTTTTGTTTAAATATTTTAGGATAACAATATTTATAAAAATCAGAGTTCTTGTCCTTTATTTAGGAAACACATCAACAAAATATTTCATTAAAGAAGGAATAGAAATTTAGTTCAGTATTTTTTAACTGAGGTAAAGCTAGCATCTTTTCCCCTCTTCTTGTTTATATTGCTGTAAGATGTGGGTCCTTTGCAATTCATTCAGTCTTTCATGCTGCTAAAAACTGAACACGCTTATTTCATTCTTGTCACTGCATTTCATTTTGTTTACTACTTTGATCTCCTTCAAGATGCTGCTTGATGCTGTGTTAATCCATTGGCTTATTGCTATTGCAGTATTTCACAGCTCTCCTGTGTTGCTAAGCTCCTACATAAATGAATCATATGACCTTGGCTGTTTCCCTCTGTTAACACTGCTGTTATTTTTCCTTCAAATTTTGTTCTTCAAATTGTAACAAACAATAGGTCTAACTAACTCTCTACATGTTTGTAGATGCTTGTAGTTAATTTGGGCTGTTAATAGACTAGGCGGGGAAATTTGGCTAAACCAAGTACAGCAGGACACCCTGCTGCCCTTAATTTAGATGGTTTAATAGGTTCAGTGGGGAATTTGTGAGGAAGAGTTTTTCAGTCTTCATCAGACTTTTCACTAGTATAAAAAAGGGTCTTCCACTCTGAAGGTATATGTTATGATAAGCTGTAGTAGTATTAATAAAGAACAACTTTGGCTTTTACAGTCTTTTTACTTTATACTTTAAAAATATTTTGGGGCTTCTTGTGATGTTTCTGGGGCTGGTTTTTTTTTTTTTTTTTTTCTGGTGCAAGCCAGGGCAAAGGATCTTTGTCTTTAGCTGGGCCTGCAGGTTTATAATGTTGTTGATTTTGTTTTTTCTATTTTTTACCATTGCCTCTGCATCTTGCTCACTTTCCGCTTGATTTATTCTCAGACCTTTTTTCTTCAGCAACCTTAAGACAGAGTTAAAGGCCTAATTTTAGTGGTTGGGATTTGGGGATTTTTTTTTATTTGCCAGCTGGGATGTTTTTTCCTCCTCTTAGCAATAGGCATTTAATTTTCTTGACTGTTATTCAGATAACTGGTAATACAACATTTATATTTTCCTACCTGAGGACTCTTTTCTTAAAATGTTTTGTGTAGCTTTGAAGTAGCCTCTAGTCAGACATAAATTTGTGGAGAAGAAAAAAGCAAAAGTCAAATGTGGCAATGGCCATCCCAGACATTCTTCTGAGCCATCTTAGTGGCTAGCACGTCCAGAGGACTCTCCTTCTCTTTTCTAGACTGTACTGGCAGACACTTTTTCTTACTGTATTAAATGACAGTATGTTATTTTCTCTGTGCCAATTTGTTATCTCTTTAAGACAGGGTCATGTCTTCTTAGAATTTAATACTATGAATGGCAGTGCAAGAATAACTCATAACTTTCTCTCTTTACATATTAACTACCTTAGTATAATATAAGTTGTAAGTGTCTCAGTATGTGTCCTGAACGTTATTTTTACTGAAGTGTGTCAATTTTCATTACATTAAATGAATACTTATTTAATTTCCTATCCCACTTCTGAGCCCATTTTGCTAATGTCAGGATTATTCTGGCATCCCTCTGAGTCTTGAATACTCTGCTTATTTTAGTATCGTCTGCAAATTTAATGATCTGACTTATTACAGCTTTATGTAGACCATTGAATAAAATATGAAAATCGGCTGGTATTAATCTACAATCCTGTGAGACTTCACTTCTCAGCAGCTGCCTTTCCATTTTCTATCCAATCCCCTGTTTTTCTGAGTAGTAGATGATACCTTGGTACTGCTCAAACCTGAAGGCAGGCAACTGCATTAGATCTGGAGTCAACTGAACATATCACAGACTTACAGAAAAAGCAGATGCCCCAAAAAACCCAAACCCACCAAGGATTCAGGACTTCAGGATACAGACTTTCAGATGTGAATGCTGGATCACAAGTGCTTGATATTGAGAGAAAAATTTTAATAAAGATTTGCTCCATCCACAACAAAGCTTTCTTAATGACAACAATGATCCATCATTTTGACTTTCCTCTGAACCTTTTTAAGACCCCAGCTAAGTCAGGACTCTTGGTTTATCTAGGCTAATAACATTTTTCATTTTTAAAAGTAACCAGATTTCTTTAACATGATTTACTCTTTCCATATCCACAATGACTCATAATTATTAAATTGTCCTTATATAATTATATCCTTAAAATGATCTATAAATGTAACATCTCTTTCTTAAAGATCAGACTCTGAGGAATAAAACTTCCTTGATTTATCCCTGGAGATAAAATGCTAAAGGTGTTCATTGCAGGATTAGGCAAGAGACTGACATCTCTGAAAAAGGTTTGAAACTTGGTACTGGAAGGGACTTCCATTATTATTGGAGTAGTAGAGAATATGACACCTGAAGATTCAAGAGCAGAAGAGCTGAGAGTCAGTTTGGTTTGTGAGTGTATGAATAAAGTGTGAGAAGGAGCTGTGTGACCTCTTTTTATGTGACTATTAGAGATGTGTAAACGTGGGCAAATAAAAAAAGACAATAGGCCTTGGGGCTGGAGGCTGGGGGTACTATACTGGCTACCAGTTTGGTGAGCAAGAGCTAGGGAAGCCTAGGTGTTCATGTAAATAAACTGTATTATCACATCAAGAAAGAGGGAAGCTGAAAGGGTGAATGTGAGCAAATTAATAAAAGGGATTTTAATTTTCCCCCAAAATGTTCCCTGAAATGTTTATGTCCTAAAGTCAGGGCTTAAAGCTTGCCTTCATTTTTGGAATCAATAATGAAATATTGTAAAATATGACCACTGTAGGTTTGATGTAAATCTGACTAGGTGGTGTAATAAATCATATTGTTCCTAATAGCTAGAACAGTAGTGCACAAAAGCATGCATAATTTCTAAAAATGTCATGCATTCTGGTCAGAATGTGGTGGGGCTTTTGGGGATGCTTATTGTCTATTTCGGAATTTTTAGTAGTACACTTCCACTTTTGAATTTCAAGTGTCTGAGTTATTTTCTGTTAAAAATAGTGAATATCAACAAGTCCCCATTATGTAGTCAGAGCTAGGTTCAAAACAAAACAGAGGTGGCCCTTCACATATGTAGCTGATCTGTAGGACCTCTAGTCAAAGAATACACTATGTGCTAAAAACTTTTAGGCACTAAAAATTAATATCTCCTCCTTGAGCTTGTTGGTGTCTAGAAGAAAGGATGAAAGTATGTCTTAGGAGGGGCTTAAAACGAAGAGGTTGGAGACTGGTGGAAAGCTAAATTCCCTGTTCTTATATTTCCTCCTTTATCACTGACATTTTTCCCCTCTTAGCTGGATTAGTTGGTTTTGTGTCATGTTCAGCTGCAAAAAGCCGCAGCATACCTGTTTTCTTGGCTGTGGGGATGACAGATCTGGTGACTTCATGGTGACTTCATCTGTTCCACTTTCTTGTTTGACATAACCTGTAAGGTGTGTATTAAGACCGTGCAAGTGAATATTTTGTAGTGCTGGTGTTGGAAATTGCCAATATTAAATGCGGTTCATTAGTTGTAATCTTCTAAATTCTTCTGTAGTGAGGTTGGTAAGTGGAAGCCCTTTAAAGGGAGAAGAAACTAGAACTGCATGTACTTCAGATAGTTTCAACTGCTGTCCTAGGCTTCCCTTTCCTAGTCTTTCCCAGTATTAGTCTTTTACCTTGAGTAGAGTGTGCAGTTCTAGGCACCAAAATGTAAGGTTATAAAGGTAATAGAGAGCATCCAAAGGAGGGCAAAGCAGGTCGCAGAGGGTCTGGAGGATAAGTTGTGTGAGGAATGGCTGAGGTCACTTAGTCTATTCAGCCTGGAGGAGACTGAGAGGAGATATCATTGCAGTTACAACTTCCTTGTAAGTGGAAGAGGAGGGGCACTGATCTCTCAGTGACGAGTGATGGGATTTGAGGGAATGGTATGAAATTGTATCAGGGGAGGTTTAGGATGAATATTAAAAAGATTCTTCACCCAGAGGGTGGTTGGGCATTGGAAGAGGCTCCTCAGGGAAGTGGTCACAGCACCACCCTGACAGAGTTCAAAATGCATTTGGACAGCACTCTTGAACACATGGTGTAATTCTTGGGATTGTCCTATGCTGGGCTAGGAGTTGAACTTTATGAACATTGTAGGTCCCTTCCAGCTCAGGATGTTCTATGATTCTTTCACAAATGCAACTTGATAGAGTAGAAAAGGAAAAACACAGGTAATGTAGAGGGTGATGCTGACAATGTGATCTAGGCACTTCCCAGCCTTTTTAGGGAGTCAGTAGCTGCAGTATTTGCTTTTCAGGAACCACCACCACACCACCAACCCCTTCTTTTGTATCCTCCATCTTGGAGGATGATGGCATGGGGAGAAAGTGGGCATCAAATCCCTGCTTTTATATCTTTCACCTTGCATCTTGGGAACTTACAGTTCTGTCCAGATTTATGCCTGCGCGTGGGTGAACTCTAAGGAGAAGGTGTGGGAGAGCAATTTTACAAGGCTGGAAAACTACTGTTCAATAGCCTTTAGTCATCTGCAGGACATTTTGCCAGCTGATGTACCTTATTAACAGCAAAGGCTAGGTATTTATAGAGCCGCTGCATCCAGAGTTTCTTTCATAGACAAGCTGTTCATACTCTGCAGGACCACATCACTTGGCGTAGGAGGTTGAGCAATCTTTATTGAGGCAGCAGTGTGACCTCATACCCTGCTGCTAACAGAGGCAGAACTGAAATGGAAGATTAATTTTCTATTTCTTTCCCCCAAGGGTGTGAAAGTGTATCTCTTTTAGGTTCAGTCTCAAATCAAAGAATGAGGTGGAAAAATTCAACTCTGCTTTCACTGTTCCCCAATTATTAGGTAGAGATTTAGATGATACACAGATGATTAATCTTATCTTTTTATCAACACAATAACATTTTTAAGTCACTATGGAGGAAAAAAAAAAGTGTAAATCTTAAAGAGGAGGCAAAAAATAAGTTCTAAGATTTCATTTATTGTACATTCACACTTGATATTAACCTGTCCTTGTTAGAAAATGCTCCATATTTTTTTTCATAATGTATTTTTCCAGCCTTGGGATGGACCATTGATAAAAATCATGAGCTCTGGACAAAAGGACTATGTAATACACTTCTTGCAATTAATTTAACCTAGATTTACTTAGTAGACTGGTAGACTATCTGTCGCTAATGAAAGCATCTAGAACAGTATAGCACATCAAAATACAGTATTCTAAAAATGCATTGGTACAATCAAGATCTGGGTTCATAATAGCAGAAAGTAGGAACTGATATTTGAGAATTGTAACAGTGACATAGACCAATGAACCATCTACTGTAGCACTCAAAGGTCCGTCCATGTCTGATGCAGTGGAAGCTGATAGCTTAAATTTTTTACTTTGAAAAACAGTAATACAATACTGCTAATTTTGTCTCATTTCATTCAATAAAATGAGTGAATTACAATGTTAGTTAATGTGCAGTTGGCTTTGTGCTGGAAAAAGGATATAAATACAGAAATTTCTAGAAGGAGCTTCTTAATGAAGAGAAGAAAAATTGTAAGCTTGATGCTGTTTATTTTTCATGGAGGAGATGCAGAGATTCATTACATTGTTTGTAGACCTCTGAGGCACTCATCAGCCATGGCATTGTAAGAACAGCCGTGCATCAAAGCCTTCGAGCCACTCAGGAAAGTTCTGACAAATGCTGGGAGATATTTCCAAACATCTTCAAACAACTAGAAAACAAAATGCTTAGTCAGAAAACTGATTATTTTTGATTTTTAGTCTATTTAGCTCTTGGGAGCTCTGAGGCAGAAGCTGATTGTAATTGCTACCAAAATCCCAATTCAGTATTTTTGGTGAAAGAAGTTACAGAAATTTGGAGACAGTTTTGAGACAGTTTTGCTTATTTGATTCACTCCTTGCAAAACTGATACAGATTTGCAAAATAAGCAATCACAGCTATGAAGTGCCTGCTTATATTTTTGAGGTGTAAACTAAGAGGGTTAGTTCTCTTGTGATGATCATCATTCAAGATGATATTCTTGAAGATTTCCATTAAAAACACTTTTCACTATCAAACAATAATTCTCCATTTTCTTCTCTACTTCCTCTGGTAAAATTGCAGAGCAATCATATTGCTGACTGCTTTTAGAAATGCAGTGATGGAGGTGGTATTCTTATTCTTATTTTTGTTCTTATTATTCTTATTATTCTTATTATTTTTATTGTTACACAAATTCTTTAGGTACTTTTAATAAATATTTTAAAAGGTCATCTTTTTATCTAATTGTATCTAGAAGCTGAAAGGGCCAACCATCCTGGACTTCCATTTTCTCCATGCCTCTCACAATAATATAATTTTTTTCAGGAAAAAATACTCTGCTGTGAACTAGTTTGGAAATTGCTATTGTTCTGTAATGAGTGGTCATTAAATGGGGCTGTCTTTAACTCTCATTCTTCACATCTTCCTTATTTAATGGGAATTGCACCCCTTGGTGTAATTCCATCAGCAAAATGCATGTCATTAAGGAGATGCAAAGGGTTCTGATGAGTATGATGGGGTAACTTTGTTTAATTAGTGGGAGCAGCATATTTACAAATGTTCCTTTCCCAAGCAGAGATACTTCTCAGTGAGCAGTTGACATCAACTAATTGTGCCTGGCTTGAGGTTGCATGTAAGGTAATGTAATAATGATGATTCATATGATCAGCTTCCTGAATAGCTGGTGCTAAACCTTGGCATTTCAGAGCAACAGAATTTTTAAAAGAATTACAACATAGTTAGCTTAGTTTATTTCTTTAACATTAAATGTAATTCCAGAGCTATATATGCTATATCTGCCTTCTTCTGTCATGCAGCATATAGAGTTCAATACCTACAAACAGACCTTTTGCTTCAACTTGAGAAAATATTTCTCTTCAGAGCACATTTACAAGGAGGTTTTTTTTCTAGTCTAAGGTTATTGGTCAGATCCTCTTGAAGCTCTGGTGACAAGTTGAAAATAAATTCCAGTGCCTCAGAAATGTCCAAAGGGAGAACTTAATTTTTGCTTGAAGTGTGATAATTTGTACAGGCATTGGACTTATGAAGAGATTTTTCTGTTTCACATGATAAAAGTAATAATATTGTTATATTTTAGTCTATTTGCCTTTTCTTCTGTGTTTGTCTTAAAATGTGCTTTATTTTTTTTTTTAATTAGAAAAAGTTTTTTAAGTACTTGGAATAAATTTTTTTGGAAAGGGTAGATTAAAACTCTGTAGTTTGAGAAAGTTGCACAACTACAACAGATACTCTCTGAAATAATGGTTTAGAGTGGAACTGATAAGAAGTTGGATAATAGGCCAGCAAACAGGATGTCTGTAGTCCATCAAGGACTAAATGAGATCTATATAAAGCAACAGTGCAATTGTAAAAGCAAGACAGTTAGACTGGAAAAGATCCAAAAATAGCATTTGAAGATATGTCATAAACAGACCATGCGGTTCTGATAAAAGACTAAAATGACACTGTATTTAGCACACAGGTAAAGCAGAGAAGTCAATTCTGAAGTCTTAATAGTTGCCTCATTACATCCAGTAAAAAACCAGCCATCATGATTCTCTGTCTATGAGATAGAACTGTGGCTTTTAGACCCAGTACATAGGGCTATTCTTATTCTTTGTCATGTCTGAAGAAGGAGCCCACTGGCTAAAGGCAGAACCTTTAGGACAGCTGAACAAATGTGGTCTGTGTTTGGTCCAGGAACACTTTTTCCTCTAATTCAATCATTGTAGTGGATTGGTAGTGGTTCAATTGTTGACATGTTTGCTGTGGACATTGGAAAAAGCAGACACAAGAGTGAAGAAGTAACCAAAATGGAGCACCCTTTCCAAGAACTGCATGTTCCAGGACGCTGTGGCTTCATCAACAGCTTTGACAGATTAATTACTCCATATTTAGGTATCAAACTCTGCCTCAGGAAGCATTTGGAAGCCACCAGAAAAAAAATTCAGATGATTCCCATGAATTAATACCTTTTTCGGCTCCTGTGTCTCTGATGCACAGATTTATCTGTCTTACTGTGGTGAGGGGTCTATCTCCAGACACAACATGTAGTTGTCCTCAGGTGTCTTGGATCTGTCATCTTAGACTTACAGCTACCAAAGTGCAGCTAGAAGACTGCTATATATGTTAGAAATACAGAAAGTGTGGGCTTAAGATAAAAATAAACCACAAACCCTCAAAACCAAAGCAAACCAAACCATCTAATCATCTGAGCTGTGTGAAGATACAGAGAGAGAAATTGATTCTGTATTGTGTGAACAGCAGATATGGATAAAATATAATGAAATAGTTTAGATCTATTTGAGTATTGTTTGTTCCTCAGAGTTTTGAATGGAGTCTGTCCTTTTAGCTAACCTTAGTAATAACTACTGTACTGAGTGGTTTGTTCTTTGATTAAAAAACAAATCTAGAAAATTATGCATTAAATTTCTAATCTCAGAGGTTTTTGCAATTTTAGGGACAATATTTGATCCACATTACAGCTCATTAATGATGTCTCTGAAAGTGGTCTGTGTTTCATGCCAAATATTCAGGCCCCTACCAAAGAAATAGCAAGATATTTTGACAGATGGAATTAAGGGTTTACAGAGGTCTTAAGTGATGCCTCAGTTCTGACTTAAAGCATGACGAAAGCTATAGCCAGTTAATTAGATTCAGGGAATAATTGCAGGATTATCATTCTATTCAGCTACAAGCTTTGGTAGGGGTAGCTCCAAGTAAAGGAAAGGCCTCTTGCCTGCTAACTGCCTTGAGAAGGAATCAAAAAGGGATTAAAATTCATAAGTATTGTTTGAATTACTATTTTTAGGGTGTGTAATCTGTATTGCAATTTCTTTAGCAAAGAGCACTTGAGGAGGTCAAGATCTATTCAGGAAGCACCAGAGCTACAGTTCTCATGGGACAAAACACAGCAATTCTTCCAAAAATAAACCCAGTTACAAGAAGTAACATTTTTTTATTAGGACTCTTTGAGCCCATCTATTAAATTAGAATTGGGTATGATCTCCATCTTCCAAAAGCTCCAAAAATTGTCATGGAATGCATATTCTTTCTAACTGGTTATTTAAATTTTGTTTTGTTTTTGAGGTCTGTGAAGTACAATGACTTCCCATTAACTTTGGAATGTTGATACATTGCTTAAATCAAGAGCCAAGTATTTTGTGATCCTGTCTACCCAAATCCCAGTTGGGCACTAAGAATAATTGCAAGTATAGAACATAAATACCAGGCAAAAATCCAGATAGTTAATTTTTTGTATATGAAGTCATTAGGCACTATAGAGTACGCAAATCCCCCAGGTATTCAACTCTAGCTGTTGTGGGATTTTTTTTGGGGGGGTTTTGTAGTGGGTTTTTTAATGCCTGTTTAGAGAGAGAGATGTGTACACCCTGTTCTGATCCAAAGTTGGGCAGAAAAATATCATTAATGCATTTAAATGTCTTTGAGAACATCAACATTTTAGGGCTTCAGTTGGTCATTGGAAAGAAGATGGCAATCTTCCTCCTGCTGATCTAATTTCTTTTATTGTGATGGGATTGCAAAAACTAGATTAGAGGGCACTGTTGGAAACTGGAAATACTTGTCTTTCATCTAACATCTAATGTCAATGTTTGAAGCAAGCAATTCCATCTGTTTTACCCTCATCTTAGACCAACCACGATGTTGCTGCCTGTTGGAGGGGCCTGAGGCAGTAGTTATGTTACATTCAGCGAGCCACACAGATGTACCTGAACCCAAAGTGATTTACAGCAAACTGCCTGGCAAGGTTCAATCCTGTGCCCATCCGTGGAGGAAGGACGCACCTAATTTACCCATACAGGACTTTGCTTCAGGGGTTTTCAGTGACATTTAATTCTCAGTGACTGTGTATAAAACTTCAGGTGTACCAGACAGGCCTGTTATAATGATCCCAGAAGGCACTTTTGCATTTCTCCTCCCTTACCCTTAATATTCAACTTTCAAGATTTCCAGTGTTGCTGAGCACAAAGAAAGTGTAATCCATTTGCCTTTGGTAATGCAGCATATGTGGAATATTTTTGTGTAAAATAGTTTAAAAGCTGATGGAGAACTGTCAAACTTTTTTTGTAGCAAAAGTTGCTTTATAAAGGAGTACTATACAATAAGAAGCTTATGTAATAATGTCTAAAATATATAAAATTATTATTATATAAGTGGGGTATAAAAAATATTTGACATGTCACCAGTTAAACTTTAGGATCTGTAATCACTCTTGCTAAGTTGAATTTAATTGGCCAAAGATTTGTCAAAGAATATGAAGCAAATAATTTAGTAGCAATACAGAATGCAAAAATTAGTTAATCTAGTGTGATGGGAGAAAAAAATATTTCAAATAATCTTATTTAAAAATGGCAATCAAAATACTTTTAATGCAAAAATTTACTAATAGCTGCCTACACACAGAGTAGCTCTAAAACCTGGCTCTCTACAGAAAAAAAATTAACTTAATAATTCATAGAAAGCATGGGTTTTTTCCCCTAGTAGCTCACAGATGGATAATTGATCAGACAGCTCTCAAAATGAGGAAAAAGATATTCTTACTTTTAATTATAATGCATCTGTATCTCTCACAGTAGCTCCTATTTAGGACCAGCTTAAAACTTGAAAAAGTGCAAGAATAAATTCCCTTTTCTCTGCCCTTTTCCCCATATAATGACAATGAAAATATTTCTGAAAGAGCTTCTAGACAAGAAGCTTCTAAGAGAAGTAATTGCCAAAAGAACATTAAATGTTTGGAGGAGTTCAAAAAAGAGGAGTGTGTGAACACGAAACTTCGTGTTAGGGATAAATATGACTGTATCAGAGTCTCTTTATGTAACTTAACAGCATGAGCTTGTCATAAAAAACAGTTACTCATCAATCAAAAAAAAAGGTAGGGAAGGTAGAGACTTTTGTGTCTTAGAAATCTGTGCTGTGTTTTCTACATTTCATCTAGTATTTTCAAAGAAAAATTGTAGCAGTGGATCACTATTCAGGGATTTAAAGCAGAAACATTTCACAATCCCACTGGGTCATAATGTTGAAATATTAATGTCTTCTTCCTTTCTGCCTTCTCTTCTTCTTCTTTTTTTTTTTTTTTTTTTTTTTTTGAGTTGTATGATGTTAGACACAAAAGTCTTCCACATTTAGGAAAACTAAAGGATCCAGTAAGACACCTGACTAAACACAGACAACGTGAATTTATTTTTTGTGGTTCACTCCCACTCACATGAGCTAATTCATCTGTGTTTTGTCTTTGTTGCTCTGTCCCCATTTAACTCTTGACCCAATCATGTACCAGCACCCAATTTTGTATTCAAAGACAGGCATTGAGCTGACTTCATAACCCCACTGAAAATACAAAAGCCAAATGTGTTTATATCAAGAAAGACAGTGATGGAGTCTCAACTCCATCACTCCAAGCACAACTCAAGCACAAAACCAAAAATGGGTGAGAAGCTGTCCAGTACTTTTCTGTAGATTTTAAGAGGGAGGAAGGAAAGAGCAGAGCCATGTGAAACTGATGCAGCAACCAGGACCTGCAGCTGTGTCAACATCATGTAGCTGCCAAATGTGTCTGTGACTGCAGAGAGCAGCTCTTATTCCATCTGGGAATAAGGAGCACTTTTTCACAAACATTGCTGCCCTTTTAATAAATGAGATACACTAGGATCTGTTTTAAATGGTCTAATGGACTTATAATTTGGCTGCAAAGAGTAATTTTGATCCTGTATTGAAGTCTGCTGGGGCCAATGCAGACACATTGCACACGTGAGTGAAATGACACCAGAACAATGAAGCATCTGGAGAAGACAGCACTGTCACTGTACTTGTTTTATGCCTTCTCCACATATCTCATGGGTATAAATATTTAACTAAAGTTAAATAACATGCAGCAAAGAAACTTTAATCAAATTTTGTGCAGATCCCTTGCTAGCACAAACATAGAATCATTGAACAGCCCAGATTGGAAGGGACATTGAAAGATCACTTGGTCCAACCTGTCATAGGAAAGAGCCTCTAAATGAGATGATGTAGCATCCTGTCCAACTGCACCTTGAAAACCTCCAGTGACAGGGACTCAGTCACAACCCTGAGAAGCTTCTTCTAGTTATGAATTGTTCTTACTTATGTCAAGATGAATTATGTGGACTTCATCCAAATTCATATAGCTGCTGTAACAGATGAATCAGAAAGAAACTAGGCTCAGTGTTCACTACTATTCTTGAGTCAGTAGAATCAAGAATAACCTAATGATCTGGACCTCTGTCTCTGTAATGTCTACTCCTACAATGTTTAGCAATGGATATCAGATAATTAGGGATATAAGGCACATAATGCATTCAAGTATAATTTTAGACAAGTCTTTATTGAAACCACTTTGCTTTCTAAGAGAAGTAAAACACTTCCCTTAAATAATCTTTCCTATCAGAAAGAGCCCTAGTAATGTGTATTTCTTTCTTGAGCTGTCAGTGAAACTTTTGTTTATGAGATTCACATTCTCTGAGCAAAAGATCAATCAACCCATTCTGATATTAGGCCAATATTTAGTTAACTGTCTTTAGACAATTGCTAATAGAAAGATTCAACCTACCTACTTATTTTTGTTAAATGCTTCATTAGAAGAATGCCTGCTATTCCTAGTAGTTTATTGATTGCTAAACAGCTTTAATGGTAGCAGAACATGGGATAGGGAATCTTGAATTCAACATTTTTTGAATTATGAGTTTTCTGACTGTAAATATAAAAGAACATAAATAAGGTTGCTATTTATGATTAAGGTGGTTAAAGTTTTGTGTCTTAAATTTAGGGGGGATCTATTATGTAGTCTATGCTTCTCTACAGTCTTTGGCATGTTGTGGACACTGTTTAGCCTTAATCATTTGTCAGAATAAGCTAGCATTTATGTTTATGTATTTTCTCCAAAAAGTAAAAAGACAACATTTGAAATAACTTCTATGTCGTAGTGAGAATCTAGTTTGTTTTTTGGTTTGGGTTTGTTGTGTTTTCTGTTTCTCATAGAAAGCTATTTTGTACAATAGGGTAATTGGATCAATACAACAAATTTCTTTTTTTTTCATCTTTCTATCATTCATCACATTCATGCATGGAAGGAGGCACAATCCAGCATGATGTCCTTTTTTTATTTGGGGTGTCAATTCTTTGCTTAACAAGCAGTCCACTCATTGTCTCCTTCCCTTAGAGAGAAGATGGCAGCCCAAATAGAACCACTTTGTCATAGCTTTCACCCCACTGCTGGTGTCCAGTGTTGGAGAGCCCCAGTACAGCCAGTGTTTCCAGGCTTTTTAGTGAGCTACCCAGGGAGAAATGAAAGGAGTTGCACCAAAAGCTGCATGAGGAGCACAAGCCCTCAGAGTAAAAAGGCAAGGTTTGAGCAGTGGTTTGTACTGCAAAGGCTGCTCACTTCTTAATGTTTTAGAAATCTAGGTCAGAGGATTCTACTTTGAGAACCACTGATATAGTCCATGGAACTGGTTTTATATCTTTCTATGGAACTGTTTGTATGTATTTCTATGTAAAAGATTTTTAAAATAATCTTTTAAGAAAAGAAACTCTTTGAAGTTTGCTTTGCCTTTTTTTTATGGCTGTTTGATATCAGTTTAGAATGGATTGAGTATCTAGGTATAGTGATTAAATTATTTTCTTTTGTTGAAGACTTGGTCTTTGAATTGCAAAGGAAGTGTTTTGGAGGAAATGCTAAAATGATTCCATTCAGAAGACCACAATGAAAATACTTTTTTTAAGTGATATAAATGTTTTCAATGGTAAAAACTAGATAAATTCAATTAAAGTTTAGATTTTTCTGTCTTTAAAACAAAACAAACAAAAAGCCATCAAAAAGCAACCTCAGAAATCCTCAACCTCTTTCATGAGGTTTTTATTGCTCGTAAACAGATATTGATGCAACTTTTTTAAAGAAGCACATACTTTAAAAAAAATGCTCTCTTCAATTTAGGAAAGCATGCAACTATATTGACTCAGAATACCTAATAACAACGAATCAGCTTTGCACAATAATAACTTTGAAAAACCTCTCAGAATTAGTGTTCTTGATTTTATCTTTCACTTGTAATATTCTGAAGTCTATTTATACATTACTGGATATTAAAACACCTAAATCAGCAAGTCAGAAATTTGGCTTTAACAATGGGCTCAATTTCCTGTGTTATATCCAGCAAAGAATTGGTAATGAAGCACAGAATGTTTCACAAATACATATATACTTCATAGGATTGTCTGTCAGTGCATGTGGAAAAGATAAAAGTATTCTGGAAGAAGTTCAAAGGAAATACCCTAGTAACTGTGGAAACAAAAGCCCTTCTGCCCTATGTTGAGAAGAAAAAAAGATTAAGTTAGACTAGATGAACATCTTCTTTTTAGTGCTAGCTTGGCTGAGACAGATTTGTCCTGTAGAGTTGATGAGGTTTTGAAAGAGATAATGATGAGATATCTCCATAAAACTCCAAATGCTTTTCTTATGACCTGGGGACAGCCTTAAAACAAGCACCTTCCCACATCATTCACTCACATATGATTGAAATCAAGCTCCATTTCAGAAAAGCTCTTCCTTACATTTTGGCTGGAATTCCAGATTTTGTGCCAAATACGTGAATTGGTCATTTCAGTTTTAGTATGGCTCAGGCTCTGGGTTTTTTATTAATAAATAAATGAATGAATTTCATAAATTCAGTATTGCAGAAATTACAACTCTGAGTCAACAAATGAGAAACAGGAGCATCTATGTTCCAGTCCTTACATAAACCTTTGGATAACATTTTATTATATTAAACATAACCTAATAATAGTTACATAAAGAGGATAATATAAGAAAGTCATACAAAGAACTGGAGTCATTCAGTGTGAGATTTGTACAAGGATTCTGGGCCATCTTATGTTCTTCAACCATTTCACCACTGTTAGCAATGGGCAGTAAAATTAGTGCAATATTAATAGCACAACCTTATGTATCCCACGTTACTCTGAAACATCTTTTTTTATTAGAATATGTTAAATGCAAAAATTCAAGTTTTCTAACAATTTTAACTTGAATACCTCTCTAGTTTCATTGATTTATCTGTTTCTCTTCTATTCAGAAAAAGTGTGTGTGTGGAAAACCTTGTTCACTTTTGAGTTACAGTGTCAGACTTGGGCAACTGGAAAATATTACTTGTCACAGATCTGTAAAATTGTAGGGATATTTTTAAAATGTTATTGTTAATTCCCTGAAGACAGCTCCTGAAGTGCAACTCTCCTTTCCTCTGGCTTCTCTCATTTCCTGGAAGTCTAATTTGCTCATTTTTATCATTTAGCTTGATCTTTCTTAACTTTTTGTTTTCATTAGGTTACCAACTGAGGTTTTATGTCATGAATTAAATTAATTGCTTTTGCATCTACTACATGTAAATAATTTGAAGTACTGAATAGGAATTTCGCTCTGTATTATAGTTGTGTAAAAAGTATACTGTACTTAATGTGAATTGCAAGATATTTCTGTAGACTCATCTATACTTTATTTGAAAACTATACTAACTGTTTTTTAGACTTGAAGATTCACTCCAAATTTTGAGCATTTTCTTCCTATGCTAATGAACTGGCAAGTATTAAAAACTTCTTTACAGGTAACATTTTACCTGCAAGTTTTATAGAGATTTTTAATTTCTGCTATCTTTAGGACTCTTACAAAGCCTATAAGATTTTAAAGGCTCTATGAGGGTTGAAATGACTGCAGAGAAGTGATGTTACTCCATCCTAAAATCTCATCTGAGGCATTTCAGGGCACAGTTTTGTGAGAGATGTCTATGCAAGTCTTGTTTGCATTTTTTGATTCTGCATTATGAGCTTACAACATACCAGCTGTACTTTCACTCATAATGAAAGGAGTTTACTGTAGGAAATACATAATATAGGATTTATTTAAATTTATCAGAAAGACTTTTAATTTAGCTGGCAACAATGCCTTGCTAGGGAAAGTTCCTCAAAGCACTTCAAGAAGAAGCATTTCACTAAGATTTCAGTAAATAACTAATGAGGCTTGGTTGCCATCTTTTCTGTGTGTCAAGAATAGAACTTAAGATAGCAATGAAATTTTTAGACTGCTGTGTTCAAAAATACAGTCAAAAGAATTATTGTGTTTTGTTTTATTCACATGTAGGTAATTATAACTGCATGCCCCAATTATAACCCGATTATAACCCATGCCCAGAAAAACTAAGCAAAGCAAAAAAGCCCTCCACAACATACCTTCCTGGTCTTATTCTCTTATGTCTGTCCTGCATTAATGTTCTGATTTCTAACCTTCTGCAGAAGACCTGGCAATTGATAACTCAGCAGGCATAATGAATTGTTTTTTCCAGTTTGGATCCATGGCCCTAGGCAGAGATAAAACTTTTAAGATCATCTCATTCTCCTTTTCTACTACATAATTATTTCTGCTACAGCAGCACCTTGGAGCCATAATCAAGCCTGAGATTCCTTGATGCTACAGAGCATACAATTACAGAATAAAAAGGATCTCTGCCTGACTGCACTGATGCACAGAGTAGTGAAAAGAGAGACATGAGATGGTTAGAGACTGATGCAGGAACAGCATGAATAGTGATACTAGACATGACAGTCAGAGGTCTCTCTGTGCACATATTCAGGGTTTTTCACAATGGAGGTTAAGTTTTGCAGGCTGACTTGCAGAAGAGAGAAGGGACTTTTCAAACCTTTGTGAGTTCTGCCAGTCCCTGTATGTGCCAAGGCTGTGACTACACTTTCAGCTCTCCAGCAGAGCAAAGCACTTCTAGCTGTTCCAAAATCCTCAGCCGTGCTGCTTTGATGGCTGGCTTCCTTAGCAAGGGGTGCTTAAAAAGCAGAGTTATTTGTAATGTATTTCCTGCATTACAGGAATTGAAAAAAAGAAATCTCTCAGTTTGTAATTTACTTTATGTTTAAAAAGCTAATTTATTACACTTTTGAACTGTCCTTAAACAGGGCATGCCAGCTCTGGTACACGCAAGATGGTATCTAAAGACATGAGCAATACATTTCAAACTCAATCAAAACTAATTGCCAAGAAGAAATTCTGCTTCCTTCTAAGTATGTCTCTGCATACTTTGCGATCTTGTGAATACTATTTTGTACACAATTATTCTTTCATGCAATTTCTTAATTACAGGAGGTGAACCTCTTAAAGGATAATTAAATTTATAAATTAGCAAAAGAGCCTCTCTGACAAAATTAAAGTTATTTGACTATATAACAGGATCACAATACTTCTTGTGAGGTTTTAATGGCAAATGGACTGAGGAATATGAGAGAGATTGTTTTGATATGGCTACTGAACTTTCAGAGAACCCATAAGGTGTCCCTGTCCATACTGTGTCATGAACTTTCCCTTTAGTCTGAGTAATCTCTATTATCCAACAGTGGTGCACTAGGAAAAGGAGTGAACTTGTCTTCAATATCAAAACAGAGGATAAAAATAATCTGTGCTTTTTCCAGAGCTATTTCTTGACCTTTATTTCAGCTGACTGCTTCTATCTTTACTTAAAACCTTAGTGTGAGCTCTGCTATTTCTATGTGAAGACATATCCATTGAAAACTAGACTTGATCTTTACACTTTTTAGAAATGTATCTAATAGTCTTTAGTATTTCTTTCAACTTATATTCTAAGCTGTAGTACAGGCAAATTCCATTATACAACCTAGTGACATAGCTCTAACTTGGAATACCTTTTCTGCATCATGTTCTCTCACTAGTGTATTTTCTTTATGCTATTCTATGTTATAATGATAATGTTTGGTGCTAGGTAGCATAGGCTTATATCTCTTTCAAATAAGCATCAATTTAGAAAAAGGTTTTATGGCTTTACAACTTATTTGCCAACTAGTCAGATGCACTATGCTGTTTCAAATTAAACTTGATTTTCTGTTCCAGTGAGGGAGTTAGCACTTAGAGAGAATTTAAACAAGATGACGTCGTTATTTCAGATAGCATCTTCTTTACAATCTCTTTTTATTTAAGGAGCTTCCAAGTAAGTTAGGGAAACATGCTTTAAGCTGATGGGGTAACTGTATCCAGGGTAGGCATCAATTGCTGTCTGTCCCACAGAAAGGATGTGTTCATTAGAGGGTTTTATTGATCTTTGATTCTGGTACTGTTCTGTATTTCAATAAGGACAATTAGAATAAATGATATGTTCACTGAACTGTTCAGCCGTTGCAAGTGAATAATAGCTACAACTTTTTCAGGAGATGGATTTGTAAATTCAAAGTATCTTGGTAAATTGGAGAAATAATAATAGTTGGTATTATTAGTAGTAGTAGTAGTAGTAGCAGTATTATTAATACTCTTGTTGAAAAAAGTGCTTTAAACTGGAAACTAACTAGCAGAAGAGAAAAGAAATGTAGAATTAAGTCAAATATGTCAGTGAAAGATCACAGAAAATTCAGTGGAAAAAAACTGCATTGCAATGTCTTTGTCCTAAAAACATATGATAGTAAGGCATTAAAAAAATAGACTGTACATGCTACCAACCAGAAGTAAAATCTGTTTTCTAAACCATGGCTTTCTCATGTAATGCCGTATTTCATCCTTTCTTCCCTAGCTGGTGATATATGGGTGTGTCAGTGAGCTAATGATGTTTTCTTAGAAGAGGCAGAAGGTTTTCTCTTTTAATGGGACATATAGATAAAACAAATTCAGCTGCAAAAACTACACTAACCTTAAAATGATTACAGCATTAAAAATTATTTTCAGTTATTATTTTGACTGGACTTTAACACATTTGTAAAAATGAGTAATTATCCTCCGAAGCCCAAACGGACATAGGCAAGCCTGCACACACATGGGTAGAATCCATCCTCCTAAATCCCCAGCTGAGGTTTGTGAATGTTCAGGAGGAAACCATACATCACTTCAGCAATACTCAGTGAGGAAAAAGGGGGAAACGTACTAGCTTTAAACCAATTTGTACAAATGATCCTTTGGTTTCTCTGGAGACCCAAAGAAAGAGAACGCCTTTTCCAGTTTGTTTATTGATGGTAAAACTCCCCAGTGGCTTTCCAGCAGCACATTCCTAGTTTGCATCTCCTACAGAAGTTTCACACAAGCATCTACCCCAGATGGTGACTTTAAAAAGGGAATGGTAAGAAGGGGGGAAAAAAATGAACTCTAGGAATAATGGCCTGCCATCCAATTTTGTTTCTAAATAGGGTCTTACTGAGATTTTTTATGCCATTTCAGTTCCTTTGCTGCAGGAATAGATAAAATCACTTGACACTGATTTGCTGATGCTTGAATATATCAAATTAGAAATCTTAGAGTTTTGTTTTTATATTGGGGATTTTATTAGCATTTATTTCATGCTATTCTTTATGTCCTAGGGAGTTGCAGACAGAAGCTTGCAGTTCCAGTGGTTACCCCAAAGGGGGAAAATCTCTGTGGTAAGTCAGAAAATTTTACTCAAGTGGAAATAATTGTATTCAAAGAAGACATACCTGTGCTCTTAGAGAATGGGATGTGTTTTCAGTCTTGAAGCATCAAGTAGAATTTTTGAAGGCAATATACAAGGGAGGGAAAATGTTAAAAGGGAAAGAGCTATTACTTTTATTTCCTTAAAGCCTGCCTAGCTTCATGATTTCTTTGAATGTTTGATTTACTCTCAGGATAAAATAGACCATCCTATAAGGTTGAAGAGTCCTCTCAAGTCTTTCTTCTCCATAAAGTGACCTGATACCTACCCTATAATTTGCTATGCTGATGTTAGAGGAAAAGCCAACAGTACTTTATTAGGGACACTAGCATAGAATGAAAGAACAAGGGGATTCTAGTATGCTGGATAAAAATTTCTTTTTTTATTCTTGTTGTTAATATAAAAGAAGAAACTGCCTATCTTGTGATTTAAACTATAAAATTTGGTTGTGATTAGAAGTGCACTTATTACAATGAATGTTAAATGCTGTTAAGAAATCAAATGAAAGAAAATACAGAAAAATTTAAAAAGTCTATTATTCTCACCTGATCCATTTTATAAGCTCATTCTATAATTAAAAAAATTTAATTATCATCTTGGTTAAACTGTTGAAATATTCAAGTTTCAGCCTTTGGGTTTTGTTAATTCTTCTTGTCTTTGAAGCCCCTTTTGCTGTCAAGAATTCAGTTTCTTTCTCAATCCAGGAGAAACTGAGCATTACTTTTGAACCATTTTATCTGCTTATTTTCAAGATATTGTAAATATAATAGCAATAGATATATTGGGGGGGGTTTCCTTTGCATGTTCTTGAGAACATATTTACATGACTGTTCTCAGGCTTCTGGAATATTATTGTTTTATTTGTATAATAAAATATTATATTATATTATTTTATATAAATTAATATTTTGTATAATGAAATATAACAATTATTATTGTATTATTTATATTATAATTATATTATGCAAATATCTAAAGGTAATGAAAATGACTTTTTGATAGCTGGACTCTGTGGAACATGAGGATTTGCAGAGATCGTGTTGGTGAAACTCATACACTTAATCACAAATTATCTGGCTGACACACAATTATTTAATTGTAAAAATTAAAAATTGTTCTATGAAGTAGTACCTTCCTTTCCTTTCCTTTCCTTTCCTTTCCTTTCCTTTCCTTTCCTTTCCTTTCCTTTCCTTTCCTTTCCTTTCCTTTCCTTTCCTTTCCTTTCCTTTCCTTTCCTTTCCTTTCCTTTCCTTTCCTTTCCTTTCCTTTCCTTTCCTTTCCTTTCCTTTCCTTTCCTTTCCTTTCCTTTCCTTTCCTTTCCTTTCCTTTCCTTTCCTTTCCTTTCCTTTTCCTTTCCTTTCCTTTCCTTTCCTTTCCTTTCCTTTCCTTTCCTTTCCTTTTCCTTTCCTTTCCTTTTCCTTTCCTTTCCTTTCCTTTCCTTTCCTTTCCTTTCCTTTCCTTTCCTTTCCTTTCCTTTTCCTTTCCTTTCCTTTCCTTTCCTTTCCTTTCCTTTCCTTTCCTTTTCCTTTCCTTTCCTTTCCTTTCCTTTCCTTTCCTTTTCCTTTCCTTTCCTTTCCTTTCCTTTCCTTTCCTTTCCTTTCCTTTCCTTTCCTTTTCCTTTCCTTTCCTTTCCTTTCCTTTCCTTTCCTTTCCTTTCCTTTCCTTTCCTTTCCTTTCCTTTCCTTTCCTTTCCTTTCCTTTCCTTTCCTTTCCTTTCCTTTCCTTTCCTTTCCTTTCCTTTCCTTTCCTTTTCCTTTCCTTTCCTTTCCTTTCCTTTCCTTTCCTTTCCTTTCCTTTCCTTTCCTTTCCTTTCCTTTCCTTTCCTTTCCTTTCCTTTCCTTTCCTTTCCTTTCCTTTCCTTTCCTTTCCTTTCCTTTCCTTTCCTTTCCTTTCCTTTCCTTTCCTTTCCTTTCCTTTCCTTTCCTTTCCTTTCCTTTCCTTCCTATAAGCTGTTAATTGTTGATCTCTAATATAACGGAATAATAATATTCAGCAATGCAATGCCAGTAGATACAAACATAGTTTCCATTCACAGTTCAAGGCTGTTGCCTTTATGGGTCTGAAACCTTTCTCAACCTAACTAAGGTGTCTAAAATGAAAGGAAGAATCTGAATCTAGTGACTGAAATTCAGCAATGACAATAAAATAAGCATTTCAGTTTGTAAGAGTTGTTTCTGATATTTTGATGTGTTTACTACCAGTATTTTTGAGGGGTTGAAAAAGTTAACTAATGCAGTATGTCTTGCAGAGGACCACTAGCTAATATTGCAGGAAACAGCTTCAGTAAAACTAACAAAGTGAACAGTGACAAACTTACTATACTATTTCCTTATTGCTTTTATATTCTAAGCCTTTTTCATTTTATATAGCAACATGTTTTGGCTCTCTACTTATAATTTGAGAATCCATTTATTTCTTTTTGTGATGTTTTATGTCACTTATGTTTTATTCTATAAACAATGCACTTATTGTTCAGTTTATTAAATATTATACCTTTGTGGGAAAGGCACATTGTTTCAATATGTTGCAACTCATAAGTACCTAGTACCCATACTGAGATCAATCACAGTTACATGTCACAAGAATGTTATGTATGATTAAAGCTGAATGATTAGTTCACAGATTCATTTCAATGAAATTTTCCAAACACTAATGACAGCGACTCATATTCTAGCACTTCCTCAGACACTTATGAAATTTAAAAAACCCCAACTCATTAGTAAATATCAAAGCTATAGTGGGAAGGTTGATGTGATGAAAGCATTTAATCAGGTGTTCACATAAACAAGCTAATGAACATCTGAGCCATTTTTATGATCGTAACAGAACTTTTAGTTTGAAGGAATAAATGTCTTCTGTACATTAATTACTCATTTAATATAGAAGGTATTTTATTTTACTGTGTTGCACAGAAAATAATACTGGTAGTAATATCCATTTCAAAGAAATAGTTGGTTTTGTACTTACCCTGTGGAGAGTAGCAACACTTTTAGGAAATGTTTTAGGCTCCTGAGGCATCTGAGAAGCATCTGCTTCAATGAAAATATTTTCCTTCTGAAATGCTGAACATTTAGCACTTACTCATAGGCATTTCATAGCTGTAAAAGGATAAAAATCAGTCTGAAGTTGGGAAAAATAATTTGCGCTTGACTACAGAAAATTAGAGTGCAAATGTAGGAAAAAATTGCCTGTTGCAAAATGGGAGAGGGTTAGAATTAGGATACTTAGGAGTACATCACTACATACCCATTTCAGTAGTAGAGGACATTATGTATGTCACTAAATTCATCCACAAGGTCTTTGACAACATAATGGAGGAAATAGAGGCACTTTTGTCATTTTGTCTGTGGATGATTCAGCCAACTAGCTTCCAACTCTACAAGCAAAACCAGCTGGAATTAATAACTTTTCTAAGAAATGTGATTTCCTGAATTTGGGTATAGTTTTAGCAAATTCAAAGTTAAAACAAAAAATAAGGGGGGAGGGAAAGGAAAAAAAAAATAAGCCAAGTAGATAGGTGAATTTAAAATAATATTTTTTTAATTTGACAATTTCAAAAGGAAGTATTTCAACTTAAGTATGTTTTTATTTCTAAACTGTTTTTAACTCCTGAAGTATATTACAAATTATCCAAATAAAAGCAAATATTCCCACTCTATCTGAAAAAGATGCCCATCTATAACTGCAACCTTTTCCTTCTTTACCAGGCAACATTTCTGGACCAGCCACTGAACCAAAACAGCTATTACCTGAATAGATCTTCCCTCCAGTATTTCTAGGGACTAATACTTGGCAGTGGTATGATCATGTCCCCACTATCTGAACTTGGCTGAAATACCAAGGTAGGGATACAGCCACTTATAAAACAAGGATTTTTCTACCTAATAAGAAAAATAGCTGGATGTTTCTCTGAAGTTTTTATAACAGCACAAGCGAAGACAGAGAGTGTTCACTTTGCTGTATTCATCCTTCTTATTGTCTCTTAGTTTTGTCTCTCTACAGAGCTGAAATGTGATTTTGCAATGTGAAAGGCACAATACTCTTCAAATATGATGGAAGGATTAAAAAAATGCAACAACCAAAACCAAAACAACTAAATCAAACAAAACCAAAACAAAACAAAATAAACCCAAAGTATTTTTAGAAGTATGGTTATTAAGAACCAAGTGTGCTCTGTTACTGTCTGATATCCAGCTGAAAAACCAAGAGCTGCTGAAAAACCATATATGTGAGTTTATAAAAGCTTGACTATGTGGACACATTTAGGGAAACCTAGAAAAGCTGGAATGCATGTAGAAAAGAGCAAAGCACTTTTAAATATCTGTTTTTAAGGGACATAAACAATAAATTTTGCATGATGATGACTGCACTGACACCTTAGAGCAATTTAGAAAATTACTGCCTATTATTTTGAGAGAATTTTAGTTTGTTTGGGTTTTTTGTAATGTTGAATTCATCCTATGAAGTATTATTTATGAATATAAGAAATTACTAAATGACTCACTGAAGAATATGAGTGGTTTACTACTTCCAGTGAAAAATATAGAAAATGCATTAATATATAAACAATGTTATCTTAACGTCCTTACAAAAGAGGGCAAAAAGGAGAGAAAACTTCTGCAGGGAATACCAACAGCTCTGTTCCAAGGAATATTACTGCATCAGCCAGGAAAGATAAGGGGTCTCCTCTCACATACAAGAGTTAGAAACCCTGAAAAAGGATAAACCATCTCCCCAAACAGAAACTGAAACATAATGTTTCTCAGCAATATCTATTCAGTGATCTGGGACAGGATTTGTCAAGGTCCTGTTTCCTACCTGAAGAATGAATCTGGTGAAGAGAAACACGTTCAATCAAATGTCTTGTTTTGGGCTACTAGCCATTGGCTCAGCCCCTGTTCATATGAATGCAATGCTTAGGTATCTCAGAAATATTGTGTGTTCCATAGCCAGAGTGTAAATTCAGTAACAGAAGAGTAATTAACAAGGTTTTACAAACATGGGTCATGTCAATCTATTTAGAATCTTTGTCTTGCTTTCGTTACTTTTTTTTCAAGTAGAATTTTAACTTCCACCATTAAAACCAAAAAAAAAACCCAAAAAAAAAAAAAAAAAAAAACCCAAAAAAAAACCAAACCAAAACAAAAATAACAAAACAAAAAAATTGGTCCTCCTAAACTTCTCATAACCAAAATACCAGGTTATTTAAAGGTATTTTAGCATATAGAATAGGCATTTTACTGATTACTTTTAAATGTCTTGAGCTTATTTTTGCTGGAGACATGACTGACTTCAGCATTTATTGCCTGATTGTACTCGTTTTCAGAGTGAAACTGCTGTTTAGCAGCTCTAAATTCCCTTTAAAAAGGGATACTGAAAATATTTTCATAAAGCTACTTTAATTCCATTCACTCTTATTTCTAGACATTTCTTGTAATCTATCTGACAGTGTCCTTGCATTCTGTTACCATTCTTAACAAGCAGAATCATTATAAAACTTGCATGTTTAAACTGATCTGACCCCTGTTCTTTGGTCAGCTGGAAACAGAGGAAATCAATAAAAAACAAATGAAGAATACATGGATTTTGCCTAATTGGCTCATGTTTCTGCAGTATGTCACAGCATGTTCTTGAAAATGCAAAACTCAAATAGCTACAAATCTACTGTTGCAAATTATTTCTTTTTCTGGTGTTATAAAAAAATTAAAAAAATAACAGGCTCAATAGTAACAAGAAAAACAAGATAGAGCTTAAGGACCTTAGGCAGCAGAAAACATTCTATTTTCTTGGAAAAAAGTTATTATATTGAATTTGATATTTTCATGCTTAGTGAAAGAGTGATTGTAGTCAATTCTTCAGAATTAAATTAACTGAGCTCTGTGAACTGAGTGCTACAGATGAGAGAATCTGACACTTACTAATATATGAAATGGGAGTAGTCATTAAGATACGTAAGGATTTGAGTTCAGCACTCCAGCAGAAGAAACAATAGGAGTACACCTCACGTAAGTCAATTACTTTGGATGTGTTTTGTGAATTGTGCTTTAGTTTCTTTAGCAAAGGGCACTAAAGCCTTGAGAGGCCTTGAGAGGCTTAGTAATTTTGTGGGATTTTGCAGTTTTTCTTAATTATTATTTTTCATGCATAAAGTGCAGAAATCCACTTGTATTGTCAAATCTTCAACACCTTCATAGACTTCACGTTGTTCCCTACTAAGCCTTGAACACTTGAACTGGTTTTTTGCCTTTTCTCCTTTGCTCTTCTGCATGACATTATTATATCACTGCCCAAAAATTTGGACCCATCTGCAAAAGGACATTTAGTAAAGTTAAAATGAGCTAATTGAAAGTGTGAACTGAGCTGCATCATCCAATTCTTGCACTGCTGTTTATTTCACACAAAGGCTTATTTGACTAAAATAACTCAAGGGCATGCTTCTGAAAAGGAATGTCCATTCAGATGTAACATGCTGCAGTCTAACTTCACACCTTCGGCTAATTCTTCCTAATTTCCCCAGTGTCTCTGTTTGGAAAAATATCCTGGAGGCACACTAATCCTTGAATCAGCTACACAATCTTTGTAATACACAATTGGCTACATGCCTGGAACTTCTGGTCTCTGATTTTCTCTTTCATCCAGCATTTTTTCTTCTAATATTCCAGACAAGTAAAGTCCAGATGTTTTCTGCTGTTTAAGAAAGCAAACACAGGGTAACCCTTAGGCATTCAGTCCTTTATTTACAAAAGCCCTATTAAATTCGGTCTATTTCATTTGACAATCATAGATACTCTTTGTCTTTGAATTGCTTTTCAAACAGTAATTACTATTTAGTACCTTAGGGCTTCCTTGTTCTTGCATACCTTTAAATGGAATAGGGCAATTACCACGTTCTCCATCAGTGATTTGTATTTCTAGAGCATGCAGGGCTCAAAACAGTTAAATTGCTTGCCCACCTAGTCAAACTGACTACTTGTTCTACAGATATAGGTACAGGTCTCTATCACAATAAATACTGGGTGCAAGTAATTGTTTTTCTAAGAGTTAATACTCCGTATAGTAATTTATCAAGTACATATTTTAAAACAAGAAACTCTCAGAAAAAAAAATTTGATAAAACCTGACTTTAATACAACATTATAATCACTTCTTAACTCTCCATTCCAGCCTTCTTCAAATATCTCTGGATGCATCTAAATGTCTTGAGACATTTAATGAATAAATACTTTTATCTGTCATTCCAGTTTATTTATAATCCAGCCCTACATTTCTCAGTGAAAAACAGTAGCTTTTTTGATCCTACAGGGCATATTTATTAAATAGGAAGAAAGAAATTCCATTACCAAGTATGCCAATGTCACCATTTAATGCATTCTTTGCACAGTTTTTCTCCTTGTCCATCTATGCATTAATAAACAACAATTAGAGAAACTAGTTTATTATCAATATTATAAAATTTGTCTCTAATGTAATTTTGTTTCACACAATTACATTTGAACTACATCTTAATAATTTTTATACAATATATCACAATGCAGTAAGGGAGTAATGGCACCAAGAAGTGCAATGCCAAAGTTATGATGACTGTGCTCTCTGTGTCAGAACTGTGCACAAAGGAGCTGGGTGGGAGCCCTGCAGCAGGCTCAGGGCAGGGCTTCTGGTTAACTCTCGAAAACCTGTGGATGTTTTCCTCCTTTTTTCTTCTCCCTCCCCCCACCACTTTTTTTTCTTCCCTTTTTAACTTTCATTTTCTCAGTGCTACTACTAAAAGATGCTAAATTCTAACAGCAGAAGAGGAATCTTATGCCTGGGCTGCCCTAGGGCCAGTGTAGATGCATTAATTACATTAATTGTAAGTTGACAATCCTAGTCCTTAGCTGTCTGGGGCCTTATCCAAGACTCACTGACGTCAATGGGAACGTTTCCACTGCCTCCATTTTGGCTCAGGTCCTAAATTTCTGTGGCAAAATATAATGCTGTGAACTAAGCTGTCACAAAAAAAAATGTACTGCAACTCTTCGAATCTCAAAATAGCAGAGTCTATAAAGAATTCACAGTAAGAATTGTATTGCTATTGGTCTGAGATGCTCAAGCAGAGAGAATACCACTGTTTTTACCTCCAAATTACTAATTTTCTTTTATAAATTAAAATAAGCCGTCTCAGTCACATATGTTTTGTATAGGGAGAACAAATTCACTTTAAAACTGTTCCGTCATGCAGCTTCTTAGGCACTTCTAATGAGATTAAGAACATTGAAAGGATGATGAAAAACCTCTTGTGGTTCTCAATAGTAAATTCAGTAGAAGAACTAACACAAATACTTCTCTACTCAGTTGCCATAGAGCCATTTCACAAAAGTGAGGTGCAATTTTTCCCTTGCTGTTTCTGAGTAAAATGATTCATACAGTCAAAGAATTTAAAGATAACATGGATCATTAGTAGTGTAGGTTCCTCTATACTATACTGTTCTATATAGAAATTCCTGCTTATTGCCTTTTTATTCATTGGAACATTTTTAATGACTCATCTGGATCTGTGCTTAAAGTAACGAGGCTCCTTGCATTGATACTTGCAATCTAACATGGCTTCCCTATTGCATCAGCAACCATTAATTAACAGTAATAAAAGATATAACAGGAATACACTGAAAAGGTCATAAAAGATAATTACACCTCAGATAATATATATAATGATAGCTTGTTAATGTTTTAACATGAAACTTACAAAAATGTAACCTGTTTGGTTCACTCTATGACTACACTTGTATATTGTATATATCTGGCTTTCAGAAAAGACAGAACAGATATTCATTTGGAAAAGAAGCATCTTGTGATGAAAAAATTTTAGGTGAGACATTTTTGTCTGACACTATGATAGCTTTGAAAGAAATGTGCTAAAATTGGATCTGCCAGTGAGTACGGGGTTTGCCATGTTTCTTTCCATTTTGGAAGTGATGCCTTTTGGAGTCAGTGAGTAAAACATGATACTTACCATAGTTAAGAAACTTGCTGTCCTCTGGGGTTGGTAAAGAATGATTTAAAGAATTTCCAGCATTGTTTTATCCACAGGAATGTTATTTGATATAATTTAGCCAACTGGGGAGGATAGCACCAAAAACAATTAATGTTGCACAATGGATTTGGGGGGAAAAACCAAGGTTGGGCTCTCAAATGTCTGCATGGTTTGGGAATCTGGCATAAGACGCACCTTTTTTTACAAATGGAGTTCAAGAGCTAAACATTGCACATGATGACTTGGCATCATATTACGCACAAGCTGTGACTCATGAGGTACTATATGAACCATTTTTAATTAAAGTTAATTATTCTCCACTCACAATATATGAAACTTTATGGTTTCAGAGCATGATTCACTCACTTTCTCAATTACAGTAAACCAAAAATGCAAGGTTTCATAAAAACATCAATAATAGCAAATAAGGAGACACAGTCCCCCTGAGAAAAGGCGAAAGAACTCCTCAGATATTTTCTGTGAATTTTTCTTCTTCTTTTTTTTTTTTTTTCATTTTTAGGAAGTGGGTTTTTGCAAGACTGTTCATTCACAGGCAGTGCAAGCTATATATAGTGATTTTACTGCTGTGATAACACCTCAGCAAACACTTTTATCTTTGCACATCTAAGCCTGTCTGGCCAATTTTATACTACAAATAACTTTGCTGCAGCTATTGAATGTGACCAGTTTGTCTCCCACACACTCTCATCTCAAAAGTGCAAACTCTTCTTCTTCTGCAGAATTTCCCTGGGAAAAGGGCATCAGTACATTTGAAATAGGGATACAGTGTCCCAGAGAGGCATGAAATGGATAAAGTAGAAAATGGTTATGGATATGAACCTTTGTTTCCATGAAATACCTCAAAATAGTATTTCGTGTGTCTAGTTGCTAATGGGAACCATGTAAGTGCAAGTTTGTGGCTTTCAGACATTGTCCAGGAGCACTTAAACATCTGTGGATTTAGAGTAGATCCTCAGAACTCTCTTTTCAGAAATAATATATGTCAGTGTGTTTTCATACTGTGAGTAAGAATTTATAAGGGTCTGAACTGGTGCAATAGAAAAAGCAAAAACCCAAATCTTATACAGAAATGCTTCTTTACATAAGGGTGTTGATCCTTTTGTCAAGCAAACTAATACCCCTCAGAAAACAACTAAAAACAAGGATAATGGTTTACAAGACAGGAATTTGTTTGGGTCTATATGATTATCTGGTTTGGTTGGGTTTTTTCCCTCTTGTTCTCAATCTATGTAAGAAAACTAAGCTTTAAAACAAAATATTTTCAAAGTGGAATGGAAAAGTGCTTCTTAAATGATGGCTTAATTATACTAAAAACTCATAGGCATTAAGGATGCCCTTTTTCCCTGGGAGAAGATAAACTCGAATTTGTGCTGAATTCACTCTGTTTCTAACCAGCACAAGTGTATTGGCTTTCTGGATTTTTAATCCTGATTTAGGTGGTTATATCCAAGATTATGGTCACATCCTTAACAGTTAGATCTTTAGGTAAATACAAAGCTTTAATTTGACAAGTAAACACTAAAAATTCAAAGCACAGATATAACAATTATAGATTCTGTAGATGTGGAGTAATGGTCTACGAATCTATAGACAATCAAATATGACAAGCCTCAAATTTTAGAATAAAATATACAGCATTGAAGATACACTATATTGATTTGTATTTGCAGGCTGTGTAAGTCAAACTACAGGAAAATCACTGCTGATTGTTTAAAGGCTTTTTGTTTTCAAGCTTGCTGCTAGCATACAAAATCAACTCTTGATTGCTCCTCTTGATGTTCCACTTGTACTTAATCTTTCAATGAACAGCAGTCTACATGCAAAGTAATGTGGGGAAAGCACTTCAGTGATTTATCCTGTGTTCTGAAATGCGAGATTCAAAAAGAGCTACAGAAAACATTTCCCTGTTTTGTGGGATGACACAGTGATTTTAAAAATCACATGTCTTTTGGAGAAGATAGCAATATTGTATATGTCGGTGTTGCTTTTATTCCCAAAGAGCTAAATATAAGAACATTATTTTCACTGTAATGAGTTTTTGTCTTTATGTGAACTCAATTTATAAACAGTAATATAAGTCTTTGCTGAAAATTCTTCAAGGGTAAGATAGAAGAACTTTGAACGTTTTTTTACCATGTAGGTTGAACTGATGGAATAAAACTCAGGTGGCTTCATCTTACAGTGTGAGATTCTAGAACTGTCAGCTTTAGAACTGTCTAGTAGTCTGACTGAGTATCAGTGAGTGCATTAGAGAGGGTCTTTTGCATTTGCCTCCAAAAACAATAGCACAGATAGAATGGAAGTTTGGATATGTGATTGGAATGTCATTTTGAACATTCCACACAAGACCCCTCTGTGCTTTTTATACAAATTTAATTTTAAACAAATTTCTTCCATCTTGTAAGACTTCTTTTAAAATATGAAAAAATGAAAAAATGAAATCTTGTTTCACAATTGAATTATTGTTCAAGGTCTGAAATGATGATGTTTTAAGAAACCTCTTTTACCTGATTGACAACTTTTAGGAAAGCTCAAGTTTGTGTAAAACAAAGTAATTCTCATACATTTTCCTAATTAAATCTGAGGTTCACCATGGGATAAGGAGATTGATGTGAGCTGAAGATAGCTAGATAGATAGAGAGGACTTCAAGGATCAGTGTGAGAAGGGAAAAAAAATACTGCATTTTTACAAGCAGAAAGTAAACCTGATCCAAGAATAAATTTAGAATATTCTTCTGGTGCAAATCAGATGTTTCATACATTTAATGCTGGAGGACAGACCATGACAGAAGTGAAAGGCTCAGTATGTCTTGAGTCATCCAGGCTCCTGTCAAGAGCTTGTAGAGATGAAGTGAGGCCGTGGCTGAACTTTGGCACAGGATCTTGTTTGTCACTCTCCATGGTGCTGTTGGACAGCTCCTGAACATGTTGTCAACCAGGAGGATGATAATCACTGCTGTTAAGAACAATCATTCTTATTTTCATTAATATATTATGACTGAAATCTTCAAATAAATAATATATTCCCATCACAATATGTCATTCCCTTCCTTTTAAATCTTTTTCTGTCTAACATGCTGCCAGACACAGCTTTGATTTCTGTATATTCAAAACACTGATTCTTTATGAAAATGTCTAGGTTTTCAACTTGAATGTTTTTAAGGGTAACTATTAAACCCAAATTTATGGATCTAATTACATGTCTTTATTGATATTTAATGTCTGTAATTTTATTTAGGAAACATGTTTATCTCTCCTGAACAAGGAGAAGGTAAGAGGTAGAACCATAGGTGTTTGGAAGGTAGTTAAGTAAATGGAGACTGAAAAGAGGGAGGTACACACAGGAGATAACATAAAGATGATGGGAAAAGGAGACAGAAGCTAAAATCAAGAGATGGCAAAAGAGTAAAGAAATCCTAGGAAAATAAAAGAAAACAAGGAGAGTGCACTCCTCTGCTTAGGTACCAGGTTCTGCTAATTCTATTTTTTCTCTTTTATTTTTCCAGTAGCACCAATCTCAGTATCTCTTCACTCCTATCACCTGTCAGGACTATCTTTGTGTGCCATGTTTTACTTGATACTTCTGTCCTTTTTCATTTTCTTCCTAGTCCTTTCTACCATCTATTTCCCTAAGACAGGTTAACTCTTCATCCAAACTTCTTGCTATGTGGCAAAGGTGGAGACACATGCAAACAACAGATTTTCGCTGAATTTGGGCATGTTGGTTATATACACCAGTCACCATGCTCACATGAATGAAACAGAGAGATCATGTTCAGAAAAACCCAGAATGCAATGGATACATTGTCCAGAGAGCCTGGTGTATAGTGCTCTTGGGAATGATTTCTTGTGCCCATTTGTTTTGTTTCCACATAGTAATTACAGTAAGTTTCTTTTGAATGTCTGAATTCCTTCTAACACTCTGAGAAAAAGACCAAACTGTTTAACTCTGGGACTTTCCCAAATTCAAGCAGATAATGAAGCTTCAGTGCAAGCAGGTGCTGGAATTTTCAGCCTACAGACAAGTTCAATTGTTCATGACTGTTGGAAATGTGTACATTTTTCTTTCTAAAATTTATCATTATTTCACTTTTGAATTCTTGAAATATATCCTACTAATTTGATGGTTGAAAGCCAGTTTTATATCCTTTGTGATCCTCACTGTCTTATATCAATGAGTACTATCAATAACAGCTTTTTTTTTTCCCACTATTCTCATTTTATGGTCTATGTCTTTTAGATGCAAGTCTTGATGGCGTTATGTTCTCTTTTAGGCTTTTAGAAGCAAGCAATTCAAAATGTGAAACATTTAGAGGCTGAAGATTAGGTACATGACACATTTGTAAGATCTACTTTTCCTTTGAATTGGCTCAATTTTTATTAGATTTCATGAAGCACTTGAAGCCATTTTAACCCTACATAACACAGCTGGATAGTACCTGTAAAATCAGAAGATAAATGGAACTGATTCCAAATATTTCAAAACACATTCAGATATAAAACTGATCTCTCTAAAATTAAATTATTAAAATCTTTCAAATATCTACAAGGGCATGAAGAACAACAACTTGTTTGAAAACCATGTGTTATTGATAAATATATTTCCACCATTCCTTACTGGAAACCAGAAAGTCATCCCTGAAAATCATGCCAATAATAAATGTAGGGTTCTTTTTGAATGTTTCTGTATATTACTGATTTAAATACTTGTAAAATGCAGGGAAGTTTAAAGTTTGTATTTTGTGAGAGCAAAATATTTCAGAATTTGTGGACACTTTATGCTCCATTGGATTGCATTGCATTGTACACTGTGTAACTGTGACATTAATCAAGCCATGAAGTATGGCAGTAATAAAAATTTGTTACTGTATTGTCCATTTTTTACTGTACTATTCAGTCTCAGAGGTTCTCATTATAGAAACAAAAGCTCTGTTTTGCCTGCCATTTAGTCTTCCAAAACTCTTAATTTTAAAAAAGCTGCTAAACACAGGTTTTTCTGAGTTTAGGTAGCCCAGATGGTAGTCAGTTCTGAATTATGGCCATTTTCCTAAATATCAGAGTCAAGCCTTGAAGCATGAAAAGCTATTTGTTAAGCTTTTACAGTCCTGTGAGACACCTGAAAGACAGACACACCTAACACATTTGACAGCATCAGGGGAGGTACAAAATGGGCTTAAAGAAATGTGTCTGAGAAAGCAAAGAGATATTGTGGAGCTTGCCTCCATTCTTAACAAGAAAACAATTTGGGAGCATTTTGTATAAATGCTAGAGAAATGCCAGATTTTGCCTTTCTTCTCAGAACAGTTACTTATCTACAAGGACACAGAGTTAGCTGCAACTCAGCAAAATGGCTATATTATTAAGGACCAAATTCTCACACCTTTCTCTTTCCCAAGGTTAGTTTTTTGATTTAGTGGAAATAATATCAATTTTTTCACTATCCAGAATTCAACCCACACAGAGGTTATTTGTCACTCACTTAACAAGTGTTTCCAGAGGACATAACTGCAGTACTATGTTTGGATTCTGTCTCTGACAAGGAGAAAGATGGGTTAAGAGGTAAGAAGCAAAACTGCGAAGAACATAAAAAATTATAAAAGAATAAATATAAATGCTCTTTTAATCTGGACAAAGTAGCCTGCAGTGAGATTGAAATCATCAGATTCCTAGTTATCTTGCCTGATGCAGCTGTCCTTGCCAGCACGTATAAAGGTGCTTGCAGACTAGCCAGGCATTTTGGTGTAGAGAGGAATATCACAGAAAAAGTGAATTTGACCATCCCACATCTGGGTGCCATCAGATAAGATAAGAAAAGGAGAAAAAGGGAAGGAAAGGGAGAGGGGAAATTGCTGAAAAAAAATAGATTAGAAATATGGCCGGGCTGTAATTTATGTAATGTATGGTTATTCTAAAGGAACATTGGTTTTAATAATAACTGTCAGAAACCTTTTGTATACCTATGTAGTTCAAATCTGAAATTACAACTGAAGCTGAAGAAAAGGTGAATGTGTCTTGAGTGCATGTTTCAAAAGGAATGTTTCCTCCACTTGCTGTTGCAGTTAAGGTGCTACCCAATTTGCACCACATTAGCTCTAGTCCTTTACATTAAGCACATGGGTTATTTTTATTCTCAGACACTTGACAGCTCTTCTGTGAAGAAAAAAAAAAAAGAAAATACATTTTCAAGTGAAACAGTTTCAACTGAAGGCACCAATAATTTTTACATTTGATTCAGTGCAGCTAGATATGAATTGGCTTAGTTTGTGCAAAGAGAAGCAAAAGTATTGTTTTGTGCATGAAAAGAACAATTCACTGGTTCGTGTAACTTACAGGAAGAATTCCAGGTACTTCTGTGAATACTAGGAGATTGAACATAGGAGTTTAATGTAAAGTTTGATAACTTTATCATCCCATTCCTATATTCTTTTCCATGGGGATTGGTAGTTGCTGACCATCAAAAGCTGTTGTGACTGTACATGATCTGCTTGTATAACTGAAGACTCTGCCTTCTTTCCACTGTGTAATTCTGTTTTACACAGAGTGAAGTTGTGCTCTGCAGTGCTTTAACATTGCTTCCTATAACAACACATGGGCAGATACACAATTTCTGTTGGGTCCTACCTTGCATTTCAGTCATAATTTAACATAATTAAGAAAGTTCTGCTTTAAATGTGAATTGCTCTATGTTCAGAATAATAGGATCAGAAAATTTTATGGTTCATCAAATATGAAGTGTTAGTGCACAATTATGAAGATGCTTACTGCCAAGTGCCTCTTTAATTGAATGATCAATAACCTTTAGTATTTATTGATTTATATTTGCATATGTGTGTTGGTTTTTTGCACTTCTGGGAAGCAATGAGAGTTTCATATGTGTTTTAAGGTGGAAGAAGCATCTGAATTCTAGAGAGAAAATATGCTTAACCATTTATTTGATTTACCATATTCATACTACAGGCCCAGATGTCTGTGTTTGACAAGAAAAATTATTCCTTCTTGGCAAAAAACCACAATAGATTAATTTGGATACCTGCTGGCATTTTTGTTAACCTCTAAAAAATACTGTCTTTTTTCTAGCTGAGCAGATGTCCTGTGCATGTAGTATGAAACAAACAAGAGAAATATATTTTGTTTTGTTTAACTTAATCATTGTTTCTTCTATGAAGATTAAGTTTGATTCATGCTCAGAACCAGAGGTGACCTAACCATCCTTTATGTATTTTCTTCAATATACCACAAAATCGTTAGATCTTCAGTTTCTAGTAAAGCAAAATTTTGCAAACATAACTAGATATAAGTTCACAACCGAAGACCTGTACATTTATTTCAGTCAGGAGCTAATTTCAGCCTTCTGCTACCAAAGTAACAATGCAGGGAGGAGAAAAGTACTTATGAAACAATAATATATTTATATATAAATAATATGTTTTTTATTATCTCTCGTTTCCTTGTTAGGAAACACGGTCATCAGAATGTTATCAAACTGATGATGCTTCATTAACAAAACAGAATTGTAGAAAAGCTTTAAACACTATCTCTACCTTATCTTCCCACTGTGGAAAGGGCTCAGAAGTTGGCTAATTTCCGAGAGACACTTAAGCAAAGTATACATGAGTAAGCAATTACTGAGCAGGTATTTTCTCCTGAACTGTGCTGCTCTGAGTGGCAGAAGTGCCTTTGTTACAGCAGGAGACAGAGAAGGTCTGTAACACAGAACTTCTCTGAAAAATCTGTCTGTGGCATCATATTCATGGCAAACTACAATGCCTGGGTAAATGATCAACCTGATTACGTTTCTTATAGATCCATCATAGAAATCTCATTATTTCCTTCCTTTTCCCCATCTGTCTCTGCCCATTTGTTTTCTCTTATGGTTGGCATATAAGGTCTTTGGGGCAGAGGTTGTTTTTTATATCTGTGTACGGGGATCCTGCTTTACAGCTAGGAATTATAAGTGAAATTATACAACAAATATTCCATAACCAAACTTGCATATGTAAGAAACTGATCTATCAGTAAACTATAAACACCTGAAGACCTGAAAATATAAGATTTCAAGCAAATCCAGGGATCTTCTAGAATATAGATAACTTCTGATACTGTTTAACTTGTTTTAATAACCTATGTATTTTTTCCTTATGTCAGAAGTGCACAGTTCAGCACATAATTGTTCTATCTGTAAGCCTATCAGAGTCAAGATTGCCACAGAAGTGTAGGATTATTGTCATCAAGCATTGCTTCAGACAACATGGGATGCACAGAAAGCATGGAATGCCCCTTTGGGGTTTCTAGCTAGTCTCCTGGCATTGTCTGTTTGCAGCATTCTGGGTAGGGTGTATTTCCAATAACACGCAGCCTTCGGTTTCTTCATGAGGGCATTTAAATTCTGCTCTCTGTCTCAACAGGTCAGCATTAGACCTTAAATCTGGAAGAGTTTCTCTCTCCTAATTTGAGATTATTGAGGTTTCACTGTGACAGGAAGGTGTCACAACAGTCCAAGCAATAATATCCTATTTTCCCCTAGAATATTCTTATTTAAAGAAATAGTGATGTGGAATTCTTAGAGCAGCGCAGATATTATAAATAAAATGTCTGTGGAATAGAATTGTGAAAAATGGTAAAAATACCAAATTGCAGCTGTGTTGATGAAGACAGCAGAATCAAGGTTAGTTTTTACATATATATCTATTTTTTATTATTAAATTGTTGATGTAATAAGTGGATATTTAGGATTAAACTATGTTGTCTTCTAGCTCATCCTTTGATTATTTTTTGTGTGCATGTGATTTCATAAGGTAAAAAAAATTATCTAGGTGTCACATAGAATTCTTGATTTTAAGATTTGCATGGTCTGTGCCACCTGTCTCTGTATGTATGCTTATTTGTAAATACTATAGCAACACTCCTCACTTGTCTGGTTAGAAATTCATATTTCCCCTCACATGAGTTTCACATACATTTTCTTTAATGTTTTAGTAATATAAAAGGTGTCAGAGATAAAATTTAGAGGTTCATAATGGAAGCAAGAACAATTGGAGTTGTGAGTTTATAACAGAGGCAAACTTGCAGATATCTTTAAAGCCTTACTAATAGAAAATCAGATTGTGAAACAGTAAACAAGAAACCTTAGTCCACAGCAAAATAATTTTCCTTAGTTTATCCTTTGGTGAAAGGTATTTATAACAAGCCTAATTACTTCACTTTTGCTTTAATTTGGGCACATCTATAGGAACTCTTTCCATGTCTTCCAATAATCAAAATATGCTGCATGTCCAAGCCCCTGCTCTCTAATGCTATTGACATTTAGTGAATACTAATGGTAATTCTCTGATTGTAACAATTGCAAGTATTTTTATAACTTTATCATTTATCTGAGAACAACAATATATATAATTTCTTTATTACATAGCAATTCCATGAAAACTCCATGTCAAAATCTGCTTTGTTGTATCTCTGGAAAAATCCAATATATATTTCTAATCTTAAATTGTTTGTTTCTATAAGAATCACAGGAGAGGTTTCTCTCAAGTGCTTTCTCAAGTGGAGTGACGCCTTCTGTGAGGTACATTAGAGTCCTGATCCCCTGGAAATGCAATATACAGAACATGACCTCTTGTATTTTCCTTTCCACTCTGGTTTTCTTCACAGTGAAAAGCAGCATGCACTCAGCAGTGCTTCACACCCACTTTTGCTTCAATAAGCCATCAAGACAAGGCAACAATTCAAACAGCAGGGATTCAGCTCATAGTGGGATGTTCTGCCCTTCCCTCTTCTGCCTTGGAAGACTTTAAGGGCCTTAAGTTATATAAAATTTAAAAACTACTCTAACCAAGGAAGGACTCTAGCTAGACATTGCTCTAAACATGCAAAATAAAATATTTCCAGACAGTGCCCAGAAAAGACAGCTCCTAAAGGAGACAAGAAAATATTTTGTTAGCAGCCTTTAAAATTACAAGGAGCAATAACATAGTATAGTCAGGAAAAAAAAACAAATTCTAGGAAATTTTAATCTGAGGATATTTAGGGTCATAAAAGAGGATTTTAACCATTGCCAGTTTGGTACACATGAATAAGGTAAGTGAAAATAGGAATACCATAAAAGGCCATTTTTGCTGTATGTGTGTAAGGGACAGACCATTGTATTGAAGAGAACCTTGATGGTTATATAAAACAGGAGAAATTGATTCACAATTTTTGATGCATAAATTTCACCACTGTCCCAAACTCTTATCAGAAAAGATATTTATTATATATATTTTTTTAAAAGTGACCTAAAAAACTGCAGTATTTCTTTTTCTTTTAACTCTGGTCACACTGTTTCAGGTTGGTCTTTTATAGTGCATATGGGATTCTATTTCCTTGTATAATCCACCTGCTTTTCTGTAAATATGTAGGAAGTAAATTATAATGGACATATTTTGAGGAGAAAAAAAAAACCAAAAATAAAACAACAAACAAACAACAAAAAAAGCCAAATAAAACAGTAGAATAGCTGAGATAGCTGAGTTTTAATATAATTAGAAAAAAATGTATACTGTATTCCATTTATATTTTTTCCATTTTCTCCTTTATATTCTATGTAAATACAAGTCATCAACTGGTGAGCTGTACTTTTCAGAAAGAAAAATACAACTATATTTATGCATTTGTATTTTTTACTTAGATGCTTGTAAAGAAAATCCTCAAACATAATTTTAATTCTTCTTTAAGAAACAGAGGCAGAACTAAAAACTATAATTTTCTACAATATTTTTATGTTTTTTTCTTGTTTTAATTTTTAGAATGGGAAATGTTCCTACCCTTCTCATACAGGTGAATTTTCAGCTTATAAATAATGATATATAAGTGATTAAAGATAAAATAAGCAATTTAAAATTATTCATTCTGCTTCTCTCTCTCTGGAATCTGTGATTTGTGTAACAGTGGATGCTGTCCTTGTTAATCATGATGGAGGCTAACCTGAGTGACTCAAAATGAACCAACCCTGTAATAATTAATGCAAGATGCTGAAGACATAAACTAATTGTGAATAGTTCATTTCACTTCAGTTCATGATTTGTTGATAAAGAATCATGAACTATCTGGAATTAATTAGCTAATGAATGTTTATGAATAACTATTGCCTTTGTATGTTTCATGATTTCATGACTGTTTAGACTACTTCAGAGGAAGAAAAAAGTACATCAACGTGTGAAGAGGAATGCTGAAGAAAGATGGATCACAAAGATTTGTGATTACTTCCACAATGGTATTTCAGCAGTGAGAAAAGGTTAGCAGTCTATTGGTTCATTTCTCTGAGGTGATTATGTGGAAAGAAATATAAAAAATAGGCCATAATAAAGCAATTTACAGCTACAGAAAAACCCAGCTTAATGCTCTGATTGTTAATGTATTTGTACCTTTACAAATTTTAATTGGATAATCTATCATCAAAACTTTATTGTATGGATGACAGCGACTGTAAAATTGAAGGCAAAGGTTTCAAGGATGTGAAACTGAATTTCTAGAAGATAAACTACTTTTGATGTAAGGTATATCTATGTGTCATTTCATTGCTTAGTGCATTGTCATTCATATCAGGAAATAGTATTTGTTTGAAGTTATACTAAACAATTCACATCTTTTCATGTCATGTACTTGTAAATAATTGTAAGCTTGTTTTTAAAAAATTCTGCAATTTTTTCCATTGCATAAATGTTTTCTTTAATTACATAGAAATATGTAAATCCCTTTAACAGCAGTTAAGGGCACAAAATCTGTTTACATTTCATAGGTTATGTGTCTGCACATCCTCTAAGAAAATGGAAACAAAGTCTAATCCTCCAACAATTGAAAGAATTATTTTGTGGTCTCACAAAGTGTTTATTCAGGAGATAAAACATTAAATCACTCGATGAAAGCTTAAATTAACTTTTAAAAAAGTATTTTTCACATGACCCCATGAGAAATTAAGTTTGATACCTCAGGATCTGCAAAAAGCTTTATATTGTGCTCCTAAGCTGTTGGACTCTTTCTTTCAGAAAGAATAGGAGGACTAATGAAGAGCTTCATGATCTCCTGCTGTGATGAAGAGTCCAGGAAGTAGCTGCTGTAAAAGGAGATGTTCTGGTACCAGCTGAGGAGCATTTGTGGAGGAGTCATGGAAGGTATTTTAGCAGGGCAGGCAGTCGACTTAGGAAGGTCATAGGGAAGAGTAGTTGCTGATGTCTAATTCAGATTTTGGTCTTTTCAGAGAGAGGAGGTGTTTGGACTGATTCCATTTACTTCTGAAGGCAAGAAGTGGCAAAGATGCCAGGACTAAAGGCATCCTAGATTTCTGTATAACCTAGAGTCATCTGTAATTTCCTGCCTCTCTGGGACAGAAGAGTTATTATTCAAAGCAGTGTGCCAGTGGTGGCTTAGAGCCCTCTGGGTCTCCTTCAGGTACTGATATTCCCAGATGTTCCTCAAACCAGGATACAGAGTCTCTTACTGATGGGATTATGCACTTATACCTTTCTGATGCTTTTGGATGTGATGAGCAGCTGCAGGTCTCAAGAAGATATTTGGTGCAACGTTTGCAAAGATCAGGTACTTTTGCTGTAGTTTAACCGTGATAAATAAAAAGATGCAGTAACATGAACTGAGCAGTGCAGAAGTGGTGTGGGTACTGCCCATCCTTTTTTTCCTGCATACCAGAGCTGGAAGAAGTTTTTCACAGGTTGCTACTGTTCAAATTGGCAATTTTTTTTTTGGGGGGGGGGGGGAGGGGTCAGGTGTTTATTTCTTTTAAAACATAGAGAAAAAAGAAAAAATATAACCCATTTAACTTAAACTTCAGTATGTAAAAATCTATACTGTTGCACTAAAAATATTTGATACTATTTCCTAGTTATGTTGCTTTAATAAATACTTCAATATACTTATTATATCTTGATCACTTATTAACTTTTACTGATGTCTGTAGTTGCAAAACTGTCTTGAAGACAGTTGAAATTTAAAGACATATGTATTTTTTGTGTAACACATAGAACATTGCTTTAGGGTTAGGTTTCTTATAGATAAAATTAATTCTCATTTTATAGCTAAAATTCATAGAGATAAAGAAAAATTGAGACAAATTGCGAACTTAGAAAATGAGGCAAGTAGAATCTGTAGGTGAAGGACCATCCAGTCATTTGATATGCTAAATATCACTTTTGGTAATTTAGTCCAGCTCAAGTTTCAGAGTCTCTGTTCCAGAATTGAAAGGACTTGAACACTTGAGGTTGTAGTTAGAGGCTTAGCAGTGCTTCACATTCCTACTAGACTCTTATTTGCAGTTATCTGTAAAGACTCTGTCAGGTAGAATAAACTGCACCAGTGTTTGCATTGTTTAGCCAAACCCCTGAGGAAAACCCCTTTGAAGAGAGTATGGCTACAGGAGGGCTAAAAGAAGGCTTAGCAGGAGAACTTCAAAGGAGCTTTTCTTTTCCACTGTAACAGTAGTTTTGAAGTAATTAAGTTATGTACTAGACGAAAAGGAGGCATATGCTGTGAAAATTGCTTGTTTCCAGGTTTGTACCTGCCTTTTTTCTATCCTAGGCTCCTTTTTCTTTGACAAATAAGTTTATTTCTTTTATCCTGAGGTTGCAAACTCTGTGTCAGAGAATGGTCTCGTTATACTTTTGTGCTGAAAATTTATTATGATTTGAGTTGTTTTGTTCTCTTCCAAAATCTTTCTGGAAGATTGATTTCAATGTAGTTCTTCTTGAGTACATTTGTTGTAGAAGAATTGGCTTTTATTTTCTTAATAAGTACCTCCTGGTAAGTGATGGATGTGTAACTGATCAGTCACCTGTCAGGACTTTCCACTGTGGTTTGGGGTTTCTTCATTAGCTTTTTTCGGTTGGTTGGATTTGTTTTGGTTTTTTGTTTGGTTTTTTTGCTTTTTCTTGTCAGGGAATTGGCGTGAACTGAGACCAAGTAGGTGAAATGGGGGCAGTTGAAGCCTTGTTGGTGCACTCAAGGCCTTGGCACAAGGTTCAAATAAATAAATAAATAAATATTCATGATAGCATTTGCAGTAACATTGAAGTGCTGCAACAGTTACTTACTAATCAAGGTTTCCATGTAATTTTTGATCTGCAGTGTAGACCATAGCTTGTTCACTGGCGAGAGGCTACAGAGGGAAAATGCACTGTCAAGTGCTAAGCAATGCCTCTACTGAGGTAGTTACAACAGCCTTTTGAGAACACAAATATTGTACATTTGGATCAGCATGTGTAATAAGTATTTTAGTCCAGGTATCTGTGATCTCCAGATGGCAAACAGTAAAAAAAAAAAAAGGAGAAAAATGAAAAACCAGGGAAAAAAATATGATGTAGCTTTGGATTGTAAAAACTTACAGATATGGTTTCAATATAAGTGTTTTTAATGACATAGTCATGAAAAATGAAGGAATATACATACAGGGAGCATATGTGAGGGGTATAGCTTGTGTGTCACAAATACAGTTATCACAAGCAGAACAATATTCTCTCTGGGTACTTTGCTTCTGTAAACTATTTAGAGCTCTCAAAAGGCACGAGTCTGTGTCTCTAGTGCAAAAACAGCCTTTAGTCATTTTCTCCCAACTTGACACCACTGCTGTCATGCAAGAATCAATAACACAGTGTCCAGGAGAGAGGGAATATTACTGAATATTATCTGTCTGAGGCTCACATTTGTCTTTATCTCCTTTAGATAAATTCATAGCCTGTATCACATTTCTTTCTGTAACTCAGAACTTTCTGGAACTCAGCACAAACTTACTGTGAAGGTGCTGCTGATTGTTACAGGTTACTCACATTCCCAGCCTGGGGGGGAAGGATATGGGAAAGACACTGTCTTACTCAAATTAAGACCTTATCCCTGTTGCCTTGTTTGTCAGCAGCTGAACTTTCTTGTGAAACAGGGAAGTGTATCCTTCTGTTAGTTTAAACTGGTACATATGTCTGCCTGCTTTTTAAAAGGAACTTCATGCTGAGAATGCATGCTGAAAATGCTCATAAAAATCAGCTGGCTTGCTGGGCAGGGTGAAGATGTTAAATTTAACTTACTTGAAATTTTCAAGACTTTGGCACTCAAAATATTAGACAGCAGGGATAATGTAACATTAAATACTTTTAGGATGGCTAATATTTTGTATTATATGGCTTCTTTATATGTCTGTATACCTTCAACTTTGACAATACTTCTTGTGAAATTTATGGATGGCTCTTCAGGAGGAGACCCACAGAATGTTTCCAAGCTACCAGTGATCTTCAACATTGTGCACATATGTAGTTAGAAATGCATAATGTTGATTGTTGACTTTTTTCTAAAAGTCTCTTCCTCTGAGGAAGAGTCTTTTGCAGTGCTTAGCAGCCCAAGTTGTGACTGCTAGGGTGGAAGGCAGACTTTGATGCAAGACTAATGAAATCAAATAATTCCTACTGAAACACACTAAAAGTTGATTGATTTTATAGTCTAACAGTTAGGAGTCACCAAAATTCTTTACAATACACTAGAATTCTAAGTGTGTGCGTTTAAATTCTACTGAAATTATATAAAATGCTTTGAAACTAGTCTTAAACAGAGAGGTCACTATTTTCTGCAGGGATTTCTCAAAGGAGATTAAAGATTGAATCTATTTTACTCCTTGTTTTACAGGATACTTGATCACCTGCTGATAACTGAAGCTTCACTTACTTTGTAAAGGCCTAGAGAAATGCTTGATTCTAAGTGTGGTTCAGGTTTGGCTCATGTTTGGTAAGGGTTTATGACTGTTTTGCCATTATTGGCAGCTCCTTTTCTCTTAAGCCCCCAAGGAAATTGGCTAAAAGGAAAATAAGCAGAGTATGACAACAAAGGAAGAGATTATGAGCTATAGGACAAAGCACTGAGTATTTTTCCCTGTTTCAGGACTGTAAATTATTAAATGTTTGGGAGTTTTTTTATCCCAAATACAAGAAACCCTGGATTTTTTTAAGTACATCAGTAGAAATGCTGATAGCAGGAAATATTCTCTTGTTTTGCTGGGTGTATATGATAGAGAAATTTTAAAAAAAAAAAGGAGTATACATGAAGTTTTGTAGGGAGCAGAAATTATTAAGGAAACTTAAGTGATATTTTACAAAAACAGTGACTTGCCTACTACTTTTGTCATGGGCTGTCATTATTAAAATCTCACCAATTGTGCACAGTCTACAGATATAATTAATAAACGAGGCTTCACTGACCCTGTAAAAGAAGTTGCATGGGTCAGATTTGCACAATAAAAAAGAGAAGTTTTAGGTTTTGTTCATTTCAATGAATATTTAAACAAATAGGATGTTTGAGTGTTATGAGGAGTTTGGGGTTTTTTGGTTCTTTAGTGTGTTTTTTGGATTCCCCCCCGCCACCGAGTACTCCTCTATCAGGAAACAGGTGATAACAACAAAAGCAGAGTCAGTGTTGGACTTGATGGGAAAGACTGATAGATGTGGCAACAAAGTCTTGAAAGAAACCTGAATTATTTTACTATTTTTAAATAGCAGTAGCACCTTGGGAGTAAGCTAATTACTAAGGGGATTGATGTTCAGGTACACTATCTTGACCCTAGAAATCTTCTTTTCCAGATAATTTTGTCCCTATAAAAAGCTGCAAGTGGGTGCAAATGGGCTGCCAATAAGAATTTATGATCCTTTGTCTGGTGAAAGTGCTATAAACATAATTTTCTAAAATGCAGACCTCTGTTATCACCCAAGTACAGCAAAATACTTGTAGAAGAATTCTAACCATTTTTGTGCCCTTTTCCAGCCCTTACTGAGAAATATTTATTTCTAAAATGACTAAATTTGCAAGGGTTTTGATGTTTCTGGAAAATGTTTGATGTTTGCTATGGAAAAGTAATTAGGTTTATTTTCCTTATGACTCTATTTTGAGGTTAATGTAAAGTTGTATTTGAGTTGGAAAATGGGGTCAATTTGTCACAAGCGAATCTGGTTTCCTAATTTTTGCTGCCAAAATCTTTCACTAGAAAACTTTCAGTTTGTTTTCTAAAATTATCTTCATGCCACCTCCTCAAACTCCTACTCCCTAACCCTCACTTCTGGAGTGTAATGAAATTAACCACTTTAAAGAGGAAAGTAGTGGAAAGCACAGCAAAATGACAACTGCCTTGATGAGGAAAAATCATATGGTGCACCCAGACAGTGTTTAGCTTGATGGAAGATTACACAATAAACCCTTTGCCCTCTAGTTTTAAACTTGCTGTTTTGATGTCAATGTAGTGTCTGCTTTCTGGAAAGCATAAAGCAGAGTTTTTTATTAATTTGTCTTTACTGGGGTTGCTATTAGAGGCTATCATTCTGCAGCACGTAAATTGCATGTGTGGCTGCAGAATAATAAAATTACTTTAATTCATTAGATTACAAATCACTCAGAAGAAATAGCACTGGTATTTTCCAGCAACTGCAGTTCAAATAACACTTAGTTTTGACTGGTCCAATAGTACAGCTTTAGCTTGAGGCTTGATTTCCACTGGGTGTGCTCAGCTGATTTCACAAAATAGGAAAAGTAAGGATATATGTGACCAATGACTCTTCTGAGGGGAAACATAGTAGGAAGGGAGAATTCTATGAAGCAGACATTACTGGTGCAATGAAGAATGAAAAATAAATGCTACTTGTGTTAAATTTGGTTTACTTAAATACTTGGTTTGCAAAACTGTGTGAAACATTCCAAGCACTTTGAGTGCCAGGGGGTCCATGAAGATGAATCCTAAAAGCAGACTGTAGGCAAGCAGAGTAACCACTTTAGTGGTTCAATTTAAATTGGAAATGTTTTTATGCTGTTAAACAGGTCATAATCACAGCAAATAAAAGATGAAGCACGCATTATTTTTGTATTCCAGGGATTTTAAAGAGACTCAGCATGTCTAAATAACATTACCTAAAAGGAGAGGAGGAGGCTATGCAAATGTGCTTTATTTTTCTTCTCCCTCTACCTGAAGTACCAGCAGGAGTTACACCTGAACTTTTATTAATGCTGTGACCTATGGACTGCATGGTAAAACCTGTCTTTTGCCTACTGTTGATGCTGGAAATTATTTAGAAAATTATATTAGAAAACAATGAAAAAATCCATAAAAGAGAAGGTTTTTAAAATTCTTTTGATAAGAAAATGTTGCTAAATACGAACATCTTTTCCTCAGGGTGTTTCTGAATGCCAAATTACTGCAGACTGACAGTTTAGAAAGTTTTAGAAAGTTTTGCTATATAAGCAGTATGCTCATATAAGCTATTGTAATACAGGGAAAATATCTTACTGTGCTAATGCAGAATGTTGAAATAATGCTGAAAACAGTCTACTTCATCCTAGAAAGAATAGAGCATATGAAAGAATTATGATTCTCCAAGTGAAAACACTCAATTCTCCCTTATAAATACAATAATTCATAGGTTCCAGGTTATTCATTGTACCATTCTTACAGAGTTCAAATCAATCTGACAAACTGTAACTGGATTAAATTCAATATATAAAAATATATAAACAATATATAAAATTTGCCTTCACTATAAAACTTTGCCGCATCAGGTGAAGATAACAAATTAACTTTAATTATTTCCTTGATAATTTTCACAAAATAGAACCATTAGGCTCACCAGAAAAGAGCTCCATTCCTTGGTGGTGGGCATGGAAAGTTAATTGGAAGCACCTTTTTACAGACAAATTAGTGTGTCATCTTTAATGTTATTTTGAAAACCCTATGGGATCACAGAAGACCAGAATAAAATTCTAGTTGTGACGTGGGAAATTAGCATTTTTGTGTCTGCTTTATAATGGGCAATAAGGGCATGAGGCATTCTGAATTACAGCATGTGGCAGCAGCTACCTTGGCCTTTGCTCAAACCCAAAAAAGGCCTGTAATTTCCCACATGTGCATGCACCATGACTAGTTACAGCTGCTTTGTAATGTCAAAATGCAGGAATAAGCCTTTATGAAAAAAGGATCTTACTTTCAATGAGAATTTATATGGCAGAATCTGAGGGGGGAAGAATCCCCAACAATGGAATTGGCATGACAAAGCTACAAAGGTTCTCTTCCTTGAGTGGTTTATCTGAGGTTTACTGGTCCTGCTTGCCAAGTGTGTGAAGGCACAATCCAAAGGAAACATGGTTGAGTTTTTGGGTGTGTGACATTTGAGATGCATTCTCAACACCATGAGCCCCACCACTTTTCATCTCGTGTTGTTGCTGATAGATCCCCTGCACATTTCCTGTGAGCTGAAGTTTGGGGCTTTGATGTAGAAATACACAGCTTTAACATTCACAGTAATTTGTTGTATAAGCTAACTGTAGTTGCTATGGAATCCCAATGATGAGAAATGTTGCTGACACTTCTTGCTCTCCTCAGCTGCCTGTTCTTTTGTTTAATTCAGGTTTGATTATTTCCATACCTATTGATGGAGGCAAATGACCATTAAAAATACTTATTGGGATGTTATCCAGCTTACTGTGCAGCATGATTATAGAAAGTTCTGATCTAAAACAGGAAAAAGAGCACAGAAAAAATAAGATGTTTGGGGTATTTTTTTCTTTAATGCTAACACAGTCTAAATATGTCTTTTTTCATCAGTGGTGTAACTATTGTTAAAAATGAAAGCAACTGGCATCCTTCTTGTGTAAGGAAGGAATAGTATTTACTGGGGGGAAAAAAGTAGTATTTAAATATTGTAATTTATTGATTTGTCTTTGCTTTTACTAACATTTCCAGTGATGCAATGTGGAGAGTCGTATTATTTGGGCCATGTGGGATACATAATTTGATAAGCAACGTCCAGTGACTGTTGCAGGAACTCTGCTTTTTTGACTGCTGTGATAGTTGTCTTAGCCAACAATGATGCCTACTATTACATATCTTAAATGTTATATTAGGCCACAACTTCTTGTGAAGTACAACCTTCAAAGGCATCATTTATTCATATGTGCACATAGTCATGTGTCCTTTAAAATTCCCTATAATTTAAAAATAATGGTGACTCATACACTAAAGCAATAAAGAATAAAATGACAAGGATGTTTTCCTATAATATATCTGTAAGGGAGTTTTGGCTCCCATAAAAATGAGAGCAGACTCTAAGATTTTTTTTCTTTCTACTGTTTCATGACTTGCCAAAGACTCAGGGTAACTCCTTACTAAAAATTCTCCATCATAAAAATTAAATTATTTCACTTGACCGAAATCTACATATCAAGCCCAAACCAAAGTGCAGCCAGACAAATTCCTTCACTTCTTTTGTCTTTGATGCCTTTTCTTTCTGATGCAACCAAAATAGAATAATGTTAAAGTATTAAAATTACTAAAACAACTGATAAATGGGTTCTTACTTACAAGAAAGCAGACAAAGGTTATATTTTTTTAGTCTTTAGTCATGGGAGAATTAAATTCTGTGGGGTTCTTTTTCATTTAAAATTACTTGCTTCTTTGGCAGTAAAACTCACTTTTCTTTTAGAGTGGTTACAAAACTGCTCTCCCAAAGGCTTTCATCTCTTAATTCAGTTTCCAAATTTTCTCAATAGGCTCTAAGTCACCAACCAAAACAAATTGTTGCTCCTGCTGCAGCCAGTCCACCTTCACTGTCGTCTGATTATAAAATGTTTCAGTGGTAGTAGTGTCTAAATATTTCTCTAATTCTGTTCCCAAAAGGGGAGACTCACTCTAATGCTGCAGGGGGCCATTTATTAGCCTTGTTAGTATACAGGTAGTGCTCTTTTCAGAGAAAGATAACTTTCCCTGTCCTCAAAACTTAAACTAGTCAGTATTTACTTTTTTTTAAAGTGAAGAGTAGGAATCCATGTATTAAAAAGCACTGACACATTTTGATCTTTCCAGTTGATCAACAGTATGGCTTATCTGTTCCCTAATGTTAATTTGTTAATAAGTAATCAACTGTTTTTGTTGGTTTTTGCAATTTTTCTTCATTTAAATGGTCTACCAGTTTCAGGACCTGTCTGCCTATTTCTCAGCATGGATGCATCTCCTGACTAAATAATGATTGCTTTGCAGTTCCCAAACATAAGGTTCTGTTTTCCTCTGACTTCTTCATTTATGTTACTCCTGGAAGACAATATGTCTTTGCAGTTAATAGAACGTATATGATCCAAAGAGGTTATTGCTTTTTGTGTGCTATTTTCCTCAGTATTTCTTACTGACTGACTTTAAATATGACTTGGAAATCACTTATTTACAGGCTAGGTACCCAAGCTGAAGGTTTAGGATTCCAGTTTAGCAACCAGTGTAAAAAAATAGAAGCTCTTAAATGCTGAAGTTTTGTAAAAACATGTTTTAATACATTTACTACTTCTCATGTCCATTCCCATGGAAAAAGTGGCTTTTCTCTCCATGAATACCATGATAAAGGATGTGTGGCAGGCCTTTATCTAGGGTTTTAGGAAGGTGGTAACAAGTCAGAAAATATTAATTTATGTCAGAAATAAAAGTCTGTACATTTACAATTTTTATAATTTTCACTGATCTCTCAAACCACCTGTGTTATTTTCTGACACTGGTTTCCTTCAGCTACTGGGACACCTATTAACTGCAGTACCAGATGTTTCTGGAGAATTCAGTACAGAGAAAGATATTAGTCAAGTAGACCAGCAGGTTCTCAACCTTCCAGAACTTTTTAGATAGTTGAGAAAAGGTGTGCAGAATTTTCCCTGCAAATACTGATTATTAAGAAACTGTTCAGACAGCTGTGTGCTGACTACTTTTTAAAATATATATAAGTAATATTACTTCATTCAAGATAGGATAGGGTAAGTCTTTTTCATTGAATCATGAATTTTTGTATTGCGGCTTTATGAATTATTCTTTTTATTCATAGGTGGATAATTGTGTTATAGTCCCATGTGGAGCCATTTTCAGGGCAATAATAAAAAAAATACTGTCAAATTTTGTTTTGAATCTGTTATTTGGATCTTTGCAGTGTTATGGTTTTGATTTGGGGCTAAGCCTATCCCTACCTGACCTAACTTAAGTTGTTTTATTTTTTAAAAGAAACTTTAAACTTATTCAGGATTTATTCCATAGCAACCACAGAAATTGTATTTTTAAAAGCAAAAAAAAAATTATTAATATGCAGTCTTCAACATTAACTTTAATATATTTACAGGCCAGAAGACCACAATCTGGGAAGTACTAGATGTTCTGTTTTTATTTATTTCAGAAAGAGATCAATGATGCAAGATAATATGGTGAGGATTAATCTGTCTGTTGAGAACAATGAATATTCAGAGTAAGCCTAGTGATAAGGAGAAAATAAAGCAGGTGGCTCAGTGCTTCTAATATGCTTTGGCACCGAAGCCTCAAATTAAAATGCATGAAAGAAGACACAACTATTCTTTGGCAAATTCTGTGGGGTTTTTTGTTACTCTATCTTCAATAATTGTTTTAGCTATTAAATTTTTAATCCTGAGTGACTACTGATGCAATTAGTATATTAAAATAGCCATGACCAACAAAACCCTCTGCTGTATTTTTAAACAAAATGAGCAAACGTGCATATCAAACAACCTCGGTTTAGTTAATTGCCTTACTTCAGTCAGAATTCACTTAAGGAGGGTAATTTTGAGCCCAGAGGTGCAGGTGGGCAGGTGATTCTGCATGAGATTGGGGGCATAGAACCTAGAAGACCCAGGACTTTTTTTGTTCGTCTGTCTCCCTTGCTTGAAGATCTCTCTAGAATGTGGATGAAAATATTATATGGAATAATTTGAGAATAAAATATATAAATAGACAGATTTTCCAGAGAGACTGTGGAATCTCCCTCACTGGAGATATTCAGGAGCTGTCTGGATGCAATCCTGTGCCATTTGTTCCAGATAACCTTTGCTTGAGCAAGGAGGTTGGACCAGATGACCAATTGTGATCTCTTCTAGACTTACCCATTCTGTGATCTGTAATCCATTAATTTCAAAAATCCAAAAATGCCATCCACACAACTATGTTTACCAATCTGACTTAAAACTAAGAATGTTCAGGGAACAAACTTCAAAAGAAATAAAAATAGATAAAATTAGTATCATTTAGAAAATGATGGATAGTGCCTTTTGGTCAAAGTGATGTGTGTCCAATTCACCTAATGGGCTTCCCTGGTCATTTGGGCAAAGGAAATGCTGCAGATTTAACAGCAGTCATTGTTACAGTTGAGCAAGGATTAAGTGGATTGAATAGCCTTGTAGACTATGAACTAAAATTAGGAGAATGCATTCATCATGGAGTAATAGAAAGAGGTGTTCAGATGGCAAAAATAGGTTGCCATGTTCCTCTTACATAAAAACAAAACAAAAATCCTCATTCTTCACCCTGCCTCCCAAAAAAAGAGTCAAACACCAACCCCACCCAAAACAAAACAAAAAGACAGACAAAAAAACAAACAAAAAAAACCCAATCAAAAATGCAAACAAACAAATTACTTTGGGTCTCCAGGGGAGAAAGCATGCTCAGCCATCCAGAAGAGAGCAGCAGTTTTAAAGGGGCAAGTACCTCTTAAAGCTTCCCTTTTGAAACCTCTTTGCCTGAGTTCAAAGATGGAGCTATCTTCTGAAAATGCAACCAGGGAGGAAATGCTTGTTGCTTTTTATGCCATAACTTTGCACTGTGACATTCAAGAAACAAAGGCCACACTTCTACCTGTTCTTCACCTCAAAGGCCTTGAACCTAGAGATCCTGTAGCAAAAGACCTGCTCTAAGCATGAGGCAAGGTTAGGTGACGTTCTTTCCTTTGTTCCTGGTGAAGCTAAGAGGCAGCCCAGCAATGCATACTAATTTATTTGGCTTAGTCTAAAGCAGGCAATTTCCTTTCTAGTGCAGTGTTCCTCACCGAACTGTTATTTCAGCCCAATAGTCCTTGTGGTTTGTGGTATTTGTGGGTGGTTTATGTGTCATTTTTTTCTTCCTCCCCTTTCCTGACTCTAAAATAAAAGGCAAAAAGATTTTGCACTTCAGCATGATCAGAAATCAAAAGTGCATTAGAAACAAACTTGCTTTGTATTCTTAGAGAACAGGGTCTCAGCTTGGACTGGAAAGAAAATATTGCTTTTATTCATAACATGTCAAAGACTGGATAATGAAAAACTCTAGGATGTGAAAAATATGGGTTTAAATCTCAAACTACAGATTAGAATTCAGGACTACTTCTTGTGAGTCTTTAGCCTCTAGCCCCATGCATTTAAAATATATATTGAGACTGTTTGGTGTTGTTTTGATGCAAGCTGGGATTTTTTTCCTCTTACAAATACTAGAAGGAGAAACAGGACATAAATTTCTATTATAATAACTTGCCATTATCAAATATTTACCAGCAATGTATTATTCCATGTCTGAGATGTACAAGTGAGTCGTGTTTGATTCATCTGAGTGAAAGTTTAGGTGGATAAGGCTGGTTCCCCATTGGCCAATGATGATGTAAAAGGAATTTCCATGTCCAAACTTCCTTCGTGATTTTCTCTTCCTAACATGACATCAGAATTGCTTCTTTTCTTTGTGTGTGTGTGTATTGCACACATTTGGGTAAAAATAACAGCAATTGAAGGCACATGCACTTGAAAGACTAAAGTGGAGCTTCCATGCCAAGTATTAACCTAACATGACTACTCAGTTATATCCCAGCCAGCATATATGTGGTATCTTTAATCAAAATTCTCTGAGTCTTTATGCAGAATTCTCTGTCCCCTCCTGTGATCTCTGTTGTGGATGGAAGCCAATGGTATCATTCTCACCTTTAACCCCTCTTCTGAATGCAAATAGAGGTTATCAGGTGTGTTAAGCAGATGTTGATTATTGCTTATGGAAGTCTTTTGTATTTTATGTCCTGCATAGCATTTGTTTGAAAACGTGTCTCTGAACTGCAGATAGTATTTCTTTGGCACTCAGCCTTAGGTTGAGCTCATCCTGAGCTGAACTTTGCTTGAAACTAAAAAGGGGGCACCTCCCCAAATGACCACTAGAGACCCCCAAAGGTGCAGTGACAAGTATAACATAAGATTGCAGAAGCTTAATAATTGTGCTGTAGGTAGGTGGTAACTGTACTAGATAGGCAGGTTTAAATAGATTTCAGTGTATGAATTCACTTGCTTTTTATTCCTTGGTGTGATTGATTTGTGGAAAATTTCTACCTTGCATCCTGTGCAGAATAAGAAATGTCTGCTTTCAAAAACTGACTCTTAGTTTAGAGTGTTTAGAGAGTTTCAAAATTAGGCAATTTATGATGTATTGAGAGGGTCAGCATCTGCACCTCTTGAAAGCTTCTTGGATGCATATACACTCAAACTTGTGAATTTCTAAGTTCTTATTTCAAATGCCAGATACTTTAGGATTTGCTAATAAATTTTTGCATGTTTGTATAGACATATATATAAAATGTTCTGTTTCCCTGACAGTATATTTTTCCTTTTCTGTTCCCTTTTCCATTTTTTCCTTTTCCTTCCTTGCTATAGCTTATTTAACTTTCTTCTCCTTTTGCTTCCTTCTCTATGTTGGTTTTCCTTCTATTACCTGAACCAGTATGAATTTACAGATCTATTCAGTGTAAGTATTACAAATGAAATACTGTTGGAGTCATAATATAGTCAGAGGTTTCTTTTGTATTTCAGTGCTGAGTATAAGTAATTTCTATCACTTACATAATATCCTAAACAGAAACCTATTTATTTAAAAATTCCGAAGAACCCTGTACCATATTGATATTTGCACTTGCACAGCAATATGTTCAGACATCTGCACAAGCAAATGCTTCATAAACTCTGAAGTACTAAAAATAGATATATATTAAAGTGACTCACACCTAGTCAGATAAATAAGGAGCCAACTACAAAAACATGAGGAAAACAAGATGTACGCAGAAATAGAATTTCAGGATGAAACTTACAGTATGCATTGGAATCACTTACATGGTGAATTTAACGAGATTAAAATTTAATCTCTATTCTTTTTGTAAATGGAACACATTGATATACATGATGACAAAGTCAATCAGAAAATATGTTTTGAATACAGCATCGAACTAGAGCTGGTTTTAGACGAGTATTAGCCTAAATAAAGTGGCATTTAGATATTTTCTAGTTCACTTTTAAATTCCTTTTGAAACAACATTTAAAGAGTTTAGAATGTGACCAAACAGTAGTAAGAAAGTGTTTATGGAAAGTGTTGGAATGCATTAGGTAGCAGAAACATTTTGTTTACCAGTTTAGACACATTTTTCAGACTACAGAAGTCGTTTGAAGTACATGCAAATCTTCAAGTGAAGACTGTTACCAAAGTAGAATGCTACCTTGTTTGTTAAATCCCCTCCACTTAACTGAATTTCTGAACTTTCCTGGAAGATCATTTGTTTTACATATTTTTGGTTAAACTATAAGGTCAGATCCAACAAGTATGCAAGAAAGAAAAATATGTCAGCAAGAAATAGTAACACTGAGTCTTTTATAACTAATTTAATAAAACAAGTAAGATTTTATTGATTATACTTTTATTTTAATAGCCTCAAATGAGTACCAAACATTTTTCTTCACATTAAGTTTTCAAAAGTGAAGCAAATAATTTTGAATTGCAATTGGCTAAGTTTTCTTTGCCTAACTTGTTTTTACTTCCTATTTCCATTTACTAAAGTTCTTGCATTCAACTTTCTCTTTCCTCTTGAGTGATTTTTGCCCTGAAATTTGATTTCAAAGAGCTGCATAAGAAAGGATGAAGTATTTTCTTTGTGAGAACAATGTTTGTCAGAAAGCCTGAGATACGCTAAAGTGCCCTTCAGCCTGACAGAAGCATTTTTCAGCACTGGGTGACACAGCACAGAGACGTCAACAGGAGTTCTGTTGGCAGCAAAATGAATTAGGCATGGTTTCATAAAAACCTGTCTCTTGGTTGAATTATCTCACATTTAATATAGTGAAAAATATCATTAAAGGGTGACTGTCTCTGTTCCTCCCTCTGCCCCATGGTTGGAGTTTTCATAGTCTTTCTGTCTTTCTGTTTTCTGATGGAAGTTGAGCTCAGTGGGAGACATTAGTGAGTGTAACTAACCAGGAATTTCACAAACCTTTTATGCATACAATATTTATTAGAGTTTGTAATTCTTTGGAGTAAATCAACTCCTATATTCAGCTTCAAGTAAAAGAAAAACCTATGTACATTTATTTATGTTTTACTGTACAAACCTCAATTTCTTAGGAACCTGGCCTAAAACTGCTTTCATCAGAGTATTTTGATGCTAAAATTTGTGCACTATAGAGGTCAGGCAACAACATGCTGCCAGCAGCATGCTGGGGGCTGAGCTGTAGACAAAATGAATGAAGTGAATAGAGGCCACAGCTTTAATAAAAGATCCTCAGCTTCATTCTTCTGCCTGCAGGCAGCTGTAGCCATTCTTCCTCTATTGACAAATTGTCTGACACTTTTCAGATATAAACTGGTTCTGCTTTGAGGTTGCTGTCATACTCCTCAGGACTGGTGAGGAGTCCAGCTGAGGATTTTTTTCCAGTTCTGTAATATCCCCCTATTTTATCGGTGCTTTTTTGGAATTAACTTACTGAAAGCAAAGATATTTCACTGCTATTGACCACATTGTGGGGGTGAGGAGTGAAAGAAAAGGGTTCAGCATGCAGGCAAGGTTCCACTGGCAGAGCACAAAGGAAGGTTTCAATGCCCCCAGCTCTGTTTCTGTAGCTGCTCATGAGATTTTAACACTTCAACCAGATTAACACCATGCAGCCTTGCTGAGTTTATACATACAAGCAGCTCCTGGACTAAGCTTATTAAAGGCAGACAGATAAAATAAACTTTTTGCCCTAATTTCTCTTAAGGCTTTGGAGTCGGAGTAACAGCAGTTAAGGATTGGCTTCTCATCCTTTTCAAAAAAAATACATTATTTGCCTTCCACTTTTTGTGGCCAGAAACAGGGTATAGAAGATTTTAGCTAGGAAGCTGAGAAAGTGCCTGGAAAATCTTCAGTGGGTGATCTAGGCTTTAAACAAGTGCACTGCCAGTGCTTCAGGAGTGCAGGCAAACAAACATCATAAGTATTTTGGACACGTAGTTAATAGAATGTTGGAGCTGGAGAAATCTAGTTACCACAGTCAGAGAAGGGCAGAGAGCCTGATGAAAACAAAGTGCATGATGACAGTGGAAAACAGGCATGAAGAGAAAAAGCTGACAGAAAACATTTGTAAGTTGTGCTGACATTGAGGAAAATAGGATGGGAAGGGAGCATAAACCAGGTCTGTTTTATTCTGTGTCATTTTAATAAGTTCTTTTGAATAAAAGGGCTGAAAATGAGGTTTATTATATGGTAGTGTTCAGAATTGCTGTAACTGGCTTGAATAATGCTGTTACCTCTTTTGTCTATGTAGATTATCAGTGTATTTTGGTGTGAAAGGAATGATTTCCATAGTGTGTGTTTGAATAACTCTGTGCTTCACTTGCTAATGTAAAAGCAGGGAGATCCAGTGGTAGAACCCAGTCTGATCTTTGAGAAGCAAAGACTTTGTGTCTTATTCTCTGTGGGTAAGTCATTACCAAATCCTCAAAGCAACTGAGGTGTTTAAAACCTACACCCATAATAACTAGTTTGACTGCAAGGGTCTTTATCTAGGCTGAGATACCACTGAATTGAGTGTTTCAATCACAATTTCTAACACACACGCATATCTATATATAAATCACAAATAAAGCAAACAAAAATCACTAGTCATTAACAGCTGCAGATTTTTTTTGTACTCAAAATAGAAGCCATTTAAGTTCATAGCTTCTGACTTTGAAGCCTTGTTCCTGTGGATGATTTTTGTTCTTCATGTGAAGCTCTTTGAGGGTATTCAGAGTCTATAATATAAGGGTTTTAAGTACTTGGGTATGCAGCTAGACCTTAGTACTTCAGTTCTTAGCTGAGAAAAACTTCAGTGTGTCTAGGTTTTTATACAATGTTTCTTGCTGTGATTTTTGAGTGATGTTTAAAATATTATGACTTACATCAAGTCTTGTGAGCCTTTGTTTTTCATTCATCTCCTCTATATTTTGGCTTTCTACAATTCTAATAGATGTCTTCTATTATTAAGACAATTACACTGCTTTGAACAGAGTATTTCTTCAACAGAAAATACAGAAGGTATTTTTTGGAGAAAAAATCTGGTGTATATTTTTTGAAGAATGTCGGCATCTTGCTAATTTCTGATAAATTCATCTTTATATTCCTATATATGACCAAAAATAACTAACTAATACCTTTTTTCAGCCTCTCGGTGATTTAGTTCCCTTAATGAAAAGATTCATTTGGCTCTGCTCATTTGTTTTCTTACCTGGAGATTCCAGCATAAAAAAATACAGCAGAAATTCAGCTGGCTAAGTGCCTCATTTCATTAGCATTTTTGGGCTAAAAATACAGTTAGCAAAAGTGATTACCTAAAACTGATAATTTCAAAATAAACAGATTTGAAAACCTCACCCTATCCTTACAGCCTGGGAAAGAAAAAGAATAGCAGCAAGCTGTTGTAGTGGTCTTAAGGAAGCAAACCCACAATTTTGCTAGGTAGATTAGATAGCAGCTATTTCTTTTACCATGCTACTATGCTCAGCATGCTGGTTCAGTAGTTTTGAAGATGTGGATAGGCTGGGGCTAAGGGCTGCAAGTGGAAGGCAGGGGCAAATGCTTCATTTAGGGACTATACCAGTTCATATATTTTTATTTTTTTTTCCAAAAAATGGGTTTTGATAATTTCAATTAGTATATTAATATATTAGATTTTTTTTCAGTTCATATCCTCTTGAAGGCTCCAACAGAACATGACAAATAATGAAACTCAAAAAAAAATATGTTCTAGTTTTATTATAAGAAATCCCCTAACATTTATGAATTTGCAGTTTCCTTTAAATACATTTATGAGTTTATTACTGTAGCTTAAGTTTCTAAGATGTGGACTCCTTTTAATGAATCTGGTAGCATTTATAATTCCTGGAGGGAAAATGGATTTACCTCAAGGTTTTTTTCAGGAGAAAGGAGGGGGAAAAAGCCAACAGTAGCTAAGCAAGCCTAGAAGGAGTTTTTGGAAGAGTATACTAATAGGATTTAGCCTGTATTTAACATCCTGTAGAGACCTATGGCAGATAGGAAGAGAGACACCTATCAAAAGAATATGTGGCATTTCTAGGAAAGACGAGAGAAATTACTGTTAAATTGAAAATGAAAAGTGTTGTTACACCTTTTTCTAGTTGTTTGTGAGACTGAAGATTTTCTTATTTCCAGTTCCATTAACTGTGCATTCCTGGGCAATCCTACTGCAATATCATAGAGACACAAGTCTTTCATGGACAATGCCCATAGACATGTTATTTGTACTTTGAATAAGTCACCAGTAATCTTAGGTCATAGTGATCATGTTTTATATCTTTCCTGTATGGCTTCAAGATTAAACTTAAAAATCTGCATTAGTGAAAATCAGAAATATTGCAAGAAAGTAAACCATTATATCTATGCATATAATATCTCCCATCTCTGCCATATGCAAATTTTCCAGCCTAGACTTGCTTCCTCTATGAGATTGGATAAGGCCACAATCTGCTGTGACTTGGTTACAGGCTGAGCCTTTGCATACATGGAAAAATGTGATTAGTAGCAAAAAATTCAAGTAGCACTGACATATAACCACTCTTTCAGCAGGTAAAAAATATCATAGACACAACCTTCCCCATTGCAGCTTTGTAAAGCACAAACAGTCAGAGCAGCTGCTGTGGGATTTAAATTAGGAAAGCCTTAGAGAAAAAAAAATTGTCTTACAATCTCCAAGGGATTTAATATTCTGTAGCAGACCAGCCAAATAATAGTTTTATAAGCTACTTGATTAGAAAGTGTTGGTTTAAATGCTCTCTCATTTACAATTAGAGGTGTTAATTCAATGGCTAAAGGTCAGGAATTACTCACTGCTAGCACTATGTCTCAGAAGCATATCCGGGACATGGTCATCAGCTCAAATCAGAGGTGTTAACACGCAATTAAAGGTCACAGTGGCTTTTTCTGGATGAAATTAGCTGTTCTCTAGATTAACTTTTTCTGAAGGGGTGGCTGCTTCTTTGAGGCAAGTATACCTTCACAGGAACATTCCAGTTAAGCATCTGCTTTTCAGAGGAGCCAAAGGCTGTGAGGATGTTTTTATACTTGCTAGGGATAGTTTCAGTGTTTCTTCCATTGCCCGAGTAGAGATGAATTTTAAAAAGAAAAAGTGAGTAAAATCATTGTAGTGAATGATTCTGAGCGTGGTTGAGAGAAGGTAAACTTTCTATAAATCAAAATCAGGGTAAACAAAGGTAAGCATGCTTACCTGAAGCTGCAGCTTGTAGGTCTACTGCCATAGTATTTTACATTGATGTTCTGTAAATTACTTTTTGCTATTTCAATGCTACCCTTGTCAATACCACAGCTGTTGAAAATACACAGAATTTCCTTATCAGTTATTTCTTTTGCCTGGGCAGAAATACATGCATGCTATTTAGATAGCTTGTTCAGATTTCTATGTGACTTCTTCCATCTCAAAATTATTTTACAAGTTTTAGGCTTCTCCTACCATGATATTTTCTGCAGAGAAAAGGGATTTTTCTACCCTGTTGACCAAAACTTTCAGTTATGACAAAATTCTTGTCACTACTGGATATTTTCTATTATAATATTGAGCAGAATGAAAATCAGGATGTATCTGTAAGAAATTTAATTCAACAAATCTTTTCAGCTTAAAAATGAATCTCATAACTACCAACATTCATTTCCCAACTTGTTATTATAAACTAAATTCATCCAGACTACATGATAGATTCTAAAACACATAGATGCATTTTCAAAACAGAGATTATAACCAATTCAAATACACAGTGAGCAATGGAAAGTTCCCAGGAATCTCAATGATTAAGCACAGCTTATTACATAGGCCACTAATTGAGCTGTAGTAATTTGTTATATGTATAGGCTATGAGCCTGTCATCTCCTGCTATAAATGAGCCTTTTTATTTTCAGTTTGGTAAAGGCAGGGTAGCACATGTAGGCAGTTAGAAATTGTGTTTCTGAACCTTCAGTTCTACTATGATTTTTCTTTAGTACTGTTACGTTCAACCCTATTTAACTTTAGTCTTATCTCCTAGTTAAGCAAGGTTGGAAAATATTTGCAAGTTCATTCATTTTAAAAGGCACTTGCATGATAGAAATGTTTGTGTTGGTGTTGCAGCTTCTCACAAACCGCTTGTCTGACTTACACACATACAGTGAAAACTTTTTATTTCTCAAGTGCGTTAGTGTCACAATCTCTGTATAAACACGTGTGCTGTCATCGGAAATGTTGCTTTGCTATCAAGAACAGTCTTCATAGATTGCACTTGATTACACTTTTTATCCAGAAAATGCTTGTTCTTTCATATAGTAGTTTCACATATTGAAATGTCCTAAGTTATTAAGTTGTTCCATACATAAGAAAGCACACAAAGGTGCTTACAGTTGTTGACTTTTATTAAACTTTCCAGGATCTCAGGGTAGCTACCTCCAGCAGAACAGAATTAGAGTGTTCTGGCCATCTGCTCCATTCCACCAGCATCCTGCAGCACTCACTAGATGGCTGTGTATCCTTATGAATGCTTCCTTCTAAAGTTTCAAGGAATAGTAGTAATCCACTCACCATTTGAGGGTTTTCAGGAGTAGTGTGCATTTCAGTATATGGCTTGCTTATTTTCCCATCTAGGTCATCTTTCTTTAACTTTGGCTAAAATGACCCTTGAGTTAAACTAGATTCTTCAGCTACAAAAACCTGTTGATCTCTCTGTACCAAGTTTTTTAAATACTTCCTCAGCCAACCTCAAATATCCTCCATCAAACAGAATTGAGTATGCTGGCTTCTCAGCAGGAGTATTCTCTTTGCATATTCATTGTTTGGAAAGGAAAAATAGCTAATTATAGCTCTTTATCCTCTAATATCTCTACTGTGGTGGTTTTATCAGCATAGAGAGGAACACAAAATGAGGCAGTCTTCAAACAAACATAAAATCTCTTGAAAGAAAACTGATAACATGAGTTTATAAGCTGCATTCTGAGGAAGTCCTATGTCTGGGTTGTGCTGTCGTTGATTTAGTGCAACCTAATACAATTTGAAACCCTGCTTGCTAACTGACCAGCTAAAGAAATTGAAGCCTTGTCATACTCAAGAAACCCAAAGACAAATGCATTTCATTATTGGCCATACTGGCTACTTAAAAAGCAGCCACAAGATAGTCCAAAAATAGAAAGTGCTTCTAGTAACTAACCATTGAAACATGACCCTTCAGTTTCCCACTAAATTTTTAAGTAGTCTTTTGAATCTTATTGTGTATATCAACCTCTTTTCTTCCTTTTTTTCTGTCATAAGTTCTTCCCTGAAGTCATATATTGAAGCAATGCATTCCACTTTTAAATTTAGGTGAGGGGGAATGAGCATTTCTCCTTTTTGTTCTTTTAAGCACATAGTTATGTTTTATACAACAGTAAAATACAGCTTTCAATCTTTGTACATTTTTATGTGGCTTCTGTTCTTTTTTGCCTTGCCTTTCTACAGTAAAGTCCAAATATACTTAGAGCTCTCCTGATATGAAAATATATTCCTACTTTTATTAAATAAATTTAGTCTAGATGGAATATGTTTTTTGGATATTAGTTGGAAGTTAGCCATATAAACATGTTAAACAGGTGGACTAAACGTTATACCATTGACTAGCATCATATTGATCTCAGTTTTATTTACTATTCCTCATTTTACATCCTAATATCTAGCTTGTTGTCAGATTCTCAGTAGATTACTGAGTTTTGAGTCTAAATAGCTACATCACACTGATCTCTGTGATGACCAGTGACAAAAACTAAGGGAATAGCCTGATATTCTGTCAGAATTTTAGGCTGGATATTAGGAAGAGGTTCCTCACCCACAGGGTGTTTGGGCACTGGAACAGCTCCTCAGGGAAGTGTTCACAGCATTAAGTCTGACAGAGCTCAAGAAGCATTTAGACAACACTCAGGCTCATGGTGTGACTCTTGGGGATGGTCCCAGATGTTGCCAGGCTCAGTGATCCTTGAAGGTCCCCTTCCAACTCATCTGATTCTGTGAGTATACTGCCCCAAGAGCTTTTTACTATCATTCTGTCTTATTACTTAGTTAGGCCAAGGGTCTCTACAGCTCTTTCATTTTATTTGGGTTTTTTAATTGGCTATTTGTTTTTCTGTTGGCTTATAGTGTAACTGTACAGTGATTAGATGAATTTCCTAATGCTCATCTATTTCTGCATTTTAAAACTTCTAATTAATTAGAAGGGCAAAAAACCCCTGTGTCCTTGAGACAAATAGGGCACCTTAGCTCTTCTAATTATATTAATATAGAATATTAATATATGATGACTCACTGTTATTTTACACAGCCAAAACTTCATCTCTGATTGCAGCAGTGGGTGGGATTACTTTTGAGATGAGCCACTTTCAGCAGTTCATTTATATTGTACTTCCCTAACTTCCATATTGTCAGAAATATTGCTTTTGTCCCTGTCACTAGTAGACCAAAAGAAGACAAAAGCTCTCTTGTGAAATGCATTGCAAGGCAGAGAGAAATAATAATCTAAGTGTCTTTTGATATGAACATGAATAAAACAAGCACTGGGAATGGAAGCCTTTAAAAGGATAAAAACAATTTAAATCCAAATGTCAGGTTTGAGTTTATTAAAATAAATAACTAAACTTCTACATAACACAGCAAAGAAAACATCTGAGATATCCAAAATCGTAGGAGGTCATAGAAAATAAAAAAAGACCAGGCTTGTAATTCAGTTCAACTTTTTTGTTAGTGTGTGCATCACAATGAGTGTGGTTAAATCTGGAGCTGGAAGTGAGCCTGTCATGTGTGATACACTAAAGTATAATTGAAAGGATTGAGTGGTGGGTTAGAATCAGTAGTTACAGCAAGAAAAGCAGTCAGCTGTCTGATATGTGCATGTGTTCATACTTCAAGCTTTAATAAAACAGTAGGGAAACACCATAGGTGTTCTCAAGTATGCTGCACACAAATTTTCAATAGAAATATGTGCTTGGTTGTCACTCTGAACACTAGCAGAGAAGCCTGAACAAAAGGATCTAGTTTTCAGTCCTCCATTTAGAAGATGATTCTTTAGGTTACTATCTTATCATACTCTGCTTGTCAGTTCTGTCTCTTTCCAGTTTCTCAAGCTTCCCCCTCACAGTGTGTTTTGTGAGCCTGAGCTGCTGTTAGGCTGATCTTTATAGTCTGATACCTGTCCTGAACTCTTGTGTTGCATTGTGTGCTTTCTTGGCAGTGTATCCATTGATTCATGAGGGGAAGGAACCATCATCACAGTTAAAGAACTGGTCCCAGACCTGAAAGCAGTTTGTCTTCATGTACTTAGTTACTCAGGTCTTACATTTGGTCTAAAAATGGTAAAGAGCCCTAAAGACAGTATAGCACAAATAAAACCAGCTTAAATGTACTTGGACTGCAAGGAACCAGTGTTTGTCAGTGTTGTTTTCTTGCATCCCAGCAACAAAAACCTGACAATCTTCATCACGTTGTGTCTGGATTATAATTTAAATTGAATCACAACTGAAAATATGTTACTTTAGAATAAATTCCTCTCTTCAGATATGGGTATTAAATTAAACATAAGCAGTGGAAAAAGTCTAGTAATCCTGTTACTAAGCAGCAACATCAGTAATGGAAAAACTTCTAGTGGGTACACAAGAATAGTTAGTCATTTTAAGAGACCTGACATAGTCTGTTTTAAACCTATAGTTACCAGAAGCAGCTGGATCTAGCTTAAGGTAATATTCCCATAGATTCATCTTTACCCTACAAGTTTATCTACTCTTTTCTCTGTAGTTATCTCTAGTCCAACATCTGACTAGAGAATTCCCTCTTATCGTGTACAAACTCAAATGTATAGGTTGGGAGGTTACATTCAAGCACAGGTTAGCTGGCTCCTGTCAAAAGCCTCTGGAACATAAATCAGGGATTTGAAGACACCTGCATATCTTTGCTGAGCTTGAAGAAGAAATAACATGTTTTAAAAACTAAATGTAAGTTGTTCATGTCTATAATACAATGTTGTAAATAGAAAATTTCTGCAAGAAACAGCATAAATCAGGCTATATACCTAATATATAAAAATAGTAGTGCATTAGCTATGAATCTTAAAGAAGCTACGTGGATCCTGTAAGTATTTGCTATGGTGTGGTACCTTGAGGGATTACAGGAAGATGTTGTTCAGCACCCTTATCAACAATAGTTGTGCATACTGTCATACCTGAACTATTTTGCCATGGACTAGTAAGGAATTTCTCTAAAATAAATAATTTCTGGCCATTCTGTATATGCCCTGATTCTTGAAATAAACCACAGGACAGTAAACATTTTATTTCTTTATTGAGGTGTTTTGCAGTGAGCAAGACAAGAGCAATTTCACCTTTTGAAAGCCAAAAATCTTGCCTCTGATAGCTATTATAAACCTCAAGCAGATAGATTTTCTTCTTCAGCACACTGACCACAGTGTAGCACAGTGGGTTTAGAACTGTTGTACAGGACAATAAAAATAAAAAAAAAGTTGTATTTAAGGTGTATGTATTCATACTGATAGGCAGTATCAGTTTCCAATACTGGATGACTAAAAATTAATTGGCTTTCTTAGGGATCATTGATATACAATGCTATGAGATTGATGGGGAATTTTCATTGAAACAGAACTGACTTTTACTATAATTTCTTCATTTGTTTTCCTATGTCATTTATTTTTGCCCAATGAGATTTCTAAACTGGACTTGTTTTGATTAATTTATTTTAGACTTACCATCTTTAATAATATCAGGTTTTTTTGTAAGAGGTTCTTATATGACATTTTATTATTATGACTTCATAAAAATTACGAGGTCATGAAGGGGTTATGAGTCAATAAAATGTCGTATTTTCTATTTTAAAATAGACACTTTTATATAACCAAAATATATATCCATTCACAAATGTCTGCTTGCAAAACTGTGGATATAAAGCTTATTTGAGTTAAAAAAAGGAAAAAAGAAAATATCTCCAGATTAAAAAGTATGTTCAAGTTTCTTTTGTGTTATAAAAAGATGTATATGATCATCCCACGTTTGTTTCTTGCAAAATTACCATGCATTAATGGCCCTCGTGTTTTGTTGGGCTGTTTTGAGTTTTTTTCAGATACTGCTAATGGTTTGTAAGTAGAGTTCTTGAACATGCAATAAATACATTTTTATTTTTCCCAAAAGATAATTAAGAGTATCCCAAAACAGGACTGGTAGAAGGACTGTTCTATGATTAAATTGAGAACAGAATATCTCTTCCTTCACACTTAGTTTTGTACTAAAATTTGATAATGATCTTCATTTACAATAGTGATACCCAAACTAAACATATGGACAGAAAGAGATGAAACATGCCGTGTGAAGAAAACTTAGGCACTTCTGGTTTTATTATAATAAAAGATGCCACAACTAATTTCTGAGCTGCTGCATTTTGTTGCCTTAGCACCTTGCTTAACTAACCTGAATGCTAGGCTAAGTTGTAACAATTGTTTATAAACTGTTGGGTTTTTTGGTCAGCTAGGAGGCTTGCTGTCTGATATTTCTATGTACTCATGAAGTAAAGTAGATTTTGTGTTATCACTAATGTGATTTATTCTGAGCAAGTCCATGTAGATGTGCTTGCTACATAGAAAGTAAGTGATTTCAGCAAAGAAGTCATGCAAAGATTTAAGTATTAAAGTATCAGTGAAACCTCAGGGAACTTATGGATTCAGTTGTCCTGTATATTTAGGTTTCCTATTGTTTTCATAGTTGTTCTTATTGCTTTGAAGAAAAATTGTTTCTAATATCACCATGGTGTCTAAATGAGATCCTTTGACTTTTAAAGTGGTCAGAATAATTTCAGGTCAGCACTAAGCCTCTGTCTTGTATTGTTCTGTAAAGGAACGGCATGTTATATAATGATAACAATGAAGAACTCAGTGTCAGATGATTAAGAGGAGCAGCTGGTAGATGTTGTCTCTCTGTTGGCCTTCTGGATGAGTAATCACCAAAGGAAGGTATCAGCTTTGAAGAACAACTTTAAAAATAACTACTAAAATATTCCAATATTTATAATGCTATCAATAATGTTTTGCACTTCAGTAATTTTAAAAAATTTAAATAATATTTTTTATCCTGTAAGTTTACTTTATAAGGAAATAAAACTGTTGTTGTTGTTTTGAATCCTTAATGCACTACTTAGGCTACTTATTCATAATGTGCATGGTTAAATCAGTGTGGCTGGTTTTCTACTTAAGCATATGAATGCTATGATATAAATACACCTGACTTTGTGCCAAGTACCGACTCACAGGACAAGACTCTGATCTATTGCACATCCTTTATAATACAGTTCTGGTCAAATTTTTCAAAGCCAAATAATATAATCAATTAGGGATAGTCATAAAATGCCTGAGGCAGTCAGGCCTCCCATTAACTGCTGCTGATAGCAAAGAGCCTAAGTCTTGTTTATCAAGGTAGTGCAGTAATTGCATTTCAGAATAAAAGGCAGCCTTTCTGCTGAGTAAAACCTTAAAATTAAATGTGGCAACCTAAGCACTGAAACTAGAATTGTTCTGCATGCTTTTATTTAGGAACATCCTGAGAAAAAGGCTGTGGTTTGACCACTTGAGAGTAGCTATTGACAAAAGTGTTCAGAGTAGCTATTGCTCCTTTGTGAACAGCTGTGTTCTGAGTTTTAAAAGCATTTATTCCTTACAAAGTCTTTGATTACAGGTATTTGGCTAATTATAGATAGTAGTAACTTTTCTCCTCTAAATCTACTACCTGAACATTTGACTGGATGTAGTATATATGAATCCATATCTACTTACGACAGGATGAGCTTTTTAAGAGACCCAGGCAAAACAATTCATCTGTTTGAGATAACTATAGATAATGGTAGAAATAACTAATGTAAATGGTAGTTAATGGGTAGAGAGAGGCACCTCTGGAGGATGAGTGATCCCAGTTTACAAAGATGTTTGCATGGCAGAGTGAATTGCCTTTTCAGGCAGTGTGAAGTACAGTTGACTAACCTGAACTACAGACCTAGTGTGGCTAATATTAAGTGGTAGGAAATGAATCTTGTTTTTAAAAATTATCCTGGTTTTCTGTATTTCTTTTTTTTTGATTGTGGCTTTTATTTCAAATGTTTCCAATTACAAATACATCAAATGTTTGAGATATGGGAACATACTGGATTTATTTAGTAGTAGAATGTTATTTCCTTTTTATTTAGAAACTAGAGAGATGTATTGGATTGATTCCCTCTTAAAGTGTTGAATAACAAAGGAAAAACAGGTGGTGTGGTTCAGGATTCAAGCTATTGTTTGTGAGTGTTAACATCAGAATTTTTTTTTTTTTTACAGTCATTCCACTTGAAGGAAGAATCTGAAATTAACAGCAAAGTTCATCATTTGTTGTCTGAAAATTATTTATACTGTCGATAGAGAGTACAACAATTAGTACTAATTTGTTGCCTTGGCAGATTAGATCGGTAAGAAGTGAACTGCAGCTTCTTCTTACTTTTAGTGAAAAAAATGTGGAATATACACTTCATGTCTTGGGAATTTATATATCATGTAGCACGTACTGACAGAAAATGTGAAAAGTTTCAGGAAGGTGACAAGTTGTGGGTTGAAAATGGCTGCTGTAATGATGTGAAGAATGATCATGAAACAGCAGGATTTTAGTGGACATACAGAATTTTCCCAGGAAAATATACTTGAGAATGAGAATATATCACTTTTTTCTAGGCAACCATTTTCTTCTCCTTTTGCTGTATGTATAGTACTTCATACTGTAAATAACCCTTATTTGACAAAAAATATTATGAGTATAGAGTCACATAATCAGACCTAGGAGGTCTCTCTGTTATACTAACAAATAACATAGACTTTAATTTGCAGAAAGAAATGTTGTGGTCTAACTTTTTTTGTTTTGTATTCTTTTACTTTTGTAATATTTTGGTTTCAGTATTTTTGGTTTGTTTGCTTTTATTAACCAGGCTGCTTACAACCACAATAATTAGTGCAGTCGCATATGAATTAAAGAATAGTGCAAGAATAAATTATCTAATGACAACTTGAAAAGGAAGTCAATACAAAATACACTCAGGAATCAACGCTGGTGTTGTCTCCAGAAAAATTGCTGTACTGATTGTCATGAAGTATATTGATGTCACTGTCACTATGACAACATTGTGACAAGAACTAGACACTCTAGGCTACCTTGTAAAAAGGATCTGTCTCTATTTTTTTTTTTTTTTTTTGGTATAAAAAGTAATAGAAATGAGAAGCTCTCCCCCAGCACAGGGTTTCATTTAAGGTTAGATGAATTGTTACAGGCATCGGAACAAGGTATTCCAGAACAAGTGACAAGCCAGCTTCTCAAGACAGGTAAGAACAACATATTTCAAATATGGTATGCTCTTACAACTAGTAAAAAGAAAAAAAATTCTCTCAAATAGAAACATTTCTATGCAGGAAACTAATGTTTTGATATATTTCTCAAAACTATGGCATGATTTTATATCCAAGGATGTAAGAAACATTTGGAAGTAGTGTGTGTGTAATGAAACTTATAAAAAGGATGGAGTTTTTTTTCATATGTGATTCTTTCTGCTCTTTAATTTTAAACAGTCTCTCCAACTTTATGTAATTCTGGTTTTGTGTTATTTTAATGAAACCACAGATTGTGTGATGTGCTGCACTTTTTCTTTCTTTTCTTTTATATTTTATCACTCACAGATATAGTTTGTTTTCTCATTGTGTATCTGTGTGATATCTACTGCCTCACTGATTTTGTTTGTGGCTTTCCACATCAGGGGTACTACTTGGTGTCAGCATAACAGCTTGAGAAAATTGAACTCTCTGGAAATACTACAATTTTAACAATATTTTCTGTGTTAATCTACTTTGTTAATGTTACTTTTTTTTTGTAAATGTGGTCATCAACCATGTAGTGCTTTTTTATGTATTTATTTGATATTAGCAGTTTAAACCAACATGATATCAACATGAAAAAACACCTAGATAAATTTTTCCCATATATATTTGAATTTCTAATAATTCCTAAGCAGATCATAAACTCCTATGGGAAGTTTTTATGTTTGCTTTGCTATCATTTAACTATGCAAGTCTAAGTGAGAGCATTTATTAAGGGCTGGCTCTCCTGATCCTGATTTCAGTCAAAACTATAAGCTGTTGTTGATTTCTAAACAACATTGATAAGACACAATTTAAGACAAATATCTTAAAATGGTCATTACTTCAAAATAACATTTTAGTCATTTATCAAATACAACATTCAGATATTAATAAAAACAATGACAACTTTATAGATTTCATTTTACATTAATAATTATTCTGTTCTTCAATTGTTCACCAAGTGCAACTAATTTAATTGGAAAACTGGATTTTTAAAAAGTTATTATTTAGCTAGTATATATTCCTGGGACATAATGAAAAAATACAATATTGAAACAAGATTTTCTATGTAAAGTTTGAGGTCAGGCATATGTATTCAGGAGTTAAAAAGCAATCCCATGTGAGGGGAAAAGCTATCAGGTTAACAGCAGTAGTCATTATACCCTTATTGCTTATTATACTAAGATCAGAAAATCAAAATTAGTTTTATCTCCTCTAAATACAGGCTTGAAATGTTTCTGTAATGCTGTGGAGCCCAGTGCATATTATCTCAAAAAAAAACAAACACCAAACCAAAAAAACAAAACCAACCAACCAACCAAAAACTTTCCTTCTTTACATCCATAAAAAAAGGAATAGGTCCTCTGCTTTTAAAATAATTGTCCTGAGGTCTTGAGCAAGTCAGCTGCTCTCTTCCGAGTCATATAAGTTCATTTAGGTTTTCTTAATTGCAAAGTGTTTGATTACTTACTTTAAAAGCATTTTAAGCTTGGGTGAAATTTCTCCTGGAAAATACATGTTGAAGAGCTGTAAATTTTCACACCATAATTTCATGTAACAGCACAATGAAGTCATTATGAACATACACCCTTTGCATAAAGGGATCATGTAGCAACCAACAAGGGAGATGGTGTGGTCCTTTGGCTCTCTTTCACTCTGTACCATGTCAGATCACTCTAAAATGCCTTGTGTCTATCTAGAAGTGAGTTATAAGAAAAATTCTCTTCCCAAATGCACTTAAGGCTCAGCTTTAGCTGAAAGATCTTATCCTAGTACAGAAGGTGGGTATAGCTCTGCCGGTGGATTCTAGGCACAAGTGAGGTAGGAAAGCACCAGGGCATGAGACTGGAGGAGCTGGCTTTTCCCACTGAGAACCTCAGTTAAAAGCAGGCTGGAAGGCAGGACCCAGAGACTGGTGGTGGATGGTGCCACATTCAGTCAGCAGATGGTCTTAGTGGGCTTCCCTAGGGCTCAGTGTCAGGCCCAGTCCTGTTCAATATCTTTAGTGATGATCTGGATGAGGGGATTGAGGGCACCCTCAGTAAGTTTGTGAATAACACTCTGTTGGGTGGGAGTGTTGATCTGCTGCAGGGCAGGAAGGCTCTGCAGAGGGGTCCAGACAGGCTGGGTTGATGGGCTGAGGACAATTGTGTGAAGTTCAAGAAGGCCAAATGCCAGGTCTTGCACTTGGGTCATAACAAACCCAGGCAGTCTTACAGACTCAGGGAAGAGTAGAAAGTGACATGGGGTTACTGGTGGACAGGCAGCTGAACATGAGCTCTCAGTGTTCCCAGGTGGCCAAGAAGGCCAAGGGCAGCCTGACTTGTATCAGCAGGACCAGGGTACACTGTAAGGAGGATTGGTGAGGCCACACCTTGAATCCTTTGTCCAGTTCTGGGCCTTTCACTTCAAGAAAAATATTGAGGTGCTGGAGCATGTCCAGAGAAGGGCGAGATGGTGAAGGGTCTGGAGCACAAGCCCTGTGAGGAGTGGCTGAGTGACCTGCGGGTGTTTAACCTGGAGAAAAGGAGGCTCAGGGATGACCTTATTGCTCTCTACACTGCCTGAAAGGAAGCTGTAGCCAGGTGGGGGTTATTTTCTTTTCCCAGGCAACCAGGGACAGGATAGGAGGACACAGCCTCAAGCTGCACTGGGGAGGTTCAGATTGAATACCAGGAAGAATTTTTTCACACAAAGAATTGTTAAACATTGGAATGGGCTTCCCAGGGAGGAGGTGAAGTCACCATCCCTGGAAGTATTCAAGAAACGACTGGATGTGGCACTTTGTGCCACGGTCTAGCTGACAGGATGGTGATCAGTCACAGGTTGGACTCAATGATCTTAGGGGTCTTTGTCAACATAAATGATTCTATATTTTCTGTAAAAACAACATTCTGCAGTGAGCAGAGGCTGGGGGGTACATTGGCAAGGGCAAAGAGGGTAGGACAAGTTGCCATCTTTTATTTCTGGCTTCAGGAATTTCCAAGTCTGATTTCCTTGTGCTCCATCCTAGGTGAAACGTGTTCCATTTCAGCTGTTTTCAAGCCTTGTGTCCTTTGGAAAAGAAAATTTAGTTTTGACCACATTGTTGAAAAACCCAGAACTGGTTCTATCACTCCATGATTTTACTTCTGAGAGGTTCATTTAGCTCTGATGATGCTTTGTGGTATAAAATTTGACAAATTATATCTGGTTGCTGCTGGCAGGCAGTGGGATTGAGGCCATATTAAAATTTAAATCCTTTTAGAAATTTGCTATCTGACCACAAAAAGATAATTTATTAGCTTTTTCATGATCAGTGTAAATTAGAAAATAATGTTCTTCACGTGGCAGTATAAATTTTGATTTTTAGAAATAGTTACATTAGTGGAATGACCATATAATACAGCTGTGCGATCTCAGATTCTGTTCATGTTTTGAATTCTGTTAGAGCTTATAGTATTTTCATTACTTCAATATTGGAACCTTCAGTACTTTAGAAAATAATAAATATTTGCAAAAAAATATAGAAGAGCCCATCATTTTCTGACCTAGATTTAAGTAACTATACCTATAAATTTATAGTAGTGTAAGCAGTAATCTGTTTTGGAAAATATAAACAACAAGTTGTAGTCAGCACTCACTCTGATGATTTTATGCTTATATTGTATATTCTGTTAATTAAAAATATTTTCAAACAATGCAGAAAGGATTAATATTCAGAATAATTAATATTAACTATATGCTTTTAGAATACAACACAAATGTGAAGCTAATTCCTTCATTAGTGTTTAAAAATAAGCTGATTTTGCATTGTTTTGAATAAAGTTATTCTTCATTTCCTCAATTGCATATTCTCAAGATCATATTAAGAGGTATAAATCTGTAAAACAGTATAATTCTGAAAAGCACCACTGTAAGACTGGTGTCTTTTTAGTAAGCATTTTCACCTGCTGAGTGTATTCTGAATGGTAGTTTATGTTCCTGTCAGAAAAGATGATTTACTGCTTTTAATCATGTAAGTGAAGACACATGAGGGAATGAAGATGATTCTGTTATTTATTTCACTCTTCAGGGGAATTAGTGAATCCCTAAATATATGCAAAACCACTAAACAGCAAAGTTTTAAGCAAGGACATCAGACAGATTCTGTAGATACTGCTGCAAGCTGTGATAAGTTTATGGAGAAATCAGTCTGAGCTTCAGTTATCTATTGGTAAACGTGGTGCATAATAATATAAAAATTAAAATAACCCAAACAAAAAATAGACCAAAAAAAGCAAATAAAATCCCCAAATAAGCAAAGAGAAAGAACCTCAGTACATGAATTACACAAATAAAAACCTTGGTTGGATGGTTTAAAAGGTGGAATAATAACAAGAATTTTTCTGCATTTAAAATTGTGTTTTTGTACAGCCAGCCACATTTATTTACACTTTTTCGGTGGGACATCTCTTTCTATGAATAGTTAGTCAATGGTGGGGTTTTTTTGCATTGTGCTTTTTTGGTGGATTTTTTTTTGCTCTTTAGGTGTTGGTTGGTTTTGGGTTTGCTTTTTGGTTTTTGTTTTTGTCGAGGAGTTTAGATTTTAATTTTTGTGTTATATGTCCTGCTGATTATGAATTATGTACTCATGTATTTTGTTTTTTTATACTTTATGCTGCTGAGGATTTTTTTTTAAATAACAGTTTTAGTTGGAATTTAATTTTTTTACAGTGGCAACTTCAATTTTAAGTTAATCACATCTTGGCATTTGCTCAGATCAGTCCTCACATAACAATCATCCTCAAAGGGGAAATTGCAAGTTCCCTTTCAGATAGCTTTTAATAGTCTTCCATGATTGCCTCTTCAGAAATAAATGGGAAGATGATCTTCTATCTCAATTTCCCACTCAGCCTTGGAGTAGATTCTTTTAACATGGTGGATACTTGAAACAAATCTGCACTTTTTCAGAGTAGTTGAGAAAGGCATATCACCACATTTCTTTTACAGATGGCAGATTTTGCTTCTAGTGTTCTTTTCTTCTGAAATAACTGAGTGGCTAAAAGAGAAAGAATTTTTCCTTGTGTTATTATATTATTTTTTGACATGACATCTCCTCCATGATGAGATGGAGGCAAATGAAACTGAGCATTTATACAACATGTGCAATGTGTAATGGAAAATCTGAAAAATCAGAAATAATAGATAAATTATCTGTTGTTCTGGTTACCAACAAAGGCCTTTGTGATACAAATGTCATATACTTTGTGTGCTGCAGGAATACTGAGACTGTTGCTGCCTGCTGGGAAGTACACGGAGATGAGATCAGATAAAAGATCCCAGTGAACTTTGCATTAATCAGAATGTGGATACATAGCATTGTTAGACAACTTTTTGCTTAGAAGGGAAGAATAGTTATTCTAGGTATTGATGGGTTAGTAATTATGGGAAAGTCAGAACAAATGGCAATGGCTACACTGGGAGACTGCTGCTTCTCTGCTTTGTTCAGTCCCTTTTTTATTGCTTCTGTCTCAAATCCTGTGTTGTCAAAGCCTTCAAGCTTGTGTTGTCTTGAAATGTCACTGCAAGGAGTAGTTAAGGTTTGAGATAATGTTGAACACTGTAACTCTGCATCTGTTCCTCTGCCCTTTGGTGTGGTAGTGTGTGCCTGCATACAGCCCTGATCCAGAGTGTGGGTCCCTTGGTGGTTTGTCTTGCCAGCACTGCTTGTGAGGAGTGTGAAAAGGTTGCTCAGTCAGATTTGAATAATGATTTCTGCAGTACAGCTATTTTGTGATATAAATCACATCACCCACTCTCCCTTTCTCCAGAGAAAATATCCAGGTAACATCAGTAATACTGACAGTAGATATAAAGGCATTCATAAATAAAACAAAGAAAACAAGTAAGTCCTTTTACTTTTTGAATAATTTCCTTATTCCTCTTTCTCAGTGCATATAAGCAGCAGTTTTCCCCAAATATTTTATGCCTCCTTCAAATCTGAAAAACAATGATTGAGTGATTGAGGTAAGCTGTATTGTTACTGATGAATCAGTGCAAAATCTGCCACATGTACTCACACATGACAGAGATCATAAAGAGCCTTCCCATAGCTCAGTCCTGATAACCTCTTGATATTATTGCCTTTTTAGAGATATGTACTTATTAACATTACTTAAATCCAGTATATATCCCACTTTAAATAATGTTGAAATTAATATAATTTTTAGATAAGAGCAAGGAAAAATGTATTTTGAAGTAGATTGTGTTTTGAAAATCTCTGATAACTTAAAATTTATATGGTGCCTTACAGGTTTAAAGCACTGTGTAAATGCTAATCAGTTTTTCACTTCTAGCTTGTAGCTAAACAATACACCAATTTTATGGTGTGGAAAAATGAGAGACCAAAAATTAACAATGTAGTGTAATGTTCCAGATATGATTTTAGGAAACGTGTTCCTGAAGCTTTCACCAGCAATACAGAAATACACTGAATCTTAGATTACAATTTTGACTATAGTCTTCCTATAGAGGAACTAAAGCAGAAATGGTATAAAATATTTAGCATTCACACTAGAAATTGTTAGTTGTAAGGGGACAGTTATAATGTATTCTGTGTTGTGAGCCATGTGGGTTATTTATTTGTGTGGTTTGGGTTTTTTGAGGATTTTTTTTCTGATCATTGAATTAATATCATTTCATCAGTTTAATCAATGACATAACTTGATAATAAATAAATAATGAGAATGACTGTGTTTGGTGTACTGTCTTTCAGGATTTCTTCCCAAGTAGATATAAAGGCCTTTAGATTATCTAATTGCTGTAAATGTGAGTTAAATTTCTGATTGATTTAATGAATAAACTTTTAGGGATATCTGTTTAAATAAGAGCCTGCTAGCCAGGCAGGCTGGTAGATCTTTTCCCACCTTCAGTCAACTTTATATTTATCAATTTCTCTAAATTGTAAAGAAGATAACTTTAGCTACATGCAATTTTTTCATCTATGAAAATATTTTCAGAGAGTTGTTGCAGAAATAGGGAAATAAGCCATAATTAAATGACTTTTTTTTCAAAGAAAAGCCTCTTTCAGCTTGAATTTCCTTTTTTTTTTGTTTAGTTTTTATTTGTTTGTTTTTTCTCTAAAATTTTGCTATGTAGGATACATTCCTACTGCACTATATTTCAGCTTGGTTGTCTATAACCAAGAATCTGGAAATTACAATGAACAATGTACAAGTCAATTATTAAATTATTTCATTGCTAAGAGCAGACTCATTGTGAACACATTTTACTTGTTTTCTGTATTAAAAAAACTATATCAGGAGCTAGAGATATCCAAACTGTGGTCAATGATGAATGCCCTGGTTTGTGATACATCAGGTTCAACATATCTCACCTGTGCTCCAACCTTTCCCTCTCACAGGAGAACATTACTGCAGTCTTTCCCACCCATATCACAGCTTCGTGGTGGGAGCTGTTGTAAGTCCCTTAACTATCTAACAATATACATATTTTCTATAATTTATGCTGTTTATATATACATGTGAAAACAATGTTATAATATATTCAGTAATTTTACACATTTAAGTACATTAATTTAATGTTAGTATATTTTAAGTGTCATGTTAAATGAACATCTTAGTTCATAATGCAGGTGTCTAGGAATTACATGCTCAATGTTTCCAGTTTTTCCTGTGTTTAGTTACAGTTGGTGAATGAAATTATTGAGAAGAGTTAAGCTTTGCCATTTTCCCTTAAGACTAACATTATATCATGAGCCAGTCTCTGTTCATTTTTAAGTCATTCATCACAGCAGCTCCTATGACAGAATGGTGTAATTTTATCCTGTATATTATCTGTGGGCAAAAAATGTAGTGAAGCACATTAAAGTTTTTATTTGAAGCAGGTAAATACTGGTAACTTCTGATCTGGTTCTGCATCCCTCCTGCTTGCCATGGGGATTACTGCTGGAAGATTTCCTCTGATCCTCTGAGCTGGTGTCACACAGAGTAGTGTCCTTGGAGAGCTGTGCTTTATTAGGGAATCATCCAGTCATGGCAGATGTTGTTAGCTGAGTTGTCCTCATGTGCTGCCTGGATGAAGAAAGGGCTGTAGCAGCTGCAGTGAGTGCTGCACTGGAGTGGCTTGGTGGTACTTAATGGATGCACAGAGCTTCTTCCAAGCAAAGAGTAAAGATCTTGGAAATTACAAGATTATGGGATTACAGTGCTCTCTCTATCTTGTTGTCTTTTGACAACTTCTATTTCATGAAATTTCAGTGAAATCCAAAAATAAATTTTTAAGAAAAAACCTGTTTTGAGATAGGAGTTTTGATTGGAGTAGGACTTATCTAAACTGACAGGTGTCTTTCAGAGGGTTCTGAGCTTCCCTCTTCTGCTGCAAAAGCAGAGTGAATAATAGTGGATTGAATGTGTATTAATGTATCATGTAATACATTCTTTGTGACAGAAGAACCTCAATATTTAGAGATTGAATAAAATACTAAAAATTGGGTGAAAGGATGCAACTGGACCAAGTAAACTCATTAGGGAAAGCCTCTGGTCAGTAAATAAAGTACTTTTCACCTTTGAAAAAAAAATACACTGCAAAAGCACCAGATAAATAATCTTGACTTCTAGTTGAAAGGCCTTAAAATATCTCAAAAATATGATGTAGTCAATAGAAACTCAATGGAAGTTTTAAAGTAGAAATTATTCTTGTATATGCATGACTAAATATCTTTTCAGTTAGAAAATGGAAAAATAGATCTCATAAAGGTTTGCACTGCCATAACATGGTCAATATATCTTCTCTAAAACTGTTATGAGAGTTCTGCAATATTGGACAAAAGTCCCAGCAAAGAAGTGAAAATACAGGTGGAAGATTTGAACCACAACTCACTCAGAAAGAAACCAACTTTTTCATTGCAGATTATAGGAGCCCACAAAGGTAAGGTAAAGAATAAGATATGGCTCACATCACTGCTTTGATTTTGATTTCATTTTTTCTTCATTAAAGTAAGACCTAAGGCTTGCCTGACTTCTGAGATGCATGCACTTCATGGCATTTCTTACTCAAAGGTTCAGAAATGAAGGCTGAAGAAAATGAGACAATTGTATACGATTTTTAGTCGTGCTGTTTCTTTTGGCAATTTCTTGCTCACGAGAAATTGATGAACTTCAAAATGTGCTAGTAAGAGGAAAATAAAAGGGAAAAAGTAGTATCAGATGGAGGAGCATAAAAGAAAAAAAGGTAAAAATATCACTTAGAAATACACTTACTTAGATATTTGAGAATGCGAATGATGACGTTTCATTGACCTTGATATAAAAAAAAAATTTTGTGTGGTTTTATTAGGCTTAAAGTAATCTTTAGTTTTCTACAGAAATTATGATGATAAAGGAAAGATGGAAAAATCTTTGAAATTTAAGCAATTAGAAGCATATTATTTAAATATGGACTGTAAAATCTATGAAATACATGCAGCCTTTAATTTTATGAATACTGATTGTAAAGCACATGCACAAAATTACAATAGCTTGACGTAATATATGGGCTCTTATATAAACATAGGATCTTAAAAAGAATGATAAAATCACAACATTATCAAAATGTCAGCCATCTACAAAGAAAAGTAAAACAACTCTGTGATATTAATTAGATTATATTTTATTGATATTATTTTTATTTATATTACATTTAATGGCTAAAATTTTGAGGGTTTTTCTGGCTCATAAAATCTATAAAAAGAGGAGCATGTTTGCTTTATTTTGTTTTTATTTATGAGTTTACATTGATAAAATAGCCATTGAAATGAAAAATAGTAGTAAAAAATAAACCTAACAAACCCCCTTCAATTCACGGAGAAAAAACCATTCAACATGCTCCTCCACAGCTGGTTTTGGAATATCTTCAGATGTTGCTGTCTGCCAACATGAATAGTTAACATCTTGACAGCCTAAACGATGAAGCACAGAAAAATTAAAGTGAGCAAAACTTGAGTGAACTTGAGAAAACAGTGTTTACCATAGGCACTGTTGTCAGATCCAGTCAGTTGTTTTGCCTCATTTGTTTTGCATTGATATTCATTTCATTATGACAGAATATGTGGATTGATGTAAACAGCCTGGATGTTGCACTGTGTTCTATTTGTAAACCTTGCTGATGCTCTAGGCCTGAGGCTAGAAGCTCAATCAGTATGCAGCCTGGAGATTATAGTAAATGTCCAGCAGTACAAAAGGTAAAAAAAGATACACACAACACCCTCCCCAGGTTTTAAGCAAGGATAAGTGTGAATATATATCATGATGGTCAGTGCATCTGGTGGTTGCAAAGGTATTGAAAATACTTAGTTATTTTTGGTGGCACTGTGATCCAGTTCCAAGCAAGGAAAAAGTAGACTTTTGCATAGAATAGGGTGGCATTGTGGGAAGACTGCCTTGAGCCTAGGTGGTTTTTAGAGCTTTTCCTTAGGAAAGTTAATTCTCTTAATGCTAAGCTGTTATGAAAGATTAAGTTAAACCCTCCTTTTGTATTTTCTCAGCAGAGTGTTGTAAAGGAACTTCACCAAGGCCAGACTGTGCTGGGTACATCTCTAAGGGGCTTAACTGCATGGTGTTTAGATCCTAAACAGCTTCAGGCTGATTCCAGTGAAGATAAAATGCTCAAAAAAGGCAGTGATATGACTTGCAGTGCTTAGGGACATAACCCTCAAGGTGCAATGGATACAACTGAAATAGCAGAAATTCTGTTTAAGAAGATTCTTTCCTCTGAGTGTTGTCAAACACTGGTATGGCTTGACCAGGGAGTTTGTGGAATATTCAGATAGCCAAAACTCCAGTGGACAGAGCCTTCAGCAACCTAACATTGCTTCAGCAATCCTGTTTGAGCAGTATTGGGCTAGATGATCTCCAGGGGTGCCTCCCTGTGTCAACCACCCTGTGCTTCTGGGGTTTGTGTTGCCTTACACTCCCAGAGTAGACAGAATTTAACCATGGTAGAGGAAAGAGTGAGAAACAGTTTCTGGCTAGAATTTCAGATCTCACACAGTGCAATGAAAGGTGGCATTAGAGGTGAATCAATCACATACTTGAGATGTTTTAATCAAGATATTTCTTCAGAGAGAAATTGTGTAAATCAGAAAAGAGAAAAAAAAGGGTACAAGAAGACAGACCACAGAAACTTAGTAATATTTAGAGGTAACTTTAAATGTTTTTCAAGCCATAGAGGCAATAGAACCTTATAATATTTAATCCAAAACATTATCTATAGAATTTCAAGTAACACTATCAGGATTGCAATTGAAAAACATCTAGAAACATATTGAAAATTTATCATCAAAAGCTACATGAGTAACATGCAATAACGTTATTTTAGAAGTGTGTTAATTTCCAGCATGCATATTGTTGAAGAATTGGAACAAGTTCTATATTTTTATAGCACATTACCTAGGCCAGGTAAATATACAAGATTCTTGAATATTCCCTTAGGTTTTATGGTTTTTTCACAAACAGAGCAAACAAAAGCGATAGATTTTTCAATACTGTTTGTGCATCAGTAGCTTTAACAAATTAATTATTTCATTAGACAAAACGAGCTGTGAAAAACAAACTGAAATTTGTTTCACTATTTGTCATTGCATAGAACTGCAATCCACTTTTCTCCAAATATTGATGACAGAAAATTAAAAGGCTCTAAATCTAAATACTGTGTGTTAGTTACAGTAATATGCAATTCTATACTCCTGTACTGCAGGTGTATCTGAGGCATAAAATGGTAAAATAAATTGAATAAGGATTTTCTGCCCCCTACAAACATGTTTTTATACTCTTCCCAGGCAGCAATTAATAGTTTGCCCTGAACATGTCTGTGACTTTTTAAAGTTATACATTTACCTGGATGCATGCATACTCCAAATAAAGAATGACATCAGTGTTTCTGACCTACAGAGCAGCCTGGACGTAGTCAACACTGAATGGATATGGTTAAGTAAAAAATGTTTCTCTTCCTTTAGATTAAAATATGCTATTTAACAGGAAAAAATGAAGGCTTAGACTCTTAAGTCTATGGAATTTAAGATGTCTGTTGCTGTGGTAAAAGCAGGTATTTTTGTAGTTGTGCATTCTTGGTATAGTGCATAATTCTCTGAATCAAAGGAAGAACTCCCTGAAAAACAGTGTTAAACATGCCAAAGAAAAATGCCTCAAAAGCAAAAAAAAAAAAAAAAAAAAAAGTCTAAATCACTCTTTCAGTAGAGAAAATTTGAAAATTTTTACATTAATTTTTTATTCTAGAAACTAAATTAGTGCTCATGCTACGTGTCCCTGTAAGTATAAGAAGAGTCTAGCAGAGACTTCCTCAAATATTTTGTGTCAAAAAAGGAAAAAATGAAGATGTACTGCTCATCCCATTTTTTGTACTACACGAATGTTTCAGATGTAGGGTAGAGGATTGCTGCTCACCAGACAGGTCTGCTTTTCAGGTAAGTTTATCATGTCCCTCCACCAAAGATGCCCTCTGCATACCAAGGTTCATTTCAGAAGGAGGATTATATCAGCCAGTATTTGGTAGCTCAGACAGCAGGCGGGAGGATAAACTTGCCTTTTCCCAGATCTTGGCACCAATTGGGGTGATGTGAGCACTCTCTGCAGTATTGGTGCCACTGGCACTGGGAAATTAAGCTCCTGGACACTACCGCAAGGAGAAACAGAGGGAAAAGTAAATTTTACTGGTTTTGTGGAGAGGAAAAAATGTTCAAAAGAAGTGTAGCATGTTTTCTTCATCAGCCTATTTTCTTCAGCTGGCTCTGGCCTCTGGGTCTCAGAATACAGAAAGAGTTGATCTCTTTATGCTTTAAGAGCTTTAATCTTCCTGCTGATACTGTATATTTTATCCTCGATGCTAACTTCAGTGTGAGAAATACTAATGGTTAAAATGTATGGGGCAAAAGAGATTAGAAAACTGGAGAGACAGCAGAAAGAGGAACAAAGCACTGGAGAACAGCTCAAAGGCCAAAAAAGAGAGCATCACAGAACCTTGGTTTTAATGTTGTCAGATTCTCTGTCTTAGACTATGCTCTCCCAGTAAGAAATTATATTTTTATTCAAGAGTAAACCTTGTAAAAGAAAAGGCTGAATTGTATGTTCTGAATACCGCAAACAGCAAGTTATATTATGAATTCTGTTTAAAATTTTGCAGGTATAAAACCGCTTCAGTCAAAGTGAGAAAATAAGGCACTCATGTAATAGAAAAGTCAATTTTTGATGATTCCTGTCACTGGAGTTGCTTTTCAGGGTTGACAGATCTGAGAGACATATTCTGGCTGCAACCTTGTCGGACAAAACCACTGAAATAGAGGAAAAACACTATCAATGGAATACTAATATTTTCTTTCCCTAAATGAAGTTTATGTTCCCTTAAAGTTGTGAAATGGTGTGGCAGTTTGCTATTCAGTGTCCACTAGCATTCATATCACCAACTAAATATTCCTCCCTGTTTATCTAACTGAAGGACGTTGGACTTTTTTTTAAAATAGATTGTGATTGATAGCATCAAAAATATCTTCACAGATGCTTTTGAAAGCTTCCAAAGCTGCTTTTGCTTTTGTGTCAAAATGTTATTCCAAAGAGCTAGAAAGAATTCATTTGGTTGTATCTCCTAGTTAAAAATTGTTTTGACGCTCTTGTAGAAAAAATGGATTGAATGTAGCTAACTGTTTCTAAACTTCACCAAGGATTGGTAGACATAAAAAACAAGATTATTTCAATCCTGAGGAACCTTAACTGAGATATTCAATTGTGGTATTCAAATTGCTTCATCTTTCAAAATCTCTCAATCTGAAGAATTATATGTTCTTGAAGCAATTCTTTATTTATCCTCAGTTTTGAGAAAGTTGGGGGTTTTTTTTAATTATTACGCAGCCTGTTCTTCCCAGTGTTTTTTACAGTATTATGTAGACTATTTTCCATCAGCACTGTAACTACAGTGTGTGTAGAGAAACACAAAATTAGATGAGGGAGGAAAATAAATTATGTGTCAATACTACACTAACTTTGGCTCCAATTATTTTGGAAACTTCTGCACATCCATTTCATGAAATATATTTATACAGCTATGCATATTATTTGGTAAGTAGCAGTGAAGGCTGGAAACTCTACAAGGTGAAAAATGAATGCCAGTTTTGTCCTGTCTGACAAACAGTAGAGTCAGATTGGTTGTTGAGTGCAATTATAGAAGCATTCTTTCTACATGGCTTCTTCCTTTCTGTCAAAATTATAGAGGCTTTTACCAGGAGTTTGACTGAGACTATTGTGTGAAATATGGATGAACTGTGTCATCCCATGGTATAGATCTAATATGTAAATGAGATTTCAAGAGAGAGCAGTAGAGAAGACTTCAGTGAATTGTGTCTCATTAGAAATTTTGAATTAATTTGGTTCTCTGATCTTTATTTTGACAGTTATTCTTGACCAATATTACAGCAGTGATTGCAAACAAAAAATTACTGTGGGTTTGATAGTTGCTGGAATATATGCTTATATATAAGCATTTACTCACATTGAGTTTATTTTTAAATTAAACTAAAGAACATATTCTTATTCTAATTTATTTATATATTTTATTAAGGATAATGGGTTATAGAAAGTGATTTCAGCATATTTACTATCATATCCCTTATAGTTACAGAAACAATTGTCTATAAATAATTGCATAGTATATGACTCATCAAATTAATCCTGCCATATAGGTACTTTCCACTACTGTAAGGAAAATTTTTGATTACAGGTAGACAGCTGTAATTCCAAAAAAATAACCTGATGCTCTTTTATATTATGTTAATAATTGCTGAAAATTTCAGAGCACAGACAGACCTAAATACTACATAAAGTTCTGTAATATATTATGTCTTGCTTTCAAATCTGAACTGCTTACAAATGCAGTAAAAAGTTTATTTATTCCTTGAAACCAGAGTAGAATAATTTCATATAACTTTTTTTTTTAACTGAAACTATTTTCACATGTAGTTGCTACTACTTTTCTTATAATGTTAAGTTCAGCATCAGGCTTCAACTCTTAACTTCCTGACTTCTGTAAGCATTTGCAGGGTATAGTGTTGTTATAAGTTAAGGTCATATGTTTTGATGAATTCTTGTAATGGATAGTTGCAGAAGGAGTTTTAATGACTGTTTGAGTTCCTTCCTTCCTCCCTTCCTCCTTTCCTCCTTTCCTCCCTTCTTCCCTCCTTTCCTCCCTCCCTTCCCATCATGATTTATATCACATGTTAAAAATTTGGTTGTTTATAACATGCTACCAAAGCCTCCCTTGTACTCAATCAAAACAAAAATTCAACCCATGAGAACAACTCATACTGTCCTGGAAAAGGCCAGGTGACTGAGCCTCTGCCATTATTTATATCTTGCCACTAAGTGTGGAAGAAGGCTTGCAGGCAGATTTTGAAGATGCTTATCAATAATATAATCTCACACATGGTATATATAGTGTAATATAGTTTATTTCAAATGCATTAAATGCTATTCCAGTGCATGTGAATCTAAATGACTGAACAAATAGGTTAAATAAACAGTTTGGATTGTGAGAAAAATTGCAAGTGAATAAGTTTCAGATCATGCAGACAAGTGCTGTAAACTATTTCTAATAATTGTTATAGTACTATTTTATATACATAGGCTGTTTAAACAATCCTTAAAATGTGATGGCACTGTTGTTGTGAGGTTTTCTCATGCCAGTATCAAAGCATTTTTCATTGGCTTGCAATAACAAATTCAAGGGTTACAAACTTGCCAAGGACTACTTTTTGCAAAACTTATTTACACAGGTGAGAATTTTCTCACGTGAGCAGTTTCACTCATGTCACAGGAATTTCTCACATGAACATGTTCCACTGTGTGAAAAATTTTGTTTTCTAGTCTTTGAGTGAGAAACCAGGTTGATTTAGTGAAGTGTATGCATCAATTCTTGGCAATTTGATGATGGTAATATAAATTCCTCTAGACTATAATTAGCTTCTGATATATTCTTAATGTAGAATAGTGTGGAGATCAAAATCCATATATTTTTCCTTTTGCATAGAGTGTTGACTCATGTAAGTCAACACAAGAAATTTCCAAGATAGTTTTGAAGTCAGACCACGACAGGACGGTATTGATATCCTAGCTGTTCCACTCCTAATTTTTGAAGATCACAAGTTTCTTGAAAAAATACTTTACATTTGTTGTATTGTTGCATTTCTTAAGACACCAGGGCTAGAATCCTAGTTTCCTAACAACTACAGCACCTGCTATTATATCTCACATATGCTATCATTCCTGCCAAGCTGGCAGTGTTGGAAATCATAATGCTGTCCTGCTATCAGGTAGAAAGATCTTGGTTCAGCAAACCAATAAATGTATTCTTTTTTGGAGATGACATCACTGAATTATGACAGATGAAGGCTGAACTGCTAAAATAGAAAGTAATATATATATACATTTAGTTCTGAACTGAGAACAGAAGTATGTTTTCCTTGTCACATCACAGTTATAGCTTAGTGAGACTATTGTAAAGAAATTTATGCCATGTCTTGATAGTTAACACAGCTAACCCTTTTCCACCTAAAATTTAGGGATGGTTGGCACTATCCTTAGAGTGATTTAATTCAATATATGCACTCATTTAAAGACACCTATTTTTGATATAAAAGGGCTATAGCTGCAAACCCATTGAATATGGTGATAATTTCAATAATATGGAGAAATGTAGGAGTGACTGGATTTCAAAACCAATTCTCAGTGTTTGAAATATTGGTAATTTATTTGCAGTGACAGGTGCATGACAATTTGCACTCAGTTTTGGGGTGGAGGGAGTTATCAAATCTTCCCACTTTTTCATTTTAAGAGAGATAGAATGCTAATTTAAAGAGCTATGCTGAAGATAACGAATATAATGAAGAAGAACTATTAAAGGAATTTTTTTTATTTTTGAGAAGATTATTGTTCTGAGATACAGAATGCCTCATTCCATACTTTTTCTGGGCAATTAAAACAGATTCTGTAGTATAATTTATCTTTTGAAGCCTTGGAAAGAATCTAGAACCAAAATCAGTTTATTTCTGTTTCAGCTGATGGTAGGTCCAAGTATGGAAACGTTTTCAGAGTTTTTGCTGCCAGTTGCAATTAGGTTCATGCCTTCTGGATTTCTTTGTTCTGGATTTCTTTGTTCTACTGCATAACCAGACTCCATTTTCATTCATATGGAATTCAGATTGACTGTGTACCTGGACCTACAACTATTTGTCTTGCACTTTATGTCTTGTCTGTGATTTTTTTTCTGGATTGATTGCAAATTAGGGCATGAATTTTCTATTATAATTTGTTGATTTAGAAATTGCAAAGTTTGCTTATTTTCTCCCTCCTCTCCCCTGCCCCCCTCCCCCCCAGTTATTATCCAAAGTGTAGCTTATTATTTTAACAATTGATTTGAAAAATTATGTTGCTGATGTTCAAAGATAAAAAAGCACTTACAGTGCAATAAACATCTCGGAATTTTTTTTTTCACATTTTATATTTTTTAGTAATATTTAAGTATGGTGGTTGTATTTACCAACTATGAAAGGTTGCTCATACTAATGGTGACTCACTAAGTGTTTTGCTGAGTCTCTGTGATTAGCAAAATACAATAACAGTACAAAATTACTGTAATTTGGGACTTGGATCTATGACACGTCTCCACTTTTCTGTTTGCTTTTCTTTGGGGCTGAAAAGGTTAGATTTCTATAAATAGGACATGATCCAATAATCTGTAGAATTGTCTGTCCTTTGCTTTTGAGAGTCTGTGACATTTTCTTTTGATGATACCAGGTTCAATGGCTTTAGAGAAGACATTGTGCTGAAAGGAAATGGTACCCAGACTTATTTCAGCTTCATTCTTCTTTTTCTGTTAATACTTGTAAATCTTTTTATATCATCATTTCCAAGAGGCAGTTTCCAAGAGGTTATATTTTTGCTGGTGTTGGGGAGAATAAATATGACCACACCATACTTTGTAATGTGGAAAATGACATGTTCATTGTGAAGCCTATACTTATGGCAAGGCATAGGTAGTAAAGATGCTAATAAATTCCCTGAAGTGTGTTCCTAGTTCCTATATGTAGTTGCATATCAAATACCAATCCATTTTGACTGATACAGACAGTTTGGCAGACAGCAAGATGCTCACACTTGGCAAACTTTTAAATCCATGTTTAGGCATGAAAGTTTTAGTGAAATAATTTTTAGTGCTTTTGAACCTTGGCAGCTGCTTTTGGCTTGAAGATAATTTTTAGTTGTTCACTCTTGCTGGAATCATTAATGATGGTAAATGGCAGTGAGTGGGTTGTATCAATTGTAACTTTTTAACACTAAAAAAAAAAAAGAAATATGAGAATTTGATCGTGACTTGGAATCACTGCAATCTTATTTGCCTATTCTAAAAATAACTGTTGCCTTGAATAAATGAAAGATTTTACTGTGCTAACATCTGGGCAGAAAGTCAGGAGATGTTGTTTTTTCAGTTCATTTACATACAGAAAATAATTTTCATTGTAGGCACTGTGATGATTAAGAAAAAATTAATTAATTGATAGGTAAAGATCAGCTATTAGGGTGTGCTAATCCCTCACATTAGAAATATCTCATATTCCGGGTAATTCTCTGGAATGGTTTGAGAGTAAAACAAGGAAGAACAACAAGGCCAAAGTTAGGTTATTTTGAAAAGAGTGGGTTTTTAGATAGAACTCCAATAAAATGTCAGCATTTTATCCCTCTTGGTTTCACTTTCTCTATCTTTTATGTAGGAAGACCTCAGTAATCAGTGTCATTCAGAAAGTAACTGAAACAGGAGTATCTCTTATCCTGCATCTGAGTCTTTCACAGGACTTGTGCACAGAAGTTCTTTTTTTAGCCAGTGTCCTTTGCTGTGCATACTTTGAATAAAATATTCTAGAAGAATATCAAATGCTAGTGGAAAGTGGCACTTCCTTTAAAAAATCATCAATATTAGTTCTTCTGCTTTAGAAAGCAACTTCTTCCACTCAGATGATACATTAAATGTCTGGTATTTGCTGGCTTATAATGCCTTCCCTATATTTATCTACTCCTGAGGCAATTTGGCATAACTCTTATTTATATCTCATTTATTAATAACAATTAAAAATTGCAGGTGTCTAAAGTCTGGTATGAAAGCTGAAGACAAATTTCCCATATCTGTATGAAGAACTGTCAAAAAGACCTGATCATCTCATATCTTCTCTCTCAATTTCATTTTGGATCTGAAGAATAGAGCAGAAACAAAACTTTTTCTTCACCATGAGCAGAGCCTGGTGACCTTTTCTGTCATTCTGAGAATATATAAAATTAATTTTAACATCTCCATGCCTCATCCTCACAAGTTTAGAAGATTAAAGCAGTACTTCATAGAATGTGCCACTAATTTTATTTAATTTATTTAATTAAATGAGCATGGATAATAGAATTTTTAGTAGTGCCTCACTACAGCAGGTGATACAGGTTTCCTTTTACAAAAAAAACAAATACAATGAATATATAATATTTTAACCAGCTTGGTTGAATAAAGTAATTTAAATAATGAAATTATATTTCCCTAATTAAGGAATGACAACAGTTTAGTGTTATGGAAAGATTTCTATCTCTCACTGCATTTTCTACTAGACAAGAAGGTCTTGTTTCTGATTTTCTCTTCCCTTTTAGTTAGCATCAGAAAGTCATGAATTTTCTGATTTACTATCACCATTAAAATCAACAAGAGCTTCTTAGCATCTAAGTCACTTCCTCAACTTCCTTTCAAATTAATATGATTTTCATTAAAATAGAATTCAGATATTTCCATACTGAGTTGGGCTTTACTACTAGACTCATTCCATGTGTCTAAAGGTAGCTGGCATTATTTATCCAGTACTGTGCATACTTTGCTGGTTTTAAGGACAGAGTATTTGCTTCACACTTTTTTATTGCCTTCTGACTGAATCCATAACTCCATAAGGAGCAAGAAGAAAGGAAAAGACTTCATAGTCATACAAACATAGTGTAATTAATTTCAAATTATTACTATAATGGCTCCCGAATCAACTGAAGTAAAATAGCAGCTTCATCCAGTGTCATTGTTTATAATCACTTGCTGGAACATGTCTTCCATTACTCACTACACATGATAATACACATAACTGATGGACTGACACATAGGTTTCCCCACACTCCAGAGCAGAGGCTTTACATCAAAAATAACTGATTGTTAAGTGCGTATTTATTTTTCCTAATTTTATTGCCCAAGCAGGATGAAGTGGAAAGAAATAAATAGCTTAGATAGTGAGGAGTAAAGGATATTTTAATAATCCTAATGATTGGGATACAAGGAACTTTTATTTGTTCTAATTATTTCAACAGCTCTTTAGATGATGCATAACTAATCTTCTAGAAATTTTCTGAAAACTTATTAATTTTTTTGTGTCTAATTATTTTGCCAGTGAATATAATTTCTGATAAGTCAGATCCCAAAGACTGGAAACATGACTATACTATCTTTCATGAATGTATTTAATAGACTTGTGAAAATAGGCACAATGATAACTATAAAAATGTTGGTGAACATTGCATAGAATAATTACTCCATGTGTCCTACACAGATTCTGCTTACATGTTACAATAGTATGCTGGTTTTGATTCCTCTGCGAAATTCAATTACCCTCTCCAAATGTCTAATGCAGCTATTTATTCCCCATGCTGTAGATGAAGTAGATCTGCTGAAGCTATATTATACAAAGGATAATAGAAAACTGTTGTGTCTATGAATCCATAAATATTAACAATAGATGGAGTTTGTGTGAATTAGCTGTATAATACGCATAACATTAAAAATGAATATTATGGATGCAGATTCTAATTTGGGAAAATACAGAAAAACCCCCACCTTCCTAACAAATTTGGGAGGTAACTTCCATTATTCAAATATGTCTTTTATTTATAGCTTTGCTTGGTACAGAATTTCCTGAGGTGCTTCACACATCAAAACCTGTAATCTTTGTGTTCAACTGTTTTGTATGTATTGTTCAATACCTTCAATTTAGTTTGTATACTTCTACCTGAAGATATAGCAGTGCTGTAACTTTTAAATCTATTGGCACAGAATATTGCAAAGAACACCATGCTTTCAATTTTTACACACAGTGAGGCAATTATTACTCCTATTTTTTCAAGCAGTCCAAAAGGCAAGATGATGTCCTTTATTTTTTCCCATTAAAAATTTCTGATGTAGCACTTTATCTAGGAGGCTGCTTTGTCCATGGCAATTGTTGAGACTGAGATGCACTCGTGTCAAATAAGATTAGTCCACATTTCCTATATCAAATGGCTCTGCATGTACAGTACAATGTTCTTGACTCTTAGTGTCACTATGGTACATTACCCTCTTTAAATTTGATGCATAGTCAGTTGTTCCTCCTCTTGTATTTTTCCCAGCTGGAGATTATTCTTATGTGTTATACTTTGTACTTTATTGAATTTAATCTTTTTCTTGCTCTTTTTTTTTTTTTAATTTTAGATTACTTTTTCAATTTGTCAAGGTTACTTTCAATTCAAATCCTATTCAGTAAAGTGCTTGCAGATGCTTTCAGCTTAGTATTCTCTGCAAATTTAATAAATGCACTCTCTATTCCATCATCCAGACCCTTAATGAAAATATTGAATAATACTGGATTCAGGACAGGCCCTGTGAAATCCCAGTCAGTATTTACTTCCAGCTTGACAGGCAGTAACTGTTCTAATTATAGCTTCACATTCATGGTGCACTGCAGTTACAATAGTGTAATCCAGATTATTTAATTCTTAGTTTATTTAGGAATATGGTACATAAAACTGGCAAATGCTTGAAGACAATTAACATATATTATATCTACTCCTTCCACCTATCAGTAAAGCCTGGTCACTGAGGAAGTAGATGGTAGATGTTTTTTTCTTGATATCTATTCTAGATTGTCTGTAGTCTTTACCCAAAGACAACTCTTCCATCATTTCTGTGAGAACTGGAATTAGACTGATTGTTATTCTCTCTAGATCCTTCTATTCTATTCTATTCTATCCGATTTAAGCACAGCTGTTTACATCTTTTGATCCTGCTGTCCTCCCTATTATCAGAGGAAAGATAAATGCTAACCTTATTTCAGTTCATTCCTGAATTGGTTCCAGTAGCCTGTGACTTGCTAATTATTCAGTTGAGCTGTCCCTTTTGAATGAAAACTGAAAAAAAATTTCCATTAGTATGTTGGTAGCTTCCCTTTTTTCCTAATCAGGTTTTGACAAATTCTTATTATTCTGCATCCTTTCTACAAAGAAGTTCTCAGATTGAATTCTAATATTTAACTGTAAAATATCTCCCTTTTTCGGTTTGTTTTTGTTTTGTTTTATTTTTTGTTTGTTTTGCTAATGAATTCATTATTTTTCAGATACTTTTGCAATTCCTTGTAATAATTTTTTTCACTTTACAATCATGACTAATGTATTGTCACCAACCACATTAGCACCTTACTACTGAGCCTTTTATGAAAATACTCAACATTATCTGGACTTTTGCTGGCAAATTCTCCATGACTTTTTAGAATAGTGTCACTTAGTCTTTGTCTCCACCCATTTGGGATATTCCTCAGTTCTCAGTTCTACTTGTGTGAATTAGTTCTCACTCTTTGTAAAACTCCTTGAAATTTTGACCATGTTTTATTTACCCAACCCCACCACATCTCCTAATTTTAGGATGTTTTAAAATTGCTCGTGTTGTTGTTCTTTCACATGATGCTCTTTAATAACCAGAGGGCTGGAGCACCTCTCCTATGACTACAGCCTGAGAGGGTTTGGGTTTTTTAGCCTGGAGGAAAGAAGGTTTCAGGAAGACCTTGGAACAGCCCCACAGTACCTGAAAGAGTATTCTCCTGATGGAAAGGGGTTTCAAAAGGGAACATAGCAACAGAACAAGGGGGAATGGTTTTGAGATGAAGGAAGGGAGGTTTAGATTAGGTAATTCCTGGATATTAGAAAGAAATTCTTTACTGTGAGGGTGGTGAGGCACTGGAACAGGAGTTTTGCCCAGAGTTATGGATGTCTCATCCCTGGCAGGGTTCAAAGCCAGTTGAGGTGGGGCTTTAAGCAACCTGGTCTAGTGAAGGGTGTCCCTGCCCATGGCCAAGGATTTGGAACTAAATGATGTTTAAGGTCCCTTCCAACTAAAACCCATCCTATGATTCCATGATTCCATGATATTTTTAAGAAGCTTCTAAGATTTCTGTCCTCTTTTATTAAAATAAAAATTAGTATTCTATTCTAGTGATGTGCTCACAAGTTCTGAGTAGACCAGTGGTTGTGTTGCAAATAAAAGATTTCAGGGCCAGAGTTACCTGACTGTGAAGTATTTGAGGCATTCCTGGCACAGCCCAGTAGGGCCATGGAGCATGGTTTCATGGTACCCTGTAAAACAAGGTAAGAATATGCAGTAAGAATTCATCTATATCTGTTCCTGGTCTAGAAGATAGAAAAATCTGCATGAAGTTTAGTGGGAAAAAAATTTAAATAATTTTTGAATGCCGAAGTATTTATTAAGAAATGCATTTACAAATTATATTTTGTTTTCATCATTAAGAGAACAGGAAATACAATTTAATTTAAGAGCTCTTATCTTCAGCCACTAAATGACAGATCTTGATTAAAACAACTTCCATAAATTTGAAAACTTTATTCTCTCTACAAAATATATCAAGGAGTGGGAAAAAAACAACAAAAACACCTCCTTGAGGCTAAGTTTAGAGCTTGTGAAAGTATGCTGGAATGGCATTTTCTTAAACATTAGACATTATTCTTCAGACTTAAGAGCAAAACAGTAAAAAAACAAAATCTCAAAAAATATTTTCTTGATAAACATTCTCAAAAAAATTTATTTCACTGCCATATGATACAGCAATTTCTAATGGACCAAAACATTAATTTTGAAAGAGTATGTGGTATAATTAATTATTGGAAAGCTAAGAAATAGTTCAATTTTACAGTAGTTTACCAAATCAAGTTTAATCAGAAAACGAAAGGACCTGAAACTGTATATGATGTCAAAGGCATCTTTTCATTTTGAAAGTTGGGATAAATAGAATGTGAATTTTTTTAGGCAAAATCTAAGAAACAAAACTTTTGGTTAAATAAAAATATAAATCTTTGCACTTGCATGATTAGAAGCATTAAATTGTTCTTCAGTTAAAAGCTGTTTTATCTTAACTATTGCCTCAGGAGGAGTAAATTATTATATTTGAGTGTTGCTGGAGGCAATGGTTTCTTCACAGATGGTCAGCTGCTACTTTCTTTTGTTTAATTTTTCTTTTGATTCAAATTAAAGAAATCTTGCTGTAACCATCTTGAAGGCGCAAGATAATTATGAAAAAAATGATTATAGATAAAATCCTCTACTTTTATCTTAGCTTTTTAATTTATAAAAGTATTCAGAAATGCATCTAAAACATTAATAAAAAACCCATTAGAAGTCTTTTAAATGTTCCAGCTCTGACACATAGTTTTTATGATGTCTGGCATCAGACAAAAACTGTCATCCTAAGCCTTTAAGAAGTCTGAAGTAGTTCAGGAATTGTTAAAATGAGTAAACTTTTAACATCTGATTTAACAAGTTAAAATCAATCACAAAATTAGTTGTCAGAACAAGTACTTTCAAAGATGCCTGAAAAAATCATCTTTGATATTCTCAGATTAAATTTTGGAAAACATGTTTGCTACCCAAGCTGCTTTCAGCTAAGTAATGAGTCACCCATGAAAATAAAACTCCAATTACTTTGGCAGATTCCTCATTTACAAATGCCTTATAGTAATGCCAAAATCTGTTCCACTGCTCTCAAGTTCAACTTAGCTATGGAAATTATGTGAAATGATATCCATCAAAATTCTTTTAAGTAGAACATACCCTCTGAGTAGTAATGCATACAAGCTAATTGTTTTTCAATAAATAAGGTTGCAAAAAATTGTAGTTCTGCTGATGAAGATGCCTTCTCTGAAGACAGTATTTTCTTAATTTCCAGATATTCAAGTTTTTAAAAGAACTTTAAGTCTCAAAATATGTCCAAAAAATTGCTGTGCAGAACAATGTCATGTAGGCTACCATTAGGGAATTTCAAATATATCAATCTTACCCTTTTTCTTGTAGCAAAATTCTTCACAAACCTACAGGGATTTGTTTTGCATTACTTTTCTTTATCTATCTTTCTCTGGGGTTGAAGATTGATCTTAAGGGGCTGTTTCTTTGGCTATATATTTCATGTTTACATTTTAAAAGCTTTCTTGGGTATGGTAGCACCAGCTGGAAAAGCAAGGGAAAGCAAATCTTTAGTGGCAAGAACCTCATTTAAAATTTTATTACAGTTAGTGTTAGTGCAACCTATCTTAACAAGTTCATGCAAGCTAGTTTCCAATTCTCATTTTTCAGGGTTGTTTCCAGGCTACTATTTGATAATATTCACTGAAAATATGCATGAACACAGACTCTCTGTTTGTATAAAATTAAAATTAAGATTCTCAGCACATCTCTGAATTTTTTATGATAAGTTTTACACCCCAACTATGGACTCCAGTAGTGCAAAAAATGCTTCTATCCCTTTTTTTGGGTATGCACCAAATCTCTGGCTCAGTCCGTGACACTGGTGTTTGCATCCCAAAAGTGAGACATACAGATGCCATCTTCTGATACTTCTGGAACTGCTCATTCTGATGCCCAAGAGCTCTGGTTTTATAACTTGGTATGTGCAGCCTTGGAGCATGAGGCTTTGCCTGTCTACAGCAGGAAACTGAAAATCCCTGGGTTTTTCTTTTGGGAAAAGCTTTTTTTTTCAGCCTTTCATCATTTTTTCATTTTCCAGCATTGCATAGTCATTTGAAATAAACAACAATATCAACAAATCTATTGCAATGCAACATTAATAAGTATGTTATTTTTATCAGACATGAGATGATTTTATGTTTGCTAAATAGCAGCTGTTGTATTTAGTTCTGGGTCATAAAAAATGAAACCCAGGTTCTGAAGCCAATATTTATGTATGGAGAGCTGGTATTGTAGCCAGTATTGTGGTGTTCATCCTCCAAATAAAAATCAAATAACACCATCAAAAAATCTATTTACAGACAAGTGTATATTTTAAGTGTTCTTTTCTTATTTTGTACAGGAAATTTTGTATTCCTTTTAAAGCTGCAAACTACACTCCCAGAAGGCTTTTAGCATCTAGAAGGTCTGTCCTTAAATGGGTTATGCTGAACTTAAATGGGTTACACTAAGAAGAGATTTCTACAGCAGCTATGAATCAAGATTTAAAAAGACTGAGAAGCTAAACATAGGCCAGCTTCGTTTAGCATGTGAAATATTAGTAATTAGTTTTTGAATACATTATTTACACTTCATCCAGAAATTAGGTGGCTGGCAATTATGCATGTGTAGGTTTTTCCAGTTTTGGGTTTATTGCATTATGTGTGTATAGACATTCAAACAGATTCTGTACAGCCTCAGCTCAATTTTGCCAGCACTGTTCTTCCAATTGAAATTCTGGGAGTTGAGGCAAAGTTGAGAGAAAATGTGGGAGGAAGATAAGGAATATATTAAAGGGTGGAAGGTAAATCTTGAACTGATACTACTTTCATTACCCCGAGGCTTATTTATTCTCCAGAGATCAGATCCTACAAATCTTGTTGAAAGCGAATTTTCATAGGAGCTTGTTTTAAGGAACAAAAGTAGAATCCTAACTTTTTTGTTGTGCATGTCCACTTCTCCTTACCCTTTTCAATGCTTTTGCTATTTTAATTTCTAATCTGTCATCAATTTATTAAGCATATTAGTTTCATTTTAAGAATAAATTAAGAAATAGCTTCTGTGTACCTGTGTGTACATAGAAAGAAATATCTTCTGAAATAACAGCATAGCAGAAAGTGTTTTACTCCATTATGCAATGATTCACTTAGGAATAACTTTCTCAGCACACAGACTTCTGCTCAAGAAATTTATCCTGCCACCTACTTCACCATATGGAGTTTTAAGAGTGGTAATTCACAGTAGATGTGTCTGTAAGCATTTGTGATAGTGCTGAACACGTGCCTGAATCAGTGAAGATGCAGAACCTGTACATGCATAACACAGATAATTTGAGCGACTACTTTGTTTTGGAATTTATTTGCTGTGGTAGGACTCCAGACACTTTATATGTTGTCCCACACCTTTTCTAATACAATTATTGTTCGGAGATTCCGACTGCCCTTTCTGCAACCCAAGGTTTGATTTTCTTTGTTGTTGAAAAATATATTAACTTTTCTGGTTTAAGTACCCTGGAAGAAAATATTTCATGTCCTTTTTTGAGATGCAATTATCTTTCATCTCATTGATCTTGCAAATTTACAGGTGGGGATAAACACAATCGTAATGGTAGAAAAGGATATTATTTCGCTACTTTAAAATTATACCTGTTTGTTTTGTTTTTGTTTTTGTTTTTTTTTAACAAATTAAAGAACCTCCAACCTGTAAACAACAAAGAATAATAATTTATAAAAGCTGTAACTTATGTCTGAAATTTCTAATGGTTAATAACCCGCTCTTCTGCCCTGTAAGCAAATATTCCCCTTTATTCAAAGTGCTGAGAGAACAAGACATGGAGAAATAATGCTATTCCATGCCACACAGAACACCAGTTTGCACTCTTTTTATTTAATATGATTAGATCTTTTCCCTGCAAAAAATAGTATTTATTATTTACCATTTCAATAGCCATTGTCACAATTTTAACTGCAGAGCCACAGTTTTAGCCTGGCACACAGGGTATAATTTACTTTTTTTGGCTGTGAAAATCATAAAAGAGTTTGCTAATAAGAGGTTTTTCCATGCATGAGCCTGATGTTTTTCAATTGCAAAGAATATGACTATGTTTAGTAAAAATGTGAGATTTTTTGCTCTTGCCCTTTTGTTTTTTATTGTCAAGCTATAGTTCTTAGATACTATCAATAATGCAATCCTAAAACTGGTCTAGATGGTAGTTTTATAGTGGCAATGCTGATACAAAGAATATGTATTTTTATGTCAATGTTATTTATGTTGTGCATGGAAGTCAAATAATTTTCCATTCCACTGACATCCTGAAACATTTTGTAAAACAAATCTGTTAAATGCTTATTAGTAGCACATAAAATAAAGAAGAGTTACAGATTGTCCTTATAAGAGTAACCTTTAGTTTCTACTTTAACAAAACCAGCTCTTCAGTTCAGCTGGATGCATTTGAAAAGTCTCTTGACCAAAGAAGTATAAAGTGGAAGGAAATAAATTGTATGTGAATCGTTAGGAAGTAAGTTTTAGTTACATCAGTAAAATAGACTTACCATGACAGAAATATATCTTCTTTCTGATATTGCCATGCTTTTTTTCTGCTTCAGTTAGCTATTTAAACAAAGCTTTGCACTCTTGCAGCAAGTCTCCCTTCAGAGAATAAACCTTCTCACTGGGCAGCAAAAATGTGTCCATTTAGTTAAAATGAACTTTCCAGAAACATTTGAATCAATGGGGAGATTCTGAGCCAGCTTCTAGCAAAAGGCTTATCTACTGCCCCATGTGAAAGCTCAGTATTGTTTTGATTAAAGCTTGAATGGAAAGCTGCTGATCTAAGGTAGTACACAATATGGAAGATGCAGACAAAGCCAATTTCAGCTGTGTACACTACAGAAGTGTTACTGGTAGAATAACATAGATTGTGTGCCATTCCTTGGGGTACAATATGTGTTCAGACACCAAGCATACATGAATAATGTTTCTGCCTGATATGCAAAGACTGAGTTTAAGAGGAATATCAAGTGGTATGTGGGATAGCATTAGAGAAACTGTCATCTCTGACTTTTCTACTGCATATTTTCACTTCTACACTCTTCCACACTATACCAACTGGTTTAGTTTACTGTAACTGCACAAAGTTCAGTTTACTGCATTTTGCACATTTCTGTCTTTTTTACAGTCAGCCTAGAGTACTAACTCCATCAATCTTGGATATGACAACGCAAGGCTAATTTATTTTCTTTCTTAACTGCCCCAAAAATGCAGACTTGTAAAGCAAAATTACTTGGTTGATGAAAACACAGTCATTCAGTGATGAAGATGCCTTGCTTTCAATTGAACCACTATTACTAAAAGTGGGATCTTCTAACAAGATTACAGTTGCTTTAGTGTTATTCCGTGCTATCCTTCATGTGTAAATGCATTTCAAATATTTTAATTTTACAGTTAATGGAAACTGAACCCAAAAGACAAGGATGGGTTTTGAAATTTTTCACTGCCCAGCTCAAACCTGTCAGGTAATCAAATTTTTCTGTTCTTCTCCTGATCCACGTTTGTAAATGAATAGAAGATATGCAGAGCCACAGGTGGTAAACATTTTTGGAATAAACAGTAGCCCTTGTTCTTGCTTCTCAGGGCTCTTGTTCAAACAGCCATGTTAAATCAGAACACATAGTAAAGTATTTCATAAAACAACAAAATTGGTAATTCTCTTCATAAGACTGTTTATTTTTAGTTTACATTTTATGGTAATATACTTTAATTTTATTTTCTTTTTTTTAGTAGAATGAATTTATACCAACTTATTTCCTAACTGATGCTCGTCCAGGAGGAGGCAAGCTGTTGTCTCTATACTGCTGTGCAGGAGCCAGCTCCTGACAGGCTATGAAGGGCACATTTTCTGCCAACTCAAAATATTTATCTTCTGGAAAATTCTTTGTGGCATCTGTGGAACAATGCAGTATTTCTCCTGGCCTTATGAGAATCTCATGGGTCAGCCCATGCCATAGGCACTTTGAGCTTGTCCCATCTGACTGGCACATCATGCCTGCTGCTCTTGGGGTTCACCTAAGAGCAGAGGAGATCAGAAATGATCCTACAAGGGCCATATTGCCTGTCCCAAAGGTATTGGCCTCAAGAGCTCTTTTGAAGTCAGACTGGACTGCTTGGGTGTAAGAAAAATGTGAAAATATGAAATACCAACTCCATGAGACACCAAAGTGTCAGAACCCAACTGAGATCTCTCAGGTCAGAGAACTGCAGAGAACTGTGTAGCCATGACATCTAAAAAACACATCTTGTTTGTCAGAGCTGGTCTGGCAAAAGTACCATTGTCCTGGTACAGGTTTTTAAGCTGGAAGTTTAGCAGTGTTTCCACAGAGACAGAAAAACCACATTGATTTAAAAGGAATTGCTACTGATTTGCAAAAAAAGAAGAGTTAATTACAGGGAGGTCAAGGTTGCATACTCCATTTTAATTAAGTGAACTCTGAATATTACTTTAAAAATTCAAGTCAAATAGTCCTTTAAAATAAGAAAAAAAAAAAAAAGAAATCTTACTTTCCTCTCTCTTAAGCACTATTTTAAAGATGTGCTCAGTGACAGCAGCAAAATTCAGCTAGCAGATTGTGACACTGGAATTGAAATGCCCATGTATGGGTGTCTATGTGGGAAAAAATACACACCCTGTGTAGCAGATAAGGAGCTGTTTGGTGCAGCCTAGACAGATACAGCCCTGGTAGCTCAGTTCCACAAGGACACTTACACTGGGACTGCTGAGCATCTCCAGATTCTATAAACGTCATTGATTTTCACTGCCAGCAATGGACAAGAAGTCATCTTAAAGTGTGAGCTAATACTTACTTAAAGAACCCTTAGGGTTTATGTTATAAGCTTGTTGTGGGTTTCTAAACCCACTTTCTATGATATTGTGGGGTGTGAGCAAACCTGTTTTCCAGCTTCAGTGCCAGATCCAGAAATTACTATAGCTATCCAAGAATTTGAGATAAATTAATATGAGAAACAAGGAGATTTTTTTTTTCACTAATTTCTGCTCCAGTGGGCTGATGATGCATTTTAACTTTTAAAATTATCTTTAAAGACCATATCTGTCTGGAAAAATATTTCCTATCAAATTAATTGAATTTTTTGTTCTGCTTTTGTTAGTGATTTTTTAAAAAGGGGGTCTTTTTGCAATAATTCTATATGTCTATAAATTATTTTGACAGAATAATACTATTGTGTGTTCATGAGCTTCCCCTTAATTTGGCGTGTGATGGTGATGTTCTTTATTTTATTTAATTTTTGGGGGATGAACAGTACACTTTAAAAAGAGAAAAACATTTGCTCAGACTTTTAGGAGTAAACAGGTATGTTTTGAACAGGAGGTAGTTCTTTGAACAATGTGCAATTATCTTAATGCCTATAAGTAATGTAACTTCACAGACTACAGCAGTTTAATTGGATATCTTTGTATATATGTAAAATGCAAAATAGTTATTGTCAATCAAGCTCCAGCTAAAATATACAGAAATGGAATGAAATCCATAAAAGGTATTAAAAGAATCTTTCAATAAGTATCTCCCTGTTTAGAAATAGGTTGAAAAGAACAAAAATCTATAATGATCGTATTCAGAATAATGTTATCTACTAGCAATGCAGGAGGTTTTTTATCATCAGTCTGTACACAAAGTAAAGCAGGAGAACTTAGTATCTCACACGTGATTGCCTGTTTCTGCTCACACCATGTGTAGCATTTCTGATGTATGAATCATTTGGCATGACAGACAATTTACATATAGACAAGCACATTTAAAATCGATGTCTGAAATTACATTTTAATGAAGGGGGACATTGTTTCCCATAGCTACAAACTATTTTTTATTTTTAATTAATAAATAAGAAAGCTTTTATTTGTTTCTTCAAGGCTGAGGATTGATTTTGCAAGATAAAAATATTTTCACACAGCTGTCAGGGGATAACAAGGTACCAGTGAAGCTGGTTATGGAATGTCCTGTGATGTAATCATCTAATATACAATACAGGTTACTTTATGTTCACTTACTCAAAGCAATTTTATTGCTTGAATTCCAAGCAGCCTTACAGTCAGTCCATTTCAAATCTTTCATTAGAAGTCTTTAGTTAAACTTCTGCATTGTGCTTAGTATTCTTCTGTGTTGTTTCCATCTAAAAACTTAGTAAAAGCCAGGACAACTAAAGAGAGCATTCTTTACATGATCCAAGAAAGAAGGGGTCTGTTACTCTATTTAAGTATGATTCACTTTTTCTCTGTCTTCAGTTCTGAGAAATGATTGGCTTAATGTAGAAAACCTACTCATTACTTTTGAGCTATACTAAACAGATATGGTTTGTAATTATAAAAATTGAGACAAAATACAAATATTTATGGCAGCCTGCTACAGATCAAAATTTAAAAACCAAACAAAAAAATCTTATTGTGTTTTTGACAAGTTTGTTCAATTAACTCTTTGTAATTTTTCTGTGGAAATAAATGTCACTGTTATCTGAAGGAGATTTAGTTAGTAGGAAGAGATGGAAAGCTAATTAACTATTTAATTTCATACTCAGCATTTTCTGCATTTGTAAAGAGAAAGCCAGAAAAAATTTAGAGACTCGTCTCTCTGGCTTCTGTGGAGGCATACACATCCAAAAGACTGATTTTTAGTTTTCTAACTATTATTTCCAAAATATCTCTCAACTGTCTCACTAAAATGTCATAGGGACAGCCTATAGGGAATTGTACTACATTTATAACAGCTGATATACAAAAAGAAGCAGTTATACCTAATTCACATTTAGACGAGAGAAATGAGTGGAAAAGCAGACCTCAGGTTAAAGGAAAGAGGAATCTTGGAGTTATGCTGCTAGTCAGCATCAGGAAGAGGAAGGATCTCTTGATTCTCGCCGTAATATCATGGGGTTTAGGTAACAAAATCTTTGTGATTCTTAATAAAAACTAATAACTAGTTTAGTTAAAGCAGCACCCTGAAAGGTTTTGCAACATATCTATTTTTCATTTTAATGCAGCAGCTGATTGTTCCACAGGATTTGAGTATCTCCATTCCTTTGACCAGCCTGGAGTATCTGGGAAAAGAAACAAATATTCCATGGCTGTGCAGCATGAATCAGTGTCCATTGTGCTTTTCCAAGGATACATTTTCTCAACAGAAATAATTTGGTTATCTGCTGTGCAGACCAACTAGTTCCACATGCTAGTTCCATAAAGTACAAAAATCCAACCAACCAAATAAAAAAAACCTCTTTTATTACACAGCACCAAATTTGCAAGTGTAGATAGAGCTATAAAATCTGCTACAAATTCAGGGTAGTCTGCCCAGACATCATCTCTTTAATAATGTGTAAATTCTGAAAGCACTGGTTATTACATGAATGAAAATCTCAACATTTCAGTAAGAATGTTCATTAAACTTCCTTTCATATGCTTTTCTCTTAGCTGGGTTGGTAGGATACAATTTCCCTTAGCTATCTGGTCTATCTATTGCAAGGGAAAGCTGCTACCCTTTCTATTCCTATATTTTCTTTGCTTTTGAAAATACATCAATTAAAGGAAGCCTAAGTATAACTAAACATTGAAATAACTTTTTCTGCATTAAAATTATTAAGCACATCTACTTATTTTCTGCAACACATTAGGTCCCATTCTTGCTTATATATTATTTTGCCAAGGCTTTGGTTCTGATGCTATGGTTCCAGTCCAAATATCAATTGAAGTGATTGAGACTCTACTTTTTATATAGTAGCTACTGGATTATGCTCCAGCAGCCCAGTGGGGAATTAGAAAAGCAATTACTTTTATTAAGAAGCTTTATTTAATGAAAAGACCTTTTCAAGGAACTTAATCTCAACTGACAGCTCATTGTGCCATTAAAAAGTAGTGTGGTACCAGGGCATCAGCAAACCAAAGTGTTGCTTCTTTGCAAGAGGTTTTTACAGGTGAGTGCTAATGATTTTGTTCTTTTTTTGTGAATTAGGCAACGTTCTTGAATTTTTCATATATTCAATCAGTTCAGCTGGGAAAACTGGAAGGTTTCTAACTTACTGTTTCCTAGGCTTAACAATTATTCTGAATGCCTTTTAGTATGAAGGTGTATTTCAAAGACATTTTTCTTAGGAATTAATATTAAGCATTTCTTATTCAGGTGCATCATTTTTATGCAGATGTAGTATCTATGATTCTGACAAGTTACTACGGTTTATTTTTCAGCACTGTTTATCTCAGGATCACTAAAATCTTGCTGTCAGCTTCCTAAAAACTGTGTATCATCACTTTTTTAGTTGTTTTGCTGCATTTAATGCCAAATATTACAAAATCAGCATAACTTCTTTATGGGCCTTACAGATATTTAAAGCACATATCTAAGCCACTGTTATTTTTTTTCTAGCTGAGATGTGATTAGTAGGAAAAAAGATTACATACTGAGAGCATTATAGTGTGGGGAATTTCTCTTTGTTCTTACCTTCCATATACATATATTATGTATTCTCCTTAATTTATAGCTCATTAAGCAAACTTTCAATTTATCTTTTGCTTTCAGAGCATTTTTCTCTTTAATCTTTGTCACTATTTAATTCCCTAAAAATACTGAAAGTTAGTATGAGTTAATATTTGGAAGTGTCCGAGGCCAGGCTGGATGGGGCTCTGAGCAAGCTGATCTGGTGGAAGATGTCCCTGCCCATGGCAGGGGGTTGGAAACAGTTGATCTTTAAGGTCCCTTCCAAACCAAGCCATTCTGTAATCTATTATTTTACCTGTATGCATCCACCAGTTTTTCTCTGACCTCTTTATTTAACGTTAAATACATTTACATGATAGTAACTAACAAAGTTCTCTTAGTTTTCATATATCTAGGATCCCATTTGTAGCCTCTAATGTTGGAAAAAGAAAATCCCACCACCTTTTTAAAGAATATTTACTAATATGTACTAATTCCTCCCAGTGTATCCTGAATGGTGTAATTTAATAACTTCTAATTGACTAGAGCTGTGACATCTAATTAAAAATTTAAAATAATGTGAAGAATTTTGAAATTGGGAGGTCTTTTCATTTGCTGTGGTTATCAGTATAGTCAAAGCTCAGCACTTTGTCCTAAATGCAGAGCACTTTTTTCCTTAGAAAGGAGAGAAGCAGTTCTTGTGTACTTTTGCTTCTGATAAAATTTGCAAATTTTGCCATTCTGGGAATAGACTGATCCCTCATGCTGAGGAAGTAGCTCAGTTATTTAAGAAGTAGCTTTGAGCAATTAGTGGCTGTATCTGCATACTAAAATTGCTTTGCTGAAAACATTTCTATTTGATATGGAAATGTGAAATTGCATGGCCAACTTTGCCACAAGTCCTTAGTGGTGTCTTGAGAAACCTGCAAAGATCTGAGTCTCTGGAAGGGGCTGTACTGTAACTGTACAAAACCACACAGAGTGTTTGTAAAGCACAATTCTCACAAATTCTTCTCTCCTGTCTCTTCTCAAGTGCTTCGTGCCAAGTATTACCTCTCTTAGTGCTTTCAGTCTCAAAGAGACCTTGCCCTGGCTCTTTGTAAATTGCAATCCTTATTCTGTTGTGGAAGTGACCCAAATTGTCCCTGCTTCCCACTGTGTGCATCTGAGTCAGCTGACAGACCAAACAGAATAGGTAACTGCTTCACTTATGCTGAAACCATTTCCCAGCCAAGTTGCTAAACTAATTGTCTCCTATCTGCTTAGCCACTGCCTTTCATAAAGTTTGCAAGAATTTCTCATCCTGGAGATTTCTGCTCATCCTAAGAAAATAGTACGAAGGAGCATGGATGCATTTGTAACATCACCAGCTATTTTAAGCTTTTCTATTAAAATCAAATGGGGGTAAAAAATATAAAATACTGTTATATCATAGAATTACATAAATGTAAAGGGTTAGAAGAGACCTTAAATGTTTTCTAGTTCCAAGTCACTCTGCTTTAAGCAGGGACAGCACTCACTAGGCCAGGGTGTTCAAAGCACCATCCAGCCTGGCCATGAACACGGCCAGGGTTGGGACATCCACACCCCCTCTGGGCAACCTGTTCCAGTGCCTCATCACCCTCACATTAACAAATTTCTTCCTAATATCTAACCTAAATGTCCCCTCTTTCAATTTTTCTCCCTTACTCCTTGTCCCATCACTGCAGTTCCTGACTAGAAGTCCCTCTTTGCCTTCCCTGTAGGGCCCATTAAGACTCTGGAAAGTTGATAGGAGGTTTCCATGCAATCTTCTCTTCTTCAGGCTGAAGAGTCCCAACTTCCTCAGCCTGAAATATGTCGTAGTTTTCTAGCAGTAAAATTAGCTTTGCATTAATTATTTTGTTGCCTTTGTTGAAAGCTGAAAGTTATTTTCAAAAGCAGTGTACCATTTGGATAAGACCTGAATTTACAGTCATGTCTAAAAATAAATTGAGTTGTAGCTTTATGATGACCATCATGAATTAAAAACCAAACCAAAACAACAAACCAAATACAATAAAACAGGAGATTGTTGAACTTTGACAATTACAAGCTGTGTGTCTATTTTGTGAAGGTGGTGAGGAGATGGAGAAACCCCTATGCATATCCTACTCCAGAACCCCATACATCATAGTAATTCTGATAGTTGCAGCACTATTTGGTTGCAGCACTAGTTGAACAAGATGATATCTCCCTTTCCCCTCCACCGGTTCTACTTCCCTCAGTATCTATATCAGGTGAAGCCTCCTACAGAAGAATCAGGGATCAATCAATAAAGAGTAGAAATGGAGCATAATGTCTGAAATTCCAACTCACAAGTGCTAAAACACTGCACCAAGAATAACTGTATGCAGGTGGATGACTATTCATGCATATGCAAATGTACAATATCAAAGAGATAGTTTCCAGATAATAACCCTGAATATATAAGTGATAGAAATTAGCACAATTTTCAGCATCAGGATTGGTTTTTGTTCTGAAAGGGGCTGTGCATGTTTATTCATATTAGCAGACAGACAGAAGTAATTCCATTCAAGACAGTTTTGAAAATAAGGGCTAATCAAAGTGTTTGTTGTACATTGAAACAAACTCAGCATCGCAAAGCTATTAAAACTAAAATATTATAAAAACTGCTAAAGCAATTAAAGAAAACAGAAGCATTAAATTAGTTGGTATACTCAAAATCTGAGTGCAAAAAAATTGGCCTAAAAAGTTAAACTAAGAATGTAGCAAATGCATGCATTGTATTTATTGTTTGGTTTCCTGATTTTGGTTTCATTTAGATTTTAGAAGCAAACACTTCCTATGCCACACAGCTATAAATGTTGTAGTTCATACAGGCCAGATGAATATACACAGTTCATGGACTCATTTTATGAGAGATCAAACCAAATTTACTACTCTGTTGTGCTGGCACTGTGTAAGTATTCACATCAGAGAAATTCCTTGCTCCAGATAATTTCAGTCTAGAGAAGTAAAACATATGTAAGTAGTTAAAAGGCTTGCTGTAAAATGGTATAAATGATTGATTAGATTATCTAGGCGAACACTTAAAATCAAGTTCCAAGTATGTGGTTCTTCCATCTTGCTGTTTAATGCTAAATTCAATATGTCTCTTGTTCCTGGTGTTGCACATACTCACATATCCAAAATTACTCTAGTCTTCATGATGGAGGCATCATGGTAGTTTATGGAAAAGTTGAACTAGAGTCAAAAGCAAATTCCAAGCATAGTCATTTAAACAACTTTATTCAACAGAAATTTCAGGGCATCCCCAACAGGTATTCACATCATCTTAAAAGTGACATAATTTCTTTTTTAAAATTTCTCAGGAGAATGAGAAAGTTACAACATCAAAATTAGAAGTTGTTTTTTCTGAAGGGGTTCAAAGTCCTCTCCTTCACTATGCCAGAATTTTAACATTCAATCTGTTCTTGGTGGAATCTGTCTCTGCCACTTCTTTTGATTCAAAGAAATCTTACTGTATAAAAATTCAGTTCAAAACATGGCTTTATAGAACCCCCTAGGTGGAAAAGCATCCTGGAATCCAGAAGAAACAGAAGATGGAATCAAGTTCTTGTCCCTCAGTAGGGTATCAGTACAGTACCATTCCTGAGTTTTGTCCAATTCATCTTTTCTGTATTGGTTGGCATTCATAGGTAGGAAGATTTGCAGATTTGTGAACCTTCAGGAAGAGAAGTCTGAACTAGGCCACTCAAGTCATGTACTCAACCACTGGGCAGCCCTGGGCAATCTGCTCTTGGTGATGCTGATGGAGCCAGGGGGCTTGGACCAGATGACCTCCTGAGCTGCCTTCCAACCTCAACCATCCTGAGATTCTCGTAAGTTTATGGAACGTTACCTCTTTGACTTCTGGAGTTATTTCTGAGTGAAAAATCAATTTCCCTGTGGTTTGTACGGACCTTGATTAAGTATTAACAGCAGGAATGATTGAAATGTGTGTTATATTTAGTCTCCTGAAGGGTATATGAAAGAAAATGGCCCACTGGTGGCCTAGGCATTGATCTATTAAGTATCAACAAAAATAAGAAATTTTTGGACATGTTTGAAAGTTGAACTTTAGTTACTTGGGGTTTTTCTTTCTTTCTGACTGAATATTTGAGGTTTGTTGCATCAAAGGAGGATTTTAAAAATTGCAGTCTTAAATCACAGTGCTGATTTTACATGCCTTGATCTTGGATGTCAATGTCAAATAATGGACCAATAGCAGAACCGAGTAGACAGCAAAATTACCTAAGCTCACCACTGAGTGCTTTACTCACAAGATCCTGCTGCTTTCAAAAACCAGTTCCCTTGTTTTCCTCCTATCTATGTGGTGTAAGTCTAGAAAAAACTATGTTGATATCTGTGAAAGTACAACTAGAAGAGAACTTAGCTTTTAACATCTCGTAAAACAAAATACAAAGGCAAAAATGCATTGATGAATTTCTGAAATTTTCCCTGCAAGCTGTATGTGAATCCATTCTCAGAAAAGTGAGTGGAATGAGTTTGTTGTTACATGCATGTTCAAAATGCTAAAAGACACAAGCATTTTAATGATAGTAGAAAGTATTAAGAATAGAAATTGTATTAACTTTTAACAAAACACTTACATAAAACCGAGTTACTTGAAGTATCTGCAGTGTAACCCTAATTTGAATATTAAATTTAAAATATTTAAAATATATCAGTGAGCAAAGACAGCAGCATCAAGTACATAAAAGTAAAAAGTATGCATCTTTAGGGATCTACTTTATTTTAGATATAACAAAATATCCTTTATTACATTGTTATAAAATATGTTGTTCAACTAATTTAAATAGATCCCTGACATTTCAGCAGAACAAAACTCAGATGAAGGAAAAGGAAAATCCTAAGTTCCACCAAAAACTATATAAGAATCTGAGATTTAAGGGCTATATATAGAGTAGGTGCTAACTAGCCCCTACTTGCCACTGTTTTCTCTTCTTTTTTTGATTGTCTTGAATCCACCTAAAGTTTCTTTCATGAAGTCTGCTGGTGGCTTCCTTGTTACTATCTTGAAGAAAAAGTACTCTTAATTTTTTTTCATTGTTCAGCCCACCTCTTCTGCTTTCCTTACTTAAATTTCACTGATACAAGTCATTTTTGGAGATGTTCTTCCAAATTCATTCCATTAGCCCTCTAGAAAACCTTTCTTTTGAAAGTAATTAATTGTAATTATTTCTCTCTTATCTTCTTACTCTTTTTTAAAATTTATTTTTAGAGATAATTCTTCTTAACTATTTCTAATTTGTTTCAGCTTTTAAGTTCTATTGACTTTCAGCCATAATAATACATATACCTCTTGAATATGTAGAATAATAGTACCAAAACCCTAAGTCTTGATGCTGATTGTTTTGTTAATTATTCTTACCAGTCAGGTATACTCATGCTGATATAGCTTGATATATAATTCTAGCTTACTAACATAGTGTATCTCCTATCTGTTGTTATTCCAAAAAGTTTTTCTTTTGAACACATTTAATGAAAATTCAGATGAAGTAGGGCTAATTAATTAGGTCTAACTAGTTAGCAATGCAAGTTTTGAATTCTTTTAGTTCACTTGATGGTTTTATGACAAGTTATACTCAAATATTGTGAATGGCAGGCATATGTGTACTTTTTAATTTCAACCCTAAAATAATTTCTTATCATTCTTGTTCTTTTTCTGATGCTGAATTTTTTGTAGAGTGCTTTTTCGAACTAAGGAAAATTGTAATACTATTGGTTTGTTATATGTTCCTTTTTCTTCTCCGCTCTTTCCTTATGCTGCATCAACCAGGAAAATATTGCCATTTTCTTTTACAATTTACACTAAATGCTTTCCATTCTCATGGAAATTTCTAGATTAAATTAAACCCATTTTTCTCTTCATTATTGATTCATTAGTTCTTTAGTCAGCTATGTCTGTACTGATACTTGTTTAATTATAATCCATGAAAGTCCTATATTGACTCTGTGGCAGACATACAATCTATGTCACCTCTGTCAATTCATGAATCTAGGGAACAGTAGCTATGATAACTTCTGTATTTCTCATCAGAAATACTGCAGGGAAATGATTCTTATAAATTTCTCCTGCATATTTATTTTTTAAGGCACGACATCCCGCTGTTGGCCTTTCATTAATCTACCTCTGTGAAGCACATGTGCAGGCGTGATATTTAACATAACCAACAGGCACAGATCCAAATTTAGAAGAAATTTAGAAAACAGAGGAAGAAAGACACTACACTCAGGAGTCCCTCGATGTCTTTTCATTTTGTCTTTTAGTGACAGCAATGATCTAGATGATTACTTGTGAATGAACTAAAATCATCTAAGTTTAATAATTTTGTCCATCAGTTCTTTTAACAATTACAGAGAATATATTATGCTTCAACTGTTCTTGAACTAAAGTTTAAACTGCAACAAAAAGCTTTCCTGTAACAATTACACTGGCCGTTGAATGTTAAATAGTGATTCTTAATGTGTTAAAATTCAACAAATGTTTAAGGACATGTTCTATCTTTTCACACAGTTTAGACAGTTCAGCAAACATACATATGGTAATTAATCTTAAAACCATAATTTAAAATTAAATGCATATTTGAGATATATAAATAAATATATCTCCCTTTTTGATGTCTGCTAGCCATATGCTTCTTTTTTATAACATTTATATATATATATATATATATATATATATATATGTAATGAAATGCAGTGAAAAAACATGCATATTACTCTTATAATGCTACCTCCAGAAATAGACAATAAGCACATTTTACCCTTTACCTCTTGACCCAGTTAGGTACTATAATATTTGTATAGAGCCTAGTAGTCTTTATATTTTAGAGTTTCAGAATGAGTGAGCTGTTAGACATCTACTTCTTATGTAATCTTTAACTAAATAATTTATTTTCAGACTGAGCAAACATCTCTCATTTAGTATGGCTAAGGGCTCATTCCTGCATCCTATTGAAACAAATAGTATTTTTCATGTAGATTTTAGGAGCTTGTCAATCCATTGCTCCATCTTATTTCTGAAAATCCTCCCACTGATCTAAGGTTTGTCCAAGGTCCCTCTTTGAAATAGGAACAACAGAGGGAAAAAACCTGCATATGTACATGGAAAGTAAAGATAAGAATAAGTTGTGAGGCAAGAAAAGCTTTAAATTTTCTGAAAGGTACTCTACAATACTATGTATGCCTTTGTCCTTACTCATTTTGTACTTGTCATTTCTTTTTTTAAAACACTAGAGGTAATATTATGAAGCCAGAGTACAAACAAACCCTTTAGTAATTAGAACATTCTTGCATCTATATGATAATCTGTATATCCTAGATGGGCTCATCTAGGATCATCCAGCCTGGAAAGAAATTATTTGGGGACACCAAACAGTAGCCCACTGAATTAAATGCATGAGGTGTCTAAGAAGAAGGCAGAGATGTGCTCTTCATAGTTGTGCATGTTGGGAAGACATGGGGTTATGGGCATGAGTAGAAATGAGAGGTTCCAACTTGATATATGGAGAAATAACTTCACCATGAGTATCCTCCAGCACTAATCAAGTTGCTCACAGAAGTTATGCTGTCTCTGTCTCTTGAATAAAGCCCCTTAGTCTGATCTGATTTGATCTTAATCAGAGATATCCTGAGAGTCTTTTCAGCCAGAATTATCCTATGATCCATTATTCAAGGTGTGATCTATAATATACTGGTTGGAGGGGGCTAATACTTGTTACTGCCCAGGATGACATTGGCTTTCTTTTCTGCCAGGACTCAATCCTCATGCTCAGCTTGCTGTCTGACAAAATTCCCAGGGCTTTTTCAACACAGTTGGTCCCTAGCCAGGCCATCACTGAGGGTTTTTATTTTCCTAGTGCAGGGCTTTGCATTTCATAAAGTTCCTGTGAGACCTTTCCTCCAGCATGTCTAGGTCCCTCTGGATGGCATTCCTACCCTTGGAGGGGTTGATTAGTCCTCTCGCCTGCAGACTTTAAGAACGAGTACTCCTGTGTGTCCTTCAGGTCACTGGTAAAGATATAAGGACATACCCTTTATCCTTAAAGAAGTAAAGATATATTCCTGGGTAATGAACCTTCCTATTAGCAATTAGATAGAGCACAGCCCATTGACCACTACCCTCTTAGCCCAACTGTCCGACTGGTTTCACATCACCACTAATCCAGTCTGTTGTGTCTCAACTGGGGCAAGAGAATGTTATGGGAATAAGCATATAGAAAGCCTTGCAAAAGCCAAGATAAACACCATCCACTGGTACTTCCATTTTCTCTCATCCTTTTATTCAGTCAGTTCATCACAGAGGACAGTCGAATTGATCATGCTAGATTTACCCTTAGAAAATTCATGTAGATTGTTCCCACGCATCCTGCTGTCCTTCATATGACTCAGAATGTATTCCAAGAGGAGTCAGCCTAGGATTCTCCCAGGGCAGAAGCAAGACTGACTGATCTGTAGCACTTGGATCAAGCAACTAATCTTGTGTGCCAGTGTCAATTCAACAGGTCTGGATTTAAATGCTTTCAGTCTTAAATCTTAATTGCATTAATGAAAGAATAGCTAAAGATTCTGTAAGAGTATCTGGTATAATGGATAACAAGCCCAGAAGAATAGTTCAGCAGATTAATGTAATTTCCTTTAGTTTGTCAAAAGTCCTTAATTTTCTCAAGTACAAAGGTATGCTCTGTAGCATATTTTCTTTTAGTTACCCTAGATTTTATACATACACACACAAACACACACACACACACATACATATTTATATATATGAATATATATCTATATATTGAATATCTATAATGTGAATGATAGTAGACCTACAAATGCCTCTAGGTATTTTGGGTATTTCACAATTTTTCCCACCCCAACTGTGTAAATAGGTACATTATGTGTCAATAATTATATGAATCAAGTGGGCTACATGTACTATTCTATAGTATATCGTTGTCATTACAATAATTAATGTAAAGTGATATCAGCATAATCTATGAAAGGTCTTGTTTCTGACAAAATGGTTTGATTCCTTAGGATCCCTAGTACTGACTGCTTGTGAATTTGCTGTTTCTGAGAGGGAGCAGTGTAGTCTACTCTATCTAGACATTTTCTGATGAAAACACATGAAGTACAGAATTATGGTGAAGAAAGGTTTTGGTTTTTTCCAGTTAATTCCAGTTTCTCCACAAAACTCTTCATATAGTATAGAAATGTTCTAAGATAGATGAATCAAATATTGAGAAGATTAATTTTTTCTTAAACAAATTTGAGGAACTACATTTGTTTCCTAAAGACATATATTCTGAAAAAGTTTTTCTTTATATATAGCTTGCTGTTACCTCAGCTGATTTCATACGGAGTCAGACTTCTTTCAATAGTTTGTACCTGTGATGTTGTACAGTAATGCCACCACTGAAGTCAGATTTGTAAGCCTGAACACTGTTTCTTTCAAAACTACTAATATACTATAACTGCAGATGACTGGTATTGTTGCAATATATTAAAAGCAAATAAAACATATTGGAAAATGAGAATTATTTTTCTGCTAGGATTCTTGAGTTAGGTCATTTATTCTTTCACGTAAATCATGTAAAAATGTATAGCTCCAAGTTCATCATAGTTTTATTAAATGAGCAACTTAAAGTCATGCTTAGCAACAAAATTCATTTAAATATCCAAACACAGATCTAAGTATATAGTATAATAAATTTAGTATTTAAAATTCTGGCTGTGGCTTCTAGACATCTGTTATTTTCTTTGTGGTGAGGGAGTGAGCTGTTAACAGACAAACTCTTTGCATATTTTAATATGCTTATGGTAGGAGCTTGATTAAAGGAGGAGAGGACAGGAACATATACAGTTTGGGTAGCATCCTGCTTCTGGGACAGTATGATGGAGCTTTCTACTGAAACCAGAACAAAGATTCTTATGCACAAATGCTGCCACTGAACTCTGTGCTGAGGAAGCTCTTAGCCATAAACCATAATCCATCCATCCTCATCCTCTACCTATTCTCAAAACAGCACATAATGCAGCATAAAGCTAGTCATGTGGATAACAATCTCCTAAGTATTTTCCAGTGGAAAAAAGAAACTTAATGTTATAGTCCTTCACTTTGACATCTCTTACAATGATCTTTCACAGCTCAGCTGTACTGAGTTGGCTTTCACCTGTGTGAGGGTTGATGTTTTCCTAGGGCAAATGAAATATTTAGTGAAGAGGTTAATTTTTCTTCCCATGTGTAAGACCTCCAAATTTTTCTTTGGAGTTTTAAAGCTACAAGTGTCAATGGAGTTGTCATTCCAAACTGTAAATGAATTTGTGGGACCTTTTCCATTTCAATAGGAAATGAAGCTGGACCATGTTCTAATACACAGGAGAAGAGAAGAGTAAAGGCCTAAGTCCTAAGTTAAGTGAATATATGGAAGTTCTGCACAACATAAAAAAATGTATTTTTTATTGTGATCATATTTTTTGCAGCAATTTTTATTTTTTATATGACCATGTGTAACTGAGAATGCTTCAAAGCAATTTTTAAGGCAATATGGTGATTCAAAACCAGCCCTCTGCCAAATACCATGATAAGAAACATTTTATTGCAAGGCCTATAAAAATTTTGTGTTGTACTGGAATGATTTATCACAATGAAGTAACTACTCACTGTATTTCACTGTTTTGATCCATATTTAGTAACTTGAGGCTCAAATATAGTGGGACTGAATTCCTTCCCTGGGAGAAAAAGAATCTCTTGAAATCACTGTTTTAAAGGGAAAGCAATAGAATGGGCATGGGGAGTTAAAGGCAAATACTTGCCATGTGCTACTGTGAAGCTGGCATTTGGAAAGGTATTCATAAAGGGATTTATTACTGGATGTGAATTTAAAGGCTAAGGTGTATCATGCTATGCATCTGAGAACATATTCTTCCAGAGTTACAGAAAAGCTGTTGTTTCTTTTGGTTTTGTGAGACTATGAAGAGAGTTGAATGGATTATTTAGAACACAATCTGAGTAAAGACAATCAAAACTATGTCAAAATTGAATTTTAGTTATGAATGCCTTTGTATCACTGAGTATATGGTATAAATATGTACTTATTGCATTATATGACATAAAAGTGCATTTTACTTGTACACTGGAAACTCATCTAAATTTTCAAAGTCTTTTGTTAAACAAAAAGTTGGAAACGTGCTAATTCAAAACACTTAAATGTCTTTTGATGGTGTTGTAGAGAAGCCAATTTATAGACAGCAGGTACAATTTATGCTGAGGGAACCACATTCAGTGTACTAGGTGAATTGAGGAATTCTCCTTTAAGAGACCTCTCTATAAACAAAATCAGGCTGGCGTGGATTTACATGGTTCCTAAAATAAAGAGGATTCCAAGAATTTCTAGCACTTGTGTCCTATGAAAATTAAACCCTTTAAATGCACATTTTAGAAAGGAAGAATGGATACACGTACAAAAAAACCAAAAAGATGCTGGCAAATGTTTTTTATTTTCAAATTTCAATGGGTTTACTATATAAAATTACTAGCAATATGCTAAATCTCATCTCCTACATTGCCTAAAACTCTTCAAAGCTAGTCTTTTAGTGCCATACATGAAGAAAGTGAATATAAATAGAAATTAATGTCATTGTAATTAAACAGAAAATCAGGTTCCCAGGTGAAATTCTGAGGCATGTCTGACCACTCAAGACTTGGTGAGGGATGGAATTCGGTAGTGCATAGAATTATCTCATTGAACACACTGGGGAAGCTGTCAGTGAAACTTTCATCAGCTCCCTAGTTCTGTGTCTTGCTAAATGGTAGGCACTGGCACAAAGACATCAATTTCCATGCCATTGCTACTCTGGTCCCTCTTTTTTTTTTTTTTCTTTCTAAGTAAATCTGCAAATTCTTGCAGCCCCTAGCTGGGTAGCTGCTGGCCTCAGAGAGGTTCCGAAGCAGGTGCTGGAGGAAAGCGGGAGCGCCGGGCGGCGCTCGGCGGAACGCCGCGGTGCCCGGGCCGGAGGGGGCTGGCGAGCCGGGCCGTGTGAGGCGGCCGCGGGCCGGCCTTGCCGGGGGACAGCGGCTGCCGGGCTCCGGACGGTGCCAGGCGGGCGGGGCGCAGCCTCCGGCGGCTCCCGGGGCGCGGACTCGGCGGCGCCGCGCACCTGCGTGGGAGCCGCTCCGCGGCCGCCGCTGCTCCCGGCAGCGCGGCCGGGCAGGTGCGCGCGGGGCGGGCCGCGCTCGGCCCCTCCGCGCCCCGCGCAGCCCCGCTCCTCGCCGCCCTGGGCGGTCGCCACCGGCGGGGAGACCCCGTAAACTTTGGGTAAGTGCTGCCGGGCTCAGCGCCTGGCGGCGCGGGGGAGCGGAGCCCGGGGAGCGCTGCGCGGTCCTGCCGCACCGCCGCCCCAGCGCGGAGCGGGCACAGAGCGGGCGGGCGGCGCCGGGGATGCGGGCGCTGGACAACAGGTACGGCAGCTGCGCGGGGGCGGGCGCGGCGGCGGAGGGGGCGTCTCTGTGAGTGTGGTGTGTGTGAGAGCGTGTCTGTGTGTGTGTCGCTTCTCCCCTCCCCCCTGCCGCCCGCCCGGCCGGGAAGGGGGTGGGAGATGTGCTGGCGCACCGCCGCTTAAAACCGCGCCGCCCGGAGGCGCCTGCCCGTTCCGAGCGCAGGGCGGCTCCGGCTGCGCGCTGTGCCGCGGAGGGCGGCGAGAGCGGGGCCGAGGGCGGCGGTGACCCCGCGGGGCCGGCCGGGCTGCGGCAGCCGGGGGGCTGGCGGCGGTGCGGCCGCCTCGCTGGCGGGCCCGCCTGCATGGCCGGTCCCAGGGCTGCCAGCGAGCCGGGCTCTCTCGCATCCCCGGGCCGAGCGCTCCCTCCGCCCGCATCGCACTGCAGTAAGTTCGCGAGTCGCTGGGCGGCCGGGGCGGTGCGAGCCGCGGAGCCGGGGCCGTGATGCACGGCTGTGTGTCTGGGCGTCGTGGAGGGGCTGAGCTGAAAGTTGTGGCTAGCCCAGCTGTCTCGGGTTTGTCACGACGCGTCGCTTTGATTTCTAGTTACTGCCGATTTGCCTCGACCTGTATCACTTTGCTCAGCGTCAGTCGGTGTCCTGATGCTGCCCCTGAGAGCCGGGTTCAGAACGGTGAAGTGCTGAGGCATCCAGTGTGGATGGGAGCACAGCGAGGGCAGGAAACAAAAGATGCAGCTGCAAACTTAAGCTTTAAAGGCTTGTCCTCTTAAACTTTACGTGTTGATGTTGCAAGCTCGTTCTTGTGTTTTGAGTATGTTTTGTTTTGGGGGGCTTTGCTTGTTTATTTCTCTATGTTTGTCTGTTTTGTGGCCCAGTGTTGTTCTAATTCTTTTTTTAAGAACAGTTTTATTTGTCAGAAGTGAATGTAATTACAGTTTTCATTGTGAGTGTCCTCTTTTGGAGATGGATTAAAGGTTTTCTCATCAGATTACTGTATCGTAGGTATTATTTTTCCATAGCTAAACAAGCAGATTGTAGGGTCTTCAGTTCTTCGTTGTTTAACTGTTTTTCTACAAATTTAGGTAGGACTTTATTAATTTTCAAAAGCAGTTTTAGCTGGTTGATGTAAGTTTAGAAAAAAAATGGAAAACTTATACATCCCTATCATAAAATAAAAAAGGCAATGCAACAGGATGGGAAAAACCAGTAAGTGTAGCAGGAGATGTAGTCTTTTAAGTTTTTTTAAGAGCTACTCGACATTTCCTACTCCCATTTAGGTTAAATGACCTAATGTAGCAAGATAATAGTTCTTCTTTGCACTTGAATGGTATGATGCACATATTTAGAAAGTCATTATGCGTCCAGAAAAAAAAAAAATCCATACCAAGAACCTAATATCCATTCCCAAATGCCTGGACTTGTGCTGTGCTTTATGGATAACATGACAGGAAATAAGTCCCTTTGTTTCTCCCCAAAGTGGTAATCCAGTATTGCTCAGAGCCTGAAATGTCTATCTGGTACAGAAGGAAAACAAGCATCCAAAACATGGGGCATCACAAGCAGCACTTTCCTCCAGGGACTTCTCTTGTCTCTTGTTAATTTGTCAAGGTAGAAGGACTTTGTTGTTTATTATGGCAGGGAAGGCCTGGAAAAATTACTCAACAGGCTGAAATGTTTGTGGAGTGATATATTTTACACTGTGGATTTAAAATATTTCAGTCCAATTGTGTTAATCTTATTTAGGGGCCTGCAAACATCTGAAGTTGCTGTTCCTAGGCAGGTTTAGGAAAACCCCCTTTTCTTACATTTTTTAAGGAAGAAGTATATATGAATTGTTACATACCAGTTGAAATCTTCTTTTCTAGACAGCTATAGGTGTCTTGAACAGTATTCAGGAGCAATGCATGAATGAACAGGTTTTTTTTTTTTAGGAGTTCATGCAGTATGAAAGTAATAAAGTTAATTGTTTTAAAGAGCACTAGATAATAGATTTTTACTTATAAGGAGGTTCTGCACTGTTTCTTCTCTGGAACTGTCATTCAGGTGTCACTATAGGATGGATCTAGGTGCCTTTTGCCTATGGAGTGAGATCACTGGAACAGGAAGAAAATGATAAGATAAGAAATGATAAGAGTTGTAGGAAACCTGTTAGAGCAGCATTTTGATAAAGCAGAGTGTAAATAGCACATTTGGGAGTAAAGGCAGTAATAGGTTAATACTGGAAAACTTCAGTCAGCTGGCTGGATAGCTGGACTGGGCTTCTTTTGTTCTGAGTGTGCATGTCAGCATCCCTGAGTTCTTGTGAGTGGCACATATAGAATGAAAGATACCAGGTTGAAGTCATGCTTTATATGTAATGTAACAAAAACTAACAGTTTATAGCATAGAGTCGTGGAATATCTCAAGTTTTAAGAGATCCCTGAAGATCATTGAGTCCAAGTCTCTGCTCCTCACAGGACGACTTAAAACAAAACTGTGTGACTAAGATCATTGTCCGAGGCTCCTTGAGTATAGATAAGATGTTTCATTCTCTTTGAATTGTTACGACCTTTATCAGATCATTGATGTTAAACCTTCTGCATGCAAGTCTTCTTTTAACAAGTCTTTTTAAGGCCTCGATGAAAAGTGGATGATGAAACATTTTCATCTGTATCTGCAATTATGGAAGAGTGGTGATGATTATAAGGGAGTGGGTTACTGAAACAGTTAGTCTTGTTTTGTGGTTTGGCGTGCTGGGTCAAGAGAATTTCAGCCAGACTTCTACCTGTGCAAGGGAGAAGGTACTTGTGAAAGATATTTATGTTTATTTTAAAGCTGTGATTAAGTTCTCCCAGTCAGATCTGGGAGACATCGATACTGTGCTGTGCTGTGGAAGAAAAGGATGAAAAGCTCCTGGAAGCTCCCTACAGCTTGGTGTTACCAAGTAAAGTTTGCAGCCTGGTTCAGGAATTCCCAACCGAGCTTTGCATTACTGTCTAGAGTGAAAAACATATCAAGAATATGGACTATACCTTGCTCTGGATGTAATTCCCAATTTTTTACACTTGGGTAGCTTGGGTTCCAAGTGTTACTCTGAAGGAATTGTAGCATTTCACAGCCAGTTTAATCAATAGTAGCTGGTATAAAAGGTTAAAAACTATCATTTTGTCACAAGAACTGCACATAAAGGATCTCTTGACCTTCAGTTGGGAGTTTCTTCAGACAGTTTATTGTTTCCCGTGGCACTTAAGAAGTAATTAGAAACAGTAATAGAACACTTAAGGCAATTACTTGTTGATAATTTTAGTTTTTGTAACAGTACTTTATTAATATTTTTACTTTGGGGTCTACTTTTTTAGCTAAACCAGCAAATTGACCATACTGGAAAGCTGAAGAAGTAACATGCTGGGTCTCACTGAGAAGAGTTTGATGATTGTAGTTATTTTTAATACCTTTCCTAAAAGAGTGAAAAGAAGTTGAAAATTTGGGCTTTGAAATTGTATCTTGATTTTGTCAACTTGACCTAGTTTTCAGTATACTAACAATGCTCTTGCTATGGATAGAAATGATCTGATGCAGGTAATTAGGCTAATTTAGGAAGCTGAGAAGTAAATATTTATTTATTTAGTTGGAATTTACATGAGTAACTGTCCCCAAACACCCTGTGAAACAGCTTTATGCAATGTAGAGCGCATTTTCTTTTTTAATTGTTTCTGAAGAAAATAAAAGACTTCTCTGAATAATGTTTGCAGCAGTTTAGCCCTGAAGGGATATAGCTAGTTTACCACAAGTTTAAAAGCTTAACAAATGTAAGTATTTGGAGGCTGTTTAATTATTTCTTGTCCCACCCCTTAATACAAGTTTAGAATGTAAGTGTACAACTCTGACACTATTGTTTGGCCCTAAACGACTTTTTAAAAAGTAAATAAAACAAAAACAAGCAGAGTTGCAGACATGTTTGTCAGTTCAGTGTTACTAATTAGACTTCCAATTCTGGGGACCGATTAGCTCTTTATTTTTAGATGTTTGTTGTTTACCATAGTAAATCATGACTAAAGTGACCTCTAGATACTTCTTTCTTCTCTGTTAAGGATTTTAGGAGTGACTTTTTTATGGTGGCAGAAGTATTTAGTTAACACAGATGCCATGAATTATTTAATTATCTTTAAGTTGATTTTTAGCCACATTTTGAGTACTTGGTTTGAAATTGTTATGTTGTGTTTTGTTTGTTTTTTTTTTTTTTTTCATTAGGCATTCAATGAGATATCTAGTGCTCAGAAGTTGTAATAAGAAGCTCCCTCTCTAGTCTTTGCAGTAGTAACAATCTCAACAGAGATGTGATGGAAATTTTCCCAGAAGTTTATATTGATGCATCCAAGTCTGTGAGCCTTCTGTGGCATGGTGCTTTTCTTGCCTTTTGGGTTGCCTTGTGGATATTATGAAGCATTCCAATGTATTGTTGGTTTAGTCAGGGAATTGGGAAAAGTCACACAGTTGATAGAAATGTCTTTGTTTTCTCATTTGTCTTTTAAAACATATTGTGTAAAGTAAAAACAGCGAGTCAAATGTATTCTCTTTGGTCTAAATTTTTCCCCAGGTGGACACTTCTGATTTATACACTGATTTGAGTTTGGAAATTACCTGTAATCAGTCCTGAATGCTCTTGAAGTATATGTGGCTTTTCCATGCAGTGACATATTTGTATGTTTGTGGTCTTAGAGAACTGATAAGCTAAATTTAAGTCAAATAGAGGAATTGCAAATAGTAAGGCGATTCTATCAGCCTAGGAGAAAATCTCAGGTGGTGTGAAATCAGCAAATTTTGCTGTCTTGTCTCCTGAAAGGAAAAATAGTGTTTTCTTCTATATCTAGGCTATAGGGATTATGGCCTAGACAAAATAATATGAACCACTGCAGCCCGAGCTCAAGTTTTCACCTCTTTAATTGTGGATTTTCGCCTTTTTCCTGCATGAATTTATGAATTAATCAAGTGAATGGGAGGCAATATTATGTCAGAAATAGATTTTAAGAAGGAAAGAAGGAAAAAAGAGAATAAAGGAAAGGAAAAGTTAACATCTATAGCCAAAAATTGATTATAAGCAGGAATGAATTAAGCAAGCAAAAGGAAATGTAATGCTGACCTTTATTTTTTCTTTTTCAACTATTTTTTTTCTTTTTCATCTTCAGTGAAAACCCTTTCTAAAATTTAAAAGAATTCTATGAAAAGGTTTAGGTTTAGATATGTAAAACTTGATTAAACTCCTTTCTGTGGTCAGATTGCTGTTTTTGTACACCCCTAGAATACTTCACTTGATAGGTTTTCTTTGTCTATTTCTTTAGATTTTGATAACTTGGTCTTCATTTAGAAATAAAGTTTCAAAAATGTTAAAAGTATACATTAAGGGGTCCATTCTGTCTTGTATTCAATATCTGAATACCATCTGGTTACCTTCTGCCTCTCCTGTTATTACTCATGGAAAGTCAAAAGCACCTGCTGGGGGAAATTTTAATTTTAAGAGGAGCATCCTTTATAGGTCAGTTGAAGCACATTCTGGATGTATCCAGGTCTCTCAATTCATTATAAAGGGTGCCTGGCTGGTGTGACTTGTTCACAGTTTAAAATCTAATTTTAAGACATCTGTCTTTGTGTGAGATAAATTATAGCCTTGGATATATTCTCAGCTAGGAAGGTAAGGAAGAATTGAACTCCTAAGAAAGCATCAAGTCTTCTCCATGCAATCCTGAATATAAACACAGAATAAAATAGCCTTAAAACAGTAGCTCATTAGAATGGGCCATGTACCAGAAGTTAAATATCAAAGGACCTATTTTTAAACATATCTAAATAAACAAGTAGTCTGGAGCATTTCTATTTTTCTTCGTGTCCCAAAAACATGACTATGGTATGATTTTACCAAAAAGTCTGTCTTAATTCTTTATTGATATAAAATATTGCAGCAGTGCTTTTTAATTAAAAATAAAATTACAGTATTTTCTAAAAACTCTGGATTTACTTTGAAACTCTGAAGCCTTAGGCATTGAAGTTTGCTTTGTTCTACATGTCATACACATTGAAAAACTACTGCATCTGTGATAAGGTTTATCTTCCTATGCTGTTGTAAATTTAAAACAGTGTAGTACTCCAGCTACTTCTGCTCAGGAAGTACAGTGGGTCATTTTACCTGTTTTTACTTTAAAAGCACCAATGAAGATGTTTGTGTTTAAACAGCCTGATAACTTCTGTGTCAAAGAATTCAAACCTTCTAAACAATATGATCTTATATAGCAGAGATATAAAAATTTTCACTGCCCTTTGCTAGGCTTAGTGCTGTTGACACAACTTATTTCATAAAAGTAGAAGGACTAGAGGAATCCTGGGAAAACTCCCAGCTTTGAATATTAGATGTTAAAAACAGTATAGTACTCTGATATGAATGTTCTACTTCCTCTTAAAATTTAGAAATTTAGAATGCCAAGTGGTTATTTTGTTTTCCTCACATTGTAATATATTATGTCAAGTTATTAAATGTTTCACTTTTGTAATTTCAAGTTACTTGTAGAAAAGCTTTATCTTCTGTCTCGGACTGTTTCCTATAAATATTCACCAGAAACTACAAAACCAGCTTCTATGAATGTTCAATATATTTTTCTACCCTGTATTGCACAGTACACCAGGGTGGTGATTTTTACATATCTCTGTTGGTATTGAGAAAAAGAGTATTGTAGAAGATCCAGTACTTATATATCTAGTTGCCTGTTTAGTAAACAAGAAGTTATTCAAGTCTCTTTTAAGAATTTTTGTGTGTTCTTATTTTGGTCTGATGAGCTGATGAAGTCAGGGTAGGTCATCTGTCAATGACAGAAGAATTTGTAGAATCTTACAAATACAGTTTTCCAGCTAACAGGAACATATTAGGTCATATTTCAGTGTAGTTTAACAAGCAGGTAGCCTTAAAGGAGACTAATAAGAATATATGGGCTATAGAAAAATCTTATACTTTTAAGAGTATTCCTTCAAGGTTTAGGCCATATTCCCTCTGACCTTAGTTTCAGGGCACATGCATGATAACTGTGGTCACTCTATGAAGCCTTTTCATTTTGGATCCTACATTAGTGACTCAAAATGGTGTCCTTCTGAAGGAGAAGATGACCCTTTCAGTATCCTAATATGATGATATATGGAGACAGTGAGTTCTGCATGATTAGTCCAGGACCCTAACTAAAAGGATAACAATACCTGTGGGGGGGAGTAATGCTTTCATCATCTGGAAACCTTGAAACCATCTGTAATTCATCCATAATTCATCTACCATCTTAAAGTAAAATGAAATGAAAGCATCATTTTCAAAATCCAAAATAAACTACTGTAGAATATGGACTTTTAATGACAGCAGTTGTAGAACTGAGCCATTCTTGCTTTGTTTATTTGTACTAAAATCAGATCAAAATCTATGTATCCTGACAAGTTACAACTCCTTGGATTTGCTGTTCGGTCAAGCTCCAGTTTGTCTTGCATTATTTGAACTCTTGGCTGGTTTTCAATGGAGAGCATCACGAGCAGGGAAGGTTTTCCAATTCTTGTACATATTTCTTGTCATATTCTGCAGTTTTCATTCAGATTCAAATGCTTCATCCCTTCCCCATGTAGAGTTCTTTAATTTATTCGGGAAAAGTTTCATTACTCCTCCCCTTGTCTTTTTTGCTGCTCTCATTCTTTGGAAATGCAAATATGTATTTGACAGAGCAGGTGCCATCTCTTTTAAGCTGAGAGAAAATTATTAACCCATGAAGGAATAAAATGCTGTTCCTCTCCAGGGAACTTGATGAATGTACCCCAATATGACATCTTGTTTCTGAGCCTTGTGTTTTCATATCAACATGTATGTTGATAATTATGCTTCATAATAACAAATGAATATGAATCACATTATTGCATGTTAATATAAAAATTTCATCCAGTTCTGTGTTTGAGGGACATCTAGACAATGTACTGAAGTGCATTGAACCTGTATGTCTGCTTTCTTTATGTAACCTAAATGTCTCAAACACTTTAAATCAGTGTGTTCTACAGCCATTTAAATGTTTCAGGGATATACAAGAAATGGTGTGGCTGTTTAAAGGAATGTTCCTTATTTCAAACTGTTAAAAAAATCAAGCACTTGAAGGCAGAGCAGCTGTGGTAATGATTTTCAACCTGTGGGTGTTGAAGAAGAGAAGATAATAGTGAGTCTTACCTTGTCTTCAACAATGTTGTCATTGATTCTTCAGATTTAACACATACTCCACTGAATATTTCTTGTTTTAAGATAGCTTAATAGAATGGAAGAAGAGGAGGGAAGGAAAGAACATTCATGACAGCATAACCTTTCTGAGTTAATACTTTAAAAGCCTCATAATATTATTAAATACCTTAAAATTCATAGGGATAGCTTTACTGGATGAAAGTCTGTCTGGACTAGTATGATGTCTCCTAACAGTGATTATCAAGAAAAGAATAGAAGAATAGGCAGAGGATGTCCAGAGTGTTCCTTCAGGTTCCAACACTGTACTCATTTATTACTTTACAGATATCTGAGATAAGCCTGTTTAATTTTGAAGATGGAAGAATTCTAATGTACTCTTCCTTTATGTTGCATCTTTTTTGTTGTCTTTTTGCAGTTCTGCTGTAATCAATTTGCAAATCCAAAAAAGCTCTGCATGTTATTATGCGAATATACCAGGGATCTATACAATGAAATAGATTGTTTGATTCTGATTATTTTTTTCTGAATGCTTTTATTTTTTGAATGCTGTCAAGCACTGAGCTCATCTTTGCTGATTATAATCCCAATTTTTTATGATATTTCTGAGTGGTAACTCATCAGTGATGAGCTCGCTGATCATCACTTTAAGTGTATTGCTACGATTTTTTTTAATGTACGTTACTTTAGATTTATCAATGATGAGATACATAAATCTATTCCAGTGGAAAGTGGAGGATAGCATTAGCAAGCAAGAGAAAGGAAAATCAGACTATTAGAGGATTTAGTTCCTATATCATACCTAAATTTAGTTTCAATTCTCTAAATCTTTTCCTGTACCTATCCTTAAAAACATTTTGGTGTCTATGTTAAATATTTCATTGGTATGGATATAATAACAACTAGAATAATGATTTACTAATCCATTGGAAAAGAGTTATTTTTCTTTGTGACTAATACATAACGAACTTATTTTTTTTAAAAGATACCCTATGCAACAATATAGTTTGTCACATATTTTTTGAAATGTTTACTTTTTTTGCTTTTCTCCGTTTTCACAATCTTGTAATATTAACCTAATACAAAATATTCTGCTGCCTGGTCCATAAATACTTGGACTTTGTTTATTTAGAACATGGGAGTGTTTATATAAGTATGCATATCTTCTATATAAATTTCTATTGACTATATGCTGCATATGGCAGCAAATATTCATTGCAGTTGTGAACATGATTAAATTTATAGCTGTCAGAATCTGTCTGTCAGTTTAGTTACTTAGAGGAATTGCACTTTGAAGTGGTAGTTAGAGAAACAGTTCCTACCCAAGTGACTAACCCTGGCTGGGGTCACGTTAGATCTGAATGAAGTCTAGTACCTAACAAATGTTTTTATTTCGATCATATGCCCAGCAGAAGCCAGTTCTGTAACTAGGGCTATGTGTGTATGCATTGCTACTAAATATATAGCATTATATTGCAATATTTCTTTTTTTTTTTTTTAAATCAACATCCCAATGGTCATTCTTTTTTCATATAGCAGTGGGAATGTGGAGTTGGAGTTGATCACATGTGCCTAGTCATTCACAGTCTCAGGAAACGTCATTAGATGCCTCATGCAGATTGGGGTCCACTGAGCCTCAATGTTCACACCCTTCCCAGAAGCCACAGGATGTCCCTAAGGAGTCTAAAACATCACCTAAGATTTATAGTACACGAGTAAGTCATTAAAACAACAATGTTACAAGAAGAGAGGACTAAATATTTAGATATTTTTAGTTTAGAATAAAATCTAATACTGCATCTGTCTGCCTTCTGTGCTCATCTCTGAAGATATTTAAGCAAAGCTGTTACTGTCATAGTTTTTTGAGGTCTTGTATTTTAAATATTGAAGAAGGTGTAAACAGCATTACATCTTAATTTTTAAGTGTGACTATTCACACTGGGAGGCTATTTCCAAGGATTGTACTTCTGTGAATTTGATGATCACACTTAATTGAAAGTGATGTATTTCCCACAAATTATTCTGCATGAACTACTCATCATTATTTATAATGCTTGTAAATAATAATGCTTATAAAGTATGTAGCTTGGAATTACATAATTTTTTTAATCCTTTTACTAAGAGTTACAGTTCTGTGGCATGTTATATAAATCAAAGAGAAATATTGTCTGGTATTTCATAGTCTGAACTAATGAGAGAGACCTGTGCCTCTTGTTAAGTGTACAGTAAAAAAATTTACATTACAATGAAATCTAAGCAATGTTAGCTCAGAAAGATATGTCTTTAGTAAAAACTATTGAAAAGTTTATTGACTAGTAAAATTAATGAATATTGAATGCTATCAAATGATTGTATTAGTCTGTGGATCTGAACTTAAGAGGGTGAATATGATAAAGCAAGGCAGTGGTAAATGGGGAAGGCTGATGCTGTTAGATTCCTAATTCTATTCCTTTTAAAGTTTATATATTCTGAAACACAAGCAATATTTCTTCAACTTTGAAATTCTGATAAAAAATTATGTATAGTTTAAAATCAATGCATCATAATTCTTACTATTGAGGTGTGACCTCTGGTGTTGTGAGTTTATTTTCCACGTATTTTCTCCAAGCTGTGTTTGGGTCACTGCCCTTGTAGCAGATGTATGGGAAGCATATGCCAATGGTTTCTAACCTGCTCATGCTCTGAGGGAGTTAGGTTAGACCATGATCAATTCCAGCCTCTGGAGCTTGAACTTTTACATTATTTTTCAATTTGTCTTGGTCTCTCTATTTTGAAACGGTTTATTCTATTATTCTAGAAATATGTAAAATATATGTATTAATTCTTAGAGAATTAAAATTTCAGTCATCATTCTCAGATACAGCCCTCTGTCCTAGACCACTGTTGTTTCTGTATACTGCTCTACATTGCTAAATAGCTGTGCATTATATAACAGTTTTTTTTTCTGTTGTATAGATGCTATGATGGTAAGAGTCTTAGAAATATGAAAACATACCAATTAATCTAGAGAATTCTTCTGTAACAATATATATTTCTCACAGTACATGAAAACACATATTCAGTCATACATAGAATAAGTGTAAATTAAAAATATTAATCTCTGTGTAGGCCTTTCCCTACACCATAGAATCATAGAGTCAGTGAAATGTGCATCAGATCAGCTCAGCTCAGAGTTGTTTCCGTATTGTCCCTTCTTTTTAATAGTATTTTGTAAGAGATACTTGTTACATTTCCTCAAACAGACCACCAGAAGAGCAGCTGAAGAAAGTTATAACTGTATCTGTCTTATATTCCATCTTACATCCTCTGATTGCCCCTACAGCCCTGGTTTTTACATCTCTGCTGCTGCTTCCTCCATTTCCGTGTCCTTGAGCTGTTCCTGCTTTTTTTTTCCACTGAATGTTGATAATGCACTCGGAGGATTAGGAACTGTGAAAGTGGGACCTGCTTGGGGCTCACCTCAAACAGTGATGAGGAACTGCTAGTGGTGACTGTGGTGGAGGCAACTACAGCAGAGAGAAACTGAATTTCTACTTCCCAGGTCAGCTATTTTGCAGGGTTTTTTTTTTTTTTTGTTTGTTTGTTTTTTTTTTTTTAATTTTTTTTTATTATTATTTTTTGAGTTTTCTTTCATGTGTGTGTGGTTTTTTGTTTGCTTGTTTTGTTTTTGTCATTGTTGTTTGGTTTTGATGACTTAAAGAGTACATGAGAGCTTCTCCCACTCTGCCCCACTCTTCTGAAATGGAATTCCAGGAAAACTTGAGGATGCTTTCATGTGTTTGACTTAATTGTGTCTTTTTTCATTTTCTACATCTACTTTGACTAGTAGTGACCTGATGTAGGGGAAAGTGGGCAGTTACTGCCCAGATTGTCTTATGCACAGTCACACTTGATTTACCTTTTCTTTCAGTGTGGATCGGCTGTATTTCCATATAAAAATATTTACTTTTCTACTTGGGATGATTACAGCAGTTAGTGATATGTGAAGAGTCATTCTGTTTTCCTGTTTACTGAGTCCTGTGGATAAAATTTATAGCATGTAAAAGTGAGCAGCTCTTAGACAAAGGTCTTGGAGTTGAATGAGTCTTTGCTGTTCAAATGAAGGAATGGACTGTAGTATTTGTATACATTGCACTCTGAGGATTATATCTTTAGCAACCCAAAGTGTTACTGCTGAGGATGGTTGTGAGAGAAGATAAGATTGACTGCCAGAGCAAAGCAGAAGTAAAAGTTGGTAAACAACACGGCACAATTGAATATAATCGGTCATTTACCCCCTCCCCTTTTGTGTGTGTATATGTGAGAGAGGTGTTTAGAACTGTTTTCTTGATAGGTTAAAACACAGTGATAAATGGTTGTGTGTTTGAGAGATACACTGGAAATGCCATTGGGTTTTTCAGAAACCTGTTGACCTGAGTGGAAACCTAGTGATCACACCTTGCTCAGGCAGAGAAGGAACACTACGTCTGCTGATGAGTCCTCTTGAATCACAAGGATGTGAGAATGGGAGGTGGAAAATTCAAGGTCACATTCATCCTGAAGGAGCCAGGACTGCTCAGTCTGTGTGTGAGGCAATGTGCTGTGACTTTGGAATGGGTAGAGCAAGGAATCTTTGAGGGCATAAACTGAGCCCCCAGTGGATTCTAGAGAACAGGAGGAACAAACTCTTGTGGTGAGCAGGCAGCATCCAGTTAGACAGATGTAAAGTGGTGCTCAGAAGAAAGGAGCACACTGGGATGAAGGATAAATTGGTGGCTCTCATGTCTGGAGGGTGTCAAAGGCTTAAAAGGTTCTTTGGCAAGGGAAAGAAAGATGTGTCTTTATGTTGATGTTGCAATTACTATGATTTCATGTCAAGTTGTTAGAAATTTTTTATTATGTTTTGTATGTCTTTTTTTTTTTTTTTTTATTGCTGCTATTCCAGTTTGGATCTATTTTGACAGGCATATCTTCTGCATGACTAAAGCCATTCTAAATATGAAAAAGAAATGCTGCCTTACATCATTCATATCAAATCCAAACCAGACCAGCCCCAAACCCAGATCACCCATGTGAAGTGGTATTGCAAAGCCAGTGACATTTTATATGTGCTGTGTGGAGGGTGGGAGTTAGATCCAATATACATCTTGGGTGTTTTAGAATTACTATTTATATCTATAATTTGACTAACAAATACTAATAATCTAAGAACATTGGTTGTGCTATGAAAAGATTGGAATTATTAGATAACAACCATTTAATGAAGTTCATAGGAACTTTTGTTCTATTTGTAAATCAGACATGAGATAATATGAAGCTGTACTGATGCAGAAGGTTATTGTTCTTTTGAAAGGGGTTTCAGATGACTTCACCAGAGAATTTCTGGGCATGTTCCTTTGTGTATCTGTTATAAAGTAACAGCTCTGGTGCAGTGTAAATAAGGATAGTGTGCTTCTTTATATAAAGTATTTATTTATATAATCAGAAATCTGAACTTCATGCATACTTTGGTGTTTTACAGAGATCTCATTTTCAAAAGTAACCAAAGAAGGAAGGTTGTGGTGGTTTTACAGTATTAAAATTTATAGTTGCACTCTGAGAAATAGTCTTAAAAGAGAAATGTGACAATATATTTTCCTTTCTTGATGTTCTATGGAGCAAGGTGAGGTGCATTTAAGGTATTTGGTATGATGAAGTTTGTTCAGTGTTGACACAGGCTAAAAGAATTGTCCTGCTCCCTCCTCCTGTCCATGTGCCTTTGTGTGGCTGTGTCATTTGCACTGTTTGTAGTGTATCTCCTGTGAGGACTGAGATGGCAAGGTTAGATGTGAGGGTAACATTAGTCTGTCAGATCCCAAACCTTTTGCTCATGGCCTTCTGGCCTCTCCAGGACTGTGGCTCCATGGCTGCCTCCTTTTTTCTGAGGTGAATGATGCTGTCGGCTGTTCTGCTGCTGCCACAGCAGCACAGGGTGTTACTGGTGGGGGTGTGAGTGGAAGGGAAGGGAGCCAGCAGGAAAAGCTGGGAAAGCTGGGGCACTCCCCATGCAGCCCCTGCATCGTGGGGATCATCACCTGCTCTGCAGCCATGGAGCTCTTTCCCATAGTTACAGTCAGTCCATCAACTCTTCTCACCCATTTGGGGATAGATGAATATTAAGGGCATAACTTGCTGGTAATGTTACAGCTTTCTAAATTTTTCAGAATATTTTTCATGAAAAGTATTTAAGCTAGGTAAAGATAGTACTTTGGGACATGTTGTTCCATTTATTTTTTTAGGACCATCCTCTGTAGAAATCACTGGAGAGTTTTTAAAACAGATGGCATGATGTGGGCCATTGTAATGCAATTTTCTTTGGAAAATTCTTTGTCTCAGGGCAAATTTACCACAAATGGAGCAATCGTGATGTCCCATAAAAGGGAAGATGTGTTTTTGCAACATTTGATAGATCTGAAAAGTATGCATAACTCTGCCAAATCTGCCAAGCAAGCAAGTCTTCTATTTTCAGTAATTTTGGGGCCTTTGGAGTATTTTGAAAATGCTAGTACTGTAACTGCTCTGACTGTTCAGGAATACTTAGCTACTTAGTGTCCTGAATGAAATTTTAAACATCAATAAATGAAGTATTTTCTGAAATTATGACTGTCAAGAAGACATGTTTGATCTTTCTCCCCTTGGACTTGATGATCTTGAAAGTCTCTTCCAAATTTGTGATTCTGTGATTCACTTTTTTGGCAGAAAAAGGATATACATTTTTCGTTAATACTGTTTTCTGGAACATTTTATTCCATATGTATAGATTTTAAGGCCATAAAGCAAAGGAATACTGCACAGATAACAAAATAGAAATACTATAGAGTAATCTTTCTGGTTCACAAATCATCAGTGGAAGTATTTATCTCGTCTCCTATCTGTGCTAACTTGGACTTAGTGATTAATTAAGCAACACTGTTGTTGGAGATCTGCTTTTGTTTTTAATACTTGTTATTAAAAAGGCTAGATAAATTTTTGAATAATTAAAGTAGGGATGAAATATGCAGAAGAACATGAAATGTTACTTATTTTCTTCAGAATATTCTGGTGTGTCTATATAGAAATACTTATGTCCATAATTTCACCTGTATCATTCTAAAATACTAACAATGACAGGATAACAGTAATGTTCAATAAAACATACCTTGAATAAAAGTGAAAACAGGAAACATAAACATATGGTGTACATATATTTACAACAGTGTATTTTACAGTGAATTTTTAAGTATACTAAATCAATGTTTTTAATTCTTCTAAGATGCCAAAAGAAATATCTTTCTTATTTTAGTTGTGCCAATTTAAGAAATGTAAGCTAAATCCAGTGATGCAGTTTGTGCCTGGGAACCTTGAGAACTGGAAACTGCTAGCAAACATTAGACATCTATAATAATCTCTTGAATAATCTTTTGTTTTGTGTATCTAAGAAGGCCAAAACCTGAAATAGGCTAAATGCACTGAGTACTCCTTTGCTTCCAAAAGCAGAGAATTTGGCATTTTGCAGTTTTGTATTCCAAGCAGCACCAGCTTTTTCATAATTTCTGTTTATCCTTCTTCACGTACATACCTGTTCTCTCAAGGGGAAAGGCAGTGTAGTTGAGATTCGAAACAAAGTGATCTTTATTTGGTTGTGGCACATTGTTCAGAATCGCCATCTTCGGGCCTTTTTTTAGGATGCTTCTACTGGGACAAGTAAGTGGATACATTAGGAGTGTTTCTGGTCCTTGGGGTGTAGGCTCAGCCCTGGGCACCTTCCCTCACCATTTTGGATAGAGCTTGGCTTGTGCTGAGGAGAAGGGATGGAGCTGCTGGCGCTGGATGGGAGCCGTGATGTTTTCTAACCAGGTCCCCAGCATGGGTGACTGCAAAACCAGGACCCTGAAGCAAACCACAGCATAAACCTCAAGTCATCTAAAAAGAGCCCTTAATCTCTGGAATGGTGTTCTTGTTGTGTATATGTAGTTAAATATGTAAATGACAAGGTTTCAACAAAAGTATCTACTTCCTTTGAACTGCTCCATGTGTTAATTAATGGTGAATTAGCTAAAGTTATCTGTACATGAGAGACAGGGAATTTTAATTAAAGTCTGAGGCTTGGTTAATGAGATATCCATGATAATTTTTATAATCTACAGCTCTATTTTAAATTACTTAATACATTTTTTAGGCATTTGGACTTAAATTTATCAATTCCAACTTGATAGACAAAAATAAAGCTGTTGGGAAGTACAACTACTTTATTGACTTACATAAACTAGCGCAGTTTATGTGTTCAAATATATTCACTTATAAATCTCTGTTCAGTTCCTGACTTTTCCACACACCTTTCTATGTGATAGCAAGCAAATTATTTAAGAACAAATGCTTCAGTGTGTCTGATGACTTTGAAATGCAATAAGTAATGCCAGTTGATCTATTCACTTATTAAAATTCACCACTAGGTCTATATTAATTTTTAGGATTTTCAGTTCCTCACTTCTTTTCTGTAAATTGGAAGAGTTCTCTTCTTTTAATCTTTATTTTCTATTCCTTGTACTTAAAAGAGCTGGTCTGTACTATTCTCTTGTCTGTGATACAGTCACAGAATCATACAATGGTTTGGGTTGGAAAGAACCTTATAGGCCACGTAGTTTCAAGCCTCCAGCCCCCCAGCCATTGTTAAGGACACCTTCCAGACCAAGTTGCTCAAAGCTCCATCCAGCCTGACCCTGAATGTTTCTGGGAATGAGGCATCCATCACCTCTCTGGGAAACATGTTCCAGTGCTTCACCAGTCACCTTTTAAGAAATTTCTTCCTAATATCTGACCTAAACCCACCCTCTGCCAGTTTAAAGTTCCCCTTGCCCTATCACTACCTGCACTTGTAGAAATAATTTTTCTTGTAGGATCCCTTTAATTACCGGAGTGCTGCTGCATGGTTTCCCTGGAGCCTTCTTCACCCAACATCCTCAACTTTCTCTGTCATCATAGGAGGAGGACTCCAGCCCTCTCATCATCTTTGTGTCTCTTCTCTGGACTCACTCCAGTAGGTCCATGTCCATGTTTGGGTCTCTTGAAGAGGATGCAGCACTGCAGCTGGGGTCTCACCAGAGCAGGGCAGAGGGGCAGAATCCCCTCCCTTGCCCTGCTGGCCACGCTGCTCTGGATGCAGCCCAGGATGCAGTTGGCTTTCTGGGATCTGAGTGCACATTGCTGGGTCATGTTGTGCTGCTTTTCCTTGAAAACCCCAAGTCTTTCTCCCCATGGCTGCTCTCAGTCCATTCTCTGCCCAGCCTGTGTTTGTGCTTGGAACTGCCCTGACCTAAGCTTGGCAGCTTGTACTTGTTCTTGTTGAACTTGATGTGGTTTGCATGGACGCACCTCATAAGCCTTTCAAAGTCCCCCTGGATGTCATTCCTCCCCTCCAGTGAGTAAATCTTATCTCAGTTTCTGCTTTTATAATACAAGCATATAACTATTAATTACATCCTTGTTATTACTTGACATTTTTTGTCTGTTCCATTGCTCTAGCCAGGTTGGAAAGAATGAGCAGAAAAATGAAATGTATTTAGGCACTGAATGTCAGAGTGCAGACACCATAGTTCGGGTCAAAAGCAATAGATTCACCAGGTGGCAAAATTTCACTTGGCCAGTTTGTTTTAACTCTGGAATTTCTGCTTGTGCAGTCTAAGCAGCTAAATGTAAACAATAGTATCTCAAATTCTGAATCACGGGTTTGTATGGACGCACATCACCTGAGAGTGGATTACCTTTCTCAGTGGTGATTTTTATTTGTTTACTTTTTCTTCTTGTGGCTAATACTAATTTTTTCTTGGGTGAAACACCCCATGTTACATGGCATGCCTCAAATGAGAAAACAGAGGGGCTGTCTTGATTTATTGCAAATATAAACAAAACTTCTTAATTATGAAGATTTCTGGGGTACAGCAAAATCAGTTCTGTGACTATGCATTGGGACGTATAAGCAAGTTTATTTTAAGTTAATGTTATTTTAATAATAAAAATATAATAATATGTTTGAAGATGAAGGGTTTATGAGCCTTTAGATGATCTTTGGTGAAAGGTTCTCAATAAACTTCTGTTTGTTGATGAAGTATAACTTTATCATTGGAAAAAGAACTTCTTAATGAATGGTTTTAAATAACAAATTTAAATAGAAAAATTTTCCCTCTTTTTTTCTTTTTTTTTAATGACATGAGCTATACCAAAATGGACATTAGTAAACTGAGTGACTTACAGATTACATAGCTGTGATAGTCTTGTGATATAAAGAGGGAGCAAGTAGAGCAGGCTTGCAAACACTTTCAGGCTTATTTCATATGTAGAAAGATTCAATTGTGCATATTTTAATACAGGGCATGTGAAATGAATGACTCATAAATAACAAATCACTTAGTAAAGTTAATCAGATATTCTTTACTGTCAGGGTGTTGAGGCACTGGAACTGCTAAGGCTCTGGGGGCTGCCCAGAAAAGTTGTAGATGCCCCATCCCTGGAAGTGTTCAAGGGCAGGTTGGATGGGGCTCTGTGAAACCTGGTCTAGTGAAAGGGGTCCCTGCCCTTGGTGGGGATGTTGGAACTAGATGATCTTTAAGACCCCTTCCAACCCAAACCATTCTATGACTCTATGATTTCTATGAACATAACTATTTTTAAAATTCACACTTTCTCCAGCTGATGAAAGTGGGTTTTCCATGGGTGGCTCCTGGGAAAAGTGTTATATAAGTACATCCTCTGACTGTTGGTAAGCGTAGACAACACAAGGGACTTTGGAAGATGTCTTTGTTTGAAAACTTTCATGGATTGAATCAGAAAGATAGAAAAGAGAATAATTCTTAAACCCTTAAAAATCTGCTCTTTAAAAAATTGTTTTTATATTCCTGTCTTGCAAGATTTCAATGGAATTCAAGCCCTGTAGTATAAATATTTCATATGCAGTCTTCTTATAAATCATCTAGACCTTTAGTGATGACTTTGTACAAGTAGATGGAAGAACTATTACAGTAGTTGCTAAGTACAAACAGCTATGTAAAGCAAATAAAGGGTAAAAAGGTTGAAAACTAATGAAAGATGAAATGTGACTTAACAAGCTTGTGCCTATTCATAACTTGCAAGCTTTTTCTTTGTAATTTCTCTTTAGTAATAGAAAGCTGAGCATAAATATTGTAGGTAATTTTGCCATATTCAGGATCACGTTGAAGTTCTATAGGATGAAATTCTAAACTCTTTTAGTTGGCAGTGTAAAATAAATTTTAAATTTCTGTTTAAGACACCTTTGTTTTAGTGAGTAGACTTTCAGTTGACTTAAGGTAGTTATTACAGGTATGTTCTAAAAGTTAAGTTTTAGAATCATAAAGTTTGAATCAAAGGAAAACTAAGAAGGACCTGAACGTGTGACTTGCAATGCATCAAGGGCAGTGTGCTCATCCCGGTGTTTCGGCTGAGAAACCAACAAAACCAGCAGAAGGGATTGCAGGTTGAAACCAGGAGGGCTTCTATAGATGTGAAATAGTGCAATAGATACAGGTTTGCAATTGTTTACAGTTAGTGCTGCTTCTATTCAAGTTGAGAATATAAGTTCATGGAGGTGGTACATCTCCAGTTAGTATTACCAGGAATGGTAGTGCTCTTACCTGATACTTCTGTTCTGTATGGGAGTGGAGTCCAGGAGATTCAATCATGTAATTATTCCTCATAGAGAAGCACAAATGTGTTATCCAGTTGCCATCCATTTTATTATACCTTCTTCTTTGCCATTGAAAAGGAATTCTTCAACAATGTAAACACAGGAACAACAATGAATCATTGAGTTTCCTTTTGATTTTGTGTATTCATTCTACTTTCCTCACTTTATTACCATCTTTGATTTCTGGTTTTTCATTAGTTATCATATTCTAATATATAAGCTGTTTTGATGTAAGGCTTGAAAATATATTCAAATTGACTAAATGTTTCATTCCTCAGTAGATGTATTTGTTTATTTATTTTGAAAGAAAATGAAAAGAAATGTATAAAACATTGTTTATGTTTTGCTTTTTAAAACTATGGTAAAAATGAATTTCACAAAAATGATTAATGACTTAAATGATGATGCTTATGATTCAGAAGTAAACATATAGATGATTTTTAGTTTATGGCAAATAAAATAATAGCAAAAAAGGCTGACCTGCACTGTAAAAGTGTTTCAATATGAACATTATTTAATAATCGTTTGGTGCTTGACTACAATTTGTGGATAAGATTAAAACTCCCTTGGGCAAAATCATGTGGGTCCCCAGGGAAATTGCAGAGGATGAGGAAACACAAGCATCAACATTCAGCAAAGTCAGGGGAAATTCTTTCAAATTTCAAGCTGAAGTCTTACGAAGCAAGTTCAGATTTTTTTATCCAACTGCACTTTAAAGGTGGGTAGCTCACTGGAGTAAAATGATATGTCCCATGTGTTTATCCTGTGTCTCTTTTCAAGTCTATTTGGGTGCGGTTTCTTAATGTGTCTAAGCAGGTTGTTCCTGAGTTTATCAGTTCTGTAGGCAAAAGGAAGTGGAATGTGGCAAAATTGGGCATTTGTCTTCATAGGCTGGTGAAGACAGGCTGTGCTGTTGCCCTCAAGACGTCAGAGAGGCAAAGTCCCACCAGTGTCCTCCCAGCATATATTTAGCAATCTATAAAGACCAAGCAAAACCCAAACCAAATCCTGAAGGGATATGTGTGTGCATCCCAGACCTGCAATAGGATGCCAGCTACCCTTTTCTCTCAAACTATAAAATAATGTAGTGTAAGTTAAAATTGATCTTAAGCCTTCACTTAGCTTGAAGCTTCTGGCATCTATTCTCAGACTTGAGCAAAGGTTTTTTTCTGAAAGCTTCATGTATTAGAAAATACTTCTTTCTGCCAGTCCCACTCTTCTCCTATCTATAGAGAATCATACATGCAGCAGCAATAATTTCAGTCTCAAGGACTGCTGTGTAAGAACATTAGCTAAATCTAAGGAGAATTAATTGCAACATATGAAGAGAGAAACTAATTAGGTGGAATTCCAGGGCAAAACATGCTTGAAAAAGATAAGAGAAATGTAGAGCCTCTCTCAAGAGAAAAAATATATTTAAAATGCAAGCATAATATAAGCTAGCTCAGACAAAGGATTCCCAAGGGGAAAAGGAGATGGGATCAACTTTTTTTTCTTCTTCCCTTTAAGATAGGAAAAGCACTGAGAGACTCATCAGAAGTAAACTTTCATATTCCGTGGGAATATTGTCACTTCTTAGCTGCAAAGGATTCTGAGATAATATACTAAAGTCACTAGGTGGAAGACATAAATTTCACTGTTGTCCTCTCATGCCCATCTAAAAAAAATCAGCACAGTTAACAATGAAGATGTAGGGTTTTCCTGTCTCAAAGATGGGGCAATTTGCTGAAGTCTTTATGTTTGAAGTCTGTCTAGGTGGGATGGACAGACAGACAAACAAATGAAGGACCCACAGTCAGAAAATGCACTTCCATCTCTAACCAGATCTCTAGAGTCTCTAGGACTGCAAATGCCAGTTCTGTCTCAATTTACTCAGTGGCAGTATATGCACAGCAGGGAAATCATTGAGGACATAAAAAGAGACAGACTCAATGTGTGTTTATGCTGTAGAAGGATGTGAGGCCAAGCTCCCTTTAAGTAATGGTTTCTGGTATTGAGAACTGTGAACCTTGAGACAGCCTGGACTTCTGCATCCCTTGGACAAGTGCACAGGAGGTCAGGCAGAGGTGCAGAGCCTGCTCTGATGCTTCTGGTGCTCAGCCAACTTGCATTTTCCCTTCTGGCTTTGTTTCAGTAAAACTGCCTCACTCATATTCTACCTGTGCATCTACACCTCTAGTGTCAGTATGGACGTGCCATCAGAGCAAATTCTAGGAACATGCAAATGGCAGTGCTCACTGATCCTTCACAAACCTACAAGGTTATTATTTCCTTCGAGCTGAATTTGAATGGGTCAGGAATTTTCTGGGTGAACAGGGAATTGTACTTTGAGGTTCTGCTGCCATCACATAATTTACTTCAGATGCAGACATGTATTCTTAAAGGCAAGGGGCTGCCTTACTTTGATAACCCATTTGGTATCTCACTATCACTGAACTCCTATATAGTAAAGCAAATGAAGAAATACAAAACCATTTGTAGTTGTCAAGGAGGCTCTACATTATCCCAGTAGAGATTGACAGTGCCAGCTATTCATATCCCAGGACTGCAATAATTTAATCAACTTCTCCATATAGCCCTCTCCCTAGGGGAGAAAAAATAAAAATTCTACATAATAGAAAACAGTCTAGCATGAACTTCCCCTATGAAATCCTTTAACCTGCCTGCTAACCTGATCTTTGTTCTCTGTACAGATTTCCTATTGATCAAATCAGGTTCATATTTTTTCAAAAGTTTTTTAGGAGGAATTACATTGTCCTGTTCCTAGTTTATTTTAAATTACACAAAGCATCTGAATGAGGACAGCAGTTAACAAATCTTTTCCTCTAGACTGTGGAACATTTTTGTCACAAGACTAAAGAACATCTCTTCAAAGGCTGGTGTCCGAGCATGAAGCAGGAATTTCTGCCCCAGGAAATTATGGATCATCAGAATTCTTCCCCAGTTGTAAATTACACTTTTCAGCTTTGCTTTCCTGTACTATAATCACCCCTAGAGCACCTAAATATGGAGAGATTAATTAAATCCAACAATTAAACAAAAAAATCCTTGCCAACAAATTACTGCCAACAAAAGTTAATTGTTAAGCAGAATTCAGAGTTTGTCCCATGAGAGGGAAATGAAAGAAAAGAGGAAGAACATGTGGCAGATAATAGTCAAAGACCTTAACCTGTGATGATGTGGGCTCGAATACTTGTGATGCTGGTTGTGGGGAGGTCTGGGTAGGGCTCATATCGAGGGAGTCACTTCTGGAGCTGCATTTCCTGGGGAAGATGGCAGATGCATAATTTGGAAGGCAGAGGCTGTCCTCAGGATGTTTAATCCATGATGCTCTAGCTTTTGGAGGAGTTTCAGTGGATATATAGAAATAGTGGTGGGTGATGTGGAAAGAATTGTTTGAGAGATTGATTCATCCTCTCATCAGAGTGATTTATCTAGTAGACAGCCTAATGTGCTGTGTTCCAGAGAATTTATTGTAGATTGCATAGATATGCCTATAAAATCCAGTGCTTTCTGTTCCAGAGTGCTTTTCTCTATTTATTAAAGAATATCAGTCTAAGCTTTAGTGATTCACCAATTTCAAAATACTACCAGCTGTCTAGAAATCTTTTTATCTGACCAGTTTATTTTCTACTTTTGTTGGGGTCAATTATTTTTTGTCTTTTTTTTTTTACACCTTCTTGTTTTAATATGTTTATAGTTAGTCACTTATAGAATCAAAATATTATTTGTTGTGATCATTTAGTCATAAAAAAGGGTTTCAAATTTTAGTGGCCCTATGGAAAATTTTTCTTGTTTAGTCATTGATAAAAAATAGTAAGGAGAATGAATAACTCCTCAATTTTTCTGATTTTTACTTTTCAAATCTGTTTTCGTAAAATTGTTGATGAGACAGTTCTAACCTTAGGAACAGAGTCTCACTTGGAGGTTTTTGAATTATGTACTACTTCTCTTGTAAGCATAAAATAAATTCCACTGGTAGTTCTTTTTCCTTTAATTTTTTAGTTTGTTCAGCTGTATTATTTAAAGAAAGGAAGAAGCCTTTATATACTGTTGATGAATCAGCAAAAATATGTTGTGGTATTTCCTTGTCCCAGATTCTCCTCAGGTTTCATTTATTTCAATATTTCTTTTAGTGAAGAAAACACTGAGGAATTTGAATGTAGTTCTTGGTAGGTAATTAATGTAACAACCTGGAAATAGCAAGCTTAGCAGTTGTAAAATTTAGAAGCAACTTATGGTTGATCATAGTGAATTCATATGATGAAAGTAAGGTGCTTAGAGGGTGCCCTGGTTTTGGCTATGACAGGGTTAGTTTTAAACTTAGTAGCTGGTACAGAGCTGTGTTTTGGATTTACTATGAGAACTATGCTGATAAGAGAGTGTTTAGTTGTTGCTAAGTAGTGCTTACCCCAAGTCAAGGACTTTTCAGTTTCCCATGCTCTGCCAGTGAGGAGCTGCACAAGGAGCAAGGAGGGAGCATTGCCAGGGCAGCTGGCCAAAGGGATATTCCGTATCATGGAATGTCCTGCTGGGGGTATAAACTGTGAGGAATTGGATGATTGCTGCTCAGGAGAGGTCGATTGTTTCTCAAGTGAGCAATTGTATTGTGCATCACTTGTTTCTCTTAGGCTTTATTCCACACTCTCCTTTTGATATCTCCCTTTTTAAAACATTATTGTTATTATTAACAACTTTGCTTCAATTATTAAATTGCTCTTAAATCAATCCTAACTGTACTCGGTGATATTGCCATCTTACATTCTGATTGGTATTTATCAGTGCTCAGTTTTTGTTGCTAATATTTTTTCCTGTCACACACAGTAGTATTGGAGAAATGTTTTCACAAAGATTCAAGTATTCTGCTTAGCATACCACAATAGAGCTTTTGTTGTATGTCCTCCTAGTGTTTACTGATATATTCCATATAAATAATTCAAGAAAGTGAATTTGAGTAATTGCTTCTCTGAGGAATACAGTCCATATCTTTTGTATTAAAATTTAAATGGATGTTTTTACATGTCCCAGACTGGTACACCTGGGAATAAAGTAGTCAGTAAAACAAGTGTTTTGAGTTGTGCTGGTCACTTCTTTAAAGGGAGAGGTTTTCAGCTTGATAGAGAAACTGTCACTGATTTCATTGTGTCAGTGTTTATATTTCAGAAATATATTAATTTACATCAGTAAACATCCTTTACTAATCGAAGAAAAAAGTGTACTACTAACAAGACTCTATCTAAATGCAGTGCAAACCAAGGGATGTTGTTATGTAAAATATGCAATTTATGTAGGAAAAAGCTGTTGTGTTTTGTGTTTGTGTTATGTGGCTTCATTTTTTTCATTCATGCCATTAATCAGGCAGCAATTATAAGTAATTACATTACTTATTATGTTTGAAAGTAAAGAAACCAGAATGGTGATTAGCAGATATTTTGATTAGATTTCTTGCCCATCAAACTCTTCATACTAAACTTTAAACCATGCAAATTTGGAATATTTCTGACATTAGAGACATTGTTCTCTACAAAGTGTAAAATTAATTGCAGGAACACCTACACATGTCTTGTATACCTGTACATAATGCCTGCATTTCCAGGCAAGAAATTAATGATTCTTAGCATGTTTTGGGGTTTTTTGAAGAACAGAGAAAAGTTTCAGGCACTCACATAAGCATGTGTTACCTGACATGTAAAAATTATCCTTTGGAAAATCCATTATTTCATTCACAGTGAAAATCTCAGGATCTAGCTAACCACGGTGTGAGTCTAGGATCCCAATGAAGGAAATACCAAGTACATTCTGTACAGAAAGGCATAATTGCTGCAGCCTCCATAGCAATTAAGGTGTAAAATATTCTGTGTTATTTATTCCTATTGTTCAGGCAAAAATCATTAATCATTCCTGCTGTGGAAAACTGTAGTTTCTGTGGAAGGAAACTTTACCCTATGCCCTGTTTATGGAGTAACTGGTAGTTGCTGAAATTGTATGTGAAATGGGCTTTATGGAATGGCTGCTGGAAAGCAAAAGAAGGCTGAGCAAGAGCTAGTTTCTAGGCTGTTCTAAGTTTTCCTGTTGCAGTAAACAGAAATAAGTCCCTTAAGGCATGCATTAAGATGAGTGTTGTGCTTTCAGACACGGCAGAGAGGTTGGACCTCAAAAGAATCTCCCCTGCCTTTCAGGGAGTTGTGTTGGATTGATTGAGAAACTGGATGTGTCTCCATGGGCCAAAGTTTAAAGCTGAAATCGGTGCTGTTGATCAGTTTTGTGGGACTGATATAATTTGTTTTGCCCTGAATACTCTCCGAAAACTCATCCTTCCTTGCCTGTGAGGTGGAATGAGGTTGAGTCGTGAGGTTGGCATATAGGGAATTTGCCTCTGTGGTTTTGTTTTTTCCTCCATCACATATTCATTTTTCTTTTCTTAGCCAGGCTTCTGTAGAGCAGCTGAGGTTTTCGGTGGCATGGGGAATTCCTGGAAATCTAAGTTTGTTAGCAATGTTGGCTGAATGCTGAGTAATTTGATTTGTATAGTTTTTAACAAAGCTTTGCTTCCTAGTTTGGATATGTGGCCTGGTAGGAATCCTGACAGAACACTTAATAAACTTTCAAATCCAGAAAGGAAAACATGTTATAAAAGGAGAGTGGAATTCTAAGACTTATTATAGTCAGTAGCTAGAGGAGGAAGATTTTTTTTCTAATTCTTTTTGTGGTTAAATGAATGGTTTATTAATGTCATGTTTCTAGTTTCTCTTATTTTTAAGGTCTGCTTTGTGTCTGACTGAGAGGGCTGTTAATCTTGCCTAAGTGTATATTAACAAAATGTATGCACAGGTCTGGGTTGCCCAGGATAGGTCAAACTTAGAGGATTGCTGGAAAGTTCCTTATGTGACATTGTATGTATTTCAACTCTATGCTGTATTGTATTCTTCAAAGTAATTTATCTCTGCATGAGCAGGTCGAATCTCTGTGTGTGATCTGTTTAGAGCTGCTCATCTTTATTTTGCCTACCAGCAAGCACATTTGATTGCTATTGCAGTTCAAGATTCTTTTTTTCCTATGTGATGGTGGTATTGTTGATGCTACTTTCTTCTTCATATACTTATCTATAAGTTTCTCACTGCATAGTCTTCCTGAAGTACTTAGCGAGCACAGAAACTAAAATAAGGTGTAAAGAAGTGAATTTATATTAAACATTTCTGAAAAAGATAATACAAATTAGCTAATATTTTATTTTACAGAAATTAGGATATTTCCATAGTATATAGGTGATCTTCCAGTATATACCTTAACAAGTAACACAAATATGCATTGATGACTTTTATTATCAGCATCTGTATACTGAGTTTGTTTTCTTATAACCACAATATTATTGACATAATATGGGAAAATGTCACTGTAAAATATTTAACTGTGAAAAACTAAGCAATACAGGGATCTTTGCTTGTTTAGGACTCTGTTGCAGCAGAACCTAACAGGAAACTGATAAAAAGGAAGTACCTGCAAGGTTCATTTTGGTGAAATGTTCCCCATTATGTGTCTGTGTATTTCTGCATCCCACACACTGAGGTGGAGTCAGGACCTGGCTGCAGTACAGTGAGCCACCCTCAGAGGACTGCCTGCCTCTCCTTTCCTGTTCCCAGATTACACTGGCAAATTAGATCCACTTTGTCCCCCACTGGGGACTTCTTCCCTTTCAAAGGACAGAACTTCCTTTTGAGAGCTGTACAGAATAAAAATGTAACCTTAAATTCTGTTGTGTGTTCCATGATAGCTGCTGTCTTAGGCACAAGCTGCATCTTCTTTGCTGTGAGCTGCCATGCCCATACTACATTTTTTCCATTGCTGCCAACTCATTCAGGGCATGCATGTTTTGTTACAGCTCTGGCTCTAGGCTGTAGAGCCTGGGTGTCTGGTAAGGGGGAAAGGATGTCAGCTGCTCATTTGGATCTGTTTTCCCTGCTGATGAGCTGTGTATGCAACAGACTTTGTGTATAGTGGTGCTAAAGGTATTGCATATGAATAGATTGGTCAGAGTGCACAGCATCATTGCCTTGCTAGCTGTAGTAATTCTAATGGTAAGCTGTGTATCACAAATATACATATTAAATAATCAAGATAATCTCTAACTGTACAGTATTCAGCAATGTTAGCTTTTGTAGGTAATGAAGCTAATGTAGTTAAGGATGATGTAAATAGTAAAACTGGATTAAATTATGGTAGAAAATTTTGGTTATGTTACCAATACAATTTTAAAAATCAGTAAAATCTAATCAGTTGCCAAGATTATAAAAAATACATAGCAACTTCAAGATATAAAACTGTCTTCAATACAATCTAATCAGTTCCCAGAAATGAAACAGCTCTGATTAAAATGACCCAGTAGACCATAGTTATTTTTTCTTGAGATAAATAAAAATATTGAAGTTCACAAGACAGAGTGATAGCTTTTCTTACTAAATAGCAGATTTAACCTTGGTAGTTGCTAACCTTTTTCAGGCGTTGACATTGATTCACAGAGATTTGAGGGCTGATATGGCTTGTACTTGGCCAATGTTATTAACATTAGTGTTACATTTTTCATCCCAATCTCCATGCTCCTGTTGGCTTTTGTGATTTTTTCAATTATATTATACAATTGTATTATCTTTTCAGTCAGATTCTAGATCTTCCAACCCATCGTAGTTTTTTTCTAACAGAGGAGCAGAGAATTCTCTTCTGGTACAAATTTTTAAAAGGCAAGACAGCTGTTATTGTACTAAAGACAGACTTGCTCATAGTCCATGCATTCAAATAACTCACAAGGAAGGGTCTGAGAGCAGTGAAAGCTCTGGGGCTGAGGTGTCTTCCTTAGTGTCTGCAGGAATTTCTTTGCCCAATGATGGTGGTACTCGTGTATGTAAAACAGGAAAACAAAATATTACTAGGAACAGAGGCATATTAAAATAATCCACATTAACCCAATCAGACAACACCTCTTTTTTTTTTTTTCCTCTTCCTGTTTTACATACCCAAGTATGTAAACACGAGTTTCTTTCCCCCCATTACTCCTTTTTCTATTCGTTCTTAGCTACCAACATCTCCCTCCTTAGCACTCATTCCATTGCTGTATTAGTTTCTTTTGATCTGAATTTTTTGTTTGCTCTTTTTGTAATTTAGCCCTTATAAATGATACTTTGCTAGACATAGGAAGAGATTCCACTTACAGTCTAAAATTAGCTTTCTAGTCTAAACTGGCCTTCTATGCAACCTCTGTAATCAATAAAAGATAAATACCACAGGAGAAAATTAATCACATTTTATGTTGAAACTGGAAGGATTAATTGCTGCCTGGGCCACCTGTCTCTTTGTGATGATTAAAGGGAGTGCCTGAAATGACAATCTCAGATGAGGTACCTGGCTCTCAGAGGGCTAAAATTAGATGAAAAGTAGCTCACCTCTTGTTTTAGGTGTTGCTAATGCTCTGCTTTCAGAGGGTCTGTCCTACAGAGGTAGAAGCTGCACAAAATTGGGATGACAAGGCAACCATAGTTTGAATTTTTTTCCCCCTGAACTGATTTGTGATGGTACCAACAATTATATTTGATTTTCACTGGTGACCAGCAATGTTGAGATGTTCTAGAACTACTATTTTGTTAGAATAGTTAATATTTCTGTAGCTCTTATGTGAACTTCTCAGCAAACTACAGAATCCGTTTTCATTTTTGGCATGGAGTGTTAGAAGCCTCATAGTATTTCTGACAAGACCATGCAGTGCTGTATAACAACATAATTGGGTACAAATCCAGTTACAGAAATTCAATTTTAAAATCATAAGGAACCAAGTTTACTGATAAGATAGTATCTACTATTTCAGTGGTTGTTACCAAATAGGGAACATCTTCATAAAGTGTGTCCAGATATATTTGATTATAAACAGTTGATAATTTTTAATGAATGCTGCATGTCAGCATTTGGAATTTAAAATAATTTGGAAATACATATAAAACTATTTAAAGACAAATACAGTATGGAAATTTTTTAAGCAAAACCATATATGGGAAAATATTTATTGAGTGTTGTCATAGGAAACGTGGTATATTCTGGTATTTCATATTTTTTATTTTATTCTGGCATATTTGGTATTTATTCTGGTATTCAATATTTGTTCTTTTAACAGTGCTGTAACTCGCCACTGAACCAACGCATTTGGAGCAGTTCTCAAAGCATCAAAACTTCATCCACATAGACTGATGCCATCTTGGCACTCTCCAGACACTGTGAACTGAAGTTAAAAATCTTTATGGAGTTTATAGCACCTGGGTCAAAAGGAATATTCTTCTGATATACAAGGAGGACCCTTACTGCCAGTATGACGAGCCAGGAGAAGTGGGTTAACCTTAGCCCTGGAGAGTTCTCTCAGCTTCAGAAATATGCAGAATGTAAGTAATTTTTAGAATATTTAATTTTATGGCTAAATAAAAATTAAGAGGATTTTGAATGTAGAATATGAAATTTTTGTATTATTGACACTATTCACAGCTTAGAAAGAATGCATCCAGGTTTTGTATTGATGATTCGTTGCTTTCAGAGACCATTGTGAAGAAAACTCTATTTCACATTTTTTATATGAATAATCTTGATTGTTCTAAATTACATCACCAAATAAGTAGTAAACATAATACAGCAGTTTAAAAAAATCACTTTTGAAAATATTTACTGCTTCCTGGGAAAATATTTTCAGTTTATTTTAATTTTTTTTCAATATCTGAATTTGAACATTTCTAATAGACATAGAAAGTTATGTGTGGCTTTTTTGTTATGCATTCTTATAACTTAAGCCTCAATGCAACATTTGCCAAAATATTTGCCTTCCTTGTGGGGAAAAAAAAGGCATATAAGGTATTTCTTTACTTTTGGCTTCCCTTTGCTCCTCCAGCACTTCTTGCACACGCAATATTTCAGAGCCATTGTTTTAGTAGAACTGTTGGTGTCAGGGAAATTTCTTGAATATGTTTGTGTTCAGGTTTGTGTGTGTACATTATAAAAAGATATGTTGTCTTTCAGGCTTCCTCTGCTCCTCTGTGATGAATGGATATTAGTTTTTTGGAAATGTGAAATGTGACTTTTTTTTTGTGTGTGTGTGTAAATAGTTAAATTTCTGAAGCAATTAGAAAAAAAAAGTTAATTGTATATAGCTTTTCATGTATAATGCCAAAGGAATAAACTATGTGTATGGACCTTAACTTGAATTTCTGAGCTGTCCAATTTAATTTAACTAAATGACTGATTAACAATACCTTTAAGTGTGTGATCTAAGACTTTAAAATGCAGTTAAAAAAAAACCTGGAACCAATATTTTTGAATTTGAGATATTTTCTATGTAACATGGCAATAAACAAAAGGTTGTGACAACAAATATCTTTTCTCATTACTAAATAATAATTACGTTATATGGAATTTTGTGAAGCTTGAATATATAATCGCTTTGCTCTTTCATTGTCTTTGTTGAGCTTGGAAAGGCAATGAACTGAAAATCACCAAATTTCATTTGGTGACTTGGTAAAGTTTGATTCACTTAAAAAAATAAAAATAATATTAATAAAAAACCCCTAAACAACAAAAGTTGTTTAAAAAATGCATTGCTCATTTTTCTCCAGCATGGAACTTGAAGTACCAGTGGTTCTCCTGTAGGATAGAAGGCTGATCCAGGTGTCAGAAGGTGACACTCAGGGGAGGTTTGGCTTTGTGGCAGGTGATGAGCACCCAGCTGTGCCTTGTGAGCAGTGGGTTTCACTGCAGAACTTCAGAATAAGCAGGGAATTCATAGACAGCTGAATTTTTTTGCCTTCACCCTTTGATATGCAGGCTTGTCATATGCTCTGCCTTTCAGTTTGGTGTAGAGATTTTACTTCATCCTATTTGCAACATTATTTTAGCTATGGAAATTTTTAATATTCTTGAATTAAAAAAATACAATATTTATAAATTGTATTTTAGTTTGCATCGAGGTGTAGTACTAGAATACTAGAACAAGGAGTACAGTCTACCAGACACCCCTCTGCCTTGGATCATACTCTTAGTGGCTGACTGTCTCTTCTGCCTGGTATGATCACAGGAAGGCAATATTACTTTTATACAGCTGGGGTGTGTTGATAGTGGCAGGATGCCAGTTGCTCACCAATCTGTTCTATCACTCCTCACCCTCTTCCCATGTTCTGGGGTGGGGTACATTCCATGGGGTACAGTCCTCCACAAACTTCTCCAGTGTGGGCCTTTCCCCTGGGTGCAGTTCTTGGTTGATACAGAACAGAGACCTTTAGCTGGTGAATGGGAAGAGGGAGGTGCTGAGCTGCCTTGTGCTAGAACCAGTAGGAAGTTCTGAAGTACAGGTGGATTTAAATTTCTGCTTTTCTTTGGTGCCTAGGTAAATTTGGTTAAGAAAGTTTGCTTATCCATTTTAGGCACTTCGTGTGTCTATTCATGCAGAAAGTATTCTCTTTAAAATGCAGTAGCTGGTGTTTTGCATATTGACTTTCTGATATCAGGAAAAAGACTCCTTGCACATTTCCCTTGTGATGCTGAAACTCTTCAGCCCAAGCTGGCTACAGAGTGAGACAATGTTTTACTTTTGTGACACCTCTGCTCAGGGCACAAGGACACACCACCTCTCAAGTCTGAAAGCCTTAGTTTGGATCCTATGTAGGAAGGAGTGACTCTGTTCTGCTGCATAGCAGAACTTGGAGTGAGGCTTTGAGTCTTTTGAGGTTGAAGCTCAGTCTGAAACCATATCCTTGATTTTTCTGCTATCTGGAAAACAAGCCTGTCTCACCTTTGCCTGTTTTATGAAGACTTGCTGCCAAACTTTACTGAAATCAGTCACACCTGCAAGTTTTAGTTTCCAAGAAGAGCAGAGGAATGGGTCACATAGGTTCTAAGAAACGGATTAAGTGCCTCTTCTTATCTTTACACTGAAATAGAGCTCAGGTGGCACCTAGATGAGCTGCTTCTCTTGGCATCAATTGCCTTCAGTCATGCAAAGAAAACCTCAAACTATATTTAGATACAGACTGCACAGATAATAAGTACATCCAGAGTTGAGTCATATGTACATATATAACTCATATAAGTGTGGACATTACAGATCCAACTGTCTTGGACTTAGAGCATAAATTCCCTCTTTGGTCACCAAAGTAGGTGTGAGGATCTTTCACTGTATGAAGCCCTTTAAACTACTCCTGTGGATTTTAGTGCTCTGAGAATGACATGTGCTTTTCACTTTCTTAGTGAAAGCCACTTTGCTCCAGTTCAGTGTAGTTCTTTTTCATTAATCTTCTGTGAGCTTGATGATTGTCTACTCTGGTGAGTGCTGTCAGGCAAGGTCTGCTCTGTGTGTAGGTACTGTCCTTGTAATCACTTTGAGAAGTTCCTACCACATCTTGTCTGTCTGTTTCTTCTTCACATAGTTATAGTATAATTCAGTGCTTTATCCAGCTGTACTGTTTGGTGAACCCAAACTCTGAATGCAAAATTTCTTTTGTGACTATATAATAGCTTTTCTCAATTTCCATAAATACAACTGAACAGCAAAGGAGAATGAGTTCTCCACCACTTGTTCCTAATCACAAAATATTTCCCTCTAAGCAACACTCAGAACTTAATAGTAAGTGAATATCTTCCTGTAAATTAATCCAAGGAGTATCTGTAATTTTTTCTTACTGAATTATTTTTGACCTCAAGTCAAGGTAATTTTATGCTTCCAACATAGGACCCTTTGTCTACCTACATATTAAATAATTTGGGGCTCCAATGAATTTTTTGGAACAGTTTAAATATTACTTACCAAAAAACCTCCTTTCTAAAATCCAAAGAGTGTATTACCTAATACTTGTCACTTTGCAGTTAATATGCATATGTGTGGTTTTGGAAGAATAATTATTTCCAAAGACAGTTCATCTCTGTGTCCTTCTTTCCAGTTAAATTAAAAATCTCCTCTCTTCTCTTTTTCTGAAGATAGAACAGTAGAACATATTTTACATTACATCTTTGTCTGATTTTAAATTGCCTCAGAAGAATAGGTGAAAAGAAAAAGAAGAAAAAAAAACTTGGATAACTGGTGTGATTATTAAATAATAGTGATAATAATGACAACAACAACATTGTAGCCCACATTAAATCCTGAAGATTCTAGGGAAATAAATGCACTTGAGAGAAGAATTTTTTTTTCGCAGTTAGATTTCATAATCAATGATAGGTGTGGGAAAGAAAGGTGAAAAGAAGTAGGAATTTTTCTGCATAAAACTGTCATTTCACAGAGTAAGGTACATACAGGACTTTTCAGGCAAAACCAGTTTCTTCTAAACTATATGGTACCAGATTTGTCTTTGTAAGTTATATGGGGAGCAGTTGAGGGAGCTGGGGTTGTTTAGCCTGGAGAAAAGGAGGCCCAGGGGTGACCTTATTGATCTCTTCAGCTTCTTGAAAGGAGATTGTAGTCAGGTGGGGATTGTCCTTTTCTCCCAGGCGACAAGCAATAGGATAAAAGCTGCCAATAGGACAAAAGCTTAGAAGTCTCAAGCTGCTCCAGGGGAGATTCAGGTTGGACATCAGATTTTCCTCTTGGGAAGGGTTATTAACCATTGGAACAGACTGCCCCAGGCAGAAGTGGAATCGCCACACATAGAAGTGTTCAAGGAATGAATGGATGTGCCATGGTCTGGTTGACAAAATGGTGATGAGTCAAAGGTGGGATTTGATGATCTTGACATCTTTTTCAACCTAAATGTTTCTGTGATTCACTGATATGTGCCATTCTGTACTACTCCAAACAGGAACCTGAATTGTAAGGGCATTAGAGGGAAGCAATATAAATAGCTTCATTGTGATTATTATCTGTATGTTAAATTGGATTAGTTTGGACAGGGTTTTTTCTTTAATCCTTTTTATTAAATGAATTTTGTATCTCCTTTTTATTAAACAAAGTTTTATGGCTGTTGTAGTCCAAATTGTATGTTAAAAGGAGCTTAGAGGATCCTGCTTCAAAAGCAAGTGGGGAAATATTGAAGGGATTTTAAACAGTTAAAAAAAGACTATTTCATGAGTCAGCTAAGCATTAAAAAAGGAAAAAAGAAAAGGAAGCTCTTCCCTCAGTAGGAGGAGAAAAAGACCTCTGAGCTCTGGCAGCATGTGCACTCTGGGGAAATAGCTTGGTTTTGTGTTGTCCTTGTGAGTTTGTCAACAAAACGTGCCCTGAGGAAAAAGCCTGAAAAAAACTTTTTTGCAAAACTTTTGGCAGTGATTTTTTTCCCAGGCTGGTGGAGGAAAACTTGGGCAGACTGTCACAGACTGAAGATAGAAATAGATGTTGGAGTGCTACTGAAATGACTGTGAGAACAGAAACAGCATCAGCAGCTGCTGCATCTTTTGATGTGGCATCAATAGCTACTGCAAGAACTAGACAGTGAAACAATGTTATAGGGGAACAGGAAGGAGGATTTTGTGAAAAAGATCACTGAAGAAAAATGGGAAGGTCAGCAAAAGTTTTGGTTCAAAATTAAGTTGTCAGAGACACTCGAGTGGGTTTGACTCTATGGTACTCACAGAGAGCAAATATTTTATTTTACAATGGGTATAAATTATAATCTTCTGGGAACTTCATATGTGTGGCAGCTGGTCACCAGCAGCTATGGGCCATTACACAATCCCTTAGAGAGTCACAGGCTTCTAGTGTCACATGGAATTCTACTAATTCTATTGAGGGAATGAATCTTATCAAATACAACTTGACAAAACCAGCTATTTTTGACTGTGTGGAAAATGGTGAGAGAATATCACTGGTGATTACTGAAAATAGTTTTACCCCAAGTATTGGATTTTTGCTGCTGTTAGTAAAGATGGCTAGGTTCTCAAAAAGTTTTGGCAGGATCTGTTAGACTGGCTGAAAGGTGGAGCTGCCAATTCTGCCTGTACAATATCCCGTGCACTTGGGCGAACTTCATGGAGAAGGATAGAGGGTCTAGTGAGAGATCCAGTCTTTGCATGCAAGGCCTGTTTGGGGTAGAATGGCCAGAAAAAGGCATCAGCTGATAATTTTTAGAGTCTGAATCCTTATCCTAAATCTGTGATTGGGAACTAAAAATCTAAGTAGGAGAAAATGGAGAAAAATACTCAGTGGTTTGGTGGGGCACTTACTTTAGTTCTCCTGAGGGGTGAACTATGAACTATGCATATTGATAAAACACTGTAATTTTTTTCTTCAGATCTGTGAATTTAAATTCTTCGTGCACATTCCTGTTTTGCATCAATTTAGAGAAAATGGGTTAGGAGTGTTACATATTATTTATTTTGGCTCTAGTCAGATTTACTCTTAAAAAGCCCTGAGCTCTGTTCAATGGAAAGCTTCACTAATGAGGATATCAGATCTGACTTTAATTTGTTGTAGCCTGAAATCCAGACTAGAGAAAATACAAAGTTGTGAGTTTATTTTTCATTTAACCAGTCATAATTGAGACTTGACCTCTGAAGATCATACCATAGATAAAGTTATTGTGGGAGATTGAAATCTGGGCACCAATATCATCTGCAGAAATATTAGTGTATTTCTTTCCTTTCTCTAATTAGGGTTTCTGTGTTAGGTCTTAAAGAGTATGTAAGATAGGAATGATGAGCTGAGCATTTCTGAAGAAAAAAAAGTTAATAAACATGCAATAATACAATATGAGGTGGGCATTCTAATGAGAGAAAATGTTTAGTGTCTCTACCATGATAAATGCCTGGTGGTGACTCGCAGCTGTGGTTTTAACCAAACAGAAGCTGATCAGTTCTCCAGTTAGCCTGTCAGTGGTAAACAGCATCATATTGACTCTGTCCACAATTGTGAGTAAGGAGGAATCTTTCTATGTCTGTCAGGTGGGACACTCCTGTATGCAGAGCTTGTTTCCTGCTTCCACGCCCATGCTAAAGAGGGGATCCAACTTCAGGTATAAACTATTTAAGGAAAGGAAAAAAATATTTAGGGAAAGGAACAATGTAGAAGAGTCCTGAAAACTTTGCCTTGCTTAAAGGGACTATGAAATTACTCAAAATTTATTTTGTGACAAAGGCAGATACACTTAAGTACGTTTTTGTCCCTCTCAGGCTACTCTATATGTTCTGATTTGGAGCGTTCTTTCAGGAAATACTGGCTTTTCTAGAACTTTGAATGGTACATAGTAACAGCACAAAATAGTCACACTGAGTGACTTGGATTATTGTTATTGCATTATGTTCATGTCTTAGCTAATTACAGGGATCCTCTCCTGTCTTTTAACTGCAAGAAACTCCATATGTCAGCAGCAGGGAGACACATTTTTAAAAGCAGAAAATAGTGAATTTATAATTGTTACTGTCAGCTGGCAAAATTGGGACAAATCTCCTGCTTATAAATCCCCCAGAATCATAGAATTGTAAAGGCTGGAGAAGATTCTTCCTCTGCAGAACATAAGATGCTCTTGGAGTATCTGATTTGTTCAGGACTTCCAATTAAAGGGATTATAGTCGGCAAAATGCAAAACTACTATCTCTTCTGTGTGCTGTTGGCTGGAGACTGCTAATAAGAGATCATATATCATAACATGAAGAGACTTAGTTAGTTTAGTAAAAGCAGAGAAAGCAGTAGGCTGTTAGAGTAAACTTGTAATTCAAAGAATTTGAAAAACGATGACAAATTGGTCCAGAGTTGGATCAGTTTAATGAAGCACCAACTGTTTTTAGCATCAATTTCCTTCCTAAAGAACTGCTTCTGGTTCCTGAATAATTGATTGATAACATCAAAATTATAATGACTCCAAAAACTGTAACTTTCATTTAGGGGTAACAAAAGTATTAGGAAGCAAATGGTGTCAGTTGTCCTAGTGCTGATACACTTGATTTATTTGTTTTAGGAAAGCTAGAGGAAGTGTCAAAGCTGGGTATTTAGGTCTCATATGGAAGAAATGTTAAAGGAATTGAAGAAGGGAAAAAATTGATTCAGACTGTTCGATAGTACTGGGTCGCATTGATCCCAGAACGCAGAGAGAAGATACTGCTAGAAAAGGCTGTCATTGCTGCAAACACATCATTTGTGCCTGGAGAGGCACTGGAAATGCTTTCTAGGTGATGAATAGGACACTGTCCCATCATCAAAAGCATTTGGTGGTCTCACTACAAGATGATAATTTACCTGCAACCCTTTTGCACATTGGCTTCATCTGGGAGAGTGGGGAAGAGACAGCAGTAACAGTATCTGGAGAGGACTGTTCAATACATTCTAGTTCAGTACAGATGTTGAATTTGTTGTGCTGAGACTGGATGCTGTTAGGCCCTTATTTTTGGGAAAATCGTATTATTTTCTAGATTATGCTACTAAGTTTCTGCTCAGGGCACAGTGTCTGTTTCCGTGCCTGGGGAAGATTAAGTTAGAACTCTAGCACTGCCAACGGGAGCAGGGCCTGTGCTAACTCTTAGACATTCATATTATTATTTAATTGTTCTTAAATAATACAGTGGTCATAGAAGGGAATTATGAGAAAGTTTTTAGGGTAAAAGTTACTGACTTTGCATTTCCATTTTCAAGGGTACTGTTGCAAGAAGAAAATGTAAAGACTTCTTACAAAGTCCAAAACAGAAACATTTGTTAACAGAATCACAGAATGGGTGAATGAGGCTGAACAGGACCAGCTCTTTTAATCTTTCCTTGTAAGAGGTGTTTTCAGATTTCTGTGGCTGAGGGTAGCTAGTAGCTGGTCTTTGAGTTCTGAAAGGCAAATGGTGTAATCTCACCTTGCTCTTTATTTCCTTGGTCAAAAATAATGACATTTTCTAGAATTGAAGCAGCACAGGTACATGGTGCCAGTCAGTAACACCTGGTGTTGTTGCAGCATCAGCTGTTACTGACATTGAACATATATTGTGTCTATTACAGATCTGACATATGGCCATCAAATTACTGAATGTCTATTTATACACTGTAAAATATGTAAACATTGATTATGCCTTTGTTATATTTCCTGTGTTTCTATGTATCTTACTTATTTCTTTTCCTTTATTGTTTGGTTGTTTCTATGGACATTTACATGTAAACAGTAAGAAGATTTTGTTGCTTATGAGTTCATCTGTTCCTGTTGCTTATTCTTATTATAAAGATTTGGGGGATAATTCAATTGGTTGCTGTGGAAATGAGCCTGATGTCACAAACAGTTACAGTTCACCAAGCCTTTAAGAAACAAAATGAAGGGAGAAATAGCTAATTGGAGAGCCACGTGACTGTATCAGAATCTCAACTCTTATTAAAAGCATGTATTTTTAGTCACTGTGTTTCTATAGAAGAGCTGGAAAGTATAATTCAAATGGTGACAATCCATGACTCATCAGACAAACTGAAAAAAATAGCTCTGAGGGAAAGGATGGTCATGCTTTGCCTTCATCAGATTCACACTCAATAAACCAGTAGCCCATAGTAGGTCCCTTAAGCCCAGCAAAGCTTCCCGTGCTTGAAGAGAGAAGGGGAAAGCTGCCTGTCCAACCTATCCACTGAAAAAATATGCTTTGCTATTAGCTTTAGCACTTCTGCTGTTCTGCCTCTCCTGGGTTTCTGAAGAAAGGAGAGCCAAAGCTGCCTTCCTAGTTCCTCTTGAGAACAGCAAATAGGTTGGCCTTGATGGCTCAAATCGAGAATCAGAGGTGTCAGTTGGAAAAAAGAGGAGAATTAAGGCTGTCTGATAGTGTCAGGAGACTTCCCTCCATCTGCCATTAATTGGGATGAAGGGCCCTGAATTGCTTTCCTCTGTGTTGTTTTCTACCAGTTAAAAGAAGCAAAAATTTAAAATGTGCTCATAATTACGTATGTTTTCATTGTGTTTTTAGACACTAAAAATATATTGCTTTTTGTGTGGCTCTGGAAGACTTTTAGTGGATGCTGTGCAGTGTCACTGCATAGTTTTGTTGGCTGCACTACAAAATTGAATGGTTTTTTGAGGACATTACAGACTGCTAAATTTGTCTTTAAAAGTGTTCAGATTTTATATGGGTCATAATTTTTAATAAAACCAATGCAGAATATGGACAAAATAATTTTTATTAAATTCCAATGTAATATGCTTTTGTATTAAGGCTGAAAATATAAATGCTTGATTTTATTTTAAACATAAAAGTTACAAATAATTTTTTTTTATTGCAGATGACCCTGTCTTGGAACAGGGGTTGTACTAGATGGTCTAGAGAGATGCCTTCCAACCCTAAAAATTCTGCAATTCTAATACTGAGACACTTGAATTAATTGTGATAGCAATAATAGTGATAAAAGGTTTGTTTTGAAGAATGTATTTCCTAGAATTAAGTGGCCTAATAATCGATGTTTTCATTCATGAAGGTATATTGAAGAGATTTAAAATGCTTTGTTAACTGTTTTTTCTTTGTTATTGGTTCTAGTTTTGTCTGTTGTTTGTGGTTTGCTCTTTTTTTTTGTTTTTGAAGTAGAGTGCTGTTTCTACTTCTAATTTGTTCTTTATGTTTGAAATTCACTGCAGAGATAGGACGGACTCCAGTATCTTTAACTGTATCAACATAAACACTTCGGCAATACTTGTAACTGCTTTGAAAGCAACCATAGGCTGTATATTGTTTAAGAACCTATAGATAGTAGTAGTTGAAATGAATGGAGGGAAACAGTGAAAACTTTATAGATGTTTAGGAGAGGAGGATGGGAAGATGACTTATGTACTAAGTATGTGAATTCTTTGTTGAATAATGGCACTTCAGGGCTGGATAGGCTTCAAGAGTGTGATAAATTGCTGAAATTATACTAGAGATGGTGAAAGTGCATTGAAGAGATGTGATGAAAATGAGTGAGTGACAAGAGTTCGTGGGATAAAAATAAAAAAAAGTCCTGAAAGGGAAAAAATAATTTTAAAATGTTAAAGAAAAAAAAGACAACATGGGAAAACAAAGCAAAACAAATATCTTCACATAAAGTTGGAGTCTACCAAGTTTTGGGAGACCAAAATTTACATATCTGTGCTATTTTTACAACCCATAAGTACTTCCATGAGTTATGCAAGAAAACAGAGAAGAACAGATGTTAGAAATAGTTTATCAGGACAAAATCAAAGTTTGCTTTTAGAGAAACATAACAGCAGACAGGAGCCAGAAGAGAAAGCACCAAAAACTGAATGTTTGGAAGTTTTGATTTACATTTGCTGTTTGGTTATGAAAAATAATAATAACACTGAAAAAACATAATCATGAAATGGAGAGAAATTACCTGCAGCAGAAGGAAAAGAATTCCCATTGAACCTTAGTGGCTAGCCAAAGTTTACCTTGTGCAAATGATTTTAATTACGTTATGCAAACTACATTTTGTCTTCTGTAGAGGATCCTCCAAAAGTTTTTGGATAAAAATTCTTTATTATTAAAATCAGTGTAGATGTATACAAGTACTGTTATTTTTGATTTGAAAGCTTGAGTACTTATTTAGCTAATTTTGGGTGAGGTTGGATCCAAGTAAATACTCAAACTGGAATTTGAAAAAAGTCACTTACAGTCCCTTTGGAGGTGCTTTCATTCTGGAATAAATCAGAAATGGTTGTTCATTCAGATTTGTTTTAGAAGATAAGAAGTTGGTTAATTAGAAACTATCTGATACTTAGAGGCGTAAGACCCATTTAAATTCCTTTAAGTATAGAACCATATTTTTATATTTCCTTTCAGATACAATGAATATTGTAACATTGCTTGTCAAGTCCAGGCTTGATATTTCATCTGTGGTCTAACATGTGATGCCTTCAAAGAAGACCACACTTAAAAATACATGACATTATGAAATAAATTTAAATGATCTGTACTATGATCTTGGGGAGATTAAGGGATTCACAGAAAGAATGTCAATTAAGTTGTCCCAAGTGATACAAAAGCACATTCTGAAGTGTTTCCTAGTCTAGTGTATGTGCTTAAATCAGAGCATGCACTGCAGTTTTTCTGGATTAGTTACAAGAAACAAGTGTCAGAGTAGCTGTTCCTTCTAATAGCAATCTTGAGATGTAATGACTGACTATGTACAAGCACTACTAAACTGCTCTGCAAACTACAAACTCTTCAAGGCAGATAAATAAGATAAATACTTTGTAGCTCTGTGTCGATGTTGCAGCTTAAAGTTATCCAGTCTTACATTTATAAAAATAACCTGAGTAAATTCAAATTGAATCTTAGGGTTTTTCTACAAGTAGCACATTTCAGAAGAACTTGGTTTTCTTTTTTTTTGTTCCCCCCCCTTTTTTTTTCATCCCTACTTTGTTATCTGTCCACACAGCCTGCCTAGCATGTTTGGCTAGCAGCACCTTCTCAACCCCCTAAACAAAACAAAGGAAAAATACCCAAGCAAATCCAGTCATCTCTACAGCTCAGCATCCTATCCCTGGGAAGCATGCATCTCTAAAGTTTTTGTAAGTGTTCCAGGCACAAATATGTCAATCTTTATTCAGAGTCTATCTGGACATAAAAAGTAAATCTAAATCTGGTATAATTATGCAGGGTGGATTATAGTCACATCTCCATTTAGTTATTTTAGTGGAAACTAGCAATAAATATGGTCTCTGCACTACAGAAAGTTTTTGGCTTGAAAGTGGGGCAGACCTCATTAAGTGTTGTGTTGTATCTAGTGAATAAAAAAGCTATGTAAACTGTTCTAAATAACATCCATTTTCTTGGATGGGAATGCCCACCTGTATGTTCAGCAGGCTGTTCTGTCCCATGTAAAAAGAGTTTGTCCTGTCCTGTTTTGCCCCCCAGGAGTTAAAATACCCAGGCATATGCAAGAGCTCTTTTCATATGGGTTTGCTCCTCGTGCTGCCAGTGATAGAAAAGTTGTGTTCTCTTGATGCTGTCTGCTACACATACAGTGCCAAAGAGTAGGATGTCTAGTGTTCAGAGGTGGTGGTTGAGGCAGACTGTTAAGGTTTTTAATTATGATTACTCCTCTATATAGCAGCAGGTGAGTTTTTGTAAGTTCTTCTCTTATTCAGACCACTAAAAATAACCATGAACTTGTCTATAAGAGCATTTTAATATTTTTATACCAAGCCTTTTACAGACTCATACAACTATCTTTCAAAAATAAGGAATGATAATAATAAAAACCCCCATATACCACAGTTATCAAATAGGTTTAGTTTGAAAGAATTGATCATCTACTTTGTTATAAAGATTGTGAAGCATCTCTGGGAATTTGATTTCTACATTTTTGTACTAAAAGACAATGTTTAATTGTGCAGTCTTTCTCAATGCTCTTTTCTGTTTTATGAAGTGGATTCTACCTCATTTTCTTTCTCTTTTTCTGAAAGGGATGAAACTGTTTCCCATTTCTTCTGTCTGTTTAATTTTTTTACAATAATTATTGGTTTATAATGACTAAACAGTTGGAAGAAATAGAAAACAGTTTCATCCCTTTCTTAAAAGGAGAATAAAGTCCATCATCATAGCAGATGTTTATTTCTATGGGTTTATTTTTGTAAGAATTTCTTAGATATCAGTCTTGTCCTGATCTTTTGTGATCACTTAACAGGAGAGATTCCCACTTTTATTGATAGACTTTCAGTCTAATGTAAAGAGTAGTCTTCCATATAATTTAAAAAAGTATATTTTCTTTGCATACATATTTTAGAGCTGTGTTTTGGTTTCTCCCCCATTTTATATATTTAGTCTTAGATAAAAGTCTAGTATCTTATGTTGCACAACTTCTGTGACTGATGAGCTTTGTAAAAATTGCCAGAATTTGGCCAGCCCTTGCCAAATGACCATGAGTAGATAGCTTTGGAGCTTGCTATCAGAACTGAGATTTTTCTAACTGCTTTTTTGGCTGGCATTCAGTTGCATTTTGAAATTTTATGTATTAAAACTGTTGAATTAGTAACTCTAATTGTAATTTTAGGGGAATGTAGAATGTTCTGCTATGTTTTTCCTCTCACAGGTCTGGAAATTCAAATGTCATCTTAAAACTTGTAAGCATTTTTATGAGCCTGCTTTTTGAGTTTTGAAAAAACTGAAAAATCAATTTTAAATCTTCACAACCACACAAATTACATTTTCTTTTAACAATGTTAGTTTATGCAGTTTATGCATCACTGTTTTCTATGAAATCAATCCATTATCAGCATTACTTATGAAAAGACCTTTTCATTTCATTTCATCAAGCTTTGTTTATTTTTAACCATAGTGAGAACATAGTAGATTTTTAAAATTACATTAAACCTTTGCCTTAAAAGATGATGCAGATCAAGTATGAACATGGAGATAGAATGAACAAGGAGGCAGATAAGGTATTTTTTAAAGTTACTTTGAATAAGCAATAAATATTATACATAATTTTTATTGTGAGTACGTAGCCATCAGAAATAAACTATAAGTAGTTAGGATGTACTGTGAAAAATGTGGCAATTAACATCAGAGAATTTCTGGATAAAGTCAAATAAAAATAAAGTAGAAAGAAATCTTAATGGCAAGCAAGGTAGTATGCATGGAATAATTGAGGGTTTATATGAGGGTTGAAATACAGAACCAGGAAGAAAGCAAGGTGAGAATAAAGAAGTGTGCAGTATTTCTCCAGGGGAACTATTCCATTGGGTTTTTTTGGAAAGATTGGGATGTTAAAATTAAATATCAGTTTATTTTTATTTTGTTCAGTTTATCGACTGAATTGTATGCAGGCTTTTAAAAAACTTGAATTCTAGCTGTTCCCTTTAAAATTGGACTGAAGTCAGTTCCTGATCTTTGTAAAGTGCTCAATGCCTTCACAGAACACACAGCAGGCAGAATGAGATGCCTTCATTCTGATTTTCCAGCTTTTCTATGGCTACAATTAACTCCATATGATGCACATTGTTGTCTTAGTGACTGAAGTTTCCAAGGAATGACTTTAATTCTGATAGCAGGAGCATGGTGTGTTTTCTGCGTGCAGCATGGGCAGCCACATTGCTTTGCTGAGCTTTTGGGAAGCTCAGTGGCCTGCAGGCTGTCCTCCTCCTTCCTCAGCCTCTCAGCAGCTGTCAGCAGCTGGCTCCTGCCCTTTTTGGGGGGCTGTCCCCATTGCCACCCCCTTCCCTTTCGGGGGTCCTTTCTTCTTCATCCTCTTGGAGCACACAAGCCCCTCTCAGCTTCTGCTCATCCTTAGAATGCTGTTTGGCAAGGGAATGAATGCTCACAAGTGGAACTGAGAACTTGTGCACAACTGGAAGGGGCTCTGTGTGTCTACCTGTGCTGGGGACACTGACTTGGACTGTCTGACAGGAATAAAAGCCTGTTATGTTTGGGAGTTTTCCAGAGAAGCAACGTGCTTTGTGCTGTGCTTTGCAGTGTAGTGTAAAGATCCCTAAGCTAGAAATGAGCAGTAAAGTGGTGCAGCAGCACAGCTGGAGTCTATTTTCAGTTTATTTCAGGAGCTCTAGAATTCCTCCTCTGCCTGATTCAAGCTAATCAGAGTCTCTTTACATAATAGTGCCATTTGTAGGCACACAGAACACCACATTTTTTTTAAAGCAAAACACTGTGGTGTTCCTTTTGAAACATTTAGATGCTTACAGAATTTAATATTTCAATATTTTTTTTGGGGGGGAAAAAAAAAGGAAAGTTAAATGTAATTATTGGAGAACATGTCCTGGGCTGCATCTAAAGTGTGGCCAGCAGGTCGAGGGAGGTGATAGTGCTCCTCTGCTTTGTTTCAGTGGGACCCCACCTGCAGTGCTCCATCAGGTGTCCCCAGCACAGGAAGGACATGGACCTGCTGGGAAGAGTCTAAAGGAAGGGCACCAAGTTGTTCAGAGGGATGGAACACCTCTCCTCTGAGGAAAAGCTGAGGGAATTTGGTTTGTTCCTGGAAAAGGAACTGGAGAAAGTTTTGGGATGACCTAATCACAGTGTTCCAGTACGTGAAGGGAGCCTACAGGAAAGATAAAGAGAGACTTTTAACAAGAGTGTGTGGTGACATGACAAGGGGGAATGGCATCAAACTGAAAGAGAGTAGGTTTAGATTAGCTATTAGAATTAAATTCTTTACTGTGGGGGTGCTGAAGCTCTGGAACACAGAGAAGTTGTGGGGACCTCATCCCAGAAAGTGTTCAAGGCCAGGTTGGATGGAGCTCTGAGCAACCCGATCTAGTTAAAGGTGTGCCTTACCCACAGCAGGGAGGTAACTGGAGGATCTTTAAGGTCCCTTCCAAAACAGGCCATTCTCAGATTCTGTGGCTATTAATATCAGTTTTATTGGAATATGTCATCTACTGAAGCATTTGTTCTTCTTTTTGGAAGAAGGAAATTTCAACTGAAAATTTATCATTTTGATGGGAAAAAAGCAAATAGTTTGCACAGCTTTATAGTAAATGTAACATTTAACCAAAAGTAAAATAAATATGGAGAGATTTCTGTATTGTCAGTCAGATTTCTGATGACAACCTCAGCAATATTTACTCTATTGTCTAAAACCAAGTTATTTTTATGATAGCCATTTTATTTGTATTCATATCTCTATCTTGGGTGTTGGGGTTTTTTTCAGATTTAGAATTTGTTAAAAGATGCAGAAAGGGGGAATAAATTGTATATTATTTTAGATGGCTTCTCTGAGTATAACCTCTTTGCTATTTGTGAGTGACACTGAGATATTCTGACAAGGATCTGGCATATATCTTAATAGTTCAGAGGTTTGTGCGTCACTACTTTCAGGAGACTGGGTCTTTATTTCATAACTTATCTTGAAGCCATGATCTCATACATATTGAAACTTAGTAAGCCATTTATCTTTCTGAGGATGATTTAGTGCACAGTCTGAGATAAGCTTTATTTCACTGATGGTACACACTGTTTAGAAAGCATTAGAACCAAGCCAGGTCTTTTCTCTGTGAGAAATTTGGGCATAAATGTAGTGACACTTTTCTTATATGTCTAATTACATACCACATCCAAGATGAAAAAATTTCCTTATAGGAAAATTTACTTTTTAAGTAAACAAAGAGTATATGGGGCTGCAGAAGGAGTGGAAGAGGCCAGCTTGCATCATCCTCTAGACACAAAGTAAAAATTTTGTCTCCTATATTCATTGTTAATTCATTGTGTTTGTTAGGGAAGCCCGTTACCTGCTGAAGAGCATTCAGTGAATTCAGATTTTATGGTTGTTTTATGTTTGTCTATACAGTGGTACTTAAAACATATAATAGGCTCCAATAAAGTGTGATCCCATTGCTTAAGAAAAGCCATACTCCCTATGGACATGAGAGTTTATCTTTCATTAAGGAGAAATGTCTTAAAACTTTTCATAAGTTCTTGTGTACTGTGTGTTGCACTTGCTGCATGCTTGGCAAGCTCCAGGACTTCTTTTTTCAGCAAGAGCAGATTCCTTGGGTTAAAATGTTCTAGAATGGTATTTTTACAACGTAGTTATCCAAATGCTTTGCTTTGTCTAATTCTGGAACCAGATATAAAAGAGGAAAGGGAAAGCCCATCTTCAAAAGCAAAAGAAAAGTCTAAATTGTTTCCTGTATCTTCCTTGGACAAAAGTTCTGAAGTCAAATTTTGTTTTCCTTTGCGCTCTCTGAGATCTTTCACTGTATCAGCCAATTTTCTTTTTTCTCATTTTCCTCATCCAAAACAAGCCATGTCTCAAGGCTGATCTTCACAAGTGCGTGAGGCAGAAAGTTCACAAATGGTTTACTCTTCCATTTACTTGAGATGTAACTCCATTAGAATTGGAATGTAGATCCCTCACAGCTAGTCTGTTCCCTAGGGTTTAGGTGAATTTATTTCCAGTCATACTCTTGCCTCTTTTCCTAAAAACCAAATTATTTTATTAATGTATTAATACTTTTAAATACTTTCAATTATCAGGCATATGGAACATCCAGATTGTTCAGCTGCAAGTTAATGGTGAATACAAAAGTTTGGGGAAAGTTAAGGTCTGTTTGTGGCTGTAATTTCCTATTTCTGAATGTTCTAATATTAACTATTTGTGTTTTAAGGTTTTTTCCTCATGTAAAGAGTATTAGATGGAATATATTTATTCTGAAATGGAATTCATCCTTTTAGATCATGGGAAATTTAAGGTCTCTGTAAACTCAGAAAGTCATGAGATCATACTTTTAGATTTTTCTGTTTAAGATACAATAGTTACAACTATTTTTTAAAAAGGTGTGAAGGAGCAGAAGAAGAGGGATGTGAAATAAGGGAAGATCAGAAGATTGAACTTTTTTTTCTTCTTTTTCTCTTTTATCTTGCTATATTTGAAGGTTCATCTGCCTCTTCCTGTCTCTTCTTCTCCCTATTTTTTATTCTTTTCTCTTGTTCCTTTTATCCTTTTTCATTATTAAATCCTCATTCTACTTTACTTCTCATATCTTTTCTGCTTACTTTTGTTCTAATTATCTGTATCTTACACGCTCTGGAGAGTATCATTGTTAATCTGCCTAAGTAAACAATATAAAATTAAATAAACAAAAATGCCCAGTGTGATCATACTGAGATAGAGATGGATTAAGAAATAAGTATGAATCCTGGGACCTTGGAATGTTGGTAGTTCATTACTATTATATTGTCTTTTGTCTGTGGCATTAAGGAGATGAATACCAGTGTCATGTTACTGATATTTTTCTATTAGATTAGACAACTTAATGTTGTTATAATACCTGTACTTTAGAGCTACACATTCATAAAACGTTTGAATACATTTATGTTAAGTTTATATTAAGCTTACAATAAATAGACATTTATCTTTTTCTTTTAAATATACATTGAGCTTGGTTTAGGGGGTGTATCTGCAGTTTGAAGTATAGGTGACAGAAAAGATACTTTACCAAATTGATTTGTTTATCTTTTTTTTTTATTTTTCTCCCCTAAAATATGGGATAAAATTATGGATTGACAAGGTAGCTTGATGCAAAAAATTACTGATTTTTGTTAGGATTTGTGGCAGGAATGATTTAAGGAAGGACTCACTCAAAGATGAGGAACACATTTTTTAATTTGGAAACAGAATTTTTGAGGAAATTTATTGCAAACTTGCCACATATTGCTAAAAGATGTTATGACTATAATGACAAGTAAATGGTAAAATTTTTTTTTTTTTTTTCTTAAGTCAATATGGAACTTACAACAACTGTCCATAGTGGGTGCTGGCCTCTAAGGAGACCATGGAATAAATTGGTACAATGTGTGCTCTTTGAAATATTTCTAGATGTATCATGTCATTTTATAATAGACCTTTCATAGGGCTACAAGTTTCAGGAGGAAAATACTAATTTGGATGATACAAATAAGCATTTGTGAAACTAACTCAGGGTATGCTGATCTTACAGTCAAATTCTCAGTGTGCCTTACACAATTTTAAAAGAACTGGCCTAATTTAGCTACTTTTTATACTTCAAGTCAATTTTTAACATAGGGACTCAGTTCCTCTCCTGTTCCAAACTGTTAGTTAAATACCCAAGAAATATCCATAGATCCCTATTTGATGGTTTTAACAAAACCCTTGTGCATGTTAGAAATGCATTTAAGATGACATATTTTCTTGGAAATGCTAGAAATGAACCCCAGGCTAATGCAACTTAATTTTGAAAGATTTGTTGTTGTTTAAGCATCAACAACTTTATCTTGTTTCTCATAGTTCTTGGCATTCTTGTGGTCCAGAGGCACTGTTACCGTGTGTGAGTTCAGATTTCATGGAACTCTGTTTTACCCATCTTTCTGTTAAATTGCATGCTTTTGTAATACAAGCTTCATTTTTCGCAGTTTATGTGACGGGGTCTTTGGTTTGTTGGATGATAGGTTTATTTAATGATGCCTTAATGTATATCTGTCATGTAGACTCAGTGACTAAACTTTGGTAGAGAGTTGCTTGGTTTCCATCCTTTTCACACAATGCCTTCATAATTATGTCTTTGCTCAGGCACACAATCACAAAATTGTTAAAGTTGGAAGGAAGATCTGAAGATTATGCAGTCCAACCCGCCTGCCGAGGCAGAGTTACCTAGATATTCACTCAAGGATATTTATCCAGTAGTTCATCCATATTGTTTGAAGGCAAAAAGCAGTCTAGATGTGTAGTACTTCTCATTTCCTTCCCTGTATTCAGGCTCACTATGACTCATATTTGCTGAAAATAATCAATTTTGTGTTACCCTGAAGTCAAGCAAAGTGATTCTTTCAAAGGCCAGGAGGTCAGCTACAGGAGAGGACAGACTAGTGTTAAAGCATAGAAAGCTGTGTATTACTGTATGTGTCACACAAAAACTGGTAATTGGTAGCACACAAAAGAGCAACCATCTATCCTGGGGAATAAGCTCAGAGAAAAATTAAGAAAGTGTGAGAAAATATAAATTAAGAACAGATTGATGGGATAAAACCATAGAAAACAGATTATAAGATAATTTTAGGATTGAAGCTATTTCTGAGTAGCTTCAGAGAGATGGCTGAGAATTAATGTGTTCTTGTTCACTTGTTTTATTAGGTGAATAGGGAATTGTAGGAAGTGGTAAGAGAGTAAGAAATAAAGCTTAAGAGAGCAAACGGGCTTTGGCTTCTAAGCCTGTAGAGGACAAGTAACCCAAGTGTATTAAACTGCTTAAATTAAATAGTCAAACAGATATTGTTTAGGATGATTAGAGATCTCTGTAAGCTTGCTTGTGGGAGCTATTTATCTGAATAGTGTTATTACCTTGCCAAGTAAGTTTCTGTGAAAATGCAGTCTTCCTTAGAGTGTCTCTCCCTGATACTCTGACACAAAATAACATTTGATAAAGTCACAGATAATCCTGGCAATAGGGGGTTTAATGCTGCCTTTGTCAATGTACTATATTATAAGGTTTATTCTTGCTTGCCATCTCCTTAGAATCCTGGAATGACAAAGAATTACCCAGTTCCAGCTTTGATATTAGATTGGAAAGGCAGAAAATGAAATCTCTTTATACTAAAGCAGATACAAAATTCAGGTCTAATGTTTTTGTAGAGAAAGGGAAAAGATTTGAGATGCATCAAGTAAGGATCAGTAGAAAACAGATTTCCAGGAGTGTGACCTAATCTTAAGGGCTTTCCTTTCTTTGATGTTCCTTCATGATACCTCTCTTCTGTATACTCTGATATCTCAAGTAGTATCTGTTATGGTCTATATTGTCCATAAAGGCATATAAGAAGTTAGTGAAATAAAGCAGTCCTAATTATCTGAAGAAAGTATTTAATTATGAAAAAATGAAAAAAATATTTTGTATAGCAATGCACTAAAAATGCTGTTTATACCAAACTTGAAAACAGCTGGCTTAGATAGAAACAGAATTTTTTAAAACTTGAAAGTCCACATGTAGAAGATTTATGGCAGTAGTACTTGAAACATTTGTTTCTCAGAGAAATGAACATAAAGCAGATTTCCCAGGACAGATTTCAAATTACAGTTGTTAAGATAAATGAGCATATATTAATATTTAATGTGTGAAAGTATAATATAAATACTGAGTTGCTTTGCTATAGTAATGAAAATAGGAAAACTCAAAAACTTCCTAGCATATTGTTAAGACACAGTTATAGTCACTTACCAGTTGTTTATTTCATTAAATTTCATGTTAGTTCTTGAACTGGAATTGACTTTTTTTTTTTAACTGATCAGCCTGTAGCATTTTTTCTTCGACTTTTATATTTTAATTTTATCTATTTAGCATTAAACATTTCCAGGAAACTTGTAAGGTAGCTGAATGCAAAATACCACAGTGGGAACAATCTCTACATCATGCCATGCTTTTGTAATTAAACAATGGTTGGGAGGCTATGACTTGTAGGCAGATGTCTGTTAGCAACCCATATCTGTGGACAACAAAGCTGTTACTTTTTCAGCGACTAACTTTGAACTTTTTATTATATTAGTGTTTCCACAGGCTCAACATATAATACTATATAATATAGACTATACTATATATATATATACTATACATATACTACATATATACTGTATATACCATATATAGTACATGTATATATGCTATATAATACTATAATTACTCAAAGATTGATTTCAAAAAATATATAGCAAGGTTCTCAGCCAAAATGGTGATACATGAGGGCTGTTGTTGTAGTGTCAGCACATTCCACATACACAAGCTTAGAAATAGTCTACAAAGGAAATAGAAATTGGAGAAACTTTACATAAAAAGAATGATTTTTTTTTTTAAATATTTTTTGGTCAGGAGTATTGAGTCATGAATCTTCAGGCAATTTCTTATTATGTAAACTGGAGCACAATTTAAAAAAAAAAGAGATACTTGCCCCAAGAGATCCAATCTGCTTATGCTATCCAAAGACATGTGGAATGTAAAGGAGACATGTTCTGTTTCCCTTCCTTGGATTGTAAATTGCCACCTTATGCCAAATTTTTATAGAGATTTGATAGATTGCATCAGATAATACCTTGCTGATTGCAAAAACTCATCTGAATTCACCAAATTGTGCATATTGTGTCTGTGTGTTTACTTATATATAAACTAAAATGCAAGGGCTTGGCAACACTGTATGTGGGTATACAGGTCTATATATCTGCATCATGTGAAGCCTCCCCATGCAAATGTAGTCAGGCAATAGAGAATTTTGTACATGCCAAAATACCAACGGCACTACTACTCTGCTTGATAGATTTTGATTGCCACTAAGTGTTGGAAAGCTTTTGATAGCATTGTCAAGGCTTGTTTCTATGAGTCCTGGGGAGAACAGGCTCTCGTGATCTCTTTTTTTAGCTGCTCTTCCTCATCACACCAAGCATGAGATCATTAAGAACTAAAGCTTAGGAATAGTATTTAGGACAGAGAAAGGGCAATCCAGTTTATACTGATACATATTCCTGCAGGAGCCTTCATAATTTGTTGTTCAAATCCAGATTCATGTGTACTTGTGTTGCTAATTCTCTCAGTTTTATGCCCTAAGTATGTATATGACTTTAAAGGCCTTGCTCCGAAGAGAAACTATAATAGAAAATCATGATTGCAAGAAACACAGATTTTGTGATGCTAAAAGTCGTCACTGTATAAACATTTAAAACTTTGCAAGAGGAAGGCTAAAATGAACTTGGTACTTTGGGAATAAAAAACATGATAAAGCAAAATGGGGGAAAGAATTGTGCTCAAGAAGTGGAAAAAAATCATTTCAAGAGCTGTCTGTACTGTAGGGAAGAATTAAAGAACCAGAGTAGCTTTGAAATTTTGTCTTGCAATATATCCTATTCAATAATTTTTGAAGCCATAACTGAAGTTTAGTTTAAATAAGTTATGAGTTCAAAGTATAAAAATACAAAAATTCAGAGAATCATAGAATCAATAAAGTTGGAAAAGCCCTCAAAATCATCAAATCCAACCTTTGACTGAATGCCACCATGCCCATTAAAGCGTGTAATGAAGTACTGTGTCACTTTTTTGGACACTTGCAGGGATAGTCACTCCTCCACTTCCCTGAGGAGCCTGGTGCAATGCTTAACCACAATTTAAGTGAAGAAATTTTTCCTTCTAGACACCCTCAACCTCCCCTAGTGCAATTTCACCCTGTTTCCCCTTGTTCTGTTGCTGGGTGCCTGGGAGAAGAGGCCAACCCTCACCTGGCTACAGCCTCCTTTCAGGGAGGTTGTAGAGTGATAAGGTCTCCCCTAAGCATTCTTTTCTTCAGGCTGAACAGCCATAGTACCCTCAGATGCTTCTTGTAGGACTTTTGACAGACTCTTCCCCAGCTCCATTGCCCTTCTCTGGACACACTCTAGCACCTCTCTATCCTTCTTGTGAACACAGGAATTGAGGTGTGGCATTTTGGGAAAAACCGAAACAAGTGAATTAGTGTATTTTTTAAAATGTATATTTCAAAACCTGTAGAAATATCCTCCACCCTACAATGCTATTTCTCTGTTCCCACTTGAAATCAGAAACAGACTGACAGTCTCTTACTTGCCCTAACCCCAGGGAGCTGCCCGGTGCCTGGCTCTGGGGCCGCCCACTGCCAGCTCTGGTGATGGGACAGACCCTGGTGGTCAGGACCTGCCCTGCTGACCCGGAGGATCCATGGGGTCCTGTCACAGAGAGCCCTAATACTCACAGCAGCCTGATGCCCTGAGTCTTCCTCTCAGACATGCACTCTGGAGAGCTTTCAGACTGTTGAAAACGTAATTTTCAAAATGTCATGAAATAAAGGAGTCGAAAAGACACTGAGAAAGTTAGCTGGAGTAATTTTAAAAATATACAAATCTGATGCATTCTTTTTCTTATTTAACAGTTTTTAAGTATACTCAGGACTTAGCTGCAGTTCTGCTCATGTTCTGGAGTCTGTTTTTGTCCTTTACTTATTTCTCCCTTTGAAAGCTCTTCCCACTAGCAGGCTAAAATTAAGCCTCCCCAACTCCCTGTTGTTTGCCATATACTTTTCACTTGAACATCTGCTTAGGGAAGAGGGATTTGGTGGACATTTTTTATTAATGTGGACTAAAGATGTTTTGGCACATGCAGTCAATACTGCTTTGTTTTCACAAAGAAGTCCTTGTCTAAGCATTTAGTTCATAGCAATGGGTAAAATTAATCTGTCTTGCTCCTTGTGTTGCTGAGCCCCAGCAGGAAGGATAGGTGGAAGAGGCAGCTCCTGCTTTGAGTGTCAGGAGAAAGTTTTCCTTTGCAGCAGGAGCTGCTGCTCCTACCTTTTCTCTTGTTCTACCACCTCCATTCCCTGTTTCAGAAGTACTTTGTCACTTCACACGGAAAGATAGGTTGGCAATAAATCCCCACAGACCAATGTCTATAGAGCAGGTATTTTTTTAGTGCAGCGCTGGTGGTGAGGGGGATTTCTTCACCAAACTCACCCACCCTTGTCAAGTGCTGTGGTATATTTATACAGTAAGTATTGCTTAGTACCGCTGTGTCACTACAGCATCATCCCATATGCACCAGAACTAATTTACACAGTATGAGCGCATGGTTATTAGACAGTTTTTCTGCACTGTACTTGGGTCTCCCCAGTTTGGGGGTCGCTCAGGGGTCTTTGATAAAAGCTTTCAAGGTCTTCTTCACATTTGAACTTTCCAACTTTGTCTTTGGAGCTTGCACAGCTACAGCATTCCTTGGTCTATGTGGTCTTAATCGGCCTAAATTCTTTGTTTTGTGGCTAATTGGCTTTGCACTTGCACATTTTTCATGAGTACTATACTTACCTATCTCTAAAGCTATCCACCTGGCTAGTTTTGTTCTTCTTTTTTTGTCTATTCAGCACTAAGCAATAGTTAACCATATACTAGCCATTACATTGTATAAAAAGCTATGACTAAGGTAGGTATCAGGTTATATAGATATATTAAAAAGTCATTATTTAGATTATATGGATATGAGGTTATATAGATACATCAGGTCGTATTGGTATATAAAAAGTCAAGATGTGGGTTGTACTGATATCTTATACCTCAAGCTATTTAAGCACCTTGTAACTTTGATCTAAGGTGTACAGGCATCACACTGTATTTATTTAGGCAGCATTATTCAATTCTGACTGAGTTTCTAAGAAGCATTTTTCCTAACTGTCATAGAATTCAATGAGAATGCAATTTAGAGGGTGGAGTTTAGTTCTTCTGATTACAGTGTGTTACCCAAACCATTGGTAAACAGCAGGTTTGGGGAGGTCTCCTTTAGACCAGTGGACAGTGATTGCCTTTTCTTCTTGGCCACTCTTTTCAAGGCCACAATAGGTTTTAAATTCTCATTACAAGAAAGCCAAAATCAAGTGTTTATCCTATTAAAGGTTTTAAATGTTTGTTTCCTTCATGAAGTTTTCATCAAAGGATGAACATTAGAAATCATGAACCAAAACCGAGGTGTGACCTATTATTGAAAGCTCTGGCAGTGAGCCTGCAGCCATACAAGTGGGCAGCAGAGGACATGTAAGCCACTGCCTTCTGCGAGTTCAATAGCAACCATCAGGCATCTCTTACCAGCACAGACATGCTGCAGCCCTGAGTAGTGCTTGATGAGCCATTGCCCTTACTGAAACAACCTTTTTGTAGAAAGGTGAACAGTTTTCACTCAATGGTGCTGCATACAGGCTTGTTGGCAGGCTTGGCCTTTCTAATATACTGGAATTTCTAGACCAGTAAAGCTTTAGATTAAGCACAGCTATAGCTTGAGTTAAGTATGCTAAAAGCATTGTCCGGTTCTCTGAATAAAATGAACTAGGCAAAAAGAAAAAAACGTTGTGCATGTAAATTTAGATATGCACACATTATTGTGTTGTTGCATCCACAAAAGAAAGTCCATAGAATAAGAACCTGTATAAAAATTGTAATGCCAACGGATTGCTGGATTTCTCTCAGTGCTTTTCTTTGGTTTGTCTGTCAAGGACAGCTTTTGAGTTTGAGCCAGGCTTTGTTGGCATGCAGAAAATTGTATATATATGGTTGGACCTTTTGCTTTCCTAAGTTGTAATGAGATGTATAAAAAACCCCTGCAAAGCTTTTATGTTTTTTATGCCTGTGATGTGTTTCATATTGTATATATTGTTCGTAAGTTTACAAAAGGCATATGGAGGTAGAAAGTGGTTATTACTCTATATGTTATTGTAGGTGTTGAAATTAGTTATGGCCCAATAAATATGCAGGTTGTTTTGGCTTTCTGTTGTCAAAATACAATAATTTTTTCTAATGTTTATTTCCTTTTAAATTGAAAAACATTTATATGTACATAGCTTGTAAGTTTTACCTAAATTGTCTTATGAGCCTTTTTATTTAAGGAAGAAAAATTCTTCTGAATAATTTTTCAGTGAGAATAAGGAGAAAATGTAGGAAAAGTATGTGATATGGGCAAGTTTTCTTTCTGTTTTGTGTTTTCTAATTGTAGGAGAAATGGTGCACAAAACTCTAGTCTCAACTGAGTGCTCAATTTTCTTCATCTGAAGTTGAGTCACTTTAAAAAATGAATAATAATTTTTAATGTGGGCTAAGCCTCAAACGGTTTTGAACTTAGTATGTAAATTTGTCTTTAGTTATAAAAGTATCTTTGTCAGGGCTGAAAGATAGCTAAGAAAAAAATCAAACACTTTGATACTTTTGTATTATATATTCAGGTTTCATATTTCTAGTGTCATTATTTTAATTGTTTTGCCTTTATTCTAAAGCAATGCAACATTATCCCAAGTCACATCTTTATCACTTTGGAGCCTTAATTTAAAACAGATTTTCTGCAGCATGGTGTAGAATCCACCTGCTTTTCTCCCATGTACTTGTAATAGCTTTTCACTTAGCAGTCTTCCATGCCATGCCTTGCCTATTTATTCTGCCCCAAACTCACTGGGGTGTGAGGTAGGAAACGACACCTTACCTCATCCAAGACAAACTCTGAATCCTGGGCCACAGTTTCCCTTTTTCTCCTCCCACCCTCTTGACTAAATGCAAATTGCAACAGAAGATGGGTTGGACTGTAAGAGTTGAAATCAATTCAGGAAGGGGACAGAATTGAAGGTCTTCTGTATTTTGACTGAGTACCCAAAGCACTGCCCTAGTGGATAATAAAAATAACAAAATTATAAAAGCACAGAAAAGAGATTTTTTCATGAAACAAACATCATATTTCAAACTACATTAAATTTGTACTGTGCCAGCTATAACTTTGCAGATAACATGGGATTTAAGGACTGCCAGGACAGGCTATATACTTTATATACACATATTTGGAAGCCATCTCTCTTGAGGAGGGTTTGGAATGCAGAGTCTTAGACAAAGAAGAAATTTGTCCTTGATTTTAAAACCAGCTTTACATTATTCCAACACATATTTGTGTTTTAGCATGGAGTGGTACTTACGAATTTACTGAAATTGCTCTGGAGTGCTAAGATGCTAAGGCATGCAGAACATCTGTACTTTGAGGAAACAGAGAGAATACAGGTTCTGTTCTGATGTTTGTGTTTGCATCAGCATTTTATAGTAATTATTTAGATCATTTGGATCAGACAAAACTGTAAAGAAGTCCATGCCATTGTCTTTACCTCCTATTTGTTTCCTGTTTTTAGAAAAAAACAATTTTAGGGAAGTTACTTCACATACAACTACTTCTGTATATATATTCTAGAGTTTTTTTTTTTTGCTTATTTTTTGACAGAAAAGCATGTACTTGACTATTTTTTAAGTAGAGTCGATGACATTGTATTGGAGTTTCTTTTCCATGTGGCATAGGTTTCTAGGACAGTTTTTTTTTGTTGGCTTTTTGGTTTTTGATTTTTTTAATATGATTCCTGAAAAAGAGTAGAAAATGATCCTATTCTTCATATCCATTTAGGACAGCTTATTAAACCCGGAACATATTCCCAGTATTAGTATTAGCCTCCCTCAAGGCTGAGGCAGAAGAAATATTTTTTTCTGGGGGTTGTCACTGAGGGTTGTCAGCGCTTTTAAAGAGTATGCAGGCAGAAGATGGTGTGCTGGCATTCTTCTCAAAATATCAATATGTCATTTTGAGCATTTTAAAAGATTTCTATTCTAGCTTGGATACTGTTGCATGAACTAGAGAAAATGATTGAATGACTATGAGCAAAAGATTGTGAAAAATGATTCTGCCTTGGCTGTAATACTCAAAATAATTACGGCTTCTGAATGTGGGAATCTTTTCAAAAGTTTTGCTGGACAACTAAAGCAGAATTTATATCTGCAGACCTTTATGTTCTTGATTGGAGTTTCAAACATGAAGGCAATTCTTTTTGGATGTCACTATTTTAAACTTATGCATGAAAAAGTGGAATAGAGCATATTTTCTTCATGATACTCGACTAAGAAAAGTGTGGAAAAAAATGAAAAACAAGAATTTAATTTAATTTAATTTCAATAAGTAACATAACATAGATTTTGCTTTTAATTATAGTTGCATAGGCATAATATTGATTTAAAGATGAATAGACTATCTGGCAAAATGTGAGATGAAAGCACAGTAATTACTGAAAGAAAACCTCAAGGCATTAGCAGTCAATTTCTATTTATTTATTTATATATTTATTTATTTATTTGGATAATAAAAAAATGTGTGGGGAGACCTAGCTTTCTTTCTATTTGATATGTGTTTAAACTTGCCTCCAAAGTTCAGAAAAATCCTTTTATAGGATGAGGCTCAATTACCTCTGTCATACATCTGCTCATCTCACATTGCTGCTTATGTAATTATTGACATCATTATCATAAGGTGCAATGATTTTTATATGCAATCAGGTATATGAATACTGAAAAATATACTAAAATAGAAACAAAATAATAAAAAAAATTGTCACTCATCAATTTGTGTGCCTTTCCTGGTCAGTAAGTGTCTAACCCACTGGCTTCTGATTACAGCTGTTAATAAAATGTATTGCTTAACATATTTATTTATTTATTCTTTTTTTCTTTTTTTTTTTTTACATAAAAATGTGATTTTTTTGTTGTAATTCAAATGATGAAGCAATAAGATTATAGATGGTTTTATCAATAAGTATTTGCATTGACTGCCCATGAGGCCTGCTAAACTCCATTGCTTATAGTTGACAGTAACATTAAAATACATCCAATTAGTCAAAATAAACAATTTTATTGAGGCCACACATAGTCTCAGGTGTTTTTATTTAAGAAAATTTGGTAAATGAAAAGCGTTGGAAAAGCCATTCCTATTACTGTGTAAACTGTGTATGAGAGTGGGAGGGAAACACCTCCTCCAACACCTCTTAAAACTGAATTTCAGTGTTGTATCCTGTTTATAGCTGCTATGAACCATTGCAGAACTGTTACATAACTATTGTTCAAGTCCTTGGCTGCTACTTTTTCTCCTTTCAGGTCACATAATTTGCTAAATGTACGTTTTAGAGTCAGGTTAAAGATTCTGGCTTCCTTTAAAGTCTAAGAACTATTGCAATGCCATATTTTGTTGATTTAATTAACAAAAGCCATATTAGGTCCTAATGTTTGTAATATTAAGTGCCAAAATAACGGCTCTAGAGAGTCCTGTTCTTGATTCACTCTTTGCTTCTCTACTTTCTTTGGATTTTGCTGTAGAAATAAAATAACAGATGCAAAGTTCATCTATTCTCTTATTCACTGCTTTGGTACTCATTAATAGGTCACGGTGTTCTGGCCACTATGCACATATTAGCATTGTACACCTCAACCTACTGCATTTTAAAGAAACAAATGAGCTACAGTATTTTTCATGTATTACTGAGATATTTAATGTGGAAAAGGTGGTTATGTGCATGATGAGTTCTAAGTGAATCTTAGTTCAAAGGTTTTATGTAATGGCAACTTACTGAAATAATTGCTTTGTTATCCTGCACGTAGTAAAAATAAATTGAAAAAATTATATCTACCTGATTCTGAACTGCAGGGATTTGCACAGTTCTGTTAGACAAAAGTTATTGAAGCTGATAGTTTTTAGAATAATGAGAGTTCTGCAAAAATTGAGGTTTTGAGAGCAACATTTGTTTTCTGTGATGTGACCACTGCAGAGTTTTTTTTTCTGGAGGATTCCCATTTATCTTGATATTGTACAGTTACTCTACTCACTGGCAGCTCTGCCAAAGGAGATTTTATAGTGTTGGTGGAAATGACCATGTTTTGTGGTTGACTCAAGGACAAGAAAAGTGACTTGAAAAAAAGTGTCCTAAGAAAACTCTTTCAAAAATATACTATTTTATATTTAAGGATCAGATCAAAGAGTGTTTTTGGAGCATTTTGTTGCTGGTTTTACAGTACTAGTTAAGAAGGTAAAGTATGTTCTCATTTTCTTTATGCTCACAGCTCTTATACAGCTACAGAAAATTGCTAATGTGCATTGTGAAAAGCTATTAGCAGTTTTTGATTGTTTTTTTAATTACAGTTTGTGTTATGTAAATCAGTGTTCTGTATTTTAAATTTCTCTCATTTTATTATTTTTATCCAGATTCCACCAAGAAAATTAAGGATGTCTTAGAAGAATTCCATGGCAGTGGTGTCTTAGCAAAATATAATCCTGAAGGGGTAATTTTTCTTGTTTCTTAATGATCAGAAACAATGGAGACAATTTGCATATTGTGTAGTCATTGTAAGCATTTGAAATATGATATTATTCATAAATCAGGTGTTTGGGGTATTTGAAGTGTTTGAAAAACAAAAAACCAAGATGCCATGTGATCTGGAATATCTCTATAGTCTGTTGGGGTCAGTTATCCCAACTGTGCCCCTTCCCAAATTCTTTTGTGCCTTCAGCTGCCTCGCTGGTGGGCTGTATATGTTAATAAAACATCCCTTTGTTATCAACTCTGTTTTCAGTACAAATCCAAAACATAGCTCCATGCAAACTACTGTGAAGGAAATTAACTCTAGCCCAGCCAAAACCAGCACACAGATCCCCTTCCCGTTTCTCATCCCACCCCCCCAAATAAAAACACCCCAAACACCTCCACAACTCTTATGGTAATATTAATATGGTTTTCAAGTGTCTGAAGATTGGAATTGTCAAGCATATTTTCAAAAGGTTGTAAATGTGAAGTCCATTAAGTTTTTTTTCTAAATTCTGTTTCCTCGTGTTGTTTCTGGTAGTGGGATTTTCTGATGTTATGAAACAAAGAATTCAGCTGAAATAAAGCAATGTGTGCACATTGTCATTACAGATTCACCACTAGACAAAGTATTCTGATTTGGCTGGAAGAAAAAGCCAGATTGTTTTCTTTTCTTGTCCTCAATTGTAATTTGCATTTGCTTAGCACATCCTAATAGTGTGATTCAGAATGTAGCTAAATAAAAACCTGTTTCAGTAATGTTTCTAATAGTAATATTTCTGACTGTGCTCACATTGTATGAAATTCAGGATAGAAACATGTGCTAACCATTATGAAAATTACTTGATCGTACATTTCAGGATGTAAAATGCAAAAAAATACTAGCAACATATTGGCAATAATGCAATTGTTGTCACCTAATGAGTTACAGCTTATTAAGTACTGAAAAATCGTTTGATGCTTTGAACTTGGCCAGGCATAATGCTAGTTATTTTAGTCAATTTCTGAGGAAAAAAATTAAAACTTCAGTGAAATGGTGTGAGTTGATCCTGTAAATGATCATCTTAGATTTCCAGGTTTCCAGTTAAGTACATTCATAGAATATAAGTGGATGGGAATGCTGTGATCATCCACAGGCTGTAGGGCCTCCTTTACCTGCTTTTTCTTAGAATGTATACATATTTCTGGTTTTGTTCCTTTTTTTTTTTTTATTTTTTAATGTGAACTGATAAAATGGTCTTTATTATATGTTTTTTCTTCTAATTCTTCACATTTTCAGTCATCATACAACACGTTCAGTTTTATGAAGTGTATCCTGTTAAAGTAAATAATAATTGTGCATTTTATGTGTATTTAAATGATATGTTGCCATATAGGTAACATATTTTCAAATTGTCAATTGTATATAAACATGATAACCTAAAATGGTGTGATTAGTATCTTTTAACAAAGTCATTCTTCCAGTTTGGGGCTACATAGGAGTTAAGTCATGGCAAGATGAGTGCCCAGGAAAACTGCTCTGATGGGAGCCAGGTCAATTGACGAAAAGTGTGCAAAGCTGGAATTAATAAGCACATCTTGAGATGACTCTGCATGGTGTCTCCCTGTTTTTCATTTCACAGCTATTCATTTGCAGGATTTTGCAGTGTATTGAAACATGCAGAGCAGCAGAGTACCCAGGGCAGGGAGCAGGACAGGAGGAGGGTAGGGGAAGAAGGAATTAAAGACAGACACCCTGTGATGACTTCAATGTCTTCAGCAGGAATCAAGCTATTCACTGCTCCTGGGTTAGTGCTGGACCTAGGCTAACCCTGGCAGCTTTTGTACTTTGCTGCTTAGCACTAGGACTTCAGGGAGTGCAAGATAATGAAAACATAGCTAGCAACGAGCTACTTTGGATCTAGTAAGATTTGTTAGCTCAAGGTTCATGCCATAAGCTGCTGAACTAGAATCAAAGTGGTTGAAATTTCCTCTGGCACTGAGTGAATATTCTATTTTGACAAGTGAACTGCCTTTGCACAGGTGTGTCTATATTTCTGGCATGCATTCAGCCTGCTGTGTGGATAAACTCTTTACAGAATGATTTACAAATTGATTTTATGTGGTTGGATGAGGATTCTGTGGATTGGGTGTAAGTAATTAACTATTATCTGTAAGTGAAATGACAAAAATTAACTGATCCAGCTGGCATCAATCTTAGTGCAGCTATTTGTTTCCACATATTCTGGACAGCACTTTTGTTGTTTTGTTTTGTTTTGCTTTATAGAGGATACCATCATATTTTCATTTTGCTTCTCTCTTTCCTAGATCATTATCTTTATAAATACTCCAAATGACTTAAGTCTTGTTCTACCAAAAGATGATGCCAGTTTTTAGCCAATAAGGATGGATCATAGACCATATGGCAAATTCAGCAGAGTGATATATTTTTTAAAAATATTTACTAATAAATTTAAAGGATTCAGGAATTTATTGCACTCCATTGGTTCTACAATGCAGTTTTTTTTATCACAAGCTGATCTAATGGAATGAAAATAACAAAAGATAAGCCATTGGTATTCAAAACTTGCTACCTGAAATAATCTGTTTTGTTTTTACATTATTTTATATCTTGTTGAGTGAGTGGATTTTGGGATTAGGGAAAGTGGTGTATATAATTATCAGAAAGTTATCTACTCTAGGGAGTTTATTTATGGAACTTCTACTCTCTGCTTTCAATGTAAGGGAGATGACTAAAATTTCTGTAAATGCTATTGAACACCTGCCCTTTCATGTTCTTAAGTCAATATTAAATATGTAATTAAGAATAGATTTTATACAAGGTATAAGACACTTAGTCTAAGACCAGCCTCTTGGAAAGCTGCCATTGATAAATATTATTTTAACTCATTTGAGGTCTATTTATATTAATTAGTTTCATCCATTTCACTTTGAGGGGAACATTGAGTAGGTTGGCAAGGATTAGGAAAGCAGATAGTGCTAAAGACAGTGTGTAAATGGGCAGTCAGTACACAGCATTGTGTGCCTGCAGTCCTAGTGTTGTCATTCTTTTTGAGTGCATCCTAATTTTTTGTTTACAGAGGAGTCCATTGGCATTCTTGGCCACCTGGACACACGTTGGCTCATGTTCAACTGGCTGTCAACCAGCATCCCAGCTCGCTTTTCTGCTGGGCAGCTTTCCAGACAATTTTCCCTCAGCCTGTGGAGCTGCCTGGGCTCGCTGTGACCCAAGTGCAGGAGCCAGCACTTGGCTTTGTCAAACCTCATATCACTGACCTTAGCCCTCTGATCCAGCCTGTCCAGATCCCTGTGCAGAGCCTTCCTACCATCAAGTAGGAGATCAAAGCTCTTGCCCAACAGGGCATCATCTTCAGACTGACTAAGCTGCAAGTCATACCTTTGTCCAGATCATTGATAAAGGTATTGCACAGGACTTGGTGAGTCCTGGGAACACCACTTCTGACTGGCTCCCAGCTGGATACAACTGCACTGACCCCACTCCCTAGGCCCAGCCACCTGGCCAGTTCATTGCCCAGCAAAGGGTGCACCTGTCCAAGCCATGAGCAGGCAGTTTCTCCAGGAGTCATGGAAGGAGTTTAGTGTCAAGGACAAAGGACCCAAGCAGGATCTGCCTTTATGAAACTCCCCTGGTGCTCCTGTGTGTGCCATATGGTGGCACTGAGGATCATCTCCATGACCTTCCCACTTGGATTTTAGAATATTCAGTTCTGATAACTGAATTCAGTTTTATTTGCAGCTCTTCTTGGTAAACAATTTTTTATGCTTTTTAAAGTACACACGGAAGAAAGACTAACATTATAATTATTTACCTTTCTTGGTTATCTGTCATTGCATGTTTAGAAATAAATTGCTTGCACTGTCTAATAAAAGACTAGAAAGCTGAGTTAGAACCATTTTCTTGGCTTATGTGCTAATGCAAGAAAATGGGATAGTCCATCTAATGTCTTAAACCTGCTCATCTAAATCACTAACCTTTCACTAAAAATATTTCTATTATAAAAACAGAGCTTGAGTGTTATGGCACTGCACTAATGTATGTATATTCTTTCTTTCCTTTGCATGTGTTACAGAAACAAGATATACTTAATCAAGTAAGTAATATTAATTTGATTTTTTTCTTTCTTTATGCATAGGTGCAGTATATTTTACTTTGTAGGCTTCCATTCAGATGTACTTATTAATAAATACTGCATGTGGCTATTCTTTCAGATAACAGAGTAATATTTAAATCTGCAACCAGAATGGATTCCTTTTCTGTTGGCAGAATTTTTCACTGAGTGAATTTCATTTTTGTCATTCACAGTACATAATTTTACTAACATTAATTGAGTTGAATATGAGAAATAAGTTAAGAGGAAGTAATTGACTTGTTCCATACTTGTCACAGAAATTTCTCTTTACTGTGAGATCTCATAATGGTCTGTATTATTCTGAAATGACAAGAACACATCTCAGGAAAAAATTCTAAATACTGATTTCTGTAACTGTATAATACCGTTTATATGTAGGAGGCTTAAAATTGCAGATTTAATAATTTGAATAAGGCTTATACTGTGTTTTAAGCAATTGTGACTTTACAGTAATTGCAAGAGAAATGGTTAAAATGCTGCTCATCAAGCCAAGAAGCTATACCTGAAGAACTTCAGTAGCCTAAAACCAGGTACAAAAGCAAAATGGGGAAAAAAATAGATGGAAGGGAAGAAGGACTAATCAAATGAATCAAATAGACTAGTTTTTTAAGTGACCTAGTTATTCTTTCTTCATAACACAAAGATGTTAAAAAGTTCCAGCTCTGCTGTTGTGGGAAGAGGCAGCCAGAACATGAGAACAATGAGAAAGTCAGGAGAGTGAAAGGATTGGTTTTGTAGGAATCCATCACTTTGTGGGGTCAGAGGCCAGTTGAGCTTTTGGAGATGTGTTAGTAACAGCAGAACTCCCCATTCACAGCAGGACTTTCTTCAGATGACCAACATTATTTCTTTATTTTTTTTAATAATCTAACAAAGTGATTTCAGAGGGTCCTGAAAAAGAAGGTTTCTACATTAAAGCAGTCTGTGACCAATCTTGAACGTAATCCCATCAGTATTTATCTAATTGCTTTTTCGATGAGTAGGTGAATAATAATAGAATCAACAAACTAAATGAAATTTGGGAATTAGTATCACGCTGGAAAACCTTGATGATGTAATGGACTATAGTAAATGGAATTAGATGGGTGTGTACAGAGTAGAGTGTAGTGTGCCCTGGTCCAACTGGCATAGTCAGATAAATTGATGTTTGTGCAGTTGATCACAAGATGAAAGCAAGGTATCATTGTGATTTAGTCAGGAAGAGGAAAAGGATGTTACTGGGATGTTGTAATAATGTTCCTTTGGCCATGGCAGTCTGGGAGGAAGACAAAACTTGTAAAAAGAGGTAATGTATTAGGCCCATTGACAAAAGTGGAAAAGGAATTAAAATTTCAAACACACAGGAATATGGTTTGAAATTTTGTGTTCTTTGCCTCAGCTATGTTCTTTGATGTGACAGAAGATATTAAATTACTGTAAAGACCTTGCCTTATTATAATATATTGAGAGAAGTGTTTCTGTTACAGATAGAAAGATTTAATTTTCTCTAAAAAGGTACTGCAGCAGTCACATCTTTCTACTTTTGTCCTAATGATGGGATGAAGTGAACTCAAATTGGAACTAATTTACAGAAGGTTTGTAGGATGTGCAGAATTATAGCATATATAATGTAGGAGAAGTCTGTCCCTCACATGTAAGAAGCTTAAGTTATATCTTTCTAGCTACAAAAGAGAAGAATGTCACATCTTGTGTGTATCACCAGCAGTGAACTCCAGGTTTCAGACACTGGGTACTCTCATTTTTCTGGCTCCTTGGGCAAAATTTCTAGGGAAAGCTTTCTGGATACCTAGAGAGTTGGGAAACTTGCCAGGCAGAGATGTTGGCAGTCAGGCTGTGAGCCTGCATTCTGTGGAGTGTGTTGAGGGTGTTGAGGTGTAAAATACTTCAGATAGTCAATTTCTGCTGCAAAACCATTCTGCTTTGAACAATTTTTATTATCTTTTCTCTGTCTCCTTTTGTCAGCCTGTGCTAATATCCCTCTTTGATATCCTCCTTTCCTTTTGATACACTTCTCTGCCTTAAGAATTTACTTTTATCCTTTTTTTCCTTTACATTATTGTATTGCGCAGTGCCTTATGTTTAAACTTTATGAGCCCATTACCACTTTCGTTTACATGTCACATGTCAAAAAAGACAACTTAAAGAGCTTTAGACAGACTATTTAGTAATGATGGGGGAGTGGTACTTGTTTGTTTTTGTTATGAAGAATAATATATTATGTTTTGTGTTTTTTAATGTGATGGCTTCAGCTATGCTTGATTCACCTACATGATGGCATCTAGATAATGTTTATGAAACTGCATAGGAAAACAAAATACAGTAAAAATACTTTCAGTCATAATTTATTGCAGGAATTAATCAACAAATGGAAATGTCTTGCAATCTTCTTGTGCAGTAGAGAAATTGATATATACAAATGTATACATCTATAATTGAGCCAATGCCACTGCTCATGTCCTTTTAATTATTTATGCTCTTAAATACTGGTGAGGAGAAGTTCAATTAGTATAGCTGCACATCTATTAAAATCTGAACATTTACTTAGTTTAAGGTGGATATAACGTGTTGACAAATGGAACGTGACATTTTAAACCTTTTCCTATTGGTGTATGTTATTATTCCAAGTGACGGCTCCAGTTAGGCTCTGATTGTGTTAAATCTCAGCAAACTGTTCATTCATGAAGAGAAAGTTTATTGATTTGTATTCTTTAAAACTTTAAGGAGGGAGGGATGAATGATAACAGGTAACATGACATTGCCACAGATTACTTTTCTTACTAAAAGTGTCGTAGCAAGCATTTTTAAAAAATGTAGCGGAAATTACCTCCACAAAAATTTGCAATGCCCAGACAGGGTCGTTACAGGTAAAATATGTGAGAATACCATTGCCATAGAACATGCATAGAAAAATGATTTTTCCTAATTTTAAGCACATAATGAAAATACCAGTTCAGACATGTTTGTCCGTAAGTTTTTACACAAGCTGAACATTCAGATAAGTTGTTTGTTTCAACCAGAACTTTTAGTCATTACTGTTTTTTTTCAGAGATTCATTAATTTTGCTATTTCATTTGGCTTTTGTCTGAACTGTGCCACCTACCCCATTTTTCCTGACCAATCCTTCTGGGACAGAATTCAAACTATCTACTTGTCACTTTGTTTGATATGTGATAATTTCAAGTAGACTGTGAATGATAATCTTCTACAAGAGCCTTCTAAAAGTATGTGATTTAGCACTCTTCCTAAAATTAAAAAAACAAACATCTTTGTGTAGTAAATGTAGCATAATTAGTAAAAGTTAAATATTAAATACAAGTACTTATGTGTGTAAGGATATACAAACTTATGCACATATAAAATTATGTATTAAGGAAAATCTGCTGATAAAAAATGTTTTTTTTACCTGCATGTAAGATTGGGATGAGACTGCAGTAGCTGGTGAAAACATTCCAGACTTGTTTTGGTAATTAGTATCAATTTATTTTAATAACATGAGAATGTTATGCTTAAAGGTCTAATTATTGCATAAAAATTTGAGTTTTCCCATTTCCATTTTAGATGTTTTGTTGAGCTTACTTCTTTGAAGAGCTGGAGGAAAATTTTGGCAGTAACTTATGTCTGTGTATTGGTAATATTCAAATAATTTTTGTCCATATGGAGTATTTGGTAGGAGCAGCCTGTGAGAGCATGTGGGGTTTTTAAAATTTTGTTTTAAACATTGATGTCAATAGAGATGAATTTGAATGCTGATATAGCTAAGAAATGGTTTAATTTGATTACCACAATTCTGAAAATTAGTTATGTAAAAACTATATTAAATGGAATACTTAGATCAGAAATTACTAAGGATTTGAAGTTAAACCAAATTTTACCCTGATACCCAAAGCCAGTCTTCATGAGGAATTCCAAATTAGATTTGAATTTCTGCTCTATGAACATTTAAAATACATTTTAAACACTAAGGACTTACACACTCTTGTGGATGATTCCTGAGTTTTAGCTTGTTAATCCCCTTCATGTAGTCTCTCCACTTTTTCTCCACATCTTTTGGCAATGTTAGGTTTTGAAATAGGATAATCAATGATTCTTCAAGACTTTGAGTTTCGTGGGAATGCTTTAGTACTGGTGTTTACAGCTAATCATGAAATTGTCACTACTGCACTCATGTTAGTTTTTGCCATTGCTGTAGCACTATGTGTGAGTCAAGGCCCTGTAATATCTACTCTTACTCAACAGTTCATTTTTCACATATTGGGTCAATATAAGTAGTTTAAGAAGAAGTAATCAGTTAAGGGAACTTACTCAACCCCAAAAAATAACCCAGAGCAATTACTGTCAGTAGATGAAGGCTGATTGTATTTTTGGCACCATTTGGAGATCAGACAATATAAATTAAAAAGTGCTTAATTGAAAATTACATTTCAACATAATTATTTTTCCATTATCTGTGAAATGTTCTTTTTAATAAATGAAAACCATATGTCATGGAATTCTCTTGAAATGAATGATTTTTTTTTCTTTTCTCTCTTACATTCTGTTTTCATGATGCTGAAAATAGTGGCTTTTGTTGAAATATTTTGTACAACTCTAAAAGAAGAAAATACCAAAGAGAATGTGGTATTTTAAAAGAATTTATGGGTGGAGATTAATTTCAAACACTAGATTATGTCTTGTTCCCATTTATGTGGCCAGTGGGGTGGGGAGGAATAAAAGTATTATTCTACCCCTCCCTGCCCTGCTCCATCCACAATGGCAACTCTTTTGTCAAGAGACTATTAATTTTTTGATGTCTTGTGAGGAGAAAGAAAGTAGAGGGATACAACTTCTCTCCCCTCTTTGAACATATCATCCAGAAGAACTGGTTGTTGTATTTACACCAGTTAGGAAAATATAGGAAACAGTTAGACCTCTTCTATTGCAGTTGTTAGGATGGATCGAGTCAAAAGCTTCCATTTTCTTAATAAAGTATTGGTTTTCTTCAAATGTATTAGCATGCTAGGAGTTACAATACTATGTAGCAAAGTTAAGGAACTTCTATACAAAAAGATGCAAAAATTTCCATACATATTCCCTATTTTTCACTGAGGAACCACGTTTTCTCTATTCTCCATGTAGGGATATGCTGTCTTTTGATGTCTATACCATGTAGAATTCTGTATGTTGACACAGAACATACATATAGATGCATAACTCTTCAAAATCTGCATACTTGGAATTTTCTTGGTCTTACATATCTGTGTTTACTGTCAGTAAAGCAGAAAAGTGAGTTGTAAATTGAACAGCTTAACTGCTCTAGGAGAAAGGACAAGGTCAAACACAAATGCTGTTTGTAGATGGAGTTCAGCCCCTTAATCTCTGTTGCTCAAGGTCTTAGAAGCCATTCTGCTGCTTGGGACAGAATCAGGAATTTTAAGGCACCTTTATAGCCTGTGTTAGCCATAATCAGGAGTAAAGACCTGTGGTTTTAGCTGAATGCTGGCCTATGTCTGACACAAAACTGGAAGAAAGCTGGAATTGTCTGCTATTTTGCCAAGCAAAATCATAACTACTACTCGGAAACCTGTCCTTCAATTCCTGTTCTTCCTGAGAATGAGACACCCTCTCTGAAGTAGCACTAAATTAGCCTAATATACTTATCAGTGAGTGCTTGAGATGAACCAGAACTCTTATCAAGGCAATTGGAGATTTTTTAAAGCATATTAAGCCTAGACTAGTGCACATTTCTTTTTCCTTGGAATCCCTCCTGCTCTGCGTATCTGGGATTCAATAGAAACTGAAGTTTTATGCCACTGGTGTGGAGGAGAAAAAAAGTAAGATATTAGTGTTCTAATAATGATGTTCATCCTTTAGTGATGTTAGTAAGGTCAAAAGCATCTTACCACATATCTGTGAGATACATTGGAAACATTGCAAAGAAATCCATATATGGTCATGATACTATGGAAAGTAGTGGTTGCTTTAATGTCAGGTTTGTAGTATTTTGTGTGGTAATAGAAGCATTAAATTCCAGATTACTTTTTTACTATTAATAAAGTGAGATTTTTAGTGTCTAAAAATTCTAAACTATTTTAAATGTTTTTGTTTCTTCATAGTTGTGAATTCTTTAGTCAAAGTAATCAGTGTCATCCTAGAAGCTCTCCTGAAATATGTAGTTTATTCTGAAAACTTTATTTGATCAATTGCCAGGTCTTCAGTTTCCTTGTGACTTCCACTTCTTGAAAGTTAAGATTCTTTAGTGGTTTATTTTTTTGGTTCAATGATGGCCATTTGTTCAAATGTGTCTTTTTATGTGTTCTTGAAGGTCTTTTGTGTGATTTTGTGTGGTGTCCTAAGAAGGATAAACTGATGTTCAGATTTAGGAAAAAAACAGTACCAGCTAAAATTTTGGGCAGGAAGATCATCTAGTTCCAAGACCCCTGCCATGGGCATGGACACCTTCTACTAGACCAGGTTGCTCAGAGCCCTTGGATACTGCCAGGGATGGGGCATCCACAAATTCTGTGGGCGACCTGTTCCAGTGCCTCACCATCCTTGCTATAAAGAACTTCCTAATATCTATCCTAAACCTGTGCCTGTTCACCAGTTTAAAGCCATTACCCTTTGTCCTCTTTTTACCTGCCCTGTTTCAAAGTCCCTCACCAGCTTTCTTGACTGAAAGGTGCTATAAGGTCTCCCCAAAGTCTTCTCTTCTCCTGAACTACCCCAGCTCTCTCAGCTCGTCTTCATAGCAGAGATTCTCTGAGATATAGAAGGACAACAAAAGGCCAGGCTAAATAATTTTCTACACTGTTGGCTTTTAAAATGTAGTATTATAGAAAAACAGGTAAATCTACCAGAATGCTTGGTGGGCTGTTAAAGAGCTTGCCAGGAGCTTTTAGCTCCTGGGGTAGAAGGAACTACAGTTTTCTGAGAATGTACTTTTAGATCTTATCTCAGTTCTTCCCATGAGTGCAGATTATTCTTTATAACTGAAAAAAGCCTCCTTTGTCTGCTTTTACGAAAAATAGGTGCTATATGGTATCATCTTTTGCAGATGTCACTTTTTTATCCATGTAGCTAGTGTTGCTTTAGTTATATATATTCATATTTTTAAAAATTTATAAGGCATAACAGAGTTCTGTTATTGTATTTTATTATTCTAAGAATATTATTATGAGGATAATTATTCACCTAATAATTTATGCTTCATCCTGATTCTTAAAGGGCTATTTGAGTCAAGGAATTTTCTCCAAAGTAATGGGAGTTGGCAGAGCAAATCCTAATTTTTCCTAACTTCCTTGTAAGGTGAAGGATGCCATAAGGCATAAGTTAAAAAATTTCCACCACAACACATTGGTTGGGTATGGGTTCTTTACCAAGAACAATTCAGTTGAAACAACAGAACTGGGAAAATCTCTCTATATTTGCTTAGTCAGACATCATGGCAGGAATGTTCTCACAGCATGTGGAAATAAAGACAGATTCGTCTGCTTTGTTTCACTGTAATGAAAACTGCTTCTTCTGTTCTTGATCATAAGAAAGTATCAGCGAGTTTTTTACACTGATGGAACTTTTTGTATGTAATCTTCTTATGGCATTTACATTAAAAAGCCCACAACTGTTAGATCTTTTGGACTTATGCATTCATCCCAAAACTGAATTGTTAAATATATGCAGGATGTGAGATGACATGTTATGGTCCCAGAGGCATTGAGGAACCTCACTGAGCAATCTATAATTGCTGTTTGCTGCTTCATTTAGCATCAGTATATGCTAGTGTGTATGGATGAATATTTATTTTTATACATGCAATGCATATATTTGTTCTCTTTCTTCTAGCATAGGTGTACATCCTGAATGGATTATTTCCTCTCTGAGTAAAAATAGCATCCGACTCTGGTATGGCAATTTAAAAAAGAAAACAAATAAAATCTTGGCTCATCTATTTTCTATAAAGTTTACCTAAGTGTCTTAATTTTTTCCATGTGTTCAGAAGTACTGTCTTAACAGCTGAAACGTTTTGGCCTCTTTTTTGATACAACTCTGTGGGTACATGCTCAGATCACCTCATTCATAGGAGTTCATTAGTAATTTGTTCAGTCACATTTCTACAAATAAATAATAAATAATTTTGTTGGCATAGACATACAGAAAGCTTATTGTTGCCTTTGGTCACTTTTCAGCTCTTTCCTGATATTTGGATGCTCTTTATAGACACAGGTTTGAATTTCCTGAGATGAATGGGAAATGAACCAAGGTGGTTCCCCCTGGTGAGTTGGTCCTACCAGGAGATTTTTTTTTCATCCCACAAGAGGAAAAATCTGTCCCTTTTTTTCTCTGTTTTCAGAAGAAAGTGATAGTCTGACTTGTACTTGGTGCATAGGACATTTTTTTTGGTTTTGGTGGATGATTTTATTTTTTGTGAATGTGGATAGTGAGAACCTTCTTTTCTGTGGCCAGTCAGTGACTTTGACATCATTATAAACTTTGGTCTGTTTCTTCTTTATCTGTTTGGAAGGAGCTTAGAGAAAAAAAGCAAAACTCAATACTTATGGTAGTTTAGGCCTAGGAATAATTTTGAAATTTTGAGGATGGTTAAGTAAATGTTTTGGATTTTTCCCAAGAATTTATTGTGTGGGAAAAGATGAAAATTTTTAATTTCCATATGCATTGAGTCGTAGGGAGTTGAGTTCCATGTTTGCTTTCAGAAAAGGTGGAAATTGTTTAAAGGTTTACACATTGGTTTTCTTTGCTAAAAAAAATTTTAAATTTATGCAGTGTGGCCCATGTCTTACGTTTCTTCTCCTTTTCTCCAAGGTGAATGTATAATTTTTAGGGGTTTTTTTTCTTAATTTAATGTGTTTAGAAATATTGATAAAATCCATAAGTAGAAATTAACTACTTCTAAAAATATAATAAAATCAATTTTATATGTATTTCATGCTTTAAATTAGCTGAAACTCTGTAGTGGTTTTGAATGTGTACTTTTGTGGAGTTGTACCAAAAGTTTTCATTACCAAATGAAGTTTGTACTATCCAGTAATATAAAAGTCCTATTTTTTGAAGTTTCTTTTGTGAAACATAAGAAAAGGAGCTCCAAATAAACTTGGTGAGTCAGTTTGACATATAAAAATAGAAATTCAGTTTTATATGATTAGTATAAAACCCTTTATTTCTCTGTGACCTACAGGCAAGAATTTTGGTACCCTTTTTGTTAGAGTCAAAGCTAAAACTGCACAGATTCTTTTTTCTTCTTTTAGACTCCCTCAGAAGATTTGGGCCAAATTATTTGAAAGTTCTTTCATGTTTTTCTGATTCAACTATGTCCTATTTTATCTCTGTTATGTTGAAAATTTTCCTGAAATCCTTAAACTTGTGATTATAATCTCCCTTTGCCCTGACAGTCTCTTGTGAAATGGAATGAATTAATTAATGTGCCAGGCTAATTGTTGTCAGTTTGGTACATCCTCTCAAGCTCTCATCCCCTCACTTGTGAAACGTCATGGAAAATGCTTTCTGAAATGCTAAATCCTTCTTTCTCAGGTTCATTTAAATTCAGCTGGAGCTTCTGGAAGGCAAGCAACTGTTGAAAATTAAGCAATTAGCCTGCATGCTTAAGAAAAATCACATCCACCATTATGGTTTATATATTATTCTGATGTTATTGATCTGAACTGTTTAATTAATATTTGAGAATTCATTAGCATAAATAAATTATTTTCAAACCATACCAAAATTCTCTGAACTTTTCATCTGAGAAATTCTGGTAATGACAGTAAGATTTAAAAGGGAGATCAAGCATGATACACGTTAAGGTGGAAAAATACTGTTCTCTGCTTTCCTTCTTTTTTTGTCTATTTGTATACCAAAACATTGTGTAATACATTTGAAAAGTGGCTGGAGTTGAGTGGAAATGCTGGTAGTTAAAGGAAGGGTACTTACTTGCTGCAGCATTTCCTTATTTCAGAAGGGTAAAATTTCATGAGGAAAAATGAAAAATAGTTTATAATTGCAGAATAAAGAAATGACTATTATACTGTGTGTTGCTTTCGTTATTGTGAAAGTAGTTTTAAATTGAGTAAATGTTTTGCATCTTGACACATGCTCTGTTCTAAATGAACCATACTCAGTACTTAAACTTCTACTTGGTGAGAAGGCTCTAACACCTCTGTGCAGTGCTCCTCTCAGGTTTTCTTTTAAGAAATCTTCCATTCTTCTATAGTCATGTAATAAGTTATGTGTATTACAGTAATAGAGAGATGATAGAGAAGGCACTGAGAGCAGTTTGAAAGTGAGCCTGTTTTTGGAAGATCACCTTTCTCATTGGGAAGTTTGATGGATGATTCAAAGATGCAAACTACTCCTAGGTCTGCTGTAGACTAGCTTAGTTCTCTTATTTACTGTATATACATTTACAAAAAGAAATATCCAGTAATGATCATACCATTTTAGAACTCAGTTCTAAGAGGATAATCTACACCTATTGTGTTAGATCCTCTGGAATGTTTTTCAACTATGCATTATTATAATCCCAGATCTTGGGCTCTACACAGAGATCTCACTTAGTCAGAACGGGTTTTATACATTCTTTCCATCCAACATGTGATTTTGCACCTGCGTTTTTGGCCATTTTAAACATTTCTGATGCGTGTTCAAGTAATTTGCCAGCTTCTGTCTAACTTTATATATAATTTTAAAGCTTTTGAATGTGCAGTGTCTGAACTCTGGTTGTATGAATATTGCTGCTTCCTTGGGGAAATAAGGTTGCAGAGCATGTTAGAACAGAGGATAAAATACTTTCGACTGAAGAAATCTGTCTGTAGAACAACCTTTAGAACAACTACACACTTTGTTTTGTCCTTTGCTGAGCCACCATGGTTGCTGGAAGTCAGAATGTCAGATATAATAAATGGACATGGCAACCAAGCCATGTGTTACTTTAGTACCTCTTGTCTTTTCTAGCAGTTTGGAACATGTGTTGGAGGATATTGGTTTAAATTATAGTCTGACCATCTTTACAAAATACTGAGAAGTTTGAACATCTTTGAGAAAGAGGGTCTTCAGGAAGAAAGAAGTACATAATTTCAAACTTTTTTGTTTAACCAGTTCTCTACACAGGTATAATTCTGAACCCATTAAGTGAAAAAAAAAAAATAAAAGTGGCATTAAGGATTTAGTTACTGCTGGCAACTTGGAGAACCAATGCCACAGCAGTTTAAAAATCTAAGGTGGCTCTAAAGTCAGGGAATATTTTTTGCAATATTTACATAAAATCAGCAGACAATGTAAATAAAGAAAAGATTAATGCAATGTAAAGATATTTACATGGCCATCCATTAACCTGAGTTTAAATGAGATTATAATTTTGGTTTAGTTTCTATTGTCACTTAGCTGGTTTTTTGTGTATATGATTTAGTGAGATAGCTAAGACACATTTCATTAATGCACAATTTAACAAAGCAATTTCACATTGTTAAAGTCAGTTGGTTTAGTAATTAATGTATTTGTTATGCTTGTAGATAGAAAAATACATTTATATAGTGAATATTAGTGTAACTAATTACTGATTTACTTGGATGCTGATACAAATCCAGTTGTTATTGTGATTCATAGTTTATAAACAGTGAATTAAATGTCAGTGGCTTTATTAGAGAGAAAAAAAAGTAAAGTTTTGTAGCACAAATGAAACAGTGTATGCTTTGTCAAAGTAAAAGAGTGTGGCTAAAACTGTCTGATGAGATAAAGATAGGGAGTCCATGTCCAGGGTGATTGTTTCTGTTTTAGACCTATCTTGGGCATTGTGAGCAGTTTTTTTCAGTCTCTGCTATTTTTATCTTCAAGAGATGAGTTTTATTGGTTTCACTGCACTTCTCTCTCAGATGAAGTGTTCTATATTAGAAGCTCAGCAGAAATACCCTCTTGCCAATCTTGCATTCCTGATTATTATGACTTACATTAAAGTAGTCAGATTTTGTAATTTGTGTTGCTGGTCCCTCATAAAAGATGATGATACACATGTAAAGCATTACCCTTTGGTAGTTAGGTCTTGATCTTAATGGGAAACTCCTTATTTAATATGCACATGAAATTTCAATATCTCATAAATACATTAAAAAAGTAAAAGTCGAAGTCAGGGGAAGAGAAGTCTCTGGTCCTAAGTCTTAAAATTATATTAAAATAATAGCAAAAATTATCTATATTGGGACTCATGATTCCAAATTCACTGAGGCCTTTGAAAATTCAGTTTCTATTTTTTTTTCTGGCATGGTTTCAAACTGAATCTTGGATCCTTCCACATTCACTGTAGTGGACTAAAGGAGCTGCACTAGACTTTTTCGGTGGAGAAATGGAGTATTCCTGAAGCATAGGGAAATTTCTCAAAGTCAATTTTGTGGTATCATGTGGATTTATCCCTTAATTATTTAACAATGAACAGTTGCTGTTCTGTTTGCTCTATGAAGAAAGTAACACTATGTTTTATCAGATTAATAACTGATAAGCTGTTTTAAAGTCACAAATGTAATTATAAATATGCAGTTGTGTCAATGCGTTTCAGGATACCTTTGTGCTCATTCTCTATTAGCAGGGTAAATTGGGATCATAATGCTTTGCAGTGCTGTGATCCCATTGCAGCCTACACTTTCCTTGAGAGAGAGGTGCTGATATCTCCCTGGTGACCAGCAGGACATGAGGAAATAGAATGAAGTTGCATCAGAGGAGGTTCAGATCAGACAAGAAAAGACTCTTCACTGGGAGGCTGGTTGGTCAGTGGAAGAGGCTTTCCAGAGCATGTCTTGGTCATGGCACCAAGCCTGTCAGGGGTCAAGGAGCATCTGGATGATGCTCTTAGTCATGTGGTTTAGTTTCAGGTAGTCCTGTGAGGAGCAGGGAGTTGAACTGAATGATTCTTATGTATTCCTTCCATCTTGAGATAATCTATGATTCATTTTATTACAGACAATGCTGTTTTAACAGAAGAAATTATTGGAATTTTATTAATCAACTCTTACCTTGCTGGCAAAAGCAAAACCAAATTAAGCTAAATGGCAAATGTTTTGGTTCAACAACTTTTGTTTTTTCCTCTCTAAGTAATGCTGCATGTCTGAGCACTCTTATTTGACTCTTCAAGCCTATTTGAGACAGGGTGGTTAGTAAGTCTTTGACAAACACCAGCAAAGCATGTTGCCATGTAAGAAAAGACAGGAGGCCTCCAATTCCCTGAATTAGGCATCCAAAAATCCCCTGCTTTTTGTCTGCCTAATTGCAGGAGAAGCTAAGACATCCTAAGTACGTCCCTAGGAGCTCTGTAGGTGCCTTTGGATGCTAATCAAGGAATTTGAGAGCATGGAACTTAATTTCAGGGTCCTGATGTAAGTGCTCTGAATTTACTCTGAGCTGTTTTACACAGTGCTCTGAGGTATTATAGCACTACCGTGAATTTTCAAAGTAATGCTTAATCTAGTAATCACTTTCAAGAATAGGTGTGCCAGTCTAAATCTTTAGAAATCAGTATATTCAAATACAGTCCAAAGCTTTTTTCAACAGAATATTATTTGATGGATTAGCATGACTTTTTTTTTACAAAACATTAAAAAAATTTGTATGCCTTTTTTCTTCCCCTTCACTGCAGACAATTGATTTAGAGGGATTCAAGCTGTTTATGAAGACCTTCCTGGAGGCAGAGTTACCAGATGATTTTGTTGAACACCTTTTTACATCATTTAGGAACAAAATCTCTCACTGCAGCCCATTAATAAAAAACAAACCACAGCACCTTTCTGGAGGTAAGTAATGAAATCAGTAATATAAGAGCTAAAGGTTCCTTCACCCTGCTGTTTTACTTCTAATAGCTGTAAATATATGGAATTCTTAACTACATGTTGAGGGATTATTTGTGAAATTAGAGAAACTAACGCATAATAGAAAATACTTTGAAAAGGAATGGAAATTAAATGGTTTAATCTTTTTCATTCACAATAGTGATGCAGCTGAGACACCAAGTGGACATTCTTTGTCATGTTAATGCTAAACAGATTGCTATGGTTACATGATCTTGTTGCCTACTCTCCTTTATAAAGACTTAAAAACCTTTAAGCTTGATGCAGGAGGCTCCTGCTGGTGCTCAACCATTTCTGTGCCAGTTGCTGATGTTTCTTTTAACTGTCTGTGTGTGATTCTGTTGTTATTAATCCTACAAACTTAACAGCTACTGATATTTTAAATGTTGGGTGGTGTTAGTGATTTTGATATCAGAGGGCACAGGTAAATTCTGCCCTGTAAATTCAGGCTGTACTCAGCTTTCTTCACTTTCACTATAGTTCTCTTTGATCTAATTTATTCCTACATGTGGTAAAATTATAATAATGATAATTTTTATAACATTAAAGGATGGTGCTGTCATTACTATTGTTGTTTAAACTGTATGTTAAGTTTCTTACTCTAATACTGCCCATAACATGTTTTTCTCCTACACTAACTTTTCCTTGAGTTTGTCATGAGTTTTTATCTTTTTCTGTTACTGAGAACTTTAGAAATAGTGTAATGTAATCATCAGTTTAGGAAGCTTCCATATGTTTTTAGCATAATACCAGAAGGACTGTTTGATAAATTGTTATATCCAAAACATGTTCAGAGAGGCATTTCAGTTCTCCTCATGCAAGAATTGTTTGGGTTTGAAAATGTAGTGGGTTTTTATTGTAATTGAATTTCATGGTTTAAACTAAATGTTACATCCTGATAATTTGTAATTTTTAAAGGGAAAAACTGTGCATTGATACCTTTTGATGTGCACATGAAAAATGTAGAAACACTTGATTTTGGGTATCTAGTAATTTTTAAATGTTACCAGTATTGCAAAAAAAGCTGACTGTAGTGGAAAATAACTTTGTCAGGAATATTTGACATTCTTCTGGAAAATGGAAGGATAAGTGAGAGCTAGAGAAAATGACCAGGAAAGTAGCAGGGTTCATCAGTCTGTCAGGTATGTGCTTGTTTTACATGTAGTCTCTTTTGGTCCACTCATATGTGTTTATAAACTGTATTTTCAGTTAAGGTGTCTGAAGAGAGATGGAAACAGATGCCAGGTAAGCAGCAGGACTGGAAGTCACCTGTAAGTCAGCACATTGCAGCCAACCCTTCCCACCTCTGATTAAGAAGCCATAGTTTAACCTGTACCTTGCAGCTGATGATAGGTTAAAAGATACCTTAAAATTTGTATTTCTTTTCATTGGGATTTCAGCACCATTTATTTTTGAAAAGAGTTATCTCAGGTTTTGTAATCCTTTTTATTCTGTGAATATGATTAAACTGGAATATGAACTATTTGTGTAAGTTATGTGATTAAAGCTAGCATTTAACTGAATAAAATATTAAAATGTCTTCATTTTAATGACACTTAACTGACATGCAAGCTCATTAAATATAACATTGCCTTATTAAACATTTCTGTTCATTTATTATTTCCTTTTAGTTTATTATTTGCCTGGAACTGTAAAAATGGAGTCCATTCCAAGATACTTTTTTACACACCAGTTTGCTCTTTTTTGCCTTATTTTATTGTTTTAACGTGTATCTCATAACATGTAGGCATATGCTTTAAAATTAGGTTTTTGAAGATGTATCCAGATTGCAAAGAAGTTTTCCAAGCTACATTTAGGGGGACAGGAGACAGCCCTTTGTCAGTGAGAAATGCAACAAACTTGTAAAGAAAGTTTTCTTACTCCTTTCTCTGTGTTCTACTGTCCTTCCCATTTTTCCCCATTTTGGTCCTGCAGATTCCAGTAATATTATCAGGACTGGTCATACTAATCTTGTACTGAAACAAAAAGTTTGGCAATTTAATAAGTTCTAAACTTATTTTCTCAGTAGTCTGTCTCTGAGACTTCTGTGTTTTAAATATGTGCTGCACTGACACACATCTGGCTGTGGTTTTGGGATAACAATATACTTGGGTATTAGAAGAGTTTTTGTTGACACCAAAACATCTTCAGTTAGTGTAGTTGTTGTCAATCTGTAAATTAGATGAATCTTCTACAAGCACAAGGAAGTGGATGCAGACTTGGGCAGGGATTGTTTTTGGCATTTAGCATGGTAGGACAAAAATATTCACCAAATTGTTTTGTAGTCAAATCAGATCAGCACAAATTAAAAGAAGTTTATGCCATTTCCATAATTGGGTGGGAGTGTGTTTTTTTTGATAGTTTATTTTAATTCTACCTTTGCTGGATAAACTATGAAGGTGAATTGTTTAAAACTTAACATTTAAATTAAAAAGTAATCTGAAGTCACAGAAAACAAAGATGTATGCATGCAAGAGTTATGTTTTCATTCTCTGCTTATATTGTGTGTTCAGACTAACAAAGTCTGTGGGTTATTTCCAGGTCTGAGACTTAACAAGGGTACCTCTGCATCCAGACCTCCTACTCCTGCCAACTCACATTTACCAGACATGATCCAGCTGAAGGATATTGTTTGCTATTTGTCACTGCTAGAAAGAGGAAGACCTGAAGACAAGCTAGAATGTATGTTCTTTTTCAATTTTAAATATTTATTTCCGTAAGTCATCAAATACTCTGTCTCTGAATTTAAAAACTATTTTGAGCAGATGGATTATAAAAATATGGCTCTAGGCACCCTTATTGCAGAAACGATTTTTTATTCTTGCTAATGATGAGATTTTAAACTAAATTTGGTTTATCTAGCATTTACTAAAATGAAGAGTAAGGATTGTGCATTCTGTAGTTACAGTAATCCTCTCTACACGGTCTTCTCTTGATTACTATCAAATCTGAGAAAAACAAACAAAGTATGCTAAGTATACTTAGAGATCTATAGATGGGGTGAATAACCTGAAGTAAACATCCTAACTCAAACAAAGATTAGTTGCTAGTATAGGCTTGGTCTCTATACTATTAGTGAATACTGAAAAGCCAAGAGTGATCCAAGTCTGCGTCACTATTGGGAAGGAGTGTTTGACACAGGAAGTTAGAAATGGCTAGTTAGGTTGTTTTGTTTGTTTGTTTTTAATTAGGGGCCTGGGTCATTAAGGTGCAACACCACTACCTATTAAAAAAAAACAAACAAAAAACAACTGTGTGAGTTTGATCTATAAATTGGAGAGAAAAAGAAGAAAACCTGTTTCCTTATTGTGGAGTTTTAGAAGCCAGTTTTTCATGTGGCTGAACATCAGACCAATCATATTGTCCTTATTGAGATGAAATATACTTCAATAAACATAACTGGTCTGTTTATAGAAGATCTGTGGGATCAGGAAAATGGAAATCATATGGAAAGTAAATATTCAGTATGATAAGATGTGCAAACATAGGCTACTTCTGCCAGAATAAGAAATTCATTACAAGGTTGCATGTCGCTTAAAGTACCTTGATGCTTTGTTACCTGTAGTTGCAATTTTGTACTACAAGGTCACGGCAAATCCCCTGGATCCTCAAATTTGGTAATTCTGTTTTGGTATCATATGAGCAGAATTTGAGACTGTATGTGTCAGAACACAGGCACGGAAAAGCTGAGATCCAAGGGCTGAATTTAACTTAGAGCATAATAACTGCTGCATGGTAGCAAGTTGTGCGAGCCCCACCAGAGCTCTGAGGAGCTCAATGCACAGCCCATGGCATGAGATGGGGATCAGTTTCCTCCCCTGGTGTCAGGAGTTGGTACAATGAAAAGGAGGAGAGACAGAGGAGCAGATGATACTTAGTGTGGGGATTTTCCATGAACTTCCAATGTGGCAATAGGAGCTGCATGGGCAAAAGGCTGTTGTAAATGATTTAAGAGTGAGAGAGCATGACCTAATATATGTATGGTACTTAAATATTTTGTGTATCCAAGGTCAATCGCATTTACTACGTATAATTCTGGGCATAGTTGTTTTATGGGTTTATTTTCTTCTTTGTCATACAGAACTGAAATATACCACATATTTTTGCTTTTTAGTATCTAAATTCCAGCTTGTACTGTACTATTGTATGCAGACTTTTCTATTGATTTCAGTTGAATTCTCATTATAAGTCAATGGTATAATTTAACTCTTTTTTGGAATTTGAAAGCAGTTGGTCCCGTGGCTGTAATGTAAATTATAAGTTGGTAGTAATGAAGGGAAATGGCTGATTCTGAAGTTGCAAACATTATTATCAATACCAATTTCAAATAGTGATTTTAATTTTTTTTCAGATGACAAAAATTGGAAAAAAATGAGGCATAACTGAGTGTTTGGAAACTTAATTCAGGACAAGCAGAACGTGAAAGTGGTGTTTTCAATTAAAATTTGATGTAGGCTGGAGGATAGACTACACTAAGAGAAAATAATGTTTGTTCTTTGGATCTATATGATCTACAGATTTTCATAGATTAATAAATATTACAGAAGTTAAATGGATTTTCTAACCTATTAAGAGTGTAGAGGTCTTGCATAGCATGAACCTCACCTGTTTGGCATGCTCAGCATATCTATTATTCATAATCTATGTATGACCTGAATATAAAGAAAATCTTAAGCATTCCTCACAGAGATACATTGAGAGAACACAGATCATCTTTTAAAGGTTAAATTGCCATCCAGATATAGAAATTGAGTGCCCAGTCAGTGTAATCAGGTAAGGAGATGGGAAAAGAAATATAAAAATTTGACTTGTGCCCTGTAGTTTGCATCAGAACTTATGTTTGGTTGTTTTTATCATTTCGTTCTTGGTTTGGTTTTGGGTTTTTTTTCTCCTAGAGTGTGTAAATCAAAACCATGAATATTTAGCAGTGTATGAATAAAGAAGAGATTGCATGTCACACCAGTAGCACAGTTTTCAGAATCTAGCCAAGAGCACAGATTGAGCCTTTTTGCTACCCTATACATATGTAATTGGAAAGACTTTGTTTCTACAAAGGTAAAACAGTTATAATTATGCTAATGTCTGGTTTTAAATGACTGATTAGAGCAACTGAGTCATGTTAAAGGAAAAAAAGTTGAAAGCACTTCTACTCTGGAGTGTGTAAAGGTCACAGAGATGCTAAAACTTGCTGTAAAACATTGTCTCAGCTAGTGTCTAAGAATCACAGAGGAGGAGGAAGGAGAGCCAAATTATTTTATCATTGTGTGATGCAGTGATTCATCCCTATGGAAACTGTGAATGTTTAATGGTACCTTTGCCAGACAATATTAGCTTTCAATCTCTGAGAAGCTTTGGTGGAAGGTGTACTAGCTGGGGCAGTACCAATCTCTGGTGGCTTTTGGCATTAACTGTTGTTTTATGCTGAAACATTTTTGCTATGGTAACTCTAGGGAAAGAAGGATATTTTTATAAGTTTTCCTAACCTGTAACTAATGAATCATTGGCCTTTGTGGTGTGAAATAGTGTACTACTGTAAATATAATCAGTTTTCTAGTAGTGGCAAAAATTGCTGAAGTGGTAGAGAGGTATAGTGCTTACCTTTTTTCCACACAATTAGATGATCAACTCATTCCCAAGACGGAGGATATAAGCGAAACAAGCCAATATATATAGTTAATATGTTTGGCTGTAAGTCCAAAAATGATGGAATTCCTTCTGAACTTTACTCTCTAATTGATAAGAATTTCCTCTCATTTCTCATTATATTGTTTCCTGAAAATTTTGGCGAGCTTGTGTGTGAAATGTATTGGACTGTAACAGCATCTGCTATGGATCCAGTGTGGTAGGATTCCTCATTTTAAATTGGTCATATGTTACATTGCCAGAGACATTTGATTAGACAGCAGATTACTTGTGTTTTGCTGTTAGTGAAGGCAGTACTTTAACCTGGAACCATCACTACATGGGCTGACTTCATCCCTAAAAAAACAGATGTAGAGGTAAAAGAGAAAAGTGGTTTTGAAAAGCATGGTGGGTATTTGGATTTCAGAGTGCTGACAAACTGTCCCTGAAAGTAAAGACGAAGAGTGGGTTATTTGTAGGCTTCTGGGTTTTGTTTTTAGTCTTCTAACAGTATTTCTATGAAAACTTTATGCTTTGCTGCTTCCAAGTATCTTGGTTATGGTGCAAGTACCTATTCTTTTGGCTGGGATCAAGTCATGATACAATCTTGAAAATATATTTTTTTTCTGGATATTGTCAAAATATACCTTTTTGTCTGTGTGGTTCCTGAGAATGTTGGGAATACATTCTGAAATTAATGAAGTGAGTACGGTCCTGGAAGAAGTCAGGGTGGCAGTTTGTGATGAGTGTTTATTGTCGGATTTGGATGATTAAATATTTAAAATATTAATTTTTCATTTAGTTGGTTAGAAAAGAGTTTCTAAAGCAGTATCACTTTTGAATAGTGATAGGTGCAGTCAAGGGAGTAGCATTGTAACTTAAACAGGCTTATCAATGTTTGTGACCAATTTTGTGTTATCCTATGTTTGGTGAGATCACAGAGAAGAGTCTTCTGGTAGTATTCACTATGAAGACAGATCATCTCTAGAGGGAAGCAAAATCAAGTTCACAGACCAAATTCACTGTTAGGGTGATAGTGTGAAAAAGGTGCAATTGCACTCTCTGGCTAGTATGTCTCATTGGAGGCACTGTGGCAGGGTAGCTGCTGAGTGAACCTCTCATGTAATGCAGCTTGTTTGGTGGGTCTACAGCTAGTCTGGTCATTAAACAAAAATGTTAACATTTGTCCTGTCTTTGAAACTCAGACTTAGCTGTTTTGTGTTTTGGGTTGGAGCTGTTTTTTCTAATGAAAAAGAGATTTATTTATTGTGTTTTCTAACTGGGTTTCCTTCTCTCTTTGTTTCCTTTTCAGTTATGTTTCGCTTGTATGATACAGATGGGAATGGATACCTGGATAGTTCGGTAATGTTTTCTATGTATTGCATCATAAGAGCATGTCAACGTGGCAAAACTATACAAAACTACATTAGTTCAAATCAAGTTTATATTTATCCGGAATTATTAGAAGCAGTATCAAATATAGTCGATAAAAATTCATTCATTTGAAAATTAATGCTTGAGTTTTCTTTTCCAATGAGAAATGCTGCTGCTACAGCTGTATAAATTTTCAGTTGCTGCTGCTGTCATGGAGTCCCGTTCTGTAGTCTTCTGATTTTCAATGATAATGCTGTAGGAGACACATTAATATGATTCAATAATTCTAGTATTCTACTGGGAGATGTGTATGAAAGCACCTTTTGTAAAGATTTCATTAAAAAGTGTGAGAGTCGCACAGTGGATTTATGCAGAGAAAAGTCGTACCTTCCACGTTATTATTAAGGAGGAAGTAACAATATTAAGGGCAAAGTTTTGAGGAATAGCCCAACCAAATGTTTGAAGAAAAGTCAGAGATACAGAAATAATTTTAAAAGATGTAACTTTTTTTTTTCTGATAGCTAACAGAAACAAGTGTTTTATTAGTAGTGTTCTTTTTTTTTGCCCCCGTTTGGATTTTTTCCCACCGTTTTTTTGTATCTACTGGAAGCAAGACAGCACAGAATGGGTTGGTAAGGAAGAAGAGGTAATTCCCATAAGAGGCAAGGAAATATGGACGTGAATTTTCATATATTTTATGTGGGTATAAAATAAATATGGCACAAAAATTTTAGGCAATACCAAGTTGAGTTAGATGCCAGGATAAAAATGAGAATTTAGAAAGGTCCTAGATAAGCATTTGAGCATGTTTACAAAGCAAAAATGTATATATAAGTATAGAAAAGTGCTAATGATACGTGATCAAGGAAAACTGCAATACTGTAGTGGTAAGGAAATAACTCTGTAGTAGTTTAAAGAATCCATTTTATGCCGTATTTCTATTAGAAAGTTGTGATTTTTACAATTACTGTCAAAAAATAATTTTTTACAGTGATGGAATTTAGAGATCATTTCATGATGTTATTACAGGGTGGAAATCAGTTAATGAAAACATGGGTGCTTGAAAGATAACTAGGAAGGAAGGATCTATGAATGCTTCCAATTACTTTGATTGTGGGGCTGTATTTCACCTCCCTGAATGCTTTGTAGTCCAGACAAGATGTTTGCTAGTAAGCAGATTCACTTGAGAATACAGCTTCCAGTGTAAAGTATGTTTCATCAGGGATGTTATGAAATAGTGCCACTGAATGCAAAATAGTTGAATTATTAGTTACTTGGAGTAGAATTTTTCTTTATAACCTTGCATTAAATATCATACTTTTTCACTCATCTCTAGGAGCTGGAAAATATTATTGCTCAAATGATGCATGTTGCAGAATACCTTGAATGGGATATTACTGAATTAAGTCCAGTAAGTATCCATTTGTGACAATTTTTAATGTTGCTAGAGACAGTTGTCATAATTTTGTGATATTTCATATCCACATGGCATTCCACAGGTGAGTAAGATAGAAATAAGGATAGCCTATGCTCCACGATGGCACTGTGAATTACCACTTCTACCAGTATTTTGCTCTTTAAATCTATGAAAGTTTCAATAAATGTAATAATTAACTTCTATAACATGACTGGTTTGTCTCTGAAAATTTCTTAAGAGTGCGTGCACAAAGGACACAGGTTGATTTAGGACCTTTAGGTGTTACTAAAATGTAAAGAGGAGTATGACACTTCATTTTCTGAACTGTCCATACTCATTTAACAACAGCTACCATGCAAGTAATATTTTTCTTATTTTTTGTATGAGAGAATTGGAGATCTGCACATCCTTACAAGTTGTTGTATTAGAATATAGTATTAATAAATTAGAACTTACAAGATTTTTCATTAAACTGTAGATTCTTCATGAAATGATGGAAGAAATTGACTATGATCATGATGGCACTGTTTCCCTAGAAGAGTGGATCCAAGGAGGAATGACAACAATCCCACTCTTGGTCCTTCTTGGGTTAGAAAATGTAAGTATTGAATAGTAGCATCAAGTTTCTGCTTGTGTGTTGGTTGTGGCCTTCGGGCTACTTTCTCTGTGGCCTGTATAAAGAATGACTTTGCTTTACTCCTCTTACTATGGCTGAATGATGTGCAGAGAACAGAAGTGTGTTTTCAACATCAGCTGGCAAGTTTGAACCACCTGGCCCTGGAGCTGGAAGCTGTAAAAAGCTGAATAATTTTCCCTGCTAGCAATTTGTTAATTCCAAGCTGCAGTATTATCTGTTAAGTGTGCTGTACTGCACATGTGTATGTTACAGCTGGCTTGGAGTAGTGTCTAAGCTTCTCAGCATGGTATTGGGCTATGTGGCCTCACTGTGCTGTGTCACAGAACAGTCTAGGTTGGAAAGAACTGCTGGGGATCTTCTGTTCCAGTCCCTAATTAAAGGGAGCACCACAGATTGAGTTATCCAGGGCCCTGTCAAGCCTGGATAATTCAAATTAGGTGGATTCTGCAATTTCTGTGGGTAAACTTTCCCTGTGTTAATTGTTGTCAAGGGAAAAAGTTTTTGTTCATGTGTGCAGATGGAATTTCTTCTGCAGCAGTTATTGCTGGCTCTTGTGCTGTCGTGATACATCCCTGTGAAGATCTTCTGTCCCTGTAACTATGTTAGTATAGTAAGAAGCAATATCAAGGGGAACACTTACACCAACAGAGTATTGTGAAAGATGAGCTTATGTTCTCTACATTTCCAGCCTACATTAAAGGTAATACAGATATAATATGATCAATTTTGTACCAGTTCAACACAGCTGTTTTAAGATTGGCTTGTTGTCAGTGCCACCTGCTGTCCTGTATTTGAGCTAATTTTGAACTCATATATTGAAGCATAGGTTTCAAATGCTTTTCTGCTATTCTAATGAAAGCCTTTTCATTTTTTTACATCTTTTTCTGAGTAATTTTCACACATTTAAAATAATAAATAATATTTATTTTCCCCATTTAGTGCAATCTAGACTGCTGTAGTTGCTCTATGCTGTTTTATTTGCACAAAAATCCTCAGATTGATACTTTGTGCCGGGAAATATGTAACAAAGAAGTTTATTGAACAGAAGATATATATGTCTTGAAAGATCTAATTAATTAAATTACAGGTAAAATATCTGAATTGAAGATAACTGCAATGAGTCTGGATCACTGTAGTACTAATTCCCTAATTCTGTATGTGAGATGGAGTAAGAAAAATGTTAAATTACTGTCATCAAACAATATGTGTTTGTCAGACTGAATTCCATTATTTCCAGAGTATTACTCTAAATAAAGGCCAGCAAATTCTCTCAAGCAAGCAGTATAGCAGAAAACAGATAGTGATTTTCAGTACTTTTTTCTTTTATGACAGGTAGTATAGGTGTTCTGTGAGTATTTTTCAATATCTACATTTCATTCTTTCTAAATTTGAAACTCCTAAATTACAGCATAAATTAATGCAGATAAATCTTTAGAGTTTATTTTCATAGTAAAGCAAAAGTTGTTAGAAAGAAGCTATGTTATCAAACATTTTATCGTTTTGAGTATTTTTACCAGTTACTAGATATTTATGTATAGCTTTACTATGAAAATACTAAAAACACATAAAAGTGATGAAAATTCTACAACCTGTTATCAGCAGGGGTCAGTGTTTCTGTCATCAACAGCATTCCTTTTATTTAATGCATTTAACAGACATAAATGTACAGTTGGGGAAAAATATTATAATAGCGTGCAAAATATCTCTATAATCAATTAGCATAGTTTATGTAAAGTCCATTACCTACATATGAGCTGATTTGCTAGTAATGTGCTAATGATTCACTAGGACAAGATGCTGCCCTTTATAAGGCCTCCTATTTTGCTTTTTATGTTTAAAACTGTTTAATTTTTTTAAACCCTCACATTATAGGTAGAGAAAAGCAAAATTTTTAAATTTTTTCATGAAACCAGCAAAGATATACTATTTCCATTTGTGCATAGTTCAAATAAAGTTGTATTTTAGGACACTGAAAAGTGAAATCAGTAAAGATAAAACTCCACTATGTGTCTGTTAATTAGTGTAAACTAATGGCATGATTTTGATGGTTCTGCAGCATCTAATGTATTATCCAAGCTCTTCATTCCAGGGCATCAATCCCATCAGTGGGATGCTCTTAAATATTTTTGTATGCCATTGTTAGATTTTGCAAACCTAGCTTCCCAGGACTCTGCTTTCTGGATGTCTGTTTCTCTCCTTGTAGTTATAGTAATGAAAAGTAAGATGAATCTTTTGGATTCACTAACAAAATAAAAAAGTGCTAATATTGTTTTCCTCAAGCTGATTAGTACGTGAAAATAAGGGGCATAACATACTGGGTTATGCTGTTTAGACATGTCCAAGTAATCTTCTTATGTTGATATGTTGTAAATCAGAGGGAAAAGCACAACAAAACCACCCCCCTGCCCCCCCACCCCAGTGCAAAACCACAAAAAACCCCAAACAAAACCCACAAACAAAGAACCCACCAACCAAACAATTCTGTCACCTTCTTTTAAGTGTTGGTTGTGTACTGAGCTTGGCAATGATGAAATTTTAAATCCAAGCGATCAAGTTTAGAGCTTGTCTAGGATGACAGTGGCAAAGAATTGTCACTATAGTTGATTTAAATAAATTATGATACAAATGAAATATTTAATTTGTTTTGGGTTGGGGTCCATTAACATTGTAATGTACTTAACTGTTGTGTAGAGCTTGTATGAGTCTGGATCACTGTAGTACTAATTCCCTAATTCTGTATGTGTACAGCTTGTATGAAAGATAGAAGATTTTTCAGCTGGTCTCATTTGATATGCTAATATCAGTGAAGCTATGATAATTTATTTCAGCTGCAGATTTGTCACAGTACTTTCAGAATTCAGCTACATTGTTTGTACTTAATCCTTAGTTTCCTGTAATAGCTATATAGAAAGGTCAGATATCATGTAAAAGTTCTATATTACATTTAAAGCCTTTCAATCAGTTTTTATTACATACTGTATTAGATGATTTAGTCCGAATAATTTTAAAAGAAGGAGCATTTAAGTGAAGTATGGAAGTATATTATTTAAAAATGAAAGAATAAACAAGTGTTTATGAGCAGTGGGGTTAAGATAGCCTAACCCCTCACAGATCTGTGGCTTTTGCCCTCTGACCTTATGAGTAATCCCCTTCTGAGATGAGTATTAGGCTGTCACTACAAGCATTTCCCAGCCACCTGTTACCAAGTCAGAGAAGTAACAAGGAAATCTGCCTCATTTCCCTTTTGTCCTCTCTCTCTCTCTGCTTCCCCCCCTGCTTTTTCCTAGACTTGCATGAAATTTCTAGTGCCTTTCAAATTTGTTTAAGATTATTAAACTAATTTAAAAGTTGCTGGCACAGTTTAGAGTGATGAAGATAATAGGACAAAGAGCATAAAAAAGTCTAATTTCCCTAGGAAATCAACTTTAATATCCAGTTTGTTTATTTTCCTGGGCTTTATGTTCTATTTCCTTCTAAGATTTGATTTTGGAGTTGTTGTGAAGGTAGACTTTAGAAATACACAGTTCTATCTCTGAAAATGTTCCAGAATGGAAATTACATGTTTGATTTTTTGGTGCTTTTGAAGGCAGTTGATATTCTAAGCAAACAATTTGGGTAAAGATAAGGAATTTAAGGAAGTAACTTCATTGGTTCTTTTTTCTGTGGAGGTTCTGAGATAGATACATGTACTCTGGCAATTTGTTTTAGAAGAAAAGATCTTGGAATTGTATACATGTATCTTTCATTTGTAATTGGGTGACTATCCTTTTTCCAATTAGCATTATCTAAATGCTTTCTATAGGGCATCTACTGAAACCTTAGTATTTAAGACAAACTAATTCTTACTCTGATGTTTAGTTGTTCCAATTTAATGGATTTTTTTTCAAAAAATGCTCTTATGTAAAGTAAGAATTTTGTGAAGAAAAAGAAAATGTTAACTATGTAGGAAATTGTTATTTCTGTGGTTTAATTTTTAGTAATAAATGTATGAGGTAGTTTTTTGCTGAGTGTCACACTTGAATCTGGAGTTTTCACAGTCCCCATCACTTGTCCAAATTTATTTTTACACATTAAGGCAATAGTTAGTTTCCTACCCAAACACAAATTGGAGAGAGACATCCCTGCAGTACTCCTGGTTCTGTTGAGAAGTGGTCTGTTGCACATTAGTGACCACTAGGCTATTTATTCTACTTCTCCGTGTTGGAAACCTTTGAAGTTTCTGACCTTTTTATTTGCTTCTGCTTTATTATTAAATAGATTAACATTGTAGGAGAAGGTGGAGAGTTAACTCATTGAGTCTCTACTAGCATCCCTTAAAATTTGTTTTGTAATCTGTGCACAAAAAGCTTCTTAATGATGGATTTTGTCAGCCATAGGAGTTGTGCTCTGCTCTTTAGTTGTACAATATTATTCCACCATGATTTGATAGAAGCACTTGATTTATCTTTTAAGTTAATTGCAGATATTTGGTCTCACTTTTGCTGTAACAAGTAGTTACTATCACCTCTGTCAGTGATTGCACGAAGAGGAAGTATAAACTGCAAGTTCATAAGTGTTTAAAGAAATCCTATGTTTTAGGGAAGTATTTTCTTCCCTCTCCACTGGCCACTAGATGTCACGGTTGCACTGTACTTGGTACTGTACAGTTGCTGAATAGCTGCCCTAAGGTGAGAGAGAAGTTTTAAATCAGCAAATGCTTCATAAAGACATCAATAATTTGAAATAAGGCAAATATGCCTTTCTTTTAAATAACTAACAGCTCTAACTTTCAACCCGGTTCACCTTTTAAATCAAGGTAAATTTTGATGGGACAAACATTGGTGTTGAATTGAGACTATGTTTCAATTAAACTGTAAAGATATACTCTTAAAATGTTACTTTGCATCCCCAAGCAATAAATATGTGATTGCACTCAAATAATTGAAAAAGCAACTTTTAAAGCCTTTAGATTAAATGTGGGATGGCATGTTTCAGTGGGAGTCCACTCTTGGGAATAGTGCTTCTTCTTGTGTATATTACATTATTGTTGCCATACTTTTCGAGTTGGATGTTAAAATGGAGCCAAACTAGAAGCTTGCAGACATTCACAAGTCCGGAGTGGGATCTGTTGTACCATGAGTAATCCCTTCAGGCCAAAGTTTGAAATGGCTGCTCAACACCTGGGCAGTTTCATAGACTTCTATTTCTTTTGTTCAGCGAGGAAGAAGGGCAGTCAGGCCTTTTATTGACCTGAGTGACATTTCTGTCAGTCCTCTCTGAAGTGTGTGTTTTCTGGCAGGCTGAAGCTGCGGCGCACCGTGCGCCATTTCCATCCGTGCAGGGGCAGACTCGAGCCCTGGGCTGTCCCTCGGTCCCTTAGTGCCGGTTCATTCCCGGCTGGAAGCAGACTTCATCCCTGTGACGGATGAAGGAGCTGTTGTGGCGCTCTGGTGAGGCAGCAGGGCCCGCAGAGGGCGCGGTGTCCCTGCAAAGGGAGGCAGGGACAGAGTGAGGGAGGCTGCGGTGGCGGGAGCAGCTTCCCTTCCCTTCCCTTCCCTTCCCTTCCCCTTCCCTTCCCTTCCCTTTCCCCTTCCCTTCCCTTCCCTTCCCTTCCCTTCCCTTCCCTTCCCTTCCCTTCCCTTCCCTTCCCTTCCCCTTCCCTTCCCTTCCCCTTCCTTCCCTTCCCTTCCCTTCCCTTCCCTTCCCTTCCCTTCCCTTCCCTTTCCCTTCCCTTCCCTTCCCTTCCCTTCCCTTCCCTTCCCCTTCCCTTCCCTTCCCTTCCCCTTCCCTTCCCTTCCCCTTCCTTCCCTTCCCTTCCCTTCCCTTCCCTTCCCTTCCCTTCCCTTCCCTTCCTTCCCTTCCCTTCCCTTCCCTTCCCTTCCCTTCCCTTCCCTTCCCTTCCCTTCCCTTCCCTTCCCTTCCTTCCCTTCCCTTCCCTTCCCTTCCCTTCCCTTCCCTTCCCTTCCCTTCCCTTCCCTTCCCTTCCCTTCCCTTCCCTTCCCTTCCCTTCCCTTCCCTTCCCTTCCCTTCCCCTTCCCTTCCCTTCCCTTCCCTTCCCTTCCCTTCCCTTCCCTTCCCTTCCTTCCCTTCCCTTCCCTTCCCTTCCCTTCCCTTCCCTTCCCTTCCCCTTCCCTTCCCTTCCCCTTCCCTTCCCCTGCACTCTTATGTGTATAAAGTGTAAAATAAAGGTGTACAGGTATACAGATTTACCATTGATTACAATTTAATTTCCACAGTATCAAAGTCTCTGCAGATGACAGATAGTTACAGATTTTGGACAAGGAAACTCCATGCTGTGGCTATTTATGAAGGTTTTTAAAACAATTTAATTTTCCCTCTTGTGCTCCCTTTTCTGTTTTCAGATGAGTGTGTGGATAAAGGCTGGGGAAGATTTTTATTTTGATTTCTCATTCACACACACACACACACACACATAATATCTCAGAAATTAGAAGTGAGGAGCCCTCCCAAATAGTGTCCCTTGAGTCAGGTTACTCCCTCTCCACCTGACCAAGAACAGACTTAAAACCCTTTCTTAAAACCCTTACTTCCCAAACAAAACATGATACGAATTCTTTGCTGAGAGCCCAACAAGGGAGTATAGAATGTAACTATATTTGTTTTAAACTATTTTTGCTGTATAGTTTAATGGGAACTCTTCTCACCTTCCCACTGACAGAACAATACCTAAAGATCAGTAATAAAATTGTCTTGAACAAGTCAAGTAAATATTTTTTAAAATAAATTAAAACAAAATAATTCGGTGAAAGAATAACAGCTGCTCCATAACATCCTTCTCACTTGTATGATTGTTACTAACTCTTCCCATAGAAAAATCCTGAATATTCTGGTATTTTAGACACTCTGTAGCTATTTTAAGAGGGCATATTTGCTGGGATCAATATTTATCAGTGATTTTCTTTACCTTTTTTAAGTCTCAAAATCTTGAAGATCTCTTTGTCTACCTTATACATAAATATCTAAAAAGCTGACACAAGTTAATATTAAACCAGATTACGGATGTGTAGCTGAAGTCTGTGGTAGCATAAAATTTTCCACTAGTTCTAAGGTTGACTCTTTTATGGTTGACTTACTTTTTAAGGTCAGGTAGTTTTGGCAATCAAATCCATGGTAGCAGCGTCAGAACCACGAGTTAAGAGAACCGTTGTTAGCAAAATAAATGTTACTATTGTCATTATGTGTTGAAGTCTGAGTATGACATATGGAGGCTTGATTTTCAGTGATGTGTATAATGAAGTGTGGAAGACATTTTTACTGTACCTGCACTGCTTTGAGATCTTCTTAATGTCTATTTGTTTTTAAACTCTTTCTCAGGATATGGAAGTAAAATGAGTTAATGTCAGTAAATGCACTGATGTGTTAGAATTGTGGATTTTATTCATACTTAAAGACTTGCATTGAGGTGGCTTTGTTTCATATTATGTCTTTTTTTTTCTCTTGGCAGTGTTTTAAAAAGTTATGTGCATGCATAATCATATGCAGCACTTTATTGCTTATTTTTGGCAGTGCACAAGAGCAAAAATTTAATTTGCTCTTTTCCAAAAGTGCATTGTGTTTATGTAATGGATTTGCATCAGTTGCAGTCTGTAACACAGCTAAGTGTTTTAATTGGCAGAACACCCACATCAAGACTTGTTTGTTTTTCTGATAAGGAAAATGCCAGTTAAGTTAGACCATATGTTCTGTTCAAATAAGAAGTGACATATTCACATATAATGGTCATTCTTTAAAAATAAAATTAAAATGAAAAAGTAATACAAAATTAATATGAAAGAGAGGCAACCTTATGCATAAGTTTTAATTTCTGTTAATTTTCATAAACAGCAAGTATTTTGCTTTGGAAGGCTGGTCAGCTCACATTTTAAATGCTTGTATGACTTGTATAACTGTATGTGTTGATGACCTGAGTGATGTTAAAATTGAAGTGTACATTTTTCACTGTTTTTTTCTCAGAAGGATTTACATGGTCTTTGTTGTCTAATGAATAATTGTCTACTTTCAGAAGGCTTGAAATTCATATACCATATTGTAGTTTAACAATACTTTAAAAATGTGTGGAATATGGTAGTAAGATGGGAAGAAAAATAGAAGTTAGAGAGCTCTGTTTAATGGAATACATCCTCTTCAGCTGCCAGTCGTGAAGGAGCTTGACAGGCTTCTAGTGCTTCACAGCTGCAGAATCTATTTCTGCTTCTTCAGGGGAAATTGGAAAACTTCCACAGTCTTTGCCAGCCTGAGAATCCCGCATTAGGCATCTGCTGTGCTTTTGCTGCAGAAAGGGGACCCTGACATTGCCCAGCTGTCAGAGATGGCATTTGAACTCCTGCTGGTAATATTGGGGGAGCTGTTACTTATGCTCTGATCCTGATACCTTAGTAGAGAAAAAAAATATTTTAATGGACTTCAGGTTTTTCTGTTTCTAGGTAACTTGCAGGAAATACTCGGAGTTGTGTCCTGGCTGAGACCCAGCTTTGAGCCAAATATTCTTAATTTCTTGGAGTGCTGATTTTGCTTCAGGATTTTTCTTTTTTGCCCACAAGGAGGAAGTCTTCATCATATTTGACTTGTATGAATTTCTAACTCCTAGAATAGAGCAATACTGATTTTTAAGGACCTAACTCATAAAGCATATACTAATATAGGACAAAACTAAATTTTTGTTAAAATTTATGCTCACCAACGTACACTATTCTCATCAGTGAAAACCATCTTATTGTTGAAAATCTAATCAGAAATATCGTGTATATGGGATGACAAGTAATAGTAGTTTGATGTGAGAAATCAGAAACTGGATAAGAGTCAGCTGTTGATGTGGTTTCTGTGAAACAGAGATTGGTGGGACTTCCTTTAGCTATATGGCAATATATGTTCTTTTATCAATGACATGACCAAGAAGACTATGGAGTTTCAGCAATACACAAGGAAGCAGGTGATGGGCATTAACTGCCTGTGTTCCATTGGATGTTATATTTGGTAAAAGAGAAATTTTTTTATATAAAATCTAGTGATATTACATTAGATTCGTCTGGGTTTTTTTAGAATCAGAACCTCAGATGATTTTGGAAAAGAAAAAGCCTGATAGCCAGTATTGTCAAGAAGCCAGGAATTTAGAGAATTATTTTAACATCTCTACCAACTGCGCATCATTTTGTAAACCTTCAAAAAACAGAGAGGCCCCAGAATGTTTCCATGAAGAAGGAAGAGGAGAATCATCCAACAGAAGACTTAGTTTCAAAAAAATTAATGGTTTTATTGTATTTTAGAGATTCATGTAAATTACAGTGAACCCCTGAGTAGTAAGTGCCAGTGAGTTGATCAGTTTATTTGTGGAAGATTTGAGTGTAGTGCAACAGCTGACTGAAAAAACTTGGCCTTAAATGTAAATGTAAATTCCATTTTTGAAGAAGAGATCGAAGATGCAAATCTCACCCTTAAATACTTGGGTTTTGATAGATAATTGACAGTATAGATTAAGTTCATTTAAGGCTGGGAATAGTTATTGTTGTGTGGTTGGTTCTCCTGCTTCACATATGTGGTATATGTAACAAATTCTGACAGTCATTAAGAATATTGTGTGGATTTAGAAAACCCTTTTATTGTTTTGAGGAATTTTATCTTCTGACCTGCAGCACCATTATTTTTAGGGAAAAAATTATTCTAATACCAGTTGTAATTTAATATCAGCCTAGATACACTGATATCGTGTTGCAGTGGTGACAGCAGCCTGGTGGCATTTTCTGAGTTGTTTTCGAAACACGTGGATGTCCATGAGCTTCTGAAGAATTTTTTTATTGTATCACTGCCTGTGTATTTAGAATGATTATGCTGTGTTCTGGTGCAGAGTCTTAAATGAAGTAACAGCTTGTCTTTTATGTTCTTGAGTCAATCTCCAATTTTTATTGGCACTTACATTTTTCACTATTTTATTAAGTGAAATCTGTTTCTCTTATGTCCTGTGCAGAATGTGAAAGATGATGGGCAGCATGTATGGAGATTGAAACACTTCAACAAGCCTGCCTACTGTAATCTTTGTTTGAACATGCTGATCGGGGTAGGCAAGCAAGGTCTCTGCTGTTCTTGTGAGTATAAGCATTTCAGTGTCCATTTGCTTACATGTCTGCTCCTAGAAATGTTGTTCTTGCTGCATAACAAAGAACTAGTAGCTTCCCCTTTCAAAAGCATTGCCACCACAATAGTGTCTCCCCCACATTTTCTCTACTTGAGTGCTCATTGTTCTTTTTTTTTTTAATTTATTTTTCAGAATATTTGGCTTTAAAATGTTCTGTTTGAGGGAATTTTCTGCTTTTGAAGGGTTATCGCTGTTAGTTCCCTTTGGAGTCTGTTGCTCTTTTTTCTTCTTTACTGCTATTGGTTTTTTGTTTTTTATTAAAGAGTGTCAAGAATAAGTTTTAACTTCATACTTTTGGTACTCTTCTTTTGTTTTTACTAATACTTGTACTATAGGTATCAACTTGACAATCATCTAAGTCCCACATTTTTTTTAATTCAAATTTTGCACACAATTTTTTGTTAATTGTGAAGGTGAAAACCCCAGTTTCCCAGAAATCAAGTTTCTGTAAAAGTTCTGAAGTTTTATATAGTTACTTGTTTTGTAGTTAAAAATCTCAATCTCACGTGCTAACTGATTATAGATTTTAAGAAAAGGAACACAAAGAAGCTACTGCATCTAATTTGACCTTCATTAGGCTATTGGATGCAGTTGCTACCCTTCAATTCCTTGGGCTGTATCTATGTATTTCCTGATAAAGCTCTTAATCTGTGTTTGACCACCTAACGTGTCTCTTGAGAAACTGAGACTTGCTGAAAGATACCTTGTCTCCATTTGAAAGTTTCCGGAAATGAGTGATCCATATCTTTCTTTTATGGTGTGTTCCGATGATAATTTATTTTTTTTAGACCTATTTTCTGATTTGAATATGTCTTGTAGATGGTTTGAATGGTTGGTTCATGTTATGCCCTACTCCATTAGATTAATGAGATCCTTTAGTACACAACTGTATTCTTCTCATGATGGTACCAAGTCACTTTTCATTTTTATTTTTGGTAAAATAATCTGTTTCTTAGTGTAACTGACTTTCACTGATTTTGGTATGAAAGATAGTCCCTCACAGTTGATGAGGATCTTTCTGCCTGTGCAGTTCTATTGGTTTAATTTGAAATTAGTCTGAATGAATGAGGGTTTTGAATTGACCATTTCTCTCCTCTGGGGGCCACAGACCTCTATGAAATATAATTCGGATGTAAATCCTTGTATGCATTTTCACATAGTATAATTTCATTCAGCATACTATGAAACGAGAAAGATACTTTTATTAAAATCCAAACAAATAGAAATTGCGTAACTTGGGATGAATAAATGCTAATGACACTAACTGGAAATATATATATAATACTGATTTGACTATTAGGTTTTGAAATGTTACATTCTTTCATAGTCTTTTTTTATCAGAATGATATTGTGAAGAAATAAGACCCACATATGTTGGAAAGAGAGTTCTGTTGAGCAAGTAAAGTAGATCACCTTCAGTAGCTATCAGAAATGGGACACCACGTACGTCTCCCAAAAAGACCAGCCTTGCAAGACCTGTAATTTTTTTTCTGCTGCAATGTATCTTTTGAGAATGTATTTATTATCATGCTTGGCATTTATTTTGTGAGAACAATAGTCTCAGCGTATCCAAAGAACATGCTCCTTTCAATTACTTCATTCAGCAAGAGGCATGAGCCTACTTGCAAAACTATTCCACTATTTCCTTATTTAGCTAAGCTTTTTCTCCAGTATATTTTCAAAGCATTGCTATAGATTTCATTATTTGCATTTTAGATTGTGTGGGAGGAAAAAAAAAAGGGGGGAACCACAGGGGTCCTCACCATCCCTCCATGGTCCAATCAACAATGTTACTCCCTGCAGTTTGTCTGATTAATGGCTGCGCCTCCCACTGGGTTTGTGTAATAGGTGCAAGCAAGGTGTTTAGAAGTACTTTGTGCTTAATTGCTCTCGAGGTCAAAAGCCTGAGACATATACCATGCAGGGAGAAATTAATTCTCAGTTTTTAATAGTTGACTCTATTGAATGCAGGCATAAGCTGTAGCATTATTTCCTGATCTTGGCACCGTTGTATCGTTGAAGTCAGAAGAGCTTTGCATTGTACCCTGCATTGTATGTTTTCCAAATGCAGCTAGTATCATCTTTAACAGATCTGGTCAGCAATAGCAGTTACCTAAAACTGGTGTTGGAGGACTTAGGAGGGAAAAAAAGCTTCTCAGGAGTTGGTACTTTGTAAAACAAGAGTCAAAGTTATGGTGATTACATGGAATGCATGAAAACAATTGCTATTCAAAAATGGACTAATCAGCCATTTTTGATTTATAAACCAATGGTAGGAATAACATAAATTCTTTGACTTTTATTTTGGTGCTTGCCAGCTCTTCTCATGCCTATAGTTCATAAAATAGATATTTCTTCCTACTACCAAATGACACAAAGCCATTTCACAGTCACCGATTTGTCTTTAATATTTTTGTCATTTGGGAATTATTGTGAAAAAAATTTAGTAAGGTCTGATTTAATTAAGGATTTCCTGTTATGCAATGATAGTGCATTCTTGGATTTCTCACTTGCATAATATTTCCTGTTGTAATTGGCCTTTTGTATTCCATGGAAAAAGCAGCCCCGTTTGAGTTTTCATTGACTGATTGGATTGATTATTTAGAGATGACATGCTGGTAATGTTATTTGTTTCATGGAATTGTAGTCAGAAAAACCATTGCCACAACATCTAATAACGTTTGCCTTTTTTTCAGTTTGCAAGTATACAGTCCATGAACGCTGTGTCTCCAGAGCTCCTGCCTCTTGCATCAAAACATACGTGAAGTCCAAAAAGAATACTGATGTAAGTTTGGAGTAGCATATAACTTTGTTATGTGCCTGTTAATTTAGTAACTCTATGTATATCCGTGTTTCTCTTTTGCAGGTAATGCACCATTTTTGGGTAGAAGGAAACTGTCCAACAAAATGTGATAAGTGTCACAAAACAATAAAGTGTTACCAAGGCTTGACTGGACTTCACTGTGTTTGGTGTCAGATTACAGTGAGTATACTATAGTAAAACCTTTCACACAGGTTCGAGAGATAAAAATTGAATGTCTTTCTATAGCCTCATAATCTGGAACGCCTCATTCGATTTAGTCATTAGCAATGACTAGGAATGGTATATGCAGAATATTCTTAGGACTTCTTAATTGTTGCAAGCAAATGTGCTTATTTCATGTCATGAAATGCTTATTTCAATATGTCATTAAGCAAATTTTCTTCATGTTGATATCCATATGAAGATAATGTGTGCCACTAAAGAGCAGAATTCCCAATCTACGCTGCAGAAAAATTACGAAAAGGTTTTCAGTACCAGGAAAAATCAAGGTCACTGTGACAGTAGGTTTAATTGGTGATGTACTGACAGGCAAATGAATTTGAGGACATCTGATAGGATACACTGATTCCAAGTGTCTGGGAATAATAGCAGAGACAAGTTGATAATATACTAATCTGTGCACCAAGTCAGATACATACAACTTTTGTGCGCTCCTTATTCAGCAGGAACCAGTAACTGGAACTAATGACATTCAGGGAACACTGCCCTTATAAGTGAGATCTTCATGCTAGAAGGAGCAATGCCAGTATTTCTGTTTCTAACCAGGGCAGGATTTAAATCTAAATGGGGAGAGATTTCAGCCTTCTTCGCATGTATTTGCTGGTTTTGCTGATATCATTATTATTATTGTTACGGAACAGCAGTTGTTTGTTCAGTGCTTTAAATAATAATATGAGACTGAGGCATTAGTGAATGTTTGTTTTAAACTTACAAGTTGGGATGTTTTATGACATATTTTCTTAACACAAGAATACAAAATATGAAGCATCATCAAAGAAAATAGATCCAGGATGCTTTCAGTGATAAGCTGTTATGATTACTTTAAAAACAATATTTTAGAAGAAAGCAAATATGTAGTCCAGATTGCTGTCAAAATTTGGATAATTTATGTAAAGAGTAAAACACCCAATCCAAAATGTTTTGCATGTAGATAATTAAACTTAGGCAATGCTATATATGTTTAGCAAGAAAAATAAGGATGTTCTGCTGTAGATATAGAAGTGTTTACACCTTTATAATATGTGTATATCATTCAAGAAATATATATTGTGTAACATATATTGACTTCTAAAGTCAAAGGAAGTTATGCAAATTCTGTCTTTCTCAGTAGGAATTATTTTCCCATTAGTTCATGTGCATCTGGACCAGATTTGTAAAGTTCTTTTACTCCTTGCAGTTGTACATCAAGATTCAGAGGATTTTCATAAGAATTGTTATTCACTGAAGAAGTACTGAGGAATTATTTATAAATGAAATTACTCTAAAGAAAAATGCTAAATTGTTTTGAAAATGTCTTGGATGCTTGTGTGCTTATTTAAATGCCTAAATAACTGTCAAGGTTCCAATTAAAAATGGGTGTTTTTTGACAGCTGAAATTGAAAATGTTGGCACTAAGGTTTACAATTCTTCAGTTTATTTCCATCAGTAATTTAAAGGCTTTTAAAAAAGTAATTTTGCATTTTCAAATAAATTTAATATTATTTTTATTTATTTTTATAGATTCGGATGTGAATTAAACACAAGTGAAGAATGAGTATTTGTAAATACTGCAAATTATATTTCAAAATATTCACTTGCAATTCTCTGCATTTGATATATTCTATTGTAATAACTTCATTTACTATTAGTAGTTGTTTATTACAGAAAAAAAAAATTTTGAATTTCTAACAGATGCATGATTTTTGAGTATTTATTCAAATAACTGACTCAAGTCCCAAAATTTAGAGGTGTTTTTCACTAAGGAGGCTTGTTATACTGACTTTTCTGCCAAATCCATGATCCCTCTTCCATATAATTTGTGGTTCTCTACCATGGTCGTGTTGATTTTTTTCCCCTCATCTTCTCTCCAGCAAATACACTTTTTCCTGCTTTGCAGGTTTGTGAGGGAGGTAATATTTTACAAGAGATAGGTTTAGGATAAAGGAGTTTTGGGGAAATGTATTTAAAACCTGCTGAAATACAGGGGGTTTTTTAAGAGGCATGCATATTCTTTCAATTCTTTGTGCCAAAGTGTTATTTTCATTCAAGCTACATTTCTTCTACCCTTTGTTATTTGCTATGTGCCAACTCTGTTGTCAGAGATCAGCAGAGACTAATAAGAAGATTAAGCTATTTTTTCATAGATAAGTTTGCATGCCACTGAGTAGCAAAGCTGCTAATTACCACTGAATGTGTGAAGATACTTTTATTTGATGTAACGTGGCCTGGTGTGCATTAATTATGGTACAAGTAGCCTTACCACTGAGGCAGAGAATTAGCATGACAAATGATTTAGATTACAGGGCTACCAAAATACCCCCACAATAAGGCTTTAATACTCAGAGTAAATCAAAACTCTTTAGACTTTTATTTTCTGTTGCTAAGAAACTGCCTAAAAAGGTAACTTTATAGTGTAAATGAATATGGACAAGGCTAATATTAGGTGTCATTCAGTTCAAAATTCAGAAATGTCATGTTGAAATTAACTGTACCAGATAATTTTATGAAGACCATATTATCAGTAAAATTTATCTACATCAGCAATTGGTACAATTTTATTTTAATTTTGATAGAGTTCATATGAGTTAAACCATTTAAGGGAAAATGAGTCAGTCATTGAAAAAACATGATTTGCAGATGCAGGCATTGAACTACAGATTTTGTAACAGCTTTTGAACATGTTGAACTAATGCTGTATGCTACCTGTTATACTAGATAAATCACTTGTTAATAAGATTTTTACCTCACAACTCCTGATATTTATTAGCTCGATTATTTTTCTTTACTGTAAATATGCATATATTTTCAAAAATATCCATCTCTATGGGAAATGGATGCTATCTGAACACCTTAATGCATTTTATTGAATCTACACAGAGATAAAAATGCAGAATAATTTGGGTTGGAAAAGACCTTTACAATCGTCAAGTCTAGAAAAACAAACTTTCACAAAATTTTACAATATTTATTTTATTTTATTTTATTTTATTTTATTTTATTTTATTTTATTTTATTTTATTTTATTTTATTTTATTTTATTTTATTTTATTTTATTTTATTTTATTCTGACTATCTCTAATGATACTGTGAAGTATACCAGTTGAATGTGAATGCTTTGCATGATCCAAGCACACAAGTGTGCCTTCGTACTGCAGGGCTGAATATTTAGTTATTTTAATTGAGTTAATTTCTAAATTATGAACAAGAACTCCTGACTGGCAAGGCAAAATATTTCTTCATTTATCATGACTTGTTACTGTTTTGTGTTCCTGTTATATGCATGTTTTTCCATTCAACCTCTGTAAAAAAAATGGAAGGCAGCCAATGCTCTTCCTGTCAGCAGACTTAAGGATATTATTTTCATGATTTCAGAGTAGAACTAATTGTCATTGCTTTCAAGAAAACTGGATGAATTCTAGGCATAAATTAGAAAAAGGAGAGTAGTTCCAGTTCCTCAGCAGTCAATGGAAACCTGAAAAGTGATTCAATCAAGGCCAGAATTTACCCAATGAAGCTTAATGTAGGATATTCCTGTGTTCTTATATTTGAGTCTGTAGTCGCTATGAGCTTCAGGAAGGAGGCAGAGTTACACCAGTGGTGCCAAAAGCTGCCTTGAATAACTCACTAGTAGTAGAACAGACCTCCCTGACTCAGTGCAAGAAACTCTCTTTTGAAATGAAGCTTTTGGTCAACAATAACAGTGTGCTGGTGTTACTGTACTGCTGTGCAACATTCTTATTTTGTGTGCTGATCTACATATGCAATTTCCAAACTGAAAAATACTTCTTTAATCCATTGTTCTTCACTTCAGTAGAAATCTGTTAGTTTTGTCCATCCCAGGGAACTTTCCACTGCAGTGTTTTGTTTTCCTTCCAGCACTTTAGTAATACTTAGATTAATGAAACTCACCCTGTTCTAGAATATCCATTTTCTTATGCTGTAATAGCAAAACATCTAAATTGAATCGTCATTTTCTGTCCTCATATAGTTGCATAACAAGTGTGCTTCACATCTGAAACCTGAATGTGACTGTGGACCTTTGAAGGACCATATTTTACCACCCACATCAATCTGCCCAGTAGTATTGGTGAGTAATGAATTTCAGATGTAATCTTCTCTCATATGCAACATTAAAATTCTGCTGGGACTGACTACCAGGTGTTTGCTAAATTCACAGGACTATGTGAACCTTAAACACAATGTGAAATCCTGGCTGATGGGTTTATAGGCGTGTGTTTTACCCTCTGCATATTGCATTTTTCCTTCATGTGAGAATGAACCTTCTGTGGGGCATATTATAACTGAAGCTGACTCAGGTTTTATCACTTATCAGACTGTACTTACCAGAAACTGTATAGGCAGAACACTTCTACATTTTACATCTTTTATAGATCCAACTTCCCAGAATAATGAAGTTATTCTTATGGGCAGTTTTTGCTTGGGATGCATATTGTATATCTGCAATGCTGAGGTCTCTGATCTAAGCCGGAGGTTACCTAGAATGATGACACTGGTCTTGCAGTAAGCTATGCATCAACATTATGGTATATTTTATTCTGCAGTCATGGACAGTAAATTTCTCTGTCCACAAAAACAATAACTCAATTCAATGAAAATAAAAATGCATGCTATGTGTAGGTTGTATAGAAAAGAGCTGACCATTTTACCATTAAAAAAGAGCTTGAGAATTAACTTATGTATTCACATATTAAATTAGATATTTTATGCTGATGAAAGTCATGGCATCATCATATTCATAAAAGAACAGATGAGTAGTCCTCCTTAAATATATTTCATAAGTGTAAGAAATGCTTTAACTTAAGAAAGTGTAATTTATTGAGGGGAAGCAGAAAAAGAAAATATACATCCTAATCTTAAACCAGTTGCTGATCATTAGGAGTAATATTCGTGCTTATTGTTGTTTTCTACTGAATCTTTTTGGCTGTTTGTTTATAAATCTGTTAAAGAACAGATGCTTGATTTTGGCCTCCTACGTGTGTTAAGTGGGATTATTCCATTGCTGTCAATGAAATAATCCAATGGAAACCTTTAATATTTATGAAATGTTTAAAATAATTTTTAAGTCACAAGAGTGGCTTTGTAGTTTATGGTATTTTAGTATTATCTGGAAAAGTTCTGATTAATAGTTATAAAATATTACTTTAATGATTATATTCTGTATTACCTTATTTAATTCTCAGGATGTGAGGTCATACTTTAGAAGTTTGCATCTGGAAATTATGGTTCTGGTATTGAGCTATTGTTTTCTTTTTAATGTTATTTATCATTTGTTGTTGGTATAAATGGAATGAATCTTCAGCATGAAATTTTATCTTCTGTTATATTGGCATAACTACATTTTCTTTTCAGGAGAGGAAGAGGAATAGAGGAATTAAGATTTTTATTCCACAATTGGAGTTTAGTTAAGTTGCTTAGAGGATATGTAGAACCACTTTAGAGTCAAATCACCCTTGAATAGGTTTGTTTTATCTCCAAATTTTCAAGGCATAAGCAGAAGTAAATATGTTTTCCTGTTTTGGAGTCATGTTACCAACAGTGCAACACAAGACATATGTTTCAGCACAATTTATATTGTTCGGAATGGAAAATATATTTTACCATGATTTAATGGGGACTTCATAATCTTTGTAGTATATTTTTTAATCCTGTAGTTTCTTCCAAAAATGCATTAAAATCCTGAGTTTAGTTACGTTATATGTGCTACATCACTGACCTAGCTGATAGTAATTTCTTCTGAGAGTGGTTGGTTATCATGTACATATGGTTTATGTTAGTAATTTTTAAATTAATGTCTCCCATTTCCTGTTATGGAGATTCCTTTTGAGAAGCATAATACTTCAGTGTATGTGACACCAGCATTCTCAATAATGACAGCAAAACCAGTGAATATATTCTTGTGAAAACTGTCTATCCATGCAATAGAAAGTGTGTATGTTAATAAAAATTAGATGTTCAGACATACACATCTGATAGTGGAAGGGTCCTTCACTCAGGTCAATATTTAACTTCAGTGATCAGCTGAGCATTAACATTCTTGCAATGCTGTGTATATGTGGAAGGTAAATAAAAGCAGATAACCATAATATGTGCTGTACCAGACATATCCTTGAGTATTTTGAGGTGTAAGAGAAGAATGTATTTTCTTCTCCCATAATAGCAAGATCAAAAATCTTTTATCTTTGATCTCCTAAAAATTTTGGCCCTCCCTTCCAACTGTAACTTTGGAAGTCCAAATTTCTTTCAGAAAACTGCAGTATTCATCTCAGAGCAAGAGCCTTCTCCTAAGTTTCCCTTCAAGGTAAATCCCTTCTCATCTTTTCTGTTTTGCAGAACTAGGGGCATTCATATTTTTTTCCTTTTCCAACCAGGATTTCTCATGTCTCAGTTCTTCAGTTCTTGTGAAGTCCAGCCTCAACAGTTTCTACACAGTTAAAGGACTTTTTCATACATTGCATTTCACAGCACGATGTATTATGCCTGTGCTACCTAAATGATCTCAGCTGACTCACTCTTAGTGGCTGGAGAGAGAACCAAAATGCCTTGTCATGTGGAAGTTAAATGGCTGGTCTAGGTTAAATAAGGGCCCTCCCATCTTCAAAACTGCACATAAATAGAGCTTGTCAAATGTTATTCTTGAATATGATAAGCTACATTGTCAGCTGAAAAAAAAACAGATGGGGAAACCCATGTTGTTGATACTGTGTACATCATGAAAACATCACATACCTGTCTAGATTCAATGCCTTGTTAAGGTTTTTCATATCTCACTGCTTAAATTTTAAATGTTTTAATGAAATGTAGTCTGTCAACTTTAGTCCTTTTTACTTTTCTGTTTACCCTATGTAAGGCTTGTTGTATGGTGAAGTTTTTAGTTCAAGTTAAATGAGTTTTGTTATAAACTGTGTGCAGATCTCAAGTGATAGTCTTTTAATAGATGTCAGATACACTTTAATGTTACTCTCTTTTATTTCAGTAACATTTTAATTAATTCATACTGATTGAATAAATGTACATTGAGACTTGTTTCCTAATGAGGGCACATTTAGAGGAAAGGTTTTGCATCATTCTGATATCCTGTGGGTAATTATATTCTAATTATATGGTGGGGGGGAAAAAGTCTATAACTCAGTACTGATATTGTTCATTGGACCCAATTAATTACATGCACATAATGAAAGTTCATGATAAGGTTGACTGGCAGTGAGTTAAAAATCTTTAACTCAATTGAATCCTAGCCTACCAGGAGTACAGAATTAGATCATAACCAGGTTTAAAACTGGGTATTGGAATGAGATGAGTGAGTAGTGAAGAAAACAAGATTGGTCTCTGCTTATGAGACAGTTTACCTCACCCTGTCCCTTTATAAGGCAGAAAGGGAAAAATGCTAGCCTACATTTTGACTTCATTTCATTCCTTCCTTTACTTTGCCCTATTTACTGAGGAACATATAGGATGTTTTAATTTTTATTTATGTCTGTAGAAAAGGAAATAGATTTTCAATTTCCCACGAAAATAGATACAGTCCTGGATAGTCACTAACAAACCAATAAAAGATTACTATTTAATGAATAATAATGTGTATTTATTTCATAATACATGATGATTTTGATTCTGCTATTTTATATGTTTTACAATTGAATTTTTTTCACTCAATTTCTAGCATTATTTTTAAAAAATATAATTAAAAATTCTAATTGTGGAATAAAAATAAAATTAAGGAATAAATTGTAAGACATAAGGTACCCTGCTTTCAATGTAACCATTACTATATGGCAAGTATCCAGTAACCAGTTTATTTCAAAGGTGGAGGATCTGGTATAATACTGAAGGTAAAGAATGAAAAAATAAAGTTTAAAACTGGGTACATTTCTTTGTGTTTTGATATCCAACTTTATTATTTTGCATTTTGTAAAAAAATAGGTCATCAGGATAAAAAGTTTGAAACCATTTCCATTTTGTTTCTTTTCTCTTGTGAATGAATTTGACTTTTTGGGTATTGAAGATGTTATAACATTTTAGGACAAAGTCACATAGGCATAAATACAATTTGTGTAAGTATAGAATATATATACAGGGATAAATTGATATATATAAAATATGTAGAATTTTTTTACATCATAAGATACATTTGTTTATATACACCAATATAAAATACCATCATAAGTCAAATTCACTTGACCTGTTGTTTTAAAACATAGATGGCTATATGGTTTGGAGGAGGAAACAGATACATCTGATTCCTCTGACATTTTGTTATACAAAACCATGAATGTTCAAAAAACTTTTGTTTATGACTAGTTCTATTTAGTCATGTAGAACAACATACACAGCAGATTAAAAATATTTGATATAAGAAATGTGCCTTATTCAATTGCAATCTATAGCTTCAAACTTTTGTGTAAATATGGCAAGTGTATTGACATTCTGGCAAAAAATAATACAGAATTAAAATTGAAAATACTGTTCAAGAATTTTATTTCACTATCAGTATTTGGACTAGATAGAATAGCTATTGGCTATATTATAATTGCAGCATAGTTCAATAGCTATTTTTTCCATGTCTGGTAATATGTTTTACTAATACTATTTTCCTGTGAGGTGTTTAGACGTTATTCACATAGGAAAGCAGAGTTGTAGAGATTGAGAAAGGGAATTAGCAGTGCCTGGTTGAAAAATGAGCGTACTTAATCCCTTTTCCAGTTATTAATCCTAAAATGATTCTTCTGTTTTTATAATAGTAGAGATCAGTTTTAGCTCAGTTGAATCCAAGCTCAACATGGAGCGCAGAAAGTCAGTGAAATGTAAGCATTGTATGAGCAACTCAATCCTTTGAAGTTGAGTACTAGCCTTATCATGGGTTTCTGAACAAAGATACTGTAGAAAAAAGTTATTTGAATATATATGCTTAGGGGGGCAGTTGAATTTAGATCTGGTTGTTGAATATTAAGTAATGACATCTCAATGAAAGAGATTTAAAAAACAAAACAGTCCACTTTTTTGCTTTTCAATTGTGTTTCATATTGCAGCTTCAGTTCTCTGAGAATCTAAATCAGACTTGAAATATAATGGTGTCCTTATCTACGCTAAGAGCTTTTTCATTTCTTTGAAGTCAGAAGGAAATTAATAATTGCCCTGGAGGAAAATGTATCTTCCTAACTAATTAGCTGTTCGACAAACACAGTTCAATGTTAAAATAATAAGATGCTGATAAACTGAAATGGCAGCCATTCAATCATTTTAAGTTATATCTAGTTGCCTGCCCACAGCTCATCACAAATGCCTGTTTCTAAGTTTATTCCTTACATCCTCTCCCACTGGAGTTTAATATGATTTTATTTTCAAAATTATTTTCCAACAGTTTTGTCTTTCTTGGATAGTGTATATGATCACCTGCTATAGCCCAAGTTGGAGTTGCAAATCCAATTGAAAGTCATGGACCATACATTGTTGCATATATTGAATAGCTAGATGTAAGATGTCAGGCAAGTTGTCTACAGAAAACTGAATTAACTGAGGCCAACATGCTAAATGAGAAAGACTTGATTGTGATTTAGTGTGTAATCGTTTACCTTTGTATTGAGGCAAACTAAAAAGGAGCATGGTATACATTTAAAATTATTGCTTAGTGATTCTTTGTTCAGAAGAAGAAACAATCAGCAGTTTTAGAAGTTATTCTTAAACACATATTCTTCATTCCAGCCTTGTCTTGTTCTGTGTATTTTGGCTGCCAGTATTATGGGTGACAAAATGCTTTCTTCTTAATGGCATAATGTGATTTTTCCTTTATTCTTTCCTTAGCCTCAAATGTGAATCTCAAGACAGCTCTCAAATTAATTAGAATCCTTAACTTTCCTTTATAGTATGGACATATGCAGCTCTCTGGACAGTATTTTTTTTGGTTAATAATCTTGTCCACTGGATGACTTTTAGCTTCTGCCTAGGGATTTAGATCTGAGTATTATGCTACAGCTCTATGAGCTTTCAAGACAGCATGATGTGGTATTCTAATACAGGCTGCTTTGATAAGCATGTACACAGAGCTGGAAATGTGGAGAATTTATAAAGTAAATTTTCAGAATATTTTAGGTCCTCTGAATCACAGTTACTTGGATGTGATATCTAGTACATACTACAGATAAGATTGCCTGACATGGTCTTGTCATAGTGGCAATATGTTTGTTTTTTTTTTTAATTTGCAGGACTTTTGAATCTTTAATTCTCTTTGGTTATTGTATAATTATGGACAGAAATTTCATGGAATGGGAATTTTGTAAGCAGGGTCTTGAATGCCATATGGGTTTAAAAAATTGCAGTCTAGCAGTACCTATTATTATTATTATTATTATTATTATTATTATTATTATTATTATATGTCCTTAAAGATTCCTGTGTCATTAAACAAATTAGCTCTAAGGAATCATGGAACAACTGTCCTTCAAGTTCCTTAAAAAGAATTCCAAATCATCAGTTTGGTATTCAAGTCATATATTTAAATTTCCATAGTCTTCATCTTACAAACATTTGAGGATATCTTTGTGTGGTATTCCATGTGTTCCGTCTGATCTTCTATGAAGTTTTGGAGTTCTAGAATAAGATTTTTTAAAATAACTATTTTAATTTATACATAATAACGTAAAAATATACTTCTCCTGTTATGCAATCCCATACCCAAATAGGGTATATATGTTTTATCTGAAAATATATATAATAAAAGTAATTATCACAGAAAAGTAATCTTAAATTTTAAGCTGTTACCTGGCAAACTGTAATGGTATTAAGCAATCATTAATGACTTTGCATTTCTATATAATGTATTAGTAAATAATTGTTTCATGTTGCGAAATGCATTGATTTAAATAATCTTGTATAGGAAATAATCCAGAAAAAATATATTTGCAATTATTGATTAAAAGGCAAGGTGAGAAAAAGCAGTTGTGGCTGTATTTGCCCTGGATTCTGTGTCAGCAGTTAAATTATAAAGAGGCAGCTCTTTAGTAAGCCTTTAGTAATTATTCATCTGTTTTTACCCTAATGGCTATGATAGAATATGGTATTTTTAAATGTTAGTGTTTTGTGTAAAGGAAAAGATTCTACCTCTCTGTAAAGAAAGAATATAAGCTGTTTTTGAGGACTAATGATATTAGTCCTTGTTAATTGTAGCAGAGTAAGGCTTTTTAAACAAAATTCCTTGATTTGGATGAGAATTCAAAGACTTGGAAGGTAAAATACTTCTCCAGGTATCAAGTATCTCTTTTTACTGTTCAAAAGAATGAAGTCCTCAGGTTTTCTCATATTTTTATCTGGTGTTAAAATAATCCCACGCATTCTTTGCAGAGTGTAAGTTATGTAATAAGAAAGCCAAAACATCAGGAAAGTCCAGTTGTGTAAAAGTGTAACAAAGTACCATGTATGTTGTTGTTAAGTATGACTGCTGCAAGGTAACATTCCTTGTGGACACTCTGTCCATGCCCTTTGCCATCCCAGCTGTTTGGTGCTGCAGCCTAACATTCTCTTTTTCCAACAGACGCTTCCCACTTTAGGAGGTTTTCTCCCTGAGGTGCGTAGTGGGAGGCATCCATGAACGTTCAACTACTAACAGTCCATGATACTGTACATCCTTTCTGCTATGAAGTGCATTTTGGGGCTGAACCAAAAATCTAGAGATGATATTCCGGGTTATTATTTCAAAGTCCTGGCTTATTTGTCAATTACTTTCTCATTTGGAATATGGAGTACATGCAATTGAGTAGTTCTCACCTGACAGTGGTCTCTCAGGAGTAGTCCTGAGTGGTAGAAGCTCCAGCTAGTGCATATTGGCTTCAAAGGGAAAATAAGACATGAGAAGTGAAAAGAGGGGTGAAAAAATTTTTGTTGTGGTGTGTACTATTTTGGAAGGTATGTATGCTGACACATACCAAAAGATCAAAAAGCATTCATTCTTCTTGAGCCATCAAAATGTACAATAGCATCTGAATTGCTGTATTCAGTAGCTCTGTCAACCTCATGCATGTCCACTAAACAAAATGGTTCACAGATACATTGATCATTTTGTATGCTTTATTTAGCAAGATAATAAAAACAGCACAACTGTTATAGAAATATTTCTTAAATTGTAAGATAAAGTTCTGCATTTTATAAACTCATTTTTTCAATGCATGTCAGATTTGTCTTAACATTATTTGAATTTTTAGGCTGTTATCCATTCTTATCTTCTGTTTTTATCTACTTTAAAAATTGACTTGTTTATTTCTTTGCACTTTCTGATATGTTAGTAACATTTTAGTTTCCAAAACAAAGATACTCTAGGTCAGGCACAACTGGTATTCCATATATAAAAGAAAGGGTCAGCATAAGAATATTAAAAAAAAGAAAAAAAAGAAGTGGTAAATCTTTTTGTGTTCCATTGAGATTTATTCATTAGAATTATGATACAATTCATCACAATATGTCATACAAGCTAAGTCAAATCCTCACTACTGTGACACATCTAAAAATTACAGGATATATAACTCTAGGAAATCTAGAATCTCTTGTCAGCTTCTTCAGAAATGTTTTAGAGAGCAGTATTGATAGACATGGTGACATGTATTGTGGTCTCATACTCATATAAGATGGGTGCTATGAAATACTTTATTTGTACTTTCTTCAAAAATCATTAGTGAAGAAAGCAGAGTTTCAGTGTTTATGAGATCAGGTATCCATATTTGATCATAATTATTAACACTTTAGACTATTCTGTATTGTGAATATTCTTTTTCCTTGTTATCTGAGATATATGACCTAATCTTGCATTGTCTTTGTGAATCAAGGAATGGTTTTGCTTATGGGATGGGAGACATAAACTGGAGAATGGATGGTAATCAAGCAGTCATAGGAATAAGCCCAGCTGAGGGTATTTACTGCTATTTGTATCATGCTGCAATTTGTATCACCCCAATGTGCAAAACTTTGCTCTAGGTGATTGTTACTCATGTTACTTGAGTCATTAATAACAGTGGGTTTGGGCACGGGTCTCAGCACTGAATAAATAGCTTTCTTCTAAGTAGTAGCATGATATATGCAAAAAGATTTTTAGTGCCACACTTTATAAGTATGCCTATTTTGAACATTTTTTTAATCTCTCTAAATATGCAAACTCAGTGTGCTGAGTCAGTTACTTTCTGCTAATTTTTTCTTTCAATTATCACAAATGTGTCCTTTAGCTTGAGATTTTCCTAGACCTTTTAAAATTTGCTCTCCATCTCTGATTTTTGTTATCGCAATTTTTACTAGCTTTTTCTCTGCTTTACTGACATCTGATTTGAATTTTGAAGATGTTGCAGTATTCGTAAACCAGATTTGACCACAATGTAAAATCCTATTTAACAGGTTATGCTTTCATTTTATACAAGGTAGTAACTTTTAAGGGTAATTATTCACAAAGTTGTTTAAAACCCCAGAGCAACTTCTTAAATTTGTAAAATAGTATGAAGCTTCCTTCATACAGAATTAATCTTACTTGCTGTCCTTGGGACTAATCAATCTGTGGTGCAAAATGTTTTGTGTTAGTTAAAAAATTTTATTCTCTTTGGGTGCCTCATCCTGGTTCTACTTTCTGAAAAAATCATCAAGAATGTTAGTGCAGAGCTGGTAAATTCTTAGGCAGTGGTACATACAGCGTTTTTGTTTTTGAGATTAAGAATGAGGTGAATAGCTCTAATTGCTTCTACTGTTTTCTCTTCAAAACAATGATTATGCAGTGTAGAGTCTTGGACCTCATCTTACACCAACGAAGTTACTCAAAGCATCCAAGAGCTCTTAGGGAACCTCTTAGGAATCTCACTGTATACAGACAGTTGTGTAGGCTCCCCCTTTTTTTGTTTGTTTGTTTGTTTGTTTTTTCCCAGTGGGATAGGTTTGTGCATCATTTTATACAAAATGTGGTCAGATTGTCATAGTTCCCCCGAGCACTCGGCTACCCAAAGTAGCCCAGGATGACCTGGACCTCTGCTTCAGATCTAGGCTGAGACTCTCTCAGTCTCAGTTACAGGAACTGATGATGGTACAAAAATGGTCAGGGTCCACATTTGTGTTAGAAGGCACTGTGTTAAGCTGGGAGTTATTCCCTTCCTGACAGAATCTGTGTCAGTGCTTCTTACCAGTAAAAACTGCTCCTGAAAGTGTTTCATGGATTAATTGCTGCTACCATCCCCAAGGCTTTATGGGAAGTAGCACAGAGATGGGTTTGGCCTGGTATGGAATGTAAATGGTAGCATTTAATGAACTTGTTGCTGAATGAGGTTGCAGGGGGTGCAACAATGTCCTTCATGCTGCTTTTCTAGCGCAGCAGCTTTGTGCCAGCCCGTTCCCTTGATTAGTTTAAAGCATCCTTGCACTTGTGAAGTGAGGAAAGCGGGGTGCAGTTGGGATTGCAGACACTGCTTCTGTTTGATAAACATCTACTATCTTAATTTATGGTGCATTTTTTGGACAACCTAAAAGAACATGCTGGGTGCAGTTTTTAAATAGAATAAATGAGATACAAAGAATGAGAATACTTTTTTCCATGCAGAGTTATCTGAAATGGCCTGATAACGGTTGAAAATATGATTGCAACAGTATAATACCGAGTTTTTCCTCTTTGGAATAACCATCTCATTGTGCTTTGTATCAGCATCAAAAGTTGCCAACGGCTTAGAATCTGATGTAGATTCTGGTTTCCTTCTGATACAAAATACATGTTTTATAAAAAGCTACTCAGCTAGTTGATTGTGGTTCATTTAGACCATGGTATATTTTCCCAAAGTGATAAAGTACTCTGAGGCATCCAACCTTTGCTAGTAGTCAGGATGAAATTTTGAAAAATTACTGATCTCTTATCAATATGTTTATTAAACAGTCAAATATATTGTATGATTGGCTTTCAAGTTTCAAAATGGCACCCTGGTAATGTCAGATTATCTTTTCACATCATTGCATTAATTTGTGTTGTGACTGCACACTTTTCATCCATCTATTGCCTAGTCATTATGGAATGTCCAGGCACATAGATAGATGTTATGTGAAGTGGCCAGACATTGTGTATTAACTTGATTGAGATCTCATTTTCATTAAAGCAGAGTCTGACATTACTTGATAGTAAAAAAAAACCAACAACTTTGTGAAGGTACAGTCTCAGTTACAGTTGTGTAGCATTGTATAATGTGTTAAATTGTTTCCTTTTCTCCTTTTCTCTTTTCAAGGAAAGACAAGCAACAGTGAAAAAAGAAAAGAGCTGCCCCCAGCAAATGAACAAACTAGGAGAACGGAACAAAATGCAAAGAGCAAATTCTGTCACTGTAGATGGACAAGGCCTCCAGGTGTGATTATTGTTATTTTAATATTAAGCAGATGATTTTTGGTATGAAGAGTGAGATATGTTTAAAGTGAAATATGCATTCACTCTTCTAATCTTTTACTTTTACATACTTAAAAAGGCAGTAGGTAAAACCTTCCATTGTTTCAAGAATCCTATGTACACATGTACTTCTCATGTGATTGTTAGGATTTCCTATGACATTAAGGGGAGGACTAGCTCTAAACCACTTCTGTCATGGGGTGAAGCTGAACTAGTTTGTTTTGGTATCTGTCATGCAATGTTGTATAAATTTACATTTTTAATCTAAATCTGTCCTGATAATTGTTAACTATTCTCATTTGGACCTTTTAATTAATGGATGGAGTAGACTTCGAAGGTGTTATTTGTCCAGATATTTCTGAGTAGGCTATTTGACATAACAACATTAACAATGGTGAGAAGCAACATGTTTTCATTACTAGCAGTATCTATACTAAAAATGGAAGTTTTTCGCCTTGGAAGGAAAACTCGTGTGTGACGAGCTAACGTTATTTAAGGGTGGTGACTTAGAGGCAGGCCTGAACTGCTGACTTCTTTCCCTTGAGATATGCGTAGTTTTGAGTGAAATCAATGTCCATATGCAGGATGCTGCTGCTTTGTTTCCTCAGGGAGTTAAATTATCATCATAATAACAATGTGATAATCATTTAATATGCACAGTTGTCTGTTCTCTCTATCTTTGATATGTTGCAATTGGGCTTCAGTAAAAAGATTCCATTACCATATATCAATTACCTTATGCCTCATAATTATTTCATCTTGTTGTGTCAGGATATGAAGGTTTATTGTATTGTTTTGTATTTTAGATTAGTCAAACATTCTTGTTATGACAACCCAAAGAAGAGAAAAGAAAACAAACCTGAAAAAACCTGAAAAGACCTGAAAAACAAACCCTAAAACCTATCCAGTCACTTGGCTACTCCATTGATGGTATAGTTGTATATTAGAGCAATGATTATCCATTGCTTTCAAAAGTCTTTTCCTGTACTTATCATTTTCACAGGTGTCATTGCTATCCAGATTGTCTGTGACAAAACATGAAGCAAGAAATACTAGAGTCTTAATTGAAAGAAAGCTCAACTTGTCAATTGTCAGTCAGTCATAATGTGATAAATAAGTTTGTGCTAAAGGGAAAACACAGTGTTTTCTAACTTTTGGATGATATCCACACAATTCCAGTGAGACAAAGTATTCTAGATAGAGGAGCATCTTTGGCATCTCCTTTCAATTGCAGCACTATGCATCATTACAAATTTTGTGTTTACTCCAAGCGTGAGATTACTTATGCTTATAGTCTATTTTCAGCTATTTTTTGTCTCTATATCCCACTCAAGTGATACCATCCCTAGGATATACTTGGTCTACTCAAAACAGTGGCTTTTAGCATCATGGACTCTTCAACACAAAACCTAAAATTATTATGTGTTCTGCTTTCAGGTCATAAGATTTCCCCTAAATTGTTTTTTAGTGTGATCCAAAACTTGTGTTCTATCTTCTCTTTCCAAGATGAATCAAAAGCCTAGGTTTCATCCTTGCTTTTCTTTATTACTGCTAGAGATGGAGAAAAAGAGAGTGGGGACAAAGATGGTAGAATTACTGTTGAATAGATTTGAGGTGTGTTTTTGAAGTGCTTGGTGTTTTGTAATGTCACATTTGTAATGTAGTGTATGATACAGAACTGACAATCATGGTGATAACATTAGAAATAATTCTGCAGTTACAGCCTTAATTTGCTGATTATACTGTGGTCTTTGTTTTTCACGGATGGATTAAATTTGTTTTGAATAGTAGGAACCCATCTTAGCATCAAATATTTAATTTTTGATTGGCATTAAAAATGATGACCTGTTTTGAATGTAATTATTGTGAAGGCTGAGTGGACCTTGAAGGCTATCCTACTGAAAGGAGGGGATCAATGAGAATGTTAGTGCTTTTCTCATCACAGATTGTGTAATTTTTCAACTATTCTCACAAAGATGTAAGATACTATAAATATAACTGGTAATTAATGTTATTATTTTGCCCAAAGATGGTCTGGAGAAAACATTCTGTATCTGATCAAAGTATACTACTCTAATTCTCCCATATCTGGCATGCTGCTCTGTTTCTAATACTCTGATTCTGGTGGCATGGTCTCAGTTTAACAAGATCTTCAGTAAGCAAAGGTTTTATTTCAGAAAACTTAATCAGTATGTTAATTGGATTTGTTTATGATCTAAGTTCCAAGGTAACAAAGCAAAGACCCTCATACTACTGCTGTTAGACCTCTGTTTTCAGAATGGGAGGAACTATATTTGTGCTCCACCACTTTTTTTTTTTTTTCCTTTTTACTTTAAGTCACTTGTCCTATAACACTGTGAAGATTGCCTTTAAATTGGGATAGATTAGGGCTTGAAAATGTTCACTAATTTAGTCTGAATCTTTAGTTGCTTTTCATTATATAAAAATACCGTATGTTATCTGGAAAAGTAATTTGGAAAAGCTGTAAAAATTTAATTAAAATTTATTTTTGAACCAAGTGGGATACAGACTAGTTATTAGGTTTTTTGTTGCTTTTTTTTTATGATCCAAACCCTTCTACTTGAAACAATCTCATTCAGTCTTAAAATAAAAGACTTGAAATAGGAAAGTCCATCACTTAGCTTTTGCTGAGAAAAAGATCAAGCCCAAACCTTCTTTCCATCAGACAGAGTGAGCAGATAACTTAGTGGCAGTGGAGGTCTGCACGACTTAAAGACAATTAATCATAGTTAAGCACATTCATCTTGCTTCTTTCTAGCTAACCAGCATAATGATCAGGATTATTATTTCTAATTAGAGGAAGTAATAGATCATGTATAACCTTAGGATGAGTCTCATTAATTAACCTGCGTCCTAAGGGATTTCAGTAGGTATTCCATCTCTGTCACAATGAGCACCATTGGTTTACACTTAGTTCACAGGAATAAACACCATGGGAATTGGCTAAATAACTAAAATTGATTAAAACAGTAGGTAAAAATTAAATATATGACAAACTTCACTGTATTCTGCAATTTGATGTATGTTTCAACATACAGCACTCTACTGCACCAGGTGATACTGAGTTGGTTTTATGCTAAGTTTAATACCACTGAATTTGTGGACTTTGCCATTATTTTTGTATATATTGTAACAGACTTGATTCTGTTGTTTTGTGAAATCATGAGTAGAGTTGATGCACTAGTGCTTAACATTTCCTACTAAAAGAAAAGTGCTTTTAGATGCCTGTAGGATTGTATACATTTATCTATATTATGCCTGTAAAAATCCTTAGCTATGATGTTTCTCAGGTTCTGAATTAAATTACACCACATAAAGTCTTCAAATTTTGTTATTTCAGGAATTATGAGTAAGGATTTTCAGCAAGGCCTTTCAATGTATAATTTTGAAACACAGATGGTCCAAGCTTCATCTCTGAAGTTGTTATTGTTGGCTTTGGAGATGTTGACTTCAAACTCTTAATATACTTCCAAACATTTTGGAATTGATATATGCCTAAGAGTGATACTTCTAAATGTGAACAGTTCATGGTTTAAAGACCTGTATCAGAGATCATGTGATATCATTTTTTTATGTTCAAGTGTTTGGAGTAAAGGCAACAAAGACACACACCTCAGAGTATCTGAAAATACTGACTAATCGACTAATCCTATTACTTAGCATGAAGGTATTAGTTTGTAGAGCTAAATATTAATGTGAATGTGTAAAACTTCCCACAAAAGGAATTTTTAAAAAAATTGGGGTAGAAGTCATTGTTTCATTCCTTCTCCTCATCATTCTTTCCCTCAGACTTGCCTTCTTTCTTATGGTTTCTCCTCTACTTTCTTACATTTTTCAGGTTTCTCAGGTGCTTAAAGGACTTCTTTAATGTTATGGTTGCCACATTTTTAAAAAGTTTCTGATTTCATATTATATCAAATATTGCAGGTATTCATTGCCATAAGTTAGAAAAAAATCTGTTAAGTTCGATATGTTGTATATTTATAGTAGATCTTCATATTATATAATACTATATATCATTTCTCACCCGAAATTCCATTTCTTTTAAGCTTTTTTCTTTTCTTTTTTTTTAAGGAAGTTACTCTCAGATTAATTAATGCATAATTTGCATTTAGGGTTTTCTTCTCTACTGATGGTGTGTGTGCATATAATAGAGTGAGATAGGTTATATGTGCATATATCTCAATATTTCAGTGGCATTATTAGTTAAAATGGCAACAAAGCTGTACAGCAGACAGCATTAAAGAAGTCACTTGCAATTTCTGGCAAATTAATGAAGTGAGGATTATTGCAAATTATGGTATTGCTTCCAGCTGGGTTACATAGCATAACATAGAGTTTGCATTAAGCTTTTTGTTTTCTGTCTACTATAGGAAAAAATGAATGCAACACACAGCATTAATGAGTGGCTGTGTTATTCCCTTCTTTTAGATCACTCCAGTTCCAGGCACTCATCCACTTTTAGTTTTTGTCAATCCTAAAAGTGGTGGGAAACAAGGAGAAAGGTAAGGGCTTTTTTTATTTTTCTTTTTTTTTCCTCTCTTTCTTGATTCTGGTCTGTGAAATGTTTAAAAATTAGTTTTAAAAGTGTGTACATGAGGAAAAAATATCCAAAATTTTGAATTGTTATTCCTCACAGTTGAACATCCTATATCCCCTGTACCTATAAATTCTCCAGTTAAAAATAAGTTCTATATAGAATAGTTCTGTTTCAAATAAAAAAAAAGTAGCTATAGTTAGTGCACGGGTTTGTGTGTTTTACATGAAGATGTGGGTTGCCATATCTTGTATTAAAACTTAAAAGTGCTAACAATTTTGTTTCTTTTAATCTATGTAATGATTATACAGGCAGGCCAGTAGTTTAAATTAGAAGTAGCATTCCATTTGCTAATGTATGATTTGCCTTTTAAAGGCTTAGTAGTAGAGGCTCTCAAGCTTCTTCATAAGATTTTCTTCAAAGAAACCTTTTGATTTCTGTAGATGGGAAGCATTCTAAAAATCCAGTTGAATTATTAGAGTCCAATCCCACAAACTTAAAGATGTATTAATTTTACACGTCAGTAATAACATTGATTTTAATAAAAAATATCTGAGCTTATTAGTTTAAGTGTAATGTAGCAGAAGCCTCATAAAGTAGAGGAAAGGAGCGTTCTCCTTCTGCTCAGGCAGGAATGCTGAATTAATTGCTCCCTAAACAGACTTTTCAGAGCATGCTTCAGGATTCCAAATGCTAACAATAGAGCCATTTCTGATCGTCCCATAAACCCCTAAACTTTTTATAGCCTAGTTCACCATGTCTATAACTTCATGCTGCCATGATACTTCATGTCATATCACCATTGCTGTAATTTCAAGTCTTGAAAAAGGTGATGGTCTCTTGGCCAGGATCTGTCTGAAGAAGACACCTGTGGATACTGGTGATATGGGTAATGAGAAGCAAAAGAGGAGGGATGCTGTGCTGTTCTAAAGCCTGGAACCAAGCAAATAAACTACAATGGGTCAGCTTTCCCTACTTCCTCCACTCTGCCTCCCTTAGATCACAACTTCCTGTACCTCTAAAAGTAAACTGTCAAAGGGGACAGAATCCTGCCTAGTTGTTTGGGTAGTTCTTAGAGTTAAGGAGCATTAACCAAAACTGTGTGTAAAGGCCTCTGAGAGAACTGGTTATCAGTTGAGAGCTGATTATGAAACCCCTGGACTGGTATACCTAGATATCAGATAGGTGTGTCAAAGGCAATTAATTATCTTAAAGATTAATTCTAAACGTTTTCCAGGGCATGTCTTTGCAATTGTAACAGAACAGTGTGGGCCATCCTGAGTTTTCATGTTTCAGCCACAGTAGCAGTGTGAGGCAGCCCTGGTCTGCTGTGCAGTCTGGGGGCTTGTGGAAGGTAATCTGCACTAGCACTCAGCTTGACTTTTTATAGTACCAATATGAAGTGAGTAGATGAGAAATCCAGTCTGCAATTACGTAGGTGAGAGGCAGGTTAGAGAGCTGCACTTACACAGTTAGTTGTAGCCTAGAAACAATTTAATGAAATGCTGTTTCACAGCTTTCAGTTCCCAGCTCATAATTGGTCTCAAGCGTTACTATCTGAATGGGCTTAATGCATTAGGGATGTCATTTAATGTTAGATATTCTCCAGAGTAAAAGCAAGTTTAAAATCTGATCCCCATCTCAAGCTCCTATTCCCCTTCATGTATTACAGTCAAACACTTCTCAGTTTATGTCAATGAAACTGTTACTGAGGCCAAACAGATCACAGGAATTATTTGAATTTTAAAAATGCATGCCCTATATGCACTTCATTCACTAGCAGCATTATCCACAAGTGTCACTACACAATTAAGTGTATAGCATGAGGGCAGGCACTAGCAGCTGAGTATAGTGAATTGTAAGAACCTCTTAAATTGGCTTTGATACCACACACACACACAAAATGTTAAATTGTATACTAATGTGTCAGGGTCACACTTAATATTTCTGTTTTAAGAGAAGCACATCAAAAGGTCAACTACATAGTCATATAAACATATCTCAGGTCATTCACCATTAGGAAATAATTTCTCACAGTTAGATCTAAAGCCAGATTCAAAAAGGTTAAATAAAGTCCACATACAGACTGTTTGTTGACAAGGGGTTTGCACTCCATTTTTTAAGTGTTAATGTTTCATATCAATGCCAGTAGCAAAAGTACAAAATAAGGATGTTAAGAGTGCATTGTAGTTTGAATATTCAACTTAAGTGATGAAAACATTTTCAGGAGAAATATTATTGAACTTTTTTTAGTTTTTCAGGGTTTTAACTGTCTCATTTACAGTCAGTAACCAGAAAGAGATTCCCTTATATTCCCTATCCTCCAATTTTGTGGCAGTTAGATGTTGTGGAAAAGTAAAAAAATCACAGGACATTTCAAGACATAAATTGCTTTGCAAAATGCACAGTTATGGTGATTCACAGATTTCTTCTCAGTTAGAAGGGACCCACAAGGATCATCGAGTCCAACTTTTAAGTAAATGTCATTCAAGCCAGGCTTTTTGGTTGTAGCAATTTTGTAATCTGGTCAGGTGCTGAGAAGGGTGAGACTAGAGGATGCACTGTAACAAGAGTAAGATTTCCCCAGCAGTGAAGGAAAAAGAAAGGAAGCAAAACAAACCCACAACTGTCTAATTTTTGTAGATCAGAATTTCATTATCTTAATTCATACAGATAATGAAAATCTACTGAAAACTATTCCTGTCTTTACTTAGGATTCTCTGTATTTGAGAGGTCGTGATGAATGAAAATAATATTTCTGATTGACTTTCCTTGTACCCAGAAAGGTTATTGCAGATTGTCAAGACTTCAGTGTTCCCACAGTTCCCCACACGAGATTTTATGCCTTACTTTATGCTAACATTGCCCATTTCATTGCCTTTATTCTTGGACAGAGTTTATGTATCCAACTGAAAACCAGTTGAATAAATGCACATCCCAGTAATATATGGTTGTTTCCTCTTATATTGTGTAATTTTTTTTCAAATCTCTCAAATGCAAAAGAAAAGAACAGAGGATCACTTGAAGGTAAAAAAAAGTTTGGTTCTTTAGTTTTAGTTCTTAAATATTCAAACAAAGGCATGGTGGGAAACAAATGGATATGTAGAAAAAGAACACAAAACATACATTCTCTGCAACTGTATCTTATCAATACATTTTAAAACTTTTATTGTTAGAAATTCAGTTTTTCAGAATGTGTACTGATAAATATGTTCTTCCTGAATATTCTTCCAGAATAGATTTCCATTTTAAGGACAAGTGCGATGACTTTAAGATATAATTGAAAAATATAGAATTATGACAATAGCCCCATTATATTTTCTTCTCAATTAGGAGGTAAATAATTGCCCATCACGTGAAACTCAAGTATATTTACAGTTATTTGGACTTGAGTGGTTTTGTTTAATAGACAATACATATGTTTATAATGGAATAAAAATATAAGTCAATGTTTCTTAAGAAGAAAGTAGAAAAATAGAATTAAAGCTGATGAATTTAAGGCTTTCCCATATTAGAAATGGATTTTAACTGAGCATGAGACTGAAGAGGAGTTCATCAAATCCAGGCAAGTGGATTCCTTAGGCTATATCACACCATAAGATATTTTCAGTAGTTGTGCATGAAATGGGCAGGTGCTGTTAATTTCATCCAAAAAATGTGAAGAACATCCATTTCATTCTAGGGCTATCAGTTTGGGATGTCTGCGTTTTTGATCTGACTAATCAAGGCAACAGTTTTCAATAATCTGTGTGTAGAATGTATGTATGTAGCATACCATTCACAAAATAGTTTCTTTCAACAGAAAGAATATACAGCAAGCATGTAGTGCTTCTAAAGGCTGTTGTTAAGGGTAATGTTTCTCACATAAGAGTCCTTCTAAATCATGCTGTTGTTTTGCTGTACTCATTACTTTGATTTCCACTTCCCCATTTTCCAGTTTATTTGCCTGACCAGAGGGTGAGTTTACACAATTGTTTCCTTGACAAATGTGCTGTTGGATGCACTGGAGATCAGCTTCCGTACACTGACTTTTCCTGCTGACTCCACGATCAGTGTCTGTGCAATACAGGTTGATGATATTTTTAACCTTTGCTGTTTTCAAATAACTTGGGTTCATAGTAGCTCTTCCCTCCTCCCCTCTGACTAATCTGTCTTCCTGAGCTTTCATTTAGCATTGAGACAAAATGTAAAAGAAGTTTCAAATGATCTTTTTCAAAGATTGTGCATCTGAGAGAGAAGATAGCTAGCGTTTTTTATTTTAGTAAGAGGAGTCCTTGGCTTCTTCCTTGTCTGACATCAGGGTTAAATTAAGCCCATATTAACCACATCTTTAATAGCCCCTAGAGGACTGAAGATGTGTCCCCCATTTGTGGCAGAAGGCATTGCCATGGCCAGCTTTTTCCACAGTGCAATCAACTTTATTGCCAGATTTGAATTGCCAGCTAGTTTCTGGCCATTTATTTTCTCCCTTCTTCAGAAGACAGCTTTATCTAACTCAGCCCAAGGTGCACTCAAGAGTATTTTCTTCAGCTGTTTAAAGATGATGCCATCTCCTTTGGCTACTCCTGAGATAATTTTCTGCCTCCTCAGTTATGCTAGCAGAGTATTTTGAGGTTCATATGAGATCATGGACATGATTTAAATAAATAGAAAAATGACAATGAAGAAACTCCTCTGTGGATTTGTGTTTTAAATTGAATCTTTTTAGTTTTCCAGATCACAGAATAACCCCAAAAGTAGTTACAGAAGCACAGCTATTTGTTGAAAAGTGGTGATTTCATAAACTGGCTTCATTCGTGAAATTGCATTTCATCACAAAGATGTCTTTTGGGGCGTTTCCCACACACCACCTCATGGCCTTGTCAGCACAAATCTCCAGTCACAAGGAAACCACATTCAGTTCCTTCCTCACATGTGGAAGCAAGACATTCAGAGCCGTTTCAGTGTCACTGTTTGATACTGTAAATGTAAAACTGGAAGCTTGAGTTACTGTCCATTTCCTTGGCTTCCCTGTGTCACCTTGTTAGGTCTGAGTACAGCTTAGTGTGAAGGAAACATTTAGAGACAGTTTCTAACTTTTCTCTACTTTTTTTTGAGAATGTATGAATAGAAATGAGACACGAATTTATTAATTTTACACAGACTAGAATACATAAATATGTTTAATAACTTAAAGCTTGATGTGTCATTTGCAGTGAGTCATTATGGAGTGATTAGCAGGTACTGATGTTCAACTGGTAGCCATGAATGGTATGCACTGAGTCAAGTGCAATTCAGTGTAATCTAGAATCATTATTGCAGTCAGACTTCTGAGTAGAAAAACCTAACCTCCTCTTCATTAAGAAGGCTTTTATAGCATTTCACTGTTACTTGACAAAAACACTGTGAGTGCAGGTGATGGCTAGTATGTTTTGTAGCACCAAACTTGAGGAAAATAACTCTTAGAATTTTGGGACTTTGTAACAATATTGTTCATGAACTTGTTATCGTCAGCTACACAAATTATATTAGCATCACCCTTGACCAGATTAAATTCTACACATCTGAGAAACAAATTACACATACTAACTAGAAAACTCCTTTTACATTTGTAAAATGGGAATATGTATATTGTGTTGTAAATCCATTGTCAAAAGTCTGATTTAATCATCATCACGGCCATCAACGATGTGTGCATACTTGTGAAATGAAACTAGTCATTTCATACTGACTTTCTCTTCAGGAATGGCATCAGGAATGTATTGTGTGAGTGTAAATAAAATACTTTATGAAGCTGGTATCAGTAAATAATTGAAAAGTTAAGAAAATTGTCCAATTTGGCAATGTTACAGATGATTATGAATTTGTATTCAGTATTTTTACACACTTGCTCTCCAGTACCCTGATAAATTATGCATTTCTATTAAGAAAAAAAATACAAAAAAAATCCCTGAATGTGCACATAGATTGTGTCTAGACAGTTTTATTGTGCTGTATTTGAAAATGTGGACATTTTAACCTAGAATTCAGCTCTTACTATGCTTGTGTTTTATTTAGGATATTATAAAGAAAAGAAACAATATTTCAGTGGAAAAATAAAAACTTTCTTAAAAGCATTTAAATATTAATTAGCTTAAAGGACAGAAAGATTAAAATTAAAACCAAGAAACATGGGTTTATAATTTAAACTATTACCGTAGGTCCCAGGTGTATATTTATTTATTCTGAGCTCCAGCTCTTTTGTGTGCTGTCTTATTTCTGTGTGAGAAGAAAATCACTACTGCATTCCAGTCAATTCCAGAAATTAAATTTCTAATATTTATAATAAAGAAATAAGATCTCTGTCATATTTTCAGGGAAGTAAACTCAAATTTCTAAATTTACACTTTTGAAGAAATAATTTCTGAAGGTAGGATATCAAATGTTGTCCTGTGTAGTATGTGGGATAGGGCAGTGCTTGTCATCCTATATCAGTAAATTGATTCCAATTATTCAGGTAATTTTTAAAAAGTGTAATTTAGTAAAACAATGCTTTAAATATTTTTCATTTTCTTCCCATTCAAATGTAATTCTGAGGAAATGTAGTCGACCACAGGTTTTCTTTCAGAATGTTTTTCAGCCTATGCAGACATTTTTGGTGGGTGGCAAAGCCAATTAGCTTCTGCAATTAATTATACTTGTAATTCTGTGTTTGCAATAAATTTCAGGAAGAAATCCGTCCTTTGCCATGGAGTTACTTTAATACAAATCAATATGCTTTCCAAAATGCTTTTTTGACTCACCTTTTCTTGTGTAATTATAGCTCTTTATTGTATTTTGTTTCTGTCTATACACAGCATTTGAATTGTAAATGGCTTGTAGTACTTCTGTCTCAACTTTATACCCCACAATACACTCTATGTGTGAATAATAATTGCTGTGTTGAAGTATTTGACTTTTTGTGTAAATGAGATCCTGCAGTTCAAATAATTATAGTATGTTCTAATTTCTTTAATTCTTTCATTTGAAATTTTTTTTAAAAATTCCAAACATGTAAGTAAATATTTTCTGTTTGTCTCTCTTACCTCTTCAGAATTTATAGAAAATTTCAGTACCTTTTAAATCCTCGTCAAGTTTATAGTCTTTCTGGAAATGGACCAATGCCAGGGTAAGTCTACAGTTAATATTATTACCAGGAACTCATTTAATAAAATACCGTATAATCAAATGAACAGACAGAAGTACATATAGCATGTTTGGAAAGTATCAACACTGCAGTTCTCTAAATGGCTGCAGAAATGTATAGGTATTGTTTGTTTACCTGCACAAATAAGGCTGTGTCTCATATGTTTTGCTGAAAACCATGAATTATTCTGTAAGAACTGTGGGATAAACTTAATTCTGTTTGCAGCTTTAACTGCCATTTCAGCAACCCGAGTTCTTGGGGGTTGCTTGTGCTGCAGATGTCTGTGGCCTCAAAGACTGACCAGCAAGACATTAATTTCTTTTGCAAAAACACATATGTGCACGTCGTGGGTGTCTGTAATGTATTGGTGACTGCACACTTCTTATCAGTTGCATAATCTTGGAAATGTAGTGGTTGGAAAATGACTGGCCAGGCTAGATTGTGCTGGCAGTGACTTTATATGTGGACGGGAGTGTTCTCTGAACCAGCTGGCTTTGCAGTCCCTTAATGTGCAGTCCTTGATTCTTCTTAATTTGCATTCGTGGGGAGACAGGAGAATTACAGCATATCAAACGCCAACCTTTGCAACCTGATATTGTCTCCTTTTTAAGTAGTGGGTGCTTTGGTAGAAGAAAATTAGACAGAGCAGCACTAAATACCTGCTCTGTGTGTTATTTTGTGTGCACTGGGTGCTATTTGCATATGTCACTGATACATTTTACAAAATTTTACATCAGTGAAAAGAGTGGCAGAAGGATATTAGGAGGTATATGTTCACTGACATGAAGTTTACACTGGTGTTTAAATACTTTTCTTTTTAATCTTTGCATTTTTTATTTGTTTAGACCTGTAGATGTGTATAACATTGATGAAAGTGAAAAGCAAATTTGGCTCAATCATTTTAGAAGTTATCATGAACTTCAGTGTGGCTAACATTAACCTGATGAATGATGCAAAAGCAGCCCAAAAAATGGAAATAATGACTGGCATGATTTATTTCATGCCTGTAATCATCTTGTATCTGAATGCTAGTGCTGTTTTTATTGCTCGAATGAAGTTTGTTGATTTTATGGTATTCTTGACACATATGGAAAATTGAAGTAATCTTAGTTCAAAGAATAAGTAGACTAGAAGAATTAACTGAGACAAAACTGGTACATTACTCTTTTACATACTGTATAATAGAAATGCTATGCTAGAAATTGAGAGGATTATTTTTTTAAAAAAAATAGATATTTTTGTTCATAGTCACCTTATTTCTTCCGAAATTTAAAAAAAAATAATCTGACTGCATTTCTATCTTAGTTTTCGTGAATCTGGCTATGTGAAGGAAAATTCATTTTCAGGCAGAGGCACAAGAGGGCAGTGTTAAGTTCAAGCTGAAACCCTGCACTGAAGCAATTTAAACATTAGTCTTTTGAACCAGGGAAGTATTTTTTAGAAAGTGTTTTCAATTTCGCTTGCTATTAGAAATCGAAGTAGTTTTAGTCCAGAGTCACTTTGAAGAAAATTCTAATTAATTTTCAAACAGTCACTGCTTGTTTTGGTATATTTTTTATTCATTTCACAGAAATGAATAGTCCTAAATTTCCAGTTTGTCTCCTGCCATCACTTCTTGCCCCTGGCAATACTTTGTAGGCTGCATATAATTTGGCCCTTAAGCTAGAAGTTGAATAAACTCTAGTATGTCACTTACCAGTACTTGTTTTCTGTGAGGGCTGAGTTGCCTAATAAAACCTGCTCATTCATCCATCTGTCCACTCATTCACTCATCTCCATAATGCCAGTTATACTGGATTGTCAGTCCAAATTTTATGTTTATTTAATGTTCTCAGTTTACATGTGAAATTTAGACCAAAATGGAACAGATATGGGTGCTGTACAGCACAGAGAAAAGCAGAAGTGTATTTCTTCATCCCAGTAATTTATTTAGTAGGAAGGAATCAATATAATGTATATTTATTTTAAAGCATTTATGATCACTGTAGTACATGTTTTAGTTGAGCCTATATTAAGATTATTTTTTCCATTCAAGTAGTATTTTCAGCCATGTTTACTCAACCAAGACAATGTTTATAGTATTAGCTAAGAATTTGCATTTTTTTGTTAGAGCCAACCTGTCTGCTTTAACCCATAAGTTAATGTTTTTAATTTCTGATGGTATTTTTCTCATGGACTGCTGTCATCAAGCAAGAAGATAGCATTCACAAGTTTTTTAACTTGAGTTCCAAAGATCTGTGGCTGACATTAATTGATATTTCCAGTTCGTTTTTGTCAAAAATCTAAGTATCCCATTTTCAATTGGCAGAGAGAAAGAAAATAGAACTAAGAGACTAAGAAAACTGTAAGTCTTAGGGGGGCTGAAATTGCTGGTTTGGGGTGTTTTTTAATGGTCAGCAGCTCAGTTGCTATGTCTATTGTTCTACCTCTTTAGTGGGATAACCATGTTCTTGCAGAGAAATGTGTTGTACTAAAGGATTCTAAAATAACAACAAAAAACCCTAACCAAAACACAACCCCCCAAAAGCACAACTACCCCCCACCTTTTCTCATACCATTTATTCTGAATTTTTCTATAACTATGGTGGCTTATGGCAGGACAACAGAAAAAATATTTTGAACAAGTTGACTACGAATTTTAGTATCACAGCCTCAGTGTACAGTTACTGGAGTGGATGTGTTGACTATTTTCATAATAGATGGGATGGAACAAGAAGTGCAGGAACAGCAGCAATGACATTTGTTGCAGCTTCTTTGCCTGCCTGAGCTTGGGTTTTTGGAGGACTTTATGTCAAGATACGTGATGTACATAGTCTGTACAAAAATATGTACATGATGCAAATAAACCTCAAGGCACTGATTCCTTTCCAGCAATGGAGCCAACAGTATACTTTAAACATGGGTATAGTAATTAATGGTTTAGACATTCTTTAATTGGCAGTAGAGGGATATGAGTGAGCTGGAAAACCTTGTAAGCTCTGCAGCTGAACACAGGCATAAAAGGTACTCCACAGTTACAGACTGGCACAGTTAACACAGTGACGTGAAAATTGCTGGGCTGATGCATTGTGTAATTTGTGCCTAGCACCTGTGTTTTTTGCCATGAAAAGAGTTTCCCTGTTTTGTTGTTATATCTCTCTAGGAGTCTTCTACTTCTGACAACAACTGTTATTGTGGATTTAATGATCTTGAAGAATCTGAAATTCAGTTATTGTTCACCTCACAGAGAGGTAAATAATAGCAGGATGAATAGCAGTTGAGCCACAGAGCCACAGGACTCTGTAGAGAGGTCAGCGTTTCACAAAGCCTTTGTCCCTCTGAAAAGGCCTCTGTTCTCTATAGTTCTATTATTTAAAATGTCTAATTTATGATATTTTTATACTCTATTATAGAAATTACATCCACAAAAGTTGTATTTCTTTGTAACTTCCATAAGCATTTAATTTGGAGAGCATCTATTTTTTTTTAATTCTAGCTGCAAGTTTGCCTCAACCAGCCTTATTGAATCTTAAATTCTGCCCACTTTAAAGATGCCCAAGACAGCAAAGCTGTATCCCTACAACATACACTGTAATTTAGTAGGGAATCTACAGCACCTGGGCTTTTTTACCTTCACAGAACAATAGGCCTATTTGGAAAATTACACTATTTTCCCGAATTATTTCCCCGAATTGATTGCTAGAGCATTTCTTTGCTGTTGGACATTTGGACTACCCAGAGTATTCTAGGAAGGTATATACAGCAAGAATATTTTTAGAAGGTAATAACTACATAGTTATTTTTGTCTGAAGAAAATACTGAATTTGATCCATATTTTCTTGGAAGAATTACATTTTTGCCAAAGAATGGCAAAGCCAGCAGTGGTGGGTTGGTTGTACTCTAATGATAAAAAATGATTTTTTTACAACACCAATCAGTAGTACTTGGAATTCACCAAATCTTCACATATGAGACTTAAATCCTGAATTTAGAGATGTATTTTAAGCAGATGTTTTAACAATATTTTTCCTTTTATGACATCTGTGATGTTGGCACCTGAAACTTATTCAGAAATCCACAAGTGGATTATTCTTTTGGGCTGTGGACAGTCTTAAGTTTTGCTTCCACTGTGAGTGAAGCATGCTGAATGATTTCATGCATTGCTGTTATGCCATCTTGTGTGGCTGATTACCTGAAATTCTGCATAGTGCACTGCTTTTAGGTATAAGAGCAAAAGAAGTCATGTGCAGGTAACTAAATAGAAAATATTGCAATTTATGTTTTCATTACTGTGAGTAAATTAAATTTATTAAATAAAATAAAATAAATAAGGTACTTCTCTAAACAGTTCTATGAGAATGTGTATGTGTTTTCTACCCGTGCATAAATCAATTAACTGCATGATTCAAAATCAAATAGTTGCATCCTCTAGCATTGGTATTTTATTCATAAAATACATCCCCTGCATGCCTATGGATTTGATGAGGTGATTATGAAAAACTGAATTAGAGTAATATAGGTAGCTGAAACAGTTACCCTCTTTCAGGTGGAAATCACTGATTTATCACCAGAAATAACTGCCTTTGAATCTTTGTTTCTGGCAAAAGAAAATAAAATTAGTCTGGTGTTGATCACTTTCAGTGTTTTAAATTTTTCCAAGAAAATAGGATGAAATTTTCTATTCTGGTCTTTTAACTTAGTCTGACATTGCACAAAATCTTCACAATGACTTCCATTTTTTTTAGTTTCACTTTAAACCACTTTTACTAAATTATTTTCCAGCAGTTTTCTTAAAAAAATCTTTTCAAACCATGTGAAAAATAGCGGATAAAAAGTAACAGGTGCTATTAAAACACTAACTGAGTATAGTTTTATTGGTAAGCAATACTGGCTTTCTCCCTAAAGGTCTATAACGAAATGTGTCAAATTCTTTCTTTACAATTGTAACACTTACTGAGTCTGAATGAAACTTTATAAAACAGAAAACTGTGTTCCCTTCCCAACTCCTAATGTAGGCTGCACATTCTAATTCAATTTCTAATTCAAAGATTTATTTACATATATAATTATATAACTATATTTAATTTTATAAATTAATTTGATTTTATAAATATTTATATCTGCTATAGTATATTTATATACGCTGCATTTATATATGCAAATATACACTGTAACATGCATTATTTTTATGTATTTCGTGTGTTAGATTTTTATATAACGTATGTATAATTTTTATATTTATAAAAAGAAAAAGTTATGTGCATTTAATGCCGTACTTTGCTTGGAAAATTCACTGTCTGTGAATATACAAAGCTCCAAGGGAAATACAAATGCAGCTTATTGAAAATGTTTTTTGACAATATTGTTTCACCAGATTTTTTGGTCCCCCACTTTCTTTAAAGTCACACTTTTTTGATGAAGATTAACTGTACAGTCAAAACAAAAAGAATGTTTGATGTCCATATGGTGAAGAAGCTTGTTTATAAAAAGAGATGGATGTTTAGGTCTATATTCTGCAGTCTAGAGTAATGTTAAAATCAACCCTGTGCTTTTGATGTTGTTTGGGTGCTAATTCTATCCAGGCTTTCTTTTCCATATCTGCTGCATGAGGTAGAAATGCTTAAATACTTTGAAGTCATCGCCTGCCATCACCTGTGGGCTGTAATTTGACTTTAAATTAAGACGAAGTGCTCTCAGTGTAGGAAGCAATGTGATTGCACCTGGTAACTCTTTGCCAGCCCAACACCTTGGCGTGGAGTGGGAGTACTGGTGGCAGGAGGTGTTTGTGGCTGTGCCAGGCCTTGGGAAGGGATGGACGTGCACTCCTGTGGGCCAGGGCACATCTCAGTGCCTGCCCTTGCCCCTCAGTGCTGGGAGGTGGCTTCCAGCAGAGGATCTTTCAGCATGTGCGCCTGTTAGACGTGTTCCCCACGTGGAGCCAGTCAGATTTGGCACACGACATTTTGGAGATCCTACAGCACTTCTCCTGCAGATGTGAGAAGTTTAATGTAAAAGGGATGAGAAGGGCACGACAGCCTTTAATGTAGGACAAGTAAGCATCCTTCAGGCATTATATTTGCACTTGAAATTGCTTAAGAGTTCTTCTGAGCAAAGAAAATTACAGGGGGTGGGACATATGATGGGCTTAATTCTATGAAGCTTGGCTAAAATTGAAATTTTGGTCAAAAACTAATAGACCAAGAAGTCCTGTCATTTCTACATAATACATAACTTCTTCAGTCTTTGTGTTTTTCATTTCCTTCTCCCATTCTTTCTTTTTTACTCTGTAATTTTTCATGTGTTCTTGATTTTATCAAGAGGTCCAAAAGAATTTTAGAACTTTCTGTGGACAGCATTACAATTTCATATGGGAAAGAGTTGGAGTTAAACACCTGCAAGCTATTGTCTATATTTATTTGTGTAAAATATATTAGTTGTGCATTTATTAGGAGATTGCAAACTGGGTGTCAGATCTGGTCACTAGAATATAGAATTTAGGATAACTGTAACACTAATGAGTATAATATATGTGAATTAATGTACACATACATACATAATAATACAATAAAATTACTGGAACATTTTTATCTAGTGACAATTTATGTGTGAGGACTGTTTTCAGCATGTGTCAATAGCTATCCTGAACTGATGCTTTTAAATTAAAATATTGCACCTTAGCATTGTTTTAATATATCCTCGCTTTCCAGCATTATGCAACATTGTTATAAAGTGGATGAGGAGGTGGTGATATTCACTTGATGGATATGGAAGCAAAAATAGCCAGGCAAATATTGCCAAAGATATTTTACTTTTAAAATATGGTTTTTAGGATGATGGAATGAGGGCCTTTAATCTAATACTCTCATTTTGTATCCAACCATGATGCAAAGTTATTTTTACCACAGAACATTCAGCTTAATATGTACCAGTGTTCTACCAGAAATACTGAGTTTTCATATAGCTTTATAGAAAGAACTTCACAAACAAATGTTATGGCTAATGCATTTAGACAGCTTAGACTTTTCTATCTTGAGAGACTCCCTATCCATTTACAACTAAGTGAAGAGAGAATGTTTTCTGACAGTAGTTTGAAATGAGATTTGAAGTCAAAGATTGGACTAACCACCAGGTTCAAACTTTTTCTAGTGTTAGTGTACCATAATAATCCTTGGGTTATTAATTTTGTTTGAAATTTTTCAGATAATGCTGATAATGTGGGATTGTATTTGTCTGAAAAATGAATACATATACAGAAGTGATTTTTATTTTAAGTGATCATTTGCTGTTTACAATTAAATAAAATGTCTTAAGCCGTTATATGTTTGCATAATGCACAATTATGTGGATCGTAATTGGGTATCTTCATTTTCTCGTTTTAGGTTAAATTTTTTCCGAGATGTTGCTGAGTTCAGAGTACTAGCATGTGGTGGAGATGGAACAGTAGGCTGGATTTTGGATTGCATAGGTAATCTATAGCCTTTACACAGTTTTGCTTGCCTCATGGTTTTCATTTTAATGGTCTTCCTTATATACTAATGCATGGATGCAGCTATTTCAAACAGCAGCTTGTTTATATAAATTTTTGAAATGTGTTAGTTTGGGACATGACTATTTTTAAGGGTACTCAATTTGCAAAAGTTATTTAAAATATCTAGGCAAGTTCAGCATTTCTGGATTTCTTGAAAGCAAGAAATTTGAGTTAATCTATTTTAATTTCAGTTCGAAGTCTATTCCCCAATTGAATCAAATCTTACTTGCTAATTTTAAGACAATTTAATTTAGCTCACTTGCTTTCTTTAGTTATCAAATTTTTGTTTATACTATATAATCTCGTAATGAAGATAACATATTAAGAGATAGTTCAGTTTTGGAGTTCTTTCAGTCAGTTGTCTGCAAAGTCCTCTTTGCAGCCTTCCATAAGGAAGGCTCAGAAGTCAAGTTATTGCAGACTTAAGAAACTTAATCTTCTCAAAGATTATTAAGGAGAATGTCCTCCACATCACATGATCATTTATTTGGTGTTAGGCTGCAGCGAAAAATAATGGACATGTATTACACTGGAAATTAGGAAGTGAATCAAGAGACATCAAAAGACTCAAGTTTCAACTAAAGTGTTTAAAAGTGTGTGCTTTGTGGGGCGACCAGAAAACCTTTAAAAGTTCACTGAAAAGTAAACTTGATGTCATGAAGGAATGATAGAAAAGGAATATTTCTAATCTTGGTTGGAAGGAGGTCTCTTTGCAAATGCAAGCTACTGCAAGTAACTCTCAAACAGCTTTCAGAGTCAAATATTGATGTACATAAACATCAAGTGCATTTCCTAAACTTGGAAGAAATTAGGTTTTGCTGCTGTTAGTTGTGTCATCACCTTTTTCATGAGGTCTAAAATGTCGTGCACTTATTTTCTCTTTCAATAACATGCTATATCCTGCAGCATTTTTTGTGGTATGGAACTAAGAAATTACTTGGGGGATCCAGGAACCATCTTTTTTCATAGGTGAAGAAAATATATTTTCGATGCTATCTTTTAGGGAGCAAAAGCACTTTATTATATCATGTATAAGGGTACACCTGTTTCTAAACACTTTCTAGTTTGGTCTTCCCTGATCATCTGATATACAAAGAGCTTTAGCTGAGAGCACAGCAAGAAAAAGAAAGTTAACAAAAATAAAAGAAAGAAAAAAATAAACAAAAGGAAAAAAACTGATCAGTGTGAAACTTTAAAACTTTTTTTCAATTGCTCTATTAAATGTAATGTTCTCTGAAAGATTTCCATTAATCTTTCTAAAATATTGATATATATATATATAGATTTCCTTACTACATCCATTGTATAGATAAACTCCTGCTGATTATTGGTGATAATTGTGCATAATTCTATAAACAAAAACACTGTTTGATTAAGTATCGTTTTTAAACTAGACATACTATTCATTCACATTAAATGGAAAATTTGACAGATTATATATTTGGAATGCATGTTCCAGTTTTCAGAAAGACTGTATTTGTTGACAAGGGTTTTCTCATCAGATTTTGAAAAGATCCTTGGGCTTACGGTGCTACAAAAATTACCAGTAAAGACTTAAAAGATGCTATAAATTAATTCATTTCAAAATATTGTTTAATAAATACAAAATTGCTTCTTAATGACTTGGTCAGACAGGTCAGTGCTCCTGTTGAATAGCAGGTTTAATTCCTGATGGGCAAACCCAGCTAAGGTCTTGTGTTAGTTCCAATGACTTCTTGATAGTGGTCCTCAGGTGTAGACACAAATCCAGGTGAATACACCTCTTAACACAAATTTTGTCACCCAGATGAAAAAGTAGAAAGTTCACCTCATTATTCATACCCTTAACTATTACTCTTCTGTATTCACAGCTATTCACAGGGAATGGCAAATCTGAAAACTAGAGTGAGAACACCATATTCAGTCTTGGAAAGATCTTCAGTATCATTGTTTATGAATGTTTTTCATATCTATGATTTACAAAGTCCTTATGATAACAAAGGAGTCAATTAGGATTACAAAATCCCTGCGATAATAAATGAGTAAATTAGGATTAAGGATTGAATATTGAGTGGAGAAGGGGCTACAAAATAGACTGGTTTGGTGAAATGCTCATTGTGGAGCAGACAGCATGATTTCGTATACAAAGCAAATCTTTCACTGAAACAAAAACTAGCACAGTTATATAATACCATGCAATTAGATAATTTTTGTTCCTTAGTTGTGTTTTTTTCCTTCTTTATTCACAGAGAAAGCGAACTTGATTAAGCATCCTCCGGTTGCTATCCTGCCTCTTGGGACTGGCAATGATTTAGCAAGGTGTCTGAGATGGGGAGGAGGTAAACACAGATGAAAATGAAATTTATTATGGAATTAAAAGAAAAAAACTTTTTGCATCAACATCTACATTTGAATTTGTTTTCATAAAGAGCCATTATCACCTTTTGTATTTTTGGAATGATCTGTTTGTAATTGTTTTATAGATATGTAAGATATTAAAGGTTGCAATCACACTTCATACCTTGTTTGTAGCTTCTGCTGACACCAAAAATGTTCCAAGGTGTAATGAGAGTAGTGTATAGCTGTTTGGTTGGCTTTTTACCATCTGCATTGCAGTTATTGCTTCAATCAATACCTTATAAAGGGAGCAGTCTTAAATGGGTTTTAATTGGGGCTGTTCTGAAAGGGTTACTGAAAACATGTAATAATGCATTAGGAGTGGTTTAATCTTTTTTTAATCTTTAAAAATATTAAATGGAAAACATGTCTCAGCCTTGGACTAGTTCCTTTGATCCACTCCCTTTCTGTTTTCCTACAGAGGTTTCCAGACAATAAGTGCTGTGGTATTCTTTATCAGCAAATGAGAAGGCAAAGAATGTTGGAAGAAGAATATTTTGAAAATCAAACATTTAATACCCTCAACATCCTTTCCTGGATATATGGAGACTTACTCTCAGCCCCTCCAAAAAACCCTATTCAGAATCTGTATTCCAGGATAACTTAAAGATACACAAAGAAAAAAAATCTTAGACAAGATTCAGTCTGTGGTGAAAGCACCTCAATTTATGGGCTCGTAGCCAGGTCTATTCCAGATCTTGGTTGTTTCTGTCGAGATGTTTTGTATTTGGAACTTGGTTGTTTTATTTGGAACTTCTCAGCCTTTGCAGATATCTTACTTCTTCTGTCTCATCAGTTTCCTTTCCAAATGTCTGCCTTGTTGCCAGATAGTCTTTAGCAAATTTCTCAGTAGTTTTCATGCTATAGCACTTCGTTAACCATAAAGTTCTGTCAAATCATTTGAGAACCTCCTTTATTTTCTCTGTCACAACTGTTGATTGTTTACATTCTCATAGTCTTCAGGGGAAAAAAGGAAAACAAATGAGAAAAAACCCATTTCAATCAGCCTTGCTTAACTTTCTGAATTGTTCATAGAGCCATAGAACAGCTGAAAGAGGTCATAGGAAGTCACTAGTCTAATCTGCTGTTCTAAGGAGGCTCAACCATGAGAACATTTAATTACACTAGTTGGGACCTGTCCCTACCTTCACTTTTATTTATGTTCTGTATCTTAAGTAATTCCATTTGCACTAAAGTAGAAAAAAAAATAGGGAAATATTCTGGGTTTCATCATTCTTTGCCCTGGTTGCTTTGTGGCAAACAATACCATAATACAGATTTTCTGGAACTTGCATAGATGGGAGAGGAAACAGGGATTCCAGAAAGTAAATTGCTGGTGAGTGATCTCAAGAATGCAGAGAAATGGAATTGTGCATGCTGCTGTCATGTGGTGGTTAGCAGTAACTAGCAAATGTGTGCTAGGCAACCATAAACAAATACAGCAGCAATGGGTTTTTGAGTGGCTTGCCCTTCTAAAGCTGTTAATAACACTGGCAGTATATATTGCTTGAATAGGAATCTTGTTTTTTCTGCTTTGAAGAAGGACTGAATCCCCAGATCTTAGCTGCCTATTACAAAGTCATTTGTTCTGAATAATATTCAGAGTTGATAATGTCACTTAGTAAAACTCCCAATTTTTCTTCATGCACATGTATGTTGTATATACTCATGAGTGCATAAACAAGTTTTCTACTCGGTTTAGTGAATGTCATTTGAGTTCTTATTTCCAGCTAAGTTCTCTCTACAAAGCAAGATGAGGCTCATGAAGAAACTGTTAAAATAAGCAAAAATGTTACTTTTGCTGATAAAGCTATCAGCTATTGATTTGAAATTTTGGATTTGTTGTGCTAAGCCAGGTTGAAACAATCCATGAAAATTAGTAGATAGCTTTTAACTGTGCAGTGTCTTGTCAGGCAAAAGCAGCAATATGTCTCTGTTCCATAAATTTTGAAATCAAAGGGATTTAAATATTAAGATTAATTTCTCATCAAGAACATTTACTTAGCTTTATGGATAATTTGGAAAATTCAAGAGATTGGCAAGCACTTGAAGACCTAATTATTTTCTTCATCACAAATTTGATGTCCACTGAAATCTGTAGAATTATTCTAAATTTACTAGCTAATTAGCTTTTGTATTTGTACTTCTTTTAATGACAAGTGCTGGAAAATTGTCAATACTTCAAGCACAATCCTGCTTTTAAGATCTTATATGCATTGCTTTCATTTTTCCAGTCATAGAATCATAGAATATTCTGAGTTGGAAGGAATCTCTAAAGGTTAGTTAAGTAGTCCAACCCTCCCTGCAATGATCAGGGACATCTTCAGTTTGATCAGATTGCTCAGAGTCCTGTCCAAGCCATCTAGAAAGAGAAAGAAAATGTAGTAAAACTTTATTATGCTTGATTAAATAACTGGTTTTATGTTTTGCTAGGGTATGAAGGTGAGAATTTGATGAAGATCTTAAAAGACATTGAGAATAGCTCAGAGATTTTACTGGACAGGTGGAAATTTGAAGTAATACCCAATGATAAAGATGAGAAAGGAGACCCAGTGCCTTACAACATCATCAATAACTACTTTTCTATTGGCGTGGTAAGACTTGTGCTTATCCTTAAGTGATTTTCTGTTTTGAATAAATATTTGCATCACATGCCTTCAAATGAAGAACTGTTGGCTAGAGATCATTTATAATGTTGTTTTGCTAGTGAAATGAATACATAGATGACTGACAGCAATTTGCATAAATTTACTTCCTCATATTCAAACCTGAATTATTTTTCAGGGCCTTCTACCTTCCCATTTGTAAAGAAGATATTTGTGTTGTTCTTAATGGTTTATGAGCACCTATAATAGTAAATTTATATTGTCATTTTGAAGGTCCTATAAAAATATAAAGGAAAAACTAATCACTTAATAAGAACACTTAAGTAACATTTTCCATTGGTGTTCACATAGTCAAAACTGTTTAAAGGAACAGTTACATTCTTTGTTTCTTCAGGGCAGTTTTAAATAATAAAACAGTAATACAAAAAACAAAGCCCTGCATGTATCTGCTTGGTTCTGCCTTGTAGGGAAGTGAATTTCACTTCAAATTTACAGTTTGAATTAATTAGAAGGAAAAGGGGTTTAAGCAGCTCTTCATTGTCTGAAGAACTGTATCTCTGGTTTGTGCTTCTCTTTGGTTTTCTGTGTACTATCTACACTTCTTAATATTAGCAGAATTTTTTTATTCTTGAATATGATTTGTTGTTAATTTCCAGTACTACTCTGAAGAGCCATTACTTCATATCTCATTTGGGTTTTTCTGATGTGATTCTTCCTGCTTGCATCCAGAAACCTACACTTGATTGAATTACTCTCTCTCCTAATTTTTACAGTTTCTCCAATGCACTGTGAAAACTAATGGTGACCTACAATGTATAGCACATTGCCTCATAGATTCTTGCCAAATAAAAAGCACAGTCTCTAATCCAACATGAAAGCACTTGCTGTATGAACTTTGCAATGGTATGGCAGAAAGTGAACTTAATATCTATCAGTTGAAATGTGTGTTTAGAAAGGATAGGAAAGTAAAACAGAATAAAATTGGCCTTGACATGGGGCTCTTGATGTTTTAGGAACATAATTCAGGTTGGAAGGGATTGCAGGAAGTCATTCATTCTAGACAGGGTTGGCTATGACAGAAGATCACATTGCTCAGGGCATTATCCATTTAGATTTTACAACCCCCCAAGGGTGGCACAACCTCTTTGGGCAACCTGTTGTGGTGCTTGACTGTCCTTGCGATGAAAATGTCTGAATCTCTCATTTCAACATAAATAATCTGTCTCCTATTCTCCTGTCATATGTGCTGTTCTGAAGAGTCTGGCTTTGTGCTCTTGATATCTCCTCATAGATACTTGCAGTCTGCTATTAGATCTCTTACCTGTGAATCACCTTATCTAGTCAGTCTTTTTTTAAAAAATCTCTCCAGCAATCAAGACCAATATAATAATAATAATAATAATAATAATAATAATAATAGCCAATAGTAATATCCCAAGGTAGATACAAGAATGGGGTAGCCAGTATTCAAATCCTTGCTGAAGTTGAGCATGACATCCCTTGCTCTCTCCTCATCTACAAATCTAGTTGTTTTGCCATAGGTACCAATCAGAAAGCAATTTACCCCTTGGAAGGAAAATGATACACCAAGTTGAAAGGAATGTTGGAGACAGTAGCATATGTATGTAAAAGGTTTGATTAGTATGTTCAACCCAAACAACTCTTTTTTTTCCTATGGCAGTCTCAAAGCTCTGATATGTACATAAGAACTGTGCTATGTCCAAGTACAGAGAAAAAGGTAAGAAACAAACTGAGATGTATGTGTAACAAACTGTGAATGAATATGGGTAATGTTCAACCTGATGGAAACAAAAGCATGGAAGGACCATAAAAAGTGGATGTCAAGCTGTGTGTCAGTTTCAAAGCAGGAGCTAGAAAACATCTAAGAGCAATGTAGAATAAGATAAAGATTTTTCAATTGCTCACATCCATCATTCTGTCAGGATGGCAAGATACCAGGAGAGAAGTTCCATCTGCTTCCTGATAATACTGGAGTCACTGATACAAGCTAAATATCCAAGAAAACATGCATTAAAGTAGTCATATCATATTTGCTTTAAAAACCCAAGATACTACCATCCCAAGGAAAACCAAACCAAAAAAACCTCTTCAGGAATATAGTAGGGTCATCTTAAAATGAAGGCTTGTCTTGGAAAGTCAGAGTTTTGGGGAGCTGCACAAACATAGCTGGTAGTATTAGAGGAGTCACGATAGAGACGAGAAACATCAGGCCAACTGTCTGACCGTGGCAAGTTCAATTAATGATCTACATTAGAGAAAATAAAAGTTATTTTCCCCATAATCTATCCAACCAGCTTTAATAGTTATACATTCATGCACTAGGTTGATATTATCCCAGTGATCATCAAAGGCAGAGTTCAGTAATGTCAGTATTGTTTTTTTATCACAGACTGTATTCTTGGGCTTGCAGTGCATTTCTGCAGTTGCTGCAGTACTGGAATTTGCAGTATTGAAATTGTCACTTCATTTAGCCAACCTGCTGTTGTTATAATCAGAGGGAGTGTGTGTGTGTAGACAGAGTATTTCATTGGACATAACTATTTGTCATGGTTAACCTTTTTCCTATAGATCAAACAGTTTAACTTTTGCTGCTTTCTTCAAGCACGCAGCTGCTTACCATTAATGGTGGCTCAACGTGTACAAGGACATCTGAAGGACAGGTACTTCAGATAAGCCTGTGTGTGTAACACTCCTGATTTATCTTATCCTAGCTATTTTTTTGTATCTGTATCTCAAGCCTGTAAAAACAAACAAAAACACAAACAAAACCAAAAAACAAAAAGCCAACACTTCTCTAATTTAATGCTGTCTTAGAACAGTGAAATATTTTCATAAAATCAGCTGTAATTCTTCAATTCAGTGCTTGAAATTGCCCCCAAGGAAAAAAGACTCAAAACAACACCCAAGCAAACAAAATAATCCTCAGACTAAATCACCATATACTCATGGCTCTATACCTTACTCAAAGAAGAAGAGGAAAATAAAGTGGATAATGACAACCTAAAAAATAAACCCTATCTTTGCAAACAATTGCCCTCTAGTCTACTCTCAGATCATACCTGGATTGAGCCATTTTCTTCAGTGATGCAGTTGTAGTAAAGCATGAATATACATTGTTAATTATGAAATTGATAGGCCTATATTCTATTTACAATAAATATACTCAATTCAAGTACACACAAAACCAGATAAACATAGAAGATGGTGAAATAATCATGTGCTGGTTGAGACCTGAGCAGCAGCCATGGAAGATAAGTAACCAACAAACAGTGAGGCAAACCCTTGCATAAAACAAAAATAGGAAATCAACTTGAGAATGTTTTACTTTGAGAAAGACTTCCATGTGCACTGTTAGGAAACTCCATAATGGCATGGCCAGAAATTTTGCATAGTGCTGAGGTGTGAAGAAAGAGTTCTTTTAAGCTTAAGGATCAGTAGCTTAGTTGTCAAGCAATATGTTGTTGATACTAATCCCTGAAAAGGGAGTGACTGTCAAGGTTGTCTGTCTTTTACTGGGAAGTTTTTAAGGAATTTCAAATATGTAGGGAAGTTATATTGCTTGTTTTTAGTGCTTCTTAAATGATTGTCTCAAAGTGAGACAAAATGAGTATTTTGATAATGGAAGGAATGCCTCATTAAATGTTCCATTTTGATTAAACATTAGAAACCTTGGCCTCCAGTAAATGCTTTGTTGAAAAAGAGCATGTGGAAGGGGGAAGAAGGCATCTTACATACTTAGGGGTAGGAATGCGTGAGAGAGCACAATACCTCTCTGCTTTTTGTGCTTTCTCTTCCAGGTGGATATTCAAGAGAAATGATGAAATAGTGCAAAAACCATATTGAAGTTCTTCTAAAAAATACCTCATTACTATTTGGTATCTCACAATTAATAATTATTATTCCTGAAGATAGATTAGTTTATCAGAGGCTCCTTGATTGGAGCAAATAGCTGTAGGCCAAACCAAAGGCATAGTTGTAGTCACCTAAGAACCAGCATTGCTGGTCCGTGATTTGTTATATTTTTATGTAAACTACTTGAAAATATTACCTAAAAACAATTATTGGACTCAGATAATGGCTTGTCTCAAAAAAGGTAACAAGTTTTAAACCAAACAACTCATCTATTTCCCGTTGACTTTCCTGTTAGTTACTAATAGGTCTTTTTATTGTTTTCCATTTTGTGGGTAATAATGCTGAAAGAAATTATGAATAGATGTTAGGATGTGAGTCCTAAAGTAGGCTTTCCAGAAGCAAGCATAATTTTGAATTTACTGTTCTGCCACTGAATTAGTGTAGAGTTTAGACTTTATGGAGCCAAAATTAGGTCAACATGAATCAGTACTGAAGATCTTTAACCGTCAAACATTTTCTTTCTGGTTTTTGTTGGGGTTTTTACCTTTTAAATAATTCATGAATTTATCTGATGTTAATATAAGATAAAATGTTATCAATGCTGTTTAACTATCACTTGATTTTTTGTAACTGCATAGGGTATTGTGGAGCATATGCTACTAAACCCGTGTAGTTCTGAAATTAGACTGTTGGAGCATGTAAACTGAACTTGCAAACATCTGTATTGTCTTTTAGTCCAAGTTTGTGTAAAAAGACATATTACTGAGCTAGATTTTAAGGAAAATTGTGTAAAGTGTGGCACAGAGCAACTTTCCCTATGTTAAGATAGTGAATATCATTCTAAAATGAAAGCAGTTCTCACTGGTGTTTGGGCAGTATTCAAGGTGTAAGAATAAAACAAATGATATGGTGCTTACTGGTATTTACAGAAGGCAGTCCTAAAGATAATATTAGCAATCATTGTATATCCTTGTGTTCAACTGGAAATATTCAGTATCAATGACTGATTAGGTAATGCTCTGATTTTTATTTCTATTATCTTCCTCTCAGACCAGATTCCATTAAAATTTTGAACTTTTGGTTTTGACCAGCTTATATAGCTGTTATATATGCAAGGAACATACATATTCTCTCTGTTCACACTTAAGTGATTGTCTAGTGTTCTGGCTAGGAGGACTGCAAGGGCTGCTGTCCCTTAGGAAACCAGCAGAATCCCTTAGAGGCTTATATTCTTTGTAGATCCAGAATTACTTCTCCCTTGTCTGCACTGTTCACCTGAATGCATGCTTCTGGAAAAGCCTTGGGATTTTTGCTATTGGTACTCTTATCTACAAACACTAGAATCATTGTCAGCAGAATCAAGTTCCTTGGGAAGCTTAAAGCTGCAGCTGATCTAATTCAGATTATTTCATTTGCACAAGATACTTAGGATATGGAAAACGTCTTATCTGTCTGCTTACTGATACAAGATTTAAATAAGAATCTTCCAGTCTCCTTTCAGCTGAAATTTTGAATACATGTGCAAACACATACACAGGAACATATTGGAGGGAAAAAAGTGCTCTAGGACAGCAATTAAGACAGTAACCTGGAAGAGAACTGGTATATCCAGATTCGTGTTCCATCTGTTGTTTTTGTCCATTTGATTCACTTGTACATGGAAATTCAGAAACTTACATTACTCTGAGTGACTTCTTTTCTAAAATTAATAGGTGAAAAATTTTAATGCTAAATCAGAACTTACGGAAGTGGAACACCTCAGTCTTTCATTCAGTCTTTACAACATGTGGTAATTGATTTCATCGCAATATGGTGATATTCTCACTTGGATGATCTACAACAAAAATATTTTTTGCAAGTGTTTTGAGTTAAAGATAACTGAATGTGCCTGGAAATGTTCTGTAAGTTCTTTTAGAAACAAGTCAGTATTATATGCTGGATTAATAAAAAAAATAGCAGTTATCACATAGAGGGGAAATTTCATTAATGTAAGTAAGTATTGCTACAAATCTGAAGAATTATTATCATAAAGTAGTAGAGGTCTATGACAAAGACAAGTGTACTTTTATGACACCTAATATGTTACTATCCAAATACACTATCAAATAGATATTTTGGGGCACATTATTTAATATTCTTCAACCTTAACCAGTCACTAAAAGCCTCTTATTCTGCCAGTAGGGAAAAAATATGACTTCTTAATTCTCATAATCATAAATTTGAACTTGTTATGAGTCTGCTTCCCCATCACTATACTCTAAGTTGTCAACCTACACTTCATTATACCTTCTTAATTTTTTGAAATTTTTTCAACACTGAAAAAAAAAGTGAGAAAAATCTTACATAGAAGCCATATTTTTGGTTTTCTTAAGAAAGGACTTTCATTATCATCAACAGAAATTTTGACTACCAGAATTTTAAATCTCAAATACCAGAGTCTCCAGAGTCTTAGGTGTAGTTGTTCCTTTAATTGACTATGGGATCCCATAATCTTGTATTTTTTATGTTACTTTGTTATCTGTGTTATTTTAGAGTATGTTTTTTACTACAAATAAAAGGTGGTTATTATTGGATATAATATTTACAGCTGTGAATTAATTTAAGTTTTATGCTGGCCCCATATTTTGAAATTTCAAAGCCTCATAGCATTTTGCTGTTCATGGTGATAAATTTTTTCTGCTTAGGAAAATATCCTAAGGACATTTGCTGATTCAATGCAGAATTTAAGTGCATGCACATCTTAACACTGATGCAATGTGACATTTAAGTATGTGTTTAAACTTTCCTGATCTAATGAAGCAGTTAAATACTTGGGTAATTTTTTGAAGCATTTTTTGCATTTTGACTAATATGACTGGAAAAATGTACATGTTGAATTCTGGGCATTTGGTGTAAATGGATTAATTATTCGTGTGGGATTTTTAGGTATACAGAACTAAAAATGATGTTTAGTGGTTTGCTGAACTAATATGAACATAAACACATGCCTAAGTGATTTTTTTAATCCTAATCATCACTTTGAATGTGCTAATGGAATGCTGTGATATATTGCATTATTTCTGTGCCAAGGAGGGAAAGAACACTTCCCAGTAAGCAGTATCATTGCTTTGTAATCCAAAACAGTTTCTTTCCTGCAAAAAGATTTAAGAAAATTAACAATTGAATGAATGGAAATGTAATATTGGAAGATCCATATTGATACTGGGCTTCTCATAGCCTCAGTCATGTAGCCAAATCTGTTAAAATGGTTGCTATATGTGTGGGGAGAACTCTGCTCTCTTTCAGAAGGAGCATGTTCAAAGCACTTTAATCCCAGATTTGAAATACTGTTATTTCGAGGAGTCATTGATAGTTCAATGTATCATCTTGTTTAATTTTCTCACATTGCTAATTTTTGCAAATTAGTTATTCTTACAGCTTTTGCTACTTGCATGCTTGAATCCTCTTTACTCTTTTCTAGCTCTAGCTGAAATATTGAAATTCTTCTGCAGAAATTTTTGGATATAATATATGGCAAATATGATGATGTAGGGTTTTTTGTTGCAGGTGGTTATTTTTTTCATATGGCAGAAAGCCACAGGCATATACTGCATGCCACAGAAAGCTGAATCTGTAGAATAATTCATAAATAAGAAGCAATAGGAGACTCTTTGCAGGTTTCCTCTCAGTGATGTGCTGCAATGTTTCCCTGGACATGGAGAATGCAAAATCCATAAATAAGATGTACTTGGTCTTAGAGTTGGTAATATCTATAGTGCAACACTGCTGGTGATGTTTCCTGTTAAGTAGTTTCTTTCTGCCAGTGTGGATTTAGTTTACCTTCTAAATCCCTCTTGCCATCATATTATTCTACCATTCATAATGTGTATGAATTCATTATGTATATTGGGGCACCCTAGCATGAGAGTTGTACTGTACTGTGTGGGATGTGGGAGGTACTTTTGTGCAGAGAACTAAAGTTTTCTAGCTTACTCTACTGTGTAATGAGTCTTACTACTACAAAAGAAAGACAATTTCCTGAGTTACTGTTTCTTTTATTTCTTATAAATGTAAAGGAATGCAAAGAATTTAGATTTTTCTTCCTATTTGGTTGCTCATTTATTTATTTTTATTTTAATGCTAAAGTGTAAATTTAGGCCAGCATATGCTGTAACTTTCTGAAAATCTTTACATATATCAAATAAGTTTATTAAGACCTGTGTGTGTGATTTCCCTTACAGCACAGCAAGAATACCTAGGTTTGTGCTGAACTCGACTCTGAGCTTTGTCAGTTTCAGTGAAAATACAATTCCGTGGGTTGTATTTAAAGTAGCAAGTAATTTTGTCCAGTAGGAGTGTAGCAATTGATGCTGAGTTCCTTCTGTCTGCAAAACATGTAGTTTGGGAATCTTAATTCAAACTGGATATCGTCTGTTCCCCTGCTATGAACTGTCCTAAACCTGCTTGTCCTAAAGTGACCTAAATGGCTGGTCATTGGTTTGGCCTGTGTGTCCTCATAATATGGAAGGACCACGCTGGCCACACTAAACATGTTATCTTCTGAGGATTCCTGGCTGCCATGCACCAGTCTTTGCTTCAAAGAGAATCACAGGAGGTAGGAATGATTCGCTAAAAATGTGATTGCTTCTCTACAGCTCCTCAATGCATCTGGAAAAGTCAAATGGGTGTATGGTGTGTCTAACTTGGACTTACCATTCTCCCCTTCTGGCTTCCCATGTAGATTTTTTCTTCTGTCATTTTAGATATTTGAGACTCATTTAACTTTTCATCATGTGGTGAGAAAAAGGCTGAACACCTTGAACTAAGAAAAGCTCCCTTTGTTTTAGATTTATGAGTATCTCATGCACTTGCTAGTTCTTCCTGCCTATTCCTGACATAAAATTATTCCTCTGGCGTGGAGTCAAAGGCTAGAAAGTGGCTTGTTTCCCTTAGTCAGTAAAAACTTTGAGGAAAATCATAGGGAGAGGCTTTGGCAGTTATCTGTATCCTTCTCTTTACTTTATAAGAGATTTGTAAAGTAGAACAATTTCTAGTATTGGGAAGATGTTACATTTCATCTAGGTCAAATTTGGGAAAGCTAGGTATTAAATAAAATGCAATGAGGCATAGCCTTACTAAGTAGATTCTACAAAAGATATTTTTTGGGAAGAAATGCAGTAAAATGAAACTTGCAGTCCTCTGGTGTTTTGTCATTGCATACCCTAGCTAGTAGAGATTTTGAGTCTCGTTCAGGGATTTTTCTGGCATTTTTTTGTTGCTTTTGTTGTTTTGGGCATGTGGTGCATTTGTTTTCATAAAGGAAGGGTCTACAGGGCAGCCTCATCATCAGCTATGGTTACAAGTGACAATTATAAATGAGGGCATATACCTAAAGACATAATTAATTTGCAGTGAGCATGGAACATCTCCTTAGCTAAATGCAACTAAATCAGCTACACAGTGTGTAATTAACTTACAAGTATATTAGTCCTACTACAGTATTATTCATTATATATGTAAGTTATTATTTTCTCCATATGAAATTTGTAATATACTAAGTAATGATTAAGAGTTCATTATAGTGTTTTTTCATATTATCATAATATAATTGTGATGTATGTTCATCTTATTAATGCTGTTCTTCCTACTTGTTCTTAAAAGAAATGTCAAGGATGTCAGGAAAATATGATGTGGGATTTTTTTCACACACACTAAGAAGCATCTATATTCATATGATATTGAAATTTTGGTCTTTGTCTAGATTTTGTAATTCTGCTTGTTAGTGATGACAGGAATATATCAAGGAAAGGTAGAAGCCAACAAGACTTTATGTTGAAATCAGGAGTAAGGTTTATGAGTTATGCAAATTGTACAGAACATAAGGTGGGCTGTGTGTGCACTGATACCTTCCCCTGGCTAAGATGCAAGACATATGTCTCTGTGTATACAGGTAGAACTATGTGAAAATAACTCCGATTTAAATTGTAATCATTCTGTTTTCATGTGAGAGTTAATCCTGATAAATGTAAACAAGTTTATGTAAATTAGTTGCTTTACCAACTTCTCCCTGACAACATCATTTACGCTTTTGCCATGCCATTAAAGATCCTGTCTCAGAACTTTACATCCACAGGTCTGCCAGATCCCTACTGGGTCTTTTCAGACTGCATGTGTGTATCTGAGGGGGACCAAAGAAATCATAATCATGCTGACTCAAGTGCCCAGTGAGGACATAAAGCACAGTTGTTTCTGAGAACACATATAAAACCAATCTATTACAGGTAACCAAGACGGAGATCCAATTTATAGACATTTTAGATAAAGGTAAATTTATAGATATTTAATTATGTACATTTAAGAAATAAATTCTTAATTAATTGCTTAGAATTACTTATTGATTAGAAAATTAGGAGTATGATGGTCATTGGAATTTTTTTCCTCTGTCCTATATTCCTGATTGTCTTAGTTTAAAAGAACAGTCTACCATGCAAAATTGCTGTTAGCACTAGGAAATCAATCTGAGATAGTGATCCTTTGGGTGCATGATGAATAGGATTTGATGCTATTTTGGTGTGTTTTACATAGTCATAACTGTTGTGTTCTTGAGGCTATGAGGTGGCAAGATCAGTCAAAAGAGAGTTAGGTATTTTGGACACAGAGGGATAAAGAGAACAAATAATCAAATATAGAAATCTTAGATTTAAGATAGGCACCTCAGGAGATTTAAAGGGGGAGTTTGATGTGTGAATTGGTTGTTAAATAGGCACGAGGAATTGTTAGTTTGTCATCCACCACACAATCATATGTGTGATATATAATTGCAGTCTTGAGGCCAGATAGAGATTCTTCTTTAAGACATTCAACAAATACCGTTTAGAAAGAAGTTTACAGTTTGGGGAAACTTGCAAATATACATGCATACATACATATATTGTCCTGGTATATATATATATGTATATATATATTTATGAGAATATCTCATGTCTCAAAATAAGTTAAAATAGCAATAGTATATCAGACATGTAAGTTATTTGCAGTATTGAATTTGTGTTGGTTATCCTGGGGGGAAATATATAAAAATCTCAGAGACCTAGAGTTGTTTGTTGTTTAGTGTTATTTACATATCTAGAGAGTTGAGAGCTTAATTGATATTCCTGTGGTACAGAAATATTCTTTATATCTCCAGATCTGCATGTTTTCTATTTTGATGGCAAAGTCCCAAAAGAAATATGATTTAACTAAACTGAAAATGGGTGGATTTAGCCAAGAAACACTTAGTCTTGTGTTACCATCTGAACCAGGTGGAACTAGAAGCAAATTACTGAACATAAGTTATTCCATGTCCTTACTGGAACAATTTGTACTAAGGAGCCTCTACAGACACAGCACACAAGGAACTCTATTCACTATTTGTGATTTTACAATTTCTTCACTTAAACTGGAACTCTTAGGGTATAACATAGCATATTCTTTATTTCAGTGACAATCCCAAGACTATTTTAGCTTATAAAATGCCAAAGAATGGGTCAGAATTGTTGCTTTTATGTGTCATTTTATGTTACTGGTGATGTCACCAAGGCTGAATAGACTGATGTGGCACTGAGGAGCAAGAGCTTTCCAGAGCATCCTGCTAAGCAGTCTCACCACAGGCAATAATTGTCACCCAGATGCCTGGAGGCACATGGACAACACAGTGTGCACCACTTGCAGCTGCACCTTACTTTAGCACCACCACACCTCATGCTCTTCAATAACTGTAGAGTAGACAGAGCACCTTTCCGGGGCAGCTTGTGGTACCATCCTGGTAATGAGATTTCTGTCTGGAAGGGCTTTCCTTAGCATTCCATTTAGCACTGCTGCAATGGACTTTTCATGCAGCCATTGCAGTCCCCATGCTGATGAAGGAAGGGCTCCTCAGCTGCTGGATTGTATTGGGTGTTCACATTCTTCACTTTTCTACTCTGGCTTTTCAGTTTTCCCTTTTCACTGTGCTCTGTAGCTCGTGATGTTATATTTTATAACTCATGTTGCACCAGGGTAGGTTTAGATTGGATATTAGGAAAAATTTCTTCACTGTGTAAAGTGAACTGTAGTCAGGCGTTGGAATAGCTGCCCAGGGAAGTGGTGGAACCACCATGCCTGGAAGTGTTAAAAAATGTGTGGTTGTGACACTTTAAGGGACATGATTTAGGAGTGAATATGGCACTGGATTGGACTTGATGATCTTAGAGGTCTTTTCCAGCTTAGATGATTCTGTGATATGAGAGAAGCATCAGAATTGGCACCAGTCACTTCAGAGCTGCTCATGGTGTTAGCCATTCACAGTTTCTGTCTAGAGCAATTATCTTAAAAATTCTTTGCCATGTTTATCTCATATTTTAAAAAATAATTAGTCTTTCTTTCATGATATTGAATTACTTCTTTCTTAGAAGTATCCTTGCATTCAACCAGATCAGATAATCCAGAATGCTGAAGGAAATAAATGGCACAAGTCTTGGTATTATATGGAGAAGCAGATGCAAATTGGGATTTTCTGGACTTTCATGCAGCTGGTATTTAGGAACAGCAGGATGCACAGATTATATGGATCCAGGCTTACTGATCCTGGTCAAATGGAGAAAAAAACCCTGAACTTTGTAAAGCACATAGCCTGAGAATCCAATTCTGATTCATATAGGGCTTGTCTAAATTACTGCAGTATTTTCTTTCCATAGTGAATGGCAGGAAAAAGATTTAGTACCTTGCATTTGTAAAATTCCATAGTTGGTGACTAAAGAATTTCTCTTGCCATTCTTCCCCCTTGGGGAAACTTCATGTCAAAGGAGATGATGTCAGCTGTTCACTGATGTGTCTCTTTGTTTGAAAAACCTGGTACATGAAGCTGATTTATCGCCTACTTGAAATATCCAACCACATTCCCTTCTGCTAGGATTACAAGGAAGGAAGCATCCTTACTTTTGGAACAGCAGTGGCTGAAGAATCTTCAGGGAAGTGAATAAACCCTGTCATAAGCATTGATGCTGGGGTAGAAATTGGGTAATAATGAAAATGCCTGTCTTCTGGGTTTCTACTTTCCTCTCTTGATTTCAGTGAGAGTTTCAGTATGGTGGTGATTTTTATTTTGTTCTGCACTGTGTATGTTATGAAACTGAGAGGAAGAAAGTCTATGCCAGTGTCTAGGAAACACTGCAGCAGGAAGGTTCTATGATAGTTCTTCAGGAAGATAAATAAGAGTTCAAATACTGACTGTTTTCTGCTCTCTTAGCAAAATGACTCTGGAAAAAAATATGAATTAGAAGAATTAAAATGGGAGTCTAATAAGAAAAAAGTAATTTTCTATGATCATTTTTGAACTGATTAATAAGCACAGCCTTAGTTAAATGACATTTCTCTTCTTAGGAGTGTTATTGACATTTTGATATGAGACAGAGAGACCTTTAATGAGATCTCAATCAAAGGTAATATTTATATAATGATACATGAATTCATAAATGCTAGTCAAATAAAAATGCTGTAGCCCATTTTGGCCTTCACCTTATGAAAATCTGTACAGGTCATAGGATGAAAAAGCTCAGTGAATGACTGCTAATACTCTCTCACCTGACTGTCTAATTATTTCTGGCTAATTGTGCACGTTAATGTTTGAAGCTGAACCTTGCAATATAACTTAATCCATCACCCAGAGAAAATGCATGGAAAAAGACTGAATTTTTTTCCCTTGCTTAACACATGATCTCCTTAATGTTTGAGGTTATGATGATGTCTATTCTCATACAAAAAAGGTAACATTTATGTAAACTGTGTGTTAGCTACCAAAGAAATGTACAGACAAGTAGACAGATCCTTAAAATTCCTGTTTCATACCATTGTTTTATCTATTGTTTTTTGTTAAAATGCTTTGTTTTACTAGCCAAAATCACAGTCTTTTTAAAATTTCCTTTTAGCTTCAGAAGGCAAAAGCCTAAAAAAAAGCCAAGTTGCCCAAGTTGCCATCCAACCTGACCTTGAACACTTCCAGGGATAGGGTGTTCAGGAGGCATCTCATAACTTTGTGTGTTTTGAATTTACACTATTAAGCACAGATAGAATAGTGATGCTATTCTTGTATTTTTGTTAGTCTGCAAGTAATCTGTGGATTATCCTTTACATGGGTAAAGGTATTCATTGTGCTGCCTGAGCGTGACCCCAAAATTAGAGCAGCCTTCTTCATGTAGTACAGTTCTGTATGTACCAGGTCAGGTCAGAGATAGCTTGGGATGCTCACTTATAGCAGCAGACTTCTTTTCTTCAGTATATCTTTTATTTTTCCCCCTGTGTTTATAGCTTAACTGCTTAATATTATGTTAATATATAATGCTTAATATGATTCTTTCTTAAGTTATGCCAAGTCCAGATATTTGAAAGTGCCTTATAAATTTTGACTTAAAGCTTAAATTACTTTCTTACATAATGTACAGCTATATAATCCTTCTACTGTCACAATGTCTTCAAAACCTGAAGAAAATAGATTCCTTAAATTATTTCTTGATGAGTAAAGAAGGAATATTGGGGACTTCTTATTGTCTAGGTAATAAAGCTTTTGGAGGTGAAATTAAGAGATAATAAATGAGTTGTAGTTGCATTTTTAAGACAGTTTTCAGTCTTATTGTTAGTCTAGATTTATCTGCTTGATTGAGAGAGGTTATCAGTGTCTCAAGAGGATATTTTCATTTTCAGGAATTCTGAAAAGCTCTGGGTCATTTCTGTCTAGTCAAATTTATCTATCTAATTGTAATATTTAATTCTGAAAATTTCTAATTTCATTATACTGCTGCCCAATTATTTTCATGTTGTTTTTCATTTTTATTTTTTGTTTTCCTTGTGTTTATATATATATATTTTTTTTGTGTTGGGGTTTGGTGTTTGTTTTTTTTTTGTTTGTTTTTGTTGTTTTGTGTTTGGTTTGTTGTTGTTGATGAATTTTGGGCTTTTGTTCTTTTTTTTTTCCAGAATTTCAGAGGAAAAAGAATACATCCATGCCAGAAAATTACATGAACAGCAAATAGTCATGAGGATCCATATTGTCAGACCAGATATAAAATGAACCTTACAATGTAAAGCAGCACTTACTCTTTCTGTGCACAATATTAGATATCAGATTTGCCTATATGGCACCAACGTGTTTATGCAAACAAACATTAGAAAGTCATGGGGCTAATGAAATCAGGTTCTTGTACCTTTTTGTTGCCACATTATACCTGCATTTCATAACAAATTGTCAAAAAATTAAGTAACTATCTCACCTCATTTCATTTTATAACCCCAGAAGTAAGTACACTTGTTATCACTTGATTTGCAACTGCATTCATGTTACTAGTTATCCCTTAAAAATGGCTCTCATGAATAATGAAAATAAATCCCTTTTCTACTCCCATAGCAAGAGGTTTTAAGTGCTACCACCTGGCATCTTAGCAAAAGATCATAATAACCATGTTTTCTTACAATAGTTCATTGAGAGGGTCCATGGCAAGAATGAACAAATTTCCACTCTTAGAGCCAAGTAAGAAGCTCAGTCTCTACTCAGGCCAAAATCGATAGCAGCTTTGCCAGACTGAGACATAGGTGGCTGTTGTAGGAACTATGGTTTATAAAATCTTTGTCTTAACTGTTTGTGTTTTTGTTTGTTCTCTAGGAAGTTTGAAATCAAACTCCTCTTCTTTCCCCAATGTGTGTTTGGCCTTCTTTTCCACTTCCTCCATATATCTGTTTACTCATATCTTCATTTGTGTTCAGCCCTTCACTCTTTTTCCCTCTTTAAGGTTGATTCATTTATCCTGTAATGCCCATTTATTACAACCTCATCTCCAACACTCTCTCTTTTTAACTCTGTTACTTATCTGTGTGATAGGAATTGTTCCTGCTTAACAAAATCAGTTTCTAATTCCATTTAGCTAAGTAGGTTCAACTGCTTTGTGTGGACATTGAAGCAGTTTAAAAGTGGCTAAAACAGTTTTAGCTTAACCCAATTAGACTAAATCAATTTTGACCACTCTTTAACCACTTTAAAAGCAACCACACAAATGAGTGCATCAATTTTGTCTAAATTAATTTAGATAAATCAGCAGATTTCACATCTGTAATCCCTTAGTATCTCTTTTCAAATTCTTTATCACCAGATAACAGAGTCCCACACATTTTCTTTTTGATCCAGTACTCTAATTTCCAGACCAGGCTGATTCTGGAATACCCCTGAAAATTGTTTCAGATTATCAAATTGCAAAATATAAAATTTTAGAATAGAAATAGTGGTTTCAGACAAACTGTTTCCTTGTACAACACCGTGATTAACTTAATACTAGGGTACAGAATATATTCTTGGAGATCAAATTCACTGTCATTGATTAGTGTGCATTTCAGCTTGTCAGAAAGGTTAGCAGGGCTTCTTAGATACCAAATATTGGAAATAGTGAGGGCAAATCTCAGGAATAAATTATTTAACAAGCATGTTATCTGGATCAACCTCAGTCTTTCCTCTCTTCTCATTTCTAGGTGATAATAGCTAATCTTATTAACCAGTCTTAGGGGCTTTCTGTTTTAACCCTTTCAGATAGCTGGGAATGAAGCACAGGACTTAAAGGCAGAAGATTGCGTATCACAGAGCAGCAACACAGAAGCACTAATTTCCCATGTTTAGTAATTACTTCAATATAAGTTCTTGCTAGAAGGGCAAATATGATCCTTGAATTTCTTCTGAGGGAAGGACTGAGCAAGCATAATATGCTTTGGATGCAGTCTTGGTAAATTTGTGCAGCTGTGACATCCATATTTCAAAAAGGCTGTTGAAAGATTCAAGGAAGTTCAGAAAAATGTGACAAGAGTGGTTCAGAAAGCTTTAGAGCTTTATTGCAGAAGACAGTGAAGAGACAACTTGATCAGTCTAAATGTACCTTAATGGGAAGAAAATACATGGTAGTCAGCAGTCTGTTAAGATCGTGAAGTTCCTCAAGATATAAGCTGAAACTACACAAATCAAGGTTAGACTTGATCCACTGAAACTTAAAATCAAAGAAAATTAGTCAGGGACATAATAATCTACTTACTTCCATCACTTGAATTTTCAGTTCAGGATGTGCCATTTCTGGAAAAAAAAATGTAGCTCAGGATGACATAGTGTTTATTTATGAATGGCAGTGTTTAGTGTTATTTCCTATTTAGACAGGAATCACAATAAACTCTATATGTGTAGGGAATCCTTGGTCAGCAGGACTTTTCCCACATACTGCAATTACACCAGGAATTCAAATTCCAATGGAAAGAAGAAGGGAAGTAGCAGCACACACAAAGGCTGTTCCTGGGGCTGCTGAGTTAGTCCTTCCCTTTCCAGCTTGCCAGAGCTTCTCTTGACTTCTCACTTCCTCTGCCTGTCTGCAGTCATGTGCTGCTCTAAGGTACATAGTGCTATAGTGCTGCACATGTATAGCAGGACAAATTTCAAAGGGCAGAGTAAATATATTAAAAAAGCATAATTTTTGAAAGCAACAGAGTAGCAAAGTAATGCAAAGAGCATAATAGTAAGATTCAATGGTATCACAGTACAAAATAGCTATAATAGTATATATGTAGTGTGTCAATGACCACAGTACTTATTAAGCAAGCTTTTATTTGATATGTAATCCTGTGGACTTCTTTATCTGCCTGTTATCATGAGAAATAATTTGTTATGTAAAGGAAAATGTGTGGAAAAGTAGTGGGCAAATTTCCCATTTCTTGCAAAGCTAAAATATATAGCAGTTTGATGTTTAACAAGCTGGCCTGCTTGATTTGAGCCATATTACATATTTCTTCATAGAGTGGTTCATAATGTTCCCAAAGTATTGTCAGCGCAAATACTTCACGTAAAAAACATTCTGTTCTTTAAATGTCTTCCTTCGTCACATCATCTCAGACAATCTCCTCAGCCTTTACTCCCTCTTCTGTTTAAGATCTCAAAAAGTGATTGCAGTTGATATGTGCCATATGAGGCTTCACTGAAGCTATTTAAAGGCTACTGAATTTAAAGACCCCATTGATTCATATGACAATTTAGAAGTGGGGTTAATGGCAAAAATAATTTTGTAGTTCACGGAAAAAAATAATTGAAAATGGTGCAGAAAAAAAGCATGTATATATGTGGAATGCAGTTGAAAAGCAGCACAGAATAATTATAAGGTCTTCCTCACCCTTGGCTCATTGCTTAAACTGTGTGGATCTGTATCATTTTGTGTACCATTTCTTTTTAACTATATTTGAAGTTAAACAGCATGTATGGTGTCTTTTTTCTGTCAAAAAGAGTGACAGCTTCTATAATTCCCTTGTTTCACAGAGTATAAATATTCCAATGAGTGTTTTGATGGCTACAGTCATTGAGTTTTAACATGTATATTTATTGGTTGCCTTGTTCTGATAATTTATGGTCAGCTGCCAAGAACAACTGAGCCTTGCAGTTAAAGATGCTTTTTCAAGTTAGACTAGAAAAATAAGGTTTCTAAATCCAAATCATGTAAAATAACACTAAATTCTTGTATTTGGGTGATAGAAGAAAACTGGCAAGTTAATAATTAATTCCCTAAGAGGTGACTTTCTGGAAGCCCTTGCCTGCCATGAATTGCATAAAATTTCATATGCAGACTGCAAACAGTTGTGAAGGTGCTGCTGAGGGATTTCTAGCTCCAGAATGTATTACAGAGCTTTGCTGGTCAGGTCAAGCTAGAAGATTGCATACTGGGCCTTATATTCCTCTTGAAAATATATAGACATTTTCTCCTGGTGGGTGGAATATAAAACCCCCTCTAGATGGCTACAAAAATCTGTGTTTTCTGCTAACTTGGATATGTAAAAATTATATTGAACAGCTAAGCAGTTATAAACACCAAGTGGATATAGGAGTCTCATCTTTCCATCCTAGGTTTAGCTCTCAGCATCAGAAGCAAAAATTGGTACTGTTAGTTCAAGTACTTAACAGCTACAAGACTCCAAGGTCAAACTGATGGCTCGTGTCTCAAATGGATGCAGAATGCATGGTAATTGCAATGAAAAAATAAAAGCAGACTACAGTTTACTTGCCATGAGGCTCTTTGTAATTCAGTCACTATATAAAGATGTCTCATGTCAGTGCATATTTAGTGAAATGGTTAATGGGGTTAATGGTTAATAGCCCTTTTATTCCCAGTGCTGTGCCCAAAGCAATACATATCTTAACCTTTCTGGTATTCAGAAAATTTAATATCACAAACATTTGGCTATGAAGGCACAATCTTCGTATGTGTAAAAGCTGATGATAAAGTTGTACCTTAGTTTATCATGGTTTAGAACAGGAATGAAAGTTTATCTTCTCTTAGATAAATACACATCATTATCACATGTGCCAAGAATAGCATCATTATGCTGTATTATTTATACCATATGTAGGCTAAAGGAACTGGAATGTCTTCAGCTTATGGTCCCGTCAAAGAGAGTCAATACGTTCCTCTCCAGATTGCTTTTCTAGACAGTTGGTTGAAACTTTTGTTCTGCTTTGTGCAGTCATTATCATTCTGGAAAGTGAGTGGCCCAAAAATATGATAGAAATGAGAACCAAGGTTTGTTCTCTAAGTATGGGTCAAACTCCATCCCGTCTGGAAACTAGAATTTTTACACCACAAGGGTCAAAATAGCTTATACTTTCATGGTGAAATTTGCCTGTGGATTTGCACTGTTGAACTCTTCATAAGCTACTGCTTGCAAACACATTCCTCTGAGGATCATACAGAACTTCCTTTAATTTGTAAGGGTTTTTCACAATAGTTTGTTTGAGCCAGATTGTGCATATTTTGTTAAAATGGAAAACAAACTCAAAACCCATGTTAGCACAGTTCTGCTTTCTGTGCTGTACCTATATTTAGCACTTGCAAAGCCAGCCAGATGAAGTCAATATTTCCTAGAAAAGCCAGGGGAACTTTATTTCCACCCAGACTTTCTAATGAATTAAAGGTTTGTCCCTTTGCCTGGCCAAAGTTCTTATAACTGTGCTTTTAAAATTGCAGTGATATAAGACATCTTAAATACTGACTGGATTAAAGAGCTCCACTGCAAGTAAAACTATACTTTTTTTTCATTACCATTACCATTGGCAAGTGCTTGCAGGTAAGAATTATGGCATTAACTAATTAGCAGTCACTACCAAGGCATAAATCACTAATATAGTCCTCAGTCAGTGTTTTTTTCTCTTGATAAAGGGATTTGGTTGAGAAATTTTGAGACCCACGATCAAGGTTTTAGTGATTTCATAGGTCTGATAAAAACACACGGTCCCATAAAATCTTGAAGAATTACATGTTTAAATTCCAGTTGTACCAGTCATCAGTCTCTACTGAGTAAAGCCCTGCAGGTAATTCTAGCTGTTGATGCTATTTTAACATTAATTTATGGGTTTTTGCATATTGCATTACAAAATAAACCCACCAAAATTCGGAAACTGTTTTATTCTTGCACTGGATCAAGTTTTAAATAATATTTTGGCAAGCATCTAAGTACAGTACAACACTGAACCTTAATGAAGTCCATCCAAGTATGAAAGGGTACTAGCCAGCTCTGTCAGAATGCCATCTAGACATTAATTTCCCACATAAAGGGTTTACTAGCACTTTGCATGTAAGTTGTATAACTTGTGACCAGCTGCTTCCGTGTGCGGTGCGTAACTGATGGGAACATATGGCTTTAATTAAGTAGCCTATTCTAGCTGATTTTTAGGCATCTATCCACATGGCATACAATATTTGTTGAATCCAAATCAAGTTTCACAGCTGTCTCTTGAGATAAACTGGTTGACTGACATGAGCTGCTTTTAAACATTGTCAGGTTAGTTCCCATAACCTCAGGAGATTCAAATAACAGGGGAAAAAAGGCTCAGCTACCTGCGTGAAAGCTCATATGACTAGACTTTATATACATATATATATATATATATATATATGTGTGTGTTTGTTTAGCATTTCAGGCTAACCTTAATGGATTTCTGTAGCTACTGGTGCTGGAATACAACAATTCAGAGGCCAAATGATCCAGAAATCTCCACGTTTTTCTGATTTGGCTGTATCATGTGCTGTAGTTTGACACCAACTTGAACTTTAGTAGTAAGAACATGCATATTGATTGAGAAGGTGAAAAGGATAATTATCAAAGAGCAGAGCTGGTGCCTCACTGGTTCACATCAGTGTAGAACTGGTAGATATTTGCTGGTGTTAGGAGGAAAAGTAAAAAAGCCACCAAATGTAACACAACCCTTGTGTTAAATAAGCATTTGCTTATTTATTAAATGCACTGAACATCAGCTGAGTGAATCTGCATATGATTAACTGTGATCATGGAGTGTATTTGTTGGTGTGAAAGGAGGAATATAAAAATGAAGGTTATGAAATACAAAGAAATATTCATCCATTTTATGAAATTGAAAGTGTGTTCTCAGTAATATTTTGAGCAATTCATGCTGAAAGAGAGGGCAGATAATCACAGCTGATCTCATGTAATACACTGCCCATATGTTTTCCTAAAGGTTTCATGTGTAAAATTAGAAGTTTTGTATTTCTTTGGCAGGATTGGGTAGCATCTTGTGTACCTGAGCTACATCTCTAGGTTTGTTTCAAAATTTTATGTTTTATTACACAAGAAATAGAAAGGGAAACATGGACTAAAAAGGATTATTAAAATAATTTTAGAGGCCATGAAATTCTTTCTTGGGTAAATTAGGTACTTGGAAAACTGATTGAATCATATAATGAATTCTGATTTACTGATTTTCTATAGTATAGTGGTGATGGCAAGAGCCCAAAACTGACAAGTGCTGTGAGGGAAGGGTGAGAGCACTCTAACTGCCAAGTTTGGAACTCTGTAATTAATAAACTGGTCTCTATGAAGATAAACTAAATATTTTGAATTTGAGATGTATTAGCAGTGATAACTTTTTACAGTCCATGATTTATGCATCTGTGGTAGACCTGTGCTCTGTGACTTGTAACACTGTTGAAAATATTGTAGTGAGCTGTAATGTTATTGAAGCCAGAAGAGGTAGTCAAAGGATGGAACTGAAATATGCCTTTCTTGACACATCTACATTGAATAGTAATATAAGCCCGACTAAGAGGAAAATGGATATGTGACTCTTAAAGGAATAAGAAAAATAAATGTGACAAGTAAACCCCCTCAAGGCTTACTCATTCATGGGGATTAGGGGTGGAATAGTTTCTTTAGCCAGAGAAGATGGTATAGCAGTTGGGAAAGATCTTTATTACTAAAAAGAGTCTTGAAATGTGTTTTATTGTTATTTATTATATTTCATACTTGAATGACTTTTGAATTTTTAAATCAAGAACTTACTCCTTTTTTGCTAGAGTACTCTTTCATATTTAAGCTTACATAGTATTTAGTGTGAACTATGATGTAAATAAATATCAAATGCCAGATTTAATCAGAGCTGATAAATCCAAAGGAAGTGATGTTTTGGATAAAGCTTTTCATGCCTCCAATTCAGGACACTCATGACAAGAACTGACCTTTTATTCTGTATTTGTATAGCTCTTCTTTTGCCCTTGGGATCATGACAACAATTCTTCAAATGCCGTGTTAATACAAATAATAAATAACTGTGGCCTGGCACAGGGCAACAGGAACTTTTGGGAGGCAATCACAGTATTTTTGGCTGCTGAAGGCAGAATTATTGTTGGGCAAGTAATACTGCTTTCTCTGGTCACACCAACATTTCTAACCAAATAGAACCAATCTCTTAGAATTAATCTCAATGCAGTTAGGTTCAGGAGCCTGAGGATTCTAGAGTGTCCATGGCAAACTGCTTTGCTCAGGGTTTTGCATTTGGAACAACATATACCTGCAAAATGTATGGTTCTGTCATTTAGCAGCTACACCATTGCTGCTTGGAAACCATGGCAGCAAGGTATGACAATGTCAGTGGGAAAATGTCTGTGTATGAGGCTGACATTAATAATGGTTGGTAAACTGAAGACAGTTGTTTTAAAGAGAGCTGTTTAATGTTGAAATATGAATATTAGAAGTAGTTGTGATCTGTGATCAGGGATGCTGAACTACTGAATTTGACTTTTGTAATTGTGTTAGTAACTGGGCTCTGGCTAGTTACCAGGAGAAATGATAAGAACTAAAGTTTCACCAATGTTTCAGAAGATGAAATTAAAAAATCAGTGTCATGATAGGAGAAGGAATTTGTTGTTTTAGTCTACAACATGTTCCATGCTATCCATGTTCCATGCTCTCCATGTTCCATGCTATCCTTGTGTTCCATGTTCTCTATGTTCCATGCAATCCTTGTTCCATGCTATCCATGTTCCATGCTATCCTTGTTCCATGCTATCCTTGTTCCATGCTATCCGTGTTCCATGCTATCCGTGGTCAATGCTATCCATGTTCCATGCTATCCTTGTTCCATGCTATCCATGTTCCATGCAATCCTTGTTCCATGCTATCCATGTTCCATGCTATCCTTGTTCCATGCTATCCATGTTCCATGCTATCCATGTTCCATGCTATCCGTGTTCCATGCTATCCTTGTTCCATGCTGTCCGTATTCCATGCTATCCATGTTCCATGCTATCCATGTTCCATGCAATCCTTGTTCCATGCTATCCATGTTCCATGCTATCCATGGTCAATGCTATCCATGTTCCATGCTATCCATGTTCCATGCTATCCATGGTCAATGCTATCCTTGTTCCATGCTATCCGTGTTCCATGCTATCCGTGTTCCATGCTATCCGTGTTCCATGCTATCCGTGTTCAATGCTATCCATGTTCCATGCTATCCGTGTTCCATGCTATCCTTGTTCCATGCTATCCATGTTCCATGCTATCCATGTTCCATGCAATCCTTGTTCCATGCTATCCATGTTCCATGCTATCCATGGTCAATGCTATCCATGTTCCATGCTATCCATGTTCCATGCTATCCATGGTCAATGCTATCCTTGTTCCATGCTATCCTTGTTCCATGCTATCCGTGTTCCATGCTATCCGTGTTCAATGCTATCCATGTTCCATGCTATCCTTGTTCCATGCTATCCATGTTCCATGCTATCCATGTTCCATGCTATCCATGTTCCATGCTATCCTTGTTCCATGCTATCCTTGTTCCATGCTATCCGTGTTCCATGCTATCCGTGTTCCATGCTATCCGTGTTCCATGCTATCCATGTTCCATGCTATCCATGTTCAATGCTATCCATGTTCCATGCTATCCATGTTCCATGCTATCCTTGTTCCATGCTATCCTTGTTCCATGCTATCCTTGTTCCATGCTATCCGTATTCCATGCTATCCGTGTTCCATGCTATCCATGTTCCATGCTATCCATGTTCAATGCTATCCATGTTCCATGCTATCCATGTTCCATGCTATCCATGTTCCACGCTATCTGCTTCAGGTGTGGATCACTTCAGCTTTATCTGTACAGATCATCAGGCTCGCTATGTAACTTCCTGTGTTTGCCATATTTGTACCTTGCAGATTCCATTTTTTCAGTGGGATGACATCAGATAGCTTGAGAATAATCCTAGGTTAAGAGAATAAAACTGCAGAGGCACCTGTCCAGTTACTGGGGATATTTTTAGCAGACGGGACAACCCAGATGAAGCCAGTTTTGGTCATGGTTACTGAAGAGGCTTCAAATTCAAGCCAGCCCCTAGTTTGCCTTTTGAAATTAACAAATATTAGTGTTAAAGAGTCTTATTCCAGTGTTTCAGAGATTTGGTGATAGGAGGAGGCTAAAATACAAACAGTCAGATTGGGTGAGTAGAGATTAAACTGAACAAAATGTAGCAGAGTGATGAATACAAAAACACTAGGAAAATGTAGGATATTGCTCAGTGTTCCAAGTCCCCCTGTGAGACAAGGAGTCTAATACTTACTAAATGCACTTTAGCCCTATTAAAGTCAAAGAGAGTGTTCCTGTAGACTTTAATATGAGTCCACACAGAGTCTTTGAGATTTTAGGTAAAAGAATTGGTCAAGGAATCCATTAGTGCTCCCATTACCATTATTATTGTTTTAATAAAAAATAAAAAATCAAACGGAAACAACAAACACCATTTAGTAAACACATCTGAGGTTGTATTTTGACTACTTACAGACTCATTTATATTTCTGGTGGTTTCCTGTGGCAGTGAAATTCTGATAGAGGAGGCAGAGGGGAAAACCAAATAGCATTTAGATTTAAAGAAACCAGCAATAACAAATTTTATTGGTATTTCAGGAGATTCTATGTCTCTTTTTATCAATAATGCATATTTTGTAGTCTTGATTATTTGTTTGTATGTAAAAAATCACTTTCCTGAATTCTTACCATTCAGCATGTTAATTTAAGGCTATCTAGACCGTAATGTGTTTGTCTATTCTGTGCAGTCTCAGGATTAAACCTCTGTTTTCTAATGATGAGTTGAAAAACATTAATTTCAAGCATGTTTAAGAAAAAAAAAATGCATGACTGTATGATAAGGGATGTACTGTATACTTAATTCATGTCAAAACCATAGTTTCACTAAAATGAAGATTTATTTTTGCTATAATTGTACTGATAAAAGTACTAGTCACTTAATGCATGGGGGATTTTTATCATTAATTTCACCTGTATTAAATGCTGTATATTCAAGAAATCAAATACAGGGAGCAAGGTGGTTTCAAACTTTGCACATTTTAAACACTTGTGTAGTCAAAAAGATACAGCAAAATCATTAGAAAAATGCTTTTGAGAGATTTGTTTAAATGTTACAGCATTACTGTTTTGGTTTGTTTTGGGTTTTTTTGTTAAGGGTTTCATGAGTATATTTTTGAGTAAAATAATTCTTCTGGAAATACATATCTGACAAATACTTAATATGCATACAGATTTTTTTTCACTACAGTAGCTTCACAATTGCTTTATATTTACTAAAATATATGGATACTTTTGCTCAGAGTACTTTTATCACCGTGGAAGCTTTTGCAATGTATCGTTTTACATCAGAACTCAAAGAATTGTCTCCTTAAAGTTGTTCTTACCGAACTGAAGGGCAAAGTGTTTGTATCTTTTGTTGCAATCAGAATCCAATGTAATTGAAAACAGAAACCCAAGTAGAGGAAATTTCTTTGCAAGACTCAGAAAAATTGACCAAGTTATCAACTGGATGTGAATATTTTTAGTAACAGCAGCACCTTCTCAACAGCACCTTCTACCATACTAGTGATGATAGCCTGAAGTAGAAAAGTGGACAGCTTTTCTCCAGGAAGGGTGAGGAAAGCATTGCAGTAAGATAATTATTGAAAGGATTGCTGCTCTGAATTTGTCACTCAGATATTTTTAGGACAGTCTTCATTATAAAAAGAATGCAGATAAACAAGAATTTATGTTTGTAAAATTTCTCCTTTTATCAGTAGCCCTATTTTAATCAAAGTCACACAGGTTAAAGTTACAGAACTGATGTTTGTTTTTATCTTGTAGATAAGATAGCCATCTATTTGTTGATAGATTTGCTTAGAAGGCAAATCTGTTATGCAGAGTGAAAGTTAATTTTATTCTTGTCATCTCTTGCAGTACTTTTTCGGTGGCACGTAAAGATGGTTCCTCTATATGTTGTGTCATGTTTCTTCCCTTTGCAGTTGCCTGAAAGTACTCTACTAAACCTAATCAAAAGTTTTCAAAATTTCTTCATTCATTATATCTTACAGTGCATTAGTTGGCAAAAAAGCGAACTATCAAAATGCTGTATATGTAGTTTTCCTAAGCTGGATGTTATGAATTCAGTTTTGCCTGGTCATTATTTCTTTTTGTTATAGCTTCATTCCCTGATGTATTAATCAGAAAAGAGACTCCATTGATAATATTTGTAACATCTGCTGATATAAGCTTTCATAACCTCTGCTGAGGAGGCTTTCAGGAAAATACATGAATTCTGGACTCATTAACACTTTTGAACTAGGGGAACATTGTTATGTGTATGCTCTGTCTCTGTGAACATAACTGCAAGAAATGATGCTTTGTCCCTATTTACTTACTTTCAAATAATTCAATGTGGGGCCCATACAGCTGAAGGGTCAGGTGGGAGAGGGAGTAAAGGAGTTAAATAAATTGCAGAGAAGTGCAGTTTCCTTGTAACTGAGGTAAATTTTGAAACCTCAGTCTACTATGAGTCAGGGACTGAATTACTAGAGCAGGAAGTCGAAATTAATGTTTGTCTCTGCCTTGCTGGCTGAGGGGGTTTTTTAGCAGGTTAATCATCCCTTTTCAATCCACAAATTTTGTTTTACTTGTATTATTTATCCTACTGCTTTTAAATATATACATATATATATATATATATGTATTTAAATTGATTAAGAGGCTAAATTGGCAATACTAATCTAGTAGGTTAGAGTGCAGACACATATGCTGAGTGTAGAAAAGCCGTTAGTAGCTTTTAAGATTGATTAGTTAAAATAAATAACTATTCTGTGATGTCCAGTAGCCAGAGAAGGTTTAACTACACAGCATTTTCCTGTGGATAATTCGTATGATTTAGCATTTAATAAATTGAACTTTTAGTCATGTTTAAAAGAGAAGGGAGAGTAATTTGTATGCATTGGCTACTGATTGTAAATTATAAATCTGTGGGATTGAGTTCAAATTTGTAATTGGTGGAAAAAAAAATCAGTAATTAACTGGGAGTACAGAAACGATTTTCTATCAAAGCTGTCTTCCACAGAGAATTCTTCTAAAGCTGTTCATGATTATAAGGGTTATGATACATGGAAACACTATAATTTGTAAATAAATGTCAGCATGGTATAATCTGGTTATAAAATGCTTTTGGAAATTAGAATGTTCCGATTGGGTAAAATAGTTGAATGCATAACTATCCGCTTAGAGCTGCATAAATCAGGTTCTATAAGACAAGGATGCCTTGAGAACCAGGGTGGATGTGAGCTGTAGACAGTAGGAGCAAAGCAAACAAAGTGCTTACATTCTCTGTAGTTGTAGTCTGAAGGATGACTACAGAAGCATAAACTTCTTAGTGCTGTAGAGCCCATGTACCTCCAGTTCTTTTCTGGGGGGGGCAATTTTACTTACTATCATTAGATCTGATTTTTCAATTGAAGTTTATGTTTAACATCTGTTTATTCATCTGTTTTAAATATTTTGTGAAGAGTTTAGCACTTAGGAAGAGTGGAGGGGGTGTATTGGATTTTTTGGGTTTTTTTATAAATACTTTATAATTCATGCTCCTTTTCAGCAGATGACATAGGAATTAAACCTTTACTTTTGTAAATCAGCTGCTTAAAAAGTTAGCAGATTAAAAATAAAAGGCAGAAAATATGCAGCTGTGTCCTCTTCATTATTTCACTCCTGCCTTCTTTTCCTACACTGGGCAAATAAAGTGACATCTAAATTTAAAGATATACTATTAAAATTCTACATTCTACATTGTAGAGACTCCTCAGATTGGTGCCAGGTAGTTACTTGGTGGTTTTTCTTGTGGGTTTTTTGTTTTCTTTGGGGGACTGGGTGGATAGTGAAAAGAAAGATTGGTGATCCAGCTCAGATAGAAAGTCTATATCAATATTTGATTTTTCACAGGTCTACAAGAAGAGCTTAGCCAGGTCTAGAGACATAAAGTGGAAAGAAAAGTAATCTATCTCCCTGGGGTCTGTCTGGGTACTGCTTTCTATTAAGTATCATTATTCTAACCTTATTGATCTGGATTTTTTCATCTGCTTCAGATTTTTTAAGTAGAAAGGAAACAAACCTTTTCTTGTATTATCAAGCTTTAAATAAATTTAGCTACATATCTTTCTTCTCCTCTTTGAAGTTCGTATTTCTGTCTTCATTACTGTGAAATTTTATAGAAATATCAGTGCAGATAGAGATGCATATAATTACTGAAAATGTAGAAGTGTTGACAGGATGTGTTTTAGTTGTATTGGTTTGCATGAGGTCAGGTATCAGGGTCTGTTGTGGGCAAATGAAAAAGCAACATTAAAATGTAATGAAAATTGTAACTTTAGCAACTGTTTTCCTATGAAAACAGGAATGTAGGAGGATTCCATTTCTTTATGGTCCTATGTTGTGCTGCATTAAAATTTCAGCTGAAGATTAATTGCTAGTGGATCTGTAAAATAATAACTCACATATCTGAATGCTTCAAGTAAGAACTTCAACTTGTCTTCATTTCTTTTTCTTGAAAAGTGCAAAATATAACCTTGCTGAAACTATGTGCAAATCTATTGGTATTATGGTAAATTTATTTTTACAGAGAAATAAAAGTGCTAAGAATGAACATGTTCAATGAAGATGCCATGTTTATTTGAGCAGTAGATGAAGAACCAAATGATTAATATAAGTCAGTAGCAATTTCTTTTAAATTCAGTAGCACTACTCAGCTAGGCAAGGTGACTTTCAACAAAGGTTTATAATCTCTGCTCAGCCATGTGAAATTTGACTCAGTGCTAGAAACAGACCTACCAAAATCAAAAAGGAATGATGGAAAGCAAATGAACCTTCCCTCAGTTTTCTTGCTTTGTTGGTTCTTCTCCATAATCTTTCACTCCTTGTGTTTCTGCAGTGTTCCTAAAGGCTGAATTGACTGCCTTGCCTATTTCATCACTCTGAGAAACCTGGGTGCAGGGGGAGAGTTTGAGGAGACAGCAGGAACAAGTGAGTAGTTGGGAGCAGAGAGTATCAGAGAAGCAAAAGAAGGTTTGTTTAAAAAAAAAAAATTAAAGTGCAGATATAGGATGTCACAATACCTAGGAAATCATCTTGCTTAAGCCCCAAAAATAGCAGGTGGCAAGTTACAGATACATTTCAGATTAAAATTATGCACATACCTTGCAAGGATTTGTAGCTTGTTTTTCCCTTACCTGCATCTATCCATGCTGCATCACCTTCAGCTACATAGACCAGGTGCCTATACCTCATTTAAATCAGTCTCTGGACCACTTTGAATTTCTTAAAGTAATTTATTCCTCTCTTCACATTCTTAAACAGGAGATAAACATATGGGCTTTTATTCCTGAAGCCTCCAAACATATTTTTTGAAGCAGAGTTGCAATCTAGTGTGGGCAAGTATTCACTGAATAAATGGGATTTACACTGTTGTTTATTTATAGACTTTTTATATGACTCTCTTTGTGGTAGAAATGGTTGCAAATTAATATAATTTCACAGTGAGGTTTAATACAAGAAAATTATATTCCCATTTTACAGAACCCAGGGTCTGAGAACAAGAATTTTAAGGTACCTAAATAAGTGGTTGCAAATTAATATAATTTCACAGTGAGGTTTAATATAAGAAAATTGTATTCCCATTTTACAGAATGCAGGGCCTGAGAACAAGAATTTAAAATACCCAAATCTCCAGGAAATCATGTTCTATAGCGAATTTGTTTGAAGAAACACAGGTAACATTAGGTTGTGGTGTAGACAAACGTTTTTTTTTTACTTGTTATGCTGGCTTCCTGCAGAAGTACTTTCTGTTTATGGTTATGTATCTAATTGTACTGTCTCTAGAAAGTGCTGTTCTGCTAGGAACTTCTAGAAATACAGAAGGCAGATGTACCAATCTGTGTCAATCTTCCTCAGTTCTAAGAGTTGACTTGAAATCAAATTGCTTTTTTAAATCTCTGCTTATATTTAGGTTTGTACCAAGACTATTGTTGTACGAACATGACAAGGTGGGATTAGAAGGAGACTTGATTTATAGTGTATTAAGATGGTCCCTTTTCCAGCTTAGCTGCTGTCAGTTTCGTTGGGCATGAACTTCAGGGACAAAATATTTCGTTCCAGATTTTTTCTTAGTGGTTTGTGTTTCATTTTTTGTTCTTTTCTTTTTTTTTTCTTTTCTTTTAAAATTAAAGGGATGAAATGCATCTTCTATGATTTTTCAAAGAAGTTGAAAGAAAGTATTACAAGGTGAAAGGTCCTAAAGTCATTTTATGAGGGCCACTTCCATGGAAAAATGTATGTATCACTTGTGAACTTTTGCAAACCTAGTTCTTCTGGCAACTCTGTGGGGAAAAAAAAAGCTCTCCTTTAAAATAAATATATTAAACAATGTTCAATCAATTAGTATAATATTTTACATTTTTGTAGACAAAACAAAGAACTCAAACTTGCATTACTTCCCACTGTAACCAATCAATTAAAGAAAGAAAGAAAGTCATTGTAGGAAACTCAGCATAATAATAAGTAATAACTCTTATACCTGAAGTGAATGAGAAAAATTAACTTCTACTTTTAATTAAATATCATGCCAAAAGGTATTCAAGCCATTCTGACATATGTAGAAGATAGAATAATAAAGTACAGACCCAGTCTTAATCACTCTGCATTATTAAACATTCATATACTGTCATTAACAGTACCTGTTATAATCCGTGTCATTTTGTGCCTTGCAAGTGAAGCACTCATCTCCTTTCAAATACTAATCACAAAAGCAGTTGCTTAAGGTACTTGAATAACCCTTTTATTGCCATGCTTTGCACATGTGTTTTCAAAGTGAGTCTGAGCAGTGTCAGTGTCAGAAGAATATTATAAAAACCATATTGTCCCTGCTGTGCTGTGGAGGACATCTCCGTTTGTATTTCAGGATGATTCAAATGCTAGATTCCAATTTGGATCCATCTCACAAGCACATTTTGCCTAGTATTTGCCAGGGTCCCTAGAAAGGTGGGATTTACAGTCCTGCAAGATTTTTTTATTTATTTATTTTTTAAACCACTTGAAAATTGAGCTTGCAGTGTACTGTAACATTTTCCATCAGTGATCTGAAGTTGAGACGCTGTTTTTTTGGTGTGAACCAAACAGTAAATGTTGTAAAATTTCCCAATTGGCATAAATAAAATAAGTCACTTTGTAATAGAGATGAGATGATGTCCTGCTCTTCAGATTACATAAACCTTGTTGTGTATATGTAGAGATTTTAAAAAGAATAGTATTTTTTCTTATCTTTCCTTCTGTGATGTTAAATCATTTAATATTGACCTATTTTATCTCTTCGAGGTATGCAATTGTCCCCTTGTTAGATTCAGAGCAGATAGAGTGTGCAGTTAAATCCAAATCTGGGCAATTTGAAATACTGATGTTAATGTAGTCTCAATCATTATGCCTCTACTTAAATCTCCTACTGTATTTTTTTAAGGATTGTGGAAGAGAAATGGTTTTCATTTTTTTAGGTATTTATTCATTTTACTACCCTCCATTGCTGTCTTAAGATACTCATGCTTAAGAACAGAAACTACACGTGTAAATACTAAGATACAGAAAAAGACTTTCGAAGTTCACTATATTAGCAAAATGGAAAATGGAGAACATTATTTTTCATTTATGTCATAATGGTAGTAGATTTATGCATACTAATACCAGGCAAATCGTAATAACAGGAGCTAAGTCATTTTGAGGCAGAAGTGTATGAATTACTTTTTTAGTTGACAGTTCCCTGTAAGTGACTCTAGTAAGGTCACAAAGACACACTAGTACTTTCTAACTCCCAGAATGTGCTAAATGACCGTAAAACACCCTGCCCTTCACTGAAAGCACAGGAATTTATGATCCTCTTCTTTCAGAAGCTACTGCTTTAGTTTTGAGACTTGGTGTGAATGTGGTTTTGCCCAGTGCCATATGGTAATGTGAAGGTTAAAAAGGTTCCTTATTATTGTAGGAAGACTGGATTTTTTTATTGGATTTTCATTTCCAATTCCTTCCATTTTTATTCACATTTAGATTCACCACTGGAAAAGAATAGTGCCATGCATCATTCTCTACCTGTGGATAAGCTCAAGAGATAATCTGAGAAACAACTCCTGCACTTTCTTGCTTCTTTTTTTGTCCTCAGCCATATTTGCAGCTTCATTAATTTTAGACATGATCCAAATGAAATGTACCCTGAGCATATTGTAGATCTATGTCAGCATCAGGCTGATTACTAAGAGAAGTGAAAGACATGTGAAGTTCCCCATAATTTACAAAAATCAGTAACTGGTGTAGGAGAGAGGCTGCTTTTGACAGAAAAGTAGACAGAATTCAGCTGTCAGTCTAATTCATAGCAATAATGCATTAACTATCGTGCATTTAGTTTTGAAAGCTAGGAGATAGCACAGTTTCTTGTCCATCAAAGTTGTCTTGGGAGGCTCTACAGGCTGGTATGTAAACTTAACAGACAGACATATCAGTAAAAAAGAGAGTTTTCATGAGTTCTGCTGCTTGAAAAACACTTTCTTAATATGTAATCATCCACACCATTTTTAATCCATTTTGCTGAGTACCTCATTGGCATAATGATCTCTGATAAGCAGTGCTTTTGATTTGTATTTTAGTGTGTTCAACCTTCCAGCTCTTGCCATCTTGCTGTTTGAAGCTCTTTCTTGACATCTTCACAGTTCATGTTCTTCACCACTCGGTCTCCAAAATGTCTGTGTCTTTTTGAATAGTCCTAGCATTTGCCTAACATTTTTAGTTATTTCTTCAGGTAGAAGTAGCTGTCATTTGGAGGTTTCTTTTGGGTCCTCATTCTGAATTGTTTTCTTTTCCTTTTTAATCAGTGCTGCTCTTTGCAGCTCTTCCTTGGTTAGCCTGAAAAGATGGATGTCATTCATGAATCTGTTTTTTCAGTGTCCTCCTACATAGAATAAACATTCCCTTGTCATCTCATAATGTCAAATCCATCACAGCTTCCATGACTAAATAGGGCAAGTTTGGGAGAAATGGGCCTTCTTTTGGATTCCAGAACCATTTGCACTATCTGCTGTTGTTACATCTGCCCTAGACAAAGAGGAAATGTGAAAGGCTTTTACTTGCCCAGCTAGGGTAAGTATTATAGAGGGCAGATGGATGCCATCACCAAATATTTATCCCTCTGCTTAACATGCAACCTCCCTGTCATCTGCATGTATAATTTATTCTCCCTTGTGTGCCTGATCAATTTAACAGTGCAGGCAATATTTGTGGTTTTGGTGCCACTTACTGAGCCAAACTTTTTTTTCAAGATGTAGTGTGGAGAAGAGGTTTAACAAACCGTGTATTTATCATTTACTGAAAACTACTTGGAACTTTCAGCTCTTGGGGCAAAAATTATGGTTTGTTCATGCAAACTTCTCTGCTAGCCTTTTTTTACATATAGTTGTAATGCTAGATCCTTCTAAGATTTGACAGGTTCTCTCTGTGAGGTTGAAGTGTTCAATATGTTCAAGACATACTGCAAAAGCAAAGTGCTATTTTAGCAGGTCCTTGACAATCACTCAGATTACATGCTCCTTTTTCCCCCCCTGAATTTTGTTTTCCATTTCAAACAAACTGCTCTCTTTTGGTCAGTTCCTTGTACAAGTCTAGCAATAAGCAACTGCTAAAGGTAACACAGCTTTTTCACCTCAAATATTCCTACAATTCTCTGTGATTCCTTAGATATATATATAAATCTTGATCATCTGGAATCTGTAATAGGTTTATAGGCCATTTCCTGAACCTATTGAAATCTGTAGTAGGCCTTTTGTTGTTGTTGTTTTGTTTCAAAGACACCAAATTTGTCTTCTTACCTGCCAGGTTATTTGGCGTATGCAAAAGGCATCCATCAAGACATGTCTTAAAAGACTGTAGTTTAAAATCTGTGCATTCAATTGAGCACTGGTAGGTACACTATTGAACCAGCCCAAGTTATCCACAGAGAATTCGCTTTTCTGTACCAGTGAATTTGCAAGGTTGGATCATTTATAAAACTAATTGAATTGCAGCTGGCAACATTTTCTCTAAAAATTGATACTATTGCATGGTAGGGGAGCAAAAAATCTTGTACAATTGGATTGATACTAATATAGAATCAAATATTGTTGTTTGAAAATAACATTTAGTATTATTATAACATTTTATTATATATTTATATTATTATAACATTTTTATTACTATAACATTTAGTATCATAGGATTAAAGTTTAATATGTATCATATTTTTAAAAATAAGTGAGCATGTTTTATCTTTTTCAGATGGTCAGTTCTGCTTATGGAACTGAGTCTGTCTCTTGAGGGTTTCCCCCCCAACATTTAGAAAGATAGAAATGATAAATAAAATGGCAAATAATATTTATGTTACATGGAGCTGCATTTATTATCAGGGAGCATTTTTAAGAAAAGTAGAATTTATTTGTCAGAGTTTTCATTTGGAACTTGAAATTGCAGATGTTTTCTATCAAAATCTTCATTCTAGAATTTCAGTTTATCCTGACAGAGAAGTATTGTCATTATGACCTTTGTGTATGATACAAACTGAGCTCTATGCTAAAGATATGTAATGAAAATTTGTGGAAATTTAAGGATGAGAACCAATCACTGAAATGACATGTAAAATCATTTCAAGTAACTAATGATCACAAAGATAACTTAATCTTTCTTGGGCAGTTTGTAAGCAGAAAATTCGTAAATTCTATTGGACAAAAGTAGCTGGTTCATAAGTATTAGCTGCACTAAAGGACTGAAGAATTTAAGTGAAATTTGCTTAGGCAAAATCATTGCTTTGGATCCTCAGACATAGCTGAGGTACACACTTGGTAAAAATTTCAGGCAAAGTTCAATTAGAGCTGTTTTGTAGTTCCGTGATTATGGAAAGATCAGGTTTGTAAAGCTCCAGGTACAACTGACTGTTCCTAGCCATGGGGGTGTTCATGATGCTTTAAGTCCTGTGATCCTCCACAGCAGAAAAACATTTGGTTCTTTGATTTTTGGGGGCAGTTATATAATCTGTGAACAAGAAAAAAAAATGAGGATTTTGGTACAATCCATTTGAAGTTTTGCAGCACAGGCATTCCCTTACCCAAAGCTAATTCTCTGTTCCTTAGATCAAGATCTTTGCTGCACACTATTACCACAGCAACAAGCAACAAGTAAAAAGGGTCTGGGAAACTGGAGCCTGTTTTCATCACTGTGCTTTTCTTTTTTTTTTTTTTTTTTTCTTTTTTAAAAGTTTTTAAATGAAGCAACTAAGAAATGAACAGAGGAGTTCTGAAACTCAGCTCATTTTCATCTCCAGGAACATTTTTTATTTCAAGGATAATTTAGTGCAAAGCTGGATTATTGATGACAATGCTCTATAAACATGAGCTTTTAAGATCAGGATGGACAACTGTTTAGACCTTCATGGCTGGGAATCATGCCATTACTACCCACAGCCGATGCACATACATGGCTATTTGGCTGTGTACCTCATGCCATCTGTTCAGATGGCACTTTGCCTGCTCACAAATTGGTTAGACCTGTGCCAAGAGCAATTGCTCTAGATGGTTACACTGCAAAACACTGCAAGTAGTTCCTATTTTGTACAAAGTCTTTCTCTTTTGGACACCACTTTAGCACTTTGTTATATCCTGTGGACATACCTGTACACTGCAGTGATTAGAAACAGAAAAAGATTGTGTGCTCACCCTAACTCTTTTTACTGCTGAAGCTACATTTTCTAAACCCTCAGAACGGAAAAAGTACATGTCCATTGAGTTGAATGTTTCTCTTTTTCCATCTGAAAAATATTCATTCATTACAATTTGGCAGGAGCTAATCAAAAGCTCACAGAAGTTAATTGGAATATTTGCACTGATTTAAGTATAGAGTTGTAAATTAAATTTGCTTACTAGTGGACCAAGGCAAGTAATTTTACAGTGATTACTTGTGGTCAGTTGGTTGATTTGTGGAATAAGTTTCTGAGAGTAGTAACAAGTTACAGGATTAAATTCAGCTGAGATATACAGTAACTAAAAGTTATCACCAAGTGACATTTATACAACCTATAGAATAATTCTGCTGAGTCCTCTCTATTCAATAGATATCCACGTTATACAATTGGCACATTTGTTGACAGCCTCAACTGTGAACCATGGAAGTGAACTTATTGCTTGCCAGCAGAAGCAGCTCCTGTAGGTAAAAGCCAAAGGATATTGGCAAGGAAACCTAAGCTCAGTGCATAAATATAGGACTTTATGTAAAAAATGCTGTCATCCTGCCAGTTTTCATAGCCACTAAAATAATTTCAAAATCATAACTAAAACAATATTTTGTTTCTTACAAGACATACAGTGTAGAATTCAGAGTATGTGCAAGTGTAAAGCAATTATTTGCCTGTTTGTCTTTGAGTATAATTAACTGTAGGAGTATTGTTTTTTTCCTTCTGTGGACTTCTCCCTGTGCATGAATGTCACTGCTCAGTTTGAGCATGCTTAGTTGAATCAGGATGATATCATTTACGTGGGTGAGTTTCCATATATTGGTTAGTGGGAGATATGATATTTTGCTGATTATAATCTGGAAAGGTTGCCAAAGCCCTTCATCTTAGTTTCACATAAGTAATACTTACTAGGTTTTGATTCCTGGAGAAAACCCAATGGGAAAGAGCTGGGTAAACCTCAAAAAGGAAAGCAAAGGGTTCAAAAGTCAGAACTGTTTGAAGCACAGGATGTAGTTTGCTTGTAATTTGGGTGGGTATTTTCTTGTTTTCACAAACCACTATAGAGATAAGATAAAGATAAGACAAAGTCCTTATTTTTAGAAGAACTTACAAAGTACTTTAAAGTTCATTACAAATTTTGTATTACATATCTCCTGTGTTGTGAGGTGATGCATAAAGCTGATGACCAGAATCCTAACCACCTGAATATCTGTAAAAAAATTACTTTTCTCATTAATTTAAAAGAGACTGTTATTCGACTGCTGTTATTTCTCATTGAAATTTTCACTCGCAGAGCATTTGATATTTGTTGCCATGATTCAAACCATTTGGTTCCATTACTCATAACAGCTGAAATGTTTTCTAAGGACTGTATCAGTTTTGAAGAATGTAGAGAATGCTTTAGAAAGTCTGTTACTGTGCATTCACACTACATTCATGCAACCTTTTATGCCATTATAATATGTCAAACAAGTAGCATTGCATGTTCCATGTTCTAGAAAGGGTTAATAATTCAAATTTTGTTCAGTAAAAACAGATGACAAAAACTGTAGAGGTGAAAAAGAGGTGAAAAAGTGGCTGCACTGTGATCCCAGAATAAGCTACAGAACTGGTAGCACATACCTGTATACTGCAACAGTACCATTAGTCTAAAAAGCAAGATTTTACATCTACGTGTTTTTTCATAGGAGAAAATCATCTTCCTGGGGGAATGGTGGAGCTACACTCTTTCATGTGGCATAAGCATGCTAGCAATTTGATAGGCAAAGTGAAAGCTGGTAAATTGTCACAGGTCTAGTGTGCACTGCATTCTAAGTTGAAAACTGGACATAGCTGAATAAAGTGACACTTTAGCTGAAGCATTCTGAAGTAATTTGAATAGCAGTATTCTTCAAAAATCCCTGAAACATTGGGAACTGATTTGTTTTACTTCCATGCAAATGAATGGGAATTTTCCTTTCACTTCACTGTAAGTAAGGTTGAACATTTCTTGAGTTGACCAACACAAAGTAACATTTATAAGCAGAAAAAGGAGAGATTTTTTTTCAGCTCCAACAAGTTCATTTTTAAAAGGCACTTTGCTGTAACCATGTAAACCTACGTAACCCTACAGTTTGTTAACACTGAACTTTAATGAGTCCTGATAAGAAGCCAGTCAGTGGATACCCATTTAGCTACTGATCTGAACTCCAGCTGATTGTCCTAGCAGCTGTGTGACTTCATTACCATTAGAAAGGCATACAGCCAAGCCAGCTGGAATCCAAAGAGGCTACTCAATTCACATAGCATGTCAATTTTTTGGTTTACGTATCAGAATTACAAATGGCTAAAAAAACCAGCTGAACAAAAAAACCCAAAACACCTACTAAAAAGATTATTTATGAAGGTACAGTGTAAGTCAAAGTTTAAAAGCGTTATTATACCAAGTGGAGGCTATTTTGTTTGGAGGTTTTTGATGCCATGTTATAGCTGTTTATATCTCTTTAATGAAAACTAGACAGAACATTTGCACTTTTGGCTATAAACACAGATCTATCCTATAATTCCTCGTTTCTTAGTTAAGAAAACAACATTTTGTTGTCTTTTGTATTAATGTTTTGAGAACACATTATTAGCTTTATTCTTAGCAGCAAATAAAGTCTGCTGCTCTTGGACAATACAGGTTTGTGAAAAACACCCCAAAACTGTTGTAATTAATAGTATTTAGCTGCTAGAAACAAAATTGCTGAGGAATGGTTCTGCTGCTGACTGTGGATATTTTTTTTAAAGCATAGAATGGTACCTACGCCTTAACACCTAAGCCTTAACACTTGTACATGCAGGACACAATAATCTTCTGCTAAAAAAAAAAAAAAAAAGAAAAAAAAGCGCCCAAAAGTACAAGGGAAGCAAACTGTAGTTTACAAGAAGCGAATGAACATATGAAACTACAGAGCTGGTTTTAGATACGTGCAGACTCTCTTGAGCACTGTGTGCACTTTTGGGCCCCACGATTTAAGAAGATCGTTTGGGTGCTTACATGCATCCAGAGAATGCAAAGCTGGTGCAAGGGCTGGAAGGCATGTCCTGTGAAGATTGGCTGAGGACATTGCCTTTGTATAGGTTTGGGAAAAGAGACCAAGGAGTGACCTCATTTCTCTCTATTGTTTCTTGATGGAGGGGAAGTGGAGAGAGAGGGGCTCATCTTTTCTCCCTGCTGCATGGAAGTTGCGAAAAGCTGAGTCTCAGGAGTATTAAACTGAACATGAAGAAAGATTTATTTTTTTTTTAAGCAAAGGGCAGTCAAACCCTGGAACAGGCTTCCTAGGGAGAGAGATGGTTGGATCCCTATGCTGGTCAGTGTTTAAGAGGAATTTGGACAAGGCTCATAGTAACATGCTTTAACCTTAGGTCACACCTGAAGGGCTCAAGCAGTTGGTCTAGGAAACCATTTTAGGTGCCTTCCAACTATTTAATTCTGTTCTGTTCTAGATATTCTATTCTAAAGCAAATTTTTATTAATGAATCTATTATATTCAAGCAAATGAAGGGGAAATCATTATATGCATGAAATTTAGGGAAATATCCCCGTGGAACCAGAATGGGTAAAGACTCATCTTGTTAGTCAAGAAGTGTTATTCTTACTTCATATTTAAATTCTTTTTCCATGTACTATGAAAGTAATCCATGCAAAATGGACCAGAAGGACTTTCTGAATTAATTCTTTCATTGTTAATCACCATATAAGTCTGCTCTGTTCCTTGCATGCCTCCATCAGAACAGTTATATGGGCTAAATTCCATTGGTAAAGGAAACAGGCGATGGGTTCTCATCATGTAAACATGAGTTAGAAGGAGAGGGTTGGATATCAATTTATGTTTGCTGTTTCTTCCAATATAAAAATTGACAGGCACCAAATGAAGTTACTAGATTCCAGTTTTAAGGCAAACAAAGGAAAGTATTTCTCTATACAGCATGTAATGAAATTGCAGAACTCTAAAGCTGCTTGCAGTCCATTGGATCAAGAGACCATGACATTCATGGAAGGGACATTTTGTAAGAACTATTCAGCAGAGACTTCTGTCTCTCAGAGAATATTTCAGTTTAGGAGGATCCTCTGGAGATCCTTAGACAAACATGCTACTTGTAGCAAGTATGACCAGATCACTTTCCTTAGAGACTTCTCTAATTGAAGCTTGAATACCTCCAAGAATGTAGATCCAGCAATCTGTCTGCGCAGTGTTTGACTTGTTTCTTTCTTTGTTGCATTTCATCCTATTCTGTGCACCTCTTAGAGGTGCATCTCCTGTCCCTCTATCTTTTCTGCATCAGTTAGCTGTAGACATCAGTAAAGCCCCCTGTCACCAGCTTTCTGTGAGGCTGAGCAAGTTGATTCAGATTCTGCTCAAGTGGTGTGTGCTTCAGTCCCTGAGCAGCCTGGCGTCCCTTTGTTGAATATACTATGGTATCACAGAATCCCAGGACTGGTCAGATTGGAAGGGACAATAGCAGTCCAACCCAGAGCACATGGCACAAGATTGTGTCCAGATGGCTTTGACTATCTCCAGTGAGGGAGACTCCACACCCTCCCTGGCCTGTCTGTTCCAGTGCAAGGTCACAGTAAAGAAGTTTACCTTCACAGTAAAGAAGTTCTTCCTCATATTCAGGTGGAACTTGCTTGTTTCTGCCCATTGCCTCTTGTCCTATTGCTTGGCACCACGAGGAAGACCCTAGATCCATCATCTTGACACCTTCCCTTCAGATACTTACAGATATGGTCTGTCCATGGCTTTCCAGTATTGGGAAGCCCAAGACCACTGTGTTCTTTTCTGCAGACCTGCATGACACTCAGCACCAGCTTGGATGGTATCCTTATTCCACCCAGATGCAAGTCCTTGCATTTGCTTCTGTTGAAATTCAGGAGTTTTTTATCAGCCCAGTTTTTTAGCAGAAGGAAATTTGGGGGGCCTGAGAGAGTATACTGGGAAAGTACCACTTTACATTACCTTTCTAAATTTTGCATTAAGAATCCACTTTTAAGCCTAACAGAAAACAGGACACTGGATTAGATGGAGTTTTATATATAAGCTCTGCTAAGGTTTCTTAAAGAGTAGATACAAACACCTCCTTTCAGGTCTCTGGCTGCCAGGCCAGTGGAGGAAATTTCCTGAATGCTCCAGTAAAAAGGACAAAGTGGTATGGTCAGATATAGTTGAGTTGTAAAATGTGGGATTTTGAGTCAAGTTTTGAAGTAATTGATTATATGGAAGTTTGGGTATAGATTTGGGGTTTGGGTTCCACTCTTATGTCTAAGACTCTGAAAGCTAGGTGGATTCTTTATGTCATTTAAGTGCCTCAAAGAAAACAATATTTCAGAGATCTGTAAAGCAGAAAGTTTAATGAAGCCTGCATAGACATTTAAAATCTGGTGTCAGTTTGTCAACAGCTTCACTTGCAGTTCTGAACTGTATCCATGTATAGTCTGTGCTTTTTAGATATTAATTTCCTTTGGAGTCTGAGAAATTTCAATATTTTCAAATTTGTTTCCCTGAGATAGATGTTTATAAATATACAGATATACATGTTTTGTTTGTTTGGATTTTTTTTTTTGTTTAATATACACTACAGAAGTAGTTGAGGAGTAGAAGAAAGATTTCTAGTGCCTGAAATAAATGTCTTCTCCCGACATACCAAAAAAACATGACCAACCAACCAAAACCCCAAACAAACAAAAAAACCCCATCAACCCCCCCAAAATATGAAAGAATATTATAGTTCAGCTGTGCAGTTTAACTTAAACCACATTTATAAAAAACTTGATTTCCAAGAGGTTTTTTATTTACATTTAAACATAGGATTTAGTCCATTCATTGTCAAAATTGTAATTTGGACAAGAGCTGTGAATGTATTTAAATAACTAAATTATTGCTTTTCCAATTGCAGTTTGTAAATTCATGGAAATTTGTTGTCTTGAAGAAAATTTTGAGAACCAGACCTTTTGTCAAATGCAAGAAGAAAAGCACTTTTCAAAATACTATTGTTGTGACAAAAGTACTACTCCCCCACCAGTAACTCATACCAATTTTGTGCTAGTACATTGACCATCACAGGAATGAAATTCTTTAGCATTAAAGGGTTAAGTTTTAGGTGTATGACTACATCCACAAAAGGAGGAAAAGGTGACATCCAGGAAACTCTGAAATCATACTTTTGCACCCAACAAAATGATTGCATAGTTGTTTGGAGGTTTGTAAAGTAGATATGCTTAAAGGCACCTATTGTTTCATCCATGCCAGTTGTAATTAAAAAGAAGACTGTAAACACTCTAAATAAACAATTGCTTCTGCATTCTAAATTTTTTTTGCTTGCATGTTATACCTCCCGAGTTGATATTAAACTTTGCAAGAAATTTGTTTGTTCTGTTGTTCTTAAAGGTGAAATTAGAAAAATGCTGTTTCAAAAGGAGGGGGGAAAAAAAGGAAGGCATTAGGTTAAATATTAATTTGTATGTCTACAATAATGGGTACATATGCTATTTAAGGAAGTCATTATTCCACTGTTCAGTCAACAAGAGTATTGATTAGAATTAATTCACTACAAAAAGTCCCCAATCATTTTTAACATAAGTTTTTCCTCTTTAACAGTACCCTGAAGCTTGTCTTTTTTCGTGGTCAATTTAGCAACAAATTTGCAATTAATCATTTGTTGATTGCAATGAATGGTCTGTCGATAATATGCAGCTTACATTGCTAAAAGGCTTATACAGAGCTTTATTGTTTTCCTTTTGTCTTGGGAACACTTTGTCTAGCTGTGTTTCCTAGCATGGATTTTGAATAGATATTTTGAAGTAACTCATGCCAGTTTTAAAGAGACACCACGGACTGCTCTGAGAGTATTAATCAAGATATGCCCTAACTTTTCTCTGGCATTACAATATTTGGACATCTGTTCTGACTCCTTACATGTGAAGTAGGACACATTGGCATAAATGAAGGGTTTCATTATCTTAAATGTCATAACATTTGTTTGAATTATTTTCTGTAGATTTTAAATGCTGAAATTGTAATCTTGTTTTTTTTAATAGATGTTTTTGTCCTTACAAAAGACTATAAAAATTGAAGCCTTTTAAAATTCCATACGTAATTCTGAAAGCATAATTTACATTTTGTCCAATAACAGTGAAATTGATGTAGATGATACTTTAATAATTTTGAACAGTGTCAGTATTTTTACTAAAAGAAATCTAAGGATAAAAACCGCTTTTTATTCCAGAAACAGAATTGTTGTTGCAGATAATGTACACATAAAGGCCATTATGAAATGCCTCTTTGAGGAACATTGACATAGATGAATTTATTTGGAAAGTGATGGCAGTTTGACTGGCAATTTTCATTTTATCAGAAGGAAACTGGGATTAGCTCAGCTGCTTGGTGCATGGTGCTAATAATGCCAAGGTTGTTGGTTCTATTCCTGTATGGGTCATTCACTTCAGAGCTGGACTTAATGATCCTTGTGGGTCTCTTCCAACTCAGAATTGTCTGTGATTGTGATTCTGAAATGTGATTTTACATCTGTCATCCTTAAAACAGTATCTCACTAGTATATTTATTCTGGCTAGGGAAGTGGCTTTGAATACAATGTACATAATTGAAACTAAAAGAAAGAATAATTCTGGTTCCAGGCTTTTGCAAATGTTTGGAAACATTTTGTTTGCTCTGATCTTTAAATTGCATATGTTTTTTATAGGTTTTGATTGTTCATTAACAAAGAAATACCCAGTAGTAAAAGTAGGATTTAACTGATTTACATTGCCCTTATCAATGCTATTATTATACAAAATAGTTGCAAACATTAGGATAATCTTACTCTGAGATAATATCTGATGTCATATGGATGTGATATTTATGCTTGAGTAAAAGTTAATATTAACAACATTTGTCTTGGCTAACATTATAAGGATTACTTATTACAAACATCAGCAAGACAAGTGTCTGCTTACTGTGCAGCAAATTTGGGAATTCTAGCTTGTCATTTAGTATTGATTACACTATTTAAGTAGTTGAGCAAAGCAGCACTTTACAAACAGGTGCTCTTTGATTTGCAAATTTATAAAAACCTAGGAGCAGCTTTCAGCCTACTGCATTGTTGTTTTTTAAGGTAAAAAATTGAAAGGTAATTTGACTATGCTTTCATTGAGACCAAAGATTTATTTTTTTTAGGTCTTCTTTCTCATGAAGCAAATTGATCTATTGTCAAAAAATGATGAGGTTCTCCATCTGTAAAATATATTTATACCATAACTTTCAGGCCTAGAGTTCAGAGAAACTGCCCTGTTCATGATATTTACAATGAAGATTTGTGGACCAACTTCAACCGTATGCTTTAGTTGTCTCCTGAACTTACTCTTCTCATCCTGCCTCTGCCCTGCAGGTGTCTGCACCCTTAGTTTGATCACTTGGGGAGTAACTTTGTGCACTAGCTGATTGATTTGGGGAATTGTGCCCCAGTGTTTAGTGTAAACAACTTAGCCTTCTAGAAAACCTCCTATGTGTTGGAAATCCTGAGTAAATGGGTCTTATGCAAAGAGTTTTTATACAGATATAGAATCCTCCCAAACAATTTGAGGCTGAGAATAGGATACTGGTATAATATATTCAAAGCTACCATGAAAGCCCTAAGTTGCTAAACAACCATGACGCACTGAGTCTGTCCAGATGGTTTGGCAAAAAGCATTATGCAAGTGCACTCTTGGGAGGGGGAATTTTTTTGCTAGAAAATTTAAGGAATTTCTCAGTTTCCCTACAGTACTCTAGACTTTTTCACTAGTCTTCTGCAAATTTGGATCCTTGGGATGTGAAAAGGCAGCAAAAACATTTCTTTGACCCTCTGCAAAGGATTAATTCATCACTTTGAAAGCAATTTGGACATTTTTATTTCTTGGGTTCAAGATTCTGTACAATGTTAAATCATAACAAAAGGTTTTAGTGCAGTTTCCTGGGTTTCTGACCACATCAAGAACTGGTATTTTTTATTTTGCTGTGGGACTGCTTAATAGTCAAACAGTTTTGCATAAACCAAGAGTGAAGTATATAATTGGTAGTTTTGAAAGTTGCTGGGTGTTTTTCCCTTTTCAGTGGAAACCATTTTTAACTCTGTGTTGATTTTGTTTTTAAAAAAGTTTACATTTCTCAATTATTAATATCTTTAGTACAATAAAGAACAAGTTTTTTGCTGTCCTTAAGCACCAATATTCTGATAATAACCTGTAACTTATTCCCTTTATTGCACATAATAAGATTCTCTCTATGGAGTAAATAAGTTTATTTAACCTCAAAGCCTTTTAATGTCCAGAGTCTACAAAAATAGTTAGTGCATAACCTTTGTACATCGTGCTCCGGGTAGATCATCACTGCAAAACGTTTTGCATATCTAAATTATTTATTCAAAGCAGCTATAGAAAAAGCTTGATTTGTTTTGGAAGGAAAATATATGTGAATTAATTTTGTAAAATTTGAATTCATCTTCCACAAACATATGTTTGTCTTTGGACATATTCAACACTTTTCCATATATCCAAATATTAAGTCCAGAAAAGACTTTTTGTTCTCTAAGCCGTAGCATGTTTAGGTTGGTTTTTAATGCAGGTTCCTATTATTCATAGAGAATATTTTTTGAGCCCCTAAATGCTCAGTAAAATGGCATCTAGTTCCATTTTTTAGTCTATTTCATGTTTTAGATAGCTGTTACTGCAAAGCCTGGGCTTTATTAAACTTGAGTGCAGCTGATATCACTGTTCATAGGAACTAATTATATTATGTCATTGGGTTGACTTAGTTCATATTTCAGGGAATGTTAACTCCTTGTTTTTCATCAAAATATTGGTCATTGACACGTAGCTTGTGATTGGTTTTTGCACTTCGGAAAATAATCTGACTGCTTACACTATGTATGAAAACAAGTATGCATTCACCTTCTAAGTTAAAAATTTGATTAACACTAGCAGTAAAACCAGTATGTGATCAAGATGATCTCCTAGGGTGTAATCTCTTCTATCTAATGTTGTTGTGAACATAACATTAATTGAATTGAATTTTATTTCTGCAATACCTTTTCAGAGAAGCCACTCTGGTGGGAGTAAACTTGGCATGAGTAGCTCATGTGAATCAAGCTCTTTCTTGGAGGCTTCTTAGTTGGCCAGTTATTTTCAGACTTACTGCTAAATAGGTTTGTCTCAGTTTGATAAATAACTCTTCTGCCATTTTGGTACTGTTGCCTTCCCACAGCTACCTCACACTTTGACAGATCCTTAGGGTCTGAACTGGATCTCAGGTGCAAGGAGGTGGCCTGTGTTGGTAGAGGAGAAAGGAGGGATAAGCTTGAACAAACCTCCACAAAGGCAGAAATTAGAAACCTTATACACCACAGCTAGTAAATAAAGGAGAAGGATTGAGAAAATATTTTGATTGATGCAACACAAGAGCAAATGTCGATATTAAAAGTTAAAGAAAGTTGCTTCTGGACCTTTGAGACAAAACAAACAGGCTATATGAAAGATGTAAGGGAGAGGATCTTAAAAAGTTTGTCATAAATCAGCAGAGAGAGAGAGGGAGTGAATGTCTGTAGATAAATAATCCAACATCTAGCCCTAATTTACGAGTATGTTAGGGGTTTTTTATAAATTAATATTTGTTTGTCCAATAGGAAAGATAATAAATAATATTGTGATGCAAAAATTTAAATTTCAAATAGAAAACATAATGAATGAGGAAAACAGTGACCTTTTTCAATTAAGAGAAAAATATTCTTTCAGAGTGTAAATCAATGAAAGATGTTTTAGTGGTTTGCATATTTCTTATAAAAATAAATACCTGCTATGGAAACAAATGAATAGCATAAATATGTATTAAAATTATACGACTCTGTTGCCAAGGTTTTGACTAACAAGTTATGGGAAGTTGCTAGGGAGAAGTCAGGTGAACATTTATTATTTGATCCCTATCAAGCAAATGAGTGTATAAAATGGGTGGTGATACAAGATTTGGCTTGAACCCCATCAAGGATTTCAGAGGACTGCTCAAACTGTTGCATTTCAGGCATACCTTCATAAATATAAGAAGTTTCTTGTATGATTAATAACAAAAGACCTTGGAACAACAATTCAGAGCAGAAACATGTCGACATGCCTTTTGGGAGAGTCTCCAAAGAACCTTCTTCTAACTCTTAAGCATACTGAGAGGATAGGGAAATCAGCCTGATAGTTCAGGCACCTAAATAAAGGACCTACATTCAGCCCATGAGAATACTGCTCTAATGCAAACTTAATCAGTGTTCACAGTAAAAACACTCAAAGGGGTTTATGTTTTTCTGGGGGCTTTTGGGGCTGTTTTGGGGCTTTTTTTTTATTATGAGAATGTTTGAAAAATCCTATTAGAGTATGACTTTTCAAGACACTACACAAGCAGTTATTCTTTATCCCAAATTAGCTTTTTTCTCTAAGTTTTAACATGATGACACTAAGTAGTATTTCATCCAAAAAATGCTTAGTAATTGAACAAATTACTCACATTTCTCTCCTATACACTGCAGAAGTGCTGGGCATGAAAGTCTATGCGTTCATTTCAAGCTAAACACGCTTTTAATGTAAACTTTGCTTCTGTGCTTTTTATTGAAGACACCTGTGAGTCATTTCTGTGTTTCTCTGATCATCTAAAGCAGCAACCAATTGCATTGCAGGGTGTCGCCTATATTGACTTTCAGCCCAAGCTGTGTCCTTGATTGTGTTCTGCTCAAACTCATTTTGCAGGATAATTTGGGGCTATTTCAACATAGTTCTCGATCAGCAGTTATCAGAAATGCTACTAAAGGTTTACCACAGAGATCTTTTTAATATACAAGATATTTAATACACTATCTATATGGCTATGTTGGCTAGTTGCCATGTGATCACTTTTCTCCTTCTCTTTTGAGTGACCACATAAACACTTAGCATGGACTTAGAAGAACCCTTCTCTAGTTACAGTAAATTTAGGGTGACCAAATATAAAGAAGGGAAGATTAGCACAGTGTATCCTCAGCAGAGATCATCTTACAGGGTACATGTCTGCATTGCATTGAGTCGTGGGCACATGACACATCTGGTCTGATAATAGCTTGTCTTACCTTCCAGTCTTGCACTTGATTAGTGACTTAAAAATATAGGTACCATAGGAATGTATTGTCAGATTCTAAACCCCAAAATATCTTTTCAAAGAAAGTCCTTGAGATATTGGTACAAAGGCTTGTCCTATAGGACTGGTCCCTACACAGCTGGAACCTGTGGTCACCCTGTATAAACCGATCAATAGTAAATACCAAGGAGTCAGTGGCTGTCTGTGCCCACAATTTGTTGACTTATACACAGGCAGAGCATTGGGGTGGCTTGCACAGACTTTTTTTTTTTTTTTTATGTATTCCATTTTGTGTCTCTGAGAATAATCATAAACTCAGCAGAATTCTGACTTCAAATAGAAAGGGAGATGAAATATGCTTACCTTTGAAGGCCTGTTTGAATTTTTTTGTTACTATTTCCAGGTATACCATCCTCTGGTCTTTTGTCTATCCTTTATAAATACTGTGGTTATGATATTTCATCCTGGATTTTGAGAAACTGCCTGTTTAAATGAGTATTAAAAATATGAACTGTCACTTGACTTAGCAATACCTGTACTGCTGAAATGTATTTAAATTTGAACATCAGAGTGTATCACAGACAAAATAAATACTCTTATCTTCACAGTGTTCTTCTTCTTCAAAAGCTGGGAAGAGAAATTTCTCTGTTTTTTGGTTCTCAGATTTTTTTCTTAAGAAAGTGAATTATGAACTATTGCTATCTTTTAGTAAAGCTGTTTTAAGAAGCACTTGTAAGTTCTTCTTGCTCTGACGTTTTCAAACTACTATCTTTCTCATCTGTACAGGCCCAAAATATCAGTAGAAACTAATACAATAAATAGTAACTAATATTTCACCAGAAACTAATGTAGTAATGAATATTTTTTTAAGTCCTTTTCCCTCTCAGGTTAATTAATTTAATTTAATCAAAAACCTGGGAATCAAATGTAAACTGACAGCCTGATTCAAACAAGGCAGAACATTAGGCTTCTTGACTGCCTTTTACTAGACTAGGTCATTCAATGGTTCAATATAATTTGTTTATCTTAGATTGTTATAATGGTGTGGGAAATGCTAAAATGGAGGGTGTACCTCTGTTTTTGTATTTTATATATGTGTACAGAAAGTAGAATGCAGAATTGTGAGGATGTTCATTTATCTAGAAAATAATTTCTAGAAAATAACTATCTAGAAAATAATTTCAAGCCACCACAGCAAATTTTATTCATCTATTTTCAATGATTTTTTTTTTTTTTTTTTACATCTGTACTATACCACATTAATAACTGATGTGAGCTAACTGGTTGTTCAGGTTAGATTTGAATTCTGATCCAAAGATTACAGGTTGCTGAATTATCCCTTAAGCTTCCTAGCCTTGTGGATCCATTAAGCCTTAATTAAAGAAGCATATTAGGTAAAAAGAAATAATCAGACCATTTGTATCCAAAGAAGATGCACACTGGTCATTTGTTTGTTCACCAGCATAAAAATTATTATTTAATGGAAATTTTAATCACAGCAAACTTATAGACAGACATATATTAAATGCATTAATCTTTCTATAAGGTTATTCACAATGTATAAGGTTACTCCTCTGAAAAGACTGCTTCAGATTGCTTTCCGGTAATGCTAATACCCATTAAAAAGATGAATATATATATGTGTAAGTCAATCATAAGGTATTAAAGAGGTGTAGCAACTTAAGCTTCTTTTCTTCTTGGCAGGTCACTTTGAGAAATGTCCTAGTTCAATTAAAATATTTTTTCCATTTCCTAGGAGTAGATTCAGATATGCTCTGTCTGTTCTCTATCTTATCTTCACTGTCAGGATTTAAAACAAACCTGAGTGAGGTATAAGGAGTAGCCCAGCTGCTTCAGAGATTGAACAGGTTCAAATGTAAAGCTGCATATATATGTATATGTCTGCATGGTCATCACATATATGTCCTGGTTGAACACTTGTGTGATGTAAAGGTCCATTTTTTAAGAGTTGGTAAAATTTTGTAGAATTTAAACTGGGATAAACTGCATTTTCTTTCTTCAAATAGCCATTCTTTCCTCTCTTGTTTCTAAATGCTACAGTAGTGAGTGAAAACTATCTGAACAAGAAAGGCATACAAAAGAGCACAGTGTGACAGTTTCTTTCAGATTAGATTGGTACTATGGATTTAGTTATGAAAAATTATCATGTAAGCTATTGTCATATGACTTGTGAATGAGTAAAAATATTTTATATTTTAAAAAAGAAATGCAGAATTTTGGAATAGTACCGTTCAACTCAAATATTCATATAGTAGTCTCAGAAACACAAAATTGCCTAATTGGCTGCATAGTTCTGCTTTAGGTGCTCAGTATTCAGCATTACTATGTGCCCAGCATTGATTCTGATGCAAAGTTGCTCCTGGAAAAAAAAACCTTAATTCTTGGATGGTTTGGTGAAATGTATTGCAATTAGAGGTATAAAATTAGCTCTATGACTGAAATGTGGGTGAAGGGAAAAGTGATAATTTCATATTAGAGTGATGCTGTAACACCTTCCTCCTCCTTTCATCTTGCAACAGGCTTGATAATATTGTTTCTCCTCAGATTATTATTATTATTTATTAATTTTTGCCATTTTTAGGTATGTTTGCATTTACTTATGGTGTGTTACTTGTAAAATTGGAAAATATTTCGATTCATATTTAGTAATGTTGGAAAATAGCATTTCAGGCCAAAATGCAAATCAGTTTACTAATAAAAATTAATATGTTAATCCCAGAGGTTCTATTAATTATAGACCAGTATCTGACTGTCGAATGATCATTGTTTAAAAATCCTATTATCTTTGCTAGGTAATATCATGAAGCATGCAAGTTTGCTTTACTGAATCCTGGGTTTTCTCTTTTACATCAGTTTTATAGTAAAATACAATAATAATTTCTCATATTTTCTTGGCCATTCACAGTATCAGCTACCAGGAAAGGTCAGCACGTTTTGCAGACTATATTTGGTTTACCATACTGTTACTCTGTATTCTGTACAGTTAATTAGGTGATTTTAGTACAGCTTTTGGCACAAAAACGAAATAATTTCTCCATTGGTCAAACAACAGTTGTATATCTAAACAAGCTGGGCTAGGTTGAAATGCCTACTAGAAATGGCTGCATGAAGTCTGCTAAAATCAATGGTGTTACCAATATAGCCAAAAATCTCACAATGAAAGACTCTGCTCTCCTCAGCCAGGAAAATTCTAATGGTTGTTCCTCAGGATTCAGGGATGGCATCTGGAATTCCTGCAGCTCTTATGAGACAGTACTTACATTCCCACTCACTGTCAAGTTCCTATTACTTTCAGTTCTTCCCACTGCTTTTAATTTACTTATACCAGTTGATGTGCTACTGCCTTAAGAAGTACAAGGATACAGACATTTGAAAAACAGAAAACTCTGTGTAGTTTCTTGGGGTTTTTTTTGTTGTTGTTGTTTTGTTTTTTTTTCTCATCCTTTTTTTCCCCTAAAGCAGAGGATTGTTATCCTAATGCACAGCCAGCATGGACTGGTTTCAGATTTTCTTATGATGGGGAGTTATGGTTGAGAAGAGGTCCCTGTGCTAGGGAATCTAAGGACTCTACTTTGGATTTGATTGAGGATTCAGAAGAACAGCTGGAGAGTATAAACTGAGAGAAGCCTTAGCAGCTCCCCTGCTTTTGAGCTTGTCTGGGTGTAGTTACTTTTCTGGTTTACAGTTTCCATCAATAAAAGTAGCTCTTCAGCAATTTTTTTTTTGTGAAATCAACCTGACGTGTGTGCCTGTTTTGTGCTGTGCCTGTCAAAATTAGCTGGGCATATTACTTTTTTTTAACCTCTCTGTTCATTAAGTCAGTTGATTCATTTTGGAGTCAGAAAATGTTCAGGGAGGGGAAAATTTTGATCAAATCAACCTTGCATGGAAACAACTGCCTGTTTGCCATCTGCAGTGGGCATTGATCCCTGGCTTGTTTGTGCCTTGCATTTGTTATGCGTGAGTAAGCACATTAGCCTTTTCATTTCATTCATTAGACAGTTAGTCCTTGATTAATGTTTCCTAGTTTCTGTCAAAAATGCTACTACTCCTTAATTCATTTTGTCTTGGGACTGTCTTATTCCTCAGTGTGTGGAAAATGAACAGTTAACTGCAACAATAGTCCTTTCATTTCTTTTTCATATGAAACTGGCTAACAAATATACTTTTCTAATGCCGGTGCATCTAATGTGGGATAAAGTATGAATGATGGGTCTTTCTAAAGTTAACATAGTTATTATTTTAGTTCAGCTAGCAGGCATTGTTTAGAAGTGTGGTGTCTCAGGGTTTACTGGCAGCTTTATTTCATCCGTCTCCAAGAACTGTGGGATCACCTGGATGCTTGTGGATATTTGCCTTATAAAATTGCACATAAAAATAAATTTAAATTAAAAATGAGTGTGGTTTGAGAATACAGCACTGAAAGTTTCAGACAGTTTGGATGACAGGAGAGAACAATGAGGCATTTTTTGACTAATATCATTCACTTGGGAATTTTGCTGTTGTTGCCTTGCAGAACAGTGAAATATTGAATGACAATTCCATTCTTAAATATAATAGAAAAATGCATGAATAATTATGTGATGTGCATAAAAGAGCAAGCTATGCACATCTTTAGAAAGTACATAACAGGGTCATAAAAAAAGTTGATTACCTTGAGGGAGACAAATTTATTGTTGCTAATTGATTTAATTTGATCAGTGATCACAAGTTTTGCCTAAAAATTCTTCGCTTTTACATCCTTATGTAGATAGTGTGTGTAAAATTTTATGAATTACATACTGCTTTTTATTCATAATTGTAAAAGTTTATTTATATGCTATCCATCTATCTGAAGAATTTTACCTTTGAATTTAGTGGTATTGAAGTTAATAAGTTAGTAAACCAAACTTTGAAGTTTGGACCAGTCAGTTCTCTGGTGCATGCCCTGCTTAAGATTCTAATTAAAAAAAACTTTTTTAAACACTAAAGTGTTGAAGTCATGGTTTATATTAGTTGGTACCTTTATATCTGCATTAAATCCTTGCTTATTTATGATCTAGAATAACATTGATTTGTTTAAATAAAAATTACTTTGAACAGAAGTTTTATTCATGTTTGGAATCATTACTAAATTATTAAGTATTTAATTTAGGGACTTTTCCTCCAAATTCTAATTCCCATTGTTTGAAAAGAATTTAAAATATTGCTAGATTACGAGGCTTATACTGGATTTAATATTTCTCTCAAAATTTTAGGCTTTTTAGTTCTATAATCTTTTAGGTTGGTAAATAATAGGTGGGGAAGTTCATATATAAATATATTAGTTGGTTATAGTGACAGTTTTACTTGTTGCTTTTCTCAAATGCTATTTGCATGGAAGCTGGAATTCGTTTAAATTTCTTGCTAACTGAACTAACTCTTATGTTTATATTCATATATATCCAGAATTTTAAGACATAATTACAAAGGCATGATCCAAATGGATTTCTCTGTGTTGACTATCTGCTGAAAGACTCAAGAGCTGGTAGATTTCATACTCTCATAATTCATTTAATACATACATTGTAAAATGAAAGGTAATTCCCAGTTTGTAAAGTTTTAACGATTAGCATGAGAAACAAAAATTACATTATCTGGATTGTAGAAAAAAATTCTCTTCATACTTTCAAAGGAGATACAACAAATGCTTTGAAAACTGATTCTAGCACATCAGTTCCAAATATTCTATTTTCAACAGCTCCCACCAGCACAATGGGTTTATTCTCTTCTAAATATTATACACTTATAAATTTTATATTTCATACAGCTATTTCATTTCACATGCAAGTTATTTGATTATATTATTAAAATAATTTACTTAATTTTTTCAATATTGATAAAATTTATTTCATTAAAATATATTTTTTATATGAAGCAATATTTCCCCACATGATTTCATGACACACAGAAAATGGGGAGTCTTCTAGCAGTTATTCCTATTTTCTACCCAGGTTTTGAGAAAGCTATTGAATGCCATACAAAAGTATCAACTTGTATGCACATAAAGTAACTTTGCTGAATCTGTCACTCACTAAAGAAATGGATTTCAAATAGTTTATTTGGTATTTCTACAAGACAGAACTGTATAAATGGTCTTTCAGTAAGCCTTCACCATATCTGGATATTATTTACTGTATAAAATTTGAAAACATTTTCACTACATGAAATTATCATGCCTGATTTGTAAAAAGAAGTAATGGAGACTGCAACAAGAATAATAAATTACCAAGTTCAGATACATCCCATTCTGGGAGCAATGTACCTGTAAACTTTCTAAGTGATAAGAGTACTGCTCTTGTTGAAAATGACTGTTCACAAAACACCTCACTAACAATATGCATTGTTTACAGGTTGGGTCTTCTGTTTTGCAATTTTCCTGTCACAATAGATTTATGGTACTTTTTTTTTTTCCTTGTCCTGTTAGGATGCTTCAATTGCCCACAGATTCCATATCATGAGAGAAAAACATCCGGAGAAGTTCAACAGCAGGTAAGAGTCTAAAAATACGCGCATATAAAAATATTTTTCCATGTTATTAAGATATGGTCTATGAGGGGTTAAGTTTCACACATCCTTTAAAATATTGATTCTTGTAGAAGAGAGGAAATTGGTTCATTTTATATTAAGCATCTGCTTCCAGACTGCTTGTAGTGTAACTTTTCTGATATGTGGTATTTCAGCTGAAATGGATAGCATTATAAATAAGCTGTTCTCACAGGTGAAATGTTTGCCTTGTAAGGCTAGCATGGACAAGATGATGCATTGTGTTTGTGAGGATCCCTGAATTGACACTTTGCCATTAGGCACTGAAGAACACTTCTTAGACAGCTGCAGATGGTGATCCTTATGTTTCATTCCCACACTCACACTGGTACATTGACAGGGAGCTCTTCCATATATACTCTTAGTAAGGGCAAGTGAATGCCATTTCACACAGAACTGGTTTTATCATTAAACAACTTTGTTTCTATAAAAAAAGTCAGGAATGAGACTATGCATCTGTCCTTGTGTTGCTCTCTGAATCTTTAGTGATATTGTAGAGCTTCTCTGGAGATTAAAAATGCATTACATTTACTGTAAATTCAATATCTGGTATGTTGAGTAGATAATATTCATAATGCAATGTTTATGTTTGTTTCTTCTTATTTAGGTAATTTAGCAAGTTAGTTGTGCTGGGTAAAAGTAACATTTCAGAAACTTTAATTAACATTTAAAGACACATGGGGAGAGAAAAGTAAGAAGATACAACCTTATTTGGAATAAACAGAGAATGTCTAGAAATAATTATTAACACAAATATTTTTTCACTGTGAATCTAACCATACACTGTTTAGTTTTCCATGAGGGTGACCTGGAAAGTCTTCTATAGATGCAAATCTTCATAGACCTTAGGATGAAAAAATATGCTGTTTGTGTTCACATCTAAGAGCTGTACAGAATGAATTTTAAATATGTTTGTGAATATTATCTTGCTTACTTTTTTTTGTTAAAATTTTTATAGCTAATAGTCAGAATGGGGGCCTTTTTTTTCTCAAATACTCAATCTGCTTAGCATCTATATGGCATACTGTGAACTTAAGTGTATATTCCTTTTTAAGTCACATAGTGCACATTTGTTTTCTATGACCTCCTTTTCCTAGCCCTGATGCTCCTCATTCTGAAAGAATTTTACTATGATAAGATCTGAACTCAGATCTGACCTATGCATCCCAATGTACTGTACACTACCAGCAGGACTAGAGGTATTGGACTTTTAGCAAATGACAACATTCTGGGTCCTGAAGATTTAGCTAGTTTATCAGTGGTCTTTCTGCATATTTTCAGCAGTTAGCAATTATAATTTATAAAAAGCTCAGCTAATAACATGAGTTTCAGATCAGATTTCATGTCACAATAAATCATATGCCATTAATAACATCTGCTAGCAGACTCACCTTGAAATTCATCTATATTTTAAGGAACCTGATATTTCTAACATTGTCTTAAGGAAATTAGTTACAAAAATATATAGTCCTAGTCCCTACATACTTTGGTAGTGCAATATTGAAAGAACTTGAAAAAAAGCAATGATTCTCTTGATATATAAAGATTATTCAGAAAGATTATGCCTTTCTTAAAAACAGTGTAAAGACTTGAACAAAGTATAATAGAAACTGATACTTTAAGATGTGTTTTCTTTTTTGTAGTGAGAAAAAAAAAGGGTTCTCTATTTTTGTTCAGTAGAATTTTCCAGATAATGTTAGTTCACAAATACTTTTTCTGCTTACCATTTATTTGCCTGTCAAAATAAGTCCATAACATGTTGCAACAGCATTTTCTTGGAGGGTATGAAAAGAAACCCCTTTTTTAGTTGTCTGCTAAGCCCCAAATCTGAATTCACCAGAATATAGAATTTTCTATGCAATCTAAATTATTTAGGCTCAGCAAGTCCAACTCAAGCCTGATTCATAGTGGGCTCTGTAGTTAACAGCACCTGCTCCTTTCAAAACCCTGCATTACTCATTTGAAAATCCTACACTGTCATATGGACATCTTTCTTGTGATTTTTAAAAAAGAATTCTTTTTTGCTTTTATGTTAGTTTCCTCTTGCCTAATTTTTCAACATTTTAACTTTCACAGCTATCATTCAGAGCAGGTCCTTGCACTGAAGTTCTACTCTGAAAAATGAACATGTGAAAATTTTCCTTACTGAAGAGAAGCTTTAAATTTATATTGTGTACATAGGTCTTTTGAAATACACAGGTTTTATATTTGCTTCAGTGAAGTAAATTAGGTACAGTTTGAAGTTAGAGAATCTCTAAATTAAATCCTGGTTATGATCCTCAAATTCCTTAGGATATTCTTGCCACGCTGATCCCAGGGTTCATGTGTAAATAGAGTACTAATAGGAGAACTCCTGACACATTCTACTTGTGTAGAAGCAAAATCTTGTACTTGTTTGTCTTCTCAAAATGAAGATGAGAGAATATTGCAAGACTTAGAAAAGCTTTTTTTAATGGCTACTAGCCAATGTTGTGGCATTCTTTGGAACTAGGTCACTAGTTCTTGGGAACTGGGTCATATTTTGAAATTCTGCAGTATTCACAGATTTTGGACACAAACATTTAGTATTATTGACTTATTAAAAATAAAAAGAAATAAATTTAGGTTTAGATTTCTAAATTATCTAGAGATAGTTAGACGTAAGTCTTTGGAAAATTTAAGTTTAAGTGTGTATAAATGTTTATGCACTAAAAATCCACATTATCAATTGTTTCCTTTGCAATGAAGCACCTGGCTATTTGAGTTTTTTAGGAAATTGAAATCAATTTCCTTTGCAAAAAGGGTCTTCTGTGTTCAGAAGCTTAATTTTCAATGAAAAAATACCTTATACATGCCTTAATATCTTGAAAATGTTATACTTGTAAGCTTTGATATGGAATGGCTCCAAGCAGTTTTCCAAATAAGGCTCAGCATGAATGTCTACCTGTGATTTTAAAATACATGTTACTTGTTCCTAAATCCAGGTCTGGAAGAGAAGAATTTTAGTGATGGTCAAATAGTAAAGAATGGAAGTGAGAACACAGTAGTAGCATCCTGAGCTCTGTCAAAAAATGAATCTTACTATGGCATATTAATTATATCTTTTGATCATTAGCACACTTTATTAGAAACCAGGAATGATATTGCATTAAGATTTATACGTGTTCATAAGTCCCAAAATCTCTGCTGTCACATTACCCACTCTGCAGGTCTGAAGTGCTCACAACCTTGTGCTGGAGAAATCAGTTTCCTTCCCAGCATCTTCTGCTTAAGAGTAGGGTCAGATTTTCCAATGTAAGTGTGGAAGGGCTGAGTTAGTGCCAGTGGGGATAAAACTTGCAAAAGGCAGTATTTCAAGTAAAAGTATCGTTAAACTAGGACATTCTGTTGAAATAATGATTCAGTTAGGCCAAAATGCCCTACAGGGAGACCTGTGTAACCATCATAGGCTCGATGCTGGGAATAACAGATGTATGAGTTATGTGACTGGAATATACACAAGGAAACAAAGAATACTTTCAACAGAAAAGTAATTCAAGTTGATGTTAACTTTTCTAAAATCATATTCAGTTCAATTAGGTGTACTAATTTGACACTCTAGCATCCCATAGCACAAAAGATATTTCATAGTCTCAGTAAATTATAGTAGAATTTATAAATTACATTTACAGTCTTAAGTACATTGTCTTTGAAGTTTCCAAACATCAGTCTATTCCCATCTTTTATGAAGGAAACCTAAAGCAGAAAAAGTTCCTAGTAACTTTCTTTATGTCATATTCCTGACAATGTATTTTTGAGATTCCTTCTCAACTCGCTTAATTATGCTTTTATTTTGTGCTATACATATTTCTATACATTTAATTCTAAGAAAGTTTTTAAGTAATAGAAAGTACTGATTGACCTCGTGCAAGTGTTCTCCAGGAGAATAAGGAAAGGCCATAGTAAGAAAAGGTAGGAGAAATGGCAGATCAGTGCATCTTTAGCAAGTTGTTCTGGGTGTCCTGACTTGGATACTGCACTATACAATGTAGTTATAGCATCATATCTTTAGTAACATTAAAAAAAAAAAAAAAAAAAGGAAAAAAAATCTTGTCTTGCATACATTGTTTCTGTATTCAAAAGCTTTATTGTAAGGGATGTCTAGTCCTGCCTGGAAGCAAAAAAACCAAAACAGAATTATTCCACTTCAATATTGGAGTTGAATGCAAGTTCAGGTTTTGTGACTGAAAGTGATAAAAATCAGGGTTTTTTTTCACTTGCAATCAGAGCAAAATCAATTATGATGGAGTGAATTAAATGGTCTACTTTCAGATGTACTCAGGCTCTGTTTTAAAGTTGACTTATTTTAGCTTAGAATCGAACAGTCAAAATGTTTCATTTTGTATAGAACAAAACTATTCTGATATTTTCATTATTATTCCAGTTTTTCGGTTTGAGTGGTGCAGTCTCTTGTATTGAATCACAGCCGCATCTTTTCAGTGAATATACTAAACATCAACACAAAATTCCTAACTTTAATTGCAGACATATCAGCCTCTCCTTCAACCTCTCCTCCCTTCCTGGTTGTGACATATGAAAATGTTTAAAAAGAAGTCACTGGCCCCACAGAGAGACCAGATTGCAGACATCTGTTACCTGTCCCACTGAACCCACAGGTTCCTTTTCTAAAGGGGATAAGGCTCCAGGGAACAGTACCTCTGAACTCAGACAGCATTACTGCAACTCCAGTCATCAGAAGAAGCAAAGCAGGGTGAAAATATTTGTGATAGAACACAAAATATTTTCCCACAAGGAAGAGATGGCTCTTAGAGAACATACTCTGCCTAACTCCTGGTTATAATGTTTATAAGAGAGAAAGAAATAAGAAAACAACTAGATGTGCTTTTGTCAGAGTTCAAAAATGTAGTAGCCCACCTTTAGAAATAATTCCTGAAGCACATAATGTGTGCCTGAGTTTGGGACAAAGAGAAGATAGTTGGAGCATAAAGCTGATTTAGCCTTTCTGTGTCTGCTCTCTACAGAGCAAAATCACAGCTGTTTGCAGCTGCAATATCTACACCTCTGTCTGATACAAGATTTCATGTTTTTATCATTTCTCTAGAAAGTGCTAATGGGCTAAGGCCCTCTGCTTGAGAGGCTCCTTACTCTCTCAAACATTTTCCTATAGCAGCTGTCTGGGAGGCTGGTGTGGTTGGGGAACCTTAAGTTCAGACTCATGAAGACTAGAGACAGTGTGATGTATAAAATGTATGTTAAGCAGGAGCCCCTATGTCCTGGGCATTCCCTGGGATTTCAAAGTAAATTCCTGAAAGAAGTGTGCTGTATCAGACCATAGGCAAATTTATAAGAATTTATAATTTAATTTAAGAAATTTATTTAATTTATAATTTAAGAATTAATAATTTAGATATATATATTCTCAGGGTCTGCAACTATCAAATTCACTGCTGCAGGACTAAAAGGGTTCAGGCTTTGTTGGGCCTGAATATTTGAGGGGATTGCCATTCTGCACCTTTATATATCTAACATATATACTCTTACTGCTGGCAAGATATGGGAATGTTGTCTTTTCTTCTTTGAAGAAAGTTGTATGTTTATAATATACCTAGTGATACCCGGCTTTTAAAAAATAGTTTCTTTACCAATTGCTAAGTGAAATATATCAGGGTTAATGCTAAAGGGTTAAAATCATCACATTTCTAGGAGACAGGACTGTTTATGGTGAAGAATCATACAGAGGGATTGGCAGAGCATGCATTGTGAATGTAACAAAGTTGTTGATTCACAAAAGGTCTATCCATATGCTACAGCCCAAGGTCAATAAAATCTAATTTTCTTCAACTTGTGTCAGGCTGGCTAAGAAATTTATTGCAGATGATGTTTCCTTACTCTGAACCTTTTCTATGGATTGAAGTGACTAGTGGATGTTTTACACATTCCTTAATTAATTAAAACTATTGCCTTTTATTACAATGTGTTAAAGGCAATTTTAACTCTATAGGAATTAATTCTTGGTCTCTTCCACAGTATACTCACACCAATTGAAATAAATGTGAATAACACAATGATGGAAAAAGTATTTCAAACTTCTTTAAATTGTTGTCAATTCAGATGAGGGAGGAGTCTATAGCAGATAGGGAAAAACTGCTAAGCTACTGCTTGCTCTTTGTTCTTGTTGATGAAGTATGGTCAAGTATTTCTATACCAATCAATAAGGTTATTTTCCTTGTTTTTTCATGAACACGCTATATAAAGCACTTTGTAATAAAACTGGATTTTATCAAATACTGCTGCTTTTTTTGAGAGGGCTTATAATCAGAATTAACGAACACTAACATGGATTTGGAGCTTCAAGCTTCATTTTGAATGAATTAATTTTCAAATCTCAGAAGTAAATAGCAAATCTTTACATAACTTTGGTGTGGATATAATTCATGTTTACAACAGATGCTGGGTTTTATAAACAGTTAAGCAGCAGCCCTTTTCTAATATATGTCACAAACCCAACAAAACCTTCTTTCAAAATCCAGTCAGGATTGCTAAGTGGCCACAACACACTTACATGTAATGATTGACAATATCCAATCCATTAAAAGCAATGAAATGAATTGTTAAGGGATAATTTTTACACTTCCTATTTATTAAACATAAACACATTACTCTTTAGTACAAAGAAATTAAAATTTAATCAGAGCAATGAAAACCTTTACTCTGAACTGTGGATGCTTTATGGTGCTTTTTTTAAATCCTTTAATTCCGGTAATTAAGCCCCTACTACAGTTCCCATAGATAATGAGGAGAACCCAAATACTCCTTTAGTACAGCAGAGACTGACACAGTATGCAGCATGTGCTTTTACTTCTCTTGTTCTTCAACTCACAAGAAATTGGGTCCTAGATTTGCTTCAGATCCTGAATCTTGTGACTAATATAGTCCAGGCTTCAACTCTACACTCTGCAACTGCGAATTGGTTTATACAATATTAGACAAATTTAGGCAATTGGAAAGAAAATTTTGAAGAATTTAGCCAATCCTTTCTATCTTAGTACTACTGTTCAAAATTCATTTTTAGTAGATTACCTGAAAAGTAATGCTTTCAACCAATATGTCAGCTCCTGATTAAGTTACCAAAGTTCTTATCTCTGTTAATTGTATAACTGAAGAGATTTTAAGTACTTAATGTATCAAAAAAAGAACCTATGTCAACATCTCCTTCCTTTCAGATCAGCATTTTCCATTTGCCTCTTTATTCAATTTGAATGTAGTTTGTCTTGCTTATATCTATGTGTTTTCATTCAAGTTATCTGACTGTTTTCTGATCTGATTCCAAGAGCCTTATTTTTATTGCAATAGGTTCCACAGCCCTTTCTAAGAAATGTGCAAAGCTAGAGGTATTCTCCAAATTTATAGTATGAAGTAAAGTATAATTTGTGTATCTTGGAAAATAAGATCAGTCAAGGCCATCTCTCTCAGTTAAAGTCCTTATTCTTTTCCAATTTATATCTTCTTTTCATTAACATAGGATATATTTTTCCAAAGAAAATATTTTGAAAATATTTGTTTTAAATATCATAGAACAATTCATATAATGCATTTCTATGAAAATTGAATGATAGATGCTGCTGTACTATAAGTGCCTTTGTTATAACTTCAGTGTTACTATAGCATCTTCAGAATATAATTTTGGAGTTTGGTTTTATTTGTAAAATAATACCAACTACTGCTGCTTTTTATTTCACCTGATAATGACACAAAATTGAGAGGTATTTGTCTTAGTATTGAGGATGTCTTTAGCATTGATGAACCAAACTTATATTTTCTATTCTTTCATATTTGTGTTTTCTTTTTTTTTTTTTTTTTTGTGTCATGTAATGATAGTCAAAATATTTTTTCAGTATCTTTCTGTATGTGTGTGTTTGTGAGACAAATTTTTAAATACATTTTTAGAAAAAACATCAGCAATGAAATTTATTGGCTGACTTGATCATTTAAAGGGAATGGCTGTTACTTTTTCTGATTTTTGACACTACTGCTATTGAAACCAAGTATATCTAAGAGATAAAAGTGATTTAAAGTTCTGTTGTGTCTTTCATGATGCTTCATTGTGTGGTTAACAGAAGTTCTGATGTGTTTTGGGAAAACTATTTTGGTCATTTATGCCTTTGAGACTAAGTCATATAATTTCTTCTGTTCTTGCCATTCCTAAGACAGGCTTATTCATTTTAGGATCTTTCTGTGTGCTGTCATGGCACTGTAGGAATTCCTCTCTGGCTTCTCTTACAATTCTATTGCTGAACAATAGGCAACTATTGATCTACATCTCCTTCTGAAGCAGGAGATTAATGGATGGTCATTTTCTCTCTCACCATTGACACTAGGATCCTGCGCTCAACTTTTCCCTTTGTCACACAGAGAAATTGTGGGAATTTAAAAAATTTCGCCAGATTGCTAAAAGAAAAATAATTTATGTTCAATTAGTCCTCCATTTGCCCTTCAGAATTACACATTGTATATATATTATCTGTCTTGAGTGCTCTCTAGTGTTCAGCTTTCAGGGTAAAAGGGTTCATGTGGCAGATTGTTGGCTAAGGGATTGCTAACCCTGCCTCCTTCCAGCTCAAAATATCCGGGAGTACTTTATGGGGAAACTGCCAAGACAGGATACAAGATGGGTGAAGAAACATGTGGGGAACAGTGTCATTTTGTTACTGTTTCTTAAAGTTTTAAAGATCAGGAGTTACAGAATTCTGAATTCATTGCTAATCATGGATTGTGAGAATGAGCTTGATGTTTCTGCTATCTTCACACGCCATGGCATAAAATGGACCACAATAGGAAAAGGAGAAAATCACTGGACATAAAAACTGTTATCTAGTAGTTACTTGGAATTTATTAAGACTGGAAAGTTTTCAGTTAAATCCAGGTTTCAATCCCTGTAAGTCAGCTTAATTATGGCATACTGTTCCTTAGGTTAATAATAATATTTTTAAAATAATATTGAACTTAGGTTATTTTTTTTTCCTGATGAGCTAAAAATCAGATCAGAGTATCGTTTGAATCCATGTGACATAGGTAGGTGTGGTAAAAGCTACCTAGGATTTTAATTTAATAGTAAGAGGAAGAAGTTGTTAGTTTTGCCTTTGTTTTTTTTTTTTTTTGGTTCAAATTAGACTTAGGGAACAGCTGCAAGTAATATGGTTTCCTGATTCTTGAGAACCTTTCAGTTACACTGTTTTTAATAAAGATTTGTCCATATGAGGGACAGCAAGGTCTGCTAACCTTTCTTGCAGCATGCTATTTCTGAGCCAATTATGAAGATGTCTAAAGGCATCGAATGCTCTTTGGTACAGTAACTTGTGATTTGGGAGTATAATGGCCAACTGGAGAACTTTCTCTGTGGTTAGCATATCTGTACTCACAATATATAAAAAACAAGGACAGAATTGATTTTTTTTTATGAGCTAAAATTCTTGTATTTTTTCTTTTCGATATGGTGATATATTAATAACTATAGTAACAGCAGAAATAGCAGAAGCTTCCTAAGTGTTTTGGATTTTGATAGTAGAGCCTTGAAGGCTGTGTTAAGTTGTCAATCTAGGGTTTTTATCAAGATTTTGTTGATGTTCAAAGGAAGAAAAGAGGTGTTAATCAAAGAAATATGTTCTTCTTGCTGATACGAGGCAGCTGAATATTCACACTGAATGAAATCTTCAATATGCTTTGATTTTTTAGAGAATTGTAGTATAAATCTTCACTGAAAGTGATTTGGGAACATAAATTTAATTGATAAGTTGTTCTGGGCTTTTCAAATGAAACCTGAATGGATTGACCTAACTAAATATGGCTTATCTAAAGAAACCTTGCAGCAGGAGAGCTGCACAGCAGCCAGGACACTGGAGCCATGGGGCTGTTTTTATACTGGCATCACAGTGAGGGTAGTCAGCCAGGCAAAGGGAATTGGGGTTCAAATCCCCCTTCTGACAAGGAATAATCAGATACACTCTCTTACTCAGAAAGTGTTTTAGTGACTAAACAACAAAATAGGAGCAGGACTACAAGGAAATTCAAATGCCGTCATTAACAACTACAGCAGAAACACAGAAAACAAGTCAACAGGTGGGAATTTGACTCTTTCATGAGGTTGTCAGGTGAAGAGGCAGTTTTGTATTATTTGAAGTCTGGTATAATTCTGAGTTTCCACTATATTGCTTAAATTATTAAAAATATTTATCCACTACTTTAGTAATGCAAGCAAAATAAGTATCGTGGAACCTGGACACCTCTGTTGCAAACGTGATGGATTATGTGTTCTATACTAGTATCTGCATGCCAGAATGAGATTCCTAACTGCTTTTGTTGCATCTAGAATAGGAGAGCAGCACCAGGAGACAGTAAGCCGTGAACTGCCAACACTTTGTATAAGGGCATGAGGACCTGTGCTGCTAGCTAGATGAGTGGACACTGGGAGCCACAGCAGTAGACAAAGATTCAGAAGGAAGAGATTTGCACATGCTTGGGCTGTGAGGGTATAAAATCCGAGGGGTCCTTTGTTGAGGGTCTCTCCTTAGAGGAAACAGCTTGAGTTGCCTCTCTGTTACTGCATTGTGAATAAATTGCATTATAGAGCAAGGTATCTGACTCTGCTGTGGGAAACCTAGAGCTGAACTGGTGAGGGAACCTGGTCTGACCACGTGTGTGTGGGGTGTGGTGAGAAGTATGCACCTGTCAGCTTACTGGATCTACCCTCCCTGGAGGGGCTTTGGTCCTAGCAGTGACAGCATCTGATGCTGGGAATGTGACTGCCAGAGTGTCTCGTGAATGGTCACACGGGGGCTGGTTTGCTTAACAACCTACGATGCCCAATGACACTAAAATTGTAGAATGAGGGAGTATAAGCATGGTGCAGAACAGTCCCCATCAGAGTGAAGTTAGACACAGCAAACACTGCCAAAGACAGAACTACTTAGAGGTACAAAAGAAAGATGACCTGTCAGAGCTACTCTGAACCTTCACTAATTCTGACAGTTTCTCAGAATGGTTCGTGGACAGTCACGGCTGACCTGTGTAATGAACTACTTCTAAGCTGGAAGGCACTGCAAGGTCTGCATGAAGCACAAGACCACATGTTCCCCTGATGTTTAAAGGACAAGGCAATACCACCATGGCTGTTTTGTTTGTACCTTAGAGCCATCTGAGTTGGCAAAATCTCTGCCATTCTGGAAGCATGCTCTGTTACAAAATGGAGATGTGGCAGAAGTATTGAATAAAATGTATGCACTGGTTGAGTACACTGGATCACAAGCTAGTGTTCCTTAGTCTCCTGTATTATACCAGCTTCTTAGGCCTTATAAAATGTATTTTAGCTGTCTCAAGTGAAGGAAGTCTTTGAGATTAAATTTTAACTTAGAAATTTGTTCTTGCTGTAAGGCACACTCATCTTTTCCTTCCTCTGGCGCCTTAGGACTTCCCTTGTTTCTCTTTCTGATTTGACTCCTTTTTTCCTTGCCTTTCTTGACTTAACTTTGTTCCTTCACCTTATAAAATAATCAAGGGTACAGATTTCAACAAAACTATACTCTTGGTTAAGAAGGATTTCAGTTTTTATTATAAAGTTAAATTAAGAGCTGCTTAATGCTCATGGTTTAGTATTTTAATAAAAAGGGAATGGGAGAAGCTGATAGAGCAAGAGGAAAGTGCTTTTCAGCTGTGTCTCTAACTTGAAGTCTTAAATGTTGCTTTGTTTTGTGTATTTATTAGATTTTTTGAGACCTATATATTACATTGTCTATCTTCTTCATAGCACTTCCATTCTCTGTGGAATGAGGTGTAAAGCTGCTTGTACTGTACACTTCTACCAGAAAACTCTTTGACTGTGTAAATTTAAGTAATAAAACCATAAGTATGGCCATTTAATGCTCTGAACTAGTAGCACACTAAAACCTGTAGCTTGAAAAAGGATATATCCAGTTTCTGTGCCAAGATTTTGATGCATAGTGAAAAGTTTGTGAGAGCTTCTGGAGGTGCAATCCCTTTTGAAAGCATATGGAGAAACATGATTTTTGTCATGGAAATCTGTTCAGAAGCATGAAGCAAAGTATCAATGCCACTGCAGACTAAACCACTACCCAGTTTTTCTGGAGTTACTTTTATGAGTTTTGGGTTTTTTTGAAAGCACTCTGACATACCTAACTCTGAATATTATCTTGTTCTGTTGTCCAAGAACTTGGATTTGGAAATGAGCACAGACCTGTCAACTGGCAATGTTAGACTGTATTGCTGAAATCCTGATCTATTTGAGCTGTGATATTTTTCACCTGTTGTCACAAGACATGCATTTGATCTTAACAGTTGTAAGCTAAAAAATATAGAGAGATAGTTTACTATAAAAACAATTACTTCAGAGCTTTTTTCATTAACTGATATATTGTCTTTGTACATTAAAATTAAGTAACCTCCAATATTTCAGACTATCTTATTTTACAGACTATTGGTAATGTCCCATGTATAATATCACAGAATATTGAACAATTTTTATGGCTGGCTATATCTTACCCACAAGTCACAGGAGGTGAACTTTTAACTGTATCAGATAATATTTAAGGAAAATCAGTATCTTTGTAGTTCTTAAGCTTATGAAATTCTAGATTGCCCATGAGAGCCAAAGTATCCTGCTTTCTAGAAGGAGGGAAAAGTATGTATCTAGTAAAGCTTCCTTGGAGATAGTGCTGAGTAGGAAGTAGTTTAGTTTCCCTGATCAGAAAAAAACCAGAACCTTCCTACATGACAAAAAGGGAGCTTTGCCTCTCTTGCAGTTGCTGCTACACAGAGCTGCAGTGCTTGCTTGAAATGTCAGTCCCAGCTGTAACCCCCTGACTGAGACTCACTTCTCCCTCTGTGCTGCTTAAATACAAGTTGCCTTGTGCCAGGCACCTTGGGGTTTTGTTTCTCTGTTGTTAAATGGTGAATGTTTATTTAAAGGAGCAGTATAGGCTCATCTCAGGGACTTGGAGGATGATTATGCTGTCCTGCTACCAGGGTGACAACTCCAGCAGCTAACAATGAAAACTGTGGCTAGAATTGCAAAGGTTACAGCAGTTCTCTGAGATGTTGGTTATTAATTTATGCCTTTATTGCAAATATGATATGCACAAACTGTGTCTCCTAAGTCCCAGGTGATGTACATTGACTCACCAGATTCAGTTAATATAGGGTAGCTAAGTATGCTTTTATATGTAGCTTTAAGCTGATATTCCATCTGTTAGCTAACAGCTCTTTCTAAATGAAAATTCCATTCAAATTGGCTTCATTATGTGTAGGGGTTTTTTTCTGGTTTCACTGCATAATACAGTCTAATCAAAGATAGCTAAAAATAATCCAGGTTAGCTCTACATGGAAGTCATATGTATCCTGAGAGGGTTTTTTCCTTTGCACTGTATTTTTTTTTACTGCAATGACCAGTGAAAGAAAGTCTTTAGTTACTGGTTAGCTCAATGGGATTTCTTCATACAGGACAGACAATATGACCCTCTATTGGTTTACAAGATGGAGTCCTGTGTGTATTTACAAGCTGTGACATTCTGTAGCTACTTTACAGAAATTCTTTGATGAGGAGGCCAAATTTCAGTCTTAGGTAGAATGATACTTTAAATAATGATGTATTAAGTATTTCTGTCAAGATTTCTGCTTTTTTTGGAATAGGTCAGTCTAAAGATTTATTCTAGGGGCATCTTTGTTAGCACTTCAGAATATGTTTGGCTTGGTTTTGTCTACTAGGTTGCAATATAGAATATTAATTTTCAGTTTTATAGAAAAAGAGCTAGACATAGAGAGATGTTAGTTTTACTCCACTTATGGTGAAGATCAAAAAGAGGAAAAATAAATTACATTATCTACTTTGGGTTTAATGTACACTTTCTATGTTGGAAACTAGTGAAAATAGTTTAAATATTTGCTAAGATATAGCTCACCTTAATAAAAAATGCACATAGAATATATTTGTTTCTTACCATTTTAGAAACAGTTGATACCCTCATTTGTACTTCATAATCCACCACAGTGAAGGCTTAATAGACCATTAAAGAAACGGTGGGAAGTTAATTTTAATATGTAATGGTGTGAGGGGTTTTATTTTTTCCTTAATACAATGAAGCTTCTAACAATTTTATTTGCGAAGAAGATGATTATTTAATAAAGTGACAAACTGTCCCACTGATAGGATACATTAATTTTCTTCTAAAGCTGTTCCTTGTACTCCATAAGAAGGTGATAATTAGGTTTGCAGATTAGAATAACATAATCAGACCACTTGTGTGGATGCTTGTTAAAATATATTTTCCTCTTCATATAAGCCTCATAATAATTAAAAACTGTTTAAAAAGAGAACCATTCTTTTTCGGTATGGACTTTTTAAATTAGTCCTAATAATATATCAAGTTATACTTAAGCTAATTCAACTTTTTAAAAGGTTAATATTTGAAAAAGAGTATGAGAAGTGATTAACTGGTGAGTTTAAGTATTAGCATTAGGTTTTGCAGGAACACCTACAGTATAAAACAGCGCTCATTCATATCCTGATTTAATTTCTTCCACTGTCACTCCTGATTGTTCCATTTAATCTTTCTTAAGTCACATAAAATTATCTTGTATGTGTAAATTAACAATCATTTTCTAATTTCACTGCAAACTTTAAGAACTGTCAGAGAAAAAAATATACTGGCAGTGATTAATTCTCTATTTTAAGCAAAACTAAATGCAGTTGCTATTGAGGTAGAGTGCACATAGAGTGGTTTTTTGCTGATTCTAGACTCCAATAAAGGCAGTGGAGAAATAGCAATGAATGTGAAATGAGTGGTTCACATCTCAACAATCAGGCTTGTGTCTATCACATTGAATCAGTGTAATATTCACTGACCTTACATTTTAAAACATTGAAGCCAATTTCCTTTACTTAGGATTCGTGTAGTATTCAGTACTTTCTTGAAACTAACTTCCTGGCCTAAGCCCAAGGTGGGAAGTGCACAGCCTAAGATCATTTAAAGTGTCTTTAAGTGTTTTAATTCCTTCACTTTTAATAAGATTAAGATTTTTTTTTCTATAGTTCAATGAAGTCTTATTCTAGGGAAAATGGGAAAGTGTATATTTTGGTATTTTGGTTTTGTTTGAAACAACCTCGAAATTAATCTTACACTAAAGAATAAAAACTGTTTTCTCAGTATTTCATCAGTGTGTTCTAACTTTCATGGTCCAAGATATTTCATTACAGCAGTTACTATCCGTGTGTTGATAGAGGGCTGATTTAAACACTAAAAACCCAGTATGTTCTGGCTAGAAATCACTTCAATTTCAAATAACCAAATGCAGAAAAAAGTGTTACATTATTAAATATTGCAATCATCTAATTTGTGTGCACAGTTCCATATGTATATTTGATATACTGGCCTAATCAACTTCAGGTAGTTGTGGGGACATGTTTTATGGACAAGTAAAAAGTAATCAGGTTCTTTTTATTACCATTATGAAAGAACTGAAAGAATATTTTTTGTAGTGTGCTAAATATACATACAGAAAAAGACAAATATTCAGCCATTTACAAAAAAGGATGCAATACTGACTGATTTAACAGCAGTAGATTAATAGAATAGAATCAGTCATGAAGGAATTTATAAAATATATTTTTAATATTATTAAGTCTTTTTTTATCATTGGATACTAACAAAATTTTGTCTTGTCATCTAAAGCAAATTATATGACAAAGATTAACCAGTGCTTTTACCTAGAAAATTATCAACTGTATAAGCCTATGGGCCAACAATTTACAAACAATTGACCCTACTTCTCCCTTTCTAAATAGATGATTCACAGCAATCATCATGGTAAATAGCTACTTTGAATGACATTTTACATAACAATTCGAGATATTTCTGGTTGAACAAGACATGCACATAAGGCATCCAGGAAAAAGTTGAATTTTTAAAAATGTCTCAGAACTACATAACTCTTCAGGGTAGCAGTTATAAGGTATAATTCCTTTGTTTTACATTGTGGGAAAAGGTGACGTAGGTGGGATGTTCCTAGGATATGTTTTCATCCTTGGTTTCCAGAATTGGTAGCCTGGTGAGGTGAATGCCAAACTTTTCTCTTAGGACTTTTGCTTTTTAAAGGCAAGCAAACAGCCTAGAAACGGCAGAATTATAATGTCAGATCCTCTCCAATGGATTCTTAACACAGGGCCACCTGTAAAATGCCATAACTGAGATGTTAATGAGGAAGCATGATGGCCTCTCATCAGTTTGCAGGCTGAAAACCTCTCTATATATGGCAAGTTTACACAGTTTCAGAAAAGGACCTATAGGTGCAAGCTACTGTAGAAATCCTGTTACAGCTCTGTGTACTGGCCTTCCTTACATAGGAAATTTTGCTATGTTGGAAGTGGTTTATTGACAGCCAGCTCCAACTCCAAGTTAAAAGAAGAAATACTTACAGATCCATGATGTCATGCCTGATCTCTAGTTTTAATGTGTCTTAAGAGACCTGGCTTTGTCTTTAAAATAATAATTTGTGCTTTAACTGCCTAGAAATCATTGGAAACTAAACACTGGAGATCTAAGGAAGAGAATTTAAATTTCAGTTATATTTACATCATTAGCTCTATGTTCTCTCAGAGTCCATGTATATATAAGAGCTCAGATGAAGCCTTCAAGGAGAGTGAAACAGGCATGTAAAGATACATAAAGGTTGTCCAGGGAGCCTAGGACCAAACTGATATCTGCTGGAATTCAGCCCAAGGCATTGACTGTCAAGTATATTTTTATGTATACTAGAAACATATGCAATAGTGAAAAATGTGATGTAATTTGAGAAAAGATTTTTTTTTTATGTAGAAATATGTAGTGAGCTTTTCCCCCTTCCCCCTCTAAAAGAAACTTGCTATTCTTACTAATTATTGCAGTGTTTATTGATTACATTACTAACCCAGGTCTTCATATTGTCACAGGGGGCAAGCAGACTGGGCTTTCCTAAATGGAAAAATATTGAACATTAGCAAAATTATTGTGGGACATTAAATGTTAAAAACGTCTTTGAGAGTAATAAAGGCTAGAAAGTTTAGCAGGTCACACTCTTTTTCTTATTACTCAGTTTTTTAAAGCATTCAAGTGTTAACCTTTTGAAAAGGAGAGGGGAGGAAAAAGAGAGGACACATGATTGGGAGATACTTAATTATCTGTTTCTTTAAAGAAGCAGTAGTCAGGTCCAACCTCATTCAGCTGCCAACACTTGCATAAAGCTGCTGGAGAGAGCTCCTGTGAATACCCAATTGCAAGGCTCTAATTTGAGATAAAATAATGCATCTAACTATACTGTTATCAATAATTAATAGGCACTTATGAATGTAATTCATTGAAATCTCACCTCTGGCCCAACCTCTGCCACTCCAGGAAGAAAGAGACATAGCAGTTTTCTTTCTGGTTTTATCCAAGCCTTTGTGTGAGCTTTAAAGGGGATTCAAGCAGTAAATTGTACACAATAAACATATAGAAGAAACCTGGCATGAAGTAGAGCCTTTTAATAACAGTGTCTGCATTTTTTTTGCTTCCTTTTACCCCTCTTAAATATATATATATATATAAATATGTATTAAAAATACCACTTTGTTTGGTTCCCCACTAAGAGTAAGCTTTTCTTTGAATGTCATCCATTTTCTAGAATTTTTAAAAATTGAAAAGCTTTGCTCTTTTGACCTGCTAATACATCTCAGTCACAGTTCACTGCAAAGCTGTGACAACATGCACAGTGATAACAAGGCAGGCTGTTACATCTCCATTTTTTTAATCTTGACTATATCAGCATTAGTGTGACACAACTCATCAGGTTTGGAATAATGTAATTAATTTATGAGATTCCACATAATTAAACTAGTCACCTGTGAATATATCCAAAGGGATTTTTCAATGCTGTTAATCTGGGTATTTCATTCCATTTTTGTGTACAACAGATTATTTAATCTGCATATAATTAGATGAATACCTGCAGTATTATTTCTAGTTTAAGCATGCCTCCTCTCTCTTTTGTAGAGGCCAACAAATGAGGTGATATACCAGTATTACCACCTATACCACATTTTTCTCCTACCTCAATTCTAGAGACCCAAAAAGGAGAATAAGTGATGTGCTTCTCTTACACAGAAGCATGTGTATGAACAAGACATAAGAGATCATACCCACGATGTGATGTTTGCTCTTCTCATGAGTCCATGAAGCTCAGGGGGAGCAAGATTGTGGATAATGGGTTAGCTGGCTGCAGTCACTAATCAGGAGTCTTTTAGAGTTGCAGTCACCCTAGGACAGTTGCATAGGTTCAAACACCACTTGCATTTAACTGTTTATTCTATTTTCTAGGAACTTAAAATTAGGCAATCTAAAATTTGAATTTTACTGATGAAAAATCAGTTTTCCTTGGTGTAGTATGTCCTAACTGAAAAAGAAAAAAAAATGGCATTAAGTGCATTTCCATTGAAACAAAGGAAGCCTTTAGGTACTCACTTGCAAAAAAAAACCCTCCTAGAAAAAAATTAAACAAATATAGGCTTGGCCACTGGTTGAAATAAAAGAGTACAAAATCACCTGTGAGTAAAATCAAGGCAGGGGCTCTGCAATCCATTGTTAAACCTTCTATTGAACAGCCACTGCTTGATCAGCTGTTGACTAGGACACTTTATCTGTTGTTATCTCTAGAATAAGGGAAAGGATTCTGTCTCTATCACATCCTGTTTGTTCAGGTCTTGTTTTTAAGAATTCTCTGACAACCAAAAATAATTTTTTGATATTTATTTTAACAAAAATCCATTTTATATCAAATTTTAAAATTGTATTTTGGTAAGAAGATTTGAACATTTTGGTTTTTCTCTTTCCCTAGTCAGTGCTAAATACTGAAGGTAATTATTACAGCTCTGTGTGTGAATTTCATTTGATTCAGCAGGAATAACCTCGATAAAATGCTCAGTTTTGCAAAGGTGCCCTTTCAAGATGCAAATTAACACAATTACGTTAGTTGAAAACATATTTTGGAGATATGCAATCAAAATAATAAACTAGTTAAATAAAGCTTGCATGTGCAATCACATTTGGTAAATAAAAAATATTTCCTAATAAGAAATTTGACAAGTTTTGCTTAGTGCAATTTTTAATTCAAATTGTACATAGTTTCAATTTTATGCCATCGTAAAAGTGAGTGCTTCTTTTTCATGGCAAAGTAGGAGATAAACAGACAACAATTTCAGAAATTGTGTAAACTAACATGTCTGAAGAGAAAAACAGCATAAAACCAAGTCTTTCTCCTCAATCACACTCCACAAAATAATTGTATGGGGCAGGAGGATGGGGGGATTGAGTGAGCACTCAGCAAACAACAGATGCACAGGCTCAACTTCATCCTTCACAATCCCCAGTCTGAAATGCAGAGTAAATGTCTCTTAGAGGGGGAGAAAGTACATATTTATTGTAATTAATCCCACAGCATTTCATCTTCAGATGATGTTAAGCAAGCAAAGACTAGTGGCTCCCAGGCCACACACAGGGACAAGAACATCCCTTTAGATTTGCACACTGTGCAGCAGTGATGCCATGACTTTGCTTTATGTATGGGTGTCAGTCTGTTCCCTTATGCCTTGCAGAGAGTCATACAGGAATTTGAAAATATAATGAATTAAATTTATCATGAATTTCCCAGCAAAAATTTAAAGCTGAACCAGAAGAGCCATGTAAATCCAGTGAATATTCTGTTGTAAGACCTGCTTTGAGGAGTTGGGTTTTTTTTCTTCTTTTATTTTTTTCCTTTAAGTATGTTGCTTTGTGACTTGAGTTTTGTGTGTGTTTTTTTAAATACTCTTATCAATCATCTTATTCAATTTACTTTAAATGCCAATTTAGAATATGCACTATTTTGTGTCAGACAAATCAGTCATCTGGGTTGCCCATCTTTCCTAATAACATTATTAACAGAATTTATTACTTATTTGACTACAGAAAGCTAAGTCCTTGTAAACATAGAGTAGGAATCCTAATGAAACCACTGAAGCTGCAGTGTGAGCTTTGATACTGAAAGTGACAGGAGAGAGTTGATCATGTGGAGTCAGAAGGAATGTGCATCTTGTAACCTTTGACAGAGAGTGTGAGTTGACTGCATTTTAGTATAACAAAAACTTATGTTTTTATGGAAATTGTGTCTGAGTTAGAAATGTAGGATTTCCTGTCTCACTAACCTATGTTGGTTAGGGATCTGCTTTGTTTGATTATCCCAGATATGCACATTTTCATTAAGTATCCATCCAGAGGTTTATTGTGGATAGAAGAGTCAAATCTATTAGCTTTCAATTTCTTTTTACTCTAGTAACAAAAGCATGTTTTTAATAAAATAGACAGAAAATAACCTGAGGGAGTAGTTCAAACCCTCCTGACTTAGAATTGCCAATCCATGGAAGGGTGTAGCATTTAAGCAAACGGATGGAAGATGTAGGTGCAGAGCTATTAAACATTATTGTCTGGTTGGACCTTCTAGTACAGAAAGTAGAGGTAAAAATCTAGAAGGGAGGTTTTGCCCTATATTTTTCTTATCTGTGAAGGTAAGAACTGAAGTAAGCATCTGGGACACAAAATTGAAATTTTGCTGTCAAAGATGATGGTGCAATAAAATAACTCAAAAATGTTCATGGATTGTCAGATTCCCCAGAACTCTTACATACTTGTCTTCCTGCTACCAGAATTTAATGATAAATAATGATACACCCAAAATAATATTGTGTAAGGGGAAGAATAGAGATATAGTCACAGACAAGAGCAGCCCTACATACCTGCAATATGTGCAATTAAAAAATAAAAAAAAAAAACAGAACAAAAAACTAAGGATAAAAAATCCAAACCCTTCCAAGTGAACCTCTTAATCTGAGAAGGGTTACAAGTATATCAAAGAGACAATTTTCATAAAAGAAGAGACCTCTTTTTTTCTGAACATACCTTAAAAATACTAGGCATGTATCTCAGATTACTGTGTTTAAAACCCAACTTTTTAATTTTTGAAGTAGTCAAATTGAGGTTCCATCTACCCTTACTTTGAATTTATGCAGATGTTTCACTTTTATGAAAGAAGTTAAGTTTTCTTGAAGAAATTTGAGTCTTTTATTGAAGTTGTTTATTTTGTTAAGTGATGACACTCAGAACTGAAGGCAGTGGAAAAGTTTCCATGATAAGACAGAGGCAACGTGTTTTTATAAATTGCTGTTAAACAGAACCATAACTGAATTTAATTTAGTTTCTTAAAATGTTGTCAGTTTCAATTTTCTATAATCCAAACTAGCCAAATGAGAGAACATCACCTGTGGTTTCTGAATTTGTAGAATATTTTGCCATGTATTTTATGTTGTCCTGTTTACTTTCCTGAAACAGATGGTTTTTCATATTTGATCACATGTTCATAAACCCAGCTCCTTTCATGCTGTTTCAATATCCAAGTATCCTTTCCCACCCTCTGGTGCTGCTTACAGCACCTACCTACCACAACTGAAAACCTAAATGTTTGTACTTTGGCCTGTGTTTTAAGTAATGCCTCCTTATGTGTAATTTGACTGAAATACAGGTTTATCCATTAAAGATACACAGAACTATTTGTGAAACTGATTTGATATATTGGTTATTATTAAAGAAAAATTTTTTAAAAAATTTTTGATACTTGTTTCTGATACTTTCCCTGTTGCAATCAATCAACACTATTGATTTTGGTGGAGTAATGCTCTCTTAAGTGAAGACCTTATTTTCCAGTAATGAATTTGTAACTATTTTGACTGTCAGATGGAGCATAGCATCTTTTCCAGTAGCCCAGGAATATTTTTTTTATTTTCCACAAAGATATATCAGCTATAGCCTTTACAAACAGGCAAATGTCAAGATGCTGCAAAATGTAACATTTGTAAATAATACATCTGATGTTCATTTCTTCTTCCTTTAGGTAGACTAGACATATATTATATTCCATTTCTGAAAAGTAACTTACAGTTCTATTTTATTAATGTTTGCCCATCCATACATGAACAAAATACTAACAAACTGTTCCATGAGCAGCCAGACTAATGAAGACTGATGTCCTACAGATGTATGTCCTGTGACCCTTAGTGTCCTTGCTGTGACAATCCCATTTTCACATATGGTCTTGGTTCCACATGCTGCTCTGTGCTCTGTATTTGTGATTAACCAATCAGTATTTGCTGATTTCTGGGCTTTGTTACAAATGGAAAAAGTGCCAGACACTTTCTTTAAACTGCAATTATCTTGTTTGTGTACAGGCCATGTACCAATGAAAGAAGTAGTTAATTCTTTAAGGGCTCATCAACTATTTGGTGTTTGGTAATTTTGACTGTTCCTCCTTGTCCCCACTCCTCAGTATAAATCATTTCTAGCCTTATACAGTCAGATTCAAGTAAAATTTTGAATTTGATTGATCCACAGTATTGCATCCAATTTAGACATATTGTATGTGATAAAACTGTAAGGTCTTAGAGTAATTGACTCTTGAACATAATGGGTTATAATGCTGTCATTAAATGACTGATTGGTTGTTCTATGCTATTGCAAAGAAATCCCGTGGAAAAGAACGTCTGGAAAGTGCAGATGTTCATCCATCACAACTGGGGGTAGATTTGTTTCTTTTGATGTGTAATTGCAACTGATAATTGTATAGAAAAAAAATCAGGATGTTAATGTTTCAGATCTCGTTCTCTTAACGTGCATGACATCTATCCATCTATCTATCTTGTCTCTGACTCCTAACATCCCTCTCACTGAGCTGCATTGTAGTGCATGCCCACACAGGAGTGACCATTTCAGAGTTTCTTAATTTTATTGCCCATGCTCCCCATTATCTGACCTATTAAAGTTCTGCCAGCTCTCCTTTCCTCTCAGCACAGCCTAGGATGCAGCTGTTTGTGTTCCTTTCTAGAAACTGACATCTAAAAATGCCCTCAGGATACCTAAGGATGGAAAGAGCACAATGCAGGTTATTTCCAAAGCCCCTACAAGAAATTTTTGGTTTTATGCCATTTAAGTTAATCCATAAATTTTGTTAGGTTTTAATAAGTCATTTGAAAGAACAAACTTCATCAATGAATCATTCACCGACGGTGGTGGATTAACTGATTAATAACAAAAGTGGTGAAGCAACATTTCCTCCTCCTTAAAGTTTTATTCATTGTCTTCTTAAGCCCTCATTTGTCCTTGTGCCTATAGTTTGTGTAGATGTACATCAGTGTGTGAACTGGATGTTCCTTGGAGTGCTGCTTTGGTTCCAAACATACCTATGGAACTTCTCACACGGGCATGTGAGCCTATCTCTGTAGCAGGCATTTTACCTGAAGTACTTCCATGAGTGTGGGGACACTTAAAACTTTTATAAAATAAATAAATCCATGAGTACATTAAAAAGGAAATAACATCGCCTGAAAGAGGAGGAAGAAATAATCCTAACATCCTATGATATAAAATAGAATTTTCTCAATTTGATTTAGTTTAGTTCTAATTTAATTTACTAACCGTTTTATAAGACACTATCTTAGAACATAACTCTTTTCCTCCTAAATATGTTTAATGTCCTAACTGAAAGATTTCAGTGATTTCCTAAGTTATGGCTTGTTTCCTTTGACATTCGTCATCATAAGGAATTTGTATTATTTTATCCTTTGATCAAAGGATAGCCTTTGATGCTCCAGATCAACTACTTTGGTAGAACCAAACTGAAAAAATTGTGTGGGTGCTCTGAAAAATTTCTGTTTCAGGATATTATTTTTATTATATTTAAGTGATCTATGGAAATGCATATCGAATACACACACACACAGACACACACACATATATATATATATATATAAAAGATTATTAGTACATGCACCGAAGCAGTGAGAGAACTTAAAATTTTATTTCGTACTTTGAAGGTTCAAATATTCATGGCTTTCAGGAAAGTTCTGGTGACAATGATAGTAATTATCAAAAAAGCTCATTTGGGTTGTATTTCATGTAATCTATTCTGTAATATTTTGTTCTTCTCAGTATATCTATACTCTTTTATGTAATGTTTTCTTTTAATGCAATTGAGTAGATAGGTGTGGATAGGTTCTGTGTATCAGACTAAGAATTCTGTGTAATTTTGCAGTATCCCCTGTTCTCCTTTCCTGCAACACAGTATGTTTCAAATCACCTTTCCAATTTTCAAGAGAGCATCACCAAAACTGGGTAGATTCCATTCTGATAAACCTTATGAATAATAGTAATTTAACAGAGGAGGCACATCAGGCGTTGTGCACCAGAGTTGTACAATAGTAAAACTATAATTGTTTTCTGTATGAAGTTTCACAGTTGTGATTAGACCTAATCAATCTGTTTTAAGCAGACATAATAATTTCAGATTCCTGTTACAGAGGCATTTTACAGTGTATATTAAGAAAAACATAGAAAAAGGCTTTTTCAAAATTGTAAGAAGTTTTTGCATTTGTAGAGAATGAATTAGACCCATTTTCTTTGCTATTGACAAAGTACATTCCTTTTAATCTAGTCATTATAGAGAAAGTCAGCAATGCAAGGGAGGAAATACAGAGAGATTATAGGAAATGACTGTTTAAAATACCTCTGCAAATGAGTAATGCTGGGCTTGTGTTGTAGTACACCATCAATTTTCCTTGTTTTGTATTGTATGCACCAGATATGCTATACTGTTGCATTTGTGTGTCTTTTAAGTCTTATAGGTGCTTCTCTATTACCAAACATCTCAGCATTATATAGCCAGAATTCAAGGCATGTGTTTTGAACTTGATTTAATAGGCAAAATACCAGCTTTATAGGACTCTATATGTTTATTTCATCACTGTTTAGAGCCCAAACTCATTGTTTATTGTGGTCAAAATACATCCTGAAAAATCCTGCAAATTCAACCAAATTAAGAATTTAGTTAATAATTAATAATTATGTAACGTGTTAGAAATAGTTTCTTAAGTTTTGGGTTGTTTGCTGTTGATGATGTTGCTAAATTTCAAACTGGATGGGCTCTCAATCATTTTGTCTGTAGGCACTAACACAGTAATGCAATGAGGGGTTAGCATTCTTACAGATGATTTTATGCAATTGTCATTGAAAACACTGACCTATTTTTAACAATGGGTTGTCCTGTTTTGGTTTGGTTTGGTTTTTTTACAAAATAACAGATCAATTAATACCATTTCATTTTTTTTGCCTCTTAGAACCCATTTAAAAATCAATTTTTAAGCTGTAAGTATCCATTCCTGCATTTGTATTTAAAACTCCAATAGAAATACATATTTTTCATTATTAAATTTTGTAACCAATTTCATTCCTAACCCAATTTTTAATGACAAGTCTAAATGAAGAACATATTTTGAAGAGCCAAGAATAAGTATTTATTGATAAAGGAAAGGCAGACTGTAGTATACCTGGGCAAATAATATTACTGTAGGAGTGATAGGTCTAGCTGCAGAAACTATAGGAAACAGAATATAGTTCCAGGACAAAATGCCAAATAGCTGGGAAGACTGACTATTTTTAAATAAAAACAATGTTTACTCTGGAGTCCAAAACTCATTTTAAAGCTAGAAATAAACATCTGTTAGTTTTTCCATTGTAGAACTTCATTTTTGTGGGTTTAAAAAAGGGTCATAAAAAGTCATTCCTTACTGAAACTTGACATCATAAAAGGCTAGGAAAGTCCTCTGGGTAAGTAATAAATTGATTAAAGGATGATGGAAAGGTATTTTTCAGTACAAGCATACAAAAACATGCACAAAATCTCACTCTGTTGTTCATTTGACTTGCACCCTTTAATCACAGTTCAAAGCTAAGCAGAATTTCTCCTTTTAGAAGTGTACTTTTGGATTCAGTAGATACTCTTCCAATTCCATCCAAAGTAAAAAGAGAAAATTCATGGCTAGTGAACCATGAGGTTCTGGCTCCATCATCAGAGGAAGCCTGGAGCTCCTAAGACCTGTCCCAGAACTAAATAAATTCTAGGCCAAATTGTTGGCTCAATGCATCTTCAGACCTTTCTTGCTTCTTTCACTTCCTTGCTTCCTTCCTAGTTCCAGCTTATTAGAAGTCATAGTTGTATGAATTCATTAAAATCTAGAGTTTAGTGTCTGTATTTCTATTTGCAAAAGTAAATTAGATAAAAATACATATTCATAACAGCAAAGCCTTGTATCCTAGTTGAGAAAATTTATGGTGATAAGCTTTGTCATGTACCAAATGGTAGCACAGGCACACTCCCTGGGCCATCAATATAAAAAAATTATTTCTCTCTGTTTGTTTTTATTCTGTATGCAAAAGTGAAAAATCATTTCAAGTACTTGTGAATTCTTTTGGGAAATCTCTGGCTATTTTTACATGAACTGTTTTCCTTAGGCATGATCTTGCATTCATTGAAGTAACTACTAAATAATTAAATTAATTTTAGCCATAAATAAGCCAAGGAAATTGTGACAAGTCCTCGAGGCCATAGTGTGAAATATTTTTATTTTTTTTAGATTAATTGACAAACTACTTGGATCATAAATGGAGACAAATCACTTAGAACTAAAAAATGACAAAATTTGAAGCATCACTAATGTGGGCAAAACCAATAATATATGGAATTAGGTGCTTATCTGTTTCCTGCTTTGAAAATGGTTGACCTGAGTACTGTTAGTCTCAAAATCCAGTGTCTGGAAACATGCATGTGGAGAAATAATTCTATTATATATTCAGCTCCATTGTGATGTCTCTTTTATTCTTTTTTTTTCCACTTTGGATACAATTACTCCTTATCTTTATTCACCACTTTAAAGTATAAAATTTTGAATATTATTACTCTGAATTTTTATATGTTTCTTCACTTAATTTTTCTTACTAACTTCCATGTATATTGTTCGTGGTCCACTACCATTTAAAGGATATATCATGGTTAAGGTATTTTAAAATCTGTTGCATGAAACAGACCCTGGTACTTTCAAGCTTCTTTTTGTGATCTTTTTGTTTATGCTGGCTGACGTGTGACTATGTGGTAAGGACTGATGTGATATTCACAGTATATTTTAAAAAATGAGGCTTCTTCAGTAACTAATATCAGAAATTCTTCTAACGTGAATCAGGTATGATCATTAGAAAGATAAACACTGGAAAGGTAAACAACTGTGTGATGCAAAATTATTACTGTTTAATCTCATGCATAGCTTGTCAAGCACTCCCACTATGGAAAGACTTGTTCAGGTCAACTTTTGGATGATGATTAGTAACACTGTCAGCTACAAATAGACTGTACATTTGAAATCCTAGCACAAGAGATATGAAGGAAAATACATGTTTGGCAGAATGATGACACAGGGTAATTTAACTTAATAGCTGAACACTAATAAGATGAAGTTCATACCAGAATCACAATGTGGCTTTTGCTTTCTATAGCTGCATCTCGAGTTAGTAATGTAGCAGAATGATGCTGATGTGGAGTAGGGGATCAAGTGCACCCTCAGGCACTTTGCAGTCAGCACTGAGTTGGGTGGGAGTGTTGATCTGCTGGAGGGCAGGAAGACTCTGCAGAGGGGTCTGGACAGGCTGGATTGATGGGCTGAGGTCAATTGTATGAGTTTCACCAAGGCCAAGTGCTGCACTTGGGTCTCAACATCCCCATGCAGTGCTGCAGGAATAGGGAAAAGGGGCTGAAAAGCTGCCCAGCGCAAAAAGGCCTGGGGGGTTTGGATGACTGCCAGCTGAACATGAGCTGTCAGCATGCCCAGGTGGCCAAGAAGGCCAGTGGCACCCTGGCCTGTATCAGCAATAGTGTGGCCAGCAGGACAGGGCAGTGACTGACCCCTGTTCTCAGCACTGTGAGGCCACACCTTGAGTGCTGCCTCTGCTTTTGGGCCACTCCACGAAAGACACAGAGGTGCTGGAGCGTGTCCAGAGAAGGGCAGTGAAGCTGGTGGAGGGTCTGGAACACAGTGCTTATGAGGAGTGGCTGAGGGAGCTGGGATGGTTTAGTCTGGAGAAAAGGAGGCTCAGAAGGAGCCTCACTGCTCTCTAAAACTACCTGTAAGGGTTATAACACAGCTGGGGTCAGTCTCTTCTCTCAAATTGCAAGGCAAAGCACAACAGGAAATGGTTTCAAGATGCACCAGGGAAGGTTTAGATTGGATTAGGAAAAATTTCTTCATGGAAAGGAACAGGCTGCCCAGGAAACTGGGGGAAGTCACCATCCCTGGAAGTAATTAAAAGATGTGGTGGGCTTGGCAGTGCTGGGTTAACAACTGGACTCAACAAACCTAAAGTTCTTTTTCAACCTAAATGGTTCTATGAAGACAGACATTACAAAACGAGAAATAAAAATCAGGTTGAGGAATATTTCATAAAAGAATTGTTTCTTAAGTAGAGTTACATGGTGTTTTTTCCCATAGTAATGCCAGTTCCCAGTTTGGCATAACATAATGTAACTCTTTAATAACAAAGATAATTAAAATTGCCAGAAGAAAAACTGTTAGATAAATGTGAAAGATATTAAGATGAAGTATGGAAATAGCCCAGTAGTTAGTACAATACAATTTAATAAAGCAGCATTTGTTCATGTTGTTATTCACAAGCTCAAATACTAATTGAATTAATTTTTTTTCTAAAGGTATCAAGTTTCTAACTTCAAAAAATAGTGGGAGAAGAAGGACCAATTATGTTAGATCCATCAAAAATTGTGTCTGCCAAAGAGGAAGATTGAATCTAAAGATAGAATACATAGATTCATGCTATCTACTCTAGCACATTTGTCTCAGTGCTTAAGTATATAGTGCCCAGTAACTCATGTGAGGTGGTTTTCACACTTCTAAAACTAGTGTGTCTAAGATCTGTTTAAATTGATTTTAGTTAAGTATAAAAGACCTCAGTAAAAACCATGGCACTTACCAAGACATCCAGCAAAACAAAAGACTTAGTCCTGTGTGTTTACCTTGCTAGAACATACTCTGTTTTGGTTGGGATGTTAGAATGGACACTTAAGGAAAGAAGGAATCCAGAGTATTTTCATAAGCAAAGACTTAAAACTAATAATCTAAACTTAATGCCTAAGTATTCAGCATTGAAACTGAAGAATAATTAAGCATTTGCTCTCTTTCTCTTTTAGTGCTAATCTTCCTATGTAATTTGCTTTTAGTTAAACCATAGTGTTTCAGTTTATATCTTTCATACAGGGGAGAATCAGAAATAAACGATCTATTAAGCAAGGTTCAACGTGTCCATTTGATGGTTTACTATTATAACATGAATTTCATGAATCTGTATCAGAAAAGATACAGATTATCTTAGTGAAGAAACCAGTTAATGCAGTGCCAGATCATGGTTATTATAAAAAGCCAAAGGCAGGCAATACTATTTGCATTTAATGAAACAGTGATTTTTGTAATGTAGCTGACTAAGGGAAAGAAAGATCTTATGCCAATAAAAATCTCATCAGGTGACGGCTTTAACAGAGCATCTCAGTATCCTTGTCACCCAGAGCTGTCGTAAACAAACTACTGATGAGACAATGATAATAATTAACATAGTGTTAATGGAACATGGATGCTCACAGCTATTTTTCAGCTACAGTGAGCTGAATGAATGCCAGGCAGTGCATGCAGCATAACATCATAACATGCTTCTGTTTTTATTTGCTGTGAAGCTGTTGGGTGTCTCCTTATTTACATCCACTGATCCTTGGTGTAAGTCCTTGCTGTAACCTGATGATGCTTTTTTCCCTCTAAGAAATTGTACATCAAATCATCACATTTAGAAATATCTAATGGGGTAGAATCTCACAAAATTTCAAAAGCTGACTGGTTTCTGAAGCTGTTTCAACCAGCCAAAATTGTCTCCTTTATTCTGCGCTTCTAACAATAGGTCATTGCTAGTGAATAATAACTTTATCTAAAAAATCATAATTTTACTGGTAGAACTCATGTTAAAAAGAAACAAAAATAATTTTGATGTTAGGTATCAAAAGGCCTCAGAACATCCTTCCTTCCTTCCTTCCTTCCTTCCTTCCTTCCTTCCTTCCTTCCTTCCTTCCTGCCTTCCTGCCTTCCTGCCTTCCTGCCTTCCTGCCTTCCTGCCTTCCTGCCTTCCTCCCTGACTTTCCTCCTTCTGCTGCTGTGAATGGAGCTTCAAACATGGATGGTCATGGCTATAGACCATTTTTGGCTAAAATGCTGGGTTCTTTGGCTTATATTCCATGTGTGTTCCCTCTCTGGGATGTTTGGCATTGATGTTGAAAAACTATAGGTTGTTTTTCATGGGTAATTTAGGCAAATAATGAAACACATTCCACTGTGTTCCTAGACATGAGGCACAGAAAATAAATATTGGCTTTTGTCTTGACTGGATATGTCTATACCTAATTTTTGATCGTAAATAGAAATATCGCCTCTTTGCTTTGTTTTCATCAAAGTAGTACCTGACTGGCATTTTATCCTTGCAGGTGTGGTTTGAATCTGTCCAGATGCCATATCTTAACTTCTTTTCTAATCTTCCTCTGCCTCCTTCACCTCAGCTTCCTAAATCTCTTTTCTAAACAGCATGTTCCATTAGACAATCGTCTCCAACCATTTAAAAATAAACTGAGAAATGAATGTGAAGTAAATGTAAATTGGAGGAGAGTGCTATCCTCTCAAGTACCACAAAATATTATTGTTTACATCCTTAGTTCTTGGTGTTCTTCCCTTTTTTTTGTATGAACCTTGACCTGGTCCTTGCAAAAACTCCCTATGCAAATAGGAAGTCTTATCCAGGGACTTTACAGGACTGTCCTTGAGTTAAAAGTGGCTCATTGAACATTGGCTTTTTGATAATGGTATTGGCAAATAGTATTAATTTTTTCATCTAAAATGTTGGTATGTTTGAATATTTCAGTCTTATTCCTAAATTCCTTATCAGAAAAGCTTACTTTCCTTTTTAAATGTGAAGATTTTGTCTTTTTGTGGTAGAGAATTTTTAGTGTTATGATTTGAATGCTCCCTTAGGCAAAGTGAAGGACAAATATAAAACACCCAAATGCATTTTTTTTCCAATCTCATGCTTTTTAAGCCCCAGTGCATGATTTTTTAATATTAAAGTTGGCAGTGCTGCTGTTTGAAACTGGAATACACCATTAAATAAGAAATAATAATATTGGTATTCTCTCAAAAATCTTTTATCCTTACAGAGAATAGAAGCCTCTTATCTGATCAATAACGTGGAAGATACCCAAACCCTATATTTCCATTAAATATAAGGCATTTCTGATTCATAGACCATCTTTTTGTTTTGTGTTTCTGACACAATGGTGTCTTGTTCCATGACAGAGGTTTTGCATTGCTGTAGGAATAATAAGAATGACAACGTAAATGTTCCTAAAATAGTTAGAATTTTTTGCTATTATGACCATCTACTCAGTTGCACTTTGACTTTGGAAAATGTGTTCTTAAAATTATGCTCATAAATAACTTTAAATAAGGCTAGTTGGAGGCTTGGAGTACCTGGAGTACCTGATCTCTGTAAGAGAACTCTCTTCAAAGTCACTGCATTTGTTTGGAAGATGTATACCTAGGTAGTTAGAAAAGTGCTTCCAGCCTGTGGGATGCAGAGCATGGCTGAGTAGTGCTCCAATCTGAGTAAGACTCCAAACTTTTGGTATGACTTGAGGATGTAACAACAGACTAGATGATTTATCAGACAAATGTGCATTGGCAGTGCTAGTTTGCCATCTTAGACTATACTGTGTACATTCTGTACTCTGTAGAGCACAGATCTGCCATGGGCTAGGCTCTGCTGTGTCCTGTACATATTCTTCTACTACTCTGCTGCTGTAAGTTTAGTCAAATCTCAACCCTTCTGAGAAGGCATCTGGGTGAGTTATTTGTGAGTCCTGAAACAGGAAACAGCCACAGCTTTCCCTTGAGTTCTCCCACAGATGTCTTTGGGCAACAGTTTGGAAACAAGACAGGTCTGGGCATGAGTTTGGGATTGAGCTCACATGCAGGAGATGCTACTGATGTAAGCACAGACTATTGTGCAGTTAGAAGTCACTTAGATCTTAGAAACACATGGCAGTTTGATTGATATAAGTTACATAAATGCATTTTTAACATTATATCTTCTGTAATTTTGTACAATTAATTTAAACTGATTATTTTGCACTCAAGAAGACATCAAAGAATGTTTGGTAACTTCAGAACTCTAGCTCACAAAGATTTAAATTGAGAAGTTATGTCATCTTTCTGTTTTTAAGTTTGCTTAAAGTCTCATTTGTGCAGAGGTTTGACACCAGAAAGAATGATGCATGAATTTCAAATTAACATTATTTCTGGTAGAAAGCCAAAAGAGGTTACCTATTTGGCAGAGAATAACTTGTTGTATTTCTTTAGATATATAATGCAAAATCATTACATACTTTAAGGTTTCTTGCAAATAATAGAGGAATATTTTTGTTTAGCCTATGTCTTTCATGTGCTCAGTCTATAATGAGTGATTTTTTTCAGTTTTTGATTTTTAAATGAAACAGTTAAGTGTATTTTATCTGTTTGTTTATTTTGGGTTTTTAAAACAATGTTAAGATCCTGAGAGAGATTTAAAAAGTAATTTCTCTAAGGAGACACTTTGCAACTGTACAACTTCATAAAGTTGCAAACAAACTGCAGATACATTTTTTTGGGAAAGCTCTCAGAAATTATCTGACATTCATAATTATGGAAGAGCCAAAAGAAAATTGAATCTATGGAAAAATACAGCTTTCTGTTAGACTTAAAAAGAAGGGCTGATGAATAACATTCCACAAGCGATTTGACAGCTCTCTGTCAACTTACAGTGTTTTACTTTTCAGTATTGTACCCCATGTTTGTGCCTGTGCTTTTACAAAGAGCTACTCGAGGAGAGCAGGCTTGGTGGAGAATATGCCAGGTGTCCCCTCCTTACCTTGAAAATGGAGGCTTTTATAGATTGTTCATGCTGGCACTCCAGCATTATCCAACTGCAACTTGCAAGCAAGGATATCTGCTATATATGAATGCACAAGCAAGCATTAGTGCTGATAGAAACCACTAGATCTATATCTCTCTTTGCTGACATGTGAGCTTGAAACAATATGACATAGTCCTCCCTCAGCCTGAACAGCTCGCTGAGCTTGACAAGGACTCCAACAGAAGACAAGCAGTTCTGCATCGTAAGGTTTTTGATGGAAAACATAAAAGTACTGCTCTGTCCAACCACTCTCTGAACATGCTAGAAAAATGACAGATTGTCAAAATTAAGTGCCATGTTCTTCACATGAAAACAAAGCAAACATGATGAAAGCTTTTAGTGATAGGCACAGGTTTAGTTTAGACTATTTTTCCAGCATCTTGCAACTATACATCAATGATACTTTCTTCAAACAGCTGTTTGTGTGTAAAAGAAGATTATTTTGGTAGGCTGAAGTTTGACAAGTTCTTTCAAAATTTGCTTTTCTTTTCTCTAAACCCTGCAGGATAAATAGCTATGTTAAAGAAATGGCTGAAAAATCCAGGCTGAATTAAGACACATATAGTAAAAGAGCAAGCTATGGATGTTGAATTTTGAAGCCCTTGGATTCTATCAGTAACTGAAACATACTTTAAATCTTGTGGCTATGAGAAACAACATGAAAAATGGCCTGGAATAAGTAATACTATTTCTCTCTTTGTCTTTACTGGTGGCTTAAAACAATTATTTGAAGAAGTATGAATTATCCCATTTTCATTTTGTAAACTTAAAACAATAAAAAAGGAAAACTGCATACATTGTGATACATGCATATGAATTTTCCAAGTTCTCAATTTTTCTACTCTTTAATCTAAAATTTATTTTCTTCTGTAAATAATTTTTCTTATTCTTCTAATTCTTCTTTCCAGGCTCATCTTTTATATATTTATTTCTGCTTTATGACATATTTAGTGTTAAATATTATCAATTAAAATCCCTGTTTCTAATATTTAAGTTAAGGTTTACATCATATGTCTTTGTTAAAAAGGAATCAGGCCTTTGAATATTTTTACGACCCATAAGGCATTTTTAGTAAAATCCAAGGCTTGCCTTAGTTGTCAGAAAAGCTGCCAGGTTTTATTGACATGCTAAAAATCCGGAATGGGAAAATTTGCAATGAGTACGTCCTTTTAGATGAGTGCTGTGCACCCTTGAGATGTCTGGTTACCTAACTTAGACATTTAGGGAATGTAATTCAAAGGAAACAGCAGCAGCAAGACAGAAATTTGGCTCTGTTATTAAAAAAGCAGAGGTTTGTCTGCCTATGTTGGAAAAGGAACAATAGGTCACATTATTGTTTTTGCATACTGCTCTTAATCCAGATGTTTACTTTTTCTGATATAAAGTTTGTTTGTCTCCTTCTGCTCTTTGTATTGATGCTTGATTATATCTTATCTGAATCTTTTGTTGCAGCTATTCCAAGTTAGATGATAGCGAGAACTGCAAATATTTTGCCATTATAATCATCATCATAAATCATAGGCCATAAGATCTGCCTTGTGTTTAGAGGAATCAGTTTTTTTATTGACTGTCTTCCATAATTAATAGCACTTTACTTTGTAAATCAAATTAGCCCTCTTTTTCTATAAAGATTTAGTGTGAGATCATTTTTTAGAACGTTAAATGACCTTGACAAAAACAAGGGATCAATAACACGTTGATTAGCAGATTGTTTTCTGTAATATTGGATGATTTTCATGTTCTTATTTTTTCCTGTTGTACGACCTGTAGAGGTTGAAGGTCACTGATACCTCCTGGTAATTCTGTTTTCCCTAAGTAGCTGATTCTACTTTTGTCTAATACTGATGGATTCTCTTAGGCCTGTGTGTAGATGTTTAGATTTACACAGGGCCTTGTTGTCTTGATTCCAAATTCTGCTCACAGGGACAGAGCTGTTAAATATCCTGGACATCAGGTCTCTCCCGTGTCCGTGTCAGATCCTGGGGTCAGCTACGAGTCAGCCAGTTTGCTCATGTTTTTTGCAGTCTGGCCTTGAAAATCTGAGAGGATGGAGACTGTACAACCTTTGTAGGAAAAGTATTCTTATGCCTTTGGCTGTCCATTGGAAAAAAAAAATTGTATGTCCTATCAGATCTTATTTCAATTTATGCCCGATTTTTCTTTGTGTCCTACATCACTGTGAAGAGCCTGGACCAGTTCTGGGCCCCAGCAGGCTGTTGTTTCTTTCCCTGCCTCCTCTCCAGGCTGATCCAAGCTCAGCACCCTCTACATCTCTTCACAAAGAACAAATGCACCAGCCCCAGCCACCTTGGTGGCCTCTGCTGGACACTCTGAACTTCTTTGATGGTAGGACTGCCTGTGCTCTGTTCCTCACTGATGAGGCTGCTTGGATCCTCTCCTCTCCTTGCTCCTTACCAACTCTTCATGATTACTTTGATTAGCCTTCATTCAGGTAACATAAAACAGAATTCCTTGTCCCAGAAGCCCATGGCCCATCAAACTTTGACACACAGTGTCCCAGGGGGAGTGTGAGGCCAGGACACTGCACAGCATTCAGCAGAGGCCTTAATGCCAAAGGAAAGTCATATTCCCAGCTACAAAACTTCTTCAGTCACTTACTTGAAAGCAAAAGCCTGCCACATGACGTGCCCAAGCACCTTATTCCAAGGCCATGTCATGTAACTGAGAAATTCCCTCAAAAGAGCAATGTTAGCAAATTAGGAAGTCTCTCAAGTTCAACAGCATGCTTCCAAGTGCTGGTTATCACAAGAGAGTTGCAGTTTAGGTGCTTTTGTCCCATGTTAAAATCACCTGGCTACATCTCCCCTCGGTGTTTTCAGGCTGTCACAATGTGCTGTGCAGCTCTAGCCTGATCCCTAGGAGCACACTGCTGGTCTCACAGAGTCAATGCCACTCTCAAATTCTCTCTGTGCAGGTGCCTCTTGAACTTGGGCTACCTGTGAGTCTTTGCACTAGGAAAAGTCTGTTTATGTCCACTTTCAAACACTTTCCATCAGGAAGATTGTTTAAATTGTTGTCACTGCTTCTGATTGATTCTTGGTCTTTTACATGCATTGGTGAGAGTCCTGATTTTCTCTTTTATCTGTAAAACAAACTTTCCACTCGAGATATTGATCAACTGAAAATGGTGATCAGCTCTAAATATTCAATCCTTGCCTTAAACTTTTAGCTACGTGTAACTTTGGTTATCTTGTGACACTTCATCAGCAAAGTTTTGAAGAGTTGTTGCATTCTGGAACCCTAGAATTTGGGTAAAACATTCTGCTCTAAACCTGCATGACTGCAGGAGCAGATAAGTGAAGAAATAAGAAAATATTTATACAGAGTTAATTGTCTTAACATTTAATAATAACCAAATTGATTTACTTTTCAATTTGCTCGCTGGCAAAGCCAAAGGAAAAAAAGTTTTACAATTGTGCATTATGCAAAGGAAAGAAGAATGCTAAAATCAGATTCTAGAGTGCATCATGCAATACCATGAAGTATCAAGACTGAGACCCTGACCTCATTGAAACTGGCACAAATTTGATTTTAGGATTAGCAGGGTCAGATTTCATTCTAGATACAAGATGTTAGGATGTAAGTTTCCTTACTAGCTGTTAGGATATGAAAGTATTAAAAATGCCCAAAATAATTATCATGTTATGCAGATTGTGTAAAGGATTTAGTTCTTGCACAAAACTAGCATTAAATAGGAGTGAGATAAGGACACAGAACTGAACAAAGAAGATACTATATCAAAGAAATATCTTAAAGGTCTTAATTTCTTTAACAGGATTTAGGTTTCAGCCCTTTATAATGTAACAGGAGATTAAAAATATATTGACTGGAAAGAGTCTGTAATATGCTACATGAAATACAAAATTAATTTTATTTTGTTTGTAATACTTTCTTATAGGTGTGTTATTCAATACAAGTCTACACAAGCTAATTCATAGAAACAATTGCTATTATATATTTTTATGCCCAGTTTATACAGACTTCAGTTATTTCTTACAGTGGAACATAATGTCTCTGTCAGAGAGCTGTAAGAAAACATTGAAAACAAAGCTTTTGTCTTATAAAAATTAGAAGAATGTTAAGTAATACTGGAGAAACGGTAACAGTTGTGTGGGTAAATAGTTTTAAAAGTAGCTAAATGGAGGGTGAAATATCTGGAAAACACAGAGGTAGAACATGTGGAGAATGATGAACTCTTATTTTACAGAACAATGACTTAGCAAAGTACTAGATGATCATGCCTAATAATGAGCTGAACAGGAGCTTTTGAGAGTGGTTCTGTGGTTTGAAGATGAGATAAGGGCTTTGGCTTTATGAACAGGGGAGTGAGATGTAGGAAGGTGATTCTTTAAAATTCATGTGGTGTTCATGAGAATGGTGCTGTTTTATGCAATCCTAAGGCCCAATCTTTTGCAATTGAAAATGGCAAGGATTTCTGAAAAGGTTGCAAAAATTTTTAAAGAAATTAATCGTTAAAGAAAAAGACACAAAACAGTTGAATACTAGTCATTCATCATAAAAAGGAGAAGATTAAATTATGAGATGACCATAGCAAGTATCTGCATGAGATCTTACTCGTTTATAAAAATTGTAAAGGGTTGTTTGTTTTAGTAGATGAAGGTTTTCAAAGGCACATAAGCTGCAAGTAAGTAGCTTTGCTCTAGGAATGAAGAATACAAATGCTTATCAGTCAGCTTAATGAGCTGGTGGAAGAATTGTCTCACAAGTGAATGCCATTACGAGTTCCATGAGAGAAAAACAATGAGGGGAACAGAATCCCACAGTGACATTACCAAAAGCAAACAAATAAACCCTCCTAGAATATCAATTACATCATTTGGAGATAATGTGGACCCTCAAGTCCTATAAGAAAGTAGAGAAGATATTTATTTTTGATTTGTGACTTGCATACTAAGAGTGGGTACAAGAACCAACGTTTGTGAAGAATTTTGGAAGGACACCTTCTGGGATACCCTTTCAGGCACTCTATTCTATGGCTTTGATCTCTTTGACTTGTTTTTCCACCAGGCCTTTTTTTCTGCCAAAGATTAGTGACATTCAGAAGACCTTAAAGCTCCATTTTTAGATTGTATAAGCATTATTTCACACAATATTAACAGATATTTTCAAAGTAACGTGTACTTAGGAACTGAAGTTCTATTGATTTTCACTATAGTGCTGTGTGGAGTGGTCCAAAAACTTCACCAAAACAAGTGAATTGCTTTAGAACAGAGCAGAGTTTTCAGAGTTGTCTCCAGAGCAGGGGAACTCTGGGTGCTCTCCAGCTGTCACCTAGTGGTGATCCCAGCACAAACAGCAGCTCGCTGAAAACTAGAAAATTGGGAATTTTCAATGTCATAAAGTTCCATTTGTCCTTCTCTATAGCATTGCTGTTTGGACTTAACCTCTGAATTTAAAAGATCCATTTTAAGGATCAATTCCTTAATCTTTATTTAGGACTCTGTCAGCTCTCATTTTGATTTGGGGACTGTCACTCACCTAAATGTGGTTGAAATCCAGATAAGCAATTCTGAAAGGAAAAAAGCATGGTTACTTATTATAGAAGTTGTTTCTCTTCAAGCCCCTTGTCTTCATAGAGCCATAGTCCCCATCCTTTTTGTGTCCCATTCTTCCTAATAATTCCTGAATTAGAGAAAAGAACTTGTGGCAGTTGTGGCTGTGATTTTTATGAATATTCCTGTAACCTCTCTGAGGGCTGAGTATGAGGCTGTAGATAAAATGCAGCACATTGCCCAGCAGACAACACTCTTCATGTGCATAACTAGTCATAGCAACTAGTAAGTAGTAAGTGTTTTTTTAATACTCAGATCATCTACAGAATAGTTGCTAGTTGGTTTGTTTTTTTTTTTTCCTGTTCCATGTAAAAGCCGTAAAATTAATGTTTTATTTGTCATGCTGTGATTGATTGTATATGTTTAGGAGATAAAATATGTGTACACAGTAAAACAGAGTGCTGAGATTAGAGGCTGTAACTCTTTCTGGCTGAGAGCAGAGCACGGGTCCAGTGATCTGAGAGTGGAGCTTTTTAAAACTTCAGTGTTTAAAAATGAGAGACATTTCTTGTGCACTTCTTGGTAGAGGGAGGGGAAATCCTTTTATTCCAGCAAACATCTGGTAGCTCAAGAATGATAAAAAAGTACTGATTGGTTCTGACAGCTGCCTGCTTTGTAGTGGTATTTAACTAGAAATATTTGAAACAGATTGATATGAATAATGAAAGATTGCATGATGTATGACACAAATAAACTTTACCACAATTTAACTCATTAACAAAGAAACAATGTTACGTAAGGAAAAATCCTTATTTACTGTTTAACTCATTTGTGATATTTCATTTTTAATAACCTGACAACAAAAAAAGTTTTTATAATAATTTTCTCCATCAGGTATTGCAAGTATTTCATTGTGAAGTAGGTTGAATGGGATGTCATTGTCCTTTAACAAGTGCTGCTGATGGATGTGGTCCATTTAAATGTACAACAGAGAGCTGAACTAGATAATGAACTTATTATTACCCTCTGAGGATTACAGGTTAGTCCCAAAGGAGTGCAGTAAGCTAGAGAAAATCCATATCTACTGGCTAAACAATAGCCAGAGGGCTGACTGAAGATATTGATTTACTTTCTAGGCCATTTAGACCTTAATGGTGGAGAAAAGCTGAAGTGCTGTTTACTTTTCTGCCAGAATCGACCAAACAACCAGTCCATTTTTTAAAGACTTTTGATTGATTTCGCTTAGAGGAATTAGAGGTGATTTATTTTTAAGCTGAAAGCAACTCGTAAATATCTCCCACTACACAGGTTCCATGAGAGTAAATGTTAAGTGGAAATGCTTACTGAGAAATACTTTGCTGCAAATCAATGTGAGCAGGTAATACTCCTTGATGGGAGCAGTCAGGTGTTGGACACCTTTCTCAAGCGTGGCCAAGCCTCTGCTTGTGCTACGTGAGACACAGCATTTTTAAAAGACTTAACTTTTGTGAAGGGGTATGAATCTGATTGCTTGGCTGAATTTGTGCCAGCTGTACCCTGCTGACTTAGAAAAGGGCCATGACTCTGGCAGTGTAAGTGGTGCTCAAGGTCAGCGAGCAGCTTTAATATTTGATGGATGAAAACAGTAATTTGTCATGTGACAATTGCCCATGGTACTTCATACTCACAGCAAATGAGCTCTAGCTCTAAGAAACAACTCAGAGAAAAAGCAAGCTAAGGTGCTGGAATTAAGTATTTTCAAAATTAGGCAAGCTTAAAGAAATGCTCTTGAGTAAACTGCCATACATAGAGACCCATCTAAGGAAAATAATAGTATGATTTTTATTTCCTAGAGATAACCTGTCTCAAGTGTTTCAGGGCTGTAAATGTAAAAAATGCATTGCCAAAATAATTCTTTGGAATGTTCTCATGAAACTTAGAAGTGCAGAGCTGGTATGTTGATACTTCTGTTTAGAGATAAAGCCACAATTTTATATTAATTCCCAAGACATAATCTATAGCTAGTACTTAGGAAACTTGTGCAGGAACATTTTTTCTGAAGTCCACTTGCAAAGATAAGGCCTTTTCTTAGAAAGCATAGCTCGGTTCTGCTTTAACATAATAGTCTCTGCTTATTGGAAACAGTACTGCTTTAACTAAACAGGCTTGGCTTTTTCCCTCCTCCCCATTCCCTTCTCTGAAGGGAGTTAGACTTGGTTAATAAGTTGCTTATATCATAACGCAGAAACATGTACCTGTTGCCTGAAAACGAGAATTGCAGTCAGCTCTGGGAATCTCACAAAAACGTGGAAATACTCTCTTTTAAATCTGGAAGTTGCATTTCAAATACTACATGTGTTTTATGCCACCTCTCTTACCAGCTAAGTCCTTAACTCTATCCTGAGACATTTGATTCAGCTTCCACACCATGCTACACAGCTGAAAACTGGTAGGAACTAAAAAATATTCAAGTATCTTCCCATTCTCTGGGAAAACCTCTGAACAAGAGAAGAATCAGATCACTGTGAGGTAGAGGTCATTAGGACTTTGCACAAAGATAATAATTTTTATTGCCTCTTTCTACTTGTGAAACTGATACCAGGAACTATAGAAAAGCTAAAAATTTCAGTGTATACTTCATCCTAGTTCTGCAGTATACATAAAAATGAAAAAAATGTGGATTAATGTGTGTTCTCAGTTGGAAAACTGAAAAAGTTTGATAGATCACTTTTTTTTTAAAGTGTGTGTTTTGTAGTCAGGGCACTAAGCTCTAATATAACAATTTAGTGCTTGCTTTTCTGAAGTCCCGAGGAGAAAATTTTAAAGACTGCATCATGCATGGTTTCTTTAAACTTTTTTTGTTTGATAAGATTTGAAAAAGTTCACTTGGTCTTTACCTTTCTTCAACCTTAAGAAGTCCATGGCAGAATGCATTTGGCAGACCTATTTTAGATCCTGGGCTTTTAGGCTTTAATACACTCTCAAAATGTTTTTGGTTTTTGGTTTTTTTAATTAAGAAAGACAAGCCTGCAAGCTGATTTCTGTGACTTTATACAAGTGTCAGTGGAAGTGTTACCTACAGTTCTCCTGAACTACAGCAAACTGTGATACAGCATTTTATGTGCTGATATTTTAAAATTCCTTATTGGGTATTCACGGTTCAAAAAAATCTGTGCATGTGTATTAACAAAAGCTGTGTAGCTGATGTTTTCTGTATGTCAAATAACATGAATGATTAAAAAACATATGCCAGTTTAATATAAGCTTTTCTGTTTATTTTGTCATTTGGGAGTTGGTTTTTGTTGTTACTTTTTAAATTAAATCTATAGAACAATTGAACTAAAATGAATTATAGATTAGATATATTTTAACTTTTATTTAAGAGTTGGTTGATCCAGCTTAGCTAGTTACTAGAAAAGTATTATGGCACCTAAAATTATGAAATTTGATACTGAAATAGAGTGCAGATCATGCAAATTTGAAGAAATCTGATCAATGCCCCCAAATGACAGTATTGTCATGCACCATGTTCAATTTCCTTATGAAGTTTAAGTCTTAAAGTATTACTGAATTTAAAGCACAGAATGATTACTTCCATTTATTTCAGGAGCTGAAAAGCAGTGAGTAAGGATGAAGTTCAAAGAAATCTAAATCTGGGAGGTTTTTGTTGGGTTTATTTTTTTTTCTTTGCGAGTGAAGTGCATTAGGAAAGAAAACAACAGCTGGTAGCATGGAGCTGTGAGAGATTTTAAAAAGCTGGGGTGAAGTAATGATTAGAAATGCAATATGGAGCTGTAGTGTAAAAAGTAAAATCAAAGGCACTGAACTAGACAAATATAATTTAGGCAGAAGCACAGGTCTAATTACTAGGCTTGAGAGCTTAAGAGTTATCACCCATAAAGGTTGATTCCTCACCAATTTTCTGGCTGCAGAAAAGAATCCTAGTAGACATTGGTGCTAAATTTATGATTCCTGTAGCATATGATGATAAGAAATTAGAAAGGCAGATTTCTTAAAGTGATCTTTGTGTGTATTTCTGTCTAAAGGGTCTGTATAGACTTCTTCAGAGTGAAAGGACATTCCATGAAAGGTGCATAAGGAAACATTTTACAGGTTTATTTTAAATATGCCTTATAAAATTAATTGATTTCTTGTTGTTTGCATGTATTTTGAATTTTAATGGAGCAGGGGATTAAAGAATAAGTGCTCTCACTACGGCCATCTAATAAGTGAAACCATTACATGGTGGGTATATAAATGTTACTTGCTGATAATCCACCAGAGTTTTTTTGAGGAATGATCCTTGGTCACACAGCTTTGTACAGAGGACCAAAACCACTATACTCTTTTAGCTTTACTCTCTGCCTGGCAACTTGCCTTGTCCTTTAAGGTGCTGTTCAATGTAGAAAGTTTTCTAAATTTTTATTGTGAAGGATAAGATGGTAAGTAATTATAGTAGTATTTATTATTTATACAGCTACCATGTGCATTTTCAATGCTAAGTCCTGATTTCTACTAAGTAAAGACCTTCTGTCACACTAAAAATGCATTCTGAAGTCTCTGCACATTTACAGAACTGCATTTTTAACCACAGCTGATGACTGTGTTCAATCTTCAGGGGAAAAAAGTTGCCTAAAAATATAGACTCACAAATATAGCATTAATCATAATATTTTCAGGTTTTTAAAAAATCAGTGGCCTTTTAAAAGCAAAACTCATCCCATCCTGCTCCACAAAATAAAAAGTAATGTACAGTTGTTTAATGATGAACTTTTTTTTCACAAGGAGAATGAAGCTTGTCCTGTCCCAGGTGTTTCACCTGCCTGTTGTCTCCTGAATGATCTGCACCTGAGATCCAGCAGCTGTGCTGTAGCCCTTCTGTAGGAAAGCAGGTAGCAGAGTGTCCATGCATTTCCCCAAGAGAAAGACAGGTTATATGCCTATTTTAAAATTTCTTGAAGGTGAGGCTAGAGAGAAGGGACAGCTTATGTTACCTTTTGAATGGAATGTGCTGCAGGGAACACACGGTGGGCTGGGTTCAGATCTTGGATTCGTCCATGCTAAATTACTAAAATCCATAGGTACAGGAGTGCTTAGATGCATGGTCCTACATAAATACTAGCAAGGATATGTTTTGTAAATTCTCTTTTAGCAAGTAAAGTGAGAAATAATGAGATTTCTTTTATGTTGAAGGGCTTGGGAGGACAGTCTGCTGTCTAGGTTAAGTGTTTTGAAACAGGAGAGGTTTTCAGACTGAGATTAGAGGGCTCAATCTAGGACTCAAAAGTGTCTACCCACATATGAACTAGATGTCAGTTCTCTCACTATAGTCAGTGGAGAGCCGGTTATTTCTCTCGATGAAGCCTGGAGGAAAATTCTACTTACTTAGGCCTGGTAAATCACAGTTTCATTGAGTAGATAGATGTCTTTTGTCTTGGAGGGAAATACAGTGTCCACCTACTTCGCAGGCAGACCAATGCATTGACCTGCTGAAATGTGATGTTAAACTAAATCCTAGGCAAGCCACCTCCTTAGAAATGGTGTTCTCATAGGGGTGAAATCAGGAGAAAATGGCACTTGAAATGGGTGAGGCTTCCTAAATTCATAAACCAGTTCTTCAATAAAAAGAAATTTTAAACTCCTCTGAATCCCAGTCAGAGAGGCAGAGTTTGACCTGTAAAGGTTTAAACCTGTAAGGTTGAAATATTTCTGGAGGAATAATAAAGAAAAAGATTTAGCCAAAGATCCACACAGTCTGGTATTCTCCTGTGTGGTCACAGAGGAGATGCTCATTGTTTGCATTTGATGGCTTAATCTTTTATTTTTACTTTTCCTTTTTTTTTTTTCCTGGTTTTTTTTTCTTTTCACCTGATCTTTTCATTGTGTCCTGCTTAGGAATGGTATAAAGCATGGTGTTTCAAGTAGTTTATGGTAATGGGAGGACTTTTTTGGCAGGAATCAAATAGAAAGTATTGAGGTACTTCAGTTTTTCAGTAAGTTCAAGTATGGGCTAGAGAAAAAAGTTATTTAATTACATAGCATCCCCTGTTTTACAAAACTGTTTTATATCATTGTTTGTTAGACAGTTTTCTAAGACAAAGTTACAGTTTTGCATGTGAAGCAGCCCATGAGGAGTTCCTCCTTCAAACCTGTGCCTGAACCTCTGAAATATATTACAAGTACAATTTAGTGTACCTAATGTCATGTCTGTTTTTACATATCCATATGTGATAGTGGGTGAGGGAAAGGAATATTGTTTTATTCCTCTGACATAAAAAGATAAAATATGGAGGTCCTTGCTCTGAGATAGTAGGTCTATTATAATGTGTACAGAGAAGACTTTTTTTTGCTTTTTTTGTTTGTTTTCTTTTTTTTTTAAATTAGCTTTGTTGGTTCTCTAGTACGATCCAAGGCTGGTAAATGTGGAACTGTTCATAGACTCATAGACTTTATTTTTGTTCATGATAAAAAAGCCTCTTGAGATTAATGAGTCATTGGTGCCTCAGCATCTGCTCCCAAGCCTGGGGAATTTGGGAAAGAAACTGAGGAGAAATATAAGCATAAAAATAAGTAAAATGTTAGGAGCAGAAATCTTCATGATGGTGAATGGATATGAAGGATTTAAGAAGTGTAACAGGAATGTTTATTTAGGGGAGCAAAATGACAGATTAAATCACAGCTGTAATGAAGACACCTTTTAAGTGAATATTTTGAAAAAAATTACTTTTTTGACCTTGCTAATAAATTTGTTAAAACAATATATTCAAAAGCAAGCATCAGAAATCCATATTGAAAGCATATATTGCTGTCACAGACCAGAAACAGTACCCTCTTTCATGGAGAAATACCTTGTAAACTATGTCAGTCAGGTATGATGATTTTTTTATAGTAGCTAGGTTTCATAACAGTTGCTGTAGGTTAACCTCCAGTGATTAGTCCCAGTTGGGTAAGCCACTTTTCTGTAACTCTGGAGAAAATACTTTTTTTTTTACTCATAAACATCTTTTTGCATACTGCCACAAAGAAACCTGAGGCATAACTCAAGAAATCCTCCTGCATTATAGCAAATGGTCCAAAGATCTTAAAATTTTTAGTGTGTGTTGTTTATATTTCCATATTTTTTCTTCTATTTTCAGATAAAATTTTCCTCCATATAGCTGTGAGTAGTAGGCTCTCTGCTGGGGTCTGTAGTGCAAGGAGAGTATGCAAGAAAGACATCATAATAAAACAAGAACAGGTTTCATAGCACATTAGATTGTGGCTTCTGGATATGATTATCAACCTGGTGTTGCTCTTGTTTTTTTTTTTTTTTGGTTTTTTTTTTTTTTTTGTGGTATCCCTAGCAGAGTGAGCAATTCCAGTCTGTCTGCTATTTCTCTCAGAAACCTGAACAAATTGCATTCTGATCTGTAGCTCAACAAAATCAGGAAACGGTGAACAGACCTCCTGTGAATTCACTGCACCTTTTGTCTGTAAATATACAGAAAAGAGATGATATTTGGGAACATCAGTACCTGTCTGGAGTGTGTGAGTTGACTAGTATTCAAGGGTGAATGGTCTGTACAACTATTTCAATCCAAAAGGATAGTTGGAGGTAAGAAGGTGGTTTCCTCTCTCCCCTGGGGAGGTGAAAGTTTAATTCAGCCATTTGTGAACCTAAGTCTTGGTCACTGAGAACTAATCCCTGTTTGTAAAATTAGAATTATTTTGTTATTTTTCTCTATGCATCACTTTGAATTTATCCACATTAAATGTCATCTGCATTTTTATACCCCAATCACTAGGTACTGTAAGGCACTTTTGCAACTTTTTATGACTTGTGTTGACTACTGAAAATGGTCAGAGGAAGGTGTCCAGGAGTGGATTCTTGGCCAGATGTGAGAGCAGAACTGAAGGCAGGACTAAAACTGAATAGATGAGGGGGAAGGATGAAAATTACAGCTGGAATGAGCTGCAGAAAGTTTTGAGAAAATTGGGCAAGGAACTGGAAAAAGAGGACTGGCAGGTGGACAGTGGAGGTTGCAGCTCAATTGCATGGACAACTGTGAGCTACAGTGCAAAACTATTATAAAGCATGACAGGAAATGGAGTCAAATTCAGTTTTGGAGCAGTAGAACTGATAAATGTCAGGGAAAATGATCTCACAGTACTACTTAGTGGTATAAGTATTTATGGGGTAGCTTTTCAACCGTGGGTGGTATAATTTTATGATATGTGGAAATGTTATTTATTGTGTAAAACTGGAACTGGTCTATGAGGATTTTAGCTTTTCTGCAGTTATCTATATGGCCTCTGCTTATGTTCTGTGCCATAGGAGATTAACACTTAGATTTGCCAGAAGTACAGCTGGTAATGGAAAAAGGAAAAAATTGACAAAGATGTCTCTATTAAAATCATGCCAGTCACACATAAATCTCTTATGGATGTGCATCTCCACTGGCTATTTCCTTACCTTTGCGTATGATTCATTATAAAGAAGAACAGGAATTATATGATTGTTAAGACAGAAGTAGAAAGAAAAGAACATTAGAAAAAGTCATACATTCTTATTAATATATATTATGTGCTGCAATGAAATCATTTTTACCTTAGTATAAAATTACCTAGATAATAGATTTATGAACTGTAAGAAAAGATGGAAAATATGTTGTCTGTTGAAAACTACGAGAGATCTGGTGAAAATATTCTTTATATTGAATTGTAAAAAACATTGAATATTTTTAGCAACTGAAGTTTTATTTATTTTATACAGTATTGAGTATTTAATTAGATAACATCCAATGTATACACATATTTCTATCACCAGAAATACAAAGTATGATCTCTGTGACATATAATATGCTGTAAATTTTTACTTCACAGAATCACAGAATTAATTAGTTTGGAAAATACCTCTGAGATCATCAGATTATTGAGTCCAGCCTATGTCCAAACACCACTATGTTATCTAATCTAGGGCATGGTACTAAATGCCATGTCCAGTCATTCCTTAAACACCTCCAGGGATGGGTGAGCACCACTTGCCTGGGCAGCCCATTCCAATATCTAATCACCCATTCTGTAAAGAAATTCTCCCTGATGTCCAACACCTTGACACAGGTCGTCTTGTCCTGTGTTTTTGTTGCCTGGAAAAAGACAGGACAGGGCCCAGCACTGATCCCTGGGGACCACCACTAATGATGGGATGTTGGCTGAATTTGGCACCATTCACTGTCAGTCTCTGGGCCCTGCCACTCAGCCAGCCCAGAGAAGAGTGTATCTGTTTTTGCTCTTGAATATCTATGTCTTGCAGGCTGGGACTTATTAAACCAAAAGCAGCAACCTCAGACACACCTTAGTAAGTTGCTTTTTCTCAAACACTTTTTTTCCTATACATTGAGAATCACTTTCATTTTACTTTATAGTGTGTCCACAAATTGAATTAAAATACTAGAATGTTTTGGGTTGGAAGGAATCTTTAAAGATCATCTAGTTCTGACACTCCTGCCATGGGCAAGGATACCTTCCTCTAGACATTGCTCAAAGCCCCATCCAACCTGGCCTTGAGCACTTCCAGGACTGGGGCATCCACAGCTTCTCTGTGCAACCTGTTCTAGTGCCTCACCACCCTCATCATAAAAGAACTCTTCTTTATGTCTAATCTGAATGTAGTGTTTTCAGTTTGATAGAATTATAAATAATAATAAACCTTCCATAGAGCTAGATTATTCCCAGCTGTATACTACATGGAATTTTTATACTATCCTCTGTCATGTCTGGCAATAATGCCCAATGTCAGTGACAGAATACTGGAAGAGATGTTCAGCTTTTCTGCCCATCATGACGTTTCCTATACTCTTAGTTTCATTTTTAGGCCTTATTATCTATATTGTCAACTTTAAGAAATATGTGTTTTTATTTAAGTGTCCTATACAATTATTTTCTTTTTCTTCTCTTCTGTACTTTATCATCATACCTTTTTCAGTGCTGCAGAACTTCAATGCATTTTGAAATTAAGTTCTTATTTTTCCCCTTTCTTCTCTTTCATGATTCCTCTATTTTCTGATGATGACCTCCTCTTTTTTCACATATACTTATCAACCCTTTTTTTTCCCTTTGCACTGCTCACAGTTTCTCCTCTGTGGAAATATACCTCTGTTTCAGCACACTTTTCTGGTATTTTTGGTTCCCTGCAGAGGTGGTTCTACACATTATTCCACATTTGCTTGGAACAAAAGGGTGAACAAGGGAGAAAAGGGAGGTAAAGTGACCTGTTCCTTTTAAATACATAGCATGAATCTGTGTCTCTGAGCACCTTCCAGACTTGAGGTGGATGAGATGATAAGCATCTACTTTTATAGTTTCTTTGCTAGGTTTTTTTTTTCCTGCCATAGAATTTTCTTTTTAAATTCATTACGTTCTGTACATTGTTGTTCATGAATGCTGCTCTTAGAATGGGAGCTTTATGCTGAAAATTCTATGAGTTTATGATATAGATTGAGATCAACTCTTGACACTTACTGACAAAGGAACACTACTTTTGCAACAAAGTTGGAAGAGTCTTTAAAAAAGTATTTTCAGAAAGCAGTGCTAAGAGATTATATTTTGGGGGACAATGTACTTTCTGGAGGAATTGAAGTTCTGCTTGTCCATGAGCAGACATTCTTACACAGATTTGTATTAGAGTTGCTTCCTGGCAGTGGACTTTCCAAGAAATTTACCTTGGAAGACTGAAGAGTTCTAGTACTTTTGCTGGGTAAAAATTCTGTAGTATAGATTAAAGGCTAAAAGTTGACAGAACTGGAGGCAAAAATTTGTTGTTTCTCTGCCAAGGAATATGGAAAATAAAGCCTTCCCATAGTCTTTTTCCAAGTGGTCATAATATGGTTAAAATCTGTCTTTATTTTCATGCAGATGGCTAGAGGCATATTCTTGATGCAAGGCCATTCTCATGCTAAATTTTAAATTTCTGCTCAGAAAGTGTAGCTGTGTTACAGCAGTTCAAAGTGTATGTTGTCAAACACTCTTAATATAAACAAATATACATGCCTTTAATCCAATAGTTTTCAAAAATGGTCAAAGTATTTCAGCTGACATTTTACAAAAATGATCAGAAATTTTCTGATGTAAAAATTGTAGTTGAAGTCATTGAAGCTTGACACTGCATAATTAAAGTGAAAATAAATGTAATAAATATAAATAGTAAATATGAGAAGTGTAAAAAGGATTAAGTGAAGGTGTGACAAACTTGCAAATGTAGCAGTAAGCTCTTGCCCCCAGTGAAGATGGTAAATGCAGAATAAGAATTTGTTACTTAAGTTAAAGGTGCTCCTTTTGTTGTGACCTTCCACTATCAGCCCATAAGTGGTGTATTGTTATGCATGTTCTGACAGAGTGTTCATACTGCAATGAAGCATAGATGCTCTTCAGGTGTTGAATAAAGTATTTACTATTTCCATATTTAGATACAGGACAATTTTTCAATGACATGCCTTGTAATTGCTTAATCAGAAAGGTTATATAAAATAGTTTTAGCAGTAGGGGGGTTTCTGATTAACTGATAATGGAGCAAACCCATATCACAGACTATTTTGATTATTTTGCCTTGATTACAAAATATTAGTCTGAACTTTTCCAAGAAACATATCCAAGTTTCTAAGTCTGATATTTATCCATAGTACAGAAATGCTGTAAGAAGAGGCAGTGTTAGCCCTTTTACACTGCCCCTGAAGGTGAGAGGAGCTGGGGCTCTTGTTGATGGATCCCTTGGGCCAGATTAGAGTGAAATGGCACGGAATGACCACTGTTTATGCATGCATAGGTACCGTGTGTGGATCAAGTGATGAGATGTGATTGTTGCTTGGTTGAAGTGATGGTCACAGTCTTGATCTGTCAGGGGCAAGGAAGCCCCTGAAACACAGAGTTTAGTGGGTTGATCTGTGTGCAGGTTCAGGTAGGAGCACCCAGGTACCTCCTCTGGGGTGGGAGTTTAACACTGTCTATTGAAACACTGTGGATCATGTTCAGTCCTTTTGGTGGAAAGCCCCAGAAATGAGTCTGGGGGCACTTTGAGGAGCTTTGATAGTTTATGACATCTTCTAAGACATTGCAGCTGCTTCTCACATCCACTTGGTTTAGCCAGTTATTCCCCACAGAAGGGATGAGCACCTTCAGCCTGTGTCTGAATAACCTGGTACTTCCCCAGGACCAGATTTTTATGCCTGAACAAGTTATGTAACTGAGGACATCAGCATGGTGAAAAGCATTTTCCCACACAGCAAGATCTGCTCCTTACCAGCCTCTTCCCTTGCTTGGCTCAAACCCCAGCTTGTTGCTGAGCAGACTGGTTTGTTGTGGTCCTCCCTAGTGCTCACCCCTTCTGCACCTGGGCTGTTCTTAGGTTTCACCACCACACACCCAGAACCTGTCCTCCTCCCCTTCAGTTGGGGGATGCAAACCTGGCCTCAGCAAAGCACTGCTGCTCTTTGCAAATGGCCAGTTGTATGAGTCATTAACCATTAACATTTCAGTCTCTCACTACTGTCGTGTGAATTCATTTCACCCCTGTTAAAGAAGATCATTCCATTTTTCAAAAAATTGACCAATACTTGAAAATGTGGAACACTGCTAGCATAAAAAAATGTTTTGGTTCTTGAAGTAAAGTTTTGTTTTATCATTCCTACACCCATAGGCTATATATTTTGACATACTGTAACACAATAGCAAGATAGGTCAGCCTTTAATCATGATTGTGTAAAGTTTTTAAGAAATCTGCTATGCATTTCAAAGCATATATTAAAAAAAAAGCAAAAAACAACAAACACTTTCCTCTAACCCATTCCCTTTCCTTTTCCAATAAAACCACTGTTGTAAAGAAGGAGCAGACTTCAAACCTGGTTTTGGTCATTTCCTATTAAAAGCTGGGAAAAGTCTCTGGAAGAGAGAAAAAATATACATGACAGCAGCCTGTGATTCAGTTTCTTGCAGTTTTATTGTGGAAAATTGTCATTAAATATGTATTTGTTTAGCAATCTAAAATTTACTTACATTGTGGAAGAAATTGGAATGGCCATCAGAGTAGTTCATTAATCTTCTGTTCACTGCTATATTGATAAGCAGATGAGCTTTACCTCTTTGAAACAGGAATGTATGTGGAAGATATGGACTAGAGGTTGGGGTTTTATTTATTATTAGAAAAACTGTAATATTTACTAGAATAATAAGACTTGTCTTGCTTATGAAGATTACAGTGTAATTTCTCTGAAGTTCTTTGTTTAACTCCACTTTGTATTTCTATGAAAGGCATGAGTTTTAATGCAATCCTCTGTTCAATAAAAGATATAGTGCATTTGTATAAAACCACAAAATTTATTCTATTTCATGGCTTGTAAAGGAAATTCGTAAACCATTAGAAAATTGAGCATAAAATTATTTGTATCTACATCCATCTTTGTATTTGAAAAGCTGTCAAGTAAGTTGTCTTTCTATGCTTAAAAGCAGAGACAGTCTACTAGACAATGCAGAGCAGGCTAACAATACATTTTTCGGCCTGATGGAATCTTATAGGTTATATCTAAATTGCAAGAAATCAAAACCTCACCTGATATATTTACTTTATCTACAAGATATGGATTTACAGATCTAAATTTTCTAGTAATCTTTGAGTGCATTGATGATGCTGGGTTTTGTGTGACTGAGCTCAAAATGCCTGAATTGGACACATTCTCTTCTAAATCACTCAAAAATAAATGTCTATTTTAACTTTCTTGTAAGTTCGTTATATATAAAGAGTTTGTTATATGGAGTGAGTCAATTTAGAGCGATCCTTTAAATAGAGAAAAAGTAAAAGACTTTTCATTTGGGGTAAAAGTAACTGAATAGCAAAATGAAAGGTTATCAAAAGAGAAGACACAAACACTTTTTATGTATCTTAATAATAGGATCAAAAGACATTATGAAGTATTTTTATGAATACTTACATCAATGTTTTTTGGTCTCTTTGTTTTGTTGAGGTTTTTTGTTTGGTTGGGGTTTTGTGGTTGGTTGGTTTGTTTGTTTGTTTTGGGGTTTTAGTTTGATGTGACAACTTTTTGTTTTGGGTTTCATTTGTTTGGCTGGTTTTCTTTTTGTTTTATTACTGATCATCTCTGTGTAGAAAGTAGTGGGAAAATCATCTGCGTCCAGATTTTCCAAAGGCACCCAATGGAAATTCAAGACTTAGTTTGCATTTCTTTAGAAACAAAAGGTTTCTAAGTTTTTTCATATATGTTGGTATAAATAGAGCACTTGATCCCATGTCAGTATGGCAGTCTGCTAGATAAACTGCAGGTATAGAAGGAACATATGTCAGATCATTTCCACTCATAGAAGTGAGAAATCTGAACCTGAATCAGGCCCGAACCCTCTTGGTTGTTAGAGCTCCTTTGAGAATATGCCATTTATCTGAGAGCGGGTTGTCAAAAATAGTTTCCAAATATTTTCAGATTTTCTATGTAAAAACCTGTGGAAATTCCTGTACATTTTTCTTTGGAAGTGTGTCATTTCCTTATTACTCTTCTCATCCCAGCTCTGTGTAGGCTGCCAGGTTGGACATCTTTACACCCCTCTGATGCTACACCAGGAATTGCTGGCTCTTATGCAAACAGGCTTCTGGAAATGGCCAGTACCACAATACCTCTTTTTACTTTGTGATTTTAAGAGTCATTAAGTAGATTTTAACAACAATTAAGTAGTATTTTATATGTAACTTGAAATAATTAAAAGCAGGATTTGTACTTTTGACATCTTTTACAGTCATCTATTTTTATGTTTCATTCTTCACATCTAGCTCATGCAGACCCTGTTGTTTTCAAGTTAGAAGCACAATGTGCTGTGCCTGTGTCAGAGAACAGTTTATACAAGTGGAGAAACTGTGTTCATATCTGATTCCTAAGTGGGAATAATGAATTCTAATTCAGTGTCTTTTGTTGTGGTTGTTTAGCTTCCTTTTTTTTTGTTACAGAATAATAATTACTCATGGGAGTTCACAAAAAGTACACATACTTATTTGAAATGGTGCTGTTGGCATCCTGATTGTCTTTAACAGTATGCAATAAATCTGGTAAAACAGAAGTGCAGTCTTTATGTATTTAAAAAGAAAAAAGTGTAAATTCTGCCTGCTGTCATGATAAACTAAGCAATTTACTGGCATTTAATCCAGTTTTATTTTCCTGTGGAACCTGTTAATGAACTTCAAGATGCAGGTATCATTGCCCCTTTAAAATGTGTCTATGAGTGAATTACCAGGTAATACAGCTCTCCTACTGCAAAATATCTAAAGATTGTTAGATCTAGAATTTTTATTTTCTTCTGGTATCTCATCTGTCATCATCTACAATAGGCATTTGCCTTTACTTTTAACTAGCTTAAGGCAAGCTACATTTTTGTCTTGGCTCTTCTTCATGATGGGATTGCCCTGCTTGCACATTCTACTACTCTGCAGGATAAAGATGTTAACTGTGAATCAGAAATCATATAGTAGGTGTGAGACATGAAATAAAATCGATACATTTTTCTGAGGCATGTCACTGGTTAAGTGACAAAAAATATTCTGATAGTCACTGAAAAAGAAAAGTCAAAGGTACATTTGAACCTGTCAGTTCAACACATTTCTGTTATCCCTTTAGGGGATATCATACAACTTGACACCAACATTTAAGCTTTGAAAATTATGAGCTCATCTATTTCAAATGGGATGTCACATGTTCCCAAGCCTTTGCCATTACTTATAGTGGAAGACAGGATGATCACTTTTGTCACATATTGATAGTGAATAAGATCTTTCTTTTTTTCTTTCCTTTTTTTTTTTCTTGTTTCAGAATGAAGAACAAATTTTGGTATTTTGAATTTGGCACTTCGGAAACTTTCTCAGCCACCTGTAAGAAGCTGCATGAATCTGTAGAAATAGAAGTAAGAAACTAATTGTTGCCTTTATCCTTGAAATGTCACTAGTTTGGCTGAAATGCAGGGAGCAAGGGTGCAGAGTGCCTGAATCCAACAAGGCAAAGCAGTGCACATCCTTTCGACCCTATATTCCAAAATATTATTTTTATCATGTCTATTTGTAGTGTAGCCCTGCACACTGGAACAAAGTTCAGTTTGATGATTAGTGAAGTCTTAATACAGTAGACAAGGTCAAGAGGTGAAGTATAACATTAGAAATCAATAGGGAATGTGGCTAGGTCAGATGGAAAAATGAAAGACTGTTGGAGGGAGTGAGAGCTGCTGCAGGATTAAAATAAAAAAAAATAATCTTATTATTTCTAGGTCCCAAGGTTTTATAACCTTTAAAACTCAATTCCCTAAAATTGTACTTACTTTCCTGAATAAAGGTTAAAGAATATATATATTTTTTGAATTATTCCCCTTCATTAAATAGCTTTTCTCTCTGTACAAGGGGTCATCTTTCCATTATACATTGAACATTAACTAGAAAGACACAGGATACATACAGACAAAATACGAATTTAAAATAATGTGCAGCTGCCACTTTGATGGCTGCTAGAATAAGTGGCTAAATTACATAAACTGTTTGGGCATTTGAAGTTTATGAATAAGTACATGAAAAATGAGAAATGAGTCAAGATACAAACCTGAGAATTTAGGTTAATAATGAAACAATTTCTCAAGAGGAATATGTTGCTTTTCCTTTCCAGTAGTAATGAGAAACTGCATGTGTCAATGGAGTATTTGTAGAGTAGCATGAGGCACTCAGAGAGGTGTGGTGGGAACTCTGAGAGTCCAGTCAAAGCCTCCTAAAGGGTGAAGTCTGAAATGGTCTGAAAGGAGCCAGGTACCTGGTAGCAGAACAGTAGCAAAGAATACTGAGGCATTGCCACACTTGCCTGTTATGCTGTTATGTTTCCCTTTGAAGTGGAAACCTGGTCCTCACATGTTAGATTAAAATATAATAAAAACAAAACAAAACTCCACCAGACACCTTAGAAAAAAAAACTTAACAAAAAAGCACCCTTGCTTCCCAAGGGAGTGCTTCACACACATGAGTTTAAGGAAAGGTAGCATGAAAAATATTTTATTAGTTAGTGGAAGAAATGCTTACCTGGTTTGATTAGATTTGAATAAACTGCAAGTTTAATGTACCTTTTGATTAAACAGAAATTGAAGAGCAGGCTTTCCCAATAAAATATTGATATCTAGAGAAAGTCATACATCCTGATACATACTAACATGTGGACTTCAACCATGTAATTTTAACCATTGAAAGGGTTATTAAATGTTAACATCACAAAGCAAACAAGTAGGTATACAAGTTTGTGGTGCTGCTGCTATCAGTTGTGTAATTATTACCTATTCATGTCAATAACTAATGAGGCACATTTGTTAATATTCACTTAATCTATCCTGGTCATTACCATTAGTCATAAAATTAGGAACAAAAAGCACAGTTTCCAGAGTTTGCAGGAACTGTTAGGAGGTGGATACTTGCATATTTATTTACAATAAGTAAATTACAGTTCTTGCCAGTATGCTTGTATCAAATGTTTCTTGTTTGAACATTATCAGCATTTTAGTCTGATTTTTACCCTGATGCCTCTTGGGGAATATGACTGTAAATGGGAGGTTGATGCATGAGACCACATTTCACTCCAAGTAAAATGCACAAAGAATGTGTTTGCTCTACAGCCAAATGAACAAATGAATGAACAAAGCCTGAGAACATTAATGATCTGTATCTCTGAGCTGTGAGACAGTGATCAAATGTTCTCTGAGCAAATATTTGTTTGGCCTTGTATTTGATTTCTGACCTACTTAAGCTTGTTTTTTCTGACATATGTTCTTGACTCATATTCTGTATGTTTTCTTCTGTGTGTGAGATGCAGAACAAAGTTGGGCTCAATTCTTATATTATCCAGAATAAGATGTATTTTTTTTTCAAAATGGGATGGAAGAAGTTGAAGAGAGGTTCTAAAGAGAAAGAAACCAAAATGAAACAAACAAACAAAAACTAACAAAAATTAAGTATTTATTTTCAATATTAAGCATTTATTTTCAATACTAATGTGTCAGTAAACAAGGCTGAAGATTTTACAATTTAGAGAACTTGCAGTTCATTTCCACTTTAGAAAAAAAAAGAAAGGTATGTGAAAGATATTGAATGAGAGTAGGTATAGATGTGGTGTAAGTAGGGGTGGCATACCTGCAGTGCTGTAGAAGCATGGTGGGAGCAGTGTAAGCCTTCTGTACCACCTGGTGTTAATGGGTAAGGGAAAGGAGTTTAAAAAATTCCTGTACATTTGCCTGATATTGCCCTTGATTTCACAGCAAAGCCTTAAGATCAGCTCTTTTCAGGCATAGGTATATATTTTCTTAACAGAGAGATGATCTGAAAATAATTGATATGATAAATAAGATATAAACAATAATACCCAAGAAGTGCATGAGGCCAGGAAAGAAAGCAAAAAAGATTTAGAAGAGCTAGTGTTTCTTTTTAGTCTAGGTAGGTTTACTCCACATTTTAAAAGCATGCTTTTGTTTTGAACAGCATCATTACATTATTTAAAATAAAAAAGAAAAGGAGCAGAACACGTGTGTTTTGTTTTTGCAGTATATGAATGTGTTAGAACTATTCAGAGCTACCTGTAGGGCAAACTTTTTGTCTGTGTACGAACAAAAGAAATGCTCCTTTCCTTATTCAGAAAGTTGCTCATCACTGGGGGACTCTGAGGCCTCATCACATAATTGTCTTAGTGTACTACCTGCTGTGCTCAATATTGAGTGAAAATGGAAGCTAGACCCCGCACCATCCTATTTCACAATTCTTCTTTTATTTAAATAATTCCAGTCAGTTTGGGGGACGCCAGACCTTTATAAATTAACAGCAGGGAAATACCAAAGGTGTCAGATTGCATATTTATCATCTTTCTCGTGTAATACTTAAATATGTATTAAGAAGTGACTGACATAAATTAGGCAGATTTCAGAAGCCACAGGCCGTGGCTTGTAGAGGACCCCCTTCTGCTTGACATTTCATCCTTGTCAAAGATCAAATTATTTTAATTTAGGCTGCAAATTATAAGAAATGAAGACTTCTTTGTGGGAATTCCCTGTGGTAATCTGACTTTTGTTGTTACTGCTGCTTGTCAGTGTGCAAAAGATATAATATGCATGCAAATAAGGTTAAAAAATATGTACTATCTAATTATCCAGCCAGTACATTCCACTTGAAGACAGTGGGAGGCCTGACACACAGTATGTGTTTGATTCATTGAGGCCTGCAGGGTATTTACACAAGATTACTTTTAATTATGAAATTAATATCTGTTTATCTAGAATGTATAGCAGTAAGTGAGCATACACATGAGCAGAATTTTTAGCAAAATAAATCATCTTAGTATTTAATACATATAAAATACCAGGGAAAACCACACATTTGCTTCCAAAAATGACAGTGAAAACCTAGGCCTTTATTCTTGTAAGAAAAGTATTATTAAAAAGTTATACTTTCAATTACAGTAGTTGCCACAACTGCCAATTCACTTTCAGATATGCCTTTTTACTTTGAAGGTTTCTTTGTATGGATATAATCCACAGGTTTAAAATTTGATTCTTGAAGAACTAATATGAAATGGAAATCTTAGTGTTGAAATTGCTCTCTGTCCAGATTTATGTTCTTCTTAGAAGAATTAAGACGTGTGTGCTTTATAATACAGTTCTGTTTGATGATCTCAGGAAGTTTCAGTATAAACAATTATTCAGTTATTCTTGAGTTGTACTTGGCTTTTCTTCTTCAAAGCTGTGATAAAGGTTTAGGCAGAGTGACCCACAGAGCAGCAAGCTGCAAAATGTCAGTGGACTATTACTGAGGCATGCATAATTATTTTCCTAGTTTTCTCCCTGGTTGTTGAGTACTGGAATTGCAAAATAATACCCTTAATCAACTTGAAATGGATGACTGGATCCTCTACAAGCTTGCAGCACATTGCAGGAGTAGGATCAAATGTTTTAAAAATATGCTGTTCTACACTGTGGTCCATGTGATTTGTCAGGGTATCTACAAACTCTATCTATGCTGTGAGGCATGAAGCTAATCCATCTCTAGCCAAGGTGCAAGTACATGAATCCTGGGCAACTTTGGCTGGTTCAGTGAACTAATGAGTAGAACTGGATGTTTTGCTTTCCACCTGCAGTTCCCCTATAATAATATGCTCCTGTGGAGTTCTTCAGTGTTTTGCTGCATTTTGTGTGAGTTAAGAACTTCCTAGTGTTGGTAGAGAGGAGTACTTAGCTTGAGTAAATTGTAGCCAGTGAAGGCTAGGTGTATGCTATGAGGTTCATCTCATCCAGTGTGTCTCAGGTGAAGTGTATTTTGAGATGTTGGGGTTCAACCACCTGAGAAGATGCTGCAGTTTGTCACTGGGCAGGCTGATATGTTAAGATCCCTGAGTCATTCTCCAGAAGTGAAAAATATGGTCCATTTATAAGATATAATTGGAAGCCAGATTTAGCAAAGAAATGTACTTGTATAAAATGTTTTAATGTCCTGGTTTGGTATAGGAAGCATGAGAAATACACAATAGTGACACAAGATGGGTATAATTTCATCACTGAAGGGACTGTCCTACAAACTAAGATTACTTCTGTGTGTCCAGCAAGTCTTGGAAAGGTTTTAGATCGCTGATGCCTATTCTTTAGCTCCACATCCTCTGTTTTGCCTTAGCAGTGATGCATATTTCAGAGAACTGGTTGGTGGAGGTTCTGGGGTAAGAATTGCTTCAGCCACATCAGGAATCATTGTACCCCCTTCTACTAATTTTACTTCTTGCTAGTCAGCCATAGCCCTGTGCTGATATACTCATTGTGCCTTTGGACTGAAACAAATACCTGGGTGATGTTCTGTGCCCCTGGAGCTTGCTTAGACCCTTTTCCATAAGTCTGTGTGTTCTCTGCCTGCAAGAACTTTGTATTCCATTTGTTGTGGAGGGGACTACGTTGCAAGAGTATCACTGCAAAATCATGAGGCAGAAAATTTAGCTGGAAAAGGCAATAGAAAACTCCAGCTGTTGATAAAGAAATTTTAGTAGTATAAATGTTTTTCTGCTAATAGCTGTAGTGAAGCTAGACATATATTTCACTTGGGTCAGTGAACAGGTATCAGATAACAAGACAGTACCAAATGGTCCCACACTTAGGCAATCAGAAGCTGAATAGCAATCATATTTTACCTTCTGAATGGTGATCTGTTCTTATCTCATTCCTCCTTTTTAGCTACAAGTATATCTCTTAGGTGTAAACATTGAATAAACTATTATCAGTGTTAAGAATGATAAATTGCTGAAGAAAAATATCTGAGAAAAAGAACATTCAGATTTTTCTTTCTTACTTGCTTTCTCTCTCTTTGTCTTTTTTCCTTTTTTTCCCTTTCCTTTCTAATTAGTGTGATGGAATTCAGCTGGACTTAATCAATATCTCTCTGGAAGGAATTGCCATTCTAAACATCCCAAGCATGCATGGTGGATCGAATCTTTGGGGAGAGACAAAGAAAAGACGTAGCCACCGTCGGACAGAAAAGAAGAGGTCAGATAAAAGAACCACCGTTACAGATGCCAAGGAATTGAAGTTTGTGTGCCAAGGTAAGCTAACAGATTGATATAGGCTATCTGGCTCCATAATGCCAACTCAGTTATATAATTGACATTGTCAAGAAAAAGGATAGACAGTTCTTAGATATTTCCTTTCTTGTGCATTTAGCTTTTCTGATGAGGAGCACTGCCACAAGGGCACAAAGAAAGATGTACTGCCAATTGCAGTCTCTATACTTGCAAACCTGCCACAGATATTACCTGTTAAGCAGCCTAACCACACCATGTGGCACTGTTTGCTACTGGGACATTCAGTCTGGAAGTAGTTGGAGATTTTGAAGTTGGAAAGTGCTTCCGAGCATTTAAAATGTTTCTTAATGCCAGTGGGCATAAAACTTGGGGATAATTGTGCCCTGTTTCTGACAAGCTTTGGCCAGAGGCAAGGGAAAATTACTTCAGAGTAAAAAGAGCATGCTATCTATACATTTTATGTTACTATGTTGTAATGCTGTATGAATCCTTGAATACATATGCTTGCACAGGTATGATCATTTTTTTCAGGGCTCATATACTTTCCTGGTGATTAGATACACTTACTCAATAAATTTTATTATTAAACATAACTCTTGACAAAACCAGTAATAAATAATAATTTCTGTTCTTCTCTGAGAATCTGAATACCATGCATTGTAACACTTGACTGCATGTCTCAAGTCTGAGTGATTACAAGCCATCACTCTCTTCACACCAAAGGAATGAAAAGACCAGACTTTGAAAATTATCTGGGTTTTGTTTGTTTTTTTCTATTTATCCTGCAAAAAGGATTATCTTTTGCTTCAGAATTTCTTCTTGCTTCTCCTCTTTATTGAGACTTTATAAAGATCAGGACTTCAATTGGCTTTTGCTGTTGGGATCCTTTTGCTAGTTTTGAATATCCTGTTTTAACATTTCATCAGCAGTAATTTTTAAGTCACTTGTTATAACACAGTTCATTATTATGTGTTGTAGTTTAATTCAACTAAATTATCTGGATGACAAAAGTTTAGGAATAAAGTAGTTTTTTATGGCTTAGAGGCTGCAGTAGATACTAGCATTCAATTTCTGTGAACTCTAGCAATTTGACATTTGTTCTCAGTATCTCAGTGTGACTTACCAGTACACCCTGTCAGCCAAAGAGTGGTCCATATTTATTTTGTTCCAGTTTGCAACCTTGAGCAGTCTTGAGCATGCAAAGAGGATTCCTTTTAAAGGTGTGGGGTGTGTGGGGATAGGAGGTACATGCTTTGACTGCAAGTGTGTGTTTAGTCCATGAAACCAGGTTAAAACAACTCAGAAATGAAGATAGTGTGAACATTTCAGAACCACCTGATTAGCTTTATGAGTCCACTCCTATTTTATACTGCAAAGAACACTCAACTCTGCTAAGTTAGGTTCTTAGGCTGAGTATGCTTCTTGAAGTCAGAATTCAAGATTATTGCTGAATAATGGAATTCAGTCAATTTTATGTCTAGGCTTCTCAAATAGTTTTGATAAATCTGAATCTATTCACTGGGGAAATAACTGACTCTCACTTGAAAGCATTATGATTTTTTCACCAGCTGATTATTTTCTTAGGCACTGTGTACTTTTGGCACAACGTATCTTTTAGTTTGAAGAAAACATTTTGCCAACTATTAATACCTGGTGCAGGGATAGGTATTGCTGTATTGAGAACTGTGATAAATACATACCTGCTTGTTAACTTCTGTTTATTAGCTTATTCTGAATAAACATCCTTGTAGTTATTTTTATGTCCAAATAAAGCATCTAATCACTTGACAACTAAGCACTGCACTTCCTAGGAGACAGCAATCAATCCTCATGTTTTCCTATGGATACATACATACATACATATACACACACATATATATCTATATATATATATATAGAGATATATATATATATATATATATCAGATTTTGGTGTTGAATTTTTTGTTTGTTTTTGTAAATATAATGATTTTTTATGAGACTCCTGAGTAGCATGCACATTTACTTTTAGACTTTTTCAATTGCAGTACAACTATGGGTTTTTCAGCTGTGTATCAATCTGTATTCCTGTCTCTGCTTGTCTGGTCTTGTAACTTGACCATGAATACATGAATGGAAGGTTAGTACTCTGAGCCCTTACATGGGGTACTTGCATGGACTTTTGGAAGCTGTCTCCTCACTCTGGGTAGTTTGTTGCCCTCAGACATGTTGAGCAGTCCCAAGGAGGACTTCTCAAACTGCCTGAGAAACCTCTATGAGGTCCTGCTGCTCTCTTCCCATGCTCTCATGTACAAACCATGTACCTGCAACATGGTCATCACTGCAGGAAAAAGGACCAAATTTCTGCCAAATGATTTTTCTTTCTTAGGTATCTGCACAATGCAGGGAAGTTACATTTCTCTGAGCCCACGCCCCTCTTTCTTTTCTTTCCTATTTAGCATTGCCACCTGTTGATGTAAAAAGACTTGTGTTTTCTTTGCCCTTCCCATTATCCTCCTCTGCACACTCAATAGCCAGACCACAGTTTGCATTTTAAGTAATCAAATGATGTCTGCTTAGAAAACAATCTGATTATGTGCATGTAGTCTGAAAACAATATATTGAAATTAAGTGGTTTAAAATGTGCACTATTTAAATACATTCCCTTTTATCTTATTAGGGGGTTGTGCATGTATGCTAAAGAGAGACATTCAGCAGTCATAGCATATAGATATGTGTGCCTGTGTATTGCATTCCTGTCTAACTAGTAACAGTTTAATATAAAGCATGTATGAAAATGTATTGGTCTGATTAGCTTATATCTAATTGGGAAAAAAACCATATTTAACTGTAGTGTACTAAGTATTATCATAATCTTGTTAGTGGAAAAAGTACTACAGGTTTCATTTCAGCTCCTGTACAGAAGTAGAGAGGGTCTTTCATCACATTTTATTAGGGTTAAAATCATGTGGTATTTTTATGATTTAATTTCATTTTAATTTCTAATTTATCAGTAAAATTTCTATTGTAAAATGCCAATGCATTTGGAAAAAATGTAACTACAGGTAGATGTGACAGTTTGTGAAAGTAGGTGATAGTGTTTTGACTTTAAGAATCTCACACTTGCAGTGTTTCTATTTGTTGTTTTATTTAAAATCTTCTACTATGCATGTGTCTGTGATACCTATATCCACAGACCATTTACAGATTTTAGATATTACTGTGAACTACCCTTGGACATTATTTACATACAACTTCTTTTTGGATATTCACAGATACTGGTAAATGCTCAAAGTAAGATTAACATACTGCATAGAAACAAAACTGTGAGTTGAGAAAGATAAATGCAAATAAGTGCAGTACCTGGTTGCAAATTGCATCTAAAGCAAGTTAAATCATGACAACATGTCTTACATGAAAAATATATACCCCTTATGTTAAGTATTAAACAGTTTTCTTACTCACATAAACCCTAAATAAAATCTTCAAACCTTTTGTGACAAAAAGGATTTTTTTAAAAAAAATTTTAGTCTCTCCAGTAAATTTTTTGCTAAATGAAGTTTCTGTCGGGGTGGAAGTTATGCTTTGATTTGCTTTCATTGCTGAAATTCACTTAGAGCCTTATTCTGAAATGATATCTCTTGTAAAATCTCTTAAAATTTGATGGCAGAAATATGCTTAACTTGTTTTTGCATGAGTGGTTCCACTCACCTCAGTGGACTCACACTTGAAGACATTATCTATGAACTATTAATGAGTGAAACCTTTAGACTATAAATATTTCAGTGAAATACTTTTTTTCATATTTATATTGTACATCACCAGGCACACTGATACTGAACAAAGTCCTTACCAAGTTAGGAGCTGCAGTGAGCTGTCACTCCACAGGCTGCTAGACAAATTCAAGACAGTCTGCATTCATATCACAGCACCTAGGCATAAACCAAGCTTACCAATATGATTCAATAACTCTGTGTGGAAATCTCTTTTAATAACTGCATTATGACTTTCTGAATGGAAATGCAGGGGCTTTGGAGGTGGAATAATGTGTATGCAGGCAGTTCACTGCAGTTAAAAGCAGTTCAAGACATGCAGAGACTGTGAAGGCCTTAAAACACTTCAAAATATCCATAAATATTAAGAGAATAGAAAATGCCTTTCTTATTAGGTGCCAAATTCCACTCTACAGGGAGAGAGAAGCTTCCCTATAGAGAGAGGATTTCTGACATGTTCTCTAAACAGCTTATAACTTTGTGTGCTAGCTGTCTAATTTAATTTATGGAGGTCTTTCATAACCTATGCTCTGGCTAGGTGACCTTTCTTTGTTGAAAAAATTGAAATTGTGTACTATGTACACAGTCTGTGTAATATACACTAAATATACACGGTGTATATTCATTATTTGTAGACTGGGTTATTTTTGACATGATGAGGCATGTGTAATGAACTCTCTATAATAATATTTTTATTAAATGTTATTGACAATGTCATGGCTACATAGGGTAATAGCCTTTACTCTGCATCTTGTTTAGACAGCTTTTTACAATGTAAACATTAACACCTTACCACAGAGGAAAAAATCTAATTAGAGCTATTTCATAGCTAGTCTATGTTAAGACTTCTAATATTAATCTAAACATTAGAAAAAAAATTCTAAATTTATTCAAAAGGTTGTTGTTTTTTTTTTTCTTGTCCATACATGCTCTATATCTATTCTGAAACTTTAAGGGGCTCATATTTCTGTGTAGAGTTTTTTGAGAGTGTGGGTTGTTTACAATAGATAAAATAATTGTGAGGGCTGTTAAAGTTAGTGTGGAATTAACTTCAGTGTCTAAAAAATCAACCCTATAGCCAGTAGATAGAGTCACCTCGGGAAAAGACTGTTTATCCTGCATTTAAATAAGTATCTAAGGTAGAGAGAATAAGATGCTCACTGGAGGTGACTCCAGTTAAGTAGAACCTAAGGAATAGATTGGGTTATATTCCTCCCTTCCTGCCAACTAGATGGTGAGATGAATTTCTGTATGTTCTGCTTGTGGTGACAGTTCATCAAATAGAACAGTCCTTGGATCAGGAATGGGAGGGACTGGGGCACTACTGCCAGATAAGACTTGTTGAACTGAGCCATGCTTGCTTGGATAGAGCTGGTGCTGGTATATGCCATATCTATCATTACCTCCATGGTCACCAATCTGCTGAGCAGAAATGACTGTGGTACAGGATCTGCCTTCCCAGTTTGTGCAACCTTGGCTTGGAGTGCAATTTCCAAGTGCTGGGGATGAGAGCAGGGGAGCACCTGCTTTGGATATTATTGCATAAGCAGTGTTGGGAAATAGGGTAGTACTCAGTGGTGTTACATACTGCCTCATCTTTAGTGTGTGCTGCATTGTTTTGTCACCTTTTAAACGTCCAAATGACATGCTGAGTGCCCCTTTTCCTTTGGGTGCATTTGGTGGCAGCCCTAGCTGTAGACTGGCCCCTTCACCTGCTGAGCAGCAGTGACCAGCCTCTGCCTGAGCAGCAGCTGGGTGGGCAGTGGCAGCTGCTGCCTCCCTGGGCAGCTGCAAGGTGCAGCTCATCCCTGGGTGAGGTGCTCATCTCTGGCTTTGCTGCAAGCTCACCTGGGCAAGGAAGCCTAGCTGATTTCTCCCAGTGGAAGCACCTCTTCTTGCAAATGAAGGATTTCTGAAAGGCAGGATGCAACTGAGAAGTTCCTTCTACTGATACATATTAGTTTCCAGGTTTTTGTTGGTTCTTCTAGAAACTGTGGAACAGGGTGTTCCCACTGAGCAGTAACATCTTATCTCTGAAGGCAGTGCTTTGGGGAGGGAGTGGGGTGAGGGGGAAAGGGAGAAGGAGAAGAAAAAAGTAAAAACTAAAAACCAAAGGATGTAAGACATAAACATCAGTTTTCCCATAGTAACAAATTTCTTCGTGGTAGAGCTGTAATTTTCTTAACTCAGAACTTGGATTTTGGCTGACTGTTTGAGGGGAAGGTTGCTATTCAGATGTTTTTGTCTCATATTAGCTAATGAAGATTGTGTGGCCTTGGCTCCTTATTTTCACTTCATGTTCATATTCACTGGAACAGCATATTCAGATATCAGAAAGGGCTAAATGGCATTTTGTCCTAACTGTTTACTTAAATTTGTACATAGCACCATTAGTTTGTAAGATCTCTGTTCAAACATTTACTTTACCAAGCTGTTAAAGATAGTGCAGGTTTCCTAACAGGAGAATGGGGGCTGGAATGTGATGATTTTCTTATGCTGCTGAAAAGGCCTTTTCCTGTCTTCTCTTCCACCTCCACTACCTTCTATGTCCTCATCCCCAGCAGTGAAATTTTAGGGGGCCATTATCTTTCTCTCCTCTTCTTTAAAAGAGGCTGTGTTCAGTCCAAGCCTTATTCATACAAGTAGTTCCATCAGTGTACAGGATGGAGCCCGTAGTTCATAACACTTTTAATCTTTCAGAAATATAAATACAATTTCTTTTGGCTGTGAAACACTGAGTTTATTGTTATTAGAAATTAATAGGACCTTAAAAAATAGCTTGATAACCTGATTTGATTTGATATTTATCAAGCATGAATATATGTTTCTGTGCAATATAGATCATAGTAGAAAAACAATTTCATTTTATTTACAAGGCAGTTGAGATTGTCATTGTATTACACTTTTTGGTGCACAGAATGTTCATTTTCTTTCAAACGTTATTCATTGAAAGAAGATAATTATGGTGTATTTCACAGTCTGCCAGAAGGAAAATGTATCTTTGAAAAGTTTCATTTCCCTTAAGTTGCTCATTTTCTATAGGAAGACAGAGCTATTAAGTAACATACCCATGACAAAGATTGATTAAAATGGCATAAAGGACTATCTTACCTCTAAGTACAGAGCTTTACATGTATAACTCCTATGACATTAAATGCAGTAGGTGAAATTAGCTATTGTATAAAAAAAATTCACAGTAAATTGGTTCCTGCAGAGAAAAAGGTGAGGGTGGGAAGGATGGCATGTTAAGTAGCAACAAGAAATAGGAGGTTACTTATTGTTTCAGGATACATCTATAATGTAGCATCCAAATAATCACACCAAGTTCTCTGCTATCAGCATTACTGGATTATTCTGCTGGAGCTCACTTTAGCTGCTAGACTGGAAACATCACCTTGCTGATGTGCATTCTCATATTGGGCCAGATACTTAGAGCAGCTCAGGCTCCTCTGCAGCAGTCAAGGTGAATTTAGCCCAGGTCTGGCTGACCTGGAACGAGGAGTATGCCCTGATGTGCACCTTGTGCAGGGCCTGTGGCTGAGCTCAGGTACCTGCAGAAGGCTCATATGACCTGTTCCACAGTATTCCCAGTGCCTCCCTGCCCTTTGCTGGGAGCCCTTCGTAAGCCTTGCACTCATTAACCCAGGTAAATGGGTCATACACTTACCTGTATGACAGCCATTAGTTAAGACATAAATGATAAGGGATATGAATGCAATATCCAGATATTTTGTCAGAGTTTTTTTTCCCCTGTCTGCTGCAGACTTAGTAACACATACCATTTTTTGTTGTAGCAAAAACTGATCAGCTTACCCAGGCTTTTTTTCTTTTTTTTCCCCTCCTTTTTTGTAATAATTGTTTTTCCATTTCTAGTACTGAAGGCAATGGTTACCCTGCTATTTATCTCTGGAAAGACTTGGCTGTCATTTGACAATACACCTTGCAGGATGTGAAGCTCTATAACTATCTCATTTGTACACGACAGGAGAAGTATAAATTTGCTTCTCCTGTACTCTTTCTTTGAGTCTTTCCTCCATGTTCATCTTGCTCTGACTTAGTTTTGCTACCATGTTTCAACTACTGTGTCCAGCTTAATGGCATTATTTAAATAATTTTAGCTGTTATTTAAAAGTACTATGTCACGCCTCAAATATTGATATTTGTATAAGAGCATTAGCACAAGGCTAATTTGCTCCTTTTGAGTGTAATTCCACTGAAATGACTGGATTTATATGAATGAAAATAAAGTACCATAGCTTAGGACGGAATTTCACAATTTTTTGAGTATTAGAATGCAGCTGGAAATAATTAGCAAGTCTCAGATTAAAGCTACTAATATTAATATGAGTGCATGTGTGGGTATTTTTAAAAATAAAGGTTTAAGTGACACTTGGAGGTTTGTAATAGTGTAAATATGTGCCTTTTTGTCAAATTCATCAGGAATTCCATAAAAACAAGTGAATTAATTTCTCAAATTCCTCATTGACTATATGTTCTACATTCTATATTGATTTAGGTACACATACTTTTTTAATTCTCATTCTTTTTTTGGGCATAATTTTTATTTTCTCCTGCTGTATAGTGCCATGAATAACAGTTATTGCAGAAGTGAAATGGAACAGAAAGTAGCTTCATCTTAGTTATAAAATAACTATATCCTATTATGGTACTTTGACACAGAGTTTTTCATTAATTAACAAAGTGAAAACATCTGTTACTATCTCAACATACACTTTGAGTTTCATATCAGTTTTAAAATTCATGTGTTCCTCTGCTGCTGAAGTTTTTCAGTTATAAATTATTTGTCCATGTTCATTTTCTTCTGGAAGCTTACAAAAAGTCAGCAATTAACCTACTACAACAGGTGTTTCCTTTCTTGGGGGAAGGAATGCATGTGATTATTGTAATTTAGATTCCTGCGTGAGTTAAGGAATTGGCCTGTTATTAGAAAACACTGCAAGCACATGGAAAATGTTTAAAATTAAGTAGAAAGGTTGCATGAATTTAAGACTGCCACAGGCTTAACTCCTTCAGGCTCTCTTTTCATGTGAATGATAGTTGTAGTCATGGTTTAGATTTACAGTAAGAAAGATATGTTTTTATACTGTGACCTTAGTATGAAAAGTTTCAATAACCATTTTACAGTATTCAATTTGTGTAACGGCAGACAAGCATTCCCTAGGAATACTGATAGCATATTACTCAGATTGTTTGCTCATTTAACCCTGCCCCAGGTGCCGGAATCTTTAGATTAAAGATACAGAAATAAAAATAGAATAGCCTAGCAGATAATTTTTGGCTGCTGTAACACATAATCATATCCTCTGATCCATTCTAGTTTTCTATTACTTGTTAATAGAAAATTTCGAGTTCCTTGAGTGCCTGCAAAAAGTGTCAGATTGGCAGCAATTTAATTTTGAGTAACAACAGGAGAGAAAGCTTCAGTTAATGCACACATTAGTATTACTGATAAAAAAATGTAAAATACTCTAAAAATATTGATGATATTAAGAACCTGGTAAGACCTAAGGTTGTGCGTATAATACATTTGCCTTACTCACTAGAGGTAGAAGTAGAATTTACAAGAGGAAATTAGTGTTTAGAGTGTAATAAGACAAATATGTGAGATTCAGTTTGTTATTAAAAAGACTGAATTTTTTCTCTTAGTGGAGGTTTTTTTTCCTTCACTCTGCAAATGCTTGCATTAACCAAAGCAGTCAAATACAAGTAGCTATAAATATATATTGGAGTCATGCACGTATTTTACCAGTGCCTAATTACTCTGCAAGGAGATAGGGCTTTGGGTGGGGTTTTCCATATTTGCTGTTAAAATCAATCTAAAGATTTCTTCTTTCCCCTTCTTTTTCCATTTGTTTTCCTCACCTGTAGTCAGCTAGCAAAAATGGTATTAGAAGAATATTTTGTAGGACCAGCAACAGAAGGAGCAGTTTGACAGTAGCATTGTTTCAGTCACATATTGTGGAGACCAAGTGTGAATCTGGTGATTTTGTGCACTTGTGCTGACGATAGTAAAATTAGAGGAGAGGAGGTTTGGTCAAACGATGTCATCTCCGTGACCTGCTCAATTTTTTACCTGCTGCCTTTAAATCATAACCTCCCTCCTGACACTGTTGAGCATTGCCAGTAAACCACCAGGTTGTTTATAAGAGCACATTGTAAAATAGTTTGTGTTGGAAAGAATGAGCTGCCCGACAAATTAATGGCATTGTGAGGTGCTGCCTGCTGGGGTGAAAATAAATTGTAAGAAAATATGGGGAGACAGGTAATGGGCACTAGCCATGCTGCACAATACTTCTCAAACTGCTGCTGAGTGTGTGCCAATAGATATGGCAATAACTGTCAACAAGATTTACACTACTTTCACATTTACACAGTGAGAGTAGAAAGGTTGAAAGAGTTCTATAATTTTATTTAAAGTTTAGGGCCAACTATTTCTGGACCTACTATTTCCAGGCAACAGGGTTACAAACACACTGCTTATCTTTCATATGTGTCAGTGGGAGGGTTTTTATTACCATCAAATGTCCTTGAAATCTGACATCAGAAAAATAGCTGTGAAGCAGAGGAATAAACTTAATTGCAAAATCCAAGTAGGTACAAATTTCACCACTTACTGTATATGTTGTGATTTCTGATAGCACTAAATTGTGCTACCTATCTATAGCCCCAGTGGGTGGTTCCTGCAGGTAATACATTTTCTGGCTGTGCTTCTTTCCCTGATGTTGAAAAGACACAGCTTAAAGTCCCTGTGTTTGCTTTGTTGTGCCCTTGGCATTGCATTCCATGCTGTAGAAATCTGCATGAGGCTAATTGAACAATTTTAAAGGTCCACTCTGCAGGGCTCAGGAGTTGTCCCATCATCCACCTTATCAGTATTCAGACACATGTCTTTACACTTGCAGTAGCTTTCAATAGTTGTTAGCACTATAGAAATAGTAGAATTATGGGCTTGAGCTGAGTGTTCTTATTCTAATTTGAACATCCTCAGTGGAACTTTAAATACTTTCTATGTGTGCTACTATATAATGAAAACTCTGGATACTAGTTAAATAACTTCATCTCACCAGAAAGTCTGGCCTATGGTTTTCAGGGGATGGAGCTGCTAACCAGTAAGAAATATTTTTTTCAAAATATGGACTAAAGCAGCAATGGATTTGCAATAGATTACAGCTGATATTTGTATGTCCTTTTTTTTTTTTTCTTTTTCTTTCCTGTGTGTCTATTACAGTCAGGAAAAAAGTTATATCCGTACAAAAGCCCCCGTAATTTCAGAATCCAGTAAATAATCTGAGGCTGACTAAACCATTCCTTGCATTACTTTATATCAACTGTATGAACAAATTGGCAGTTAGTGATTATTATTTATTTTTTCTGTGGTAACACCCAAAGGTCTTGGACACTAGGTGCTTTATAAACACAGATCAAATGGACATTTCCTGCTTGAAGAATCAGAGGCCCAAAGATAATTTAGGTTGGAAGAGACCTCCAAAGGTCATCTAGACCAACCCTCTCTGCTCAAAGCAGGTCTAATTGGATCAGGTTGCTCAGGGGCTTGTCTAGACCTTACACTCTAAAAACTCTAAGGATTTGTGATCTAAAGTTCATTTGCTAAAATCCAAGGGCTTGGTTGCTGAATGCAAGGTTAAGAAGTCGAATTTCATACTGCATGTATGTGGCAGTCAGTATGTAATCAGTTTTATTTTCATCTGTCTTATTCACTCAGTCATAGACTTAGCTGACCCTGTAGTCCTATCCTAGAAGCTCCTAGTTCACTTTTAGAAATAAGACTTCTCTACTGGGGGCTTCCTTTTTGGAAAAGGCCTCAGAATAGCCCCAAGTGGGCAAAATCAGAACTGTCATGTGAAAACACAGAGGAACTCTCACCCCTACTGGAAAAAGACACTGAAATTGATCCTCTCATTACTTTTTCTGATCAATGTTCCCTGCCTTTTCTTTTAAAGTTTGTAGATTATCCTTTTTGGCTGCTTCAGGTCAAGTCCCAGTATGTTCATCTCTTCCTTACAGACCTGCTTAACCCATTGATAGTCCAGAAGGAGGCACATGTTGAATTGTAAGTTTGTGTTGAAAATCATATAGAGCCAATAGTACTTAGGGCAGCACCTAGTATCTTCTAGAAATTCCTGTCCCCACCCCCCATTTACGTGGATTCTAGATATAGTTGGGGATAGAATTGTCCTTCCAAAGTATTTAATTTCTCCTTACTGACCTCCTACTTCATATTTCATTTGATTTTAACTCTTTTCTTATGAAAAATTAGTCAAAAATTTAGGACCTCTGGATCTCAAATGGCTTACAGACCTATAGAACAATGGCAAAAAGCTTTGTAGAGTACAAGTGGCTTCGTATTTATATGACCTTCTGCAGTTAGTGAAACATTTCTCATAGGTGGCCATTTTTTGCTAGGCTGTGTGGGGAAAAATTATTAATGACTGGAGTTTTTATATTTATTTAGTTAAAAATATTTTTTGCCAGTTTGGGGATGTTTAGAACCATTACCTAAGAACAGATAAAATGGATGATTAAGTCTTTAGAGCTTGAAAAAGTTATGCTAGTAAGAAACAATCAGCAATTTTTGTTATAACATCGGAAATAATATTAACATGTAGACACTTTGAGAATTACTGAGCAAGACGTAATCAGAAGACATTTAAAACATCAGAAAATAATTGCTGTATAATTAATTGGGATGATGGAGTTGATTAATCTAGCTGTGTCTGAAGCAATTTATTAAACTATCATTTTCTACAGGTAAAAATCTTTATAGTTAGTCTCTTATGACAATGCTTTTCAGCTATAAAATGGCCAAAATATATAGGGATAGTTATTTAGGTACCCCTTAATGAAGAGACACATGTTTCCTTTTTAATATTTTCAGCCTATGGCCTTTTCTATAGTGAGACACAAATTACCACTGTGATGATGTCACTCTGTTTATTTATAGATGTGTCCAGGTCTGTAAAACTTTGTCTGATGAGCACCAAACTCTAATTGGGTGTAAATGCTAACAAAGTAAGACAGCATACTCTTCAATTACTTTGCAATAACCTGTATTTTAAAGTAAGTGTCACACCAGTATTAACATGAAAAGCAAAAGAAAAAATTTCTGCGTTACACACATCTCCTGGAGGGAAGAAATCATGATATGTGGCTGCAATATATATGTTTTTCAATTTTCCTGTGTATTAATTTCCAGCTTATATTGTACCAAAAGACTATTTGAATATAAAGAATAAAGAGGTCACTTTGATCAAACCTCTATGAAATAATTTCTTTTTGAAGGAAAGAACACTGAACATGAATTCTAACATTGCTTGTTGTAATAATAATTTTTAAACATATGTATTTAGAGTATTAGAAGTTAAGATCATCTGCTAATTTTTGTGTTGAGTAGTGACCTCTACTAAAGCCTTTCATTCTGTTGCTGTAGGATTTCCTCAGAGTTACAATTTCTGTATATATGAAAAAGTCAATTTAATAAAAGCAAACAAGCAAAAAAGATTGCAGTAGAGCATATTAAAATGCCAAAATTTTTATCCCAGCTGGAAAAACTGTTGTTGTATTTCCTTCATTTTATTTACCTCATACTTTAAATTAACCCTATGAAAAAGAGAGAATGCAGATGGATGACTGACAAGGCTTTCTCACCCAGGCATCTCTCTTTGGCCACACTTTATCTCCTTGGGAGAGGAGTCTAAAGCACCTTCTATTGACCCTCTGCTTTGAGCTGCTGAGGCTGGTTGCCAAAATCTGTGTGATGAACAGAATGTCTCATTTCAGACATGTTCTTGCTACCTCAGACGTGTTCTGTCTGACTATGAACATTTGACGTCATCTGCCTAACTGCATTGGTACAGTTACAATTTTTTTATCACTTCTTACTCATGAGTTCATGAAGTATTGTCTGCTTTGCTAAATCATTTTAACATGTTGTGTCTTGTATTCTGTGTTGAATTATGAAGTAGTCACATGCCAGAAAATTCATAGTAATTTGTTGTCAGTACCAGAAAAGACACAGATGAGAAGGGCTTTGACCATATTTAAGTAAGGTTTCATTTAATTTTGTATAGCAGAGGTTTTGTGAGATGGCAATTGTTTGTTTGAATGATTAAAGGTAATATGAAAGTTCACTTTCACATTATGTTGATTCAGCTAGAGTCAAAGGATATCCCCAGTATAAAATTGTTACTATTTTTATGATTTTTTTGTCTTTTTGTAGATCACATTTATGAGTATGAATCTTTTTTTTACCAAATAGAAGAGCTATTTTATAAAAGTAATGAGGGAACTAGTATGCTTAATGGCATATTATCTCTGTAAAACTTCCTTCAAAGCTGTGCTAAGACTACCTCTACCAAATCTGTCTGTTTAGTGCCTTAGCATTCAGAAGTTATTTCTTTACTGGCTAACTAGAAGATTTTATAAAATCTGTTTTGAATAGCTTGAAAAATGTCGAATAGGATGTCATGTCAAAATCTGAAAAAAATCCCCAAATTGTCAGACATTTCTTGAGGGTAATATCAAGGCTTTGGGTGGCTTTGAGAGACAGGTAGTTAAAGAAAATTTCTCTTGGCAGTTGGATCATGGAAAAAGATTTGTTCTGCTGGGGAAATGAAAGGACTGTGTTAAAACAAAAGCTAATAGGAGAGAAGATGGCCTTTTAGCTTTAAAAGTAGAGGAACTACTTGCAAGAACTTGAAAGAGAGAGTGACATTGTGACCAGTGAATTCAAAAATCACTAGATTCCTTTCATTGTACATGCATTAAATATCTTTTGGTCTAGGCCACATGTTTGATTTTCCTTTTTTTAAGGGATTTGGGACTCTTCTTAACATATGTTCCATCATTATAGAAATCTGACAGATCTATGAAGTTTATGACAAGTCCTGCCAATGTGAGCTGCTAGATAATTGACAAAATGTTGCTAGATAATTGAAAAAGAAAAATCCATTTAACTAACATGTGTTACTTGTACAGCATGGTGGATGACACTGTTACATATCTAGCAACAGGAAATGGATGGCAGAGCATGTGAAGTGGCATAGCTGGGTTATTTTGGCAGAGAAGTAGATCAGTGTGTATTTCTTCCCCTTAATAGAAAATGGCTCATACTGTATGTTGAGGCCCCAAAAAGGCATTGCATGCAGCCTAGACATTGTTGTTGTGATGGTTTTCCATGATGATAGTGCTGCTGTAGGATTTATGCTGTAAAGTATGTGTGTTTACAACAGCTCTGTTTTCAATGTAATCTTTAAGGTTGCCCTAATCTGAAAAGTTAATTAACCCAGTAAACAAAATAAATCTCTTAATTCAGTGTTATGAGGCATATGGGTGTTTGTTGTGCATCAGCTGAACATTTCCCAAGTGTTTAGTAAACACCTGTGCAATCACAGGATACTTACTAATGAGTATAGTAGCCTATCCATATGTGTCTAACAACTTTTGAATGTAAACGTTGGTTCCCAGCAGTCCTCATTAATGCAGTCTTCTTAGTAATGTAGACTTTGTGAATTAAACCAATTAAACCAACTGCATCTAGAGATCACCCAACTTCTTATGGCAGTGGCTACTTTTTCTCTTCTTTGACTTCCCTGACCTCCCACAGCAGCTGTTCTTACACTGATTATCATCCAGTTTGGCATGTTGCTCTAAAACAAGTTTGCCTTTTGAAAACAAACCTGTTAATTTAGTGTATACTCCCGTTTTAAATTAATAAATTTAAGATTGGGAGAGAAAGTAAAGAAAAATGAGTTATTTTAAAGCAGTTTTTTTACTTTATTTATGTATCCCCATTTCACCCACCCATAAGACAATACTTTCTAATTGGCACAAATTCAGCACACTCAGAATTGGTTCATGAATACAGAACTGCATAGCTAATAGTTTCATTTAGAGGACCACACACAGTTGCTGCACATGTGAGGGAAAAAAGCTGACAGATGTCCACATCCCCTGGCTCTAATAATAATAATAATAACCCTCCAGCCTAACAGGCTGTGAGCAGGAAAGGCTCTCAGAGCACTGTCACCTTTTCCCCTCACTGAGAACCACATACATTCCTGCAACTTCTTACATGATTTTTCCTAGTTCAGAGATGGAAGTTATGCATCTGAATGGCATATAATAAATCCCCTTATGAGAGGAGATTAATTTGTGCTTCTTTATTAAATAAAAGTAGTATCACTTTCCCCTACAATAATAAAACCTTGAAAGCCACCTCAGTTTCCTGCAAGAAAGAATAAAAAAAATGAGAATTCTTTCACACCATAAGGAAGAGTGATGTGATGGTTCAGTAGTATCTGGAATTAGTAGATGAAGTACTTGCTGTCTCACTTCCCTGCTTCACAGCCTAATTTATTTTGCCCCACATGTAGTCTACATCAAGTTTTCAAGGTCTTTTGAAAAGCTTGGATTTCAATATGGAGGGCTCTTTTTTGGCTCTTTCAGTCACAGAAAATTATGTGATGTAAACTTGAAGACTAAAAAAAACAGAAAAGATTAAAGAATTCTGTTTCTTTGGAGAAAAAAAATCTCATGGGTATGGGATATTGCACAAAAGTTCTAACTGCCTGAGACTAGTGATGCTCTCAATTTTTGCCACCCATTACAAGGAAGAATAGAAAAGCAGAGTTTAGGTATTTGTAAGAGAGACTATATTATTTACTTCTAAAATTTCATATACTCAAAAGTTAGAAATACCTTTGTCATTTAAAAGATAGGAACATCTGAGAATTGTGTGCTTTCACCTGAGGTGTTCCTTCAATTTTTCCCTGACATACTGAGTAGGTTTTGAAATATGCGTCACTGCATGAGATGCTCAGGAAGAAATGTTTGTATAGGAAGAGTCATGGTCTTTTAATTACAGACTCTGTTTACACTAATATCACAGCCATCAGCAACTGCATCCATGCAGTGTCAGCAGTAATTAGCACCGAATATATAGGCCTCTACTCAGGAAGAATTGCTGAATGTATGATTTAACAGCACTGGAAGTGCTCCTACATTATCCCACACAATAGCATTTTTAGTATAAACTACAAATATCTGGAAAGGATTTGCTGTTTAAGTATAGACCCAGCTTACTCTGCACTCAGCTCCCCAAGACTGGAGTAAGTGGAAGATGTAAGGTAAAAAACATGAACAGTATATGAACATGAACTGAATATGCAGGAGCAAATCTCATTTGGCATGAAAATTTTGGTCCCAGTCCCATTGCCTTTCATGCAATGACTGTAGCTGTGCTTGTTAAGGAGACAGTCCAGTGTTAAGGCACTGATCAAAGAGTGCTTCAGTGGACTCACTTCTGACTTGCTGTGCAGCCTCAGTTAATGTAATGGAGGCTTAAATCCTCTACGTTTCAGAATATTGCAAATTGAGTATCACAAGTTACTTGGACTAACTTAGTTACACAGATTTATGCAAGCCTGTTCTTCAGAAGAGTATTATTCCCCTTCAGTGCTAAACACATCTCTGCAGCATTTGTTTACTAGGTCATGGGTGTTCAAATCTGAGTTTCTTCTTAAACTAAATTCCTCCATCTTCTTAATAGCATGCAGAACATAGTCTCAAAACCACAGGGAGGGTAAATTCATTTTTATTTTATTTTTAAATAATGGAGCCTTTATGCGTTCTGAAATGAAAGTCTGCCTTCAAATGGAGGTTTCTCCTCTTCCCTCAGTCACGGGGTTTTGGGTGCAGAAAGCTCACTGAAAGATGGGTGAAAATTGTAAATAATTTAGAAAAAATACCATACATTCTAGAATCTCCTGCTCCTTGCTGAATTTGTTTTGGCATGCAGAGACACTAATGCACCTGTGGAGAGAATGTTCTCTGTAATGGATGACATCTGGTTTGAAGACAAAAGTGGAATGTCAGTAGACATTGTTCAGGGAATGACAGTGGTAAGAGCCAATCCTGCTGGTAACTGCAAAGAGGTCTCTGAACAACTGTTGGAAAACACACGCAGCTTGCTCAGAAAACTCAGCATATATGTCTATGAAATATCTGCAGACTGCTTACAGACAATGCTTTAAAAAAACCCAAACCTTCCTTTTATTTTTGTTAGAAGGATCTACCCAAAGTTTCTAAGACGTTTTAGAAGCTGTCTTAAAACAGACTTTTATTTCCAGTAATGTGCAGAACAACAGTACAGCCGTTTATATGGGCAAACTTCTGCTGTATGTATTATTTCTTCTTCAGACAAACGTAAGGATAAACTTCCTTGACATTTTAATACACTTTAAAATTATCTTCTGTTTTAAATTAAGTTTAGTTGTAATAAGTCTAAAGAGTTGTTCAGCCTTTTGTAGTTTTCTTAATTTCTTGGATTACTGACTACTTTATGATTAAGCACCTTCCACAGTCCAATTAAAATTAGTTTGTTGATGAACTTTGAATCAAGATCAATCTACATTTGAGAGTTTTACCTAAAATTAGGAAATAACTTCAGGTTAATATTTAATTCTTAAGAAAATTCTTCAATTTTTTAGCTGCAAGTTTCTCATAAGTCACCCCCTCTTTGCACAGAAAGAGATCCTAATGTTTTAAAATGGAGCATTCACTGTATATGTATCCTTTAATGTGTATGAATCAAAATAATAAATAAATGACTGAGGAAATACAAAATAAATAGATTTATCTCTGGTTTTTAAGATCCTGCATAAAAGGAATAGCTCCTAATTTGCACTGATGGTATGCCTTATTACTGCATTCCTTATTGTTAGAAATAAATCCAAACCCCCTTTATTTCCATTCATTTTTATAGGGACTGCCATGTAGTTCTTTAAGAAAGCAAGTAGAAAATACTTCAACTTCTTTGTTACATGTGATTTATAGTTCTTTCCTACCAGCTGCCTTCAAGAACAAGCAAAGTTCTCCTCTTAAATGCACTTCATATTCTGAGTAACACCTAGGTAGATAAAACCCCCCCCAAAAAAAACATAACAGTGGAAACTAGAGAAGGCAAGTAGACATTTTTAACTGCACAGTTGTCTAGGTCTTGCAAACTGTGACATAGGAATTAGTTCTGATGTTCATCACGTTTATCTTTCAGCAGTAGCTACACCATAGCTGTCTGCCTAACCAGGGCATGGTTCCTTCTGTGCTCTGAGGTAGGTATTTGAAGTAGATCAGATGAATCAGATTGTAGTCATGTCTGTTATTCAGTCATGGTCATGAATAACTGAAGTTAATTATTCACAGGAATATTGCCCTCAGAAATATTTGCTAAGGTGTAGCTGATGAAAAAAAGATGTCTCAATAGCCCACTCAGCAATGCAACTGTGACAGGACAGTCTAAAAGGGGCATAAGGTAAACCTGAAGGACTTTTCTGTGGTAATCCTTCTTCCTACTGTCTAATGGTTTCCTCAATGTGACAATATTTCATTTACATTCGTGTGACCATGCTCTGACAGGAATGCCAGTGAAGCCTCCAAACGCTAGAATGGTTCTGAGTTATTTCTATGTGTGGGAGTCAATATGATGCAAACCAGGTGAGAGACTTGGTTGAATCAGGCCATGGCAGATGCAGAGTTTTCCAGCAGCTGTCCCGGAAATTTCTGCCCTCACAGCTGTTTGTACCCACCCCTACACTGAAGACAAGCCACAAGGAGCAGGTGGGGACCCAAGCTACAGTGGCTGGGCTAGTCAGACCGAGGTGGAGCATGGGCTCATGCCTTCCTTCCTTGTTCTGGGGATCAGTATGCTGCAGAGCCCCTTGATAATCACTGAGAGGGTTTGATGGCTCTGTCTTTAAAGATACACTGCTCCTGCAGAAGAGATTCTCTTCTGTTTCCAAAAGCAGGGAATCTCTGTGATCCTTTTTTAAGATTTTTCTTTTTGTTATAGAAAAAAGGCAAGTATCTCCAAGGTGTATCTAGTCAAAGTCACTGTGATTTCTGTTCCTACAAGTATGGATATATAGATGTAGCAATGCTTATATGATTTGGGAAAAGAAATGCATTTTAGCCCAGTTGTGATAATGAGAAAAGCATTATGTGAAGGTGGAAGTGAACATGAGTTTCCTCCTCTCTTGTCTACAACAGTATCAATATATAATTTGTGCAAAATAGCATATGAAATATTTTAAAACATAACATCTAATATATTTGTGAAGTGTTCTACATTCCAAATGAGTTCAAGTAGCAATAACATTAAATAAGTGACTATTTATTTTTTCAGTGGAGATACATTTTTGAATATGATTAATAGCAGGGAAATAAAATATTGGGAAGTTTATTTGTCTGAATCTGGAAGGCTATACTCATTTATTCGAGAGGCCAATAGCCCTCAAATGTTTGGAATAAGGGAAAATAAGAGGTTTCATTTGAATGCTAGCAAATTGAATCATTCTACAGCATTCATTGTCCTCTTATTAAGTGAAAAAGTATAAAACATAATAAGCAGCTACATAAGGCAGATCCTACGTGAAATTATTTATGCTATTCATAACCTTTTTTAGCAACAGGCAGATTTCCAACACAGTGATTTACAGGTGTTTTTCAAGGAACGTAATCAAAGTATTATCTCTTCTTTTGAATAAGCCTCTGTTGGAACAAACAATGAATAGGCTGTTTTCTTTAGTTTACCTATTTTTTTCTAAGTCCCAGGAAACTTAGATGCCAGATATATAACTACACATCTTATATTTTAAGGAATATTTTAAGGTTTAGAAACTTCCAGTTCTTTAACAACCAACATATGATATTAATGGTCAAATTTCAGACTATTAATGAGGCTCCTAATATCAGTCAGGAAATTAGATATTAATAATGGACCTGAATCTAACCCAGTGAAATACTCTAGAGCTTTGGAAGCATTTACATTCTGACCTGAATAGAAGAAAAACAGCTTATGTCACCATGAAGGCAATCCAGCTAAGTCACTTATGTACTGAACAGCCTGTACATGGTAGCCTAATATTTCAGGTGTACCCCAATGTAAATTCTTTCCACATCTGACTTAACTTTCCAGATGTTTTCAGACCAGTGTGTCTGAGAGGAAGGACAAGTGGAAAGTACTCTTTGTGTGCAAAACATATACTTGAGAACCACCTAAAATGAACAGATAACTGAAACAGTAGCATATATACTGTTAGTTTTGTATATTTTATTATCCTGGAAGGTATTTATAGACTAGAACTAAGAATTCTGTTTTTCTGAAAGCCTTGTGAATGAACTTTTGTATCCAAGTATTTGAACTGTGAGCCTCTCCGATATTTTCTCAAGGGCCACAGCTCATTCTCGTTTTCATGATAGCTTCTCATTTTCATTAGTTTACAAAGACTCCAGTTCATAAAACATATGTAATAGTAGTAGCTATAAAATATACTGGAAATAACCATTTCCAGTAATTGAATACATTGCTTTTGGCTTTAAGTACCAACACAAGTCTTAAGAAAACTCTTTTCCTACAGGCTATACTTTCACCAGTCTCTAAGCTGGTCATATAAAGTAGCTTTCTTTCACATCTTAGCAATTTGAAGTAAACGCAATAATAATTTTTGTCTGTTATTGCTGATTAAATGATAGACCCTTAGACTCTTAGAATATAAAAACTGTATTCCTTCTCCAGAATAAAATGAAAACTGGGGAAAATGTGTTTGAATAATTTTTGGAAGGATGGAGAATGAAGGACTCTATCAAAACCCAAGGGCAATACATGGGTTTTAAATGGCCCCATGCACTCCTGGGGCTTTTTACTGAATGTAAATACAGCATGATTATAGGAACTAGAAAAATTCAGGTTGCACTTTGACAGAATCAGTCATGTTTCATATTCTCAGATGAAAAACTTCTGTCACAAAGCACTGATCACCCTTCCCATTCAATTTAATTCATAAGACACAGCTGATCTATTTAACTCTTTAGTTTGTATTGCATACTGTGCCTCCATATCAGTCCGATTTTACTGCCTCAAGTTCTGCAGTAACCAGAATGATTCTCTGCATATCCAAACAATCTAAGTAATTCACAGAATTGTAGCTCTGAGTCTTGTTTGATTTCTCTTACATACATAACATTCAGTGATCTTGTTTTTGTTGGAGTGCTGCTTAGGAATCTCCCTTCCTTTTCATCTCCAGACTACATTTTCCATCTGGTTTAACATGATGGGATATCTTATAGATATTGGGGACTGGGGAAGAGATGGGGAGGCAGCACTGAAGAATGTGTAGAAGATAAATTTCAAGAAAATTGGAAGACAAGCCCCCATCTCCTGCGAAGAATACCTGGTTCTTTTATCCATTCACCACCATTTAGAGATTCTTTCCTATGTTTTGCATCTCAGTAGTCTTCCTTTTTGGTAAGATTTTTTTAAAAATGTAATGTGTTTTTGTTGGGTATCAAAAAGGAATTTGCCTTAATAGGAGTCAGTTTGGCTTTTCTACTGTCCTTATTTCAGTATCGAACATTAGCGAAGTGAATAGATAAAATGTTTAGATTTTCTCTATGTTTGATTTTAGGTTAATATATTGGTTACCCCAGCTTGCTAGTGATACCATGTAGAAAAAAGCTATCAAGATCTATAGGGATGCGAGGTTTTGATGGATCTTGTGCCCAGTGGAGAAAGCTAAAGTCTTCAAAATAACAAATTTCAGGTTCTTAGTGTTTTGGTTGCTTAGTTGTTGGTTTAGTTTGGGGGTTTTTATTTTGTTTTGGGGGTTTTGTTTGGGTTTTGTTGTTGTTTATTCTTGTTGGCACTAGCTTCACCTTTGTCTTGTGCAGAAAATGAAAAACGTTTGGGAATTGATCATATCTGTGGGCATTTGAATGAGAATCTACCCAGTTTTATAAGTGATATGGTGTGCTTATGTGTTATCTGAAAATTACTTAAAATATGTATCTGTTTAAGAATTTCAAGAATCTTCAGTTTATACATTGTCTGAGAAATGCTTTCATTAAGCTGTCTAGGCTAGGATCACCAGTGAGAAGGACTATGAAAAACACTGTCTGTCCATTAAAGTTTTCCTGTGAACAAGGTACACATTCATGAAACAGAAAAACACAATCTGACCACGTGAGGAAGTGACCAGCACAAGCATTTATTTGTATTTGTATAGGAATAAATGCCCTGCACACCCCCAGCCCTAACTTTGAACAGTGTCTTGTGGTCATGGTAATTCAGATGAGAAATAACCACAATTAATTTTCTTTCAAAACTTCAGTACAAAGAATATTGAACTTTGTTCACCTGTGGGTAGAATTAAGAGGTGACTAAGTGCTCTGCAAAACATTACATTGCAGAGACCTTTGGAGATGGTTTCTAGGAATAAGGGGTATTTCCACTGCCTAACTTAGGTACTGGTCTTAGTCTGTTATGCACTGCTTATTGCCTGCTGCTGGTAATTACTTTTTGGAAAAAGTGATTGTAGGGACACTAAGCTCTTCCTTTAGATACTTTGTTTAGGTGTAATTGTCGGATGCCTTTTCATATCTGCCCACAGCTCCTAGTTGGTTGTTTTGGTGCATCACTATGATTTGATATATAATGCTACCAGAAGTATAAAGGCATTTGTATTTTGGACTAGATGTGCAGACAATCTTTTCTTAATACTTCTTCCTTTGTAATCTTTCTTTAGAAACAATTAATTTATTCAATTATTTTAAAATCCAACCGCCTCCTACTGAAAAAGAAGGTTCCTTTGTCCTACTCCTGACCCTGTGACAGTAAGGAAGAAACCCCCTCCCATCTAGTGGGATTCTTCCATACCTGTTAGTGTTACTTTCCTTCATTAAGAAAAAAAAGAGAGAGCGATATTAAACAGTAAATCAGCTCTGGAAGAAGGAAAAAGATGTATGAAAATACTTAATGAAAGCTAATCACTGTATACTTTATAGGTATAAAGCAAGCCTTAATCATAACCCTGCTAGGTGCTAGCTTTTTGTCTAAAAAAAATTAAGTGTTTCAATAATAGCAGGCTATTATATTGGTTGTTTTTGCACTATGGAATTACTAAAATTAGCCAAGAACTCCATGCCCCCTCTTACAGGAGCTGCAAGCTCACTGCTTTTTGTGGTGGATGTGGTGCTAAGTGTAAGCAGGGTATTGTAAACTGAAGTCAGATTTTTAGTTCCTACCAACACGAGGACTGACAATACAGTGCCCTTCATTTAAGGAATAGAAAAATTCTAAAACCACTTTGAAATTTGTAATAGCTGAAAACATCAGCCTAGTTCAAATTCCATGTTTCTGTTTGCCCTTTGATTGTTAGATTAGTTTAACTTTGAACCTACAAACATAAAACAGGAGCTAAAAAGTAACATTTCACTTTTTCCATAGCAAAATTATGATTATGAAAGACTCTTCACCTGGGAAAATTCAAATCTTCACCATAAACATAATGGTGCTTTAAAAGGGAACTAATGATATAGTTTATGAATTTTAATTTCTGTTCTAAAAGTCAGCAAATGCACTTTCTATAAATGTAAACCATCTGTTGGCACCTTCTAAAAGACTAGAATTCAGTTCATCCAAGTATGAATTATTTATTTAGGATTTTTTCCCTAAGTAAACTCTAGGTCTTCTTTTTTTTCCCCTCTCTCTTCTGTATTTTTTTTTTCCTCTCTCTTCTGTGTTATGTGAAGTTTCAAAATCAATGAATTCATAATGGTGACATATACAATGTGAAATGTTTTGAATTAGGATTGCATCATAAAGGTAGTAGAGAATAGTTTCTGTGGTTGCCTAGTTTGTGACACATTAAATTAAAGTGCTTTTAATGGGTATTTTTGGTTTCAGGTAGCATCAATGTCAGGTAAAGAGTAAGGCCGTGTGGAGTTGCTATTGTAGGTGTATCACAATTCCTTGGAGATGTGTGTTGCTTTCATAAATCTTTACAAGCTAAATGGGAGCATATATCTGTGTAGATTTAATGATTAATTTAACAAGAGCTGGAGTAAAATTATAGGAATATACTTCCAGTAAGCATTTATATTGAAACAGAGGTATATTGATGACTCTTTTTTTGGTAGAAATTCAGCACAAAGTGCAGCTCCAGATCCTAAAGAAGCTGTGGCTGGCACTTGCTAGTTTTGTGACACTTCCATCTCACATGGTTTATTTATTTATTTATTTTCTGGCAGCTGTTCTTGATGAGATATATTTGGACACTCGGGAGAGGAAGCAGAAACAGATGATCTATCTTGTTGCACTTTGCTAATTAGAACAATTCCCAGTGACCTCCATCTGCATAGTTTCAATTTTGCCTTTGAAGCATGAATCAACAAACATTTTCTCTATTTGATATCCCACTGTTCCCTGATGCTGTGAACAAATAGTATGTTAGCCTTGTCTTTCTTTTCTTCTTCAAAAAACCCTGTTTGCTAGGAATTGACATTTATTGCAATGCAACCTGTAGAGAATTGTTTGGCAATACCAATGACCACACCATCGAACATTAACCAGTTTTGTCACAGCACTGTGGGTGCTAACAGGCAATCATTTAACTGCTTTAAAAACCATCCTTATTACACATCTTATTTCCATTAGAGCCTTGTACCTGTCACTCAGTGGCCTGTCACACTCAGTCTCCAACCATGTCCTGTCTTTACTAAATTCAGTCTCTCCATTGCTCATATTCTTCTGTTCTTTTACTAGATTAATGTGAAGCATTTACTATCCCACAGATGTTTTTGTCACTGCTGTCAATTACAGCATAAAAAGGGATGAGGGATTTTGCTGAAAACATAGATAAGTAAAAATTCATTTTGGACTGGAAATGTGTGCTACTTCACGACCAGCTTTCAAAATCTATGTGCCCCTCAGCTGTGGTTTCTTCATAAAGCCCCTTTAAATTAATGACAGGAGTTGTCTTCTCATTTCTTACCTGTTTTGTATTTGTATGAAAGTTGAATTGAGGTGTGATGAGCAGTACCTTTTACTGATGGCGTATTTTCTCATAGGGTGTGATGAGTTTCCTATGTCTGTGTTGTGATTTCAGGATCACTTAGGGGAAGCTTGGGAAGTGGGTACTCATAAGAAGCACTTTGAGACTCATACAGAGTCACCATCTGGGACCACCCATTTCTCTTCATTTGCTGGAGAGAGTACCTGAAGTAACTTACTGCTATCTCTCATTCAGGTGTTAAAAGCCTGAAAGAAACTGAAATGAAGGTGTACTTGCTCTTGCCCACTTGCCTTCTCTCCACACCCCCGACTTCAAGAGGTTTTGTTCCCTGAAATTGTGTATATATTTTGTTTTAGATAATTACTCCAAGCTGTTGTTTTCGAATTTCTTGAAGTACTTTCAAAATTATTTTTTCCAACCACATACATTTGTTAAAATAAAAGCCAGGGTGATATCATATAAATTTCAAACCAGATTCAAACCTATGTCAATCTTGATTGGGTTAAATAGTTGTGTGGAGGACACTCCCCTGTGTTTAAGGACACTCTCCTGTTGTATTATTTTCAGTTTACTTTCACTGGATTTGCACAGGTGCTAAACGTTCTTGTAACTACTTGCATCAGTTTCTCAAGTGTAAGACCTCATCAGTTACTTAATGTAATTTAAATGTTGAATAAGCTTTGTCGTTAGAGATCCATTGCTGTCATAAAACCTGAAAATTCATTTAAATATGTATTATGAAAATTACTTAAATCAGAGTTTCAATTTAAAAAAATCAATTTAATAATTTTTATTCTCTTACAGTGTTTTAATAATGTTCAAATCAATTTATGGTATTTATAATGCAATTTTTAAAAAACCCAAAACATATAATTGATTATTATTTATATGGTACAATAGATTTGCTAGAATAAAAATAAAATGTTTCATTGTTATTAAAGCAAAATATATTCATTTGTTTAGAACACATTTTGTAAGAATTTAAAGAAAATTTCAAGTTTTTTAAATTTTATTCCAAAACCACTGAAAACATTCTCGCCTATGCATTGGAATTATAAGTTGACCTCTAGGTTTTCAGTCTCTTCTCATTTTGGATTTGGACCCAACACAGGTAAAATTTGCATTTCTTTTAGCTGACATTTATGTGGTTTTTATCTTTGAGACCACATTTGCAGAGCAGAGCAATCTTTCAGATCAAATAAATGAGAGAATTACCCAAATTCTCTTCTGTTAATTGGTGTGAGTAGTTTCACTTATTTCAGTACAATTGTTCAGTGGGTAACAAAGACCAGCCAACAAGCTCAGGGTTTTCTCATGAGAGCTCTGCATACTGTGGCATCTGCTATTATCCTAATCCAGTTTCTACATAAACATGAAGTCAGAGGCAGCTTCCCAGTGCTATAGGCATTTAACTTAAACATTTATCATTACACTACAGCAAGTGTGCGAGGCCAACATCTCTCAGTCTAGTTGGCTCAGCAGCTTGTTTTGTAACACTCTCAGAGCTGCCAGCTCTCAAGACATTTGGTGTTTTTCTTCAGTCCCCAAATCATGCAATCATGTGACAAGTAAGAATATCTTTCATTTTATTATTTTTAAAAAAAAAATTTAAAAAAAGGAGGGAGGAAACAAAACAACAAAAAAAGCCCTGAAACATGAAGGAGTATTTTTAACCTTTCTGAGCACAAAGAAATGCTTGGGAATACTTCTCTCATCAAGACCAAACCTGAATAAAAGGACTCTTCTTCCAAGCTGTATGTTTGTGTTTTTAAGAAAATCTCTTTCTGAGGGGGCAGACAGATGATTTCTTGAACAACTAAGGATGTGTGTTCTGCACTGGAGATACATTAGGTGCTCTTGGGATGGAGCCAGAAGAGTTTTTCTTTTTCTTCTGTTTATTGAAGAGCTTTCATATCTTTGGGTATGAGGTCTCCTTAAAATTTACTGTCACTGACATTTCTATTGAATTTAGATGGTCTAACTTCATATTCAAATATCATTATTATTGATTTGGGAAGTCATAGTAGGAGTAGTTATATTTTAGGTATTAGCACTCTTCTGAGGCCACCAATTACATTTTATGGAGAGTAGTTTTCCTCTGTTCTGTTACTGATGTAAGATATGAATAGTCATAAGTTATTTCTTAAAAGTTTATTTCACATATTAAGTTGTCAGTGGGCATGAAGTTCTGGTGAAAGCTGGGCCTACATGGCCGAGGGTGAAAGCTTGTTTGGTCTCTGCCTATTTTGAAAAAATAACCCACTAACAGAAATCTTGGATGCTGCAGATTTGAACCTTGGTCCTATGAGGACAGAATCCAATTCCTCAAATGCAGTCAGACATTGCAGCCAATAATCTGTGCTGTGGAAGGATGGGCATGTAGCCTGAATCCTCTCTAACACAGTCTGGAGACCACTGCAGCATAAGAACCATTTCTTACAATTGTTTTGGCTTAGAGGATTTATTTAGCCTAATACCCAAATCTAGATTGCTCGGTAATTTGCAGAAATATTATTTTGTAGAAGATGAAGTTAAAATTTGTATCCACAAGAGACTAGTAATAGTTAAGGAAAATTATGTCAGCCTGCAGGCAGGTCATTGACTGAATTAAACAAAATCTATTTAGTTTCTTGCCTACTCTGAATTGAAGAATATAGATTTACCTCACACTAAGACTTATATGGAAATGTGTGTGGAAATGTACAAATTACAAGTGTTCAATAATCCACTGCTGTTTGTTATATTTTTCTGTCGAGTTATTTTACAGCTGTTGTTAGTACAATACTGTGACACACAGTATTTTCTTTTTATTTCCTTTCTTTCCCTACTTTTTATATTGCTCTTGAAGAAGAGCACTTAATACTCTTTCTAAAACTTATACTTATGATTTCTCAACCTTTGTAAGTTTTGTGTGTGTGATGCTATGTGGTTGTTTTCTCAGACAATTAGCAAGTTTATTTTTCCTTTAACACTTTCTGAGACTAGAGAAGTGACTTATGCAGTTGGGTGTCCAGTTTAATAAATAAATATATGCACACTCAGCTGAAAAAAAATTTTTTTCTAAGAGTATTTTAGCACAATAGTGAATTATTTTAGATGAAAAGCAGAAGAATAATTGCTATATAATCAAACTAAGATCCAGTTCTTCTCTCTCTGAATTACCTGTGCTGGCTGCCTAACAGAGATGGCAAGAATTCCCACAAGATAAGTGTCAGTACCTGAAAGGGGTTTACTTCCTTACATCAGGCAAATTATGGTTGCCTTATATGTCTTGAGTTACAAAGTCTCTATTCCCCCTGAAACTGTAATCATAGCTCAATTAATATTTCTACTTGTCTTACTTATTTGAATTTGTTTCAGAATCCTCCTTTACTTACTCTCTAGTAGCATTTTCTTCTGTAGGTTCAAAAGTTTATTTCATAAATTTATTTCATAAGGAAGCCAATGCATTTTAAAATTATTTTAATTTTTTCTTTCTTTGGTTATCTTTGAATGTTTCCAATTTCTTGCATTATAAAACAGTGTATCAGCCTAGTTAGGAAGTCCTGTATTTGGAGGAAAAGCTAAGATGAAAACTTGATGATGATAGAGAAAGTAGGACAAAATTATGCTGATGTTCATATGAAAAAGATTTACAGTGGAGAGGCTGAAGCTCTCTTTTGAGCTTAGTGATATTTACATAAACTTCCCTAAAATCATCTCTTTACATAAAAGATTGCAGGTAAAAAATATGGTATATATAAGGTGATGCTCAAAAACTTTTTTTGGCCTGGTTGGAAGATCTCTGATTTGTTGCCATTGTAGAGAAAAGCCAGAAAGCCTGCAAGGTATTTTATATCCCTTGACATCAGAAATCTGTTATGATTTCTATGTCTTGTATCCCAGGCATTTCTCATTTATCATGCTTTTGAGCCCAAAACTTTCTGGCTAAGTTTTGTACATTACTTTTCTCTGGCATCAGCAATAACCTTGCCTAAACTGAAAGAGCTTGGGGTTCAAGCTCCACTTTATTTTGTGTTCTCATACTTTTGCTTGGCTCGACTGCTTATATAAGTTTAAAAGAACTCAGCAAGTTGGAAACAGAAGCTACAAATACTATATGAAAAGTATGCAGTGACCGCTGCACCATTTACACTGCAGACCAGTATGTAAACTGATGCAAGCCAAAGATGAATGCAAAAAGAATGAGGACAAGAATAAAAGATAGGAAAATAAGATAAAATAGGATTTGTGAATATTTAATAATTTAATAATCTTTTTGAGAAAAATACTGGCAGATCTCTCTTCACTTTGGTATAGTCAGAATTTCAGAAAGACCTTTCTGCTTTGGGCATATATTTGAAAAAAAAAAAAAAAGAAAGAAAAAAATATCCAAATATGAATCTACATATGCAATTACTGAACTTTTTTGATGAGGGTTCAAAATTAGCCATTCATCAGATATGTAGTCCTAGGTTATTACTAGACCAAACAAGGTTCTGCTTTGTGAACTCTGATGAATAAAAATATTTTCTTCAGACAAAGAAAAATATCCTACAAGAATCATGTCTGTAGTCAAAGTAAAAACCATTATCTTATGTTTTAATAACAAAAACATTGCATAATTCAAATTTAGTATCACCACCAAAACATGAAGGAAAACAAAGGGAAGACACAGAAAGAGAAGGCAGGCAGAGGAAAAATACTTACATGGAAAATACGCAGAAAAATGACACTCTGGCACTGAAGAGCTAAGGTGTGTTATTTCTATCATGCTAGTTTTGTAATGTTGAATTTAAACAAACTGATGGGGCTCACTTGCAAGTGTTTTGAGTTCCTTAAGGATTCAGGAGAGTTTAAGCTGTTGACCTGCCTACCATTCTGTGACTGTCTCAGGCAGAGGGAATTGAAAGTCATACTAACCCCTAACACAAGGAGCAAGAAGAAATATCTTGCTTTAAGTCATCTCAGTGTGAGGAAAACGTGGTTTGAATTGCTCAGACTTTTAAGCCTTATGTTGTTTCTTTCAGCTAAAGACTTTCCAGGCAGGGAAAGTTCATCTAAGTATGCACAAAGCACAACTGCAGAAATATTCCCTCAACAAAAGATATACTATTGTGTTGTGTATCTGTTCTTCATAATCTTCATCTCTCCAGTCTGTAGAAATTCGTGCTGTGCTAATTCTGGAATATTTTGTGACTCTTTCTGTAAATCTCCTGAGTAGAGTACTCTGCTTTTGCACTGGGAAGGTCTAGAAGCTGATTGATAAGTCTACCCTCAGCAATATAATATTCAGCTATTTTTATAATAAACTATACTTAATAAATGCATATTTCTCTTCTACTCACAGTAGATTTTTCACAAAGTTAAGAAATAAACTTTTTTCAGAGGAATTGTGCTCTGATGGGCGTGTTGAGACTTGAACAATTAAAATCCCATTTTAATGATCCCTTACTGTCATCATTAAGGTTGGATAAGCATAGCAGCATTTGCTGTAGTGTTTCCACATATGTACATTTCAGACTGAAAAGTGCAGTGCACAGTCATTCAGGACCATCACTAAAATTAATCGACTCAGCATATTTGACACCTTAATAATTTTGACACCAAGTTTTTGTAAAATTAGCAGCAGTGTAAATTTAATGGGACTGACACTATAAAAGAAAAATAAAACAGGCAGTCAAGAAACATTTTTGTGCAATTTAGGCACATCTCTCATGTTTACTGTCATAAAATTTTATGGCTGCACAGAGAAGTCAAATTATCTACAGGAAGCTAAAAATTAATAAATACCTCTTTAAGTATGCAAGAATAGATTAGGTCTTTTCAGGAGAGGTGAAAGCAGCATTAGACAAAGGAATCTACACTCACATGCACATACCCATTCTGTTCCAGTTTAGCCATGGAGATTTTGCTGTTGAATGAAGCAGGTGCTAAACCAAAACTACAATCTAAATAAATACTTCAGTCATTCAATTTTATCTTGTTGTGGACCTACTGAATTTTAAGAGGAATTCAAAAAGGCAAGATGTCTGTGAATGCTGAGGATATGTGTCAGTGCTGGACTGGACTCTCCCAGTGCTTCCAGATGGCATAGAGAGAGCAGCAGGAGAGCTCATGTAGTCAGCTGGTCACAGTAAACCTATAGCTATTCTGGCCTCTCCTTTAGTCTCTGTATGAGCTGGGAGAAAATCCTCTGTGGTCTGTCCTATTGCTCCATTACATGTGCTTTCAAAGAGGTTGTGCACACTTTTGAGAACTTATGGAATAAATATGACTTGTGTGCCTTTCAATTTACTGTTCATAGTAACAGATTCCTACACAGGATGGCGTGAGATATGCAGAGTTTTGTGGCATTTCAAAAAACATTATCTCAGACCATTTCCACTTGGCAGATGACCAAAAGTCATTTTCATTAAAGCTGGTTTGTTTCCTGTGTTTCAGAGGGATGGTTCTGGCTGTATGCAAGTTCGCATGAACACAGTTTGTACCTCTGTAAACAGAAATGCAAGCACATAATTGTTACTCTGGCTGCTTAATTCAACGTTAGGATTTATAAAAATCTTTCTACTCTTTGAATATGAAACTTGCCCACTTGAGCAGTGGGTGCTGCATTAACCAGGCTGTCAATTGCTGGTGGATATCCCTTGGTACCTCTTTGAAGTTCATCAGATTGCATCTTTGCAACAATCTCTGTGCCTCTTCATTCCATTTGCCTGGTCATTCTGTGCTAACATAGCATATTCCTTGCTACTTGCATGGCACAACCCTCATGAGTCTTCACAAATTTTCTCAAGGATTTTTGATCACACTGTCTTTGAGATCACTGTTTTCTCCACAACAAAAATTGGTAGAACTTGGCTTGGTAGCTGACTTAGCCTAGGTGCATGATTCCTGTGTGATCATAAAAACTCTCAGATTAACAGAGCATTGATATTCTCAGCCTTATGCTGTCTTCAGGTTTGACATTTAAACCCTGGAGATTAACAAAATTTGGATAAACTAAGCAGGAAAATACTAAATCTGTTTTCAGGCACATATTGGGTCTGTCCATTATTACAATGACTGAGTTGCCAATTTGGGTAATTTTCTTCATCTTTCTTAATGGGACAGGATAGAAGTTTTTGATCACACATCCTGCTTCCCATTCCAGTTAGAGCATGCTGCCAATTCAGAGGCATTAACACACAGGTACCCAACATCCACTGCTTTTTTACAGGGGTGAGTTCAGTACTTTATTTCCTTTCCTGATTAGCAGATATGTGTTCTCTTTCAGTCAGTGGCTTTCCTTTGATTATTTTTCTTAAGCATACAAAAAGTATCTCTTGTGATTACAAACAAAGTACAAAATCTGAATCAGAAATTCCCCAGGTGTCTTACGCTGTCTTAATATTTTCTGGTAATTATAACAACTTTTCTTATTATGGAAATTATACAGCTCTTTTACAGTGGCATAAATATTCTGAAACATTGTGGAATGAAACAGAAAAGCAAAGTACTGTCACAATATGAACTGTGTAGAGACAGGCAAGGGATACTGTATTCAGAATTTGGCATTGTAGTCTGACTTACAGAATTTTTCTACTTGAAAGAAAAAAAAGGTTTGCATTCTCAAGTTTTTAATATATTTCTTAAACCACTCCCCCAGTGTGAGAAAAAAAAAGGAATGGCAAATGGGTCTGTTCATAGTAGCTAAATAATTATTCTTTCCTGGATGCACTGTTTGAAAGTATGGTACATCTTGTGCATTGGAAAAAGAAATTTGCACAAAGACACATATCCAGTGTCTGGAAAGAGCCTGGCTCAATCTTCTTTGCACCCTCCTTCAAGTGATTGTATGCATTAGCAAGAGCCCCTGGTGCCATCTCTCCCCCAGGCCAGAGATCTCAGCTCTGTCAGCCTTTCCTCATAGGAGAGGTGTTCCATGGATCACCTGGATGGCCCTGCAGTGGATCCTCTGCAGTGTGTTCCTGTCTCTCTTGCATCCAGGAGCCCAGAACTGGACTCAGCACTCCAGGCACAGCTGAGTACAGGGGAAGGATCACCTCTCTGCATCTGCTGGTATTATTATGCCTACTGGAGTCCAGGATACCCCTGGCCATCTTTGCAAGGCCACATTCCTGACTCATATTTAACCTGGAGTCCATCAGCACTCCCAGGTGCTTCCAGCTGGGTGGGCCCCACATGTACTGGTGTCTTGGGTTGTTCCTTCCCAAGTGCAGGACTATGTACTTTGCCCTGATGAATTTCATGAGGTAATTTCACAGCTCCTTGGCTGTGGTTTACAAACACTTCTCAGCATCTGAACAGAGTTTACGTTCTCTCGTGGTGTGTCTAACAAGGGAACACTGCATGGCTGTACCCATATACAGATTTCTACTTAGGCAACCCTGAAAATGATACCTAGGAAGTGGGGAGATGTAAATAGCATGGTGTTATAGTATTTACAAAGTAAAACTATCACCCTGGAAGTGGCATAAGGACTTTTTTTGGAGGCTTTTTCTAAGGTACTAGTTAATCTCAGGAAGTGAACACCATATCCCAAAGTGTTGGTGGCCATAAAATTCTCCTCTAACATGATAGAGTCAACATCCTTGGCTACATTTGTGGCTGTAAATTAAGCAGGGAAAAGCATCAGGTCCTGGCACATGCTTATTACCAAGACTACTGCCCGATGGAAACTAACTTTCCATGATAATGTCTGGGTGCAGGCCAGGGACTGTTCCCAATAGGCACTACTGACAAAGCTATACTGTTATCTGAGAAGAGAGATTTAACTGTATGGGAGGAAGCCATTCTGTGCCAGTTAGCCCCAGGGCCAGAAAACCTGACCTTGTTTAGTTTAGTATTACAGACAGAATACTTTGACTGGAAGGCAAGAGGAGGGTAGGACAAAACACAGAGAACGCAGTTGATCCATGGGTGTAGCAGGAGGCATCATACTGTGTGTTCTCAACAGAAGGGTTGAGATCTACATGTGCAGATTATATTTATTCTCAGATGACCCAGTAATGCACAGATCCAGTCCTTATGATCACATAAGCATGGTCTCAGATCCTAGAGGGCATTTCTTTAAAAGATCCTTGCTTAGTTTGGAAAGCCTGAGAGCATGAGGATGGCTTCCAGCTCCTTAAAGCAAAAGGACATCATCTGTTTTGTGTGTATACAGAGAACAGAACAATGAGTAAGGGGCTTAAATTCTGTCAAGAAACTCAGCTAGACTACAAAATCTTAGTAATGGCAATGAGAGCAAGAAGTTAGAATAGGCTGCTCAGCAAGGTGATGCAGTAAAGCTGTGAGAATGACTGAGCAACATAGGGGCTCCTGCAAGTCTGCTTTGCTGGGGTTTTTCCTTGTCTGTGGGTCTTTACAGACATCTGTAGTGGTCATTTTTAAGATTTGTTGTAGAAATGTTGGTTGTAAGGGAGCATCAAATTCCTCCTGCTGTTCTTGCTCAAAAACTGCATCTTAACAGTGCAGTGCCTGCTTCCTAAGGTGCAGTTCTGTAGGCACAGTAGGCTGAGAAGCCTCCACCCAGGACCTCACCATCCAGAAGCTGCGTGAGGACAAACCTAATTTTACACCTAGAGTGTATATCCAAGCGGCTCTTTATACCATGCCACTGCAGTGCTCCGTTTTATGCCCTGAGCTTTTCATCATCTGTATAAATGACTGGGACTGGAAGGGATACTAAGCAAGTTTACAGACAATACAGAACTGGGATGACCCTAGAGGGCAGGGAGGCCCTGCAGAGAGACCTCCACAGTTATAGGGCTTGGCAATCACCAACCTTATAAAGTTCAACAAGGGAAAGTGCTGGATTCTGAGCCTGTCTTGGGGGCAAGCCTGGATGTGCAGACAGACCGGGAATGAAATGTGGAAAGCAGCACTGTGGAAAGGGATCTGGGAGTCTTGGTCAGTGGGGAGTTGAACATGAGTCAGCAGTGCCCTGGCAGCCAGAAGGGCCAACGCTGTCCTGGGGGGCATCAGGCACAGACAGCATCACAGCCAGGCAAGGGAGGGGATGGTCCTGCTCTGCTCTGAGCTGGGGCAGCCTCACCTCCAGTGCTGGGGGCAGTTTTGGGTGCCACAATATAAAAAAGACATTAAACTGTTAGAGAATGTCCAAAGGAGAGCAGTTAAAATGGTGAAGGGCCTTGAGGGGAAGTCGTGTGAGGAGTGACTGAGGTCACTTGGTCTGTTCAGCCTGGAGGAGACTGAAGGGAGACCTCACTGCAGTTACAACTTCCTTGTGAGGGGAAGAGGAGGAGCAGGTGCTGATCTCTTCTCTGGGTGACCAGTGATGGAATCCAAGGGAATGGCCTGGAGTTGTGTCAGGGGATGTTTAGGTTGGATACTGGTAAAAGGTTTTCCATGCAGATGGAAAACAGAACAGGCTCCCCAGAGAAGTGATCACTGCACCAAACCTGACAGAGTCCAAGAAGTGTTTGCACAATACTCCTGGACACATTGTGTAACTCCTGGGGATATCCTGTACTCCTGAGAGGTAGGAGTTGGACTCAAGGATCTTTGTGGGTCCCTCCAATTCAGTAATTCTGTGATGCTGTGATTTCTTTAATGGAGATAGGCTCTCTTCAATTCTGCTTTACTTCTCTCAAGTTGAAGCCCTGCTTAAAAGTGTCTAATGTCAAGTCAATGCATTGACAAAGGCAGAGAAGAGAAGCAAAACAAAATTTTTGTCATTTGTTTTCTACATTTACACATTTCCAGCTCTAATTTGGTTATATTTTTTTCCACTGTGGTACACTGATGTATCTTCTGGTTTGGAAGAATTATTTTCTGTTTACTTTAGGAAGTCACAATTCTCATGCAGAGGCCAGAACCTCTCAGGATAGGCATAAACTATTATTATCACAATGTATTTCTAGAAGGTCACTGTGTTACTGATCATACCCCAAGAGCAGTTTCCAGAATGTTTATATGAGATTTAGTGTCTTTCCATATTAGGGATTTCAGTCTTTACTAAAAAATAATGAGATTAAAAATGCTCTATCAAAACAAGCAGGTTCCTATCACTTCTACAACAATCTGTAGTATTAAAATGATAATGGCTGCATTTTGTGAATTAATTCAGCTCATGTGGCAGGGGACAGTGACTGGCTTTGCCAGAGCTCTAGAGCAACAACTTTGCCTTTGTCCTTCAATATTGTTAGCCTCCTGATTTGCTTCCTTTAAATTGAGGAAATAATCAATAATACCAGCTGCAGCTGTTTCTGTCCCTTTGTCTGCCAGCCAATCAGTTTCAATTGCAAAATCAAAATCACAAAGAAGCCTGCAGTCATGGAATTAGTGAAGCCCAGAGACTTATGACATAATACAGTCTCTAAGCTTTAAAAACTAGAAATTCTGCAATGAGAGTTAGGTAAGTCCTTTTACCTCTCTGTCTTCTTTCTCCCTTCTTGCAAATACACATATAGAAATACACATACCCATATCTACATGTTTTTGCTCTGTCAGAGTAATGTACATTATATTTGAAAGCTTGTTTGGGTGAGCTTTTTTGTTTTCTTTTATTGTTTCTTGTTTGTTTCATTTTATACAACTTCAAAGAGATGTCTGCGGTTGTAGCTGATGTTTAAAGGGGAAACATTTGGATATTGGACTTCCAAATGAAAACTTCCAAAGCAGAGTTGCATGACAGGATTTGTATGCTGGACTGTTTTAGAATGAAGTCACTGTAACTTAAACCATAAATGAATACAGGTATACTTATCCACCTGTTCTGGTCAGACACAAATAGTTCTAGGTGCCAAGTTCTATACCCTCGCTAGTAAATATGCTAACCAGGGAACACTTAATTTCTTTTAATATGTTCAACTGAATTTTTGAGACTTGGAGGTTTTCTTTTCCTTCTAGTGTTGTGCTGCTCACCTGGAAGTTGAAGCACTATTCTTATGAGCATAGTCATAAAAAGGACTGCTTCCTGGTTATAATGCTGAAAGGTCATACAGGAGCAGGTTTTTGTAGAGATTCCCAGAACCTGTAGTAGGGGCAAAGAGTAAGCCAGGATTTCCTAGCTGTTAAGGTGTGGTTAAGTTCAGCAAACTGAAGGAGAAGTAAATTGATGGCTTATATGTCTTCATTAAAATGGTTTCATGAGATGGAATCTACTCATCCCCTAAGTACTCCATATAAACTTTCTTCCATTACCTCTGTTTCTAAAAGCAGTTCAGTCTAAATGTTGCATTCTGAAGTTAAAAATTCGATCCATAATTTGGACAGTATTTTAAAGAGCACATCAATAACATTCTCAAATCCAAGAAATCCAAATAACATCCCTTATTGTTCCTCTACCAGATCTCACAGAACAGCTTTTATGGTCATTTTTTACTGCTTCTCTGCCAGAGGGAGCAGTGAAATCTGTGCTAAAGTGGCCCTTAGGAATGCTCTCCTGTCTCCAAGCAGTGCTCTGTGACAGTACTCAGGACACTCAGATCTGCACCAGGTGGGAAGCCATGAATCCCACCAGTGCCTGTACAAAGCTAAACCATATGAACTCCAGTGTTTTCTGAATTTTTTATTGAGAAGATAGATATTTATTCATAAATATAGGGGTAGAAGATGAAATGGCAATATTCAGCTCTTCGTGAAAATTATTTTCAGACATTTGGAAGTGAAAATACAGTGACTTTTTTTCCCATGTAGATCTAACAGTATTCACCACTGTTATTGCCAATGATTATTGCAATGCATTTTTAAACTGTAAGTTCATTTTTGACTGATATTGTTTATACTGCGTTTTAGTGATTTATTCTTTGCTGAAATCTTTGCTTGTTCTTACTTCAGAATGGTTTCATATGTTAGAGGCAATCTAAAATCTGATATTACGTGAAGGTTTGTGATTTTATTCGCCAATGACTCAGTTAATCTTTGTTCAAATATTGAAGTCGGGAATTCTCAATATAAAGGCCAAATAGTTCTGAATGTTAGTATTTTGTGGAAAAAGACTTAAGAAAAATGGATCTAGGTAGCTACTGTTAATTTTTTTTTTCAATTTGAATTGTGTTTCCTTAATATAAATAAGTTTTCAGGAGCACTCTTTCTTTCTTTAGGGGCATAAGAGGAGTGAAAATATCATTATAAATTAGTGATTATAAAATAATCTATTTATAACTTTATAGAAATTATAATACTGTATTATGAGAGTGAGAGAATTAAGGGAAATTATTTCAAGTATTAAGTTTCAATAAATATCAAGAAGAAAAATTTTCATAACATTTTCAGAAAATGTGAACAAACAAAAATATTCTGTGTAGCAAATAATAATAATAAATGCAAGCAGCGTGAATCCTGTGAAATAGAAAAATTATGTAATCCAGAAATTTGAGGGTTACTGTCACTTGTGTGGTTATCAGTACCTAAGCTCTTGTAGCCTTTTGTATATTATTCCTTGAGAAACATCATTACACTATCTTATGAATTTATTGTAGGTGGAATTTAATGTAGCATGCTATAATAATATTACAGGTACCTTATTCCTGCTGAGTCCATGGACTGTAGGTCTTTTCAGCAGAGTCCTGTATTCTGTGTGGGGATAGTCTTAGAGAGCAACAGAGATGCTTTCATTATTGTCAGAGTGCTTTGCTGTATCCCTCACCAATTCTGTCTGTTGCAGCACTAAAAACCAGGTTCTTCTCCTATTTCCAAATTGGAAATGTGTCTTTTACCTCCAGTATAATCTTCATTTACGTTACAGGTCTTTAACGTTTTATCACTCTTTCAGAATTTGACTAATGTTGAGGATTTTAAAGTGGTAACGATAACATGCCATATGTCATTCTTGTTTGGAGGGGATTTTTTTTGTTTGTTTGTTAAGTTATTGCATCTGATTTGTGCAGACATTTCAAAAAGTGATATCATAAAAAGGGATGTTTTATATTTTTAGTTTAGGTAGAATAGAAACTAATAAAAATTATAACCACTCGGGAGTAAATGCACAGTTCCAGACCAAAACCACATGTGATCCGACTGAAGTTTAGTTAGTTGAGCTAGCAAAGCAATAGCTGAGTTAAATCTTAGCCAGATCCCTCTTTTAATGCATACAAATCCTACAACTAGTGTAGCTGAAATTCTGGGAAACTAAGGTACTTTAATCCCCCATAACATTTGTTAAACAACCCCTTGTAAGTTTGATTTTTCCCTGGGGGAGAAGGGGAGGAGGGAAGCACTCACATATATATGCACAATCTAATTCTACAATTGCAAATGCAAGCTTACTTAAGCAAATCAGGAAGGGAGATCTGGCATGTTGATTATTTTAATTGAATTGTTTCCCCAGATCAGTCAAGAGATCAGAGCCTGTTTATTTCTTTTTCTCAAATGGTTTTCTTTATGCAAGCCAAGTATGAGTATTTATGCTTTTACTTCTCTGCCCCTCTTTTATATTACTTTTCTTCATGGGGAAAATTTATCCAGTTCTTTCCCCTGTTAAACTATATACTGCAAAAGCTTCCTTCGACCAGGTTGCCATCCCCATAAAATGTCTTTTCTCCAAAAGGAGAGGTCTGTACACTGTAGCTTGGAATATATTGCTGTGGGTCTTACTGATTTTATTAATTTATTATAGGTATTTTATATATGCATTTACACTTTTTTTTTTGTCTTAACGCATGATGCAGATCAATTTTGGGAGAGAAGAATTTGATGCTATCATAGCATGTACTTAAATGGAACTTTAGCTCTTACTGGGCTCAAAGCTCAGTATTAGAAAACAGTACATATTATACACAGGAGCAGCATAAAATTTGTCATTTCTATGTTACTACTTTGAAATTGCATGAATAATGCTTTGCTTCCTACTAGCATTAGATACTGTTTTCCAGCAGGATTCTTTGTGTCCCTTGGATCAATATAATTTATTGTTTTCATTCAGTATTTGCTGAAGGTGTGGGCTTGTTTCCAGCTTGAGAGGCAGTGTTCCTTCAGATCAGTAGACTATTATACTATTATAGAACAATTCAGTGTTTTCATCATTCTACCACAAATTCATAATCTAGCTACAGAAATTCCCTAGGCCAAAACATGACATTCAGGAGTTTCAAGAATAAGCAACATGTTTTAAATCACATCTTAGTGCTCAATTTGTAAAAATGTAAACTTTGATAATTTAGTTGCATTTAACTTAAGAACAGTTTAATTTTCAAGATAAATTTTGACTTTCAAGAAATTAAGCATAACACTTCACTGTGCATCATGACAGTTGGTAAGATCAGCAGGAGAAAGTAGTCCAGTCAGTCCTGTGGAATCAATTTTAATATCAAAATATTAGTATTAATGAATAGATGGGATCCTATTAATCTAAATACAGCTTAACCTGTGATTGAAGTGTCTGAAATTCATCTAACCCACAGAGAAAGGTCCAGTACTTTTAATTTCTAATGCTGTGTAAACCTTGCAGCAATGAAATGCATTAGGCACTGCTCAGTTGCCTAACACTAGCTAGCTGCTTGGTTGGCTACTGATAGCAGCTGTGACTTCTAGCTTTAGTCTGGGGATGTGGAAGTGTGTTTCCTACCTTAAGGTCAGACAGGGAGCTACCCAAGTGCCATACTAGTAGGGAGCACAGAAAACTTCCTGGTCTTTTACCTTTTCACTATGGACTGCTAGCCCATAGGAAAGCTAGTCCTCCAGGAAAGAGGTCTGGGTACTCTACTCTCACATGCTGAATCCATGTTTCCTGTTTTCAGGAATACTTTTTCATGCTTTCCTCATAATCCTGTGACAATTTTTGTTCTTCTTACACATTCATGGTCCTCAGACGTGCTGTGAGATCTGCTAGGACTGTTCTGTATGGCTTAAACCCTAGGGTTATCCCACTACTGGGAGCAAAGCAGTCAGTACTGCTGCTGTGGCTGTAATTCTCTTTCCTAATAAAAGACAACCTTAGTCCATCATTTTCCACCTTGTAATATGGCTAAAGGATCAGGTCCTAAGTGGAAGGGAGTATTTGAAGCTTGGTTCTTCTCTATACAGCCAACAAAGAAAGACTTAAGGGAGGTAAGTCTCTCTCTCTTAATGAGACAGGGAACTTCGGGTGTGTGTTGTTTTTGTGTGTTGGATATGCTCAACTCCTCCTTCCTTCAGTGTCCTCTGAGCAGAGATGCTGGCACTGAGATGTAGTGGATTGCAACCTGTGACGACAACGAATAAACCAGTAAAAATTAAAAATATTCTGCATTTTAAAAGGTGATACTGTGACATTAAAAGAAACATCATGCCAGTATCTAGTAAGCAGTGTTAGTAAGAGGTGGCAGGACATGGAAGATGGCATAGAATGAGTGATACAGTAATAAAGGCATAACAGATGGTAGTTCTAGTACTAGGAGTACCAGCATGGTTCTCCATAAGCTGAGAGAATGAAGGAATTAAGAAATAAGAAAAAAAAGGGAAAGACCAGTAAATATACAATATGGATTTTGCTAATGGAAGATATTTGACCAGAAAATACTTACATTTTTCAGAACAAGTGGAAGATGATGATATAAGAAATCTGAACTAATTAGTAGACTAAAAGCAAAGGTGATGTATGCTTTACCATAGGACATGGTCACTGGCATTAAGTGTCTGGGTTGGGAGAAGTTGGTTTTTCATTCTGAATCTTTCTAGCCTGTTTTTTGCTGTGTAAATTGTGGGTACGGTTGCATGTCTGGTACTTAAGAATGCACTGGTACTCTTTGGTTTATTTCCCTTAAGAGTAATTTATGGGCATAAAAGAAGGGAATGGGAGAGCAAGTGCTCCAAATTCATTCATTTGTTGATAAATGTGTTGTACCTGCTAAACAGGAGTAATCACTTTTCTCTGTTAGATGGGATAACCATCTGCACCCGTTTAGCATGTTTTGGTACTCACTAAGGAGAAGAAGGGAATCTGCAGTTTTTTGGAAATATTAATCAAGATTTGTTTTGAGGGGTTTGCATGGATTTTTTTATTCTCCTTCCTCACTCTGTCTTCAGGTTTTTCTTTTTCAGTCTGTAAACATAGAAGAAAGCGAGTTAACACATAATGAAAATAATTTTAAATGAGTGATATTGGAATAAGAGAATACCTAAAGACCCCCAAGTGTATATACATAAATCAGCAGGGACAGATGATGTTCAGTGAAGGGTTCTTAAATAACTGTCAGAATAGATTGTGGATCCACTTGCCATAATTCTGACAAGGCATTAGAACAGGTGATGTACCAGGGGTCTGAAGAAGAGCAAATGGTTTGCCAATTAGTTGTAAACTGGCAGATTGGACCACCTGGTCCAGCTGTATCTAAAATGTACTTCCCATAAAGTTTTCCTCCCAGGTCTTTTTTCCTAGGCTACTGGGTTCACAGTTTGCAACAAAGAAAAATAACTGAAGTTTTTTATTTAACACAGAAAAGGAAAGACTACACAAACAAAAACAAGCCCCACAAGCCTGATTTGGTCTTTAAACCTGGTTGTATAGCTGCTATTTGTGAAGCTTGCTCTTTTCAGGTATTTTTCTTTCTCATTTTCAAAGGATCTTTTTATACCTTTTCTAACTTATTTGTGAGCCTCAGCTGTGCTTTCAGCACAGAATCAATTTGGAGAGATTTAAAAATATAAATGTTTGAAAGGATACTAATATCAAGGATCACTTTTGCCCATCACCCAAAGTAAAAAAGCTAAATGCCTTCAATTTTTAAATGAAAAGAGTGGAAAGCATTATTATTACTATTATTGTCAATTTTCAAATTTGTAATTTATTTCCACAAGCAAATGTTAACACCTGTAATTTCAGGTGTTAAGTGGGAGTATCTTTCTTACACCAAAAGTGAATTTAGGTTGTAACAGTCACAATTTGGTTAAAACTGAGAAGCACAGTTAGATAAGGAAATATTATGAGATATTCAGTGTTAAAATTTTCAAACACTATAGTCTGTCTAATAGTTCTTAGAGGTTTATTCTCCATGGTTAAGACTGTTTTGTATACTTCTAAAATATATATTTAGTTTGGAATAGAAAAAATAATGTTGGGATGGAAAAGAATTGTATCAAGCCAAACATAATCTGTAGACTTATTAGCTTTTGTTGCATGGTATGAAAATAAAAATTCAATATTGGTCTGACATCCTTTCATCTCTATTCAAGTATAACTTTTCAAGTGAAAGATAGAGGTTTTTGTTTATCTGTGAAAGTCAAAAAATATTAGGATGAGCAGCTAAATGGACTTTTTCTTATCATCATCTGTATAAGAAACTATGTGGAGAAGTATATAAACATCAGTTTATATGAGTGCTAATGGAATATAGAGGAATTTTTATTTCTGACTTTTTAAGTACTAAATTTGCCATTTTGTATGTTTTGTATTATGGCAAAAAGCCATTAAAAAAAAAAAAAAAGCCACCAGCCTGGATGTCTGAGCAGCTGATGTTTGTAGCAAGAGGAAGAGCAAGGACAGTCTTAATTCTGCAACCAGTGTTCACATCGAGTAACATCTGTTCATGTGAATAGTCCTATTGAGCTGCAGGCACACTCACAAGCTCAGAGAAAAGCCATGCTACTGTGTACAAGTGGCTTTATGATGGGCAGCCTAGAAAGAGATCATTGGCATTGTTCAAATGAGCAAGAGCTAGTCGGCTTGAAAAAGATGTGAAGCCTGGATGCCCAAAAACTGAGTTTCAGGGCTTTCCGTTTCACTGCGAATTTCCTTCATAACTATCCTCATTCATGCCTATTGAAACCCCGTGAATGGAAAAGCAGTTGTGAACAGTGAGCTGACATTTGAGAGAGGGCTGAGTGACTGACCTGAGGAGAGGAACACTTCTCAAGTTAGCCAAGGAAAACACAAAGTGAATCATCATTCTGTGCTGGGGTGGAATTTCTGCTGCACTGGGGAGGCAGCACTGCTCAGTGATGGGGCATAGACACACACTGTCTTTGCCAGACCTCCCCTGGGAGTCAGCAGTGCAATGCAAAGTGGGTAGTTTACATCTTAATCTCACAGATTAATAGTAGCAATTATTTCTTTTTTTTTTTTAATTGTCTCCTCCTGCTTATTATTTATGTATATTCCAGTACCTCCTAAGGAGCCTAATCAGATAGTGGAGTTACAGGGAACAAACATAAAAAAAAACAGAGAGCCCTGGAGAGCTCACAATATGCTCAGTGTTTTGTTGGTGATCATTGATTTCACATCTGATACCAGAGTATGAAAAATTTTGTGAGAATGTATATAAATTAAATTTTTCCCATTACCACAAGATGCAGAACCATCCAGACCTATAGAAACTCTAAATAGTTCCTTTAATTCAATAGGTACAACTGTACCAGGGTTTTAAATGAGATTTGGTGGCTTTCATATGTAGCACTTATATGGGTGAGCTGAATGAAGTTCAAAATCCCTGACTTTTCTCTCTGTGTCTTTGTCACTCTCTGATTAATATATATATATAAATAAAATGGGAATGTTTAAGCAATAATTTCTTACACAACTCATCTGATACTGCATCCGTTTAGGAAGTTAAGATACCAAGCACATGGTGGTTATTTTATTCCTGCAGAACTGGCAGGCTTTGGAGCAGATCCCAAATAAAGATCTACACTTCATATTATTAGCAGTAGTCATTTCTCCTGTAATACAATATCAAAATGTGGTCCTAGTCTGTGACATACAAAAAGCAATAAGCAGTCTGTCTTAGCCTTTACAGCTGACATATTGCTACAGGAAAATCTGTGTAGTGGAAAAGTAGAAAAATGTATTCTCAGTTTGATAAAGCTTTACCTAAATTTTTAAACAACAGCTTTTTCCAATTAAAATATTTAAAAAATAATTGAAAATAAATTAAGGTAGTAGGATTAGATAAACATAAAACTTATATAAAAAGTTTATTGTACATGCATATGGAAAATCCTCTAAATTTACTCTGTTTTTATGTTTCATGTACACTGAACATAAAAAGTAAATTAAAAGAATAATAAAGGCTACAGAGTTGGAACTCAAAATATAAAAAGGTTCAATATTCAGACGGTCTAACCTTAATTCAGTCCTCTTGTAAAGGCCATAGTTTTCTGGACTTCATATATAGTGTTGTACATTTTATTTTCTATGGTAAGTGCCATGAACTTCAGTGTGTATGCTGTTCTTTGATGATAGAAAGAACTATTTAAGCACTGGGAATTAGCATTGGCAATGTCATATTCTGGGATATTTTGGAAGAAAATATATGATGGAGAAAAAATATCTCAAAACTTAGCCATTAACTCTGTTGTCCCTCACTGCTTTCCTTTTATCTTCCTCTTTGTTTTTGTTTGTTTTTCATGCTATAGCCAAAAGAGCATTGATTAATTTCATTTCTTTCTGAGAGGATACTTCTCCCTTTATTCAATAGATTTAGGACTGGGTCCAGTTCTCATTATATCTGAATATGGGTTGAGTCAAACTTTTGTTGAACTTTCTCTGTGCTTGCTATTGAGAGAACACTTGCTTTTAGAGTTTGGTTTTGTTTGATTTTTTCCTTGCATAAATCAGGATGAGGAATCTTGGGCTTTTTTCATATGTTAACTGTGTAAGGATGTTTCCACTCTTGCTTGTTTATTATTTTGTATATCTGTTGTATTTAACAATATGTTTCTATTAATTAAAATAGAGTACCTGGAATGTTCAATTGGTATTACATTTTGCGACAGCTTGGAGATTTTTACAAATTCAAAAATAAATCAAATAAAAATAACACAAGTCCCTGATTTTTAAGCTCAGATTGACTTGGCAGTTCCCTTTATATTAATTGTATACATACCAGTTTCCTGCAAGTAGTCAAAACACTAATGTTTTCACTTGTACTTTTAAAGCCTTTTTGAATGAGCATTGCCAGAATTTACAAGAAGCTGATAACTGCCATACTGTTACAGATGTTTCAGCTTCTGCAGTAAGAACTCAAACAACATTTTCCAAAACATATTTATTTTTAGCATTTTGTAACTCTAGCGACCATTATTGAGTATAGGCTGTGAGAAATTAGATACCTTAAAAGTAGCAAATGGCAGCTTTTACAGTTATTAAATAAAGGTTTGATTCATGTGGATTGATGGCACAATTACAGCATGTTTAACCCAACTCTTGAAATATGATTAACATAAGCTGATATTGTAGTTAAATATTTAGGTGATGCATATGACATTTTTTTTTTCTCCTGGATTCCTGATTTTGTTGTCATTTTCTGGAAATGTCACAATTTGTGTCATACATACCTATAAACCTGGATGAACTCACTTTTCCTTTAATTTCTCCTATTCATATAGGGGAGGATTAAAATTGTGCTAAATTTTTCATAAGTCTAATATCAATAAATGAATATTTAATGAAAGACAAAGCAGGCATACAGAATAAACTGGTTTCAACAGCTGTGAACGTGTTTTCATTTAGTGCATGCCATGCTTACCTAGGATTCTTGACCAAAGAAATTAGATTTGTTATAAAAAAAGGACTATGAGTACTGAAGCTTTAAACAGAAGTCTTTTTTTCTATATAATCCATCAGTTGTGAGATCTTCTTTCACAACCCCTAAAGCATTGTTCCTTTTCATTTTAGTCAGCCAAAGCAGCTGGGTCTTTATAGCTGCAAAATGTTTGCTCATGACCAACTGCTGTTTTGTACACGGCTTTTCATCACTAACAAATATTTTATTTTTCGCTGTTACTCCACGCTTGTCATAACTTGTGGAGGAGCAATATAGTAACATATATCCACTTAATCCATGACTTCTCTGTCTCTTCTGACCTGATTCCTCCCATGATGTATGCCTAGGGAGGTGTGGTCTCTGCAAAAGATCCCCCACACTAACAAAAGGGTCCATGTGGATGCAGATATACATCTCTGGGACTCTAGCAATAGGATGATCTCTTCAGACCTTAAAACATTTGTGGTAGTATATTGAAAGTAATTCACTGGCCAAAATTATTCTGAAGGCATTTTGAAGTGTGATTGAGATATCTTATGACAGTGACATCTGATCCACTTTTGAAATGGCTCCTGAATACCCACAGCCATTTGGTTTGTTATAAGATAACCAGTCAGCCATATGGTTTGTAGTCTGCTGCTGCAGATCCATCAGGACCCTCAGGCTGTGATCTCATCCTCAGGGCAATGATTCTGAAGAGTCTGTGGTGTTACCCCTGTCTAACAGTAGTAGCAGTAATAATGATAATAATGTATACAAGAAGTACAAATCAAACATATGGACGTTTGCATCTGATACTTTGTGACTGTGGAAGCTCATCAGGCTCATGACAGTCTAACACTAAATGCGAGACTGCTTGGGAGCTGCAGGTCCTCTGGGCAGACAGAAAGTCACAGCACAGCATCAGAGCTCAGAAAGGCAATAAAAGGAGGTTTGCTAATGTATAATAGTACTTATTTATGAAAGATATTTTAAAGCAACCATCCAATTATTTCATTTATTTAGAATTGCAACATGCTTTTGCCAGATGGTGTTTCATATCAGGTCAAAAAATAATGAAGGAATTTGGCATTAGAACTGAAGTAACAAGAAAAGATGAGTGACTAGGGATTGCAAATTCGTTATAGCTTTTCGTTATAGGTTTTGGGAGTTTTTTTTCCCATCAAGCTTTTGTAATTTTTTTTGCATCTCTTCCCTGTGGATTTATTTGTATTTATTGCATTTTTGTCACACCTTATTAGAAGTTAGGAAAGATAATTTACAATGTGGTGAAACAAACTCCCAATTCCCAGGAAAGTGTAGACTTAAATAATTTGTCCTTTCCTTTTTTAGATAATTTATTAGACATGTTCAAGGGGTTTTAACAGTGGCTGGGGATGGAAGGAGGTGATTTGAAATTGCCAGGAGGAAGAAACAGTTTTTTGAAGAAATTCCTTCAAAACTCATTATGTCCTGTTTTACTATTTACATTGTTTTGTTCCTGTCCTGAATGGGAGTTAGGGCTTGTTATGCTGGACAAATAAAACATGGAGAGCTGTGGTTCAGACTCATTAACAGTGCACCAATATGAGTAGATTCTTCAGTATACAGGTATTATTCTTATATTTCTTAACCCCCCCACCCACCCTTTAAAATCCATTCTTGGGAACAGTTTCAAATTTTGCTGGTAGTGGTGAATGGGCCATTGACTTCCACCTGAACTAACATTACCACTGGTAGTTTTTATAGCTTTTCAGGCTTAAGCAACAATTGATTTCTGAAATCTTTGCCTACTTAAGAAATAAAAGATTGAGCCTGAGCCACTTAATACAGTAGGTCATGGTCTCAATGAATTTTGTTGGAATCTCAAATACTTCAAGGATTATTAGATTTGGACTTCAAGGAATACATCACAAATAACTAGTTTTGCATTTCCTACCAGTCATTTCAATCAGCTGTATCATTTGTTCATTTTAAGTCTTCTGCCAAATATTATCAATATTTCCATGAATCAGGTATGTCACTTGAAATAAAAATTTTCATACTGTTTTGAGGATTGGTTTTAAAAAGTGACTTTGCATGAAAATCTAGAATTTCCCAGAAGAATGGACATTAAAATGTGAAGTTTTAATCCAGCTTCAGCATTTTAAAGAGGAAGAGCTTTTTCTGCAGGTATTTTTGGATCAACTTTGAATAGATCAAATGTACAGTTCTTCCTTTATTGGTTCTTTCTTTCATTGGCAAAGATGCTTACATTCCTCAACCATACATTTAGAAATTACTAGTGACTCTGGCATTATGCTTCTATGAAAAACAAGACCAAAATGAAGAAAAAAAAGAATATGTGGCTAAGATCCAGAAATTGAAGGATTGAAACCTGTCTTTTGCTATGCTAGAATTTAAATCCAGATATATAATGCAAATACTCTAGTGGAATATAGAGGGGGGAAAAAAGGATAATCTCATATGTACAGATGCTAACAGCCAGAATCACTCAAGCTGTACTGAAATGTCCTTTGCACCTGGCACTGGAGGTGTTAGCCATGCCAGTTCAGTTCCCCAACACAGATGTTCTTGTTGTACCACTTCTGTGTAACATTTAGGTTTCTGTTTAGCTCGGCATAGCACACATAAATACTGTACTCCAAAGGCCACCCATTTATTAGTGCACCTGCATCTTCTGCTTTCTTTAATTCCCTCAGTATATATTGCATTCCCCTTGTGCTGCTGATCCCACTGCAAAGCAATGTTATAGAAGAGAAACTGAAGCTAACATCACAATATATGAATAATAATAATAATAATGTGTGAAATCGCTTTTGGAAAAATATTTTTCATCGTATTGCACATGTAAGGCTGAATTTTCAGATGCTGTAAATACGTAAATGTGAACATGCTTGTTGTACACAACCTTATTTATATTGCTTTATAATTAGTATTCTGAAAGCATGTACCATAAAGTAGTTACCATAGCAATAGGTCTGTATAAACACAGCACCTAAGAGTCATGCTTGAAACATGCATGTAGTCCTTTGGATATTACTGAGTATTCATGCTCAAATGGTTTGTTGGGCAGACACCAGCATTAAGATCCTTTAAAAATTTGTCTCACAGACAACACTGATCTCCTTATCTGTTTCCCATGTACTTTTTCTTATCCTTCATCATTCAGAAAAAAAAGTTAGATTGAAAGAAGATAATCAAAATAAGATGAGAATAATTTTGTTAGTTTTATAGGTCTTCTTTTTTGCATTACAATCCTTGAAAATAGATTTTTCTTATCATGTATTTTTCTTACCATGTAATCCCCCAAAGACAAACTCAGTAAGGCTCCACATTTCAGCACAGCTTTTTAGCACTGGATTGTGGGAGGAGTTAGCTCTGGGCAAGGACTTTGCTTCTGTATTTCTCAGACACCTGAAACATCATGAGCAGTGCTACAACTGAATAGTGTGTGCTCAGATAATTTTTTAGTGAAATATTGTGGCTCTCCTTTTGTGGCAGAATAAAGTAAAAAAAATAAAAATAATTGTAACCATATCAAACTTTGCTTGTAAGTAGTCTTCTCTTGTTCAGAATGAAATAAAGCTTATTTTTTTTCTGTGAGATACTGTTCAGGACTAGGTCACTAAAAATAACTTGGGTCTTGCTACTGTGACACTTGTGGCTGGCTTTGGTCTTTTTGTCCCTGGGGAGAACTTTGGAGCTATTCTGTACTTGATCATGGTTCTGGAGTTGTAGATAACTGTTGAGAAAAGATATTGGAAAATAACTTTGTCAGTCATTAATACTTAAACTATTGAAAGGTATAGTAAGAAATTTATTTTTTCTTTCTTTTTGGTCCTTTGAATTGTCATTCCATGTAAAGCACATCAAAGACATTTTCTTGCAGTACTATTAGAGGTAACTTTCCCATTTGCGTTCTCCAATAGCAAAGGTTTCAGTGTATCCCAGATATGTCTTGTAAACCAGTAACAGTATAAAAATACTGAATATTTAGCAATGTATGTAGTTCGGATAGGAAGAAAAATAACAGCAATTCTCTGTTTATAACTAGATTAGATAGCAGAGACCAGACCCTACAATGGCAACTAATGAGAACAGAACAAATCAAGGAAAAGCAGTAGGAAAATCTGCTCACATATTTGGAGCTTAGTCCTGGAGCTACCAAGCAAACTTATTGCCTGTCAAACAGTGAGTAAGTAGAGGCTGTATCACTTCTTCAGGCCTTAACCTCTACAGAGAAGCCAACACACAGTAATTTTGAGTGGTAGGTTTAGCAGAATTCCTGAGCTGTCCAAGTGTGCTAGCTTGTCTCTCAAAATTCCTCTTGGTGACAAGAGACAAAAATATGCTTCTCCAGAAAACCAGACCTCTTAAACTCTTTCTCTGAGTCCCTGTCAGGAGAAAACTAAGCCTTTCTTCAATTCTCCTTATAGAGCTTCTTCACACCATTAGAGTTCCTCTCAAGATATCATCCTTTCATCTGCTTCTTCTGTTGCTCCTTTGTCAGGCTTGTCAGCCCATTGGGAGTGCCCTGGAGATTCTAGGCTTCCTCAGCACCAAATACATTTAGTTTAGTGGGAAACTAAATCAAAGCTTCTTTAATTTTGCAGACTGCAGGAAGTTTAGGAAGGTTGTCTGTTTGACCAAAGTGTTACAAATGCCTTCCCCAGCGTTCATTGGATTCGACTTCAATTGTCCAGTGCTCCTTCTGTACAAAGAAAGGGTCTGAACTGTGTAACTGAAAGTGCAATCCAAAGTATGACTGTAGTATTTATTTAATTAAAATAACCCAGGTACTGAGAGTGAGGGCAAAGAAACTTAGGCAAACCCACCCCAGAAAGCTAGGGTTTCAGCAAGCTCAATAGATTATATTGATGCCTTCACTGCTATGATTCCTTTTCTCTTAGTACCTATCCAAACAACCACCTTGGATCTCTTTACCATATTGAAGGCTCTTTCCCAGGTGCAGTAGAAATACATAACTTTAAATACTTTAAGGCAGGCATTTTGCCCCATCATAAATGATGAGAAGTAATCTATGAGACATCTCATTGATGTTCAGAATTCTTTCCTGAGTTAGACTCTTGGTTAATAAGTAAATAATGCTGTTGGTCAAACTGGTATCCACTCTGCATAGTCTGATCTCCAACGACTGTGGAATACTAACATGGTAGAGGAAGAGAATGGAATTCGTTCTTATGAAGAGCAAGAGAAGTGAAGATCATCTTTGGGGTTTTCTGAACTCCTGGACAGAAGTCACTACCACCTTAATCAAAAGGAGTTTTAATACTCATGTAAATGGAATGAGCATTTCCTTCTGGCAGATGACTAAGAAACTCTTTGGTGGAAAAATATAGGGATAATGCTTTAATAGAGTTTGCTACCCTGCAGAAAGGGAACATTTATCTCCTGTTAGAACTAGTTCTTCCAGAAAAGTACAAATCAAAGCTGGTTTTCATTGATCAGATTTCTACATTTCCATAAATATTACTGTATTTTACTTTTCTAGTCTGTGGCATTTTTATAGGCTAATCAAATATCCAATATTACTAGGATCCATTTAAAGTGAATGCCAGAACTACTAAGGAGTAATTTGAGTATTAGATCTATTTTTGTTAGTTGAAATGATCTTGACTTGCTCATATTGTATTGTACCTGATGCTCAGTAATATGATAGTACCAACACAAATAGGAAGATATCCGGTTTGAAGTTCTTAAATATCTGTTAAAAGTGGTGAGCAGTCCAAGCACATTAAAATTCCATTTTCCCCATACAAGTGTTTGCTGCAGATGACCCCCACTGATCTTAAATATATTTCTGTATCTGTAACTGAATAGAGGTTTTCCGTACAGCATGTTCTAATGGTACTCTGGCCTTTAGCCAACAAGGCACTGAATAAGGCTATTTTTAAAATACAGAAACTGGGAACAGCTGCAGCAATCAAATTTGATAAAAACAGAGAGGAACTTTGCTTTTTTTTTTTTTTACGGTTTGTCCAAGTTTAGACTCCTTTCATAGAACAGCTTTTGTTCTCTTGGATGAAGGGGGTATAAGAGTAACACAGTGAAATCCTTTTGAACAAATAACTTTTAAAAGAATACAGATTAAAATAACGGGGAGCTTTTTGATGCAACATCATGTTCAGTGCAATTGCACCTTAAACTATTAAAAAAATAAATCCATTAAAAAAGAATACATTTTGTCTGACAACCTTTACCATAAAAGAATTATACATAATGATATCCTAATCTGGAAGATGAGATCCCTTGTTTCAAATTTTGAACATCTGAGCAATAGTATTTGGGAGTCGTTTCTGAGTGGAAGTGATTCTATTTGAATGCTCTGGGGTGTGTTGTTTTTAGGGTTTGGTTGTTGGGGTTTTTTTTCTTTCTTTTACCATTAATCAGAAAAGTTTCTATGAAGTATTGTTCTCTCCTTCCCCCTCCTAAGCTGGGGAAAAAAATGTTCACTTTAGGAAAAGCTTTACAAAGGCCTTCTGTGCACGTTAAAAAGCTTCATAAAATATTTAATTATAACGACTGATTCTTCCTTGTTTGTCCTTCTATTTTTTGGGGGAGAAACTCGTCATTCTGTGATTTATGAGAATTGGGAGATGATTGTGTATACAGAAAAAAATCCATTACACAGTAGTAGGCTGAGCTGTGTCTGCTAAATGATTCCATCTGAGGATAGAGCCTCTGTGCTAGACTGATACAAGATAAGATATTGGGTGAAATTTGAGTTCTACTGAAATCAGTAAGAATTATGCCTCTAAATTCAGAAGAGAGAGGATTTTATTGATTGCATTCATTTTAAGTGACAAAACTAGCACTTTTGCATCTTACCCCATTATCCCATTAGGGCTATTAGGTGCACCATCAATTCTGATGGTGGAGCAAAATTCTACTGAATTTCTCCAATAAAATATGCTTAAATATAGGTAATATATATTATTTGTGTATGTCCAAAGAGGTACAAAATGTGTTTGCATTTTTGTGTGGTTTTATGTATATAAAATATCTGCCTGATTTATTATCACCCTATCTTAGTATCTCTCCAGGATGAGAATTACATCAGTGATATATCTTCCTTCACACTAAGAGGAAGGTTTAGCTTGTTTTGTTTTGTTTTAATAGTAGGAAAACAAAATATGAAGGCAATAATAAAACCAGGAGAATCAATACTGGCATGAAATAGATGTATGGATCCACCTGAGATTTTAATGTTTACAAGCAAACTCAACAACACAAAATACTCAAAACTGGGTCACATGCCATAGATATAGGACTTGATATATATCCTTCAAGTCAACATTAAGTAGGAGAGCAAACTTTTGATAACAGAATGTTAAAAATCAGGATTTGCTGATTTATTTCCTGCCTCTGCTCCAAACTTCGCATGTGATCTTGGCCAGGTCAGTTCTGAAAACTCTTGTGCTTAACTTTATGTGGTAGAAATAATATTATGACTCTTGTGGGTCTACACACAATATATTCAGCTGAATATGAAAACAAATATTTTCCAGGACCTAAACATGTCTGTGTACAATTTTCACTTTGTAAAATGGACATAGTAATATTATTTTTCCCCAGTGCTTAGTCTGTTTTATTTGTCTGTAAATTCTTGGATAGAGGAGCTGTCTTTTATATATGTCTGCAAATCAGTAACAACACAGAGCATTGACATCATCTGGGCCTTGAGATACAACTCTGATATAAACCATTATAAATGTTGAGGCAAATGTTACTTCAGGTAGCTTCTCTAAATGAAGATATAACAAAACCCAGGATGTACAGATTGCACAGGATTTAGTGATTTTTTTTGTAACCAGGAATTTAGAAAAAGGTATTCATTTGAAATCAGGAAAATATTATGACAGTAAACACATTTCTAGCATTTTTTTACAACAGTCTTTATCACTGCATATGGAAGCAACCTCACATTCCTGCATAATGGGTAACTAGAGATTTAATACATGCTGTGTTCTAGGAAGATACTGAAGCATTCATGTGGTGCAGAGCACTGAGCTTGGGAGTTTTTCAAGGATCCTCTGGCATCGTACCAGCTTTCAAATTCTTATCCAGTATTTTAACTGGAACCAAAAAATTTCCAGAGTGATGATTACTAGGGTTTGATTACATTTAGTAAGCTATGGAGCCCCTTCTCTTCGAAGACAAACTGCTGCCAGAGACAGATTTACCACTGACCAGCAGTGTTTTTATGCAAATGTGCCTGAGTGAGTGCAGTAACCCCAAGTTATAATAGAGTCATTCAATCTCGTGCCAGGACAGCAATATTTATATATTGCAAAGATGGATTGGATATCAAAACCAGTTCCATTACAGAGGGAAACTTCTCTATGTAAATCAGTTTTTCTAATCACACCATGTTTCTTCCCACCCACCCCCTACCCCATTTTGCCTTCCTTGCTTTATCTTCATAGATGAATTCCAAATGTGTTTTTCTCTTGTGTGCTCACTCTGAAGATTGAAGCATTCAGCTAATGCCAAGATAATGGATAACGTAAACTCATTACAAAACTTTAAAGTCTCCAAGTGTGTTTCTTAGTGCCTTGGGAAGGGCTATAAAGAGCTTAGAGTCACATGCAATGTTTTGTCTGCCACTTGTGCAAGTTTCTGTTTGAACTTCTCTTCTTCTGCTGCCTTATGGGAAGAAATGAGCAGTCAGCTCCCTAGTGACCTTATCTCCCCATCAGGAATGAGTGCAAGGGGTCAGATCCCCTCTGCAGGCTCGTCACCGTCTGCTGACAGCAGTGCTCCCCTGGGAGAGCTGCCTTTGTTTACTGACAGGGCTAATATGAGGAGACACGTGAAGTACTTTGGTTTGTGGAAGAGACAGGAGAGACTTGGTGCTGTGAAAACATTCCCACACACTCTAATGGCTCATTCACATAGAAAACAAGCCTTCAGCTCGTTCACAGAGCTCAAAGTAGAACAAACGGGCTGGGGAACCCCAAGGCACCAGTCAGAAAACACTTTCCTAATGCACTAATAGTGGGATGCTCTCTGTGATAGCTTACCTATGAGACCTCAGCTCTCCTTTAGGCAACTAAATGAACTGGTTGGAAAGAAAAACTGCTCAATATCTGATAGTTGCTCTTGTTTGTTGTTAGCTATGAAATTCTTCTTGAAAATGTAACCTTTACTTTCCTAAACCTAAACTTTCTAAAACTAGTTATAATAGGTGAAACATTCATTGGAGGTTTTTGTCATTACAATCACCAATTATTTCTCTTTAGAATAAAATCTGTAGAATGCAGAAGAAACAGAGGAAAGAAATATGTCTCTAAAGAGAAATATATTTTTATAGTTGATAGAGACACAGATACACCACTTAAGAATATAATTTGAGGATCAAAAAGAGTGACTCTCACAATGAGGTCTCAAACACAATAGGGATACATGTCATAGAAAAGTCCACATTATAAACTGTTTTAAGTGACAAATGGTGTTTAGTGAGCAGCAGCATTCATTATTTTCCACTACAGTTTATAATACATATAAAAAGAACAGTAATACTGGATCAACCCACAAGTTTTTGTAGCTCGGTATCTGACCTCTAACACCAACCTGTATTAGAAATAAAGCATAAGAGAGCAAACTTACTGTGATTCTTTTCTGTTAAAATATTCCACCAAATATGTATAATTTTTTTTTAAGTAATTTCAGTCTAGCGTAGCTTCATGACATAACAAAATATTATGTAAAAAGGATTTCCTTCTTGTCTAGAAGTACTATGAAAGTCTGGTTCTTGCATTTTAGAAATACAGAATTGCATTACTGTCTTCACCTACTCCATTGCACTTACTATTTTCTCATCTTTCTTCCATTCAGCTCCTTACTTCCTAAAGGCTGCTTATTTATTGTAATTGTTAGAATTTCTTTTCATACAGAAGTTGCTTCATATTTGTTACCACATTTGCTCATCTGTCATTTTCAGTTATTTTTCTTCCTCTGCTTTGCTGAGTCAACTGGAACTACAAATTCCATACTTTATGGACATACCAATTGCAATATTTGATCGTCATAAATGAGCATTGAGCTGATATTTTCATAGAACTCTCCACAGTAACTCCACAATGTTCGTTTCAGCATGACTGTATCAATTGTAGAAAAATAAGGATATACATACAGAGACACGCACACCATATTTATTTCCAAACTATATATATATATATATGTAATGTATGTGTATATATGTATATAGCAGTCTACATATCTGTAGTGAGTGTTCTTGTTCTTTCTCCTCATGGATGTTAAGTTACATATATTGAACTTTCCGCCTTTGTAGAACCCCTTTACTCAGTACTGTAAAATTCCTAAGCTTTTTTATAATTGGGTTTTGCTTTTCCTCACTGCCTGCTTCTATTTCCAGATTATTTTGGGGTATGTATTGAGCAGTACAGAGGCCTGCACTGATCTTTCTGAAAAAAGTGATAAACTTCCACCAGAATGAAGAATTACTTCCCCTTTCGTATCTTTTAATTTAATAGAAGATCAGATCTCCTTTAACAGAGCTTACTTATCCCAAAGTCTTTGGTGGAGACGTTTTAAGAAGAAATATCATCCCATTGTTGATGTCTTGACCCTTTATATTCAACCAGTGTACCTATAGCCTTGTAACATCATTGAAGAGTAGGACTAAAATAGACATACTTCCTTTTCCAGTGTTCACTCGAGTTCTTATCAAAGTCAATATATCTCAAGGATTTGTTGAAATGGATATGACTATGCAAAAGCATCAGGTCAAATATATCAGCAAGGGCAGGAGTGTGAACTAATGCAATCAATAATTGCATGTTACATTTGCTTTAGTATTTACGGCTTCTGAATGAAAGTTATGTCTAATTTAAGCTTGATTCTAAAAATATACATATTCAGCCTAAAATAACTCCACTTTGGGAATGTGCCACTGCAAATGTGAAGTTTTTGAAAGGGCTTCACTTTTTTGGTAGATGAGGGTATTGTTCAGTTCCATCTTCCAATGTTTAATATACCACATTTTTGAGAAGTATGGTATAGATCAAAGGGCAGGATTTGGCTCTTAGTTACCTGCTGCTACTGGCACTAATCTCACAGCTATTGAAAAATTATGCATCAAGTATATATCCCTGAAAATGTCACAATTCTGAATGTTGCACATATTGCCTGAGCTGTCAGAAATAAAAATCTGTTCTTAATTATTCTTCCATTTAAAAAATAATAATTTTCTAATGGCCCAATGAGTAGGAATTTGATGTTTTCTTTGGCTAAACATTGTAATGATTTAATACATCTTTAAATTTCTATGTGCTTTTATAATATATAAATTTTTGAAAATGAGCAGTGCTTTCCCAGTCAAGTCTCTATGGCTACCAAGAAAAGCAGCATTTGTTTTAATCTCACTTAAGTTTAAACATTAGTTACTTATGGAAAACATTTTTTTCAAAAAGTGCCATGGAAAGCCAGACAAAATTGGTCTTACACATGTTACACGGATGCAAGCTATAAAAATGTATAGTTAGAATTAATCATATTATCACATTTTAAACTTTTGACTACCTTACTGTTTTCCCTTAATGGGCAAGAATATTGTTTATTTTTTTTCTTCATTAATATTACATGGAACTGATTTCCCTGTGATGAGAAAATGAATAAAGCAGAAAATATTAAGAAAGTATAAGAAGAAAAATGAAGGCTTTGGATAGTATCAGATTTTCTGCTGGAAGCTGAATAATCTAGATCATAAATCCTATTTGCTTTTAATATTTTTTTCCCTCATCACAGTACTTCTTTCAGTTAATTACCTTCATTGAAAGCCTAAAGAAGTGAACAGAAAAGATTCCCATTGAAACTTTGGAATAGCCTCATAGATATGATTGTTAGGATGAAATTTTACCTTCATTAAGGGTTAGGGGATTTAAAATATACAGAGTAATGTGGTCTCTTTTCTTTGGTTTTTTCAGTGTGATGATAGACTAACATTTTAGCTCAATGCTTTGCTTCACTGAATAATGTACCTTTTGGAAACATTGATGTTAACAGCCAATTTATAAAACACACATAATATACAGCTAGAAAAGAAATGTTTCTTTTTCTTGTCCATTTGGTCTTGGTAACATGTATTTACACAGGAGAATATAAAACATTTCATGCAAAACACCCTAGTTGATTCTGGATAATATTTCATTGCCTTGCCTGGTATCTCCTCAAAGCAGACTGCTTATTACTGTTTAGGTTTCTGTTTGTACCTGAAATTCCAGACAGAATTTGTCTTTACTCCTTGAAGTCAACTGAACTAATATTTATTTAAATATTTTTTGAAGTTTAATGCCAAAGTACTATTTAGTCAAAAAGAAGTGTGAAAAAAAAATATATTACTTAGTGCAAACAAGCATGACAAAGTTGGAAGGCTAGTGCATAGTTAAGGTGGTTTTCTTCCTTTTTGCATTCCCTCTGTGTACTTACTAAGACACCGATCCAGTGCAAAAAATAATAACATAATAATGCACACATATAAAGGCTGAATTAGAATTGTGCACATTGTCTGGAAAGTACTGTATAGAAGAGGATCCAATAGGAGAACTGACTTCCTCTTTATAGTTTTAAAATATCTGTTGGAGAAATAAAAACCATCAATTTCTGCACTATAAACATCTCATGAAGGAATCTCTTCTGTTTTCTCATATAATGAAATTATTTATTTAGTTTTCATGTATTAAAATAAACCATGGATATAATGATTCTGTTTCAGAATAAATTTGGTCAGGATATTATAGAATTGTGTGACAGCAGGGCCCAGTTGTGTCCGACTTGAAGCTGTAATTCTCCTTACAAATAATCACTTTTGCCAGTTCTGTTTTCCACATGTTTTATTATCAGCTTGTCTTCTGACATTTCCTGTTGGTCAGTATGACTGCTTTCAAAATGCTGTCAAGACAAAATGTGGATATTTTTCAACTTTTGCAGATCTAAGTGACCAGCTTATGGAAGTGGTTGGTCTGGAAGGAGCCATGGAGATGGGACAGATATACACGGGTCTGAAAAGTGCTGGAAGACGGCTTGCCCAGTGCTCATCTGTTGTCATCAGGTATCAGCAGCTTTAATTTGCACTGCACTGTTGTAGTGAAACTGAAGAGTTTTATATATTGACTTTCTTTTGTAGTTTAACAGTCATAATTATTATTTCTTGTGTGTGAAGTATCATTATCGTATGTGAAATAAATCTATTTCATCCATTTCTATGCCCATACATCTTCCTTTCTTTAAATGTGTCAAAAAACTAAAAAGAGGGTGTTTGTTTACATTCTGTCTTCACATGTATTCAAGTGCCATTTTGTCCTATGAAGAAGTATTGTCAAGCATTTGGAGGAGAAGGAATAAGGCATGAACATCTTGGGGTTTATTGTTGACATATACTCCATGCAATTTCAAGCCAGAAGTAATTTAGCATTACTTTGTCACATTTTAACCCATTTATAATGCATACCACACCAGGGAATAGTAGCGTGTAATTAGTAATTGTAAAGCACTTTTTGATCTGTGGAAGTCAAAGTGCTCTGTTTTTAATTTATTTGTTATTTACTGAATTCTGACAAGCCACTATTATTAAATCTGTTGGTATGTGTGAGCCGATGATGGTGGAATGCTCTAATTTCATTGTGTTTTATCATTTCTAAGATAAAAACATTCACAATAGAGTAAACTTGGATTAGAACACAAGGAAAAAGTAATTATTCTGTCTTTTGGTTTAAATAAGACCCGAAAAAGAATTTACTGTCTCTCTCTTTTTCAGTGAAGAATTCCTCAGGAAGAATTTTCCGAAATTTATTAAACCCATAAGCTCTACAATTCTAAGCCTAAAACAAAAGAGCAATAATAAAAACATAAGTAGGAACACTTCCTGAGCTATAAAATTAAACATTCTTCCCTTCCTCCATTTATAGCCGTAGGTGATAGTGGATAATTCCATGAAATGTTAGTTGTTTTCAGAAAACGTCCAAACCAGAATTTCCATTGACCAACAGGAGTCACTAATTTTTCCATTATTAGATTTATCCACTCCAGGCTATTTCTAACAGTCTTTTATGCAAACTGTTATAATGCAGAGATACAGGGTTGGAAAAGACCAAAAATGTAGTACATTTTTTTTTCTGTTCTCATTTTTCTACGCTTTCCTTAATGTGGCATCCAGAACTAGAGAGGGAATACTGTCTGTGTCTTTCTTCTGAAATCAACACCCCTTTGCTAACAATTTGAATTTATAACATGGCACACTCTGAATATAGTGCAAACTTCATTCTCTGTGAGTGTTCTGTCTAACTCAGTTAGACACAGTGATTTTATTAAGTGGTGATGATAGACCTAAAATTTATTTCTCATTTACTTTATAGTAGTATAATATATATACTATATATTATTATATCCAAATTATTTTTAAAAAATAGCACCAATTTGTTTTTTCTTTTCTGTTAACAAGGCTTGTTACTGAAGTTACTGTGTCATTCACTCACTGTTTCACAAATTACTGACTCTTCTTCCATGAAAGAGTAATGTATTACTAGCAAAATTCATGAATATTTGCCATGTTTTTGCTTCGTGTATTGAAAATCAGACTAAGCCTTCTAAGTTAACTGTGTTACGTTTTAAGGATACTGAGTCATACTGGAAATTTCGTAGGAGTTCAGGGTAAATCAGGGTTATAGCTGTATGCCATGACATATATGCTGTTTTAATAAATACATTTATTAAATTTTTCTTGTTTCTTTTTCTTATATTATGAAATTTGTACCTTTAGGACCAGCAAGTCTCTGCCTATGCAGATAGATGGAGAACCTTGGATGCAAACTCCTTGCACGGTAACTGCAACTGAGTATTTTTCTTTATCTTTTTTTTCAATGATAGAAATATTTTTCTCTTGTTTAGAAGACAACCATTTTCAACAGTATTAATTCAATTTGCTTAAAGAACATCTTCCCAAACTTTTTATATACTTCAGTACCTCCTGTATTTTCAATATTTCGGAACTTTTCTTAATTAAAATACAGATTAGAATGGAATAAAGAGACATCTATTTCAGAAGTTTGAAAAATACTTGAAAAGTGCAGTCTCAGTATCCCTTTACCCAATATGATAATTTGTTTATGATGCTGTATCAGATTTAGAGCCTCTTTTGCTAAGGAAAATTCAATCTTTGTTTTGATGCTAAAATGTATAAAGTAACTAATATTAGTCTTAAAAATTTAGGAAGATTTTCTGTTGTGTTTTTGAGAGCTCCTATCAAGAAAGTTTTAGTTAAAGCTGAGGCCTTAACTGTGCTGATTGAATTATACAATAGGACGAATATTTTTTTAAGTCCTTACATTTTATGTGGTAAATAATGGAAATTAATTCGCTTCTTGTTTCAGTACCCACACGTATGAAGTGAGGGCAGGCAAGCATCAATCTCCATAGTTTAGGATAACCTAGGATAGGATAGGAGCTTTCTCAGAGAGGGCTCCTTGAGTGACTCTTTAGAGACAGTGCAAGAAAAGGTGTATCTGTAAGAACTCTCCATTTTTATCTCTCTCCAGTAGATTATAGAGGCTAACCAAGCATTCAGAGAGGAGGCTGAAGAAATCCAAGTTCTTTATTCTCCTGTGCAATCCTAGTGACGTGTTTTAATATACAGTTCTACTAATTTTGGTTCCCTGAAGAAGCCCTGTGCTTTTAAGTAGATGAATTGCTGTAGCCTTGCAGTTTGTAAATAAGATGAAAGAATATTGTGACAAGGAAGAAATCCCACTACAACTGGGAATAATTTTTTAAAAAAGGGTGTTGGATTTCTTTCATGAGCTTTATGTCTGTGGTGGAATTAAAAGTTACACAAAAAATAAAAGGGGCAATGTTCAGTAAGGTGCTAATAGGTGTGCAACTGATAATATATGGGTTAGGATGCCAGAAGAGGGTTGTGGTAGTTCATGTTTACCAGATGCACCACAGTGTACAGCTGAACAGAGTGAAGAAGGCTGAATTCTCATTCTCTGGGGAAGTGCTCAGTTTCTGCAGTGTGAGGAGAACCATATGAACACATATTGTGTGAAGGCAGAGCAGTGGAGATTTTTTGTGATTTGTTGCAGAAACCTTTAGGAGTAAAGAGGTATCATTATTTTTACCTCTTCTACAGCAATGGCTCAGTGCAGAGCAACAGTACTGAACCCAGTAGTTACTTGTTCAGGAAAAAGACATGTAATTTTTCAGTTGCCAGATTACAGAAGAGAACTTATGGAAGGTTGCTGGCAATAACATGTGCTTTTTTTTGTCCTGATGCTTGCTCTGTGCAGAATCCCTGCTATCTGATTGATAATGCTAGCAGTAGCTGCCTGTGCAATTGAGAACAAACCTGGAAAAAGAGACAATTCTTACATTTCAATTGCTGCCCTGAGGAAACAGTAAATTACTACTGATTATTACTGCTGTCCAGTTTTAAAGGGGATTGAAATGGCATATACTTTTCTGAGGAGCCTATTCTTTTTGCTATACCATTGTTAAGAGGATATACTTGGCACTGCCTAAGAAAACCACACTGTTGAATGTACTTGTTTCCTCTGAGAAAAAATACATGGACTATTTGCTGAACCAATGCACTTCTGAATTTAGATATAGAAATACTATTTTTTTTTTGTTATTTTATTCGTTTCTGAGGATTTTATTTCTGCTGAGGAACTTTAGTATTTATTGCAATAGCTCCTTACATCATTGTAAATGTACTACACTCTGTTTTCTATACCTTATGAAGAAAAAAGCATGTAGGGTCCAACCTTTTATCTCCCCACTAACTACAGTAGAGTTTTTTCTTGAAATTCTCTGCAAAGTACCTAGGAATTGTTTCTTAGATAATGACATAGGTGGATATAAGCTTTCTCTCACCCAAAGATCAAGATTTGATTTCTGAATTTGTGATTCACAGTGGTCTTTGTTTGGAAGCCAAAGTGTACTTGATCACATAAATACCAGGGTGATATCTGTGATGTGCATCCAAACCAGAGTCTATACAAAACCCCCAGAAAATCAAAATAATTCTTTAGGCTTAGTCAGCTATATGATCAGTCATTTGACCCAGTAAGAACTCAAATTTCAGAAAACTAATAAGGAGGCCAATCATGAGGTTTGTCTTTTTTAGAGGAAAAATGCCATTTTCTCCCAAAATGAAAGCAAATTAATAATGACATAATTTTAAATAAAAAGAAATCATCATGGCCAGATAAAGAACTCCATAAGCTTAGTTCCCTTGGACATGTGATAATTTGCCTTTCCTTTTATTTTGCCTCTTAGGAAGTTCCTTTCTCTAGTCCTTACAAGAAATTGAGGCCCATATATAAAGCTGCTGCCATTCCTGCATTGTGCAGAGACATGGAGAGACATTCCCAGGCTACCTCTTTTCTCATTAGGATGTTGAGGCAAGGCACTTACTAGTTTACAAGCTGTGTTGTTGAAGGAAAAAACCTACAGTTGTTTTTGGATATACCATCTCACTATTGGGAGAGAGAGATCTGCACCTTGTTAGGTTGCACATATCAGTGCTGAGCCAGATAATGCAGTGATTCTCCAGAAGCTGTGTTCTGTGATTTTTCCTTCCTGTGATTGATTTTAGGAATAAACAAATAGTTGTTTCTTTTAAAATCTTCTGTGATACATTGCTTATGCACCTATCATGCCTAGATGAGAGCAGGTATGCACTGCTGTAGGTTCTGTGCATACTTAAAAATGCAAGTGGCTTGGTCTAAAAATGTGCCATTCAGTGTGTTGAACACATGCACAATGCAGTGTCTAACAAAGTCACTCTGCTCTGGTATAATAAGATGAAGCATCTGAGCATCAAATTGTATTGTTTTCACTGGTTTTTTTTATAGAAGACTCTTTGGGAGAAGGAAAGATGATAATGTTAATATTATGTTAAACATCTTGTCTGATTAGCTGAAGAGGAAATTCTATCAGAGCTCTCCCAGACAAATATAGCAACATGAAAGATATCGTTGGTTTCACCTGATCTCCAAACAGGTCATTAATAGTAATGAAACTTCAAAGACTCTCAAGTTAATTCAATAAACTTCTAGCTTTAGCCATCAGGGTTTTTTTTAAGAAAAGTAATCTTTCAATTTAGCTACATAAATTATTAGCAATGTTTTGAAAAAATCTATAACAATGTTCCATCTTAATTAGAAATAACTGCAATTTCAGTTCTTTCATCTATTCCTGACTTGCTTGGCATGGTATCTGAAAGAGTGTCAAGGTTCTAGAAACACTAGATTAAAAGTAGAAGACAGAAATGTCTATAGAAGATGCAAGAATATTGCTTAAATAAAGAAACAAAAATAAAAACCCATAGTCAGAGCTCACCTAATGGATTGCCAGAAACAGTTTCACAGATATCTGAGACACAGTATTTTTAGAATTGTTTACTGATTGTTTACTGTTACTTGGAGTAAGTAATGAAATAATGTTACTCAAAATTAATATTTCAAAATATTGTTATTTGAATGCACCTTAAAAATAAGTTTTGAATGAGTGGTTTCTCTCTAGTTTTTCCTTTAGTCTCTAGATATGTGATGAGCCAGGGCACAGAGATCCTACTTCCCTGTAGTTAAATCCAGAGAGAAACAAGAACTTAAACCAAACCAAACCTAACCAAGCTTTTATTAAAAATCACTATGTGCCAGAGCTAGGTGAGAAAACTGAGAGTTCCAGATTTGCTTTTATATAAATCCATTGTCTCCAATACCTCACACATCACATAAAGCAGCTGCAGCTGTATTCTAGGCTCTGTAAAGTATCTTCTTTCCATATCTCTGGATGTACCATTGTTTTCTTATCAGTTGTTTATAATGAGAGAATATAAACTACTGCATCTTCCACTTTAAAGCAAACAGGAGCTGGGTCCTAGATATGGTGGCTAATTTCAATAGAATGTTAGCCAATTGCTACACAGTTAACCCCAAAATGGAAATCACTCACTAGAGAAGATTTTTGATATTAGAGGAAAATGTTGCACTTTCTCTTTGGAGCAGCAGTGCATATATAGTTCTGTTCCAAGGCCAGATTGATTTATTGAGTTTTTTAACATGTTATTTTGCAGCTGGGCATTATTTTTTGTGGTCGCAGGTACACTGCACTTTAATTACTTTTGTTTATGTATGCGTATTTTTTTTCTTAATTTCACAACAGTAGTTTTTGTAATTGACAAAGCAATTTACTGCATGTGTGCTTTCTGCATCCCAGACAAGTACTCTAACATGTAGTGCACCTTTCTTTCCAGTTCAGATTGTTAAGAAAAGAATTAGTTGTGACTAATTGCCAATTAATTTGCAGTGGTTTTAGGGAGGAGAGGAAAAAACAATTGCACCTACTAATTAAAATTTAAAATATTCCAAAGTGTCATCTTTAGGTATCTGTGGAATACATAATTTCCATATTAGTTCTGCATTGGATCTGTAACAGCCCTGAGCTGACAGCTCTATTAATTTAAAACCTCAGTGATACCTATTAGTACAAAACATGAAAAAAATGCCATTAATCATTTATTTTAATTTTGCAGCTCTGTCATTTTCTCAGTGTGTTTAAAAATTATGATGACACCGTAACGTTTTCCAATCTACCTGTGTGAAGGGGAAACGGATCACACTACTTAGGAGAGAGACTAGAGTATATTATTAGAGCTTAATTAATGCCAAACTGATTAGATTTGATTGCGCTTTGCACAATAATATTGTTCAGAAATTTATTTAAGGTGTGTTGCGTAACACTTTTAAAACAACTAGGCTAGATCTTGCCCAAAATGCCACATGATGCAAGTCACAGGTTAATTTTGCTCAGCAGTGCCTACATTCTATCACTCTGATTCATAACGTGGTACCCTATACACTCTTGATCACCTAAGGAAGGTAAAAGTGTTTGGCACTCCTGTGATATAGAGGTGTTGCATCCCTCCATTTCCTCCCTATAAGAGGAGCAGCATTTGGGCATCTAGACCCTGAGAAAACCCTCAGAACAATCAACATCTAAACCTTGCTGAGAATATGTAAAAAAGTGGCCGTAAACTAAACCATCCAGCTGGATAAGGCTGGGGTCTTTTTTTTCTGGCAGTTTTTTCCCTCTGTCTTTAAAATACAGTAATATGTTCTTTAACCTTAATTGAAATATTGAAAGCAGAGCTGATTAGCTCTGTTTCCAGTTTTCTATTGTCAGTTAGTGCGGTACTTTAGAACCTGTATTTATAGCACCATGTCTTCTGAAGTAGTAAATAGTAAATGTTTAGACATTCTGTGAAGTCCTGAGCATGAAGGTAGCCACCACACACTGCAGAAAAAGGAATATGAAAGCAAAACTGACTGACCTAAAAGATATTGTTATCATGCTAAAATTATTCATGCTCACTGCATTTCATTTAGTGAATAAAGGTATTAATGTGGCTTCAGCGCACATTTTGAAACTCTGACCTGCTCCTAGAACAAATAAGTGCCTGGTTTATGCATTTGTAAGTATTTTTTAAAAATTCAGGTTTCTTCTTTATCAGAAAATTTTCTATTGACATATAGGGAGATATTATCGTTTCTTCTTTCAGGAATTACACTCTTTCAATTTGATCTAGTGTTCCTTGCCACAAATACAATAACTGGACGTACTTTCTAATTCTGGAAAGGTGATTTCAAAATTGCAAATGCAACGTTTTTCTGCTAGATAAATATTTACTAGATATACCAATCCTCCTGGGATAAAATCTTGGCTTCATTTAGTAAATAAGAAGTTTGTCATTGGCTTCAGCACTTTAAGTTTAGCCTAGAATGTTGTGGATCAGGCTTACAACAAAAATCCATGGTATCTTGGAAATTCAGATGGTTTCGTACTTAGCCCCGAAGTGGAATACTCTTATTTCCTGATTTTGTCTATTTTTAAACATAATTTTATGCCAAGTATGTAAAATATATTTTGTTGTTGTTTTGTTTGTTCAAGGGTTTTTTGTTTGGTTTGGTTTGGTTTTTTGGAGTTTTTTTTTGTTGTTGTTGATATTGGTTTAGGGGACGGAGGTTGTTGATTTGGGGATTTGTTTTTCTTCCAGCATCAATTCAGGCACTCAATTTATGTTTAAAATGTTCTCTTTATTACCATCCATTACATATTGCATTACAGTTATTACGTATTTTCAATAAATTGAACAAGTGATGTCAAAAATTGTTTGCCAAAATTCCATATTAATTTCTATGAGTATATATCATCAATTCCTAAAAATACATTCGGTTAGGAATTTTAGCTTTCTGGATTTTTGTCTGTACAATCTCTTTTTCTCTCATGCATGTGTGTATGTGATTCACAGATAAATGTAGGGAACATTAAAAATTTTAAAGAAGGGTCTTATTTCAAACTTTTATAATTGTGTTTCTACTGAAAAAGACATGAAGATGCTGAATGGAAGAGAAACTGAATGGTAAATGTTAGTCTTTAGACACTCCCTGTGCACACACACAGAATCTCTATAGCACTGTAACTAGGAATTTTTAACTCAACGAAGTCTCAGGTGCTTCTAAGTAAAGATATCTCTCTATCTCTCTCTCTTTTTGTCCCGCCATAGAACACTTTCAATGTTCAGCCCTACTCTGACCTACAACACTGTCTGAGATGTCTGTTTCTCTGTCTGAGATGCTCAGTGCTTATTCCCATCTCGAAGTGTGCACTGTCACTTGTCACCCAAACTCAGTGCTCCAACTCTGGCAGTGCTGGCAGTATGAGAACAGAACCAGAAGTGAGAGACCAGGGCAGAAATGAAGTCTCTGAGAATCTTGAGGAAGACAAAATTAGCCTTCTTCAGGCCAAATACTGCAGTGGTTCAGAAATATACTGATCTCTTTTCATCAGCCAAAAATAAGATGTTTCAGTTGTTTTTTTTTAGGGTAGGAAAGTAAGGAATTGATGGTTATCATTGTTTACTGACACTACCATGACTTAGTAAAAAAAATATACTTTAAATTTACACTTTATTATAGCATCTTCAGAATGTAAAATATTTACCACCATTGAAATTGTGCCTATTTATAATGGTTGAAAATAAGTCTTGGAGAGAGGCATATAGGACTCATCCCCATGCATGGTAGTGGTTAATCATGTTCAGGCATGTTAGCTGATCTCAGCTGATAGGAAGCAACATACTGAAGAGGTCGTGGTCTCTGAAACAGATGGCTCAAGCCAAGAAAGAACATTACAAATGATAAACATTTACTCAGTATGTAGTTGCATTCATCCTGAGCAGCACTGAACAGCCCCAACCCGACACGCAATCTGTACAGGGTCTCAGGATTACCTCAGCCCTTCGTACTAAAGCCATCTTTTGAGTTTTGCTCTTTTATTCACTTTAAGATGGAATTACTGTGTTTTACCTCAGAAAGAAAACTTAAAGTCATTCCTACTGCCACATCATGGCCAAATCTTGAATAAGTTAAACCCTCTGTGACTTGAAAAATTCACTCGCACCAGCTGTGGGTTACTTCATGTCAAGGTCCTCAGGATCAGGTCGATACCATCACTGCTCCTGATCCCCAAAATATGTCTTATGAAGCATTTGGAAGTTACAAAAATAGGCAATTTTCCACTACTAGATCATCAGCTGGTACTGACATCAATGGAATAATGCCAGTTTACCCCAACTACAGATTTGGCTTCCTAAGTGATGCCTGAAGCAGAATTTATTGTGAGAAAATACATTGGTGCCAGTCTTTGAAAGCCAGAGTTATTATCCATGTGAAAGTAATCTACATTGCCAAGAACCCCCCATATGCTATACTCGATACTAATGAGTAGTGTTGACAAAAAGAGGTCCCACATGAAATTTGAAGCTAATGAACTAAGGTGGCATGAAAATGAGCATTTGGAGAGTAAAGGCTCTAATAGAGTTAAACCAAGACACACACTCTGTTGAGATTTTCATGTTTCTCTCTTCTTACATTGTAAAGTAAATTTCCACCCCAAGAAATGTCCTGATCTATATTTTAATGAGCCTCTCCACGTGACATACATTTTTTGTTTCATTTACTATTAGTGAATGACAAGTGAAGGATATTCATTTTAACTTGAAAATGTCAGGTATGCACTTTAAGAGATATATTTTTCCAGTTTTTAATGAGGTGGTGTTTCTTTTTGAAAGAAATACCCATCTCTGATGTGGGTACTATGCAGGTGACAACTGATATTTAATAAGTGATGGTTCTTGTATTAGTCGTAGTTCACTAAAGAAAATGTCTCGGATTGCTTTTGAAAAACTCCGAACGTCACTAGCCCAAAGGCAAGATGTGACCTTTTTATTACATAATGAGAATCATTTATTATCTTACAATGTATCTTAAAGTCACAGACAAAATGCCACTTTGATAATTGCTTTCAATTAGCTTTGAGCATAGCATACATTCATAAAATGTCTTCTCTAATTTAGACTTGAATTAGAGAAAATTGCAGACATAATCTACTTTAAGGTTGTCTCATTTAAGGTGATTCGTAGTTCTATATCAAAGAAATCAAAACGGGTGGCTTTAGAGCAGCATTACAAAGTGTTTTAAATAGTCTTTTCAATATTTGAGTCTATGCTATTAACAATTAATTAACAAATTAGAATGCTAGTTCATCTTTTTGGACCTTTTCTTGTGTATTAACTTTATACTTTTGTTCACCATGGCTGTTTTGAAATTAAGTACTGTCCTGTGGTAAAAGAGTACAGCTTGATTAGATGTATAAATAAAGCATGTAAAGACATAGCTTACATCTTAATATGCAACAGCTTGGTCTGTCAGCATGTATGTTCTTTCCAACTTTTAAATTCTTCCTCAACAGCAAGCAATAAATCCCACACTCTAAGAGTAAGATTGTATATTGGCGTGTATTTTATTGCATGTGTTTATTATTTTTTTGTGTTTAATTTAAATTATTTGTGGAAAAACTATTACACATAGGTTGGTCCACTACATATGGAACATCATTCGTAAAAAAAGCCCAGGTATTTTCCATTCATCTTAGGTTAAATGATGCAGCTCTGGAAGTTATATATAAAGATAATTCAGCCATCTCAGATAGCTGGAACTGAACTAGCTCAAGGGATAACTCTGTTTTTCTTCTTTCTTCCCAGATAAAAATTACTCACAAGAACCAAGCCCCCATGTTGATGGGACCACCTCCAAAAACTGGTCTTTTCTCTTCTATCATCAAAAGAACAAGAAACCACAGCAAGGAATAAGCCTATGTAGTTTAGTTTAAAAAAAAAATTAGCTTTGTTGGGCTTTGGAATATTTATGCTGGAAATCTTTAAAGAATTTTAGAATATCTTCTATTTGCAAAATCTTGGGTTTGTTTTAACCGTTCTGTAGCTGAGCTGATGTAAAACCATACTACTAGAAAAAAATGTTGTCACAGTTTTGTAGGCATTTTGCATGATGAAAGCAGATGTTTACATACAGTGATGCAGAATATTTTTTGTTGCATGCGTTACCATTTACTAATCTATGGGCTAATCCTGCCATGGAATACAGGAAGAGAATGTCATGGGTAATTTGATTTTCTCTCTTTTCTGTTCCAGCTTTTTCTACAATAACCATATGCCATAAGTTCAATAGTATGTCTTCAATCAAACATCTTTACATGAATAGCCAATCTGACCTGTTTCAGAGTAAAATCATTGCAGGTCTCATTAACCTGTATTTTTAGTTTATAATTTCTTTCTACCCTGAGAATATTTTTATTCAAATAAGTATTAAAATCTTGTAACTTATTCTGATAACTCCTATGTACATGAGTAACTGTACCTGCTGAAAACATCTAACAATATGCACAATATTCAAATGATCATGATTGTTCTTGTGTAAGTTTTTGTCAAGATTACAAGTTGATGAAAGTTTGAGCAAAAGCTATGGGACTAAGAAGATCATGCTGAGTGAAGATAATAATACTTGCAAAACTAGCCATCAATGTTTGGTAAAACCCTAGAATTATTTTCATGAGCAATACATCTCTGTAACATGGCAAGCTTTAAATCATTCTCCACATTGACCAATAGCATAGTGCACATGCACGCAAATAACCAAAGCTCATGCCTAATTAAAGTGCATTTCCCACCAAAGATTTAGTGAAGGATGCTTCAGAGAAGTGGGTTAATGCATAATTAATCAAACTCACTGGAGTAGACTCACTTCTGAAAATTTACAGTTCTTTTGATTGCATTGGCAATGACCAGACAAATGTTGGGGTAGGGAAAAACATTAAATTAATTTCAAGTAAATACTCACTTTTCATTTGTTTCGTAAGTTGATAGACATAGTAACATATGCTAAATATTGAGACATAGATATGAACTCTAAATATTAGAAAATTAAACTTATATTTTTTGTGTCATATTAATTTATAAACTTATGCCATCCATAATTACTCATCTCCTAAATTAATCTCTCAAGGAAATTACGAACTGTTGTCTATTACCCTTTTGTAGTCTATTATCTGGAACCCAAACATTTCTTGTCATAAATTTTGGTGAGGCAGTTGCTCAGGTTTTAACTTTCTTAGCTCTCTGAGAGACTTCCTAACAGCTTAGAAATCATAGTACAGGGATTTGTCTGAGGTTTGCACAGCACTCTCTAATGTTGAAGGGAAGTCCAAGAATGGCAAGTTTTTTCAGTCTTGCATATAAACAATCTCAAATAAAACTTTTTGTGCAGTCTTAACATTGTTCTTTGTTCATAGTGAGCTGCTTCTCAGCTCTGCATGTCTTAAGTTCTCAGAGATTTCATTAAAAAAACAAGGAAAAAATAAAATTTTGCTTGAAATGCATGATTTCCCATTTTTATCCAGACTTTAAAATGTTAATTATTTATTAAATCTATTTTTCTATTGATTCACTCATCCATTTCAAAAGTAATACTTCATCATGCTGTAGTGCACGGTACTGTGCATGTATTTAAATAAAGTTACTATCATTTGTGCCTCGGTATAAGATTTCAACAGAGTCCTAATTTATATAATAGACATTAAAGTAAAAGTCAGTATATAGTTGGTAAGGATTATGTCTTTGAAATATACAGTCTATGTTCTGTAAACATTAGGAGGTAAATCCCAATTAATGTTTTGTTCAGCATTAGGTAGAAAAATATGGAGGTGATTATTTGCTAAAATTAAGATCTTGTAATTCACCATTTTTGGGTCCAGTGGTGTTGACATTTACAGTTACCATAGGAGTAAACTAGTATTTTTCCTGTGCATTGCAAACACACACGCACACAAACACACAGAGAAGCATTTGATGCACTGAACTACAAACATGCTTAAGTATAGAGCAAAGGTTATTTGCAAAAAGAAGGAATTTGCTGATATAATATTGCATAAAGTGTATATTGGTTTTATGAAATTATGGTTACAGGTAATAAATATTTTCACATAACTTGACATAGGATTTTCTACCAATGCTCTCAACTTTTTGTGGCAAAAATGTGTTTAACAACAATATATAATGTGTCCTCTATGATTATCTCATGAACATTGTAACTCTGAAAATAAATAAAATTATACATAAGCTATTACTTAATAATGTATGCAATTTTAAATGTGTGGTAGCAAGTTGGTCACAACACACTCTTTCATGTAAAGAGGAATAGATGAGTCCATGCCATCAGAATTGCATACAATTCTGAATAGACACATAAATAGTAAATCAGAGCTGCTGGTCGGTGTGTGTAAATTCTCACTGTAACAAAATACAACAGAGCAGCCATTATACTGAATTAACAGTTCTCATAGCAGAGACTGGCTTTCTATTAATCTTGGTTGTTTGGGGTTTTTTAGCATCGCCTCTAATAATTTAAAACCATTCTCAGGTTGAAAGTGTTGATGGTGAAGAGAAAATCTTAAGGTACATGCTATCAGAAGAAAATGTTTGGTTTAATGAAAGAGAATTCAAAAAGTGAAAATTCTTTTCTTCACTTCAGTATGCACAGAACTAATATGAAGTTACTCATAGGTGTAAGAAGTGAAACAAAGAATAGATGCATGTATCTACATACAGCTGAAATACAGATGCACTGTTCTTAGGTTGGCTGAAGAGGGTATCTGTAAACCTACTCTTTACAATGAAGCATTCCTTAAGACTTCATTAATGACATTTGCAGTGTAAATAACAATTAAAACGTATAGGTATTAAATGTGACACTAGATCTGCAAATCTTTGATCATTGTGTACCAGCTGGGCCATGTGCTGACCAAAGAACACAATATCTCAGGAAAAAACTTCTGATATGAATCAGAGTCTCCTCATTTCACATGAGTTCCTGTTAAAAAGAAGTGGAAGAAGAATTTCTTGCAGAGACAAATAGAGAATTATTGTTTCTAGTACTTGTAAGGTATTTGTATGCAAATCATCACAATTGTTTAAAGGTAGGGGTGAGACCTCATGATTTAGGCTTGTTGGTGTGCATATGTGTATGTTCATGCCAGGCCAGGTAACTTGCTGCTATGCTCAGGATTCTGGTAAGACAGGAAATACTTAGTTTCAGAAACAGGAGTAGACTTGCTATTTCATTTGCTCACTCCTACCTTATCTTAATCTTCTCCAGGAGTGCATGTACATCACAACAATGACTAGCTAATAATAAAAAAATTTTAAGGCAAATAAAGTTAGAGATTTCAACATGTTTCAGAATATCAGTGTATTAAGAAAGGCAGGAAAATACCATTTCTATTTTTCTAAATCTTTAGGTTACTATTTGTTTGCCAAAATTACAGCATTTTAGTGGTTATTAGTGATTTAGGATACTAATGGTATTCTACAAGTTACTGCCTTCAACCCCAGCTGGCTTCTGGGTCTTGTAACTTTGAGGCAGGCCATAGCAAGACCAAGACTTTCTGGGAAGCAGACACTTCCAAGAGGTGTTGTCCCTGAGCTCTCTGTAGGACCAGGGAGAATGGCTACAAAATGGAAAAAAAAATCTGGAATAATTGTCTCTAGACTAGGAGGTAGGAGAAGATCAGGGAGCTCTGCTATGGAACAAGAAAACAGATGCTCAAAGTGAAGCATGATGCAATGGCATCCACAAAAATGGTCGTGTTGGACCTGGGAGCCAGATGAAGGCACTCAGGGTTAATGAGCAGCAATGAGCTACATAAATGGGTTAATTACACTTATCTAGAGAGCCTTTCCATTCAAGGCTGAAGGAGTAAAGTAGTATTTCCTTGCTTTGGGGGCAGAAACACCCAGAGATATTTGGGCTGAAGCAGACAATACAACCGAGCAGTTTAAGGAAAGTGAGAAGGGCTTGCAAGCAAGAGAGCTGAAGGATTGTCAAAAGAAAGTAAAGGACTTTCCAGAACTTTATCTAGTTCTTTCATGCACTGAAAAAGTAAATTAAGGAAATTTGCCTTTGCAAAACAGCAGCTTGCTAGGCTACTAAGTGGTTAGCCTGAAAATAAATAAATAAATTTAGAAAGATGAGGTGGGCCAGAGGAGCACAGCTCAATGTTTTATGCAAGAGCGGTGAAGAACGTGTCAGCCTGTTGTCAGCTAATTGCTGCTTGTCTCCAGCTCCATCAGGTCTGAAAGCATTCTGTTTTCCCTCTGTCCATAAGGAAGGAAACTTCTTGTGGTCCTGCTGAGGTGAGTAAAAGCCTTACTGTAGCCCTGACTGGAAAATGAATAAAACATGGGCGAGACCTGGAAGCTGTTAATGAGAAATAAAGTAATAGCTTAAAATCCCTGGCATGTGGTGCTCTGAGGGTGTGCTGTGCAGCAAAGACTGGGGTAGAAACTGTCCCCATGTCAGGGTTTGCTGATGTCTGCCCAACCTGGGCTTGTGCCCTGGGGAGCCTGATGGCTCTTAATCCTCATTTTTGTACAGACCATGGATTTTCAGTTGATTTTTGAAATAAGGGGCTTTGACCTTTTTCGCTTTTCTATTATCAAGTTCTCTTAATTTTACAAATACCTCTGAAGAAGAGAAACTTTTCTATGACCATTGACTTCCATTATATGAAACTGCCTGACAGCTTGAAACTATAAATAGGCAACGATACTTGTAGGCATATAGAATCTGGGTATGGTGATATTCAGAGGCTGCTTTCTTTCCTTTCTGATTCATGATTCAAAGAGACTCCCTGAGAAGCACCTCAGGGCTCTCTTTAAATGTGACTCATACAAAGAGTAAGTGATAATCATCAGGCTTTGTTATTTACCGGAAGGGGGTAGCTGTGCTGATGGTAAAGAAGCGGCTTCATGTGAGATGCCCACTCTAATAAACATGGAAAATAATTTACTGGGTCTGAGTGAAAAGGAAAGATTTTGAAGTTTTCGGGTCAATTTTTGTTCTAGTGTTGATATGAAAATACTTAGCTGCTGATGGACCTCTTTGAAATAAACTTTTGGTTGGTTGTTTTTTACCTAGTGTGAAATTTGTATGTCGTGGAGGAACACAGAAGTTTGCAGCATTAATAAGCTGCTTTTTTGGACAGGGAAGTGAACACTTCTTACTCTTTTGGTGAAAACCATCTTTATGAGCCAAGTTGTGCCAGCTAAAAGATAATTGTCAATCGTCTGAGCTGTCAGTCTATTTACGTTAAGTACACAAAAAAAAAGTTCAGCCAACCAAACCACATGACAACAACTCTTTAAACTCTTTGTACCTGCAGGCGAGAGATTGATGGTATCTGTCCCTGGTGAGGTGGACATTGCAACATGGGCATTGTCACTGTAGCTTCTGCCCGGCCATGAGATTAGCTGTTGCAAAGGATGTGGTGTAGGGTTTGTCAGTGTGATGGTTTCTTCTTTTTTGGGTTTTTGAGTAAATGTGGATGTGTTCTAAACCTCTCTTTTTTTCCCAGAACTTTGATTTAGACAGAGATAAAATATGTTTATGGTACACACATATGTAAGAAAGTAAATGCAGGAAGATCTATTCCATCTAAATTGAACTTTACTTCCATATGTTTCAATACTGTCCTATTATTCAAGGAAAAAAGAAAGAACTTGTTAATTTAGGTAGCTTGAGAGAATTCGTGGGGGTAAAGGTGTGTTGGACTTTTCTTCTCGTTACAACAATATATACATATAGATTACCTGATTGGTATCAATCAATATTTTCTTTGACTATAATCTGAATACTGACGGGATTTTCTTGTTGTTTGTTTTGGTTTTTTTTCTGGAAAACTAGCTAATTCTTTCTTTTAATGTTTCAATACAAATAGTTTATAAGAAGCTTTGAAAGATGTGGTCCAGCTGCCTGATTTACAAAGTCTAAGCCTGGACTGAGATGCAAATTCAGGCCTTCTCACCTTGTCAGTAGTGCTGGTCAAAAATTCCTTAACCTCTGTTTCATCAAAATTCATTAAATTGTGTGGAGGAACCTACCTTCCCTAATCAATCAGGTTTTTTTCACTGGATTCCCGTTTCAGAGCAAAATAAAACTTACTTTTTAAATGTCAAAATATTTTGTCCTTAAATGTCAAAAGGAAGTGTAAAGTTCTGTTTGATTCATTATTCCTGGTTCATTAATGTAGGGATTGGCATTGTAGTATAACTGACTTTTCACTTTAAAAAGCAAAATGTGAATAAAATTATGCTATTTTTAATTCACTACAAATATAATTCTTATTTCCTTTAAGAAAACCTTCTAATTCTTGTATTTGTTCAAGATCCTGCAATGAAACTCTCAACCTTTGTGCCTCTACAGCTGACAGCAGAATAAAAGGCTGCTCATCAAATTCTAGTATTTATTTAAAATACTTACATTTTTGGTATTTCAGTATCCGTCTCCTAAGTGTTGCATTCAAAGAGTTGCTTTTTCATTGTTTCTCTTTTTTCAGATTAATTTGCCAGTACAAGTCTACCTAGTCACTGAACAGAGAAGGGAAATTACATTATTAAGTTATCCTAATTATTATAAAATAAGTGAATCACAGAAGAATATTTTAGACTAGGCATTGTAAAACAAGTGATTGACAAGGCAGATACAATGCTTGTTTTTATTCAAAGGTACAAAAGATAACCATTCAATCACTTATGTTGATAAGTTGTGGCATTGATAAGGCGTTGATAATGTTGATAAGTTGATAAGGCGTGTGTATGTCACTGTAATTCTCAAAATCCTGCAATCTTTAATGTCTCTCAGTCTTTGGGGTGAATGATCAGCTGCTATTGTGTGATAGATGATCTGTGAACTCTTTTTACATCGGAGGTACCCAAAACGTGTGCAGTCTGAAGTTTTGCTAGCTGCTTTTTGGTCGCTGTGCTTTATATCACTAAGTGCTGTCTACCCAATGTCTAACCCAGTTGATACTGTGTTAAAATTCTTGCTGTGATGATCGTCAGCCTTGTTTTTATGATCTTGGAGCACCAGGTTAGTGGACTTGCATGAGGTTAATGGGACTTTAAGAAAATGTTACATTTCTTTGGCACAAGATAAGGAAGTCCTGTCACTTTTTAAGATATAACAACTTTCTCTGTCAAAGAGATATTAGTCTGCATGTAATGATTTATAGTTTTTCTTTGGCTTGCCTGCTGAATCTTAGGCAAAAAAAGAAAAAAAAAATTAAGAAAAATCTTATGGCAGATGTCAATCGTTTCCTTTTGGTATGCATGTAGAAATATGTGTTACCACGAGAGCTAGTGAAAGCATTCAGATATAACCAGAAAAGCTGTGCTGACAACAGAGAGCAGTGCTCAGTTCCCGGAGTCAGACTCACACACACAGAACTTGAAACCTTCAGAAAAGGGTTAAACTCCCTTAATTTGTTTCTAGGGTGAGTTCTGTCTAAAAATGCAAGCGTACAAGTAGATATTAAACACGTCTGTAACTTGCCACTGCTAGCGCTCGTGTCTGCACAATATTTCTGCTGTTTTCTTATCTCAGATATAGCACAAATGGTAATTGTTAACTATTTCTACTATATTCTTCCTTCACAAAGCACAGTGCAATAGCACAGCATAAAAGCAGATTTTAACAAGTGAAATAAAAAAAACATTTTAAGGAACCCTGGTCCAACATCAGTGGACAGTAAAGGGATTTGCAGAAAAAAAAAATCACATAATGCCAGTTCCACCTGTTCTCAGTAGAAGTTTGCAACACAGAGGACTTCTAGCCAAATTTATTTTTTGTTTCATTCTAACTTGTTCACAAATGAATTTATAGCGTTCCTATGATATGATCCTTATATGCAGACACAATTGCATGAGGGAGGATTAGAATATTTTGGCAGATCTGGTTCCCCTTACACACGTGCCATGCTATTTCTGCTACACCAATGGGGATCCCTTGAGAGCATTTAAAGTCCTGATGTAAAATGCCATATTAAGTCATAGTTTTGGTGATTATGATTGGAATACAGCCTTGGTTGAGACAATTTAAACTGAAGTTAAGGATGTGGATGTGAAGTTCCAACCCTACTGAAATCCTTGGTTTGCTATTGCAAACACAAAGCCTGGGTTTTATCCCTTCTGTCTTGTGGCAGGGCTAGGAACATCTCTCCTGCCCCAGTTAAAATGTCTGCAAAGAAGTTCAAGAAAGAAATGGAGAAGTTATGTGCATTCACACATCTGTAAAAACCTACTGAATGGTTGCGCCTCTGAAATTTCCCCACACTTATTAGCCTCGAAATGAGGTCACCAGGTCTCTTCCTTTCAGCAGAGAGCTCATGTTTTCCTTTCTCACTCTTCTGTGTCCTTAGCAATCCTGTTTCTGTCTCCAAAAGCATTAGCTTCATCATGCTGTATTAGAATATGTTTTCATCTACACACTTCTGTAGGTTGATGGTTAGGCACTAGGCTGAGAAATGGAAATTTTTATTATCTCAGGTTAAGGAATAAACCAGACTCTGGTTTTCTAGTAAGCACTGTAAGTGCTATAAGCAGTGTTATAAGAGAATCCTGCTCGGTTAAGGACCTGTCTTAAACTCCACCCTCTGCATCTCAAAGGCAAGAGAATTTTCAAGCTCCAACTAGGTGGAGTTCACACTTCACTGTTTTATTTTGCATCTGCCAATTCACATGTAAATTTTGCAGATTCTACGTGTAACTGTGCCTCTTCTCACTATTCAAAGTCTTAAAAATCTACCCTTAATGTTTGAATCACCCTGCTGCGGTAATATAACACCGAACTTGAGTATGAATGAATAAATAGTCGCTTTGAACCCAGCTTTTAGGACTTCAACAGAATATTGACTTGGTAACAAACTCTGCTGTTGCCTCAAGAGGCCCTGACACATCGCTGCAAAAACCAGGTTTATGTACAGCATAACACAACCCACTCCTAATTATTTCTGCCTGAAGTAGCTGCTGCTGCTGGGTTTCTTGTCTTTCGTGCCTAAAACAGCAGTGACGCAGTCGTGAGTCAGGCCTTTGCCAGGGCTTAAATAGCCAGGGCTAGGTGCTACATAAAAACATTTAAATTGTTTTTTTCCTAAAAGCTGGCATGTGTGTAAACCTTGAATAGGATGTCATAGGTCTAGGATATGCAAATGGTGTACAAAGAGTGCATCTTTAGCCTCCTGCATTTACATACTGCTTTTTGTTTGCAGTATCAGCTACTGTCTGTGTACTCTGAGTTCTGTTGTGTAATTTTTTGGCATCCCCTGCACACCTTCAAGCTTCCTCTCTCTTATGTATCAAGCCAATCTCATAGCTCATTTTTTCAGTGTTGTTAAAATGTTAATAAACAGTTAGTATAAAGCAGCATATTAAAATATCAAAGAGAAATATGTTGTGGCACTTTTTATTCATAACTAAAAAAACAATTTTCTAAGACCTGTTAGTCTTATGCCTTAAACTGTTGCATATGGAACTATAAAAATATTTTAAATTTACTCATTGCTCTAATCTACTGGTAAAGAAAGGCTGAGATTACTTATTACTTATTTGAAGCAATAATTTGATTGTCATATGCCAATACTGAACATAGAGAAGATACAAGGTTCTTGTCCTTATTTTTTAATTTCCATAATTTCTCAGTTTCATTCAGGTATTGCCATGCATGTCATTAAGCTGGACTGCTACTTAGTAGTTCTTTGACTTATCTCAATCTTCAGTCATAAAATAATAACTAATTGTCTTAATTCTCTTCCATCTTTTAAGTTTTTGTTTGTTTTCCCATCACTTTGTTTTCTGTCTGCTGGTCTGCTTCCTTTGCTTTGTTCATACACTTCTAATTAGAAGTACTTGTTATTTTGATCTGAGTCACAGCCCTTGTAAATTTTCTTTGCTATTCAGATCCATTCAAAGTTCACCTCTAAAGGATTCCTGCTCTGTCAGTTCGCAATGTTATCTTCTGTCAGGAACCATTCTCAGAATGTTTTCTTCCCTGACACCCTGCCCCCACTTCCCTTCCTTTCTGGTTTCATTAGGCACAGGTTATTTATTTGTCTTTACTTATGAGGCCTTTAGTGGCTTATGTCTACCTTGACAAAAAATATTTTTCTGTCTATGCCTAAAAACATTTAATGTTGAGATCTCTCATTTCATAAAATCTCTTTGATAGAAAGGCAAATTCATATGATCTGCAGCCAGTCAAGCCATGGAAATATTCTTTAGCCAGTAGCTTTAGATTTTAAAGCAAATATTTTGTCAATTTTAGCATATTTAATATACAATCAATATTCCTATGGAAACTTCTACAATGCTACTCCACTACCTTCCTTCACATTTTTCTTTCAATTATGTTCAGAAAGACCATGTTGTAACTATTACCACAGAAATCAGAACCTGTTGTCTTTTGCATTCTCATGTAACTGTATCTGTACTTAACAGCTTTTAAATGACAAGTTTGTGTTTAGGGTGGGGGAAGGGAACTCCATGTTCTGTGGTGTTAGAGCATCTAGCACAATAGGAGTTCTGCTCCACTACCACATCATCTAAATGTTAGGCCAACAGAGATATATCTATGTAATTTTATGTTGGCAGATGGATTTATAGCCCACTGATGATTACTTGCATGTCCCATCTGTACATGATCTGCAGGAAACATGAACCCAGCTAGAAGATTTACTCTGTCACAGTTTTAGCTTACTGTTCTGAAACTTTTGTCATTCATTCTCTCTTCTGCTGGTCAAAACCAACAAGCATCATGTAACTGGGTTATATGGAGATTTCACTTTTTTCCCCACTGTGTTTTCCCCACAAACAGAGTGTGCTTTTTTAAAATCCCAAATGCACCACATGCCTAAAAAAAGAAAAAGAAAAAAAAAAAAAAGGTGTAATGGACGCATGTAATCTCAGATCAAGCAACGTTGGAGACTTTTTAGGAAGATGCTGAATAGATCAAATTTGCATGCTTCCTTTCTCCCCTGCATGCCCCAGGATTCTGAAATTTTTTAACATTTAATTGATTTGCCAGTGACTTGAATGCAGGATCAGAAAGAAAGATGCAAAAAAAATTTAGTCTGGATTTTGACTTGAATTTTCAGGTAAAACACCCTAACTGTGATATGGGAATGCAAGGCTAGAGCTTGAAGGCTAAACCTGGCCACCTGAGGTCACAGAGAGAGATTCCTGGCCTGAAGTGCCTCCCTAGGCAGGGTAACACTGTAGTGAGGGAATGGATCACATACTCCTCTCTCAATATGCTTTATTTATTTGATCTGCTATCTACCTTCTGTGACTTGTATGATCTCCATTCCTCCAGTGAGAAGCTGCATTGCTAAAGCTCATTCCATAACTTTAGTGGGGGAAGTTGCAAGAGTAAAGAAGTATATGTCTTAATAATGAAGAGAAATAACAAAATGTAGAGTTTGTCATAACTTCCAGTAAGCTATTTAGTTTTGTTGCCCCTACCTGTTATTTTCCCTTGGTGTTCACCCAGGCAAGATGTTTTCAGGGATGAAAGAGAGAAAGTAAGATTACTCGGAGTCAGGGGAAATTAATGTGTTATTTGCAACAGAGGTGAAGTTCAGTGCATTGTATAGAAGGTAGCTTTAATTAAAACCTCTGTTTCAGAAATAAAATAAGTAGGTTGAAGTCCAGGTGAAGGGAAGGAGGGGGGAAAGAGTGGCATTGTGTTTCATTTTCCTGCTTTAGAGGCTGCTACAAGCTGAGGGCACTCCCTGTGCCAGGCTGTGCCTGGTTTGTCAAGGCAGGCAGGGCAGGGGAGCATCCTGGCTGCAGCCTCCTGGACCTGCTGCCTTCTCAGCAGCCTGGGCTTCTGCACCTGCCCAAGCAAGCACTGTCTTAAATCTACATAATACTGGTGACCCCATCCCCTCTCCTATGTGGCCCACTGGCCTGACACCTTTTAATGAATCTTAGGAAAGATATTTAAGCATAGTTAAAAGGTTACTGCTGATGTTTTGTGCCTTCTTGGACAAATCTTTTCAGTGTATTTGCATCACTGTCTCTAGCTGCATGCCTTGCTTCTTTGTTTTCCTGTACAGCTCATTCTTCTCCTAGATCTTCAGACCTTCTTAACATAGGAACTATAATTTCAAAGAACTTACAGTAGAGTATTTCTTTACAATATATTTTTTTGTCAGGGAAATGGACATGTTTCACCTTGCACCCATTTGCTGACCAGATAGTATGCACAGTGAAAGCTAAGTGCTTAAAGGATTAAATATTTTACTTCTCCCAAGATTCCAAAGATATATTTCTTTTATTTGTTACAGTGTGTTCCCTGAATGAATGTATGGAGGAAATATCTCTGTTGCTGTCTTCTGTATTTTCTTTGCAGAAATGCCAGCATTTGGACTGGAATTTCATTCATTGTAATGCAGTTTCACAACAATCAGCTGAATTATTCTAGATTTTACATGAGATTAGAACCCAGCCTGGAAGGTTGGTCAAAGTAAGATCAGGATAAGGAATTGTTCCAAAAAGTATTTCAGGCTGCCTTTTCTGGTTTGACTCTACAGCCATCAATGTGTTTGACAGATGTGAAAAGAAATTTCAGATTCTGCTAACTATGCTGACAATGGTGTTCTTACTGCCTTTAGTGGTCCCTCCTTTCAGCAGCAGTATGAATTGCCAAGTCTGGCTCCCATCCCCAAGTGAACCTACCCATTTTGGAAGAGATCCTTAATTCAGCAAACCTGTCTTTAAGAGGCAAAACTTTCTCAACTTCATAGAGAATTATTTATCAGTTATGTCAGAAGTGCTCTAGCAAAGCAGAGAAAGCAAAGTGATGTTAAATGTGTGACTTCAATTTTTAAAATAAATAACTAGCTCTTACAAATGTGTTTCCATTCTGTATGTTAAACAAGAAAAATCCAAATGAAACTTTTGATTTTTTTTAATTTTATTAACATTAGAATTATAAAATTGTTTGCTTTTTACTCTAGAAAATGAACTTTTGGGAGAGCTCTCAAATTCTCTTTGAGAACTTGCTTAGCTCTTTCTCAGTGCATGTTGGGTGATGTTGTGGTCTTACCACTACTATGTTTGAAGTTTTCAGTTTATTCCAAAGGAGGACTTCTTGTTAAAGTATGCAGGGTGCAAGCTTATTTAAGGTTTGCTTGAGGAAGAGATTCAAGAGCTTGACTGGAGGTTTTGAAAACTTTTAGTTTACAGAAAGGGCATTATCAAGACAACTCTTTTCAATGAACAGAAAAAAAAGCTATAGCCTGCAAAACCCACAAGTCAAGACTGGTTTTGTCAATTAAACACCTACTTCTCCACAGGCAGCTATGGCTGGGTACCTAACCTGAGATGTGTGACTTTGCTTGTTCTTTTACTCCCTGAGAGCATTTGTTCACTTACTGCCATGCAGATAATGCATTGCATTTCACAGCACAGCAAGTTTAATCAGGACATGTCATCATTAATTTGCACCGATATGCACTGATGGACAGGGCTTTCCAGGAGCATGACTTGCTGTTTATCAAGCCATCATCAATTCTGGAGAAGAAATGGTGCAATCCCCCTGTTGTTTTACAGCATCTGCTTTATCATCTGCTCACAGGAGTACCTTTTCTTCCACTCCTTCTCTGGGTTTCCCTTCGTAGCTGTCACTTGTAGACAGCTTCATTTATTTCTGCTGCTTTCTAATTCCTTTAGGAGAGATGTCTAAAAGATGTGCTTGATTTATCCAAACATGTTGTGCAACTGAAATGGTTAATGATGGCAAGACAAGAATAAATGCCACAATCTGCATTTGATTTCTGAGGCTTTCCTGTTATTTACAAAGTGTCTCTTTGAGTACCATAAATAATTTACAGTTCAAAGTGAATAATTCTAAGTGCTAAAAAAGCCAAATTCACATTTATTTCATTTGCTAATGTTTTCACAATATAACACAGAGCATAAACCCCCCCTCTCAGTGCTCTATAGTTTAACAAAAGAGCTGTTAGATTAGCACAGAAGCTCCAAAGGACTCTCATAACAGCAGGTTAAGGAGAGGCATCAGTTCTTCAGTCTTGTAGTCCCTACTATGGTAAAATTCTAACTCCAAACACAGAGAATTTTACCAAGAATTTTACCTGACAAAAGACATCAGGGTAAGCTTCTAGCATGCAAAACTTATCTCACAAGTGCATTGTTTTATTGCTTTAAAGAATTTACCGTTGGGAATGACTCTGAAAGCTAATCTTGGAGAATAATTTAATTTTATTTGGACATACTATGACTTGTCTGTAATAGGTAGAGGTAGAACACACGACTTACAAATTTAAATCATAATCACCAATACTGGAAGAAAATAAAATCCTCAGAAATCAAAATATGTATCACTGATATGCAGTTGTGCACATCAATTTTAAACAATTCTTTCTGTTCTTCTTGCTGTCATGTAGTCCCAGCCAAGTTAAAGGAATTTGTAGAAACATTGATTAGTTGAACACTTCCAGTATTTTATCCAAAACATATAAGTCCTTATTTTATAGTGCCTAGTTCTTTTTGAAACTAAACATCCCAAATGCTGCTAACTAGACCAAAAAAAAAAGGAAACAAAAGGAACAGCCATTAATGTCAGGGCAAAAAAAAGGAAAGCCTTAAACAGAACAAGAAAAGCTTACTCTTTTAAAAATTGAACTTAATATCTGTATAACAATTATCACATTGCAAGATAACTGACCTCATTACAAGATTTGCTGTAGGAGATCAGATCCTGTCCCTCATTTTCTGTAGAAAGATAAATTTATATTCTGTCTCATATTTGCATGGACAAATGGACATCTCATTTAAGGTGAAATAAGAAATGAGCTATATCTGAATCCAATATTTAAAATCTCATGTAATTTTGATATTATCGTATCAAATATTGACCAAAAAAATCAAATATCTGCAGAATTCTTGTAAAGAGAGGGAAGATGTTATGCATCTGTTTGTATTAATTTATTCCAACAAAATAGCCCTACTAGCACTGACTTATGACAAACTTGGCCCATCAGACACATTTATTACCTGTCATTATTTATGCACCAACTTTTCCTTCTGAATGATCAGTGTTTCCTTTGCCTACTAAAGCTGGTATAAAGGACTGCTACACTCACAATTAAAATTAGTCTCTAATGTTTAACGTAACAACTTCACACAGTAGTGTAAAGAGTGGAGGGAAAAACACCCAGTGCCCAGAAGGAATTTTGGGGAAATAGACCCTAACTCATCAGATCAACATTTTGGCTCTGGGGACAGGTTCATGGTAGGGGAGAATAGGAGTAGCTGTCTCCCAGTCAGTGGAGCTGATTAATTACCAGCTGAAAGACCAGCAGTGCACCAACAATGTCCCAGCCCTGTGAAAGGACGTGTGCTATTCTGGGTGAATACCAATGGGGTGGGCCTTTTGAACGGGCCTGAGTGGGTGTTTTGTGTGTCTGTGTGATTTGGCAAGGGGTTCCTTTTCTGAGGCCTGAAACGATTTGCAAATTTGGAGGAAGGATTCAACCAGACGAAGGGAGGGGGAAAGAAAAAAAGAAAAAGAGGCCAAGATTTTTGGTAAAAGAAACCATAGGGACAGGGTGTGCTACCCTTCCAACAAGTGAGATGGAGCTAAGGGCACTTGCACTGCAAGTACCAGCCTAAAAATATGTCATTGAGGGATTTGTGCCCTCACTCTCCAGTTTCTAAGAGCTCACTCTATTGTGGTACCTGGTATACTTTGAACATACTTTGGAGCAAGCCTGGAGTGCATTATTTTGGGAAGGAATGAGTGGGTAGGCTGTTTCATGGGGAGTAACTGCCTCAGGACAAGGACTTGGATTTTTCTCCCTGAGTTGGTGGATTTCACTGAATGTGAATTTGGCAGCTGAAGAAATGAGGGGTTTTGTGGCAGGCTAAGAAGGTGCTTTGTACCAAACCCCCACCTTTAGTCTCAGGACCCTCCATTTCCTCCAGAACTGTCAAGGCAGAGTGCAGAGATGTGCAGGAGAGGAGCAAACTGGCTGTGATGCATTGGACAATTAGGCTGCGAGCTCTCAGCCTCAGTTAAAGTACTCTAGTACATAGAATGAGATTAAGTAGTATATTTCATGGAGCTGTTCATACATAGTTTTCTTATGTGTGTTTGATGTCATTGTCCTTCATGATTCCTTAGTTTACCTTGGAAACCGCAGTGTGTGAAGTGGGCAAGTATTGCTTGTGAAATAGTTACTTCAGCTGTTTTAATAAGTTGTTTGTCAGTATTTCACAAGGGACTTGCAGATTATTGAATCTTGCTCCAGCTGCCACCATTTAGCAAAAGAATAATCTTTTATGAAATATAAAGATATAGCTATATATGTAAGCATATTTATGAACTGGAGACTGCCATGAATGTAGTAGTTATAAATTAAATGTAACAGCTAATTAAGAGGTGCAGTTTCAATTAATAGAACCATGGATTTGGTCTTTAAATCCAAATTTTCCTCCATTTAAATTAATCATTATTGTATTGATATTGCCTTAATAACTAAGGATGCAAAGCAAGAGAGAGGGGCAGTGTAAAATGCTAGAAATCCCTGAGCAGTATATTCAAACTGAAACGTAGTTACAATTGCAGGCAGCTTTAATGATAATGTTAATTGTCTCCCCTCCCCCATCCCTCCAGCCTCCCCATCTCTGCTAACATTCAAATCCACTATTTCTTCTGGATTTCATTTGGCAGTCACATCCCACTCAATATGAAGGCGTGTAAAAGAGAAAAATCAGTCTGCTAGCATACTATATTGGACCAAATTTCTTACTCATCTCATGGCACCAAGACTTCTTTTATCTGCAGGAATGCCAACTGATAGAGCAAATGACAGATGAAGCAGTCACTTGCAACAGTTTGGTTACAGAATTAGGGATACTTTTTTCCCCCATTGTGAAATGCCCTTTGGTACTGGCAAAAAAACTCCAACAAACCAACACAAAAACAACAACAACAAAGAAGCTTGAAAAATCAGCGACATTTTCAAAGGCATCCAAATTAATTAGCATCCAGATCTCACATTCCTTTGTACCATCACATGAAAACTCCATATTTATTTTTCCTAGATACACAAATTATTGAAAGCCACCAGTTACTGACTTGTTAAAGAGAGAAGTCTCCTTACTTTCTGGAAGGCTAGGGTTACTCTTATTAAGTTTTCTAGCTCACCAATGAGTAGAATGCCATGGGAATTCTACTGCAGCATAGCAAAGAAGTCCAATTTTTTTAAGCTAGTAGCATTGTATTTCAATCATGTCCTATCTTGAATCCTATTTCATTCAAAAGGTTTCCTACTTAACTTTTTTAGGATTTCTGATCTTCTCAAAAAGAAATTTCTCATTGCTAAACTTTCATGGAAACTTCCATTTTAATTTTTATTGTATTTCATTTATTGCTTTACTAGTTAGTAATTAGTTCTTGTGACTTCTTTTGAAATATTCCTGTACAAAACACAAATTAGAATCGCAAATAATTTAGATATATACCCCTTTTGCTCAAAACAGTCTTGCAGGCCAAATGTCTCTGAGATTACAAAAAGGTCTTGTCCAGTTGAGTTTTGAATATGTCCAAGGGTAGAGATTCTAGTTTGTCTCTATTACAGTGTCCAACCACCTTCCCGGGGAAGATCTCTTCCTAGTGTCTAACTGGAAATTCCCTTCCTGCAAAGTACATCTATTGCCTCTCTCTCTCTTCTTTCTCTCTCTCTTCTTTCTCTCTCTCCTCTTTCTCTCTCTTCTTTCTCTCTCTCTTCTTTCTCCCCTTTTTTTTTCTCCATCTTCTCCTCTCTTGCCCTGCAGTGACCCAGATCTGCCCTTCCTGAAAACAGGTGTGATATGTTCCTGCCTCCATTCCTCAGAGAACTCCTACACATGCTAGTCTATTCAGTGACTGAAGAAGTGTGTCTTAGTGAAACTTGCTGGCTCCCTCAGCTGCCTCTAAAGATCAGTCTGGTTCCATGGATCTTCATGTTAAATTTGCTTTGAGTCTTCCATGCTTCATATTAATGCAAATAATACATGTTCTGTTCTCCAGTATTAGGGGCTGACCTGAAAGAAGCCTTTAATAGTTACAGCAAAGCAGGCATCATGTTCCTCATCCTTTTCATGTCTTCTGTCATTAAGTTCTCTGGCCCGTTCAGCAATGGGTCTACACTTATTCTTCTGAGATAACAATGTTCTTAACTGCTTCTTTTGCACCTCCTGAGAGCAGAGCTTTGGTATAACTAATTTTACAACCGGATGACTGAGAAATATTTTTGGGTAGCTCAACACTGCTTCAGATTTCTGCACAATTCCTCTTAGCATTTGAGCTCACACAGAAGTTTCCTATTCAGGCAAGCTGGCTTCCTGTGCTTGACCTTCTGGCTCATTGGAATGGACAATTCTTGTTCTTCTTCTGTTGTTGAAGGTCAACCAGCTACCTGGCCTACTTCAAGTCAGTTGCTCATGTGATTCTGCCTACAAGTTTTACTTGACTATTTGACTTTCTTCTGTCTCTTAGGATTTTAAACTCCTTCTCCTACTCAGTTCTGCCAAGGTTATCCTTTACTGAATTCCCAACCAGTCCTTTATCATTTCTGAGTAGCAGCTATGCCAAGAGGGTATTACTGTCCCTGCATCTTCATTGCTTGTGCAAAAAATTTCCCCTGAAGTACTCCATAAATTTTGTGTGTTTGTGCTTTGAGATTTCCCTCCTCCAGCAGATATCAGTTTAATCCAAGTTCTCCTTGACAAAGAGTGTCTGCAGCTACAAGCCTTCCAGGTTTTTCAAGAAGGCTTTGTCCATTTCATATCAAATGGTATGTCATCATACATTGCAGCCCTCCAGTCATGGTGTCACCTTCTGCCATGTCAAAGTGGGCTTGTGAACATAGTCAAATTATGACTACATCCATAACTCTTTTCATCACTGAAATGTAGAGCACAAATTCTTGTGCTGTTTGTTTGTTTACATTTGTCACCTTCTTAGAAAAATAGCTTACTCAGATTGGGGGCTTGCTTTAAACCATCTGTGCATCCCCATGTTTAAAACTTTGCTGTCTGAAATGCACGTTAAAGCACAGTTTTTCTGTGGTCTGCATACCCTGAGTTTGTAGTGTAATGCAGTCTAAATTTTCTGAGTGTTGATAATTCTCTAGTGAATCTTTAACTCTCTGCCAAAATGACCTACACATAACTAGTGCAATACCAGGAAATAATACAACAGTGCCTTATCTTGCAGTATGCACTAGGTGCCCCAGCGAGCACAGGGACAATGACAATCCAGAAACACCAAGATATGGGCTCTTGCTCCAGCTTAGCCTGTTCTATCTGAGGTTCCTGTCAACAAACTGTACTATGCAGGTATTTTGTATTTTATGTATGTATGTATGGCCATATAAATATGGCTATATTGTGTCTTGGAAAATATTACCCTCTCTTAAAAAGCATAAGTTGTAAAGGCATTGTTTTGATTTACTGAAATTTATTCTTTATCTCCACAATGAAAGAATAAGAATTACTTTAGGTTGTGTTTCACAGTGAAAATATTTGTTCTGAATTGAAGGAACAAAAAGACTTTCATACACCCATATACATCAGAATAACTGAACTTTGAAGAAACTAGCAAATGGTGGTTTAATAATCATGTGTTTGTTTTCCTCTTACCGATTTTGTTGCTCAAAGATTTCACCTAGAAGTTGCTAAACATCTTAAAAAACACCTGAGTAATCTGGTGTATCAAAAAGGGAAAGTTACTCAATTACATTGCTTAGATCAGCAGTGGTCTAAGAGCAAAAGCTGATTGCAAATCTTAATGACTGCAAGATTCACTTTTGAGCCTCTAAACATACAGAACTTGTATATGTGTTGTATATAATATTTGGCATTTCCATATATGGGAACTCAGGATTCTTGGACTAACAAAAGGAAAGTCCTAATATGACAATATCCTGTCACCTGTCTGCACTGAAGTGGAAAATTCTGGTTCTTTTTGAGCCAGCTCAGCTCTTTAGGAATTGTCTTTTCTCTTAAATACGTCAAATAAAATGCTAAATATTTCCTCAGCTGGCTAAAATTAGTGCAATCTGGTTGCTAGAAAAGGAGACAGTAGCTTGGTAGATGATTTAAACAGATGACATATATGTGAATGATTTCTTTAAAGACAATGGATTTATCACCATTGTGACAGTAGAATATGTCTTTAGGGTTTTTTCTTTGATGAGATTTTTTTAGAGATATTTCACAACCCAAATCTTTGTAAGTGATCAGAAGGTACTCAGCTACTACAGACAAAATAGTAATAATTCTTTCTTCCCTTTCTGTGGAGCAAATAGCTCAATTAGCTATCTTTATTTGCTTGTTCATATGTATGAGAGAGTGGTTGCCATCCATGCAAAAGTTAGGTCCACTCAAGACAGGGAGTCTCATGAATTTCATCATCATCAAATCATGTCCCTTTAACAATGCCTTGAAACAGTTTTCAGTGTCTAGGATTTATGGATTGGTGAGCTGTTGCTCAGGTTAATTTTATTTCCAGTTTTACAGATTTAAAAGACTCCCTGAGGGCTTTGTTTGGAAAGATATTTCCTTGCATTTCAACCATGATTTAAAAAACCCTTTTTTAAAAAATCCTCTCACCTTTATCTGCATGGGTGAATAGGAGCATGCATTATCCAGCTGAGCAAAGGAACTATTTTTCATTAAAGAAGATCAAATGGGGTTCATAAACACAGATAGAAAGGTGGGTTACATTCATCTAACATCAGTCAAATGAAGCTGAGACCCTGGATGCTTATATGTTGATAAACAACTGCAGAAGTCTGTATGTAAGTTTATAATTAGACTAATTTAATGTTTTCACCTCTATGCTGTCTTTGACCTAGGTCTTCTATTTACTGCCTCTTTTTATGGCAGTGGTGAGTTATTCCATCCTGTTTCTGATTTTTGAATTGGAAAGCATGTTGATTCAATTGGAAATTCAGGCAAATTTTGGAGTATATAACAAAAAGGGGTGGTTTTGGTTTTCTGAAACTAGTTTTTTTCTGAAGAAAAAAATAATGAGAAAATTAGAAGAGAAGCCCTGCAGAAGGTGCACAAGAAACATCAGGGGAAATTTCTGACTCATTTGAAAGCTCACATCATTAAAAAATTAAACAAGTGATTTGCCAGGACAATAAGGCAAAAATCAGAGGGAAAATTGAGGCTTAGATTTTGTAAGAATAGCAACAAACTACTCAACTATTCTTGGTCTCGTTTCTATAGCTGCTTGTCTGGTATACTGTCTGGAACCCTTTAACTCAGAAACATCTGGCAATAAAACTTAGAGATTACCTTTCATGTTTTCATCACTTTCAGTCTCTAAGTCTTTGAGCACTCTGCTTCCTTGTATTTCGAAAAATAAATAGAAGGCTTTTTGAAAATTTTTCATAAGTTCATGGAATTGGATTTCACTTTTGTGTAACAATACAGATATTTAATCACTGCAAATGAGTTCCAGGTGCTGGAATCTTCACTCCTCAGGCTAAGAATATCTTTCTGGAATAAGTTCACCTCAGTAATTTTGTTCCTATATAAAAATGTTCATTTCATCTCTCATCCCCAATTGATTGGTGGCAACATTTAACTATTTTTATTTTTTTTATCAAAGATGCCTCACTTCTTCATACAAAACTGTATTAGTTGATTACAGGACCAGAAAAATAAGTTATGTTTGGTGTTTCTTTAAAACATTATTTAGTTTTGCTGATTAATATATGAAGTCTTACAGTTTCAAAGGAGTTGCAGTGATTTGAGAATATAAATGAGAAAAAAAATCTTCATGGAGATTTCTGGGTAGCATTTGACCCAATAGATGTACCTCCTAAAATGTAAAAGTCCTATAAAATATAAGTACTATAATTTTGGAAGCATTCTACATTCTCTAATATTCTTTAATTGAACCTTACACTACTGAATAAAAACATTCACCCTTAGAATTATCTGCTACTTATTCCATCCATTTTGTTCCCGGATCCACTGCAGGTTGCTCCTTTTCTCAAGCAAGTTTTCAAGAAATATATTGATTTGTTTGTTTATTATATGACTCAGTATTGTTTCTGCTTTGAATTTTAGCAGTTTCCTTTGGTCACTGGGTGAGAGCTGAGCCTTGTTTTTCACTCTGGCTGCTGTCTACTGTACACTGCATGCTACACAAACACACAAATCCTAAAAAGAAGTGCTCCAAGAGCACTGATGGACTTCTCAAATAGAATAGATCATGGGATTTGATTCTCTTCTGTGTAAGTGGGTTTTGGTTGGTATTTTTAAAATTTCTCTTCTTGATACAAGTTGCATTTTGACCAGCATCTAAAGTCATAGCAAATTAGACAAGCTGCAACCCATCAGTTTCCTTCCTACTCAGTCAATGAGGAAGGAAAACATTACATCACCACTTTATACAAGCAGATTTTTCTCTGATGTACTTGGTCCACTGCTCAAGGCAGTGAGATGTGAGGTGAGAGTCATTCCTTTGCTTTCCTGCATTTGTTCCTTTCCCAGCTTTTTCTCACTGGAGTTACAAATCAAATGCTGCTGAGGAAGGGGAGCATGATTTCCCTGGACAACCTAAAAGGCAGTGATGATTTCCCTCTCTGGAATAAACATTCAGTGGCCTTGTCCTCCCTTGCATTTGTTATTGGCCAATGAGAATCTGGGAAGGATGGGAAAAGCACCTGTGGAAACAAGTACAGTGGGATTTTCCCTGAGCTTCTGTCAGCCCAGGAGCAAAACCAGGAGTACCTCAGCAGGAAGCATTGCTCTGTTTGCTGCTTGCTCCTTGAGACACACTGATGCTCTATGGTTTGGGTCTGTGTGTGGCATGTGTGAGAGGTTTTTTGCCGGGGGGAAGAATCACAGCATTTCTCCCAGTGAATAATTAGTAGTTTGGCTGGTCACACCCTGGGCTGGGGAGAGGACAGGCTCCAGGGCTGCTGGGAGCAGCAGTGCGGCTGTGATAAGACACAGATACACTCAAGCAGGTAGTGTTTACTCACCTGTTTTCTGGCATTCCAGCAGAATGGGCTTATCTGTTCAAATTACATTACGTTGTGAGCAGCTAATAAATTTGCATTAGATTTCTCTGTTGCTCGGTTGGGTTTTTAATACATCAGTGCTTCGGATATTTTGTTACTCAATCTAATCTAACATCTGTTATTGGATTTTCGTTTCCTAATCTGACCTCCATTCTTTCTCAAGCTTTTCCTTCAACGCAGTTAGCACACAATAAAAACACATTTTCACTCATCTCTGTCCTAATTTAGAACACAGTGTACTTTTGATCTTGATTTGTTCCTTTCCTAGACATAGAAAAATGAGAACATTAAAAAAAAAGAAGAGAGAGAACATTTTGTGCTGGTTTTTTTTTTTTTTTTTTTTTTTTTTTTTTTTTTTGTTGGTGTGTGCGTGTTTGGGTTTGTGTTTGGGTTTTTGTTTTGTTGTTTGGTTTTTTGTTGTTTGGCTTTGGTTTCTTTGGTTGGTTTTCTGTGGTTTTGTTTTCTGGGGTTTTTTTTTTGGTTTTTTTTTTTTGATTGGATGGTTTGGGAGGGAAGTTTTGTTTTGCCATTTCGGGACGGAGGTTAGTTTTTTTAATCTGTTTGTAGCTGGCATTTTTTGTTCTCATGATTTCATGATTTGTGATAGAGTTTGTTTTCTGTCATCTTCTGTATATGCATTTAGGGCTTGTGAAAAGTGACAAACTAGGCCAACCTGTCAAAGCAAAGGCCTCTGATAATCCATAAAGCAGATACTCATAAGCAGCAACATAAATTCTCATTCTTTAGCATTTCCTTTATGACTTAAATTTTGGGATATTTTGATTGTGGACATAACATAAAGAAATACTGGCTGCTGTTACGAAGGCCAACGACTGTAGTTGACTCCTATTTATAACAAAATTTTACCTGTGAAAAAGAATTTAGATTTTCAGGTTTTTTTTTTTTCCTAGCAGCCAACTGATCCAAATTCATCTGGTTTAAATTCATTCAGCAGTTCAGGAAAAGATCATTGATATAGGTTCTTTAAAATTCCCTAGTGTGCTAATTGTAGTAGTAAATTTCTACCTTGACTTTTTTTGGCAGTCAAGAAACTGTTTTTAAACCTAATACTGTATTGCTGGCAGACTAGGTGCTTTGGGGGGGTTGGGATTTTGGGGTTATTTTAACTTTTAAATTTTTTTCTGGATATTACTAGAGAAAGAGAGAGAAATGTCTGTATGAGTTTATTGCACTCTAATACATGCACCAAGGCATTTAATAGTGCAACCTACTGTCTCAGACAAGAAAACAGTAAGAAATTGTAACAGAAGGCAGCCAGCAGCATTAACCTAGAGTTAATGATGGATAATAAGTTGATGACAACACTGATAACAGAATTTAAGCATTTTACCTTTAAGTGAAATTAGAATGAAATACCAATTAAGCTTGTTTTAGAACTCTTATCGTTGTTAATTTGCTTTGCAATCCAACTAAACCACTCACGTTTCTTAATTCTGCATTGCATTGTGGCATCCAACTAAATGATTTGTCTACAAATAGGAAATATAAGCCTTATGATCATCATTTAGCTTTCAGTTTGGGGGCATATACTCCTGGTTAAAACAAGCATATGAAACTTAGAGTTATATGTCAACTTTGAATTACACCATTCAGAAAAGTTGCACATCTTAATGATAATTTCTGATATCTCTTTTCAGAGTTTTTTAGAAGATTCTGCTATATTAAATTTTTTCCTTTTTTTTTAAGAGCTTTTATAAGAACATACTGGGTACTTAAACTTCTAAAGCAGCTTTGTACAATGTATGCATGCTCTTTTACAACTCAGCAGGTTTGTCACACATGTTTATTTACCCTGGATGTACCTATTCATTTAAGTGGTAGAGACTGATGGACTACTTTACTGTTTTTATCACTTTGCAGTGGCATCAACTGGCTTCCTTCCTGCTTTCTACATCAATGGAATTATGAGTCAAGTTTAATTTTTACTTCCCTTTCTTAGTGACAATGATAACCAGGGAGGACTTTGGGTTCCTGTCTGACTCTGTGGCATCTATTTTAGTTTGAGTCTAGTACATTTGTGTGCAAAATGCTATGCAGAAACTAACTTCTTACTGAAAATTTCAGATTCCTTAGGTTTCAGACTTTAAATATAGATTCTCTAAATTTAAGGTGAGATTTGTCATCCTGCTGAGAACAATAAGCACTCTAAGATTATAGCTCCTACTTTATAGATCAGAAGGAAGATCTCCCAAACTATAGCTTTTGTATTTAATGTGGTCAAATCTTAATCATCCTGTATACAGAGAGTTAAACATTTCATGTAGTGACTGGCAAGATGAGCATGTTTGCCTAGGGATGAGTTGGATCTGAATTGGTTCCTTGCTTTGAAACAAGCATAAAGGAGGTCATTTTCACAGTGTACAAACTTAGTATTTTCTTCTGTGCATCAATACTGCCTCTTCAATTAAATTGGTGGATTGCACAGATACAACTCACATGCTCCTTGTGTGTATGTCACACAGTGCTAAGAGCTTTTGTGGTCTGCTGTAGCTCAGTTTAGCTCACTAATATTTCTGAGAACAGAAGTTTACAATGTGGTTGTATCTTTTACTGATCTGCTTAGGGTGAGAAGATGCTCTTGGACAGCACAGGGGACTCCAATACCTGCTGCAGTGGGTCACCTCATGTTAAGGAAAATACAGCAGCACTGCTGTGGTTGAGGGTACAAGTTCCCTGGACACACACACACAAGTCTGTGTGTGTCTCTGCACAGCAAGCCCCCTTTTCACACAGTTCAGTTCCACTTCTTATGCCAGTGCATCTGTTGCAAGTGCTGGTTAAATATAATACACGGAGCAGCTGAGGAAATTGTTTCTTACAGCAGAATATCTCTGGCATTGTTTGTCTGTGGAGACATTTGGAGAAGAGCTTGTGTTGCTAGCAATGCAGGGAAAGAGAAATTTCTTTTTGAAAAGGAAAATATGTTTTCCTGAGGTTTCTCTTGAAGTACATTGAACTACAGAGAGATGTCAATTAAAATTCCAGGCACAAAATTTCTAGGTGAACTGTGGTGTCATCAACAAAGTTATTTACATAACAGAAATATTTATTAAAAAAAGTTTTTCTGATTATGAAAGTGCCTCATAAATGTCACTCCTATTCCTACAGCACAAGAAAACAATAGACCCAGAAACTTAATGTATATAACAGTCTGCCTTAAAGTTTTTGACAACATTTAGCAAACTTCATTCCCAGAGCAGGCACAATAGTTATTGGTACTAATGTTCAAGTTATTGATCTTGGGTACAAACTTACGACTAATAGTTGACTACAGATGTCAAGCACCATGTTACTATTGCAGAAGAAGACATAAAATGTAATAAAAATTAAACTTTTAAAGTAATCAAAAAAACCTCCCACCAAATCCATGGATAAAATAAAATTATGCTGTCTTAATAGATAAAGAATATAATTTAAAAATATATTTTATTTGCGCCTTGATTTTTTTTAAGTACTTGTCCTCAGTGACTTGGGACTGTCTCAGATCTTTATAATAAATTAAAAAATTAGTTTGAAAGTAAATAAGAAAAATTGGGTACTTATTTCATGATATATGTATAACTTTGAATCAAATTGCTAAAGCTAAACTAAATATCTCTATGTGTATATTCCATTTTAGAAGTATTGGTTTCACTTAATATTTCAGTTGTCTGTGCATCTAAATATTTAAATAAGTTGTAAATGAAGTTTACACTTAAAAAAGAATACCTGCCTTAAAAAAGAATACAGGAACTACATGTGTTTGTCTACAATACTTTTTTATGTTGCCAATATTTTTGTGAGGTTGGGCACTATTCAGCAGTGGGATGCCTGCACAGGACTGGAGGATGTGGTCAACAGAGCTTACCTAGTAGCAATTAGAAGACAGCACTTAAACACAGACTTTTATCTTACTTACCATCAGACTGAGACATATTTTAACTCCAATTTTATGAATTCCTCATGTGTTTTGATTATTATCACATAATGGTCAGCATTTGATACCTCAAAATAGAAATTGCTCAAACCCCAGAAATATGTGCTGTATGAAGCTTCTGTTTCATAAAGGCCTGTAGGTTTTTTTCTGCTTATCTTGTAAACTTTACCACCTTTATGTGCACTTCTTGTGTAAGATTTATTTTGTCAAGTTAGAAATTTAGCAACGAGATAACATGATTGCTTTTTTATTTCATTTTTTTTCTGCTCAAAGATAAATATTTTCTTCTTGAACTTCCTTTCTTCACTGTGGTACAGAAGAGGGATTCAGATACCTTTTTGTTCATATGAGTTTTGCAACAGCAGAAGAGTCATTGTCTGTACTGTTATTTTTTTCTGTATTTCATGATCTTTGAGCTTTCAACCTTTACCCTGTTGCAAATCAAGTGCTTGCACAAGCAGCTCCTGAAGCAGCCACTTTGGCCATAGTCAACCTGCCTGGGTTTCCTGAGGATGTTCACCCTGTGGTTTCACAGATTCTGAAACAGGAAGCAATTTAGTGAATTCTATTCACTGGAAGGGTCAAATGCCCTCTGCTTAGAAAAATACAACTGACCTAACAAGCATTACAAAGTGGAAATAACTTCTTGTGTTTGCTGTTCAGTTACTTTATTGTCTTTCTTACATTGTTAAACGTGTTGTCTTGTTTCTGTTGGTGCTTTACATTTTTCACAGCACTACTCCATTCAACAGATGTATTATATGAACACAGTAGAAATTTTTATTTAATATCTATGAACAGTTTGTACTTAAACATGGACAGATTTGCATGGAGCAATAATTCTCTCATTCTCTGTGCTTTGGGGAAAAGAAGCTGTGCAAATTAGGTGTGCAATTCCAGCTGACAAGCTCAGGACTCATAATCTTGAATTTGCTCTTTAAGCTATGTGAATGATGACAAGACACTCAACTTTGAAAGTAAGAACAGTTGTTTTCAAAGCTATTTTTTCCTTATTACTGCTGTGGGAATGAATAAAGATTGAGGTTTTTTTCCAGAAACACAAAAGATTGAGTTTTTTTTTTTTCCCAGTACATTTTCCCTCTTCTAGATGCAGGAACAGAACTTGCAGAGGTTTGTAACTATTGCTTCATCCCTATACTTTCCAATGAATAAATACTGCTCATCGATAAAACCTCAGGCAGACAGTCAATAATGGTTGAGTATTAGGTAAGGCTACAATGAATGTCTGGATAAATTTATAGGTTCAAGGAAAAGACAACAGAAAACTCTGAAGGCTAAAGAGAATATTAAAGCATTCTGTAGGAATTTGAGCCAAGTTGTTCACTGGATAGCAGGTATCTTCTTACCCCTTTGGGAAACCTAAGAGTTATGTGGGATTTTATTATTAGAAATGCTAAAGAACAGTTATGTCAGCAGCATTATATTGTCCTGAAGATTCTTTTCTAGTTCTATATATACTTTTATTCAGCCCTATTGAAAAGCTAAAATAGATGTTTTTTTGCTAGACATGTATAATGAGTTATACCTTATACCAGAGGAAGTTTCTTCAATATTTCCAAATGTTACACATGGTACCATAGAGCTAGATACACGTGCCAAGCCATGCTTTAACAGATTATGAACCTGGTAAATACAAAAGTAGGGTAACAGCAGAAGTCATCTTCTGAGGTGGTTTCAGATCACACAGAACCCCTTTTCTCTATTTCTGTGCTTTGAATAATTTTTTTTTGTTTATTTTGTTTTGTTTTGGTTTTTTTTGTGACACACAACAGGCATATTGCCTATTTCTGTGTAGACCTGAGTGGCAACTAAAGAAAAAGAATTCTGAATTTAACATGTTCAAAAATCTAGGCAAGAAAGAGAATTCCTAATTTGTCCCTCTGTGTTATAAGGTCACACTTGAGAGCTTTATTATCACACTGGATTTTTCTCCCTCTCCTTATGGGTCCACAGCCATTTAATTTGTCTGCCAAGACTATTGGAGAATCATTATTTATACTCTGTCTGCAACAAGTACCAAATGTGACATTGCTAGAGCTCATTTATGTTTTTCCTGGAAAGTTAGAAGCATAACAAATCTACTGCAGAACAGTCTTTCAGTCCATCTCTGAAATGTTTTCAGAAACTTCTCATTGCTCACCTGTTTTGACTTCCTTCACAGCCAGTTCTGGACAGCAGAATATGAATTAGTGTTGCTTTGTGCCTGAGCAGCCTCCTTGACTGCTGCTCTTTACAGCTCCATCAGGAAGCTGTGAATGACTTGTGTGAGAGTGTTCTCAAGTGTAGAAAGGTCCTGGAGGCTGTTTGTACACCAGTACTAAGATAGAACTTTAATTTGGGTCCTGTGAAATGTATAACTCAAACTCATGTTGTAGGTTTCTTTATAATATTTTAGTTCATTAATGATCATGATACTTGACTCATAGACACAAGATACCATTCCTGGGAAAAAGCACATGAACTCACTCTTTTTTCACTAGGAATTGAGTGTATTAAATCTGAACATTCCCTGAACCTACATAATTAGAATACCCAAATATCATTTAGTCATTAACTATCGATGTCTTCATATATATATAGAAACGGAGTCCTATTCATTACCATTTTCTGCTTACATAATGCTCAGGAGACTTAAGGGGTCTCTTGGCAGTGAGAAAACCTAGAGAGAAAGGTAATTTAGATAGAAGATAACTGCTGTGTTAAAAGGGAAGCATTTCCAATATTTGGAAAGGGCCATTGAAGGATATGATGAGGTGGCTGTTTGTTTTGCAGATCATTATCAATGATTATCAGTAAGGTTTTTCTGTATATCTTTTTTACTTGGGCCTAGAGGCTGTTCAAGGAAAGATATTGATGTTATTTTCTTGAATATGAAGGATTATTTTTCAAAGAGAGAAGTAGAGTTATCTACCCAAAAAAACTAGTTTGGGAAACAGAAATGGCCATATTCCAGTACATAAAAGGCAGAGCCAAGATGGAGTTGGAGCTGAACTTAGCAAGGGATGCAGAGAATAACAAGAAGTCTTTCTATGGGCATGTCAGCCAGAAAAGGAGGGTTAAAGAAAGCACTGTGCCTCTGATGGGCAAAACTGGCAGACTGGTAACAGTGAGGAGGAGGCTGAGATGCTCAGCAGCGTTTTTGTCTCAGCCTTCTATGGCAGTCTCTCTTTTCACACCTCTCCAGTGGGATGGAGTGCAAGATGGGGACTGGAGGAAAATGAAGAGGGACCTTGATAAACTTGGTGGGGCAGTCCAAGGTAACCCCATGAAATTCAACAAAGACAAGAGCAAGGACATTCCCCAGTATCAACACAGTCTGAGAGATTAATGGATGAAGAGCATGTCTGCCAAGAAGGTCTTGGGGGTGCTGGTGGATGAGAGGCTGGCCATGAGCTGGCACTGTGTGCTCAGAGCCCAGAGACCCAAACATGTCCTGGACTGCATCAAAAGCAGCATGGCCAGCAGGGCAAGGGAGGGGATTCTGCCCCTTTACTTCACTCTCACACCAGCCCAGCTGGAGAGCTGTGTCCAGCTCTGGGATCCTCAGCACTGGAAGGACATTGACCTGTTGGAGCAGGCCCAGAAGAGTGCCACAAAGCTGATTAGAGGGATGGAGAACTCCAAAGCAGAGAGAATTGGAGTGTCCAGCCTGCACAAGAGAAGGTCCCGAGAGAGACCTCATTGCAGCCGTTCAGTACCTGGAGAACGCCTAGAAGACAGCTGCTGAGGGATTTCTTGCAAGAGCATATAGGACAAGGAGTAATTTAGATTATTTTAAATTATTTAGGGTAGGTTTAGATTACATACTTAGAAGGAATTCTTTACTATGAGAGTGAGAAGGCACTGGAACAGGCTGATCAGAAAAGTTGTGGAAGCATTCAAGGCCAGGTCAGACAGAGATTCGAGCAATCTGGTCTAGAGGAAGGTGTCCCTTGGAACAAGATTATCTTTAAGATCCCTTCCAAATCAGACAACTCAGTGATTCTATTATAAAAATTATTATCTTGCTAGGGGTAGAATGTCAGAGTCTGTCCACAGGATGATGATGATTGCTTGACAAAAGCGTTCTTTGGTTTATCATTTATCTTTCTCTCCTTTCTCTCCCTTCCCCCTGCTTTATGTTGTTGAAAGGTAGCAATATATTACACAATTTTCTGGTATAATGACGGTACTCTGAATCAATAAATGAATCCTCATGTTGCACAAAGGATACTGAGCAATTTTATTTCATAATAGGATGCAGAAATGACCATACTTTGCATTTCCTGCCCTTACAGTGGTTTTTGGCTTTCAAAGTCTCCATCAATATAAAGAAAGTAAGAGTCAAGTGAGATACAAGAAGCAGTGAAGAGACATGAAAACTAATGAGAAGGTAGGAAGCAGACAGATCTATACCAGCATTCAGGTTACAGTCCTACCTCTGTCTCCATGTATGTTGACATCCTAACAAAGATGTAGGAAGCTGCTTTGGAGTGCAGAAGGATGTTTTTACTTACCTTCTGTCTTCATGTAATTTTTCTCAAAACTTGACTGTAGAATATTCATCTTAATATTGGAAGTAGCACTATTTTATATTTCTATCTGCAGTTTCTCCCCTCATGTTCTCTCCAGTTCCTTTAATCTGTGGGCCAGAGGATGAGTTGTGTGCAAAGATGCAAGATTTGAGGTAGTTTATTCTGGAAAACAGAACATTCTGAAGAAATTAAGGTTTCTATAGAAGAGTTAGGGTTTCTATAAAAACTTAATGCCCAGAGAGAGAGATCTCTGGACAGGGCAAGGAGTAATGTGATTAGTTTGACCATCAAGAGCAACAACTTTGCTGTAAGGGACAGTCAAACAGTGAAGTAGTTTGCCTAGGGAGACTGTGGATTCTCTGCTGCTGGAGGTTTTTAGAAAATGATTAGACAAATATGTTAGGTGTGAGGTTTGTGCCTCTTGTTACTTGGAACAGAGGATGGACTTGACAGCCTCCTGAGGTGTGTTCCAGCCCTATTTTTCAATTTCTTCTATAAAGGTTGCAGGACAGACTACATGAAAATCATTACTAAAAATCTATTAAAACAATTACAATCACTTTACCCAGCAAACCATCTCTTTTAATTTTTTTCAGAGATGGCTTGGTTTATTGTGGCCTGATAGGATTTATTAAATTGATCCTTGTCATTTATCATTCACCATCTGGTCTCTCCTAAGTGTTTATATATTGATTCCTTTGTTACTTAAATCTGACCGGGTAAGAAAAGGAAGTAGTCGTCATCTGTTCAGAGAAAACAAGAAAAGTTAACCAACACCTGTAGCATGGCCCCTGCAATTCTTTCCATGTTTTCTGTGTTGATAAATCTATCCAGCATTTTCAGTAGTCTGGTCAGTGCTGCTTTGCTGTCCTGAGCAATCCCTCCAGTCTCACCCTACGGCAGCCTTGTGCCATGCAGTTGGCAGTAGATACCCTTGACAGGATTTACATAACCTCCACCACCCCTGAGAGGAAGTGTTTTCTTCAAGCTGCACTTGAGCCCCTTACAATATCCCAAGTTTTAGTCCTTCTCACATGGATGTATGTCACACAGACATTTGTTCTCTCTAGTGTTAATATGAATGTCTTGAACCCAGAAATATTATATTGTAGAGTAACCCTATGAAAACTGCAAAGGGGGAAAAAGACAAGAACAGTTTTTCTCAGCTAGTTACAAGAACTTGAAAATAGAAGAAAAATCTCAACTGAAATCTGCTTTAGATTTTATAAACCATTCGTGTGAAAAACATTTCTTAAGAATCTTTCATGCCATCAGTTTTTTATACATGGAAGCTGTGATAAGCATTTTACACAAAAAAAATGGTCAAAGCAATTTCTGTTCTGAGAAAGGAAACGCTAATTTAAAAGACAATAGAACAAAAACTTATGAGAATTTTGTGACGTTATTTCATTTTGGCATTTTTTGTTATTTTCTCTTACAATTTGAGCATCCATTTTCTAAGACTGACATTTTCATAGAGTTAAGTGTTTTTCCAATTAGAAAATCAGACTTTTGCCTGAGTTAGGCATTTCTTGCATCATATGATTCTAGTAGCAGTATATAGTAGTATATAGCAGTATATTTGCATTAGCAACAGAATTCCAGTAGTTAAGATTTTATTTTTGCAAGGTGGGGGAATTTTAGAACCCCTTATTGCCATCAGACGGTAATGTACCTGAAAACTGAGTGCATCTTGTTACAGATCCTGTAAAGAATTAAAGAAATTCTTGTGGATTTGTCATTTGCAATTAGTGAGTCCTATTTCCTTAAACAGGCATTTTACACGTGTTTGATTGTTCTAATACAACATAACCTTCCAGGAAAACTTAATCTTTGGATTGAATTACTAAATGTTCAAATGTTAACTAATAAAGCAGCTTTGCTTTAAAAATTACTGAAAGAATGTTTATGATATGACACAAGCCAAGATAATTGAGTACTCAAAACTAATGCTTATGCTCTCTTCTTTGGCTTATGTTTCTTTTCTAGATCTTATGGGTAAGGGAATAAAAGACAATTAAGCACCATGTGAGACTTAAATAGGTAACCCTTTATGCCAAATTGCTAACCTACTATTAATGTTAAATATTTCCAGGGAAATATAGCTTCCATTCCAATTCAGTTTAAAACAAGCAGCTCCCCACCTTCACCTACACAGTACTAAAATTTAAATTTCACTTATGGAGGCAAGTTTTCCTCTAATTATTTCACACCATCTTATATGTGATATTAGGGTAAATATTCCTTAGAAAAGATGTAGAGGAAAGGTGTAAAAAGGTGGGATTTAATGTGATTAAACCTGTCAAAATTAACAGAAATATTTCCACCAAGTTAATACAGATTCACACAGAGATATGAGGTAGATTTGCTGCCAAAGTTGAAAAATTGCAAATTCCTACTTCTCTGCTCTGTTTCTCTGGAGGAAGTCAGTAGAATAGGCATAATCTTTTTTCTTCTTTTGAAGTTACCTGTCAATTTAGGTATAGGTGATAGTGTTGAATTGAACGAATAGAGCAGCAGAACAGAGACTGCAACAAGGCTTAATTTGTGTCCATCAGCTTTTTTCTGCCAAAGTAGCAACATTCAACCACTTCAGTAAACCTTCTTAAGGCTAAAACAAATTACAGTAGTCTGAAGTGCACCATCTTCCATGAATTTGAAGGCCCTTCTTGTCTACAGTGCACTGAATTGCACTAATTTTTGATCACTGTAGTCTTTTAGAGAATTAGACTTGGTATAGATGGGGATTACATTGTTTCCACAAAAAATATATCAAAATTTTCCACTTGTCTGTGTATTTAGAGGCTACAATTTTAATTATCCAACAATGGACACTATTTAGGTATGCAGTATCTATACATGGAAGTAAGCCATTTGCTTCATGTGCATTATTATGCAATTATTTTTAAGATGAAGAGGTGTTTTAATGCTGAAGGTGAGAGGAGTTACACTTTCTCAAGTATTACACAATGACCTTTTTTCAAAGTCCTCTTAAGTCATCACTAGAGAGTTGATGATGCTCTTACAAAACACTCAATTATTGATTTTTAAGCACTTCTAAGATTCTTGAGATGAAGCTTATATGCTTGTACAGTTTAGAAGATGCACCACAACTTATGCTTCGAAAAAGATGCCAGATATTTATGGTTGTATGTCACACATGAACTCCCAAGGAAGTGCTCTTCTAGTTGAAGTGCAGTCAAATCAAAAGAATAGAAAAAAAGTGAAAAGTTTTAGCAATAATTAATAGTACCTAAAAACATCAGTATTTAAAACTTGACACAACATGATAACAACATGAAATAAAAATTGTACTTTTCCTTCCGTGTAATTTATTTCTTAAAATATTTCTCAAAATCCTTAGAAATTTTGGTGGAAAATTCCTTTGACTCATCCATAGAGACAAATGTCAAATCAGAAAATGGTTTTTAGTCTGTGGCATACTGTGAATGACTTTTGTTGTTGTTGCTGTTTTATTGGGGTGAGATTTCTTGGGGTAATTTTTTTTTCTTTAAGGAACTTAGTATACAGCAGTGCTACTGTATAATGAGGTTTTTATGTGGAAGTGTCTATGAAGCAGTGGCATTTTTACATGCTTGAACAGATATGGATTAAATTTCCCAAACATGGAACACAATATCATTCACATAAATTGATAATAGAGCTTTTTTTCAAATTGTAGACATTTATTATGAGATTTATGTTTGTTTTTAGACTTCTGAATATGTTGGTAATGCATAGCCCTTATTGATTTCAATGTGGGTTGGGAGTTAGTTGTCTATCTTCAGGCATTTTTATATCTGTCAAAATCTAAGTTTTAACTCTGAATAGGTTTTTTCCTTTCAAAAACATAAGGAATAAATCAATTTGTTACGGAGTTGTAAGAATGCATGGTCTAAACAAAACATTTTTCATAATTATGTATCTACATGAATTTCTCAAATAATTAACAGGTACTTCTGAGCTTTATTTTTAGACTAAAATTCGGAGACCATAGGCTGATAAAGTTATACCCATTTGTGTGTTTTGTGATAAAACTTCAAAAAACTATCATTTGTATACCAGTATATGAGGTGTAATTGCTGAGGTGTAAGTACTGATTGTACTTAAAATTTTCAATTTCTGATTGTATTAGCTTTCAGAAATATTTTAATAATTTTCTATTTATTTGTTAACTACTTACCTATTTCTTGTTAATTTGGTCCCTAAAAGAATCTTAAATAGAGTTAGCTGTAATTTTTGATCACAGAAACTATAATTAGGTTTGGTTAGAGCTGCATAGACAGGACTGAAGTAGAATAATTTACTCAGGAATTTTTCTTTTATAAATAATGAGAATTTTAGAATTATGCTGATTGTTCTGATATTGCTAAAAACCACTATTAATGGACTAAATATAGGATTATTATTGTTATTACTATTATTATTGTTAAATGTGCTACTTCTCTTATAAGATTTTTGAAGTCACAGTTGTCAGTCTTCAATGAATTATTCTAATATTTTGTAAATATCTTCATACATAATTATTTTCATTTTGCATCTTTTTGCCAGAGGATGGGTTGCACAATATGTCCAGGTAAATAACGAGGATAGCTCAAGGACAGATAATGTGATTTCACACGTACAGACAGAATGATCCATTCCATATCCATATGGGTAGAAAACTGTCTGTTTCTTCAGAGATTTCAGAGGAAAAACCAGCTGTATGTGTAATTTCATGACTGAGAAATTCCCCTCACAGGCTCTTACCTGTCTTGTTTCTCTGTAGCCTCTGTGTTACAGCCATGCACTTTGGAAAATGGACACTCGTGCTTTGGTATGATGCTGAGTACTGGGCAGAGAAACCTTCCAGATGAAAGGAGAGATTTGTCCTTTCCCATAAGCAAGTCATCAGGAATTAATTATAATAATAATAATGTTGGCAATGCCTTCTGGGGTTCAACATAGAGTAGCTGAGGTTCTCATTTAAATAATATTGCTTATTCCAGACATCCCCATGTTTAAAAATGTAAAGATTTTCTTTTTCAAAGAAGAGGAATGAAAAGCACTCACTTCAATGAAAAGTTGCAGGAAGTTAGCCTTAAGATATTGGCAAAATTGGAATGACATTGTGCAGATAAATAACAGACCATTTTGTCAGATTCCATTTTACAGCTGCCTATGCTGTAAAAAAATTGTTCTACTGCTTAAGAACATTACTTTTTTTTTTTTATTTTATAGAACATACTGAAGCCTTTTCCCTGGTTTTTCTATTAAAAAAAAGCCAAAACAAAACGGACCACCCAACACAATAACCCCTTCACACCAAATGTCTGTGTGGGGCTACCAAGGGTTGATCTCTGTTCTTACAGCTGGACATGGCTGTGACATTGAAGGGCAGAGGGAGGTATGATGCATACCACCCTAATTGTTATCATATTATGCAACAAGGACAGTGTGTAATTCTGAATAGAACTGCTGGGCAAGGGTGACATTCTTATAATCCTCCAACTTTTATGTCATCTGTCCCAGTAAATCGCTCTCTGATGTGCATCAGAGACCCAAGGCTTAGAGTCCTGTTGAATCCGTGTGGTGCACTGGTTCACCACCTACAGAAGTGGGGAGCTGGCTGAAGTGAAGATTATAACTGAAAGCAGTGGATGCTTGTTAAAATTCCCTATTATGCTCTATTGGCATTTCATAACAGAGAATGGATGGATTAAAAATGTGTGCTGATTACTATCCAGCTGGGACTTTTTAATACAACGGCTGCATACTTGTGGTACACCAGAGAGCTAAACTATGTTCTCAGAAGCACTTAAACTGTGCATCTATGAAGACTTCCTTGCAGGGATGAGGTCCCAGCTTCTGTCCCTCAGTGTGCTGGGTTGGGTTCCTTGTGTGGGTGATGTTTCTGGGAAGCAGGGACGAGTTCTGGGAGTCTGGATTGATATGGTCAAGAAGAGTACAATGCACACTGCTGCTTTCTGTCTCTGTTTCTTCACAAATATTCTGTTCAGCTGCAGTAAATAAATTTATGCAATATACCATATTGCATAAAACCCTCACAAATATTTGAATTACATTCTCTTTTCACTTTAAAGGATTTTTGTACTCAAAATGCTAGGTAAAGTAGGTGAACTGGAACTCACAATTAACACAGCTTACCAAGCCAAATTGAGCCCAACTCTAAATACAGTCATTGCTGTTTTGTGTGTGCTGGGTGAATTGAGATCTAACAAAATTTACTTTGACTTAGAACGTGAGATAAAGTTTATCCTGATATCTCCGTTAACATTTTACAAAACTTTTCACTGATATTCTGAAGTCTTATATGAAAGTCTTACACAAAATTTCAGACTGTAAAAATGTAAATTACCTATTATTTTGCCTATGCCCATTTCTTCTGTTTATCTAATGTTGATGTGATGATTTTATTTTTTACTGCATATGCTTTTCATTTTGCCCACCTCTCTGGATGAAAAAAGAAATTCCTGTAAATGAGACCTCCCAAGTGATATTTCACACCTACCCTTCCTCCTATTTTATCTCTTCCCAGTTTCAGTGAACATAAAGGTTGTAGATAATGTAAAGGTTTGCCTTCTATTCTTTGCTACAAAACTAAATAACAGTATGTGCTTTTCTAGTCCCATAAAAAGACCTCTAGCCCCCCATAGTATTACTTACACCAGACATCACCCAGGACAGCACTTTAGTTATCATACCAGACAATATTCCTGAGCTCATTCTGCATAATTGTCATCCCTATGGAAATTTTAGTCATAACAAGTAGAATAATATGAGTCAGGCTAGTTAGACTAGTGTCAATAAATAAAATTAAAATGGGAACTTTTGTGTCAAATTTGTATTGACAAGGTAAATTTTGATTTAGAATTAGTGAAATGTGGTCTGCTCCAAGGGTAACTCACAAAATTTGACCTAGGTTCTCTGCCTTCTTTTTTCCCTTTAAATTCTTACTCTCTTAAAAATTTCTTAAACTTTATTTATTATGTAAAAAAAAAAAAAGAATATAAAACAAAAGGACAGCTGAGACCATCCTCCCATGTCATGTCGAAAATCACTCTGCTGATGACGATTGAGTGAATTAATCAGCTCTGGCACCTCTTCCAGATCTCATATTCAGGGTGCTAGATGTGGCTTATTTGATATTTAACACTTACAACAGCTTTCTCTTTTACAGTAATGGTTACTATTTCACTGTTTAAAACCTCTGCTATAATTAAGTAGAACATGACACCATCATCATTAGCCTAAGTAAGCAAGAAAGCTTTTTTTTGTTCCTTCTTGTTATTCACCAATTTATTGTAACAGTGACAAATAGCCTGAATGTGATTTTGTATTCATGATGAGGTGAGTTATGTTTAGTGTTTCACTCTAATGTGATGTGTAATATTTTCACAAGAGTTGCTTCTGGAGATGTTGGTACAGATAAGAAAGGTCTTCTGAACATGATCCTGTGATATTACACTATTAAGCATTCAGAACAGCAGATGATGTCCATATGGAAAGCAAGAAAAATATAAGAAATGCTATATTCAGGCAGAAAAAAGAAATTGTGTTTAGTGGTCTTGCAAAAGCTCCACTATAGTTGGCAAGAGTACTTTTCATGTTGACAGTCTTTGCTCAGAAGCCTAAGCCTAAATGCTCATCAAGAGTCAACTGCACTCTTCCCATAGGCATGTTCCTCTCGGAAAAGCTGAGGGATGCTTGTCAGCCAGTACTGGCAGAACAGATTTCTCTGCTATATTAAACCAAATATAAACTGCTACTTTTTAAAGGCACAGCGTGGGTACTTCTTTGAGTTGCCATTCCAGCATTTTCCTGAAGTGCTCAGCTCCCTACAAGATGATGTGTTTTCATTTGTTTGGGGTTTTTTAAAGAAAGTGCCAGAAGTATTTGGTCTCTCTTAGCTCTGTTTAGGGACATGCTTAGGTTTTCAGGAGAAAACTCTGAATTTAAGCTCTGGTAAGGGCTTTCTAAATGAGCTATAGCAAAATTTGATAGGCTGCACAACCTACTAAGTCACATTTAGCTGACAGCATCACATGCCATAGAAGAGTTATTGCTAGAAAGAACCATTGGATAAATCAGAAACCCTTAGAAGTTATAGTAAATTATCTATAATAGTTTTTACTTACCACACTGTTGCAGAAAAGTGGCATGGAAAGACTACTGAAGAACTTAAGCTACTTTATGCAGAAACTACTGTATCATCAGGAGCCTTCTGGAGAATCACAAGCCACAAGCAACCTTTAGTTGGTATACAGTGAAATCACATCCCTTTGCTAAAGGTACTGAAGGATTTTTACAGACACTGGCTCATTCTCTTTTGTGACCTGACCTCTAAAAATAAAAATCTGTGCGAGCTACAGTTGCTCTTTTCTAGTAAGGATGGCAGCTAAAGCAATTAAAGAAGCACTAGTTCAATTATCTTTTTTTGCTGTACTGTTTACTACTAGAAATTAGGCCCTCATCCCTGACATTGGTCATCTCTAAGAGGTAACACCTTCTATTTTAGAAAAATAATTACTAATTACATTTTAAATTTTTTTTCAAGCTCTCAGCTTCAAGATTTAGTTTGTTTCCTTTTAGAATTTGCTGATATGGATGCAATATTAAACACTAGATAGATATGTATTTTATGGACATCCGTATTTTTACTAAGTGATTCATCCAAAATACTTGAATATTCTTTTTATAATTGTAATTTGTTTATGGTATTTTTAAGTAATTTGATTTTATGTATATAAATGTAGAATCCTTGTGTATGAGTTGCATTATGCACGGTTGTAACAATTTCCTTATTACCTGTTTTTGGACATTGATCAAGAACATTCTATCAAACTAACCAATATATGTCATTTACATCCCTTTTACTATACTAAGGACAGAGCTATGCGTGGAATATTTGGCTTTTGAGTAATTTTAGGTCTGGCTGAGTGCATAGGTGCTTCTTTTCAGCTGTGTCACCTAAGGAATGTGTGCCAGAGATGGCATGTTCATGGTCATGACATGGACTGCTCAAGGAGGCAAAGGTAATTTTCATCCTGTACCTTTTAGTTTCTGAAATTAATATTTTGACACTCTGTTAAGAGACTTTGAGGGTAAAGAATGGCTTCCAGCCCAGACAATAAGGCAACAAAACTATTGTATCAGCTTAGAAGTCCTCCTTGGAAGGTTTTTCTCTGACTTGTAGTAAAATGTTAGACCTCAAAAACTTGGTACTACATTTTTTGTGCAATGAATTGGATTTACACAATTGAATTTAGTAATCAGAGTTGGTAAAACAAATCAATGCTAGAAGAAAGCGAGCAAGAAATTTCCGTAACTCAAAAATATTTTCATTTGTATCTTCCTTGTCCAAAGGGGAGAAAAAATCAGTGACTCAGGTGACTGTGTTTAGTAAATTTGAGCTTTCCTTTGTAAAATGAGAATACAAAACATCTTCTTCCTTAGGTTATTATCAAAAGCATAGAGATAATAATATAAAGACTGAACAGAGTTTGCAACAGGAACATCCTGAATAAAGTATGAGATTGCAGATTGTAATCTTAGATATAAGGAGTCTTTTTTTTTTTTTTTTCGTTTTGTAGGCAAATCTACAATCTGAGGAATTTTATATCATTCTGAGCTTCTGTTCTTGTCTGCACTGGATTCTAAATGAATGAGATGATTTTTTAAATTTCTTTTTAAATGTAATCTGGCCTGATTCACAATGGAATTCCAACATTTCCTGTTATAGCATGATTTATCAGGAATTTAATTAATCTCCATTTCAAATGTAGTATACAGGCCTCTAAATTTAAAAAGAAAAATAAGTGTAGCACTTAACACTGAGACCTAAACTTAGTTTTATAATAGATAAAATAAATGAAAACCTAAACTAAAATTACAAAAAATAAAGATGAATCCAAACCAAAATTGGAAAAAGGAACCAGTCAAGCCTGTTATGTTCAAAAGCCAAATATGATTTCTGTATTTTAAATCTCAGGTTCATGGTATAAAGTAATTAAATACTTTATGTCCTATCAAACATAAACTGTGCCATTTATATTGCTGTTCTTCTTACAGGTGTTTATTTCTTGTCGTTCCCTCTTTCTCAAGCTAGATATGACTTTGAAATACAGGCAAATAAATGTCAATTCCTTGGGCTCTGTTCTGCCATTCCATTGCTGAAGTTCTGCTCAATTGAAAATTTCCATTCAGACTGACTGGCATTTGTTGAACTGGCAGTTGCTGTTGTTATTATTATTATTTTACATTATTTTGACACTCTTTTGTAAAAGTCGCGGACTTTGTGCAACCCTTGCTGTGCCTATGCATGACATTTTAAAAGCAGCTGCTTCTGTGGATCTTTCTCACAATAGTATGTTTTTTTTCTTGAAGACACCCTGACCCTCACAAAAAAACCCTTCAGTTACTCTTAAGCTTTGGTCTGTGATGTTTCTAAACTTGTATGTGGAGGAGGTACCACCCAATTTAATGCTATGCCAACCTAAAAAATACAGAGACCAAAAAAAAGGTGCAGTAAAGAGTAAATAAGATCAGTGGAAGAGTTTTCTATATCTCTACCTCTTCTCCTTTAAAGCAAAATAGGATTTTGTACAGACTTTGTCTTCAAAATCTCTGCTCTACGTTACACTTTTAATGCTCACAATTAATAGGTAGAATAATATGAACAAGGAAATAGATGGAGCAGAATGACTTATGAGGGTTTATTATATAAAAAGTGTTTTTCAGATTTACAGTATTCTTTTTCAGCCTGCAGTGAGTTAGAAAGGAAGTTAAGACCATAGAATGTCACTATACTACAAGAATCCTTCTTGCTCTTTGGACAGTACTCGTGCTGTTTGCTTATTAAGGCAGCAGACTGTTCTCAGAAGATGTCATATTTTAGTTATAGAACTGATTCTTTAATATGCATTAATGGAAATGATTGGAGAATTCTTCTATAGTTCTACAGTCTTGAAAAGACTAAAATTTGTGAATTCATAGCAATATATTTCAGAGAGCAAGAGCCTGGCAGCTTCCTTTAACCTGTAGTCATTTTACCTTGCTTGCTTCCCTATGGTGAACCTGTAGCAGTAACAGCAGCAGTTGCAGGTGGAATTAGAGCATATTTGCCCCATTTGGCCTTATCACATATATCAAGACTTGAATTCCACCTTCTGCTTTCAATTCTTTTTTTTGTTTGATTGACTGATTGAATGTAGGACATTTAAAAATATTATTTATTCTTCAAAATAGGAAAAAAAATCTTTATGACAAAATAAAATCCAATAGGAGCCAGTAACTTAATGCCTTATTAAACGTAATACTTTCAAAAATGAAAATCCTAACATTCAAAGATTGCATGTTCTTCCCTTCTCCCCTCTTTTTCAAATACTGAAAACTAATGAATTGCAAAATCGTGAATAATGGTAACCTTGCGCACTCTATGTGGAAGAAGCCTCTAACATCAGAGCTGAGTTTGGTGACCCAAAATAGCTAGGTCAAAGAAGAAATGAAGTCCTGGAATATTACTGAAATCCTCCCAGCATGCAACATTTGTCCTTATCATTGATCCTTGGTATACTTGCAAAAACCTAATTTTCCTTTTTTGAAAAACAGGTATAATTATTCTTTCCTATCTTGTGAACAGATTTTGGGAGGGGCAAATACAAGTTTTTAAGCATGTTAAATTCATCAAATGAAAAGATAACTTCCTGCATCTGAATGTTCTGTGTTTTATAATTCTAAGCGTTCAAATGCTGTCCCTTCTGTGGCATTTATTATTTCTGTGAATACTTACACAATTTATCTGGTGGAACTCTGATCTATAGTTCCTGTACATTCTATTACATCTGTACATATAATTTCATCTCCATTTTTCTGTAAAAATTTTTTTCTACCTCGCATTTCCTCCCAAGGAAGAATTTACTTACCACATGGCTCAACATATCTGTTCAGTCCTCATTTTAAACCTTGAAAACATTGGCATTTCCCAGTCACTGTCTACCCACAGTTTCCCTGTATCTGAACTTGATTTTCTCTTTTGGCATCTCTGCCTGCGTGTGCCATGTACTGCTACTAGGGACTAGCTCCTTGTCTGTATTGCTCTCCCAATTTCCATGCTCTCCCCAGCCACCTTTCAGAGAGGCATCCCATCTTTGGCTCTTTGCAATAGAGTTTGATCTGAGTGTGATTGTTTGCTCTAGGTTGCTCTCTAATAACTGTAATAGCCGTAAAAGCCATAATGACAGCCTGCAGTGCCCCACACTTTCTTCTTGCTTTTTTGCTTTGGATGGGAAAAGTTCTTATGGAAAGCTCAAGAACCTCATTCTTTCAAATGCTGCTTTAAGACTTCTAATTTAAAATGCATCTGCTAGGCACAGATAGAAGCCATACACAGCTACTGTGTATTTTGTTGCCTCTGCCTCTCAAGGATGCCGGGTTTGGGTGGGAGGGAGAACATGTTTTCATTTCTGTTTTGATGAACAAAAACCTCTGCTCTTTAGGGCAGAGACCACCAACTTTATTCAGCACCTTCACAGGTACAACAAAACCCTGCTATGAAGGCTGGCATTCTCAGAAATTAAAAATAGAGAACATATTAAATATGACAAAAGTGAGAACATAATGCATATGATCTCATTATCTTCACAGAAATTAACATAATCTTTTTCTCCTACGTTATCTACCCTGTAACAAAATGTATGCCCTACTGCAAACGGGCACAAAAAATATTAATTCCTCACCTGAACACCAATGGCAACACATTCATACCTCACCCTCTTAATAACAAAGCCAATTCCTAATTAACTGGAGATTGGGGCAGGGTTTGCCTCTGAAACAACAGTAAGAATGTGCTTTTCAACTAATGTCTTTGTTTGTTTCGGTCTTTTTATCATCTTTACTAGGTCTTTGCTACTTAAAAAAAAAATACTACTTAATTTTCAATACTGTCCAAATACTATTCAATACTATTTCAATTTTTTTCTTTCTATTAGTAATCAACATCAGCTTTTCAGTATCTTCTCATTTTACGTGCATTGAACTGTGTTTAGATTTTGTCGCTTTCCTTTGACTTTTCTGTTGCTTGTCTTGGAATACTCAAGGGTTGTATGCAGACATCTGGGCTTAAGGATGGTATACACAGGTGGAAGTGGATGGCTAGGTCTTAATGGCTATGCATGTTTATGCTTTCAAGTGTATATATATATGATATAATATCAATACTAATAGTTTTGATTATTTCCATAACTATTAAAATTCAAAAATGAACATTTGTGGAGAGAGGTCGTATTTTTTACTAACCCAGTTGATTCAGTTGTTAAAAAAAAAAAGGAAATAGGCTTAAGGCCCTTCTTTGACTCCACAAGCTTGTTTGGTTTTTTTTTGTCATTTTAGCCACTCATTTAATAAATGGCATTGCTTTTTCCTACAGACCCCTTGCTGCTATGTTAATATCTGTGCTCAAGCTCTGAGCATGTCCAATAGTGATCTTGAGTGAGAGTCTGTAATTCTAAAAGGGCATGTTGTGTCATCTTTGTGTCTTCTGGGTTTCAGGAGGGCTTAAGGATGACCCAAACCATTTAATGTGCACTGAACAACTTCTAAACGAGAGATTTTCCAGCAGACTTAGTAAACACAATCTTTAAGCATTTCTCTTCCTGTTCCTTGCTTCATGTTTGCCGTAGACTAGAACTGTATGGAAAGATTTGAGGTTTTCTACAACCTCTATGAACTACAATGGGGCAGAAATCTCACATAAAGTATGTGAAGGATTTTCAAATGTTTGCACAATTCTCTCTTGGTATCTGTACAGGAGGACATGCAAATTAAGCCATCTGTGAGATCAGATCATGCACAAATTCTTTTACTGGCCTGATATTCAAGTGACTTCTATGCTACTTCATTATCACTTTATCATGGCTGGCCATTTCATTAATTTAATTGCAGTGAGAGAAACCTGGAAACTCCACTGACCCTGCAAGAACCTATTGCAATTTGCATGTTTTAACTTGGTTTGTTCTTTCAGTGACTCATACATTGCTATATTAGGTCCTAGACTAGTATAAATATTATTTTATTTTGATTTTGTCAGTTAGTAAGAAAATTAGTATTGTGACGGGATTAAGATGGTTTATACAGCTCAGTCAAAAAATTGGGTTGTTCTTTAGTATTTTGCATCACAGGGCTGATGCTTTGATTGTGTTGGCACAGAGAGCTGAGAGCTGAGTCCTGATCATGGATTCACAGTTCTAAATGATTCACTTCTGTTGTGTAGTAATTGTCATTGAAATTATTACATATGAGTAGCATATTTGCTCCTCAAAGGTTCAGAAGAGACCAGATTAGGACAATCCCAGGAGTTAGATGCAGCCAGTATCTCCACAATAAATAGTAATAGATTATTATTGTCAGCAGTACTTCTCAAGTTAAGAACTCAATGCTCAATATCTCACTTTATAGGCACAAAACCCCCAGTGAGATTACAGGGGTTGCCTGTGTAGGAATTACCCAGAAGACCACTAGGAGATCCAGAACAATACTGAGGTTACTCTGCTCCAACAACTGGACCAGTGCTCTAAGTGAGTTGCCAAATTTTTCCTTTCTAAAGCTTTTATACATTGAAGTCTTGGTTATGATGAAGGCTGAAAATATAATTAAACTTCACTCACTTTTCACCTTTCATAGAATCATATAATGGTTTGGATGGACCAGACCTTAAAGGCCATCTAGTTCCAACCTCCCTGCCAGAGACAGGGACATCTTCCACTAGACCAGGTTACTCAGAGTTCCATACAATCTGGTCTTGGTCACTTCCAGGGATAGGATATCCATCACTTTTCTGCAAAACTTGTTCTAATGCCTCATCACCCTCATAGTAAACAATTTTTTCCTAAAATCTAATCTAAAGCAGCCCTCTTTCAGTTTAAAAATATTCCTACCTTGTACTATCACTGCATGCCTTAGTAAAAACTCCCTCTTCGTCTCTCTCCTAGGCCTCTCCTAGGTTTAGTCTTTGATGCTGCATTTGAAACAAAGGCTTTACAAAAAAATTATAATGTTGGGCAAATATCTGCCCTATTAATTTATCTGTTCATTTCTTTTTAATTTTGCTGTTATATACTATTTTGTTATGTGACACTAGCATCATGATAAAATAAGCGCTGTTAATCTTCTTAAAGAGTGAGCGTCAAGAGGTTAAAATGTGGTCAAGGGTTAATTTGCCAGACAGAAATTTCATTAGGTTTTCATGGATTTGCTGTAGTCAGTCACATACATAGTTGTCATTTTAATGAGTCTTCTATAGGCTATGTTTTTAAAAGTTGCTGCTCAACAGTTGTTTGGATGGAGGGCATCCTTTTTGTTGTCTGTCAGGCCCATCAGTGACATCAAAGTTTACTGGAGAAATGCCTGGAAGGAATGGATAAAGCAAAACAATTTCAAAAAAACTAAGTAAGGTTTTTTTAGCTTAGTTTTAAAATGCACCTGCATATTATGCTTCAATTGTGACTATCCTTTTTCTAAAGGATTTTCTTTGGTATAAGCATAATTTTATGAAGGTGTCCAAAAGATTTATTTTTCCATCACAAAGTATTTTTGCATGTATTACTCCATCTTGTTATCAAGTAAATTCATAATCTTTAATTTTTATTCTTTTTTTTAAAAGTTGAACTTAGATTTTATTTTACTGGATTATGATGGTTTATTTCTCTGTTTGAAAATGTGCTTAAACTCTTTTTACATTTTCCAGAAGAAACCAGTATTTATTGAACCTTCTCTTTGCTCTGTCTGGATTTACTTTCATTTTTTCACAGCAATTATTTGTAGCTGCATAGTTTGTCAAATTGAATAGAAAAATACAAGTTTCATTGTCCTTTTTCAAATAAATATGTGAAGTATTTATTGCCATTAAGAAATTGAAATAATACATAATTTTCAATACGTAGTGAAGCTTTATAATGTACTTTGTACATGTACATGTATCTTTGTAACATCAAACAAGTACTTGAACATGCCTGTCTGTAAAAGAGAACTAGTATCTTATTTCTAAAGCAGTATTATTAGAAAAGTTGACTTTAAAATAATTTCTTATAGCAAACTAAATTCAGCACTTTTTCTGGATATTTTCAACTTGGTAAAAAACTTTTTCATGTCTTCAACAAAAAATGAAAGTGATCTTGAAGTTAATTTTTCAGTTTCTAAAATGATTATTTAAAAGGAAAAGATATTTAATAGTACAGTACTCTTAACAGTAGTTAAACAGTTTCTTTCTAAAAAAGAGTAGTTAAAATATAAAAACTTTATTAAAAACCCAAAAGCTGCAAGAATTTTGAACTAACGTAAAATTAATTACTATGCCTTCACCAGCTAACACATGGGACAGTTATGACTGATGATACACAAAATTGCAATTCAGCACACAGAACTACATCTACAGCATCTTCCTCTTAATAGTTAATGAAGTTTTTCTGAGTACCACTCAGCACAGTGGATGAACAAAGACGGAGATAGAGAGGGCTCCAAAACAGCTTTACTCTTCCTTTCCTCCCTAGCACAGCAGGCCAGAGAGAGGGAGGAGGGAAGGAAGAGATGTGTGGCAGAAGGAGGTACAGCAAGCAATACAGTGCCTCTCCTGCCAGGATGCATTTATTGCACAGCTTCTCTTGGAGTTACAGCCCAGCCAGGACCACAGAGAGCTCGGGTGTTTGCAGAGTGTCAACCTTCCACAGCTCACTAAAGCAGGATGCCAAGCCTGTGCACATGGAGGGGGGTGGGGGTATGTGCTGGAAGGTGGCCATGGCGCTGTGCCAGACTTTGTAAGGTGCAGGTTGTGATGTAGGGAAGTGCAAGGTGGGACCCAGCCGTGTGAATTTCATAGGCATGAAACTCATGTGAGGCTCTGAGGTAACTTTGGAAGCTTCACTTGATGTTGGTTTAATTACCTTGGCCGACTGGCATACCAACAATAACAATTTTTAGTGCACTGTTTAAGGATAAGAAAATCCATTACTGATTTTGCTTTAGAAGAATGCGTGGTAAAGTCTAGTGCTTTGGGAGCTGTTTGATGAGTGGCTCAAGATATCCATCCAGTAGAGTTTAGGTGGCCAGCTGGACACAGCAGCTTCATCAGCTCTGCTGGTCCAGGGGTTAAATTGGCCACTTTCTTCTCAGGGTCATATGTGTAGCCACAGCCCTCCCATAAGCTCAGCAGCTGCTCCAGTCTGAGTATGGGTATAAATAAGAAAATGATGGCTTCTTGTTAGAGAAGCTGTGAATGCCCCATCCCTGGCAGCGTTCGAGGCCAGGCTGGATGCGGATTTGAGCAATCTGGTGTAGTGAGAGCTGCCCATGGCAGGGGGTAGAATAACCAATTATTTTATCTCAAAAGTGGCTTACAGGAACAGCAACTGAGAGACTTGCTCAAGAACAGAATAAAATCATTATAGGTTTTTACATTTAGAATAACATTACTCTCTTGTCATTGCAGGTATGCTGGGATGGGTGTGTGAAAACAGAAGGAGCAAGAACACAAAAAACAAGCTGCTGGTGGTGGATGTTTTTCCTGGGAAGGCCGTATGGAAGGACAGGAGAGGTGGGAACATGGTGTTTCGCTCTTCCTCAGCTGGACTGGACAAGTGAGTATGGATAGTGAGATCAGAAAGGAGGATAATCAAAGTGTTGTGGCAGACAGTAACATGCTCCAAAATAGAGTGTAATGAAGCAATTTTAGTTTTCCAAACAAAGTAGTATAGAAGACGCAACCTAAATACTGTTAAAACCACCGCAGGGAAATTATGAAAAAACAGGTTTATTTAGTTGGCTTTATACCATTAGCTATAAAGCGAGCCTTCAGAAAGGGCTGAGAAGCTGGACTTCATGGCTTTGGGGCTTTACTTGTTAAATGCTGCACTACATCAGATCATAGAAATCTGAAACTCCCTATCTCACAGCAAGACAGCGTCATGAATACCTAAATTTATCACCTGATTGCTTTGATACCTGGAATTTACTGCTCAAAGAGAGGACAAATATAGCTGTTATGAAACCATACAGTCTGCTTTGGTGCATCTTGGCAGCTCAAAAAGGCAGGAGTTTTTGGACACAGCCTTCCTGTGTCCAGCCACTCTGTCCAAAGAACAGAAAACTGCTTTCTAGGGGAAGTCCTGAGAGCTCCTGAACTTGGTAGGTCCTGGCACCACTACACCAAAATTTCCCCCAGAAGATCTGGTGCATGGGTGCTGCCAAATTCTGTCCGCAAAACCTAGAAATTATGTCATTCTCGTAGAAATAAAAATTGCTTTCTATGATTCAACGAAGAAAAAGAAAATAAACAAGAAAGAAAGGAGAAAAAAACCCAAAACACCCCAAAACCACCAACCAAAAACGCCCAACAAAAGAACCAAACCTAGAGCAACCCCAGGCTCCGGGCGAAGCGGTGCGGAGCGCCTCTGGCCGCGCTCACCTCGGGCGCCCGCGGCGCTTTGCGGGGCAGCGCTGCCGCCAGAAAGGGCGCGCGTGTGCGCGGGGGGTGTGTTTTGCTTGGCGGAGCCAGGAAGGCGAAACTTTTTCTTTCAATAAATTTTTTTTTTTTTTTGTGAATGGAAGCGGTTGCCTCGCCGCCCGGGGCGTGGGGGGCCGGGGGGGCACAGGATCCCGGGATGGCGGGGGCTCCCAGCGCCGGCGGCCGCCGCCGCGCCCGGGCCCGGCGCAGTCGCCCCCCGCGGGCCGGGCCGGGCCGGGCCGGGGCAGAGCGGGCGGGCGGGAGCGGCGATCCGGCGATCCGGCGGGGGGCGCGGGGAGCCAATGGGCGGCGGGGATCCGCCGGCGCGGCTCGGGGGCCCCTGGAGGAGGAGGAGAGGAAAAACCACGGGATTGAGCTCTGTCAGTGGCGCTCGCGGCTTCCAAGGGGGAAGTGCCGGGGAATAATTAATGTTTTTATTAAATTTGGAGGGAATTTTTTGCAGCCGATCGCCGCGCGTGGCCTTCAGGTGGGTCTTCCCCCGCAACTTTGCCCGCCGCCCCTCAGGATCGCGCGGCGGCGGCGCGGCTGCGGGAGCGATCCTGTGGGAGCAGGCGGCTGGTGCGCGGGGCGGGGGGGCCGTGCGTGTGCCTGGGTGTCTCTGTGTGTGTGTGTGTGTGTGAGGGCCGGTGCGCGGCCGCCGGGCGCCGCCGCCGCCGCGAGGTGCGCGGCCAGCCCCGCGTTCGCCATTACGAGCTGGGCGCACGCCGGGAGCCGCGGCCGGCGCGGATCGCCCGCGGGCGCGGCGCGCGCTGTAAATAAAGCCGTGCCGCCCGCCCCGCTGCCCGCCGCCGCGGAGTGCTCCTGCTCCGCGTTCTGCTGGCAGCAGCGTGTAACCAGGTGAAGGCAGAGAAGGGAGGGTTGTTTTTATGAATGGGACTCTTTGAGGTTAATTAGGTATGCAAATGCAAGCAGTTCATTCATGCTGCCTTTTTTTAAATCTAAAAGCCATCTTGTATTCCCCTCTAGGCTGATTGGAGTCCAGATCCCGAGGAAATCTCCAGATCAAATGCCCAGTAAATAAAAACACTGAGCTAAGACTCGTGGAAGAGCTGCAGAATGGATGGATTTTATGACCAGCAAGTGCCTTACATGGTCACCAATGTGAGTGATCAGTTCAAAGTTGGTGTTTATAAACTTGACTCCGACTTATTTCTGTGGGGGAGTTTTACAGACACAGTCTCTGCTTTGTTACGGCTGTAGGGGCAACTCTTCATCTGGGAGCTTTGCTTGCAAGATGAGCCTATCTTCTTAGTTATTGCAATAAAGCATCGTGTTCTTTTAAAGACAGTTTTGGGATGATTAAAAAATCATGCACATGATTAGCGGATGAGGGAGGCGAGAGCAGCAGCAGCTGCATTCAAAGTTTCTGGCTGCGTTTGCCTGCAACGTTCAAAAGAATGAAGTTGAGGCAAACATTAACCTTTTTCTTTCCTCTCTGTTGTTTTTGTTTTTTTTTTTTTTTTCTTTCAGGACTTTCCCTGCATTACTTATAAAATTATTTGCAAACAAAGCAGTCTATTATAATTTAATATCTGGGTTCTCCTGCATAGCTTATGCTATGGGGATTTATGGGCTATTGTGTAGGTTTGTATACTTTAGATGCTAAAAATACGATTGGTATTGTGTTGCTGCTGGAGCACATTATATGTGTATTGTACAAATAGATGTTTACATAGATAGAAATGTGTTGCATTTAGACATAGGAATCTTTTGGAGGATGTTAGGTGCTCAGCAATATCTTTTGTTAGAAATTGAAGGCTTGCAAGAAGTCCCTGTTTGAAAATGTAAAGAATTTATGCCAACTTTGCATATTCCTGATTAAATACAGAAATGCCCAAAACAAACGCAACCAAATCTCAAACCTCAGATTTCTAAAGTAACTGATCTTTCCTGTTTATAGAATCCGCGTGGGAGAAACTGTAATGAGAGACCGACAAATGTCAGGAAAAGAAAATTCATTAACAGAGACCTGGCTCATGATTCAGAAGGTGAGGGCTTGTCGTTCCTCCTCTCCCCCCCCTCCCTTTCTTACTAATGCAGAGAAGCTCTTTGAGAGCTATTTATTTATTTATTTTGGAGATAAATATATCTAGATCAATCTGAATAAACAAGACAAGAAAACTACATGTACTAGTGCAAAACAACCTGGCAAGGGCAATAAATTTATAAAGTTGAAAGTCTTTCCTTGACTTACCCTGTTGCATTTTGTGCACGAGGTGCACGGATGTCACGCACTGAGGACAAGCCTTTGTGGCATCTGACACAAGTCATGGCACCTGGCTTTTTCACCATCAGGCCTCTTCAGTTATAGGGCATTCTTCATCCCTCCCATCTTTTAACATCCTTTTCCCTGGTATGTCTTCACTGATGGTAGCAGGAGTGAGAGAATGTGAGTGTGGAGATTTGATTTTCACCAGCTTTACTGTATAGTCAGGCTCCTGGTGCCTGCTGGCTTGTTTCTCTTGTATAACACTCACAGGGTTAAAAATCCAGGGAATTTAAATTAAGGGAGCCTAGAGTGGAGAAAGTTTTGGAGGGCCAAAGATTTGTAACTTAGTCCCATCAGTAGCCAGTCAGGATTGTAGCTTGAGAGCTGTGGGCTGGTAATAGCTGTTAACACTTCTTTAGGTTACAAGGTCTGTATTATGCTACGCCTACAGCCCTGAAAGTACATAAGACATGCAGGAAGATATGTAGAGGCCTATAACTTACCCCTATGTAAATCTTATCAGGGTGAGTACACACTGGCACACTTTTCAAAATCCATACTTGCCTGGAAAAGTAGATTGAAAGAAAAGCAACTTTCTGATTTTCATCTAAATCATTTCCCAATGTGCATGTGGGGTATCAGTCCACAGGATAAATGAATAGCCTCTGTCATTTAAGTATATGTAAATAGTTATCTGTCAGCATTCATAAAAGAGGAAGTCTCTCTCAAAATGCAGTAAATTAAAAATAAACCATTTGTTAGTTCAAATATCCTACTTAGTCTTAGCAAACAGAATTTTCTGAGGCTTGCAAGTAAGCCGAATGCTGCTCTGGTTTACACCCATTATAAGTAACTGATTTCAGTGAATTGCAAAAGATAAGCTGCTGCAAAATCCAATCCATGAAGAAGGTGGTTTTAGCTTTAAAGAAGTGCAGTGAATACAGCATAGAGGAAATAGTGGTGATTCTCATGTCATACCAAGTAAAACATAAGGGGAAGTACAAAAGATTTCCCATTTCTCTTTGCTATTGCAGCATCTCAGGTCATGGCTTCAGAATTTTTATATGATAGTTATGACCCTACTATTAAAATACTCAGTTATTGCTCAGGCAGAACTGTGGAAGTCCAAGCAAGCCTTATCTGGGGCAGATATTACAGGAGGAGGCCTGAATGTATAAGAAAGAATAGTTCACCTGTAAGAAATATTATGATTTTTAACTTTTCTATATGTTTCTGGGTAAGCCTTTTATACTGCAGAGCTCTGTTAAGATTCTGGTTATTGTTTCAAGAGCAGAAAATACAGTAAGTGCTTAGGTTTTTATTAATAGGTGTAGAAAAATCAGTAACTGGTGCCTTAGAATGCCTGCTTTTTCTGTGCATTTGACTGCCAAGACAGAATTGATGTATGTTGTTCTTAAGGAAAAATATATTTTTGAACATATTTTAATCTTGTGTAGAGATTAAATTTTATCCATGTCTTTATCTTTTTGCAGAACTCTTTCAAGATCTGAGCCAATTACAGGAGACATGGCTTGCAGAAGGTAAGGGAAAAAACTGCTTGTAAAAAGAGGAAAAACAACTCTGGAGGGGAAAAAAAAAGTCCTGAACTTGCTGTCTTAATGTTCAGCCCAATTAATTGAGCTCTAAAAGAGCCACCTCATGTGTCATGCATACATTAGAGCCTCTGATGAGTTTGTCTTTGGGGACTCTGGGGCTGCTCTACCCAGTGTCATCACAAATTACCAGGAGAAATTGCTTCCAGCTCACAATCACATCTGCTTTTGGCAAGAACTAATGCACCAAGACTTCAAGTTCTAAGCCTCTGTTCAGATTTTAATTGCAATTGATCAGGTTTATATTATTGTACCTCGAGAGACTACATACAGCCAGAACTGGGCTTGCTGTTTCCTTTTCAGCAGCACATATAATTATTTGGTGTTCTGGTGGAGTACTTTTCTGATGGCAGAAATTAGTTTCTCTGGGTTCATCGGGACGGGATGCTTCAAGATTTAAGTGCAAGTGTCTTCTTTCCACCTTGTTCACAGCACAGAACATTAGGTGTGTATGAAATACTTAACCAGTACTTTTTCTTTCCTTTTTTTTTTCTTTTTTTTTCAGAAACCTTTAAATATTTTGCATGTTATTTTTGTCTTTGTATTTGTAGTTGTGAGTTTCTGTACCGGGTGATTAGAAAACTAACATCGGTCTGTTTTACACATGCATGCTCTTTTAAGTATTTCAAATAATCTTGCAGAGCACATTCTAGTGAAGGGACAAGGTTTAAGAACAGTAATGTACAAATCTGAATTTCGAGTAGTTGAGAGGTTAATTTAACAGTAACAAAAATGTGCTGCTGTATTAGGAGAACTTTAACAAGTTGCAAGGTATCTTTTTGCTTGTTCAAGTCTATTTGTTTTCAGCAACATTTTCTGTTTTGTTTTTTTTTTTCTTTGATATTTGCAGTACTATTTACTTGAAGCATAAAGATTTTTGTGCATTATCTGTTCTTAATATTTCTGGTGAATTTTAAATGTAAACTTCTGCATCTGAAATAGACATAAATTTGATGCAAGTTAAAATAATCTCTCCAGATTCAACCTGATTTAAATGAATGTGAGTATTCACATATGTTTAATTTTTTTCTTGTACAGGACTAGGCACAGCTGTTTATAGAAGAGATGTTCTGTGAGGTTTTTTTGTTGTTGTTTTTTGTTTTGTTTTTGTTTTAAAGGAGGGATGTTGGGGTGAAATTCTTGTTGTTGGTGTTCATAGAAAGGGAAATATTGCTGATGACTACTTGCTTATGCCCTGATTCTGTTTTAACAGCTTTTTGTGTAGTTTCTTTGCCTGTAAGTAAGTTGTGAGGTGTTGTTTATTTTGATGGCATTTTTATTCTACTAGTATTAGTTTTAATGTGGGGTTATTCTGTGTATAATCAAAAACCCCTCCTGAAATTAACGGAACAGAAGATATATTTTTATGAACTAATACAATTCTTCCCTAATAATTGAAAACAGGATGTCCTGTACTATGATCTTTTTTTTTAGTATAATGGTCAGATGCGACTGTAACTGTCTCCCTCTGGTAATTTTCTAAGGAATTCTTTACATTGTATCATCTCATTCATGCTAGCAAATCAGAAACATGTTAAAATGCTACTCAAAAGATACTATTTTTTAATTCAAAGGTTAACTTTCAGTTTGATTTTTTTCACTGGAATGGATAGTTTTGTTTCTGAAAAATGATTAAATTTCTTTGATCTTAAGTCAGAGAAAATCCAGGCAGATTCATAATGCATGGGGCAGATATAATGGAAGTTTGAAAAATAATGCCGAATTTAAAACTAATTTGATCATTTCCATAGGTAAATAAATTAATGTAATGGCAATTTTTATTCTGAAGGCACTGCTTATTTTAGATTGGAATCGCTTGTTTGAGAGTCTTTTTACCTCTTATCAGAATGTATTTCACTGAATAAATTTAGATAGGTTTTGAAAGAGAAGGTGTCTAATCCCATGTCAGCTGGGTTGAATAACATTTATAAAAGCAGATAAAATAATCTGGGAAATATTGAAAAATGAAAAAAAAAAAAGTTACTTTTTTACTTAGTAGAAAGTAATAATGGTATTTGTCCACAATATATTGCAATTAAATATTACAGGTTTTCCAGTGTTCTAGAAATACTTAAAGAAATCTCTGTTTCGGGCCATGCCATGGTTTGAGCTGTTTCATGAAAAATAAACTTTGCACAGTTTTCTTAAGGCTAAACTAAAACTGAAATAAAAAGTTAAGATGACAACACTAAATATTGTACTGTTATCTTGATCCCAAAATTTTGTGCAAAAAAATCCAACTTAACACCTTCTGTTAGTCTTCATAAAATACTAGTGTTTGAGGACATTGTAGCTCTATTTAAATGTCTATATGGATGACCTTAGCCAGGAAACAGATTTTGAAATCAGACTTGTTTACCCATTGCTAGATGTGTCCATTTATGTTCTTCTGGACCTTCCTAGGCTAGAAGTCTGCCAATTTGGCAGCATCAGTACTGTTTACATATTTCTTTTCATAATGCTCTGGAGCCAGGGAAATGACCATGAAATTTTAAAACATCTTGACCCTTTTTAAGAAAAGCAGTGGCAGCTGACCAGGTTTCTCCCACTAGTTCAGATCCCCACTGGGGAGTAACCAGGTCAAAAACCTACTTAGTAGTTAGGAGAAGAAAGTGAGTTGCATTTTATGACACACAGAAATAATGCTTATGGATTTTTCTTTGTTTTGCTTTTCCTGAAGCTGTCCTTACTGCATCACATACTTTAGCCTGAAGATTTTTACAGTTAGTGTCACCTGTGACAAGTTGGTGGTAAACAGAAAAGAAATGTATTATTTTCCTCTTGGAAGTGGTGGGAGGCTCACTTGTATTAAAGTATTAATCCAAATGTAAACAATTCAATAACCTGTTTAATATTTTATTACTATATAATTAACAAGCTGAATACTACTTACAGTGAGCTCACAAATGTATTCCACTAGCTACATAGTAGATTTTTATGGAAATGAGTTTTGCTTCTTACTCCGTGTAGTATTATATATGTAAGAAAGACTCTGAATTGTTTTGATGTAAAACTTACTCTGAATAAGGTTGCCTTGTGTCAACTGTTATGTAAGACAGAAGATAGTGTATAACAGTTTTCTCATGCTAGAAATTGAAAATGGGAAGCCCTTAATAAATTTTTCAATGTTCAACCTTGTAATAGTTAAAGTTGCCTATTGCTAACCAAGACAAATATTATTTGAATTTTATCTTTTATTTTATATTTAAATAACTCAGTGGCTACATTTTGACATGATGATACTATAAAATGACTTTATTGATTCCACATATTTGGAATCAGATTAGTTCTGTCAGATAGCAATTATTTGTGTCTTGAAAAAAATGGTTAAAATATTAATCTAATGTTATCTTGTTATAGTAGCTCTTCCTACTTATTGTGGAACAAAATGAAGAGAGAACAAATTGTTAGTGAGTGAATATCTCCTTTCTATGGAGAAATCACTTGGTTTTGGGGAATATTAGATTAGCAAAAAACTCAGATTTTTAAAAAATATTATTTAGATACTAATTTCTCCTACAACTTGTTCCAGATACATAAAAGGCGTCCCAAGCGAAGATAAATAAGTTTATGCACTAGATCTGTTTCTTAGAGCAATAGATAATAAGCTTCTCAAATGGTAATATACTAAAAAAAATTTCTTTATGTGATTTGAAAAACATACAAAAAGATTAAGTGAACAATAAGTGGTTTGAAATAACAGCTACAGGTAACGGGTTCGTGCCTCTACCGCAACTCAGCTAAATTGAGGCTACTGATATTCAGAAGCCACTTCCTACTATCTGAAAGTAAGTAATTTCTCTCAAATAATTATTGGCCAGCTTTGGAATGAACTTGAGGAAATAAGTTTCTTCCCTCTGTTCTCCTAATGTGAAGGTCCCACCAGTGTTGCAGTGATGTCTAAGTGAGTGTTGACTTGTAGTTTATTTCTTGAATGAGGAGGTGTGAAATAGAATAGTTTCTAGGTCTTGAAGGACTGCTTTTAATAAAAGAGAGCACTGGATCTTCAAATATTAGTCTAGTTAGAGTGACTTTGTTTAATTGGGCTAACTAGCTTTTTTCTGCCAAAAAGTTGTAAAATTTAGCCAGTGTAAGGCAGATGGCATGTAGCCACATTCAAGAGCTATCCACATTTTATAGGAGCAATAAGAGTCAAGAAATAGTAATTTAATACCTCCTTGACTGAAATCTGCCTAACAGGAACAAACACTCTTAAAAGCAGTGAAAACACTTTCAGTTTGTAGTACAGAGAATATCTTCTTTTTTTTTTTTTTTTTTTTTTTTTTTGTGGACTTTAGGGATCTGATTGATTTGATTTTCTAATACTCACAATTCATGATCTGAAATATCTGCACAAAAAAAAGAACAGCTAGATTAGGCAAAATGGGAGGGAGGGGGATATTATTAAAAAAAAAATCCAAAAGAAATAAACCCATCAAAAATCCACAAGTCTGAAAGTCTGTATAGTAATAAACTTTTTCATGTTTTGCTTGTTTGCTAGAAAAGCAAATAATTTTGCTCAAAATCATAATTTTCAAAAGTGTAGAGGGGTTTGCTAGCCATGAAGTGAAGTATTAAATGCGAGTACTCCTTTTAAAGCTCTTTTTTCCTCATTTTTAGTATAACTGCAAATGAAGAGCAGATTCTGCAAACCCATCTTCATATTCCTAGGGATTATTCACATAAGGAAGAATTTTGAGATCTGGAGCTGGTTTTGAAGTACATTTAAGTTTATTAGTCAGAGCATCTCACGTTATGTAAAAAGGGTTTGGGGTTGTTTTGACAGCAAATCCAGTGCTTATCCGAAACAATATTTTTTACCGTCTTGAAATTTATCACTGTTTTGCCTTCCCAATGCTTCTTTGTTAGAAACAGTTGTTCCCATGGAAAAAGAACAGCCACCAACCAACATCCCCCCACCCCAGCTCTTGCAGGAATACTTACAATTTAGCCAATCTTTCAGATATTCAGAAGTGACAATGAATCAAAGAAAACTCAATAGATCCATTACTGTTGAGGCCCGAAGTCTTATTTTAGCTGAGGCCAAAATACTACTGCTCATATAGAATTTCCTGTCAATTTAAATTTCTTTTGCCACTTTGAATAAATGATGGATATTTTAAAACTAATTGCTCTTAGCTCTAAAAGTGAAGCATGAGGTCAGAGCACACAGTACTGCAGGAAGTGTTCTGCTACCCAAAATAAAGTTTTAAGTGAAGCATTTTCAGCTTCTTGTTTTTCTGGACAGTTTCCAGGTTTTTTTTTAACAGGAACACCTTTCTCTGGAGCGCAGCTGAGCTTTTGGAAGCAGTTTTTGAGTGGGAGAAGGAAGAGTTAAATATAAGCCCTTTATAGTTCGCTTAACTTTTCATTTATTAAATAACGTTCCTCAGCAGGTCTGTGCTGCATCTTGAGACAAAGCAGTGAAATCACTGTGTTTATGCCTAAAGTTCAAGTTTACTTTGCTGTAGCTTTCTGGAAGGGTGTGACATGAAAAGCTTGTGGTTGGGGCCACATGGTTCATGCTGGACTGTGTTTTTGTGAATGGAGGCAGAACTCCAGTTCTGACTGCTTGTCTTGAGGAATTGCTTCGGAGATCAGCTGTCTCATTCACTGGCAGAAAGAATGACTCATACATCTTCTGCCTTGTTTGGCTCCAGGTCATTGTTACAGTGGATAGAGCTGGTTTTAATTAAATATTAACTCCTTTTGTCCTGGATGCTTGTTAATGGGGACTTTTTGTTTACTTGCAATGAAAGCAAGCTAACTGGCCCGAGTTCTAAACTTTTTTTTCCTCCAAATTCTTTCCCTTTGCAAAATGAGCCGTCAGTTCAGCCTTTCAAAAAGCGTTTAAAGCTCTAAAAACTACAAACAAGTATTAAGTATTTTTGTGCTGTGAGTGTTTGCATAGCTCAGTAGGTAGTGAAACTGTAAAACCTAAACTGATAACATCTTCAAGATCATCATTAACATTTCTGCATGCTTTCCAAATCCTCTTGAGACATTATAACTATAGTCAGAAGGAAAAAAAAAAACCAAAAAAACCTTTTGGTAATATTCTAGGCTGAGTTGGATAGTTTATGCTGCAGATGTTGTCTGCTTCAGGAGTCTGAGACTTGATGGCTCTGAATGTGGAATGAACTAATGTAGCTGCTTCTGCTATAAGCAGTAAAAGCCACGTGCTTAATATCCTTCAAAACCTTTTATTAGTCTTTTGGAATATACTTGTCTTCTCAAACCCCCATAATTAAGTAGCTCAAGGAAATGTTCTCATTCAGATGGGGGATCATTTCAGATATCTTTTTTCAATTTCCCTCTGAACAGCAAAGTTAAAAAAAAAAAGGTTTTGGTGATTTATGCATTGTGTCTTGTGTATGTTAACAGAAACTTTTATGGCAGCTTTGCTAAGTTGCAGTATTTATGAATAAAAGAGGAAATGAATGGGCTATGTATATAAATGTGTCGACAGTTGTGACACTGCAAGTTACATTTTCCTTTCAGGTATTCACATTGAAGTGTCTTTACCTGCCTATTTAATTTGCTGCAAAATCTACCTGTGATTATCCGAAATCCAGGTACAAAAGCCCTCTTCTGCTTCAGCAATGGGATGATGTATCCCAATGATACAGCATCTCACAGCGAGGTGCTGGTGGAAGGAATCTCTATGACGATGAGTGCTTGCATTTCAGCAGTATGATCCTGTGCAAGTTTCAGTTCTGCTTGTCTAAGAATAATATCAGATTAAGTGAAGAAATAATTTAAGTGCTCATTTCCACAGTTAGCAGGTCCTTTTAATTTCTCCATATAGGCCTGTGGGCTCATTGGTAAGGTACTGATGCTACTAAATTTACAATCCAGTTGGAAATGCATGTTCCTTGTTTGAATGTTTTGGATGCTGTTATTTGTTTTGTTTATATTTAGTGGGGTTTTAAGCACTTCTTAACTTGCTGTGTTCCTTTCTCTACAGAGGCTTTTAAGGCTATGTTAATATTGCATTTAAAGTAAATTTTGACAGTGTAGTCTCCACCTGTTTCTAGAGTACTGATAAAGTGATGTGCTCCATCTCTATTAAATATGCCTTCATAAATTTTGGAGATCCATGAATGAAGCGTATTATTCTTGTTTACTCCATAAACAGGAGCAAATCAGGGGTAATGGCAGTAATGTAGTGGTTTCCACAACACTTCAACCACATATATTTTATTTTTTTCTTACTCTATAGCTGGGTGGAAAAAAAGAGGACCTTACTTAGTGATATATATACATAAATCTCTACAGCAGATTTTTTTTTTTTCAGACTAAGTAAAATTAAACTGATAAAACCAGAATGAAGCACTGGTGAAGCTGTCCAGTGCACAGAGGATGCTATCTGGAAAGCTATGAGAGATTTCTGTCCCTGTTCTGTAACCACTAAATGTAGCCTCTTTATTTAAACAGAAGGAGGTTTCGTTTTCTTTGAGGCTTTTAAAGATATCCTAGACTCACAAATTTATATATATCTCTACATATACATGTAAATATAAAATGCAGGTGCATGTTAAAAAAATTAATTCTGCTAGTCTCCTTGCTGCATTTGAAAATGATAGGTGGCTTAAGAAAAATGTGTGGGATGTGTCTTCTAAATAAGAAGTTACTTGACTCTATTACTTTAACTCTGAATGTACTCACAGATGCTTCCAAAACAAGTGGAAGTGCAAGAAATCTTAGGAACTGATTTTTAAGTAGAAGACCTTGATTTCATAATCAGATTTTTCTGTGGCAGTCAAATAGTTGGCATTTTTCTAAGGAAAATGCCGAACATTCACGTGTAGTCAATTGCATGAAATGTCAGAAATTGTGGAGTGTTAGTATTTGGGCTCATCCTGTCCCTGAACTCATGTATGGTGAAACTTCTGTGATTTCTCTGGAAGAAAGAGAAATTGAATGCATCGAAATACTGAAAATTTTTGGGTTGGTAGTGTTTTATACAGCTTCAAACTTTGAGGAGCCAATATGTCCTCAGAGGTACTTGTTTATTCTAAAAGGATGGGCTACTGTCAGGTTTGATTTTGTTTGGTATTTTTTTTCATTAGAAACCCAAACAACAAAGCAACAGTAGCTATTCTTTTTTAATCAAAGTTAGGCTAATTACACTTAGTGTATTTATCTTACTCATACTTCTTTTTAAATCTGCATTTGTACATTTCCAAGGTCATTTGTTTTTAAGGGGTATTTGCTGCAATTAAGACAGTAGGATTTGAAATTTATTTTAAAACCCAGAGCAATTTTTCAGTACTATGAGCCTGATTCTGAACTCTTTACCCAGGAAAAAAACTTCCAGTTTAGTCATTAGAAATATTTCCTGAGTAAAGGAGTGGAGATCTGGTCCATGAAGAGCAGTGTAGTGCACATTCAAAATAATTGTGAGTAATCTTAATTAAATATATATTTTTAATTCAGACAAATTATATTAAAACTAGTAGATATTGCACATATATAATGGGGAATAAACACTTCCTATGCTAGAAATTGTTCTGAAGGGCATTAAAGTCACATTTTATCATTTAACATATTTGAGAACATTTGATAGGCACGGTTTTGATAAGTGATTATATAAGCAGCATTTACCTTTCAAATCTTGTTGGGTAACCAGATCACGGCAGATGTTAACTTTTAATTAAGATCATGTGAATTATTTGCTTGTCTTTGGACAAGAACTGGGGAAAGTGTTTTTCAGCGATAATTTCATGCAGCTTTGCTGTGGCGATTCCAGTTAGCGTGTATGTTGAGGAAAAGATGACAAAGTTAGAGAAGATAAGCTGAATCTCTCTCACCATGTACCAGAAACAGTCATGCTCCGAGGACGCCGTTTCTCTGTGTAATGTTCTGCAGTTATTTGAATGTATTCATCTATAATAAACGTTTAGTGCTATTTCAGCTTAAATGGTTTAAATGAGTTTACCACGCAGTTTGAGACATGGCTAATGTCTTAGATATACACCGAAAAGGAAATGTGGTACCAGAGAAGCAAAATTATCTATCAGCAGACCGTGAAATGATTGCATTTAATAGCTCAGGTTTGTGATGGAAGTTTCCTAAAAGCAACGATGATCTTACAAAAGGCAAATGGATATTAATTGTGATTTTTGCTTTAAGCAAATCTTTTTCGATGTCTGAAATGTTGTCATTAAACCAAGAATTCTGTGGTCTGGTAATATAGTTATTTTTGAATATTTAAAACAATAACAGAAAATCCCTACTGTATTGGCTGGCTGCCATGAGCAATTGGAATCACTTTTAAGTAAGCTCAAGGTGTGGTGGTCTCAGGTTAAAGAAGCATTAGTGTTAATCAGTGAGATTTGGTTTATGCGGACTTAAGCGCAGATATTTTGAAAATGAGCACTAATGGGTTTTACCAGTGGCGTGGTAGGTCCAGACCCTGGTATAGGGAGTGAGGCAGGGCCAGTGAGCCCCCACATCCTCCCATTCCCATTGCTCTGTGCTGGGGCTTCTGTGGACTCACTGCACCACACAGCTTCACCCCAGGGTTTATCTGATATTAAAATGATGTGCTTGCCTGATTTTCATACTTAACAATGAAGAAACAAAAAATAATAATTTAAAATTTGACTGTGCTTTAAATTAAACACAAGAGTCTTTATTTATGCTTTAATGGCTTATTTTAATTCTTGTTTCCTGTTTTTTGTTTGTTTTGTTTTTGTTTTCCTTTCTTCAGCTCAGGTACCTGACAATGACGAGCAGTTTGTGCCAGACTATCAGGCAGAAAGTTGTAAGTATACTACAAATCATCACTTTCTTAAGATATATATATTTGTATATTTATATCTGTGTCTTCATATTTGTTATTTAATTTGGCATCTGTGGTCATGTGATAGCTCCTTTTGCTGATCAGTGACATCAGTGTGATGAGTAGATAAAGCAAGTGGCATTTTGATGTGCAGCCAAAAGAACTCCTTTTGGCTGAAGGTAGAGCCTTTAGCACTGGACCCTTTCCTGTGATTTCCACCCACAGCCCCAGGGAAGCATGGAGAAACTTAGGTTGTGGAGGTGGAAGGAGTTTCTTTGTCTGTAGAGTGTGCAGAGGAGCTTTTCAGCCAGTACAGATCAGATTCTGTGGGACATAGGATGCCTGTCTGCTGAGCAGAATTCATGCTGCTCAACACATTTTGTGTATGAATAAATAAATAAAAATCTCCACATAAACAATCAAATAAAGTCACAGCTGAAGCATTTTTAAGTTGTTTTAGCACGTGGCATTTTCTTGCTCAAATAATATTTTCCTTTGAGTTAATCGGTGAAAACAGGAGTTATGTTAAGCTGGGTGCTTGGCATTGTTTTCTACTTACTTGACAAGAACCTAAACTTATTTTTATAAGCCTGTACCCCCTCAAGTCTGCCCTTTACCTATTAAAATGCTCCTATTCTGTTAAATGCTGGCTCCCTTTTGTGTACTCGCTGCTCTCTGGTATTGGGTGATTGCAAGGGCATAGCATGGGGAACATCTAACAGACACAGACTTCTTGGAGCTTTCTTCTTCATGGCAAGGCTTTTCCCTGCCATTAGAGGTTTCTTCTAAACAGTGTCTGCTGATTGTAGCAGAGCACATGGTAGCTTTTCCATTTTGCTAAATAACTTAAATAGTTTATCTTATTGGAGTGAATTACTGCAGTTTACTAAAGCAGATAGCTGTTAAACACAGCATTCATGTACTGAAATATTAAGATTAATATGGAGAGATTAGGAAGAATTGCATTAAAATAGTCTTTAACCCAAAAAATAAATTCACACTTGCTGAATTTTCCTATAAATCTTCTAGGTTATTTTTTCCAGTTGTTAAGGAGCTGTTTAAAGTAGAATTTATTGAAAGCATTCATAAAAACATTTTGTGAGGCAAAAAAAAAAGCCCACGCTCTTTTTAATCCCCTAGAATTGTTGCTGTGCAGGATAGTATCCCTGCACAGCAACAATTTAAATGAGTTTTTCTCTCATAGTTCCTGTACGTATGCTAACCAACAATCATGGTCACTTTGAAAATTGCCTTTTATAAGAGGGGTTTTTTAAATTCTGTCTTCAAAGACTTTTTTTTTTTCTTTAAAATAAATTAAAATATGAAAGAGAAAACCACCTATAAATTGAAAATCAGATATGTTACTTTACATATGGATCTGTGTCCAAATATAGTCATTCATGCATATACCTTTGTTTAAGAGTACAAAGTTCAACTGGGGCTTCTATTAACCCACAATTATTGTTACACAACAAGTCAGTGATTCTTGGAAAATAATTTGTGGACTGTGAATGAAAAGCCCCATTGAAGCTGGCCACTGCTTTTGGTGATAAAGAAATTCTCCTAATATGGCTATTTTATTAATGCTGTTGTGTTTCAAAGTTCCTTAGCCACAGCTTACACAGTATTATCAAAGGAACATTTATTTCTTCATTTCAGTTGGTTTCTTTATCTTAAGTAAAGGTCAGGAGAGCTTCCTGGAGAGTTACTCTGGCAAAGGTTATGGAGTTTCAGACATATAGTTGGATATAATGTATGTAGCTGTGGGCTCTGCAAAACAAGAAGGAAGAGCAACATAACCAAAGCCATGGGGAAATTACTGTTGCAGAAGTAGCACAATTGTGACTGTTTTCTCTAGGATCCAAGCCTGCCTTCAAACTCCATTATAATGACTTGCTCTCTATAGTCTATAACTGTGCAATACTGAGCCCGTTACTGGTAGCAGTCTGGCAGAAGTACTTGACACATTATTTAAAAAATCTACTTAATTTTATTTTGTTTTATTTATTTTAATTTTAATTTTAGTTTTAATTTTTTTTTTTTACACGGGAGAGAATGGACAAGCTTTCATAGATTTAGTGTTTAATGCATTTCACTGAGCCAAAAATGAGGAAGGACAGAAGTGTAAACCGATGAAGGGGGGTCATAGCCACTTTAGTTCAAAGGCATCTAAACTAAACTGTGCATTCCTACAGAAATTTCCTTTATGGAACTGCATATAGATAGGGATGTGTATGTGATGTGCAGAGTGTGTAAAGAAAACGGAGGTATTCCAGTGAAGCTGTTACAATCTGTGGACCAGGTACAAAAAATAATGACATTTTATTTCTAGCTTCATTGCTTGAGAAAGGGGCTTTAAAGCCAAGACAGATCTGTGCTGTTAAATTGAAAGTTCTAATGTTAAATTGAAACATTAAAAGGAGAGTTAAGAAGCTTCTGTAACAGTAGCAGTTCTGAAACAATATGGTTAAAATTTTCTTGCCTAGAGATCACCAGCTTGGCGGTTTGAAGAAGTCAGCTCTCGATGCAAGATGTGGAAGGTAGTGGGGGAACTGATACTGCCAAGATCATGTGCTGTGTCCTAGCACTGAGCAGGATTAAATGCCCCTTAAAGTGGTGTAGCTTTTGCAATTTGTTTTCTGTAATAATGATTTTAACTAGTGAAACTGCACTGGTATTAGTAACTAGGGGAAACATTTAGTTTAGATTAGATATACAGTCCACTTTATCCACTCAGGGATTTAACTTCAAAGCTAGCTTGGGACCATGAATATTTCAATTATGAGTTGCTATTAAACTTCAATCAGTTTTTGAAAAGCAAACATAATACGTGTATTTATAGTTAGGTGTGGGCTTTAGATATAATGAGTGAGATCAACAGCTAGCATAACTTCATGTGGTATTATTGACGTTATTGGAATTACGCATATTTCTGTTAGCTAAGGATCCAGCATGTCAAGCTTTAAGCTTCAGTTTACCTGTTTAAAACTAAAATTTATTTTGTTACTTCTTTATTTCTTCTGGAAAGAGGCCCTTCCTACCATAAGAATCTTAGTAATGCCTGCACTTTCAAACCTGCTTTTTTGTCATCAAAGCCCCATCTTCTCTTAGCTTTTTATTAAATATTTTTAAACTCGGCATACCTATCACAAAGAACATTTTTTAAATTTTGTTTAGAGTGAGTGGAATTTAGAGTAGATAATACCTAGCTTGTTTGGCTGAAATTTAGAAAGCAAAACACAGTTTGGTTTCTTGTATCTTTCTGCTTTCTGTGAGCACTGAAATTCTTGAGTTCTAAGAGACAAAAATGTGTACAGAAAAGATTTTTTTTTTGTTTGAAGTTGTTCTGGAAAAATATTGAATTGCATATTAAATAATGTAATTTTCTTACTTTTTCATTTCCGTTCTCGCAAGAAATAAAAATTCCCTAGAAGGAGTGTGGAATCACTTTTTTACTCAAAAATTCTGTTTTAGGCAGGTTGGTTTTTTGTCTCTTTTTGAATTTGCTTCTGTAATGAAGTTCATTTGTTTGCTGAACATTCAAGTAACTTCCTAATGACTATTCTTTAACAATAACATGAAAAGTTGTGTAAAGCAAAGATGTAAAAAATCTGTTTCCTCTAAAAAGGTGAATGTATTTGGGAGGCTTTTTAATCAGCATTCTCTATGACACTTTTTCCTAACTCTTTTCCAATTCATAAAACCTAATTAAGCTGTTTTTCCCTCCATATGAAGTCAGTATTCACATTTGGAGAAGGGTGACCTGTGTTAACTTCCTCAGATAAGGTTTCCTATTGTTTCAAGTCCATTTTCATATACTGAGGAGGAGCCAGATCCTGAACTGGTTGTAATCAGTGGCAGGGCTTTCAGATACTGTAGAACAGCAAGGACTTTCCACTTCAGGAGCAAAAATGAATAAAGTGTTCAGTTTGCTCGAAGTCAATAGCTGTTGAGGTGAAGATTACTTGCTCCCATTGTTTGGATGGTTTCTGTGACAGACACAAGAGGAAGTAGGTAGGATTTGCTGATGTTTAAAAGATGTAGTTGGCAAAGAAAACTTGGTATTGTCAACAAAACACTGAATTGTAATGCGACCTTGGTACAGTTGGTTATAAATGGGGATTACTCTGCACCAAACTAGATTGCCTGGTGTCTTAATAGTATAATCATGGTTTATTTTTTTAGTGATAGGTATTTGCATGGATCTACTTTTTCAGAGATTTGTTATTCTTCTTTTTTTTCCCTTTTGCCCTGAAACGTCAGTTATGTATTTAAAATTAATGATAAATTCTAGATTTTGGCTTTTATTTGTTATGAAGTTTCTGTTAATGAGGATTTGTTTTGTGCTTCACCTTCTTGATCAGTTACCTTCCTTCTCATTTATTTTGCTCCTGTATTGTTTCTGAGATCATCACAGCCTTAACTTAACATTGCCAAGGGGTAAATCTTGCTGTTAGACCACATCTGTTGACAGTAAATGGGAAGAGCTGGCTGTAAAAATCCATGCTTCTCCACGTCGATTAAACTTTAGGATAGGAAAAATACTTTTTTTAGTAGTGATTTTGTCACTGATCTTTCATGACCTTTATTCTTTCTCTTACCTCGTTTTTTGTTCCTCCAGGTTTAGTAAAGGGGCGCTTTCAATATAGATGCCAAGAATCTTAAATTATTCAGGGATGTGCTTTTTAGATTCTCTGGCTTCAATCTTTAAAAGCCTGTTAAAGAGAGATTCTTTACATAGGCTTCAGGTAGCTGTGTTCTTCTGTCATTTAACGAATGGTGTAGGATATTCCAAATGCAGTTTAAATGAGGAAAAGCTTTAATATTTATTTATATCTTTGCAGCATGCGAAATAATGAATTTTTTTGCATTACCAGATAAAAAATGCTTAGTTTGTTTTAATTTCTTTCTCTTTCTTTCTGTGATTTAAATTTCAAAAGTGAATTTCCGAATTAGAAGAGCATTTTTTGCTTGCTTTAGTATAGCAAGACATAGTGAGAAATTGATAGAGGTTAATTTTCCCTTATTTTGACATATTTTGGAGAAGAAACCCCACACAATTAAAGTAGAAAGCACCAGAACACTAGGAGTTCTGACGGTTTGACTGAAGTCAAAATGAGGTTTATTTACGGAATTGTTTTTGGTTTCGATGCAGAATAGTTTAATTTTGCAGCTTCTAGAAAAGATTTTAGTGGACTGAAAAAAAAAGTCATTTTTTAATGTGATGATTCACTTCATAGGCAGCTGGTAGTCATGTCTTGGTAGAGCACAATGTTCTAGAAATTACAGTTGGTAGTGTTTTGGTTGTCTGTGTGTGGCAAGTTGCACACACCAGCATCTTTTCAGGTTGTTTTTTTGAGATTATTTTTTTTTTAAATTTTATTTTGCCTTTATTTAGGGCCTGTGTTTCTGGAATAACCTTTTCCTTGAGTGTAGCTCTGCAAGTATGGTGCTACAGCAGGCAGTCTGACAAATATCCTGCAAGGTGGTGCTACTTATTTTGCTGCTGAGCTATTCTCTGGTAGGGCTTTCTGCTGCAGCTGTGTTTTGTTTCTTGCCACTTGTCTTGAAACTACTTCCTTCCATAGGTCAGATGTTGTCAAATACAGAGACATGTGCTTACTTCTTTTAGTGCATGCCCGACTGTGATGGATTCTTTCTTAAAGGCTGTGAGAGTCGGGACTCTGTGGTTTGTTCCTGCCTTTAGCTTTGCATGACCTTGGGCATGTTGCTTAACATCTTTGTTTCTGGTTTGAAGTAGGTACAGAAATGCATGTATCACTCTGCTGTGAGATACACAGCTTTCTTAATGATCACTTATCTGGAGATCTCAAAAGCATTTTACAAAGACAGTCCAGTGCAATTGCTGTTGTAAGAGCTGGAGAGGTCAGACTGAGGAGTCGATGCTGACCACCTTATCTCCCTTCATAGTTGCCTTAGATAGCCTTGCTTCTTTCATTGTATCCCTGAGCACTTGTTTCCTTTGTTTAAAGCAGGACTGAAACTGTTACCACCTGTTAACTTTCTTTTTTCTTTTCCTTTTTTTTTTTTTTTTAATTCCGATTTAAAAGAAATTAGGATTTGGTGTCATCCAGAAAACTCATTTGTGGCTCATTGATGGGCATTAGCCTGTGCTAATAAGGGTTTTATTTTTCATGTTTTTCCTCTAGAAGATTTTTGGAAACATTTAAATCTGCCATATAGTTGTGACCATAATTGCAAGATTTGATTCTTGAAAAAGTTTTACCGAGGGAGAGTGTTGACTGTAATGCCTTTAACTTGTGATCTTAATAGTGGAGAACTTGTGGGCTTGCTTTGATTTTAATAAGCAATTTCTGTTTATTTGCTTTTCTGCTTGTATTTTTATACTAAATTTCCAGCTTTGAAGGTGCAAATATTTAAGTCTCTCCTAGATTGCGGGAGTGGTAGTGTCTCACAGGTTATGTAAATACTGGTGGTGGCAGTAGCACTGTGAAACAAATTAGACCCCATCAAGAACATAGCTTTTGATTTTTAAAACTTCTAAAGCAGAAGCTTTCTTTCAGAGTGCCCAGCAGGCTGTGATGTGAATTATATTGATTATGGGAAGGGACCTCTGGGCATCGGCAGAGACAGCAGACACCTCATGCAGACTGGTTTGGCTGCACAGGACCGATCTGAACCTGGTCTCCAGCAGTGTGGGGCATCCCCAGCCCAGGCAGCTGGACAGGGCTCTTCTGGTGGGGCTTTGTGCCCCCTGTCTCCCCACTGCCCTTCCACTGCCATGTGGCTCAGCCAAGCTGAGTTAGTTTCCTTTCATTAGAGCCTCATCCTTGTTTGCTGCTTTATTGCAGATTAAAGGCTTGGGCTGCATGTGAAGGTTATCAGCTAATGAATAAACTTCAGTCATCCTGTCCTGTGATAAATCTGTCTCATAGATCAAAGATGAAGCATGTAGACCTTTTTTCTTTCAAATGGTAATTTTTAAGGCTGTTGGATCACTTCCTGAGGTCTGTTTACATGAAAACAAAAACACTAAACATATTTTATTCAAAATGTTGAATTCTCAGTTTTGAAAAACCTTCTATTTCCTCTCTGAGGAAGCTTCCCCTCCTTCTTCCCGTGAAGGTCTCATCTGTGGAAATACAAGCAATCCTCACATTGTAACTTGTGGCAGTATTTTCTTAATGCTACCATTGTTTCTGTTTTAAACCAGACAGTTGTTAATTTCATCAGAAGTATGATGTATGTGTTAGAACATTTTTTTTCAGTTTCAGTTGTATTAAAGTGTGCATAAACTTCTTTTAGCTGTATTTTCACACTGAAACAAAGCAAGGCCGACGGGTCTTTGTGATTCTATTTCGATACAAAACCCTAATTTTCCTAAAACTCCTTTCTATGCATGTTTTCACAAAATGAGTTTTGTATTTCAAGAGCCATGTAAATACTGATTTGAAAATCTATAAGCTCTGGAATAAAATAATGTATAAGCTCTGGTGTAAAATAAGGAGGCATTCTGCAAGCTGAGTTCATCCACTTCCATATATTACATATGCTTTTTTATGTAAAATGTATTTGCAGTCTGTATAATTTTTTTATCTTTCTGCCTGCTGCCTCAGCAACTGGAGATAGAAATCAGGCTCTCCTACAGAGTGCTGTGAAGTTTTCAAGGGATATAGCAGTTAAAAAAAGGAGGAGAGAGTGAAGCTCCTCAAGACATCAGTTAAGCACTGAGGAGTCTGTGACACATTTGTGTCATGTAGGACAGAGGTAGCCCTCAGTAAACATACAGGAAAAATAGCCCTTGTTTCAGGTTCTAAGTCCTTTTGTTTTGGTCCTGTGCATTTCAGTACTAGGAAGTAATTACAATGAAGCCATTTATAAGCGGATAAATATGCATAAATGATTATATTTATTAATTCTGTTGAGTTTTAGAAGTTATCTGTGGTTTTTTTTTTTTTTAGGAATGCTCTAAACCTAGTTTAAAGTTGTAAATGGAAAACTGATTATTTTGTCAAGGCATGTGCTCGTCTTTTCCCTGAGAAGGATTCTTTTCCTTTCACTTATTCTTAATTCTCTTTGTCTTCAAGACATTACTCTTACCAGTTCCTGGATTCTAGTATGACCTTGATGAGGTGAATGGAGAAGTGAACTGTCTTGGTAAAGGATATCTTTATTCTTACATATCTATTTCTTCTGTAAGCTGAGGATTATGCATGTTAGAAAAGAGTGAATCATTAGCAGCTTTATTTCTGGTTGTCTTTTTTCCTGTGGCTGTTTATGAACTTATTCAGCAAATGTGGTTGCCAGTAAGTTAATGTAGTGAAATATTTTCTAGCAGTGACATTTACTGCCGAGTCCTGCAGTCACTGAATAGGAAGGTTACCGACTGGGCAGGTTTTTTGTCTTTGAATTTATATATTATGAGTCGTCATCAAGGACATTTGAAAAATTACTTTTGCAAAAACAATTCCCAGTCTTGCTAATTTGATCCTCTTTGCTCAAAGTTTGTTTCCTTTCTGCTTATAATGTATACCTAGAAAAGATAAACAATTTGATTCTTTTTTAATACTCTGTCTTCATGCTGAAACTGAATGCAATATTTCCTTACGAACCATCTGTTAAAATTTCACATGACCAAAGCAATAAGAGAAATGGAGACAACAGAGACTCTTTAAAGTGTCAATATTCTGTAAAGACAAAAAGTTTCAAGCATTTGGGATTAGAATTTGGGAGCTGGATTAATACAAGTCTATATAGTCAGTGTGTGTGTGTGGGTATATATAAGCACACATGCATACAGGAAATACAACATGTAATTGTCAGTCTTACTGATTGTATGCACATATAAAATAATCATAGAACTTTAGGAATGCTTGGCTTCAGAAAACATCAGCAAGTGTATTGGTAATGTACAGTTGCAAGTCTCATATACATGAGAAATGCTTTAAGTAGCACCAGAAGCCTTAAATATCTGTGCTGAGAGCTAGCACGTTGTTGCAGGTGGTCAAACTTCCACTGCTTCCAGAGAAAGAGCACTTTGCTAAGAGTCTTTGAAAATCGGCCTACTTAAATATAGTCTTGACTTTATGTTCCCAGACGTAACCACTTCTGACAATGGCTTCTTTGTTTCCCTGTTGAATCAGTGATAAAAATTGTGAGCTGAATTTTACTGTTGACTTATTTCAATGGCCCGCACCTTTTCCACTGAAGACTGCAGGTTTTGCAGTAGTTTTTGGTTGTGAGCTAGAGAATTTGATTTCAGCCTTGCTTGAATGATCTGTAAAAGCAATCTGTTGGAGTTCTTACTGGTGAGCATTTGTGAAAGTTGAACACTGAAGCATGGAGGACACATGTATTTAGAGTGGTGAGAGTATCTTTCTCCACATGAAGTAAACAAACATCTCATTAACTACTCTGAGTTACTGCAGACTTGTGTTGTATATACTTATTGTATAATTGTATATTGTATAATATACAATTATATGATACTAATTATACAATCATAATACTTGTTATATATACTTATTGTATAATATACAATTATATAACAATAATAATATATATATATTGTTAAAGGCAAAATTAAATTAAAAATAATCTCAAAATAATCTTTTAAATTAGTTGTTTAATTCATGCTAGAGAGCACTCAGCGTGGAGTCCATTTCATTATTTATTGTTTTTTCTTGCTTTTGCACATACTTGAGTAACTATCTGACAGGCATGATTATCCTTAAGGATAATCTTTTATTAGGATGCTCTTTTCTTATGAAGATATTCCTGTTTTTACAGGGACACAAACTGACACATTGGTTATGGGTCTCTGAGGGTAGGGTCCTGAGGCTGAGCTACTTCAAACTAGAATCAACCTTCTGACACCGGTTGTTTGGATTATGGCAGAACCAGCAATTAAATCCAGTTTCTTTCACATTTTGTCCAGCTGCAAGAACAAGATCAGTGGCCCTCTCATTTATAGATGGCTGTTAGCTCTTTACATGAATACATCAGAAAAGAGCAGCAAAGATAATAATTATATTGATGTAATTTGAAACTTCTCTGTAAGAGGGGAAATGAGACAGAATCAGTTCCTCTTTGTTTTTTGCTGTGGGCATCTTTTCTAAATATCAAGTTGATGATACCTTTAAAACAATAAATAGAAAACACAAAATAGTTCATTTTAGAGTTTATTTTTATATTTGGAAAAAAAGCTTGTTATACTTTCCAGAGTTTTCTTCATAATTCTGTTTCTGCAAAACCTTTTTAAATCCGGACCTGAAACTGTCAAACTGCAGAGTTACCTGAAGTGCATGTGTGTGTATGTGCAAAATGCTGGGATATTATTGGATATTTTAGTAAATGGAAGTTACGCAGTGCTTCTTAGCCATTACCTCTCACAATTTAAATTAAATTTTGAAAATTGCTGCAAATGGAAATCCTGTCCTCAGAAAAGCACAGAGACCCTGATATAGTGGCCAGCTCTTCTCTTTGCATTTAACTTTATTGATAATTCCCAGGTAGGAATACAATTTAAGTTTTCTCCCAGGCTTGATTTTACATTAAGAACTTCCTCCTTAGCAGAAGCTCTAAAGGTGGATTGCCTCTTTTTGCACTGTGCCTGGGAGCCTTTGGAGCCAGATACATTATCAGTAACTGTAGGAACAAATGCCCCTGATCTCCTCCCAGGATTTTAACAAAGCAAATGCAAGTGAAGATCAGCCCCTTCTCTCTCTGCAGTCATGGAGGTTGAAGATCCAGTATAGAGGGATTAAAAATTCTTTGGAACTTTTTCTTTCCCTCCCTATAATCATTTTCAGCTATCCTTGTGTTTTAGTTCGATTGCTACAGAACCCAGCTGGTTTAATTTTATTAGGTTACCACTTCCTCCTCCAGAGAGCCCTAAGCCTCTGTTTATTTTGGGGGCAGGGAGAGCTCTTCATCCTGCCTCACCTGCTCTCCTCCGACATCAAAGTGAGCCAGCTCACTCCTCCTAGCTTAATCCTTCCCTTCTCCTTCCCACCAAAGTTCTGCAAATTTCCTTGTGTTATTTGCAGTTACTCCGTGCCTGTGGTATTTGTCAGCAGGTTTACTTTTGTCCTGGAGGTACCTGCTAGGCGGCAGAGACCCTCTGGCAGCACTTTCCACTTGACTGCCTGCAGCTGTGAGTGTCCTACAGCTGGACAGGTAAATTGTCTGGAAAGGAAGGAGAGCACTGCAGGAAGGGGACATAAATTGGAATAAAACAGTGCCTGTGACAGCATTTCTGTGGGATTGCTTCTTTTGGAGGCTAAGAAACTGTGTTGGTATCTGCAGCTGCTGCCTTGAAATACCTTCTAGACAATTCTTAATGACAAAGTGGAAGTCTTTTTGAGCTAGCGGCAAAGAGGGATCACCTAACCAAAATTGTGCCAAAATGTTCCATGCTTGGGGATAGAAGAATGGAGACAGTCTTCTAATCCCATGTGGCAGTTCAGCCAGGTAGCAGCTGCCCAAATACAGTTACCTAGGTATTTACTGGAAGCCTTTAGAAAAGTTTGCCTTGGAATTGCTCTTGCTTTGCATTTAGTGATATTTACTTTTGTTGACATTTACTGAAATTTACTCCCTCTATCCCCCAGTTGGGTGGCTTACCATTTCGGGTGGGCTTTTAAATTTTTGTTTTACTGAATAGATTCAGTGAATATCCTATGCAATTTACGACTGACATGGTCCTTTTAGATGAGAAGCCAAGTGGCTACAAATATCTGAATTATCTCAGTGGTGCCTTCAGCACTTCCAGTGTCAGAAGGCTGCAGGTGTGCCCTCAGTAACTAATGAGCATTTCAGAAATTGCAACTACACAGACAAGCAAATCAAGGATATCTTGCACTAAAAGTGAGGATTTATAGCAGTGAACCAATTATTAAGCTGAATGGGTACAACCTCTAATGCTGTGCTTCCTCTCCCACACTAACTGGGAACCCCTCCACCTCTCAGGGGAGGCTACATCTGTCATGGCAAGAGGGTCTTGGGTTAGCTGCCCAGAAATAGCTATACTGGCAAAATTTTTTACTGTCTTGGCACATAAGCTTTAGAAAATTCCAGTTAAAGAATAACACTTATTTTCTTTTGTGAAGAAGCTTCTGGAAGAATTTCTTTGCTGAACAAGGGCAGGACCATCATGTTTAATGGTCAAATAAGCTGTTCTCAGGGAAATGGCATATGCCTGCAATTTAGTGATGTTTTTGTTGGTCACCTCTTCCCTCTGTATAAATGCCCTCATATAAACCTGCCTGATAGATACTGATGCAAACTTGGTGTGCTATGGGTGCAGTAAACTATTCTGTGTTTTCTATTTCAGCACTTTTTTTGGCTTCAGGTGCTGATCTCAAAGCCTTCATGTTAATGCCAGATCATAGTCAGGATAGGTTAAAATTATGGTGAATATTTAGAATTAACATAATCTAGAGTTGAAAAGGTGATTCAATTATTTTAAAATTGAGTTTCATCAATGCATTAATCTGTAATGCTTTTTGCTTAAAAAATTAGGAAGAAAAAAAACCCTCTCACTCCAGAGCAAAAGCAAGTTATTTTAGCCAGCACTGCTGGCTAAGATGGATACATTACTGAAGATCTTAATGTCCAGAATTTCCCAATATCAATTGTAGGAAAATGAGCTGTTATTTTCCATCATGCAAATCCTTGGTAGTAAACAGAAATAAATTCCAGCATTTGCTGCAGTTCATTTTCACCTGCTTGCTACTTTTTCCTAAGTTAAATTCAAAATCAATATTTTTTTTTTCTATTCTCATACTATGTAATCTGAGAACATTCCATACAGGCTTTGAGAAAAAAAACTCACAATTTTGGGCTGTCTTTTATTCTTTACCTCCCCCCATCCTTTCCCACCCCCTAAGGATTGTAAAGATATACTATTGCATCGCGTTCATGCAATTCTAGTAGACGTTTAATTGACATGCACAGTATTGTAAGCTTTACTTTGGAAGAGAAAATAAGCAATTTGCTTCATTTTGCAGCATGAGTTCTAACTGTTATTAAAGTGCATTTGTAGTTGCATATTTTCCAGTAAAGGTGACAGATTACTTCAAAGCTGGTATTTTCTTTTTGTTAAACAAGGTTCTCAAATAGATCCATCTTGCCCACGTATTCTATTCTTGCCAGTTGGCTTTGAAAGCTGGTGCTTGGGCTCATCGTTCAGAACTAGCTTCCAAAAAATGAGGTCCCATGCTGTTTCTATCTTTTGAGCTAGTAGGGGCTGGAAGGATCTGATCTGAAGCCAAGGCGAAGACTGAATTGATGGAATCATATATAACGGCTTTGCCAAGTACTGCCCAGTCATGAAGTCCCACTTTCTGGGAAAGAGCACTGAGACAAGGGGTGGCAGAGCATTATCTCTGTTAAGGGCTGTCCAGAGATTTCCTTTTCTGGACCTAGAGTCAGGCTAGCACATAAGAAAGAACTAGCTTTTTATTGAACGCTTTTTCACACATTTGCGAGTTGTTACTTTCTTCTGCATGCTGCTTACCCATTTTCTCCCCAGTTATACATACCCATTTGAAAAGGAAAAAGGTTTCTGCTCTTCATTACAGTATTACACATCTTTTGACCATATGTAATGTATCATTGCAGAGGCATGCTTGCACATTCAGTATGCTTACTTTCATTTGACTCTGTGCACACACAAACACCCAAAGACACATCAGACTGGTTCAGGTGAACCAGAGGCTACTTGGTGAGTCTAAGTGACACCTTTTGTCCTGAGGTCTAAATCCTGGATCTTGAAGGAGTTTGAGTTTTCTAGATGCAAGTGTAAAATGAAGAATAATATCAAGATTGTGTGTTTCTTCAAAAAGATGCTTGACAGGAATGCACAGATTCCTCTCATTCTCACCCTCCCTTCCCTTGCTAGCAGCTTTCATTTGTAAGGTAGTGAAAGTTCTGGTCTCTTGTCTATGTTCAGCTTTTTCTATAAACTGCCAGGATAGTCTCTGAAACCACAGTGATGATACATATCTGTGTGTCAGATATCCAATTTGTCACCAGCTTCTTCCAATATCTGGCAGAGAGCAGGACCTAAATGAAATCCAGTTGACTGGAGCTCAGCTAAGATCTGATAGAGGTGACTTTGATAGATAAATGGTTGAAGAACCTGGTGGAGCCTGTGTAGATGCAATCTGTTCAGCCACTTTTAAATCAGTCCACAGCCTTCAAGTCTTGCTCATTTCTGCAGCTGTTGCAGTGGTCAGAAAAAAAAAACCAGATTTTTTTTGCAAGAGCTCACATAGGGTGAAAACAACTGCAGATCTTGCCTCAGTCTTCCATGCTTGCAGTCACTTCTGTCTTCAGCTGTAGTAGTCTTATATATTTATAGGCTTTTAATTCAAAATCATTGGGAACAGTTTAGCTGGAAATACTTGATTACCAGCCCAGCTCTCTTCATCTGTCACCTCTCCCACTTGATGTTTTTATTTCAGGTTTTGTTAGTGTATGAGGCTGCATACCACATCCAGCTACAGCACAATAACCTCTAGAGTATGAATGGTCTGCTATGCTGAGAACCTGCTTCTGAGAACTTCTGAGCATCTCAAAGTTACTAGTACAACTTCTCATCAAAATATATAGTACAATGAGATTGAAAGAGCACCCTGCTTTGGCGTCCTGATGTCTTTAATCTGATGCTTATTAAATGATTGTTGAAATTCAGAGTGCAGCTGTCTACAAAGGTCTAAAACTCAAACCATAATAATCTAGAAATAAATAATCGATAAATGCCTTCTAGAATGCAGAAGGCTGTTGTTTCATGAATTAAATGCACATTTTTGAAACCTCTTTGGAAAATATGTAGAAAGCCTGGAATTTTTACCTAGAAAGCCATGGAGAAAGTATTTAGTTTCATAGCTCATTGTATCAGATATGCAAATACCTATATGGAATGTATGATTCAAATGTTGAGGAGATTGTTGCAAAAATAAGGCATTTAAGGACTCGTGAACCCACGGTCTTGTGCTTGGATTTTTAAAAAATGTTTTCTGATAAGAGCACCTAGGTTATTACTATCACCTAAGGCATAACTAGCATTTTAAGGTCTTTGACAAACTGTTCAATAAGCTGTTTAAAAGCAGATTTTTTTTTTTTTTACTAATGCCTACCTGTTGTACTTATAGCATAAATAATTTGTTTGAATCATCAGGTGAGTGCTGTTAAGTTATAGTGAGCGCGGAAAATGGCAAAAACATGAATTAGGGTCCCTGTCCTTAAGTGTATTTCAGTTTGCATTTTGATAGCAGTTTAGAAATGTTATCGCCTGTTTTGTCACAGACATAATTCACATCTTTCTTCAGGCACTGTAAACAAGAGAAATGGTTTAATGGCTCCATAAAAGGCACTCTGTGCTGATAGCTGAGATTAGACCCTTTAGTAATGGATTTTTGTGTGTTGGGGGAAGGGGAGGGTTTGGCAGAGGTAAATGTACTGGAAAAGAATCTTGGAGAGACTCTGATGTATCTGAAGTGCCTGCTGCATTGCTGTATGTATCAAGAGATAGATTTAAAGTGTGACAGTGTTGGCTTTATCAGTACAGGGGCCTTTCCTTCTTGCATTTGAAATTTTACCAAGTATTATCTTTGGTCGCCTCAGTCAGTCTAGTACCTGGAGTTGCAGTGGTATTAGCTTAAGTATTTTTATGTCTTCTGTCTCTTCATCTTGTTGTTGAATCAAGTCCCCTGTGTATGTTCAAGAAATCTCTCAAAACTTACATTGCATACTAAAAATTTTGCCTCAATCAATGATAAAAATTAGTGAATTTATTTACAGAATTGTGCTTAGGGAATGATTTGAGAGCATACATTTGAAAAGCAGCTCAGAAACAGCATGTTTAGGCCATGACTTAGTATTACTTCCTTTTCTGTTCAGGTACTCAAAGTCCTCAAATGTAACACATGTGAATGTAGTATTACTTAGGAGACATCCGAGTTCACTAGCAGGAGCAAGTGTGGTATAAAATCAACTGTTGTCAATTGATTTTATACCATATAGTAAATGCTCTTGACCCACAAGTGTGAAACAGGACATCTTTGTCTCTTTGATCAGTGGAGTCAACATTGCCTGCCATTAACCAACATCACTGAATTATCAGTTATATTTTGTGGCTTTAAAAGGTTTGTTTAAAACCATTCTTCCTCAGAAAAAAAGATTTTTATCCTGTGTTCTGGGCAGGAATCTGAAGTTCAGAAGTTAAAATGTTACTTTTTGTTCAAAGGAGAAATTACTTGCCATTTCATATAACATATTCCTCATTTTTTCATCTTGAATTATCATCTCTTGAACTGAAAAATATCTTAAGCCGTTGCTTAATGCAGTGCATTTCAGGGCTTTCTTCAAAGAAGTAGATTCAGTTCTGTCTGTACAGAGGTGGTTCTCTTCCTATTTCTCAGGCTAGAAAGTGTACATATCAGACTCCTTCGAGACAAACCAATTCCTCCTTTGATTTCAGAGTTTTTAATAAAATTGTTCTGCATTTGAGTGGTGTGGTTCTTCATTCATTTGAACAAACTGTTCAGGGATTAGGCTGTTGATACATAGCAAAGGAGAGCAGCACTTCTGAAGGACGGATGGCAGGTTTCACCCTGTGTTTTTGCACGCTGAATGTGAGTTAACTTTGTGGTGAAATCATCATTGCTTTGTATAAAATCTAGGTCTGTACAACAGCACATTATGTATAATATACAAGCCCTTTTACTCTGAAGATATAAATAGATACATTTATGCACAGAGAATATGCATGCAGTAATGTATTATACCTTCGTCAATTTGCTACAGATGGTAGCAGTCCTGCTTGCTTTATATCTGTGTGTTGGCTTCAGAGCTGCTCCAGACAGGGTCTGTGGGGCAGGGGTCTGTTTCTGATACCGATAAGCCTGACTTTGCGTGGTAGTTGAGATGAGGTGTTGAAGCCATCCATCTAAATACACATTGTAAGATTGTTTGCCTTTCAAGTTCAGAGGTAGTTATCTGTAAGTAATCATTCGGGATGAAATCTTGGCCCTTGGTCACTTTTCAATAAGATCATTATTAAGGAAGAGAGCCCCTTACTTTAATAGGGTTGAGACTCTTGTTCTGGGGTTAAGTAAAATGAATTTACCATCAGGAAGAAAGAAGTGGTGAGGAGCTGGTTGTTTAAAATGTCATTTTGTTAATATGAATGTGTTGGTAGCTGGTATGCTGCACTAAAATTAGATTGTATAAATAAGCAACCCTGCGCTCCTCAAAAGAAAGAGGATTGAGAGCATAATATAAAATCCAGTTTAGCAAAAGTGTGTTTAAATTCTCTTTTAATAGGTGCACTGTAGAATGAGTGTCACACTAAAATCAGAAGTGATGGGTGGAGGGTTTCAGTGATGTTATAAAAACTGTCTTAAATGTTTGAAATTTTCTTGTTAAAATAAGTCTGCCATTTTCAGCCACACTTAAGATATGGTCTGAAAGGGCAAGTAGCCTTTAAGAAAGCCCCGCCCCCCTCCCCCAAAATGCAGTATTTTTATCAGCCTATCTTTTTTCCTTTCTACCTCTAAAAGTGTACACTTAAGGAGTTACAGATAAAGCTTAGCATGGTGACTGTGTCAGGGGACTGCCCGAGGAAGGCTTTAAATTTTACAGCTACATTATCTTTCTGGCTGTAGTTAAGATAAAGATCTAATATAAAATCACTTTGGTTTGTAATTCTTTCTCTAAATGAAGTGAAGGTGTTAACCTACTTGATTTGATACACTTTACCCTAGCTTATAAAGCTTAGAGGAAGGTGAGGTAAACTTTAATTAAAACTACAGCACAGATGCCTTCTAGCACTGTGCCCTGTACCTTGCTAGGACTGTACAGTAAGCAAAATAAAATGTACCTCGCAGTTGAGGCAGCAGGCTGGAGCCGTGTTCAGTGAAAGTAATTTAATTAGTGTTGATCATGACTCCAGATGATGGTGATTTGATAAGGAATAATTTAGTACTTAACAGCCTTTTACATGCACCAACTCCATGTGGGAAGGTAAAGCAAATTGCACAAAATGAATGTGCTGCTTTCACTTGTGCCTGTGCCAGTGAGCTGGAAAACTGCCTGTTAGCAGACGTTCAGGCTCTCAGCGCTGTGATGAAATACCCAGCCAGTTCTCTGCACAGGGCTGTAGTGTGGGAGTCTCTGTACTCCCGTTATTTAAAAATAAATAAGGGAAGTAATTTTTCATAACAGATTAACTCCAAGGAAGTAGCAAAGTAAAAATAAAAAATAAAAAAAAGTAAAAAAATAGAGCAGTATGTGGCCTTTGTGCAAATATGTGATACTGGCTTTAAAAAAGAGTTTTATTGCAGTTGTGTTTTAATTTTTTGATTCAAGTTAAAGAGGTTGCCTACCTTAGCTTTGGAGCCAGCATCCCAGAGTTGAGGGGCCCATCATATGCATTAAATGTGTGGCATGCATTATTTGACCAAGACATACAAAGGAGAGTCAGCAGTAAAAGTTCACTAGAAATATCCTGAAACAAACTACTGGATATCAGCCTGCTTTGCGATTACTTTGGAAAGCTGACTGGGCTGCATTTTGCCATATTATTAAATCTGAGAATCGCTTTTCAAGAAGTCCATGTGGGTTTCTTTTTAGTGCAAGTTCAGACAGTTTTATTCAGTAAGAATTCTTTTCTTCTTGTCATGTTCACATTTTCCATCTCTGTTTCCTAAGTTGTTGTGCTGTGCTTGTGCATTTCTATATGTTTTATTGTCTGCTTTTCCTTTCTATCTTTCCACCAAATATAAAAGCTGAAGAGCAGTTTTCTGCTAACTCTTGTGAATTTTGTGAAAATACGTGGCAAAATAGAATAGTGTTATGTTGCAGATGACTCAACTGAAAGGCAGTAGTGGAAGCTGTCATGTAATAGGGTACAAGAGGATCTATTTGTGAAAGAGTTCTGTGAACATTGCCCAACCATGAGAAAACCCATGACAAAAATCTGGAATCCAGACCTTACTCACAGATGCCAGAGTTTAGTGGTTCTGATGCTCACTTCTTAGACAGCATTTCATTTATCTCCCCACTGAACACTGGTGTGTGTATGCAGATGCATTGGTATCAGAAAATATGAAGTCTGTAACAAATCATCTTTCCCAAGTTCAGGTACAAGAGAAGAGGGAAGATGTTGCTTGATGGTATATAATGATAGCCTGACTTTTTGCTGAGATTCCCTAACAGGAGCTGCTGCATGTATGGATTTTTACAGAGATACAAGTGTCTATGTCAGGCAGGAATGTAATCCTCATACTATGGTGTTTTGGTGACAACATCCAAAATCAGTGATAAAATTATCTCTGAATTCTAGATATCTTGGAGTTAAAAATGCATTAACAACCTCATTTTATTTAAAACTTGACAGGTGTCTTTTCAAGCTATTACATATCTGTCTTTTAGTCTTTTGTCCTCCTAGCCAGTTACTTAGGTTTGTCAATGTCAGGTGAACTTTGAATTTTCTTCTGCTTTAATTTTGGTTAAGATTAGAAATGAAATAAGCAAAGTTGTCTGGCGTAAACTAATTTGCTGGTTAACCTTGCCTTTGCCTTTGGCCTTTCTCTTAATACAGACCTTGTGCTTCTCATTAATGCTGCATTTCTGTCACACCCCCTCTGGGTTTTTTTTTAACTTTTAAGTATAACCTCTGTATTTTTTTTCTAGTTTGTGTCTATGTCACATTTACTATTGAGTTTGGTCAGGCCAGGATTTTATCTTGCTTATTTTTAAGAAAAATTGCTTAAACCATTTCTTCTGATTTTTTAAAATGTTATTTCTAATTAGAAGTGCATATAATAATCTAATTTCAAGGGTTTCGCTGTAAATTTTCAAGCATTTTGTGGGACAAAAACATTACTGATTGTATACTTGAAGCTGATATATCTCAAATTTATTTTGGAGTCGTTTGTATGGTACTCTTTGAAGCGGACTACTATTGCATTTATAGCTAAAAGCTACCTCTGATATTACTTAGAAACATTTGGTGCCTGGGAAGTATTTTGCCTCTGACAACATTTACAGTAGTTAAGCCAAATATAAGTGGGCTGTTATTTTCCTGCTAATGAGATGGGATGCTGGCCATCATTCTATTAAACAATAGAAGTGATAATAGCCAATGTGAAGGATCTCTGGTGTCTATTTTTCAGTTGACACTCAAAGAAATATTTGAAATGTTTATTTCCTATATTGTTTTCATTATTACAATGGTTTAATTAATCATGTGTTTAATTAGCAGTGTCGAGCTTACTTGGGAAAGCTAATTGTTGATATTGTACTTGGGTTTTAATTGCATTCTCCTTCTTTTTTCAGTGGCTTTTCATGGTCTCCCTGTGAAAATCAAGAAGGAACCCCATAGCCCATGTTCGGAACTTGGCTCCGCTTGCAGTCAAGAGCAACCATTCAAGTTCAGTTATGGGGAAAAGTGCCTGTACAATGTCAGGTAAAGCAATCAGGAGCATGTTTGCAGTGAGAACTGCTGGTTTAAATGAGAACTGACTAAAGAGTAATAAAACCATAATAGAGATCTTATAAAAGTTACCTCTTCAGCAGATAACAGACTGATGAGATAATGCGTTTAGCTGATGAACACTGATGGATTTGTTTACAGTTGTATCAAACACTTACATAATAATTTCAAAGCAGTGTTTTTCATCAAAATGCACATCCTCCATTCCTCCTCCATGGGAGCTAGCCAGAGTTTAAAAACCCAGGGTACAAGCGTGAAATAGAAAGGAGTACCTTGTTTTCTGTGAGCTGTGTTGAAAGTACTTTCAAAATGCATTATGCACATTAGGAAAGAGAGATCTGTGTAACAGGCAAGGGATTGGCAGGTCTGAGAAACACATTAGGTATTTGACAAATTCTGCAGATGTTGTCTCTGTATATTCCTGGGTGATTACCTTTTAAAACTGTGCTTCATTAGTCCCTGCATCTTTGGTACTTACTCAAAAGCAAGTTGTCTTCTTTTATAGGGATAGTTAATAAAAGTTTTATTTATTTGTGGGTGGTGGAGGGGCTTGATACCTCTTCATTCCTTATTGACTTTCTGTTGGTTGCATTTATGTGCCACTCCTTCCTTTAGTGCCAGCATTGAAGGACTTCTTATTGATATTTCAGTCTATTTTAGCATCTTTCATCTAGCTTTGATTCTCATTAATGTATTACAAAAACTGTTAGCATTTAATGCATTATAGCATTTAAATTTTGGATATGAATGGGGGGGGGAAGGAAAAGACTGGCATCTTGGCCAGTTATAAGGAGTGATTTTGGTTTCAAAACTCAAATGAATCCATTGGTGGATTTGATGGGTGCTAAGGGACCTGACGTAGGAAAGTATGCAAGCTTGTGCTTACTATATTCCTAATGTCTGCATTTTTCCTGATTAGAAACAGGGATGATCAAAGTGTTCTTGAGTCCTTTCCTGATTTGAGACACCCTTGAAAATAGCAGCTATGTATTTGTAGGACCAGCAGTTTAATTTTGAGACAGAGGGGTAAAAAAAAAAACCTGTCGGGAGAGGCTGCTGACATCCTAGTATGGGTAGCTAAGCCAGCATACCATTGTTTTTCTGGGTCAGATCCCTTCCCTCTGGCTGTATTGTTTTACTGTCTCACTTTGTGGTTTGTGCAAAAGAAAAAGAGCCTTGACAGGCACTGTCAGCTCTTTGTGCTCTAGTCCAGGTGCTTCTACTTTTATGTATTTTGTATACCTCCTGTTAGAATGTGACTGTAAGACTGAGTCCTTTAAAAATACATTTCTGTGCCTCAGAGAAGAAAATGCTGTGCTGAATCACTTGTCTCTAACACGATTTCTTCATTGCTCTTCTTAGTGTAAAGCTGAGAATTCTTCTGCCCCAAACTGGTTAATAAGTTAGCTATAATCAAAAGCTTCTAAATAGGGCACTTGTGGTGATTGTTTTTCTGGATGTAGACGCTATGGTTTTGGTTTTTCTTCTTTCTTTGGAAAAAAATAACCTGCCTTGCTTTCCCCTTGCCTTACTAATAGTGCCTATGATCAGAAGCCACAAGTGGGAATGAGGCCCTCCAACCCACCGACGCCCTCCAGCACTCCCGTGTCACCGCTGCACCATGCCTCCCCAAACTCCGCTCAGACTCCTAAACCTGACCGGGTTTTCCCTGCCCACCTCCCTCCATCCCAGTCCATTCAAGACAACAGCTTCCCTATGGATCACAGGTAAAGCACAGAGCAAGGAGGTGTTTCAGTTGTGGCTACCACTGTCTTATACAGGGTATTACTGCCTTTCTGGCTGCTGCTATTCCCTTTAGGTTGGGGGATGAAGGTGGAAACCAGCAAGGTTCACAGTGTCAGAAATAGCTGTGTTTATGAAAAGCTGGCACCTGGCTTGGTGCACCAGTGTATGAGTTCATATTGGCAGTGACAGAATTTAAATTACACGTTGGTTCTCTCTTGTGAGGTTGATTACAGTATCCTGGATAATCTCATCTAGGCTCTCTTTCCCACGAAAGGTTGGACCCGATGGTCTTTCAAGGTCCCTTCCAACCTGGGCTATTCTATAGTTCTGTTATTCACTTGAGGCTAGAAAGCCCTTCAAGGTGATGAAGTCACTAGCAAGCATGTTCCTAACTATAAATATCTGGCCTCTCGCTAAGCAGTTCATCTGTCTAAGGGATAAGTGGCCATGTTACAGTGTTCCTGCTTCAGAATATTCTTTAGAAGGGTGGATCATTTTTCCAAGCCCTTTTGTCATGTAGCATTTCAAAAAAAGATGCCAACATAAACCGTGCTTAAATAACATTAGTCTGAGTAAAAGCCACAAGAGTTAGAGACTAGAATTAAAGCTTAAACTGTCCTTAAGTCACCCTGTTTTGTTTTGGTATGTTAGAAATCCCCAGACAACTATCTTTCTTAGCTCAGTTTTGCAACAGATATGCTCAGTGGATTTCCCTGTTTTTTCAGTCCAAACACTTGTTTGTGGAATTCTATTTACCCTAACCTTTATTGCATGAACCTGTTTTTCTATGCTGAGTTTTGATTGCTCTTGAACATTTAAAATTCCAATGGTGTGTAAAGAGGTATATGTTCAAAAACTTGTTTTACCTCTTAACCATTATCAAATTAAGAAAGACCTGAAAAGAAAAACAGTTGTTGGGAGTGTGATTTGCATGCTTCTGCTCTAATGAGGGTTGTTATCTCCAGGGATTTGTGCAGATCACTTCCAAAGAAGGTTACTAACGTTAATATTGCTGTTTTGTGCTCTGCTGAGATAGCTTTAAATACCACCAAGGTTCTCTACAATCCCTTCTGGCCATCAAGAAACACTGAATCGCCCCTTCACCTGCCATAGTCCCCATCTCCTCCCCAGCCATGGACTGTGGTCTAACCACAAAGGCCCCCAGTGAAGCCAGGCAGTGGTTTAGATTACAGGATGGTGGATGAATGTGTTTCTGTACATATACCAAAGTCAAGCTGCCAGGAGACTAAAATCAGCATAAGTTACATGGCTTATGTGCAGAGAACAGTAGTAAGATTTTTCAGATGAAAAAAATCTTATGGTATAAAGCAACTTGTAAAGAGAGCACTGAACCCGTATGTCAGCCCTAACTTGAGTATTTATAGACATTTGCATACATCCTAGTATAATTTCTGTACCCATAACTCTTGCTCTGTGCAAGCTTTGTAGGCTCTTTACATTTCTTCTCCCTCCCTCATCTTTGATATTTTTTAGGGCATTTTGCACTAGTGCTTCCCTTCTGTTATAGAATATCATGTGCTCTAGTAAAGTCCTAAATAGATGACTTAAGGGAAAAAAATCCACCTAATTTTTCTCCATTTTTAAAGAAAGGTAGAGTAGTAGTGGAACATATGAAGATATTTTTCCCCATTTTCTTATTGGTTTTGAATCTTATGTATGAACCAAACATATTTTTGTGAAATTCAAATTTTCCTGATTTATAAGGTGAGATACTACTACGATGAGTGTATTCAGAAAATATCATTTAAACAAATGACCTGCTTATATGAGTTCATATGTGAATCTCTAACTCAAGACACAATTTTTTTGGAACAGGCATTGATGGCATAGAATAGCATTAGCATCTAGTACATACAGCCCATACATCTTCATACAGGGCATGAGGAGATGAACGATAAGTGGTACTAACAAGTACCAACAGGAAACAAATCCACTTGTATAAACAAATGGCTTGATTCCATACAAAGCTTCCAGTACAACAAGTATTATTAACTTCCTTTGAGGCTTTGTGAGTGAGCCTGTTTCTTATTTTATCTTCAAGTTGCAATTTTCTGATTCACTCCTTGACAGTTCTTAATGATAATTTCTGCTTCTTTTTTTGGCTAATGAAAAAAGGGAAAAAAGGAAATGAATGCAGTGCCAGTCAGCCTAACTGTTTCATAATACATTTGAGTTTCTAAGTTTATTTTCTGCAGGTGTAGGTGGAATTGCAAAACCCAGTGTTACAGCACAGTACTCTTTCTACTGCAAAAATTATCGTGTTTACAGAAGCATTAGAAAAATTAATTTTGTCTCCACTACTACATTGTAATAGTTTTTATCTCTGTAGTTTCCACAGTATTGTTAATTAAGGTATGATAGTAAATATTTGTCAGAACAAGTTATAGTAGTATTATGACAGATGATAATAGAGTTTAAATTGTTTTAGAAATATGTACTACCTATGAGTTAATAGTCAAGGATTTTATTCCTTCTGCAATCAAATCCCTATATTGTACTTCACTTGCACAGTTTTCTCCAAAAAAAAATCTTTTGCATGCGTGAACCGAAGTTGGTTCAGATCTGAATTACAGGAAGCTCAGGAATGATTAGATCTTTTTTTTGTGTGTGTCTGACAGCAAGAAACTTCCAAAAGAAAGGTACAAATTGCTTTTTTTTGTTGTTTTTTTTTATTTAATGTGTCTTGTTTATAATAAGTGATAACAAGACTGGTAAGCAGCTTGTTGCAAGAATATTGCATCTGCTGTTGGTTAGTGTGGACACAATTATACCACTGTGGTGGTTACTACTGTGGTAATCTGCAGGAGATAGCGGGAAGACATCATGCAGGTCATCTTTTCCCAGGAAAAAGAGCATCCTGGTATTCTTCTGTGTGCTTCTGAACCTGCAGATGTCCAAGTAATTACATTAGGCCTTTTAGTTCAGGTAGATAGGTTTTATGGAAGAAAAAACAAGCATAGGTTCTTGAGAGTAGCATTGCATGGAAATCAAGATAACTTCAAACTAAATTCTCTTATTATATGCCTACTGAGGAGCATTTGGGAATAGCAAATGGCAGTGTGGCTTGTATAGATTACAACTTTCATGCAGAAATGACTAAAGGGAAAAGTTAAGGCAGGAGAGTAATTGTTGTAGCCAAAATGTGTACCCCCTCTTTTTACCAGGGTGCTGACATTCCCATGCTGTTACAGTTGGAATGCAGTGCCATCCTTGTGAGTCGATCTCTCATGACACTACCCCTGAGAGGACAGAACAGTGGACTTTTACCCTGGAGCGTTTCCAAATATTAGAGCAGACAATACTCTATTCAAAATGTGTTTATTGTGGTCAGAATGGTTTCCGTGTAACAGTAAGATGGGTAAGAGTAAATTAGAGTACGAGCAAGATGTTGCTAACATTTGTGAAAGAGCAGAGAACTCTATCTACGCCTCCTTCATGTCACTGTGGTAGAATGTCAGTTTTTCTACTGTTTTGAAGCTGGTGCATTTCCTGTTTGCCTCTTCTGCTGAGGAAAGATATTGAAAGCAAAGAGGATGTGGTGGAGACAGGTCTTAGAGCTGGTATTAATAGGTGGGATTTTTGTTTCTTTGCTTGATGCTGTTGTACGATGATGGGAGCACTTGGCATAGTCAAAAGCAAAATGTTTGTTATTGAGAAAGTGATACAGCCAGTAATAATGACCTGAAGATCTTTGGGGAATGGAATTTAGCTCAAGTCCTTTACATGACCTCTATAATTTGTGTTCTAGATTTCGCCGCCAGCTCTCTGAACCTTGCAATTCTTTCCCACCTTTGCCTGCAATGCCAAGGGAAGGACGCCCAATATATCAGCGCCAGATGTCTGAACCAAACATCCCTTTCCCGCCTCAAGGATTTAAGCAGGAGTACCACGATCCAGTTTATGAACACAATGCTATGGTTGGCAGCGCAGCCAGTCAAAATTTCCCCCCTCCTCTGATGATTAAACAGGAACCTAGGGATTTTGCATATGATTCAGGTAGGTGAGATTGCATAGCAAAACAGTATGTGAGTCCAAGCCAGTGCTGTTGATGTTTTGATCGTATGAACTGAAACTTGCTTTTTTGACACTTACATCTCACAAATTATGTCTGAGACAGCTTACAAAGTACTAAGATTGCTACATAATACAGCGGGACTCTTTTCACCATTGCCTGCTCTTTAAAGGCATTCATTTGCTAGAAAGCTCTGTCCAGAAAGTGCACGTTAAAGAAGTCAAGGAAGAAAGTCATGGGTGCGAATTTGCTTTGTTAAGAGGGAACTTGTTCTGTACTATCTCATCTTTGACCTCTGAATTTGTGTGCTCCATTTTATGAGTTCTTCCATTTGCCCGCCAGAAATAGAGGACTCTTTCTCCTCTTGCTTGCATTACTTTAAATCAGGGGTAACTCCACTGAAGTGGGGTTTATACAGCAATAAAACCGATGAGGGGGAAGAATCGGCCAAATTGGTGTCAGCTTCTCAGTTTGTGCATACCGCTGTGTTTTGTGGAGGTACATAATCTGAGATGCCAGGTTGCTGATGTAGAGAATGCACTGTTGCTATTAATAATGTCTATTATGATTGTGCTTATGGGGCAACTGGAATGGAACCTTATTGCTCTACAGACAGTACAAAACGGAGGAGGTGGTGGCAGTCTGCTCTCAATAATTTCTGATCAAAATAGGAAAGATCAGCAATAGAAAGGATAGAAAAATAAATCAAGGGAATAACACTATAAATGTTTGATAAAATTTCAACATAATATTTATATTATACTTGGGAAAATAACGAGAGAATAAGAAGTCAAAAAAGAAATTTAGTAATGAGTTCCAAGTAACAAGGTGAAGGAAGCTACAAAGCTGGAAAGGTAGTATGAAAAGAAGCTAGATTAAAACATGATGAGTGCTCTAGGTGAGGTTATACAGTTGATTGGTATGGAGCCAAGATAATGCAATCAAAATGGTTTTCAGTTTTAATGTAACAGTGTCTGCCTCAGTCCTGCTTTGTGTATGCCACACTGTTGAGGAGGGATTTCAGCATGTCCCAACTGTGCTTCTGGGGGAGGGTACACTGCTTTTGTACACATCCAAGCTGACTTGGGCAGGGGGAATGGATGGCTCTGTCTGACTTCAGTCTGACTCCCCCTTCTTCTTGGTGCTGCTATACTCCCAGGACTTTCCTTCTGGTTCAGTCTCTGGCTAGATGCTTTTGCAGTTTATTTTCCAAAGGCTATATGACAGCTGAGTTGAAGTGGCCTTTGAAATTTTAGATCATGAAAAACTATCTTGAAATTTGATATAATGTAGAACTGTTTTTAAATTTTATTTCTGTAGCTAACTTAACACTGCCTATTTGGTGAGGTATTTTGTGGTTTCATAAATGTAAAGTGCTCGTTATGGAGTTGATCTCGATATTAGAATGGGGAAATTCGGAAAGTAGAGCTGCTTTTGACCTTCTTATTCTTAACAAGCAAAGAACCAATCCTTAGGAAAATTCGAGTTAGCCCTTAACAGGGAGGAGACAGGGCTGAAATATTTCTCCAAGCTGAAATATAAGACATGATGAAAATGAAATCGAATTACAAGGATCACATCCAGAACTCAGCCCATTCATTGATGAAGGTTCTGAGATCTGTAGCTTCGTGGAGTTGTGTATTTCTAGTCCTAAAGCATAGTGGAGAGACTGTGTAGTTCATGTGGCAGTGTATAATGAATGGGAGACTGCAGCTTCAGACACTGCCAGTCCCTTGCAACCTTCACAAGAACCATTATTCATCCTGCTAAATTACAGGTCAGCAAAAGGCCCTTTTGTAAATATGCTTCTTATTTGACTCGGAAGTGGGATCTCCTTATTGCACACTGTTACTTTAAATCTGGATTGGCTGTTATCATTCATCTTTCTTTGGAATATTTTGTATGGAAGAAAGCAGGAAATTTTATTCTAAAATGAAGATGTACAAACTTATATCCAGTCCTGTCATGCCTATTTATTTTGTGCCAGCAAGAACAACATTCCACTTTATAACAATTATCTTCAAGCAAAATTGTTGCTTCTTTTGTAGATGAATGATTAGTTTTTAAAAATGTAATAGCTGTGTAACCAGTGGTCATGAAAAATTAATCTGTTGGTATCAGGAAGTACTTTTATTGGCCTCAGAATCACTGCATTTAAGTTGACACATCTGTACACTCCATAAATTGCAGTCAACAACTGTGGTCTGTTGATATTTTGTCTTGTTACCATCTGTTCTCTAGAAACCATCATTTTCCATTCTTGCTAAGAGTACATTAAATAACCCCTTAGGAAACATAATGTATTTGTCACTGAATCATTGATTTCATTTTTCACCTATGGATGTTCAGGGAAGGGGAATGCCAGAGTAAAAAGTCTTCTTTTTTCATTGTATTTTATTACAGCTCAGATAAGAATATAGAAACATATTTAAAAACTTCATTGTAATGCACTAAGGTGTTCCTTTTGGGATGTTTTTGAAAGGGGCTCATAAAAGTTCATCGCTTTTGTGCACTATTCTTTTATACTTTGTGGGAAGCTGATGAATGAAAAGCATTATTATAGAATGATTACAACTCTATTAAAACATGACATTAATTATGACATGGGAAATGGCAGATCAATTAGTTGTAATTGTAATTGCAGGTATGCAATTTCTACTGCAGAATAGAGATAATGGAGATGTTTGAGATAATGGAAAAAGAAAAATGTCAACAGAATAGAGGCACTTCCTTATCCATCCATGCTTCTAGAAGTCACAGTGCATCATATATGTTCAATCAGACGTTTTCTCCCATAGATTTTTTTTTTTTTCATCTGACATTCATTTTTTTAATACATCTGACAGTCAGATGTATTTAGTACTTGATGGTAAATCTAGTGACTTTAGTCACAGAAGTTCAGCCAGGGACATACAGAGCTTTGAGATTTTGCATAATTAATGAATATGCTCCAAAAGACTTCCTAAGACCTTTGTTTACAAGGCCTAATAGTGGGTGTTCCTGTACAGTTAGCACTTATAGAATTCAGTAATGTATTCAGGTACTTAAACAAAAAGGCCAAACTTGATATAGCTTGTCTCTTTTGTCCTTTATTTTTAAGCAGGATCTTCACAGGCTTAACCCTTCCTACATGATATAGTGTATTTGCAAATATACTAAGGTATGACTCCAGTTGAGTGTGTATCAATTAATACTAAAAATCAAGTTTTAAAATGACCGCTTAAATTATTAAGTTTAAATCTTGTATTTGGTTTTGCCCAATTAAAATACTTATTTTGGTTGAGAAATTTTTGTGACCATGTCTTTGGAAACTGAAATTTGTCACACAGTGGTAATGGAGATGAATAGAGGAGAAACTGTTGCTTGCATATACTAGTTGCTGATGGCTAGGAATTTTTCTGTTGAAATTTAGATAGATTCAGTACTTCCTGAATGTGTTACAGGCATTATCAGGCTGTTCTCACAGTTTCATTTCAGGGTAGCCTCACAATTAATACGCTTGAACGGACCTTAGAAAATTTGGATTCTCTCCCTGTCACTTCCAAGACACTAGTCACATCACTTAAAGAATGAACTCTCCAGACAGAATTATTAGCCTCCATGTCTTTCTTTCTGAGTTGCTCATCCCTTTAATTCTGAAGCCTCACGAGCAAATACCTTGTGTTGGCAAGTGAGAATGGATGGGGAGCTGTCCCTCTGTTGAGAGAAATGAGCAGAGACCAAGAGACAAATCAGATACATAAACCTGTTTGTTTAGGATACCCAGTTAGAACTGGGTGATTTTTAAAAGAACATTATGTACTACATATGTTCAAATCCTAGCTCAGAGGGGCTTTCTCTGTGTTTCTAGATGAAGAATTACAGGAACATCAGATAAGGGTCTCAGTGTAGGCAGTATAAGAATACCTAGTACCAAAAATCTGGCAGAAGCAATGTGGCTACTTTGGAAAGCCTTCTTGGAACTGGAATGGGCTTTACTGGGGCCTAAACCTGACCATTCAGCTGTATTATATTTTCTTTTCTTGAAAACTTCTGCTTCAGTACATAGACAACTTCCAGCCCGTGTAACAAATGAAGCAGGGACTCCACCTGCTAAGCTTTTTCCAGCATGGTTCTCCTTCCCACAAAGAGTTTTACCTGTGCACTCAAGACAAGAGTGCCAAAGCAAAAAGCTTCTATCATATTTGCAGCAAAGGATTTATATAAAGTTTGTGCAGGAAGTTGTTAATGATGGCCCTTATTAACCTCTTAAGTTTGCTCTTACAGGTATAGAATGTTGGTAGCATTCTGCCATCCATATTATAAATGTATTTGCCTAATGATGGGAAACAGAATAAAATGCAAGAGTCTTCTCAAATACTTGATGAGATGTTTTTTGAAAAGCAAATCAGTGGGTATTAATGTGGAAAAAGACCCCTAGTAATACATTCTTCCCTAGGCATCAGCCAACATATTCTTAAATTTGGGAGTTTGCAGAATAGCATAAAAGAAAGTGTTGAATTGAAATTTGATGGGGAAAAAGATATTTTTTCAGGTTATATTTATTTGCAGGTTGATTCTCCTCCCTCCCCCATTTCTTTTTTATACAGTTGGTTATTCTATTGTGCCTCTGAAGGCAAAATTTAGATGTTTGGAGATGCTAGTGTGAAGAGAAAAAGTTAATTGCTGAAGTGCTGATTTGCTTTTTCCAGGATATTCTCCAGTGCATTGATCAGTGCAGCATTTAAAGTGACACAAGTCGTGGTGCATCCACTACTGTTTTTGATTATATTTGCTAATTTTTGTACCATGCTCTGAAAATATAAAGTTCTGTGTGAGTGCTAAGTATTATTATTACTATTTTTCTCCCAGGCGATTGTTTCACAGACAAATAGACTTCACAGTTTAGAAATATTTCTAGATCATAAACTTAAATTTTCTCTTTGATCGGTTGCATTCCCTTGTTCATAGCTACACCTCTTTGTAAAAATTTCTTGTTATTAATGTACCACCTCTAAATCACTGTTGATGGATTGTGTGTATGCTCTGTCAGTGTGACGTGTTGAGATGTATATTGCTTCTAAAGTCTTGCAGCTGTTTAGTCTTTTCCTCAAATTCTCTCCAAGTTTCCTTTTTCTTTTTTATTTTCTTTTTTTCTTTTTCTTTTTTTATCAGGATGCAAATACTTGCAGGATTTTGCAATGCATTTTTATAAAATGCTCTGTGAAACAGAACTGACTCCATCCTTTTCCTGGATATGGTGCTTCAGTATACACATCTCAAAACTGCATCTCCTTACAGCCTTAAATAAATTCTTATACACAGAAGTATAATTGTTCTCAATGAAAATCCGGACGGCATAAAGGCAGGAGGGGAGAAGGGACAGGGTTTTGCTCTTGAGTTAGGAGGTTTAAGAACTCTCCCCCCCTTTATTTTGATTTTGCAGTTTTCCCTGTGGTTTAAAATATTTCATCCTCGTGTTTTAGGAACTTGTCTTTGTTGTGTTGCTTCAGTGAATGAGTATGAATTTTGTTCAATAGTTAAGCTGCACTGGACTTTGTACTTGCTCTTAAAACACAGATCTGCTGTCAGACCGTATGGCAGCAGAAAATAAGAGTATCTGACAGGGAAACTTGGGAAACCTGGACTTCAGAAGATTGTTGTGAAAGGCAAAAATTTAACTTTTCACTTGCTGTCAATCTAGCTGATTTCCTCTATTCACTATTTCTCTCTAAAATAAATCTGTAGTTAGAAATTATTTCATTTTGCAATGTTATCTTTGTGAACAAAGGAAAGCCTGAAGTTAATGTGAGTATATAGGCAGGAGACCATATAAGTATTTTTGTTTTCAAGGCAGACAATACGATCTGAAAAATTGTCCTGCAGTCCCTGTTTTTCAAAGAAATGGATAAATATCCTCTAAATCTACAGTTACAGTAAGTGGCACTGGCTAATGATTTGATTTGAGGATTGAGAGCGCAGTCTGGATTTACTCTTTGTGCATTAAGGCAGGTCAAATGGACACAGGCTGCATTTTAAATCAGTAATGGAAGGCTGAAGCCTGCCTTAAACCAATCACATCAGCCTTGCCCAAGACCAATTGATCCCGAGAGACTGAGCCCTGTGAGCATAGCTTTTATATGAATGGACTCTGTGCAGCCTGAAGTTTCATTCATAAAATGGATGCTGAAGGGAAAAAAAAAAAAAAGCCAACCCACACACGCCAAACCCTGGAATGTCCATTTATGCAGAGCTGAAGGGTGTAGTGTTCCCTCAGCTGCTGCTTTTGCCAGTTGCCTTAAAGTAATGATTAATGCTGCTTGGCCCTGCTTGCCTGCAACCTGACACCGTTTATGGCCTTGGTGTGTTTCTAATGTATAGTGAATGAGAGGGCTACATTCTCAAATCAGAAACATAAACAGGAACTGGTTGGTCTGAATTCCATTCAAATATGTCACTTCAGCCGTGCAGTGTTTGTCCAACTTCGATTTTACAGGCAGGGAATGGGGCGGGGGAGAAAAAGCAACACAGACATTTTTGCAGTAAGATTACCAACAAAAGGAGCGAGGGAGAGAGAAAATACTGCTGTCTTTTGTTGAATTCAAAGGAGAGCAATGTTTAAGGTACATTTTACAGTTACTGAGGTTAATAAAAGCAAATACATGATTTTAAAGTGTGCTCAAAAGATCAGCTCCATGTGGAATTTCAATTCAGAGCTGAATGTATGAGCCTTTGTTTTCCTGCTCTGCGGTACAAAAAGTTACACATCGCCTAGACAGGCTGTTGACATCTGGTCTCACATAATGCATTGGATGTTGTCATAGATCTAAAAACCAAAGTTGTGGAAAGGAAGATGTTTGCTTAAGTTTTTTTTCTATATGTGTATAATATTTCCACTTTGACATGAGCCGGTGGGGCCAAACCTAATTCTCTGACATGTTTTTGTGAAGTGAGGTGTAAGAAATTAGACTTTAGCAATTTTAATTAGCTACTTTTAGAAGGAAGTGTATGTGTATCTATGAGTGCACATACTTGTAAGTGCGTTTTTTTTTCCTAGATTGCTGGCACAAAGGCTGGTGACAGAGAAAATGAATAAAACCTTCCAATCTGAATGTTTCTAAATTCCTTAATGATTTGGGAAAAGATAACTTAGTTTTAAAACTGATTTTTAGAGAATTTTTATCTGTTTTCACCCATGTGATTTCAGTGCACCTATATTTTTTCATGCTGAATCTGCTACTGAAAAAAATAGTGCTGACTTTTGTACTGCCAGGAATTTACCAATTTGTAGGACTCTGTTCATTATGTAGCTTTAAAGATAGTTGAACTAAAATTTGATCCACCAGCATTTGAGTGATGAAATAGGCTCAAACAATTCCTGTATAAGGAGTTTGTAATTAGTTCCAGTATTTCTACCCAAATATCTCCTTTTGGGGAGATGTGAGTTTGAATCAAAATGTATTCTGCAGGTTAAAAAATCCAAAAGAGTAACTTGTTACTTCTCCCTGCAAAGCACAAATCATGCATTTTTCTTAGTGACTCCTGGTGCTACCTGAGCAATTTGTTGCTATCTTGTTTGAAGAGTTGTCTTTCTTACCTAAAAACGTCCTGTTTTCTGGTGGTTTCATTATTATCTTCACCCTCGAGCTGGTCAGAACTTCTCCATGGTGTTGTAAACAGCTGCTTTCCACCAGGAGGCTGAACGTGTTTCAGTGGTGGATGAAGTGCTCCTTTGTAAACAGTTTGTCAGTGCTCTTGGAAATCCACAAACAGAAAAGTTATTTGCAGTAATATTGTGATGTTTTAAGTTTAATGCCAAAAGTATGATGTGTTCTAGTTTGAACACTTTATTTTTAAAAGGTTACTTTTGTCTCTGCACTCTGTAAAAATCTCTCCCAGTACACTAACCACCTGCTCATGCAGCAGAGAAGTGCTTGTACTGTGCAAGGGAGGCTCTAAAGGCACTGAAGGAATGGCTGGTGGCAGGGAATGAGGGGTCAGGCTGGCACATGGGAGTGACACCAGGTTTGTCCCAGCTACCTGAGGGACTTGTGCATGCCCTTCTGCACCCAGTAGCACAAAGGGAGAGAATCTGCATGTGCTGCATTTCTTGTCTATGGCAAGACGAAGTGGCACATTTAAATCTATCTGTATAGACACACAAACTGGATTACTGAAATAGGGACCAAAATTCACAGAATTACTTTCCAGATCAAAAGGACAATTTAGAAGGACATGGTGTAAGTGAAGTTGCAGGATTGCCAGTGGAGCCCCTTCAAGGTTTTGGGGAACAGCTCCTTTTTGGAGCAATTCCTTATGGAATCTGCTTCTAATATGACTTACTTGGTAATAAAGTGTAAGTTGAAAAGTGGGCAGGAAAACAGTAAGAAGGTTCCAGTCGTATTGTCGTCACTTTGCTTTAAACCTGTAGGGAAGTAGGCATGTTTCACTATGAGTTTAGTGTTTGGTGAATTTGAGTGACTTGTTAACAGGCTCCCCGACTAAGGCAGCTGCCTGCCAGTGCACCACAGTTGTCACCTGAGCTGCCACATGGAGGGTGAGGCTCCAGGCAGGCAGTTCCCTGCTTCTCCCACCCTTTTTCAGGTGGCCTGTGCCTTCTAAGGCTCCATATCCATATCTTTCCTTCTGCCCATGCACATGTACAATGCCATGCATGAGCACATGGGATGTTTCCTGGGCCTCCAGATCTTCAGTAATGTTGATAAAGTGAGCTGAAAAGTAATTCAGAGTTAGAGTGTAACATAACAACCTGCCCTTTAGTTAAGGAAGCTGTGTAAGGTCAGAAACAGAAACAGCTGAAGAATAAATCCTGATTCAGGTTTCCAGTTCCTGCTTTGCTCTGCTTCATTCAGAAGTCAGTCAGTCACTTCATCCCATAGAATATAATTTTGTCATTTCATCCCTTTGCCTGCAGAAGCTTCATCTTCCCTATGCCCATTCTGGCTAGGGATACAGGCTGAAATTTTGGTTTTTTTCTGTGCAGGATGGGATTGTGGGAATGAAATCTCATCCTTGTCTCTGAATAACTATCAAAAAAGAGGATTTAAGGATTCTTTACCTGCTCTGATTTATACAGGGCTGAGACAACCTAACCCCTTAAATTTTGACATGATAATTAATATGAACTTCGTTACCAAGGGATCACTCAATCATCTTGATAATGAAACTTAAAATCTGCGCCTTCTAAGTTCGATAGCAGATTTTTCTTGTCCTGAGAAAGTCTGTTTGGGCTTTTTCTGCTTGGATATATTTTGATGAAGGTATAGCAGAGCTTATTGCCATTATTTTTCTCTGTGATGTCCTGGATGAGAAGGCATTTTTGCAGTGCTAGATTATGTGTACTTTTTAAAACAGTACCTGTTGGGAAAATAATAGTTTCATGGTCACTTATATAAGACACAACCATTGTTTCAAGATGACTGCTATGTTTCTGTTAATAAGAGCAATGAAGTGTGACCCCTAAGTATTCCAAACTGATAATAAAAGATAAGCAATTTTTTTGCATTTCCATATTTTTAGCCAGTTTTTTTTTTTTTCTAAGGGGTTCTGCTGTTCTTGAGCTGATGTAACCTTACGTTGTGAATTACTTCATTGACAGTCTGAAATAAGCTTGCTGTGTTTCTAAATCCAGGCACATTTTCTTCAAAGACTAAAACTTGCAAAAAGATGATAAATCAGTGATTTCAAACACTTGGACCTTGCCCTGGAAGTATTTCATGCCTGCTTCTGTCTTATTTGTTGTCTTGAAACAATGGTTTAAGGAGAAGAAAACATATAATTGCTCTGTAATTTCTGCGCTAAAATGTTTTCTTTTGAAGTAGCTCCGCTTAGCATGTAAAAATACTTCTGGGTCTTGGTCAAGCATTTAGTACAATTTAAAACTGCAATACTAAATTTCATTGGTTGGACTTTTTATTAGATAAGGTAGAAATGAAAGCAGCAGGCAATTTAATTAGCAGTAATTTTTCTGGGCAAGTCATTACTTTGATGAACTTCAGAGCAATGTTTATGGCTCCTAATTAACCATGTTAGTCATTTGATTGAATAATCACTTTGGAAATGTTTCTACAATTTGATTAGAGTCTGACCCACTCTGATAGTCATAAATTAACTGATAGCACTTTAGGATAACAAGACTCTAGTTACTTTACGAGAAATAAACTCTTCCTTGCTGTATTTTTTTGGTCCTCTGTGGACTGTTTAAGCACAAGCTAACCAGAAGATTAAGTAATGTTGGTACAAACAATGCTTTCCTTAAAGAGACTCCAGATGTTAATTAAAATTGACCTAGGAGCATGGGAGATGAAACCCTGACTTGGCTAAGAAGACAGGTTTGTGGGTGCACGCATAATTCTTTATTCAGTATACTCTGCTCTATCACTTTGCAAGAGTGGAGTTCATGAGTCAAAAAGGGCTTTGCTGCCAATAGTAGAGAAGTTTTACCTAAAATAGAAAATAGCATCTGTTTCAGTTCTACAGCTTCCTCTTTTTTTACGTAGATTTTTCCATTCTCCTTAGAATTCAATCTGCTTAGTAACATGAATGATTCCTTGCAGGTGAAGCACTGCTTGTAGCCTTGACTTCTAGTCTGCAGAGCTATACTTGACTCTGGTGATCATTGAGTCACTGATTCCTGTGGTTGCTCAGAGTAGCTGCCTGAGACATTAGAGATTCTCTAGGCCTGAGGAAGCAGGCACCAAGCGTTTTACTGAGAGAGGAGGTAATGAAGGGTTTGGCACAGATGTGCAAGAGGGACCGTGGACTGTTAGAGGAAACTTATTATTACTGCCCTGTGTTTCACTTGTTTGTGAAGTCAGTGTAAAACCTCATTTTCTTATCCTGCCAAATCTTTGATACTCATCACTAATCAGTGAACAGTGAAATTTGGAATCACAGGCTGAAAGAGTCTGTAGGCAGTGTTGGAAAAATAATGTCTGCTCTTTCGACCTCTGTTTGCATCTCTTAAAGAGTTACAAGTTACTGGTAACAGATTGCATAGCTTAGGGTAGGAGTTCATCGCAAGATCAAATAGACTTTGTTAAGCAAGACTTTTGATATCCAAGAAGTAGGTTAAACATGGTCGAGAAGGGCAAACAGTTACGGTGTGTTTCTGTTTGCAAGTCCCTGTGCACAGGATGTGACTACTTGGGGACAGTGCAAGACATGGGGAAGAAAAAGAAAGGCATTTAAAGAACACGTTTTTCATTAGTTCTATTTGGCTTTTCTTTTTCTTCCTGCAGATTTGAGTAGAGGTGGAGAATATCAAATAAGTATCAGTATTACTTAGAATACGCACAGTTTTTTTTTTTAAAAGGTATAATTTTTATTTTAAACACATACAAGTGGACAGTGATATAGATAGACCTACATTTCTAGATAAAATGCTTAACCATTGCAGAAAATTTCATTAACCCTTCAAGTCCTTAACCAGAGCCTAAAAAGCATTATCCTACTCAAAATGCACTTTGACATTCCTTGTGTAAATGTACAGTTTTTAAGCCTCCAGTGTGATTGAAAGTCTTTTCAGCAAAATTGGTTAAAAACTTTGGGTTGAATTAGTCACAAAGATAGATATACAAGCACAGGGTTTAAAATATTCATGGTCACTGGTGCTGATTTTTTTGTGAATGGTCCAAAGTTGCCATGGGAGTCAGCTTTTAGCAAAGTTGATTGCAAAAGGTTTTGAGTTCAAGTGCCTATCGTAGATAGGATCTGTGAGCCCCACATCATGTTTTTCTCCTTGCCCATGTGTGCTGTGTGCTGTTCTGAAATGCTGACTGTGTGTTGACAGGTTCCCTCTCACTGTAACTTGCATCCTTTTCTGTGCACTTTTTCTTGCAGCCTGTCCTATTGATAACCTGCACACTTTTAATCCCAGACAGTCTTTTGACTTGCATTGTCATCTTCTTTCAGAAGTGCCTAGCTGCCATTCCATTTACATGAGGCAAGAAGGCTTCCTGGCTCACCCAAACAGAACAGAAGTTAAGTTTTCTATTATGTATCAATTTTATATGACAGAAATGTAAAAAAAATTAAAAGCCTGGTGGTATTTGGGGTTCACTGGTTTAATTCTGCTGCTGAGAATACTTGCATCATCCTTCTTTCACCTTTCAGTGTTGAGTTTCTGATGCATTGAATTTTTTGTAGTTTCTTTTAGTGTCATGTGTTGATCAGGATAGAAGCAATTATACTATGAACCTAACTCATTCTGCTTTTCAAGGCCTCTAGCAGTTGAAAGGAAGAGACACTTAAAAATTTGTCTGTTTCATCCATTTTTCTCAAGTGATATTTTCCTGGCTGTTAGCATGACAGGCTCAGTTTACTATGTTAAGTAATCCATTTTATACTTTAAATTCAGTAAAGGTTTTGTCTTTTTCCTTTTGCTATTATTTTTGCAATATTTTGATGCGCTTTATGCCCAAATTGAGACGTCCCAAAATTCCCAATGATTTCAGTAGGACAGAGCTTATGCAGTTGTCAAAATTAATAATTCTGACAGAAAGCACTTTATATGTACTAAAAAAGAAGTAGTCTAGCAGAACTAAAATGAGTGAAAGAGAGGTTATAGCCTCCACTGTCCTGTTTTAGTTTATCTGTCTTAAGAATATATTTTTTTCTGCTTGTTTGTTTAGGATTTATTTGTTTTTCTTCCAGTGGACAGATTTCAGAAGTGTGATGGAATCTGATTTTGGGATTGATAAGAATCCAGATAGATGTGTGACTTCATTTGCTAATGTAAAGACAGAATCAAAAAGATAACACATCTGGCTAAAATCCTGTTTGCTTCTGGGTTGAAATAAAGACAGAAAAAAAAGAAAGGTAGTGTTTAATAAGGAAGGTGAAACAGAGATGGAAATTTCTAAGTCTTATTATATAAGATTATATTAAGTATAGAAGCTTGATAAGGGATGTGAGAGACATCAGGAAAAAAATAAACAAACTGCAGGGATAAGGGCAAAAGATCTTGAGTTTTAACCATAGCATACGTAGGGGAAAACCCATCTTAGCCATGTTATGCTTTTGTAAGGCGTTGGAGGTGGCAAAATTTTCATGAATGATGTAAAAAAAGCAGTGATGTTTGCTAAATATTTGTTTTCTGTATTTGGAAATCAGTCAACATAATTTTACAGAATAAAGGTCATGTCAAATCTGATTTCTTTCTTTGCTGAAGATAAAAGTTTGATTGATAAAGATGCTTGTATCATATAGTTAGACTTTTTATGGCATTCAATTTGCCTCTGCATTACATTCTGATTAAGAAGTTAGCACAAAGCAGTATCAATAGAGTACACATTAAATACATTAAGACCTGGCCAACTGACAGATCTCAGAGCGGCTGTCACCTGGCAATCATTTCTGAATGGATTATAGTTCTGTAGGAATTTATATCAGGACTGTTGCTATTCAATATTTTCAGTAAAGATATGGAACAAAGTTAATAGATAACTTTATGGCGCATAGAGCAGTAAATAAATGGCAGGACAGAGCAGCCACACAAAGCAGTTTGAATTGTTTGGTTATCTGGGCACATTAAACAAATTTTTTTTTAAAATACATGAATGTAGAATGAGCCTGTGGAACCGGGAAACAATATATTGGAAAAAGGATTTTGAGGTGGGCCTCCTCCTCAGCTTCACAGTGGGAAACCAGCCCAACCAAGCACAGTAACCTTAAGGCAAAAAGCCTTCTGTAATACTTAGGCAGTCAAAAGGAGGGTTGGAGGGTGGCAGGAGAGGAGATGTTTTGTCTCACTCAGTAACACTGGTGAGACTGATACTGATAAGCAGTACAGTTCTGGTTAAGCAAAACATGAGCATAATAGGAAATAGTAGGAATGTGTACAGAAAGGTGTGCTAGAAAGACTGCCGAGTTATAAACAGTGTCTTTTAATGATAAAATAAAATTTTACAAAATGATCTTAATTGGAAGGAACATCAAGAGCAATGTGTGAGGGTGACTTGTGTGGGTGTGAGGAGGAAATACCGAGTGGTATTTCTTTAGTCTTACAAGGAGAAGACCTACAGGAACTAATGGTTAAATGTCAAAGCCATGCTAGTTCAAACAGGAAATGAGCAAACATTTTGTAATAAATTATAGAGAAAAATGGGTGCTTTTTCATTTTAGCAGGTGGAGATTAACAGTCTCTTGGGAATGCGTATGTTAATTAAACACCCTTGTACTTAGGCCAAAATGTTGGGACTGGGCGGTGTGTAAAGGATGTGGGATATTAATCTGATTCCTGTATAACTTAGTGTTCCCTCTGGCATTAAGCCTGTGATCTCTTTTTTCTCCTTGCATCTTTTGTATAAACACCTGTCTCTTTTTTAACTTACAGGCTGTATGTATGAGAAGGGACCTAGGCAGTTTTATGATGACACTTGCGTTGTTCCAGAGAAGTTTGACGGTATGTATGACACATCTCTCTTTTTCCTGTGTAGGGAGATGAAAAAGAAAGAGATGAGGGACTTTTCTCTGTTGCTGATCAAAAAAGCCCAGTAACGTTCCAATTTAGGATTCCTTAACACACCATTTGTGGTGCGCCCAACCAAAGCTGACCTTTGTCTCTTGAAACCAAAGTCTCCTCTTCAATAGGATGTCATTCGACTTTTGCCAGCAAAAGATGCTGCATCCAGACTTGTGGCAGAGGAGCTCAGATCCTGCACTGTTGAGAAGTAATAAGAGGATTTCCATTGCACTGATGATCACATACTGCTTGTTGTTTGAGATTTAATGGAAGCTGTACTTGTAATTAACAAAACAGTGGAGAATGCAGCAGCTTTGGTTTTACTGAGGATTAAGCCTCTTGTCTTGCTGTCTACAAAGTAATGAATAGTGGGAAGTGAGTATATAGGACATTTTTGTGTTTGTGCCAATTTATTTGCACTAGGTTGAATGTACTAGTGGTTTATTTTTCAGTGGGATTGATAACAAATCAATGGTCTGTTCACAACACTACCAATTACAGCAGGTTTTTTTAAAGAGGAATTCTGAGGTCAATTAAAATGAATGGTCCAAATTATCCTCAGTTACTCTGACGTAAAATCAGTTTCCTGGTGTAACTCAGTTGATTTCAGATTTATTTCATTATAAGCAAAGTAGTTGGACACTATTTCTTGTCAGTGACTCTGTTAGTCTGCAACTTTGGGAAGTAATTTAGAAACCAATTACTTAAATTTGCAAGAATGGCATTATGTTAGTGTATGCATGCTAGTGTAGTGTTGTTGGTGTAGCTTTTGTGTTAGTTAGTGTGTGTGTGTGTCCATCTTTATGTATTTCAGCAGGAAAGATTAGGTATTTCCTCATAAACTTGTAACCAAATATCTGACCACAGCTCAAAGTAGGGCTGGAGAATTGGAGAAACTATTGCGTGATTAGCAGCATTTGTTGTATTTGCTGAAAAGTCGGAGACTCTGAAATGAAAGTAAGCCAGAGAATTGCACATTCTTCAGAGTATCACATATATTTTTATGCTGGTAAGAAATTGGTAAATAATTTTAGACAATATTAGATCTAACTGAAGACTGCTCAATCCAGTATTGCATTGTCACTGTATTGACACAGTCACAGAGTGATTTTGAGGTATCAAAAGTCTACTTTATATCTTGGCTTTGCAATGTGAGCTCATTTGGGCTTTTTAAATTTTTTTTTTTAAAGCACACCGTGTCGGGTATTTTTTTTTTTGTTCCCCAAATCACAAATGATTGTGGAGCTGATTTGAGTACCAGCATCAGATTTATGTGTACATTTATGGGAGTGGGATCAGACCCTGTACTAGCATTTGTCTATGTCTTCCTTTGAGAACCTTTTGGTTAATTTGGGTTTTATACTGGAAGGCAATGAAAATGAAAAAGAAATACAAATACAGTAAAAGAAATAAACATTGTGAAGTATTTTTGTGCCTGAAAAGCAATCAGTCTGCTGCTAGTTTCTATGACTGCCCATTGAGAGAGCACCTTGTACTCTAGAAGACTGATCTCATCATGCAAATAGTTGTGTTTATGCTTGCAGCATGTTATGAGGCAAGAGTAGTAGATGTGTTGTCATATTATGGCCAGTAAAGCAACAGTTGGATAAGACCAGGGCTAGTTGTGATGTTTCAGAAGTAGATTCTCAGCTGCTTCATTTGAAATCAAAGATCAGCACAAGGAAAGAATTTGATCCTGTGTAATACTGCACTTGCTATTTGCACATTGCTCAGCTATCATTACAAGAAAAAAGAACTGTCCTTGGAAAAGAAGGACTTTCAGGACTGGAACTTGAACCTCACATAAACCAAAAAGCCTTGTGTTGATTTATTTGTTTTCCGCAGCTATTGAGTCAATTTTCTTTCCTGATTACAAAAGGAAGTGCTCCATTTTTAATATTACTATTCTGCCTTTCACTACACACATCCATTCTGTAATGGCTGTCAGAGCATCCTAATGTTGTGGTTGAATGTAAATTCCTGGCTTTCCTTATTAAGCAGGTCACTCTATTTATTGGAGGCTTTTGCTGTTCTGATAATTGAAATGAGGAATTTTACCAGTATATTTAGGATTGAGTCCTTGTGTGGAAAACAAAATGCTGTCTGCTTCAGCATCAGACCTTTCAGCTGTTGTTGTTTGCATGAGTTGTTCAGTATAAATTTGATTTAAAAACAACAAAGACAATATGGATGTAGCAGGATAGTTTTCTCATTGGCAATTTGTGGAACAGCTAGTATAATGTTATTGATATTTTTTTAAACCTTTTTTAAAACCTTTTTTAACAGGTTGTTCTAGGCTTAAAATTTTAAAAAAATTAACTTATTGCTTTTCAGAGGGAATACTAATTTAATATGTAAATATGAGTAAAAGTAATTTTTACTCATATGCAAGTCCAATATGCCACAGAGGAACTCCCATATCTGCAGGATTTACATGCCTATATATAAAGCACATGCCATTTAAGTCCAAGTCAAATACTTTGTCAAATTCTCCTTAGACGCATTTGCATGCAAGAGAAGTTTCACTCAATAGGGTTTTGCAGCTTTATGAAGCCTAAATTACTTTACCAACACTGGGGCCTGTGCAAAGTATAGTACACAAACACAGTTCTATCAGAGTTCCTTCAAAAGTAGTTTATGTTCTTTCAGAGAAGATATTGCAAAATGGTTTGCAAGAGATATGCATTTATCAAAACTACACGGGGAGAGGTTTAGTGAGCCTCCCATAAATCATGAATAAATTTAAGTGCTTTTTAGTATATTAACATGTTATTGTAAGTCCCCAGCAAACAGGGGAACGTTGCATTTGCGGGTGGCTGATTCTTCCCTCTGTTTTGTTACCCCCAATGATTGCTTTATGTGACAAAGGGACTGATGGTGTTCCAGGGCACTGCTCCTGTGACGTTGTTGCTGTTGTGTGCAGGTGATGTCAAGCAGGAGCCAGGCATGTACCGCGAAGGACCCACGTATCAGCGGCGAGGCTCGCTGCAGCTCTGGCAGTTCTTGGTAGCTCTTCTTGACGACCCATCCAACTCTCACTTCATAGCATGGACTGGCCGAGGCATGGAGTTCAAGCTGATTGAACCAGAGGAGGTGAGTTAGCACACCCTCACATCACCGCCCCATCCTGCAAATTTAACTGTGCTATTTTGGACTTAGGCCTTGTTTTCCTTCAGTGTTTTGTTTCAGTAGTGATTTAGAAGGGTGACACAAAGGACTGGCAAGGGAAGTGCTTCAGTTAGGACAGAGGTATGGTGAAGCATAGATTTAACTCCTAGTCCCACAAAATAATAAAAAGGTTGCAAGTACTTGAGTTAGTAAATAGTTCTGATTGATTGTGGGGTCCATATTTTCCAGAATCACTGTATGGAACTGTATTCCAAAATATTTTGAAAACTTGTCCCTTTCTAGTCTTTCAGCACCAAATATTAGATTAATTAGATTTAATCATTAGATTGTTTAGTACAGGCTTAGTACCTAGGCTTGCAAACACTCATGCACATGCATGGCTCTTCTGAACCATGAAGGACTCATGGGGTAGATAAAATTACTTATATTCATGAACATTTACTGAAGCATGGCTTAGCTCACTTGTGTGATAAACAGGAATAAATTGAATGTTTTATTACATAAACTGTTTTGGACTAGGTAATGTTATGTAATCTAGCCTGCATTCTAAATTATCATGGAAACTGTTGGAAGATCAGGTGTATGTGAATTCTGTTGTAAAATTCATTGATGTGGAGGATTTAGTCAAGGTTACCAAAAGGCAGTACCATTCTGCTTACGTGTTTGCCCCTTGAATAGGGTCTTCTAATAGAGGAGACCACAGCAAATTTTTTGTCAGGATCCCCTCTTAGTTAGAGCTGAGTGGGAAGACTTGGGGGTGTATGGCTTTTTCTGCATTTCTCCAGCTATTTCTGCTGTTTGCCATCCATCTACTGGCATTAGCAGTCGAAAAGCTTTCTTGCATGTTACTTATATGTTCTGCTAACAGCTCTGTGGAGATGCTGGAGTAGCTGGGGATGGTGTCAGGACTGATGTCCCTTTCCTTTCGACGTGGTCTGCCTGAGGAGCAGGTTGTTGCAAGGACTCCAGTGTTGGCTCTCATTTATCTGAGCATCCCCTGCTCTAGTGATGGTCACCATGGCAGGTCCTGGCATTGTGTGTCTGAGGATTTAAACTCAGAACAGTCTTAGTCATTATGATACCGAAAATTTGCTGGCAAGTCTGCAGCCTTAGCAGGATACATGGATTCCTTAGCTGTGTAACCTGTCCCAGAGCAGAGCGAAAGCTTTGGAAAGTCTTTTCTTTGGGTTGGGTGGATGATGTACATGATTTTCCCCCCTACCGTAGTCTTGTATTTTTTACTCTTTTAGTTTTGTCTTGTCCTTAAGGTATGCCAAATTTTTTTCAAGATTGTAGAGTTTTATTGAGGAATGGTTTCCAGCAGATGGTGCAAAAACTTTATAGATTTTATTAGCTAAGGAAAGGAAAGTAACAACTGCCTAAGGTTTCCTTATTGTGTAATTCCCTGAAGAACTAAGTATTCTAATTTAACTTAAATAGATCATCTGCATGTCTGACTATGTAGAAGTTGCTTTGTGTTTTTGAGCAGCATTGCATCCAAGATCTGGAGGAGGCTTGAAGCTTTCCTCACTCCGTGTGTTCCTAGAAGTACAAAGGAGTCTAACTTCTTTTCATATGAATGTCATGAATCTGACAGAAACAGTCAATTAAAATAAGAATAGCCTATGGGAAGTTGCACAGTTCTGTTGGTTGCCAAGTGTAAATTGAAGGGAAAGCAAAGAGCTTGTTGGTTCTGCTGTGGCAGGTTAGGATGTCAGTGACATGACCTTTCCATCCACTCCTTACTGGAGGTTTATGCCCTCGTAGGAAGAGTGACAACAAAAATGAATATGTATCAGCTCCTGGAGTGCCACAGTTCATTCAGAAAGTAAGTAACTGTGAACTGTGGAGCCTGAGAATTGGGCATAGGTCCCTTTATGCAGGCTTGTCACAGGGTCAGCAACCTTCAGCAGGAAGGTAGGGTAGAAGGGTAGAAGCCTGCATCACTTTCACAGAGCAGGGCTAGGTATATGCTATGCAGGGATGGGAACTGGACCTGATTGCTTGTCTAGGAGTGTCAGAATGCCACACAATGTAACATATTCTTCACCATTACTTGTTGTTTCTCTTTTCTGTGTATTTATTTATTTTGAAAGCCTGTTATGTTGGGGACTTTTAGGACTCAGAAAGAAAAAAGAAAAACTTTGGAAGGAATAAAAAAGGAGTGATGTGGTCATGTGTTATAAAAATGAATAAGTGAATCAAAGTTAAACATCCAGGCCAAATCTGCAGCTGGAATAAATTTACATGATTGGAGGTGTGTTTCAGTACAGCTAAAATGTAGCTGAAGTTAGCAAAGCCGTGATAATTTACATAAGCCTGAAAAGCTGTGCCACTGAAAGGAAATAATGCATTCAAAAGAAAATTTAGAAATTATTGTCCAGGTGGATACTGAAATCATGGATTTTGCTCAGTGCTGCATGTTGTCATGGCTTGCATCAAAAAGCTCCAGGCACCTACGGGAAGTTTTGCAGAGCAGTCTGCAGAGATAGCTGTTTGGCTACTCTTGTCATTTTTCCAGAGCTGTATGCATATACACCTCTCAATCATTTTTATAAAATGTGCTTAAAGAGTTCATCAGCTCTGCCTTGTTTTCCCTCTGGTGATATTGTAGTCATTTTTACAGACAGTAATTGAAATATCACCAATAGCCGATTAAATTTCAGGCGAGGAATAAGAAGTTAAGCTCTTTAAACAAAGGGTCACTTTGTCCAAAACTATCTTTAGCAATAAAACAGGAAGCATAAAGTCAAGTAGAAAACATAAGTCAGAGAGGAAGGCATATTGTTCTCTATGGAATAGCTTGATGAGTTACTTGCAATTCACTTTTTATTGTTGTTTTTAAGGGAAATTATATGACTGAAACTATGAAATTTCTGTTCCATTCTTCATACCGCCATATAGTTCTTCTAAACAATTATTCTGCCCCCTCAGATTTTTTTTTTTTTCCTGAGGTAATGTTTAAGACTGGGAGTTGTCTTTTGACTTGTATCTCCTAATAATTGCAGCATTGCTGTCATTCCAAGTACAGTCTGCATTAGTTCATGAACTAAATGTGTATGCATTTGTGTTTAAAATAACTTTTTTTTTCAGACTGCAGGGAAAAGACAGGCACAGTACAATTATCCATAGTATCAAACTGAAGAAAGGGTTTGTGAAAGTTTTCTGGTGGAACTTGCTAAATACTTTTTGTCCATCATCTCTTTGTATGGCTTTATTTTTTTCATTGGTTTTCTTTAGTAAAAAGCAAAGAAAAACCCTAACCCTCCACCACATTGTCCAATAAATCTGTTTCAAGTTTAATGATGATATACATCCAATTAAAATTCATAGTAGTACATGGGGAGTTCAAGTCATGGCAACTTTTTTCCCATTTGTTACACTGGCAGGGTTTTCCCTCCTCCATCCCCAAATAAAGTATCTGATGATAAGATCTGCTTGTTAGATGCATTTAACAAATCATTGCTAATCCATTTTTGTGGCAGGTGGCACGTCGCTGGGGGATTCAGAAAAACAGGCCAGCTATGAACTATGATAAACTTAGCCGATCTCTTCGCTATTATTATGAAAAGGGAATCATGCAAAAGGTGAGTAGCTAATTTTGTATTACATTTCACCAGAGTCTTGCATGTTAATCCATAGGTCAGTTTACAAGGAGTACTTGTAATTGCATGGCTCAGGTAGTTTTTCATCTGCTTAGGCAAACTCTAAGCTTTTGGACCTACTAGGTTCAGCATATGCATTAAGATTTTTTTTTCCTATGTAAAAAATGTCTGTGGTTTTAGTTCACACAATGCATTTCATGATTATAAGGAAAGAAGTAATATTCAAAAATATCCAAAAGAGCTTCCTGGCAGCTGGGAAAGGCAATTGGTAGAGTACAGTATGATTTGCAGATCTAAATTAGCTGCCCAGTGCTTGGGTACTTTAGTAAGTGCAAGATAGGGTAGAATAATTATGCCTATTAACATACCAAGTACTTTAATATTTTTACTGCTGGTGTTGTAGTAATACTGATTTTGAGTGCAATTTAATATATATAATAGACTGATTTATGAGAAATATTTAACAATAATTTATATATTACAGGCTAGTCTTGCTGACACTATTCAATCCATCCTCCTACTGTGGCTTTCTGTTTTTTAAATCTTGCTGTGTAGTACCATGTGGATTGACTGAGAATTCAGTAGGAGAGACCAGTCTGTTGTATCTACAAAATTGCTAGGGGTATTCAAAATCATAATAAATACCTTGGACTGCAAAACCTATTCCATGTCTTTTCATGTTGGTCTTGTGACCAGTGATAACGTGTTTAAACTTGTCATATGCCAATTCCATGAATGGAAACAGTGCTCTCAGCTCAAGTTACTGGGCAACTTTTCCAATAGGTTTTGTGAAATCTTACAAGTTCCCTTTCTTAGATTATAGGATTGTTATAGTGCACTCCTTTTTCACTACCACTAGTCAACTTGGACAACAATCTGGGCTAGTACTGGTTTGCAGTCCTTCAGTAGCTCAGCACCTCACTCATTTTTGTGTGTGACCTAACTGTGTGTGGAGTCTTTGCAAAGTGGATTGGAATCTGGGCCCGATCAGGGAGAAGCAGAACCACCAGCAGCTTGGTTTTGCTGACTGGTGCTTCAGGCAGAGGAGTTCCTTGTTGCAGGCTACAGCTCAGCAGCACAGGCAACTGTGCTGCCAGCACACTTCAAAGGCAGCACGGGCAAAAAAAAAAAAAAAGTAGCAGTGAGGCAAGTTGAAAAGGTGGGGATAGAAATACCAGAAGGCTGATAAAGCTGCCCCAACCCACACATCCATTTAACATGGAAAGTTTGCAAGTACTTTTGACAGCCAGCTTGCTACATTCTAAACTACTACTTTATTATCTACAAGAAAATGTTTAACACACGTTTTGAAAGCTAGCTTGTATGCTTATTTTTCTGACATAGCAATGTTTCAGGTTTGTCCTGGGATCACTCTATCTGGCCAGTTCGTGTATGTTAAAAACTAATAAGGGTTGTAGATGCAAAGCAGGTTTCTTTATGGCAAAGTTTGTATGCATATTTCCCCTCCTTTTTTTAAAAAATCAACAATGATAGCAGGTTATGCAAAAGCCTGATTTCTGAATGCAACCTCTAGTCTATCAAACTTGCTGGCATTATTTGATTTTAAAAATTCTGCTGCAGATACAGTTCCTACCAAATTCTATTTGTGGAATAAATAAACTGATGGATTAAAGAGGTGCTTCAAGCTATTTTGCACCTATCAGAAGACAGCTGTTAAGTTTGCAACACTTTATCCGCCTTCACTAACTCACTTCATTGCTATGGTAGCTAGAGTTGTAAGAAGCAGACAATATGATTTTTATTTTAAAGTCATTTTAATAAATTGTGAGCATGCAATCTAATGCATTTTTTAAGCAGAATTTTTAAAATAAAGTACTTGAGAAGACACTACATTGACTTCCGTTGGTTGTTTGTAATAATACAGCAATTCTGTGTTGTTTTTATCATTCTCTAACTTTTAGGAAATTGAAGCGTAGACATTTAAGGCTGTTTCTGATTAAGGGAAAACTTTAGGATCTTTGCCCCTCCATAAGCAAATCCCAGCTTTGCATGAGCAATTGCTAAGTACATATTAGCCTACGTATTTGCTTACGCTGCCCCTGTGCAATCAGCATGCACTATAACTAAAGTGCTTTTATACGTAAGTATGAATCAATCTGTGTAAAGTGAAATCCAGATCTCTGTCGTGCAATGTGATTCCTTTTTCCACTTTGCACACAGAGTGTGTAATTTTATTTTGCCACTGTAGTGACAATTTGTTTACATTTTCCAATAAGAACAGTTCCATTTGTGGTTAAGTATAGGAAACGATCGCACAAACAAATGTTTAGAATTAGAATTCTTAGTTCGTCTTCCAACAGGATGTCACGTGTGGCAAAATCAAGAGCATAGTCTGCTTTGGCAGGTCCCACTTGTCTTTGCTAGGTCACTGCCTTACCAGTTCTACTGTCATGTTATTAATTGTGTAACAAAGGTGAGTTCTTTAGAGGACTGTTGAACTTGGAGCTGCAAAACACGAGGCCTTAATGCTGCACCTTTTGTTTCCCCTTCTGTTGTCCTAAGGTGGCTGGAGAAAGATACGTCTACAAGTTTGTTTGTGACCCCGAAGCGCTTTTCTCCATGGCTTTTCCCGACAACCAGCGCCCCTTACTGAAGACTGACATGGAGCGCCACATCAATGAGGAGGACACTGTGCCTCTGTCCCACTTTGATGAGAGCATGGTCTACATGCAGGACGGAGGCTGCTGCAACACCCACCCCTACAACGAAGGCTATGTCTATTAACAACAATGACACTGAAGGGGTGTTCTCCCTCCCTTAAGCTTCTCCTCTTTCCCAAGACCCAGAGGAAAGCTGAATCGACTTCAGTTTGGTTTTTTAAATAGTACACTAAAAGGGGCTTTTCCTGTTGCATTACTCCTATGGTCTGCCATGGACAGCGCACTTTATTTGAAAGGGGAGGGTTGGAACCTAAATGTTATTCTGTGTAAAAGGAGGAAAAGGGTGGGTTTGCTTTTTACTTAAGTTTGGGAAGGGAACATGCAGGTTTTAAGTACAAAAAAAAAAGCTATATCATGTCTGTTTTGTTTCATATCAGCATAAGATATTGTACATTTTCTCTGGGTATCCGTAGTACAGTTAATTCTCATTGTGCAAAATAACCACTTTTGATGATGATATCAGCACAGCATGCCTAGGGCATTTGTTTCTTGCCATTCTTAATTGTCTTTCTGCAGTTATAAAAGAGAAGCAAAGCATACACCACAGCATTTAATTTAGAAGTTTCCAGTGGCAGAACTTGTACCTTGCCTCTAAGAACAATCAGATAATTTTCCTAAGGTGATTTTTTTTGTTGTTTGTTTGGTTTTGGTTTTTTTTTGTTTATGACCTAAAAAAAAAAAAAAAATCTTATTTAATGACAGACTGGCCATAAGTATAGTGACCAAGCAGTGAAATCCCTGACTTCAGGCTGCAAGCTGCATGCTGTATCCGGTGCCACATTGCTATACATATATGGCCCATGTACTATGGCGTTGATTTTTCAAGATCCATTTGAGGGTAGCAATTACATGGAGTAGGCTTTCTGATGATCATGTCAGCATTAAATACAGGATCATGATCAGGAGGGAGAAAACATTTTGTATCCTTCCATTTCCTTTGGTACATAAATAAGTTATTTAATCAATAGGAATTAACTGTACTAAGTCACATATCTAATTATGCTGTTTAGACACAGCAAGCACTCCTTGAGAAAAATATCCAATACACTAAATAGGTACTTTAGTAATTTTTAGACACGGTACCCATTAATATGCATTTAAACCTTTTACTGCTGTGTTATGTTGATAACATATATAAATACTAGATAATGCTAATGCTTCTGCTGCTGTCTTTTTCTGTAATATTCTCTTTGATGCTGAATTTACTATGACCATTTATAAGCAATGCTGTAACTACAGGTAGCATTTCAGGACAAAATAGATGACTTGAACCATTTATTGCTTAGAAAATAGCTTACGCCATAGCTGTGCTATAAGCAGCTTTTATGCGCATCCACAAATGACTAGTAAGCTTCAGCTTGCTAAGGAAAGCTCTGCAGAACCTTTTGTAATTTTCGGTGGAACAGAGATGAACTGTCAAAGAATACCATGAAGTTGCTGTATGACGTTGTAGTGCTGGCACTGGTGTTACCAATCAACTTGTTTTGGACACTAAATGTAAATGTGATCAGATATGCTCGGAAGACAATTTAAATTTTGAGGGGTTTTTTTGGTTGTTTTGTTATTTTTTCAAATTGTTTTATTTTTTGAGAGGGGTTACCTTGAACACAAATCACACGTGCTATTCTGTATGTAAAACAAAAACAAAAAGTGGCAAAACCCCAGAAGTTTAAAGTATTTATGAGCACCTTTCTTGAAATACAGTAATTCATAGTTCAAAGGGGTGGAGAGGGAGGTGAGAATTGGATTTAATTTTGCCCAGTGAAATTGAAATAGTTTCTATATGAAGTACTTCATTTTCCTAGATTGTCAAGAAGCGGGAGAAAAACAAATACATAACCTTAAAAAAACCAAGAATTATTTTCATCATAATGGATGGATTTCAAAGACAGTCCTAGGTGGTGGGTTAATCTTCCATCCTTTGTCAGTTAAGACACTACTTAAGTTATGAATATTTTAATACACATTTAATCAAAAGTAAAGAAGTAGTGGTCACTAGAAACCACAGGTGCATAAAAAGCATTTGGGCAGGTATTTAATTTACCTAGATCCATGTGACAACATATTTTATGATATATGCCTTAATATGCCACCTAATTCTGTCATCCATAGGTCTCAATGGCACTTATATACTTGGTGATCAACTGAGAAAAGAAGTCTAAAATTGCAGAACTAGCAAAAAGGAAAGGGAAAATGTTGAGTAATATTGTTTAAAAAATGTGGTTTCCATTGAAATAAGGTTCAAATGAAACATGCTTTGATGAAAAGTCCTTGGATTGGTTTTGGTTCTTTAATGTCAGCACAGAGCGCCTCTTGCCTGTGGCAGGATGTGGGTATTTGGGAAAGGGGTTGGACAAAAAATGAAAAAAAAAAAGATTTAAAAATTGCATTGAATGTGTAATATTTAAGAAGAAAAATTATATTTATATCTGTATATGGTAGTGACTCACTGAACAAAACAAGCAGTCAGACCAACATTACATGATCTCTCAGCAGAAGACAAAAATGTCTTTCACTGAACTGATTAACCCTTTTTAAAATGTACCTAAGAGGTTTATTTAAAATCTATTTTTATTCCACTTTTTTGTTTGTTTGGGGTTGGGTTTGTTTTTTTTTTTTGTTTTGGTTTGTTTGGGGGTTTTCAGGTAGAATAATAAATCTGGCAGCTGATTTCTGCAAGATTGTTGTGTATTGGATTCCTAACCATTTGAATTGGAGAGGCCCCTGCAGAAAGGTTGTTTTTGAGAGAGGAGAGGATGCTCCCCAATGCCTAGAATGACTTGCTTCAAAGTGTAACAAAAAAGAAAAGAAAAAAAAGAAAAAAGAAAAAAAAGAAAAAAGAAAAAAACAGAATGGGGAAAAAAAAAAAAGGTGAGGAGTATGTACAATTCAAATATGTGTGTATATATGAGTTATAGCCAGGAGTCAGATTACCAAAGCAGTACATTGTACAAGTACAGTCATAGCATTTGACTGACAGAAGGGAAGAGGATGGTCTATGTATATTTTGGGATTGATTCCTACTGAGAACACTTACACATTTTCAGAGGACACTTAAATACCCTGGATTTGAATGTGGGATGTTTGGGCTGGGGTAAGGGGGCTGGGTTTCATTTGGTTGGTTTGGGGTATTTTAGTTTTGTTTTCAGGCTGTACCACAAGTAGAGGGAATATGCAGCTTTCACTTGTTTTTTAGTAGGAGCTGTAATAGAATGAGCTTGTCTCTGTTTGCTCTTCTGTCTCTGTGCTGGGTGGAGCAGTGGGGCAGACAGGGTAAAGCTGCTGTGAAGCAAAGTCGGGAGGCATCCCTGGAAGATCCAGCACTGAGGAACAGCTGGAGGGGCTCAGGTTTCCTGTGCCATCACAGATCACTTGCACCAATAGAGGAACACAGGTGAAGTTAGTGAAGGACTTGGCAGATTCCCTCAGAATTTGAAGGGAGTTAACATTACAAGGGCAGGACCATTGGACAGATTTTTCTTTAGGGATACAACTTCCATGTCAAAGAGCCTGCCCTTTTCCCTCTAAGGTTACACCAGTCTAACTCTTACACACCAGCAACACGACAAACCTTAACATTATGTTCACTGAAAGAGCAAATTTCATCTGCTTCTCAGATCAACTGACAGTGGTCTGGTGAGGTTACTAGAGGAAACGGGAATACATTTCTCTTCTCCAGAAATTCCCTGCAAACTGGTGTTTGCTAAGAATCTTTTTATGTTTGGGATTCTGTGCTACCTGGGCCTATTCCCCAGAGATTAATTCTTCGAGTTTTATTGCCCTTGACATCTGACTGGGTTGAGCTTCAAGTCCATCTTCACAGGACAATATAATCTATTAAATATTTTTGCCTTCTTTGTGGTTTTTGTTTGGTTGGTTTTTAATAGCAGGAAGCAGATCAATGTGTACAAAAGGTATTATGAGGAAATCTTTGAGTTGTTAATGGCTCCACTTTCTCCTCCGAAAGAACATTAGCTTCAGTTCATGTATTACAGGTAATAGCACCCATAAACAGCCCTATTCAGTGCTCACATTAATAGTACTTTTCTAAGTAGTCTTCTTCAAAGATTTTTTGGGAATCTTAATTAATACAGTATCATACTCAAAGAATCATCACTTTGGAAAATTCCACTAACATAAGAGCCTAGGATCTAGCAATTAGAGCCTAGGAAATTAATTTCTTAGTTCTGTGCTTATCTCAGGATTTTTCTGTTGTGTGTTTGAGTTTTTTGTTTGGTTTGGGGTTTTGTTTGTGGTTGGTTGTTTTTAATTTTGTTTTGGTTTTTGTTGGGATTTTGTTGTTTGTTTGCTTGTTTTGGGGAGTGGCTTTCTGGTTTTGTTTTGGTTTTATTTCAGAGGCTACTCTGCTTGGAAAGGAGCTGAGAGCAGGTGCCTCTGCCTCAGAAACCCCAGTTCAAAGTCCACTGCATTTTGCTAAGATACCAGGCTGAGAACTGGAGCATCTGCAATACAGCACTGAGCCCTGCCCTCCCTGTGCTCTTACAGAAGAGGGAACTGCAGTCTTTTGTTTCTTCTGCTACAACAGCAGTAATCTCTGGCAGAGAAGCAGGATGGAAAGCTGGGGCCAGTAGCACTTTAAAACTGCAGGATTACCCAGATCTGTCTGTCTGAGACTCCAAAATGCATCAGCCAAGTGCTGTCCCTTACCTCCCAGCTTTCATGATTGTGTAGGTAGGTAAAGTTAGCTTCAATCTTCAGGAGGCTGAAATATTGGTTTCCTCCCTGAACACTAATTTAATTTCTGTGGGAAGGAAATAGCTGTGCCATCTTCTTATGTAATAGTCTGAAAATGTCTATGAAGTGTCTTGTTGACATTTTCCCAAAGAACTTTTTTTGTGTGAAAATGCCACAACACACATCACCAAAAGAAAGGGTAAATAAGCTCCAAGAAGTTATCCATACATCAAGTTCTCCAAAGATATAGTAGTTTTTACTCTAGCAATGAATCATGTCTTTAATACTGCTTTATTGTCCTTATTACATAGTTTCATTGGACTGACCTCAAAAATACTCGGTGTACCTTGAAATTTTGTTCATTTTAAATGACCTTTTAAATGAGTTACAGGAAGGTACCTCTGAGGCAGGGTTACAATCAAGCATTTGGATCTCGTAAGCCATAACTCTGTGTCTTTGTCTTTACTCTTACAGAGCTCTGTGGGCACATATGCCCATAGAAATGCTTTTTAGTTGTGTGGTAGAGAGGTAACTACAGCCACTGGCTGGATTTGGGGGGTGAGGTGGTTTAGGAGTTTTTGAGTATCTACGACTGGCTTTGTTTCAGAAGGAATGTCTATATATATTGCTTTCCACAGTTAGTTTCCAAGCAGTCAGGTAGAGAATTGGTGTCCAAAATAGCATTTTTGCTGTGTAATTTACAGTAGAGGCTAAGGTATTTTCCTTGCTGCTGCCCTAAAAAGGAAAGAGTTTAGGAGATTTCACCATTTTCTTTTCCTCTGCCTTCAGTGATGGAACCAGCTGATCTACCTGAAGATAGTTTAAGCCAATTCTTCACTCACCCATGATATTTTAGTGAACAGTCTGCTCATCATTACAGTGGCACTTAGTAGAAGCTCAGGTACAGAGTGCTGGGCATTTTAGATGTACTGCAAAAGGCTTTCTACAGTGGCTTTCAGTCAAATGAGCGATTTTTTTCGCAGAGGCACCAGCTCCTCAGAGCTTGAGACATTTGCTGAAATCTGCAGTTTAGGCTGTTTCCTGGCCAGCCAGAGTGAGTCTGCCCTGGAAGATCTGGCAAGGAGCTCTGTGTGTGTAGAAGACCAGAGAGAGCACGATCCCTGAATGCTTGAGTGAGGAAGCACAGAGATAGGAAAAAGTCTGTCAGGGGCAATCTGGCTCTACCGAGTAGCTATTCCAGAGCTGATTAGTACAGGAAGAAGGAGGTTATATGACCGATACAGTAAATCACAAAGATAATTATTTGAACGACATGCTGCAGGAGAATCATAAGAAATGATGGAAAGTAATAAACTCTGTAAACAGCAGTGATTTTTTAAGACCCTGGTGCTTGTGGGAGTGCTTCAGGAAAAGGAAGAGAGAAAGTAAAACACAGAAAGGGATGATAATATTAGATGAGAACAACAGAGTCAAACCATGAACTGCATTAGGGGACTTGGAAGATTGCAGTGTTTTAGATAAAAGGAAGGGACTAAGATAAGTGCAGAGTCAGTACACTGAGATAAGAGCAAGAGAGAAAAGGTAATTGGAGGCAGTGCACTTTGTGGTCAGCGGGCCAAATGTGTTAGGCTCAGAGCTGCACTGGGGGTGTGTTTGGCCCTGGTAGCATATCCCCCAGAACAGGAATATCGGTTCTGACTTTGGAGTGATTGTTGATTATTGAGTAAAATCATCTGCACAGTGTTTGGTAGCTGTTAAAAGAGCAAACAAGATACTGGAATATGCAGAGAGTGTAAACGTAGTGTCTTTTTCATCCCACTAAAAAAAAAAAAACAAACCCACAAACACAAAAGAAGAAAGAATACCATTCAGGGTAATGGGGCAGATTCTGGGTTGGTATAACGGAGCTTGGTTTCCTTGAAATCAGCTATGTAGCTTTATGTTAACAGAGACAATAGCCTGTATTTAGTAATGTGTATGCCTGTCTAGCATAGTATATACGCAGGACTTTTTTCTTGTTGCTTTCTACAGAAAGATATACAAATGATCAAGACTTGGGGCATAGCATGAGACCAATAATAAAATATGAAATGAAACAAAAGTACATGTCTTCTGAATTCTACTGGTGTAGACAAGACATTTCACTTTTGTATAAAGCTCTCTGATGGAGCTCTATACACACCACTAATCCTTGCAATTAACTTTTTTGACCAATGCTGGCAGACTGTGCACTGGAGCCTCTGCTCCTGGTGGCTCAGCACTAGTCTCTACAAAGGTGTCTGGGATCTGTAGGGTCAGACTGCCTGCCCAGCATGTCACAAAGTCCATGTGACCATTTACAAGCCTTAAGGGCTGCACTAAGCTTCAGTCATTCTCTGTATTAGCAAAAATCAGCTATATTGCAAATGAAGCCAGGAAGGCTAGACCTGCAAAGGAATGTACCTTTGGCTACAGATGACTCAGGTATACCTGGACATGAGTGTTTGAAATGAAGGCACAAATTTCTATTAGTACAAGGTAGTTCTGTGTACAGCATTTTATTTGGGTCCTTTAACTGAACTGAAAAGGAAGTAGCACAACTCACTTAAGTAATTTGGATTTTTTACACTAAATTGCAAAGGCTTGTGCATGATTACAAAGCTGCTGACATTGGGGTTTGAGTTATTTTTAAAGGGAGGAGAGAAATATTGCTCCATTTATGTTTATCTGGGAACTGTATGTCTTTCAACAAGGAAGAAGTGAAAAAAATATCAAGAATAAAATTTGACCAATTAGTAAGTAATGTTCATTTTATATCCCTTCCACTAACCATGATATTATTTCACCATAATATTTGCTCTCTGTGGGAGCACTTTTGCATATAGGAAACTAAGGCTATATAGTAACATAAAGGGTTGAAGTAGAGCTAAGAATTTATAAACCCCAAGAGTAAGGAGAGAGAGAAAAACACGCTAATAAATGTCTTTCCATTCTCTTATTGCCTCTAAATTTATCAATTCCATATTCCATAATGCTCTAAGTTCCAGCCTCAACAGATAACATTAAGCAGCATGTATCATAATTTCATCAGACTTGTACTCTTCCTTAAAACCTTAGGTGACTTCATGCATTTATATCAACTTTATCAACAGAGCAGTGCATCTGACTCTCTGAAAGCAGGTGGGCATCCAAGACCAGATTTCTCATGACAAGAAGGTTTGGATTTTGATGGGATGCTTATGACAAACACAGGCAGCAAGAGACCTGAATCTCTCATGTAAAATAATACAAAAAACTCAGGAAATACTCTGTATGTGATGTCTTCAGTTAGTAATATTTTTTGAAGACTAAAGGCAGTTTTATTTGGCTGATTTGTGTTACTTGGGGGTGACCATGTGCATAAACTATAATGGGAAGTCAGTATTTCTGAAAATTTATATAAGAAGATTTAGACAGAGAAGTGTGACCTGCTGACTCATTGTCCCAAAATGGTATCAGTCTAAAATATCATTGCAAGTGTGAGCTGAATTCTCATACAAGCCCTAAATGGGACAGACAGTAGCTCCATACATTAGGAGGACAGGCTGTCATCCAGTAGAGAAGAGCAAGGAAAGACTACAAAAACCATTAATCATAAGGAAAGAAGCTGAAAACTTTCAGTCTTGGTGCAGATTGGCAACTGCAAACTGTAAATTATAATTCATGAGAAACAAAAATTAGCTTAGAATGGCTTGCAAAGAGACCTTTGATTCTGGGACAGCAGATGAGTTCAGCTTCTGTTAGATTGCACACCTGGGACATGTAAATAACTCAAGCCAATGAATTTTTGCACTGCATGGAACAGTCTCAAATTTGCTTATAAAAAAAGCCCATCTGGATTGTTCAACGAGACGTGCTAAAGAAAACATCATCACGTAAGAAAATAAATCTCTGTATTGATAAGAGAAAAACATTTGAATCAATTAATGGATGGTAACATTATTGTTAAAGAAAAGGCCCTTAGGAGGGCCTATATACATTGCAAAAAAGGACCCCAAGAAAAGCAAGCCTCTCCAATATCTCAGGTTTTAAATGTTTAGACAGATATAGGGTAGCTTCCTTTTCTCATGGCCCTGCTTTTGAAGGAAAAATAAGGTCTACCTTTAAAATTCAATAGCTATCAAGATTCCTAATCTCTTCCTTTATTCTTGCTGTTGAAAGGTAAAATCCAGATTTAAAGCTAAAGCCTGTAACCCACTCTACTGAATACAGTTGTTGCTATGTCATAATTATAGAATAATCATAGAGCAATGTGGTGTAGGGTTTTTTATTGACATGGATATGAAGGAGTTGCATTACTGTGCCTGAGCTGCTTGTTATTTCCATGCTGTTTGTTTCTGGAGACAGAAGTATATTTTACAGCTTTCCCCCTGCCCAAATAAAAAAGGCTTTTATTGCAACAATCCCAAGCAATTTTTTCCCCCTGAACCACATAAGCTGAAAAAATAAGGAGACAGGAAAACTATTCTTCAAATGTTTAGAAAATTTTAAATAGTGGCATAGGTTTCTTCATGTTTCTGTTTATAAAGTCAATGACTGCGATGGAAAGTCTGAAGACCTGACAAAAAATTTGAAAGTGAGGTCAAAAGAGAGCATCTTAGAGAAGTAGCACAGATGTGTTAGTTAATATTTGTGTGCTTACACACATATTCAAACTGTTTCTTTCAACAAAAGTTGTCAATTATTTCAGACTTTTATAAGATAGAAATTGGTGGTTCCTATTTTTCCTAAACTTCAGATTTTGTGAGAAAAGAAGGACAACTTTATCAGAAAAGAAAATAAAGGAAGATTAACTTTTCCAGATTGCTGGAATGTGACATTGCCCAATGGAGCAGGAAAAATGAAATAAAAAATGAATGGATAATTAGAGTTGACATATAGCTTTGTGATTTACTACATGGATGCTATTCATGTACATAGACTCTATAGGCACTTTATATAATAGCCATGTAATTAGTGTATACATTATTAATATATAAGTGCTTCTATTAAGAAATGTCATTAATGATTCTGCCATCCTGAAGCTGTAAGATACAACTTAGTGTGATCTCCATAAGGCATTTATTCTGGTCTGTCAGAATTAAGACAAAAAAGCTGCACTAAATTCTTACCAGTACATAAACTCTTCTAATAAATGTCTATGAAAGTAGCCAGTCTAATTGCCTTGGAAAGGAAGCATAGAGGCCAATTTTTGGTGAAATGAGCAGAAAAGATATGGAAGTGGATCAAGGAGGACTTAAAATATACTCAGACCTTGAAATATAGTCAGATCTCTAAGAAAAGACCATAGGGAGGACTGCACAGATATATACTCAAAGTTTAAAAATATAAAGCTTTTTGTTTTGCCTTTGTCTAGTTTCAAAATAACCATGGAAATTAGCAGTTCATGTAACAGAATTCCATTACTGGCATAAGACAATCCATTTCTTTTTTGCAAGTTTCTACATAACAATAGAAAAATGTTCACCTTCCACTGAGAACTGTAAAACAGAATGTCTTCACAAGACTTCAAGAAAAAGAATAATAATTAGTGAGTTGAAGGTTAAGTACAATAATTACAGCTGGTAGCAGAGAGTTTAGGATTGCAAATATAATCAGTTCTGTCAAAAGAAGTTAAAGAGAAGACTATTTAGTCACAACATTTCAATGTACACGGTTCAGGTGATTTCTCTGAGTCTGCCTTGAGGTCTACAGACTGTAGGTTCCTCTGATTTTTTTTCACTTGTAAGTGATGTATGGTTTGCTGAATGCATGAACATTCTCTGCACAGGTGAAACTCAGAACTTTGAAGGGACACAGTTCAAAGGCCAAACACAATCAGAAGCATCAGTTTTTGTCAAGATTTTCTGGCAGCAGAGCTCCACTCAATGGTTTGGTAAGTTCTCCATCTTTTTCAGTAGTTCTATGACTTCTTCTGTACAATTTAGTTAACACAAGAACTCAGAAATCTGTTGAATTCAACAGGACTGGGCCCAAGATTTCCCTACTCCACCTCATTTTCGTATGGATGAAGCTAATCTTGTATGCCTTATTGGATTTTTTGTGTTTGCCTGCATTGAGTAGACTGATTCATTCTGCCTCTGCCCCTTCTTTATACATTTATTCTTGTGTAGAGGGTGTGAATTGAGCAAGGTCAAACCAATCAGCACAAATGCAAATGAAGATAAAAAAGTAAAGAACTGGGATGTGGCATCCAGTTATTTTCTATATTCTCCTTGCAAATCCAATAGCTTTTCTTCCTCTGTTTTTAGCAGTAATAGACTACTACTTATTTTTGTTTTTATCTCTGTCAGCACCAGAACACTGTAATCTGCTTTTTCTCTTCAGATGAGAAAAATCTTTCTTTTGTTTTATACCATGTATTTCTATTTGCTTAGGTTCTTCTTCTGTGTTTCATATTCTTTCATTGTGAAAATCCCATTTTCAGGAAACTAAGGCAGACATAACAATATATTCAGACAGGTTAACATATCTTACTGAGAGTACAGTGGCAGGAAAACATTACAAAAGGTAAGTATCTACAAAATTGTATAGAAAATATTGTCTTAAAGTATGAACTATTCTAGCATTGTCCACTAAAATAAGACCACTGAAAGTCTATAGAAGGACATTATGCAGTATTAAATACATCTTCCTTGCTGAAACATGGACAGAACAATTTCAAACACAAAGAAAGTATTACACATCTCTGCCTTGTCTCTGTTCCTGCTTTTGAGGTGACCATCCTCATCCTGTAAAGGGATGATGTTATTTTTACACTGCCTGCTGCCATCAATACATTTGAAAAAACTCTTTTTATTGTCCTCCACATTTCTGGCCAGCTTGAACTTCAGCTGAGCTTTGGCCACACGAATTTTCTCCCTAGAGTAGAAAGCAGCATCTCTCTATTTTTCCCATGTCACTTGACCTTGGTTCCACTGGGCACTCACCTTCCTTTTTTTTGCCCTATTTCCAAGAGAAGATTCCTGTTCTACCAAGCTCACCTTTTGCCTCTTCTGCTTGACTTATGACTTTTGGGAATTGCCTGTCCCTGTGCCCTTAGGAGGTGATGTTTAAAATGTGGCCACCACTGAAGGACCCCGGCAGCTCCAAAAAACAAGGGCCAATCCCTGATTTCTGCAGGATTGCTGCCAGGACAGGCATCTCCTGCTAACCAGGACCCGTAATGGCAGCTCCACTCAACTGAAAAGTAAGGAATAAAATTGGAAGTTTTGGAGGCTTTATAATCTAAATAAGAGAAAAGATCAATCACAGTGCTTGTATATCAACTACTCTCTGGACTTACTTGGAGGTTTTTCTGTCCTCCTCCAATTCCATTTATGCCCAAGGTATTTTGTATTGTCAAAGGAACAATGGAGCAATACTGAAAAACTAACATTTCACTACCATTCCCTGACTCAGAAACCATGATCTGTCTCATTTGCATATTCTTTATTAATCAAGGAGGATGGTTCTTTGTTTTTCACTGTTACTTTTAACAAATTAACTAATGACAGGGTCTAAAGGTCTATTGTGCCAGCCATCCAAATCACAGTGACCTTTCTTTGAACATGAGCTATCAAAAGTACATCATGAGCATGACTCATATGAGACCTCAAAATTTGTTTGCTTTTGTGCCTAATGCCAGAACTTACGTTCTGCTCTCCCAAGGCTGAAAGGCTAATGTACTAATTCACAATGTCGTGCAGCTGCCTATTTGGTTGAGTTTTCTGTTCTTCTCACAGAAGGTTAATTTCCATAAAAGGGATTTTGATTTGACTGAGCTTGTTTGGACAAGATTTTATGGGATTTTGTTTCAGTCTTGGTGTTTGATGTCTCATTACATAAAGAAATACAGCACAAAGGCAGAAAATGCTGTTGAATTTTTAACTGCACAAGCCTGTCTTTTTGTGTTGAATGTGTGTGCTGGTATATTGTCCTAGGCTGGTGGAGTATTTTACTGTGTCTAATACTTAGCAACATTATATTAAGCCAGAGCTCTTCATCACTCTGGTTTTTGTAGTGCTTATTTTCAAGGGATGTGTTTCAGAAGATAAAACTGATTGAACTGGGTGATAGGCACTAGGAACCAAACAGTTCCACTTATCACTTATGGGTTTATAGTGATCAGGGGAAAATACCTGACTGCCAGAAAGTCGTTGCAGAAATCCTAGGATTTTCACAGCCATGTGTAAGAAGTGTGACTAATGCACAACCACCCCAATGAGTGGAAGTGAAAGCAGTTGGGAGGTGTGCACCTGATCAAGGCATACAGCTCTTGAAGAAGTTGGTTTCTATGAGTTGCCTTGCAATTAGAGCTAATACTGTTGATTAGTAATAGGGGGAAGGTGAAAGAACCTGTAGATTGTCATGACTCAGATTCCTTTTGTGTTCTGGCCTCTCCAGCATGCAAGAATCAAAATATAGAGCAAAAATTTCCATTAAGAACCAGTAATATAACTAAAGTAGAGGAAAGAAAAGTCTCAAGGCAGTAAACAAATTCGTCTTCTTTAACTCTAGTGGATGAAATCTAAGTTGAGATCAGTCTTGTACAACCTTGCCCAATTTAAAGCTATCTGCACAGGGGTAACTGATGGCAGCATTTGCCCCTGCAACTCATTTAGAAATTCATCTTCATTTGGCACAATCCAGCAGAGATGAAGCGCAGCAGCACTTTGTGAGCTCTGCTGAGCAAAAAGGTTTAAAGCAGCTGACAAGCACCATAAGATATTGTTGTACCTGTTTGTATTGATTGTGCTGGAGGGCACCTCCTTCTTGAAGAGGATTGATTTTTGTGTGTTTTCACAAAGAGATTTTAATAGTCTTTATACTTGCTGTCGTGTTGCAAAGGCCCACAAGCAAGGCATTCCTGATACCACAGCTTTAAATGATCAGCCATCCAGCTTGCAATAAGCATCAATTAATACTGTATAAAAACCATCTCCAGAGCACTTATACCAAAAACCAATTTTTATAAGCTATAAGGTCAAATTTCTGCTATAGCAAAGAAATCAGCATCATCCAGGAATTAAATTAGCTCAGCTTCAGAGAGTGATTAAGAGAAAGAGTACTCAGTTTCTGATTCTTTGTTAAGAAGGTCAAATTCTTTCTTAAACTCATGAAAATGTGAAAGCTGTTAATTGCAATCATTTGAGTCATTGAATAGAAAATTGTTCCTAGAGTTTTTTCTTTTTGTTACTTCAGTCAGAAATTTAATGCCTCTATAATTTCCTGAGGTAAAATTTCACAGCAAAGAAATGACTAGCTAGCTAACTTTTTAAAATTTGGACAGAAAAAGACAGAAAAGAGTGTAGGTTTTTTGTGCTTAGGGGTTTTTTTGTGCCATATATGTAGGCTAGGTCAAATGACTATAATATTACTAAAGCTTTATCATAGATCATTGATACTGCTATCAATACAATAGTACTTCTCCATTTGAAAAACTCACATAGAATTTAACAGAATGAAATCAGAAATTGAACACAGAATATTATGAGTAAAAAACATCTTTTCAGTGATGTGATAACTATAGTTACTTTCAACAGGTGTGTAAGAAAAAAAATATTCTCATCTACTGAGCTTTTCCATAAGATGAGGAAATCCTTTATAAATATATGTCCAGTCTGCCATCAGATGCCAGCTCTGTTGGGGTGGAGTGGAACATCTTCTAGCAGAACTGAGGCTGCAACTGGTTGCTGTAGATGCTCCAAACAGCAAGTGGTTAATTTGTGGTTTCTCCTGGCCACAGTAGGTGATGCTCCTTGCTAAGCCAGTAGTGACTTCTGGAATTGCTTGGCTGCTGCAGGTGCTCAAAAACACAAGTGAATGTGGCACTTGGGGATGTGGTTAGTGGTGGACTTGGTAATGCTTCATTAGTAGTTGAGCTTTACAGTGTTAGAAGTCTTCTTCAACCAAAACAATTCCATGAATTCTCTGAATGTCCTCATGAGGTTTGCCATGATACTGAGCCTGTACCCCAGATGCCACTCCAGATGTCATATTCTCTTCTTCCATCCCTCCTGCAGGTACCATTCTCACTTTCCTTCTTCATGTCTCTTATTATGGGTACCAAAGAGAAACTGAGGTTTTGCCACACAGTCACACAGGTAGTGCTGTCTTTGCTTTCTGATTTGGCTTTTAGAAGCAGCACTGACAATGCACATACTTAAATTAGTTGCCCCAAATCAGGGAAAATTTTCTCTGCTGCTTTGGTTTTGTTTTGTCCTAGTGCTCACAAAAGTCTTCTGAATTTATGTGAGTTGCAACAATTATGATGCAAATTACAGATTAAGCCCAAATCAATGTGGGGGTAAATAAAATTAGTAGGACTATTTCCACTAACACCTATGGTAGGTTGATCTGAGTTAATAAGATTTCTGAATAAAAACTTTTCTTTACTATGTATTCATGCAGTATTTTATGAAGTGGGGTCTGGAATCTGTTTTTTACTGCTGCTGCACTAAAAATAGCAGTGATGTAATGTACTTTGCAAATACTGAGCTTCACTGTGGAACCTAGAGTTGTAGCTTCTAACTTTTTCTAGTTTATAACTTCAATTTTTTACAACTCTACCTGCATATTTGGACAAAGAAAGCTCAAATGTTTGAGTGCTGGGAAAAGTGAAAGGCAAAGAAATGAGATGATGGAAACTGTTGAATGGTTCTTAGGAAATAAAGATAGTTTCTATTCAAAGTAAGTGAAGAAAACCTTCATTTAGTAGCTCATTTGTCTAGGACATAGAAGATGTGAGAGTGGACAGGAAAAACCAAGTTTCTTAATTGTAACAAAACACGAATATGGAATATTTCAAGATAAATCATACTCTAGTCATTATCAGAACCATCAACACTATTTTTTGCAGAACAAACATGCAAACAAAGAAAAGATTGCATCTTTTATGCAATACAGATCAGAAAAATAGAGAAAAGAGTAGAGAAAATGTGGAAGACAGACAAAGAGAGAATGAGTAACATGATTTTGTGAATCAGCAAGTATTGGCAGTGCTCCTTAAACTCTTAACCAGCTGGGAAAAGTTGGCTCTGACTGTAAGTTTAGATACAGAATATTTATGTTCTTCAGCATAACAGAATAGAAAAGAAAATATATTAACTAATTGTTTGAAGATTAATGAAATTGTGAGATTAATATACCTGTAAAATTCCTTCCATGATGTATGTTTATTAATATATAATGTATATTATATATTTTGCATCTTGTACGCAGGGAACAGCTGCTATTTCCTTCAAAACTGTGATTCTTAATGTCTGATATAAGGTAGGTTTTCCATTATTGAGCACCTTTCATTTTCCCTTCAGCAACTTTTTTTTGGGAGAATGGAAGGATCAGTTCATTAGAGACTTAGATGAACAGTAGAAGAGTCTTGAAATTACAAGATTTTCCCCATGCAACCCAGCAGAACATTCTGTCTCAGAGTTAGTTTTGAAAGACTGTTGGGCTTTTTTGTGTGTGTGTCTGTGACAGAACCTAAGAAGTTTTTAAAAGGAAAGTGCTATGTGAGAACATTTGGGCATAAAAACAGTAATATCCATGCCACATTACTTGATTAAAGGAGTGGATCTTAAAAGGCAGGTCAAGATGTTCAGGGATCAACTGCACAATTCTGTCATTCAAGGAGCACAGAAGCCTGATCACAGATGGTTGTAAATATCATTTATTAGAGACAGAAAAATACTGTACATGCATTATCTCACTCAGGTCTCTGCTATGTGACTGTTTCATACAATATTCATCGTACTGTTTTAAAAATATCACTATTTCACTCCCAAGTCTGCCTTTAAAAACAATGTTGAGTAACTGAGATAATATTCTTATGCAAATATGATGCTTTATTCTTAGAATTAGCATTGAATAGATAATGAGAGAAAGGTAATGAGTTGTGATTGTATAGTTGATACTGCATGGAATTTAACAGCTACTGTTGCGTGTATGAGATAGATGTCAAATATTTTCTTATGCAGTCATCAAACATTACACATGATCCTCTACATAGTCAAAGAAATTCCTAGCTGTTTCTTCCTAGTTCCTCTGCACCATTAGAGACACAGCTGGATTCTGCTTTTAGGACTTTGCAAAGATCTCTGTGTGTATCAGCAGATATATTTCTCAGACAAGAGAGGTAGAGTGATGATAATTACAGGACAATCACCTGTGAAAAGATGAGAAAGAAAGGAGTCCAAGGGCTCCATTTTTAACCTTAAAAACATGAGCATGTATGATGAGTTTGCTGTGTTCCTTGTCAATGTAACTCCTTTTGTTCCATGATGTTCTCAACGATGAAGCATGTTTTCACAGTGGAATTAGTTTCTAGATTATATGTTTTCACGTTGGTATGGAAGATTTCAGGTAGGTGACTTTAATGTTTATCAGGGGAAGTTGTGCTTAAAATTTGTTGTCAAATATTTGTCATATGCACTAGAGAAAAATAACAAACCTCAGTGCTGTATGTCCAGAGACCTGACTGTTCATTCAGATTTTTACCTGACCTACTTTACAAGGATGGTCATCATCTTCATTTTTTGTGCTCAAGTTCTCCATCCTCAAAATGGGAGTAATTGCATTGATTTGATATCCCCAAATATCATTGTTAGGCATAAACAATCGTTCATGCAACCTGCTACAAAGACTAGGGTTTTTCAGAAGTGGCAACATGGGAGAGAAGAACACCTAAGCATTCAAGAAGCACTGAAAACTTAATAGCTTTTATTAAGCTGTTGACTGATTTTTGGAGTGTGGTTGCTGACATGCATAGGACACATGTACATATATAACCACAAGGGGAAGGTAGAGGACTGGCAAGTAAAGGGTGAATGAAATGGGGTAGTTGCACCACTTAATTAGTGGCTTGTTTTCATTTTTTTTGCTTTTACTTAGAGCCAGGATTAAAACATGAAGGAGATGAGTTTCTCATTCAGACTTAGTTGTTTATTAAATCTTATCTACAGTACAGAGAGTTTTGCAACACTTCTAGTTACCAGTTAAAAGTGAGCAAAATGGAGGTGAATCCAGCTAGTTACAAGGTATTTTGAAATAGTTCAATAAAGAGCTAACATCTGTATTATTTATACTTTTCACTTAATAACTAAACACTTGTGACCGGCACAGTGGGATTTTTATCTAACTAAAAACTACTACATGAAGAAGAAGGAAGAAGGCAGAAAGAGATAACACCTAAGAACTTCCATCTTGCCCCACATCTATTACTATATTTTAAAACCCCCAAATTCAAAGCCCTTTACCATGTGAAGTTACACATTTTCATTCTAACTACACACCCATGACTTTAACTTTGTCACTCAAATTTGGAAGCCTTCTCCAAGCTCTCAAGTCAAAAGCAGTGTTCTCCTGGGGGTCAGTGTCAGAAAGCACAGAAAGTTCAAAACTCACAGGCTTCTGGGTTCCAGCAGGTGAACACAGAAACATGTTTACTTCCCTAGGCATTACAAAGTGAGAAGCAAAGTGAAAAGGAATGAAGTGGAGGGAAAGTAAAGAAAACAAGGGAAGGATCATTCTGTGACTAGAGCCATATGAAGAATTAGGGTTGTTGGAGAAGGGATAGAGATTAGGGGGAATATTTAGAAAAGACTTAGAATGGAGAGGAGTGAAGAGTCATAAATGAAAAAGAGGCAGATGCATATGAATGATGCTCTGTATTATTAAGTTCCTCCTGAGCAATTTGGCCTTGAAGTAGATTGTACACAGAAGTACTTACCTGCCACAGGAGGATGTGATCTGATCATGAAAAAGCAGATGAGGTTCTAGACTTGGATCAAGGGAGTTATGACCATCAGCCACTGAAACCCATCAGTCCCATTGCTGCTTTGTGCTGTGTCGATTATATACCTCCCTAAGGACTCAAAACCATGATGAATGCACAGAAAAGGATACTCAGAGCCTGTTTATTCTAGACTGGTCCCAGGACTGGAGAATCTGTTATGTGCCAAAAGATTCAGATGAGCAGTTACAGGAAAAGGGAATACTATCAGCACTTTCTAGGTTCTAGGCAGCAGCTACTGCCTCTCATGGCTCCTTGGTTCCTCTTCCTTGGTTTCTAGCTCAGGTCACATGTGGCCCATCCTGTTTAGGATGTTGATGCAATAAGTGACATTTCTAGGTGGTCCATCCACCACCCTTCTGTGGAATTGAAAAAAAGTGCCATAATGTGACTCATTTAATGTTAGGAGGCTTTATTGCCACAAATTTTGCTAACAGCTTCCACATGTGCAGTACATTTATTTGTACAAAAGCTAAATAGGGAGTAGGAAATTGTTGCTATTGGTAGAGGATTGCTGCAATTGTACATCTTGTACAGTATTTCAGGGGAGTCAGTCGTGGTGGGATCCAGTCACTAAAACACTGCTGAAAGCTACTTGAGAGGAAAATCTGAACAAATTATAGGAGGTCAAATAATATTTTAAAAAGGGAAATAATGAGATTCTGAAAGTTATTAGAAGTTATTTCTAGCTAAATGAGACGGATTTGATCTCAAAAGTATGTATCTGGAAAGCCAAAAAGCCAGCAATATTAACCTACTGGTTTATTATACTTTGAATAAATGAAGAGCATTCTTGGGGAAAAGAAAAAAAAAGACAAAAAAGTTTATGTTTAAATAGACCATAGGAACTAATTTGTAACTGAAACACTGATGATATTTTTATGCTTATTAGTTTCTATCATTTAAGGGGGAGATTAAGCTTTCTACAGAACCCATAAACATTTAGTTTGTTGTAACTACAGATTTTAATGGTTGAAAAACAGGCTTAACCATCTGTTGGAGACCAGCAAAACAAATACCTTGAGTTACCTGCATAAGCTGCTTTGTCTGCACATGTAGTTCTAAATAAGCATGACATGATCTGATAATACTGATCATTTTTTAGACAGGATGTCAAATTTAGGGTAAATGATGCTAAAAAATATCATAAAATGGTCCCTAGCCTCTGTCAGTGCAATAAAATGATCACAGCAGGTTTTTTTTCTCATCAAAGCAGATGGCTTTAATGATTTTTCAAGCCACGCTTAATTCATCTGCAAACAACAGAGATTGGTTTCCAAATGTGTACTGAAAGAGAGAGATGTTACTGTTCATAAATGCTCTGCAAGTTTGTTTTGTCCCATCATTAGTGGCAAATGGTGTTTACTTAAGGTAAATTATTTTTTGTGAACTGCCTTGGAGTTAGTGTTGCTGTTGCAATAAATTACCTGTAAAATGAAATGAGCATCACCTGGTTAATGTGGCTAGTACAATAGACCTGATGGAATATACAAAATTATCTATTTTCTTTTGAATTAAAATTACATTGTGGAAATTACTTCCATCTTTTCCAAACCCTTGTTTGTTTTGTACTATAAACAAAATGTTTTTGGGTTTTTTTCATAATTTTCTATTGTGAGTTTGTTATTGTTGTCATATTGTTCTTTAATACAAAGTAGAGAGAAACACAAAAACACATGGCCAATTCACATATGGGTTCATATTTTAAAAATATCTTTGTTTTTGTATTGTGTCAGAAGTTAGTCAGAGAACGACTGAAGAACTAGTCTGTGTAAGATATCTTACAGGAAGGGAAACTTTAAAATACACTGAGTAAGTAAAAAGAATTATTCCAGCTTCTTTATGTCTCCAGAGGAGGAAATGCTGTTATTCCTAAGATTATGTCATTCCTCCATTTACCTAGTGACTGAAATATAACCGGAGAAAAAAGTTTGTGTTTAATGGATGTATTACTGAACACTGAAACTTTTGTCTGCAGAGGCTTCCTCACATTAAAAGCCTTGGTTTTATCAATAATATTGTTGCTCCAGGCCATAAAGAAATGGAAAATTTTGTTTCTTTCAATAGATATATACCAAAACTCTAAAAAAAAGTTTTCTTTTCCAGAACAGGCATTTATCACTTATAGATGTGAGTAATGTACACATTTAGGCCATAGAAGACTTGTTTTATTTCTAAACTGATCTTAGTTGAAGTTAAAATATGTCTCATGATTTATGATTGATGGCTTGCCAGCTAAACCATTTAAAATGTAGCAAGAACAGACAAAGGTGTTGGGATGACACTGACTATAATAAATAACATGAGATATGTGTTAAGAAAACTGTGAAATTAGATATTGAAGGGCATTGATGCTTGGGGTTGTAGATGTTCTTGATTTCAAACTGGGATTATAAACAAAAGTTGTACTAAATAATTTTAAAGAAAGTTAGATGCAGGTGGTATTCCTGATATGAGCATAGTCTAGATCTTCATGCTCAAGCTTCATAAAATATTGAGACACGTATGCAATTAATATGAATGGTTCTCTTCCTTTCTGTGCCATATTCTGTGCTGTTCCCCATCACTCCCATTGAAAGTGTTGAGAATAAAAAGCCATGGTCCCAACATTGCTCAGGTCAGAAAGGGAACTTCAGGGCTGTGCCTGTTCAGAGAGCTTGGGTATGCAGAGCAGAGTTAAGCAGAGGTGAGGACACCTGACTAAATCAGTATCTAGGCAAAAAAGGATTTGTTGACCACTCTCATTTCAGACCATGACTTTTAGATTTTTCAGCCCTGGTAAGTTCAGCAGTAAGAGATACACAGGGTTTATGATACACAGGGTTTATGTATCAATATAAAATTTTCATTAGGCAGACAATAGAAAAGATATCTTCCAAACAATCTTCTTGTTTCACAGTTAGAATATTTTAAAATCATCCTTGTTTTAAAACCTTGTTGATACAACATTATTAATGCTGTCAATTGTCTGGGAGGAAGACAGCAAGCCCCTACATGCAAATTTGTGACATTTTTGAGTCACAGCAATTAGTTCAGTTATCTAACTCAATACAAGTGGAAGTGAGAAAGAATAGGCCAGAACAGGAATAATCCTTAACATGTCTTTCAATTGAGAAGGGGGGTCAGGGTTAGAAACATTGCATTCAGGATGTCAGAGACACTGTTAGAGAGCATAATTTAGCAGTGACGTTCATGCCTAGTGCCAGGAAAGCAGCTGGCATCCTACAAGAAATACACTTGAATAGAACATAGTTCAAGACATTCAAGACCTTTCTGAGAAGTGAAAACCTAGATGAAAATACACCCTCAGAGTATAAATGGAGGCTCTGTCTAGCACTATGTTGTTGACATTCTGTTAAAAAAAAAAAAGAAATAACCCACAACAAAACCCACAGTTGGAAGGTGGGAGGAGGGGATTGTATCCTGCTAAACTGTGAGTTTCAGTAATAAGGCTTCACTAAGAAAAGTGCAGCATAACTAAATTTAACATACATTCTAGAAGAGCAATCAAATCATATAGCCAGAGCTTCAGTGAATAATTCATGTGAAACCTGATGAGATAAAAGGACTGACATGAGAGAACACCATAAATAACATACTGTAAAAAGACTGAAGACCAAAGATCTAGGCTTTCATCAGCAGATATAAGGCAACATTGTCCTTTGGAAATGCTGGTGGTTCTTCACTCAATCTAGTCAACTTGCATTTTCACAGTTTTATCTGGGAAACTGACGGAAGACAAATTTCTCAGCAGACAAATTTAGTGTTGCTAACCTGCTACTAAATTAATTCCCTGATTTTTAAATTGACATTTTGCTGAACAGGATAATAAATACGGGACCTTGTTGCCATTCCTGGTGAGTGTAAACACAAGAGTGATCTCTCCTATTCTGTCTATAATCCACACACCACCTTTAACAGCTTCATATATTTGGCATAGAATAGACGTCTTGTTGTCTGAGTCACATTGCTTTTCTTCATCTGATCTTCTAGGTTAGAGTAGAGAGATGTAAAGCACATGCTGAAAGACTGAAAATCACTTTTCTGGGAAAAATGAACTTATTTTTGAACACGCCTCTGCTGCAAAAGATTAACGTAAGTGTAGCAGTGCTTTAAAAATAGTGATAATCCACTCCTGCAACGGACCTAGAGGCAGTAGAGTAAGTTTTGCATTGGCTGAAAGTCCATCTCTTCCCTTCCATAGCTGTGTTGCTCTTACCTGGGCTTTTTGGTTGTGGTCACAAGACTGTGTTTTTCAAGTTTATTTTTTTCTGACCTTTGCAAGAACACCTGGGTGATCTTTGTCAGCATCTGCCAAACTGCAGCACCATCAATCTGCTTTATCTCTTCTGATAAAAAAGGACACCTATGCTGGCATAGTTTACCCCAAAGCCAAGATGAAGGTTGTAAAATTTCTTTACATTCTAGATGTGTTATGGTGTGGTGTGAATGCTTGACAAGGTGTAAACTGCTCTCCTCAAGTATTTGCCTTAGTCAACGTACTTCTGGCACATATTGGCATGGGATGCAGGCATAGTCCCTTTTTTCTTTGTAAGCAAGTACTGACATACAGGGAATAACAAAGTGTCTGTGATTCAGCAGGTCCTTTTGGTGTAAATAATCAGACCAAGGTGTGTGGTGGCCCTCTGAGTGAGTTTCCACTGATGGGAAGGAGTCAGCTAGAGACCAGAGGGAATTGTAAATTGTGCAGGTGCAGTATAGATGCTGGATTTCTCTCATGTTTAAAATTTAATATACTTTACTCTGCTTTTTTACACCATAGCCAGGATTCCTAGCACTTTGTAAACCCAAAGGGCTTATAGCATTTAAACTAGATCTAGTCATACTATTTTCAATTACCATGTTTATTCTGTTAAAAAGTGCATATTTCACACACAAAAAAAAAAGGTCAGAAAAAGAAACAAAACTACTATCATTATGGTATGATAATTTATAATATTGTAACAACAATTAAATTCATTATCTTAAATCAAATTAATTTCTTTTTAGATAAATTTAATATTAAACAGTAGTTACTGGCTTAGCTTTCTGTAAACAATTGTTCGAGTAATTCAACTTTACATGGCCTGACATATTCAAATTAGATTCATAGTTTCGTAGATGGAAAAATATCTTCCAGCTTCACTTCTAATTGGTATAATGAAATAGTTTGATGCTGAAATGACCAGAAGTAAATTGCTTCACCTTTAGTACCGTGATTTAATTTTTTTTTTTTTTTTTACTATACTGTGTGAGTAGTTCTGTTTCAAGCTGTCACCCCAATTTGAAATAATGGTAAATATTGATGTGTGGCTATTGCCTATGAAGCATGTCCCCACTCCTACCTAAGTCTAAAAACTTTTCTTCCTGGTCTGTCAGAGCTATTGCATCCTAGTGAGCATTTTCTAAACCAGAGAAACAGCCTCCCACAGCCCATTTGGAGTGCTGTGGTGGGCCAGTGCTTAGTTCACTGCAATGCAGTGGTAAGCCACAATGTCTCAAGAGATACTGGACTTTCTGGAATGCAAAACTAGCATTTGTCATTTAGTCTCCTGTACATTGCACTAACATTTAGGCATTTGTACATTGCACTGAACAGCTCTGCCTGCCCCAAGGAGAAGGGCCAGAAACTAACCTTGGTTAATCACTGGATTAATTCTGGCAGTTCTCTCAGCTGATATTTCTTTTCTAATTCTATGAAGTTATTGCACAGGCTTTCTATTTATAATGCATTTAATGTCCCCTACTGGTGGTTTATTCGTGGAGTATAGTGGTACAAAAATACGTATTAGAAGTGGACAATATCAGTCCTAGATGTACTTGTAGTGTCTGAATTTTATTGAGCAATTGCTTTTCTTGCCTGCAGGCACTGATTCATTACAATACAATCCAAAAAACAACCTTGGATTTCAAATAAGTAACTGAGGTCAGAAATTTGGCACAAAGCTCTTAAACCAATAGTGGAGGAAATTACTTTATTACAGAGTTAGGCTGATATTTTCAGAGGCAAGAATAACTCCCATTAACATTGTTGGCAATCACACAGCCTAATCCCAAGCACGTAACTTAGAAAACTTCCCCCTGTGTGGACAAGTGTTCTCAATGAGTTTCTAAATTTATAGAAGCCTCAAAAGCCCATAGTCTCTATGTTTTGTTGTTAGAGTCTGCAGTCAATTCCCAAAGGTAGGACTCCAGCATAGCAACAAGCAGCATTTTTATTAGGCCAACAGTCAGCGAAGTAACACTGTTTATATTCTACATTCTTATTTTTACACATAAGTTTCATGATTCTGTTTTAGCTCTATTCCCAAAAGATGTCTGAAGTACCATTGCTCTAATCTCTACTGACTAAGAAAACATGCAGTAGATTAGGCAGTGGTAATGGTTACCAAGTGTGGGGCCCCTGCTGTTGAACTCAAATGACAAGCTCATCATGAGCTGTTTCTGATGTTCAGCTGTTTTACTTCAATGTTCTCCAAGAAGCAAAGCTGGCAAGTTCTCTGCTCTGAGAACAAAGTGACAACATAAGAAAAGTCAAGGCCCAAATCACGATTTTCACAGCCCTAAAGATTCCAGGAAAATGACTTCTTTGTTAGTATGATCTGTTTTTAACTTTCAAGGACAGCATGAAAATGACTTTTAAAATAACAGTAACATCAGCAAGAAGTTGCCATGACCTATAAGCTTGTGCTATAATATTCATTCTCTATAGTTCAACAGTCTATCTGAAATCTGAATGCAAGTCAAGCTTGTAGGAATGCTGTGCCTTGGAGATCATGAAGCAGAAGTTCTTTGTGGAACAATTTTGCTCTTTAGTAATATAAAATTGCAGAAGCTGTTAATGTGGCAGAAAGAGAAGAAGCTGGAACAAGAATCTAACATCTGAATATACCCTGAAGAAGTTCCCATTTCTCAAAGAGGTAAGGTATTAATTTCTTTATCTTTTTTAGGTATTGTGATTGCTATGAATTCTTTTTGGATAAATGCAGAGCCTCACACTCCTCACCTTCACAAAGACAGGACTTTCAAGCAGTCTGTAGAGAAATACTGAGTCAGGGAAACTAGAAACTCCTTTGCATTTCCCTTCATCTAGTTTTGAGGCCCATCTGTGTACATTCATGTGTAGCTACATTAGGTATATTCCAGAGACTCCTAAATCATTGGTCTGCTTGTTATTGGCTGCCAGCCTTTGCATTCAATTACCAGGAAGAAATCTTCCTGGGTGGGAAAATTTAGAAGAGAAAATGTAATGTTTGCAAAATGCATGAATAAATAAACAGGATGCACAGAAGAGTCTTCTAAAATTCTGCTGGTTCTAGTTCTGGTTCAAGCAATAGAGACTATGTGATCCTTGAATGATGGATATGCCAGTATCTAGCAATGTGGTTCCACTCATTTGCATTTTAGTACAAAGATCAACACAAAGGCAGCGTTACCATGAGTGCTCAGGTTCAGCTTTCTCCAAGGAGGAAGAGAGTGCTGCCCACCCAGTCCTTTGGGGGACTGATAAAAGCAGTGTGTCCTCTGTTCAGTTGATATTTTGGGAAGCAAGAAGTGATGGCTGCAATAGGCTGATGAAACCTGACAGGAGGACAGGAGAGGCAGCCTGGATGGTGACATGCAGCAGGGTGGAGACCTACAAGGCTCAGCTTTTGAATGAGAGTAGTGGTGTGAGGTTACTGCTGCTGTCTGGGTTTGGCCAGGATAACAGAAAGTCTATTTGGTCTTGATAGAGTGAAAGGCAAATATTTGGAGCGAGATAATATTTGACTGAGAAAGACAAATAGGGTGTGGATGATGAGTTACGTATGAAGGAAGATAGGAAATCTCTGGAAGTCATGCAGGACAGGGGGTAGGCCAAGGAAAGGGAACAAAAAAGCAGTCAGCAGCTGACAGGATGGAGAGGATAAAATAATAGAAGGGAAGAGTGGAAGTGGAAGTCTTTATAGGTAAGAGAGTATGAAAATTCAGGAGTTTTCAGTGTTTTTAATGACATTGGGAATAAAAAGGTAATAACGACAGAGAAAGAAGGCATTGTTGTGGTTGATCAAGCTATTGTCCTGAAAGTTATCTAATAAGCAGGTAGACATGACTCCAATAATGCTTTTTACTTTTTCTTTGTCTGCTTGTTTGGTCTTTGTTTGGGGGATTTTTTTTTTTATTCCCAGAGAAGCCATTTTGAGAAGAATTTTCACTTTTTAATTCCAGAAAGTGTCATTATTTGAAGACTCTGAGAAGCACAGATCTGCTTTTTGATCCACTCATGCTTACTTTTAGCTGTGTTGTTCAAGAGAGGAAGTAATATTTTTACATTAAGAGGACCAGCTGCTATTTTTTAATAAAACTTCTGGAGTCCTCTCATTGTAAATTCTTCATTATTTTGATTGTATAGAGTACAATCATCAGTACCTGTACAGAGGTACCTTAAGAAAGAGCTGTATAACCAAAGAAAGTCAGTTCTCCAGCACCAAAGTTAGATTAGATATTTGCTATATATCTCTGGCAAGAAAGAGCCACTTTAGTTGTATTGATGGCTTTAACCTTATTGTCAGTGTACAGTTTGGATTTTTAAAAAGTGGAATCTATTAACCCTGTGCTTCAGAGTTACTATGAGTACAAGGAGAGGTGATGCAGAAGGACCAGTCTGGGCTTAATACATAGTCTTGCTTGTGGCAATTTCCCAACTTCTTCCTGAAAAGCCCAGTCCTCTCTGTATTCATGTCAAAGCTGATATGTGCGAATTTCTTGGCGGTGGTAATAAATACATTCTTGGTAAAAGGGGAGAAAGTAAATTAATTTCCTCTGAAAACTGAGTTTGGTTATGAACAGTTCAGGCTTACACAGTCTAAATTCTGTTTTTTTACAAAGTTGATTCAAGATTTTTAATATCTCCAAGAATGAGCAATTTGGAGTTTCTAGAAGTGCTCCACCCATTCCGCTTTGTATCTGTTGCTGAAGGAGCAGGCTGTACACTAACATGTGCAATGCATCACTAAAAACTCACAGTGGACTCAAGAGCTTTGATGTGAGCATGTATTTGCCCCATCCCTCAGAGTATTATTTTACAGTGGTGTACAATCAGCCAAAGTCACATCTCTGCCTCTCTTCCCCAGCCTTTAAAAAGAAAATGATCTTCTGCTGACTCAGCTCCATAAACTAGCTCAGTGGCAAATCACAGAAATGCCAGCTTGGGTGAGAAGGAAGGATTGAAACTGTATGGCCAGGGGAGAGATGAGGAGTAGACAGGATTGTTCTAGTTTGTGTTTGAGTGTGACTCAGCAGTCACAAATGGCATAAAGTGGAGAACTGGAAAAAAACTATGGAAAAATATGAAGTATAGTCCATTCCCCTCCTTGGTGAAGACCTGATTCCTCTCTCAGTCCACAAAGTGCCTCTGTCATCTAAGTAAGAAAAATATTAAATATCTTTACTGAATTTTAAAATTAAAATGCCCAATTGTAATTGCAGAGTAGGGAAGAGCACAGTATAAATAACAATGGTAATCATATTGATAGCTAGATCTTTTCTGTTCAACCTTACTATCCTCTTTGGTTAGTACCCTTAGGTTTCTGTTGCAAGAGGTTAAGTATTCTTCTTCAAATATCATGGACAAATTGAAGCTAAAATATCTTTTCTTGTTCTGTGTCATGCTGAGCTGCAAGAGGCAAACTAAGTTATTGTAGTGACGTCTGAAGTAACAAATGACATCACTAATGTGAGCAAATATTGCAAGAATATAAAAATTTATTATACTGAAGAAATTGTTGAATTTTGTATTTCAGTTGCTTCGGACTTTACCAGGAGAAATTTAGGTATCTCTTCCCTAATGCAGTATATATTCAAATTTTTTTTCCTGCCTGCTATTTCTTTATAGAAAAATCATTATGCCAACCACATCACTTTTCAATGTAGAACCCTACATGGGCAGTGATTTGTGAAGGATTACTTGCAAAGCTTACACTATAATTGCCTGAAGTAAAAAAAAAGGAAGAAAATAAAGCTTACAGTAAGGTAATGTATGCTGTTAATATCACATTGATTCTACATGCAGAGTTTCAAACCTGCTGTGTTTGTAAAAAAATATTGTTTCAGTTTCTATATGTCAAAGAATAATCCGTCTGCAAATAAGGATTTGCTTTAAGCTGTCTTGTATATCAAGATTTCAGAAAAAAAACCTGATAACTAGAATTTGTAACTTCTGTTGTTATTGCTATGCTTAGGGGTAAAGGGGCCATTTTAAACCTATGAAACCAATGAAATTTCTTATTATGATTAACATATCGATAGCACACATGTGTTTGCACCCCCTGTATTAGATACTTTATAAATCCTGAGGCTTAAACATCAAAGCTGTTGTTCACTGTGTGCCTGACCAAGGGGACCAGGTACCACTTTGTTCATACAAAGAAAATAGGTAGGATAACTAAACTAATCTCTCTAGCTACTGTAATCCCCTCAGATACAGCCTCACTGCAGTGAACTGAAACTGGCAGCACATCAGCTGTGCTCAGTTCCCTGCTCTAGCTGGAGCAAAAACATCACTTTGCATCATCCCTATAAATATGGGGTCTGTCAGAAATGTAAAAGAGTATGCAGTAAAGCTGGCACCTGTCACTGGAAAGCATGAGTGTAGAGGCAATCAGGTGGTTTCAAAAGTGAGTGCCAGAGGAGGAGTGTAAGGTTTGATCTCATCTGTCTACGCAGCACAGTGAAACACTGATGCAGTGAATGACGTGCTGCTTTCAGCTCCTTGTCTTCTGTGATGTTTCACTGTCTTTAACACTGCTGTAACTTCTGTTTGTCTGTTACTGCAATGTACTCAGTTTCACATACATATTCTCCCTGTGGGACAATCTGCTTTTTTTATTTTGGTTTTGCATTTTTCTCCTTACCAGTATCCAGACATCATAAGTCTTAGGTAGATCTATCTTGAGCCTCCATAAACAGAATTAATTATTACCTCCTTCCTTGGTTATACCAAGGATGAAGAGCAGGGACTTTACAAGATTCAGGACTCTCTCATAGGAAGGTTTATAAGTGAAAACTAACAAGATAGACTCTAAACTTTCTAAGTGACAGCTATAAGCTTGGCTTTTTGGGACTCAGCATAAGCCAAAGAGGCAGTGCAGTCAGTCATGCTCTAGTCTGCTGCTGTATATTTATGCCTAGATCTGATCTTTATAGCATCAGAGCTCTGTAATACTAACATAGTTTTTGTATTTCTCAATGGCTCTGATAATTTTTCTGGCCTGCTAGTCTTCTTGATCAGATCCTCAAGGCCACCTTGCTTTTAATTCATTGAACATTAGATACCCAGATGTAAGCTGGACACACAAACAGGTTTGAGGATTCAGTGAGTTTCCTTTGCTGTGCACCCTCCCCTGGCCCTTCTTTTTAGGTGATCCTTGACTTTCATTACTTTCTTCAATGTAGTAAAGGTTTCAGCCATGTATTTTGCTTCAATATTTGCATATTTCAGACAAAGAGCCCTATAGTATTTTACTGCAAGGCTTGTTCTGGTGAGCTTCAAATTGGTCATAAAGCAGTTTTCTTATTGACTGCACTTAGATTTAGGTCAGGCCTAGATGCTGGGATGGGATATATATTTTAAGGATACAGAGTTATGCAAATCCCTGTGTTTGAAGAATGAGATCCTTTCAGATAGTTACCTGCCTCTTATGAGTGAAGTGTAAGGTGCTGTGTGTTCTGCATGGTGCTGTCCTGGGGACCTGAAGATGCTGTCTGGTCTAGGTGGTGATTTTAGTTTCTGAATACATGTATAAGGTACATCAGGGTAACACTCAGCTTCACTTGAAATTGTACCATTTGACATCAGTGCAGGTGTCCAAGACAAGAGCTCCCAGATTTCATCTGAAAGATTTAAGGATGCCAAGTGTTTTGAAGGAAGGCTCTTCAATCCAGAGCTTAATCTCCCTTGCTGGTATCACATAGCCATGAAATAATTTGTCTGTGAACTCTGAATTTCCTTAAAGTAATGCCCCAGACTTAAGTCCAGGTATAGAAAGACAGGGCAAAGGGAGGAAAGAATGGGTAGCAAGTGAAAAGACACAGGTAACTAATACCTGTAATTCTTTACAGCCATAAGACCCTGGAGTTTGGAATGAACTTTTAAATATTTCTGAAGCTGTTAATGTTGCAAACAGGCATTTGTTGCAGTGAAATGGAAACGAAAAAAACAAGTCAAACAACTCTCTTGCTTTTAAGAATTTATATCTTGATTGGCAGGTTTGAACTTCTGACAGCCTAAGTATTAAAGTTTTACATTTGCAATCACACGATCCTTTGCAAAGAATAGACTTGAGACTGAAAAAAAAAAGAAGGAAATAAAGAAAAAAAAGAGCAGAAAATAAAAGGAGAAAGAAGAAAGCAAAATAAACCTCAAGAATCTGTCTTTCTTTCTTCTATTGTGTCTCTCTTTACCTCTCTCCTTCTCTCTTTCTCCTTTCTTGCTCTACCACTTGACTGTATCATACTGTGTTGCTGGTTGCTGAGGTGCTGCTTCACCTTCTGCAATGTTGCTTGATCTTTGATTTCCTGTGAAGCACAATGAATCTTACATTAGAGTGTGCAGAGTCAGGTGGTGCACCATCTGTTCCCAAGCTCTGAAAACACTGAGTAACAGAGAGCAACAGAAAGCAACAGCTACACCAGTTTCATCAGAATATTCATATTCACACAGCAACAAAAAAACAGATGACTCTATTTTCAAGCAGAAAAAGGCATTTTGTTCCAAGTTACCTATTAAATCTAACATGTTGGGCTGGTTTTCTTTAATTTTGTTAAAATAGGCTCATTAATAAGGCTCAGTCATAAAATATGTTAACCAATTCATACTGCTTAAGTGATTTGATGTTATGGAGACCATGTGACATGGACTGCAAGCAGTATTAATTTCACTATATTTAAGAACATCTCTGATGCAGTGACCAAACGACTGCTGGAAAACTTTGGTACTAACCTCATGAGAAGCAGGTGATGCAGAGGATTGGTAATTGCCTAATCACCAACACACAGTAACACTATTTTCTTTTAGTGTGCACTAACATTCTGTTGAGGAAGCATTATGTATCCCTGACTTAGCCTTAGAAATCTCTGTGCTACCCTACTAAATATTGATTATGAATCATAGGCTGCAACTATTTTAATTATGTGTTTTCTTAACCACGTTTTAATCAGATGAAAGAGAAATACCCCGAGTGCCTCAGAAACATCCTTATTGGTTGAGAGTAAATCAGCTACAGTCAAAGTTGCTAACAAAAATGCCTCTAATTCTTCAAGGTTCCTCTCCAAATTAATGCTAGAACAGCTTAAGTCAGATTTACAGGAGTCCAAAATTGCTTTAACTACTTTGCTAAACATTGTGCTTATTATAGAAGAAACTAGAAGATTTATCACATTTTTAGAAACCATTTAAAAAGCTTCATTGATCTTCCTGCACTTTAACTTTTTGACAGTCTTGTTTTGAAGCACTATATTACAAGAAGAATATAAATGTTCAAAAATAAAATTGCTTCTGTCAAAAAATGAAGAAGTTAGGGAAGAAATGAAACACTGTTTTGTGTAGAACTGGCACATCAGTACTCTAGTGTCTTCCATCTCTCAATACACAGCACTGAAAATATATTGTATCTCATGGGTAGGGTTGCCTGTTCCCTATTGTGCTCATGATTTGTTGAATGATCTTGAGAATTTGCTATGTACTATAGTTCATCCAGACATGAGTAGAGACAATGATGATTGTATATACAATGATTTTGTATATGCAGGATCTTTGACTTAGAAATGTTCATATATTTTACAACCACCCAATTATCTTACTCCACAACTTCCTTGAGGAATTACATATGTCTAGCTGGCAATCACACATAGCATTGTATAATCATATAATACAAAATGTGTTCTGATAATTTTATTACTTTACATATATGCATATGTGTGTATGTTCTATATGAATTATATATAATGTGTGTAAATGTAGATATGCAGATAGACAAATATACAAACCCCATGATATGCAGTAAGATTACTGCATGGTGTAAAACATTTGAAGGTAACTGCATCAAAGTACTGCATTAACACAAAGTGAATGAAACCCTCCTACCTTACAAAAATGCTGAGTCCCTCCCTGTTGCAATCAGGGCAATGTGGGAAAAAAAGGTAACTCAAAAAGCTGACACAAACATATTCTGTGTATTGGCAAGTGTTGGTAGCAAAATTGGTTTTGCATTGTCTGAGTTTGGAATGGCTAATGTTGAGATCAAGCTGCTAGTCTGCAGAGGAGCTAAGACATTTGGCAGATAAATAGGAATAAACATAGCATATGCAAGTAAAATTCAGGACAAAAGAAGACCCCAAACCCAGTTAAATTAGAAATAACTTCTGATTTTCAGCCTGGGCAGTGCTCAGTGCCTAGCTGGCTCAACTCTACACTTCATGGCTAATCGAGGTGATCAATTAAAATATTTCTCATTGCTTAATCTGCAAGTATGTCCTAGATCAATAAAGCTTACAAGTCCTATAATCAGATGTCCTAAGCTTTTAACCTTTAATAATGGAGCTATAAGAGACATTTGCTCATTCTTCTTGAAGCCTTCAGGAATATGTGTCAGTTTATTCTTTGTTTGTTAATTGTTCATTTGAATGTAAGACAGTCTGGCCCTGTGTTTGCTGACCTAAACAGCAATATTTCCATTGAACTCCATGGATCTGTCTGCACTGTTGCTGCCTGGGGGTTGTTCATCTCTGAACCAATATAAACCCACGGGTGCTGTGTATGCTGGACACAAGCAAACAGCCAGCCAGAGATAAGCTGTTAGCAGGACAGTAGGTTTGCTGGTTCTGCAGCCTCTGCAGCAAAGTTTGTGGATATAAAGCACTATGCAGACATTACTGAGTTACCTCTAGAGAAGGAGCTAGGATCAGTCCAGCTGCAACACTGAAATTGTTTTCCAGCATTGGAACAGGCTTCCCAGGAAATGTCTGACTCACCACCCTGGACGTTTTTAAAAGATGTGCAGATGTGGCACTCGAGGACTTGGTTTAGTGGTGGACATGGCAATGTTGGGTTAGAAGATTCTATGACCTCAGAGATATTTTCCAACCTAAAGGATTCTATTATTCTACCTACACGTTTCATCCTGGCTAATTTATTTTGCTCTGAAAAGTAAATATGGGATGTCTAATTTGGCTCTCTTACAGCTATAGCACAAGTCTGACAGATTTACTCCTTCAGAAGCAAGGAAAAACAGCCTCTGGTCTAAAAACAGGCTACTGAGGCAGAGTTTGGTCCAGGAATTTGTCCATGCTCCCACTGGAGGTCTGTGTCAGAACTAAAAATCTGAGGCAAATATTGCTGTATCAAGATGATTGGAGCCTTATTGCTGTTCTTCTTATGGCAAAGGATCATTGTTATGGGTTAAGAAATGGACATCAACACCATCCCCCAAACTCCCCAGTCATGTTTTTGTGCATTTAAGTTCACCAACCAACATTCATCCCATTCAGCTGGGACCAAAATCTGGATTGAGCCTCCTTGTACTCTTTTTAGAAATGAGCTGGATTTCCTGAACAACATAATGATGGTAATTTAGAAGAGGTAATATTTTCCAAGAGTTAGTCTCACAAACCATCAGTTTATTACAAGATTATTACATTTTTCTCTCAAAGTGAGAGCAGAAGGTGTGCGTGAATCTCTAAGTGCAAAAGGTAGTCCTGAAGGTAGAAATGACTTTATTCTAAAGTTCCCTCCAGGTGCTGTGGGATGTCAGCTTCTGTTCAGGAACTCCTGGGGTTGCATCATGTCTGCAATTGCTGTGGACTGCTCTGAGCTCTGGTGCAGGTGTGTCTGGGGTGGGACTAGGTGCAAAGACCATCCAGTTGCCAGGGCAATGGCACTGAAGGCAGCAGTGAGTGCATTCTCTGGAAAGAGCATGGACAGAGTAGGGAGGGGCAGCAGGGATGGTGTGAGATGGGACTGATGCATATATCTCTTTGGATTTAAAACTTTAACCATATAATCTTTTTCTCTGTTGATTTTTTAAATCTCATTATGTACTGCAATAGAAGCTTAAATTAAAATTAATGCTGACCCATTGACTTGAATAGGTGATGGCTCTGAATTTCAGGGAGCTGAATTTGCCTATGTTCACATTTCCTTCAATTACAATGACAGCAGTTTTAATTTAGTATAATATTATCTGATACATATTTATCTTTCTGCTGCCAACTAAGATCTCCATGGAGAACCTGAAAGATTGTGACATAATTAGTAGAGACAAATTCCAAAATGCCAGGAGTGAGTAAAGTTGCAGGCAATCCCTGAATTTACCTGCCAATATTTTTTTCTAAAAGGTGTCCTGATTCCCATTTGTTTAATATTTATGAAAAACTACAAAGTACTTTCCAGTAGCTACGTTCTGCATTAATCACATTTTTACTATTATACTTGCTTATGACTTCATTAATTGTCATTAATTAATGAAAAAAATATAAATAACGTTTATTAATTCTTAAGTGTATTAATGAATTAAATTTATAAAGGAAAGTAGAAGTGAAAATTTGGAGGGCCAAGTGCCTCTTACATTTACTGGAAAAAACTTGCAATGATAGATGCAACCTGAAATTATCCCACAGATATCATGTAACAGATTTCAGAAGGCTGCCTGACACAAAATGCTAGCAATCTCTGTTATCATGCACCAGGCTCTATCCTCAGCTGAGATTTCACCAGACTGGACATGTTCTGTCTGAAATGTCAAACTGTCACTGAATCATGGGTAAATGTATATTATGTTTGATTCAACCCACAGCAAGGATCAATCCTGCTCAATAAGACATTTCTGAATGCAGCAATTCATTTTAGGACCTATGCACTAATAACTCCTTTAATACAAACATAGGCTGACAACTGGCTTCTTGCTGACAAGAACAGTAGAAACAATTTTACTCCTTTTGGCCACATTAAAGAGTAAAAAAAAAAAGTAAAAAGTCCAATATCATCCTCATATTTTGGAAGGTAAAATCTCATCAATTGTTCATTCTACTATAAATTAGCCCTTAAAATTTTCATTTTGTGCTCTACCACATATGCTTAAGGCGAATAGTGCATCTAGATTCAAGCTCAGTTGTGAATATGTATCAAAGGTTTTATACACAGTTGACAAAAAACCCTATTTGTCAAGATATATTTTCCTTTATCCAAAGCTAATAACTAGTTTCATTTGCATCAGCTGCAGACAGTATGTGCGAAGCTGACACTGAGATTTTGCCTTTTTTGACTGAAATGAGGCAGGTGAAAGAAAAGAGGAAAAAAACCCCTACAGCTGATTTTAGAAAAATTCTAATTGGATGGTGCTCATTTTGCTGAAGAAAATTCTTGCTCCATTTTTACACAGTTGATCTTCCTTTTTGACATGCCATATCATTTCTGAGAAGGCACTGCATGTCTTGAGGCTGTTACTGAAGTATGAAATCCACAGTACTGCTTCACTGGGGGTTGAGTTAGAGCAGCAACATGCAATATGCTGTCAATGCCCAGTAACCCCCCAGCTATGTCTATTCTTTTGCCTTCACACGTGGGTGGTAAATTACCCACCAGCAAAAAGTCTTCTGTACGAGGTAACATGCCTGGAGATTTTAAGTGCTATAGGTAAGCTGAATCTAGTCTGATTATATTTGGTGCTTATTTTATTTGAGTGATAACTCTGGGGTTTTGCCCCTCATACCACCCCCCAACATTAAAATATATAGATGTCTCCTGGCCCTTGTATATGTGTGTTAGTGATGTTTAAAAAATAAATAATTTTCACTGTACTTGTTGGACTTATTTCAAAGGTTTAGGAATGCAAACTAGCATTTGCAGCCCTCTTAGTAATAAGAATATTGCTGGATTTGTAAGAAGACAAGGATAAAATTTTTTTTCATCATTCAATAAATGTTACAAAAATTTCTTGAACATAAGTGCAATTTGGAGTTCAAAGAGAGACTCTCTTTTCTTCTATTCCTACCAGCAGAGAAATGACAGACCCTTTACATTTAGGACCCATGGAATAACACAAGGATAAATATTGAAAAAGCTCTTCAACTTGACAGTGGTTCTGTGAATTTGCCCACTGGTTTTCAGGAAAAATGAAATTACTTAGGTTTTCTTACAAGTGGGAGGACTGAAGAGTCCTATATATTTCTGTGTATATGAGAATTTTGCTCAATATAAACTAGACATAATGTAGGACTTAACACCACTTTTCCCTAGATTTTGTGTGGCCAGTCAAACAAGTTGTTTGGAAGTTAAACTGTTGCTTCAGCTCTTGACAGCTCTGTACATGATGACCACCACCAAAAGAAAACACCCTTCCTCTCAAGCACAGGTAAAGTAATACCATTTTTATACTTGCTCTCCTGTGGCATGCTATACCTTACAGGTCTGCAAGAAGGTACATTTTTGTATGAAAAACTATCCACAGGTTACAACAGATGTTAGGATAGAAGCCTCCTAAGGAATTTGCATCATGGGGTAAAAAGCTACCAAGAATCCTAGAAGAGGCAATGCATACCAAAAGTTAATAGATAACAGTGAGATAACAGTGCTGGATTTTTAAGAAGTATTGTATTATTACAGGTCAATACTCCCTAAATTCATAAGCTTTTAACATCTCCACTTGTTCTGCTTTACTCTGCCCAGTGATGTATCTTTTGTTCTTTGTAGACTATCTTTAATTGGAAAATTGTTTAATAAATCCTCACATTTTATCTCATCAAAGGCAGACATAGTGTGTGTAAATATTCATTACCACTTCATGTTTAAAACCACTTTGATAAATTAACTTCATAACCTTTAGAGAACAGGAAGAGACAGGAAGCCTGGATGTAACTGAGACAGTGCATAAAAAAATGGAATAAAAAAAGTAACTCAACGAAGTAATTTGAAAATATGTTTAGAAAGATTTTGATTGTGTCTATTAGTCAAAAGGAGATTCACATGAGATCTCTTAGAGTAGAAGATGAATTATCTTCTTGAGCTGCCAATCTCACTCTTCTGTCTCTAGATGTAGCCTCAGCCACTGGCTTAATATTAAGTTCACAGTGAGTCTAAACCTTGTGGATATTTAATAACTACAAACAAAGTAGTACTAGTCCAAGTTTTACAACAGTCTGGTCTCATGTAAAATGCTGTTACAAAAATTTCTTTACCTTCTTTCTTCAGTCCTTTAAAGGATCAAATTTTTCCTTTTTCTGCATCTTTTCTCACGTTTGTTATGAAAGGTCTGAACTGCTTGCCTTCACCATTCGGTTTCTCCAGACCTTGTCTCCACCCTCAACATCCCTCCTATTCACACCTGAGTCTTCACTATTCACTGGTTTTATCTTCAGTCACCCCTGAACTTCCTTTCCTCCTGCCCTCCATCCTGGGGAAAAGCTTCCTGTTACTCTATACACAGCTACTTTATCATCCTCTTTTCATTCCCTCCTTAAAACCCTCTTCTTTGGGACCATAAATTTTAGTGAACAGCTGACAGCAATTATGATGTGAATGTGCTTTGACCCCTATCAATCTTAGTGACCAATATAGTCTCATTTTTCCCCTTGTATTTCCCCATATGTCTCTATCTGTTGCCTCTTATCATACTTCAGGTACATCTCCATAATATTTATGCAGCTAGCTGCAGAATAGAAGGAAAATATCTGAAATATCTTTAAATGGAATGGCTTTATCATGAGCAGGAGTCTTCTGTACAGTATAGATGTATCCTTAAATTGTAATCTTGCTGAAGAAGAGCCTGCTTTTTGGCAGGAGTAGCATAATTTCAGCTTGTAAATAAGTCTCCTAAGTACCACAGCAATGCAAATGATTACCAATAATGCCAAAAAAAAATCCTGTAACCAGACAAGCTGATTAGCAGCTGAAGCAAAAGTAGAGGTCTTGTCTGCATGAAGTGTTAAGAAACAAGCAAGTAAAATATCCTATATCACTTTGTATCAGCCTTCTTCAAGGTTTGCTTGTGCTAACGCTTAACAGCATATGCACATCATGCAATTTCTTCTGCTTTAATTAGAGATCTGTGAGGAGTGAATTCTCTAGAGATAAAACTTCTGCTTATCCTATCCACTAATTATCTGCTTTTTCTTTGAAAAAAATATTTGATATTAGAATCTACTGTTCTTGAGTAGGGAAAAAAGTTTCTGTGACCTTTGATGTGACATAATGCATAACGAATGAATTTAGAGACTATGATGAAATGTAGTTAGATGGGTGTTTGCAGGAGTTAATATACAGCACATAAAAGGAATGATATGAGAAATCTTGAGAGATTGCTACCTTTTTTTGCATTTTTCTGTGCAATACTACTGGGTGAATCAGGTTTGACTGTTGCAACAGGAAATACATTTACAGGGGTTTTTGCAGGAGAGTAGGGCAGTTGGACAATGGTGTTGTACAAATTCTCCTTGTGAGAAAGGCAGAACAAACTGGCAGTATAAATCATGGCCAGTCACCACTTCCTAGCTGCAGTCTGTTTGTTCAGTGCTGGCCCCAGGAGCTGTGATGGCTTTTCCACCTCAGGGGAGCAGGAGGAAGGAGACACCCCTCGGGCTGGGGGCTGCAGCAGCTCCTGGAGCTGCTAATTTGATGCCCCCTCAGGCTGAAGAGAGCAGGGTCCCCCTGCACTCTCCTCGGGGAGTGCCTCTAACCACCGAGCTATTACATGTGGCTCCTCTGGATTTATTTTTGAAATAAAACAATGAGTTCTGCACAAAGAGCAATTGGTAAAGCTTCCTTCAGGACAGCATTTGGGACTGAGGGTCCCAAGTGGAAAAGGAGTATCTGTCTGCTCACAGCTCAGATCAGAAAATCAAAATTCCAGAGGAGAGAGAAGGGATTGCAACATGATTGACATTTCCTATTAGCTAGACATAGGAGATTCCCAGCTCCTTAGGAAGCTTCCCTTCACTATATGATTTTGTCAAGGATATGTTTTGGTGGTGCCTAATTTTTCGTGTAAATGGCTCTGAGAGGTCAGGTATCTTGCTCAGCTCTTGGGACTCCAGCTGAGGGGTTAGAGGTGCCTGGCATGAGCAGTAGTGGGAATAGTTGCAAAAGGCTCGTGCCCTGGGTTGTACTCTCCATCTTCATTTTGATTTATTAATTACCTTGGATCTGATAAATTATGACTCTTTTCAAAGGGCTCAGGAAGAGGGACATTAAGATACAGGGAAATTTTAACTTCTTTATTAGACAATGTCAGGCTGCTCTCACCCTTATGACTGAACTCTTTATATGGCAGCCACTAGCTTCATAAATTTTTGGCCTCTCCTTAATGCACAGCACCTTTGTGTACCAGGCAGAGGACCACAGTTGTAATTTCATATGTAAAAATCTCCAACCAGAGGCCTTGCACCAGTTTTAGGTCAGTTTGACTTGAACTTCTGAAGTGTTACTCCTAATACATACTGATCAGATGAGATCTAAACCAGGCCCACAATATTGCAGATTGTTCAGTGTAATATTGTCACCTCTTTGTATTCCAGTCTTTACAATAATGTTAATGTATTTATGAGGAAGACAGAAAACATAGTGTAAAAGTGCTGCATAATGAATGCTTTCCTTTAGATAAAGTATATACATTTAAAACAAAATAGACTTGGTCACTTGAAATTCCACCATACTTTACAGAAGTAGGAGGATTTGCTACAAGTTCCCAGTGGTTTTTCATTCCTCACTCTTTCCTTATAAGTGATCTTGGCCTTGGAAGTTAGATTTGCTTTTGCCTGCACTGGGAACCAAGCAGGTTTTCTAGAAGCCCCCAGAAGCCAGACAGTTTTCAGGGATGCCAATATGCATCACTGGCACATACAGAAATCCTTGCTCCCAATGAATGGGGGCAGTTAATGACATTTGTACAGACAAGGCTACTTTGTCTGATAAAACATAGACACCTAAATTCAAAAGAGGGAGTCAGAGAGTCTACTTTCCATCACTGCCCAACTCTGATGGCCAGAATGAAAACAGATAAATGGGACAGCAAATCTTTATCATATTGATTGAGGATGCTGGCACGGTGAATGTGAGATCTGGATTTTTATCTGTGTTCACTGGACTGTTTATGTCTCGTTACATTCTGTGGTCTAGGTGAATAGCAAACAAAGAGAAAAACGAGACCAGACTGAGAAAAGGCCCTTGACTTTTTCTAGGCATTATTAGGGACCACCAAGGACCACCTCTGCTTTGCAGAGCCAGACTGCAGCTACTGAAAGGCTGCCTGCCCCCTGCAAGGTAGCACAGCTGCTGAGGAGTCTTCCTTCTGGAGATGAAGATTTAAACCTGAACTTCTCAAAGGCTGCTGAGGCATTTGAAACACAATTTCACTGATGTATGGGCATGACTGTTAGCAAAAAGATAGGCTGTGCTATGACACAGGAACAGACATTTCAGTAATTTTTTTATTAGCCAAATGGGCAATTCTGAGGGCTGATGTAACTCAGTTGGCCATGGTCTCTTGTTCTTGAAAGCTTCAGAAATAAAACTTTGAGCCATAGCCTTGTGCCTAGGTCTTGGTTTCCTACTGAGTTTGCATAATGTCCTGCCTTGTAAACCAGACAATTTGTAAATCAAACCTTGTAAACACACTTGCCTTCCTTCAGAAATGACACAGAGAGCTGGGCATCATAGAATCATAGAACAGTTTGGGTTGGAAGGAACCTTAAAGATCATCTAGTTCCAGCCCCACTGCCATGGGTAGGGACACCTTCCACTGGACCAGATTGCTTAGAGCTCTGTCTAGCCTGGCCATTTCCAGGGATGGGGTGTCAACTTCTCTGGACAATTATTCTGGTGCCTCATTACCCTCACAGGAAAGAATTTCTTCCTGAAATCCTGAAATCCTGCTCCCTTTCAGTGTAGAGCATGCATGTGTGCTCTGGCTTACTCTCCTGGGGCTGGGTGGAACATCTTCTTAGCCAGTGAGCTGCCTATATTTTATTTATCATTGTGGCTTTGAGTATTACTTGCTCAGCCTTAGAGTACCTCCATCTAGAAACCTGAGCTCTGGAATAACATTTTGTCATGCTGCTGGGAGAGGTGTAGCCTATGATAGGTTTAGGTGAACTTACTTTTCTAGTTTATCTACTGTTTGAGCCAGATTGCCTTAAGCTACATAAAGATATCTCTATACCAGTCAGATGTGTTTGCAGCACAATGTGCTTAATTGTGGAATCCTCCACAGACTTAACTAAGTCATACAGGGTAGATAAGACATATCATGAATGACTGTTTTTTGTAATAATATTTCTGACTAAAAAATTCAAATTTCACAATCCCTTTTTTGTTGCTACTCTTACAAAAAAAACTTTGAAAGAGAACTTTCAGAAACAGAGAAGTGTAAGAAAAACATGACAGACAAAAAAATGCTGACTCTTTGATATACTTGATTATAAAACCTGTAATGTAGAAAATTAACTCTACTGCAGCCAAAAACCAGAACAAGCATCAAGTCAGTTATCACGTTACTGGCAGCGGTTGGTAGGAATACATCTAAATCACTTTTTTCTTTTTCTGACACACTGTCATTCATGGGTGCCTGTTCATGCATAATGTGATAGCCCTGGGGTCACATACTACAGAACCTAGTATGACAATGTCATATGCTTAACTGAAGGTTGTATGATATTACCTTTAATGAGGAAAAAAAAAAAAAAAAGAAATTAGCCAGGGACACAAATATACTAATTAACTTATTAATTTGTTAATGAAGTTGGCTATGTTTTCTGATAATGCATCCTGCTATTCTGTCACTGCCCTAGCTGTTTTAAATCTTTGGAGGACTGCCTAGCAGAAAGGGTGTCCAGTTCTGGAGAAGGATAGATAATTCTCACAGAAAACTAAGCCTGTTCACTGCTATGCTGCTTAACATAGGAAGCTGATTTACATGTTTCTTCAGCAGATGTACAACAGATACGGTATAATTTAGTTTAATACGTGAAGTAGTAATAACAGTTTTGTCTATGAAACAAAGAAAACCCCTTTATCATTGCTAAAATTTGAAGTTTTACACTTTCAGCTTAAAAATGATTTCATTAGTTTTTTTTCAAGCAGAAAAGGCTTGATTCATTCAATCCAGGGGATATTTGCAAAGCAGTAAAATAAAATAATGAACAGAAAACTGATGTAAGGATGAGTCTGTCTTCCTAGTTGTGGAGAATGCACCATGGTCATGGTCATATTTGAGAATTTTCCTTCCTAACTCAAAAGCTTCAGGCTCCTTGTTGTTATTCTGTAAAATATGTTCTGTTGCACAATGGCCTTCTAGGTCCTAGGTCTGCCTTTCTAATGGCTTTCAAAGTGTTTTACAAAAGGGTATTTAATATATTATTGTTACTCTTTTTACTTCAGCAAGATGTTTTCCTCCACAATCTTGTTGAGGGCACTATAGAGAGACCATTATAACTTCTCCTATTTTCCAGGCTCTGCCCTAATTTGTAACAGGAAGGTCCCAGCCATATGAATTTTTCTTTTCTTTCTCAATTCTTTCTGAATTTGTCTTCTTTCTCAAGTCATAGGAGGGCACAGAGATGTGTGCCACTTACTGTCTCAAGAAGACACACTAGAACTAATAATCTCTTTCTCTGTTGGCTTATTTTAAGTAACAAAACAATTATTTGCAAGGGCATGGATATATATTAAAGAAAAGAGAAGGAAACAACTCAAGCTGTGTATTGAACCAGTGCAAATACATTTAGAAACATAATTGGAATGATAATTTTATTTATTTAAAATTAATTAAGGTTCAGTCATTTTTTGGAAAGACTGGGAACAAAGCATTGATATGATACAATGTAGTGGTACTTCTAGCTTTACTATACTGTAAGTTCCAGATAGAGCTCTTCACTTGTGTAAAGTCTGAAATACAAAGACTTAGGTAAATGATATAGTAAAAGCTTTTTAGTTTTCATTTTGTTAATCTGCCCATTGCATGATTAACACCCAAAAAAATTCGCAGCTTCTCCAGGAATGATTTGATGTTTAGTTTGAAATGGTATAGTTTGAATCATCTGTTAATTTTTTTAAATTAGTGATTTTGTTAGTTTTACAAGACCATCTAGCATGGGTTAGCATTCTAATTATTATGTGGTGGTATTCAATATTTTACTGTATCAAATTATATCACTCTATATGGTTATAAATTACATGTACATTTCTATATGTAATATTTTTATAAACAGTAGTTGGAATGTTAATTATTTCTTTATGCAATAATTTCTTAGCTTTTTTTAATCCCTGTTATTGACTACAGGTATAATATACTCAGAAATTTTTTCTCCTTCCCTGTGAATCTCGATGCAGCTTTTAGTAATCAAGTTGTTAGACCATGGAGATGAAGTGTAGGTGTTAATGGTGATTAGTTCCTATGCATTCTTCTTTTCCTTCTTATGAGGAATATGGGAGGCCACATAGGATCTCTGTTCCTATTGCTCTAAGCAGACACAGTAGGATGAGTAGCAGGTGTAGGGAGCAGCTGGATACGGGCCAGCAGTGTGTCCAGGAGGCCAAGAGGGCCAAAGGCATCTTGGCCTGTGTCAAGGATAGTGTGGTCAGCAGGACCAGGGCAGTGATTGTGCCTCTGTACTCGGCACTGGGGAGGCTGCTTCTCAAGTTGTGTGATCAGTTTTGGGTGTCTCACATCAGAAAGGACAGTGAGGTGCTGCAGTGTGTCCAGAGAAAGGCAATGGAGCTGGTGAAAGGTCTAGAAAATGGAGCTGGTGAAAGGTCCAGCCTCGTGTGAGGAGGGGCTGAGGGAGCCTGGGTTATTCACTCCTGGAGAAAATGAGGTGACTTTATTGCTCTCTACAACTCTGTGAAAGGAGGTTGTAGCCAGGTGGGGGTTGGTCTCTTCTGCCATGTCTCAAGTGAAAGGATGAGAAGAAATGTTGCAGCAGGGGAAGAACTGATTAGATCTTAGAAAAAATATTCTCTGAAAGAGTGGTTAGACATTGGAAAAATAAGTTGCCCAGGGAGCTGCTGGAGTCTCTGTGTCTGGAAGACATCAAGAAGTGTCTGGATGGGACACTTTAGATACTGTTTAGGAGTGATTGTATTGGTGCTGGGTTGAATGTTTGAATGGACTTTAAGATCTCTTCCAAACCTGGATGATTCTATGATTCTGAGCCCTATCTAGCTATTATTGGTAACTTGAGGACATAGGGGTAATTTTCAAAATAAAGATGAGAACAACTAAGGTAAGTTACTGAACCCTCATGCGTAGCTTTGAGAATGGTGCCATGAAAGTTGGGTAGTTTTTTGATGATACTAGAACAAGGACTGATTTATCTGTGTAAGATGTAATTGATGTACTCTTATAAAACCTGATTATTGTTGGCTTTAATCTAGAGTATACTTCTTCCCAATCTAAATAACAATTTTGAGATATTGGAAGTGGACTTGAGTCTTTTATTTGATTTAAGATGGTGAAGTTAATGATTATTTTTAATAATTCAAATAATTTCAAGTAATGTAAAAACGAAATTTAACTCTGGTTCTTCCATGTCTTGCTTACTTATTCATTATATTTCTTTCAAGAGCTAGTAGCATAGTGAAAAAGTTTCATAATTTTTCTTCCTGATGGCATCATAAAGCAGATTCTAAAATATCATACAATGATTATACATTAGGTAAAAAAAATGGGTGGTTTTGTTCACTCTCCAGGAAAAAAAAAATCTTTTCAATATGTCTATTTAAAATTGATGACAACAGGCATATCTATTCAGTGCGGACTAAACTGTCTACATTTCCAATAAGAGTGACATTTGGAAGAATGAACAGAATATTCAGTGACATAAGGAAGAAATTTGATGAATTGCAGTGCATCTTGTGATGTAGTTCCAAATGCATAAGGCCAAAGAACATCAATAAGTCTGAGTGGCCATCATCTCTCTAGAGAAGCAGATGCTCCTGGCTTGCTCTTAGTGTATACTCTGTGCTAGAGAAGCCATTGACAGACAATGGCAGTCTTATTTCCTACCACATTTTATACTAAAAGAGGTTGTGAAAAGACAATTCAGTCTAAATGCCTTGAGTCTCCATAATACTTATTAGGAACTTTTACAATATTGGCAGAAGATAGTGGAGAAAGCATTCCTACTGTCATCAGTAACTTTCTAAATGTGGTTGAAAAAAGGAGATTGAACAAGTCCATTCTGTTTTGTCAGCAAGGTGCTTTTTTTCATTACTGAATCAAAATTAGACTCCTTTGGTTCCAGGATGGGAAAGGCCCTTCAAGTGCTCCATTGCAAATTTCATGCCAAATGCTCTAGTGCTCTTAGGGATCTATTGAGCTCAAATTATATTCTGGCTTCTATGGGTCTGGCTTTTGTACCTAGATGAGCCATTCAGCAGGGGTACCAAATAGGGCAAAATTTTCTTTGTTGAAACAAGAAGGTGTCTCCCTGGCTGTGCTGTCTGTGTGCATGTATGCATGCATGCATTCTGCCTTCTCTCAGTGATCCAGCAACCAAAGAACTGCAGCAGAAATGCTGATGCCCAAATAGCTGTAGAGAACATGACTTAATTTTGAAAAAATGAATCTTCTCCTTCAGCTGGCTTAGTGATGGTATATTCCTTTAGCCATTGGCACAGAAGCTCAGCACAGACATTCTCATTCCCACATACTTGGATGGGAGCTGACCTATTGTACTCAAACGTGATGCACATACTGATTCTCAGCATGCCAGCACTCGTGACCATCTGCTAGGGTGGCACTGTGCCCACCACAAAGGTGGGACACCATTCTCAAGAGGCTTAGGTGCCAATTGCCTGTAGATTGAGAAGGAGAGTTTAGACAATACAAAAAGTGGCACTTTCTTTGTGGGTGTTCTTCCTGGTGCCACAAACTAGCTCAAATATTGTTTGCCTGAATCAGGCAAAATTTTGCTAATTCTGCCTGATAGCGTGTGTCACCAGAAATACAGTCTTTGAAATGATTCACAGACAAAATTCCAGACAGAAAAAAAATCTTAAAAGTGTTGCTAGGCAGAGTCTGAAACCATTAGATAGAAACTCCCCCAAAGTTGTGCTGAAAGCACAGCAGCTCAGCAACAAGCATCTGGAGGAGTGGGGGGGACCTGGCACACCCACTGCTGGGACATGGAGCTTCATACAGCTGTGTCTCTCCCTTCTCAGCGCTCCTTGCTTTATTTTGGAAAATGCAGTTTCTTTCAAATCAAAGTGGTTGCACACAAAGCTCAATATGCAATCAGTCAGATTTTCAAAAAGATTCTGTATGTACCAAAACAAATGTCATATTCCTCTCCAGGGGAAATTAAAAAGAACAGGGATGGGGGAGGAAGAGGATTCTCAGATCCTTTAAACTTTTCTCACCTTTTTCTTTTGGCTTAGTCAGCTTTTAAGGATAGAAAATTCCAGTTTACTAAAAGTCCTCTGAATCTTTCTAGAAGCAGATACCATGCTCTGATACTGATGTCTGGATATTGATATTGATAAATCTGTATTAGAAATACCCTTCTGTGGAAAACATATAGGTGATAGTAGTGGAAAATTTTACAGGTTAAAGCCTGCTGGAGGCATCACAACTGGACATGCTAAGGGTCACTGAAGAAAAAAAAATAGGGAAGTCAGCACTTGTAAAAGTGAGGGGAGGAGGAGTTGGATGAATCTTGTTGCTGAGCTTGATCTATTTAACACACCTACCATTCTTCAAGTCACCATCCAGATCATTGCCTTATCCATTTCAGTGTTATTGGATTTAAGTCCCCAAAGCATGTCAGGTATATTTAACTACTCAGTCAGTCACTGCTGAGAGGAGAATGACATCCCACAGAGAGACAGCGATTTTGAAGGGGTATGCACTGCTTTGCAATGAATTTCTGTCACATTGTATGATATATTTTTCATTATGTCGTGATTCTTACTGGCTGAGCTTTTCAAGTTAGGATTTAGTTTGCACAAAGACACATACATGTCTGTGCATGTTTATTTTACAGTAGGCAGTGCAAGAAAAAAAAAAAGCTTGTGCCTATAGTACAGCTTTAAGAATAAATGCAGAAAAGTTTGCATATTAACAGAACAACATCCTTGAAACTTCAGTACCTTAAACCTTCACTCAAACCTATGCCAGGACATGAAAGCAGAGCCCCAAATGGCTGGTGTGTTAAGCTATACTGATTACAACTACAGTAAACATGCTGAGGGATCCCTTATTTCCATTTAAAAGTCTTTACCCGTGGTGTAGAAAAGCAGAATATGTCTCACACATCCACACTAGCATGAAAAATTATGAAAGTATTTTGTATCTCGCTGGCAACTTAAATTTGTTTAGAAAGTTTCCAAAACAAGTCTAGATTTCTTTTCAGTCTGGGTTCTATTCTTTCCATTTTCTGGCTTTGAAAATTATTAGATGTTTATTGAATGGTGGCTGTGATCAGACAGTAACACACCATTGATATGGAGTTAACAGGATGAAGTGGCTTGTGTTTTACAAAGGAAATACTAACATTGCCTTCTGGCCAGCAAACTTTATGAATTCAGTTTTCTCTGAAAAATTTTTGTCTCCTCAGAACATTATAAAATAAAATAACTGAAATCAGAAACAAGATTGAAAAGAAACTGCTTACATCTCACTTCTGTTTCTGCAGCTTATCTTGACCATAGATCAAGATGTGGAAAATTATCTACACATTAAGCATGTATGCTTAGCTAATTTTTCAAATAACTTTGAGGTTATATTTGTTATGTCTGGTTTATATATAATGAAAGGGTTTATTTTCCTCTCTTTCTTCCTCTTTGTTTTCCTGCAAATCAGAGCCCATGCAACTGGCCTACACTCCCAATCAATGGTGTCTGCACAATTAACTAGTAGAAAAGAGCCAAGCCCACTAGGTAGCTGACAGCTGCTTGAATTTAGGCTGACACCTTTAAACAGGAATAGAGACAGCAAACGTAGCTGATGCTGGGATGCCTCCATGGGGAATACAGTAGATTAGCTAGCTCAGTATATAGCTTCTGTTGCATAAATACAAACTACTGAGTATTTTATGGGCCTGATCCTTTGAAGCATCAGGCTGGCAACATCTCCTGATCCTGCTGAATGTTCAGGCAAAGTGAAGATAGCTGTGTTATACATAAAATTTCCTTACAATTTTGTGTATCAGGTCAATTATCTTTTAAGTCTGTTCTAGGGAGCTAATAGAAAAGCCTTTCATATGTTTAGTTACACAGAGAAAGGAAGAAAAACAGACAATGGACAGAAAGAGCACAAGAATTGATTCATTGTCTGACCACAGTGAAGTAGAACAGCAGGACTGAGCTGAAGAGCAGTTGTCCGGACCAGATAAATTCCAGAAAGTACTCAGACATCAGCATGAAATAATTCAACTTTCAATAAGTCCTCCTCCTTTCCTTTCTCTCTTTACTCTCCTTACCCCCTTAGTTCATGAAAGGATTCTAGAGCTGAAACTTTAATTATAAATGAAGATGGTGCTAGATGTATATTTTCATTTTACAGATCTTTTCATCATCTGATAAGATATGTGGTGACAGATATTAAAGACAGCACATTTACACCTAAAAGGACTAACCCAAGTCAGTGTGCTGTCATTTCAACCTTTCTCATAATCCATCCAAATTAATCTTCTAGGGAGTTGACTACAATTGCCCAGTTTATGAATGTTGAGTTAGGAACTGGGACATGATTATTTATCTTACAACTGTGTATAACATATCCCACCAAGGATACAATGATTTATTTAATACAGCAGAAGGAGTGTTTGCTGTGAGGGTTTTATACTCTAAGGAAACATGATATTCAAAGAAAGAGAGAAAAAGAAATATCAGCATCACTGTCTGAGAGAATGGAAGGAGATTTTCAGCATTCAGCACATGGTCATGCAGAAATATATGGCAGAGGTAGGATTTAAACTAGATCTCCTGACTTTCCATCCAATCCCTCTCTATAATTATTAATTTAATCTGAAAAACATGCCAGCAGAAAAAAGTCTTGTGCTGCATCTGGTAGTAGGCAGGATATAGAACCTTATACAAGAAGGTTCACTATCACTACTGGCATGCAACATGGTTTCAGCAGAGCTCTATTCTGAATTTTCTTTAAAATTCCTTTAGAATGAAAGAATGGCATCCATTAATAACAGACAGAATTTTTTGACTACTTTAGGATTCAAAGGCTGAATACAACAACCTTTTAAATCCTTATTTGCAGCAGGGGTTGTTTGGCTTGCCTTTTTTGTTGTTGTTGGTTTTTTTTGGTATTTTTTCCCCTTATGGTAAGAGTCCATAGGAGAATAACTTGAAAAAAATTGGTGATCAAGGCCATTATGTAAATATGTATTGTTGTCTTCCTAGATGTTCTTGGCCTTGACCAGCTTTGTTAGTCCTCACAAATTTTGGCACAAGACAATCTTGAATTTATACTGATTAGACTGCCTTTGTTTTGGGCACACAAAACAAGCTAAGAGGTTTGTAATAAATATTGAAAAATGTTGTTCTAACCAGAACAGCTGCTCCAAATAATTTCTTCTTTTATTTAACCAATATGCATAGTTTTTTCAGTCAGCTTACTCTTCTAAAACCTTTAATACCCGTATTTAAATGCATTTTTCTTATATCCATAGTAAATAGAATTAATATATACAATCAATCTCACTTTTGGTTTGTACATGAAAACTTAGAAACAGCTGAATGTTGTTCTGATGAGCAATAGAATTGAGGCATGTATAGTGGATGAAGGTACTTACTATTTATGTGGCTGGATCACTTATTTGCTTTCTTACATAGCCACATTTACCACTGCTGTTCCTAGGTCCTTTTCATCTTTCTCTTTTTGTTGGATTGCAGTCCTGCCCTGTTTTCCCTGCACTTGGATACTCCCAGGCTAGAGCATGAAGGTATCTTTGAAAGTATTTGACACTGGTATTTGGAATAGTTGGCACCCTTACCCACAGAAGAGACAAGATACAGATTATTTTGATGTTGGTGTCATTGACATGAGTATCCAAAACAGAGCCCTGGATCAGTGCTGCTGATTTGGAATCCAGTAACATTCTCAAAGACAAAGAGGTGCCAAGGACAAAGTCAGTTTTGTTACCACTTTAAAATGTCAGCTAGAGAGGGTCATTCTTCACCCTTTTTCTACTGTGAAGACATTGTTCAAATGGCTGATACTTTTCTTTCTTTCATTTCACTGACAGATAAACACTGGGACACCTCATTTATTGAGCAACTCAATGTGTTTCACAAAGGAAAGGTAAAAATCTAGATTGAGTTTTGTGTCTGCTCTACAGTCTACAACATGTAAAGAGAAGGTTCTCTGTGTACAGGGTGTGGATGAAGTTAGTGTATAAGGCCTGTTCTCAGGCTTGCATTTGAAAAAATGCCTAAGGCATTCCTTGAATGCCTTTTTGGGCCTGAAGAAGCAAATTCCATAACACTGAATGTCATGGTACTATGATTATGCCACAATCATTCTGGGTAAAATAAAGCCATTTCTTCTCCACACTGTGAGGTTGTACCTGTATCTTGTAAGATATTTAGTTTACAACAGATGATCGCTCTTCTGCTTATTGTGCTCTAAACCAACTCCACTTTTGCTTTTAGTGAACTCTTCCAAACAACCAAATCAACTACCAATGCTCTATATTTGTGTGGAAAGCAAGAGAATATTTTTAGAAAATGCCATTTTTTATAAACCGAAAAATACATAGCAGAAAAAGCTGTGAAAGGACAAAAAAAATATCTATGGGAAAAACCTGATTATTAAAATCGATAACATATAGTTTTTAAAAGCATTAAACCTGAAGATGTTGATAAAACAGTAAAGAGAAATGTGAACAGGAAGACTCAATGGGAACCAGTGGGTGAGGAAATTAGCCTAGGACTTGGGAAAGCTGAGCTCAAATTCCTTCTCTGCTAGTGAGTGTTGACACAGTGCTGGGCGCATTCATTGCCTTTGTGCCATCAGTACAGTAGCATGAGACAGGGCAACAGCACTTTCCCAGCCTCACAGGAGCTTTTGTTTGGGTAAATTAATGGAAGACTCTGAGATGTTCAGGTGTCATGGCGATGGGGAAGGAGGAGAAGGAGGGAGAGGGGGTGAAAGAGAGAATCCTGGTGGCCATATATTCCAAACAAGCAACTGAAAAGCTATTTCTCCCCTGCTTCTTGAATACACTATCCCAGAGGCATGACCACCATTGGTGATGGGCTCAGCCTTTGCCAGTAGTGGGTCTTAGAACTGGCTGGCTCAGTGGGGCACGAGGGAAGCTTCTACCAGCTTGTCACAGAAGCCACTCCCTGTAGCCTCCCCACTGCCAAAACATTGCCATGCAAACCTATTGCATGTGCAGACCAGTGCTGCAGCTGTGGCTTGGGATGGTGTGACAGGAGAGCAGGAAATATAGGAAGAATAATGTTGAGAGGGGATGCAGGGACAACCCCCAGGCACCATGGTGTTGGATGGGAGGGTGCACAATTGAATAGGCATAGGGCTGGGAATGGGATTTGGACAGATACTCAGACCTTGTTGCTCCTTATTTGTTCTTACTGCCAAACTAAGGACCACAGTTCAGTTTTTGCTTTGGGAATTATTATGGCTAGCTCTTAGATAATTACCAAGGTGAAAATAATAATTACAATTTCTATCTATTGTCATGAAAAAAGGCATTTTCCTTTCATGCCCTCATTAATTTCAACCTTAGCAGCGATGTTTTGCAGAGGTAGTAGTGGTAAGAAGTGCACTGCAGCTCTTTTCTAGAAGACCTCGAGCAGGTTTCTGGCCTGATGAATGCTGGTTCTTCAGTGTCACCCTGTGAGGCTGGCTGTGGGTGCAGGGCACTCAGCCCCCACACAACTTGCATGCAGTGCTCTCTCCTGACCTGAATTGTTTGCTGAAGGAGCAGCCACATTTACTGCTGCTGTGCTGAGAAAAGCACAGGAAATGCTTCATCCCCATTCTCAGCATCAGTAAAGGGCAAGCTGGTGGAGGAGAGGAGAGTCAGCAGCCAAAGGGACAGGGGTCTTGGCCCTCCATCCATGAATTGGTTTGTGTTGGGTCAGTAGGGGTAGAGAAGATTTGAAGGCTGTATGGAGCATTCTGCCTCTGTAGCCATGTGGAGACACTTGAATTAATTTTTAGATGAAGGACACAGAGCATGAGGGTATTCAAAGGTCATGGTTTTCCAGGTCGGATTTCTAAAGGTTTGTATCCAAATCTGTTCTAAGTAAAGCAAAAAGAGGGATTACACCTTGAGTCACTGTTCTGTGCAAAAGTTATGGTAGAGAAACACATGCCTTAAAATATCACAGGGAATAAATTTCTCTATTAAAATATGTCCTGGGGGAAAAAAACCCCTACACTTTCCTTCTTGCACATATTTACAAAACAGAGATGTTTTCACTATTTAAGAATCTTTAAAACTTATGGATCAAGCCAAAACTGTAGGAAACCTGCTTTTTGGATTTTTGAACATTGTAATAATACCTAAATATAAAATTGCCAATTTCCAATGAATAGCATATTCTATATTTTATCCCTCTTACAGAAGTGAGTTTATATTTATTCTTTCAAAACAGTAGTTTTAAAAAGGAGAAAAGGAAGGCAGGAAGGCAGGAAGGCAGGAAGGCAGGAAGGAAGGCAGGAAGGAAGGAAGGAAGGAAGGAAACCTGCTTTTTTTGGAAAATTTTAAATTTTTGTCTGAATTCAGTTTTATGCTCCAAACTTTCCATGAAGAATTTAGACTTACTGAAAGTGAATTGAACTTTTTATTTGGTATCTGCTAGAAGGTCTTGTTATTCCTTTTGTTTTGTGTCTGAATCTAACTAAAACATGATTCTGCACAGTCTTTTTGTCAGACTTCCCCAGTTTTCTATCTAAACTGATCTGTGCATTCACAGTGAATCTTCATTAAAGATCAAGCCAAGCAGTCTTTAAAAAGTACAGGGCTTCAATGATAGACAGATGGTGGCTTTCATGATGTCAGGAAGTGTCAAATATTATGGTTGGCTGCAGAATGATGGCTACTTTCCAAACAGATTGAGAAACAGACAGAAAGAGCAAGAACACCATTTGTTGTATTTAGATACATTGTGAACAGAAGGAAGCAAGACAGAGCATACTTTTACACATCTTTTTTCCACTCCTTGTGAAAACAGTTTAGGATTTGTTACGTTATATTAGCCCTATCATTATGCAAAAACATGTGAAAGCCAGAAATGCTGAGATAGATATATATACAAATAGATAGATATAGATATATAGATATAGTTATGGATGTATTGAAATATGTATATGTGTATATATATATATGTATATACATGTTTCCATTGTGACTTTCTGTGTATTTGCAGTTCTGTGGATAATTTTTTTTAATATTATTGGCAGATAGAAACCTGACATTTAATTTCATTTCATGGATTTATCCATTTATCAATTTATTTTAGGAACAAATCTGTGCTATTCAGATTTGCAAAGCTTGCAAAAATAGAATGGTTTTTTATTATTACTATCATTACTAACTTATATGTTCTCCTGAACCCCTGTTTGGGATAGTGCTCATTAAAGTAATTACATTTAGATAATTGCTTTGGTGTTGAATAGGGGTAAGGTTTGTTCAATATTTGTGTTGGTTCTTCTGGAGTTGAGATACTTTTGGTTCATCAGAATGGGACAATACTGAAATATAATATGTGTCAACAGCTAAATAGCAACTTTTTAATATAAATACTGAAAGACAAAGGCCATGAATTGGTCTGTGCCTGAATGAGTGGCTTAAGCTGCACAGAGCCTGAACAGCATCAAGTCAAAGATTGCTCCTTTCTGAGGGACAGGATAGATTTTGTGCCTAACAACTAACTAAGAACTACAATTTTCTACTTGAGTATTTTCTCAGCCCACGGAATTCAGTGTGAAGGATGCTGAAATGAATACCCTTAGTGCATAGTATTATTGTCTACATCAGGTCAGCAAACTGAATGTTCTTGATGACTGTAATTTTGAAAAGTACATATTCTATATGGATTTTATGTGCCTGGCACAGTTACTGGAGAGTCTTTCTGCCCTCGTGGCTATAAGGGAGAGTGGCCAAGTTTGCTTTTGCTTATTTAAAATCATTGGTTAGGCTGATTTGTCAGATGGCTAAGCAATGGCTGCTTTAAAGGTAAAGCAAGAAGCTGACCTTGGTGAGTAGAAGGGGAGAGAAGGCCTGTAGGAAAGAGACATCTGAGGAGTTGGGAACTAGGGCAGCTGCCCTGTGTGTGTTCGTGCTTATTTTACTTATTTATGAGCTTTTCCATGATGCCATTCTCTATCTGTGTATAATCACTCCTTTCCTCCCCAGTTCTCTCACAGAAAATCTGTTTCTCTAAATTATCAAAATACTTAGAAATGCATGCTTATATTTGTAATAATTAAATCCCTGCAAAAATAAATGACCACATCTTGAGTATTCTTTTATTCTTTTTGCATGTTCTCCAATCAACAGTGGACTAGCTAAATCCATGGAACCATAACATGACAATAATTTTACACTTCCAAATTATACCAACATTTGCAAATAGCATAGCAATTATGGTCCACAAGGAACCTCCTTAACCAGAATCCTGTTGCTCTGTGGAAAGAAAACAAAAACTGTAGATTGGAGCTTATTCCTGGCTTGTTAAATTGTGTTTTTGATTAATGGTGCAAAATGGATTGATCGGATTTTCCTGTTTTTCTGCTTTTGCCAAATTTGCTGTATGATTCAGAGTTCCCCTCTTTGAATACTGGAAATATTTATTTTTATCTTTTTTTTTTATTTTTTTTTAAATTTTTATCTTTTTGTTATTTTGGTATTTTTCTGTCTTTTTTAAGGATGTTTTAGGGACTGAAGGCCTTCTTTTATCTAATTCATTTTTTGTAAATAAACAAACATGGCAAGAATAATACAAAAAATGTCCACAAGTAATCATGAAAGTTCTTAAATGAATTATCTTTATCCATAGTCACACAGAGTCCATTCAAATTTGCTTCTTCATGAAAGAACAATCAATTGAGGTTTACTTTTAGCAGAAAGGCATATAAAAAGCAATAGTGCAAATTTCTTTTCCCATGAGTATTTATGGAAGTCTGATTTTGAAGAGGAACACAACTGTGTGCACAGGAAGTAGTGATCCTCACACTAACTTCAGCCAGAGAGAACAAGCAGTGTGACCTGATTTACCAATCCTAAATAAATGATGCAGCTTGAGTTTCAAATATTTGCAATCTGTTTGCAGGGTAAAATTCAGACATATTTGTTGAGTACGTTTAAATGAGAAAATCATGATCTGCTGATGGATATTCCATGAGAAGAAAAAGAGGCTAATTTAGTCGAAGAAATTACAGGCAGAGAATTACTCACTCAGCGCTACTGGCAAATAGTAAACGAGTGGCACCAAGGTTTCAATTCAAACACTTAACAAAGAAAGCAACTAATAGCATCTTCCTTTTTCATCTGAAGTACTATAAAGAAGGGGGCTAGCCCTTCTGCCAAATTGCTTTTGCAGAAATGTGACTTCCGCCTTCGTTATTTTTACTCAAATTGCCTTAATTAAGAAACTAACTCTCTAGCCCTGACTTTGATCTTGTTTTCAGACTGGATGTGTCCAGGTTCATCTTTATGGACTTGCTGATTTTCTGCTGGATTCAGGTCAGAAGTCACAGTCTGCTGCAGAATATTCCTCCAAATGATACATGTCTAGGGGAAAAAATCCTTTTGATTTGATACTTTTCTTAATATTTTTAAGAAATTGGAAAGTTATTAAACAACTCCCCCAGGTTGAGAAATATAATCCAATCCAAGCTTTTTCTGTTACACTGTAGAATCACACTGCATGGAGCTAAATAGTAATTTCAAAATCTCCTGTTTGTTTGTTTGTTTGTTTGTTTGTTTGTTTGTTTTGGTGGGTAATGTTGTTGTCAGTGGTTTGGTGTTTTGGGTGGTTTGTTTGGGGTTTTTTGTTTGTTTGGGGTTTGGTTTTTCAGTCTTCCATACCTGAGAGGTTCAATGTAGACCTCTTCTTTCTGGAGTCCAAAACTCTTTCATCGGCAGAATTCTGCTCTGAACTGATGACTTTTGTCCTTTGAATCATTTGCTTAGTGAGATTTCAGGTTCTCACCTCAGTTTCAAAGGGTTACTAATGGAATGATTTGCATATGGCACCAATTCCAGGTAAGTGTAGTACCATGATTATTGTTAATACAAGTAGATTTTTGTTGCCTGGGGAAGCACCCTAATGTATGGGTTAGGAATTGGAACAGAATTTGAAAGGATGGCTTTGGCTCCAGCTGAGGTGAGTCTAGCCACTGTCTGAAGGTGGAACTTCCTATGGGTGTCCTATTAGCTTACTTGATCTTTGTCCCTGTCTGGAACATGTGGATTCTCATTGGGCCTTTCTTATCTTGTATCCTTTGTTTTATTCCATACCTGTAATAATCTCTTTTCCATGGGCAGGAGGAAGGGAATGAAAGATGTTTTACATCTGCAAGTCTTTGCAAGCTGTACATTCAGTCCCCAACATGTCACTTGGCTGGGTAGTGTGTGCCCCCATCCATCCTCTGGAGCACATGGAGCAGGTGGTGTGCATAAATGTGGGATAGCCTCTGGTTCCATAACCTCTACCAGCTACTCACATTCAAGACAAAATGGGGTTCAGGATGTAAAGGAAGGTCTTAATTTCATGGCCAGAAATCCTATGGTTTATGACCAGAAGACCACTGGGAGCAGGCTCTGGAAACATGTTGACATCTAAATCAATTAGTTTACTTTCAGGCCCTTTGTGCTCTCCTGCATATCAGCAAGGTCCTCTAATCCTACAGCATCCAAAATGACTGTACTTAGCATAACATTACAGAACAGGCTTAGGTACACTTGGAATCTCGTGCTTGAGCCACTCATGTATTTCCCTAGACACTGAGTTCAGTCATTCTGTGAAAGCTGCTCCATGGACTAGAGAAAAGTACTCCCACCCTAGGCCTCCTCCTGTCCTGTTGTCATGTAAAACATTGTATTGTTTTGAAGGAGTAGAAATATTAAAAAAAAAAGAAATAGGTGAAATTATCTTGTAAAGTAACCAGGAATGGGAAGGGGGAGAAAATAGAGAGTTACAATAAATAATAAAATTTTGATATTTCATAGGATATTTAATTTTTAATTGCTGTTTCTATAATTCCTATATTCCTCTTTTGGTAATGGGATACGCAAATAGAGTCTAGAAGTAGATAAATTTTGTAAGGCTTTTTGACACTGCCTTGTATGTTATTTAGACAAGACATCATAATTTATTTCATTACTAGAGAACAGTTGTAAAATTGAGTGATAAATACACTGAGAAAATAGTTGTCAGATTTTGTGAAGATATGTAAAGATTTGGTTCCTCAAGGGTCTGTTTTAGTTACAAATGCATTCAGTGTTTTTGTTAATAGCCTGGATAAAGGACCAGAGCATGCAGCTGACCTTTGCTCATGGCACTGCAATGTGTAGCAGTGAGATTACTGGGGCACAGGGACGCAAAACAAAGCAACCTTGACAAATGGAGAAGCAGCTTGGAAAAGCAAAACATAAGAAATTAATTAAAACCAACTCCAAAATATTGCCCTTGGACAAAAATACTCAACTGTGCAAACAGAGGATGAGGAACTTGTTCAGTAACAGTTTTGAAAAATATCTGGGAACAATGCACTCAGCATTAATCAACAATAACTTTTTGAAAAAGGAAAAGAACACACCAGGCTGTAGGTTGAGCTGTCCCTAGTATGCAGAATATGTGAATTGTCCACCATGGCTGGAACAGACAGAACTTCAGCTTTACCCATGTGCAATAGGATTCAAATTGCTAGGGAGTCCAGACAAGTCCAGACAAGCTGGTTAGAATTTGAAAAATAAAAGAATGAAAAAACTGAGTTCTTTGGTCTAGGAAACTCTGGGGAGAAGGAGACTGTGGCAAAAATTTTCACACTGATTCAGGGGGGAAAGGAATTCATCCTCAGGGAAGAAAATAATTTGTCCTTAGGGAGGATCGGACAAGAAGTAAGTTTAAATTTCAGCTAGAAATAATTAGTTTAAACAGGTTTTCCAAGTGTCCAGTAAGAATGATAAATCCACATGTTTCCTGGGAGTGTGGTGGTAGTGGGTTAATTTTCACTCTTTGTGAATGTTGAAGGTACAAGCCCTTCCTGTCCAAGGGAGTGGGATGCAGTCTAGGATCTCCTGAGATCCAGTCAGACCCTGCTTATTGCTGAGTTGTGATTGCTGCCTTGACTGAACTTGAACATACCAACATATAACTGAATATTGCAAAATTAAAGGACTATCTGTATAACAGATATTCAAGGTTACTCATTTTCATGTTATCTAATTACAAAGAAAAGCATTGATTAAACAAATTCTCAGGCTTACAGTATATCAGCTGTTTTTTCTGAGAGCTTATTTCCTTGAAGCTATCAAGTTTGTACAAAATCGAAATAAAATATAAATAAATGGTTCTCCATGAAGATGGTGCCATTCTTTATTGAACTGCATCAGTGATAGGTCAAATTTATATTGCTCTGCAGCATGATTTTAATATCATTCTGGCCTGGTTTAGGCATAATCAAGTCTTCTGTTGAAAGAGCTCTTGTAAGGAGCAATTAAACATTAGTACTTTAGCTAAACCCATATTAAATTATGCCTGGGAATTTAAGTATCTGGGAATCATCTTAAATCTCAGCTTGAATTTTAGGTTGTATTGTATCTGCAATTTATATTGAGGCATAAGACAATCTGTTTCCATCTTGATTTAGTATTTATAGCTTAGACTGGAATTTTATTATTAAGTGTTCTATGCAACTGTTAGTAAGACCACTAATAGATTAAGGTACTATTATTTATGATTACAGCTTCTGCTTTTCAACAAGAAAAGAAGCTGAACATCCAGCAAGTGAATTTTAACATGCTCTTTGAAAGCCTTGTAATAAATCAAAGCTAGCTGGGTGCTCTTCAGCAGCCACGAGGGGTGATTCTAGCCCTTCCAGTGAATACTTATAACACAGTGGAAGCAAAGGACTTCGAGCTGCTGTAACACTAAGGGCTCAGCAGAACACCTCTGTAGAGCAGGAGCAGGAGAATACTACTTGGAAAAGATTTAATTTCAGTTGTCTCACCTTCCCTTTGCTGTGGACTGACAGGACTAGCACTGGGTATTCTCATGGACAGGCTGAAATTTGGTGCTGAGCCCTTTTAACCAGATTGTGACAGTATCAACAATAATTTGGAGTTCCACACACTCCAAAAGAATCCTTGCCATAGCAGACTATCAAGGATATACAGTTTAGATTGACACTGGGATGAAAGAATAGCAAATGGTACCTTGTATCTTGATCAAGGTAGATCACCATTCAACATTATATTTGAAATCTTTGAAGCTTAGGAATAGCTTTATGTATGTGACAGTAAGCTTGTTTTTCGATTTTTTTTTAACATTAAATGTCCACTGTTTATGTTTTAAATCTATGTTCAGTTTATGTCAGTATTTTGATCACTGATGGTAGCTTACAGTTTAGTTCCCCTGTCAGCACAGAGATTTTGAAGCATTAGGGAAATAAATGCTCCAAATCAAAAGAACTAAAGAAAAATAATTAATTTTATTTGCACATAGGAAAAACAGATTCTCTGCACAAATCTCATATTAAATATGTTTATTTGGGCCAGACTGGATGAGTATGATCTGCATTGTTTCTTTTTCACTTGCCATGTACTACATAATGTACTGGCTTGACAAAGAAAAAGGAGAGTTACACTTGCTGTACCATACATCTGCTTTTTTAATATAATCGATAGGGATTATATAGCATGATATTGCCTAAAAATCAGCTCTCTGGTTTTAAGATCTATTATCTTACTTGCTGCCACTCTCTTCAGCAAACCCTTTTGTGTTTTAAGATGGGAGACTTCCCCTTCTCCCAGTTTTGAGGAAGAAACAGAAATAGGAAAACAAGCTTTGTGTTTCTACATTATATAAGCACTGATGTCATAATAACTAGTTAAATTTTTGACAATTTTGCAGCTAGGTTGCAAATAAAAACTACTCAGTTCTACTTTAGCAAGCTGTGTGAGGACTATTGATGGCTTGAAGACTTGCCTAAAAACTGCCACATTTCAGCCTATGAAATCTGTCCAAAATAAAATTAGTTTTTAGGGGACTGCACAGAAACATGGACTTCATTTTTCTAAGTGCTGTATGCTTGTTAATAAAACTTCTTATTGTATAATCAATTGACCTAAAGAGCAAGCACAATAGTTATCAGGTAACATCCAAAACATAAGTACTAAGACTTTCTGATTTGGCAATGTTTAATAAAATCTTCCCAGTAATTTGAAAGTTTATGCTAGCATCTATAAAGCTTCGTCAGAAGACAGTGTTAACTATTTAGTTTTGAGAAGTGGTGCAACCAAGCCTATGACTAATATATTATTCAAGGAGTATGCTCAAAAGTCAATTCAACTGAGACATCAGTATTCAAGTTTGCAGTAGCAAAGGCTCTGCAACAGAGTCTTTCTCTTGCCTTATATAGTCAGTATGTTCTCTAGTATTGGAGCTATGTTAAGTCACCAAGGTAATGATTGCTCTAGAGGCTATTCTAATTCTGTTGTTTGGAACTATTCTTTTCCTATCCTATATATTCTGTTTTAGCTTGTCTTTCTGAGTGTCATCCTACTTCTCTTAAATCTATTAATTCTGATCTTTTGCATTATCAGTTAAGACACCCCAGCATTTTATCTACCTAGAGATATGGGACTGAAAACAGGGGGGAAGAAAGTAAATCTTCCTGGTGAATTTACTACTAGAAGAGCAGGAGAGAAACCTAATTACTGCAGTCCCATCTAAGCTTAGCATTGCCACAAAACACCAAGGTTGGCATTTAGCTGAAATGCTCCTCTGTAGAGTTTCTTTGCTTTACTTTAATTCATAGCTGAGGGCTTAGCCTATAGCAACCTGAGCCATAGTTAATGAAAATTGAAAAGTTACATTATACACTATCCTTCAGGGCAAAAAAATTAAAACATCAACTTTATCTACAAAGACAGTTTCATTCCAGCTGTTGCATTTAGGGAGAGAAATGTGTTCAAGGCATATACATTATCCAAGTGTCTCTGTCCCCAAAGGATGGATGAAAGACTGTTTTCTGGGCATCTCTAGGTCTTTTAGAAGTGTTATGATAATTTTCTGTTTATAGTAGACTACACCATAAGGAAGATTTTACATATAGTGTACAGACAGAGTGATGATGTCATTGACAAATTCTACTAGGAAGGCATAGATGGATGGAGTCTATTACTGAAGCAGGGCCTTACGTGAGTAAAATAAAGAAGGACAGTGTAGCAACAAACAATATCACTCCCTGTGGGAGCCATCCCCGTCTTTTTCAAGAAATAAGTTACCATGAGTCTGGTTCCTCACTACACCTGATGTAGCAGATGCAGCAATAAACAGTGGTCCAGGAGTGAATGGTAGCTTTCCAAAACACTTCCATTTACAGAACAATCCTGCATGGTTAGTCACTGATCAGCTACTCTCTATGCCACAAAGATAATTCCTACATATTAATGGGAGAAAATGTACAGCTGAGCTACTCCAATATGAGTCTTTTCCCTTCTTCCTTTCCTCTTCAAGCAAACATTCCATCCACAGTTTTGTGAATACAAAGTGGCAGCATAGCATTTCTTAGGTACATCTTGCTTAAGGTGTATGCAGAAGACTCATTGTAGTCTGTATGCAGCTCCTGGGACTCCTTAACCACCAAAACTCCTCAGTGTCCCACCCATAATTCCTACCAGAAAATCTCAGGCTTAAATACACAGTCTCTGGTACACATATAAATCAATGAGAGGGAGTTCAACGACTTAGAAAATGAAGTAAATAAAGTATTTTTATTATTTCTGGTAATATTGTATATCACAGATCAATTTTTCCTTGTTGTGTGAAAAGTGGCAATTGTGCCAGGGCTCCAAGGGTCACTTTGCTGGCACCCCAGTTCAGCAGGAGGGACTCTGGCCTGTAGAGTATAGGAGATTTCTAGAGCCAGATGTTTGCAACATAATATTTATACTACAGTAGCTGCTTTTTAGTTTGCTGCTTTTTTTTCTCTAAAACACCTTCAAATAGTGGCAAGCAATTCTCTGGGAACAACCTCTACTCTGTTTCATGTTCTCCTGGATATCTTGATCAAAGTGCAATTTACTCTGAGTTGCAAGCAAACATTTCTTCATAAATCTGTATGTCTTTTATCATGAGCTTCAGAAAGCACAACATTAAAGGAAAACAAAATTAAAATGCTAATAGATCAAACCTATATGCATCCCTAAGAATTCCTAAGACACAAGCTGACCTCAAGATGGGGAGATTTGGTGTTCACATCAGTGAACTATCTTCCATATATTTTTAGTGGTACAGCATATCTCCTTCTTCACCTTTCCCAGAGTGTCTAATCCCATACCATTTATACTTTTGTGGAACTGAATTTTAGACTATATTTACAGATTGGTGTATGCTAAGTGAAAATGTAGATTGATCAATACTGAGCAAGGTGTTTGCAGAAGAAGAGATATCAGATTCTTGGTTCACATATACAAATAAGCTGTACATGTTGTATGAAACTGTTCTTGACTGTTAAAAATACATTGAATTCCAGATGTGCACCGTGAACACATTTCAAGAAATTGATGATACCTGCTGCATTGCCAGCTTCCTGTAGGAACCCACCATGGTACAGTGTTAACAAAGATAGGCCTGATTATGAATGATGCTGTATGAATTATGCTGCTGGGGTAAGAGCAATCTTTTTATCTTCTCATTTTTAGGGATTTGTGTGTCCTACCTTGGGTCTGCTCTCTTCTTGTACTTCAGCCAAGATATCTTCCCATAAAAAATAAGATGCATGTAGGTTTTATCCCCTTGAAGTCAGATTTATAAAACAAAACAAAAATCAGCAAATATGGAGACATAAGACATACTCAATTCCCGTTAACATTTATCACATATAGTCAAGGTGGTCTTATGATTAAGGAAATGACCTAGTACTTGAGAGACCTAGATTTAAATTCTATCGATAATTCCCTATTTATTTCTGCTGCAGAAAAACACTTAAACATGTGCTACAAATTAAGGACAAGCTTAAGTGGTTTTTGAGTCCCAGACTATAGACCTTGGGCAAACCACTTTGTCTCTTGGAGTCAGAATATGAAATCTTTTATTCAGCTTGGTGAGCAGTTTCATGCACAACTGCTGTCATTGATTTTAATACGATTGGTCATGATAGCAACCACTTGCCAATCTGAGGTTAGTACCTCAGCTCTTATTCTGTAGAAGGGGGTAATTGCATTTCCATGCCTCTGAGAATTATTAGTGTATTATTCACCAGGTAATTTAGGTAAATTTAAAAATCCCACTCTTTGGAACTGCTTTTCACCCAGTTTGTGCATATACATACTTTTGTTCAGATACAACATTTCTTTGTCTTTTCTTTTCTTTTATTTAAAAGTTGTGTAAAAAAGTGAATATTGGTAACCTTAAGAAAATTGAGGTATTATGAGACATGATTATATAAATAATTTCAGAGCAATGTACTCATTCTGTTTAATATGGCATTTTCAGAGAAAATATTCCCTGCCTGTTATCCTTTAATACTACCAAGTTAATATACTTTATATAAAATCTATATCAGAGCAAAGCTTGGAAGAACATTTTTAAATGCAGAAGAAATAGCCTGCATTACTATAATATTTGAGGGGTTGCCCTGTATCTCTTTTATCTATTATTATTTTTTAAAATGACTACCAGTAGTGCTGAACCCACTGTGATTTGCAAGATAAGCTATTGTGAGATCCTTCATGTTCCATAAACCAGGGTATGTTCTTGGTTAAGCAATCACTGAAAGAGGAAACTCACAGGGCAATTGCGCTTACATGTCAAAAGAATATTTATTGAGAGAAGAAAAGGAAATGTTGGAATCTGAATCAAAAGAGTTTAACATCACTTAGCCTAACCTTTAATATTGCAATAGAAATCAATAGGAAAAGTTAATAATTAGCAAAGAAGCATGGATTTATGTAGAGAGATATAGAATACATATATATACGTACATACATGCACTCACACACATATATATCACATTTGGAGTTACATCTTCCACTATTTTAATCTCAAAACCAATGGGGAATGTTTTCAGATTTGCCTTTTAAATCTAACACAAATTCCTTAGTATGTTAAAAATAAAGGCTTTTTTCCTCCCTCTACTATTTCTGGTGTAGAAAGCAGTTTTTGAATGCTCAAACTTTAGGAATACAATTTCAGTCACTTTTTTTCAGACATTAGTCATTAGTCTGTCTAATTAGATGTTTTGGTCAAACACAGTAAGCACTTGAGTGAACCTGGACAATTATGTCATAGGAGGGCTGGGACTTTAAAGGACAGAAATACTATGATTGCATAAAAAGTGTCAATTGTCATGGATATGTTTTTGTACTAACCAAATTATATTTGTGAACCTGACCCATTCCACTAAGCCTTTAAAAATGTTGATGGCGAGGCTTGTAATGAAATTTGTTCCACTGTGTGCAGTCATGTGCAGTCCCTTCAGCTCGAGTCAGCCAGGCAGTGAGCTCCTTTGTCAGGCTGAGCTCCTCCTCTGCATTAACCTCCCAAACAGTGCCTAGCTCAACTTTACAGCTCTCAATGATATTTGTTCCACTTTGTGCAATTAGGCTCACTCCATGCACCCAGTCTGCTGGCTCTCATGTAGGACTCCAGAAAGTTGCAAGTCACGGATATTTATTAGAAAGGTATGAAAATCATGGAATTCCAAACTGCCCTGACAAACATGAGGCAATGCCAGAGCTCAATAACACAATACTTAGCTCCACAGTGTCCAGCAGTGAGGGATTTTGAGTGCAGAGAGAGAACAAAATGATCAAGGAGATATGTGTGTGTAGAGAAGAGGCTGTGAGAGAAGGCAATAGGAGTCATGGCTACCCCTGTGTGTCACTATTCCTCTTCTGCATTGATTGTGTGGAGAAAGAACAATGTTAGCACATTCTTTTAATTCCAGTCATATATATCAGTGTCATTAGACTCAGCTGACTTTCACAAACACTTTTTATTATATGCTCTGCCTCCCCTTATTTGAGATAAATAAGAGAGAGTCTGCATATTTACATATCTAGAACATTCAGTACAGGAATTGCTTTTGGAGATCAAGAAAGTTTATTTTTTAACCGTGTCAATATGGGGTCAAATCCATTTCCAAGGATACAGTGCTCAGGTAAGATGAGATATACAGTCACCTTGTCTCTGTGTATCTCCCTGTGGTCTCCATCTTTAAAATTAATTAAGTTTTAGTACAGTAGTATAGATCTCAAACCTGATCAAAGTCCTTTTTTCAGGAAAGGAGAAGAGACTAGAGTCTGAGGTTTGGCTAGGCAAACCATAGCTGAACTAATCCTGAAAAAAAAAATAAAATTAGTCATTAACCTGGTGCTACTAGGAAGCCTCCAGGAAACAGCATTTCCACAGAAAATTTCTCTGCAAATGAAAATGTTATGTCATCAAAACTTTCCAGCCACAACTCATGCAGATTCTTCAGTGTCTTCAGTCCTGTTGTATCTGCTTATACCATGGATGATTTTTCCATATTCTACTATTGAAATTTTGCCTAATGAAGCATATAAAATATAAATTAGCATGTATTTATCTAAAACAATACCTGTAAATATTGTTATACAGGGCAATACCTGTAAAAATTAGGCACTCAGTATTGTCCTTTCTTCATTTCAGTGACTGAAACATCATTACTCAGATCCCCTTTCAATTTAAGAAGGATTAATTCATTCAGAGGGAATAAAGCATTATTTTTCTACATATAGGTCAAAAATCTGCTCCTTTGAATAGTAGGTTATGAAAGACAGCATTCTTGTGCCAATAGTTTAAATGGCACAGCAATAGTCAAATCTCTGAGATGGCACTCAGTTGCCATTTCTCCTTGTTCATTCTGACAGAAGAGTTTGGCTCTGTTATCTTTATATCCATCCTTCACACTGCCAAAAAAGTGGCTGCAAAATATCTGCTTTTAAATTGCTTCTGAAAAGTAAGCATTAACTAGAGTTTTTTTCTTGGTCACTGAGAAAACACATGAAATTCAAACCTTACAAGTCAACATGAAATGCCACTGAACAAAGTATAAAGAATTCACCTCTTATGATTCCCAGTTTTTTGGTGACAATATTCCCGATGGCAACAAGTTAGATTTCAGTATAGGAGCTCTGGCAGAAGTAATGACCTGTCACCAAAACATATAGTTTTAGGATTAAAAATAGTAATCTTGTGGGGGGCTAATTCATAAGCTTCTCTGGTATGCCAGAGAATGAACTTCTGTGTATGCATCATCATTCTGTTGCCAAACAATTTTCAGAGCCAGTGACATGACACTGCTGAAGTCTAAGCCAGAATGAAAGCTTAGAACACTTTTTTCTTCAGATTTATCAAGGCTCTCCAATACTTAATAGTTCAGGCTATAACCACACAAATCTATTTTCTAAACTAAACTAAACTAATAAATGATGAACTGTGTTAAAACTGCAGAGACAAGTCATGAATTCATGTACATGGCAGCAAAAGGAAACACATTACTGTGCTTTGTAGGTAAGACATTCATAAACTATTATTTTCTTCGGGTAAAAACACTTGGTTCCATCTTTTTCCTTTTAAAGAACAATTTAAAAGGCAATAGTTCTCAAAATCTTGTGATGACAATATTTTTTGCAATAAAATCACTTTCTGGATATATTGAAGTCTTTTAGGTAATGCATAGGAAATATCCAGGGGGCTGAAATGTAAAACTTCACAGTAACTCCTACTGTACTCAGGGGCTTCAGATACAAATCTCATCAGTTGTTAGAATAATTTCAGTTTTAATCCCTTCCAGAGTCAGAAAATTTTGCTATTCCTGGATTTATTTCTGTGGTGTTAGTGTGACATCTGTGCCTAACTTTTTTTGAGTGCCATGGGAATCTGTCCCACCCAAAAGAAAGGAAATGTGAAGAGAGCAGACACCCACTCATGTCTAGAGATGAGGCAGTTGGAAATAGGGTAAATTTTTCCTAGATGAGAACAAAGAAATGTAGCCTCAACTGATGGGAAATAGTCAGCATAGTAATAAGGTTTAATAACTTCTCACCTGAATGCCAATAACTCCCCCTGCACTTTCTCTTACTTTGCACTCACCATTGGCAAGATCTACTCTCATATATTAGGACAGACTCACTGATGGATGGAAGTCTCTTCTTGATTCCTTTATTATCCTCTCTCAGAGCCTTTCTTCTCTTACTACTTCTTAGTTTCTCTTGAGCCAACTTTAAATTGGGATACAAATTTCTAAATCCCCATTTTTAATGGCACTTCTTGCCACTTTTGGCACTCATGCCCACAGATATTTGCTGTGCTGATGACAGCTGTCTGTCATTAATTTAATTGTTCTTACACCTTAAAACCAGTGTGCTTACCCTATATACTCTGTGAATTCTGGTCTTTATTTACTGCTATCCTGTGTGTCTGTACTTGCATTGTGTGTAACTTTACCTTAAGTATTTTGGGCACAAATTTACCACATAATTTAGTCATCCAGTATGAAATATGACAGGAGCCAAATTCATAAACATTCCTGTTATAGTTTCTTTAATGATTGCATATCAAGATAGACTCTTTGATGGAAATGGTCTAGAAAGTAGTCACTTCTTGAGAAGAGCTGGAAAATGCTATTACCTGCACTGGTGAATGAGCTTTTGAAGTGCCTCTGGGGCAAACCATTTTTGGACAGAAAAAATTGGGTAAGAATAATGAAATGTCCCAGTGGCTAAGGACATCTTGCATTCCTTCCTGAAAGTGCCAGTATGAGTGGAAAGAGAGAGGAATGCTGCCAGACAAAACCAGCAAAAGCTGTATACTGAATTTTTTAATCAATTTTTTTACAGCTGTTACCAGGTGATGCTATTCATGTGTTATTCCATAATGAATAAATAACACATATGCTATTCTCAAATGTGTATATAAATATAGTATAATATTTGGATGTTTAGGAATCAGCTGTAATAATAAGTGCAGCATCTTCAATATGGCTTTCAGTTACCATGTTAATAATTTGTGTGGAGTAGACAAAAACATTGGTTCTCAAGATTTCAGTCAATGAGAAATTTTTCAGTATTTTAAGTGATTGTCTTTTGGTTCTTTACAACCAGTTTTAGCACTGTAGCCCTTGGGCATCATTATAAGCTTAGCTGTAATTTTATAGTTTGTAATGGAGGAAAATAAGCCCTTTCAGAAGCAAATTTGCCTAAATTATTTTAGGCTAAAATTTCAAAAAATATTGAAACTACCTAAATGTATCATTATGAGAGGCAGTCAGTTTTTTAACATCCTCTCCATCCTGTTGCTGCACATAACTGTGGATTGCATCAGGGGGCTGATCCAGATAGATATAAGAAGTATAAGAATATAAGAAATTTCATTCACTAATTCCAGCAAATCATGCATTGTGCTGATTATTTTCTGAGAGTACCTGGTCCAGTATTTCTTATCTTTTAAATAAAAGTTAAGCATATTTCTAGACTTCATAATTGCACAGAAAAACCTGAAAAAGTGTTCTGAGTTCATTTGAGCTTATCAGATTCCTGAAGTTCCTGAAAAGGAAGAAAGCAGACTTTAATTTAAGTTTTCTGAATTTCAAAAGGTTCTTTACAAGTTAGGGTTTATTATACTGAAGTAAAATGAATATTATTTTTGGTTTTAGCCTTTAGAATATTGAAGTCTTAATGCAGTAGTAGCCAAGTGCATTTTTTTAAGGCTGAAGGAACACAGAAGGGGAATCATAGGATCATCTAAAAATTTAGGTTATAGGGAGATTTTGGCGGCCATCTGGTCCAGCCTTCTGCTTGGATCATGGTTAATCTCAAACTGGATCATGTCACCCAGGGACCTGTCCAACCAAGTTTTGAAAAATCTCCAAGGACAGTTTCCCACAGTTCTTGAACAACCTGTTCCAGGGCTTTTCAGTTCCCTTTGTGCATTGTTTTTTTTTTTCTTAATTCTACTGTAACTTTCTTTCTGTAAATTGTGACAGCAACTTCTTTCCTTTCACTGTGCACCCATGTGAAGCATTGTTTTCATTTTCCGTGACTCCCTCGAGGCAAACAGACACCCTCTCAGCCTTCAGACCCAGTTTCCTCACCTGTTGTGTGCATGTCAAGTACTCCAGCAACTCCAGATCATGGTTTCTCTCCTCTGGGCTCTGCAGCTCCTAAATATCTCTTTTGCATCAGTAAGCCCGAATGTGGCTGTGCACAAAGCTGCCCTGGGAGTGAGCAGGGGGATGATCAGCTCCCTGGGGCTGCTGGCCATGCTCTGGCTCCTGCAGAGCCGAACTCGCTGCAGGGAGCTCTGCTGGCTCACAGGGAGATTCTACCACAGCCCGCAGGGCTCTGGGCTTGGACTCACAGGAACACCAGATGAAACCCTGGAAAAACAGGTGAACAGCACTTCTGTCTGCGCTTGATTAAATTAATTTAACTCAAAAAGCACTGAACTTTGTTTCTAGCTTTTTAGAACAAATGTTGCAGGCTGATAAAAAGAGATCCCTGTTTGTCTTGGCTAAGGTGGTAAAAGGCTTCTGATAACAGAGCAGCTACACCAGGTCAGAATCTGACATGATATGCTGAATAATAAAGAGGCCAAAAAAAAGGTAATACATTATATATCAGAAAACATATACTGGAAACCATTATTCTATGCTTGGAAAGCTTTGGGCATTTTTTAAAATGATGGCTATCTCTGCTGTTTTCAAAGATGATTTAAACCAAAGTTTAGTTGCAAGCTGTAACTTGAGACTGTTGTGAGTTATACCACTGTTTTATTATTCTTAATAGCATCAAGTCCATCCAGAGATATTTCATCCTGCAATTTTCTTTTGATATGAAAATGCATAATGTTAATCTTTGTAATACTTTATAAACTGACCATAAACCAATGTTTATGGTCAGTTAATCATTGTATTACTTTGCTTTAGGTAATTTAGTACATTACCATAATGTAACAATCTACTTAATATAAATTTTAAAGTGAGCACAGTGCAAGTTGCAGGGCATTAATATATTATGTTCTCTAACCAGAAACTCAGAAACACAGCTAAAGCTTAGATGCAGATCAGATATTTTCTGCTTTGAGTGACTTAGTGTTTTGCCTAAGGAATACTGTGATTTTATGAAAGTCACTAAGTTATTTTTTTTTTTATATTGTGCCTTACAGTTCATTTAGAAGTCCCAGCAGGATTGGTGCAACCTTTGCAATAATCACAACACAAGAATATCATATGGGAAAGCCTTCTAGAGCATCAGTCTGCAAACATTGTGGGGTACTGTTTCCACCAACACTGAGGTGTGTCAAATCCCACTGAATCCAGAGGAGATTTAGAAACTGTCATTAGTGGGAGCTCAGATGAAAGGCATTAATGCTAAGACATGATGACATTATTGATTATATGAAAAATAATACAGTGGGTGGAGGACGATGCAAAAGTAATAACAACTGATGATTTTGGAATTTAATTAACTTAATTAATGATTTTTTAAATTATTTTTAAAATATTCTGCATATTGTTAGATGGTGAGTTAAATATCATTAAAATGGGTGGGTCTCACCACTAGTAACTTCCATAAATTTGTAAGAGACAGCTATGCTCCTTAAATGCAGCTGAAACAAAGGTAGATTCCAGCCAATGCCAAGGAAATCTTCCACAGTCCAAAAAAGAAAAAAACTCCTCCTGACATCACTTAAGAACTTCAATAGTAGAGACATTTATTTTTCATTTGGTATTGAATGATTAAAGCTCTGCATACATACAGAGACTGCTGTCTCCCTCCCTGAGAGATGAAAAATATTGTCAGAAGAACACAGAGAACCTGGACATGAGAAAAATCAAAGTAATAAGATTAAGAATCTAGTGATCTAAATAACTGGGGTCAGATTACTACTATGATTAAAGTTTGGGTAAAAACTCTTAGACACTAAATTTTAGCTAAGTGTTCTGCTTTAAAGAAAGGACTGTATTATATATCTCAAGAATGCTCTACCTCCTTTATGAAGTCAATTAAAACTAAGTTTTTGTTGTTGTTGCTAATTGCTTCTATGATTTGTTCTATACATAATCTGATACATAGTGTGCTCACAAGTCTGCATTTTAGTTTGAGTTATCTTCATCACATTTCAGGGTGATGGAAGTAATTTGTTCATCTGGAAAGCTAAGGCTCTGCAGAAGCTTGAACTGTTTGCAATAAAAGAGAAAGACATGGCAGGAAATGGATCCAATCTCTGACTGCTGCATGGAAGGGAATGAGCTATATGTATTGGGCTTAATTGTTGAAGGCATGGCACAACCAAAATAATCATACTTAATTATGAAGGATAACACAATGCTGTTAACTTGGTTGTTCAAATAAGCACCAATATTACGCATAGAAATCAACCACTTTTCACAGAAATAGTTACTGCTGGGTCTTGATTACTCTTTAGCCTTGAACAAAGCCAAGCAGATTTTTGCATTGCCTTTAAGTAAACGAAGAAGCAAATTGTGGCTCAAAGAGACAGTGAGTCTTCTCCTGGCTTTCCCTTTCAGTGCCTGAGTTCTTACATGCTGGTGCAACTAGGTCATACAGTGCAAGATTCCCTATTGTGGTTATTCTTTTTATTCCTCTCTAACAGCTCCCCTGGGTATTAGCAATAAAGGAGAGTTTTATTCCTTTATTCTCCCTCCTATCCTGCACAGCCATGCAAACTGGGTCACAATTTGGACCATAATTTGTAACACATCTGTGGATCCTTGCAACACTTTATAATCTACATATGTTCAACCTGCCCAGAAATATATAAACTTTGCAAGCATTTTATTTGGGAGCTGGGAGGGAGCAAAGTGAATAGATAGTCCTTTTGTGGTTTGTTTTCAATCCCATAAAAGAACAAAGACCATAAATGGTTTCATTATAATCATATTTACTGCATTTGTGTCACTGCATAGCAACATCAACAGGGCTGAGATAATCAGTATGATTTCATATTTTATTGTAACGAGATTACATTAAAGTTTAACCTCTGCTCTGGTTTCCCTGATTCATTATATTTTATCCTATGTTATTTACATTATTTTGTAATACATTTTACTGTACTATGCCTCCAGGATTTTAAGTTTGAGTGTAATTTTCCTTCAGAAAATTTCCCTGATTTGACTTTATTAATATGAAATAATATTGCCTTCTTGATTGTTCACAATGACAGTTTTGTCAGACATTTAATTGTATGTATATCACAGTTTCTAAAACGGTTATTTAAAGTAGATTGATAAAAAGTATGTTAGAAGTTTTAATGCCCACATGGAAAATGTTTATTGTAAACCAGGCACTGTTTTACATTTCTTATAATTCCTTTACAATGATCCATTTCTTCCCCCTCTGACCCTGGTTAGGCATATTACTAAATGACATAATAGGAAAAGATGTTTGTGAGACTTCTAAACAGAAATGCAATTGGAATGGGACATAAGCCCTAATTTGAAACATAATTTTAGGTAGAGTCCAGTCATTTAAAGAGAGCTACTAGAAATATTTTGAGTATATCACATAATCCAAGTCAAAGAGGATGGCTTCAAAGCCCTGGAAAAAAGGATGAATGCACTTTATCGTTCTTTTGCCTCTTCCTCTCACACATTCATATCAACATAACTGAAGACATTGTTAGTTTTTAGCTGACCACTTGTACCAAGTGTTTTTCAGGAGGATCTGATTTCGTTGCTAGATTAATTGACCCATTTTACTGCTGCTTCTGAGCTGCTGGGCTTCCCTGTAGTGGCTGCAAAGCCACTGCTTACTTATCTTTAACCCCTGGTGGGATGATTTGGGGTCTATCCACAGCAGAAGTTACTGAGAACTGAGAGAGGACTTACCTGACAGGCTTTGTGAAGGCTCATGGTAATAAATTTGCTATTGATCAAGGCCAGATAAAATCCCACATGCCTGTGTAACTAGAGAGCATGGAAATGGAATTGGTTGAAAAAATATTTTAAAATGAAACAGCTATAATTTGTTTAGAAATAGTACAATTCCTCATGGGACATGGAGATTTAATTTTTGTTTAAAAAGAAATCCCTAAGTTTTCCAGCAAAAGAACAGTTTAGACAGTGGTGGAGACTAAACACTACAGTGACCTAGGTTTAACCCAATTCCCTGTGCAATTATTTGGGGTATTTTGTATCACAAAATACTACAAAATGACTGTGAAAGACATTCTTGGAGACTAAGCATCAGTCTCCATTCAGAGAAAGTGGCCTAATCCAGCCTTCTCCAGAAATGAACAAAGGGCAAACTCTCCCCCCGCTTCCTGCACTTGCTGCTGTGCTCTAGAAACAAAGCTTGCCTTAAGTAGTCTGAGCTCAACACAGTCTGATGGCACATGCATTTTTACACTGAATTACTGGCAATTGAAAGGAAACACCTCTACTACAAAAGCAAGCTCAAGACAGGTGACTTGGTCTGTCTGCTACATGCAGCTCAATAACTGATTATGTAAAAAATTCCATGGGAATTTGATAGAACACTTTATATTTGCTTCAGATTCATTTTTAAAAAAAGAGATTGAATAATCCAGAGTCTCTTAAACTGGATATATATTAAATAATCAATAAATACAGATTGCTTTCTCTGGAACATCCTCTATTTATGTGATAAGAATTTTTTCATCTCTTTTTGTATATATTTTTACTGATGCAGGATTCTCCCCACCATCCTACCACCATGAAAACTCTAGCTAGTTATCTATCTATCTATCTATCTATCTATCTATCTATCTATCTATCTATCTATCTATCTATCTATCTATCTATCTATCTATCTATCTATGTATTTTCTGCTCCTTAAACTTTTGATAAAACAAGCTGTATTCCTTCTCCAAAACATACTGGTGGAGCAGCAGTTCTCACCTAGGAAGACCTGCTCAGTGAGAGCACTGATTGTGGGGTAGTAATATTCTTTTTTTCTGTTTCTGATAGATCTCCCAATTATATTCAACACTGAGCCATGCCACATGTGCTTTTTACTTGTACTATCTTTCTTTTTGTATTTGTTCCAAGTGTTACAACTGAGCTTTCTGTTCTTGGTATTCTCTTCATGGGTAAAAATTTCAGCTGCTAATAGTAATGTCTTTCCCAAAACCAGAGTTTACAGAAACAAGGGTGAATTATTCAAAACACTAAGATAAAAATTTAACATCAACCCATCTTGGAAAAGGCACTTTAAATCTCTGAGGAGTTGCAAAGGGCTGAGTTTTTTGCTATCCATAAAGAATTTTTGTCCCAATGCACAGAAGTATGAAGCCAGAAAAAAAAAAGAGTTCTTAGATGCTCAGTAGCAATTTGGTCGTTTGGCAGCAAAATTATCCTATTTTTCCAATCACACTGATCCTCCCAACTTTTGTGTGGCAGACAGCTTGCACACTGCCACAAAGCAGAGGCATTTTGTTACCCTAAAATACATTTCTTATTTTAAAACAATATTCATAGAGACGTGACATTTTACAAGGCAAGGAAATGAGAACATCCAGAGGAGCAAAATTAAGATAATTCTTTTTTTTTAAACCCTTCTTCTTCCAACACACTTCTTAGAGAAAATGATTAAATCCATGGTACAATCCTACTGTGCTCAACTGCATAAAGGAAATTTGAATGTACAGAACTACATTTTTGGGTCTGGAAGTAGGATGAAGAGAATGAAACCAGCAATGTACTTCTAAATAAAAGCAGCAGCTCTATTGGAAGAATATTCCCCGAGTTCACATGGCAAGGTAGACCCTTTCCACTTTTAATACAGTAAGGTCTAAGTCCACATAAAAATAATTTGTCTTACTGTGTTTTATAACTGCTACATATGTGTCTGTGTGTTTGTAAATACAATTTCTCAGTGTCCAAGAATTAAATCCTTGCCTCATAATGCTAGTAATAATAATAATAATGATAATAATAAGAGTGGTGTCCTTACATTCTATGGAAAATAAAGATGGTCTATTGCTTTCATTAGGCACTGCTAAGGGAGTGTGCACAGGTCACAGTATGCAAGCTATTAAGATTGAAGGCATCTGCACAAACAGCCTTGACTGCTTTTTAAAGGCTAAGCTGCACAATTTGTCTTTCATTAAGAGCTGTTGTGCAGTTTTGTGATTTGTAGCCAGCTCAACTGAGCTTCCAAAGTGTGTACTTCTATTTTGAGATCTTGTCAATAAACAAATAAGACATATGCTTCAGTGAGTCATCTGAGCAGAGCAGACTATCACAAGAATCAGTTGACCTGTACTTCCTTCCTGCTACTGAATCGTTCTCTACCTTTTCTTGTTAGCACAAAGTGTGTCCCTGTGCACAGCACAAAGCAGAGAAGCCAGGCATGGGAAGACAAGGTCTCTTTCATCCATATGGGTTTATTTGTGTTCTGCTGGCACCGTTATAGTCATACAGTAACCAACATAAATTTTTAGTTTTATTATCACCTCTAAAAAGAGACAGAAATGTGAAAATTGAAGCCAGAAGGTTTGTATCACAGGATTAATTAGGCAGGGCCAAGTGGAGTCACACTCCTCCTGGCAGTGAGTGCCTCAAGAAGGTGCCTGCCTTCAATTATGGAGCACACAAAGCAATTAAAAACCCTGTTTCTTTTTCCTGGGGTGTTACTTGTTGAGAAATCTTTTTTATTTCTATTTTGTTTTTCTTTTTGTTTTTTTTTCCTTTCTTTTTAATTCTCTGGAGATCTGAACTGGTTTGAGGTGTAATCTGCTAGGGTGGATATTCATGAAAAATTGATTTAGCTGAACCTAAGTGAAATAGATTTAAAATAAACCTGAAAGGAATGAGCAGTGCATTTCTTGGCCGAAATTTTATTGGCCATTTTTTTAATACACACACACATGCACAGAAGACCAGATAATTAAGAACCCAGACATTATGGATCTCCAGGAAAGAATTTTGTCACTGGGACACACAAATCAAATCAGCCAGCCACTCTTTGCATTTCCTTAAGCCATACAGCACTCTTGCTTAACCTTTTCCTCAGCACTTTATCCAGATATATGAAAGTTTCTGAACGGCAGGGCTTGTGTGTACGTGTCAGTTTCAAACATATGTTTCAGGAGCCATGATTCCACGGTCCATTGGAAACTAGTACTGTGTTTCACCTGTACCTGGTTTACAGGATGTGATAGCCTTTCTCTGCATTTAGGAGCCTCTTTGCTCTCCTGGTGTTACCAAGAGCTTTACCACCATCACTGACTCTGCCCCTTCGTACCAGGACTCGACATCTGATTTTGTGCAGCTGGACCTGCACGTTAATGCTTTTGCCACATTCCTTTCAAACACCCAGCTAACTCCTTCCTCTCCTGTTATTTCCCATGACAGATAAATAATTCAAAATATGATATAAAGCATGGTGTATATCTGGTTTGAATAGTGCTCTATCAAGATGTGTTTCAGCTATAGCAATGACCTCATACTTCCTGTTGAGTAGGGAGAAGCAAAAAGATATTTAAATCAATAGAATAAGGGAGCCAGAGCAGTGGATATTGCAGTACATGTGAGTTTTCTTCACAGGTATTACGTGACAAAAATGTATGATAGGACATTGAAAGGATGCAAATAATGACCATTGGTTTATTATTTTTTTCTAATATTGGAATGCCTATATTCCCAGGCTTCCTCATTAATGTTGCCTAAGAAATAATTATATTTTTGAACAAAAAAAGTAGTGGGTAATGGAGATTTTTTTTTCTCCCATTGTGCACTTTAATTTTATTATTCCCTAGTTTAAATATAACTCACAGAAGAATGAGAAAAGTCTTTATAAAGGTCATTAAATAAATGCTGCTGGAACAAATCTTTAAACAGGATCATCACTGAAATGGGAAGTTATGCATATGGAACA